>OY720249.1:17946923-20544423 GCA_963082625.1 Pasiphila rectangulata
AAAGAAGGTTGGGCACAAATATATGGAACCTGGTCCCGGCACCAATCCGAGCTGAGTAACGAACACACAAAAAAAACATTATTTATTCGATTTGAAGTCGGTTAAATATCAAAATGGCGGCAGGTAGTTTTTTAAGCTAGTTTAAGGTAAACAAGCTAAAAGACTATAAATATTCCCTTAATAACCTACCTTATATAGCCGTCAGTCACCGCCGTGTTGGCCTGCGGAAATTGGCCACTGGCGAAAAAATCTAATAAATAATAACTAACTTACACTCTTCTCGGTTCTGTAAAAGGCAGAGTTTTTGGTTGGTTATAAAAAAGAACCTAATAACCTACTGTCTTTTTTATTATTTCGTATAGGCTTGCGTTTGACCATATCTTGCCTGATGTTAAGCAATGATATGGTCTAGGATGGGACACGCTTGCCTAGAAAGTACCTGTTTAGATTTGAAGATACCCAAATTGTACCTTTCGGGGAATACTGACTCCGGCAACGAATTCCAGATCTTCGCAGTACGCATTAAAAATGTGGAATCAAAGCGTTTCGTGCGTACGTATGGTATGTATCTATGGCGCCTTGGCCGGGTTTCCCTGGATGTACGGTAGAAAAAAGGGGCTGTCTCTCCATCTCGGTTCTGTCAATGACAGTGTTTTTAGATGGTTATAAAAAAACCTAATAACCATCTCTCTTCTGTCTCATCATCTCGGTTCTGTCACAGGCAGTGTTTTCGGATGGCTATAAAAAAACTAATAACCTACTTTCCTTCCGTCTCGGTTCTGCCACTGGAAGGTTTTATAATCGTTCGAAAATATATGTGTCATTATAATAACGAATCATTTATTCTTCCGAACATTTTCGACTTAAACATATGTGTTTATGACGATGAAAATTATGAAAATGATATATTAGGTAAAATAACTTTATGCGTAAGGAGCATTAGGATGAACAATATGTTATTGTAAATGATATTTTTGGGACCATAATATTATGGATGTTTCGGAGACACTTGTTATTGATTGTGATTGAATTAATACATAACTCTTTTGGTCGTCTTCGCTCTATAGTATAGCGAAAACGATCTAGATCGATGCATTTCCTGAGTGGGTGACATAGGTGCCCAAACTAAACAAGGGCAACCTGTGTGATCGATCATTCACATCTAACGATTTAAATCTTTGGATGCTGGTTTAGTCTCAAAGGCCACATAGAAATCATCATCAAGTAATCGCTGTCACATAGGTATTCTATTTTGCAGTCTGTGGTCTTTTTCTTCTGAATTTCAGGGTGATCCTTAAATTAGTTTACCAGATAAACACCATTACTAGGTTACAAATCGTATGAAGTAATTCTATTTTGAACCCCGCACACAAATAGAGGTTTGTTATAGACCGCTATGTGCGTCTGTGTGTCTATAGACACACAGACGTTTAAGACTTACGGTGCTGACACACAGATATTTAAGAGCTACGGTTCTGACACACAGACATTTAAGAGCTACGGCGCTGACAAACAGACATTTAAGAGCTACGGTGCTGACACACAGACATTTAAGAGCTACGGTGCTGACACACAGACATTTAAGAGCTACGGTGCTGACACACAGCCATTTAAGAGCTACGGTGCTGACACACAGACATTTAAGAGCTACGGCGCTGACACACAGACATTTAAGAGCTACGGTGCTGACACACAGACATTTAAGAGCTACGGTGCTGACACACAGACATTTAAGAGCTACGGTGCTATAGCACCGTTGTTGTCAAAAAGGAGATGGAGATTCTAATTCTAATTCTAGTGGGGGTTACCAGATCTGCACTGACTTCCCGCATGGGGGTGTATTGTGCATTGTCCCCCGCGAGCCCGGCCCTAGCCAGCCCAACTCCTTAAAGTACCGGAGAAGGACTCTGGGCCGCCGGCAGCATTCCCGAAGGATATGCAATGTTGTAGAAGAATTAGGGCATGACTCTATGAGCTCCTGTAGTCCCGTTTTTGATCCAGCGTCCTTTTTGGCAGTACAGTGCAGTAGCACGTGTTCCACTGTCTCCTACAGGAGATGGAGATCTAGGAGAAGCATATTTATCTAAAATAACATTGAACAGTTGCCGTGGGTTGCCGGCAGTAGAATGCTGCCTCCCCTCAAGTGCCACAATAACAGGGTGCATGTGAATGAAACATGAAACTAGGTAAAGATTGACAACGCTCAGAGCAGTCTGTGAGCAGTTGTGCATAATGTTAGCAGTAATGTGTTTGAACTTTTACAACACGATATGTTACAAAATGTCAAGGTAGTTATGAAATTCCGAGTTCTCTGTGTCTACCATGAGTTTTCACAATCTAAACTCGCTAGCGACTGTAGTTATGTATGAAAACTTGTACAGCGCCTCTAGCGGATAGTTTGGTGCTGAATTACGCAGTAAACTATACTACAGCGACTGTAGTTTGGGCTTCATTTGCTTAGAATTGGGTACCATGAGTTACAAATCTGACAGATGTCATAGTAACGTACTATTACTACTGTAGTAACAACAGGCGATCTAACAGTGACAACTCATGGTAAACACACTGATAGCTAGTCTTTATAAACCTAACAGACAAAGAAACTATTTAACTACATTCATCATCATCATCACAGCTGTAGGACGTACACTGCTGGATAAAGGCCTCCCTCATGGACTTGGAGATCCATACTGATCATAAAGGGTTGTTGCCATACTCACCACGCTTGGCAGGCGGGTTGGCGAGCGCAGTATGGGATGTTGATACACTGAAAAACGCTGCTGCCCATCTTCTGGAGGTATTCCTTGGCAGATTGTTACTGCATCCACGGGCAAGAGAGGAGGGGCAACATTCTTCTGCCTGCACCCCACAGCTATCTGCGGGCACCCCACAGTAACTTCTGAACTATATTATAACTGTGATATTTTGATTTGAATAAATCTATATTTGATATATTTTAAGTAATAATAATAATAATAATAATAATAATAAGCCCCCTAAATCCAACCATACGTCCGAATCGAACATCAGATTCACGTGGGGGGCGGACACGCGAAAATAGTAGTTCTGGCGCGGCTAACATGGCTCTGGGAACCCATTTTAATGGAGATGAAGTTAAGAAGTAAACGTATAGGGCCGCTGTCCGGGGGCGATCGCCGGAGCACACCTGGAGCTGACGCTGGGTGTCACAGCATGCGAACCGTCAGCGGAGAGGAGTTGAATAGGCGGGCTCCCTCCGGATCTTCCGAAAATGTTACAGCCAACCCGACTGATGACAGACTGACAGACAATAACAACATTAGCTTAAATTCATCGAATACAGTAGTAGAACCATATAGTCCATCAACAGCGTCTTATATTCCATCACCCGTATCCTCAGTAGGTCGCAGCTCTCGTGAAGCACCTACATCAGACTTAGATGTTGCGCAGGTGGCGAATGCCTTTTTACCTGCGTCCACTAAGGCTGGAAAACCCAGAGTGCGCATGAAATGGAGCAAAGATGTAAACCTATTTATCATGCGCACATACTTCTACATTACTAAATTAGAGACAGACATGACTACCTATCGTAAGCAACTCCATGAAATTTTCACAAGACAATATCCTTCTGTAAGTGTTTCTGAACAGCGTATTTCGGACCAAAGAAGAGCAATTCTACGTAATAAACTATTAACAGAACAAGAACTCCGACAACTGAAAGATGAGGTGCAAAAGCAAATAAATAGCAATGTAGAGCAATTAGCGGATGACAATCCTATGACTCAACGGCAAACCCTAGCGCAAAATAAAATGCACTCTCAGCCACAACACCTCACCAATTCCCAAACACTTACTCAATCACAAATGACTTATACATCTACTCAAATACCATCACAACATCTAAGTGACTCTCATAATTTATCACAAACCACAAACGCGTCAACACAAACCGAGAACCTAATTTTAACATTAGAAAATGACATAGAAATTCTAGAACATCCTCCCCGAAATACAGCAACAGCTACACAAGAAATAATCGATAAATTTACAACAGCATTAACTAAGTATTCTGGAATGGATCCAGTGGCCAGACCAAAACTACCGAAGTTAAAATATAGTAATCACCTTAGTCAACTAATACATCTTTTTAACCATACGATTTTGAACCCATATCTATCGAATGAGACACAACTGTTAGATATCCACACACTCATTTACTGTACAGCTGTAGTAATTTCAGAAGAACTTAACTTTAAAATAACTGAAGAAGGGAGTAGTAATAGTAAACCCCAGAATAAATATAATAATAAACCCTCCTGGCAAGTTAGATTGGAAAAAGACATTGAAAAACTCAGAGCAGATTGTGGACGACTTACACAATACATAAAAAACAATAAATCTCGTAAAGTTGTTAAGGGGGTGGAAGAAATATTTAGAAATAGGGCAGTGCACACTAGACATGAAACAAATAATAAGAAACCAGAAGAGTTTTTAGATACTCTCAAACAAAAGTTATCATTAAAAGTTCATAGACTTAAGAGATACACAAAAGCAGAAAACAGGAAAAAAGACAACATCTTGTTTGCCACAAACGAAAAAAGGTTTTACAGGGGTTTACAGAAATCCACCCAAAACTCAACAGACACAACTGTTCCAACACAATCAGAATTAGAAACTTTCTGGGCTAGCATATGGGAACAAACATTGCAACACAATGACAAAGCAGCTTGGATAGATACTGAAAAAACGAAATGGGAAACTGTAGACGAAATGAGCTTTGATGAAATAACAGAATCAGACATAAATATTATAACAGCCAAACTACACAATTGGAAGTCACCGGGCATCGACAAAATACATAACTATTGGTACAAAAAGTTAACTTCATTACATAAGCAATTAGCAAAAAATTTAAATGACATTGTTTTAGGAAAACAAAACCTACCCGAATTTATAGCCACGGGTATTACCTATATGCTGCCCAAAACAAACCATTCAACACAACCTTCACAATACAGACCGATCACGTGCCTACCAACCATATACAAGATATTAACATCAGTCATTACTAGTAAGATCAGCATTCACATAGAACACAATCAAATTATATCCGAAGAACAGAAAGGATGTAGGCGAGGCCACATGGGATGCAAAGAACAGCTCATCATAGATTCAACAATTCACAAACATGCTTCCTCAAAAAATAGAAACTTACACTGCACTTATATTGACTATAAAAAAGCCTTCGATAGTATTCCACATAGCTGGCTGCTTCAAATCTTAGAAATATATAAAATAAATCCCACGATAATTACATGTCTTCGCAATATCATGCCCCTTTGGAAGACCACCCTCCAACTAAATAATCACAATAATACAGTAACTACCCGTACGATTGCCATCAAGAAAGGTATATACCAAGGAGACTCTTTAAGCCCCTTGTGGTTTTGTTTAGCCCTAAACCCCCTATCACACCTACTCAACAGCTGCAAAGTAGGATACAGTTTTAAACACACCACAACTGATACACCGATTTCACATCTTATTTATATGGACGATATTAAATTATACACAAGAACCGATAAAGATATGAAAAAACTAATAGATATAACAACAAAATTTAGTAGAGATATAAATATGGAATTTGGTGTAGATAAATGTAAAACACTGCATATAATCAAAGGGAAAATCCAACCAGGCAATTACACAATAGATACTAACGATACTATCACATCAATGGAAGCAAATGATCTTTATAAGTACCTAGGATACAAACAATTAAAAGGAATAGATCATACTGCAACTAAACAAACTTTATCTATTGAATATAAAAATCGAATTACTAAAATCTGTAAAACTCAACTCTCTGGGAAAAACCTTATCAAAGCTATAAATACTTATGCAATTCCTATTCTAACATATTCTTTCGGTATTTTAAAATGGACTAAAACAGATATTGAGAACATTGAAAGAACCACACGCACCACACTAACAAAACATAAACACTTACACCCTAAATCAGCTATAGAAAGACTCACTATCAAACGACAAAATGGAGGTAGAGGAATGATAGACATCCACCATCTCTGGCTAAAACAAGTACATAACTTACACACCTTCTTCCATACAAAATCCCAAACTAGTCACATACATAAAACAATAGTTGACAACGATATTCACTACACACCACTTAACCTAACTAGAGCAATGCATACAGAAAACCTTATCACTGCCAACTTACAACTACAGAGGATAGAGAGTTGGAAGAAAAAAGTACTGCATGGACGTCATCCCCATGATATAGAACAAACACATATTGATAGTGAGGCATCAAATAAATGGTTAAAAATAGGTAGCCTATTCCCAGAGACAGAAGGATTTATAATAGCTATTCAAGATCAAATAATAAACACCAAGAACTATAGGAAATATATCATTAAAGATCCTTTAGCTTCAGACGACAAATGCCGCAGATGTCACGCTCAACCTGAAACCATACAACACATAACAGGAGCATGCGTAACACTGACACAGACAGATTACACACACAGACACAATCAAATAGCAAACATAATTCATCAAAGCTTAGCACACAAACACAACCTCATTCAAAATACTCATACCCCCTATTACAAATACACACCAAATAACATATTAGAAAATACAACACACAAGCTCTACTATGATCGCGCTATACTCACAGACCGCACCATACACTATAACAGACCAGACATAGTTTTGACAGATAAAATAAATAAGATCACCTTCCTCATTGACATTGCAGTGCCCAACACACACAACATACAGAAAACAATTACAGATAAAATTACAAAATACGTAGACCTGAAAGACGAAATAATCAGAATATGGAGACAAAATAAAGTATATATTGTACCTATTGTGCTCTCTTCCACAGGAGTGATACCAAAACAGTTACATCGCAGCATAGAGATATTAGGATTAAACGCATTCATATACACAACTCTACAAAAAGCAGCCATTCTCAATACGTGTAGAATAGTCAGAAAATTCATGGAGATAGACCCATCACCCACACCAATAAATTGAAACACCCAAATATACGGCTGCATTTACTTGGTTTTTGTAACCCGTAATGCAGTTTATACCAGTCAGACGACTGAGAAAAACAAATGTCCCGATAATAATAATAATAATAAGTAACCGTTTGTTTTATTTTTTTCGCTGTGGGGTGCCGGTAGTAGCCTCTCCATTCTTGCCCGTGGATGCAGTAAGAGTCTGCTGAGGGAAAGCTCCAGAAGATGGGCAGCAGCGTCTTTTCGTGTATCAAAATCCTTTACTGCGCTTGCCAACCCGCCTGCCAAGCGTGGCGAGTATGGCAACACTCCCCTCATGATCTTGGATATGCGTGAGGGAGGCCTGTGTCCAGCAGTGGACTGTGACGATGACGAATCGTTTATTTTGTAATGACGACGTAGATATGGGCCTCTAATAATAATTTTAACGAGTGTACCTACCTATAATAAGAAAATATTTAAATAGTAAGAAGTACTTCTTTCTTATAGTTTTTAGGTTTCCGTTCTCAAATGGTAAAAACGGGACCAACGGGAGTAATAGTACTAAGACTCAGATGTCCGTCTGTCTGTCTGTCTGTCTGTCAGTCACCAGGCTGTATCTCATGAACTGTGATAGCTAGAGAGTTGAAATTTTCACAGACCATGTATATTGAACGAATTTAATAACGTGCTTTATTCAATCCAAATGTGTTTTGTGTTTCTTTTGTATATTGATCATTCTATTGCCTTTTTTAAACTTTCGCGATCACAACACAATATTAACATACATATGTGTATCCGGGTATTTACGTCTATATATAAACGTCGGGTAATAATAAAGGTAATTTACGCGATAAATACCCGGTTATATGCATGTTAATAATTGATTATTCTAGCCTTTGCTGTATTGAATATTACTGACTTTGCATGAAATTTGTATTTTTGATTGTAATTAATAAACTCAAAAACTACTGGACCGATTTTAATTTATCTACTAAACCCATATAGCACTTTATATTATTTTTGTCAAATTTTCTGAGTATCCAGATGCATTGTACATATATGTATATATGTACATGCTGTTTCGGAAATTAACAAACTAAAAATACTAACTTGACTCACGCTCAGAGCGAGAGTCAATTCTTCGAATTTTCTGATATCTCTAATTTTTTGATATATTACGTTCACTAAACGAGTACTGTACGGCTTATTTACGGTCTTAAGCGGGCTAACTACATCTAAGTTCACGCGGACGAAGTCGCGGGAACAGCTAGTCTACTAATAAAATGCTACATTGTGAATGAATGAATGAATGATTATAACTTTATTGTACACCATAAAATAAAATAAATAACAGTAGAAGATAAGATACTTAACTAAATGCACAATAGGCGGCCTTATCGCTAAAAGCGATTTCTTCCAGGCAACCTTTGGATGGACAGGATTGTGAATGAGTAACAAGCTATATTTATTTATTTATTTATTAAGACACTCCTACGACATCTTCACATTACATTAAATATAGATATATTACATTAGCTATATTATTAATCGAGTTAATTGAGGGATCTCAACGAAATCTCCATTAATGTGAACCTTGGGATTTTACACCTTGGTGTAACTTGAGAACGAATTTTTTACTTTATAAAAATTTAAAGTCATTTTGCCATGTCACAGGAACATAAAAAATCATGTTCCTGTGGCATGACAAAATGGGCTCACGTAATACCTACTTGGACATGTATATAAATCAAAGAATATAAATACACTGGTTTAGACAGTTATTTATTTATCTTTACTAATATTGCCATGGGGTGACGTAGGACGCTGGCAGTAGGTAGAATGTTGCCTCCTCTCTTACTTGTTGCGGATGAAATAAAAATCTGCCTGCGGAAGGTAAGCAGCAGCAGCTTTCCTTGTATCAACATCACGTACCGCGCTCGCCAACCCGCCTGCCAAGCGTGGTGAGTATGGCAACAACCCCAACATGATCACTACTTGTTGATTTATGCGGGAGGCTTATGTCTAGCAGTGCACGTCTTGCGGCTGGGATGATGATGATGATGATGAAGATCAACTTGTTTGAACCATCGAGTACCATAACTTCTTCTGTCCTTTGCATACTGGAAATTTCATTAACTCTTTTAATATCGAGAAAAATATATCCTAACACACCAATGATTTTCTAAATGAAAAATAACTATAAAAGTCCACTTTCATTTATATGCATGTGATTAAAATAAGATATTATTCTTAGTATACCTACTTTATAAATTATGAACTACGTCTCCATCTATTTTGTTTATAATTTCTATTTGAACAGTTATTTTTAATCTGTGAAGAATTCAATCATCAGAAAAGCGAGATCATTACCAGTGACGTTAATTTTATGACGTCACGGCCTGCTATATTCTAGAACACAATACTTATACACCCCTAAGCTCTCAACTTGTCTATTTTTGTCACACCAAGCGCGCTAAAAATAGAATTTCTTCAGATGATTTGATAGTGTGAAAGTGTAGTGGAGCTGTTAAGGCGACGCATTGATAAACAATTATTTGAACTACATTGTTTGAATTACTGATAGCCAGAATCATCCTCCATTATAAATGGTAAAATTGTTTGAATTACGCGGACGATAGAGCGGCCTGCATACAAAATGACGCGAAAAGCTAGCTTGAGCTCGTAAGCGCCAGATCTTCAAACTGTTGGTAAATATTTATTTATGTTTATTTGGGAAAACACACAGAACAATAATACAATCTAAATCTTAAATATAACGTATTACACAATCCAATAAAGTTTCCAAATATGTCTTTAAATAATCTTACCACCATTTTGAAAAGGGTGTGTAGAGGTAGTATATGCATATTTGTACAGAACATGTAGAGGCCTAATCGTTTTCGTTCACCAGTAAAGCCAAAATTCTTCATCGCAATGCAGTTTATAGAAAAAGTCCTAAACTTAATTTTATTTATTTATTTCATACAAAACTTTACAAGAAACATTATCAAACAAAGCACTGTAAAAACCAACAAACTGTTTGTCTCAGCGCCCGCAGTCGCCACTGTTACACTAATCTAGAAAGTTAAACTAAATGTTACAAACAGTAAACAATTTACAACTTGAGGAAACAATCATCGTAGTAAATTTAAAATAAACCCACACACTTACATAAATAATTATTAATTTGGAAGAATGGTGACACAGAGGGTTTATTGTCAGAGGAGATGGAAATAAGCGTGTGAGGTAGTATAATATAAAGATAAAAAAAACGTTTATTTTGTTTCACACATTACAAATAATACAACAAAAATAAACATATACATGGAAACAAAAAAGGAAATCGCTCAGCATGTGCACAGTAGCGATGGCGTTACGTGCGCTGGTTTATATAATACTAGCTTTTTCCCGTGACTTCGTCCGCGTGGAAATCCCCTATTTCACGCAGAGCCACTCTGATTCGAAAATTTAAATCCCATTTATTCCCTATCCCGTGGGAATTTCAAAAAATCCCTTCTTAGTGCACCTCTAGGATACTCAAGGTATATGTGTGCCAAATTTCAAGTCTTTAGGTCCAGTGGTTTAGGCTGTGCGTTGATATATCAGTCAGTCAGTCAGTAGTACACTTTGAATTATATAGATGGCTCCCCTATATAAATTTAGCTCAACCTGCTCAACCTTAGTTCAAAATTAATTCGAAATGAACCGAGGTCAGCGCTCAACGATTTATTTTTATTTCTGAAATTTAAAAAAAACAGCGATGTTTGAGTTCATGTTGTCACCAAAGATTAATTGTAAAAAAAATTAATAAATCGTGTTTGGTTGTTTCAGCAAATGAGTTGCCAACGCTTTGTGATTTAGTTTTAGTTAGTATTTTTTTAATTTAATTGATATTAAGTTCTGCCGTCGGGTGCCGGCAGTAGAATGTTGCATCTCCTCTCTTGCCCGTGGAGAGAGAATAAGAGATACTCCAAAAGATGGGCAACAGCGTCTTTCCGCGTATCAACATTCCGTTTTGCGCTAGCCAACCCTCGTGTATGGCAACAATCCAGGATTAGTTCCTGGAGATCCATTAGAGAGGCATAATATGTCCTCCAGCAGTGGCCGTCCTACGACTTAGGCGATAGTTGAGTTGACGTGGTGTACCTACGGACATGTTACGTTCATGGATTGATGTCATATACGAAACGAGTGACGCATATGAATGTATGTGATATGTGAGCAGATGTTGAGCAAATAAATATGGATGAATTATGTGCAGAATCATATTATATGCAAAGATTTAAATCATTAGAGTCGCACTAGTTTAGGTACCTATGTCATCTACTCAGGATATACATACATCGATCCAAATATTGAAATCTTTAGATGTGACCTGACACCCAAAACTGTGACATTATTTTTAATTGTGTGTTAACAATAATGCCGATGGCGACGCACGCACACTGGTTTTGCCAATAAACTAAACTGTTATAGTTACCATTTACTGTGCAATCATATTGCACTAACTTTCGTGAAAAATAACACGCAGCACGTCCGGCTAACACTGTGTTTAGAATACACTGATTCCAAATAAGCGAGCTTACTTATTTCGTGTGGAAACAAAACCACGCGGTCTCATTACGGTAAGGGCATATCTAACGATGAAAATCTTTGATTAGATGTCGGTTTAACGTCTGATAGGAAAGAATGGAGGAGGACATGTTAAATAAATAAATAAAAATCGTTTATTCACAAAGGTCAGAAATTATACAAAATTATCAATGTAGTATATTTTAGGTTAACCTAATTATATTATAGCTAAGACCTGTTTGTGTTGCTTAAACATTGAGCGTCTCGTTCTAAAGTCGGCGTTACTACCACTCGGCCAACACGGTTTTACGGCTTTATAGAAATTTTTCTTTCTTATTTTTTTCAGTAAGTTTTTGAATTATTTAAACTGTAGGTACGTAGAGAACTGAATTGTCATCTCAAGTTGAGACTGCTCCGCAGTTATAAACTTTTGCAGTCTTTTCGATCTTTTGTAACCAGTAAGGCCTTTGCATCTATTATAGATGATTTATACAGCGTAAGCATGAATTACCAGTTGCTGACGCTGCATAAATCATCTATAATAGATGCAAATTCCTTAATACTACTACTATACAGCGTAAGCAACTGCCAACTGGTAACCATGCGGTACGGGACGCTGCAGTGCCTGGGATATTGTTAGATGAATTAGGCAACAACACCTATACCATCCTATACTCACCTATACTCTCAGCTTAGTCAGTCAGAGGGAAGAACAGGTCAATACAATACGTCTGAAGCTAAACTAATCCGCGGGTTTCCTAGTACTCAAATATTAGTTCTCAGTAAAGATTTTTAATTTTATTTTTTATTTTTCTTCAGACCAGTTTGAAAACCAGATTATGTTTAAAATTTGATCAAAACCGAATTATACGTTAGAGTTATTTATCATCAGACAAAAAAAAATTACTCCCTATCTCCAAAAACTACTCCATAAATCAAAATTCCCCCACGACAATCGATTTGTATTTATTTAATCTCCTTAAGTTTTATATTCATCAAAATCCGATCATCCGTTTAATTGTTATCCTCAGACAAAAATTGCGTAATCGTTAAATATTATTTAATTATTCAAGTTATATCTAGTCAACAGAGTCTGCTTTAGATTCTGTTATCCAAGAAAATCTTTTGTTGTGACATCTTTATGCTGAGTTAGGACTTTTTGGTCCACAAAAATTTTACTTATGTTAGAATTAATTTATCATACTGTATTAATTTTACGTACTTAAGCCTATTGTGGACTTAGACGATTGTGGATCAATAAATGATTTGATTTTCTTCAGTTTCACCCATTGTTGGGTATAGGTGGGTATAGGCCTTTTCATGCGTCTTCTATCCAACCCGATTCTTCGCATTGCGTCCAGGTCTTGCCCACGATTGTTTTGATGTCGTCTGTCCAGCGCATTGGCTGCCGCCCTAGATTTATTTTGCCGGTTCTTGGTCGCCACTCAGCAATTTTACGGGTCGTTTATAGAAATAGAAAAAGTTTATTCTGTGTCAACGAGAAAATATTTTCAAAGATATGTATAACTTCTGCCGTGGGGTGCCGGCTGTAGAATGTTACCCCTCCTCTCCTACCCGTGGATGCAGTAAGAGCCTGCCAAGGGACACCTCCGGAAGATGGGCAGCAGCGTCTTTCCGTATATCAACATCCCGTACTGCGCTCACCAACCCGCCTGCCAGGCGTGGTGAGTATGGCAACTACCCCTCATGGAGATCCATGAGGGAGGACTTAGTTCAGTAGTGGACGTTTTACGGCTGAAATGATGATGAAATGATGATGTATAACTTTAACAAAATTTTTTTACGGTTCCGAAAAATTATAAATGATATTATTGACTCGCATATAACTTACAGTAAGGCACTAATTTAACTTTGTAGGGATAACTATTACGCACAAGTGTGTAATATTTTTACGCACGCGTGTGTTATAGCTCGGATTATGGCTCTAAAAGCGATGTAATAAGGCTCACTTTACGAGCAAGTGTGCTGAAAATAATATTACGCGTTGAAGTCTTTTCTACTACGAGCACCGGCAGGCAGATTACGTGTCTCACGACAGGTTTGCAACAGGTTTAAATATCGCGACCATCGCTGTTAAACGTCAATTCGTAAAATTACTTTGTGACGTTTGATAGCGATGATCACGAGGGAGGCCCGTGTTCAGTAGTGGACCATGAGGGATAGTTGCTATACTCACCACGCACACTACGCTTGGCAGGCGGGTTGGCGAGCGTACGGGATGTTGATACACGTAAAGACGCTGCTGCCCATATTCCGGAGGTATCCCTAAGCAGGCTCTTACTGCATCCACGGGTGCAGTAAGAGCCTACTTACTTCTCACATGAGAAGGGGTAACATTCTACTGCCGGCACCCCACGGCAATAGAATAATACATGTTTTTTAAAGTATTATATCACTTATCTGTTTATAATAAAAGCTGTGATGATAGCATGAATAGATAGATCATGGTTCGCCGATATACTATATAAGCGGATATATATCACGATATATGTATATCAATTAATTTTTATCTTGATATATGTTGTTTTTTGTCCTGTCTTCTGAACCATTTTGGAGATTAATGTTTACCATAGCAACACGTAGCGAAAAACTACAATTTAAAGTAATTTAGATTATTTTCCAAAATGGCAACCCCATTTAAAGTTGGGGAAATCCCCTTTAACTTACCAGTACGGATATAAGGTTTATTTTACGAGGTATTCAAAACATGGGGACTTCCTGGTGCTCCTAGCGTTAATAATTTTCACTTTCTAGGGAATCCTTGCAAGCGTGACAACCGAACTTACAGAATGAAATTCGCTTCTTTTTCTTAGTCAGGATATATATCGGATATACAGTGTATCCCTCGATAAAGTGCAACCCCGAAAGGGGGTGAAACTAGATCGAAAATTATCAACAAAAAAATAGAAAAAAAAAAATAAAAAAAATTCGTATATACTTTATTGATGAATTAAAATTTGTATTACTCACTAATGAGTCTATTTAATAAAAAAATGATTTCTTCCAAAGTAGTGGGTCTATTTTGTTAAAATAAAAACCATAATCATGTCAGATATGTGACGATGACGATAAAATAACAAGTAACTCACAAACGAGTGGCTATCGTGACTTAAAGTTTAATTTTTGTATTAAAATTACATTTTTTATGCTGTTTTTTTCAAATAATTTCCAAAAATCTTAAAATTAAGCCTATAATACTAGATATTTTTATGACTTTTTATTATTGTCTATCATAATAGCTTTTAAATAAAAAAAAAACCTACGGTCTAACTTAAAAAATGCGCTGGCTAGGAGCTTTTAAAGTTGACCACTGATTACGTCACCACTCAGGTAGAGACACTTGTTTTTACTGCTCAGGTAGTATTAAAAATCAAATTTTAGTTACAACATTTTTATTTAACTTATTACATGTGAGTATGAAATAAGGGTTTTATTTAATGCATTAAATGCTCAAAATGGCTTCCTTGTTGTTGTAGGCACATTGCCACACGAAGAGCGATTTGTTGTGTGGCTCTAAGCACCATCTCTGGGTCACTTCTTATCTCATCGGCACATCGCATGATTTGATCTTGTAACTCTGCCTCGGTGTTTACGGTCGTTCTGTAGACTCTTTGTTTCATAACACCCCACAGAAAATAGTCTAGGGGTGTCAGGTCAGGTGAACGTGCCGGCCACCCGACTGGTCCATCCCGGCCGATCCACCTATTAGCGTAGTTTTCGTTTAAAAAACTTCGCACATTGCGCCCGTAGTGCGCAGGGCATCCGTCCATCTGCAAATACATCTGTTGCCTTGTAGCCAGCGGAACATCTTCCAGTAGTAGTGGCAGATCGTCTCTTAATAAGCTTAAAAAACTTTCGGCATTTAATATTGCGGGTAAAATAACTGGCCCAATCAGCGTGTCGTCTATTAGAGCTGCCCATACATTAACTGAAAATTGCACTTGAAAAGTAGACGCCCTCTTTAGGTGTGGATTTTCCTCGGACCATACATGTAAGTTTCTGCAATTTGTGATTCCATTCCGGGTGAATTTCGCTTCATCCATCCATAAATTTTTTTTTAGGAATTGTGGATTATTTATAATTTTTTGTTGAATCCACGTAGACATTACGCATCTTGCACGATTGTCTACATTTTCATGCAAATGCTGTACTCGCTGATAATGGTATGGATGCAATCCCTTCTTTTTCAAAATTCGCCATACGGATGTTTTTGATATACCGTGACGCAAAGCTAAGCGTCTAATGCTGGTTGTGGGATCAGCAAACAAATCGTTTAAAACGGCCTCTTCTATGGAATGGTCAATAATGGTAGCTTGTTGCTCACGGCGATCTCTTGCTAATCCAAGTCCGATGTTGGATAACTTTCGGTGAACTTCTTGGAAATTTCGTGCTGACGGTACAAGTCTGCTCGGAAACGCATTTATGTATGCAGAACGAGCGACTGTTGTGTGTCCACGTGACATACCATAATAATAATGGATGTCAGCGATTTCACGCGGAGAGAACTCAGTCAATCGCGGCATCTCCACAACACAACAAAGTACAGTCAAAAACGTAACAAAAAAGTCAAAAACGTAACAAAAAGTCAATAACAAAACAAAAGCAAAACAACGTAACAAAAACTTGAAGGCGCAGTAAGGTACGGTAGACGGTAGCAGCGGCGAGAATATCGGAGCGACTGGCGAGTGGCGTGCGTGGCGTGCCTTGTTGTGAATCCTGTTTCGATCCCCACCCTTCATCTTTCATAGAACAGGCCCAGCGACCATAATCTACAACAATAGAAGTTAAAAAAGTGTCTCTACCTGAGTGGTGACGTAATCAGTGGTCAACTTTAAAAGCTCCTAGCCAGCGCATTTTTTATGTTAGACCGTAGGTTTTTTTTTTATTTAAAAGCTATTATGATAGACAATAATAAAAAGTCATAAAAATATCTAGTATTATAGGCTTAATTTTAAGATTTTTGGAAATTATTTGAAAAAAACAGCATAAAAAATGTAATTTTAATACAAAAATTTAACTTTTAGTCACGATAGCCACTCGTTTGTGAGTTACTTGTTATTTTATCGTCATCGTCACATATCTGACATGATTATGGTTTTTATTTTAACAAAATAGACCCACTACTTTGGAAGAAATCATTTTTTTTATTAAATAGAGTCATTAGTGAGTAATAAAAATTTTAATTCATCAATAAAGTATATACGAAATTTTTTTAATTTTTTTTTTCTATTTTTTTGTCGATAATTTTTGATCTAGTTTCACCCCCTTTCGGGGTTGCACTTTATCCAGGGATACACTGTATATTAAAAAATCGAATTTTTGATATTTATTATAAAAATCGGTTTTTTTTTTACTCTGAGATAGATGTTAAAAGACAAATCATTACCTACATATGTTTTCCAATTGTACATTAATTTAAGTTGTGTGCAATATACCTATAAATAAATAAATTAAATAATGCTGAAAAATTCATACAGCATCATCTAGCCCCAAGCTAAGCAGAGCGTGTGGTATACATAATACATTATACTACATAGATATATATTTTTATTATATATAGAAAAACATCCAGAACACCCTGGATAAATATCTGCAGATCGTACAGACATTTATCCCGAGGCGGGAATCGAACCCGCAACCTCTTGCGTCGCAGGCGCACCATAGTCCGCTGCGTGCGCCACAAAGGTCGTCGGTAAAATAAAATAAGGTTTTATAAAAATAAATCCACTTTCCTATGTGCCTTTTTTAATAAAACGGTTTCGTTAATAAGAGGGTTCGATTGCGATCATTATTTAGGGTTTCGTAGTAAGTGAAACAACCCTTATAGTTCGCTTTGTCTGTCCGTCTGTCTGCGGCTTTACGACGAGACAATAATAACACATATTTAACCGGGTATTTATCGCGTTATTTACCTGTATTATATATATTTAATTATTATTATATTTATTATATATTTCAGTCTTCCCGGGACCACGATGGGTGCAATCCTGTCGAAACGTCGGCTAATAATAATGGTAAATAACGCGATAAATACTCGGTTAAATATGTGTTAATAATGTGTCGTGATCGCGAAAGTTTTTAAAAGACTTTTACGAAGATACTATTAGTCCTAGAACTAGAACGTAGTATAGCAAGGACAATAATAATCACGCCGAGAAATGATAAAAGAACATTCGGAAAAATATAATTAATTTGGGGATAGACGTTGATGGGGGTATATTTTTTCTTATTTATTTTATTTCTTATTATTTTAAGAATCAAGAATCAAGAAATACTTTATTCAGTGCGGCCGCATGGACCTTATTGACGCGTCACAAATTACAAAATAAAACAACACAAATAAATAGAACAAAGCACATAATTGAATCTGTTCACTTCAGATGACACGCGAGTTAGGAAAAGAAGTGAACAGATGAACCTAACTCGGTCGTTATAGTCATCATTTAACAATTTTATTTTGTCTTATGTTACGTTTGACGGAGTTGGAGCAGATTCCTTCCCAAGTGGTTTTGTCCTCTAGGTAATCCGATATTTTATAATAATCGTGTGGTATATCGTTGAATAGGTGTTTTGAAACCATGGAGGGGTTGCACAGACAATTTTTAGATTTAGAGTTCTGTTTTCGAAACTTAACGCTATGAATATTTTTAAGGGCAACCCCTCTCTCTTAAAATCTAAAATGCTAGATTTACAAGTGTGAAATAACATGAATGTAGTTTAGTTTTTATTGTGATTTTTCTAGGAAAGCTTTAACGGTTTTTTTTAGTTTCGGAGCAATTGCCGCTTAAATGAGTACAATAAAAAGAATGATCGAGTTAAATGAGATGAGCGTATGAAAACGTTTGACCAAAACATTTTCATACGTAAGCGTAATAACACATCAACTTTTAACAAGTTCTACGGGTAACTATGGAACCCTACACGGTGCGTGGCCCGACACGCACTTGGCCAAATTTATTATATAATATGATAGCTTGTGGGTATCTTTTAACTATTGGTCCTTATCAAGACGTACCTACAAAGGTGTAGATTCTGTTTTACACTTCCTAAAACGAATTATAATTCGAAATGTGACTTTTCTAAATGAATAGCTTTCAGCATGTAATCGGGTAGTACTTGTTTCGTTTTAGAACTGCACTAAAAGAATAGCTAAATGTCATTTGAGTCTGTTATACTTTAATTTAATTAGCTTTAGCTAGTAAATGCAACAACAAAATCGCCACCAATATTAGTAACTATTCTAAATATGTCATCATCATCATCATTTCAGCCGTAGGACGTCCACTGCTGGACATAGGCCTCCCTCATGGATTTCCAGTTATTGCGGTTGGAAGCGATCTGCATCCACCGTCGACCTGCGGTCTTCACCAGGTCATCATCCCATCTTGTTGGTGGACGTCCTACGCTGCGCTTGCCGGTCCGTGGCCTCCACTCGAGAACTTTTCGGCCCCATCAGCTATCTGTTCTACGAGCTACATGGCCTGCCCATTGCCACTTCAACGTGCTAATCCGTTTGGCTATGTCAGTGACCCGAGTTCTTCTACGTATCTACTCATTTCTGATTCGATCGCGTAAAGAAACCCCGAGCATAGCCCTCTCCATAGCTCGTTGAGCGACTCTGAGCTTATTCATGAGGCCAATCGTGAATGACCACGTTTCGGTTCCATATGTCATCACTGGTAACACACATAGATTGTAGACTTTCGTCTTAAGGCACTGAGGAATTTTGGACGAAAAAAAAATATGTACCTACACAGAATCCAGATGTGGACCTACTTTCTATGAAAAAAATATATGTACCTACCACGAGTGTCTAGCTTATTCTCAAATAATACTTTGAAATACAACAATTATCGTTCAAAGTACTCCCCGAGACAGTAGAAGGAACCAGAAATGAACCATATTTTAAATCAACAATACTGGATATTTGAAATTACGGGTACATTGAAATAAAAATAATATTAACATCAGGTGGACCTTTGGGGTGTCTCATCATTATGTCGAATAAAAAACATTTTACTCCATCTAGTCCCAACGTAAGCAGAGCTTGGGTTATCGGAACCAGATGATTGACAAAATAAAAACTAATATAAATATATATTTTTGCAAATACATACTTCACATTCATAGAAAAATACCCAGACCAGGGACAAATATCTGCGAAAAAACTACAAGTATTGGTCCCGCGCCGGGAATCGAAGCCTCCTGCGTCTCAGCCGGCTATTAATCCACTGTGCCACGGAAGTCGTCAACTGGGCACTCGTCGTTTATTATCAAGTACTTGCTGGTTAGCGTTACTCTGCCTATTTTACTTGATTTGCAAAGCTTTTTCCTCTTAGCTGCCACCATTTTTGTTTAATTATGGTAAAACTAGCCGCACCCCGCAGTTTCACCCGCGTAGTTCCCGTTCCCGTGGGAATTTCGAAAAATCCCTCCTTAGTGCACCTCTAGGATAGGTACTCAAGTTATATGTGTGCCAAAATTCAAGTCTCTAGGTCCAGTAATTTAGGCTGTGCGTTGTCTGTCAGTCACTCAGTCAGTAACGGAAGAGTTTTATATATATTGATTTTAAACATTAAATAAATAAAGAAATAAATGATGCTGGTTCACACAGCATCATCTAGTCCCAAGCTAAGGAGAGCTTGTGATATGGGTACAAGATGACTGATATACTTAATACATTACCGCTCGTTTGGTTTTGGTCAGTTTACTTACCAAGATTTTTTAGCCGTTGTTTGGTTTTGGTAAGTAAACTGACCAGTGAGTCATCGTTCCACGAAAACAATTGTCATTTTTAAACTATGGTGTTTATCAACTTCTTCTTTGTTTTGTAGCCTTCTGAATGAAGTTGACAATGACAATAACAAATAAAATTTACGTCGCCCAAGAAAAAATAATTTTATTCGATTAAATTCAAATTAAAAAAAAGATTATGCATAAAAAATGCACTTTATAATTACGATCAAAAAATACTACATGATATTTTTATTTTATTGAAAAGGACCCAGAACACCCGGAAGAAATATCTGCAGATCATACAGACATTTGTTCCGAGGCGCAACCTCTTGCGTCGCAGGCGGCCCTTCGCCCGCTGCACCACAAACGTCGTCCAAAAATTGAGGATATTTGTTAAACAAAATTATATGAGAACTTAGTAAAATACAACAAATAAGTAACAGCCGTGGGGTGCCGGCAGTAGAATGTTACCCCTCCTCTCATGCCCGTGGATGCAGTAAGAGCCTGCTAAGGGATACCTCCGGAAGATGGGCAGCAGCGTCTTTCCGTGTATCAACATCCCGTACTGCGCTCGCCAACCCGCCTGCCAAGCGTGGTGAGTATGGCAACTACTCCTCATGGATATCCACGAGGGAGGCCTGTGTTCAGTAGTGGACGTTTTACGGCTGAAAGGAGAAAGTAACCCACGACACTAAGTAAGAGCATTATACCACTCTCTAATAAAATTAAGGCCTTTGCATCGATTATAGATGATTTATACACCGTCAGCAACTGGTAATCATGCTGTATGGGACGCTGCAGTGCCTGGGACATTGTTAGATGGATTAGGCTTGCCCAGCACCTATACCATCCTCTAAATAAAAATATAATAATCTAATAAAATTACACATGCTTTAATTTGATATGAAATATCATTATCATATCTGCCGTGGGGTGCCGGCAGTAGTTTGCCCTTCCTCTCTTACCCGTGTATGTAGTAAGAATCTGCCAAGGGGTACTTACGGAATATAAGCACCAGCGTCCTTCCGTATATCAACATCTCGTGCTGCGCTCGCCGACCCATCTGCCAGGATTGGTGATTATTGTGATAACCTTCATGATCAATTCTTGGACATCCGACAGGCTTATGTCCAGCAGTGGACGTCCTGCGGCTGTGATGATGATGATATCTTACATACATATTTATTCGTCAAAAACAGTACATACTAGGTGCGCCTCTTATTATATTTTGCTTGAAATATTTGTAGGAGTATTTGGAGGTTAAACGTAGTTCATCATCATCATTTCAGCCATAAAACGTTTACTGATGAACACAGGCCTCCCTCATGGATCTCCATGAGGGGTAGTTGCCATACTCACCACGCTTGGCAGGCGGGTTGGCGAGTGCAGTATGGGATGTTGATACACGGATAGACGCTGCTGCTCATCTTCCGGAGGTATCCCTTAGCAGGCTCTTACTGCATCCACGGGTAGGAGAGGAGGGGTAACATTCTACTGCCGGCACCCCAAGGCATAAACATAGTTAACTAAAATTCAAGATAGTAAGTAGGTGTGGCAATACCACCTCTAAGCCACTTGCTGCGGGGAATAACCAAACAGCTAATATGAGGCATACATAATAGAATAGCGGTTATACATGTTTATTTTAAAACATTTGTTTCCTCGATTTTCTATGAATCCCATCGCCAGAACTGGGTTTGTAAACAAGAATACGTTATTAAGTCAAACACAAAACCCAACCGCATGGGCAAGTAAGCCTTGAGGCGCTCCAGCCAACACTATTAATATTGTTAATGACGAGCTCTGTGGCGCAGCGGGCGAAGGTCCGCCTGCGCTGCAAGGGGTTGCGGGTTCGATTCCCGCCTCGGGACAAATGTCTGCACGATCTGCAGATATTTGCTCAGGGTGTTCTTGGTATTTTTCTATATATAATAAAAATATCTATCTATGTAGTATAATGTATTAAGTATATCAGTCATCTAGTACCCATAACACAAGCTCTGCTTAGCTTGGGGCTAGATGATGCTGTGTGATTGGTCCAGAATTATTTATTTATTATTTCATTCATCATGGATCCCATAATCAGAACCAAGTTTTCCGAGACGAGTATCTATTCAAACCCAAAAACAATTTTCCATTGTTCATAAGCAACGGAGTTCTAAGGTAACAAATATTAAGAAAAACAAGTATTGGTACGGGGGTACCAGAATAGTGGGCGAAGGCCTCAAAAGGTCACCAAAGGTCAAAAATGGCATTTTTAGGTTTTTGGCCATTTGAAAACTTTTTATTTGGTGACCTTTTGAGGTCACAATAACTCCGGTACCTGTGACCCTAGGGTCACCAAAATCCATCAATCATCAATCAATCACCTTCTCTCATTAAGACGGTGGCGCTAACAAAAAAGGTTTCAGGCCATTGACATCTAAAAAGCAGCGTTGCAGTACAAATAAAAATAGCAATAAACACAGTTTTTTATATAAAAAAAAATCCGATTTTTATATAAGCTTAGGATCATCTTTACATCACACGAACTAGTAAAATTGTAAATAAAAATACCAATTTCTGTTTTTTTGTCCACTTGTTTTCGTGGGCTGAAACACTCCATTTTCGGGTTAGTACACATATACGACGGTATGTACAGACGACTTGCGAACCTTCTCCTTTTTTAGACTTCCGTACCTCAAAAGGAAAAAACGGAACCCATAAAGGATCACTATTTAATTTTGTTGCCCGTTTGTATGTCTGTCAGTCTGTCCGTCTGTCGGTCTGCCAAGATCTTTATCTTGAGAACGGGTAGAGGTATCGCGTTGAAATAAAAACCATATACTCCAATCTACAGCCTCTTTAAGCTGTGAAATAAAAATATTCAAAGTTAACCTTAAAAAAAGATACGGGCGTTTATGCCGCAAAAAACGCATGTTTCGACATTCTCAAAAGAATAAAAATTCATAAGGACCATTCCCGTAGACTAACATGAAATTTGTCAAGGTATATGGTGTTATACTGAAGATACAGAGAAAAATCCACAAACTATTCATTTGCAATGGAATCATAAAGAAAATCGTCTTTAAAAAGTACAAAATCAATCAAGGAGGTTAAGCAACCCTACGCGCGGTCATAAATTATTATGTTCCTACATACCCACGGAACCCTCGGTGGGCGAGTACAGCTCACACTTGTCCGGTTTTGTTTGAAGTCGGTTTAAAATAATAGTATCGTCAGCGTAGAGAGACATAATTATAACCTACTAGCTTCTGCCCGCCGCTTCGCATGCTTTGTATCTACATCTAGGTCAAAATCTATAAGTGTACAAAGTTTCAGCTCAATCCATAGGCTAGTTTTTGCGTGAAGACGTAACAAACATCCATACAAACAAACTTTCAGCTTTATAATATTAGTGAGATATGCATTATAGGTTATCTACTCTTTCGACACTGACGAAATTTACGGGATTTTTTACCACGACTTGAGTTTTTATGAGTTAAATGATAACTGTAGGTACATAATAAAGAGCTACTGGTGGCGATTCTGTTGTTGCACTAACTAAAGCTAATTACATTGACGTAAAACGGACTAAATAGGCAGTCATACGGTGAGTGCCAAATTATACCACTTTTATGCTGACAGCTCTTAGAAACGTCATATCTTTTATTTTAATCAGTTTTAGGAAGTGTAAAACAGAATCGACACCATTGTCTTAATTTTGTATAAGTAAGTATAGAATATTTTGAAGCATTAATTCCTAAAGATAAAGTTAAAAAATGTCTAAGCCTAGTTATCAAAAAAATGCTTAATATAGACCTAATGTAACGAGCTCTGTGGCGCAGCGGGCGAAGGTTCGCCTGCGACGCAAGGGGTTGCGGGTTCGATTCCCGCCTCGGGACAAATGTCTGTACGATCTGCAGATATTTGTTCAGGGTGTTCTGGGTGTTTTTCTATATATAATAAAAATATCTATCTATGTAGTATAATGTATTAAGTATATCAGTCATCTAGTACCCATAACACAAGCTCTGCTTAGCATGGGGCTAGATGATGCTGTGTGATTTGTCCAGCATTATTTATTTAATATTATTTATGTTTAGTTTCGACACCTCGCAGTCCTGCATTTGTTATGTATGAATGATCAGTAAGTTCAAAGGAAATAAAACTTCAGGAAATTAAAATCATAATTCAAGGACTCAATAGTTGCGATGTAGTATTCTATTACGTAAGATATTTTTATTGTGTCGGCTTTAATTTCTACATTTTATCTTCTTGTTATCTGCTCAATATTGTGATAATTGGTACCTGAAGTATTTAATCCATTTAAAATCCACTAAGCGGTTTGCCGTTGGGTGCCGGCAGTAGAATGTTGCCCCTCCTCTCATACCCGTGCATGCAGTAAGGGCCTGCTAAGGGATACCTCCGGAAATGGGCAGCAGCGTCTTTCTGTGTATTAACATCCCGTACTGCGCTCGCCAACGCGCCTGCCAAGGGCGGCGAGTATGGCATGTCTTCGAGACCTTTATGATCTATCGACGACCACATCTTCGCTTGCCATCAGGTGAGATTGTGGCCAAGCAAAACTATATCGAAAGTAAAAAAAAACATTGCAGCTACTAAAATGGATTAACCGAGGGATGAAAAATATTATAAAGCCAATACTTACTCTTAAGGGATACCTCCGGAAAATGGGCAGCAGCGTCTCTCCGTGTATCAACATCCCGTACCGCGCTCGCCAAGTGGGGTGCCTGCCAAGCGTGGTGAGTATGGCAAATACCCCTCATGGAGATCAAGTGGGATGCCTGCCAAGCGTAGTGAGTATGGCAACTACCCCTCATGGAGATCCATGAGAGGTCTGTAGTCAGAATCAAGAAAACTAACGGAATAAAGAGATTTTAGGATGCTGAATTACGAAATAAAGTATTTCGTGTATTTAGAAAGGAATATTCCATACTAGCTTTGGCCGCCTGCCTGTATGCATTGTACCCGGATAAAAAGTAGCTTATGTGTCAATCGTGGTCTATCCTGGTATATCTATAAGTGTGCAAGTTTCAGCTTAATCCGTAGGCTAGTTTTTGCGTAAAGAGACCATACATCTATACAAACAAACTTTCGGATTTATAATATTAGTGAGATGTTAATCTAAAGGTTGTCTGGGGAGTTTCAAGAAAACAATTTTTATATTTCACATTTTTATTTCACAACTAAATGCAAAAGTTTTATCCTAATACTATAGGTAGTTACTTACAATTTTAGGACACAAGCTTTCCTAGATTACATTACACGTACTAAATAATTCCTAACTTAAAAAATATTTACTTAATAAAAGGACTTCTTAGTAATAATAAGTAATAATTCCTTTTATTCTTAAAACCTTGAAAAACATGGTTTATCAATTCTTTACTTTCACATTTTCAAGAAAAGCTTGTGTGATCCAAATGAAAAGTTTACAATTATATGTATGTTCTTAATTCAGTACCTACCTACAAGATGAATAAGTTATAATGGGTCTAAAATTGCTTTTAATGGGTCCAAAATTATTTAACAAATATAGATACTTTAATCAACTTGTTTGACGACACGTACATAAGTACATAACACTATTTTGATTATTGTTTACCCAGGCATTTTGTATATAACCTGTGGTTTTGAGTGTGTATAACCGATGGTATAACCGAGGTCAAGACGAGTTTACATTATTTTTGTTAGTTTTTTGAATATTAAGATTTACTATCAGGTATTTCTTACAACAGTTACGTTTGTGAATAATTGTGTTAGAAACAAAATCTAATAAAAATAAACTTTTACAATTTAAGAAGCCTTGCTTAGCATTATTTCAGATACTGCGTATCTATATTCAATCTGAAATAATATATACAAGGAATGGAATTACTTAAATGTACGTAAATGTGAGAGGCGCCTGTATCAAACAGCCAGTTTGAAATAAATAAATAAATAATAAATAATGCTGGACAAATCACACAACATAATCTAGCCCCAAGCTAAGCAGAGCTTGTGTTAAACAAAATGAAAAGTCGTAAGCGCCAAACAGTAATTCACGTTTAAAATACAAAGTGGCCAAGTGATAAGGCATAAATCTCACCTTCCTTCACTCACCTGTATAGTGAAAACTTGTATTTTTGGGATTTTTATGTTCTGTTGTTACAGTTAACCGATCGTGTGAACCAACTGCCAATTTCAAGTTCACAAAAAAATCAAAGTATCTGTTCCGAATGTTTTGTAAATGCTGAAAAAAGTTGAAATCCCAGATGCCAATATAGATGTCGTCTTAAGGGATCATTAGGAATACACATCTATAAACGCAATAATGTATACTTATACGAATCCGACAAAATTAGAGTTTTTAACAATCGCGTTATATGGAAAATACAATGTTACTGATCCCACTCAGTATGAGATGAGGCAGGAAGTTAATGACATTATAATGTTAAAATTTAAATAACTTAAAGATTTAAAAGTTCAACTTCAGTTCAAAAGGTTTTACAAATACATATCTATCTAAATTATTTCGAATACCTACTACGTTACTAAAAAACTAAAATACCCATGTCAACTCTGAAAATAGCGCAATAAATAATAAAAAATAAGTGCACAATAGCTAAGTTGAAAACAATGCAATTAATACACGAAAATAATCAATTACCTACTCAACTGTTTTATACAAATTTCAATTTACGGTGGATATATTTATCAGCAGCGTCTTTCCGCGTATCAACAACCCGTACTACCCCTGATGGAGATCCATGAGGGAGGCCTTTGGCCAGCAGTGGACGTCCTACGGCCGAGATGATGATAATGATGATATTTATCAAAAAATCTTTTTTATCTTTTTAATAGGAGTATGTTCCTTATTCGGAACAAGATAAATTAGCTATGGCTTTTATTAGATTCGGTTTACAAGCTAAGAGTTTGCCTCAACGCGCTAATCTCAGGAAGTACTTGTTCGAATTGTAAAGCTATTTAGTGTTGGATAGCTTAATTATCGAGGTAGAGCTGAGCCTCAATTAAAAATGTTGCAAAAACGGGAAAAATGTATTCCATCCGTTGCGAGCGCGGCGCCGGCGCGGCGTCAACGGTTAAAGTGTCACAACTATTTGAAACCTTATTATTAGGTGAAAACACCAAAATGACATTCAAAAATTTGTGCCGCACACTGGTGAAATTCTACCTTTACACCCTCTCTCATACATAAGTGACGCAGACATACATAGTTGCACTGGCCAGCTAGTGTATTAATAACCTTACACTATCTAGCAGTTTTCTCCTGTTTTTACCTGTCGTGGTTCTGCGAAACTGTTTTGATGTTTTTCTTTTTAATAAATAAAATAAAAATAAATAAATAATGCTGGACAATTCACACAGCATCATCTAGCCCCAAGGTAAGCAGAGCTTGTGTTATGGGTACTAGATGACTGACGTACTTAATACATTATACTAATGAAAATACATAATACATTATTAATGACGCCTCATTGATTCCCTTTTCTAAGCAGGTAACAGAATCGCTCATAAGTGTCGTATACATAGTTGCACTGGGCAGCTGGTGTACTCATAAACTTACTGTATCTGGTAACCAGGTTCTGCGTATCTATTTTTATTTTTTCTTTTTAATGACGCCTCATTGATTTCCTTTTCTAAACGAGTAACAGAACAGTTTTGAGTTTGTAGCTAAGATTTTGACCACATGGTATGCTTAAAAAAGGTTTTGATTTTATTGTAAATTGCAGTAGAGCAAGATGACCTTTTAGAAGCAGCGTTCTGGATCGAAAGCGCATGCGTAAAGGTGTCTTTGAACACGTTCTTGTAAAGCAGATGCTGAACACCGTGTTTCCACTGGCAAGCCACATCAGGGCTCATAGTTGAAATAAAAACAAAATACTCAGAAAAGGGTCGCCGTCATTGAAATCGATGTGGAGGACTATATTATATGCTTAACACAAAAATGAACACTTAAGACTGCTGAACTTTGCTGAGAGGCAACATTCTTTGCCGTGGGATGCCGGCAGTAGAATGTTGTCCGTCCTCTCTTGCCCGTGGATGCAGTAAGAGCCTGCTGAGGGCGAACTCCGGAAGATAAAGCGTCATTCCGTGTATCAAAATCTTGTACTGCGCTCGCCAACCCGCCTGCCAAGCGTGTTGAGTATAGACATCCTCTGTTCATTAGTGCACTTTTTACGGCTGAAATGATGATGACGAAGACTGCTGGATATAACTGTTCTTACCAGATAATTATCCAAGCACGTCTCTAAAAGCTTGCCACTTATAGAAAGGAAGCAGCATCTACAGCACAAGTTTACTCTAAGTGTAGGTACCTAGATGCTGCAGACTATGTACATACATTGATGCAAGTCTTACACATGTAAAGTTATGTCTACATTATGTAATGTTATGCTTTATAAATACAAATCAATGTTATAGTTAGTGCCCGCCCAAGAAAGTATTGGTTAATTTCTAAATATCATTATTTCTTACAGCCGATGCACCATGGCGGTAACAGAGTGGATGCCGAGACGGCCTTGATTCAAACCACAAACCAGATGGGCGGATGGTATAGCCCGGTATAGCCATAAAGAAGGTTATGCAAAATAAAAAAAAATACTTTATTCAGTGCGGCCGCATATTGACGCGTCACAAATTATAAAATAAAACAACACAAATAATAGAATAAAGCACATAGTTGAACCTGTTCACTTCATATGACACGCGAGTTAGGAAAATAAGCGAATAGAAGAACCTAACTCGGTCGTTATAGTCATAATTTAACCATTTTCTTTTGTCTTATGTTACGTTTGACGGAGTTGGAGTGGTTTCCGCCCCAACCCAGTGTTGCTGGTTGGCGTGTTAAAGAGGCCTATAATACTCAGCAGTGACTGTCAACAGGTTGATATCATAATCATGAAATCTTAATTCTTGTCATTATTATAAGAAAGTAAGTACATAGAGCTGACGGCGCAGCGATTAAGTTGCACAATGTTTAGGTAAAAACCAATAAACGTTATCAAAACGGAAGGTTCTATTATCCCCCTATGAATGTATATAACTTGTTAATATTTCGCTATTTGATTTAATTTATTCGTTAGTTATTTAATACAGGATTTAAACACGTTACAACGTTCATGGTCACGGAAGGACTCCCGCGTTCTTTCTATGTTACGTGTCGGCAAAATAATAAAAGAAAAGCGATAAAATCCTGTATTAGACTAATTAATATTTACGTGTACTTTCATCGTGTGCGGATTTGGAAGTAAAAACAACAATGGATATGCCAGCTACCATAAAATGAAATGTCAGAACCACTTAATAATTTGTGTGTGTTATAGTTGTGTTAACTGTTGCCTGTATCGCCAAGCGGGCAAGGGCGACCCCCATTCCCGCCCGTCTACTCTCTTCTTCTCTTGACTCTCACAATGCGGGTTAATTATAACGGTGCCTTAAGAACTTGTAGACAGGAACTAAGAACTGTTGTTAGAGAAAAATAAACGGTGTATTTATTTATTTGTTTTTTAATGAAACATTTAAAATGATATGAATTTTCTATCTATCTTATATCCGCACGTGCATAATATCCCGTCGGCATAACCCATGATACAACGTTAACATTGTTATCTTAGTGAGCATTAGGTATCCTCACTCCCTTTCCAGGAGCTTCCTCACCATCCGCCAGTCCTCCATGATGTCTGCGTCCGGTAGCATGTATACCACATACGGTGGCTGGACCGTGACCTGCGGACAAATGTTGCGTTTTAATTATTCATCATCATTTCAGCCGTAGGACGTCCACCGCTGGAGATAAGCATCCATCATAGATTTCCAGTTACTGCGGTTGAAAGCGATCTGCATCCACCGTCGACCTGCGGTCTTCACCAGGTCGTCAGCCCATCTTGTTGGTGGACGACCTACGCTGCGGTTGCCGGTCCGTGGCCTCCACTCGAGAAGAGGATAACAAACTCAAAAATCTGTTAAGTGCTACGCCTCTAATGTAATTTACTCGAGAAAGTCATTGTCCGGTTCTAAATACATTTTGTATGAAGCCGTGGGGTGCCGGCAGTAGAATTTTACCCCTCATCTCATGCCCGTGGATGCAGTAAGAGCCAGCTAAGGGATACCTCCGGAAGATGGGCAGCAGCGTCTTTCCGTGTATCAACATCCCGTACTGCGCTCGCCAACCCGCCTGCCAAGCGTGGTGAGTATGGCCACTACCCCTCATGGAGATCCATGAGGGAGGCCTGTTCAGTAGTGGACTTTTTACGGCTGGAATGATAAAATACATTTTGTCGACTGTAGGTATTTAGAACCGGACAATGACTTTCTTTTAAATTGCCATGGGTATTTTAGTTTGTTTAGCACAAACATTACAAGCTTATCGAGAACCACGGTTCTAAATACAGTCGACAAAATGTATTATATTTTTGCGAACGTCCTACGATCTAATGGGAACCCCCAATGTTCGCTTATATGGGGTGCATTAATAAATAATGCTCAGAACATTTTACAACACCTATAAACTTGGCAAATTTTATATTTTATCATCAATAGCCAATCAGGTAATATTCATATTCTCTATACATAGAATATTTGAATCCATAGAGAATAGAAGATTATGCTGGACATTTCACACAGCAGCATCTCGTAGCCCCAAAGTAAGCAGAGCTTACCTTACGGATGCCAAATGTCTCATATTTTATTAACTTAGGTACGTAACTTCTCAGATCCTCCATGATCACTTTTTAACCATCTGATAGCAATAGACTAAGGCCATTGCGACTGAAGTATTGTGCAACGCGAGCGGGTGAGAGGGAAGAAACTGCCGCGTCACAATCCATTACCTGATGAAAGTTCCCTAAAAGGAACTGAACACGATGGAATCCTATTTTCAACAAACAAGTATAGTTTACGTGTATGTAATTGAAGTAGCTACTCGTAGTAGTAAGTAGTCCCTGAGGTTACCTTAAGGTTATGTTAATATTCCACGGAGTATGTACGTACTTACTGTATCGTCCTGCAAACCCGCGTACTACGAGTATGTATAGGACATTAAACGTAAGGATAAACTGATCCGGCTTACGCAACGTATGTGACATCTGATCAAAGATATGACATTCCACCTCATGATGCGCTGCGAATTAAAGGTATGGTTCTGATTTAACTATTTTCATACAAACTCATGAGTCTAGATGCCATCATAATGCATTGCATACGTTGCAGTCATAAGTTCTGTATGTCTTTCTTTACCTTAACTTCCTTCCCATTATTTGCTTAACCTAATTATTAACTCTTGCCCGTGGCTACAGAATCTGCCAATGGATACCTCCGGAAGATCAGCAGCAGCGTCTTTTCGTGTATCAACATCCCGTACTGCGCTCACTGCGCGCCCGCCGTGGGGTGCCGGCAGTAGAATGATACCCCTCCTCTCATGCCCATGGATGCAGTAAGAGCCTGCTAAGGGATACCTCCGGAAGATGGGCAGCAGCGTCTATCCGTGTATCAACATCCCATACTGCGCTCACCCGCCTGCCAAGCGTGGTGAGAATGGCAACTACCCCTCATGGAGATCCATGAGGCCTGTGTTCATCAGTGGACGTTTTATGGCTGAAATGATGACTGCGCTAACCAACCCGCTTGCCACGCGTGGTGAGTATGGCAGCAAGCCTTATGTGATTATCTCTAACAACTCATAGTTAGAGATCAAAGAGGGAAGCCTATGTCTAATGGACTTCCTGCAGCGGTCTTACCGCTAATGTATCAAACACCTGGTCAAAGGCCTCCCTCATGAGTATCGCATGAGGGAGGCCTTTGTTCAGCAGTGGACGTCCTACGGCTAGAAGAGACGCAGAAGGAAGCGGGTTCGATTCCCGTCGCGGAACAAATATTTTAAAATCTCGCGATCATCGCTGTCAACCGTCAATAAGTTGCATTAACTTTGTGACGAATGTACCTGTTAACTAAATCAGAATTTCACTTTCAAAATTAACGTGAGATATACTATTCATTTTGTAAAAACGGGAATTACTCACGTAGTATTGTAACGTCGGAATAATCTTCGACGTTACAATACAACGTGAGTAATTCCCGTTTTTACAAAATAAATCAGAATTGACGTTTGATAGAGATGAACACGAGATTTGCATCTGTAGCCTGCCGCTAGACGTGTAATCAGCCTGCCGGTCCTACCACATTGCTGGGCACCCGGTGGCCAAGGTGCGCGTTGGCGGCACCCGTGGTACACATAATGCAATAGTGCAGTGTGCGGGTGTAGCTTACCTGTCGTTTCCTCCTCTTCTTGCCCCACTCCTGGCCGGCGCCGCTCCAGAGGTCTACCGTGTGCCGCTCCTCTTCCAGCTTGCGCATCTTCTCCATGATCTCTTCCTTCAGCAGCTCGTACGTAAGCCATTTCTCGCTCTGCGAACAATGGGTAGAGTTTAGATTCATCTGTCTTTTAAAACATTTGCGATCACAACAAAATTAATCATAATACTGTAACCGGTTATATGTCGCGTAATGTTTAGAATCAGCAATTTACATGTTTTGGAGTTGGGTACTCTTTTTCCGCTTTAATTTGAAGGGTTCCCATCCTGTACCACTAAATCTTGTAACACTGGTACAGGATGGGAATTACAAAAACATTACTTGTAGCACAATCGACAATATGCACAATTCGACTGAAGCAATTTCTGTGAAAAGTTACAAAATTTGTTTGTTTTTCTTTCTTTAACTTTCGCGATCACAACACTTGTTTGTTACTAGTACGTAATACCATAAAAACTATTAACAATTTAACACAGGTACTAATAATTTCTAAAGCATTAAGTATAATGCTTTAGTTTTTAATAATAATTTCTAAAGCATTAAGTATAATGCTTTAGAAATTATTAGTGCATGTGTTAAATTGTGACTGATTGTTAAAACTGACTAACTGAACGTAGGAATGGTCCAAATGAAAGTACCTAATTTAGATTTTTTCTAGCTTTTATTATATTCTTGACCATGACTTTAAAACACTTTTGTCTGTTCTAATGCAAATATGAGCCAGTGATAGAGAGAAAAGCAAGTAAATGCATGCCTTAAACTATACCTGTTTGAATAGGTTTTTTTTTTTATCACTGTTTAGGACCAAACCATAAAGTAATCAAAAAGATTAGGATAACATTCTGATGAGAATATACACAGTAAACCTTGCTTGCCTATGTTATAGAATCTTGCAACTCAATTTTGAAGCAGATATCTTCAACCAATTGAGCTGAAATTTTGTTTAAATATTTTCTTTGAATGACAATGCATGGTCAGCTATGTGACGTCACTCAGAATCCAAGATGGCGGAATACCCAAGATGGCGGACTAGTTATTTTTAATAGACTCCTACAATATGGGTATCAAATGAAAGGGCTTGCTGAGAATAATTCGAAAATGAAATGACGATACTCTGCATCCAACATGGCGGAACATCCAAGATGGCAAATTGGTTGAGTTATCTGCTTCAAAATTGTGTTTCAAGATTCCACCCAAACAAACATAGTCATACATACATACATACAGGGCAAGGTAAATGAAAGCTTGAAGTTGCATGCACGAGCATGTGTACCCGGGAGCACAGGCAGCACAGGTAGGTCAATTATTCATCATCATCATCATTTCAGCCGTAAAACGTCCACTACAGAACACAGGCCTCCCTTATGGATCGCCATGAGGGGTAGTTGCCATACTCACCACGCTTGGCAGGCGGGTTGGCGAGCGCAGAACGGGATGTTGATACACGGAAAGACGCTGCTGCCCATCTTCCGGAGGTATCCCTTAGCAGGCTATTACTGCATAAATGGGCAAGAGAGGAGGGGCAATATTCTACTGCCGGCACCCCACTGCATGGTTATTTATCATTATTTACCTATCAATTCAATTCAATCTAAAACTTGCCATCGTATACTTTTTAACCGACTTAATAAAAGGAGTAGGTTCTCGATTCGTCTATATATTTTTATTTTGTTTAATCTTACCTTATAATAAATACCACAGATCTCCTTCGTTTGTGAACCGATTTGAAAAATTCTTTTTGAGTTTGAATAGATACCTACATTTTGAGTTAAGTCCCGTTTTTTTAACTCAGTTGTAATGACCAATGGATCCTCTGGAAAGTAGATTTGGCGAATGGTAAGGCATCGAGGAAACTCCTCAAATTAACACTTATTGACTTTGACTTTAGCGATTTCGGCATATTTAGCTCAAGGTCAAGCATTCGCATTCAGAAAGTATAATTTGGCGAAGTGGAACTGATGAAGAAGACCACAGATGGTTATTAAAACTCTTCCATATTTTAAGTTTCGACTTGATTGCACGCTTGATTGCTACTCGTATGGTTCCGGGAAGTCATCCCTATATATTAATAATAACTGCATTGTGGTAGATTTTCCTAAAAAGTTTTCCGGGAGGCTTGAAAATGGGTAATTTTTTAAATTTCAATGTGTTTTTCCCCAATTCAACTTTGCCACCTCGTACATTTCACCTACATAACATAATTTTTCTTAACCAAATGACTGCGTAAAGATAGTTTGAGATGATATCAGCGATGTCGTCAACCGTATGACGACATAAAATTTCGATGTGTTTTTTATTTTATAAATTTCGATGTGTTTTTCCCCAATTCAACTTTGCCACCTCGTACATTACACCTCCATAACCTCATTTTTCTTAACCAAATGACTGCGTAAAGTGAGTTTGAGATGATGATATCAGCGATATCGTCAACCGTATGACGGATATGCCGTGGGTGGTCTTTCCGTGTATGAATATCCCGTACTAACGAGTATAGAAGAAGAAGAAATACATTTATTAGACACACAAACTAAACTTAAAAATAACTATAGTAAAAAAATCTGACTTACTTCTAATTTTAATCTAGGAGTACCTACCTACCCTGTTAAATATTCTGCGACATAGTGACAAATAGATAGTATAGTATGACTGTATGTATGAATAGTATGACAACAAGCCCCTCATGTTCTTGGAGGTCCATGAGGAATGCCTATGCCCAGCAGTGGACGGGACACCAGTCCTACGGCCGATATGATTACGCGATATGATGCAGCTTAGTCTGCTTCAGACGTACTGACATGCTGTTTCCGCTAACTGATAGCCGACTAAGCTGGAAGAATAATATACGCGTTGGGCAAGCCTAATCTCTCACTGCAGCGTATCCTACAGCATAGATGGCCGTCGCTGACGCTGTATACATCATCTATAATAGATGTTAGCCTTACTTTTAGTGTTACAACAGCCGAAACGTCGGGATTAATCAAAGATTTTTTTTTTCAGATTCAGATTATTTATTTCACCTTAGGAACATAACGAACACTTCATCATTTCAGCCATAAAACGTCCACTGATGAACACAGGCCTCCCTCATGGATCTCCATGAGGGGTAGTTGCCATACTCACCACGCTTGGCAGGCGGGTTGGTGAGCGCAGTATGGGATGTTGATACACGGATAGACGCTGCTGGCCATCTTCCGGAGGTGTCCCTTAGCAGGCTCTTACTGCATCCATGGGCATGAGAGGAGGGGTATCATTCTACTGCCGGCACCCCACGAACACTTGGTTTCGTACAATGACATTGCGGCTGTTCATGCCTTGTCAAATGGGTATTTTTTTACGCCATTTCTAATGATATTTAAATCAACGAGGACAGGCGGTATCTTGCCGACTCTAACTCCGAAATAAAAGTTCATAAATAAGTCCCCAGTACGGTGCAAGCTGCGCTTCAGGTCTCCAATCGTCCTTTATACTCGTGTTCGCGTCGGCAATTTTCGTTCGAACCGGTTTATCATTTACCTGAGTTTAATAAAGTTGAAGGACCAAGGGGTTCCGGCCGTGCCTCCGGTGTCTACACTACGCTCACCTGTGTGAGGAACGTGTCGTTTTTATTTTCAGATGCTGGGTGAAGGGAAGACTTCCAAAGTTTTGCTTTATAGTACAAGAAACAAGTTGACGCAAAGAATCAAGAAGAAGAATCAAGAATCAAAAAATACTTCATTCAGTGCGGCCGCATGGACCTTTTAAACGCGTCACAAATTACATAATAAAACAACACAAATAAATAGAAAAAGGTTTAGAGTTAATGTTTAAGTTTAGAGTTAAAATTAATAATGTAGATTAAGGACTGTGGAATTTGTTTAAATAAATAAATAAATAAAAGTTAGGAAATCGAACTTTAACCGTTTAATTTGTTCTATAACACCGTAACAACTAATAACATTATAATTTAGCGCAAATATCGCGCTTTGTAAGTTAAAACATGTACTTAAACAATTTATAATGAAAACCGCATCATAATCGATTGTGAACTTATAAATTTGAAGAATTTTTTTTAAACCTGTGGTTTGCTTTTTTTCAAAATTCAACTAGGAATATACTATTTTGGACGATGTATAAGGCCTGTTTACGTTTAAAACGGCCTTTTACATCTGCTCATCATGCTGTACGGGACGCTGCAGTGCCTGGGACGTGGATATACGAGTTAGTTAAAGCTTAAAAAAAACTTGTCAATACTGAATTAGACTAAGCGACCTCACGATGTTCAGCAAACATTATTTTCGAGAAAGGAAAATCTATTGGTGCACGGCCGGTATCGAACCCCATTCGGATCAAAAGTCGAAGGATCCGAAGGTCGTTGGTTTGGTTCCGAGTGACCGTAGTCCGAACCAAGGCACTTACTGCATCCACGGGCATGAGAGGAGGGGTAACATTCTAGTACCGGCACCCCACGGCATGTATCAGTATTGGTCATCTAGTCGTTAAACGCCAGTCCACTCTAGATCAACTCTAAATTCAATTCGAATTAACAACGTGCGAGAACAGAAATCGATCTCGGTTTGAAGGGGAGAATTCATAAAAAAGACATATTACCTGTACTCGAACAATACGGACAGATGTACAGAGTAGACCTGCTATTATTACCTACCTGTCTTTGTTACCTGCCCACAGATTACGGTGTAGTGCCCGCCTGCCGTGGCCTATACAATTATTTTTTATTACTCTGGGATCTCGTTTGATGTGATGTGCATTTTATATCTTATAATGATCTGTTAAAATTTGTCTGGGGCATTGTTCATTTTATATTTTGAACTTATAAGTGTTTAGAAATAAAACATAGTTTATTTGTAGAAAATGTAGAACACATCTGTTAATAAATCTTTCATATTATAACCTATGGAACCTTACAAAATAACTCGCTGATATACCGTCCATCATACACACCCTGACTTCACCCACTGCTGGGTATGAAGGGAAGGGATCATGGGCAGCAACAGTTGCAGATCCAAGAGGGTAGGCCTATGTCCAGCAGTGAACGCCCTAATCCACCTTTGGTTTACATAATATTATAACAAATTATATATAATATACATACTATTCGTATTATATATTTTTATGTTTATTAGATACCTATGTCCAGCAGTGGACGTCTCACGGTTGTGATGATGATGATGAATAATGTATCTTTTTTAAATATAAAACACCGAACTTTCAATAAAGTATCTCTGTCGGATTTTAAAGCAACACAGCTATCGTCAGATGCAAAGGTTAATTAATTAAAATATATACAAGTAGGTAGCGGTATAGCACATGCCGCTATCGGTTAATTGATTACAGCGTTACGTAGATAGTGTTAGTGACCCGGGTGCTGTGACCATATCTAGTGACGCCCTCTGTGGCGCAGCGCATTCGATTCCCGCCACGGGGCAAATGTCTGTATGATCTGCAGATATTTGTTCAGGCTGATCCGGATGTTTTTCTATATATAATACAAAATATCTATCTATGTAGAATAGTGTATTAAGTACTTACATATATCGTTCGTTTCAGCCGTAAAACGTCCGCTACTGAACACAGGCCTCCCTCATGGATCTCCATGAGGGAGTATGGCAACTACCCCTCGTAGTTGCCATACTCACCACGCTTGGTAGGCGGGTTGGCGAGCGCAGTACGGGATGTTGGTACACGGAAAGACGCTGCTGCCCATCTTCCGGAGGTATCCCTTAGCAGGCTCTAACTGCATCCATGGGTATGAGAGGAGCGGTAACATTCTACTGCCGGCACCCCAATATCAGTCATCTAGTAAGTACCCATAACACAAGCTCTACTTAGCTTGGGGCTAGATGATGCTGTGTGAATTGCATTGAATATAGCATTACTTATTTATTTAATCAAATAATTGACAATATTGCATGAAATCGATTCCCGCCTCGGGACAAATATCTGTACGATCTGCAGATAGTTGTTCAGGGTGTTCTGGATGTTTTTCTATATACATATATATATATATATACAATATATACAAAAAATCTATCTACGTAGTATAATGTATTTGATAACGTAGTATAATGTATCTAGTACCCAGAACACAAAGCTCTGCTTATCTTGGGGTGCTTGGGGCTAATGATGCTGTGTTTATTGTCCAGGTGACATCATAACCCTTAAAATTTTCTATTGTGACCGCAATTGAATCCGAGACGGCGATTGTTCTTCTAAGACTCTCAGTAAATACAAACATACAAAATACATTTATTTCTTTAACAAACGGTACAAATCAACTTAGATGCTTTATGCAGAAATACAGTTCATGTTAGAAAACTTAGGGTGTCCATGCTGCCTGCTTTAAGTACGATTATTAAGAGAATAGGAGAATAATTTAATAAACAAACCACAGTTACAATATTAGATAGATAGAAAATACTTTATTGCACACCTTAAAACTAAACATAATAACAAAAGAAACTTGAGAACATAGTGACAATTGGCGGCCTTATCGCTAAAGAGCGATCTCTACCAGGCAACCTTGGGATGGATTAAAAACGGTAGTAAATAAATCTAAAAAAATCCAATACATTAATAGAATGAAAAAATCAAATAATGTTATAAAAACAATGTGGCAAATAGTTAAAGAAAGAACAAATAAATATAAAATTAAGACTAAGAAAAATATTCAGTTAAAGATAAATAATATTCTAACGGAAAAACCGGCTTTAGTAGCAAACTCCTTCAATAAGTTTTTTGCATCCGTAGGCAAAAGCGATGTACACGCCGACGGCTCAGTGCGCTCCGAGCCGCGCGGCCGGCCTGTTGTAAACACTACCGAAAACACTATGTACTTGCGTCCAGTTGATCAGCGCGAAGTATTAACGATTATAAAAAATCTTAAAAATAAACATACCTTTGGCATTGATGAGTTACCGCCATTCTTAATAAAACATTGTGCTTTAGAGTTAGCTATGCCATACTATATATTAATCAACCAGTCTTTTCAAGAAGGGGTATTCCCTGACCTATTAAAAATATCAATAATAAAACCAGTTTTTAAAAAGGGTGACACATCAGATCCTTCGCAATATCGTCCAATTGCGCTGCTTTCCACTTCTTCTAAAATATTTGAAACTGCCATGTGCAAAAGACTGTACTCCTTTTGTGAAAAGTATTCAATTTTTGATGAAAGCCAGAACGGTTTCAGGAAACGGCGTTCGACGGTTCTTGCTGTTTATAAATTCATTCAAGAAGCATTAAATATAATAAATAAAAAGCAATATGCTATCGGATTGCTCCTAGATATGAGCAAAGCATATGATAAGGTCTCATATCCAATATTGCTTAATAAGCTTTATGGCATAGGAGTAAGAGGTACCGTTCACGCCTGGTTCACGTCATACCTAAAAGATCGTGAGCAATACGTTGAGGTTGAAAACTTTAATAATGAAACTGCAACTATACGTAACTACAGGTCAGCCAAAATTGTGATGAACAACTCAATACCACAAGGTAGTGTTTTAGGATGTATAATGTTTTTAATTTATATTAACGACCTACCAAAAATACTAAATGAATTGTGCGTATTATTTGCTGATGACATTTCAATACTTTTACCAAGCCAAAATAATGTGACAAATTTAAATAAAAAAATACATGACACTTTAGACAAAGTAGTGGGTTGGCTTGAAGAACACAATCTACAAGTCAACTTTACAAAAACAAAAATAATACAATTTAGACCGAGGCAAAAAGCAAAAATTGACATTAATATGACATTTAAAAATAATCAATTAGAATGTGTAAATAACTTGACATTACTAGGTTTAGATTTAGATACAAACATTAATTGGAAATCTCACATAAATAAAATCAAATCAAAATTAAGTAGTTTTACATACGCCTTACTAGAACTGAAAAAAACCACCTCCTTAAAAATTGCCCTGTCATCTTATTATGCGTATGCACAAGCCTGGATCCAATACGGCATTATTTTGTTCGGCAACAGTACCGATATCGAAGACCTGTTCATAATGCAAAAAAGATGCATACGCATCCTAGCACACATCGAAAGTACGGAAACTTGTAGGCCCCACTTCGTAAAATTAAATATATTAACAACTACATGCATTTACATATTAGAGGTGTGTAAATTTGTTAAAAAATATTCAAACTTTTTTATTACAGCAAAAGACACATATACAGATAATCTAAATATTAATCTAAGACACAGAAACCGGTTAGCGCTTCCAGTTTCTAAATTGGTAATGCATAGTTCTAGTCCACATGTCATGGCAATTAAGATTTTTAATCATCTACCAAAACTTATAAAAGATTTAGAATCAGAAAACATATTTATAAAGAAACTCAAACGCCACCTTGTTCAAAAATGCTATTATAATTTGCAAGAATATTTTGATGACAAGTGCACAATTTTGTTATAACAATCTGTAAAGGAAATTTCAGTGCCCCAATACTCCAATTTGTATACCTTGTAAATAAGACGTAGTACATCATTTTTTTTTTTCATGACAAATTGTTTATTGTAAAGTTAAGGCTATAATCATTTTAATGACAAATTTTCTAATTCAATAATATTTAACTGACATTATCTTGCATGATACCTTCTTATACCTACATTTTAGATTTTAGATTGCAGTGCCCATCAGGGTTCCATTCTGTACTATTTACTTATGTTAAAGACCTATGTTTACAATGGAAAGCAATAAACAACTGAATACTGAATACTGAATACTGGATTGGATTGTAAAAATACGACAAGGGGTTATTATGGTGCACGTTGAGTTAAAATTACAAAATATACCATACATAAACTATATTGAAATACTACGTACATACATAATATAATACATATTATATAAATTAATATAAACTTACATATCACTAATAAATATATAAATAACATATCAATGAACTAGGCGGCTAGTGACAACAGGACAAATAGTGTTCCTTAACCAGAGATTTGAAGATTGGAAGCGATTGAGCACGCCTGATGGATTCAGGTAATGCGTTCCATAGGGTAACAGCCTGGACGGTAAAGGATTATATTATTATGTTATCTAAAAACAGATGTCAGTTAGGTTGTAGCACCGTAAACTTGGCACTGTTCCTCACACTAGGACACAAAATGCCTGTATAGTGAGGTCACAGGGTTTCGCTCTTGGCCTCACTCCACTTATTGTATTACTTCACTGTTATGTTTAAGTGTGCATAGACAAAGTCGAGTCTACGAGTACTTTACTAGCTTACTCATCATCTCAGCCGTGAGACTGCTGTCCACACCCACTGCTGGACATCTGCCTCTCTCAAGGACCACCAAGATTATTAGGGGGTTGCTGCCACGCTTGCAGGCGCGTTGGCGAGCGCCGTACAGGATGTAGATACGCGGAAAGACGCTGCTGCCCATCTTCCAGTGGTGGATACCAGGCAGATTCTTACTGCTTCCACGGCCAAGAGAGGAGGGGCAATATTCCACTGCCGGCACCCCACGGCATTATCTATATACTATACATAAGAAAACCGAGTCTTCGTTATATTAGTAGTACTAACTATATGCTAGTAGGTATAGTAACTTAGATTTCAATAGTAGGCGATTGCTCTAAATCCGTAGTGCCTCAAAAATTCGTCTACGGAGTTTGAAAAATATTTTTTTTATTTTAACGCACCTACGTTACGTGTGCAACCAAATTATCCCCTTAAATATTAGAAAAATACAGCAGAGTCCCTTAATCTTGACTTAATGTTGTTTACATGATCATCTGATCAAACGGAGGAGAATTAATCTCACTTAATGCTTTGATTGTCGTTTTGTTGGTTTCAATATTTTATTAGGTTGGTATAGATTATGTTTATAAAACCTAAGATATTATATCGATATAACGATATCATAACTACTAAAAGGCCTAGGTCACTTGAAAATAGGTAAAAAATAATAATCTATCCTACTTAGACTACCGTCTCACTCAGTCCAAGCGTTGAATCTACGCGCGTTTAAATGGTCACCCTACCGACTGGGGGCATGCGCGCGCGCATTGTCCACAAAATGGCGTCGGCGTCGTTTCCGGGAAACGCGGCGAGGTCGAGCACCGCAGCGCCATCTTGCCATTTGCCAACCTTCGCTTCTTTGAAGTGTTTGAAGCTCGCGAATTGGGCCCGCAATGTTGGCAGCATTGTGGCATACTTTTGTGTTATTATAGCTATTAGCTAGGTTAATAAGACTATAAGCAGCAGATGAATGTTTTGTATTGAACTGCCTACTTGTTTCTAGTTTTAAATTGAAGGGAACGAAGAGAATAGTGTACCTAATGCCCACAGAATAAGAATAACAATTTAATTTAAAAATTGAACGAACATCGAACATGCTTTACCTATAAAATGTACCCAGCGCGGGACGTTGGTATTTTAATTAATATATCTACATACGTACTTAATAATGTAATAGCGAAAATATTTTAAAATGGATACCAATTTTATTAAAGAGCGCAGTACCTACTGAATTTACTTACTGAATAGGAAGAGTAAGTTGCCTTCCACATCTATTCATCATTTCAGCTCGTGAGCACCCACTGCTGAGTATAAGCAATATAAGTCTCCTCTTTTACAAGCTTTTATTTAGCTTGCCATGTTTGTATGTAACTAAGTTTGTTCGGGTGGAATATAGCAACTCAATTTTGAAGCAGATATCTTCAAGCAATTTTGTTATTGTTTACGGTCCCTTGCGACTCTCGTCCACTGACTCCCAACAGAACGAATGATGTCATTGGACCAACGGGCGGGTGGTCTGCCTCTAGGTCGTACCGTGTCTCTTGGCCACGATTCTGTTACGGCCATAGTCCATCTTCCATCGTCCGTTCTCACCAAATGGCGTTGGCAACCGGTAGGTATTCATGCTGTATATAACGTGAGATATACTATTCGTTTTGTAAAAACGGGAATTACTCACGTAAGTCAGTGTGTCCTGTCGGCCCCACGCACACGCACGGACGGGCATTAAATTCCACGTGAACGGTCATTAAATCCCATGATGATGATTTTCTTAAAAAGTCGCAACGTGTCGGAATAATCTCCGACGTTACGTTACGTTACGTGAGTAATTCCCGTTTCTACAAAATTAATATTCATCATTTCAGCCATAAAACGTCCACTGATGAACACAGGCCTCCCTCATGGATCTCCATGAGGGGTAGTTGCCATACTCATCACGCTTGGCAGGCGGGTTGGTGAGCGCAGTATGGGATCTTGATACACGGATAGACGCTGCTGCCCATCTTCCGGAGGTATCCCTTAGCAGGCTCTTACTGCATCCATGGGCATGATAGGAGGGGTATCATTCTACTGCCGGCACCCCACGGCGGAAAATGAATATTGCGTTATATAAATATGCTGAAAAATATTCTTATTATGATACAGAAGGAACGAAAAGGGGGTCTCAAAAATTTTAGGTGAAGTTAATTGGTCATGTGGGGTATTACATGAAACGGCTTTACCTATTCAAAAAATTAGGCCTTTGCATCTATTATAGATGATTTATACAGCGTCAGCAACTGGTAATCATGCTGTACGGGGCGCTGCAGTGTCTAGGACATTGTATGATGCATAACGCTTGCCGGGCACCTAGGTATACCATCATCATAGCTTAGTCGACTTTATTCAGTTGAAGTAACAAGTCAATGCGTCTGAAGCTGACTAAGCCGAGGTCTGCCTCACGATGTTTTACTTCACCGTTTCAGCATGCAAAACGCGTGTAAAGCGCAGCGTGTAGGGAACATTATTATTAAATTCACGGAAAAATCGGTGGGTGCCCACGACCGGTTTCAAACACGGCCTTCGGATCGCAAGTCGGAAGTACATACCACTCGCCGAACACGCCTTTAGAGAATGTTTGCAATAATTTGGGAAATGACGACCCCTCTGGTGAAGCGGGCGAAGGTCCGCCTGCGAGGCAAGAGGTTGCGGGTTCGATGGTTCGAAGGCTCTTACTGCATCATAGTCATAGTATGAGAGGAGGGGTAACATTCTACTGCCGGCACCCCACGGTGACTTATATCAGTCATCTAGTAAGTACCCATAACACAAGCTCTACTTAGCTTAGGGCTAGATGATGCTGTGTGAATTGTCCAGCATTACTTATTTATTTAATCAACTAATTGACAATATTGCATGAAATCGATTCCCGCCTCGGGACAAATATCTGTGCGATCTGCAGATATTTGTTCAGGGTGTTCTGGATGTTTTATTGATATAATTTTTGACATATTAAAAATATCTATCTATGTACTATTAAGTACTTATATCAGTCATCTAGTACCCATAACACAAGCTCTGCTTAGCTTGGGGCTAGACGTGTGAATTGTCCAGCATTATTTATTTATTCATATAATCAACTAATTGGCAATGCAATATGCATGCAATAGCATGAAATGGAACGAACCTTCTTTGTGCAAAACTTGAAGAGGGCGCTGACTGGTTGTGACAGAGGTCAGCAATTGTCCGCCGCATTTTAGAATATTTTGCGCGACCTTAGAAAATAGAACCTGTCAAGAGCGAGTCGGACTCGCGCACCGAGGTTTCCGTGCCATCATACAATATAATTTGTCTTACATGAGATTTAAATTTTGTTGGAGATCCTTGACAGCGCCATCTCTTGTCTGATATCGGAACTTGTGTGGATTTTATAATCTTTCGATGATTTCCAAAAATTATACTAATTAGTTCGTTATAATTTTATTTTTCAGTAATCTTACATACACTTCTCTATCAGCTATAAAAGTTTCAGTTGTTTATACTTGCAAACTTCGGAGATAAGGTATTTTTCAGCGTTTTTGTTAATAAGTCGAAAACTATACGGCTAAATGGAATACTACTGTTTCTTATTGTCATACTTAAGACGTGCTTTACGGTAAAGGAAACATCGTGAGAAAACCCGCGGTTTAGCTTCAGACGTATAAACATGTTCTATCCTTTCCTGTCTCGGGACAAATGTCTGTAAGATCTGGAGATATTTGTTCAGGGTGTTCTGGATGTTTTTCTATTTATAATAAAAAATATCTATCTATGTAGAATAATCTATTAAATATATCAGTCATCTAGTACCCATAACACAAGCTCTGCTTAGCTTGGGGCTAGATGGTGCTGTGAGAATTGTCCAGCAATATTTATATATTTATTTAACTGATGACAAATGCTGCGTATGACATCAAAAGGCCTACTGTTGAACGCAAATTGCGATGAATCGAAATTGTTTTTAAGCCAAACTAACTCTTATGGCCATTACGGAAAGACTGTCATTCATAATATCGGTTTAAAGAATCTTTATTTCTCAATAAGAACAATAATATTCACTTGGTTGAGAACATTTAAAGTTTTTTAACATGTAAAAGTCTACGCATTAGTGCGCTACCTGCTAACCTTAAGTAATTTAATTTTAATGTAATGTACATACAAAACAAAACCAGAGAAATCAAAGTACCAGAACAAAGTACTCATAACGTATCAATCGTCAAGTACCTACACGTATAATATTGTAATCGTTTTCTAGAGTAGGCGTCCTGCACCTCAAGATGGTTACCATCAAAGGCATTGTACCTATTCCCAATGAGTCTCATACAAGCTGAACAATAAATGCACCGTAATTGTATCCACAAAAAGGGAGCGTCTGAATCAGCTTTATGTCAAAAGCCGATCAACAAATATATTCATACATTACATTACACTTTTCTTTGTAACATTACTTTTCGTAATTTAAAGCAAACAATTTGTTATCATAGTTGACCGGACGAGTTGACGAACGGAAATATTGTTTTTATTTTTTGTGCCAACTCGTCCGGTGCGGACAAGATTAGAGCGGACGGGTTGGCACACTACTCTATACCTCTATATAGGATGAAAACGAAATGACATGTTATTTTTCTGCATGCATTTACCATACTTACTACTTAGTGATATTAAATTGATATAAATAATGCACACAGCGCCTATCTAGTCCCAAACTAAGCAAAGCTATGGAAGCTAGTTGATTGATTAGATTTTTTTGATTCGAGATAACTTCTAGACCCGAGACCGCCGAACAGCAAACATTTGTCCTCCGGAAACTGCAACGACTCTTTACCTAACTTGAGAAAAAAATCTGAAGCAAACGAACTCAATTATGTGCTGTATTCAATAAAAAAGTGTTTTTTTAATCTTTTGTAAATTGACCATTCTGAGAAGTACTTTACTATAATGAATTAATAAACAAATATTGACTTTAACTTTAAAATCTAGAAAGGTCTAATTCTAAGATTCAAAATTCACTTTATTTTCATAGTTTGTAATAACAAAGCATAGACACGTCCACTTACAATAGAAAATTGAGATATTTAATCTTATGTTAACAGGAAATAAGGCACATCATAAGTTTTAAGACCGATTAGAAATAGAGCTCATATTAATAGTTAGTTTCTTCGGAGTTGGAGCAAATTTCATTACAAGCATTTTCGTCTTCTAAACAATCAGCTATATCAGCTAATCGGCGTAAGCCTTATTGTAAAGAATTATTTTTTTTATTTCGTCATTTCAGCCGTAAAACGTCCCCTACTGAACACAGGCCATGAGGAATCATGGAGGAGTGGGTAGTATTCCTTAGCAGGCTCTTACTGCATCCACGGGCATGAGAGGAGGGGTAACATTCTACTACCGGCACCCCACCTAGGTACCTATTCCTAGTTTATCCTCGCAAGTAAATCGTATATCATTGGCATATATTTACTTTTACTTGGGTATCGGTGCAAGTTTAATCGGTTCTGTAGTTTTTAAGGTCAAAGTCAAAGAAGTGTTTATTCAATAGAGCAAAACGCTCCTTAGAATAGTCCATTAACAAAGGAAGAAGAAGACACATTTAAATTGAATAAACCACATAATTGAATTTGTTCGCTTCACTAACTATAACTTTTTTCCAAGTGAGGGACAGAAGCGAACAAGAAACTTCACTCTTTCACTTCTATTCATTGTTACAATTTCTGTCTTAGTGCTTAATTTAATGTTCGCAAGGATATTGGATACTTTGGATATTGCAAGATGATATTATTTCTTATCGTGGTCGAACCGAGTGGGTCAATATCATTAAAATCTATGGGGTAATAAGCTTTTTCTGTGAGATTTTGTTCTATAAAAAGCTTAAACCTATAAATCGATAGTTCAGTCGCCTCAGATGGAAGCTTACCTATAAATAATAGATAATAGAAGCGCACACAGTTTCCCCTTAATGATTATTTTACTTTTTGGAGTCTAAATTTAGGGATGTGCAACCTATTTTAATTTCTTGTATTTATACTATGCAAAAAAAAAAACTGCCGTGGGGTGCCAGCAGTAGAATGTTACTCCTCCCCTCATGCCCGTAGATGCAGTAAGTCTGCTAAGGGATACCTCCGGAAGATGGGCAGCAGCGTCTTTCTGCGTATCAACATCCCGTACTGCGCTCGCCAACCCGCCTGCCAAGCGTGGTGAGTATGGCAACTACCCCTCATGGAGATCCCTGAGGGAGGCCTGAGTTCACTAGTGGACGTTTTACGGCTGAAATGATGATGATGCTATGCAAATCACATCTCTTGATAAAATTGTTTCTATTTTTGTGTGCACACAGTTTTCATAAACATATTGCGATAAATGATAAGAAAATAAAATAAAAATAAAATAAAATAACAGTTAAAATTTTTATTTTCTTAAATCGTTCCCTAAGTGAACGGCGAGGTTTAATTTTGTAAATAGCACGTATCGCCTTTTTTTTAAGTACAAAGATTGTCTGTATATCGTCCGCCCTTCCCCAAAGCAGGATACCATATGACATCACACTATGGAAGTAGCTAAAATAAACCAGTCTAGCCGTAGCTTGATCTTATTGTCCTGACTGCATAAGCTGCTGAACTAAGCCGACCTGTAAGTTCATCAAATTTCAGTTTTCATTGAAGGGTAGAATCTATGTGTATACCTAAAAATACTATGGGATTGACGGATTGCTCAACCCGTCAATTCATACAGGACAAAACGTAGGAATGTGACAGCCTGGTTTACATAACATTTGCAAGGTTTACGTTCCAAGTTCATCATTTTTAAGAAATCGTTATAAATGTTTTTTAGTTTGTTATTTATATGCTCCCTTATTTATAATAATACGATGAGTGTTAGAGGCTTGTTAAAACAACGATACCACGGAAACGTTAAGAATGAGGAGTTTGTAAAAATGAAAAATTCAGTCAAACATATGTACAAAATTTTGTCTCCCACGGGGCTCGCACCCGCAAAGTTCAGACGAACATCTTTAACGCAGGCTGCCTTTACTATTTCGGCTACGAAGACACTTACCGTCTCGGGACCTAAATCTTAAAGGAGTGAGGTTTCTTCTTTCCTTCACTTTCCGAATTTTCCGAAGCGAACGAATTCAATTATGTTCTTTATTCAATTGAAATGTGTTTGGTTTTCTTTTGAACACTGTCTATTCTATGTAGCTTTTCGCTCTATTGAATAAACACTTATTAACTTCGAGTTTGAATGCTTTTATAGGTTTTGTATCTTATCACATTTTGCGTTTGTGTTCAACCACGCTTAGCACACAAAATTTTACGACAGCGGCGAGATCGAAACATTTTGATAAGGTTTTTAATTTTCATGAGATAAATGTTTTTATTAAATAAATTATAATCATTAAATAAGAAATGATGTTGGACACACACACACCACACTATCTAGTCCCAAGCTAAACAAAGCTTGTACTATGAAAACCATATGCATGCTAGATTACTTACTTATTTTTTTGTAAATACATACTTTTAAATATAATATAGAATAAACTTGTTCAGATCTGTATTACACACGCATCGCCAACAGTGGGTGATTCATTCGCTCCCGTTTCGTGGGACAATGCATTCACAGGTTGCATGACTCATGGGAATGGCTTAAGCATAAACATCGAGCGGCTTTGCAACAATGAACTGGTTACGAAAAATGGTGCAATGAAATCATCCAGTATACTGTTGGCCGTGGGGTGCCGGTCGTAGAATGTTGCCCCTCCTCTCTTGCCTGTACGTGCAGCATGAATCTGCCAAAGGCATACCTCTGGAAGATCTGCAGCAACGTCATTCTTCAATTACGTTTTGAGAGCCATATATTGCAAATAGTTCACAATTGTTTTTATCGTTTGTCAGTTCTGTACCGGGTGCGTGACCATTTAAGTATCGACTTACGCATAAAGCTATGTGACTCACTAATTCTATCCAAACTTAGCTACGCCGACAACGTATTTGGAGAATGTCTACTAGGTCGCACAAAAAAACTTATTCAACGCATACAAAACGCTTGTGTACGATTCTGTTTCCCTATCCCGCGCCGAGCCCATATTTCTCCTTATATAAACAATAACAGCCTTCTTAATATGTCATCACGTCGTACTCTCCACTTTGCTACACTGCTCTTCGGCATCATTAAGAATCAGCGTCCTGTCTATCTATATGAGAAGCTCCACTTTTCGGACCGCCATATACGAACAGCTATCCGATTAGTGTGTCCCCGCCACAGAACGGCTGCCTTTCGTGGCAGCTTTAGATATGCTGCCACGAAATGTTGGAATAATTTGCCTCCGCCAATAAGAAACTCTGGATCTATTTGGACTTTCAAAAACCGCTTAAAGATATTCCTACTAAATTCTCAAATAAATTTATCCAATGTAGGCAGTCGTTCTGAGCTTCGGTTTTTATAGGCTTCATTTTATATTATTGCGATTTACTATTGATATTATTATTGTGTTTTAATGTTCTTCTTTTTATATAATTCGTCCTTAGTGTTTTAATTGTAATAATCATTGTTTGTTTTGTTTTTTATCTAGCTTAGTAAGTTGTATTTCATCATAAGTTGTATCATACCGCACAGTACCTAGTTTAAACTGGCGTCACTGAAAACCAGCGCCATGGTAGGGTCCTTATAATTATTATAGGTTCTCTATTATGGCCTATGCTGAGTGACGACCAAATTTTGTTGTCAATAATTTATCATCTGTTTCATGTAACATAATGTATATCTTTTATAAGTGACACAAATAAACTTTTTCTTATCTTATCTTATTCTGTGACACACACCGTGTACATCCCGTGCCACACTCGCCAACCCGCCTGCCAACCCCATCATGCTCTAGGAGATCCATAAATGAGGGTTATGTCCAGCAGTAAACGTGGATAGCAGTTCTACAGCTGAGATGATGAAGACGTTTGCTGTTTACTGCATGTTTTCATTCGATAATGATTATAATTAATATCAATCATCTGGTACCCATTACACGAGCTCTGCTGACTTAGGGACTGGATTGTACGATGTTCATTTAATTTCAGCCATGAAACGTCCACTAATGGACAAAGACCTCCCTTAGTGGTCTCCATGAGTGGTAGTTGCTATACTCACCACGCTTGGCAGGCGGGTTGGCGAGCGCAGTACGGGATGTTGATATACGGAAAGACGCTGCCGCGCATCTCTACTAAGACGTCTGTAATAGTTTTATTATCGCCCTCTGTGGCGCAGCGGGCGAAGGTCCGCCTGCCACGCAAGAGGTTGCGGGTTCGATCCCGCCTCGGGTCAAATACCTATAGATCTGCAGATAATAATTTAGGGTGTTCTGGATGTTTTTCTATATATAATAAAAATATCTATCTATGTAGTAAGTATAATGTTTATAAGTCATTAAGTGCCCATAACACAAACTCTGCTTTTGGGGCTACACGATGTTGTGTGAATAGTCCAGCATTATTTATTTATTTTACTTATTTATCTTGTTAAATGTCAGTTGTCTAAAGTCCCAGGCACTGCAGCGTCTCGTACAGCATGATAACAGTTGCCGACGCTGTTTAAATCATCTATAATAGATGTAAAGGTCTCACATTCTGAAATAACACAAATATTTTTATGTCGTATTGCCGTGGGGTGCAGGCAGTAGAATGTTGCTTCCCTCATGCCCGTGGATGCATTATGAGCCTAGACCAAAGTATATCCGGACCACAGTATTCCGAGTATATTCGGAAGATGGGCAGCGGCGACTTTCCATGCATCAACATCCCGTACTGCGCTCGCCAACCCGCCTGCCAAGCGTGGTGAGTATGGCAACTACCCCTCATGGCGATCCATGAAAGGCCTGTGTTCAGAAGTGGACGTTTTACGGCTGAAGTGATATGGCGTATATTTATTTATTTATATATTCGAATAAATTTATATAACAGGCCTTATATATTATTATGTATATTCTGAATGGTATTTATTTTTATTAGCTTTTTTGAAATCTCACACGATTTTGTCCCATCTCATTACCAAAAATCCAATCCAACGTAAGGTTCCCTTGAAGAGATCGCTATTCAGCGATAAGTCCGCCGATTATCGCTTTATGTTTAGTGTTTCTCTTTTTTTAAGGTTTTCCTCGTTTATATATAACCAAGTATAATTTACTATAATATAAAATAGAGCATTTTCTATCCTCTATCTTTATGTGGCGTGCGAATCCGCGAGCATAAGCTATTATTACATGAAACAGCACATTATCAAGATTCGTAGCACTGTGCCGCTACAGCTACGAACCGCTACGCACAGCGAAGGTCAATGAACGACGCGTGCGATATATTGCGACTATTTGCGACGCGGCATACCTACACATCGAATACAAATAAACAAAATTTCCAGTGTCTGTTTGTATGTAAAAATAACAGCTTATAATACGCATATGAAAGTATATACGCCGAGAATAGGCGGAAGCACTCATTACGAAAACACATATGTATGTAATTGGTTATACACACAGGTAATTGGTTTATATTATAATTCTGATTGATTTTGCTTTTTTTTGTGGTGTGGGGAACCCTTCATGGGATATCAGTGATATCACCTTTCTAAGGGGAAAAAAAATATTATGCCGGACTCTTACTCCGGCTAAACACAACCACCATGTTTCCATAAATGTACTTCATACATTACTAGCTGTCCCGGCGAACTACGTGTCGCACCTACTACAACCACTACTTACAACTTATCCTACAACTACCCTAAAACTACCCTACAACTACCCTAAAACTACTAATTTACGCAACGAAAAGTAGCCTATGTCCGTCTCCATAGTCTAATCTACTCCTATACTAAAGATCCAATACTAAAGTTCATCCAAATTGGTTCAGCGGTTTTGACGTGAAAAGGGAACATACATACATACTTACCTTCACTTTTATATATTAGTAGGATAGGACTACTTGGATTCTTTAATGCGTTATCTATATAATTTGTATGTGTTGTGTGTGTGTCAAAAATAAATGTATTTACTTTCTTTCAAACGTGCAGGTTTGCCGAGACCACGGGTCTGCCCAATCTTCCGCAGTCCAATTGATTTAGTATGTATGTTATAATGTGTTATGGATATATGATCTGAAATAAATAATATAAATATTTGTAAAACAGAGAGGAATTATTTAGTTATGAAGTTACAGGATTTTATCGCGTACCTCTTTCAGAGTTCTGTACCCAAAGGGTAAAAACGGGACTCGTCTGTCTGTCACCAGGCTGTATCTCACGAACCGTGATAGCTACAGTTGAAATTTTCACAGATGATTTGTTTCTGTTGCCGCTATAACAACAATACTAATAACAGAATAAAATAATTATTTGAGGGTGTTTAGTATATATAATACACATATTAAAAAGCTATAAAAAAACCATTAAACATTTAATGAATTCAGTTGAAGTCCCATACAACAAACGTGATTTTATTGGCGTTTTTTGATCAACTTTAATAACGGCAACAGGTAGACGTTTTATGTATTCACAGAATATTTAGTTGAATATTGACTTTAAAAATAAATAATTAAATAAAAACAAAACAAATAAGTGAGCCCCCCTTACTACAAAGTGCTACCTCAAAAAGTTGTTTTGCCAAAGCGCTTCGCACTTGGACGATCATTAACTTACCGTCGTTTCTAACACGTTTTAGCGTTTTTGGTCGCGGAAGAACTGATGTACTGGGAATTAACGTCGTCGTTTCTAACACGTTTTAGCGTTTTTGGTCGCGGAAGAACTGATGTACTGGGAATTAACGTCGTCGTTTCTAACACGTTTTAGCGTTTTTGGTCGCGGAAGAACTGATGTACTGGGAATTAACGTCGTAGTTTCTAACACGTTTTGGCGTTTTTGGTCGCGGAAGAACTGATGTACTGGGAATTAACGTCGTCGTTTCTAACACGTTATAGCGTTTTTGGTCGCGGAAGAACTGATGTACTGGGAATTAACGTCGTCGTTTCTAACACGTTTTAGCGTTTTTGGTCGCGGAAGAACTGATGTACTGGGAATTAACGTCGTCGTTTCTAACACGTTTTAGCGTTTTTGGTCGCGGAAGAACTGATGTACTGGGAATTAACGTCGTCGTTTCTAACACATTATAGCGTTTTTGGTCGCGGAAGAACTGATGTACTGGGAATTAACGTCGTCGTTTCTAACACGTTTTAGCGTTTTTGGTCGCGGAAGAACTGATGTACTGGGAATTAACGTCGTCGTTTCTAACACGTTTTAGCGTTTTTGGTCGCGGAAGAACTGATGTACTGGGAATTAACGTCGTCGTTTCTAACACGTTATAGCGTTTTTGGTCGCGGAAGAACTGATGTACTGGGAATTAACGTCGTCGTTTCTAACACGTTTTAGCGTTTTTGGTCGCGGATGAACTGATGTACTGGGAATTAACGTCGTCGTTTCTAACACGTTTTAGCGTTTTTGGTCGCGGAAGAACTGATGTACTGGGAATTAACGTCGTCGTTTCTAACACGTTTTAGCGTTTTTGGTCGCGGAAGAACTGATGTACTGGGAATTAACGTCGTCGTTTCTAACACGTTATAGCGTTTTTGGTCGCGGAAGAACTGATGTACTGGGAATTAACGTCGTCGTTTCTAACACGTTTTAGCGTTTTTGGTCGCGGAAGAACTGATGTACTGGGAATTAACGTCGTCGTTTCTAACACGTTATAGCGTTTTTGGTCGCGGAAGAACTGATGTACTGGGAATTAACGTCGTCGTTTCTAACACGTTTTAGCGTTTTTGGTCGCGGATGAACTGATGTACTGGGAACTACCGCCGAAAAAACGGAAATAAACATAAAGATGTGATACCTACTCGTACAATAACATTTGGTCTTCCATAGTAACCAGAAATGTGCGGTTGGTGGTTATCGCAATGCACACGCTAATTAAAAAAAACTGTAAATATGTACTTACGGTGTTTAGTATATACATATAATACACATATTAAAAAGCTATAAAAAAACCATTAAACATTTAATGTAAATTCAATATTTACATCAAAGTCGATAATGGTCACAGATAATCTTAACTTTAATGAGTGGGCAACAGTGGGTATACATAAAAGTAGACAAAAATTATATGATCTTTATAGTGAAAAACATTATAATTTTAGTGAAGAATTTAAAGAAAAGGTTAAAAATTACTCAAAATTTTTTAGAAAAGTCTGCCATATTGCTAAGTCTAATTACATAAGCTCAAAAATTAAAAATAGTGATAATAAAATTAAAGCTACTTGGAAAATAATAAACAAAGAAACTGGAAATGTGAGTAACTTTAACAACCAATTTAAAATAAATTATAATAATACAACCTACAAAAGTGATGAAGATGTAGCCCAAGCATTTGAAACTTTTTTTACTGACATTCCAGTTTCTACCACAAAGTCTTTAAACTCTTCTCACCTGATCGCCGAGTCCTTACTTAGCAAAAATGTACCTAAATGTGATAGTAATTTTAATTTCCAATATGTGGACAGCAGCGATATAGTTAAAGCCTTTAAAATGTTAAATGTTAAGAAAACTGCAGATCTCTGGGGTATTTCTGTAAACATTGTAAAACCATTGGTAGACACAATCGCACCTGAGCTGGCTCTTATATATAATGAATGCATTGACTGTGGCGTATTTCCTGATCTAATGAAACACAGTAAAATAATACCTTTATTTAAATCAGGTTCTAAGTCGGACCCCACTAACTTTAGGCCGATATCAGTACTGCCGACATTTAGTAAAATTTTTGAAAAGCTTATTTTAAATCAGCTATCTAAGCACTTTGCCGACAACAAATTGCTTCACTGCAAGCAATTTGGCTTTACCCGCGGCCGTTCCACTACTGATGCTGGTATAGAGTTAGTCTCGCATATCTATGATGCTTGGGAGAGGTCGCAAGACGCTTTAGGTGTTTTTTGCGACCTTTCAAAAGCATTTGACTGTGTACACCATGAAACATTAATCGGAAAATTGCGCCACTATGGTGTTAGAGATATCTCTTTGGATCTACTTATTTCTTATCTCAGTAACAGGATACAAAGAGTTGATGTCAATGGAAAACGTTCTTCGGGATCTGTAGTCACAATGGGTGTACCGCAGGGATCAATTCTTGGGCCTTTTCTATTTTTAATTTACATTAATGATCTATATAACTTGTTAAACTTTCGCGATTTGTTAACATATTTTTAGTTTTAAAATTACAGGATTTTATCGCGTACCTTTTTTATTATTTTCCCGACGTTTCGAACACATTTCAGCGTTCTTGGTCGCGAGAGGACTGATGTGCTGGGAGCTACCGCCGCGAATTGATGGCAGAATCCACGACTACCCTCAATTCGTCTTCAGATTCAGAAATGTCCAAGTTCACATTACGACACACTACACTGACGGTATCGGATTGCTGTACCGTCGGAACACAACGCACACACTTATTCAACACAGGATTCCATGCAGAAGAGAGACGAAAACCATCTTCACGATTGAAATTTAGGTGTTTCTTGATCTCAATCGCCTCTCGAACTATCCTCTTATAATAGTGTCGTTCTTTGGATAGAACTTTTGGGTCGTGTAGTTCTATCCAGTGGTTAGGTCCTGACTCCAGCAGATGTTCGGCAATCGCTGACTTATAAACGTCGGGAAAATAATAAAAAAGGTACGCGATAAAATCCTGTAATTTTAAAACTAAAAATATATTAATGATCTACCTCATCTTGTCAAAAACAATCATGAGATTGTATTGTTTGCTGATGACACTTCACTTTTGTTCAAAATGAAACGACGTACCACCGATTATGACGAGGTGAATAATGCAATCTCAGAGGTTGTTAATTGGTTTAATGTCAATAACTTATTACTTAATGAAAATAAAACAAAATGCATTAGATTTACTCTTCCTAATGTAAAACAGGCTGATGCCAAGATTAAATTAAAAGGTGAAAGTTTAAACCTTGTAGAAAAAACTGTATTTTTAGGCATAACTTTAGACAATAAGCTTCAATGGGGCCCACACATAGAACAACTATCGGGTAGGCTTAGTTCTGCAGCATATGCAGTCAAAAAAATCCGCCTTCTTACAGACGTTGATACCGCTAGACTTGTTTACTTCAGCTATTTCCACAGCATTATGTCTTATGGCTTACTACTGTGGGGATGTGCTGCAGATATAGACACCGTATTTGTGCTGCAGAAGAGGGCTATTCGTTCTATCTACAATATGGGTCCCAGAGAATCACTTCGCACTAAATTTAAAGAAATAAATATAATGACAGTAGCTTGTCAATATATTTATGAGAACCTGTTGTACACCCATAAAAATATTGCTTCGTTTAAGAAAAACAGCGACAATCACAATGTAAATACAAGAAATAAGAATAAACTCGCTGTGCCCACTACTAGGCTCCATAAGGTGAAAATATCTTTTAAAGGGCAATGTATACGCTTCTACAACAAACTCCCAAGTGAGTTGCAGAAGTTATCATTGAATAAATTCAAAAACATTATTAAACGCAATCTGTGCAATAAAGCTTATTATAAAATATCAGATTACCTAGAGGACAAAACCACTTGGGACGGAATCTGCTCCAACTCCGTCAAACGTAACATAAGACAAAATAAAATTGTTAAATGATGACTATAACGACCGAGTTAGGTTCTTCTGTTCACTTCTTTTCCTAACTCGCGTGTCATCTGAAGTGAACAGATTCAATTATGTGCTTTATTCTATTTATTTGTGTTGTTTTATTTTGTAATTTGTGACGCGTCAATAAGGTCCATGCGGCCGCACTGAATAAAGTATTTTTTTGATTCTTTGATTCTTGATTAATGAATTCAGTTGAATTGAACAAAAATAATTTTAATACAAACTATGTTCAAATCTACAATAAGTATTAACATCAAATTAAAGACGGAACGACTACTTATTTTCGCCAAAACTCGCCCTCTTACCTTTCAATGCAGACATTACTGCTCGGCGGCAGAAATAGGTATGACTGTAGTGCTTCCCCGGATGAATTCTTAACAAACGTCCTACTACTACGAATACCTTGAAGATGCCTCGTAGAGGCGAAACACGTGTCGAATTCTTTTTGAGTGTTTTTTCAAGCGCTCATTTTAGACATAGGTTAGCGGATTTGTAAATTAAAAATTTTGTTCTTCGTTTAGTTTCTACGAATACGTAAATAATATACTAAGACAAACACCCAGACCGGCAGGCAGATATCTCGCGACAGGATTGCAACAGGCGTATATCACGCGATAATCGCTATTAAACGTCAATTTTTTGCTTTTATATACGAAAATTGACCATTAACGGCGATGATCGCGAATTTTACGCTTGTTGCAGCGATGATCGCGAAATATACGCCTGTCGCAAACACATATCTGCAGCGATTCAAAAATTCTGTCCCGCGGCGGGAATCGAACTACAGCCTGTGTCTCGGCTGGCTTTTAGACCAACTGCGTCACGAAGTCAATGTGCCCTGTGCAAAACACGCTACAATACCTGGTTTATAAGTTGAATACTGTCATCATAGATATCTATGATGACAGTATTCAATTTATAAATTGTAGATATATTAGATAGATAAACTAACTAAGTGTGACGAGCTCTGTGGCGCAGCGGGCGAAATTCCGCCTGCGACGCAAGGGGGTTCGATTCCCGCCTCGGGACAAATGTCTGTACGATCTGCAGATATTTGTTCAGGCTGTTCTGGGTGTTTTTCTATACATAATAAAAATATCTATCTATGTAGTATAATGTATTAAGTATATCAGTCATCTAGTACCCATAACACAAGCTCTGCTTAGTTTGGGGCTAGATGATGCTGTGTGATTTTTCCAGCATTATTATTTATTTATAAACTCTTTATAGTACGTACACCATGGAAAGTTAACAATATAAAGATACAAACATGGGACCGCCCATTGTGTGTTGTTATTTATTAATAAATTCATACATAATATGTATTTACAAAAAATAGGCATGTATTACTTACAAGTAAGCATTCTTACGAATGCATGAATGGTAGGTATTGATCTATCAAATAAATAAAATCAAACATCTAGTACCCATAACAGAAGCTCTGCTTATTTTCGGACTCTATGACGCCATCTATGGCGCTGTGTGAAATCCTCCGCATTCTTTATTTATTTAGTAGGTCTATACAATATTATTATCATCACAAGACGCTCTTAACTAAGACATGCCTTTATTAGCTTTATTAAATTAATTATATGTGCAAAAGGTATACTTATATATTCCTGCGCCTCAGACGACCTCTGTGATCCAACGGGCGAAGGTCCGCCTGCGACGCAAGAGGTTGGGGGTTCGATTCCCGCGTCGTGACAAATGTCTACGATCTGCAGATATTTGTTCACAGCGTTCTGGATGTTTTTCTATAAATATAAAAAAAAATATCTATCTATGTAGTATAATGTATTAAGTATATCAGTCATCTAGTAGGTACTCATAAGTCATACATAACGCAAGGTCTGCTTAGATTGAGGGGCTAGTTGATTTATTAGTAGGGTTCGATAAAAGGAAATATTTATGAAAATATTTTTTTTATTGAAATGACAACGGACAACAAAAACAAATAACAACGGAGTTAAAACAAAACAAGGTAAATTTAAAGATGCGGCACGCATATTGGTCCCTTGACTTACGGACAAGTGAATTTTATTTTCTACAACCAGACATGTAGGTACCCCCTTACTTGTGTTATCTTTTTATTTTATGGCTTTTTGTGTTTGGTTTTAAACAATTCCGCCAGTGTTAAATTAATATATAATAGTTTTATTTTGTAGTTAGATTTGTTTTGTTTACCACCTTACTTATACACACGTATTAAACGAATCAGCACTTAACTGACGGATTTTTGACAGTTCCTTATATAATATAATAACATATGTATGTCGAAAACCGCTAATTAACTTTTGAATGGGACATTGTTAGATTCTTATTATAAAGGTCTCGTTACTAACGTTAAATATGTTACATGTTAAGGGTTTAATATATAAATGATTCACTCATTGACCTTTCTATCACCTTTATAAGTATTTCACACGTGGTTTAACAAGTTGCTTGTTCATATTTCTAAATCTAATCGCTCCTATAATCAGAGGGTTCGTCGTCATCATTCTCAAACACCAGCTTATTCTTCTTCCTCCTCTTGGCAACCTCCTTTGTAAACCTGGACGGCTCGACGCCTAGTTTCGTCTCCAACTGTAAGACCTCCAACTGAGCTTTGTACTTCTGCAGCTCCAGCAGGTCTATTTCTAGCTGCACCTTTCTTTTATTCATATTATCTATGCTATTTGGATTATCTTCTTTAACTTTTTGATTTGGTTCGTCGAAATTAATGATTCTGGTCACGGTAACGGCAACAGCTTCGTCAGGCTTGTTACTGGACGCTTCTACTTCAGTGTCGTTTTTGCAAGACTCATTTTGATGCAGCAGAATTATGTCACCTTCATCTTCTGGTTCCTCCTTCAGTTGATCTGATTTCTCAACGATCTTGTTCAGTTCAGTTGTTTTAGTTTCACCAGTTGATTGTTCATTGTCGTTGTTAGCTGTAGAAGCGTCCATTTCTTCGTCTTCGTTGATCATCTCGAACTCAATGTTTTTATCACGAGTCAGCATAACAGAGTGCTGTTGAGGTTTCGCGTATGTTCTGATTGGGTTACGGTGAGGACTCGGCGGCTTCCGACTGTGTAGCGGTGACGTGTTGTCCAATATCTCGAAGACTATATCATCTATTGGTCCTCTCCTGTACGTCTTGCCGCTGATCTGTTGTTTTTTGCGTTTATGAAGAGCTGTTCTCTTGATGTTCTGCCAGTACACGTCCCTCATGAACCTGTAGTCTTTGTCGGCTGCAACTAAGCCGAGTGACTTCGCTTTTTCGCAAATATTAGTCCACAGTTTACATTTAACTTGCGCTGTTCTGTTGTTGTTGAAAGGACCGAACAGCTTGTCTTTTACTTCGCATATTTCGCGTAGCACTATTATTTTTGATACCAAAATCTCCATTTTACATAATTTTTATTACTTTCACTAAGTAATTATTAACACACGCACAGAATATTACTTTTTAAAAAACTTCCGAAACCACAAGTCAAATTAATAAACAACACGAAACATTACTATCGCCGCGCCGGCGCTACTTGTCGCCGTGTGACCTTGTGAAGTTGTTCGCTTGTTGCGCCGTTCTGGCTCGCGCCAACCGTCGCCAACTTCATTTCTCTAAATATAACCTAACACAATTACCTACTTGTAAAAAATCTTATTTCTTTCTTGTTTCTTTAAATCTTGAACATTGCCGTGTCTTCAGTGGCCATTTAGTATAGTTATGTTTCGTATATAAATTGTAGTGATACAGTATCTTGTGAAGTTGTAAAGTTGTACCTTTGTACTTCGGAATAGGGTCGTGTGATTACGCGAGTCGCGCGAGCGTCACTGGCATGCGCGCGCAGTGGGCACGGCTACTCTTGCGTATGCTGTGGCGTCGGTCGATGCGCGCTAATCCTATTTCTATGTGCTCGTAACGAGTATTTATTTACTGTTTATTTAATTTGGTGTTTATTTTTATTGAGAAAACCAATAGAGATAGAAATGAGAATTCTAAACACAAGGTTAAAACTTAACGTAGGTTTTCACGTTTATGAATTTAATTTGGTGTTTATTTTTATTGGGAAAAACAAACCAATTGACATCGAAATGAGAATATAAACACAAGGTTCAAACTTAACTTAGGTTTTTACGTTTATGAAGGGTCTTTTGAATTGATGAATTTAATTTAGTGTTTATTTTTATTGGGAAAAACAAACCAATTGACATCGAAATGAGAATACAAACACAAGGTTCAAACTTAACTTAGGTTTTTACGTTTATGAAGGGTCTTTTGCTTTAGTTTATTCCGACGAGCATTACAAATACAAATACAATACAAATATGTTTATTTTCACTTACTTAATCTAAACAATATCCAGGGTGTGAGACTCTCTTTTAAGTATTTAATACCTGTGCTAGAGAGTCTCGCTCTACATCACGGTTCATAATATAATTAATTAAGTAAGTAAGTATTAAGTAAGAGCATTGGTACGGGGGTACCAGAAAAGGGGACGAAGGTTTCCGAAAAAACAAAAAAAAATAATCCTCACTTTTGAGACTCACAATGCAGAAAAAATGAATAAGCGTCACAGATCTCCGGCTAATATTTTATTATGATACGCCATTTTCTTCGCCAACTCGTCGAAACGTTAGCGTGTACATGTGACGTAGGTACCTGCCTGAAATATTAAACTTTTACAAAGTAAACAAACTTCAATGTCTATTACTAATATAAATGTACAAATTTCCCTTTACTTAATTGAGTTTTTGTCGTTGGCATGAAATCAACATTTCAGTTAAATATTCGATCGGTTTACCCCCCGCAAAAAATGTTTTACATAAAAAAACAACAAATTGTGGGTACAAATTTTCAATATTGATACAAGTGTTGGCAATATATTGCATGAAATGAAACCTTCATGCAAAAATGAACAAGATGGCGCTGGTGCGACAGCGGTCAGGGAATAAAGCCCTCGCGTTTGGCGCGAACCTAAAAAATGGAATAGTAAGAAGATAATCAATACCGCGAAGAAATGAAGACACACTTTGACCACGAGGGCTGCAAGGCACTCGAAACGTCCGGAAATAATAACATAAGGTAATTACGCTATAAAGTCCAGAATCAGTTTTATAATTTTATTATGTCTACAAATCGCGAAAGCTGACTAAATACATACCTACTATAACATGTCTTATGTTATCATTAACTTAATATTTCCATATTATCATATGTTGTAGGTATAACTTACACAAGGAACCAGGATAGCCGCAATATTAATAACTAGCTTCTGCCCACCGCTTCGCATGCGTTGTACCCGAATAAAATGTAGCCTATGTGTTAATCCTGGTCAATCTCAATCATCCGTAACCTAGTTTTTGCGTGAAGAGGTAACAAACCTCCATTCAAACAAACTTTCGGCTTTGTAATATTAGTGGGATTATTATTTGTAACGTCACGTCATTTAGGCGTTGACGCTTAGAGATCTACCAACGTCAACTTTTATATGAGCGATTGACTGATGGAAAGTTTTTAAAAATGTTGTTCATGTTTCTAATGTAGGTACATATGTATGTACGTCTGCTTGAACATTGTCTGATAGCAATTTTAAGCATTTTATTGAACGTCTGGCTTGATTAATTTAGTTTCGTTTTGTTTGAAATTGATCGATAGTGGTGATCTTAGTTAGGATTTAACAGAATTAGTTCAGTCAGACTTTGGTTTGACATATGTATATGTTCGAATAGTAGGGTACTTTTACTATTTAGTCAAGGTAATTAGAATAGTTAAGTTATTAATTAAAATAAAATTATGTTTAGGATAATATTGTTCAAAATTAAGTACTTGTGATGATTAACGTATTTACATGGAATAGGATTAATACCATGAGTATGAAAAACACCTACGCAAAAACTTGCATTACTATAGATTTTTTTTTTACAGTAAAAATGGTTATAGTGAATCAACCTTAGAAACCGTCTTCTCCACTACTAGTATGCCAACCAGACAAATAAAGTTAGATGGGCAGGCGAGTTCTCGGAGACCTACAGGTTGGAGTGCGGCGTGAGACAAGGTGGATTGAGCTTACCCAAGCTTTTAAACCTGTACTTATGAGCTGATCGTGGAGCTCAGCAGTGCGCGTGTCAGCCGTTCGGTTGTTATTGTTTGTATGAACAATATCAGCTATGCAGACGACATGGCGCTGCAGTGTCCAACGATCCGGAAGCTGCTGTCTTTTGAAGCGTACGCTAATACGCATGGACTTGTGTACAACTGCAAGAACAGTGATTACCGGATATTCTAGGCCGCTGGCTGGTAAGGTTCCAGCGTCTTTCACCAGCTTGAGACTAAACGGTCTCGAGCTCAACAGAGTCTATAGCTTTAAGTATTTGGGCCATTTCCTTACCGACCTTGATGATCGTTCTATATCTACACGATCATCAAGGTCGGTAAGGAAATGTCCGTTGGCGGTCCGAAGTAATATGCTGGCGCGAAGGTTTTCTCGTTGCAGTAGGCTAGTGAAAATCACACAGGTAAAGATTCAAGTAAAGATAAAGTATTCAAGTAAAGATTTATTTTATTTATTTATTTCATTTGATTATTACATAAAGCTGAAGAGTTTGCTTCTTTGAGCGCGCTAATCTCAGGAACTACTGGATTGATTTGAGAAAATAGTTTTGGGTTACCTTCTCAACGACGAACGTTTAATCTATATAACATGATGCTACGACCAATAGGAACGGATCATCGATGCAATGACGAATGTTGCAAACACGGGGATAAATTAATTTGTCCCTTTTGAGCTTCCGTTTCGTGCACTGCGTAAACGGTAAAAGTAACACAACCATGACGGAATCGTTCCTCTTACAAAAATAAAAAAAAGTCCGTGATAGCATATTTATAAAAATAACGAGTATGTTTATTCAGACTTACATCCATAAATAAATTTGTACAACGTTAATCAAACCCATAAAAATAAAATTAAAACACAATTAAAAGTTTAGCAGCCATTCAACAAAATCTAAACACAAAGAATTGAAATAGTTAGGACCCGGTTGAAGATGATGGCCGAAGCACACTTGCTGCCGACAACCTGTAGGATGGTATTGGTACCCCGTGTGCGCAGAGAGGCAGTTTTCTTGTGGATGATGGCACAACATGGGCCTCCGCAGACATAAGGGATGCATTGCAGAAGCGGGGAAGCCCGAACAACATCCTGAAAGCGTTATCATATTGCACACGCAGGGCGCTGAGCGATCTTTTAGTAAAGCTAGCCAAAAGTATATTTTAGTAAAGCTAGCCAAAAGTATCTTTTAGTAAAGCTAGTCAAAAGGTTGCTCGTTTATAACGATTGGCAATAGAGAATAGTGTGATTGTCACTTGCCTACTGCAACTTAACAACTGCAAATAATTCATCTTTATCTAAAATACGATACGAGGTAAGCGAATATTTTCACAGGTAGGTAACCATCCCAGACGACAACGTAGTGGTTGGGTGGTTCGAACAGGACCTGACTCAGCAGTGTGCTCCTACACATCTATATCTATACTAATATATAAAGCTGAAGAGTTTGTTTGTTTGCTTGAACGCGCTAATCTCAGGAACTACTGGTCCGATATGAAAAATTCTGTGTTCAGTGTTAGATAGCCCATTTATTGAGGAAGGCTATAGGCTATATAACATCACGCTACAACCTACGGGAGCGGAGCAGTAACCAAAGATGCGGGTGAAACCGCGGGCGACTTCTAGTAAGTGATAAATGCAAGGTAGCGCTTGTTTTTAGTCAGGACCTAAAATTATAGGTATAAAATAAATAAGTAAATGATATAAAATAAAAAACACAAATTATATATCATCGTAGGTATGATATACGGCCGGCCGGTATCGAACCCAAGACCTTAAGCTTGAAAGTCGGAGGTACCTACCACGGGTTTAAAATAAATAAGTAAATGATACAAAAAGAAGAAGAAGAAAAAAATCATTTATTGATCCACATTAAGCTTAAGTACATAAAATGAATAAGTACTAAAATAATTAACAAATCTAATATTAACAAATGAAAACAAGTAAAATTTGTGGACCAAAAGGTTCTATTATATCAGCATAATGTTAATCCTTTAATATTAGGAATAACGCTGGTTTTCAGGTAAAAATAAAAATTATATAAGTATTATTATCGCAGGTATGATTTACGGCCGGCCGGTATCGAACTTAAGACCTTCGGCTTGAAAGTCGGGGGTACAAACCACTCGTCTAACACGGGCAATAACATAAGTAGATACTTTAATATTCCCCTATATTCTCTACCTGACCCAATTGATGAAACTGTTGTACTCCTTTCAGCGAGAGGTCATACTCCACTGCGCAGACGCGCTGGAGGCGATGACGTCAGCCCTATGTGCTATGCGATTATGTAACGCTTTATGTACAGAGAAAGAAAGCAATAACGTCATCGCCCTATGCTTGTGTAATGCCCGACGTGAATAAAATTAATAATGTGGACACAACACGCAGCCGCGGGGTGCCGGCAGTAGAATGTAGCCTTTTTCTATCTTGCCCGTGGATGCCGTAAGAATCCAAGGGATACCTCCGGAAGTCAGGCAGCAGCGTCTTTCAGTGATATGAATATATTTATTTATTTATTTTTATTTTATTTATTATCTAAAACTCACAGTTACATTATTGTTTACTGCAAAATATATACTATTCATAAACCAAATCGAGTCTACATTATATTAATAGCACTTACTAAATTAGGGTAGGAAGGTACTTTTCACACATAGAATACGCCCAGACCCGGTAAAAATTTGCCGTTGTTTGATGCATATAATGTAACATTTCGTAGAAAACCTGCATGCTCCAATCGCCTCAATATTCTTATTCCCAAAGAGAACATTACGATAAGTAGAAATAGTTTTACAAGCCTGATAACCCAGTTCGCGTTAGTGAGCGTACCTTTCCCAAACAACTTGAGTTTACAGGTTAGTTTTGCCGTGGAGTTTCCGGCAGTAGAGAGTTGCCTTTCCTCTCCTGCCCGTGGATGCAGTAAGAATCTGCCAAGTGATACCTCCGGAAGATGGGCAGCGTCTTTCCGTGTATCAACATCCCGTCTATAAGGAAGGCCTATGTCCAAACGGATGAACATATTTGCATGTAGCCTAGATATGTTTGATAGAAATCGAGCCCGTAGTTACGCTCTGTACCTCTAGTACCATAATGTTCCTATGATGGTACACAGGTTCATTCGCCGTTGCTTATGATTTTCCAACCCAACATTTTCATTTTTATTTTATTTGGGAAACAAACAGTTATAATTAAATAAACAAACACCTTATACTAAAACCAGTGAAGTTTCCACTATAACATGTCACTGTTTATAACAAGTGAACAAAGAAATTAGTTGGATTTTATAGTGATACAACTAAAAAAAATAATAATAACACATCGAGTAAACAACAACTTTACTACTCACAATACAAACTGACTTTAATTTAAAATATATTCATATGTCTCGAACAATAGACATTATGTCCTGACGTGCTAAAAACAATAACGTACTTTTTTAAGTCATTTGTTCAATCCATGGCCAGCATGAGTTACCACATAGCCACATAACGCAAGCAATAGTGCTATTCCGTCTTCAAGTTTTGGAAGACGAAAATGACGAGACAAGTCGAAGGCCCACCTGATGGTAAGCGGTAAACTCTACCTGTCAAGTTTAAAAAAATAAAAATTTTAAGTAACCCTTGACACTTTACCTAGTAGGAGGTTAAGTATTTTTTTTGTAATGTGAACCTTCCCCAGTTTTGCATCCTACACATCATTTCCTTTCGTTTCGTGTCATCCCCTCTTTCACCCCCCATATCTTGTTAACTTCTTAACCGATTCTGATAAACGAACCACCAAAAAAAGAACCTCCGCTAGAAAACCGGCTTTTAAATAAACTGCATACCAATCGATCCACGCCAAGAGCGACCGTGCCACAGACAGACACACACACAGCGGTCAAGCTTACAACACCCCTCTTTTTTGTCGGGGGTTTAAAACAGCAATATATAACGCCGGTGGCAGTTGTATGGAATGGAAACCCATTTCCCAGCGTCACGGGCATCACGTCAACTCCAGAATATGCCAGAGGTAGCGAGTGGGTAGACGGCATTGAGTGGGTAGACGGCATTGAGTGGGTAGACGGCATTTATGAAGTGTGGGTGGTATTAACTCACGAAAGGGTGGTTTTAACGTTATTTTAAAATTATTGCCCACGTCGCGTCGTTCGTGCTCTCGTTTAGTTCGTTTTCAAACGAACGGCCTTTTTTATCCATTGTAGAAGATTTATACAGAGTCAGCAGTGGCATTCATGACAACCTCTGTGGCGCAACGGCAAGGTCCGCCTTCGACGCAAGAGGTTGCGGGTTTGATTTCCGCCTCAAGACAAATGTCTGTAGAAGGAGTGATCATCATCTCAGCCGTAGGTTATCCACTGCGGGACATCGGCTACCCTCATGGATCTCCATGCGATCATGAGGGGTTGTTGCCATACTCACCACGCTTGGCAGGCGGGTTGGCGAGCGCAGTACGGGATATTGAAAGACGCTGCTGCCCATCTTCCGGAGGTAGCCCTTGGCATATTCTTGTGCTGTTGTCTTTTCATACCAATATAACCATTGCGAGTTAGTGTTGCTACCTCCTGAACATTAGCCACGATGGTTGAAACACAGTCGAAACGTCGGGAATAATCAAAGGTATTACGCGATAAGTTCCCGTGTTTATGTTATTATATTTTATAGTAATGTTTGCCTGTATTTAAACCCTAATGGTTCTATAATAATCAAGGGAAATACTTACTCAAATGCAATAGGCATACATTATATAGCGGTTTGGTTATTTTCAGCAACAAGGATTTTATCATAGAAATCGGTTTTTTTGTTGGAAAATTAAAGAAATATCATAAATACACTGCCTGTCATTCGTGGCCTCGTGTTGTTTGTTTTGAAACTGAAATTAGAACTGACTTTTTAAATTCCATTTTCTCTTTAAAACTACGTAGAAATTGCGTTTAGCAAGTAATTATGAGAACAACAGGGAGTAAACGTTTCTAAAGATTATTTATAACCAAGATTTAAATATTTTTCCTTACCATCATGAGACCGCGCCGTTTTGTTTTCACACGAATGAGATAACTCGCTCATTTGGATTCAGTGTACCTCAAAACACAGTGTTACCCGGACGCTGTGTGAGTTTTTTTCACAAAAAAGGCATTATGTTAGCACAATTAATGGTAACAATAACATATTCGTTTATTGAAAAAACCAGTGTGCGTGTGTCGGCTTTATTGTTAAAGAAATATACAAACTCGACCCAAAATGACGACTCAGAAGGAGCCAATACCGGAGATTGTTGTAATTTCAATGTATATCGTTCGCCCCGCTGGATGTCTCTGGCACATATACATAATATAAGGTCCAATTAGGTGGTCCAACTTTGAGAAAGAGGTCAATCATCTAATCCAAGCGCGCAGATCGGATGGCCGATGGGGCCGCAAAGTTCTCTTCTCGAATGGAGGCCACGCACCGGCAAGCGCAGCGTAGGACGTCCACCTACAAGATGCGCAGACGACTAAGAACCGCAGGTCGGCGTTGGATGCAGGCCGCTTCCAACCGCAGTACTTGGAGACCAATGAGGGAGGCCTTTGTCCAACAGTGGACGTCCTGCGGCTGATATGATGATGATGACATATGAAGACAATGCCACAATTTTTGGTGTCAAGGCACATCTAGGGCACATCTAACGATTTAAATCTTTGTGTTTTAAGAAGTCAACTATTAACTTAGAATTTATTAATAGATGGTGGATAATTTGCTACTTTAGCACGCATTAAGCTTTTTTTGGTTGGTACAATGTTAGCATCCTTATGTAAATTGCCTGTCGTGTAGTCGTTGACCTTTGTTTTTATTTTTTTTCTTGTGTGTAGGTTACCTACCTAAACGTTTTACCTGTGTGTCACTTTGTTCCTGCATCTATACTTTTATGGGTATTAATATTATAAAGAGACAAGATTTGAATTTTTGTATGTTTGTAATGTAAATCAAAAAACTGATGATTATTATAAATCATCTCGGCTATAGACTGCTGTCTACGTCCACTGTTGGACATAGGCCTTCCTCATGGACTTCCAAGTTCCTACGGCTGAAACGATGATGATGAATTAAATAATCATTATCATTTAAAACTTTCAAAAAATCGTGCTTTATGACTAAACAACTTCTCAATTATTGACCAACTATTCTTTATACGATGACATCGCGTGTGAATTCGGGGACGAAAGTTAGTCTAATCAAAGTTTCGTTTGTCAAAAGTAAATGCTGAGTAAATCCGTGCTGTGGATTAGATCGCTTTGTTTACATTTCCCGTGGAATACGAACCGAATGTCTATCGGCCAGTGCTTACACACAGTCGACACGGTACATACAAACATATACATACACTTGGTACATCGTAAATGTAGTTAATAGGAGCGTTTAAGTGTTATTGCCTATTTGTCGACCTCTGTGGCACAGCGGGAGAAGGTCCGCCTGCGACTCAAGAGGAAAGAGGGTTCGATACCCGCATCGGGACAAATGTCTGTACGATCTGCACATATTTCTTCAGGGGTGTTCTGGATGTTTTTCTAAACATATCATAAAAAATATATATTATATATATGTATCTAATGAAGATGACTGATATACTTAATACAATATACTACATCGATATATATTTTTATTATACATATATAGAAAAACACCCATAACACCCTGAACAAATATCTGCAGAGCGTACAGACATTTGTCCCGAGGCGGGAATCGAACCCGCAACCCCTTGCGTCGCAGGCGGACCTTCGCCCGCTGCGCCACAGAGCTCGTCAAACATACATAGCTATACAGCATGTACCAAAAACCCTGTCCGATCCTTAAGAGTATTATTCGGCATCGTACCGCGTACACATATACGTAACCATTTAATGGATTTGAGATGATTATTTTACCCCAGTGAATTTAATTAAATTAAAATAAAAAATAAAAACTGATCAACGGCAACACTGATCGCTGACCTTAAGGTGAAAGTTCACGTGTACTACCTAGAGATAGTTACCTACAGATTTTTGTCAAAGAAGCCGCCTGAGCACTGGTGTCATGAACCCGCTTTGTCGCGTGCCGCCAAACAAACTTTATAACGAAAGAGAAGAGAAAGAAGTAGGTAGTAGGTAGGTATGACGTAGCTTAGGTTACGCTACGTCATACCTATGCGTAGGTAACAGCTGATATTGTGTTGTAGGCAGTGATCCGGATTTCAGACACACTGTATTTTGTGTTTCAGAAATAATTCTGTTTATCAAAAAACAATTATTAATCGAATTAAATGTAGCCCTTATAAGGGCTTTTTTTTAATGTGATGTGCTTTTGGCAATGTACTTACCGACTGCAGGTACTTATCAGTTTATTAAAACGTTCACTTGCTGTTGCTGCATACTTCGGCGATCGTGCTCCACATGTCCACTTCCAACACTAATACACATTCGACACCTTTTTTAAACTTTCGCGATCACAACACATTATGAAAATATGGGATTATCGGGTATTTATCGCGTAATTACCTTTATTTTATTCCCGACGTTTCGACCGGATTGCACCTGGTCGTGGTCGCGGGGAGACTGGCGTGCTGAAGTTAACCGCAGCAAAGCGAAGGCATCTTTTCAGACTACCCTCACTTGGTCTTCATAATTAGAAATTTGAGATTTAAGACCGGTTCACACTGGGACAGCACACTACACTCACTGTATCAGCACACTTTGGTTTATTCACACGCCGAGTACACTTGGCTGTCACTGGATTCCATGAGCAGAGAGTCTGAAGCCGTCTTCACGATTAAAATTAGGATATTTCTTAATTTCAATCGCTTCCCGAACCATTCTCTTGTAGTAGTGCCTCATGTTGGAAATAATCTTGGGATTGTGGAGTTCGATCCAGTGATTGGGTCCTGAGTCCACTACATGCTCCGCTATAGCTGACTTGTTTACTTGTCGATTTTTGACCGCTGCGATATGTTCCTTAACACGTTCGGCGACTGTGCGCTTCGTCTGGCCTATGTAAGAACGACCACAGCTGCAATCGACTTTGTAAACTCCAGGTACTTGCAAGGGTACTACATCCTTTGGTGATCGTAGACGCTTAGCCACTTTTGTGTGTGGACTGTACCTCTAGACTGTCTTTATTGAAAACTTCTTAAGCAAGTTTCCAATTTTGTCAGTAACACCTTTCACGTACGGCAAGAAAGCTGTTTGTCTTGCAACTTCAGGGTGTTTTTCTTTGCGCTTACGAGTGGGATGCCATCTATTGGTCCTGTAGCCATTCCGTTTAAGAACCTCCTGAACATGATCTAGCGGTCCTGGTAGATGTTCAGGGTCACAGAGGTCATAAGCTCTGTTCATTAGTGACTTAACTACAGAGTCCAGATGCGACGGATGATGGTGTGACGCAGCATTCAGGTATCGGTCGGTGTGTGTCGGCTTTCTGTACACGGTATGCGATAAGGACCCATCCGAATTCACGATTACTTTAATATCAAGGAAGGCTAGAGATCTATGCTCCTCCATCTCATAGGTGAACCTTATCTTAGGGTGTATGGAGTTTAGATGTTCAGTCAGCTGATTGACTACCCCGCTGTCTCCGCTAATCACGCAGAAAACATCGTCAACGTATCTCTTCCATAGTTTTATACCGCTGGCTGTAAATAAAGGTAATATGCGATAAATACCCGATAAACCAATATTTTAATAATTCGACACCTTTTCATTAAATTTGCACGTACTCTTTGCAGCGCACTTGTGTCCGATTTAAGTGAGTCGAAAGCTGCCACAATCCGAGTTCTGACTTCGATTTCTGAATCGCACTCTCTTTTATAAACTATTTGTTTAACATGAACATAAAATATTCCTGATTGGAATACGACATTGTTCGCGAAACGATAGCGCGTGATATGTACGGACGTCCGATCGAAAGCTATCTCCACGAAAGACTGCCAACAAAGTAAACAACCAGTCGGCGACATCAAAGAGTCGGCGGCTAGTTGAAAGAGTACCTACAACGCGGTAGTGTGTGGTAGTGTAGGGCGGTGTTCTTTGAAATAAAAATAGGTAAAAATAAAAAGATTTAGTGCCGCCGGATGGAGTGTTGCCAACTTATAAAAATTTGCCATATTCTGTGTTAAATTTTGCATGGATTATAAAAATAAAAAATCAATAACTTTAGATTTTTATGAGTTACATTTTTAAAACATTTTTTTCCAGTACGTATGTTGAAACAGGACTACGCCTTTATTGGATCGGACAGGGTTTTTGTTACTAACTGTATACACTAACGCCTTTGTTAAAATTAGCTATGATGATCTGGTAAATGCTTACATTAGGTCGACACAGTACATACAAACACATACATATACTACTTAGTCATAGACGGGTGATATATTATGGAGCGTTCAAGTATTATAATTAAAGGGCGTCATAATCGCATAAGCGACAAAGCCCTTCTTTATGAATAAAAAAAAAAGTATTATAATTAAGTTTTTTCTATACATATTATATATTCTTATCATATATCGCTACATATATGAGTATATCATATACGCGTTAGTTAGGAATAACTATGATTTCTATTAAATAATTAAAAATTTTAACAGGGAAAAGATCGCTCTTCCCTAAAAATGCGTAATAAAAAAAAATGAAATTCGATAATAATTTAAAGATTAGAGTTATATATGTAGATAGATGAATAAATATTTTTTTTTAAATTTGGTTAATGCGTCTTTTTAATAAAGTTTATAACCAGTAGCGCCATATAGCATGAATTCAATACGAAGTAGTTGAAAGGTTATTTTTGATAAGTATTGCTGAACATACAAAATAGATAGTATCTATTTTATAAAGTTTACTAACAAGACGCATTTTATATTATATATAATGTACCAGTAAATGGCATAACAATGGCTGATCGTCCTAATGCCAACGATGCGATACGATCTACTTACTCATCACGCATTTGATACCTACCACACTTGGGTATATGTAAAAATATTCACCCCTATATTATATTATTGTAATCATCTGAACAGATTATTACCCCCCCCCCCCCCCCCCGCTTTTTTTGTCGGGTGTTAAAAAAACTGATTTCGTAGGTGAGGATGACGTCTGCTGAAGAGTTAATATGTACATATTTGAAATCGTAATTGTTCGAAAACAGTGCATAACATATATAACATAATGTACATAACGTTTTCTAGAGAATTTTACGAACTACGAACTATTTTTCGACCATCTTCCAGGAGCTTTCACCGTTTCAAAGATAAACGCAAAAAAATAAAACTTGTCTAAAACTGTTAACTAAAACTTAACTGACCTTTGACCTCGAATAAAACCAACACAAGCGGGATCGATGCGGTCTTTTGACATAGCAATGATGTATTTAAGACACAATGCAAAAATCAGTGGGGTGCCGGCAGTAGAATGTTACTGAATGAGCCTGCTAAGGGATACCTCCGCAAGTGCCCATCTTCCGGAGGTATCCCTTCTTAGGCTCTCACTGCATCCACGGCCATGAGAGGAGCGGTCTTTCCGTGAATCAACATCTCAAACTGCGTTCGCCAACCCGCCTGCCAAGTGTGTGCGTATGGCAACTACCCCTCATTGGGATCCTTGAGGGAGGCCTGTGTTCAGTAGTGCACGTATTACGGCTGAAATGATGAATGATGACAAAAACCCAGCTTGTTGGAAATGAAAGCTTTTTTTGACTGGCCTATAAGTCATCTGGGGCGTCATAATCGCATAAGAGACAAAGCCCTTCTTTATGATTAAAAAAAAAAGTCATCTGATACGTAAGTGTCGATTAAATTTAAGACGACACTGACTGATTACTTAATTATAAAATACTAGCTTGTGCCCGCCGCTTGGCATGCGTTGTACCCGGATAAAAAGCTGTAAGTTGTGTGTAAGTTGTAGCCTATGTGTTATTTCTGGTCCACATCTATACGTGTGCAAAATTTCAGCTCAATCCGTTGGGTAGTTATTGCGTAAAGAGGTAACAAACTTTCCGCTTTATAATATTAGTGGGATTTTGATGAATATTTTGCGTTATGTCAATTACTCTTAGTATACTGTGTCACTTGTTGGGAAAGTGCTGCTAAAACACCTTCTACAAGTTGAAAGAGCACAGCGATCCGTCCTTAAAGCTATGTTCAAAAAGCTAGGTTCTCGACAATCGAGCTTCTGTGTATTGCGAGCACTGTGTAAAGCACTTTTCGCCCATCCATTTGGTGAATTCATCAAGGCACACATTAACAATATAGTTCTTAAGGCCGGGTAGTACCAGATTTCATCATTGCAAAAACCATTAAATATAGAATTCTGAAATTCATACATACTAAAGTTCAGAATATTACCTAGGGAACGGTAAAACAATAACACCGGGCAAGAGCGAGTCGGACTCGCGCACCGAGGGTTCCGTGCCATCATACATTATAATATATGATAAAGGCGGTTTATATTTGTTGGAGAGCTTATCTAGATTTATTACACTTTCGATAATTTCTAAAAACTACGCCATGTAGAGAGTTTGTAATAATTTTCCTGTAATCTTTACATGCACTCCTATTAGCAATAAAAGTTTCAGAGGTTTATCTCTGCAAACTTCGGAGATAAGGGGGGGGGACGCTATTATTTTCAACGTTTTTGTAAATAAATCAAAAACTATACGGCTTAAAGCAAAACTAAAAACTGTTTATTAATTTGCAAATAAATTCTATCAACATTTAATTTTACAAACAATTCTTCAGCAACATCACATTACTCCCTACAAATAAATCAATAAACGTAGAAAAAATTTTATGTGTAGTCTTCCCCAAACCAAGTTTTCGTTTACTAAGAGATTTGTCTACTTTTTAGGTGCCTCTCTATACAATAAAATAAATAAAAACATGTCCAATAAATAAATTATCTCATCATAATTGCAAAAAGACTGTCCGTTCATTCCTTCAAAATAAAACTTACGACGAAACAGAATTATTTTTAACCTGATAATAACCTTGAATTGTATACCACACAATACACTTCACGCTTACGCCCATTCATAGACACAACTCACAAACGCATACACAGACATGATACGATACACACACAAACACACAACATACACTTATACGTACAAAGTGACATTTAATATGACTGTAATTTCTTATTTTTTTAAATTTTATTCTTAAATTTCTTATTAAACTAGACAATTAATTTACTATGTGCTTATATACAAAATAAAATGTTTTAAAGGCACTTTACCCACTGGATTGGAGATAAAATAAATTTTGTCTAAATATGTAATGTTATTGTGAATTATGATTTTTTATGTAAGTACTTCAATCTGTTTTTATGAAATAAATATTATGATTATGAAATGATAATTGTGTATGCATATTTTTATTTTGTACAAAAACAGATTTGTTCTGAAATTAGGTTTGTGATTTATTGTTGTAGGTATGCTTAATTTCATAAAAACATAAAATAAAATACATTATAAGCTGTACTGTTATATCGGTCGGCCGACACCCCACAGCAAGTGTTTTTAACAAACCTGCTGGTTTTTTTTTTTTTACGTTAGATAGGTTAGCTCTTGATTTCATCCTTGCTATCGCAAGAATGAGATCGACGATGGAGCGAGCTTCCCTAGAAAATGCCTATTAACTCTTTTCTTAAACGTAATCGGGTCATAAGAGGTTGGAAACACAGACGATGGTAGTTTGTTCCAGTCGAGAGCAGTGCGCATTATAAAAGACGATTGGAAGCGTTTAGTTCTCAGCTTTGGGATTTCAACCAAATGAGGATGATAGTGTGCAGTGTGTCTGTAGTTTCTATGGAAAAAGGGTGATGGTGGAATTAAGTCATGTAGTTCCTGCGAGCACTCTCCGTAGTACAATCTGTAGAAAACTGATATACATGCTACCTTGCGACGGTGACTTAGGCTGTCAAGCTTTGACGTCACAAGATATTCCTCACCAATGAGCCTCCTAGCTCTGCGTTCCACCGAATCGAGTGCAGCCAGTTGGTATTTAGCTGAACCATCCCAGAGGTGGCTGCAAATACTCCATGCAAGATCGGACATGACCTTTGTAGAGTGCGAGAAGCTGTCCCGGTGTGAAGTATCGCTTTACCTTATTTAAGATGTCCAACTTTTTAGCCGCTATTTGAGCCTTTGATTCGATGGAAGTGCCAAAGTTGAGGTTAGCTGTCAACTCTATGCCAAGAAGTTCAAGGCGGTCAGTAACATCTACAGTAGTACCACAAAACACTGGCGCTAGGTCAAATTCGTGTTTTCTTGCAGAAAACACACACGCTTGTGTTTTAGCAGCGTTAAAACTAGCTCTGTTGCTTTCTCCCCAAAGGCAGACAGTTTGAAGAGCCTGATTTGTTCTTTCAATCATAGCCTGTCTCAGAGAATCTATCTCCTGACTTAGATCGTGAGTTGGATATATATCTCTCTGTAACGGTACTGTCATCTGCATACCCAATAATGCCCTGCTGGAGCAAGTCATTAATGTGCAGCAAGAAAAGCGTCGCAGAGAGAACAGACCCTTGAGGAACTCCGGCATTAATAGCCATGTAGTCAGAGGAGCAGCCATCAAGGACCACTCTGATCGACCGTTCACTCAAAAAGTCGGATATCCAAGCACAGAATGCAGATGATAGTCCGTACGAAGGAAGCTTATTTAGCAAACTCGCGTGCCAAACCCGATCAAATGCCTTCGAAACGTCAATAGAAACGGCTATTGCTTCTCCGTGTTTTTCGATGATGATGATAATGTTAGACAGACACAACACAATATGGAGTATATGGGAAAGATGGAGTTTAATGAGTCGCGTAGAATAGATGTGAAGAATTTATACGGATAAATGGGGCAAAAAGAACTGAACATAGGTATGTATAGCGAAGTAGGGGGTATGTATAGGGAAGTTCAGATTGTAAAATTTTTGGGAATTACTATAGATAAGCATTTAAACTGGAAGGAACATATTGTGCAAGTTTGCGCAAAAATTGACAGATTTGTTTACGCAATAAAGTGCCTTAGACTTCGCGTATCTCGGGAAGCAGCTCTCACGGCGTACCATGGCTACGTTTCTGCCACACTAGCCTATGGACTTTTAATGTGGGGTAACTCAGTAGAATTACAAACAGCTTTTAGAGTGCAGAAAAAATCCGTCCGTGCTATAAGCGGCAATTGGAGTACGGATAGCGGTAAGCCATTGTTCAAAAGCTTCAGGATCCTCCCGCTACCGTGCATGTACATCAGAGATGCCTGCGTCTTTGTAAAACAATATCCCGAGTATTTTAAGACACATACAGAAGTCCTAACTAGACATACTCGTCATGAAAATAGACTGTACGTCCCACCATGTCGGCTTAAGATGGTTAAGCGTAATGCCTTCTATCATGCCATTACCATCTACAATAAGTTACCTCAGAGTTTTAAAGACCTGCCTATGCACAAATTTAAACAAAAGTTAAAAGACTGGCTATTGGAGAATTGTTTTTATAACGTGAATGAATATTTAAGCTTCAAAACTTGACTATAACTTAACTTTATTTGATTTTATTCTTTCTTTTTTATATTACTTGACTTACTTTGATTTTATTGATTTTATTTGACATTTTTTTATATTTTGACTTTATTTGATCTTTAATTTAATTATTTTTTGTTTTACTTATTAATTTGGCAAATTTTTATTTCATTTATTAACAACATTTTTTTTTATATAATTTTTAATATTTCAACTATATTTGCACGCCATGTTTGGTAGTTTGTAACTGGACATTATATTTAATTAAGATCTTATTGTACATACATTCTGGCAAATAAATGATTATGATTATGATTAGCATCAGACGTATATGTGTGGTAACTACGTGGATGAAAACTGTGTAATTCTCTAGGCGTGCATGTAAAAATTTTCAAAGACGCGATCAAAAATAAGATAATACTATGATGATCATTAAAATAATGTTTTTTAGTATCGACATATTTTTTTAGTGACAACTGTTTGAAATTTTTAGCATTCCCTGCTGAATTATTATACTATGGCGCAAGATACGAGAGTCTGTAGCGTGTGTAGGTAGCGTAATTTAAAGTAGCGTTTAAATACCTAAAGTGTTCGGCTAGCACCGCCTTAAGCATTACGACATCAAAAGTAAGTCATGGTTACTTACACAATCCTATGATAGCACAGAAGATATAATTAAGATTATCTGGTAGTTTATTATTAACAAATATTTTTCTATATACATAAATGTATATAAATATTTCTTTATTATATACCAATTATAGTATACAAGTATGCTCTGTGGCCATGTCGAGAGAATGAATGAAGAACGATTGACGAAAAAAGTGTATAAGGCGAGTGTGAATGAAAGTGTTGGAAGGGGTAGACCTAGGCGGACGTTTCAAGACCAAATCACGGACGTCTTGAAAAAAGGCCAGGTCAAGAGTACCCTAAACCGAAGAGCATGTATGAAGGGAATAATGAAAGTGGACGAAGCGAAACAAGTATGTAAGGATCGTAGCAAGTGGAAAGAAGTGGTCTCTGCCTACCCCTACGGGAAAAAGGCGTGATTATATGTATGTATGTATGTATGTAAGTATGCACTATGTATTTGTATTTTTTAACTATTAATATTTATATAAGTACTTATATTATTACTATATTTCATTATTTTTCTTATTAAATATATAAATAGTTTTAAAATTATTAGGTCCACCGAGGCATAAACAAAAGCCTAACCGTGAATTCCTGGCCTTCCACGACACAGGCTCAGCCTAGTGTCGAGACCATTGTTAATTGTTTGTATCTAGCTTAAGTTTTTTTTTGGTTAATTTTTTTTTTTTAATTTTCATTTTTAATTATATTATTACTATATTGGATTATCGGGTATTTATCGCGTAATTCATCATTTCGAACTATAATATAAAACGTATATACATATAAAACGTCCACTGATGAACACAGGCCTCCCTCATGGGGGTAGTTGCCATACTCACCACGCTTGGCAGGCGGGTTGGAGCGCAGTATGGGATGTTGATACACGGATAGACGCTGCTGCCCATCTTCCGGAGGTATCCCTTAGCAGGCTCTTACTGCATCCATGGGCATGAGAGGAGGGGTATCATTCTACTACCGGCACCCCACGGCGATTATCGCGTAATTACCTTTAATTTATTCTATACTTCATTCTAGTGTTCAACTTTAACTATTAGTCAAAACACTAGTCTTCATGAGATATCTGGAAATTTCTAGCGCTGGCCATAGAAACTATTCAAAGGATGGGCGTGCGGCGTCCGTACAAAACTTTCTATACCTAGCAGAGAAGTTAATTTACAAGTTTTAACTACTTGCAGTTTTACAACACATTTTTATTACTCTAATGTAGAGAAGTAGAACACGCCAGTATTTAAGGACATTTTTAGCTTTATTTACAAGCCAGTATTTAGGGATATTTACCATGATTTTAGTCTTTTTGAGTTTCCCGATATGATAATTATTATGTTTATGGTACAATATAATATAATATGCTGTGGTACCCTTTAAGTACGGGAGCACAATGCTATAAATTGTTTTTGAATGTTTTCTTATTATTTTATGTGTAAACCTGTTTTGGGTATCCTATTATAATAAATAAATATGGTATATATATATACAGGGCTACGTGTAATATGTCGCGATCCCGTTAAGGGGGTGTCAGGAGAGGTGAGGGCAATCACAAAAAAATATTTAAAAAAATCCATGTCCACCAATTTTTTTTTTGTAACTTTTTGGATTTTGTGAAAAAAAACCCGAATCTATCTCTTTGAAGGGCATAAAAAAAAAGTTTATTCACGAATATTTGTAAAATCTTCACAGAATAATTAATAACACTCTAGGTAATCATAAATAGCTACAAACGTAAAGATAACTCATTCAGTTTTTAGCCCTTGACTCGCCAAAGTTGGTAATAAGAAAACAATTAATGTTTTTGCGCTACTATGTAGCTCATAGCTACTGAAAAAAAAATCTATGAACATCTATCTGCATATTATTTTTATAATATTTCTACTTCATAAGCTATCCAAAAAGGTACAATAACCATATGCAAACTCACAACTAATGTCGCAAACTCAAATAAATGGCAAGGAAGGAAGAATAAACAAAAAATCAATATTATCATTTTTTAAACTATCTTTGTTTATTGATGCTAATAATGTTACATGATCTTAATTAATATTTATTATAATTCGTTTTCAATATGGGATCCGCCATTTCGAATACATAGGCGCATTCTTTTTCTTAGATTACTTTTTACGACACTTGTTCTTAACGTTTGTCTTATTTGTTCTGCGGCATTTATGATGCGTGTTTTCAATATTTCTATGTTAGAAACAGGACCTGGTGACATGTCAGTGTCATACACCAAACTCTTCATGTGACCCCAAACGTAATAGTCCATTGGGGTCAAGTCTGGACTCCTCGCTGGCCACGGTATAGGTGTTCTTCTCTGCCAATCCAACGATCTGGAAATTCTTGATCTAACCACTCTCTTACTGGTCGCCTAAAGTGAGCGGGACAGCCATCGTGCAAAAAAGTCATTTCTTGTTGGTATCTCAATGGCACATCTTCTAAAAGATCGGATAAATGTTCTCTTAAAAAGTTTTCATAGTTCTCCCCGTTTAGATTATTAGGAAGGAAATATGGGCCAATGAGATAATTATTTATTATCCCCATCCAAACGTTTAAGGAAAAACGGCGTTGTGAGTTTTGTGGTCTCTTTTTGTTTGGATTTTTTTGTTCTTTAGGTGCCCAAAAATGTGCATTATGATAGTTTGTAATGCCGTCCTGATCGAATTTTGATTCATCTGTCCAAAGAATTTTCTTAAAATACATAGGGTCATTTATGTCGGCGTGAAGCATGAACCTGCAAAAATCTATTCTTCTTACGGGATCCCCTTCTTCCATCACGTGGACAGGCGTGTAGTGATACGGATATAATCCTGCGGTATGAACAGTAAACCACACTTTATACTGAGATAGTCCTAACTGTCTAGCTACATCATTCGTTTACGTAGTGGGGTCTGCCTGGAAGCAATTAATAATTTTCTAACATAGAAATATTGAAAACACGCATCATAAATGCCGCAGAACAAATAAGACAAACGTTAAGAACAAGTGTCGTAAAAAGTAATCTAAGAAAAAGAATGCGCCTATGTATTCGAAATGGCGGATCCCATATTGAAAACGAATTATAATAAATATTAATTAAGATCATGTAACATTATTAGCATCAATAAACAAAGATAGTTTAAAAAATGATAATATTGATTTTTTGTTTATTCTTCCTTCCTTGCCATTTATTTGAGTTTGCGACATTAGTTGTGAGTTTGCATATGGTTATTGTACCTTTTTGGATAGCTTATGAAGTAGAAATATTATAAAAATAATATGCAGATAGATGTTCATAGATTTTTTTTTCAGTAGCTATGAGCTACATAGTAGCGCAAAAACATTAATTGTTTTCTTATTACCAACTTTGGCGAGTCAAGGGCTAAAAACTGAATGAGTTATCTTTACGTTTGTAGCTATATGGGTAAGGACCAAATTCTTTGCATCGTTGGACAACGGAAATCACACTGGAATGTGTCACAGAGGAAAAAAAAGTCGCACAATAAAATTGTAAAGGCACGTGTACAAGGTTTGAAGATAAAAAAAAAAATTAAATCATGTGTTTTTTTAATATCAAGCATGATAAAACCAAAACCTTCAAAACATCTCTCAAAATCTGCTACAATACATATAAAAATGCCTCTAAGTCATTATCAATTTTTTTCACATTTATCACATTTACATCTGCTTCATAATTTTCCTTTGGTTTTCCTATGTCATTTATTAAATACTTTTTTCTGAATTCAACTTCACTAGACACAGTCCGTCAATCCTCATCACTTTTTTCTTTTAAATTTTATTCATCCTGTGTCTCTTCAAACTCAGGCTTCCTTCCATTGTTGTCTCATATCTTTTTTTCATCTTCGTTCTTCAGATATTTTTTTTCTTCGATTTAGTTCTCTCCGCATTCTTTCGTTGCTTTTGTTTAAATTTTTCAGGATTTGTTTTTTTAAATTTTTGCGATATTTCCGACATCTTTCTGCCGAGGAAAATGGCATCTAAAAAACAAAACATTGTTTAACTTTACAATTCCAGCATAATACATTGATTTAAACTTGCACGATTTTCACACATTATTATAACAAAAGGAGACTTAATCGCGTTCAAAAAGGTGTTTATTTCATTATCTCGACGTTTCGGACGTGATGTTACGTCCATGGTCTCAGGGAATCCCTTCGAGACCATGGACGTAACAACGTAACGAGCTTAAATGGGTCATTGTACGCATCAAAACAAACAACTTTATATAGAAATATATGTTTCATTAAAAGTATCCAGAGGTATGAGTATGCCACGGTTTCAAGTAAATCTGACCATAAAATAAACTCACATCAGTTTTTTTCTCTTTATTTGTTAGACTAGATAGAGAATAAAATGATGTGTACGCACCTTTACGAATTTCCGTTGTGACACGTAGCACACTTTCGTGTCACTTGTCGCACAATGGAGCCAAAATACTTCACGACCTACCCTAAAATGTTTCACACTCTACAAACTAAACGAGTAACACTAGTAAATTTTGGTGTATTTCAGCAATGTACTATTATAGTTCGCACTTAATTATTCGCAAGCAGAGAAATCGTGATAGAAAGCAATAAAATTACATAGCAAAGTCACAGAATTTTAACGCTACGCGGAGCTTCCACCGACACGATGCTCGATAGTCAGTAAAAAAAGATAGTGGCACTATCGGAGTTTTGCTTGAGAGTTCGGAGTCAGTGTTGCCATTAAAATAATTTAAGAATCTACTGGCTTAGCTTTGTAAATTCCGTGTTATGTCGTCGCACAACTGGAGGTTGCACAATGGAAGGATATTTAGGACATACAATAAATACCCGCTAAATTTTAAATTAGGAAGGATATCCTTATGAAACTGTAACTGCTTCTTAGCAAAACCTAAGACTATACATACAAATAAACTGTTTAAGTTAAGGAGTTCGTATTTTTAAAACAAAATCAATATATTATCGACAAAGTAGAGTTGGGACATATTAATTTTCTATGGGATCATTAATAAAGATAAAAAATAATATTTATTAATAAAATGTTTATTAATTATTTTGAAAATCAATTGGTTTATAAAGATTAGGTTTAATAAGAACTGTTATTTGGCGTGTTTTTTTACTCAATAAAGTAACAATAAATATTTTATTTTTAACTATAGAAGAGGTGGACGCTAAAGTGTGACAGTATTTGCAAAGAATTTGGTCCTTACCCATTTATGATTACCTAGAGTGTTATTAATTATTTTGTGAAGATTTTACAAATATTCGTCAATAAACTTTTTTTTTATGCCCTTCAAAGAGATAGATTCGGGTTTTTTTCACAAAATCCAAAAAGTTACAAAAAAAAAAAATTGGTGGACATGGATTTTTTTTAATATTTTTTTGTGATTGCCCTCACCTCTCCTGACACCCCCTTAACGGGATCGCGACATATTACAAGTAGCCCTGTATATATATATATATACATACATATATATATATTTAAGTGATCATGACTTTGTCTCAACTTATACTACATACTTTAAAAAAACTCAAATCATCATAAATATCCCGTAGATATATGTATAATTAATCTTCACAACTACGATAGTTACATACTAGAATACATTTCTTACATAGTTTTTTCAGTATCATTTATTTATATATATCGATGAATCGATGGTTTCGAATTGCTATAATTACAATTCCAAATACAGAAACAAAGGATACAGAAACAAGATCCACGGCTCAAGAAACCCGACACCCAATTGAGCCTCATTAAGAATCCGTCATCAAATTATTGGACAATATAATGAGATACCGCTTATCTTATTCTGTTAAATTAAACTTAATTTAATTTTATTGATTTTATTTGCAATTTTTATATATTTTGACTTTATTTGATCTTTTTATTTTTATTTATTCAGGACAACAAACAATTACACTCAAGTATTACTAAACACAGAAATAGTACATAAGTAGTAGTTATATAAGCGCAATCAACCCCGTTGTCCACGGGTGAGTATGTAAACAAACATGGGCAAATACGGTGTGAAACTGTGAACAAGTTACTTAGGTTGGTATACAAACTAAATATGCAGGAAGACAAGAATAACAAGTGAGTACCAGGATAGCTGGACCCCTCGACGGCGCGCTGCCCCTGCACTCGGTCGACTGCGGCTGCTAGCGAGAGAGAGAGGGCAGCATCCAGCCGGGGCGCAACTAGCCTGGCGGGAGCCGAGTTTATAGAATACATACATTACCTATTATTTTTCTTAATCTCAACAAATCCTCAGGTACTACTTACAATCTATGTGAAACTAATTTATAAGTTAAATATATACCTAGTCTGTACTCTTAAGTTGACAATACTAAGTTACCTAGATCTTAGTAATTTCGGCGAATAACATGTTGTTATGGCTATAGTAAAAAAATAAATGATCTTTAATTTAATTATTTTTTGTTTTACTTTTTAATTTGGCAATTTTTTTTTTCATTTATTAACATTTTTTTTTATATAATTTTTAATATTATTAATATTTTAACTATATTTGCACGCCATGTTTGGTAGTTTGTAACTGGACATTATATTTAATTAAGATCTTATTGTACATACATTCTGGCAAATAAATGATTATGATTATGAAACTGAATTGAATTTTTTAATGATTATTTTGAAATGATTTTTTTTTTTATTTGCCGACAAAGCATAATGGAATCATCATAATTTCAGACGCAGGTCGTGCACCGCTGGACATAGACATACCTGATGGACCTCCAAGTATTGCGGCTGGGAGCGGCCTGCAGCGCCCGTCAACCTGCAGTCCTGACCAGGTCGTCCGCCATCTTTGTTATGTTCTAGAATGTTACCCCTCCTCTCATGCCCGTGGATGCATTAAGAGCCTGCTAAGGTATGCCTCCGGAAGATGGTCAGCAGCGTTTTTCCGTGTATCAACATCCCGAACTGCGCTCGCCAACCCGCCTGTCAAGCGTGGTGAATATGGCAACTACCCCTCATGGAGATCCATTATGGAGGCCTGTGTTAAGTAGTGGACGTTTTGTGGCTGAAATGATAAGCCATCTGTTCTTCGAGCTAAATGGTCTGCCACTTCAACGTGCTTTTAGGGAATACTTGACAAGAACAGTCTTGAGTTACACTGATCATTGTATTCTTATACGGGTTTTCTACTGACCTTAATTATTCTCTCGTCTCTTCCAGCTGTAAAACGTCCACTGCTGGACAAAGGCCTCCCTCATTGATCACTAAGTGCTGATCATGAGGTGTTGTGGCCATACTCACCACGCTTGGCAGGCGGCTTGGCAAGCGCAGTAAAGGATGTTGATACACGGAAAGACGCTGCGGCCCATCTTCCGAAGCTATCCCTTGCAGATTTTTACTGTATTCACGGGCAAGAGAGGGGCAACATTCTACTGCCGGCACCCCACGGCACGTTAATTTTACTTTGAAAATAATAGTAGAACGTCTTCAGTTTCTCTTGAGGGGAACTTTCATAAAATAAACTCACGTTGCGCTTTTGAAACTTCTGATACCACCCGTACCTACAAATAAAAATACCGCGTAAATTACCGGAGACTAAAAAGATGAAGAGTCTTCCCGGGACCATGCTTGGTGCAATCCAAGCGAAAAGTCGGGAAATAGTGTTTAGTACTATCTGTATCTTGGGTTAAAATTAACTTTATTTTTGTTCTGCTTTTGTATAAGCTGTAGGCCTTCCTAAATAAATAAATAACAAAGGTAATATTTACGCGATAAATACCCGGTTGTAGTATGTTAATAATAGCCATTCTTTTATTTATGGTGCTTTGTTATCCTTTTACATTTTACATGTAAAAACGTAGAGCGAGGAGTTACATGACTTTGGAAGGTTTTAACTTTTAAGACACGAATGAGTGATAGAATTTGATACCTAATTAATAACTCACTACTTTTACTTTACTACTTTTAGTGTATATAATATGTACGTTATATGTGATTGAGTGAAAGATGATATGATGGTAAAGGAGTGAATATCGAGCTGACGTCTGATAGAAAATAATGGAAGAAGAGAACATGTTGTGCCGACCCCACGTAATGTGGCATAAGGGCAGGGAAATGATGATGATGTAACGTTATATGTACTTTTTTGAAAAAGTGTTTTTTTTATAACTAAATTACGAGACAAGCCAACTGATCAAAACCAACGCTGCATTGCATTGCGCCTGTCATCCTGGGTGCACTGGGGGCCGGTGTAATTACGGGTAACGTACGTCATTTCACCGGCCCCCTTACCCTTCAAACCGGAACACAGCAATGTAGACATTACTGCTTGGCGGCAGAAATAGGTATCTTATCAAAAACATAAACGTGCAAATGGGAGCCAAGTTCAATATTTCGAACGTCGTGGTTGTTGACTTTGCCCACAAAAGAATTCAGATCTAAATGACGCCATGTTCTGTAGATAATCCTGAAACTTATTTCATAGAGTACTGCTGATAACTTAGGATCAATTTAAGCTCACGGTTTAATTTGGCAATAAAAAAGTTCTTAGTTTTATATTATTTTTGTTGTTAGTGTACTAACAACAAAAATAAAATATACTGTATACTAGCTTACATAGGTACCAAATTTCAGCTTTCAGGACTTCAGGAAGTACCTACCCTAAGAATTTTATGATCATCAGTCAGTGACGAAATCGAGGAATTTTAGATCTCAATAAAATCTAAAGAACATAAGAGCTATGAAAACTTGAAACCCTTACCCACTTAATTGAACAATTTTTGACCCATCATCAGGTCAGTCGAAGGACTGGTAGGACGTCCATTGCTGGACATAGGCCTTCCTCATGGAATTTTATCATGGGGGTTATTGCTATACTCGCCACGCTTGGCAGGCGGGTTGGCGAGCGCAGATCGGGGTGTTGAGGTGGGGGTAGGTCACCTCGTTAGGCATTAGGAAAGCTAGGACGCAAATACATTTTTAGGTTAGTACCTATAAATTTAATAACTGTCTGTTTGAACACTATGAACGAGTAAGAATATGATTTTGAGATTTTTTTTAAAAAATCATGGATATTATGATAACTTGGAATTCGACTCACGGCTTCGCATCGACCTTCCAAACACCCTATATGGTAAAATCTAAACCCAACTTGGGTAACCCAACCATGAGGGTCAAAGAACACGAGGAAGCACTTCAAGAAAAGGTACGTTAGAATTGGGCCTTCTCTAACGTACCTTTAACGTACGTGGTTAGTGGCCTTGCGCTCCGCTTGGCTCGTCTTGGCGGGGGGTTGATTTTACTATTTACCTATTCAATATGAAAAATGCATATACATAATTATTATATCCTTACTAATAAATAAAAGTGAAAGTAAGAATGTATGTATGTGTACTTATGTTCCCTATTCACGTCAAAACAAAAAAAACAAAGATTTGGATGAATTTTAGTATAGGAGTAAATTAGACCATGGAGACGGACAAAGGCTACTTTTCGTTGTCCCCCAAACGCTTCCAGTCATCTCTATCCTTTGCAATATGGAACCAATCACTATCAAATGAATCGAGGTCATCCCGCCATCGCTTCCTCGGCCTGGCCAGACGTCGCTTGATTGATTTGAAATTGTCATTTTTATTTTCTTTGTGGTTGAATTGTATTGTGCGTGTGGTAAATAAATCTTTTTCTTTTTCAAAACCTTATTACTAACTTATTCATCTAAAAAGTATTATACGATGTTATTTTGGAAAAACTTTTCAAAGTAGTTTGTTGATTATTGTTCCGTAAGGAGCCGCGCGGCAGGGTATCTCGCAGAGCTAACTGGGGCCACCGCCCGTCCCCCTCATGACTGCCCACCGGCCGGCCTTGCACATCATAAATGCGCGCGCAGTACCTAAGTACTTGATCATTATTTTGCTGCGATGTTATTTTAAAACTGCGATATCTCCTAAGATATTCATTGAAATCAAATGATGTAAGGGGCAACTTTGTTTTAAATTAAATACTTGTAATCAATAACGTTTGCATGAGGATTAATATAATGTTTATAAAAAACACCTTCGCAAATACCTAATACATTATTTTAGAACAAATTTGGTTAGCATAAATAAGGTTACAGTGAGCGGTATACGCTGTCGCGAACTTTTTTTAGATCTTTAAGGGGGTAAAATTCTGTTTTACATGATTTTTGCGAAATTTTAACCGTTTACGCAGCGCACGCAGCGGAAGCTCTCAAAAGTAAAAAAAAACCTATAATGAAACATTATTTATTAGTGCTCCGCTCTTATTAGTCTTAGCGTAGCTTATGTATATAACCTTATAGCCTATCTAATGGGCTATTTAACACAGAATATTTTTTCTAATCGGATCAGTAGTTCCTGAGATTAACGCGTTCAAACAAAAACAAACCCTTGAGCTTTATAATATTAAGTATAGATTTGCGCAATTAAATTAAATTTTTGTCCACTACTGATCACGGGCCTCCCTCATAGATCTCCATGAGGGATATTTGCCATACTCACCACCCTTGGCAGGCAGGACGGCTAGCGCTCTACGGGATGTTGAAACACGGAAGGACGCTGCTGCCCATTTTCCGGAGGTATCCTTTAGCAGGCTCTAACTGCATCCACGGGCATGAGAGGAGGGGCAACATTCTAGCCGGCACCCCACGGCTAATCAACTGTAGCGCGACTGCAATACGTTATTGTCGCTAATAATGTCAAGGTCTATGCGGTGTTCAATTGCGCTCTCGGGGGGATAAAAACATCATCATCTCAAGTGTTTTTTTTACTGGTTCCCTCTGATTTGATCAGAGAACTTTTTTACATATATAAAGATTTGTTGCAAATTTAATTTTAGTGTTTGTTAATAATGTAGTATCAGTTTTTGATGGCTGCTTTTATTACTACTTTTTGTTCCTTTTTCAATTTTACTATACAATTTATAATTATACATATTCCATAATATATATACATTATAAACGATAACTTGCTTGTAATAAAATAAATAAATAAGTATATACATAAACATACATATAATATGTACGGGTTAACTACTTTATATATAACAATTTTCCTCTGTTCTTTTGCACTATTTTTCATCTCAAGTGTTGGACGGCCACTGCTGGGCAAAAGCAAAGTGGCCAAGCACTCAATGTTACGTTGTTAAGCGCGGCGAGTATGGCAACACTCCTCTCATGATCTTGGAGATGTATGAGGGAGGCCTGTGCCCAGCAGTGGATGTGGACAGTAGTCCCATGGCGGTGATGACGATGATGACTACAGTTGATCCAACTTCGAAACACTTAGATTATTAATTAGGGCGACGCATTGATAAATAATTATTTGAATGTTATTGCTTACATAGAATAACAATGGAATAACGCGGACTCTAGTGGCCGTGGGGTGTCGGCAGTAGAATGTTACCCCTCCTCTCATGCCTGAGGATGCAGTAAGAGCCTGCTAAAAGATATTTCATATTCTTCTCCGGAACATGGGATGTCTTTCCGTGTATCAACGTCGCAAACTGCGCTCGCTATCCCGCCTGCCAAGCGTGGTGTGTATGGCAACTACCTCTCATCCATGAAGGAGGCCTGTGTTCAGTAGTGGACGTTTTACGGCTGAAATGATGATGAGCGCGGACTGAGGGCGGCCGCCACCATACAAACTGACGCGAAAAACCTAACTTGAAATGAAAAGTTGTAAGCGCCAGAACAATAGTTAACTATTAAAATAAAAACGATTGGTAATCATTTCAGTCGTTAAAACGTCCACTACTGAACACAGGCCCTCATGAATCTCCATGAGGGGTAGTTGCCATACTCGCTACGCTTGGCAGGCGGGTTGCCGAGTGCAGTACGGGATGTTCATACACGGATAGACGCTGGTGACCATCTTCTTGAGGTATCCCTTAGCAGGCTCTTACTGCATCCATGAGCTTGAGAGCAGTGGTGAAGTTCTACTGCCGGTACCCCACGGCTAATTAAAACTAGCCCGGATGTTCACGAAATTTAAACACAGTTATTCTCAAACAAAAAATCGCTTAATAAATCCCTAATCTCAAAAACTACGCCACTTATCAAAAATCCCCGAATTGTATTAATGTAATTTTCTTATATTTAAAATTTGATCAATATCGGATCATCCGTTCAAAACTTATCCTCGGACATACATACAATGCCGTGGGGTGCCGGCAGTAGAATGTTACCCCTCCTCTCCTACCCGTGGATGCAGTAAGAGCCTGCCAAGGGACACCTCCGGAAGATAGGCAGCAGCGTCTTTCCGTATATCAACATCCCGTACTGCGCTCACCAATCCGCCTGCCAAGCGTGGTGAGTATGGCAACTACCCCTCATCGGTAGTTGCTGGGATCCATGAGGGAGACCTTAGTTCTGTAGTGGACGTTTTGTCGTTGGACGGCTGAAATGATGATGATGATACATACAAACATTCAGCCAAAAGGCCTAGTTGCTACTACGAACTTAGTTCGCTTCGCTCACTCGTTTGAATAGATGTAAAGGCTTTACTTGTGTGTAGTGTCTAGCATTATTTATTTATTTAGAGAAAAACCCTTAATTGAAACGAGAGCTTGCAGCTTAACGATGTAGCTACAAAGGGATATTCAGCGCATTATTTGCTAAAGCTCGCAACACAGAACAGTTCATTCCCATTTACCTTCTTTGTAAGCTTTAAAGCCGATATTATAAATCGTTCAGATATTTTAATAATGATTTCATAATTCTTATTCTTACATACATATTATAAAACAAAATCCTCCGCCGCGTCTGTCTGTAGGCTTGCGCAAAACTCAGAAACTACTAAACTGATTTTCATGTGGTTTTCACTAATAGCTAGAGTAATTCGGCTGGAAGGTTTTAAGTTAAAGCGGTTAAATTTATCAAGATCTGGTGCAAGTTCGCTGAACTATGATGATAATAGTTGAACATGTCGGAAAATTGATTGACGACTGGGAGTTGTTTAGGCGTGCGCGCGGAAACCATTTAAGCTGTGATATATAAAATAATTAATCCTCTTAAAAGGTCTACAAAAAAGTCAGCAACATCATAATATGTCTATCTTTTATGGTTAACTCAAAGTAAACATTTTTTTAATCAATTCGCGCAAATCGGCCGCCACAGATGAACGGATAAAAAACATATTTTCACTTTAAACCATATAATATAAATCAATATCTTACGAGTTATAGCCATATTAAAAATCTCGCGCGACGAAATAATTTTTGCGGTGTCGGGCGTATAGGGTACGTCTAACTCCTCCCAATTAGCTGGACTGACATAATTGAACCCAGTAGATGGCGCTGCAGCCAGTTTGTCTCAAAATCAGCGGGCAGGACGGAATCCGCCGGGTCCGATTTATTTACTTATGTTATTTATTTATTTATACATTTAATTAGAAAGGGTTACATCACTTACACCAAATAGTCAATAATAACATAAAAACGTTTACAAACATAACATAATATTATACTCCCGCAAGCAAGCAAGTGTAGGACGTCCACCTACAAGATGGGCAGATGACTTGGTGAAGACCGCAGGTCGACGGTGGATGCAGGCCGCTTCTAACCGCAATACCTGGAAATCCATGGGGGAGGCCTATGTCCAGCAGTGGGCGTCCTACGGCTGAAATGATGAAGCAAGCAAGCTCCCGGGTGGTTTCATAGGCTTCCTTCAAGGTATGTATTTTGTATGTATAATATGTTATGTACTTATAATGAATATTATGTATAGTATATATGTAATTAGTTTATCTACATGTACACCATTATAACCCCTTGTCATATATTACAATCCAATCCATCCCAAGGTTGCCTGGTAGAGATAGCGATAAGGCCGCCAATTGTCACTTTGTTTTTAAGTGTTTCTTGTTATTATTATGTTTAGTTTTAAGGTGTGCAATAAAGTATTTTCTATCTATCTATCCATGACTATTTTCATATAATATTCAATGCTGGTGGCCTAGTTCTACACATCCCCTATTCATTTCAATGAGCTACTGAAGTTGACGATGACTTATAATATATTATGTTGAGTTCCGAACTAGTTAAAAATGTGCATTTCAGGAGATTTGAATTTGTATGTTTGATTCTCGCCATTTCGTCGGCTCAATTCATGTTTGTAAGTTTTCAGCAGATATTTATAACGGGTATTTTTTTATGTTACAACATTGTAAACAGTTTACCTTTCAAATTACGACATAGTTTAACCGGAAAGAACATCAAATCAAAACTAAGAAAATACTTTGTGTCATCTGATAATTCTTAAATTAAATGTTAACTAGCTTCTTAGTTATGAATTTCTGTTTGGTCATTATTTATTTCAGCAATTAGTGAAACTTCAGTAGTTTTAGATGCTGTATAATAAAATTGTAACTACAAATAAAAAAAAAAACCGGCCAAGTGCGAGTCGGACTCGCGCACCGAGGGTTCCGTACAAACCTGTAGGTATATAAGACCCTGAGTATTTGATATGAATTTCAATTTAATACCTCTACCTACGTGTTCATGAGGAAAGGGGTAGTAAGTTTAAAATTATTAAAATTATTTTTATCATATGATGTAACTAAAAATTTAAGGTTTTCGCAATTCTTCCTTTATCTGTACTATAAGACGTTGCTTCGTATATATAGGGAATAAATGGATGATTAAGGCTGTTGCGACACACGTTAATGCATATTACTGCAATGCTAAAACTTAAACTGTTGAAGGATTATATATTCGTATAGCAGTTTCTTATCCGTTGATAGGATATGGAAACCCGACGACGTGTTAAGACTGCGTAAGTAATGATCATGCAATGTACCTAATGGCGCAAAACTACCATATATATAAGTACGTTCACTTGCCGGCTGAGGGACAGACAAGAGCTATTAGTTTTCCAGGGTTATTAACTAACTGAACGATGCCGGCAGTAGAATGTTACCTCTCCTCTTTTGCCCGTTGATGCGGTAAGATTCTGCAAAGGGATACCTCCGGAAGATGCGCAGCAGCATCTATGTACCCCGTACTGCGCTCGCCAACCCGCCTGCCCAGCGTGGAGAGCATGGTAACAGCCCCTCATGATCAGTATTTGAAGATCCATGTGGGAGGCCCATGTCCAGCGGTAGACGTCTTACGGCTGAGATGATGATTCACTAACTGGCTTCTGCACGCGGCTTCCCATGCGATGTACCCAAATAAAAATAATTTGGATAAGAAATATGTCCCGGCAATTCTAACTATTACCCGCTTACCAATAATAACTGATAAATATTTATAGGTACCACTTATGTTGGACAATTCCACAAGCCTTAAAGTAAGCAGAGCTTATGTTATGGGTACCAGATGATTGATATGATAATTATGATATCATCATCATTTCAGCTGTCGGACGTCCACTACTGGACATATGCCTCCCTCACGAATTTCTACAGGTACTGCGGATGGAAGCGGCTTGCATCCACTGTTGACCTGCGGTCTTGACCAAATCGTCTGCACAACTTGTAGGTTCTAAACTACGCTTGCGGGTCCGTGGCCTCCACTCGAGAACTTTTCGGTCCCATTTGTTATGCGAGCTACATGGCCTGCCCATTGGCGCTTCAAAGTGCTAATCCGTTTGGCTATGTCGGTGACCCAAGTTCTACGTTCTACGTATCTCTTCATTTCTGATACGTTCACGTAGAGAAATCCCAAAGATAGCCCTCTCCTTAGCTCGTCGAGCGACTCTAAGCTAATTCACCAGGCCAGCAGTGAAGGGGCACGCCTCGGATCCATAGAGATCACTTTGTTATACTTTTAACAAATAACTCAGGTTTCTTTTAAGGATTGCTCTCATCGAAATTGTGGAGGAGGACTATATAAACTCTTATATACTTTTGACTAACATACAGGCTACTTGTTATCTGGGTATAACATAAAATAAAGCGGAGAAGCTGGTCGGAAAACGGAATATCTAGCACTTTTTCTTTCGACTGTACTTCGTATTGAATTGGCGTTATTTTTGGCACTTTTAAACTTTATTAAAATTACACATTCCCTTAATTTTAGAATAGATATAACTTCAATTTTTATATTTCTTGATCTAAAATACCACCAATCTTTAAATAATTCTAGAATCAAGGATTTTTCCACTTCGATACAAAGCAATTACACTTGTTGCTAACTTAAACTTCTGGATGCCCTGATTCTGTATCAGTTTTTCACCTTTATTTTTGAAGCGCATCATCTGCCCTCAGGCCTAAATGTCTGGTTTTACTTACAAGTTTATACCTTCAGCTGTTTAGGAGAAAAAGGGTCCTGACAGACAAATGAGTGATCCTACATGGGATCCCGTTTTTCATATCGAGGTTCGAAACCCTAAAAATACCCAGATAGATTATATAAGTAGGCCAGAGTTGTATTACGGAATTCTGAAGCAAAATATAGGTACATTAATTAAATCAATTGTATTAGTTAGTAGAGCGAACTTTTCAGACCGATAAATTAGTTATTTTAATTGAATGAGGTTGTGTGTTGTTGGTTGTTCATCCCTACTAATATATATGTATATGTAAGTGAAAGTGAGAATGTATGTTCCCTTTTCACGTCAAAATAGCTGAACCTTCAAAACATTACGATATGGACAGGAAGAAGAGGATGTGGCGCGGGTAATGGGTCCCCAACTCAGCATTGTGTAGCACCTGGCCAGGCTCAGATGCTACGCTGGTTTTCAGTTGGGGCCCTGGGTGAATTCACGACCACGGAGAGAAGGAGACAGGAAAGGAATAGAATAAACAGACGGACGACAAAACAACATCAAACCCAAACAAACAAAACAATAAAACCGTACATCCCTACTTCCCTACTAATTATAAAATTTAAATGTATGTATGTATGTTTTCACGTCAAAACCGCAGAACCGATTTCGATGAATTTTAGTTTATGAGGATTGGACCATGGAGACGGACATAGGCTACTTTTCGTTGCGTAAATTAGTAGTTGTAGGGTAGTTGTAAGTAGTGGTTGTAGTAGGTGCGATACGAAGCTCGCCGGGACATCTAGTTTATTACAGTTTACGTTCGCGAAAATGATGATGGTTAATTTCGCAACAAACATCAACAGGCTACCTGACAGGGTATCAAAAATATTTTCTATTTAGTCCGTCAGATTATTAAAAACTAGCTGACCCGGCGAACTTCGTATCGCACCTATAACTACAACCACCACTTACAAATACCCTACGACTACCCTACTACTACCCTACAACTAACTTACTACTACCCTACAACTACGCTACAACTAACGCTGAAACATGTGTTAAATTTTTTTTTTCAAACAAACTTTCATCCCCTATTTTGACCTCTTCTGATTTAATTTACAAAACGAAAATTAGTCCGTCTCCATGGTCTAATCTATTCCTATACTAAAATTGATCCAAATCGGTTCAGCGGTTTTGACGTGGAAAGGGAACATACACACATACATTCTTACTTTCACTTTTATATATTAGTAGGATGTACTTTTTGCTTTTCAAAATAAATGAAACAATACTATGATAAAGCGCATCGTAGTGTAGGAGTGGGGGCACGTGACGTCAAAGCAAGGTCATATACTGTACCGAAACATGCGGCGCGTGACGTCACAATACATTTTGCCGTCATTTTAGGATCACGTTAAGAAGGAAAAATTTACGTGTTTTTTTTTCCTTCCAATAGTTTTGAAGGGCAGCTGTTTATTCTATAAATTCAAATTCGGACCAATCATCGCAGCTCACCCAAACGTCCCGGCAGGTGGGACACACATGGCTGATATAGAGGTATACTACTAGGATGATTCATCATTCCAGCCGTAAAAAGTCCACTACTGAACAGGCCTCCCTCATGGATCGCCATGAGGGGTAGTTGCCATACTCACCACGCTTGGCAGGCGGGTTGGCGAGCGCAGTACGGGATGTTGATACACGGAAAGACGCTGCTGCCCATCTTCCGGAGGTATCCCTTAGCAGGCTCTTACTGCATCCACGGGCATGAGAGGAGGGGTAACATTCTACTGCCGGCACCCCACGGCAACCCATTGTACTAGGATGATTACTGATGGTATATATTTGATATTACTAGGGACCCCGCCCTGCTTCACACGTGCAGGTGTAAGAGTTAAAAATTCGTAGGCCGCCCATTGTTATTAGTTTTATTTCTAATTTCTGTTTATTATGTTATTTGAAAGGTTCCACCAGTGTGCAGCACGAATGTTTGAATGTTAGAAAACACCAAAATGTGCAGGCACTCTTCGAACTTTGGCGCATGCTGAGCTGCAATTGCAGTATGTCTTTAGTTCTGAAAACTGAAAGAGAAGTGGTGTTTTCGAACATTCAAACATTTGTGCCGCACACTGGTGGAATCCTAGCTTTGGTGTACAATAAAGCGTACTATATTTTTAACAAAAAAAAACAAAATTATTTATTTCGAACAAAAGTTGTTCAGGTTGGTGGACACAACAACCCTCTCGGATTTTTTATCTGATTTTGTTACAGGTTGATTTGATACATGGAAACCAGACATGACACAATTTACATTGTCGCGGCGTATCCGAACGTGTCGCGTCAATGAACAGTGCATCCGAACATCGTTTCTTTAATTGTATAAATTCAATATGGCGATCTTCACAACCTGGAAAAGCGCCGAATCACGTACTACATTACTCTGTAACATTATATTTTAATACAAGAAGTCAAAACTTTGAAGAGTTTTTATACAAAGGACCGAAGGCACTAGGCACTAGCCTCAACAACATTTAACGATTGCGTATTATGGAATGTCTTTTAATACAATGTTTGGAGTTGTTTATCATTAGACAATGGTAATATAATACACGCGATAAGCTGTTGTCGTACGTGTGAACCCCCGTCTCGCCGTAAACAACCCTAAATAGTTATACACCTAGTAAGAAATATGTAAATATCTATATGTTTATGTATCACGTGTTTTATGCCGAATAAATAAATCTTAAAAGACAGACACGGGAAGCGACTTTAAGTTATACTATGTAGAGGTAAATAAATAAACTATTCTTAAGCTCAAAAAGTATGTAAAGTGGTAAAATCAGAAGGTGCCAACTCGCGGATTCCAGCGAGTTTCAGATCCGCGAGATGACGAATGAGTCAAAGCTGCAATGCTGGTGTTTTCAAGTATCCATCACATTTGACGTCGGGCCAGTGCATTTGGATTGCGGACCGAGGCTGACCTACATACCTGCTGAACCCACCTTACTGGGACACTGTAACTATGATTACGCATTTGACGCTGAACCTCGGACAACTACAATTCACGAGATATCACGACGTATTGAAATATGCCGTGGGGTGCCGGCATTAGAACGTTGCCCCTCCTCTGTGGCACGTGGATGCAATAAGAATCTGCCAAAGGATAGCTCAGGAAGATGGGTAGCAGCAGCTTTCCGTGTTTTAACATCCTGTACTGCGCTCGCCAACCCGCCTGCCAAGCGTGTTGAGTATGGCTACCACACCCCATAGAGATCCGTGAGGGAGGCATGTGTCAGTGGACATCCTACGGCTGAGATGATGATGATTGAGGTAGCTATTCGTCTGTGGAATGCTCTCTTCTGGAAATCAGACATGCAAAATCTCTCCTCATCTTCAAGAATCTTTTACATCAGTATTATTTATCACTTGAATTATTTCGTTATACTAACAATTCATTCACATTTGCGGGTACGCTTCCCGCCGGAAATGTTTGCTTTGTATGCAAAGATTTATATCGCTAGATGTGCCCTGACACCAAAAACTATGACATTGTCTTTATATGTGTGTTAACAACAATGCCGATGCACGCACACTGGTTTTGCCAATGAATGAACCAAACTATTATTGTCACCATTTATTGTGCCATCATATTGCACGAACTTTCGTGAATAAAAATAACACACGGTTAACGCTACGTTAAGTTAATGAACGAGCTATCTCATTTCGCGTGGAAACAAAACAGCGCGGTCTCATTACGATAATGGCGTATCTAACGGTTTAAGTCATTGTTTATATGCATTTTGTCCCGGGTCCAGGAGTTTGTGTAGCGTAGAATAGTCTAGATTCTGTGTCAAATTACTGTTTCGCTACTTTCACTGGCCAATCACACACGAGAGCACGATAAAGAGCATCATCACATTCGATGGACATCCACTTCTGGACAAAGGCCTACCTCAACGGTCACTGAGTACTTACTGATCATGAGGGGTTGTTGCCATACTCATTACGCTTGGCAGGCGGGTTGGCGAGCGCAATACAGGATGTTGATTCACGGAATGACGCTGCTGCCCATCTTCCGAAGGTATACCCCTCGCAGATTCTTACTGCATCCACGGGCAAGAGAGGAGGGGCAACATTATACTGTGTTTGTGTACTTAGCGTTGAATGGTCTAGATTCTATGTCACAACACAGTTTTATAACTTTCACCAACCGATCACCAATCACACACAAGAACATGGGTCGCCTTGCTCTTCAGCTTTATCTATACTAATATTATAAAGAGGAAAGATTTGTATTTTGTGTGTTGTATTTTGTATGTTTGTAACGACTAAACACAAAAACTACTGGACCGATTTTCAAAATTCTTTCACCACTAGAATGCTACATTATCCATTAGTAGCATAGGCTATATTTTATCACCGTATATCCACGGGAACGGGAACTACGCGGGTGAAACTGCGGAGTGCTGCTCTTAATCTATATATATAAAATAAAGCCGGGTTAGTTACACCACTTATAACTCCAGAACAGCTGAACCAACACTGCATTTTCCAGCAAGATACCCAAACAATGGTGGCAATTCCGTACTTGCACAAACTAGCTAAAGCTAATTAAATTGACGTAAAACTGACTAAAACGACATAAAGTTATTCGGTTAGTGTCGTTCCAAAGATAAACGGAACAAATAACCCAATTTAACGGTCACAGCTATAAACGTCAAATCTCTAATTATAATAAGTTTTAGGAAGTGTAAAACCGAATCGACACCATTGCGTGCTTTATTGTAACAGCGTGGCGGAGGTATTATTGCGGTATTCGCGGTAAACAGTTAGGTCGCCGCGTTGCAGGCTGCGCTTCAATGTTGCAACGCTATTGCATTCCGACAGTGATCTCGGGCGTTTTATGGAAAAATCGACCTCTCTCGTGAACACTGAAGCTTTGACGACCTCCGAGGCGCAGTTATACGTCAGCCAAATTAGATTTAGAATGTTTGTAAACAAACAAACATGCCGGGGGGTGCCATTAGTAGAATGTTACCCCTCCTCTCATGCCCATGGATGCCTGTTAAGGGATAACTCCGGAAGACGGGCAGCAGCGTCTGTCCGTGTCTCAAACATCCCGTACTGCGCTCACCAACCCATCCGCCAAGCGACGTTAGTATGGCAATTACCTCTCATGGAGATTTGTGGCCTCTGGAGGATCTCTGGAGGACTGTGTTCAGTAGTGGACGTTTTACGTCTGAAATGATGATGATGATGACGACAGTTTGAAGGTGGGATTGGACGCAGGAGGTAGCGGGTTCAATATCCTTCGGGGGACAATACGTTTGCTTTATCTGTAGATATTTATCTCGGGTCTGGGTGTTTTTCTATGTATGTATGTACATATGTATGTACAAAAAAAATGTATTTAAGTATTCTGTCAGCCATCTGGTCGCATAACACAGCTTTGCTTATTATTATTATTTAACCAATAGCAGTGAAATAGGTACTAAGTGCACATTTAACACGTGCTTTGACGGTGAACGAAAACATCATGAGAAAACACGCGTCTCCGTCAGCTTCAGACGTCTTTCCTCTGAGTGACTGGGCACTTCCATTTCCTGCCACTACTGCCCTACTACTACTGCCATTTCCGTTTAACAATATCCCAGGCACTGCAGCGCCCTGTAGAGCATTAATACTAGTTGCTGACGCTCTATCAATCATCTATAATAGATGTAAACGCCTTACAAGTAGAGCTTCTGTTATGGATTTGTAGATGGTTGATATGTATTCATATTTTTTACATACAAGGCGTCCGCCCCACTCAAAACCAGACGTCATTTAAGAACCATGGCATTGAGCTCTACCTTGCCGTAACGCAGTATTTTTACTAAAACGGAAGGTATGATCTGAGTGGACCATTGATCACACATTTCAATGGACATTGAAAGCCTAAACTATCACTAGTCTGTAGATACATAATGTATATAATAAACATTTCATTTATGTGTGTAATTAATAAGCTTCTACTCAGACTAAAGAATAATTTTTGTAAGGCTTGATTTTTCTGAAAATAAATATTGTTTATATTGTTTGTTTATGTTTTTTTTTGTAAAAACACTATACATAGAAAATTGGGTATTTTCTATGTATAGTGTTTTCCCGGGACGGTTATCTGCAGACAAAGCGCTTCCTCCTGCGTCTCATGCGGATAGATAGATTAGACCAACTGAAGAAGAAGAAGAAATAGTTATTTTTTTGACACACACGCACAACACAGAAATTATACGTATAAAAGGAAACAAATAAGGGGCACTAGCCTAAAAGTTTTAACTTAACAACATGTCGCGTGAGGTCAGAAAATGGACTCAGCCTCAGTGTCACCGCAATCACATAGCAAGCTATGAGGTTGCGGCGCCGATTTTCCACCTACCGACCGAAAGTCGGGGGTACATACTCCTCGGTCAACACGCCTACGTTGGGGCTGAATGGTGCTCTGAAACTACCCAGCATTATATGTTTGCTGAAAGCCAGATTTAACAACAGATTCTACAGGGTGTACTATGTGTGTACTAAGCCGAAAGGGAATGATTCTGACCATCCAAAGAAATAACTTTTTTTATACGACTTTTCAGGATTCAGTGATTTTCATTCAAGAAATTACCACGACAGTTTTACCTTCAACAGCTGATTATAGAGGTACGATACTGATAACATAAGCGCCGGATTCTAAACAGGGTCATTGAACTTCGCAAATAGTAGTGGCGAATGTAAAAATACATATAAGAACAAAAAGGTTTTTTTTATTTAAGTATAGGTAAAAAAATGGGACTGGTTATGACAAAATCTCATCATGACCTCAGGATCATTTTAATATCACATCAACTAGTGAAATTATAAATAAAAAGATTAAAAAAATATATTCGAAAATCTAATTGTTTGCGTGGGCTGAAACCCGCTCCGGGTTTTCAGCTTAGTACACATCCCAACTAGCACACAAGCTGCATAAACAGAGCTTGTACAGAAATTTGGCGGTGTATCAGCTGTATAAGGGCTTTAAATTTATCCTTAGGCTGTAGAGTACCGTATTATAAAGCTACTATACCATCATTCTACAGAAAGGTGGTATATTAGCTCTTTTAGTAATTATAATGCTAAAGCAGCTACAGTGCCGTCTTGTAGCGCTACTGTACGCGTATCAGAGTTAAATCAGAGTAATAAACATCTCCTATAGCACAAGAAAATCTTAAGAGGACTTTCGAAGTTATTAGTGTTTGGAAGGCGTTATAAGGTTGCTCTGTACACTTTGAGGTCTACAAGGCAGGATATTGGCACCTTTGTACAGTTTAAACCGTTGAACAGATATAATTAACTCTATAACCTGTATAACCAGGCGCCATTAAAACTTTGATAAATATATTTTTTGAAGGCTAAAACAACATTTATCACAGCATATTGAGCGTTAATCCCGTAACACACGGCATTATTTAATCATAAATGACCCTAATTAAACAATTAAAAAGCTCAAAATGCCTTATAAAAGTAAAACACACTTAGGCACTTATTTTATAAATTGTATTTTTATGTTAAAAATGTACTATCTTGAGGGCGCGTGAAAATTGAAGCCAAATTACATATTTATATTCACAGTAAACTGCTACTCGCAGTAATGTTTCGCACAATATAAAGATACACAAATATTCAATAGCATAGCCATTTGGTTTTTACTCCAGAGACATTTCTTAATGTCTGCCACACAGCAAGCATGCAGGAAACATTTGTTCACTTCACAGTTAAAATACCTAATGATAATGTATAAAAATTAAGCAGTAATTCAGTTGTACAGTTGCCACAAAAGAGCTGTATAATAGCGATAAAAAATCTTATTTGTAGTCATAAGCGCTCGCAACAGCTCTTATAGCGCCACTGTAGAACAATAAGCGTGTACTACCTCTCTTAAAGCGCCGTAGTATGGCGCTTCTAACCCCATAAACGCTGCTGTAGCGCTATTTTAGAAATAATACCTGTGTAAATAAAAAGTGCCTATTTAGGCGGTAAAGAGGTCGTATAGCAGTAATACGGTTACTGTACAACTTGTCTATAGAGCCAATGCCGTAATGTACAAACCGACTACTATAAAGCTTTTTATTACCGCTTGTGTGCTACTTGGGATATAACACACCCTGTACAGCTTTTCAATCGTCTTCGTTGTTTAATGAAAAATTCTTATCGCTGGCACTCTACCACTTTTCATCGGCCTTTGACATATGTATCTAATCTTTTGGATCCATTTTTTTTTATTGTGGTATACAAATCGAATCTCTCGACAATCGACACGTGCGATCAAGGCCACGCGTTCGAGCTAGTGTCATGGATTTGTTAAATTATGTTAATTGTTTAAGATCATTTCTAAATTATGCCGTGCGGTGCCGGCAGTAGAATGTTACCCCTCCTCTCATGCCCACGGATGCAGTAAGAGCCTGCTAAGGGATACCTTCGGAAGATGGGCAGCAGCGTCATACTGCACTTACCAAACCGCCTGCCAAGCGTCGTGAGTATGGCAACTACTCCTCATGGAGATGCGTAAGGGAGGCCTTTGTTCATCAGTAGACGTTCTGCGGTTGAGATGATGACTCAGCCGTAGGACGTCCACTGCTGGACATACATAGGTCTCTAGGCGTAAGTACTGATGATGAGGGGTTGTTGTTACACTCACCACGCTTAGCATGCGCGTTGGCGAGCGCAGTACTGGATGTTGATAAACGGAAAGACGCTACTGCATCTTTCTACCCATCTGTCCGGATGTATCCCTTGTCTTTTCATACACTAATACAATAAGTTTAAATTTATAAACCTACTTTCATGTTAAGGAAGGAAAAAATCTTGGTCCCGCAAACTGAAACACCGAAGCGCGCTCAAACCATTAATCGCTAACATATGTGCAATCGACATCACCACGTCATGCAACTTGTGTATGAGAGGCGGTGGCGACATCTACCGCTTGTAATGCAACACAGCCACACACACACGCATACAACAAGCGCGCTTGTTTTCATAAAACCACACGTTCACGCGACTGGAATTTTAAACTATTCTATGTACGATTGTGTTGAGTGGAGTTTGAGTTGAGGCTTGTCTTGTATGGGCTTTGTATGAGCTTGTTTGAATTGAGGATTGTTATAAAAATGAGAGAAAAACTACTTACTAATATAATAACTACTAGAAAGTTTGAGATAAAATACTTTGTTACCTTAACAACTCGTCGGAATTTTATTTATAAACAGATTTGAGGTATTTTTTTATAGTTTTAAAACACGAGCGTACCCGGTTCGAAAAGTCGAACCACACGAAAACCGACGCAATATTTGAAAATGTTTTTTTTATTTCCTTGAAATGTTTGAAAAACGCCTGCTTGGTCCTGATTTCCATTGTACCTATCAAATACCTAAATAGTTTTAATTTAATTTATCTCTAAGCCGTATGATGTCCACTTCTGCACAGAGGCCTACCTAATGAATCTCCAGAATCGTGTTAAGATCGTGTGATCACTCTATTTTTCTCAACTATTTGGTAAATAAACCTCTGACAGCTAGCCGAGTTGGGAGTTTCTGCCAGGGTTCCGTCAGCTTCATGAACCAATAAACACCGAACCAACTCTACACCCTACAGTATACTTTGATCGCCCTTTATGACTATAATTATCAATATCATTTACTTTTTGTTTCGTTATTATAGGTTTTAGCCTCGGCACGTCTTTTATCCATGTCCGATCAACAGTTTCAGGGTAACTACAGCCGAAAAACTATTTTTAATATACCTATTACGAGTAGAGTTTTTAAATAAATGGACGTTATGAAGTTTCGGGAAACATAAAAAGTCCATTTATCATCTCAGCTGGACTGCTGTTCACGTCCACTGCTGAACATAGTCCTCCCTCATGGATCTCCAAAATCATGATGGAATTGTTGCCATATTCAGGCGGGTTGGCGAGCGCTGTACGAGATATTGATAGACGAAAATACGCTGCTGCTCATCTGCCGGAGGTATCCCTTGGAATAATCTTATTCTGAATTCCCTTGGAATAATCTTGAGAGCTGGTTAATAAACTTATTCGTAGATAGGTAAGCTCTCTGGAATCTGTTTCGGAATCTCGCTGTCCATGCTCCCAAGCTGTTTATACTTTATGTTTACTTTCTTATGGACATGTACACATCTTTCAAATCATTATTGTAATGAAGAACCCTATTTAATACTTAACACAAGCAGAAGTTTCCGTTCCCGTCGGAATACGGAGATAAAATATGGCTTTTGTTACTCGCTAATAATGTTGCTTTCCATTGGTGAAACAATTTTAAAAATTGGTTTAGTGGTTCACGCGTGAGAGCGTAACAAGCTTACATTTGCATTGTCAAAGTTAGTCAGGATGTTCAATGGACATGAAAACTATTATGATTATGACACCTAGCATGATGATATCAAGGACACTCTAAAGCCTGCCCAATACTCCAGGGACTACCTGGGAAGGAATCTGCTCCAACTCTGTCAAACGTAACATAAGACAAAATAAAATTGTTAAATGATGGATGACTATAACGACCGAGTAAGGTTCTTCTGTTCACTTCTTTTCCTAACTCGCGTGTCATCTGAAGTGAACAGATTCAATTATGTGGTTTATTCTATTTATTTGTGTTGTTTTATTTTGTAATTTGTGACGCGTCAATAAGGTCCATGCGGCCGCACTGAATAAAGTATTTTTTGATTCTTGATTCTTGACCTCCGTGGGTCAGTTGGTCTAATAGCCGACTGATACGCAGGAGGTAGCGGTTCGGTTCCGGCCACGGCGCAAACGTGTGTCTGTGATTGGTCTGCAGATATTTGTGCCGGGTCTAAGTATTTCTCTACGTATGTATTTCCAAAAAAAATGTATTTAAGTATCAATCATCTAGTTTCCATGGCACAAGCTTTACTTAGCTTGGGAGTAGATGGTGTTGTGTGTAGTGTCCAGCCACAGAGCTGTAACATCTTCTATAAAATTTTCAGCAGCACAGCATTGTTTATTTATTCAATAGGATATGCAGAAAACGCTTTAATTACTAACAATTTAAATTATGCCAAAATTTCCGACGCTGGGAGCTTAATTCAATTAACCGGATTACGTAATTAACAGATTATTTTATTATTATTCGTATTACTTATTTTCTATTTGTTATGTTATTTTAAGGTGTACAATAAAGCGTACTCTATTCTATTCTATTATCCACGATGGGTACGTCAGAATCTTTGACTGTTATTAATCGTAGTAAATTATTACAGCCTGCTGTAATCGTCCATTGCTGAACATAGGCCTCCATCATGGATAGTCATGATGATGAGGGGGCGTTGCCATACCTACTCGCCACACTTGGCAAGCGGGTTGGCGAGCGCAGTAAGGGATGCTGATACACAGAAAGACGCAACTGCCCATCTTCCGAAGGTAACCCTTGGCAGATTCTTACCGCATCCACGGGCAAGAGAGGAGAGACAACGTTCTACAGCCCCACGGCAGTTATTTTATCTATTTACTTGTATTTTAATATTAATTGGTTAATTGTCGTTGCCAACTTTATTTGGGGGAGAGCACACATCAAATTTCATTGAAAAATCTTGTTGGCTATCTTTACGTTTTTTTGTAAAGAATGTACCTACTGAACATTGAGCAGGGATGTCGTAATTATGCATATTTTGTTAGTTTTATTAAAACATATGGGCTTCTTTTTATTTGAGTACCTACAACGCGAGCAAAGTTCCGTGTTGGAGCTGGTTAATAATCTTATCCAAACATCCGGCTGAATCCCACAGCTGGGGAAAGGCCTTCCCTTCCGTTCCCTTCTGTAGTGCCTGGGGCATGACTAAATAAATAAATAATCCGGCATTATTCACACAGCATTATCTAGCTCCACGCTAAGCAGAGCTTGTGTTATGTGTACTAAATGACTGATATACTTAATACATTATATTGCATAGATAGATATTTTTTCATTTTAAATAAAAAAAACATCCAGAACATCGGCAGATCGTACAGACATTTGTCCCGAGGCGGGCAGAGCGAGATGGGCAGCAGCGTCTTTCCGTGTATCAACATCCAGTACTGCGCTCGCCAACCCCCCTACCAAGCGTGATGAGTATGGCAACTACTCCCATGAGGGAGGCGTGTGTTCAGTAGCGGACGTTTTATGTAATGTAGTTAAGTAGGTAGGTATGTTATATATAAGTTATAAGAGTGTGTTAGTTCCATATATTCCTAAACATATGAAATGGGAATCAAAAAGTTTGCATTCATATTTTTCATTCAGACAAGACAATTTAAATTCATTTTTAACTGATTCACGAGACTTTATCGCGTAATAACCTCGTTTTATTATTGCCCGACGTTTCAAGTGCCCTTGCCCTCGTGGTCACGGTTTCTACCTATTAATCAGCGATCAGCGACGTCCTAAGATAAAATAAATAAATATTTATAAATAATTGAATAAATAATGCTGTACATTTCATACAGCACCTGCTAGCCCCTAAGTAAGCAGGGCTTGTGTAATTGGTTCCAGATGCTTGATGCAGTACCTAGGTACTCGTACTTGGCCAGCCATATTAGAGCTCATAACAGGTAGTAAAGTAAAGGTAGCCGTCATCGAAATCGACGAGGAGGACTACATATATATATACTCGTACTTACTAAGATTCAACGCACTAAACGTTGATAAAATAAACAAATATGTTAAGTATTTTGAAATAGTCATACGTTTCAACTTATTTACGATTCTACACGTGTATGCTGTTATTACATTCAAGTTGGAAACGTAACCGAAAAGGAGTCGCGGTAAAACTGAAGGCCATTCGCCATTTTGTAAGGAAACTCGTTCTGCCTCCGATCGTTTGGAAGTAGAGATAAATGAACTCTGTTATTATACAAATATTACAAAGCCACAAATGTATAGGTACCGAAATAGATCAGATTGGAATAAATCATGGCAAGGTAGGAAACAACCTGAAAGATCACATGGCTCTATGTGATATAAGCAAGCAATAGCTTGTTTCAAAAACAGGACGAAGTAAAGAGAAAGCCGTCAACTACATAGTAACGAATACGTTCATAAAACTGTTTGAATATATTATAAAGTCAGAAGGCTCGCCTATCGCCTTGATTCTCTGCCAAGGAGCGTTTATTTTTGTAGCGAAAGTCCGCGCCAGCGCACCGCGCGGGAAAAGAGCCGTTAGCCGAGCGGCGGCGGAAACGACCGAGCGCACCCGAGCGACACGCGATGCGATTGCAACACAGCGAATGTGCCTGACATACAGCGTTAATTACCTCGTTTTTAGCCATATCCGACGCATTTAAACATGGATTTTACACATTTTATGGTAGCCTGGTAATTCTTGCTGCGTTATATGCGAACAAGGCGGGGTTTTATCCCGTATTCGCTGTGTTATTCAGGCTTAAAACAGTTGAATACGTGGTCGCACATTCGCGGTATTGACGGCCTCGTTCTATTTACATTATCGTCGCAGACGCAGCCCCCTCGGTCGAGAGCGGTTTTTTCTCTCGTTTATTATTATTAACTTGGCTCGGCTATCGTCCCAGCTACGTTCCATCACAGTAAACAACGCTGCAGTAACACGGTAAGGGAGATTTCATGCTACAGTTCAAATTGCTTAAGGTTATTCAGAATGTATTCAACGGCTTTGTAAAGGTGACTTGCGGCACAGTTTGAATCGAATGAATATTAAACTTGCATATAAATCTTATTGAATTACAAAACAGTATTCTCAGACGAATGGAACAAGAGCTATTGAGATCGTTTTGCTTTTACGATGGGCTATGTTTCTTCTCGTTTTTAAGATGTTGTATGATATTGATACAGAGGTTTTGCCAAGATCTCCACGCTTGGCAGTGAATGTGTAGAATGTAGTTCTCATGTATACTCGTACCTATGATGTAGGTATACCTATCCATTTATTGTGGCACCTTCCTCTCTACTCAATCATCATCATCATGAGAATCACAGAAGTCGTTTTTTGGCTTAAAAATTAAACAATTTTAATACAACCGTTTGCATAATTAATGATAGAAATCACCACAGTACTCAGATTGAGTAAAAATGTTTTTACACGTATATATGACACGTAAGGTCTAGTGAGCTTAAGCAATTATATTACTTCTCTTTCGGCGTTCAATGTCTATAAGGTCGTGTTCTGCGTGTCAACCGCTCGTTATAAGCTTGGATACTGTGTCTTTATGCACTGTGTTATGTTCTTCGTAATCTTCGTATAGACTTAAGTGTTGTTACAGTTTATAAGGCACAGCTAAGACGAGTTTTTGAGTTAAGATTTCAATCGTTGACATGATAAATGCTGGAAATGTAACTGCCTAGGACTGGTAATGCAAAGATTCGATTACCTACGAACTTTTAGGTTTCTATGTCTTTGTATAACACCATGTTTACCTGCCTCTATGGTTCGATTCCCGCCACGAGACAATTGTATGTTATTGTTCTGCAGATCCCGGGTCTGGCTGGGTATTGTTCTATGTATGATAAGTACGTATTTACAAAAAATATGTAAGTATTTAGGTATCCTATCAATCATCTGGTTTCCACAGCACAAGAAATAGAAACCAGAAGGTTGTTATTATTAAATTTATATATTGCACTTATATAATTTTTATGAATTTGTAAAAACATACTTACATAGTTTATTTGATAAATTTATAATATAATATCCCTACATGACACACAATTATTACACCATAAAAATAAGTTTTTGTTTTCATTAGATCAATGTCAATATAAATTTAACTAACCATTCATTAAGAACTTTATACTGTGAGAAGAAACTGTCTCCTGACACACAGCTAACGCTAGTTCGGGAGCCAGGGCTTCATACTAAACTGTACCAATGATTTGTTCAATAAACGTTTTTTGTATTTGTATTTGAGATGACTAGATGGTGTGCTGTGTGTAGAGTCCCGCTATAGTCTGTATGGTCTATCGAAACTCCGTCTCGCTGTCTCAGGGCTCCACATTGTGGTTATTTTGGCCTGCAGCGTATCAGGCATGCCGCAACCATGGCTAGCCCAGTCCCAGTCCCGTTGTCGAGCTAAGGCCTCCACCTATTCCCTCCACTTTTAACGATTCCCTTTGCCAGTCCTTGGCAGAGACCCGCCATCGACTGCGTTACGTCGTTAGGTCTATCGCAGTTACATTTCGCTGTTGCAGGGCTCCATATTGTAGTTATTTTGGCCTTAAGCGGATCAGACATGAGGCACTCATAGCCGGCCCAGTCCCATAACATTACAGATAAGTAAAATCTGAGGCGTTACATGATCTTATTGCTAACACAAAATTAAACTATGGAAGGAGATTAAAAATACAAATGACGTAAATAGCTATTACTCTAACAATATATGTAAAAAAACAAGAACAATCTACAAACAACTAAAATATGTAAAAAAACAGAACATCCTATACAACATTGTTTTTGATAAAACTCATAGACTCAGCCTGATAACAAAACCAAGGCGGAATTGTTATCGCAGTCGTCGCTAACGAGATTAAGATTTGTAACCTTGACAAATTGTCAACCTTTCAAACCAATTGTGCTTTAAGCACGTTAGTGCCTAATGTCAATCGTTGGTGGAATCGTGGCTTCAATCAGGAACAAAGCGAAGAACCAGAGTTAAATATTTTGTTCTTATTGAATTCATAGCTGTGATACAGTAGGTTTCAGATGTAGGCTTATTTATTAATACAGATATAACTGGATATTTATCGCGTAAATTACCTTTATTATTTCCCGAGTCTATCCGGAACCATGCCTGCTGGAATGCAACCGAAACGTCGGGAAATAATAAGGGTAATTTACGCGATAAATATCCGGTTATGTTTTTTTTAACTTAAAGCCATTTAAGTCATTTAAACCTGATGTTAAGCGGTAACGTCTACCTATTACAATGTGTTGTGATCGCGAAAGTTTACAAACGAAAATTTCTTTAAAATCACTAAATTGTGTTGTTGTTGTACACTAAAGTGAACTGGCGTCGCTGAAAACCACGGCAATAGTACCTAAGGTCCAAATGCCTGTCTTCCACTGCGAGCGATACGGGGTCCGTATGGAGCCCGTTTGACTCGCAACGGCACTCTTCATAGAAATACTTCCTTTTCTACCTGGTTTCCTTGGGCTACGTAAAATATTTTTTCAAGTGATTCCTGCATTGATATCATCATCATCATATCATTGATCTCCAAGTACTGCGGTTGGAAGCAGCCTGCAACCACCTGCGGTTTTTACCAAGTCGTGTACCCATCTTGTAAGCGGACGTCCTACGCTTACCGGTACGTGGCCTCCATTCGAGAACTTTGCGGCCCCATCGGCCATCCGTTATGCGCGCTATATGGTCTGCCCATTGCCACTTCAACGTGCTAATCCGTCTGGCTATATCGGTGACATGAGTTCTTCTACGTACTTCCTCATTTCTGATTCAATCTCGTAGGAAACCCCGAGCATAGCCCTCTCCATGGCTCGCTGAACGACTCTGAGCTTATTCATAAGACCAATAGTGAAAGGAATATGCAATATATTTTTGTTTTATTCTCTTTGTGTTTTCTATCGCGGTACTCCAACGGATTCTGTCAGAATACCAGCGTTGCATCTTTTGTCCTAGGTGCAACTATTGCTGAGACAGAACCTTTCGACACACCACACATTTACGCTTGGAAATTGTAAATATGTAACGTCAAACCGTATTATTTATGTGAACTAAATAAGCTAATTAATTATGTTTAAAGTGTGGTGTATCAATAAACGCATTTAATTTCACCGTAAATGAGTGAGCAAAGCGGAGCAAAAGAGTACAAAAGTGGTGTCGAAGACCGGAGCGGATTTTCTACGGACTCTGTGCGGACACTGCTCGACTAGCAACGCTAGATTTCGTAGAAGCGCTTCCATCGCGAACTAGTAAGCGAAGCGTGCTGAGCGTGTTAAAGTAGGTCCGCTGTGGCATCGCGTTGGCAGTGGAAGGCAAAACCCATATATCACTGAAACTCTTTCTTGATCGATGAATATGACTATTTTACTGTATCCGCTCAGCTATTTCCCGCTCATTAACTCTTTCGCAGTGGAGAGTAGGCTTTATAATTATTACAGGTACTCTTTTCTAAATGCATTTAACGGATAAACGAAATTCAACATATAATTTATTCAGACTATTATACAGAGAATTACATGTGTTTGGCGGCTATAATGCATTTAGTGATTGTAGATCAAGCAGACCAAAGTTAATGATGGTAGGAAAGCTTATTTACCGTATCTCAGTAAACTGAGACCATACGGTATTATTTATTACAGAGGTTAAACAGCATTAGCTTAAGCACCTTTACAAGATATGGAATACACCTATGAAATGTCGCTAAGATTAGATAAACATTGTATCTCAGTGCACGTTTCACGTAAAAACACGAACTGAGATGGATATACGATATTTTTCATTCTTGACTACGCTGGGATTCCATAAGTTTTTATTTTATATAAACGGATAGTTTGGATTAACTTCTGACTTAGAGCTCGACTTTACTTCGAAATCCATGCGACTACGATGTGTGCAATCCTGACGAAGCGTTGGACAATAATAAAGGTAAATAACGCGATAAATACCCGGTTAAATGTGTTAATATCATGCACGATGAGTTGAATTCAACTGCAAGGAAACAAAAGACTAGTAAAACTAGCGACTAAACTGTTTAGTCGCTAAATTGTGCACGCTGTGGCAACCTGTAATTGAGGAAACACACAGTCAACAATATTTTTAGAACATATTATTAACTCATGTTATGTGATTTTCTTGTTGGATACCCTTTAATAAATAAATAAATAAAAGACTATTTAATATAGGCCTTGTTTTTCAATAAGTCAAAGACTACTTAATATAGGCCTTGTTTTTCAATAAGTCCTTTTAAATATGCCTATATTGTGTAAATATCACACAGCAATGTTGGCTGAGTGGTATGTACCTTCGATCCGAAGGTCGTGGGTTTGATACCGGCCATGCCCCAATGGGTTTTTCATTCTTGAAAACAATATGTGCACATTTACACTAACGGTGAAGGAAAACTCCTGAACCGCTTAGTCCGCTACAGTATATTTCCTCTGACTAATGACTGGCCAAGCTGAAAGGATAGTATAGGTGCTGGGTCAGCGTAATCCATCTAATAATGTCCCAGGCACTGCAGCGTCCGTACAGCATGAATGAACACCAGTTGCTGACGCTGTATAAATCATCTATACTTAAGCTGAAATAGGTCCTTTTTTTCTACCATTAAACACTATGCATTTTTATTCATTTATTATTTTATTAGACTTAATTAATATTTTCTATCTTTTTGTTTAGCTTAGTTAGTTTGTAAGGATTTAGTTTGTTTTTTTTTTCTTTTGTAATATACATATGTTTGTGTTTTTTGGTATTCTGAATGAAATAAATTTTTAATCTTCTTTTTTAAAATCTTTTATCTACAACAGATTGTGTTTAAATCAACTTTGCCAAGGGTCCTAATCTAAAGCGATAGCAAGTATTCATCTTATATGTACGTACCAAGTTTAGTAGGACATATTTTGAAAGTTCTGGCTTGTTTTTATTTATCTCGCATCATATTATGTTTTTTTTTTGTAAGTTGCGATAAAAGTATTTCGAATTCGGTTGCGATAACAAGATGGCTGTTTTATTCAACAACTAGTTTTATTAATGAATGGATGAATGAACACTACTGTACACAACAGAAAAACCTTTTAAAATATCTAGTTAAATTAAAGGTTATAAAATGGAATATATACCGACCGACGACGACCCCGCAACATCGCCTCGCGTCGAAGGCGATGTTGCGGGTCGACCTTCACCCGCTGCGACGCAAGAGGTTGCGGGTTCGATTCCCGCCTCGGGACAAATGTCAGTATGATCTGCAGATATTCAGGGTGCTCTGGATGTTTTTTTTATATATAATAAAAAATATCTCTCTATGTAGTCATCATTCCAGCCGTAAAAAGTCCACTACTGAACAGGCCTCCCTCATGGATCTCCATGAGGGGTAGTTGCCATACTCACCACGCTTGGCAGGCGGGTTGGCGAGCGCAGTACGGGATGTTGATACACGGAAAGACGCTGCTGCCCATCTTCCGCCTACTGCCGGCACCCCACGGCTATCTATGTAGTATAATTACTATCTATATAACATCTATGTAGTATAATTTATTAATTATGTCACCATTTAGTAGCACAAGCTCTGCTTAGCTTGGGGCTAGATGATGCTATGTGAATTGTCCAGCATTATTTATTTATTTTATATACATTAATACGTCCAATTTGTTAGTAGAGTCAAATGTATGAGGAAGTCCTACGTAATTCTTCTAGTACCATCGTAATTTATTGTATAGGTACGACCGAAAAACAAAAGAAGCCGAAAGCCCTCCCGTTGTGAAGCGGTAACTTCTACCTATTACAACTGCTATACCCCGGTGATTACGTTCACCAGCACGTGAACAACACTGCATTGCATTGCGCCCGTCATTGATATATAAAGTTGTAATGTCTCATGTGCCCGTAAATTATCATCTGCCCCTTTCAACCCACAGCTAGGCATAGGCCTCCCATCGCCTATGCCATTCGGCTGTGTCGTTCGCTTTCTTAGCCAGGTGCAACGCACATAAATCTTACGAGTACGTTTGTAGATTTATTTTAGGTTTGTTATAAATAAACCTTTGTCTTTCAAAATTTTAAGATTATATAATTAGGATAGTTGTAAGATAACAATAGTTTATTAAAAACTTTATTTTATGCAAACAGTCTGATCTAAAATAATAAGAAAATTTAAAATTGTTAACTAACATGAGTACTCCTCATGTAAGGAGCTAAACGTAGTATTGTAATAAAGAGGCCTCTCAACAACCGACCACCTCCATTCTCTAAACCAGTTGATAGAAAAACACAATGAGTTCAAACTTCCACTATATCTTGCATTCGTCGATTACTCTAAATTGCACGCATTTGATAGCATCACACACTCTTCTATCTTCCAGTCACTGAACAATCAAGAAATATAAACCACACACATCCATCCACCTACTTCAAAATATTTACAACGTTAGTAAGTTAGCAGGGCGATCCCCTGTCCCCAAAGCTCTTTACCTGTCCTTTGGAAGAAGTGTTCAAAACACTAAGACCTACCTGGGAAGATAAGGGCATAGTAGTCGACGAAAAAAGATTAACAAATCTTCGCTTCGCTGACGACATAGTTCAAGGAAGGGCTGGGGTTAATGCTTCAACAATTGAGCAGGGCAAGTCTCGAGATTGGACTCAAAATGAACATGGCAAAAACCAAAGTAATGATCAACAGCACGAATAGGAAAATTGAAGGCGATGGTGTGGAGATTGAGCATGAACATGAGTCTCTTTCCAGACGAGACAGGATAAAGAGGTTGCACGACGCACCGAAAATAGCCTGAAAGAGCAATTGGTCCATGAAACATCTAATGAAAGGATCTCTTCCACTCTCCTTAAAACGAAAACTCATGGACATGTGCATTCTCCCGATCCTCACATACGGTGCACAGACTTGGTCATTTACTAAGAGCCAAAACTTCAGCCTTGTTGGGTTTATCAGAGGGCTATGTAGCGCAGCATCTTGGGAGTCAAACTTACGGACCGAGTTAAAAACACGGCACTGTGCTCCAAAACGCAAATAGCCGACGTCACAGAAAAATCCGCCAAACTCAAATGGGACTGGGCTGGGCACGTGTGTCGTATGCCAGACGAGCAGTGGGCGAAGATCGCAACTGACTGGGTCCCGGGCAGACAACGGCCACGTGGAAGGCCTTGACGGAGATGGCAAGATGAGCTCGACTCTTTTAATAAAGAATCGGCCTTTGTTGCGGAGAACCGCAATGAATGGAAGGAGGGGAGGGAGGCCTTTGCCCTGCAGTGGGATACTACAGGCCCTTAATAAAAAAATAGAAAAACATCCAGAACACCCAGACAAATATCAGCAGCAGATCGTACAGACATTAGTCCCGAGGCGGAAATCGAACCCACCATCTCTTGTCGTGGGAAATACTCAATTCCATATTACTTACAGCGGTTTAAATGTTTTTAGCAACAAGTCAAGGATCTTTTTAACATCAATATTACGGAAACGACGGGAACGTTTCCGTCCGCCCCGTAAATCCGTTTTTCCTGGTGGAACTAGTCGTACCAAATGAGTTCCATACACTTATCTCATCGCCGTATAGAAGGGTACAGAGGAAGAACCAGCGATGTTATACGAACGTAGAAACTAAACTCAGATGAAATGATGAACAGGGTATTTATCGGGCATATGTCCTGGAAAGACATTCAGTCAGTCTTCTCGGGACCACGATGGGTGCAATCCTGTCGAAACTTCGGGCAATATAAATCAACAGTGCAAACCGCCAAAGCCGTGGGGGGTACCGGCACTAGAATGTTACCTATCTTCTCTTGCCCGTGGATGCAGTAAGAATCTGCTAAGGGATTCCTCCAGATGATAGGCAGCATCATCTATCCGTCTATCAATAACTAGTACTGCGCTCATCAACCCGCATGCCAATTGTGGTATGGTAACAACCCCTCATGATCCGTATATAAATTGTTTTAATAATTTAAGCGTGTAACATATTGCCTTATGGCGACGGATTGATAAACATTTTGTTTATTGTTTTATGTCAGCGGACTGCTGTCCACAGGCCGCCCTCATCGATCGCCATACAATGACAGGGTTGTTGTCATACTCACCACGGTTAGCAGGCGGGTTGGCGAGCGCAGTGCAAGATGTAAATACACGGAAAGACCCAGCTGCCAATATTCCGCAAGTATCCCTTGGCAAATTTTTACTGCATCCACGGGCAAGAGGGGAGGGGCAACATTCTACTGCCAGCACCACACGGCATTTTTTTATTTACATGAAAATTTAAAAGTTAAGCTGAGCTAATAAAGATATCTCAGGGGAACGACGCATTGCGCGCTGAAATACAGCACGGATTGCATTTGGCAGTTACATCGCATACGTACACGTAGGTAGCACGTAATCTGGATTAGCACGGTTACGTATGGATTTGCGCGGTGTTCGCAGAAATGGAAACGCTAACTGAACATGACAGAATTGCAGCACTACAATCCTACACGGAGTTGTATAACACAGGTAGGGCAAAGTAGGTTAAATTGGCCTTTCACATCTATTTTTAGATGATTTGCCGTGCGGTGGCGGCAATAGAGTTGCTCTTCATACCTCCGGAAGATTCTAATTCTAATCCTGGGGGGGCCCAGAGCAACTCTATTGACTCTAGTGACCCCCCCGGTCACCAGATCTGCACTGACGTCCCGCATTGGGGTGTATTGTGCATTGTCCCCCGAAGTACTGCCCCGACTCTAACCTAACCAGCGCAACTCCTTGAAATACCGGAGAAGGACTCGGGGTCGCCGGCAGCATTCCATGAGCACCCCCGAAGGGTCAGCAACCTCCGGAAGATGGTCAGCAACGTTTTTCCGTGTGTCAGCACACAGTGCTGCGCTCGCCACCCCGCCTGTCAAGCGTGCCGGCAACAACCCCTCATAGTAAGTCCTTAGAGATCCAGAAGACGGGGGATCCAGGGAGGTCTAGGTCTAGGACGTCCTACGGCTGAGATGATATATGATGTTTAGATGATTTGGATCAGTTGATCTAATAGCAAACTGATACTCAGTGGGTGCTATTCCTGACACTAGACAATTCGACACAGTTCGAAATTGTTCTGCTGTTTATTTGGGTATTTTTCTATATTATGATAGATAAGTATGTATTCACAAAAAAAAATTAAGTATTCTTATCAATCATCTGGTTCCCATAGTACAAGCTTTGCTTAGTTTGGCACTAGATGGTGGTGTGTCTTCATGCTGTACGGGCCGCTGCAGTGCCTGGGATATTGCTAGATGGATTGGGCTTGCCCAGCACTATACCATAACCTTAGCAAAGTCTGCTATGTTCAAAGGAAAGAGCATGACTTTCTTTATTTTATTACATTACTACTACTAGCTTCTGCCCGGAGCTTCCCACTAGTATCCAGATAAAAAGTAGCCTATATGTTTCATCATCATCACCATCATCTCAGTCGTAGGACGTCCACTGCTGGACAAAGGCCTCTCTTGGATCACTACGTACTGATCATGAGGGGTTGTTGCTGTACTCACCACGCTTGGCAGGCGGGTTGGCGAGCGCAGTACGGGTTATTGATACACGGAAAGACGCTGCTGCCCATCTTCAGGAAGGGATACCCACTTACCAGATTCTTACTACCTCCACGGGCAAGGGGGGAGGGGCAACATTCTACTGGCACTCCACGGCAAATATGCTTATCCTAGTCTAAATCTATGAACTTTATGTGGAAAGCATCTTGAACTGTCCGGTAGTTTTTGTTTAAGGGATGAGAAACATCCATACATACAAACAAGCTTTTAGATTTATAATATTAGTGGGCAAAATAGTGCAAATTGTATTGTCTCCAGAACTGAAGGCGCATGCAAAGTATCAGCTCAATCGGATGTCAGAAAGCGGGTCAACGAGAGATTTGACCCAGCGCAGCATTGCAAGTTAATCACATGCTTGCAATAAGAGCGAAACTGTAAAAACCGTAGGGTGCCGGCAGTAGAATGTAATCTCATGCCCGTGGATGCAGTAAGAGCCTGCTAAGGGATATCTCCAGAAGACGGGCAGCAGCGTCTTTCCGTGTATCAACATCCCATACTGCGCTCGCCAACCCGCCTGCCGAGAGTGGTGAGTATGACAACTACCCCTCATGGATCTCCATGAGGCCTGTGTTCAGCAGCGGACGTTTTACGGCTGAAATGCTGATGTTACAAACCATGACGTCACGCGACTTTTCAGACAGGCAGCAGCGTCTTTCCGTGTATCAACATCCCATACTGCGCATCGGCTACATGGGTAGCCGAAAAAAAAATACTGTTCTTTATTCAACTTGACTTGATGAACTTTGGCGCACACTGCGCTAGCCGAAAATAGTTGACCAATTTTAGACATTCCGTAGTACCTACAATTCTTATAGTTTCACTTTCTCTGTCTGTCTACGGCTTTATTAAGAGACTAGAAAGCTGTAATAATCACGCCGAGATAACGGTAGGAAAATCTGATTACTTTCTTCTAATTACCTACCCCAAAGTAATTAGAAAAACGTTAGATGGGGATTTGTGTCCCATCGTGTGAGGTATAATTGAATAGGTATACATCCTATATATATTATATTTTCATCAAGTATATTTTCCACGAATAATTAACGTGAGTAGAAAACCCGTTTAACATAACAAAGGTATACATTCGTTATCGAAGATTTCAAGTTTTCAATTTAAGAGCGACTAATCTAAAATATAACTGCTAAATTAACATTTTAGATGAATCGTTAATGTAGTTTTAATCATGCACTTTCTAGGAAAACTATAACGGCTAATTTTTGAGTTCTGAATCTAGCTAAATCTAAACTAAATCTGATAACTTTACAAACCTGAAAAATAACATAAATGTAGTTTTAACCATGAACTTTCTAAGAAAAGTATAACGGTTAAGCTAGCTTCTTAGGGTTCCGGACCAAAATGGTAAAAAGGAACCCTTATGGTATCATGTTGTTTGTGGTATGTGTACACATTCTGAATTGATATTTATGTTTGGAATTTTTCATGTTTATTTCTTCAAATTGGTTTACTCTGTTACTGTTGTAATAACAACAGAAAAAAACAGAACTAAGGCCTATGCATCTATTATAGATGATTTATAGATAGATAGATAGCACCTATACCATCCTCAGATAAGTCAGCTATTAGTCAGAAACAAAGAGAAACTGCTCTTATAAAAACATACATTTTCACATTACAGGTGAACGAAACGGATTTATGCCTCTAATTTTTTTAAACATTATTACACCCTTTTCACAGTGTTGGTTGGATTTAACATAGTTAACAATACTTTTAATTTTAAACGAGAATAACTGTTTTGGCGCTTACGACTTTTCATTTCAAGCTAGCTTTTCGGGTCAGTTTGTATATAAACAATTATATTCAAATAATTGTTCATCAATGCGTCGCCTAAAATGTCGGAGTCATCAATGGGTCAATTCTAAGTTTTTCGTTTAAAACCAAACTAGCAAACATACCCACGGATTTAGAACCGTTAGGCAGGTAATATTCCACGACAAGCTCAGGCTTATTGGCTAACCCGTTAATTATAAAAACTGGTGACAGTTAAATATCCCCTTATTATAATTCCATTTTATTTATTGGTTTTTATGTAAAATCCGACAACCATTTTGAAAAGGATGTTGTAGACTATAATGTACAGAAAAGTTATAGGCATAAATCGGTTTTCGGTTTTGCCATGGGGTGCCGGCAGTAGAATGTTATCCCTTCTCTCCTACCCGTGGATGCAGAGCCTGCTAAGGGACACCTCCGGAAGATGGGGCAGCAGCGTCTTTCCGTATATCAACATCCCATACTGCGCTCACCAACCCGCCTGCCAAGCGTGGTGAGTATGGCAACTACCCCTCATGGAGATCCATGAGGGAGGCCTTAGTTCAGTAGCGGACGTTTTACGGCTGAAATGAATTAATGAATGAATAAATCGGGTTCGTGGACCTGAACTGTTAATGAGCGTGTCTATTGCGGTAGCCACCAACCGTACAATTTGGTCACTGTGTCAGACCAGCGGCGCTGTGGTACGACCCGTTCTGCCACAGCACATGCTGTGTCAATTTTTCTCACTAGTTTTTAGAATATGCGTGCCAAAATAAACATATATTTGTCTGTGACCTTAGAGAAAAAACAAATAGAGAAGCAAAATATATATACTAATCAAATGGTTAAAAACTCTTACCTATGAAGCTACTGAAGAATTGTTGGTCATCAAAAAATAATAAACTTAACTTACCTATTTATTTACAATTACAATTATGTAATTTTAACTAGAACCTATTTTTCTAAATTTATTTGGTTTCCTTTTCACGTTTATTTTAAGGTGATGGGTAATTTATGTAAGTAAATTTATAGTTGAACGAGGCGTACCTACTAATCTTAATTTGTCTAACCCTTTTTATGACCCTCACAATACAGGCTTTGCCTAGTGTAAGGGTTGTTGGACATGTCAAAACCATTGTAAAACTTTCTCAACAATATGAGTTTTTTATAGAATGTTATTTATTAACTTAAAGAACTATTTTTGTGTTATCATAAGCTCATTATGTTGTTGCTAAATAAATATTTTTCATTTTTCATTTTCATTTTATCTTTGTAACGCTTTAACTAATGATTCCTTTAACAAATGATTTTGACGAGCTCTGTGGCACAGCGGGCGAAGGTCCGCCTGCGACGCAAGGGGTTGCGGGTTCGATTCCCGCCTCGGGACAAATGTCTGTACGATCTGCAGATATTTGTTCAGGGTGTTCTGGGTGTTTTTCTATATATAATAAAACAATCTATGTAGTATATAATGTATTAAGTATATCATAGTCATCTAGTACCCATAACACAAGCTCTGCTTAGCTTGGGGCTAGATGATGCTGTGTGATTTGTTCAGCATTATTTATTTTTTATTTATTATTCCTTCAAAAAGTCGTTACTTAGCGGCTGCTTAAATTTAAGTAGAGTTTACAAGCAAAGGCGGTAATTTTCTGTTAGTTTCGATGACTTGTAATGTTTGTGATGTGAAAACATAAAAGTATCATAATGTTATCTAGCTTTATAAGCCTAACAAAACTCAGCATCATTTACTTATACCATCATATAATCATATATAATGGTATTTATGATTATATGAGTTTGTAATAAAAAAAACTTAGACACGTCAGCACACAATAGCAAATAGAGATATTTCATCCTGAGTTAAATAAATAACGCGGGAAATAAGGTACATGAGTTAATCTGTTCGCTTCCCTGTTTTAAGCACGGTGTTATGAAGCGATTAGAAAACACAGCTCTTATTATACTTCGCTATTAAGTTGTTTCAGAGTTGCAAACTCAATTCCAAGCATTTTGTCTTCTAGATAATCTGGTATTCTATAGTAAGCTTTATTGTGAAGATAACGTTTTACAGCAATCTTAATGGCAACAAATTTGATGGCGGTGCTTTCCTGCAGACTGTCGAACTGTACTGTCGAGTACTGCGGCTTAAGGTTGAACGACTCGCCCATTTTTCCATACAAACGTGGAAGGGTAATTACTCCACTGTTTGACGTTGACCATCCAACACTAAGGATTATATCAATTCATCTCGTCATAATCTATGTTTGTATACACCGCAAACCGTAAAAAAAGTATATACTTAAAAAATACAAGCTTCTAAACTTTCGAATTTCAACACTGATTTTAGCCGAACTTTGGACGAAACTAAATAATATACTGAGAAAGAAAACTCAAAAATAAACGCCGTTCCGACATAGTTTAATTATTTAAAAGTTAAAATATATTTTGTAAAAAATAAATGTTATTTTGAAAAGATTACACTCAAGTTTTTCTATAATAAATAACCCTTGTGCTAAAAGTATATTCCTATATTTTGGCGCGGTCGTTTTAGGAATGCATCATTGTGCATTTCACCCTAGCGCGCGGGTACACACACTATGTCAGGTGAGATAGCATACATTTAGGCCGCGCCCACTGACGACTTTGCCTCCTCGACTTGATCAACCTTAATGTCATATATAGAAATATAACTAGTTTTCAGAAATGGCAAAACAATATTTTTTTATTGGGCCTCGTCTTTATGTGTCCTTATGGGCGTAACACCATAAAAGACATTAAAAGAACACATCCTCTATCACTACAAAAATAATACTGTGCCGTGCAACGCACTTTCAAAGGTACATTAGCCACATCTGAATTTGAAACAACTTCGTCGAATAATAGAGACAATAAAAAACAATTCCGCTAATCTTACCACTCCTCATCGTTATCTCAGCCGCTGACAATAACGGGGTTGTTGCCATACTCACCACGCTTGGCAGGCGAGTTGGCGAGCGCAGTACGGGATGTTCATACATAGAAAAACGCAGCTGACCATCTTGCTCATCACTTCTCCTTAGTAATGCAAAAACGTGTGCATGCAAATCAAAACAAACCTGGAGAGATGTGCCGCTTTTTGATTTCCACAAGGTCAAGCCTGAATCAGTGAATTACCTGTAACAACAAAACCATGTATATAAATATGAGATCTAAAAGAGTCTCAACGCTATCTGTTAAATACAAGTACTAGGGCTGAGGCCTAGGAAAAAATTAGTAAATATAAAACGAAAGCGGGTTGCTGTATCAATTCCAGCCGTGGGGAAAATGTTTTCGTTCGTGGGGATATATTTGTCTTGAGGTCTGAGTGATTTCTATGTATGTTATGTTTAAGTAAATACGTTTAACTCCGCGGGACAAATTTACTGTCACACGTGTCGTTGGGTATTTAAAAGCAAGTTTGGTCCAGCGAGCCACATCAGGGCTCATTTCAGAAATATTCGGTAATATTTGTTTAGGTGGGTTCGATACCGGCCGTGCACCAATGGATTTTTCTTTCGTGAAAAATGTATGTGCACACTTAACACGTGCTTTAACGGTGAAGAAAACATCGTGAGGAAACCCGTGGCTTAGTTAGCTTCAGACGTATTTTGTTCTTTCCTCTGAATAATAGCTGACTAACCTGAGAGGATGGTATAGGTGCTGGGCAAGCCTAATCCATCTAACGTCACAGGCACTGCAACGTCCCGTACAGCATGATTAACAGTTGCTAACGCTGTATAAATAATCTATAATAGATGCAAAGGCCTTACTTTTTGTTTAGAGTTGCCATCATTGAAACCAATGAGGAGGACTATGGATGTCTTTTTTAAACTTTCGCGATCACGTCACGACACATTATTAACACATATTTAACCGGGTATTTATCGCGCCGTACAGGTATTGTATACAGGTAATACCGGGTATTGAGTCTTCCCGAGACCACGATGGGTGCAATCCTGTCGAAACGTCGGGCAATAATAAAGGTAAATAGCGCGATAAATACCCGGTTAAATATGTGTTAATGACTATGGATGTATTCTATCAACTATCTGAATTCCATAATACAAGCTTTACTTAATTTGGGATTACATAGGGCTGTGTAGTGTTCATGATATTTATTGTTATAATCAAACGCACGGTGGGTGTCAACGGGCTAATAATATAATGATGATGTTGATTGTCTTTTTTAAACTTCCGCGATCACAACACATTATTAATAAAAAAAATCGGGTACTTATCGCGTATTATTTCCCGACGTTTCAACTGGATTGCACCAGGCATGGTCCCGGGAAGAGAACGTCGGGAAATAATAAAGGTAATTTACGCGTTAAAGACGCGGTTATAATATATGATGATGATGATTAAAAGCACCAAAGTTATTATTTTTAGCATCCACAATAAAACGTAGGTATGGCAAGTTTCATGTATGTGTGAATAAATAATAGGTACTAACGCTGTGGGACGTAGGTGGACGAACGTCATTCACGCGTACGGTCATGCTAAATATTGCGGTATCTCAATTGACCTGCTTTGTGGTTGAGTAGCGGCTTAATATGTTATTTTACTTATTTATGTGATAACGTTTTTTTACGAAAACGTTACCGGACTATGGTGAGCTTACAGGGCGCCCAGCCGCAAGTTATGATTGGGGAACAAGCACAAGGGCACTTAGGTACGAACCACGGCTTGGACTGTTGCCAGATTATTTATATGTAAGTGGCCCGACACGCACCTGGCTTAGAAAAAAAATATACCAACTTCTAACAACAGGTCTACGGTTAACTACGGAACCTTACCACAAGGCGTGGCCTGCTTAACACCTGGCCTAAAAAAACATACACCAACTTTTCACATCAGGTCTACGGGAAACTATGGAACCGCAAACAGCGCGCGACCCACCACGTCCCACACTTCGTCAGGTCGTCACACGCGCAAGTCCTTGGACTTTCATTATCTTTATCTAACCGAACGCTCATTGTTTGTATAATATACGTGGACTTCTTCCTATTTATTTAACATTGGACCTTGGGTGACGCGAATCGAAGGTAGATTATGCTGTAGCAAGCTGTAGGCTTCACATGCTTTGTATCTGGTTAAAAAACCTTGGTACCTAGTAGTTGGGGGTTTAACTGACTTTAAAAGGAAGGAGGTTCTCAATTAGACTGTATGTTTTTTTGTATGTTTGTTACGCGATAACTCCGCCAATTGTGATTGGATCTTGATGATTCTTTTTTTTATAAGGAAGGTCATGTTTCAAAAGTCCCATTTTCATCAAAACTCGATTCTGATGGTAGGATCCATAAGGAATTCCATACTTTGTAATAGTAGACACTGGAGTCCCTAAGGGTAGTTTTATGTCCTAAATGTAACCTTGGTAATTTGGTTGGGTTTTAAGTTTCACTTTGTAATGTTTGATTATTTTTGTACCCAGTTCTGATGAGGCGATCTATAAAAAATCAAGGGAAATACTCAAATGTAATAGACGATACAGCGATCTGAGTGTTTTCAGCAATAATTCAAGTATTCATTGTAATGTTAAACGGGTTTTCTATACTTATATAGGTATTTCAGTAAGACTTAACTTAAGGCTAAAAGTAACGTTTTAAGTGTTTCATGTGCATAGAATACTGATCCTTATTCATTTGAGCTAAAATATATTTATATAATAGAGATATCTTTCTTCTTGTTTCTTTAAATGATCTAATAACATACCCCCAAGTTTTCTAGTAACTTTATAGCCAATGTTAGGATAAGTTTTGAGGATTAAACACCTACAAATAGATATAACAGTTGTTGTTTCTTTATAAATGTTCTAATAACCTACCCTTGGTTTCATAGTAACATTAAGGCTAGTCCTAGGTTAAAAGTTTGAGGATTCAATTATTATCATCATCATCATCATTCACAGCCCGACTTCACCCACTGCTGGGTATAGGCCTCCCTTAGTTTGTGCCATCCGCCAGGAGTCTGCGTCAGTCCTATTCATCGTCTGCCCGCGACTTTATCAATGTCTTCTGCCCATCTTACTGCCGGACGACCAACGTTTCTGTAACCTTGTCTAGGCCACCATTCAGTTATAGCTTTACTCCACCTGCCATCACCACGCCTCGCCATGTGTCCCGACCGGCTCCATTTGAGTTCCAAAATCCGATTACCAACATCTTTAACTTTCGTTCGTTTTCGGAACTCTGTCGATAAGTCTGATGCCTAACATAGCGCGCTCCATGGCTGCAACTCTCATTCGGTACACAGCCTCCTGGGTGCACGTCCATGTTTCGGCACCGTAAGTCATGGTGGGTAGGACGCATTGGTTGTATAAGCGGGTCTTCAGGCATTTTGGAGTAATGCGTGAATTAAGGATATCGTCAAAGCTTACCGAAGGTAAGGCTAGTGCCTGCAAAAGAAATCATCTTGTCGAGGGGTGACCTAAACGGCCACATAGGTGAAAAAAATGACGCCTTTAAAAGAGTGCATGGAGGGCACGCGTATGGCACACTCAACGATACCGGGAAGGTCATACTCTCAACAGCAGCAGGGTTTGATCATTCTAATCATTCTATGGCGTTTAAAAAAACATAAGGAGAGCGGTTATTAAACTGGATAGAAACTATATCGCACCTCCAGTCGTAGACTGACTCAATTCAAAATTTGGGTGAATTAAGTTAAGTATACAGAACGACTCAAAAAAGTGCGCTCTATCGCCTAGTAAATCAGAAACAGAGTAAATCATAAATAAACTGTAATAGCTCTCTGTTTCATAAAGTTAGTGTGATTTATCAAAAACTGTCAAGGACCGAAACACATTTTCTTCATTTCCCAAAAAACATGAATTTTGGATTGAGTCAGTCTACGACTGGAGGTGCGATATATAATATACAAATTACATTATAATTAACTCCGAAATAAAAACAAATGTTTCTTAGTATTACGAGTAGTACACTGGTTGATTCTGTATTAATTTAGCTTTTGTGAGAGTTTTTAGATTATTTCTAAGTGATATTACCGAGCTATGTTTTTGTTTGAACGGGGCGATATTATATTGCTACCCTATGACCTTTTGACGTTAGCTCTCTACCGCTTAAATTATTTTTAGAAACGTTTATGTAGTACCAGAGATTCCTATTATTAGTCTTTGTGACTATGACTCCCTAGAGCGTCGTGTCTATAGGGATCATAAAAATAAAGATAAAGATAAAAAATTGTTTATTTTGTCACAGAAATAACACAATATTATATTTTTAAAACTAATTAAGTTTAGACAGAATAATACCGTGACAAAAAGGCCACTACTCAGCATGTGCTGTTCAGTAGGAGATACTAAGCTGCACTTGACGTACGTGACGTCATCTTTACAGAACCTGTATGAAATCAGCGCAACAGATAGCCTATCCAGTTTGGTGTGGCATGATGCCGAGACCCGTTTAATTTTTTTCTGAATGCTTAGACCTTGAGCTAAATATGCTGAAATCGCTACAACATTCGAAGAGTTACCTCGATTCCTCTTGGATCTCATCATAAATTGAAAAACCCTTTTATTTTCATTTCAGCCGTAAAACGTCCACTACTGAACACAGGCCTCACTCATGGTTCTCCATAAGGGGCAGTTGCCATACTCACCACGCTTGGCAGGCGAGTTGGCGAACGCAGTATGGGATGTTGATACACGGAATGACGCTGCTGCCCATCTTCCGGAGGTTCCAAAGGCATATTCTTACTGCACCCACGGGCAAGAGAGGAGGGGCATTATTTTACTGCCGGCACCCCACGGCAAATCCTCTTACACCTGGAGCGATATCTAGCGAAAAATGTGCTGAAAACTCTCGTGTTTCAGCCAACTTTGTTCGCTAAACTAAATTCTCTCATGCTTTTGTTGCTCAAAGCTCGCAACTACACAAACATCAAAACTGGGTCAAAATAACTTAATTTACAGTAAGCATAAGCTCATGTAATGTGCTCTATGCCGCTTAATATATACTAAATATTAAGATTTATCTGAAGTGAAAAATCACCTGTTTTATGCTGGGTTTATATCTCAGTCGTACTGCTGTCCACTGCTGAACATAGGCCATAGACCTTCATAGATTTTGTAGGAAATCGCGCTTGCTCCCAGGATTCTGAATTAAAACTAGTAAGTTCACTTAAGTCTAAACTTAGTGGTAGTCAAATTTCTACCGCCAAGCAGTATCTGCGTTGCTGTGTTCCGGTTTGAAGGGTAAGGGGGCCTGTGAAATTACGGGCACATGAGACCTTACAACCCCCCGCAGACTGATTATGCATCTCGCGACAGGTTTGCAACAGGCGTAAATCCCGCGATCATCGCTGTCAAACGGCAATTCCTGTTTCTGTTATTTAATACAAATTTGACGTCAAATATTTAAATCGTTGTGCCATTACACCAAAAACTGTGACATTGTCTTTATATGTGTTAACAATAATGCCGACGCACTCACACTGGTTTTGCCAATAAAGTAAGGCCTTTCACGGCCTTTGCATCTATTATAAATGATTTATACAGCGTTAGCAACTGGTAATCATGCTGTACGGGCCGCTGCAGTGCCTGGGACATTGTTGGATGGATTAGGCTTGCCCAGCACCTATACCATCCTCTCAGCTTAGTCAGCTATTATTCAGAGGAAAGAACAGGTCAATACGCAGGTGAAGCTAACTAAGCCGCGGGTTTCCTCACTATGTTTCCTTCACCGTTAAAGCACGTGTGTGCACATACATTTTTCAAGAAATAAAAATCCACTGGTGCGCGGCCGGTGTCGAACATCTTTTAAAAGGAGGTTGTCAAAAAGGAGTTTTCACATCATCATCATCATTTCAGCCGTAAGACGTCCACTACTGAACACAGGCCTCCCTCATGGATCTCCATGAGGGGTAGTTGTCATACTCACCACGCTTGGCAGGCGGGTTGGCGAGCGCAGTACGGGATGTTGATACGCGGCAAGACTCTGCTGCCCATCTTCCGGAGGTATCCCTTAGCAGGCTCTTACTGCATCCACGGGCATGAGAGGAGGGGTAACATTCTACTGCCGGTACCCCACGGCCACATAACAAAACTAAATGTTCTACATAATGCTCTTTATTTCAAGTTTCTAATTTAAATAGTACAGAAGGTATCGTCACGTTTATGAGTGTTATACTTTTTTTGCACGCCAGTGTATTTGTTCGTTCTGACTTAACCCTTACAATTACACAACGTTATTTACACGCACAAAACTCATTACAGTATACGATATTTATTAAGTATCTTGCGATGGTACTATGAAATACTATGAAGATAAATGAAAACTACCTTGCAATGAACCTGGTGTTTCACAAACATACTTACTGCTAAGGAGGGATAATATGAACAAGTTTTTTTATTGCATAGCGCTGTCTGTCTGTCTGTGTATGGGACGATTACAACCGAACGCGTTGACCGATTTACATGAGACCTTTTGTTGTTAGCACTGTCTAATTGAGAGAAGGGTACTGATTGATTTTTGGTGACTCTAGGGTAACAGACTGGAGACATTGTGACCTTAAAAGTCTTCAAATCGCTGAAAACGTCCAAAAACCCAAAAATGCCATTTTTGATCTCTGGCGACCTTTTGAGGCCTTCGCCCCCTTTTCTGTTACCCCCGTACCAATGCTTGTTTTTACTTTCCTACAAGAAGGCGAAGAAATTAGCAAAACTAGACAAATGATGCAAGACGCAAAGCCACGAGCAAAAGCCATTATCCATTAATAACATGTATGAGGGTATTTAGAAATTAAGTCCGTGCTTTATTGCTGGGTAAATGGTTATGGGTAGTTTTATAGCTGCTCCATTTCCCCATGCATGTTTTATTGGATCCGTACGTTGCTAATGAAATGTGATGTCTCAAAAGACTGTTATTGGAAAGACTTGGTAGTTTATCGATGTAAGCGTTTCCTTTTAGAATTAACGAGAGACGTTCATTTAGTAATACGGTGTAAAATACGAATTGTCACGCCAGCGCCCTACGCGCGGGCGGGCATTTAATCCTATGACGATAGTTTTATCAAAATAAGACGCTGCTGCCCACCCTCCGGAGGTATAGGTCCATCTTCCGTTAGCAGATTCTTACTGCATCCAGGACCAAGAAAGAAGGGGCAACATTCTACTGCCGGCAGCCCACAACATTCTTCACTTACGGTGTTTTGTAAAATATTTTGATATGATGACTTTCATAAAACCTAGCTAGAACGTGTATACGAGTTGCATATAGAAAAGTTTGCCGTGGGCTGGCGGCAGTGAATGTTGCTCCTCTTCTCATGCCCGTGGATGCAGTAATAGCCTGCTAAGGGATACCTCCGGAAGATGGGCATCAACGTGTATCAACATCCCGTACTGCGCACGCCAACCCACCTGCCAAGCGTGGCGGGTATGGCAACTACACGTCATGGCGATCCATGATGGCCTGTGTTCAGTAGTAGACGTTTTACACGTTTTGACAGCGCCATCTCTTGTCTTATATAATAGCGGAACTTATGTAGTTTTTTACACTTTGATGATTTCAAATACTACCTATGCAAATTAGAGAGTTCGTTATAATGTCCTGTAATCTTTACATACCTTTCCATTACCTATGAAAGTTTCGGGGTTTATTTCCACAGACTTCGGAGATAAAGGGTGGGGGGAGGGGGAATGTTTTTTTCAACATTTTTATAAATAAGACGAAAATTTTACGGCTTAAAGCTAAAAATTTCAACAAGACAGAACCCCGTAGTGTCATTTGCACCATTGGCCAGCACCATTAATTGGGCAAACGACACTGTCATGTACCGTTTACACCATTGATGGGGCAAATGGTGCAAACGACACTGTCATGTACCGTTTACACCATTGATGGGGCAAATGGTGCAAATGACACTATTAAAAAATATATTTATTTTGCCTCAAGGCTTTCCTCGAGCTATCGCTCTGTTTACTGGCCATCCGCCCCGCCCCGAGACCCTCAGGGAAGAGATGGATCAGAATTTTTCTCCCCATGAACAAATACTGTATCCCCTAAAACTTTACTAATGATAATGGAAGAATGAATCGCTTATTAATAATATAAAATATTTTTATTATTAATAACAAAGAATCAATGACAGCTAATCAATGACAAATAATGCTTAATTATTTTATCTTAATTTTTCCAAGAATAGTGGAATATCTATTTCACTATTAATTAATTGCATCTGTACGTACTGTATATAATTATTCCGATCCCTAACCTCCTTTGATCGCTTTTTGTACGGGTCTTGTGTAAGAGCATTGACTGCATGAAATGCAGCGTCCTCCTTAAGCACTTTTAAGCAGTGACTCACTGTCGCGGGTCTTCTTTTAAAGCAGTTATTAATATGTCCATTCCATCCTTCACATACATTATTTGTTCTATGCCTCTCACCAAAACAACACCACAGTTTTTTTTTCGGCATCCAAAATCTAGCCACATAATTAATAAATTGCTGCAAATTTTTATTACTTCCGTTAGCATCACTCTCTGCTATGATGTATCTGAATCCATCTTCAATTTTTGATTCTGGCAGAAGAGGTAAGATGGTGCAAAGAGAAACAATTTTTGTAGCGTTAGTCTTTTTTAAATTGAGACTTTTAGCTTTTCTCCGCAATTGGTTTTGAAAATGGTAAAAACAACCGTGATGTTCAACCATAGGAAACACTACTTTGACTGCACTAATGAAAGATTGTTCAAAATCAGATATAATTTTCGAAGGACCCCATTCTGGGATTTGAGATTTGATGAGATTCATCATGAGAATATATGTTTCTTTTTTTTTATTGGTCAAAAGCACATATACAACAGGGACAACAAAGTTTTTGTCATCAGTGCTTCCTAAGTCACAGAAAAATACGTAGAGCTGAGTAAATGGCTTCGGACATTTCTTGAAAGTGCCGTCGCAAAAAAAGATTTTACCAATTTTCAGCAGTTCTCTTGCTTCTTCCGATGCAAAGACTAAAATTCTTTCGTCTTCATGACTATAATCAGCTAAACAAAAATCCTTATGGTCAAGAGGAATTTCAAGTTCTGTAACATCTTTATATGCCATTTTTTTAACAGAATTAATTTTTCTTATTCTTCTGTATGCCACAGATTTGAATTTTTCATAAGATGGTATTTTTTGAACAATGTTAAGTCCTTTATTTTTGATTGAGGCTACAGTCTTTTTATAAACGGCTGGAACTGTTTCTTCTGAAGTAGTAGCCTTTTCTAGGAAGGACCCTATTATTTCACAAACCGTGTTTTTATTTTCATCTGGCTTGCAGTTATCAGAATGCTTAATTTTTTTAACCACCTTTGATTCATCCTAAAAAAGAAACAAAACATAAGATACGAACTTTAAAAATATTTATACTATATATACTTATACACAATATACAGCTAAATAAATGGAAAAATAAATAGCATCAGCTAGTGGCACTGCGGGCAAAAAGACAGTTACACATACCTGTGATATAGTAATCGTCCCCTTACATTTTGTTTTCTTGTAATAGCGGCACCTCCATACTCTGTTTAAATTTTTATACTTTGTGTGAAAATGGTATTGATACCCATTGTGTAATAAAAGTCGGCCCCGGCTCTGTTTCAGAAAAATTAAATCGGATTCGCACATTTTTCTGCTTTTTATGACAATCAAATCATATGAACGACACAAGAAACAAACGCAATGAATGTCAGTCATTAGAATGAATTTTCAAATAGTTTCTAACACTTCAAGAAAGGATATATTAATATACTTATATTGTTCAAGTGCTTTTAACTCTCTTAAGTAGTTGAAAACTTGACTCTGTTATTAATAATAAATATAAGTGCCATTTGCACCATTGGATATGTTTGCCCCATCAATAATGGTAGCAATGGAGCAATGGTGCAAACGGTACATCATAGTATCATTTGCACCATCAATAATGGTAGCAATGGAGCAATGGTGCAAACGGTACATCATAGTATCATTTGCACCATCAATGGTACTGGTCAATGGTGCAAATGACACTACGGGACAAGAACATAGCACTTCATCATTCCAGCCGTAAAACGTCCACTATCCGTCATGGATCTCAATGAGGGATAGTTGCCATACTCACCACTCTTGGCAGGCGGGTTGGAAATAATACATTTATTGTGTATATGGTATTAGACGAACTAATTCAATTATGTGCTTCATTCAATTTAAATGTGTTTTGTTTTTATTTTGTAAATTGAGTATTCTATGTAGCTTTTTTCCCTATTGATTAAGCACTTGACTTTAACTTTATATCAATTCATCCAGTACCTTGGCCTCTACGCATTCTACCAATTTAGTTGCATGTATTTGCTATTTAAACGTTTTTGTCTTATTCTACCTATTTTTGTTGTAATTTTTTTTCAATGCCAACACAGGGAGGAGGTTTACAAGTCGTCTGTATTTTTTTTACATCTACTATCTAATTTATTTTAATAGCCCATCGGATCCTACCTGTTTTAACCGTGGTACCACGGCTTTTGTACCACGGAGGACCACGGGTTATTTTTTCCCCGTAGACCCCACTGCTCCAGTTTTAAGTTATCTTTTTGAATACGAAACTTTCCGTGGGCCCCCATTCCTCAGAAAAAAAAAAATCCCCATAGTTCCACTGCAATAGATATGTCAATCCTACAGCCGGGCAAACGCCCCCATCCTTTTTTATTTTTCGTCTCGGTCCAGACCGATAGTCCTTACATAATAGTACTGGATAAATATTTTTGGGTACGTTAAAATACACTTCCATAATGGACCCATTTTTTTTAAACTAGATCTACGGCATGTATCCCATGCCGAATCGAGGGAACTCCTTAAACTGATGAAGAAGACTACAGAAGGTAATCGACACTCTTCGTTAATATTAGGGATTAAAGTATGAAATTGCCGATTTGTACTGAAAATTTTAAATTCGTTTTCTTTTTAATTTAACATATTTATTTAAACAAAATAATTACCATTATTATCTATAAATTGCTGCCACCTAATAGGAAGGTATTGACCTTCCTATTAGGTGGCAGCAATTTATAGATAGATAATATGCTTTTGCGATAGAACTCTGGTGATCTAGATTCGACAAACTGTGTGAAAGCATTTTGTACTTCCTCCTGAGAAGAAAACTTTTTATCACGTAGAAAATTGTCCAAATCACGAAAAATATGGTAGTCCGTTGGAGCAAGGTCTGGCGAATACGGAGGGTGACGAATGGTTTCTATAGAAATCATCATAGCATTTTCTGTAGAGTTAAAACGGTTTATCGTGCTGTATGAGGTCTCGCGTTATCATGGAGCAGTAATGGTGAAGATCGATTCATGAGTACTCATGGGGCTGTTTCACTACTAGTTTTGCTATCATTGCTCGGAGTTCGGCACAGTAGACATCTGTCGTTATTGCTTGACCATATTGGAGAAAGCTATAGTGAATAACACCATGCTGAGACCACCAAACAGTTACCATTTACCTTTACATTACCTTTTTATTGGTAAGCTTTGCTTTAGGACACTGTCGCGGCGTCTGACCTAAGGTCAGCCATTGCATTTTTCGCTTACGATTATCGTAAAGAATCCATTTTTCATCTGTCATGTCACAATTCGATCCAATATTCCTTTATTTCTATCGTTATATGTATGTATCGTGTGTAGTGTTATATGTATCGATTCAACAAGGCAACACAAGTTTCAACACGCGTTTCTTTCTGCAGATCAGTCAAACATGAGGCACCCATTTTTAATATTTTTTTATTTTAATGATTTAACGCAAATGAGTCAATATTGTTGGTACGTTGGGACGTTACCTCGTTAAACCATGCCGCTTATTCCTGGGTAGTTTGGCTCGGATCGGCTTCCACCATCTCTTTCAATTCATTGTTATTCACCTGTGTGGGCAGTCTTCCACGTGGTTCGTTCTTCAAATCAAAGTCACGAAAGCGTTTAAAGCAAAATCGCACGGTGCGTTCATTAGCAGCCCCCTCTCCAAACGCAGCATTGATATTGCGAGCTGTTTCGGCCGCGTTAGTTCCGCGTCGGAACTCGTATTGAAACATCACTCCAATTTTTGAAGTATCCATCTTTCTTGTCTAAACTGAATAAAAAAAACAACCGAAAGTCGTTAATCGAATGTTGCACATTTTTTAAAAGGAACTTCATAGGTACCATGTGAAAAAAGTTTTACTCAAAAATCTCAAACCATGAAGGTTCTATCACAGATTACAGAAACTAAGTTCTATGTCAATTCGTAGTACCTATTACAAGAGGTTAAGTATATCGATGGATATACTTAACCTCTTATTATTAAACCTACCTGTCATCAGGGTCATTGAATACAATATTTTAAGGTAATAAGATAATTATGCATAGAACAATTATTTGGTATTTTATTATACTATTATCTATAAAGTGTAAATTTCTTCCCAAAATCTCTAAAACAAAGAAACCTAAGCGCTTGGCCCATAACAAATTGCACTTCAGACAATTTATTCGAACAACTTACAAAGCCATCACTCACTTGAGCCACAGATTACACCTGACCTGAACGTAACTTGAGCTTAGTCACTGAAAATGAATAGTTTAGTATAAACGGTCGCAAAAATAGCTGAGACACTTATCGACTGGAAAGTTATCACGCGCACAATATAATAAACAAATACATAATTACAAGAATATTTAACAAACGTATGCCGTGGGGTACCAGCAGTAGAATGTTACTCCTCCTCACATTCCTGTGGATGCAGTAAGAGTCTGCTAAGGGATACCTTCCGGAAGATGGGCAGCAGCGTCTTTCCGTGTATCAACATCCTGTACTGCGCTCACCAAGCCGCCTGCCAAGCGTGGTAAGTATGGCAACTACCCCTCATGTAGATACATGAGGGAGGCTTGTGTTTAGTAGTGGACATTGTATCGCTGAAGTGATGATTTAACAAAACGAATGTTTTTGTTTTGTGCAGACAGGAAAAAGAGGAAGTGGCGGTATAGAAGGTCCCCAACTCAGCTTTGTGTAGCACCTGGCAAAGCTCATATGCTGCGCTGGTTTTCTGGTGGGACCCCGGAATACTCGTTCGCAAGTTTGTGTAGGATCTGGTTAGTTCAAATGCAGTAAGATTATAATAATGCCCAGGGATACCTCCGGAAGATGGGCAGCAGCGTGATTCCGTGTATCAACAACCCATTATGCGCTCGCCAACCCGCTTGCCAAGCGCGGAGAATATGGCAACAAACCCCTCATGATCAGTAGAGATCCATGCATGTCCAGCAGTGGACTTCCATGATAGGTGATAAAAGTAATTACGCGATATCATCATTCATCATTTCAGCCGTAAGACGTCCACTACTGAACACAGGCCTCCCTCATGGATCTTCACGAGGGGTAGTTGCCATACTCACCACGCTTGGCAGGCGGGTTGGCGAGCGCAGTACGGGATGTTGATACGCGATAAATACCCGATAATCCAATAAAGTTAAAATATACAATTTGTTTGGAAAAAGCTGAAGCAGCGTAATAGAGTCATGCAGAAATCATGTCAGCTTGTCCTCGCATCGCCTATCTACGTAGGTATGTTAATTAACCGCCTCCATTAAACGATAATAGGGTCAGCGTCATTAAAACCACATTAAGCTTTGATTAGCTGGTTTCCTGAATACCAAGGGTTGCATAACCTTTAGCATTTAGTAATTTAAGGTCTGAATGTAGTAGAAATTATAAATGACTAGCTTCTGCCTGCCGCTTCGCATGCGTTGTACCCCAATAAAAAGTAGCCTATATGTTGATCCTGGTCAACATCTACATATCTATACATGTGCTAAGTTTCAGCTCAATCCGTATGGTAGTTTTTGTGTGTAGAGATAACAAACATCTATACAACTTACGACTTTATAATATTAGTGAGACTAGCGACCCGTCCCTGCTTCGCACAGAAGTCCGTATGAACCAGTCATCGGTCATCTTGTATGAAGAGTTTAAAAACGTGGTTTTTCAAAATCGTAAAACAAAAGTTGTTTAGGTTGATGGACACAACAACCCTCTCAGATTTCTAGGGTTTTTTGTTACAGGTTGCAAACATGGAAACTAGACAGACATGTTTAACAACATTGCTTCTTATAGAATGTCTATAAATAAACAGTTTAGAGCTGTTTTTCATTAGACAATGGTTAAATATTACACGCGAATAGTTGTCGTACGTGTGAACACTCACCAACGTAAATATTTTTAGCGCAAGAGTTTTAATTTCGCTATAATTCGTAAGATTAACTCAATTTATCTAATTGAAGGGTAAAAGGGCAAATATGTTCTATATGAACTACTCAAGATGTAAAACAACTTATTAAGATATATATAAAATCCATGTTGGTTAAACCGGCTTCGCAAATAATAGTTTTTCCGTGTTCAACATCCTATACTGCACTCGCTAACTCGCCTGCCAAGCGTGCTAAGTATCATCATCATCATTCCAGCCGTAAAAAGTCCACTACTGAACAGACCTCCCTCATGGATCTCCATGAGGGGTAGTTGCCATACTCACCACGCTTGACAGGCGGGTTGGCGAGCGTAGTACGGGATGTTGATACACGGAAAGACGCTGCTGCCCATCTTCCGGAGGTATCCCTTAGCAAGCTCTTACTGCATCCACGGGCATGAGAGGAGGGGTAACATTCTACTGCCGGCACCCCACGGCTTATTCTACTGCCGGCACCCCTCGGCGTGCTGTGGAAACGATCATTACTTGGAGATCCATGAGGGACCAATGTCCAGCAGTAATGTTTTCATGATCCCGCCGTGGGGTGCCGGCAGTAGAATGTTGCCCTTCCTTTCTTGCCCGAATCTGTTAAGGGATACCTCCGGAAGATGGAAGCAGCGTCTTTCCGTGTATCTACAACCCTTACTGCGCTCGCCGACCCGCCTGCCAAGCGTGGCGAGTATGGCAACAGCCCTCATGATCAGTACGTAGTGATCCATGAGGGAGGATCTTTGTTCAGTAGTCGGCGTCATACGGCTGAGATGAAAGATGATCGTTTTTTTTATACATTTGTGATTTAATATTTGTAGATTAATCGTGTCGAAGACGATTGGGGTATTTAAATTAGCTCATTATGGGTCAGCCTTATCGTCGTATTTACATATTCACTGTGTACATCTCGAGTGGACTTCGGTTTAGATACGTACCATCCCGGATCAAGAGTTATCTTTCATGAACTGGGTCATAGTTTCTTTGTGTAAGGATTTATAGAATAGTAAAAGGGGTTTTTATCCTTATCCGCAAAATTCATTTGGAGTATCGTGTATCGCTTTCACGGTACTCGAAACTAATTTACTAACAATTTTTTTGTAATTATTTTTTATATTAAGGTTAATTTGTATCTACTTACTTTAATTGATTTTGTAATTTTTTACACATGTATCTTTGTATAACTATAACGTTCATATTATTAATTATTATTACTTATTCGTTCATAAGGAAGCAGGTCCCCAAGATACAGAATTTCCTAGTTTGGGGGGCAATGATGTAACTAAACTATGTGTAATATGTTGTTTTTGAACTACTTGAAATCCTTAAGTAGTATTATTTACTTTAAGGGTAGTAGAACTTTTTGTGAAGTGCTTATCCGGGGAAGTACCACCACCATACCACTTTCTGCCGCCAAGCAGTAATGTAGTATTTACATTGCTGTGTTCCGGTTTAGAGATAAGGTGGCCGGTAAAATTACGGGCACATGAGACCATACAACTATGTCTTAGAACATGACCTAATTGGTACATATTACCGCTATAGGTACATCAGGTGGGCCTTCGGCTGGTCTTGTCATTAAGTCGTATAAAAATACTTGATTATGTTATTTTATTTTATGAACCGTATGTTCATACAAAACTTTCAAAAGTCCGTTAATGAAGTATTACTTGATAAAATTTAATCAACGTTTACGAGTAAGGGGGTTAGCCATAAAGTTATCTTAGATACTTCCCATCTAATTAGAACATCCTGCTAATCTCACTTCCTATTTATATTAATGAGTAAGTATTCAATAAGCAACGTGTCTGTAACCTTAGACGCAGAGAGAAAGTAAAGCAAGATTAGAATGTAGCCTAGAAAAAGATATAAGCTAATTTCATCTAGGCAAACGGAGTGTGAAGCACAACAGTGAGTAGTTGTTATTTATTATTTAATAACATAGTTAGATAAATGTCAGGCTATTATAATCGGTGGTTCTCGACAGCTCGCTAAAATCGATTCCTTTGATGTGCTCCCCCAACTTTATTACAACAGACATATAATCCCATTCTCTCCTACAGTCAAAAATCTTGGTATTATTATCGACTCCACACTAAGTTGGATACCACATGTAAAGGAAATTTCTCGAAAATTCTATGCTACCCTCCACTCTCTGTCTATCTAAAAAATCGCTTTAAATTCTTGACTGACTCGCACGACAGGTCACTCAGATCAACCAGCAATCTTGTTCTTGAAATCCCGGCTCACAGAACATCTTTCTGCGATAGGTCTTTTTCAATCTTAAATTTCAAAATTAATATTATGTTACTTTTATAAGTAGGCTTACATTTTTTTTATTTTATTTTAAACTGACTTGTCCAAAAACATGTAATTTGTCAAAGGATATGAATAAATAAATAAATAAATAAACAAATCGCAGCTGTTAGACTCTGGAATTCCCTTCCGTATTATACAAGGAAAGTTGACTCCAAGGACTGTTTTCAAAAGCTCACTCACCGGCACTTTTTAAAATCTCTATAAATTTTTCTTTTATCTAGCAATTAATGATGTAGTTCCTACCTTAATCTATTTATGACATTATAATATTATACTTATCTATATATTTACTAGCTTTTATGTATTTATTTATATTTATTATGGTATATAGTTATTATTTAAGGTGTGTTTTTAGTTTAATAAGTTTTATATTTTTTTTTTGTGTATGTTAGCACGCCTGTCTTTCTGTCTTCGACCTTTTTTAATGCCTTCGGCATTATGCCCACCATTTGTATACTGTTTTTTTGTAAATTGTGTGCAATAAAGGATTAAATAATAATAGTTTATGCTAGAACATTGTCACTTTGTTTTTAAATGTTTCTTGTTATTATGTTTAGTTTTAAGGTGTGCAATAAAGTATTTTCTATCTATCTATCTATCTAGAATGTTACCCTAAAATTAACGAAAAGTGAAAACGAACAAATTAATGGATTGGTTTTGTCTACCACAAGTCCAACTTGATATCTTTACTCTTTAGTAATACACGAGCCGATTACAGATAAAGAAAAACCAAGCGTAGTGTACGCGTGTAGATTGAAATAGAATAACTTTTTTATTACGAGCATAGAATGCAGAGTTAGAGTAATACAATTTTTTGTGAATAGTTCATCCGGGGAAGTACTTCCACCATTGATACCTATTTCTGCCTCCAAGCAGTAGTATACATTGCTGTTTCGGTTTGAAGGGGGCCGGGGAAATTACGGGCACATGAAGACCTTACAAGTTACAACTGTATATCTCAGGGTGACGGGCGCAATGCAGTACAGCGTTGGTCACGTGCCTTATGAACGTGATTACCATTGTATAGCAGTTTTAATAGGTAGAGGTCACCGCTTAACACTAGCAGGGCTAGCATGGCCGGAGATATTTTATCCACGGGGACAGGACAAAATACTATTCCCCGCTGTCAGTTTAGTCCACCCTCCGAGCATGGTGACAGGTGGATAAACTATAGCTATAGGAGTGAGTATCCACGTCCAATGTCAAAAAGTGATATAATTCTCTTTCCCCCTGTTGCCGTGCTTTGGCAGGTGGATAAAATAATTTTATCCCTTGTCAGTGGAAATAACCGGTGGACAAAAGTTTTATCCGCAGCCCATGCTAGCCCTGCTGGTGGGCATTGGGCATGTCTCGTCGTTCTGTCGTAAAATTAAAATGCAACGCTGCGCTCGCCAACCCGCCTGCCAAGCGTGGTGAGAATGGCAACAACTTGGAGATGTCTAGCCTAAAGTTCTAACCAACATTTCGAAGACCTACGTGGCTAAGTTGTTCTACCTACCGGCTCAAACGTTTGTCCCCTACGTTTGCTTTTCTGCATGTATTTGTCTCGGTCTGGCTTTTTTCTTTGTATGCAGGCTTTATTCTATGTATGTATATTTTCTAAGTGTGGCCTCTGACCACACGGCCAGGGAGTGGTGGTGCAGTTCGTTGCAGGACGACTACCTCTGCGTCTTTGTGATTTCTAATGTATTCCGTGACGAGCGGGAAGACGATTTCTCTTCAAGATGCCTTGTAGAGAGGCGAAACACGTGTCGAATTCTTTTTGAGTGTTTTTCAAGCGGCCTTGTCACTATATAATTGTTGGTCACTTATATATTACAATGGATTTCCGAAAAGTCACGCCTGAATCAATTATTTTCTTAAACATAGACCACATAACGTATAGACGACCTCTGTGGCGCAGCGGGCGAAGGTCCGCCTGCGACGGGTTCGATTCCCGCCTCGGAACAAATGTCTGTATGATCTGCAGATATTTGTTCAGGGTGTTCTGGGTGTTTTTCTATATATAATAAAAAATATCTATCTATGTAGTATAATGTATTAAGTATGTCAGTCATCTTGTACCCATAACACAAGCTCTGCTTAGCTTGGGCCTAGATGGTGCTGTGTGAATTGTCCAGCATTAAAAAAAAAAAAATAACACCAAAGCTCTATACGCTCCGAGACGTACAGCGTAGGCCCTACGCTGCCATGGCTATTATTATTTTACTGTGGCAATGGAATGCCTTATTAAAATATTCTCTACCGCAAAACTGAAGTCCTAACGAACATAGCTTGTCTACGCTTCGAGATAAAGAAAAGTCAAGCCCCGCCCGCAGTGCAGTGTAAATACTAAGAAATGTCGTGGCTTTATCCGTCGGTCATATTCAAACTAAGCTAAGAATATGGTATAGGTCCTGGGCAAGCCTAATCCATCTTACAATGTCCCAGGCACTGCAGCGTCCCTTACATCATGCTGAGCGCAGTATGGGATGTTGTTACTCGGAATGACGCTGCTGCCCATCTTCCGGAGGTAGCTCTTAGCAAGCTCTTACTGCATCCACGGGCAAGAGAGGAAGGGCAACATTCTACTGCCGGCACCCCCTGCTTTGACTCTGTATAAATAATTTAAGTGCGAAAGGCCAATTATCGATTTATTTCTTTTTATCTTCCTCTACCATATAATTAAACCACGAGAACTGCAACACACTCAAAACGTCGGTATAAGTGAGAGTAGGACTTATTCTTACTCTCACGTTATTACGCGATAAGTCTCAATTGTTGCATTTACTTTGTCCTTTGGAGCTTAATAATGGGTGTGTTTATGTTTATTTGTTGTATTTACATTGTGAATATCACTTTCCCAAGGAAAACTATTAAAAGGGATAAAAATAGGGAATAGGAAACTAATGAAACCCCTAAACAACCTTATACTAATATTGTAACGAGATGGTTTCCTGACTGACTGGCTCATCAACAGCCGAAACGAAACACTGAAGATACAAACTAAATATGGAGGGTATGTTTCTTTTATTACGAAGACAAGCAATAAAAAAGCAGTTTTCGAAATTTAATCCCTAAGGGATGCAAGTTTGTATGTATAATCGTTATTTTACACTTAATATTCTGGGATGTTTGTCTTGACGTGGGTGAAACCACGCGGGTCAGCTAGTTTTATATAAAGTCCTCACTAACCCGAGACCCGCAGCCTGATTACGTATGTAGCGACAGGTTTGCAACAGGCGCAAATCTGTCAAATTTCATATAGTTAACAGGTGTTGTATTTTCGTCACTTAGTTTATTCACGAATCGACGTTTAACAGCGGTGTTCGCGAGATTTACGCCTGTTGCAAACCTGTCGCTAGATACGTAATGAGGCTCCCGAGACAAAGAAAAGCCACGCGTTAAGCGCGGGGTGGAAACGAACAAAGGAATGCCATAGCTATTACCCATGGCCATGGAACGCCCGAGGCGGTGAGTAGCGACATCTACCGCGCGCGCGAGGCGTCACGTGAAGCTGCGCATACGTGGATTTCTGACGACATTATACTGATATCTTTACAATTCGCCTCGCTTATACAATAACATCAATAAAACACATATCATACACAATTATAGCAACCACCAATTAGGTAAAGTCTTACGCAAATGGTTGGAAAAATTTGATTATAGCGGTATTGAGGACCTGCTTCGGTAGGACTCCACACCCGGCCAACATTTGTTTTAGTCTTTAAGTACCTACTTGTTTTCTTACAATTTTATATTATTTATGTTTTCTTCATACTGTGTTTATAATAAAATGACCATGTAATTATACATCTACGTGTAATTTAGACCCTAAGGAAGAGCCCTGTTTCCTGGGCCACAGCGTTTGCTTCTCCAGGATAGGGAGTCATGTACATAGATAAAGTTTTTTGGAAAATAAATACATTTTTCATTTCATATTTCTGTACAGACAGAGACTATATCAACCTTGCCATAAAATAACTCCCACGAAAGTTATCCGGTTCTCAGCAGCCGCAGGACTAAGTGGTGAACTATATAAGTGGCTATCACAATAGGCCATGGCCACAGTGACAGTCGCATAAACGAAATAAAAAAAAATACTGTGCCATAACGGGATTTCATAGATTTATTGCCCTAGATTTTATTTCATGCCGTGGGGTGCCGGCAGTAGAATGTTACCCCTCCTTTCATGCCCGTGGATGCAGTAAGAGCCTGCTACGGGATACCTCCGGAAGATGGGCAGCAGCGTCTTCCCGTGTATCGACATCCGTACTGCGCTCGCCAACCCGCCTGCCAAGCGTGGTGAGTATGGTAACTACCCCTTATGGAGATGCATGAGAGAGGCCTGTGTTCAGTAGTGGACGTATTACGGCCGAAATGAATAGATTTATTTATTTGTTTAAGGGTGCCTATCATCTTCACAGCCGTAGGACTTTTGTACACGTCCACAGCGGACTAAGGCCTCCCTCATGGAACTCCAAGACTATGAAGGGGTTGCTGCCGTATTCGCCACGCTTGGCAGGCGGGTTGGCGAGCGCAGGGATGTTGATACACGGAAAAACACAGCTGCCAATTTTCCGGAGAATGCAGTAATAATCTGCTTAAGGAAAGGCAGATCCTTACTGCACGGGCAATCCCCGTATTTACAAAATTAATTATTTAATGTATTTATTTTCAATTCATCTGTTGCAAATCATAAGTTTACCTGAATGCAAAATTTCTGAGGGCATTTTTGTCCCAATTATTCTTCTCAATTTAAAGACATAAGACATCAAAATAAAGAATACTTTGAGGACAGGGATAAGGATTCCCTCTCCAGTAAGAGATATCGGACATTTTGGTAAAAGATGATCTTACTACTGGCGATTTTTTAAAATCTAAAACGTAATAGAAGTTAATCAATCTATACTAATATTATAAAGTTAATGAGTTTGATTGTTTGTTTGGTTGAACACTAATCTTAGAAACTACTTGCTCTTGAGGCTCAGGAATATTTATCGTAAGTAGGTACAAAATGAATACGCATATTATTATAGCAGCGATGCAAAACACCTCTCGTGACGTCACACAACTATACTTCCACCAAGCTAAAAATATAACAGCATTGCAGCTCATATCTAAGATAACGCTAATACGGCTGTGTAACCCTGAACCATTTCCTAGAACACTATTTTAGAGATTGCAACAGCTATTGCGTTAAATAGTTACATTTACAATCTGGAACGTTTGTTATTTCAATCAATTCATATCTGAGAATATGCGGTAAAATGTTACCCCTCCTGTCATGCCTAGGATGGAGTAAGAGTCTGCTAAGGGATACCTCCGGAAGATGGGCAGCAGCGTCCTCCCGTGTATCAACATCCCGTACTGGGCTCGCCAACCCACTTGCCAAGCGTAGTATGGCAACTACCCCTCATGGAGATCCATATGGGAGGCCTGTGTTCAGTAGCGGACGTTTTACGGCTGAATTGATGATGATTATTATCTGAGATTTTCTAGAAATCTTCACGTACAAACAGTTGTCCGCAACAAGGCAAGACTCCTATTTCTGAAACACTATTTAGATTTAGGCCCCCGCGAGTTAGACGCCCAAGCATTGACGATGTCCCGCGTCAGGGATTTAACCTTTTTTCAGCAGTTACAAAACATTCGGAATTGATGTTTCATGTTTTGAATTTTTCATGTTGTAAACTCCTTATTGGTTTACACGATTGGTTAATTAGTACAACATAAAAAAATACTAGTTTTTAGGATTTAATGTATAAAATCAGTAGATTTTCAGTCTACAGGTGAAAGAAACCAATTTATAAATGCATCCTTTTCAAAATGGTAGAGGATTTGACACAGTTACCTACCAATAGTTATTAGTTTATTTTAGCCGAGAATTACTGTTTTGACATTTCATTTCAAGCTAACTTTTCGCGTCAGTTTGTATGCAGCCCCCTCCCCCCCTCGTTTGTAATAACATGTACACATTTAAACAGCTTATATCTTATATTAGCCCTTAGAAAATACATGAACCCTGCAAGGGCATGGCAATTTTGTGTCATATAAAATAAATCGTTCACATTCATATAAACAATTACATGCGCCTTAAATTAAGTGAAGTTCTGAAATACGCCTAAAACTCTGTTTGTTTTAATAAAAAACTATCCTAAGTATTATACATGACAGTTAAAAAACGATCCTGCGATTATTTAAAAAATCGAATACGACGTCGTGTAATGGTCGTTGTTCACTTAAACTACAAGTTGTTCTCCACGAACTTAAAACGAGCGAGCGACTGCTTTCCATGAAGTTCCATTGCATTTGAACCTGATTTGTGGCGGGAATAGAACCGGCAACCTGCTGCGTTTCAATTGGCTACTAACCGTGTCTTGGTAGAATCTCCTTAAGTTTACATTTTATAAAATTCCGGGCATATTATGTTCGAGAATTATGCTCGAACAAAAAATATCGATTAATAGATCCTAGAGGTATATCTCAATAACCACGCCACTTCAAAATTCCCCACGACAATTGCGGACATGCATACAAAAATATTCAGTCGAAACGCCTAGTGGCCACAAAGAAATACGTTCTCTTCGCTCGCTGGTTCGATAACGCTCATGGTAATGTAATTAAAATTAAATAAGCTTAAAATATAATTAATTTTAACAAAGGCAACTCAGTATTACACTTTAAAGTGAGTCTTGCTGTCGTATAAACGAGCTGCTCAATTAAACGACAACGCTCTCTCATGGTCAAATAATAAACGTTAAAAAAAGCTATAATTAAAAATCACTTTACAAAGAATGTAATTCACATGCCTGTAGACAGGATGTGTCGCTCTCTAGATAGCTGTGTTCCACTAATGTATGTAAACTACGTCTTGTGTGAATAAATAATCTTTATCTTTAAGCTTGTGAGAATACGTACATATACACTAAATAGCACAATATTAAACATAAGACTATAATTATTAAACATATGTATTTACGCACTCTAACAACTATCTGGTACCCGAAATACAAAGCTTACTTTGGGGACTAAAAAGAATTATCTCTGCCTATCTCCACTTCGCTTTTCAAATGCTGAGCTAGTGCGCTACAACCATAAGTTATACAAAACAAAATGGCGGACTCAGCCGCCCAGCTCGGCTGTTATCGCAGCCACATTCCAGCGGACGCTAGATTACCAAACAGTTAGTAAGGCTTCACAAGGTGAGGCACAGATGCATCAAAAGTTACTACAGGAGTTGTGGTCATAATAAGAGATGTCATAGTTTAGTCAGCAGTTAGTTGGAGTAAAGCGTTGGAAAGCGAATGTTTTCGTAGCATCATTTAATAAAATAGTATTACGTAGCATTGTTTGAGGTGTAGATTAGTAAGTAGTCAGTGTGACAATGCAAGCGTCTCAGTGCATTCGATTGTTATGATTCTGACGTAGAATCATAATATTTACGCTCGATGGAAAGTTTTGATGGGTATTATTACCTACGTACTCTTTTCGGACGGTGTAGTTATGCACAAACTAGTTGTTATAACAAGTGCAGGTGAACATTATTCTATTGCAGTCAAAGATTTAAATCGATAGATAGGCCCTTACCGCAATGAGATTTGTTTTCACACGAAATGAGTGAGCTCATTATACTGAACTCATGGAATCAATGTACTACCTCTAAACAGAGCGTTAGCCAGCTGTGGTGTGATGGTGTGTGTTATTTTTTCCAGAAAGTTCGTGCAACGTGATTGCACAATAAATGGTAACAATAACAGTTTGGTTTAACGGCAACACCCGTGTGAGCATCATTGTTATCAAACATCTAAAGACAATGCCACAGTTGTTGGTGTCAGTGCACATGTAACGATTTAAATGATTGTTTGCAGTTGAAAATAAAATAGAAGATCAATAGAAAATCAAATCCAGTCCAATAGAAAAATTTGTATTTGGTAGGTTGAAAAAGAAAAGAAGAAAATGAGTTGGGAGAAAAAAATAAAACTAGTCGAAGAGAAAATAGATAATTTGCCTGGATTTTCACCATTCTAGACAGATTTTAATAGTAATTTAATTCTGGCCCAAAGTAAGCAAATACAGCTAATTTATTAATCTAGGTGTGTAAACCTTTTAGGGCAATTTTAAGGCACATACTTGGCATACACCTAGTATTTGTCAAGCTAGTTGATTTCAAAGTCGTCTATTAGCCAACTAAATGTTGAAAAACGTATATAAAAGGCCAGGTGAGTGTCGCGCCACGCGCCATGTTGGGTTCCGTAGTTAACCGTAGTAGACCTGTTGTTAGAATTTGGTGTATGTTTCTTACGTGTACTACAACATATTAACAGGTATATTAATACACATAACCCAAGCCCGGCGCAAACGAAATATATCTCAGTTTTTTTGTTATTTTGTGGACATTGATTAACAGTCAGTTTTCTTTCTTCTTTTTCTGTGGTTGACTTAGTCAAATTGCCTTTGTAAGGTTTAGTATATTTTTAAGTTAAAGTAACTCAATTATGAGTTTTCGATTTTAACTACTCCGGTATGTTTGGTAAACCGCATCACTTATTTGAGCGACAATATCTCCGAAATTAAAAAAGCTACGTTAACCATTATAGTATATAAGGTTCCTTGTTGTTCTACGGAACCCTAAAAAGAGTTTGGTCAACCCTCTAAGGTAACATACGTACTTGGCAGAAGCCAACATTAATGCCATTATAAATAACAAAGCCAAGACACAACTCAAGGCAATAATAGGGTTTCCTGGTACTAGTGCCAAATAAGTTCTGGTTTCCAATTAGTCACATATGACGATTGAATCAGAAATGTTTCCATTCTGTGACTCATTCCTTCGCAGAAAACTTTAAGCTTGAATCGCTCAAAGTTGTTTTTAAGGAAAACATGACGATCGGTACCTGCACTAAATGACGCAGTTTTAAAGAAAAATATGTTTTATACAAAACGCGTCATTTACCATTACTTACTTACTGCTGCGGCGCAAATACCCGAAGACCGCCAGGCTTCTCTTTCCGCTGCCGTTTCAGTCCAATTGACGGCGTGAATTTCCTCTAGGTCTTTAAGCACTTCATTATTCCAGCGCTACCGAGGGCGCCGAATCGGTCTACGACCATTAAGACAACCTAAGTGAGCTCCTTTTTTCTCTTCTCAACTTAGGCTGAGTCAGACGCCTTTTTGTAACTGTTTCTTCTTAGTTTAATTTGTTATTTTGTTATTTTCTCTCTCCTGTTGTCTTTTATTTTTTTTGTGTTTTGTTATGAGTGTTACAAATAAATGTTTTATCTATCTATCTATCTTTTGACAGCACGATCATCGCCCATGCGGATTACGTACCCGAGCCACCGGAGTCTTGACGCTTTTGTTTCTCCTACGATTTTAATTCAACTTTGACATCAATAAAAACATGGCTAGACCATAATTACTTGAAAATTAATATAAATAAAACTAAACTTATACATTTTAGACAACGCGAGACTGCTGCACTTACTCCCCTTGACATTAATCACAATATTAACAAATTTATTTATTTATTTATTTATTTATTTATTTATTATGAAACAAAATCACACAGCTCTTAAAAACTACCTAATTAAACTTATGTACATAACATAAAGCCAATAATGGATTTAATTTTTACAATTAGATCATATTATGTATTCCGACCGTCGCTGATGAAATACATAAGTAATAAATGTATATAACATAAATTATGCTGAATTTTATTATAATATATAGTGTGAAACCTGTGTGTGTGTGTGTGTGTGTGTAAGTGTGTGTAGGCTCACATGCTAACTCCAGTTTCTAAAGAGACTGGGTAGCAGGTGAACCATGTTCGTGTGTGTAAGGAATTAATGTGAGGAGAGAGGTTTGTGTGCAAGTATTGTATGCGCCTCCGTTATTCCAGTCTCCAATGAATCTGGGTAACAGAGGCGCACCAAAGTAGGTGTGTGTGTATTTGAGGGGAAGGGGGAGTATGAAAAAAAAAAAAAAAAATCGAAGAAATTAACTCTACAAAATTTCTCGGACTTACACATCGACAAAAAACCTAATTGGAAATCACACAGTCAGTTATACAAATTAGCAACAATTGTTAATACGCAGACACTCCTTATAACTTATCATGGTATAATTGAACCAAATATTCGATATGAAATAATATTTTGGGGTAATTCAACGGACGTCGAAGAGATCTTCAAATACCAGAAACGTTGTGTTAGAGCTATGTTTCGTCGTAAAGTAACTGATTCGTGTAGACCTTACTTTACAAGTTATAAAATCTTGACCCTACCTTCCCTGTATGTTTACGAAACAGCCATGTTCGTTAGTAACAACCCTAATTTATTTTGTCAGCTGTCTGATATCGTCATTCGAAATCGATGAGATCAAAACAAAATCTGTGTGCAAAATTCGAAAACAGCGTTGATGCGCATGGCTCCTTCCATTTATAATAAGCTACCTAAGTCATTATGGGAACTACCACTTTTGCAATTTAAGAAAAAGTTGAAAGCCGCATTGGAAAGTAAATGTTACCACACAGCAGATTAATTTATGAGAGACAAAATGTTTTTATAAAATAACTTTTATTGATAGCTCTTATTATAATTTTATGTAATTGACATGTATAATAATTGAAATATTGTTTGAAAAGTTTAGACATTGCACACCGTTACACGGTAGGAATACATTGATTCCTTTTAAATACATAAAACATCTATGTTCACTGTACACATGTATTTCAAGCAATAAATGATACTTTACATATAATGTATAATACCTTATATAATATTAAATCATGGTTAGGTTTGAACTGAACACTCATATGAACACGTGGCCTGTCACTGCGTTAAATCGCGAAGAGTGGAAGAAGGGAAGGGAGGCCTTTGCCCTGCAGTGGGACAGTGGTGGCTAAATAATGAATAATGGTTAGGTTTAGGTATTATTATAATATTTTTTTTTATACATAATTTGTTGAATGTAACATATTTACTGAACCTTTAGTTAAAGCTTAAGATGCTATAATAATAAATAATACATGCAACACTATATTTCTGCACGCCCACGATGACTGGCAGAGAATGCTTTAGCATTAAGTCCATGCACAATTTTTTATGTGTTAAATAATTGAGAAAGTACATTGTAAGATTTGAATCGAGTTTAAATCGAGTTTCTCGATAATAATATCGATTCACAGATGGACGCGCATCACGGTCCGCTGCGGGCGCTCGCGCAAGATGGGGTGGAAAGTTGCGCGTGCGTTTGGAGATATAAATTGCGAGTTTTTAGATTTAGTAAATCACGCGACGACGAAGAGTATGGGAATGCTGCAACGTCTTATAATGTTACATAAAATGTCGTAGCGTCAATTAGGATGTTCTAGTTGTTAAGAAGCTAATAGGTAGATACCTACTGTTTCATTGATGACCACCGTAGCGCAGTTGATTCAATAACCGGCTGTGATGCAGGAGGTAGCGGGTTCGATTCCCGCCGCGGGACAAATATTTGTGTTTTTGCAGCACATTAATATGTGTCCTTGGTCTGGTTATTTGTCTATTTATGATACGTATGAATTTACAATGGCGTGGGGTGCCGACAGTATATCGTCTTTCCTCTCTTGCCCGTGAATGCAGTAAGAATCCGTCAAGGGACACCTCCGGAAGCTGGGTTGCAGCGTTTTTCTGTGTATATAAATCCAGCACTGCGCACGCCAACACGCGTGCCATCGTGGCGAGTATAGCAACAACTACTTATGATCACTACTTACTTGTAGATTCATGATGAGGTAGGGCCTATGTTCAGCAAGGTACGTCCTACGGCTGAGATGAAGATATTCCCTTCACCTTCAGATAATTCCTAGTACAGCGAACACTTGAGAGTACGCGAAGTTTCCTTGGAGCGGAAAATGCCTACATAGACGTCTTGTATCGATCCGAACAAACAACACAGAGACCACCCTTGTCATCTTGTCAAAAACAATGTCGTTTACAAGGAATGATGTGGTGTCCATTCATAGAGTCCCTCAGGCCCAGCAGGGGCTCTCTAGGCCAAAAAACATCGTAGCCAAGTTTACAACACGTATTCAAAGAGACAATATGCTAAGTGCTTTTCGAAAGACTAAATCACTTTCATCGGACGACCTGAACATTGCTGGCTCATCTCTGAAGATATATTTGAATGAACATCTAACCTTAAAAAAGAAGCGTTTATTTCGCAAATGCCGCGAGGCCGCCAAGGAACTCCAATACAAGCACGCTTGGGTCAAAAACAGTAACATTTTCCTCAGGGAACAGGACAACAGCCAGGTCTTCATCATCCGCACGGACCAGGATCTCGAGAACATCAGACAAAAACCTAAACATGGCAACCTTCAATAATACATTGAAAACGTTATCAGTCTATTATCAGAATTGTAGAGGCCTACGAACTAAATTAAATTTACTATATCTAAACATTCTATCTCATACATATGACATCATTGTATTAACTGAAACGTGGCTTACTTCCGAAATTAATAACAATGAATTTATCGACAGTCGTTATGTAGTATATCGTTGTGACCGCGATAGTACTGCCACTAACAAGAGGGATGGCGGTGGTGTCTTAGTTGCTGTTTTGCGAAGACTACAGTCTTCATTAGTAGATATCTCTAGCCTCACAAATATTGAACAATCAAATTTAATTGAACATATTATTATTGAAATTCCAACTTCTGATAGCATGAATAAAAATATAATTAGTGCTGTTTACATACCTCCTGCAAGTGGAACATTAGTTTATGAGAACCACTTTGGTTTACTGCATGATATTCTTATGAACACCGCCCATGACTTATTTTGCATTTTAGGTGATTACAACATCCCTGAATTAAATTGGCATTCAGCATCAAATCAAATGTCGGGTCAAGCCAACTTTTTAATCGGTTCTGGATCATCACGCACAAGCTGTGCTTTAATTAATTTTCTCTCTCTGACTGATGCCAAGCAGTATAATAGCCTTGAAAATTTGGACGGTAACATTCTCGACCTGTATTTGTCTAGTTCCCCAGCTATCATTAAATCTGAATCAGACAGCTCACTGGTCAGTGTCGACCCAGCACATCCCCCATTTACAGCACTTTTTAATTTAAATCATGACACTCAACCTATGATTAGACGTTCCTTAGTAAAATACAATTTCTACAAAGCTGACTACAACTTAATTAACGCAGAATTAAAAGATACTGACTGGAATTCACTGTTAGCCAGCGGCTCGCCAGATGAAGCTCTTGATGCTTTTTATAATGTGGTTAACAATGTTATAAAACAGCATACGCCAGTTGCTAGCTCTAGACAAATCAATTATCCCATCTGGTTTTCACACTCATTAATCAACACTCTGAAGAAGAAAGAAAAATTTTGGATTAAATGGAAAAAGTATGGAAATCTATATGACTATGAGAAATTTTCACAATGTAGAGCTCTTTTTAAGGAAAAATGCAGTCAATGTTATAATAATTACATAGAATCTGTGGAAGACAACATTCCTAAAAACGTTAAGCACTTTTGGAGGTATATATCTAATCGCAAAGTCAAATCAGACATGCCTTCCACCATGAAATATAAAAACACCATAACAAGCGAGCCTAAAACTATATGTAACTTATTTTCTGATTACTTTAAATCCGTTTTTGAACCAGCTGCCTCCACCTTAGAACACTGGGTGCCTCCGTCTGTCATATGTGATAATTCAAATATAATATCCCAACTCTACATTACTGAACCCTCCATATTAAAGGAATTACATCAGCTAGATTCCAGCAAAGGACCGGGGCCAGACTTAATCCCCCCTAATTTTCTCAAAAAAACAGCGGTTTATATTAGTAGACCTCTATGCATCTTATACAACAAATGCTTAGCCGAAGGAGTTTTTCCTGAAACTTGGAAGCAGGCAAATATAACACCCGTCCATAAGAGCGGCTCTCGACAGAACATAGAGCACTATCGCCCTATTTCTATCTTGTCCACGCTGTCGAAGCTTTTTGAGCGTCTTGTGCATAATGAGGTCTACCCAATCCTTCATAAAGTTTTAATCGACGAACAACACGGATTCGTAAAACAAAGATCAACAACTTCTAACTTGCTTGTTTTCTCTAATTTCCTATTTAAAAATATTGATAATCGAGCTCAAATAGACGCCGTCTATACAGATTTTCAAAAAGCCTTCGACAGAGTGGACCACGAGCTTCTCCTCAACAAGGTAGCATTCTATGGCATTCGAGGCACTTTGTTGAACTGGTTTGCTTCTTATATTCAAAACCGATCGCAAAAAGTTGTAGTGAATGGCTATCACTCTGAAAGCATTCGAGTAACTTCAGGAGTACCCCAAGGATCTATTATTGGCCCTATGTTATTTGTCCTATTTATAAATGATATTAATAATTGTTTCTTAAATTCTAAATTCTTACTCTACGCCGATGATCTGAAAGTTTTTAAAGTTATCAGAACGGCACACGACTCTATTGCCTTCCAGGAAGATCTAGACCGGCTTTCTATTTATTGTCATGTTAATAAACTTAAATTAAGTATCCCTAAATGTTCACAAATAACTTTTACTACCAAGATAAACCGTATTCACTTCTCTTATCATCTCTGCAATGTGCCACTCACTAAAGTCGATTATCTGCGTGACTTGGGGATACACCTTGATAGCAAACTCTGTCTGAATATCCATATTGACAATATTATAAGTAAAGCTTTTAAAATGTACGGTTTCGTCATGAGATCCGCGGTCAATTTCAAACGCAGCTCTACATACTTGTACCTTTACAAAACTCTTGTCCGCTCACAACTGGAGTATGCCGTCCCCCTTTGGAATCCATTTTACGCCAAATACACGGAGTCAATTGAGCGGGTGCAACGCAAATTCCTAAGAGCTACGAATTATAGATGTCATAGACATTATCTCTCCTACGACCAACTTCTGGTCAAATTCAACGTACTCTCTCTTGAACATCGACGTAAATATTTGGAAGCTATGACTCTCTATAAAATTGTAAACGGTAACTTTGACTGCATTGACCTTTCTTCTGGCTTGGGTTACCATGTGCCTCGCACTGTGCACAAGCGTGCAGTACGGTCGGGTCACTTGTTTCACCTCAACACATGTCGCACTAATGCTGGTCTTCGCATGCCAATTCGCAGAATGATTGAATCTTATAATGTTAATTTCATAGATATTGATATTTTTGCAACCAGTACTTATCAGTTCAAATCACAAGTCCTTAAAAAGTTGTCCTCTACTTAGTTTGTAATTTTTGTCATAAAATGTTTTAATATTGTTATTCTTTTATTAATTTTAAGTGTTGTTTCTTACTTTTAACTTTTTCTTTAATTTTTATATTATGAAGGTTTATAGTAGTCCTTTTTAGGTTAGCTCTTTAGCGACTAGTTTAGTAAATTTGTTTGTTACACAATCTGAGTACAGCGTAGTGGGCCTCATTTTTAATATAACTAGTTTATAACTCTTATACTTAAGACTTAAAATGAAGCTGTTTGTTGTGCCTTTCTTAAATAAAATAAAATAAAAAATAAAAATAAAACAATCATGAGATTGTATTGTTTGCTGATGACACTTCACTTTTGTTCAAAATGAAACGACGTACCACCGATTATGACGAGGTGAATAATGCAATCTCAGAGGTTGTTAATTGGTTTAATGTCAATAACTTATTATTTAATGAAAATAAAACAAAATGCATTAGATTTACTCTTCCTAATGTAAAACAGGCTGATGCCAAGATTAAATTAAAAGGTGAAAGTTTAAACCTTGTAGAAAAAACTGTATTTTTAGGCATAACTTTAGACAATAAGCTTCAATGGGGCCCACACATAGAACAACTATCGGGTAGGCTTAGTTCTGCAGCATATGCAGTCAAAAAAATCCGCCTTCTTACAGACGTTGATACCGCTAGACTTGTTTACTTCAGCTATTTCCACAGCATTATGTCTTATGGCTTACTACTGTGGGGATGTGCTGCAGATATAGACACCGTATTTGTGCTGCAGAAGAGGGCTATTCGTTCTATCTACAATATGGGTCCCAGAGAATCACTTCGCACTAAATTTAAAGAAATAAATATAATGACAGTAGCTTGTCAATATATTTATGAGAACCTGTTGTACACCCATAAAAATATTGCTTCGTTTAAGAAAAACAGCGACAATCACAATGTAAATACAAGAAATAAGAATAAACTCGCTGTGCCCACTACTAGGCTCCATAAGGTGAAAATATCTTTTAAAGGGCAATGTATACGCTTCTACAACAAACTCCCAAGTGAGTTGCAGAAGTTATCATTGAATAAATTCAAAAACATTATTAAACGCAATCTGTGCAATAAAGCTTATTATAAAATATCAGATTACCTAGAGGACAAAACCACTTGGGACGGAATCTGCTCCAACTCCGTCAAACGTAACATAAGACAAAATAAAATTGTTAAATGATGACTATAACGACCGAGTTAGGTTCTTCTGTTCACTTCTTTTCCTAACTCGCGTGTCATCTGAAGTGAACAGATTCAATTATGTGCTTTATTCTATTTATTTGTGTTGTTTTATTTTGTAATTTGTGACGCGTCAATAAGGTCCATGCGGCCGCACTGAATAAAGTATTTTTTGATTCTTGATTCTTGATTCTACCCCATTACAGATGAGGAGGCTTGCGTTACTATATCCAATACTTCTTATATTTTACGAGTACTGATGCTGCTGGTACAATCGAAATTACTTCCATTAATATTACAATAAATAACTTTGAATTGTTCTTTTTATCTCGTATGTTTGTTTGTAAATTTCTTTATTCCCACATATCTTCCAAACAGCCGGATGAATTTTGACAATTAAGATATTGTCTTTTTTAAACTTTCGCGATCACAACACATTATTAACATACATATAACCGGGTATTTATCGCGTAAATTACCTTTATTATTTCCCGACGTTTCGCTTGGATTGCACCAAGCATGGTCCCGGGAAGACTGTAACGTCGGGAATAATAAAGGTAATTTACGCGATAAATACCCGGTTATATGTATGTTAATAATTAAGATATTATTAGATTCGTCTCAAAAACCCAAGTGGCCTTCGATTAGGTATTTAAAAAAGAGATTACAAAAATACACTTATGTCATGTCATCATTATCATCGTATCAGCCGTAGGACGTCCACTGCTGGACAAAGGCCTCCCTCATTGATATCCAGGAACTGCGATTGGAAGCGGCCTGCATCCAACGCCGACCTGCGGTTCTTACCAAGTCGTCTGCCCATCTCGTAGGTGGACGTCCTACGCTGCGCTTGCCGGTCTGTGGCCTCCATTCGAGAACTTTACAGCCCCATTGGCCATCTGTTCTGCGCGCTATATGGCCTGCCCATTGTCACTTCAACGTGCTAATCCATCTATGTCGGTGACCCGAGTCCTCCTACGTATCTTCTCATTTCTGATTCAATCCCGTAGATAAACCCCGAGCATAGCCCTCTCTATAGCTCGTTGAGCGACTCTAAGCTTATTAATACGGCCAATAGTGAAGGACCACGTCTCGGTTCCATCCATATGTCATCACTGGTAACACACACTGATTGAAGGCTTTTGTCTTCAGGCACTGAGGTATTTTGAGGTATGTTGGACAAAAGATGTCATGTATTTAAAATTAATTAGAAATAAATACAACCATTTTTATTCAATCATTCGAATTAATTTGTAATCTATGCATTTAAATGGCCTTTACATCGGCCAAGGGTGTGTGGGACCTTGCAGTTGGGTTTTTGTTCCACTTTATAATGTAATAATAACTTGTTGTGTCTCGTCTTTACTATGTTTACCTTAACTTAAAGTCTTAATTTAAGTAAGCACGCCAATTATTCCCACTACCGAGGAGGTTAGCAGGTAGAAAAGCTTTTTGCACTAGTCCACCTTTTGTACAATATTATGTAATTTGCAATAAAGTTTTTGAATTAAATATAAAAGATTTATGCAATTTTTACAAGATATTTTATCATTATTGAGTCAACATGAGTTTACCGATATTTCGTGGCAGTAACACGCTATGATTACGGATGAAACTAAGGGATTTATGAGAGACTAGCTTCTGCCCGCCGCTTCGCATGAGTTGTACCCGAATAAAAAGTAGCTTGTGTTAATACTAGTCAACATTAATACGTGTGCAAAGTTTCAGCTCACTCCGTAGCCTAGTATTTGCGTGAAGAGGTAACAAACCTCCATCCGAAGAAACTTTCGGTTTTACAATAATAGTGGGATTCTTATGTGATCTTGTATTTCTTTCATAACTCTAATATAATAAAATAAATAAATGAAATAAACTCTAGTGTCATTATTAATGCGTCATAAATAATTAATAGTTGTGACCACTACCCACAGCACCATCTAGTCCCAAACTAAGAAACATTGATTGCTAGAAAACATAAATACTAATCATGATTTTGGCCGTAAAACCAGTCCATTTGAACACGGGCCTCCCTTATGGATCTCCACGAGGGGTAATTGCCATACTCATCGCTTGGGGTTGGCGAGTGCAGTACGGGATGTTGAAACACGGACAGACGCTGCTGCCCATCTTCCGTAGATATCCCTTAGGAAGCTATTACTGCATCCACGGGCATGAGAGGAGCGGTAACATTCTACAGTCGGCACCTCACGCCTAAATAATAATATTCGCGTGATGTCCCGTAAATATTGCAAATAGTGTGCACAACCATTATAGTTCAGAATTTATATTTATTTCTCACTAATTTACTTTATATGTAGTTTCAATAACAAATTACAGAATGTTATTTGACCTTATACTCGTATCTATACTTATTCATTATAACATCCTCCTCAATAACATCTGCCGACATTTTAAGTTAATATATATTTTTTGTCTCCTTGTGATATTGCTGTTAATGGTTGTAGGTACGTAAAATACAGAGTTAATCTATCTTACTTATTAATTTATTTATAATGAAACAAAATCACACAGCTCTTAAAAACTACCTTATTATTATTACGTATAGATAGATAGATAAACTCTTTATTGTGTAAATCATACGGAAAATACAACAAAACTAACTAAAATTAACTTGAACCACAAAAACAACAGGAATACACAATCTTATCGCTTAAAGCGTTTTGTGCTTATAAACATAATATAAAGCCAATAATGGATTTACAACGAGCAACCTGACATTTCGTCTTTCATACATTGCTTTTTACTTCACCTTAACTCCACCTAAGAGTACGCAAGGAGTTTTCTTGGAGCGGAGAGTGCCCACAAAGACGTCTAGTATCGATCCGAACAAACAGCCCACAGACCACCCCGTTACAAATGAGGAGACTTACGTACCCTGTGTTTGCCGCGGTACAAATACTTATAAATAAAAATTAAACAAACTGAAATGGTTTTTTTGACTTTCAAAGTAAGGCCCTTACATCTATAATATTACATAAATAGATATTTTTTTATTATATATAGAAAAACATCCAGAACACCCTGAACAAATATCTGCGTATCGTACAGATATTAGTCCTGCGGCGGGAAGCGACCGCGCTACCTCTTGCGTCGCAGGCGGATCTTCGGCCTCTGCGCCACACTAATTGGGTCAAAATATCTAGACTTAACAATACTGAAAGCAATCCCTCAGATCGGGATAAGCTTCGACGTTAAAATACTACAAGAGTAATCCCCGTATTCACCGCTTGGCAGGTGGGTTGGCGCAGTACAGGATGTTGATACACGGAAAGACGCTGCCGTCCGTTTTCCAGAGGTATCCCTTAGGCTCTTACTGCATCCACGGGCATGAGCGGAGGGGTAACATTCTACTGCCGGCACCGCACGCCAGGCATCTTATTCGTATTACCTCTTTAAATGTTCTAGTTCGCGTTAAAACCGTTAACGGTATCGACCGACACAGGAGGAAACCTTAGCGGTGACAAGACGCAGTGTTAAGTTTCCATTCAGCAGTTTCACTGAAAAGGTGCCATGGCTTCGTACGGATAAACGTGTTCTGTTATATAAAAGCTTTTGGATGTTATAACTTATATATTTAAGGTTACAGGATTAACAGGTTTCCTTTAGTACCCGAAGTTTTGCCTTCTACATCTGCTATGTTACTCTGGGGACACGGTAGTCCCCGCCAAGACGAGTCAAGCTAAGCGCACCTTTTCTCGAAGCACTCCGTCGTTTTTTTGAACCCTCATTTTTTCAACCCAAGTTGGGTTTGCGTTATAAAAAGCCACATATTTTGACTAAGGTGTAGAGTTAATAAATAGTCTCTACATATTCTCACACACCTTTCAGTTCTGTTAGGTGCCGACAGAAGAATGCTGCCTCACCCCTCTTGCCCGTGGATGCAATAAATCAACCCAGGGATGCCTCCAGAAGATGTAGAGTTAGAATATAATTGAATATTTAGATTATTAAATAAATTAAATTCTATTAACATTTGCACGCCTGCATGCAGGCCGAATACATGTACTGACGTTTAGCACTAAGATCTGTTACTGTAATATTTTATGTATTCTGGCAAATAAATGATTGATTATGATTAGAAGCTGGGGTACGCATGAGATTTAATAACTTTTTGGGCTATACGATATCGTCCTGGCAACATTTTACATAAAATGGTTTTTGCGGGAATTTATACAGCAATCATGCTGTAGAGGACGGTGCAGTGCATAGGACATTGTTAGATGGATTAGGCTTGCCCAGAACCTATACTAGGTATTTTTTTAGATAAAGACGAAAATAGTAAAGCCCCTTTGCACACAGACAACTCTGTGATAAAATAACCTAAAAGATGTAACTACCAAAATGACAACTGGAAATCGAAATTGAACAAGAATACATATTGTGCCCTGTCGGGCCTATGTGCCAAATGGCCACTGGCCACAATATGGAGATGACATATTCTAGCTTCGAGAGCATCAAATATGTATTGCATGCAGTGTGTCGTGTGTGATATAACATTGACGGCGAATCTAAAGAAGTCAGCTTCAATATTCTTTTGAACATTGTCTACAACGCCAAATATACCGATAATTTGACATATTCTTACAACGACTTTTATTCACTAATTAGATTAGAATCTCACGTTCAAAATATTTTATCTTCCTATTTATTTTTGAATAACTTTTCTATAACGAGATTGCAAAACCCGAATTGGAAACCGAAAATGTGACTATTTGAGTATTTTTGAGCAGAGATGCCGATATTGCCGTTGCGCTTACTAAACCTTATTAAAATTAGAGATATGAATGATGTTAACATCGATTAGGTCGACACCAAACGAATAGTTGTAAGTATTTCGATTATACCACAACGTATAATAAAATAATAAAAATATCTACAATTACAATAAGCCGTAAGTGTCCCACCGCTGGACAAAGACCACCCCTCATCTCTCCATGCATCTCGATCAGCCGTCAGTTCTGTTATGCGCTGTTATGTTGATGTCATCATCATCATAACCATCTCAGCCGTGAGATGTCCACAGCTGGCCATAGGCCTTCCTTATGGATTTCCAGGTATTACTGTTGGACGCAGCCTGCATCCACCGTCGACCTGCGGTCTTCACCAAGTCTCGTAGATGGACGTCTTACGCTGCGCTTACCGGTCCGTGGCCTCCGCTCGAGGTCTCTTCGGCCCCATCGGCCACTTTAGCGTGCTAATCCTGTTGGCTATGTCGGTGACCCGAGTTCTTCTACGGATCTCTTCATTTCATTTGATCGCGTAGAGAAACCTCGAAAACCCATAATCCTCTTCATATCTTCATTCTCCATAGCTCTTTGAGCGACTCTGAGCTTATTCACTAGACCAGTAGTGAAGGACCACATCTCAGTGAAGTTTCCCAAACGCCGAGTTCGAATCCGATTTGGATTCGGCGATTGATCTCTTTCTCGAAGTTGGACTTACCTAATTGGTCCTAGGTATACATACACGTCGACAACTTCAAGAGCCGAGTTCTAAACCATAACAGGGGTAGGCACAACATGGACATTCTACATAACCTTCGTCTTGTCCATGTTCATTTTAAGGCCGTTAGGAGACTCGTTTGAGGTCTTCGAGCATCGTGCTTAGTTCTTTCATCGACTTTGCTATGACCACGATATCGTCGGCAAACCGAAGGTGAGCGATGTATTTGCCGTTAATGTTGATGATGCCTAGTCCTTGCCATTCCAAGAGCTTGAAGGCATCTTTCAAGACCTGCCACAGACCTGACCTGCCGCAGAGTATGAATGTGGTCTATGGTACTGTAGATTGTTCGAGAGGCTAGAAATCATCAAACCTGCGATCGAGACAACTCGACAAATCCTTGAAAACAGCTTGTAAACATAGCTCAAAAGCGAGACCGGTCTGTAGTTCTTAAGCAAGGTGTTGTCACCTTTCTTAAAGAACAGTACCACCGCCCTTTCGTTCCATGCTTTTGGCGTAGTACCTCCGTGCAAGACGGAGTTAAAGAGATTTTGAAGGACTCTAAGTACCGGTGATCCACCGGCTTTCAGAAGCTCTGAAGTGATTCCTCACCCAGCACCTTGTTGTTTAGGCTGTTTCAAGGCAATCCTAATCTCGTACAGGAATAACAACAGTCAACAACAGTCTGGGAATAATTTCAGTTAAAATCGTACCCCAAATAATATTATACAGCGTTTGTTGTAGAGGTAGATACCGTTTCAACATGAACCAAATAAAAAAAATTAGTGTATGAGTGTAATACCTAAAAATAATATTTCAGTTAGCGACATATGGGGGAAATCCACGTGCGTTGGATTGCCCCTCTGACGCAGGTGATATTGATTGACCGTTAGCTCGAAACTGGAATAAATTTCAACTACGGTAGATGACTCAGCTGCGTAAAATCTGGAAAGATCGCAAGATTTCCACTCCGGACTCAGAAAAAGCTCGTTGGCAGTCTCATTTTTAGGGTTCTGTAGTACAACAAGGCACCCTTTTAGTTTCGTTTTGTCTGTCCGTTTGCGGCTTTGCGAAGAGAATGTAAGTTCTAGAAAACAGTAATTTTGCATGTACGGACATATGAAAGAACTAGCGCTGCTAGTTCTTTTATATGTCCGTATTCCGTATTCTTTGGCCTTTATAATATTAGTATGTAGATGACGCCGTGATAAAGCCACAAAAAATGCTGAAAAAATAATTAACCTGGGATAATCGTGTGTGGGAACACGTAAGGTGGGGATGAATTTCCCATCGTGTGGGGTATCGTTGAATAGATATTTAAAAACTATTTGGTGGTGCAAAGACAATTTTTCAACCATTTACCTAGCAGTAGGAAAGTTATGGCTAAAAATATAGTACATTCAATAAAGTACATTATTCGTGATGTTTAAGTTGTTTTGTCTTTTTATTTTATGGCTTTTGTGTTTGGTTTTACACGATTCCGCCAGTGTCAAGTAAATTTATAAATTCGATATTCCGATGTTTAAAGTTATGCGACAGATTCTTTAGACATCTGTCAATATTATATTATCGAGCCTGTCATTCTGATTCAATTATTGTGTAATTTTAATTTAGCTAACTATTATTACAGAAAACATTCCACATAACACACCTAGATGAACCGTACCAAGACGAAACGCACCATTCTTGGTGCTTCATTATGTAAGGAAATATAATAGATTTTATTCCACGAAAAAAATTCAAAAAACATAACCCTCCTTCTGGCGCAGTCGGGTAAAAACACAGAACGCCTTGTCATCGGTGCGTTCTGTGTTTTTGAATCATTTTATAAATAAACGAGAGGTGGAATCGACTTATACAAGGTCTTTAGGACCCAATAGTGACCCACTCACTGACTACTTAGTTTTGGCGTCTAGCGTTTGTAGGAGATTTTCTTCAAACGACTTGAAATTGTTACCTCTACTGCCATACGTGTCGTAGGGTATTTAAAACCAAGTTTGGTCTAGCGAGTCATATAAGAAATATTTGATAATATTTTTTTAGAGTCGCCGTCAAAAATATATGTATATATTACTTGGTTTTACAATTAATGTGTTTGTAAATCAAAAAGCGACTTATAATGGCCGATTTAATTTAGGCAGCACTTAATCAACGGTTATTTGAAAGTTTTGTATGAATATACTTGTATGTATGTAGAAAAAATCACTAACAAGTGTGGATGACTAAGTGTTTCAACTGCAATTTGCAACTAAATACAAAAACTGAATCACTGACACAACTAGTTAAGAGACTTACAAAGTGATATCCATACAAAGTTTCATTCAAGGTGGTGGAGGTAATGACTCCAATGGCCTTTTTACGACCCATTAAACCGTCTAATCCGACGTAAAAAGAGAGAATTTAAAGAAATGTATCGATTCCGTCGTTACACCTTTGGTAAGAAGTGTTTTTGGTTTTAAAAGCTTTTAAAATTGTTTATGTCGTGGCGTGCCGGCAGTAGAATGTTGCCCTTCTCTTGCCCCTGGATGCAGTAGGAATCTGCCGAAGGGTACCTCGGGAAGATGGGCAGCAGCGCCTTTCCGTGTATCAACATCCCGCACTGTGCTTGCCAATCCGCCTGCCGAACGTTGTGAGTATGGCAACAATCCCCTCATAACTATTTTTATTTTTATTGTATAATTGTTGAAAAATTTCTGTAGGAATATATGACATGTTATTCTTTGCTATGATTGTCGATATATAGACATAATCATAAGTTTTTATTATTTGCTAAATGTTTGCCGTGTGATTTAAACAATTATGAATAAATGACGACCTATGGCTGAGAAGATGATGATGAAATACATTTCTGCACGAAAGCCTTTCCTTGGATATACCCTACAATGTCAGTTCGCTGGTTGTAGCCTACATGAACTAAAATTATAACTTCCGAATAATCGGACTGACGCTTAAAATCGAAATTATTGTAAACACAGTTTTATAGTTGTTAATGTATGTAATATGATGATAATAGTAGCGATAATCTATAAGATTATCGCTACTATCATCATGATCATTTCAGCCGTAATACGTCCACTACTGAACACAGGCCTCCTTCATGGATCTTTATCTAGTATCTCAGGATACATAGCAATATATAAAAGGAAAACGAATCTATTGCCACGGCACTACTTTTGGTTAAATTATATGCACTTTTTCAACACACGTGAAATTAGTTCAGGAGTATTGTGTATATTTAGTGTATGTATTTGAAAATTGTATATTTATAAATCAAATGTATATCACTAGCACACGCATACATAGAATCTAATTTGGTTACATAATATCGAGCTGTTAGTTCCTCTACCTACTGCTAACTCTATGAATGTGACATGTCGGAATCCTTCGGAATCGGAAAATCGAATATGTTTTGTATAAAGGTTGGTCCCTATTAACGATTTCAGAGCTATGGTAAAAGTATATACGGAAAATAATCATCATATGTGAATCAGAGTTGTGGTTATTTGACGGTGAAGCAAAACATCGTGAGGAATCCCGCGGCTTAGTCAGTTTTAGACGTATTGACACGTTCTTTCCTCTGGATATAGCAGACTTTGCCGAGACGATGGTAAAGATGTTGGGCAAGATGTTGATCCATATAACCATATATTTCTGTTTTTATGTATTTCTGTTGTTTTTGTAGTTTAAGTTAATTTTAGTTATTTTTGTTTTTAATTTCTGTACACAATAAAGAGTTTATCTATCTATTATATCCCAGGCGTCCCGTAGAGCACATAATGCCTGTTGCTGACGTTTCAAATCTATATTATATAAAACAAAGTCGTGTTAGTTACACCACTTATAACTCGAGAACGGCTGAACCGATTTGGCTGTAAATTGGTAGGGAGGTAGCTTAGAACCAGGAGACGGGCACAGGCTTTCGTTGCGTAAATTATAACAGAAGGGGTTTAAATAAGGGATGAAAGTTTGTATAGAAAAATCGTTATTTTTCACTTGAAAAACTTAAAATTTAACATAATAATATTAGAATTTAAAACTTAGTGATCATCCCTTAAGTGAAAATATAGGGGATGAAAATTTGTTAGGGAATATTTTTTTTCACTTGGTTTACGTGAAGTTTCATATCAATAGATAACTACTCAATTTATTAAACACATGTTTCAGCGTTAGATGTAGCGTAGTTGTAGGGTAGTTGTAGGGTAAGTTGTAAGTAGGGGTTGTAGTAGATGCGATACGAAGTTCGCCGGGACAGCTAGTCTACAATAAATATTATCGATAGTTCTTAACTAGCACGAGATAAGGTCTTGATAACTGCGGTAAACATGTAATATGTTGTAAAGGTTTTTAATAAATATATGATTTCATTATCTTCATCTGAAGTGACCATTTCCTTTATGTCGGTGTACATACAAGATAGAAAAAACTTTATTGTACTGTACACAATAAAAATATCTCGAATTAGACAAGACAGAGAAACTCTCAACATAATATACTCATTAGTAGGACGAAGCTATCTAGTAGTTATCTCGATGTGATAGCGAAACTAGCCTCGGTGCTAAAATAAATTATGACGTGTACACATACGTTTCAGCTCATCAAGTGCGGACGGCTGCCAACGGTTGACCCGCTTTGTTATTAATACAAAAATATACCTACTATAATATCTTCTTATCTCTGCATCATTTGAGCCGTAAAGCGTCCACTACTGAACACAGGCCTCCCTCATGGATTTCCATGAGGGGTAGTTGCCATACTCACCATGCTTGGCAAGCGGGTCGGCGAGCGCAGTACGGGATGATACGCGGAAAGACGCTGCTGCTCATCTTCTGGAGGTGTTTCTGAACAGGCTCCAACTGCATCCACGGGCATGAGAGAAGGGGTAACATTCTACCGCCGGCACCCCACGCCATCTCTTACATAGTATTAATTGAAGTCTCTTTCCGCGTCTGTCTGTCTTCTAGATTCTAGATTAAAATCTTGGATTCTTACTCCTCCCAATCCACGCAACGGATTTTGGTGCGATTTCATCAATGGATAGTGTTTCAAGAGGAATATTCCGTTTAGTTTAATATCAACGCACCAGGTTTTGTTTCACTAACTTCTCAATTTTTTTATATTATAAGTATAACAACATGTTATACTATAAGTACTACGGGAAAAAGACGTGATTATGTATGTATGTATGTTCAATTTAATACCTCTACGCGTTCATGAGGAAAGGGGTAGTAAGTTTAAAATTATTTAAAATATTTTTAATATAATATGTACCTAAAAATTTACGGTTTTCGCAATTTTTCCTTTATCTGCGCTATAAGACATTGCTTCGTACCAAATTTCAAGATTTCGAGTTCACGGGAAGTACCTTGTAGGTTTTGATTCCCTTGCGAGTGTCCAAAATTTGCGGCATAAACGGCTGTATCTTTTGATTGCGTTGGCTTAGAAGTTTGATTATTTCACAGCTCTAAGGGACTTGAGTATTTGATATAAATTCCAGGTCCACCTCTACGCGTTCCTGAGAAAAAGGGTCTTGACAGACAGACGGACAGACAACAAAGTGATCCCATAAGGGTTCCGTTTTTTCCTTTCAATGTACGGAACCCTAAAAACGAATATATAAGAGGAAGCTTTAAAGTCCTATTGCAGACACAATCAAAGGAAAACGCTTATGATGGTACGAGCACGTACAAAGACGCCCGGAAGATCACATGTTGAAGCGCTAGCCACCTAAGCATGCCGACGACAAATCGGAGACGTGGAAGACCACCCTCCACTTAGTGGACCTCCCTCCACGACGGTCGAAAAAGACCTAAGGGAAAGGGGAAGGCAGCTCGACAAGGAAACCGCACAAAATCGTGCACAATGGAGAAGACGGACAAGGAAGGCCGACCCCAAGTAAAAGGGAAGAATGTTCGAGGAATGTATATGCTACGTCTAACTTTTATTATTTTGTGTAGAACGTAAACTCTAATTATTTTTCACCTGCTGTTACAATTATAAACTTCAACTTTCACATAATATATACGAACTCTTTAATTGCACGCAACTTTTATTGCGTGTACTCAGTGGATATGCCATCTATCACAAACAAGGTGACCATGGAAGACCAGCGCTGTGGTTTAATTTACTTTGCCACAGCACAAGCTGAATGGTGACCTTTTTTATAGAAATAGAAAATATTTATTTACACCTTATTTTAACAATGTACACATAATTATAATTTTTGTCACTTTGACTTATTTCTAAGAATAATTTTATAATTTTGTTAACTGTTCGTAATAAGTGACAAAATAAACATTTTTATCTTTTTATCTAACTCTGGGATAGACTGAAAGCCAGCCCTGACTAGACTGTGGTTTACTCAATTCAGTGCTGAGTCTACTACATTTGCCTAAGGAGTTCTTATTTTATTGTATTTTGTTTATATTAACTGTGCACTTTTTTTGGCAACAAATGTAATTATAATAATAATAATAAAATATGTTTATTTTCAAAAAGGTTTCACAGTTACAGAGCATTTACATGTATAAAATAATGCTTTTAACAACTATGTAATCATACTAAGAAAAATACTCTGCCCAATAAAAAATTGTTTTTGTAATACCCGTAAATCCAATAGTATGCCATGATTAAGTCCATCATCATATCCCTGATCTTATACCACATTGCGTTGTGAGGCACAACAGGTCCATAACATTTAGCCAACCAGTTTTTTTATTTCATACTAACCGCACTCCGCTGTTTCCCGTTCCCGTGGGAATACGGGTAATTTACACATGTCCTATGTTACTCAGGGATAATGTAGCATTCTAATGGTGAAAGTATGTTGAAAATAGACATAGACATCCCTTTATTCGCTGCTGCAGTACAAAGCATACAAATTTTAACTTAAAAAAAATTACAAATTTAAACTTAACATACAAATACTAACTAATAAAAACTTAATAAGAAAAGAGCTGTGTTACAGCAGCAAAAAGGTCTCGGCTCAGCATAAATGCCTTACCACTCAAGAGTAGATAGGCGCTGATATTCTGCCGAAACCATGGTGATCACAAGACCCTATGAGGCTTACGATTAGTGTGATATGTGTTACTAGTTCATGTAATAGTGAGTGTGAAATAAGTGTAATAGTAGTTCAAAAAACGGTCCAGTAGTCCCACTGGGACGGCCTATCGAGGTACGGCTGTCCTAGTCAGGCGCGACATCGTTCACGAGGAGTTGGAGCACCTGCCGTTCAAAGAGCTTCGATCAACAGGGGTGTTGATCAACGCGGAGGGCGGAGAGATGCGTATCTTCGCTGGCTACCGCCCGCCGTCGCCCCGCTACTGCCCTGCAGACACTGCCGCCATCTTTGCTACCCGCACTCCTACCCTGCTTGCGGGCGACATCAACGCCAAGCATCCAGGGTGGGGCTCCAGAGTTACCAACTCCGCGGGTAGCGCACTTCAACAGGACAGTGAGAATCTAGGCTTCACGGTCCTAGGCCCCGATTCACCGACGCACATCCCCACCAACCCTCAGCATGCCGCCGATGTCCTGGACATCATACTCCACCACCATATACGCTGCCCGGTCCAGGTTGAGGTGCTGTACGACCTGGATACCCAGCACCTCCCTATCCTAATCACGCTCGACCTGGCCGCGGACTTCACTGCGCCGCGGCCCCGGGGCATGAGGACTGACTGGACAGCCTACAAACGAGCAATGGAGTCGATTGACATCGGCCCCCTCCTGACACCGGAAGATGTTGAGATAGAAGCCACAGCCCTGGCCTCCAAGATTACTCAAGCCAAGGAGGCGGTATCTACGCCCATCAATTACCGCCCCAGCCGGCGTGACGAGCTACCACGGCAATTAAAGCGGGATATCAAGCAGAAACGCGAGCTGCGCCGCCAGTGGGCGCGCTCTCGATGCCCAAGAACAAAGACACTCCTGAACAAGGTAACTGCCGAGCTCACGGCCGCGGTACAGGCTTGGCGCGGGGAGACCTGGGAGAGTACAATCGACCGGGCCTCTGAACGCGACACCGACCTGTACGCCCTCAACCGTGCGCTCACCAGGCAACGACCACCAGCTTACCCACTGCTAGATGCCCAAGGAGTGAGGCGATTCGCGCCCGCAGATAGGGCCGAGATCCTGGCGGCCCATCTGGAGGGCCAATTCACGCCACACCCTGTCCCAGCTGACACTCCACCCGAAGTGAAGAACCACCACGCCGCCGTCGAAGAGGCTGCCCTGGAGTTCCTGCGTGGCCCGGTGCCGCCGCTCGGTGGGGATTCCTTCATCTCCCCTGCCGAAGTGCGGAGAGCTGTCCTCCGCCTCCCCAAGCGGAAGGCGCCGGGCTTCGATGGTATCCCGAATGCAGCCCTCGCACACCTCCCCCGCCGGGGAATATCATCGCTCGCCCGTCTCTTCAATGGCATTCTCCGGACGGGCCATTTCCCGGAGCTATGGAAGGACGGGCGCGTCATCGTGCTGCCTAAAGCCGGGAAGGATAAAAGGTATCCGGCTAGCTACCGTCCAATTACCCTACTGTCGACGGTAGCCAAGCTGTTTGAGCGCCTCCTTCTCCACCGCCTACACCCCACCATCCAGCCTCGCCCCGAACAATTTGGATTTCGCAGCGGCCACTCCACGACGCTACAGCTGACGCGCGTCTTCCATCATCTGGCGGAGGAACATAACGCCCGGCGCTCCACGGTGGGGGTCTTTCTCGATATAGAGAAGGCCTTTGACCGTGTGTGGCACCCGGGCCTGGTGTTCAAACTCCTCCAGACCAGCACGCCGCCAGCCCTCATAAAGATTGTGGCATCCTTTCTCGCCAACCGACGTTTCTCTGTCGCGGTTGAGAATGCCACATCTTCGACAAGACCAATAGCAGCCGGTGTACCGCAGGGCAGTTGCCTCTCGCCCGCGTTGTACGCCCTCTACACGGACGACATCCCCACCCTGGCAGAGAGCATCCGGCCGGGTAGGGGAACGGACGTGACCCTTGGACTCTTTGCGGACGATAGCGCCTACTTCGCGTCGTCCTCCAGCCCCACCTTCGCCGCCAAGAGGATGCAGCAGCTCCTCAGCCTCCTCCCGCTATGGCTGGACAAGTGGCGCATCGCCGTCAATGTGGGTAAGACGGCAGCGCTCCTCATCACCCGACGCCGTAAAATCCTTCCCCCCCTGCAGCTTCGTGGCCAGGATGTCACGTGGGTTCCGCACGCAAGGTACCTTGGAGTGGAGATAGACCGGTCGTTGAGTATGCAGCCCCAGGTAGACCGCGCGATCGGCCAAGCTCGCGCTGCCCGGGGGCTCCTCCGACCTGTCTTGGACTCCCATCTGATCCACTCAGGACCAAGCTGCGGATGTACAAGATGTACATCCGGTCACGACTGACCTACGCTGCACCAGCGTGGTACGCCCTGACCTCCACCACCAACCGGAAGCGCATCCAGGCGCAACAAAACATAACTCTGCGAATCTGCACTGGCGCGGGCCGCTATGTCAGGAATGACGTCATCGCCCGCGACGTGCAGATTCAACCCATCGATGCCTTTGTGGTCAACACGGCGCGTCGGATGTTCGACCGCGCCGACAACGGGCCACACGACCACTTGAACGGCCTCGCCCCGTTGCATGCCCGACCTCCGGACTATAAAGGTCAGTGGCGCTCCCAGCCACGTGACCTCCTAGAACAGGGAGAGGAGGACAACTGAAAAAAAAAAATATATTGACACCAGCCTGAAAGGCATTTATCAAAGGACCCTGGGGTAGTAGCCCCAGGAGTTGAAGCCGGGGTAAGGAGGTCTAACCTCGAGGCCCCACCCGGAGACCCCCAAAGGGGTCCGGAAGACAGAAATGTATGGTCCAGTAGTTCTTGAGTTTATTCGTTACGAATATTTTCTCTATAATCAATATATAATATAAAACTCTTCCGTTACTGACTGAGGGACTGACAGACAACGCACAGCCTAAACCACATGACCTAGAGACTTGAAATTTGGCACACATATGTATACCTTGAGTATCCTAGAGGTGCAATAATAAGGGATTTTTCGAAATTCCCACGGGGACGGGAACTACGCGGGTAAAACTGCGGAGTGCGGCTAGTATTAGTGTACGGTTTCACCATACATTGGCATTTTTGCGCACGCGGCGATTTAGGTACTCTATGTCGCACGCGCTGCAATTACTTTACTTAGATTATAAATTTTATACTTCAGTACGTGATCTACCACCGCAAGAGTGACAATACAAGGAAAGATTTGCCACCTTAACCTTGTAATTTAACTAAACTTTATTAAACTAACTTTAACGTGTGATTCTTGTGTTTACGTGCTCAACAACCTGGCTAAAACTTAATAGTGTAACATACAAAGTGTGGCGCTATAAGAACTTTCTACAACTACTACAACAATATCCTCTACATGCAAGGGACTCTAAACTAGGCCCTTACATTTTGGTCCTTCGAGCTTCTCTTCTCTTTTTGGAAACATTTTGATCCTACGAGGAGACAAGGTATTTGTGCTTTTTGTATTTTTTGGCAACAGCGAATCGGTTTGATTGGCCTCCCACCAGCGGGAATCACCAGTCAGATTGAGAAGGCGCACATGTTGTCATTTTGGTACAAAAAGCTAGATACCTACAACGACTAGAAGACTACGGAAACTCTGTCGCCTTCGCGTCGTGAACCAGCGCTGCTCGCCTCTGCCACCGTCAACTACGTGCCAGAGCTAGAAGCTAACTTAAACTACCTACTTATCTCTGCCACCGTCAACTACGTGTCAGAGCTAGAAGCTAACTTAACCTACCTACTTATCTCTGCCACCGTCAACTACGTGTCAGGGCTAAAAAATACTTTAGGTACTGTACAAAGTACCTAGCTACTAACTTAACTTGTCTTCTTTAAACTTAACTGACGCTACGAGCCTTTTCGTCAACATGGAGATATTGAAAATACAAGAAGAATGCTTCAACAACATCAAGTCTTTATGTTCGAACTACGCGAAAGATAGTAAGTCGAGAAAAACGGAAGATTACTTAACTAAACGTCTCAAGACCCTCGAACAACAATGGCGGGAGTTTGAGAGAAGTCATGCGACTCTTATCGAAACTATGGAAGAAAAGACGCATGAATACTTCACCGAAGACGTTTTTACTAAAACAATGCAGATGTATATTAATACTAAGAAAGATATAGACGGTTTGTTACTAAAACTACGCGAGCGCACCACGGTGTCATTTGATCTGGGTGGTACCATGGATGAAAATATAGATGAAAATCTAAAAACACTACTTACCCGGCAAGAGTGTAACTTTAAGGCTCTTGACCGTGCCATGTCTAAAATAGACCTCAAAACTGTGACGGAGAAATGGGAGCTGGAAGATCACCTTTCCATTTTGAAGTCGAAGTGGGACGTCATCGACAAACATCACTGGGAGTTGGAGGCTGTACTTAAGGGCTCCGACTTCACTTACTACGACATGTTTGTATCGATAGAGGGCAAGTACGACGAACTAAAAAGAAACATTAACGCCAAAATTTGGTCGACGATTCACTATCAACAATCAGCGCCTAAAATTGAGGTTCCTGAGTTTTCCGGAAACTACACAAAGTGGATTTCTTTTAAAGATCTCTTCTTGGAAACCATTCACAACAATCCAATGATAAACAAGGCTCAAAAAATGCAACATCTCAAGACAAGACTGCGCGGAGAGGCGGAGCGACTGGTACAACATCTCAGCATCAGTGCTGAGAACTATAACTCATGCTGGGAAATACTATCTCAACGCTACGACAACCATCGTCTCCAGTTTACCTCTTTCGTCAACACCATGCTTAACTCGCCGGTTATCAGCCAACCTGATAGCCAGTCTCTGAAGAAGCTGCATGACGTCATCATGGAATGTATGAACGGATTAACGAACATCGGATTGAATACAACTACTTGGGGCCCACTCATCGTGCATCTAATGTCACAAAAACTAGACGTCACTACTTACACCGACTACATGAAGGAACAACAAGATCATAGAGAACTACCCCATCTAGATCAATTTCTTTTCTTCTTGGAAGGCAAATTCATGGCCTACGAAGGCATGAAAAATGCAAAAAAGGAAATGCCGAAACAATCATCTGCATCAGAAAAATCATCTTACAGCAAACATCCCAGTAACAAACATAATTACGAACCTAAAAAATACCAACAAACAAAAACTTTACATACTTCATTCGGTCAATGCCCACTCTGTGAAGGAATGCATGTGCTGATGCAATGTCCAAAGTTCATTGAAATGGACAAAACTCAACGAACTAATATTGTTTCGAAATTGCATTTATGTAAAAACTGTTTATACAGCCACGGCGACGCTGAATGCACGTCAGCAAAAACCTGCAAAGAATGCAAAAGGAAACATCATACCTTGTTACATATTAATAAGGCTGTAACAACATCATCATCATCTTCAACTCAACAGAGCTCCAATCATCTCGCTACAAATGACTTGGAAATACTTTTAACTACAGTTCAACTTCAGATAAAATCTGCAAGCGGAACCTACGTCACACTTCGGGCCCTCCTGGATCAAGGTTCACAAGTGAACTTGATTACTGAACAAGCGGCTCAACTACTTCGACTGCCTAGAAAACGGATGAACGCCTCCATATCGGGAGTCGGGGCGCTGTCAGGAGACTGCAAGGGACGTCTACAACTTAACTGCAAGTCGATACATTCCGACTATACGTTTGAAACTCAAGCGTTAATATTGAAAAAACTCACCAATAACTTACCTAACTCAACTTTTAAAAAGCCTAACTGGCCACACATAGAAAACTTAAAGCTCGCTGATCCTGACTTCAACAAATCACGTCCTGTCGATCTACTACTTGGAGCCGACATATACTCGAATGTTATCCTTGAAGGAGTCCTGAAGGGAAGCCAACAAGAACCTGCTGCACAACAAACACACCTGGGTTGGATTCTGTGTGGTAAAACGCAAACTTTCAACTGCCACGCCGTTCTAGTCGACCTCAACAGCATTAGCAAGTTCTGGGAGCACGAGGACATCATTCAGGACAACAAGGACATTTCTAAGGACGACCAGTGCGAGGCGCACTATACCAAAACAGAACAACGAGCCTCAGATGGAAAATATATCGTCAAAATTCCTTTCGTTCCTAACTACGAAGAAAAGATAGGAAATTCCCGATCTATTGCCATCTCACAATTCATACAACTCGAAAAACGTCTCGAAAGGAATACGAAACTCGCTCTTATGTACAAAGACTTCATAAAAGAGTACTCAAACCTCAAACATATGGCCCCTGTGCCTTCACTAACACCAAAACCAGAATGTTACCTACCCCATCACGGCGTACTAAGGGAGCATTCATCAACTACAAAATTAAGAGTTGTATTCAACGCCTCTCAAAAAACAACAAGTGGCTTTAGCAATTATGTGCAAGAAAAGGGCCCTAACATGCAAAAGAACATTCAATCTCTTATCCTGAAATGGCGATTATACAAATACGCCTTCACTGCGGACATAGAAAAAATGTATCGCTGCATATGGATCTCAGATGAACAACAACATCTACAGAATATCGTCTGGCGAAACTCGCCCTTAGAGAAACTGAGAGATTTTGTCTTATGTACCGTGACTTACGGAACAAAAAGTTCGCCATGGCTCGCCATGAGAACTTTGAAGCAGCTTGCCATAGATGACGGACACAAGTATCCAGATGCTGCTCAAACACTACAAAACGATTTCTATGTTGACGATTTAATCAGCGGTCATAATACTATCTCCGAAGCTCAACAACTACAGTCGTCGCTTATCAACTTACTAAAAGGCGGCGGCATGAACTTACGGAAATGGTCGGCCAACGATCCTGCTTTACTACGAAACTTAGGTAAAGATCAAATTGCAACGGAACAAATATTCGACTTCAAACACGAAGACACTAAAAAGACCCTCGGACTCGGTTGGAACACCGCAAACGACACATTCACTTTCTACTGGGACTTAGAAGAAACAGCTCGGCAACAACTAACTAAACGCCACCTTCTATCTGAGATCTCTAAACTATATGACCCACTGGGATGGTTAGCGCCAATAACTGTGACCGCTAAACTACTATTTCAGAGAGTCTGGACAAGTAAACTTGCCTGGGATGAATCTTTACCGACCGGGATACAAGAAGAATGGTTAAAACTTAAAAACGAACTTCAGGAAATAAAAAACATTAAACTAAACAGATGGCTGGGCGTGACGCAAGGGAACATCGAACTATTATGTTTCTGCGACGCCAGCGAAAAGGCCTACTCGTGCGTCATCTACAGTCGTGTTTATAACGAAGGCTTACCTACAATAAGTCTACTGGCCGCTAAGACCAGGGTTGCCCCGCTCGCGCAGAAAATCACCTTGCCTCGGTTGGAACTCTGCGGCGCCCTTCTACTGTCACAATTAGCAGAAAAGGCCCTAGAAGCCTTCAAAGGGCACAACTTAACTATACAAGCTTGGAGCGATTCGCAAGTTGTGATTGCGTGGCTGCAAGGAGACATATCTAGATGGGAGAGATACGTTGCCAATAGGGTTAGCAAGATCAAACAGGTCATCCCTTCTGAAAACTGGCACTACGTGAAGTCGGAACTCAACCCAGCAGACTGCGCGTCACGAGGAATGTATCCTACTAAACTACTCCACTTCAACCTTTGGTGGAAAGGACCTGAATTTTTACAGACTTCGGAGAAAGAGAAGGTCCCGAAAACCACGTGTCTCCACACTACGAGCTCTGGACTCAAGCCGACGCTGACAGCCCTAACACAAATTCATGAGACACATTTTATAACTGAACTTATTAACAAAAGCAGTTCATTGTCCCACGTAACACGTGTGACGGCATGGATACGACGCTTCAGTACAAACGTACTAAATCGCGTGAAATGCGATTCAGACTACCTAACTACTAATGAACTGACTGCAGCGAGTGAATTAATAATAAAATTTACGCAACGCATGGAATTCGAACAAGAATACAAACTACTTTTGAAAAAGGAAACGGTGTCTAACAAAGGTCCGATATACAAACTTAACCCGTATCTGGATGAAAACGGCATCATTCGAGTTGGCGGTCGCCTCAACAACTCTACGTTACCATTCGAGATGAAAAATCCTATGATTTTGTATTTACTCCCCCTAGAAACGGAAACTCCACAAAAGCAAGGGAATGAAAAGGATGAGACGTCAAAACAAGATGCACCACCTCTTCCTAAAACAAAAAGAACCGCCAAGAAAACAATTACAACATTAATAATAACGTTCTTATCAATGTTTACATTAGTACATAGCGTCGACAGTGGCACGCGCTCAAGCGCTCATATTACAAGCCTCGAGCCCGACAGGCCGGGTTATTATGAAGCGCTCGGCACGATGCAAACGATACATGACGAGTGGACACTACTTATGTACTATAACTTAACTAACTATTGGAATGGGTTACAACGTGTCGACAACTATCTTCACAACCTAACTGATTTTTGTCATAGGACTGACCCAAGATACTGTGAGACAACACTTGGACAACTAGCTCATGAAATGGAACTTTTACATCACTACAACGGCATCTTACTGGCCCCTCACAAACACTTGGGCAATCGCAAGAAGAGAGGATTGATCAACGGAATCGGCTCCATCGCGAACAGCCTGTTCGGTGTCCTTGACCAAGAGTTCGCCGACAAATACCATCAAGACATAGAAGCTATTCAGAAGAACGAGAACTACCTACTTGGCCTGATGAAAAACCAAACTTCTATTGTGGAGCTGGAGAACAAGGTGCTAAAGAAAACTGAAGATAACATTAATCAACAACTCAACATGGTCGACAACTTTATGAAGGAAACTGACTTCAACCTAGCTAAAGTTGAATCTACTATGGAAATTCTCATGGCAACTAGCTACTTCAATTCAGCATCTCTGGCTACTTACCTACTACTCAAAAACTTGAGAGAAATGCAAGAATTGCTTTTTGATACACTAACCAATGTGTACAAAGGACACATGGATGTGCATTTACTGACGCCTGTGAACTTGGTGGAACAGTTACATGGTATATCCAGAAGCCTACCAAAAAGACTGTCATTGCCATTAGAAAATGTCAAAAAAGACATAAAAGACATCTACAAGCTACTTTATGTGAAAGCTCGGGTAACATCCAACTACTTTTTATTCGAAGTCCACATCCCACTTACATCAGATGAAGATTTTCTGCTCTACAAAATTACTCCAATACCTGTGAGGAATGAGACAGAATTTACTATCATACAGTTAAAGTCACAGTACGTTGCTGTAAACTTTAAGAAAAACTCCTACATCTCACCATCTGAAAAGGAGATAAAACTGTGCACTGTTATAAAACAAGACCATTTAATATGTAACAAAAACATGCCGATATTTAGCTTAGAGAGCAAGAACGCTCCTTGCGAGGCGAAACTACTTAGTCACAGTTCAACCACTCCCTGTGAGGTTAGAAAAACGTCATGCAGTGACGTATGGGTCGAGTTACATTCGCCTAACAGCTGGCTGGCTGTTTGTTGCGGAGCTTGCACGTTGCGCACTGTGTGCGACAATGACGTCACAACATATGCTATGACATCGTCTAGCATTGTAACTCTGAAGCAAGGATGCTTGTTACAATCCAACGACTTCAGCATCTACTCACGCAACGAGTACAACACCAACATGAAGATGGAGGCTAACTTCAACATCCCACTGCTGAACTCTACAGTGAACAACATCGTGAACCTGACCTACCATAATATACCATGGGAAATACAACAACAAACGGAGGAAAACCAAGACATCCAAGACATCGACAGACGACTACTGTTCCAAAAGGAAAGAGAGATCCTCCCCGAAACGATTTCTACCCATGACTTACATCAATACGCGATATGCTACACTCTACTCGCATTCGCCATCATCATCACTATCATCTGGGTGGTCAAAAAATACCTACCTCATAACTGCTCTAGAAGCAAGAGAGAGCCACACAATGAAGACATAGAGCTTCAACAACGCCCCACTCAAGAGAGGGCAGCGCAGTCAGCACCCGGCCACGCAGCAGCGACGGCGGCGGCGCGAGCGCGGGTCGCGCGGAAACAAACGCCTACCGAGGCAAAAGACAACATCGCGTTTACTTTCGATTAATGTTTATTTGCTTTGTACTGGCAGATCTTCTCTTGATAGTCATTTTACTTTTATTTTTAACTTTAGTTTACTTTCTTTTGGGGTTGCCAACATGTACGGTTTCACCATACATTGGCATTTTTGCGCACGCGGCGATTTAGGTACTCTATGTCGCACGCGCTGCAATTACTTTACTTAGATTATAAATTTTATACTTCAGTACGTGATCTACCACCGCAAGAGTGACAATACAAGGAAAGATTTGCCACCTTAACCTTGTAATTTAACTAAACTTTATTAAACTAACTTTAACGTGTGATTCTTGTGTTTACGTGCTCAACAACCTGGCTAAAACTTAATAGTGTAACATACAAAGTGTGGCGCTATAAGAACTTTCTACAACTACTACAACAATATCCTCTACATGCAAGGGACTCTAAACTAGGCCCTTACAATTAGTATAGATAGGCTTGCGTTTGACCACATCTTGCCCGATGTTCAGCAGCGATGTGGTCTAGGCTGGGACGCGCTTGCCTAGAAAGTACCTGTTTACCCTTGATTTAAGGATAAATAAAATAAATAAATAAATAATGCTGGACAAATCACACAGCATCATCTAGCCCCAAGGTAAGCAGAGCTTGTGTTATGGGTACTAGATGACTGATATACTTAATACATTATACTACATAGATAGATATTTTTATTATATATAGTAAAACACCCAGAACACCCTGAACAAATATCTGCAGATCGTACAGACATTTGTCCCGAGGCGGGAATCGAACCCGCAACCCCTTGCGTCGCAAACGGACCTTCGCCCGCTGCGCCACAGAGCTCGTCAAACCCTTACAAAACATAGGTTGATAACTAGTCCTTACTTAAATGGACAGTCCATGTGTTTTCCCAGAGGTACTAACGTCGTGCAAATATTTAACTCTAGCTGCTACTAGCGGCTTTGAACGTTTTTTACATTTTACTTGTGAAGTTTATTGAACAAAAACTAGTGCGTAGATAATATAACTAAACTAAAGAAAAAAAAATACTTATTTATTTTTACTTTAAATTATTATATTAAACATATTATTAGATATAATAAATATAACAAAGTATATTTTAGGTGTAAGTTTTTTTAATGTAAGCTTATAAAACTTAAAAACCAACATTCATTAATTCATTTAATGATGACTTTAAGCAGGTGTCGTGGGGTGCCGGCAGTAGAATGTTGCCCCTTCTCTCTTGCCCGTGGATGCAGTAAGAAACTTCCAAAGGATACCTTCGAAAGATGAGCAGCAGCGTTTTTTGCGTGTATCAACATCCCTTACGGCGCTCGCCAACCCGCCTGCCAAGCGTGGTGAGTATGGCAACTATCATTGAGATCTATGAGGGAGGCCTGTGTACAATAGTGGACGTTATACAACTAAAATGTTGATGATGATTGAACCTAAGAAGTTTAATGAACTAAAGTTCGTGCGTTTCTTACGCATTCTTATGCATTATTCTTGAGTGTTTTTAAACGACACTTTATTTATATACATACGCGAGTATTCCGCCAATAATAAAGGTAAATACCCAGTTATAAACATGTTAACAACATTATTAATAACTACTCAGATTAGGCCCTACAACCAGCACAGCTCGAGAGGTCGATAAAAGACAGAAAACAAAGCAAAACTCGCGAATTGGAACAACCTCGGCGCAGGCGCACCTTTGTGTGCGTGCGGGGTACGTCACCTTGGCGCGAGGCCACAGACTCGATAAGTTTGGCGGAGCGTCTACACACTGCCCTTTATTCATGACAGCTTCTTTCCCTGACACGCCTTTCCTTTGATGCAATACAAAATTGTCTATATATATATATGTAGTATTTTTAAATTATAGCGAGAACAACGCATTGTAACTCTATTGGCCTATCGGATGTTTAATACTTGTAATATAAATAAGAAATGACTGTATGACATACGCAAAATAACGCATCCTATTCCATAAAAATCAGCAGCATTTTTTTGAATGTGAATGCTGGTAAACGTAAAGCCATCGGCAGAAGCTAGTAGGAAAATAATGATATTTTGAGTTTATGCTAAAACCATAAGTAGGTACTAAATAATTCCATTTATTGTATGCCGGAAAAATTATCTCGTCTATATTTAGAATAGAGAATATGTATACCAATTTGATAACATATATTTCTGTGATAAAACGTGTCACCTAAAATAAAATTTTAGTTATTGTATGCCGGAAAAATTATCTCATCAATATTTAGAACAGAGTATAGATATAACATTTCGATAACAGGTATTTCTGTGATAAAAATTGTCACCTAAAATAAACCGAACACGATTGTTCTTGCGGGTAATAAACAGAATCGGTTATGTTATCTGTCAAACAAGCAAAACCCAGTCAACGCACTATACTGTCCGACCGACCCATTCTCATACGCTTGCGATAGACAAAGGCCCCACATACATCACAATCATTCCAAGAATCTGTTGGCAGAACTGCGCCCGCGCTCTCCCAAACAGATCGGAAACGTGGCAGTGTGCAGAGCCACAGATTACAGAAACTAAGCCGGTAGAGCGCTGCGGTGGCGAAGGCGAGACGAGGCGATCTCCCGTCCTGCTCTCGCACTCGTAGCATGCGCAAGAGTAGGACAGCGTAGACGCTTTCAGAAATGCTACGCGGGTTGAGTCCGCCATTTTGATGTGCGGTCGACAGCGTTCCGTGAGACTTGAGAGCCTCTGAGCTGTTTGTACAATGCTTTTGCAAATAATTGCTCAAGGTGGTTTGGCAATTGATTTGTTAATAGGATCTTAGTAGAGTCTGAGGTGATGAAATGCTTCATTGTCCACTTCTAGAACATATTGATTGTATATGTCTCTTTATTATTTCAATTATTGTGATTAACATTAGGTTTCATTGCGCAAGATACAGATAAGTTTTGTATTTTTATTTGTTAATAGGGTCTTAGTTTAACTTGGTGATGGTGAAATGTTTAACTGCCCAATTGCGTTCATTATATTTATTCAAGAACAACTGTCATAAAACAGTTTATAAGCATAACTTTATTTGTTTAGATTATTATTGGTGGGGTGCCGGCAATAGAATGTTATCCCTCCTCTCATACCCGTGGATGCAGTAAGAGTCTGCTAAGGGACTCTTTCGGAAGATGGACATGAACATCCCACCCAGACGGGCAGGCGCCAAGCGTGGTGAGTATGGCAACTACCCCTCACGGAGATCCATCAAGGAGGCCTGTGTTCAGTAGTGGACGTTTTACGGCTCAAATGATGATGATGATGATGACATAACTCCACACGTTAATTACTTATTATACCCAACAACTACATATATATATATAGTGAACGCACACAAAGCACCATCCCAAATCTATATATGTATATAAAACAAAGTCAGGTTAGGTACAACCACTAACACGGAGAATCATCTGGATCTTTGGATTTGTCAATCATCCGGATACAGGCTGACGCCTCGTTCGGGAACCACTAGTGATAAGAGCTGTTGTAATTTGAATTTCTGGTAATTAATATAACTTTTTTTTTACAGCATTTACGGGCAACAGAGATGCAACATTCTACTGCCGGCACCCAGCGACACGGCGGCTTAAGGACCTCAGTGATCACTTAAATGGATAATAGAGACATCAGATACGATAATTATCTAGTAGAACTTGTTCATGAGTTTTAACTGCTTAATTTTAGGGGAGGCAAGTGGCATAGAGGTCAACGTATTACAAACTAGCCGCACACCGCAGTTTTACTCGCGTAGTTCCCGTTCCCGTAGGAATACGAGGAGAAAATATACCCTGTTAATATACCATGTTACTCAGGGATAATGTAGCATTCTAATGGTGAAAGAATTTAAAAAATCGGTCCAGTAGTTTTTTGAGTTTATTTGTTATAAAACATACAAAATGCACCATACAAATCTTTCCTCTTTATAATATTGACAGATGAGATGTCTATGTTAGATAGATAGATAGAAAATACTTTATTGCACACCTTAACACTAAACATAACATACAAGAGAAACGCTGTAAACATAGCGACAATTGGCGGCCTTATAGCTACAGAGCGCTCTCTACCAGGCTAGCTCTACCATCTCTACTTATATGATGACAAGGATGTACGGATAAGGATACGGAATCTAAGCAGATTAATCTTCACATTTTCTTTCGTAACGTGTTTACGAATAATTTTCTTTTTTAGGGTTCCGTGGTACAACGAGGAACCCTTATGGTATCGTTTTTTCTGTCTGTATCAAGGCCATTCATATCCAACAACAGATTATTTATACAGCGTCAGCAACTGGTGATAATGATGTACACGCTGCAGTGCCTGGCTTGCCCAGCACCTTTTAGTTTCATCGTCATCATCATCACTCAGCCGTAAAACTACTAATCATGGATCTCCATGAGGGGTAGGTTCCATACTCACCACGCTTGGCAGGCGGATTGGCGAGCGTAGTACCGGATGTTGATGCCACTCCCGAATGCGTTCCCCTTTAAACGTCATACGGGTTCAAAGCCGCCCCAAGATCGCAAGCTTGATACGTGGCGCCAAAACCCACATGGGTTCAGAACAATGTTGTTTTAGATTTGCTCCATGTGCGAGTCATAAGCAGATGCAGCTTTCGACTTTAGTGATGCGCTCAGGTTCGCGAACAGCTTGTAGTCCGGCTCCAATCTTGTTCGTCGCCAAGTGGAGTGCAGTTTTGCTTTGAGCTTTGTGACAGAGATAATATCGGCAGTGAACCAGACCGGATATCTCGTAGTGGAACCTTTTTTACGATATTTTTTGGGCATACGACCATTAAAAATGAGCATAAACTAGATGGATTAGGCTTGCCCTGCACTATCTATAAATAAGTAATACATAATATAATAAACAAATCATACAGCTGTTATAAACGCAGGTAACAAAACAATTGCGCATTTAAATATCGAATACATAACAAATTATACATACATATATCTATAGTATTTACGGATAAGATAAAGGTTCAAACGTAAAGCGAACGTAACAACATCAGAAACCACATATTTTAACAGATACTTTTTATTGTGAAATAATTTGTAGCAGCCGTGGGGTGCCGGCAGTAGAATGTTACGCCTCCTCGCATACCCGTGGATGCAGTAAGAGCCTGCTAAGGGATACCTCCGGAAGATGGGCGGCAGCGTCTTTCTGTGTATCAACATCCCGTACTGCGCTCGAAAACCCACCTGCCAAGTGTGGTGAGTATGGCAACAACCCCTCATGATCAAGTACCATTAGGGAGGCTTTTGTCCAGCAGTGGACGACCTACGGCTGAAATGATGATAGTTTTAGTTGTAAATACAAATGCAAGGGTTATTTGTAGGTGACAGTTTAATAAACCCTGTTAGGGCAAATGCGACACCACTATAGATAGAGATAGATAGATAGACTATAAGCACTTCGAGGTAACATTGATATGTTAAAAACATGCAAATTTATTGTGTACATGACATAATACATTAAAACTTGTATATTTTCAAGTCGTCTTGTCAATTACATAAGAGAAACGGATCGGAAACGAGTCGATGTCGCAACTCCCTTGCGAAATGTCAAAAGGTAGATAGTACTTACGTAAGCAAATTAGATTTGCAATAAGCAATTCGTTTTAAACGGCATCTTAGCGAGCAATTACTACATTAGTGGAATGGGCGTGGGCTTTGCCCAACAATGGGACGATACACGTTAACAGCTCGTGATCTTGGAGACCCATGAGGGAGGTCTATGTGCAGCAGTGGTCAGCAGTTCTACGACTGAATGAATGAGGCTAACAGTAACATACTATATATTAGTTATTATTATTATATTTTTTATACTAGTATTTATTGTTATTATTATATATATAAATTATTATCTATATATATATATATGTTATGTATTTAATTATGTACATATGTACATATGTATAGTCGCTGAATATAGGTTCATACTTATATATATTTATTAAGTACTTAAGTTTAAATATCTATGTCGTCATAGATATTGTGCCTTTTTCATTCTTGTCGATTTTATCCATCCTAAGGTTGCCTGGAAGAGATCGCTTATAGTGATAAGGCCGCCCATTGTACTTCTACTTTTAGTTTTGTAAGTTTCTTTCTATGTTAATTTTTGTGTTAGTATTAAGTTAACAATAAAGAGTTATCTATCTATCTATCTATATAAACAGAGTTGTACATCATCAACAGCCGGATATAGGCCTCCCTTAGTTTGTCCCATCCGCCACGACCTTGTGCTCGAGTTGTACCTACTGACGAATATTTTGTTAATTATTTATAAAATTTGTTAAGTTTCTACGTAGTTGTTTAATCATTTACAAAAGAGGAAAAACAGGTCAATTGCGTCAGCAATTCACCTTTTTTTTCCTTTGGAGATGACCAAAGCTGAGAGGATAGTATAGTTGCTGGGCAAGCCCAATCCATCTAACAATGTCCCAGACACTACAGCGTCCTGTATGACATGAACTTACTGTTGCTCCGTATAAAACATATTGATGTGAAAGGCCAATTTGTTTTTAGCACATATATTTATAAAATGCTTTTGATTAATGACGTGGCAATATGAGTCATTGTAAGTCATTTGATTACTGCAGGGCAAATTCCTTCCCGCCATTCTTCCTTAAATTCCGATCCTGTGCTATTTTCCTCCAATTGAAAGTATAAAAATAACTCATCATCAACATCATTATTTTCGGCCCTTGTCAACCGGCTGCCGGGAATAGGCCCCAAATCCTTGTCACTCCTTCCTGTCTTGGGCCGATCGCGCCTAGGACTTGCTGGTGACCTTAACGATGTCATCCAGCCATCTACCAGCGTTTAAGATCTCTGGGATTCCATACGGTTCGTAAAAATAATTTACTTGAAATTGTAGTGTTCTGCCTGCCACTGATATAAATCGATAGATATTTGTTTGTGCTCTATCGGAAAAGAGGAAACTCATGAGCGTAACAGATGTCGACGAAAACAAAATAACATTTACCTACTTATATATTTTCCTTCAAACATATCGATACATTGCACCAAATGCTCCATTTAAAGACATAGTTAAACACCCCTTACAAACTACCAAATTATTGAGTCGTAGATGAATAAAGCATCTTATCACGTCATAACGTGATATGTGAGCAGGGGAAGACCAAAGAAGAGATGGATGGATTCTATGAAAGATGATGTGAGAGGTAAAGAAGTGAATATCGAGTTGACATCTGATAGAGAAGAATGGAAGAAGAGAACATGTTGTGTCGACCCCACGTAATGTGTGATAACTTGATAAGGGTAGGGGAAATGATGATCACGACATTAATTAATAACTCAAATAAATAAATTTAGTTCTAGTTCGTATATAAATCACTCTTATCTATTTTACATTGCACCAAATACTCTATTTAAAGACATAGTTAAAATCCCATACAAACTACTAAATTATTGAGTGGTAGATGAATAAAGCATCATAACACGACATAACCTGAAAAGCAATGTGCATTCATTTCGCGCCGCGTACCGCCATCTAGCGGGTAACTTGGCAGTCCGCGCAAGGTTATACGTGTCGCATCGTTGTTTATTTATAAACATAGTCGCTGCCACCTAATTTAATTGCGATCCCTGGCTGTAATGTATTTATGTCGCTCGTTGACTTTCGTACTTTTCAATACTTCTTAATGCAAAGGTCGGATGGGATTTGTTACGTATAGCTCTTGAGTAAAGCTATAAGTATGATAAGAATAGTATATTAATGGTTCTTGGCGTGATAATGGTGGGGAATGGTAAGACACCACTGACGACCTTACCAGTGCCGGCGGACGTACTCTATCGGTTATATATTTTATAATATTTTTATTTATTTAAAATATTAAAGTGAATGACACAACAGACATGACATAAAAACTATTGCATTATGTTTAGAGCTATGACTAAAATAATAATTGGTATTATGACTAAAACAACATTGGTACACAAACTAGGATTCCTTGTGTTATTATGGCGTACCAATGCCCTCAACCAAGCAATGCTTACAGAAATTATGATGATATGTAAAACGAATTAATTTGGATACAAAATATAGAAGTCTGAGTGTAGGTATAAAATAAAACAACGTATATATAATGTACTAGATTTCAGAAGCGAGCATTAAGGTTTATATTGCAAATTGACAAAATGGAATCATGTAGGTAGATTAAGGTTTAGAGAACTTGGAATTTTGACATTTGTTTGTGAATATATTATCAAAATTTATTAGTATGCAAAACTACATTCTGACAATTTTCAATTAAATTCTGACATTCATAATGATAACACTCGCAATAAAAATAAGTTTGTTTTTCCAAAACAAATACTCGCTAAGGTAGTAAGTAGATAATAGTTGTATATGCATTAGCAGACGATTATACAATAAATTGACTGTTGACGTTCGAAATTTACCTTAACAGGAATTTAGTAGGAGAGTAAGAATTTTTTTTTCTTAGAATCTTAATAAGACATCATCAAGGCTATAGCTGATAGTTTTTGTATGTAATAAATACCAAATAGTACTTAGTATCTACCTAGACATAGACATTTTTTAATTAACCAATTGTTTTAATGTATGACTTTTCCCAGTGTACTTTTTTTGTATCAAATTGGATTAAATTATTTTGAATTTAATTTAATTTCAATCGCGTAGTTCCCGTTCTCGTAGGAATACGGGGATAAAATATACATGTTATATAATATTAAACATATGCATGTTACTCAAGGATAATGTAGCATTCTAATGGTGAGACTTTTGAAAATCGGTCCAAGTAGTTTTTGAGTTTATTCGTTACAAAAATACAAAATACAACATACAAATCTCTCTTTATAACATTGAGAGACGAGAGATTGTCCAATTCTGGGGTTTCTCTCTTTTAAGTAAATTTCGGGGCTGCCTGTACCTATCCATACAAAATTATGTTGCTCGATTATTATTCAATATTTAATTATACCAAGATTCTGGAGATTCGTTCGTGTAATGAATTGATGTAGCCTTTTTTTTAATTTTTTAATACTTCGTGATACAATATAATTATATTTGTATTGACTTATAGATCTGGATGCTTATTGCGCGGAAATCCGATGGGAATTTCAAAACAAATCATGATATCTCATCAACGTTCTAAAAATAACAAGCGCCAATTTTCATGCCTCGTTTCTCATAACCTCCACGTGCATTCACGCTAATCTCCGAAACGGCTACACCGATTTTGACGGGACCTTTACTGGCAGATAGCTGTTTTTATTAGGACTATTATATGGCTACCATAATTCTAGAAAATTAAAGGGTTCCGCGCAAAAAAAAATAAAAACAGCTGCTATAAAGGATTAATAGCAGCTGACTAGGCCAACACGGCTTTAAAATATATTACTAGTTACTAGCTATACAGCTAGTAATATATTTTAAAGCCGTGTTGGCCGAGTGGTATGTCGATCGAAATCGTTGGTTCGACACCGGCCCGCTGAACCAATAGATATTTCTTTCTCGCAAAATGTATGTGCATATTTAAACATGTGCTTCAACGGTGAAGGAAAACATCATAATGAAACCCGGTTTGGGGTTTCATCGCTGTATCTCTTGCAAAGGCATAGATAGCTGTGGTCGTTTGATGGCGCGGCAGGTTGACAGCATTCGCCAGGTTCCGGTAATCTCTGGGCGCGGGAATCGCGGCGATGTTATCGTCGTGCCACGTATTCCTAGAGCGCGGACCCGTCGCGTCTCTCGCTCGTGGAGACGGCCTCTAAGAGAGTGTATAGAAATACGTGGCATGACGATAACATCGCCGCGATTCCTTCGCTCGTGGAGACGGTCCCTTAGCTTGTGCCATCCACCACGGTCCTATGCGTGAACTATGAAAGTCCAATCTATCGGAACCAGGTTCATGGAACTGTACAGTTGGGTAGGACGCATTGCAAGGCGAGGTGATAGCAGGTGGAGCAAGGCCACGACTGAATGGTGGCCGAGGATGCGACAAATTGTCGGGCGACCGGTAGCGAAGTGGGTCGACATAGTTCAATATCCATTAGCGATAATAGTATTATAATAGAGCGAGAGGACTTTAAGGGTCAAGTTTAATTATCCCGGTTAAATACTTGTTTTTCAGTCGCTATCTAGGTCGAATTCTCTTTCGTTTTGTTTCAGTGTATAAATCACGTTATTTAAAGTGGCCTTACCCGGTGGCCCTCCTCTCTTCTTCGTCTCGTAGATGCAGTAAGAATCTGCCAAAGGATACCCCCGTAAGATAGGCAGCAGCATCTATTCGTGTATTAACTTCGCGTACTGCGCCAACCCGCCTGCCAAGCGGGGTGAGTTGGGCAACAACCCCTCAAGATCAGTACTTAGTGATCCATAATAGCCTAGCCATAGCCTTTGGCGTCCTACGGCTGAGACGATGATGATTATTATTAGCCTACACTGAAACACGTTATTTAAAGCGGCACATTTTATACATTGTATCTGCATGTTCCAAGTAAACACTGTGCCAGTAAACTCTGAAATAGGTCAAATGAAGGATGTTTCTGCTTTGTGTTTAGCATCAAATAAATACATTTTGCAATGTAACAAAACCGTCTGGGCATTTTCTTCAGGTACGAATATTGAAACTTCGGCGGAATGGATGGGTAAATATTATGAGTAGGTTCTTAAGTGATCTGTATATTTTTCATTTATCTTTGTTACCTCAGCACTCTGTCGATTATGACACGAAATGGAAATTTTTTGGTGAATTATAATTTACATTATTAGGTCCCACTTTTTTAAACTCAACTCTGATGATGGGATCTATGAGGAATTCAATAATTATTATAAAGTCCACATGTGTCCCGTCAAAGCATGGTTACGTGTTCTAAATTTCAACTTGCGTTTGGTTTTTTTGTTTCACTTTATATAGTTGATGATGAGATCATGAAAAAACGAGGAAAATACTCTTATAACAGGCGTATACATAGCGGTTTGGGTATTTTCAGCAACAAGTCAAGGATTTTATCACTGCAGTCGGTTCTTTGTTGGATAATAATGATTGATGGAAAATTATAAACCTCTAGTATCTTATCACTAACTCTATGGAAGAAAGGTTATCTTGCGCGAGTCAATTTCAAGGATAAAATACATATACATCAGCTACAGTAATAAACTTAAACGATATTCTTGTAAAGTACAGGTATAAATAAAGAGTTTCATTGTATTCATCATCATTATTTTACTACTGAACAAAGGCCTCGCGTGAATCTCCATGAGGGGTAGTTGCCATACTCACCAACATTCAACAACATTTTACTTCCAGCACCCCACTAATCATTCTACTCAACCTTTGATTATTCCCGACGTTTCGCCTGTGTTTCAACAAACAGCCGTGGATGTGTCTTCCCGGGACCACCGTGTTTTTAACATTTCAAATGTATTGTGATCGCGAAAGTTTAAGAAATCTATTTGTATTTCATTAAATCCATAATTTTCCAAATCGGTTCATAAGTTGGAGCCGTGGGGTGCCGGGAGTAGAATGTAACCCCTCCTCGCATGCCCGTGGATGCAGTAAGAGCCTGCTAATGGATACCTCCGGAAGATGGGCCGTCTATTCGTGTATCAACATCCTGTACTGTGCTCGCCAACCCGCCTGCCAAGCGCGGTGAGTATGGAAATTACATTTCATGAGGCCTCGTTGAGATCTATGAGGGAGGCCTGTGTTCAGTTAGTGGACGTATAACGGCTGAAATGATGAAAAAAATAAGATATTCATAAAGAGCAGATATTTACTTGTATATTCAAACAAATTAATACATTTATTGTTTTTTCTTTAAATTTTCTATGGTAATTCCGGCGATTCCTGACAGAAAATATATCTTTTCTGCCTGCCATTTCTCGAAGAAAAACTATATCCTACCAAAATAAGCTTCGATCTATCAAAATAAATCAATTTGTGTTCTTTTATTAGGTATGTCTTTTCTAAGAAGCCCTTGCGGTCGCACTAATTAATGAGGAATTTTGAGTTTGATTCATCATGGATCTTTAAGATCATGAGGACCCGGATTGTTTCCATACTCGCTTGGCAGGCAGGTCGACGAGCGCAGCGCGTTGATACACGGAAAGACACTGCTGCCCATCTTCCGGAGGTATCACCTAGCAGATTCTTACTGCATCTAAGGGCAAGAGAAGAAGAATCGCAACATACTACCCACATTCTGTCATTCCGTCTGAGTTTTTATCATAACGGCCCTTACATTTTGCATATTTTCATTCCTTAGTAGGTACGTGGATTATTAGTAAATCCGCCTTGTCTATACTAAGCAGTCGCAGTGTTTCACACACAATGCTACAGTACATAAAGAGGGTTTTGTTATTTGTTAGACATGCCCGACCTCTGTCCCGTACCAGATCACATTTCACAATTGTTTTAACATCGCACGTGACAGACGGACATAACGTCCTTCTTGATAATAAATAATGCTGGATTCGTAATACATACAGTCAAGAACGACATTTTTTCTAAGGATTATATGGATATTTTATTTTTAAACATTGTAAGATGGTCTAGGCTGAGATAACCAAAGTACGATAAATAAAACCGGCCAAGAGAGAGTCCGACTCGCGTACCGAGTGTTCCGTGCTATCATACAATATAATATATGATAAAGGCGGTTTTTATTTGTAGGAGAACCTAACAGTGCCATCTCGTGTCTGATAGCGGAACTTATGTAGATTTTTCACACTTTCGATGATTTCTAAAAAACTATGCAAATTAGAGAGTTCGTTATAATTTTCCTGTAATCTTTACATACACTTCTATTAGCAATTAAAGTTTAGTAAAGTAGAGGTTTATCTCCGCAAACTTCGGAGATAAGGGGGGGGGGGACGCTATTTTTATCAACGTTTTTATGTAAATAAGTCGAAAACTATACGACTTAAAGCAAAACTAAAAACTGTTTATCAATGTACAGATGAATATAATACCGCACATGACCTAGTAACTTCACTTAAAATTTTAGAGACACCCTTTCCGCCCTTGCAATCAGAATAAGAATATTTATATATTTTTTTATTCCATATTAGTGAAAATGCGTTATCTTATACTTATATTTAATTTTAGAGACACCCTTTCCGCCCTTGCAATTATAATAAGAATATTTATATATTTTTTTATTCCATATTAGTGAAAATGCGTTATCTTATACCATTTCAAATTTCAAGTCGATAGCATTAGTAGTTCTCAAGATATCCATTTGTGACAGACAGACAAAGTGATGCCATAAGGGTTCCTTTTTACCATTTTGGTCCGGAACCCTAAAAAGAAAAAAATAACTATTACAAAGTTATAATTAGGTAATAAATTAATTGAAACGAAAAATAGATTGGCGAAGCATCTCTCTTGATGTGACAAGTTAAAGGATTTGAGAGAGGCCTTTGCATCGCAGGTCGATAAAGGCGTAAAACATAAGTAATAATTTTACTAACCAACCTGATATATTATATAAGGTATTTTTTGTAATAAACTTCTGTAGTATTTTTTTTATAAACTACAATCAGGACAAATGGGTCCCGAGTTCGGCACAATTCAGCCGATGCCTGCCAGTTCAAAGTGAAAGCCAAAAATCCCCTATCTCAAACTAAAGTTAACATTTTATCTACTAGATATTAAAGTTCATGAAAAAGTTGAAAATATACAAAGACCTACTTAGTTATATAAAAGGTTTTGCGTAGTTAGTTGGAGCCTTTCGCGTTTAACTGAGTAATTGCTGACATTCCACATTGTGAGGTTTTCATTTTTAGGATTCCGTACACGAAGAGTAAAAACGGGACACTATTACCACTATTACTAAGACTCCGCTATTAGTCTTTCTGTATGTCTGTCTGTCTAGTGACAGACACAGACATCTCTGTATCTCATAGCTATCACGGAGCTAGACAGTTGAAATTTTAGTATTCAGTATTTACTGTTTACTGCTTTCCATTGTAAACATAAGTCTTAAATATAGTTAAATAGTACAGATTGGAACCCTGATGGGCACTGCAATCTAAATGTATTTATAAGAAGGTAGTTATCATACAAGATAATGTCAGTTAAAGGGTACAATATTATTGAATTAGAAAATTAGTCATAAAAATGATATAGCATTAATTTTACAATTAAAAATTTGTCATAAAACTAATGATGTACCTACGTATTATTTACAAGGTATATAAATTGGAGTAGGGGCACTGAAATTTCCTTTATAGATTATTATAACAAAACTGTACTTGTCATCAAATATTATTGCAAATTATAATATCATTTTTGAACAAGGTCATTTTTGAGTTTCTTTTTAAATATGTTTTCTGATTCTAAATCTTTTATAAATTTTGGTAGATGATCAAAAATCTTAATTATTATTGCCATGACATGTGGACTAGAACTATGAATTACCAATTTAGAATTTGGAAGCGCTAACCGGTTTCTGTGTCTTAGATTAATATTTAGATTGTCTGTATACATATGTGTACTATAATTTGTAATAAAAAAGTTATAAAAAACAAACATATGTTAAAAAACAAATTTACACACCTCTAAGATGTAAATGCATGGAGTTGTTAGAATATTTAATTTTATAAAGTGGGGCCGACAAGTTTCCTTACTTTCGATGTGAGCTAGGATGCGTATGCATCTTTTTTGCATTATGAACAGGTATTCGATAACGGTACTATTGCCGAACAAAATAATGCCGTATTGGATCCAGGCTTGTGCATACGCATAATAAGATGACAGAGCGATTTTTTTGGAGGTGGTTTTTTTAGTTCTAGTAACTTTTTATTTCACAACTTAACATTTTACAGATGATGTATTTCTGTTGCCGCTATAACAACAAACACTAAAAACAGAATAAATTAAATATTGAATGGGGGCTCCCAAACAACAAACGTGATTTTTATGGCGTTTTTTTTTTGATATTAATAACGGCAACAGGTGGACGCTTGAAATATTAACACTGCAAATAAATAATTAAATTAAAATAACACAAATATTTGAGTGGGGCTCCCATACATCAAGTGGTTTTTTTTACCGTTTTTTGCTCGATGGTATGGAACCCTTCGTGCGCGAGTCTGACTCGCACTTGGCCGATTTTTTAACCCACTGGGACCACAAGGAATGAGACGAATGGTAAGTAAAGAGTCTATGCCCCATAGACCCTTTACTTGCCATTCGCTTCATTCCTTCGCTATTCTTGGCCAGATGCAACCCACGGTCAATAGAAGTCGGTTTTTTTGTTGAAAAATGAATCATCATTTTTATTGTTACGTTTCATAGTTTAAAGGTCTGATCTTTTATTTATAATCAAACTGGAGCTGGACATAGGCCTCCCGGATTGATCTCCAAGTACTGATCATGAGGGGTTGTTACCATACCTACCACGCTTGGCAGGCGGTTTGGCGAGCGCAGTACGGGATGTTGATACACGGATAGACGCTGCTGCCTATCTACCGGAGGTATCCCTTGGCAAATTCTTACTGCATCCGCGGGCAAGGGAAGAGGGGTAACATTCTACTGCCGGCACCCTACGGCAAAACTGGATTAATTGTGATAAACTAAGGAAGATCCTTGGTTTACGTATTCGTATTATTTATTGTATTTGTATGTTTTCCTTGTACATAGTAATTTTGTTGATAACGCTGTAACCAAATGAGTAAGGATCCTAATATGTTAAACATCAATAAGAATTAGAACAAAATAATAGTACGTTATGGTACAAGTGTGTAATGTTGGTGATTACCGCTGAGGCGCCATTGAGACCCGAGCCCTTAGGTGAGGGTCTTAAGAGAGCCGAGGACGGTAATCATCCATACACAAGTGTATCATACGACGTTTTTCAACACACTTGTGAAGAAAATAATACTGAAAAATCATTTTATTAACTATATAAAAAGTTTATTTAGAGAAACAATTAGTAAATGTGCAGTTAGTAAAATTATATTTAACTGTTTTTGATGGCATAGCGGTCTCATCTCATCAGATAGATTATTTACTGAAATACTTTCACGTTGTTTCATGTCATATTGTTATTTAAGGTGGTTCGTTATTCGTGTAGGTAGGTGAAATCCAATCATATCATAATGTACGTAAGTCGAAATTATGTATTTAAATACGAAGTTGCATGAAATGAGCAAGCAATTGGTACATGGTAATTTATTTGTACTTACTATTAAACAAGATCTTTTTTGTATCGAAACTTTTAAAAACAAAGTAACTCAACCAATAAAATAAAAAACCCTATAACTCACTTGTGAATAATAGCTATGAAATGGTCACAGTTTGATTACAGGTTCCATTACATAATTACACCTATAATCAAACTGTGACTTTTATTAGGCACATGCCTAATTGCGGTGAAATTAGAGACATTTTATGAGCAGGTGTGTTGAACATCGCGTAGTGATCCACGCGCTCCTCAAAGAGATAGTAGTAACAAACAGTAGGAGCCCAACAGGGCCGAAGCCCGCAAGCTAGGACCGCGGGGAATTTCTGAAAAGGAAACCCGTAGTCCTAGAACACATGAGGCAACTGAAGGACATAGGTTTGGTTTTAGTCAGTAAAAGTCTGACACAAAGAGCGGGAGAAGTCAAAAGATGATTTCCACACTTAAAGTAAAAAAAAGGTGTATTGAAATAAAATATAAGGAGAGCCTATGAAAAAAATTCAACACAGCATAGCTACACATCTGGTTAGAATCACACATTTGTTTGACTCTTTATACGTGTAAAACGGTCATAATCAAAATCTACATATAAGCTTGTACAAAATGTACTATAAACTTTTTTGATTAAACATATTTTCGTGTCACCTTTTCACTTACCTCGCAAGTAAAGAGACTACCCCCTTATTATCAGTACTTGGCAGATTCACGAGGGTGTCCTATGTGGAAATTACACCCCCAAACAGGTTGCCGCGGTTTTTGCCCAGAGACTACATGTTAGGGTCCTTCAAATATTTAAAGGTGTCGTAGGCGTCCATAGACAAAGGTAACCGCTTCCCATAAGGTGGGCCGTATGCTTGACGTAGGTATACTTAGTAGTATAAAAAATAATTGGACCTGACCGTTTCCTTCAACAACCGGAAAGACGGTGAAATCAGTCGCCGGAAGCTGCTAAAGCTTTCAAACGATAACAATTATCCGCTCGCATGCCCCGCGCGGCACACCGTGCGGCACCCCGTGCCCGGCCCCCTGCAGCGTTGCTAACCCAAACGCCCGGCGACAAATACTTAGCACACGTCGCCGTGCCCCGCCGTTTTTACGCTTGCGGCGCGCGGGCCGGCTTTCACGCAATCGTTACTTGTGACTTAATTTGGTTTGAAAGATTGTCAAGTGTTATATTTTTTATGTTAATTCTGAAACTAGCTATACAATGTTATCCTTTGCCTCTCAGATTACGACTCTGGTGCAGAGTTATGCTGTGCTGAACTTGAGATAGCGCGTTTTAAAGCTCGTCTTGTATTTAAAAGCTCATACCTCGATAATTAAAGCGTTGACGTATAGTTTTTAATCTTTCATTACATTACTTATAAAATAAATAATAGGATAATAAATAAAAACGTACACTTGTCCATACATATTTATTAATTCACAGGCCTCTGATTCCACACCATATTCTGGCGCCGCGTGGCGTAATTTATGTTAAACGTGACAAGGCATATCATACACAAATATCATTTCTAGGCATAAAATGAAAGTAACACTAAATAAGTAGTCTTATATTCTTTTTAAACAAACAAAAATCATAGGGATAGCATTCACCACTTCTGAGAAATATGAACATTTTTGCAATAGTTCCCATGCTCTCAGTAAAATCACTTAGTTTTATTTTCACTCGAGAAAGTCAAATCTTATGATTCATGCTGGAATTTTTATATTTACGTATTGGTTATTTACATTCATTAATTAACATAATAAATCTTGAAGAACAAAACTAAATTTCACAAGAAAATCAGCAGAAATATCGCACACATCTAACACATCCCGAATTGAATCAACACTCAATGACAAGATTGACAAGGAACGTTTTTTTCTTACTTTCTTTTCTTTTGTCTATGGCTTGGATACTCGACTGGGAATTATTATGACGGGAAATTTAACGGAGAAACGAGATAAATAATACAAACTAAGCCCTAGAGCGACAAGGACGAGTATATTTCACTTTTTCGTCCGCGAGGTCATGTTAACCACAGGTTGACACGGGCATTTTGGCATGGCGGCGTCATGTCAACTACTAGTTGACAGGGGCATAGTAGAGTGAATCGCGATGTTAACTACCAGTTAACATGGACATTTTAGCGTTGTGCGTTTTGTTAACTACTGGTTAACACGGGCAAGCAAGCGGTTATATGTTCTTCCCGTTGAAGAACGTGATAATATGCACATCAATTTCCAAGAATGAAAAATCTATTAGTGCAAAACCGGTATCGAGTCTTCGACCTTCGGATCGAAGGGCGAGGGTACGTACCACTCTTCCAACATAGCCATTAAACTACCTTGTAAAACTCCTTTAATTAAAGAATATTGTTGTGTTTCCCCTTAGGCGTTCTAGGCTATTCTGTAGACTAAGTGCCAATTTCAACACCGTCGAGAAGCACTAACTAGGTATTTTACAAGCCTGAGGAAAAGTGACATACCTGTTCCTTTTGTCGTGTTGTTTCCAGCACAATGGAAAAACACCATTAATTTTACAAGAAAATCTTATTTCCAAACTGACTTAACGTTGCAGAAAACCTAAATAAAATACCTCTGTAAGAATTTACTTACAAAAATCCGACTCCAAAGATGCTTAATGGTTTCGACGAGTAGGTATATAATATGACGTTAAGTGGATAGGTTATATCCTAAATTGTCTTTCGGTATCACCCGTGAAATTTTGGCTTATTCCAAAAATCCCCTTCGACGATCCCCTGCCAAGGGGATTATTGGACTTTTAGTCCAGAAATCCCCTTCCGGCTCTCGAAGGGGACGCAAAGGGGATTTATGGACAAAATTTCCACAAATCCCCTTAACCATTATAATTAGATATTCTTTTCTATTCTCATATTCACTCACTCATGACTATGGCCAATATTTAAAATTTAAAAAATAAAAATGACAGCAAATGTCAAATGACGTTTGATATAAAAAATGGAACCCTACTAAATCTTTGGTCAATTCAAAAGTTCTCATTTTCTAAATTTATTCTCCATTTTGTCATCTGTAACCTCTAATTTCGACTTTTCTAAAGATTAAGATACTTGACACTGGCAGAATTGTGTAAAACCAGACACAAAAGCCACAAAAAAGAAGACGAAGAAGAAGAGTTTTAAACCTTTACCAGGTACTAAGACTTTTTCAATGGCCATCTCCATCAGTCCCACTTTCCAAAATTATACTTTCTGAATGCCAAACCGCTGTATGTTTGTATAACATTTAAGGAGATCCCTCGATCCCCAAATCATTTCCTATCATCAGAAGTGAGGTTTGAAAATTTGATTAACCTAGAAGTGTATTCGAACCTTCAAATATTTTTCACTATCGCTTCATAAGCCGCAGAGTTCTGAGGTAACAAATTAATAAAAAATAGATAAACAGAGGTGCAACATTCCTGTTTTGAAGTCTGTTAAAAAATAAGAAAAAATGTCTCTGAAACTACAAAGGCTCAAATTTAGGGAAAACGATAAAGAAATAAATAAAACCGGGCAAGAGCGACCGAGGGTTCGGTGCCATCATACAATACAAGCATTGGTACGAAAAGGGGCCAAAGGCCTCAAAAGGTTACCAAAGGTCAAAAATGGCATTTTGGGACGTTTTCGGCAATTTCTAGACTTTTATTTTTTTGGTGACCTTTTGAGGTCACAATAACTCCGGTCCCTGTGACCCTAGCCAGGTCACCAAAATCAATCAGTCACCTTCTCTCATTAAGACGGTGCTAAAAAAAAGGTTTCATGTAAATCGGTCAACGCGTTCGGTTGTAATCGTCAAATACACAGACAGACAGACTTCATATAGATAAAGGCGGTTTATATTTGTTGGAGAACCTTGACAGCGCCATCTCTTGTCTGATAGCGGAACTTATGTAGATATTTTACACTTTCGATGATTTCTAAAAAACTGCAAATTAGAGATTACATATTAAGATTACAGGAAAATTTTAACGAACCCTTCGTTAAAATTTCCCTGTAATGTAAGTTTCAGGGGTTTTTCTATGCAAACTTCGGAGATAAGGGGGGGAACGCAATTTATTTCAAAGTTTTTGTAAATAAGTCGAAAACTATACTGCTTAAAGGAAAACTAAAAACTTTTTATTAATGTGCAAATGAATACATTTCCCCACACGACCTAGTAACTTCACTTAAAAATTTTGAGATCCCCTATCCGCCCCCCTGCAATCATAATAAGAATATTTTTTTACATTTTCTTATATGCTATATTAATAAAAAAGTGTTATCTTTAACCATTTTAAATTTCAAGTCGATAGTATAGTATCTGTAGTTCTTGAAATATCCATTTGTGACAAGACAGACAGACAGACAAAGTGATACCATAAGGGTTCCTTTTTACCATTTTGGTCCGGAAACTTAAAAAATAACCCTATTAAAATGTTACTTGACACCGGCGGAATTGTGTAAAACCAAACACAGAAAGCCATTTAAGGAGTAGGAGAGGTTGAAATTTAGCATGTAGGATCCTTTTAGGAGATTTTGAGAAAATCCACTTCTGTGGGGTTCAAACAGGCGGTCAAAGGTTATTTGATAATAACTGCGAAACCACACATGCTAGCCTGTTAAAATATAATAATGAACCCTAGATTTAAAAGGAATTGACACTGAGTTTAGGATTTTGGCACCTTTGCGGACAATAATTTAAGTCAAAGGGTTTTTCTTGCCTTATTTTGTTATCTTATACATACGTCACTTCAACGCAGTAATATAATTATGTTTGGCGTGAGAGCCTGGCGACCTGTAACACAGGTTTAATACAAACCCATCGATGGCGCCAGTCTCACACAATATACCCAGGAGGACCTAGATTAGACACATGCTATTTGTATAACTACATCGTATTTTGTCTGAGAAATAAATATATATTTGATATTTTAAAGGGTAAATTAAGTATACTTTTGACCTTACATTATTGTAAATTAAACTAGACTTAAAAACAGTCAAACGGATAGCAGTTGTTTGTGGCAGAAAACTAATGTTATAATGAGTAAACCACTTTATGGACTTAAATTATTAATTATGAAAACTTAATTTTAGAAAAATTATAACGGTTCTGCGCATAAACAAAAACGCGGGTAAAGCCGCGGGCAGCAGCTAGTGTTATCGTATTATATTACATCTAGCTTATGCGCGCATTTTTAGCATGCGTTGTACCCGGATAAAATGTAGCCTATGTGTTAATCCTGATCAACATCTATGCGTGTGCAAAATAGGCAAGTTTTTGCGTGAAAGAGTAACAAACATCCACACATTCTCAAAAACTTTTGCGTCTATAATATTAGTAGGACTGATTAACTCACCACAAAGGAATGGTACTATACTATACGCCTCAGAGATGTATAGATTTGTTGTCAATTGTCACTTTGTTTTTAAGTGTTTCTTGTTATTATGTTTAGTTTTAAGGTGTGCAATAAAGTATTTTCTATCTTCTATCTATAGTAAACTTGTCAGTTTTTTTTACCTAGTACAGCATGAATTAACATTACCGACGCTGTATAATATGATCAAGATAGTTGCGAAAGGTCAATGTGGCTCTAATGATTTTAGAATTAGAAAAATGTTGCCCCAAATAGAATAAAGTAGATGAGCTGTCGGCAATACCGTGGGGTGCCGCGGCAATGCCGGCAGTAGAATGTAGGCCCTCCTCTCTTGCCCGTGGATGCAGTAAGAGCCTGCTATGGAATACTACCGGAAAATGGGCAGCAGCGTCTTTCCGTGTATCAACATCCCGTACTGCGCTCGCCAATCCGCCTGCGAAGCGTGGTGAGTACGCCAACAACCCCACACATACACTACTAATAAACTTAAATTCAATTGCTACTTGATTTAAATTTATTTTGCTGTAAGTAATTCAATTGCAGTTTTTCTTTTTAAGTATAAATCATCATCATCATCATGATCGTCTCAGCTGTAAAACGTCTATTACTGAACACAGGTCCCCCCATGGATATCCATGAGAAGGGGGAGTTGCCATACTCACCACGCTTCGCAGGCGGGTTGGCGAGCACAGAGCGGGATGTTGATACACGGAAAGACGCTGCTGCCCATCTTCAGGCGTAACCCTTAGCAGGCTCTTACTGCATCCGCGGGCATGAGAGAGGGTGTACCATTCTTCAGCCGACACCCCACGGATATATATAAATGTTAAATGTGAATATTTTATTTGTGTTATAAAATGTATTGTGTGCTCTTTAGTAAATAAATGTATGTATGTATGTCTACGTCTATCTGGTAACCCCCACCAGAATTAGAGCTAGAAGTGAACCGTAACCCTTAAGCAATAAATGAGACCCGCTGACCCCCAAATTGGCCGCTGCCCCGCGCCGCAGTTCAACGCTCTCGGTTCAACGACCCCGCTTTCAGAAACGCTTTCCGCTCGGAATATAAAACGATTTTTATATTAGTTTCACATGCCGCGCGACTTTAATGTGCAGTTTTAACTTTTATACAGTTTTGAGACATTTTCTTGTTAAATAACTTGTATCTTTAGGATTTCATTCGTAACTAAAGCTTTTTGTTGCAATGCCTTGCGGTGCCGGCAGAAGAATGCTACCCCGCCTCTCTTACCCGTAGATGCCAAGGGTAACCTGTGGAAGATGGGCAGCAGCGTCTTTCCATGTACCAATCCTGCCAAGCGTGGAGAGTATGGCAAAACCCCTCACATAACCAATACTTGGAGATCCGATAGGGAGGCTGATGTCCAGCAGCGGACGTCCTACGGCTGTGACTATGATGTTGCATTGCATAAATAATGTTGGATATTTTACAACACCATGCAGCCCCAAAGTTAGCAGAACTTGTGTTATGGGTAACAGATAGTTCATGTTTTTTTTTGTAAATACATACTCAAATAATGTTGGATATTTTACAACACCATGCAGCCCCAAAGTTAGCAGAACTTGTGTTATGGGTAACAGATAGTTCATGTTTTTTTTTGTAAATACATACTCAAATAATGTTGGATATTTTACAACACCATGCAGCCCCAAAGTTAGCAGAACTTGTGTTATGGGTAACAGATAGTTCATGTTTTTTTTTGTAAATACATACTCAAATAATGTTGGATATTTTACAACACCATGCAGCCCCAAAGTTAGCAGAACTTGTGTTATGGGTAACAGATAGTTCATGTTTTTTTTGTAAATACATACTCAAATAATGTTGGATATTTTACAACACCATGCAGCCCCAAAGTTAGCAGAACTTGTGTTATGGGTAACAGATAGTTCATGTTTTTTTTGTAAATACATACTCAAATAATGTTGGATATTTTACAACACCATGCAGCCCCAAAGTTAGCAGAACTTGTGTTATGGGTAACAGATAGTTCATGTTTTTTTTGTAAATACATACTCAAATAATGTTGGATATTTTACAACACCATGCAGCCCCAAAGTTAGCAGAACTTGTGTTATGGGTAACAGATAGTTCATGTTTTTTTTGTAAATACATACTCAAATAATGTTGGATATTTTACAACACCATGCAGCCCCAAAGTTAGCAGAACTTGTGTTATGTGTAACAGATAGTTCATGTTTTTTTTTGTAAATACATACTTATCATTACTCGTACATAGAAAACACCCAGACAAATATCTGCAGATAAATAAAACGTTTTGTTCCCCAAGCAGACATGTTTCTTGTGAAAGCTTGCCATATTTATTTAATTCAGTTAAGTATTTGTAATAGTGCTTTAATGTATAATCTGTGGAATGAGTCGTCATTCTTATTTTTAATCTGTGCTAGAATCGGCAGCCATCACTGGCGCCGATAACTTGTTTAGTAGTAAATCTATGGTTGGGACTTCCCTTTCGAGTTTCCCTCTCTTGGGATGGGGATAATAAAAATAGGTGTGTTCTCTGTGCTTGCGATACGACTGGCAATGGCTGCGTATTTGTAAAACTATAAAACAATACATTTATATTACTATTCTCGAGTTTTTATCAAGCTCCACGCCTCAGCGAGTTTTCACTCGTGCAATGATAAAACAAAGTAGATGACTATTAACTTGCTTCTGATGACACCAGACTCATATAATCGAATCCGCAACCTATTGCGTCTTAGCCGACTATTAGACCCACAGGGGTACTGAGGTCGTCTTAGGAAGGAAGTAACTTAAATGAATCAATTTCAGCGTTCTGTTGGCAACAAGGTATAAAAAAACATTATTTACGATAATTTATTTACGATAAAAGAAACTACAATCAGACTTATAACTATCTTAAGCCTTGTCTTGTCTTGTGTTTTTATTTATGGCTTTTTGTGTTTGCTTTTACACAATTCCGCCAGTGTCGAGTTATGTAATCATTTTAAAATATATTTTATTGAGATTTTACAACAAATAATAAATGCTAATTTAAGAATGTAGGTTATTAATAACAATGACAAATGACATTTCGTCAGTGAAGTTCTAACAGTGGGGAAGTCAGAATGACTAATGCAATGGCATTAAAATCTCAAGACTGTCAAAAATGACTTCCGCACTATTAGAACTTCACTGACGAATTGTGGATAAACTTACGTAAACTGAACCGAGCATGTACTTTAACAGCCGAGCTTGGCAGAGCCTGTGTTACGGACTGCTAATAATTCCTCACGATTAACCTGTACGATATTAATAACACGAATCTATGCAATTAAAGGAGACCATATTTTTTATGTTTTAAATAAATTATGCTGGGCACTTCACACAGCACCGTAAGCAGAGCTTGTGTTATGGGTAATTATATTTTTTCCTGACTTGTCTTATACTTATCGTATTCATTAAAGTTTGTAAAGAGAAAATTCGAAATGAGGGTAAACTTTACTCAAAACAGACACTAGGTTCAACCGATTTCTATGTCACTTTCAGTTTTGCGATTTACACATTAAGTACCTTTAATTTGAAAACAACTCTGGTATATTTGGAAATATTCAACTATTCATCCCCGCTTTCACCCCCCTAATCTTTCACCCCCCTAACCGATTTTGATCAAACATGTTTAAGAGCCACCGCTAAAAAACCTGCTTATAAATAAGAACTACGGTGCCAAAGACAGACACACACACACATATAAATCAAACCGCACCGGAAGTTCGGAACCCTATAATCCCTTTTTAGGGTTCCGGACTAAATATTAAAAAGGAACCATTATGGTGTGACTTTGTCTGTCTGTCTGTCACAGATGGATATCTTGAGAACTACTGATGCTATCGACCTGAAATTTGAAATGGTATAAGATAACGCTTTTTCACTAATTGAGCTTATATGAAAATGTTGAAAAATATTCATATTATGATTGCAGGGGGCGGATAGGGGGTCTCAAAAATTTTTAAGTGAAGTTACTAGGTTATGTGGAGATCATATAAAAGGGCTTAATTTGTACATTTCAGTTTTGGTTGGAATCACAACCTCTTGCGCCTTAGTTGGCTTTTCGATAGCTGAGCCATGGAGGTCGTGTTAAGAAGGAAGTAACTACAGAACTAAATAAAATTCAGTAATTTCGGCGTTATGTAGGTAACAAGGCCCTAACCAATCAATAAGGTCCATGCGGCCGCGCTGAATAAAGTATTTTTTTTAATTGATTTTACATCTATTTTAGATGATATATACAGCGTCAGCAACTGATATGCATGATGTACGTGGTGCTGCAGTGCCTGGCACATAGTGAGATGGATTATTTGCCCAGCGCCTATACTCAGCTTAGCCAGCTATTAGTCAGAGGAAAGAACAGGTCAATACGTCTAAGCGGCGGGTTTCCTCGCGATGTTTTCCTTTACCGGTAAGGAAAGTGTTAAATGAGATTGAATTGATTTAAATGAGATAATAGTAGAGATTCTGTTTTTGCACTAGCTAAAGCTAATTAAGCTGACGTAAAACGGACAAAATTTATATTTTTGGTATAATGATGAAGTTCTAAAATTAAAACGGAACAATTTATAAGTATAACCAACTTTACGCTGACAGAAACGTCATAAACTGATTCTGATTAGAGATATGACGTTTCAGAAAACAACAGAACAGAACAGTTCGTAAAACATAACATTATCTAAACCATCGTTTTAAGTTCACTGGTGATTTCAATAATTAAACATTATTAGCAGCATTATAGCAGTGCGACACCAATGGCTGATATTAATAAGTATAATTGCACTGGTCCGTTAACTAATAACAATCTTATAAACTACCTATTGCAATGCATATTTCCTGTTCCCATAACCTAGATTTCCAAGTTTTAATAGAAGTCTTAGAAATAAACTCAAAGCACCCAAGCAATTACTGCAAAGGATATTCTAGAACAAGTACTTTGAAGTAACATAAACAAGTGAGGCCTTCACATCTATTATGATTTATACAGCATCAGCAACTGGTGTATATGCTGTACGGGACGCTGCAGTGCCTGGGACATTGTTAGGTGGATTACGCTTGCCCAGCTCCTATACCATCCTCTCAGCTAAGTCAGCTATTAGTCAGCGGAAATAACATCTGAGCTGACTATCCGCAGGTATCCTCACGATGTTTTTCTTCACGTGTTAAATGTGCACATACATTTTTCTAGAAAGAAAAATCATTTGGTAGGATTTATACAGCGTCAGCAACTGATATTCATGATGTACGTGGTGCTGCAGTGGCCGGTATCGAACCCTTCAGATTGAAAGTCGGGAGTGCACTCCACTCGGCCAACACGACTTTTAGGAAGTAACATAGTCTACTGACATTTGAAAAAAAAAGAACGCGGGCAAAGCCGCGGAGAGAAGTTTGTATGTATTATTAATATATTTACAAGGCTGAAATTTGCATGTAGTTTCTTGCAGGACGTGACCAATAGTTAATACGAGTTTTGGTGAAATTTCCTATACCTAAGGGGTACAGGGTACACGGGACAGGGGTGTCGACTGTTCTAATATTTAGATATGATTTAATATTGCTGGACACTACGTACAAACTATTAAGTCCCAAACTAAGCAAAGCTTGTACTATGGAAACTAGAAGATTGATTTAGAATACTTCATTTTATCAAGTAGGTACTATAAATAGGTAGGATAAATCTAGATCCGAGATGAATATCTGCAGAAAATGTTTTCCATTATATAAAACCGCCCGGGCTTCGCCCATTATATATATGATCTATTATTTATATGATTTATCTATAAAATAAAATAATCATATATCAATTATGCTCAACAAAGATCGACATTCGAGGTTTGCCAACGAGCTATGGAGCGCAGTATTCTCGGTGTTAAACTTACTGACCGAATTCGCAACACCATACTGCGCGCCAAAACTCAAATAACAGATGTCACTCAGAAGGCTGCCAGGCTAAAGTGGGACTGGGCTGGCCACGTCTGTCGTATGCCGAATCACCTTTGGGCTTTCATAACAACGGAGTGGGTCCCCAACGCTGGAAGGAGGCAACGCGGCAGACCCAGACTGAGATGGCGCGACGAACTTGACTTGTTTTTACAAGGTTGGTCCTCCATAGCACAGGATCGGGATAAATGGAAAGGGGATAGCGAGGCCTTTGCCCTGCAGTGGGACGAAAATCGCTAGTAATAATAATAATCAATTATTTGTCTATTATGGGTCTATACTATATATTACTCGTATTGTGTTACTAGTGATGACTTATGGAACCGAGACGTGGTCCTTCACTACAGGCCTTATGAATAAGCTCGGTCGGACGGTCGTGCGGATTTCCAAGGAGTCTTTTTACAAAATAAAACACTACGAACTAATTTACTAAAGCACATAAATTAAAACAATTGATTTTCATAGTGTTTAACCACACTTAGGTAGAACATTTTCAAAGAAATTAATAACCTTATCAAAAATCGGTTGCTCAAACCGATCACCTTATCAAGAATTTCAGCGGGTCCCGACATGGGTTCTGTAGCCTAGCGGTCAAAGCACTTCGAGCTTAAGGAAGCGTCAAGTATCGATTTGACGGACGTGGGTTCGAATCCCGCCGGAACCGTAAAGTTTTTGATAAGGTTATTCATTTGTTTGTAAAACAGTTTAATTTGAATTTGCTTGCTTCAGGCAACACGCGAGTTAGGAAAAGATACGAACAGATGAAGTTTACTTATAGAAATTGCAATCTGAATTTCGGGACTCGAACCCGTAACGTACAGACGAACACCTGGTGGCTGCAGGTAAAGGCAGCCTGCGTAAAAGGTTACGGGTTCGAGTCCCGTAGGAGAAAAAAAATTTTGATTGCATTTTTAATTTCTATAAATGATACCTTACACACTAAGATTTACACTTTAAATACAAAAAATAGCTTATGAACATTACTTGTTCGTTAGTGTCATCATTTAACAATTTTTGTTCGTCTTACATTACGTTCGACGGAGTTGGAGCAGATTGCATGACATGGGTCCAATCTACATTCTCAGGTTTATCGGGAAACGTCACTCAACAAGTAAACAATTTAACAGACGGATTATTGCTCTGATAAGATAGTGTATCAGCGAGCGAAGCAGGCTCCAACCACCCTTGAAGATAAGATTTGCTTGAGATAATACTTACCTATGTTGGTATTCGGTATCCGGTAAGTTTGAGGATACTCGTATCCTCACCACAATACTCCACGATGCCTGATGGCCCGCTTAAAAAGCAATGCATCCCACCATGACTTACGGGGCCGAAACATGGACGTGCATGCAGTACGCATGTATATATGCAGTAGCATGCATCCGTTACACAGCCGTGTGAGAGCTGCCCAGAGAGCCTTTTGCAGCGAAAGCTACTGAAGTTCATGGTGCACGATACGCTGCAGTGCCTGGGACATGTTAGATGTATACAATGTATAAGCTTGCCTAGTACCATCCGAGTCTATATTAAGAGGACATATTAACTCATATGCATCGGTACTAAAACATTTAAATCTTATTGCAGCAAGACATGTTTGGATTTGGTATAATTTTTCTTTATTTATTATAGTGTTTAGCCCACCTAAGTAGACATTTTATGGAAAAAGCTTAATCAGTGCTCAACTGATAAAATGCTTTTTATTAAGGTTTTCGAGAAGGCCCGTTAGTTGTTCCGTAGCTTAATTAGTTAAAGCACTTTCGGCTTTAAGAAGTCATATATCTTTTTAAAAATGCCCTTTTCAATCCCGCCGGAATAAAAACTTATTGAAAAAGTCTTTATTGTCGTGAGAAGTTATCCTATTTGCCCTACACCGCATATTAAGCGTAAAGCTAAACCTGTGTTGTTTACTATAACATCCTTTACTAAACCCACCTAAAGAACAACCTACCTTTATCGTGTCGAAAGTACATACATCGCATATCACACATGCCATTTCATGTACTGACCCAAATACAAACAATGGCAGCGCTGGCACTTCCTAACGCGGTTGCAGAACAATACGTTTGCTAACCTAAACTACTTAATTACTGGTGAGTAATAGCGTGCTGGGAGCTTGCTCAGGGGTTTATATTGAGAGCACGTTTCTGTAAGTTCAACTGAGATCATAACAATAATCCAGCTAGCCGTCCTCGGCAGGCATTTCATGAGTATTAAGAACCTATGATGAAGGTAAGGCAACAAGCGCCTGCCAAGCGTCGTGGGATAGCAACAACCCCCTCATGATCAGTATTTCGAGATCCACGAAGGATGCCCATGTCCAGCAGTAGCCGTCTATGATGATGATGATGGAAGTAGTACAGTACTTGTTGCGACTGAAGTGTTTTATAGTCTACTAGCCGCACTCCGCAGTTTCACCCGCGTAGTGCCCGTTCCCGTAGGAATACGGGGATAAAATATAGCCTCTGCTACTCAGGGATAATGTAGCATTCTAATGGTGAAAGAATTTTGAATATCGGTCCAGTAGTTTTTAGTTTATTCGTTACAAATATACAAAATACTAAATACAACATACAAATCTTTCCTCTTTATATTATTGACCTCTTTATATTATTGACTTCTTTATATTATTGAGAGATGAAGAGCGCTTTGTAGGAAGGTAGCTAAGCCTTATAATCTAAAAAAAATAGAGAAAATACAAGTACAGACCATTTACCACCACCATTTAACATGTACCATTTAACATACAACTTTTAATGCTCAGCTCGAGCGGTGCCTATAGCGGCGTTTGTTTCGTGTCTCTACAGTGGTCAGAGCATGCCACGGGACCTCCTAGTGAAGGGAGTTTCCCCGGCAGTTAAAGCTGTGGTAAGGAGGTCTAACGTCGAGGCCCAACCGGAGACCCCCAAGGGGTCCGGACGACAGGATGATAATGTAAATGCATTTCCGTTAGACATCGAAAAACACATTGTCGTTCGATGAAAATTTTTAATTTGTAAACCTCTAAGTACTTCCTAACGCGGTTGCAGAACGATACGTTTGCTACGCTAAACTACTTACAACTACTACCTAAATTCATCATCATCATCTCAGCCATAGGACTGGCTGAAAACTGGGAGGACTGAAGGACTGGAAGGACATGTCCAGCAGTGGAGTGGACAGCAGTCCTTGTGGTGTACAAGGCAGCAGTCCAGGGCTTCCCCCAGGGATCTCCAAAATCTTGATGGGGCTGTAGCCATACTCGCCACGCTTGGCAGGCGGGTCGGCGAGCGCAGTACAGTAAGTTTATACACTTAAAGACGATGCTGTCCATCTTCCGGAGGAATCCAAGAGAAAGACCGCCGGCAACCCACGGCAACCACAAAGCTATCTAAACTACTGGTGAGTAATGGTGTGCTGGGAGCACGTTTCTATAAATACAAACAATAATCCGCCCGGCCGCACCCGGCAGAAGTGATTCAGCTGAGATTTCATGAATATAAAGAACAGTTTTGTACCTTGTTTGGAACAACATCTAAACAGACTTTCTAGATAGAAAAAGATATAGAAGACTCTTTTTTGTACACCACATTGAAAAAAAATATGCATGAAGGCGGGCAACTTTATAATAAACAACCAAAAGATTATATCATATAGATCATATAACACTTTCAAAAGATTACTTAAAACAAATATTGCAATCGATTCTTCTTTAATTATTAAAAGCTAAATTTCAAAATTCACGCTACTTTTTCTCACTATGGCCTAACATCAACTCGGCAATGATAAATAATACTTGAACATGAGATTACCGAAACCAATAACCGGATTGTCCAAATGTAGAACGCGAGACCCGGCGTCCGCCCGCCCAAAACATTCCCGCCCTAGCAGTAAGAAATGCAGTACAAGCATTGCTAAGGGACACCTCCAAAAGATGGACAGCAGCGTCTTTCCTTGTATCAACATCCCGTACTGCGCTCGCCAACCCGCCTGCCAAGTGTGGTGAGTATGGCAACTACCCATGGAGATCCATGAGGGATGCCTGTTCAGTACGATCTACGATTGAAATGATGGTCATACATAACTTATGGACGGGGTACGAAAACAAGAATATTTCAACTTAAAGTTGTCATTTCACTTCATAGTCCAGTATTTTTAAATAGAACAGCGGAGTAATGTGCCAACACGTCCGCTATAAACTTGACCGCAGCGGACGAGGCACATTTAAAAAATATATTATTTTCGTTCGTCAACTCGTCCGCTCAGTTTTAGTGTACCTAAACTAGGGTGATTTGTACAGTTAGCGACAGAAGTGTTTCAAAGATTTGGGAACTATTAAATAAACGCTAATTTCTTATAAAATATATAGTAACTCGTATTTATATACATAGATAAAGTAAGATGATATTAATGAAGTAAAATATGATAAGTGATAATAATTAACTGTTAGCCGGTAAATCTTTTTTCTATTTAACAGATTCTTCATTAGGAATGGTAAAAAAAATCAGTCGTATTACACAAAAAGAAATGGGTAAAACTTTACTTTACTTTAGAACGAGGCATTATAAACAGATACATTAAATCAACAGAAAACAGGTAGTTACTTAACAATCTTAATCATGATTATAGTAAGAAAATGATTTCCTAGTGAGTGTTGAAATCTAAATACATGTGTATGTATAAACATCGACATAAATTAAAATTTTCTCATGTACCTAGATAAGTTATTTTTGTAATATTCTATTAAAATAATCATCATATCTTACACTTTTAAAAATAAAGTGGTGGGTATACAAATTTTCATACTTTTACTTTTAAAAAGCAGAGATTGGTAATACAATTTTTCATATTGTTTAACCGAGAATATATATGCCGAGATCTATGGAAATTTCTCTTTTACAAAATCAATAATTATTGTTTTCAAATGTTCGCCAATTAGAATAGTTTATTGATTCATTTTTTTATAACATTATGGTTACTGTATAAACTGTGTAAATTTACTAGGAATCTATTGAATACTTAATTATATTATATATAATTTATGTATAAAACGAAAACTCACCTAGATTATGTTCGTTTTGATGTGAGTCCAGTCGTAGGTATCAGTGCGCCATTTTTTTTTATTCACATTACAGTACACGAAATGTTTGTAAAACAACTTACTGACCAGAATTAAAAAATAAAGTGCTCCAGAAATTGTTTGTGTATTCTCTAGTAACAAATACCGAGTATATATCGCATTGATGTCTTTGATAGACAATACTAAAAAAAATATTATACAGTTAAAAGCGACTACTTATTATGGTTTTTTTTATAAACTTACTCTAAATCCCTTGTCATTGCTCACGTATAATACTGCATTTACTGCTTAAAACAATATACACCAGCTTTGTCCAACTAAAACTAAAGGCGGCAATATTTAAATTTTGAAAATAACTATCTATACTTTATGATCTAAATGTTATTTAAATTGCCAATTACAAAGGTTTTGCCGATAAAAACAATCTATACTAATATTATAAAGAGGAAAATTTGTATTTTGTATGTTTGTAACGAATAAACTCCAATATATAATTTTGCCCTAGTACAATTTGGACGGTAATAATTTTGTCAAAAGAATTAGCAAAATCGTAGCCACAATGTAAAACTCATAATGTCATAAATTAATACAATAACTTACGTGGACATTGAAAACAATGAAAAGTAAAAATAAACAATTTGTTTCATAGCTTCTATTTTTTACTACCAGTTTTGAAAAACCGATCAACAAATATATTCATACATCACCATTACACTTTTCTTGGTAACATTACTTTTCGTAATTTATAGCAAAAAACTTGTTAGCAAAGTTGACCGGACGAGTTGACGAACGGAAATAATATTTTTATTTTTTCTGCCAATCATCCAAGGACAAGATTAGAGCGGACGGGTTGGCACACTACCCGAACAGCGACCTCCCGTCTACATATATGATATGATACACGAATAACACTGTAAACATCTATAAACTACACAAACGACATAAGTTGTCCCGTCCGAATTTTTTCCTCCTCACTTGGAAAAAGGTTCTCTTTTGAATCGAATTAAATAATGTGCTTTATTCAATTTAACTGTGTCTTGTGCTTCTTTGTAAATTGACTATTCTATGTAGCTCTTTGCTCTATTGATTATACACTAATTTTGACTTTGAATTTGTTGGCTTGTCAAAATCTTGGGGTTATAATATCTAATTTGTAAAATATCTTAAAAAATCGTCAAAAATTATGAGAAAAAGTCCTAGAATAGCAGCACCACTAGCCCAGGTCTAATTGTGAAATCAAACCATTCACTGCAGTAGTAACAACCGTGTCGCAGTTACCAGTGCTCGCTCTTAATACATCAATGTAGCTGATCACCAAGAAATGTTAATACAAAAGAAAGCTATACAATGTTTTGGTAAGAATACACTAAAACATGCCGTGGGGTGCTGGCAGTAGAATGTTACTCCTCTTCTCATGCCCGTGGATGAAGTAAGAGCCTGCTAAGGGATACCTCCGGAAGATGGGCAGCAGTGTCTTTCCGTGTATGAACTACTGCGCTCGCCAACCCGCCTGCCAAGCGTGGTGAGTATGGCAACTAGCCCTCATGGAGATCCATGGACGTTTTACGGCTGAAATGAAGTGAAGGCACTAAAACATTTAAATTAAATTACTTTACTGCCTTTTCAACTAATAAATTAAGCGATAACTGCAAATAAATAATTCCAACAGCACTATTGGAAACCTTATTTACAGAGTTTATATTACTTATTAAACATGTGCAACATCGTCATATGGACCGAGTGAATGTTTTTGAAGTTCATTATTATCTTCAAAGGCACCTTTTTGTCATCAACTTGTTTACGGCTAAAAATAAACCGTATTGATGTCCATCATACAATGTTCGTATAGATAGATGTGCTACAGATGTACGGCTATAACTAATGCGTAGTTATTAACACATATTTAACCGGGTATTTATCGCGTTATTTACCTTTATTATTGCCCGACGTTTCGACAGGATTGCACCCATCGTGGTCCCGGGAAGACGAGTCGAGAGAGATGAAGTTGAGTCTTCCCCGGACCACGATGGGTGCAATCCTGTCGAAACGTCGGGCAATAATAACGCGATAAATACCCGGTTAAATGTGTGTTAATAATGTGTCGTGATCGCGTAAGTTTAAAAAAGACTGATGCGTAGTTGTTAAGCAAGGAACCGCTTTCCTTGAATCCAAATAATATAACATTGATACATGACTGCTCTGTGGTGGCGGTAGGATGTTGCCCCTACTCTCTTGCCCGTGGATGCATAAAGGATCTGCCAAGAGACCTACCAAAGATCTCCAGCGTTTTTACGTGTATCAACATCTCGCAACGTGCCAAGCATGGCGAGTATGACGAGCTCATGACGTGGAGCAGTAGACGTGGTGAGCAATCCTACGACTGAGATTATGACTGACAGAAATCACACTACATTATATTAAGTTCGTACTAGGCTAAAATGTAGTCATCATCATCTTCAACAGCCCGACTTCACCTACAGCTGCGGGTATAGGCCTCCCTTAGTGCAATCCAGTTCTAGTCAGATCCATCGTTTGTCTACGACTTTATAAATGTCATGTGCCCATAGTGCCGCCGGACGACCGACATATCTAAATACCTGTTTCGACCCATTCGGCTTTACTCCACCTGCTATCACCGTAATACGGACTAACAATTTGATACGTGTTTGTAAAATGCGTATATACTTACACTACTGTCTACCCAGCACAATACTGAGGGCAGACTTTATTTATCCTAAACTCTGCTACGCACAAAAACTGCAGTTAAGTCTAGGATTAAGTGTCTTAAGTTATTGTATTGTGTAGTAGATTTACGGTAAATAAAATTATTTTCATTTCATTCATTCATTAATAACTAGTTCATCATCATCATTTCAGCCATAAAACGTCCACTGATGAACACAAGCCTCCCTCATGGATCTCCATGAGGGGTGGTTGCCATTCTCACTACGCTTGGCAGGCGGGTTGGTGAGCGCAGTATGGGATGTTGATACACGGATAGACGCTGCTGCCCATCTTCCGGAGGTATCCCTTAGCAGGCTCTTACTGCATCCATGGGCATGAGAGGAGGGGTACCATTCTACTGCCGGCACCCCACGGCGTTGTTGTTCGCCACAAACTTAGAATGAGCGAGCGTCTTCTTTTAATGAAGTCCTATTATTATTATTCCACATCATTTATTTGTAAACTCATAAAAATATTTTTTTTACTATAAAGAAATATAAAAACAAATACTGTACAGTAAAAAATATATCAAAACGGTGAATCACCGGCCGCGAAGCAAGGCTCAAGCGGTCGGTGACTAGGGCTGCAGGGAGAGGAATCTCCTTACTATACGTGCCGAGTCCAGGAGTACTGCCTGGATCTGGCTCTTGATCCAACTGCCTAGCGAAAGTCTCTCGAGATGTTGATCGAGACTTCGCTATGAGTCCGTTAACGGAAACGACTATCGGAACAATAGTCGCTGAGTCAACACGAGATTGCCACCATGTGGTAACATGGTGGCAATCTCGTGGGTTAAATCAAGATATTTGCTGAGCTTATCTTCCTCGGCTTTGACGAGATTTACATCATGTGGAATGGTGACATCAACGAGTATTGCCTTCCGCTCCAACCAAACTATCAGAACGATATCAGGCTTATTCGCAAGAATAGTCCTGTCCGTAATTATAGATCGGTCCCAATAGAGCGTGGCAAGGCCATTTTCAAGAACCGGCTCCGGTGCGTATTTATAATACGGAACTTCAGGGCCCGTAAGGTCATATCGAAGAGCAAGATCCTGGTGAATGATCTTGGCTACTTGATTATGTCTGTGCAAATACTCAGAGTTAGCAAGATGCGAACAGCCCGAAAGTACATGCCTGAGGGACTCCACTCAACTTTTCGACTTTATTATTATTATTAAATACTTTATTTCACACGTTTTACAAACGTATACCTAGAAATGGTGGGCATAATGCCGTCTTCTAGACTTGATTTGTGGCGGGAATAGAACCTGCAACCTCCTGCATTTTAATCGGCTACTACACGTGTGTTGGTAAAATCTCGGTGTGTTTAAATTTCATGAAAGTCCGGACTCAAGAGTTACGCTCGGACAAAAAACATCAATTAATAAATCCCCATATCTCAGAATCGGATCATCCGTCCAAGAGTTGTTAGCGGATAAAATAAAAACGATTAAACCCCCATATCCCATAAAATAAAAATTCCCCCAACGACAATCGATTTGTATTCATCTCCTTAAGTTTCAAATTTCGTCAAAATCCGTTCAAGAGTTATCCTCGGAATAGTTCCCTCGAACCAGATGGCGTTAGTTTTCTTTTACTGGTTGGATACACAATTCAGATAAATGAATCAACAACAAACTTGCTTTCTCCGCTTGCCAGCTCCATCTGTTAGGTTTAGTAGTAAACACTTTTCTCTTTTTTACTGAAAACGGCTTATTTAGTTACTTTTGTATGCGGACAAAATGTCAATCCAAGTATTTTTATTATGCCATGGATATTCCAAATCCTTTCAGTAAAGTCCATCTTTACATACTTTCTCATTGACTCTTACATTCTATTTCACTTGCATGAGTTAGTTGTAAGTAAAGGATATATTTTCCAGCTAAATCATACTTCGCGGGGCGCGAGCGCAGCTACACAACCATAATGCGCGGGCGCCGGACGTGACGTCAGAGCGTCATGAATGGCCGCGTGTCGATGACACCACACTGGCCACATTGTTCCGCCACATGTGTCCCTTATCTGTCCGTCGCTAGGCTGCATGTACAAAGTTATTATTAAATTAACTCAGTTACACTAATAAAAGTAATCACCGGACCTAATTTTTGAGGTCAGATGATAAAGTTAAACTCATAAGGTACTTTAGGCTGAGCTAGGTATTGAAAAACCCTGGAAGACATTTTTTTACTTTATTACAGTTTTAGTTGTTTATTTTATTTATACGAAAAATGCCGGGGGATGCCGGCAGTTGAATGTTGCCGTTCCCGTTGTCCATGGATGCAGTAAAAACCTGCTAAAGGATACCTCCGGAAGATGGGCAGCAGCGTCTTTCCGTGTATCAACATCCCACACTGCTCTCGCCAACCCGCCTGCCAGGCGGATTGCCGTGGCGAGTATGGCAAAAACCCCTCATTATCTTGGAGATCCATGAGGGAGGCCTATGTCCAGCAGTAGATGTAGACAGCAGTACTACGACTGAGATGATGAACGTTTATTTGACATTTTACACCTAACTATGTTAGTTAGACATCTATGTGTTTAACTGTCAAGTTGCCACCAATGCACAACGGGAAGATAGTAAAAGATAGTACTCAAGTTAATTTATAAATTCGTAAGTTATTTGGCAAGCCATGTTGATTTATTATTTCATTTTTGTATTTTTAAAATGTACCAAAACAAACTTTGTGATGTGATGACGTCTGATGCACTGGCGGAATTGTGTAAAACCAAACACAAAAAGCCATAAAATAAAACGACAAGACAAGATAGTACTCAATTTCAAACAATCAAAAGATAATGGGAACTTTAATACCCATTTCCAATCAGAATTAATTTACCATCGCTGAATAGCTCTTTTCAAGAGTCCAAAAAACTGCTATAGCAACCAAACTGTATTATCTGTCTGTTTTGAAGTATAGGAGAAAGAAGATACGCCACTGACAGGACGCCGGTAGGTTCCGGAGCGCATATTGTTTTTACTATCTGGTATCTAGTGTACATGTAGTAGATAGTCATAGTCAGACGATGAGTATCTGCAATAGCGCCTTCTGAACAGTCTCGTAGAAAACCCTTTTTTTACTGAAAACTCATTGCCTTATTGATTTTTTTTTTTTTTTTTAACACAGCATCATCTAGCCCCAGGCTAAGCAGAGCTTGTGTTATGGGTACTAGATGACTGATATACTTAATACATTATATACTACATAGATAGATATTTTTATTATATATAGAAAAACACCCAGAACACCCTGAACAAATATCTGCAGATCGTACAGACATTTGTCCCGAGGCGGGAATCGAACCCGCAACCTCTAGCGTCGCAGGCGGACCTTCGCCCGCTGCGCCACAGAGGTCGTCAAAATGAATTGCAATGGAATTGCGTGATTTTTGTACATGTTTCATTCCCACCAAATTATTTTGCTGAATCTATTATTTACAAAGGACAATGGTATGTAGTTGTCTCTTAAACTTAAATATTATCAAAAATTGTGGGTTACAATATTGCGTCACACTATTTATTAATTTTCAGTTATCCAAGTAGCGACTATTCAGATATTAGTTTACATGCTAATTGCTAAGTCATTACTCAAACCGGGTGTACCTAATTTGTGATAATTTCTACTTATACCTAGGTAATGGATTCTGCTAGCGACTTGAAAGATATACCTGGATGAAGGATCATCATTTCAGTCGTAAAACGTCCACTATTGAACACAGGCCTCCCTCTTGGATCTCCATGAAGGGTAGTTGCCATACTCAGCACGCTCGGCAGGCGTGTTGGCGATCGCAGTACGGGATGTTGATACACGGAAAAACGCTGCTGCACCCCATCTTCCCGAGGTATCCCTTAGCAAATTCTTACTGCATCCACGGGTAAGAGAGGAGGGGTAAAATTCTACTGCCGGCACCCCACGGCTACACTAGGATGAAAGATAAGTATACATATGTATTATTTTTGGACGTCAGTGTAGATCTGGCAAGTTGCTTAGGTTACCAAGACAAAAAAACATTAACGTGAACAATAATGCTAGTCCATCATAAATATTGTTCCTCGTAATAAAAGCAATAATCTCAAAGATATGAGAAACTTTATCATGAAGAACTTTATCATACTTTCTGTACTTTAACACTTTACATTTAAACTTGCTCTTTGCCTTAATTCTTATGCTTCAACTTTGGCACCTTACTGCTCACTACTTGTCCTGCCGATATAATGGCTTCTTCCCAAAAACGTTGGGTCACCACGCCGCCTTATAATACCAGCGTCTTATTGGCGGAGAACGCGAGCCTCTCATTGGTCGGATATCTCTGGATTGGTATCTACCAATCCAGTGACATCGGAAGTAATATTTTGTTTATTAGAACTTATTATATACGAAGGTGGATTTTAATCATGGTACCGTTATTAATAGTAATAATTCAATACTCGATTATTACAACAGTTATACACATTGTTTGGCAATTCCTTGTCAATTCATGGCAAACGGAAATACAATGTATTCACCCAAAACTTGTCTTTTATGTAAGTTGCCAAACAGCATACCTTTAACTTTACCTAATAACTTTAATATTCAATTAGTGATTATACAAATGGTTAAATAAACTGTAACACTCGTGACTATTTATATCAAAAATAAATATTTAATAACTTAGATAACCTATTCTAGATTTATGATTTTATAGCTATTTGTTTTTATTGATATAATTAACTTAGTATAGTATAATAGTAGTGGTTCAGGAACCTATGGATCAAATTTGCATGCGATACTGTATTATGTCAATAAAATACTTTTTTACTTTACTTATTACGAGTATATCTTAAGTGTGTTTTACAACGCCAAAACCACAACCTTGTTTTGGCGACTTCAATATTATTTTCGTTTTATTCGATATTAATTGATAAAATGTCATTTGTCTTGTTAAAATATCATTTGTCGGTACTGTGGTCAAAATGTCAAAGGCAAAATCTTATCGAATGGAGTGAGGGTAGTTGTACTGAGTGCGAGAAGATAATCAAACTTATAACACCCCTCTTGTTTTGGCGAGGGTTAATAAGAAATAGTGTAGCAACAGGGAATCAGTTAAAAAGCCTGATCAATAAATGATAAATTCCAACGAGCTACGTAAGCCTTTATGTAGGTAGTTTTAAAAGGCTTGAAGTGATAAAAAAAACTATCATAAAGCCCGAAAATCTCTTATAGACTTTTTATTTATTTATTGATTAACATACTGTACACTAAAACTAGCCTATGTTATTCGCAATCATGTTACTCGCCCATGAATATTAAATGCATGCTATCTCCGCCTATTCTACTCTAAAGTTGCCTTAATAAAATTCATGTCAAGTGCTAGTATTTATTTATGTTACAATAGGCGAAGATAGCATGCATTTAATATTCATGGGCGAGTAACATGATTGCGAATAACATAAATGATTTATCAGTGTCAGCAACTGGTATGTGATTTCAATGATCAATTTTTTTTTGAATTTGTCTAGGCTCTGAATAACTCAATAGGCTATTTAAACATTGTAAAATTTCGCAGAAAAAATAATTATAACGTAAATCCATTTTATCATGCATTTCAGACGATGTAATTTTTTGGTTGTCAAATATTAATCGGTGCGTTTATAAATTTTATTTTGAGATGAAACTTAAATTCAATCAATCGATGATCAATCTCAAACTGTTTACATTTTTGGTTTAATCAGATAGTATGTAGCTGTAGAAGAGTAGTAGTAGTTAGTAGTTCAGTAGAGTAGTAGATAGTAGTTGAAATAGTAGGTGCGATACGAAGTACGCCGGGACAGCTAGTATTAAATTAAATAATGAATACCTGACTAATCATTGAATGATACCTAAGAGAAGAAAAACCTTATACTATAGTTTATAAAACTTAGCTTGATCGGAAATTTTTGTTGAAAATTTGATTGAAAATTAGCTTGACACGATTAGGGCTGAGACGATGTTCAAAATATACTATTATAATAATTGATTATCACTCACGCACATCACTATACGTGCAGTCGCACCCATAAAGTACGACGTTGCCACCGATCATCTAAGCTGTTACAAATTCTGAACTTGATGGGCGAGATGACGATGACAACAGTCACGGCGATCAAGCTCATTCAATTTGATTACCAGTAATTTTCATTGAAAATGTCTTCGAATTATATTAAACTGACCAACGGGAGGCCAGTTTTACGCAGTATAGGTAAGACAACCTAAAAGTAATAACTGAAAGACAAAATTCAATACCCATTGTAGCATTCGCACTAAAGCTCAAATGAATGGTGGCTTTCTGCTACTCTGGGGAGACCTGGGTCTAGTCCGACGATTTCCACTATATTAAATACTATGGTTCACACTCGGATGTGGGCAGCCAATCAGTGCCGAAATACCCGTACTAGAAAACCAGCCCATCGACGGATTCCTAGAGGTATGCGTTGATGTCTTTTGCGGGCTACTTCTGTTTTTGGGGGTTCAATGCGGCGTAGTTTCAGATGCTTTCGTCTGGTTGGGGCCGTTTCCTACCGTGTAGGTTGGACAGGTATAAAATCAACACAGCATACAATTGTAAAGAAATTATTACATTGACTACCTCCATGGCGCAGTTGGTTTCATGGCCGGCTGAGGCGCAGGGGTTTGCGGGTTTGATCCCCGCTCACACATCCCGATGTTTTCGTCACCTGCAGTTATTTGCTTCGTTATTTGGTAATCAAAATGAGTAACGTTTTGACTATGCTATGACGTGACGAGCCCCCACTCCCAAACTTCAATGCCCTTTATCTAAGAACTAGCTGACCCGGTGCCCACTTCGTTGGGCGGTAATTTATAACCTATGACCCTCACAAATACTGTGGCTTTCTATTAGTAAAATAATTTTGAAAATCGGTTCAGTAGGTCCAGAGATTACCCCCTACAACCTCACAAACTTTACCTCTTTATAATATTAGGTATAGATTATTACATCATTTCTTTATTACTATTCACTATTTCGTTATTAGCTTGTAAGTTCTTTATACTCTCTGTATTTATTACAATAAGATTTAGTTACATCCGTGACATCACTCTCGGTTCGGGCGGAAGATCAGTGTTAGGTGTTCACGCCGCTAACACAATGCTGAGCCAGGTGAGATTTGTGATGCTTGTTTGTTACAGTTTATTATTCTGTATAGCATATAGATGAAAAAACGCTATAAAATTTTCATTTCATTTCAGTTTCAAAATAACAAAAAATATGTCTTTTATCTTTGTACTTGCTGACCCGTGCCCACTTCGTTGGGCGGTACCAAACCACGAAAAAGTCTTTAATTTTTCGGGTTAACACATAGCCTATGACACTCACAAACAATGTGACTTACTATTAATAAAATAAATTTCATAATCGGTTCAGTAGATTCAGAGATAACCCGCAACAACCTCACAAACTTTTCCTCTTTATAATATTAGTATGGTGAGGCGCCGCGGCAGACCGAAGAAGCGATGGCGTGACGAGTTAGACCGGCATAACAGCGCATGGGTCGAATTGACGGCGGATCGGGATGCATGGAGAGTTGGAGGGGAGGCCTTTGCCCAGCAGTGGGACACTTATGGCTAATTGTAATTGTAATATTAGTATAGATTATCTAACTGACGGACTGAATATAATTTTGATTTCCATACCCTGCCAAGTAGCCTATCATCATCAGAAACAACAAATGTGCTATTTGATACAGGTCATGAGTAAAATTAAGCTCACCAGTACTCACCACGCAACCACGCGGGGGTCGTCGACATTAACTAAAATAATTCACTGGAAACGTTCATGTCATCGTCATCATTACACCATTTCAGACGTAAGAAGTCCACTGCTGGACATAGGCCTCGCTCATGGCCCTCCAAGTGGCTGGAAGCAGCCTGCATCCACCGCCGACCTGTAGACCGTACCAGGTCGTCCGCCCATCTAGTTGATGGACCGGAGTGTTTCTACGTATCTCCTCAATTCTATTTGATCCCGAAGAAAAACCCCGATCATAGATAGATAAAAAATACTTAAAACTAAACATGACACTAAACAAGAGAAACTTGAGAACATAGTGACAATTGGCGGCCTTATCGCTAAAGAGCGATCTCTACCAGGCAACCTTGGGATAGATTGGATTGTAAAAATACGACAAGGGGTTATTATGGTACACGTTGAGTTAAAGTAATTACAAAATATACCATACATAAACTATATTGAAATACTACGAACGTAATATAATATATTACATATATAACTTATAAATATATACTTACATACATATCACTAAAAATATATAAATAACATGTCAATGAACTAGGCAGCTAGTGACAACAGGACAAATAGTGTTCCTTAACCAGAGATTTGAAGATTGGAAGCGATTGAGCACGCCTGATGGATTCAGGTAATGTGTTCCATAGGGTAACAGCCTGGACGGTAAAGGATTTATTGTAGTACGAGTTATGCACAGGTGTCATGAGCTGAAGAGTTTCAGAAGAACGAAGAGATAGGGAGTGGGAAAGGTAAAGAAAGCTAAATCGTTCCTTGTAATAGGGAGGAGAGGAAGGCATAGCCTTCTCCATAGCTCGTGAAGCGATTCTGAACTTATTCATGAGGCCAGCGGTGAAGGACCACGTCTCAGTTCGTAAGTCTGATGACTTACGGAACATCATCATCACCTCATAAGTCATAGAAAAGAACAGGTCAATAAGTCTAAAGCTACCTCAGGCGCGTGTACTTTTCCTTTATTGTACGTCTTATCCTACTAATATTATAAACGCATAAGTGTTCGAGTATGTATGGATGTTTGTTACTCTTCAACGCAAAAACTAGCCAACGAATTGAGCTAAAATTTTGGACTCCTATAGATGTTGACCAGGATTAGGATTAGGCTAAATTTTATCCGGGTACAACGCACGGGAAGCGCGGGCATAAGCTAATATGATATATAACTTTAAAAAATATATTTTTCTTGCAACTTGCAAGAGAGATAAATCTAAACAAAGTATGTTTATTAAATGATGTTAAGTCATGACGATTTGAATTCAAAGAAAAATCCATTGATACACGGCCGGTATCGATCCGACGACCTTCTGATTGAAAGTTTCACTCGACCGACACGGCTTAAGCTATAAGTCACCATAAACGTTGAAAATAAAATAGAAATATCCAAACTAAGTTAAGCAATAGATATAGATAATGCTGCTACGTGGCTACGAGAGTTGCTACGCATGTGTTAACCGACTGCTGGACGTGGCGGAGGATTATGTATTATGTTCTAAATGTCGGGCATTCTAACACCAAACTTGTCCTACGGGACACAGCTTGTCCTACGGGAAACGAACACACAGTTGAAATGAATATGTGAAATATGAGTTAAATAACGGTCCACTACTGAACACAGGCCTGCCTCATGGATCTCCATGAGTAGTAGTTGCCATACTCATCACGCTTGGCAGGCGGGTTGGTGAGCGCAGTAGGTACGGATGTTGATACACGGAAAGACGCGAAGTGTGGTTATAAACAATGAACTCTCTAAGATCTAATAAAAGGAATTACTTGTACCACTAATTGATACTTACTGAAAATACATCTTTGCTTATTTAAATAGGTTACCTTACATGTCTATTATCCCGAAAAAAATATTGTTTGTAATGTACACATATACATTAGGTATTATAATTAATTTATTGAATACAGATCCTCCTTATAAACTCCTTCAAGTGCGAGTTTCCTTGTTATATTTTAAAACCATTTTACTTCAAGGCTACTAGCTAGTGTGTTTTCTATACTAATCTTAAATCGTTATATTTCATTAATCTATACTAATATTATAAAGAGGTAAAGAGTTTGAGTTTGTGATTTGTGAGTTTATGACGTTGTAGAAGGTAATCTCTGGACATACTGAACCGATTTTGAAAATTATTTTACTGATAGAAAGCTACAGTATTTGTAAGTGTACTTGTGAAGCTACTGTATTTGTAAGTGTACAGTATTTGTAAGTGTACTTGTGTAAGCTACAGTATTTGTGGCTATGAATTTACCAGAAAAATTAAAAGACTTTCGTGATAGTTGGATTTGCAAAGTAAGTCAGAGAAAAAACGGTTCAACGAAAACGTTTCTTACAAACGCTGCCTTAATAATGAGAGGTATATGATTGAGTTCTAGAATAAAAGTTTAAGAACTTGATACTGCCTACAAAAAAGAACAGCGACAGCCTATGTCTAACTTTCATATTTAAGTTACAAAAAGCCGTTTTTTATAAATTAAAAATAATTTAAATGTTAGGGTGATGTTTATAGGGTTCGATTATCGACAATTATGAATTCTTATCAAAATTAATAAATGTATCGTCTACTAAAGTGTTTAAAACAAAAGACTTTTCCCTTTTACTGCACATAATTTGAGATAATAAGACATTGGTATGGAACCGCGACCGTGTAGTGTCCGTGTCTACTGTTGTTGCACTAACTAGCTAAAGCTAAATTAATTGACGTAAAACTGACTATAATGACTTATAGCTATTCGGTTAGTGCCGTTCTAAAATTAAAACGAAACAAATACACACAATTTCACGCTGACAGCTCTTAAATTTAAAAACCTTTCTCTTTTGCCCTTAAGGGTCAAAAATTATCTCTGGTGTGTGTTGACCTGAGAAAGTAGTATTTTTCCCATGGGCAGTTGACTTATATCGGGTTGGAACTTATCGTCGGTACATCTAATATAGTACTTATACAGAAAAGATTTGAAAAATTAAATAAACAATTGTAGACGTAGCTCAGAAAGTTGAGAAACTGAAATGCTGGGCTGGTCATGTCTGCCGCCCGAAGATCTGTGGCCTAAGATCACCTCCCAGTGGAGCCTCGACACGGTAAGACGCCGCGGCAGACCGAAGAAACGATGGCGTAACGAGTTAGACCAATATGCATGATCGCATGGTTGCATGTGCGCATGGGTCGAATTGACAGCAGATAGAGAAGTATGGAGAGATGGGGAGGAGGCCTTTGCCCAGCAGTGAGACACTTACGGCTAATTGCAATTGGAAAATAAACATGATTTATTTAAGAACCTAACACTCATAATTTCATCACAAGTAAAAATGCTTACCGCCCAAGGAAGTGGCCACCGGATCAGCTAGTGTTACAATCATATGTACCTACCTACACGGAACAGAAGACAATCATGACTACCAAAACACCTACGGCGTAAATGAAAACCTGAGCAACGTAGGTACGCTGAGTTGGCGAACAGTTTATGTCAACCTTCTATAAAGAAGGTTGTATATTTTCACCCAAACCTTGAACTTTTTTTCCTACTAGAGACATAAATAAATTTTATTTCATCTTTCTTCTTTCTATGTATACATTCATTATATTTTATTAAGTACCATTAAACAAGTGATAACTCTGATAACAGGTTATCAAATTGATGGTTCCAAGATAAACAGCCGATAAGTCTCTCCGTAAAGAATTTGTCGGTTTCCAAACGATTCTGTCCAATACTCAATCTAGGACATTCAATATCCGCTCGCCCGCGATGTTTTTTACGTAATAAAATATTAAAACCTAAGTAGGTAAGGTTAGAACAAGGTCATCTACCCGTGTTGTTTCATGAAATTGCTGTGCTACGAATCAACAAAGTTTTTATCATTAGTTATTTCCATCCTTTACTTTTACACAAATGTCATAAGTCATAACAATTCAGTATATGTGAACATTTAAACAATGTGGACTGACCACATAATCGGAATTCCAATGCACCATTATAAACAGTTTACGATCTTACGTACAGCTAACGCCATCTATTGATGTTTAAGCGCAAACTAACCGAAGCGACATCTGTTGAGTGGTTACGGCGCCGCGTTGTGACAGAGCTTACATAGAGCTTCATAAAAATGCCATGCGCGCAGAGCTCAGCAGTGACATCTGTTAGTTAAGTTGGAATACAATCAAGAAAAATAATTTGAGAATTGAGAATAATTACTATGAGTATTCTACGTAAATTACATCACTTACCTTATCTCCGCACTCTTAGGATAATAATCAGGATCACATTATTTAAGCTAGAATACCGAAACAACAAATAAATATAAAGAATAAGTACAGTAAATAATTCCCCTAAACTGCTCAGTGCAGTAATAAACTCTTAATTTTCTAAATAGACTAATAGTAATTCCGGTTGAAATTATGATGCTAAATCTATACCATTACTTTTTTTTCTTTATATATCTGTAAAAGCGTTATGATCTCGGTTGTTTGGTTTCCAATTTTCAATATTTTTTGGAATTTAAACCAGTTTTGAATTGGACAAAAATATTAAATAAATTGCAATATAACATGTGCGTTATTTTACAATTATATTTCCGTGATTTGGGTGGCACACAATGTAGAAACTCTTTTATTTTTATGTAGACATCACTACTTTCGCAGAATGTTGGACAAGCCACTGGTACCTGAAACATAGTTTTCAACTATTTCGCGAGCCTATTTATTCATTTGAATCACCATTGTATGTCAATTAACATTTTTTACTTTATTATGCAACACATTAATTGACCCGTTTAGGATAATTTCGTCATCTGAAGCGTAATGTTCAAAACAACACGTTCAACTTTCGCGATTTGCTAACATATTATTTAGTTTTAATATAACAGGATGTTATTGCGTACCTTTTATATTTTTCCCGACGTTTCACACACGTTTCAGCGTTCTTGGACGCGGGAGGACATATCAAATAACTGTCGAAATCCGTTTGGAAAATACGTGGTAATAAAGAAATTTACAAACAAACATTCAAGATACGGAAAAAAATACCCTTCCTTGACAGTCGGGTGAAAAGGTACGCGATAAAATCTTACGATCGCGATAAATCGTAATACAGGGTGTATAATATGTGTTGACCCGAAAGGGTGGCCCATGAAAACAAGACAAAATAAAATGATCAAAATCCCGCGTTTTTTCCCGATGACGCGGGGTTACATTCTGCATTTGAGGAGTGTGTGCCGGCACTCACCTTGAAGTGCTGGTGGGCGGCCTGTTCCTCCGCTTCGTACTTGTGTTTGATGTTCTCGATACGCATCTGCCGCAGCACTCCCGCCACTTCGATTCTGCAACAATGTGTTATTCCGTTCAAATGGCTACCTGACGAAATTTAAATGTTAAGTCTGACATTAACATAACTATAATGGACACTTAATAAATATAATACGGCTTACACCACGTACCTACATAACTTATTATCATCTTGCTGACGTTTCTTTTTTATTTGAGACGTTTTTTTTTCTTTTTTACGTAATTCAATAATAGCGGCGATTCGTCATGTCGAAATATAGCGTGACGTAACGCGCTGACGTGTTCCGGTACAGTTTATGCCTGTGGTTTATGCTATGCTCTGACGTCACGAGCCCCCACTCCTAAACTTCAATGCGCTTTATCTAAGTATTGTTTACTTTTTTTGAAAAAGCAAAATATATGTGTGTATTGTTTTTGTGTAATCTAAAATAAATAGAATTTTGATTTTTATATTCTCTCAAGTACAATTTTATTGTGCAAAGTACCTACTTACCATCTGTTTTCTCAGTAACTACCTTTTTCCTCCTAAACTATTAATTACAAGATTTTTAGTTGTCATCGCCATCTATACTAATATTATAAAGAGGTAAAGGTTGTGAGTTTGTGAGATTGTAGGAGGTAATCTCTGGATCTACTGAACCGATTTTCAAAATTCTTTTACTTATAGAGAGCCACAGTATTTGTGAGTGTCGTAGGCTATAAATTACCGCCCAACGAAGTGGGCACCGGGTCAGCTAATATAAAATAAAACAATACCAAGAGAACCTTCGGCCTTTTTACAGCAAATGTCAATTAAGTGATTAAAAATTATAATGGACATTTTACACAGTACCATCTAGGCCACAGTCGAAGTCATAGTCATTAATCTTTTTAGGGTTCAGGACCAAAATGGTAAAAATTATCTTTATGGTACCCTTATGGTATCACTTTGTCTATCTGTCTGACGCAAATGGATATCTCGAGAACTACTAAAGCTATCGACTTGAAATTTGAAATGGTTAAAGATAACACTTTTTACTACCTAATATACCAATAATATGAAAATGTTTTTTTTTTTTTTTGTGTTCCAATCTTATCTGCAATCAGTCTTATGACTTTAAGCAGGTTTGTTCAGAGAGTCGAGGATTTCTGGGGAATGATCCAGCGATCATTTCCTCTTTGTATGGAATCATGTGTCCAGATCCATGATGTGCTGTCTTTTTAGTCGTTTGGGGTAGCTTATGTTACTGAGCTGTGCAGCTAAATGATTTGGGTGGTTGTTTAGCCGCTGTTTGTATTTAGCCGAGTAAAGCTTTATTTCCTCGCTGACGGTATTTGTTTCGAGTTCGTTGTGCAGCTCATCAATCCTTATGAACCATGGTGCATTCGATATATTTCTTAGGATGCCGTTTTGCGCTCTTTGAATGATGGCTACGCTGGTCTTGCATGCAGATCCCCAAAGCTGGATGCCGTAAGTCCAAACGGGCTTCAGCACCATCTGGTACACTAGGAGTTTATTGTCTAAACTTAGAACTGAGTTTTTGCCCAGTAGCCATTGTAGGTTTCGGTATCGGAAATTCAATTCATCTCTTTTTTTCTGCAAGTGGGTTCTCCACGTTAGTCTGCGGTCAAGGTGCATCCCGAGATACTTGACTGTTTCACTGTGTGGTAGGGTGTGTGAGGCCAGTCTGACTGGTGGACAATCTCCTCTACGGAGTGCGAATGTTGCGTGTACAGATTTAGAGGCACTGGCTCTGATTCTCCATTTCGTGAGCCACTGTTCTATTCTGTCTAGACCGGTTTGGAGAGATATGGAGGCTTCATTTTGGTCCTTGTTGCTCGCGAGAATGGCAGTATCGTCCGCAAATGTGGCTGTTATTACCCCTGGTGTTTCAGGTAGGTCTGACGTGAATATATTATACAGCACAGGGCCCAGTACTGAACCCTGGGGTACTCCCGCCTGAAGGTCATGGAGGTCGGATGTGTATTCACCATCTTTCACTTGAAATATTCTTTCACATAGGTAAAATTTTAGTATTCCAAAGAACGAGTGAGGTAATGACTTTTTTATTTTACAGAGTAGGCCCCTATGCCAGACTTTATCAAATGCTTGTTGAATGTCAAGGAAGGCTGCGGAACAATATTCCTTTAGCTCTAGGGTTTTTCTGATGTGATCGACGACCCTGTGAACTTGTTCAACAGTTACATGCTCTTGTCGAAATCCAAATTGATGATCTGGGATTATAGAGTCTTCTGCCAGTACCTTTAAAATGCGTGAAAGAAGGATTTTTTCGAAGAGCTTGGAGATTACCGGTAGAAGGCTGATCGGTCTATAGGAGCCGATATCGTTAGCGGGTTTCCCTTCTTTGTGGACCATTATGATCTGTGCAGTCTTCCAAATACTTGGGTAATGGCCAACTCTGAGTATCCCGTTGAATAGTGTTGTAAGGAAGACTATTCCCTTCTTTGGGAGTTGTACAAGGATTTCTTTTGTTATTTGGTCAAACCCTGGGGCCTTTTTGTTGTCAAGTTTGGAAAGTTGTCTTAAAACTTCTCTTGGATTAGTAGGCTTTATGGGTGAATCCATCTGGAAGTCTTGATTCAGGATATCTTCGATATCGGGGTCATCATTTCTTGTACCGTCGTTAGGTTTGAAGACGTTTTCGAGGTGTCTTGCAAAAGCTTCTACTCTTGCTTGTGCTGTTCTAGCCCATCTTGAATCAGTAATTCTAAGTGGTTGTCGAGTTATTTTGGGCTGGTTAAGATTTGATGTAGCCTTCCAAAGGTAGTAGTTTGTAGACTTTGTCGCTGTTAATGATTCCAGGTGTTTCGTCAGTGCTGTGTTTTTGGCGTTGTTAATGAGTTCTTTTAGCTCGTTTATCGCCTTGTTGAGGGCTGTTTTATCTTTCGGATGTCTGCTGCAGTGCCAAACTCTACGAAGTCTTCTTTTTTCTTGAATTTTAGATCTTATTTCCAAGGGTAAGCTATGTTGCCTAGATTTCGCGGGAATTTCTGGAGTAGTCAACCAGCATGCAACTTGGATGAGATTAGTGAAGTGGGTAGCTGCATCTTCTATGTCTTCAGGGGTCTTTAGAGCAATCTGCAGCTCGAGTCTTTTTTCAATGAGGTCTCTAAACGAGTCCCAGTCAGTTTTTTTATTGTAGAGTTTAGGGACTGACTCATATTCTAGAAGATTTGTTCCAATAGTCAGTAGCACAGGTGTGTGTGCTGAGGAAATCCTCTATTGAGTAAGGAAATGAAAATGTTAAAAAAATATTCTTATTATTCTTATTGGAGATCCCTCAAAATTGAAAAAGTTTTGCTAATAGGAGTGTATGTAAAGATTACAGGAAAATTATAACGAACCCTCTTATTTGCATAGTTATTTAGAAAGAATCGAAAGTGTAAAAAATTTACATAAATTCCGCTATCAGACAAGAAATGGCGCGGTCAAGGTTCTCCTACAAACATAAACCGCCTTTATATTATATTCTATGATGGCACGGAACCCTCGGTGCGCGAGTCCGACTCGCTCTTGCCCGGTTTTATTTTTATTGACAATAGCAAGCGTTCGGCTACCATCTTACTTGGAGACAAGTAAAAATGTGGCTTTTATTCATTAGGTCATATTTGCAACTTTGATTGATATAGTCAGTTTACGTAAGAAAAACAAACATTATTTTAATTGAATATAACTACAGCATTTTTTGTGTAATTGATTTTCTTTGAGATCGTCTTTGGCGTAAACGGTTTAAGTTTAAGTTTTAAGTTACCCAACCACCATGAACATCGATTATTTATCTTAAAAAGTTCTAAAAAAGTGTGACATGTCTATCTTTTAAGCTTGACTCACTTTAACTTTTTTTATAATTATCAAATCTTTATATATCAAATTCAAAGTCCTGAATGACTCACTGACTGACTGACTGATATATCGGTGTATTCCCGGTGTCCCCGTACGCCATGTCCCCGTCACGGGGACAGCGGGACGTGATTAAATTTATTTCCCGTTGTCCCCATAACGTAGATTCGGGGACGGGGACAACGGGAAGTAAAAGTTTTACGTGTCGTTGTCCCCTTAAATCTGTAATCCTGTTAAAAGCTTACTTTTTAGCGTGGGAAAAGAAAAGTGAAATAAAACAAAATTTATTTGTACCTATGTATTACTATTTTAATTTAAGGTAAAAAAATAAAACAAAAACAACAAATAATGGAAGAATTAGCGCATTTTTTCAAGAATATGCCCTACAGTAATTTCACCGTTGATGAATTTTATTTCGCACTCCATAATAAATTCGTCAATCTCAATCGAATTTTGGGTGCGTCGTTTTGGTGCTAGGCCAGATTTAATGCTGAACAAATTGCCATCTCGATGTAAAGCTGTAAGGAGTTTCAATATGGAGGAATTTTTTTGGCCTACTGCGCTATTTAATTTATAGTGCCAACCTTCTGCGAAGTTGTTAGTTCGGTGCCGTTTGCTAAAACTGCACCGTACTTCAACGAACTTCGGTCGAAGCCATTGTGATAACATATATTTCAAATTTTGCAAGCGTGGGAGGTCTCCCTTAAGACGTGACTATCCTATAAATAAAAAAAATACTAATTTAGCTACCTAACAAAGAAAATCATAGTATATGATAATGCTAGCTAAGAAATAAAAATATATATGTATTATTATTTTGTATATGTAAATATGTATAATATTTATTTGTAAATACCTATTGGGAAACAATTGATGAAGCAGGATTAACGAAGAATAAGAATGCTATAGATAAGAATATAAAATTCACATCTAAATCATGATTTTTGAGAGTCAGTACAGATACTTCGGGGTTGGTCGCAATCAATTGGAACGAATTTTGTTTTTTAGAACGGATGATTTCAGATTTAATTTGAACAAAGTTGTTGCTTAGGTGCCTACTGATTTTGACCTAGAAATATACGCACTAACTAAAAGTTAAATTGATATTCTGAATTCGTTCGAAATTACTTACTTCAATCTTTAATGCACCAGGACACTTTGTTTTCTTTCACAAGTGACATTCCCACACTGCTGCTCCACTTTAACATGTAGACTTTTTTGTAAATTGGTGTCCAGCATGTAAAAGTATTGGGCCCCCCCATTCTGTATACACCCAATACTTTTACATTACTTCCTCCTGATATTTTAATTCATTACTTCCTCCTGATGGACCTGGCTGAGACTCTTTTGACATTGTCGATAACTTGTGGAGAAAACGAAACATTATTTTTGATTTTAAATTGAAGGGTTATTTGGAAAAGCGACCGATGACAGTGTCAAAGAAAAATGAGAATTTGGTGTCTATTGGTTCACAAGGTGTAAAGTTCACAAGTATCTGCAATGACTAAGTAGATCCTCTGCAAAAAAAATGTTATCTGCACTTTTGTCTCGCAGCTGCATAGGTGCGCGCAACGCCAGCGCATCCTTTTCAAGGTCGCTCCGTTTACCATAATTACTAGAAAACTTAACTTTGAATGTTGAACAAATACATTTAAAAACGTAGAGAGGTTATGAAATTAGTTTGAGATATACTTACCTATTTTTTAAACAAAATTGACAGCAGTAGCTTTCGCAATAATTCATTATTTCGATCGAATTCAGTAGTATATAAAAATCCGACTAAGAACTTAAAAACGAGGTCAAAATTCCTTTTTATTAATGTACCGGGTACCAAGACTAATCGAGCAATATTCCAAACCTACACTTTGTTTGTTGGGTAAAAAAGATGCCGACTCATAAAACATAACTAATGAAAAAAGAAAAAAACGGGGACAGCGGGAAATAATTTTTATATATTTAATTCAACTTTATTAACGGGGACAGGGCACGGGGACAACGGGAAGTCATTTTAAATATTTAATTAAAGTAGCGCTGTCCCCGTTAGACGGGGACATGGCGAACGGGGACACCGGGAATACACCGATATATCAACGCACAGCCTAAACCACTAGACCTAAAGACTTGAAATTTGGCACACATATGTATACCTTGAGTATCCTAGAGGTGCACTAAGAAGGGATTTTTCGAAATTCCCACGGGATAGGGAATAAATGGGATTTATATTTTCAAATAATAATAAAATAATAAATAAATAAATAATGCTCGACAAATCACACAGCATCATCTAGCCCCAAGCTAAGCAGAGCTTGTGTTATGGGTACTAGATGACTGATATACTTAATACATTATACTACATAGATAGATATTTTTATTATATATAGAAAAACACCCAGAACACCCTGAACAAATATCTGCAGATCGTACAGACATTTGTCCCGAGGCGGGAATCGAACCCGCAACCTCTTGCGTCGCAGGCGGACCTTCGCCCGCTGCGCCACAGAGGTCGTCAAAATCAAAGTGGCTCTGCGTGAAAAAGGGGATTTACGTTTTATGACTTCCACGCGGACGAAGTCGCGGGCAAAAGCTAGTTTGTTTTCTAAAATTTGACCATATCCATCATTTGATTTTAATGAATATAATCACGTTAGATAACATGGGGTTACCTTTATTATTTCAGTTCCCGTGACATTTTTTGGGTTGGCGAGCGCAGTACGGGATGTTGATACACGGATAAACACTCCTGCGCATCTTACGGAGGTATTCCTTAGCAGGCCCTTACTGCATCCACGGGCATGAGAGGAGGGGTGACATCCTACCTCTATATATTGTCAGAGTGTTTGTGTTTCTGTGAGAAGGAAGGATGATTACGTTTTCTTTTCTTTTTCAATTGTTATATATATTTTTTTATTAATATTATTATTATGAAAATTATGATTATTATGTTACTTTTAATTGTGTTCATTTTTGTTTTTTTCTTTAATTATTGTAATTGGTGTTGTACCGTTATAATTAAAGTAAATAAATAAATAATAAATTCCTACTGCCGGCACCACACGGTCGGATTCGTTGCACATCAACTCATTCAACTCAAGCCAATAACCTGGCACAACCCACCTAATCCTCATATTCTCCTGCAGCCGCCGCAGTGGGCCCAGGTACTCCTGAGAGCGGCCTCCGCGGACCTCATCGAGCTGGTGGTCCACTTGCTTCACACGCTCATGGTACAACTGCTCCCGGAGCTGACTGAATTGCCGTTCAAGGTTGGCTGGAAGAAGAAAATTCATATGAACACTCATTTTCATTTTGTTTCTAGGATTATGTACCAGATTATTAAATTAAATCATAAATCATTTATTGGATCAGAAACACGTTAGAATACAGAAAAATAATGAAGAACGATGATATCCGCAAAAGTTAAAAAACTGTGTCGCAGAGACCAACGCCCTCCTCCAGCTTATGGTACACAATAACAGACAAAAATAATAGTTCTGAATTATATGATTATAAGGAATTAAACAGTTATCGAAAATATAAGAATGTAAATATATATGTGCGTGAAGTGTGTGTGTTTGTGTGTGTTGGTATGGTTGATTAACCTTTTGAGCGCCATAGTCACCTATGTATACATGACAAGCACTTGCGGGTCCTCAGCGCCAACGACGTCTATAGTTGACAAAAAACCCGGCCTACAAAAATCCGGAAAGATGTCGTCTTCGAAAGTAGTCAAGTGTAGCAATTGTAACATACATAGTTATTTGTGAAGTACTTGCATTCATTCAAAACAAAGTGGATGTGATGAACGAAGACAGTTTAGTTCAGATTTGTACTTCGTCTTTCTCAGTGGAAGACATCGAAAATGCTAAAAGCTTGTTATTCGAGTCTATTTCTACTACAAAGCGGAGGATTCCTCGAAAAGGAGACGGACGCTCAAAAAGAGACCTTCATGATGTGATTGCTGTTTTTAAGGAAACGGATCCCGAGGAAGTACCTATTTTTGATGCCAGACAGTTGCAGAAATTGCCCCCCGTCACTTTCGATCACATTGACGCAACTCGGTTATTGAAGGATATTCTGGTTATGCAGAAAGATATTCGGTCAATTAAGGAAACATACGTAACCATGGAGACCTTAAATGAAGTTAAAAAAGATCTATTTAACCTAAAACAAGCATCAATTGTAAACAACTACAGCTGTTTTGTCAATAATAAGCGAGGTGGCGGCGGTAGATCGAATAGTTTTTGCATGGACAGCGGGCCGGTGGGCCTACCGCACATAACGCACGAACAAAGGGGCGTGAGTCATACTGTGAGCCCGGTAGCAGCGAGCGCGTCTTCGCTGTCTTTGTCACCCGCGCGCACTGATGCTATGTCCATTCCGCTTGACCAAACGCAATTGCAAGTAAAAGCCTCACCCGGCGATCTGGAGGCCCCCGCTTTAGGCACCACGGTTTCGAGCGTTGAAACCACAGTGGCACCAACTATGAAGCAGAGTGGCCTCATTCCTAGTCAATCTTGCGTTGTTATGAGTAAATCGTCAGTAGAGCAAAACTGCGTTGCTATAGGAAAATCTGTAGTAGAGCCTAGACTAGTCGAAAATGAAAGTTTTGCTAACATATTATCAGCGGAACGGCAATGGAAAGAGGAGAGGCCTGGAGAAGAGTGGATTGTTGCGCAGCGAAAACGACTGAGGAACCGGTTTTCTACGTTGGAGGGCAAGGCGTTAACAAATCCTAAAGAAAAATTTAAGGCTGCGTATCTTCAAACACCATTGTTTATTAATAATGTGGATGGCGGTACTACGGAGAAGGATATTGTGGATTATTTATTTTCAAAAACCCAAATTAAGGTGTCACTGGTGAAAATAAAGGCCAAGGTGCAGAGGCAATATAACGCATATAAAATGAAAAAACCAAGATGGACAACAACAAGATAATAAATAAATCTATTTTTACGAGTGTCACTAGTTTCAACTGTCGCAGTTTAAAGAGGTCTATTGATGGGGTACGGGCACTATGTCGAACTACTGACATTATAGCTCTGCAAGAAACATGGCTCCTACCCCATGACATATCATTGCTCGACTCAATCGATCAGGAGTTTTCTTACACCGGGAAATCAGCAGTAGATACCTCAAAAGGCATGCTTCGGGGCAGAAGCTATGGAGGGGTGGCGATTTTGTGGAGAAAGAGTGCGTTCCAGTTCGTGTCGGTTGTCGAGTGCGCGAGTGATAGACTAGCAGCCATCGAGGTTGTGCTAGAAGACCGTCACTTACTAGTGATTACAGTTTATATGCCAACAGACTGTAGAAATAACTTGGCTGAATTTACAGACTGTATGAGTGAGGTGAGTGCGGTGATAGACAGTTGCGGTATTGACTCTGTTTTTATTTTAGGAGACTTTAACGCGGATCCTAAGCAGCTGTTTGGTAGAGAGCTCAATAACTTTTGTGTTGAGCAAAAATGGTTGTGGGCAGATGTCGACTTTTTTGGTTCTACATCTGATACGTACACCTACATTAGTGACGTTCATGGTACTTGTTCATGGTTGGACCATATTTTAAGTACCGAAGCAGCACTGAGCACAATATCAGACATTAAAATTAATTATAGTGTGACGTGGTCCGATCATTTCCCGGTTGAAATTATTTGTAATTTTAATACTTTACAGCCCAAACTTGTTAGCCATCGGCCATCTCATAATAATGTAATCTGGGGGGAAAGAGATAGCTCTCAAATCAAGCAATATACGCAGCTGTGCTCAAGTATGCTTAGAGATATTGATTTCCCACCTATTTTTAGAAAGTGTGCTGATTACGTTTGCAATGACATAGACCATAGAAGGGTAATTGACTCAATGTACAACAAAATAGTTAAAATATTAGGATCTGCGGCGGCTAGCAGCTGTTTAAATAATAGTAATAGCGGAAAATATAAGAAAAGGAGGCCGCATGTAATAGGATGGAATCGTCATGTAAAAAAGGCTCATGGTGAGGCTCGGCTCTGGTTTAGGGAATGGGTTGTTCATGGGAAGCCGTCCTATGGCTCTTGTTATGATAAAATGCGTGACTCACGAAGAGAATTTAAAACAAAGCTTAAATGGTGTCAGGACCATCAGACTCAAATAAAAATGGATATTCTTGCGACCCATCACTCAGCTAAAAACTTCAGTAAATTCTGGAAGGAAACCAATAAAATAAATCCAAAGCCTTGCGTCCCCATGAGTGTCGAGGGTAATAGCGATCCCGTACAGATTGCCAACCTATTTAGAGATTATTTTAGAGTAAAGTCTCCACTGGGGTCTAGTAGTTCAGAATCTGAAATAAGGCTGGTGCAGGCTGGTGATGAATTTGTTGGAGTATCAGCTAAGGAAGTGGCAAAGGTGGTGAAAGGGATGAAAAGAGGTAAATCTCCTGGTCACGATTCTTTAAGTATTGAGCACTTGACACATGCAGGACCTCATTTACCTAGAGTGCTCGCCATGCTTTTCACCTTCTGTATTAGGCCATTCTTACCTTCCTGAAGAAATGATGCGAACTCTAGTAGTACCCATTATTAAAAATAAAACCGGAGACGCCTCTAGCTTGGGCAACTACAGGCCTATATCACTAGCGACAATAATAGCTAAGGTGCTGGACGGTGTGATTGATAAGCATCTCAGTCATAATTTGAGCTTACACGATGCCCAGTTCGGCTTTAGGGCCGGACTGTCTACTGAATCGGCAATACTGAGTCTCAAACACACCGTCCGGTACTATACAAGCAGAAACACACCTGTCTACGCCTGCTTCTTAGATTTATCAAAAGCTTTTGACCTCGTGGCGTATGACAGGCTGTGGCCGAAGCTGTCCGGTAATACAGGGCTGCCGCCTGAGCTAATAATGCTTTTAAAGTATTGGTATGGCAATCAGCGTAACATAGTAAAATGGGCAGGATCGTTATCGACCGAGTACGGGTTGGAATGTGGTGTGAGACAGGGCGGAATTTCTTCTCCACGAATTTTTAACTTGTACATGGATCGTCTGGTCCGTGAGCTCAGCAATACCGGTATAGGCTGCTCAATTGATGGAATTACAGTTAACAACATAAGTTACGCCGATGACATGGTGCTGCTGAGCCCATCGATCAGTGCCCTCCGGAAGCTGTTAAAAATCTGCGAGAGTTATGCGGAAGCTCATGGGCTCAGATATAACGCCAGCAAAAGCGAGCTGATGGTTTTCAAAGCTGGAGCAAAGACCTATTCCACGGTCCCATCAGTATCGCTGGCAGGCACTGAACTGAAGAAGGTAGCTGAGTTCAAGTATCTGGGCCACTGGATCTGCGAGACTCTCTCAGATGACCTAGATGTAGAAAGGGAGCGCAGGGCATTATCAGTTAGAGCAAATATGTTGGCCCGCAGATTCGCGCGATGCAGTACAGCTGTTAAGATAAGTTTGTTTAGAGCGTACTGTCAATCTTTCTATACGTGCAGTCTGTGGGTTAACTACACACAGAAATGCTGGAATGCCCTGCGTGTCCAGTATAATAATGGATTCAGAGTGCTACTGGGACTGCCCCGCTTCTGTAGCGCGTCCGGGATGTTTGCAGAGTCCCGCGTTGATGACTTTTACGCAATCATCCGCAACAGAACAGCATCCCTGATGCGCCGGATCAGGAGCGGTACCAGTAGCTATCTGAAACTTATAGCTAGAAGGCTGGACACGGACTGCGCTTTCATGAAGCATTGGACGCGCACACATAGTGCCACGCGCTTATGAAGAACGTAATGTCATTAGTTTAAGATGTTTTTATTTAATTATTTAATCTACCTATGGCTGAAATATGTATCTGTGTTGTGTACCTGTGTATGTATTTTAAGCTGAAATAAACGTATTGAATTGAATTGAAAAATATTAAATAAAGATATTGAAAAACTATTACTGGTATTTTAAGTCTACATTTCTCAAATAAGAATATCTCAGCTATATCTGAGTATAAAAAAACAAGTCTCTTAGAGCTACCAATACTGAGAGATATTGAAATAAAAATGAGAGATTTTTATCCAAGCAAATACTATGCCCAGAGCGCCAAAGTCGTCTATAGTTGACCACTAGTGATAGATAGATAGATAGATAACACTTTATTGATGTGATACAGGAGGCATAGATTCATTGAAAATTATTCAAAATTCGAATTAAACGTATTATTTTATCTTTTATGTTACTCCGTTAATGATATTTGAATAAAACAAAAGGTAAAAAACATAAACTGTCATCAGCTACACAAATATAAAAATCAAATCAACCTGGCAAAATAAATCTGATTACTGAACTTTGGCGCATCCCTAATACGTCAACGACAATCAGTGTCCTGTGCCATGGTCACTAATAGATGACAACGTGATGACGTCACATACGAGAAGCAAAAAAATAGTGCAGTGTAACACGATCGATGGATGCCTCGGAACTTCTTCGCATTTTGGAAGGTGTCGATGATGATGCAGAGATTTCGGAATCTGATTTTTGAAAAATTATGTTAGACTGATAGATAAGTGAATAATTATGTCAAATTTGTTGATTTCTATAATAAGTACCTATATAAGTACTGATTTTTTATTCCATGACAAAGATTTTAATACCTATTTTAAGACATCACATATTAGTGAGAATAATAATAATTATGTAAGATTTATAAGTAATTAATTATGTACAATTGTTCATTTTGATAATATACATTTACAAATAAAAGGTATGAAGAGCGAAGATTGCTATTTCCATTCTCATTCTCAAAATCATCTGGGAGCACCATCTCAAACCTCACTCTCATAACGTTTTTCATAACTTGACCTACCAAAACAAAATATTATGTTTCATCGATGTCTGCATATTCCGTCTATATGTAGAAAATCGACATCTATTTCGAAATCGATACTCAGCGTGCGACACGGCTCGGCTACATCTCTAGGGAAGTTTCAGAACCGTAGGTCAGCTGCGCCGTTGTCGTCCAGTCGTGACAATGACGTCATCGCTATAGCAAGTAGTGCTGTGCTCTACTACTATTTTACTTGTAATGTTTGTTTATATCTATGTATGAAATTATATTATTGTATTGAGAGTAGGAGATAGCACAAGATTAAATAAAAGTTCCCAGATTTTAAGAAGTTGTTTATTGCATAAAAAAACAACGAAATCAAGTGTCTATGTGTTTCGCGACAATTTACATTTTATCGACTCTTGGCAGCACTTTTTTTTCGTAGGTATTTTTGTTCACTTTGTGCTTTGGCGTAGAGGACAGGGGAATGCGTTTGGGGCGTGGCGCTCAAAAGGTTAAATAAGTCTTTGTTTCAAAAACATCAAGTCCATCAATTTACGTGAATCAATGTGTATAAAACAAAGTCAGGTCATTAGTATATTGTTTTAACGGTTATTTATCGCGTAGCGTACCTTTATTATTATCATCCCAGCGTTTATTTACGCGATCAATACCTATTAATCCAATATATAAATAATGTGTTGTTATCGCGAAAGTTTAAAAAAGGCAAAAATCGGGTTACTTGCACCACTCTTAACTTAAGAACAGCTGGCCCAAGTTCAGTGATATTGGATTATTTTTATTTGTATGCGCCCGGAATAACATAAAGACTATTTAAACATTGTAAAAGTTCACAGAAAAAAATATTATAACGTAAATTAATTTTCTCATACATTTTATATGCATGATGACATTTTTTAGGGTTCCAAAAACTAAAAACAGGATCCTGTTACTAAAACTCCTCTATCCATCCGTATGTTTGTCAGACTATTTAAACATTGTATAACTTTACAGAAAAGGTAATTATAACGTAAATTATTATCATACATTTTATATGGATTATGATTATTTTCTTAGTTTTGTTCAATATTTATAGGTGCATTTAGAAAGTTTATTTTGTGACTTGACTCAATATGTTTATGTTTTTGACTAGTAGTAAGTAAGAGTAGAAGTAGCAGTAGAATAGTAGTTTGTTCTGAGACATTATGAAGTTTGCTGGGACTGGGAATTTTATTTAGTCAAAGTCAAGGTCAACAAGTGTTTATTCAATAGAGCAAAAAGCTACATAGAATATATACTCAATAACAAAAGAAGAACAAGACACAATTAAATTGCACATAGGTACTTAATGTAATTCATTCGCATCATAAAACTTTTTTTTCAAGTAAGGGAAGAAGCAAACAAGAAACCTCACTCATTTACTTATATTCATTATTACAATATTTGTCTTAATATTATGCTTATTTTAATGTCCGCAAGGATATTTAATAGTTTGGATATTGCAAGCAGACATAATTTCTTATCATGGCTGAACCGAGCAACACTTTACAAGCATTTTACATCCTGAAGTATATGTCCAATATGTACATACATACATATACGATACTGTGATATAACTGATAAATTATCGGTTATATCACAGTATCGTATATGTATGTATGTACATATAGGACATATACTGAACAATTTCACATATTATCAGTGATAATATGTGAAATTGTTCATCAGACAAAGGTTCTTTGTGAGTGTCTGAATTCATATTGGGATATATTTATATAGTCTTCCACATCAATTTCGATTCCCCCCTTTCTGATATGACTTTAAAATTGTTTAATCTATTTGTTACATATTTTTTGAGAGATTGATTAGTGTTAGCTTAGCTTTTGTTTTGTAAATATTTTATTGTTTTCCAATAAGGAGATGTGGTCGCTCAGCTGCTAAGCCTTGTTTTGTGTTGTGTAAATAAAAAAAATAAAAAAATATTTTGATGATGGCAACCCTTCAGAGTTTTTTGTTTTTTATTTCATATGATATTTAATATGAGCCCTGATGTGGCTTGCTAGACCAAACTTGGTCTTAAATATGCAAAGACAGTATAGTAACATCATCATAGTTGTAGAACAAAGACGGATCTGATTTTTTCAATTTTCTTTTTTTGTCACCATTGTGCTTTTAAACCTATACATAAACGATTTATACAGATATTTTTTAATTTTAGTGTAAACTTTCCTAAAACCGAATTGAATTGATAGGGAAAGCCATTTTCATAATATGTCATGAAATCTCGTTTAGAAATCATAAAATGCTCTACTGTGAAGTTATGAAATATCAGATCCATCTTTGTTACGACTACAACAACATAGTTGCCCTGCAGAGTTATATTAAAAGTGTATGTGTAGGAGGACTTTGGTCTCTCTTTGCATTGTTGGCATTTGGCATCAAGGGTTTGAAGGTATGTACATATACAGATAGTGACAGACTTATTTATCTAGAATCCTTATTCGGATTTTACGGATTATGGAAAGTAGACATCTCTTTTGTAATGAATAAGTACCAATCTTTCTATTTCTATTTTTTATTTATCTGAGTCTGAGACCACTAGAACAACGATAAACAGTCAGTATATTTACAGGATCAGGACATGGTGCCAAAATTTTAGACACCATGGAGAAAGTTCTGACCTGCTTAATAATTTGTGCCATTTTCTGATAGCAACCAAAGTACATTTTTAAAAGACTGCCCGAGTAAAAAAAACATTGCTCATAACGTCTTAAACACCCGCGAAAACCATACAAGCGTAATGTAAACAAAATATAGAATTCCGTTTAGTTTGTTTGTAAACATAACCTCAACATAACAAACCTAAGTTATCCAAGCATTCGTTCCGGCGCCGCTCGCATTCACTTTCGTCCATCTCTGAGGAGTCATCAGAGTCAGGTTCGTCGGCTTCCTCGGCGCTGGAGTCTCTGTCCGGCCCTCTGGAGGAGCCCCCGGACCTTTCAGTGTCCGCCCCAGATAAATCTCCATCACCATCACTGTCACCTTCCACTTTCATTGACGGCATTGTTTTGGGGAACACAGTTACGCGGTGAAAACTGGCGGAATTAGCAAAGAAATATGATTTTGGTGAATTTTGTTGAATTTCGCTCCTTTGCTTTTGCTTTCGCGTAAAAAGTGAAACGTCAGAAAGAAAATTGTCAAAGTCAACAAGTCACTTACATTTAAAATGTCACTGTCAAAACTAATCTCATTTTATACCTACTTCCTGACCACTGTCTGTCTGACCAATGTCTGCGCGATTTGCAGATATTTGTTTAGGATGTTCTCTCGCCTAAGGGTGTTCTGAATGTGTCTGAACCTATAATTTAAGAAATATATAATATTTTTTTTTCGTGTCTTCCCGTACTGCGCTCACCAACCCGCCTGCCAAGTGTGGTGAGTATGGCAACTACCCCTCATGGAGATCCTGTGTTCATTAGTGAACGTTTTACGGCTCAAATTATCATCATTTCAGCCGAAAAACGTCCACTGATGAACACAGGCCTCCCCATGGTTCTCCATGAGGGGTAGGTAGTTGCCATACCTACTCACCACGCTTGGCAGGCGGGTTGGTGAGCGCAGTATGGGATGTTGATACAAGGAAAGACGCTGCTGCCCATCTTCCGGAGGTATCCCATAACAGGCTTTTACTGCATCCATGGGCATGAGAGGAGGGGTAACATTCTACTGCCGATACCCCACGGCTGAAATGATAATGATGAATTGAGTTTAGAGTATTCTACTTTATAAGTGGCTTTTTGCTCTATTGAATATACACTTATTGACTTTGACTAAAGAAGCTAGCTCAACCGTTATAGTTTTCCTAAAAAAATTATGGTTAAAAGAAGCTAGCTCAACCGTTATAGTTTTCCTAAAAAAATTATGGTTTAAACTGATTTATGTTTTCTTTCAAATTTTTAATGCTAGCAGTTTAGATTTAGCAGAGGACGGGGACGCTCGAAAAAAGATTTAAGCTTTAATATTTCGCAAACGGAATTCTAAACCAAAAACTGTCTTCGTAACTTATAATGGACTATTATAAATATGGACTAGTCACCGACGGACCTTCCCCGCTGTCAATCCTATTCTCCAAAAATCTAACGGGTTTATAAAAACTAGTTCAATATTCGATATCTCAGTCACAGAATCGCTTATGCAGTGTGTTAAGCTCTTGGGAAAATGCCTGTTTGTGCTGTTAGCGGATGCCAAAAAAAATCCAATAAGTACCTCAAATCTACAATAAGGTGGAATAGCATTTCATCTGTGACTATAATTTTGTTGAAATAGTAACCAATTTCGTAGATTTACAAACGTTTTTCGTAATTTGCGATCGAGAACATTGAATAAAAAATATTTGATTGTAAAAAATTTCGAGAATAGTTTGAGGGATGAGATTTTTCACGTGTGCCTAATAGTTTCTTAAGGTCTAATGTCAGTTTGTTGCATATCTTTCTTGAACGATAATTTATATCAGAGGAATAAAGCTATACAAAATTGTAGCTCATATAAAATATACAATAATGTAATTGTGAGTGCTAGAAAATAAATAAATAAATAATGTTCTAAATGCTTTTCCCGCTAAGAGAATTACTAAAAATAGATGAAGTCGTATTCCACTTCCCGAAAAAACACCTAAAAACTTCAGAGGTGGTGAGCACATTTGTTCCTATTATGTGGAATTATTTTACTCCAACATTTCGAATTGCACATTTCGATATTTTACATGAGCTAAAATGAATTTTATGGATACCTCATACCTAGTAACTATTTTTAAACTTTGATTAAAAAGTATGCATGTTTTACGAAGCCATTTTAACCAACTTGGTATTTTATATATATATATATATATATATATATATATATATATTAATTAGTTTTATAACATCATGAGTACCTACCTTGTTCATACAGAACATAATTTGCCCTTATAACTATGTAGTTTTAATCAATATCTTACTAGCGAAATTAAAAAAACTCACGCGACAAAATATTTACGGCGGCGCGCGGCGGGTGTTCCCACGTACTTACTATTCGCGTGTAATATCTTACCATTGTGTAAGGAAATCTAACTATTGTACCTATTGCCGTGGGGTGCCGGCAGTAGAATGTTACCCCTCCTCTAATGCCCGTGGATGCAGTCAGAATCTGCCAAGGGATACTTCCGGAAGATGAGTAACTAGCAGCGTTCTTCCGCGTATCAACATCCCGTACTGTGCTCACCAAGTGTAGTGAGTATGGCAACAGTCCCCCCATGGAGATTCATGATGTCTTATGAAAAAAAGCTCTAAGTACATGTATACAGGGTGAATTAGAATATGTGTACTAACCAGAAATGGGAAATATAATATGGGTTTCAGTCCATGAAAACAAGTAGTTTTGGAAGAAGAAAAAAATCAGTAATTCTTTTTTAAATTTTTTTTTATACATATTTTGATTTACAATTTTACTAGTTGGTGTTTTATGTAAAAAGGATAGTCAGAATCAACCCCTTTCGGCTTAGTACTCATGTTATATTACACCCTGTATTGTATAAGACATTCTTTATTCTTTTTTTTTTTTTTTTATACATATTTTTATTTACAATTTTACTAGTTGGTGTTATGTAAAAAGGATCCATATGTCAAAACCGTTTTTTAATTTTCATAAAAAAACACTGGTTAGGTATAGGTATTTTTATTATCGCGAAGTTCAAGGACCCTGGCAAGAATCAGATGGCGTTAAGGTTGTCATTATCGTATAATAAGCTGTTGAAATTTAAGGTTTCGTAGTCTTTTTTTGAATGAAAATCACTAAATCCTGAAAAGTCGTAGAACAAAAGTTGTTTCTTGGGATAGTCAGAATCAACCCCTTTCGGCTTAGTACTCATGTTATATTACACCCTGTATTGTAAGACATTATTTAAGAAGCAATGTTGGTAAATTGTGTCATGTCTGGTTTCCATGTATGCCCTGAGGCGTCAAAAACCCCTATAAATTTGACAGGGTTGTTGTGCCCACCAACCTGAACTACTTTTGTTCTACGATTTTGGATAATCATATACCTATATATTTTTTCAACTCTTCATACAAATGACCAATGGTATGACAGGTACGGTATGCGGTATGGCAGGAACGAATGATATGACAGAACGCTAAAAATCGCGTGGTGACGCAAGGAGCCGATTTGTCTGCGATACTATTTAAACCAAAGATTAAATCTTTGAATTTAATCAATGCTATCTATTTATAAGCCTGATGTTTCTTACTGCAGGACAAAGGCCTTCATGCCCTCTTTCCTCTTGTATCTATTTGGAGCTTGTTGGAGCCATTCTTTTTTAAAGGAGTCAAGCTGAGTAGCTACCTAAATTATTTAAAATAAAACCAGCATTATCTGATATTAAATTTAATAGGTACTCTATTATTTACATGAAATTGTTCTATTAACATGTTATTTATAATATTTTATCATTTATTCAGTTGTTAATAAATTATATACAGGATTATTTATAAATTAGATAATAATATCAATACTGTGAAGTAACCGAAGACAAAAATCATTGATAAGTGCACGATAAAATGAATATAGAGATGTTAAAGGTTAGGCAATATGTGCCGCACAAAATTGAAACAAATTTTATTCGTGCTCTTATCTATTATCAATACATTCCAAACCACACAGATGACAAACAAACTTTTACTTATAAATTTTAGCACCTCCACACTCTACGACTGATATTTGAACTTACACAACTAATGGAATAAATTTTTTGATCAAAATTTAAAAAAATTATGACTATGACACAATTAAAACGGTAAGTAAACCTACCCCTAGCTCAGTACGCACACAATCATGAATGGCGCAGGTTTTTCAGGGAAAGAAAAAAAGTCGCTGAACTAAAGCTTTTTGGGGAACTTCGCAGTCTCGCATTGCATTCGCAAATTCGCAACACATCGGGGAAAAATTTAAGCAAATAATTTAAGATTCAAATTATTCATTTCCATGAGATAATATTGAGTCATTTTGGAAATTTGTACAACAATTTAAAAATTTGCCAAAACATTTGACGCGCTTTGTAAATGTATCCGGGACAGGACAGAAAAGTGTGTATCATCAATTTAAATTTCTTTCCCTGACTGACCTGCGCCAATAACATTTGAAGTAAAACAGTTTATGTAAATACACCATACAAAATAACATCAAAAATTGTGATTATAAAAACTCTTCGTCACCGCTTATACCGTGACATTTTGGCACTATACTATTTGGAATGCTCAAATCTATCTAAGGACATGTATCTAGAGGGGTACCTACAAGATTTTTTCTTAATTTTCCATGTTTTTCTACGATGAAAATAGACTTCGAAATGACTTGTTGCTTTTCTTATTCAGCTGATGCATCAGGTCTCTTATAATGAGTAGGTAATGAAAATGTTGATTCAACTGTTCAAATTCAAAGGCAAGGTACTTGTTTAAGCCCAATTTGAACAGGTGCCTTTTTGTTAAGAGTTTGCCTGCTTCAGCCTGAAATATTACATTAAATAGTCTATTGCCAGGAACAAAAAATAGATTTTTAAATTCAAAAAGTTGGGTAGTAAAAACCGATATGTCATTGTAGGTAAAGTAGTCGTACATTACTGGTTTATAATTATAGGTATTGCTCTTCTACACACTACCGTAAGCAGTGTTCAATAAATTGGTTTATTGCCACTATTTATAAAGTTAATTCTTATAGAGATATTCACGAGACTACGGGAGAGTTTACGAAAAAATCTAATATCTTTATAACTACCGTACAAAGGTAATAGAGAAATATTTTATTGTTTAGCCATCGTAATTTATTTATTTTATCTATCTATTTAAAATTTTGCAAACTGTAAATTCCATAGCATTATTGTTTGTGTAGCATTATAAGTACTACTATTTTAGAGTATATCTTTTTATTTTATATAAAACATTTTTTAAGATTGGCAATACCTACTTAATGGGAAATACAAGCGTTTCTCTAGAGAACCTCTATTCAACGCTCAAAATACCTCTAGAATAGAATGGGGCAAACGTACCTATGTGATAAAAAGCACACAGTCTTTATATTTGGCAAAATAATACATTGTATACAAACGTATGCAGAATTTTATATCACTGACATTTCGAAACATTTTTACTCAAAAACAAGCTATCATTGTATTAATTAGTTATCTAATGAACAAAAATTAGGTAGATACGGTTCGCTTTTCAAAAAAAAGGTAACTTAAAATAATGGACTCTATATAATGAAGTCTAACGAATTAAGACTGGAATTTATACAATGAGAACTACCTAGATAATGTATCTAAATCTAAAACAAATACTTAGGTAGGTACTTACATATTTTAAGTAAAACTTTAATGACTTTTCAAAGTACTATAAGGCGATTTATGTGGTGGAATGTTAATTTTTTCACGATTTAATAAATTGTATTAATTACTTACTAAAGACTTCTCTCATCAATTTTAACTTTTATAAATATTTTCATAAGTTATTTGCACCGCACATAGGTAATACATCTAAATACATTTTGAAATCAACGATAACTCATAACTAAGGTGATGTTTTTTTATAGAATTATAGTCATACGCCAAAGTATATACCTTACATTAAATACTTTGGCATTATGACAGTGAAGTATCTGATAAGAACATTATCAATAAATCTGTTATTATTTGTTTCTCTTAACTAAATAGTCCGGGAACACATCTCTATATCTATATTTCTCTCTAACACTGTCGAATCCATACCTGTGTAGCTACAAACCTCGTTTCTACCTATATTATTCTCCCTACCGAACCTCGTTAGTTTCCTAAGTCTCCCTTTAACGTCGCAAGCATCAAGAAAGTAGTATAGCAAATGTAAAACCACTTGCGCTATCAAATCGAACATCAACACGAATTTGAATAAACGGTAGTCTCTCGCGTTCGCGGGGTTATTCACAATGTTAACGGTGCATTGCGTGTTCTGTTTGCCGGTGTCGACTTTGTTCAGTCTTTGTGCTGCGTTGGGCGCAGCATGAGGGGTCGGTCGCTAGGTGTGCTTGAGCCAGTGCGCTGGGACCCACTGGGGCTCGCGCTCCAAGCTGTTGATCTCGTTCAACAGCTGTTGGTAAGCGCGCTGTGTGTCGTTGTTGATGATGATCATGTCGAATAGATGGCCCCATCGCAGCTCCATATCTCTCGCTGTTGCGATGATCTCTTTCAATTCCTCTTCCTGCAAAAAGAAAACAGGAAAGTAAACCCATGTTTCTGCCTTAATTTGCACAGCGGACTGGTTTTACAAACGGTCCCCTCCCCTGTTTCGTCTTCCCTAGGTAAAGGTTTATTGAACACAACTCAAGCACAAGGTTTACATCAAACCGTGCGCTTCAGAATCCCAATGTCTACTACGGTTCTTCTTTCGGCTCAGCTTCAACTACATCTAAGTTACAAGCGTTTTGATCTGTTTTCCACCTATGTTTCTCAGCTACTTTACCTTATAAACTTCAGTCTTCTTAATCTTCTTTTGCAACAGCTTATTTTAGTTGACTTTCAGGCATTTTGATTTGCTTTACTTATGTTTATTAGCTGACTTTACCTTATAAGCTTCAGAATTCCTAATCTTCTTCTGCCTCAGTTTCTCCAAACTGGGCGGTGCTACGAACACGGTGTACGGCTTGAGGTCCGATCCTCGCAGGATCTTCAGCGACTGCGGGTGCAGGTTCAGCACGCAGATCTTGCCGGAGTTCACCACTTCCCGTATCGCTTCCAGGGATGTTCCTGAAAGATATGTGCATTTAGTATGAAGGACATTAATCAAGCTATCAAAGTAGAGAAGGGGGGAGGCGCAGGTATGGATAACCCGCCTACACTAAACAGCGAAGTATTTTGTTGATTCGGGACAGGTACAAGATGGATGATGAGTACATTCTAACTTAACTAATGTAACTATCAGTCCTGTCTTATATTTAAACAGAAGTAATTTGAGTTGTGGGTGGTCATAGACAAACAAAACGGCCTATCTCCCTACAATGATTACTTCTACCATTATTATAACATTGCATCAATTTTTCAAACTATGTTAGTATGAAAAACTCATGTATGTATACGCAGTTGTGTTGAACTCACCATAGTAAGCCTTCTCGTACTCGCCATGCTCCACGAACTTCCTGTTGAGGATGTCCGACTCGAACTGCGTCCGGGATATGAAGTGGTAGTCCTGGCCGGGGACCTCGTGGTCTTTCCTCGGCCGCGACGTGTCTGGAAAGATATTCTCGTGTTATTCGCGTATAACTTGGCATTACAGATAATTTTATTCCAAGGCGTTACATGTTACACTTAACTTAAGATAAGAAAAAAGGGCGGATAACAGTACAATTGAAGAAGATAGTTGAGTGAAAGATATTCTCGTGTTATTCGCGTATAACTTGGCATTACAGATAATTTTATTCCAAGGCGTTACATGTTACACTTAACTTAAGATAAGAAAAAAGGGCGGATAACAGTACAATTGAAGAAGATAGTTGAGTGAAAGATATTCTCGTGTTATTCGCGTATAACTTGGCATTACAGATAATTTTATTCCAAGGCGTTACATGTTACACTTAACTTAAGATAAGAAAAAAGGGCGGATAACAGTACAATTGAAGAAGATAGTTGAGTGAAAGATATTCTCGTGTTATTCGCGTATAACTTGGCATTACAGATAATTTTATTCCAAGGCGTTACATGTTACACTTAACTTAAGATAAGAAAAAAGGGCGGATAACAGTACAATTGAAGAAGATAGTTGAGTGAAAGATATTCTCGTGTTATTCGCGTATAACTTGGCATTACAGATAATTTTATTCCAAGGCGTTACATGTTACGCTTAACTTAAGATAAGAAAAAAGGGCGGATAACAGTACAATTGAAGAAGATAGTTGAGTGAAAGATATTCTCGTGTTATTCGCGTATAACTTGGCATTACAGATAATTTTATTCCAAGGCGTTACATGTTACGCTTAACTTAAGATAAGAAAAAAGGGCGGATAACAGTACAATTGAAGAAGATAGTTGAGTGAAAGATATTCTCGTGTTATTCGCGTATAACTTGGCATTACAGATAATTTTATTCCAAGGCGTTACATGTTACACTTAACTTAAGATAAGAAAAAAGGGCGGATAACAGTACAATTGAAGAAGATAGTTGAGTGAAAGATATTCTCGTGTTATTCGCGTATAACTTGGCATTACAGATAATTTTATTCCAAGGCGTTACATGTTACACTTAACTTAAGATAAGAAAAAAGGGCGGATAACAGTACAATTGAAGAAGATAGTTGAGTGAAAGATATTCTCGTGTTATTCGCGTATAACTTGGCATTACAGATAATTTTATTCCAAGGCGTTACATGTTACACTTAACTTAAGATAAGAAAAAAGGGCGGATAACAGTACAATTGAAGAAGATAGTTGAGTGAAAGATATTCTCGTGTTATTCGCGTATAACTTGGCATTACAGATAATTTTATTCCAAGGCGTTACATGTTACACTTAACTTAAGATAAGAAAAAAGGGCGGATAACAGTACAATTGAAGAAGATAGTTGAGTGAAAGATATTCTCGTGTTATTCGCGTATAACTTGGCATTACAGATAATTTTATTCCAAGGCGTTACATGTTACACTTAACTTAAGATAAGAAAAAAGGGCGGATAACAGTACAATTGAAGAAGATAGTTGAGTGAAAGATATTCTCGTGTTATTCGCGTATAACTTGGCATTACAGATAATTTTATTCCAAGGCGTTACATGTTACACTTAACTTAAGATAAGAAAAAAGGGCGGATAACAGTACAATTGAAGAAGATAGTTGAGTGAAAGATATTCTCGTGTTATTCGCGTATAACTTGGCATTACAGATAATTTTATTCCAAGGCGTTACATGTTACACTTAACTTAAGATAAGAAAAAAGGGCGGATAACAGTACAATTGAAGAAGATAGTTGAGTGAAAGATATTCTCGTGTTATTCGCGTATAACTTGGCATTACAGATAATTTTATTCCAAGGCGTTACATGTTACACTTAACTTAAGATAAGAAAAAAGGGCGGATAACAGTACAATTGAAGAAGATAGTTGAGTGAAAGATATTCTCGTGTTATTCGCGTATAACTTGGCATTACAGATAATTTTATTCCAAGGCGTTACATGTTACACTTAACTTAAGATAAGAAAAAAGGGCGGATAACAGTACAATTGAAGAAGATAGTTGAGTGAAAGATATTCTCGTGTTATTCGCGTATAACTTGGCATTACAGATAATTTTATTCCAAGGCGTTACATGTTACGCTTAACTTAAGATAAGAAAAAAGGGCGGATAACAGTACAATTGAAGAAGATAGTTGAGTGAAAGATATTCTCGTGTTATTCGCGTATAACTTGGCATTACAGATAATTTTATTCCAAGGCGTTACATGTTACGCTTAACTTAAGATAAGAAAAAAGGGCGGATAACAGTACAATTGAAGAAGATAGTTGAGTGAAAGATATTCTCGTGTTATTCGCGTATAACTTGGCATTACAGATAATTTTATTCCAAGGCGTTACATGTTACACTTAACTTAAGATAAGAAAAAAGGGCGGATAACAGTACAATTGAAGAAGATAGTTGAGTGAAAGATATTCTCGTGTTATTCGCGTATAACTTGGCATTACAGATAATTTTATTCCAAGGCGTTACATGTTACACTTAACTTAAGATAAGAAAAAAGGGCGGATAACAGTACAATTGAAGAAGATAGTTGAGTGAAAGATATTCTCGTGTTATTCGCGTATAACTTGGCATTACAGATAATTTTATTCCAAGGCGTTACATGTTACACTTAACATAAGATAAGAAAAAAGGGCGGATAACAGTACAATTGAAGAAGATAGTTGAGTGGGTACTTCCTACATACCAAAACAAAACAAAAACAATCATACTAAAATATAGGAATCATCATTTCAGCCGTAAAACGTCCACTACTGAACACAGGCCTCGGTCATGGATTTCCATGAGGGGTAGTTGCCATACTCACCACGCTTGGCAGGCGGGTTGGTGACCGCAGTGCGGTATGTTGATACACGGAAAGACGCTGCTGCCCATATTCCAGAGGTATCCTTTAGCAGGTACTTTACTGCATCCACGGGCATGAGAGAAGGGGTAACATTCTACTGCCGGTAGCCCCACGGCAAATATAGAAATAACCAAAAATTATTGACTCAGACTGGTCATCGGGAACCTTGTGGTCTTTCCCAAGTCGCGACGTGTCTGGAAAGATATTCTCGTGTTATTTGCGTATGACTTGGTCATTATTGACTCAGGCGGTCTCCGGGAACCTTGTGGTCTTTCCTAGCTCACGACGTTTCTAAAAAGATATTCTCGTGTTAGCTATAATATTAGCTTGGTCGTCTTGACTTGGTCATTATTGGTCTTGCGTAATTCGCTGGTGTCGGTGTCGCTGTAAGTGAAAAGAAAAGCGACCGTATTATGCTCATATCACACGGTCACTTGTGTCGTGCTTTCTAGTTTCTTACGAGTTGTAATGTAAAGATAAAGATTTATTTACTTAACACACACGCACATACAGAAAGGCAAAAAGAAAACACACAGAACAGGTATAAAATACAGAACATAACAAAACATTGGTCTTTCCCGAGTGCGCGGCTAAGTAGGTTCAGCCTCAGCCAAATGTCGCTACCGCACCGAGGGCATTACACATTAACGAAAACGAACCAGGTTTATGAATAATGTCACTTCATTGTCCCATTATTATGGTTAGATATTCTTAGCTTCAGGTTACTCTACTCACGTGGCACAGCAGCAGCGAACCTCGAGCTGTCCTCCATGAGCCGCTGGCGGAGCTCGTGGCGGCCGATGTTGGGCGGGCCTATGAGGACGATGGGCCGCTTGTGGGATGCGCGCGGGTAGTACAGCGCCACTTCTTCGTAGGTTAGGATCTCTTCTTGCTCGTATTCTGGGGAAAGGTTTGGAAATAAACTTATCGTCAGACACAAAATGCAATAGAGTCACTTAACATCGTGGCTTAGGGGACTAATTCTCGTGTATCGTTATTTTACGTGATAATTCGTTATATCACTCTAAAAGTCTACTATCATCTCGATAGGTACCTCTTTACCGGAGGATGCATAACGATCGGTTTTTCACAGATATTAGTCTATCGTGATATTACGAGAATGCAGAGTTCTTTTCATAGTGATTTTGACAGGTTTTGTGAAATTTATCGGTTGTGAGCGTTTATTATTTGGATCACGATGCACCAGAATTGGCTCCCAGTTAGTCTTATAGCCGAGTGAAATGCAGGACTCCCTTAAGGAATCGACTCCCGCCACGGGATAAATGTGTGTAAATGTACTGCACTCTGCAGATTTTGTCCCGGATCTGGGTATTTTTCTTACAGGAATAAAGTATCTATGTATTCTATCAACCACCACTATCAACCTCTGCTTAGTTCGGGGCTATATGGTGTTGCTCGGTTGCTCTATTCGGTTGCCCAAACCGACATCACCTTATCATGAATTTCAGCGGGTCCCGACATGGGTTCTTAGCGGTCAAAGCACTTCCGGCTTAAGGAAGCGGCAAATATCGATTTGACGGACGTGGGTTCGAATCCCACCGGAACCGTAAAATTTTTGATAAGGTTATTCATTTCTTTGAATATGTGGTGTTGTGTGAAAAGTCCAGCATTGTCCAGATTATTTCCGTCTATTTTAGACAGAACCTCTGATGCTGTTTCTATCTGAAATTCCCATCTCTTACCATCAGCTCCGGACGAGGAGTACAGCGGATAGCCAGCCTCGCTGGTAGCCTTCTTCCCCTTCTTCTTGCGCGGTGGTTTCTTGGCGCAGAGCAGGGTGCCGCCTTTCCGGGGCTTGTCCCGCGCTGCCACTTCTCCGGCCAGGGTCAACTTCATGGATTCCCGTCTGGAAACAGATGTTATAATGTGAGGTGTTGGGAAATGCAGCATTATCGTCACTTTTACGGTTTAGCTTCATCATCATCATTTCAATCGTAGGACGCCCACTGCTGGGCATATGCCTCCCTAATGGATTTCCAGGTATTGCGGTTGGAAGCGACCTGCATCCACCGACGACCTGCGGTCTTCACCAAGTCGTCTGCCCATCTTGTAGGGGGCGTCCTACGTTTAGCTTGCGTAAATAAAAGTTTAAGCTTTAGTAAACTTAAGTAGCTTACGTAGCGCTAATGACGATATAGCGCAAGCCAGTTGTCCCTGGAGTCACTTACGCCCGGACTGTACACCAGTATTAGGATACAAAAGTCACGAGTTCGATTCCGGAATATATTTAGTAAAATTACAAACTCTTCTTCTAACTCTCCTAAGCTCTAGACAGACACATGCACCTCTCTTACTCTTAGGTACTCTTATTTCAGAGTTTTCAAATTTATAATATTGGTAAGGTTATTGTTAGGTGCCCTCCATAAACGACACACGAATTTCATGATTTTTAACCCCCCCTCTTTGTCACAGCTGGTAACATTTGTGCACTAAGGTGCATGAGCGTCTTTTCTGCATACTAAGGTATGACGTCAAATATTCTGCAATTCTACATTTAAGAAAAATTCAATAAAAAAAGCAGTTCCCTTCGATACAGAAATGACGCTGCTGCCCATCTCCCAGAGATATAGCTTGGCAGATTCTTACTGCATCCAAGGGCAAGAGAGGAGGGCTAACATTCTACTGCCGGCACCCCACGGAACCCCCTTAATGTATGACATAATTTATGGATGGCCCATAAGAAGTAAACTTTTGCATCGAAATATCATCGACTCAAATCATCTCTCATGGTCGTGAAAATCATGGTAATTACCCCGTAAAGATTGCATATACCTCTATAGTATACTCTACTCACTGGTGCTGGAACGCCTGGCTGGGAATCAGGCCCGCTAGCGACTGATCTTCCTCCCCTTCTCTGAAGGCCTGCCACCAGTTCGGGTCCTCTCGGCTGATGACGTGGAGCACATCACCCTTTTGGAAGCTTATGCCTGAGGGACGAGGGAATCGGTAAGAGCTCTTATTTACGAAAAGATACAAATAAAATTGTTAAATGATAACTATAAAATTGTTAAATGATAACTATAAAATTGTTAAATGATAACTATAAATTTTTAAATGATAACTATAAAATTTTTACGAGCTCAGTGGCGCAGCGGGCAGGGTCCGCCTGCGAGGTTGGGTGCGAATCCCGCCTCGGGACAAATTTTTATACGATCTGCAGATTCACATACAGTTGAGGGAGTTCTGATTTTTTTTCTACATATAATAAAAATATCTATATATAATCTATATATAAATATCTATAATAGTATAATGTATTAAGTATATCAGTCATTTATGTAGTACCCATAAAAGCTCTGCTTAGCTTGGGGCTAGATGATATTGTGTAAATTTTCGAGCAATATTTATTGCGACCAACTAAGGTTATTCTGTTCATTTCTTTTTTAACTTGAAGGTAAGAGGGAACCTAATTAATTGTGTGTTTTTTGACAGTTAATTATTTTCTAAGAGGCCCTTGTGGTCCAATTAAATTATGTTGTTTCTTTTGTAAATGTACTTGCTAAAGAAACTTCATCCAGGATAATGCGTGCAACCAGCTAAGCCTTAGCTGTCTAGAACAAGCCTTTGAATAAAGGTAACTAACAACAAGCTTGGTGTGTCTCGACCATAGAAATAGAAAGAACAATTCTATTTCTATGGTCTCGAGGCACGCTGTTCTTTTAGAACAAAAAAGCGCATCAAACTTGAACTTTATTCAGTATAAAGGATTTTTGAGTTAGCTCAAAAACTTTACAAGCGTCACCCTGGATGAAGTCTCCTAAGTCATCGTGGGATAGTAACAGTAAATTAAATACAAAGTTGACATTGCAATGGACTCACTCATATGCACAAAAAACTATTATTATTATATAGTGTCGGGAAGGAAATCGCGCTTGCTATTTCCCGAGATGCTGGATTACAACTATTAAGTTCACTTTATAATTGCGATTTATTGTAAACTTAAAGTTAATGCTAATTAATGAGTGCGATTTGTGTGGATGATACTTGTAGGGGGTGTTATAATCTATCTATTTTATACACACCGGTCCGACAATGCCCTCGTAATTCGTATTTATATTTTAACTCACCCCGAACTCACACATGAAACATAAATCATTACAGCCATTCTGGCTCATATGACAATTTTCATTGTGACAGTGACAGTTCGCTAACCTCACAGTACACAGGACACACAAGACAAGCGTATGCAATAGTAAGTATCCCATATTCTTCAATGCTCGATCGGCCGGTAGTAGAGCAGCTACAACCTGTTTGGATTAAAAGACGCTTCAGTGACTCACCAAGCTCCCTACAAGGTATATAGACGTCGTCCTCAGGGTCGTAGTCGAAGTGCGCGCGCACGTGCAGCACGCGGTGCGGCGGCGGCAGCGGCGCGGCGCGCGCGCGCGGCGCCAGCAGCACGCACAGCGTGCCCGACAGCGCGCCCAGCACCTGGCACACCTCGTGCACGGACTTGCCGCGCATCGGCACGCCGTTCACCTCCAGCAGCTGGAAGGGGGTGGGAATTACAACTGGAACCTTCTAAGATGACGCATTGATTCAAAATATTTAAATATAATTGTTTAAATCACCTACCATGAGGAAACGCAGACGTTTAAGAGTACATCCGCATAATTCAACAATAAAGAACTAATCCTCAAGTATCACGAATTTCAATTCAATGATCGATTCAAGAACAAAAGCTGTGCTTTAACAGGGCGCCATTTGTTATAATATAACTGGGCCTTAACAGGGCGCATATTTAATACTCTTTTAATATTTTAAGACCTTACTTTACTTAACATGCTTGCAATACATAAATAAGACTATGACATCAGACGTGAGTTATGTAGGTATTTAATTTTTATATTTTATCTGTAATATTGTCGTTCCCAAACCGGGACCCGGTTACCGGGTCCATGTTTGGAACTTTATATTTTGTTCTATCTACAAATTACCTACTATAACGTGGTTGCAATAAACTATTTGACTTTGACAGACCCGCATGACAAGAAAAGGGTCTCCTTATCTTTGGGATAATGCACCTGTCCAATTGTGGTTATCAGTTTATTTTTATGAAAGTTATATCTATCTATCTAGCTATCAGCTTACGTCCACTGTTGGGTATGGCTTTTTTTCACGCCATTCTTTCCGACCCAACTCTACCCACTAGAACACATTGGAATCTCAAATATTTCTTTCAATTAATTCAGCATTTTAGACAGGGCTGATTGTCGCAATAGCTTTTTCTCTCACCTCATCGCCTTCGTGTAATAACCCTGACTTCTCCGCGGCTCCGCCCCTCACTATCCTACCGATAATGACCGCATCTCCTTCATTCCTCACTGTAGCACCTGCAACAGAAAAAATACTATGTCTAAATACTAGATATTAATTACGGCATATATTTTAATCTGAAACACTGAATCTAGGCTGGTGTCTTAGAAGTTAATGTGTATTTATTATTTTGATATACATATATATACATATATATATTGCCTTGAATAGTACCGATGAGGGCTACGATAAAATTGTAAAAGTTCTTTCTAGACATGCATTTGATAGGTGTTGTTATTGACAGGCGATAAGGTAAGGACTTTGAAATTCCACGATTGCATGTTCAAAACCACGCAGCAAATAACATAAAGCAATCAAAATGGTTATACCTACTGCAGTGAGAATGAGGTTCCTTTTTCGCTACGTTCCGTGACTTGGAAACAAATGATTTCTGAAGCGAACGAATTCAATGAATATTGTGCCTTATTCATTTTTACGTGTCTTGTTTCTCTTTTGTATGTTGACATATCTATGTGGACTTTGGGTCCAAATAAATGACTTTAAAAACGTATTTCTATTCCATTACTTGCAAAGTCAATAGTGAAAAATGTTTAAGGTCCTTACCAAGTGGTTCATTAGTCTTCTCAATTTCGATAATCCTGATCTGAACATTCGAATCGTCCGTCGCAACATTCTTGTCGTTTTCTTTGTGGTTCAAGTTGTTAGCAGTCTGAAAGCAAAACAATTTATTGTGTCAGCTTGCATTTATTCATAATCAGTTATGTAACAAGCATTGGTACGGGGGTACCAGAAAAGGACGCGAAGGCCTCAAAAGGTCACCAAAGGTCAAAAATGTAATTTTTGGGTTTTTGGACGTTTTCGGCCATTTGAAGACTTTTATTTTTTTGGTGACATTCTGAGGTCACAAGAACTCCGGTCCCTGTAGTCCTAGGGTCACCAAAATCAATCATTCCCCTTCTCTCAATAAGATGGTGCTAACAAAAAAGATTTCATGTAAATCGCTCAACGCGTTCGGTTGTAATCGTCATATATAAAAACAGTTCATATTCATGGTTTCCTTACCTTATGCCTCTTCCCTCTAGTGAAGCATGCGGGATCTAACAACGCGGCGGCCTGGTCATGCGCCTGGATGAGGCTTTCTAACTCCAGCCCGCCCAGGATCGAAAGCAGTTCCGCCGCCAACGCGGAGCTCTCGCCTCCCGTCGCCGTCTGCGCTCCTAGTACGTCCATGCACTGGAAGAATAGAGTCGGTTACAGTGGCTGTTCTATTATAAAAATCTAGTATCACATGATGTACTTACGCATGATTGTTGGCTTATTTCTAAGATGATATTAGTAACACATTGTTAGGGCCAGTTAGAGCTTTGACTCAACATTATCTCTCGATCTCCGGGGTTCGTGGTTTCAGTGGGTGTACCACAAGGTTTCCTACTTGCTCCAATACTTTTTTAATCTATATTAATGATCTGCCATATCTTTAATAGGTTCGTCACGAGGTTGTATTATTCGCTCATTATACTTCACTATTGTTCAAAATGAAACGCCTTACAATCAATTATTGTGACAATTAAATAGTGCAATTTATAAAGTACCATTGGTTCAGTTCCGATAATCTATTACAAAATGAAAACAAAACAAAATTCCGTTCACTTACGTCTTTCAGCCTGTCAGAAGCTCGGTGCGTGTTTGGAGGAGCAAGACCCTGTCTCGTGTGTCTGACAGCCGTCAGCACAGCCGCTCTTGTCGCCAGTGCCGTCCGTAAAGCAGGGCAGAGCAGTGCCGAGGCCGCGCTGGCGACTCTGGCAGCCAGGGCGGCTTCTCCACCAGCTCCCAGCGCCTTCTGAATCCTCGTGAGCGCCGCGCATACTTCTTGGTAGTCTGTGGAAGAAGACAGATTTTATGCATGCTAATGTGGGGGTGAGGCGTGGCCAAACATATTTGGGTGACCTGGAAGACGTAAAGGTACACAGAAGGGGTTTTATAGGCAGGCTGGTTGTTTTAATATCGAAGATATCTTCGAAGAAATGTCAAATATAAGTAGATTAAAAAAGGAGATTCTTGAAATCGAAACTTAATCAGGTTAAACAAGGAAAGTTGGTATAGTGGTACGTTAGGTAGGTATATTGAATTTGTCATGGGCACCGTTCGTGACCGAAGAAGGGCCTTTAAATGGTCTATGAAACGTAAGCAAGAGTAAAATATACACACCAACTTCTTACAACATGCCTACGGTTAACTTGGTGGAATTAATTCTTTCTAGATTGAAATAGACTGCTTATAAACTGCAGTCAAAGAATGAAAAAATATAAACTAAAATACATTTCCTTCTGCGTAGTTACAAACAAAGTAGTCATCTATCTGAAGAGCTTACCTTTGACGTAAGCTGAAGAGGTTTAAAGTAGTCCTCGGAAAACAAATTGTATATAGATTATGAACTCGGAATATAAATCGTTGGAATGAACACTTTGTGGGTTAATATATTTCTGCGTTGAAATATCAGGAAACTACAATCGTGGTATATTTCCTGTAAATATTGTTTATAAAATTTACAGGAAATATGGTGGTCCCGGTGCCGTGAGGTGCAGGCAGTAGAATGTTACCCCTCCACTCATGCCCGGGTATGCAGTAAGAGCCTGCTAAGGGGTACCTCCGGAAGATGGGCAGCAGCGTCTTTCCGTGTATCAACATCCCAAACTGCGCTCGTCAACCCGCCTGCCAAGTGTGGTGAGTATGGCAACTACCCCTCATGGATATCCGTGAGGAAGGCCTGTGTTCAGTAGTGGACGCATTACGGCTAAAATGAAATTCAGTCAGTTTTTTCCTTTATAATAACTTCTGTAGTCGATCCAGCGAGTGTTTAATCGCAGAGACAATAGATTTGCAGCGGCGTGTTAGTGCTAGCGACCCAGATTCTGTATGGGCCATTAGCACATGAACTGGAAGTAATTCGCCCACCTGCACTCTATCTACGGGTGCTGTGTCTACACTGATTTTACTTACAGCAAGATGTAAAGCTAGTACTGTTGATTTTTTATTTAAATCTTTTTGATGAAACTCGGAAGGAAGGTACTGCTCAAAGGTATATTATTTCTACTGTTGTCTGCAATAAAATCATTAAATAACCTCTCTACTCTACCCCTAGAGATAACCTGTCAATTTGTCAATTATAGAAGATGTTTATAGTTTACTAAAAAAGCCGTGTTGGCCGAGTGGTATGTACCCCCGACTTTCAATCCGAAGGTCGTGGGTTCGATACCGGCCGTGCACCAATGGATTTTTCTTTCTTGAAAAATGTATGTGCACACTTAACACGAGCTTTGACGGTGAAGGAAACATCGTGAGGAAACCCGCGGCTTAGGTAGCTAAGGTAGCTTCAGACGTATTGACCTGCTCTTTCCTCTGCGTAATAGCTAACTAAGCTGAGAGGATGGTATAGGTGCTGGGCAAGCCTAATCCATCTAACAATGTCCCAGGCACTGCAGCGTCCCGTACAGCATGATTACCAGTTGCTGACGCTATATAAATCATCTATAATAGATGCAAAGGCCTTTATAGTTTACACCCCGCGCACTCTCCTCAGCTGTTAAATTATGATGCACTTCAAGTGCACGTGACTTACACTTCAAGTGTTGCTTGATTCTAAGAAGCATGAATAAGCCCTTTGATAATGCTGCTTAGCAGCATGTAACAGTATTACACGGCCGCGTGGAATCATCCTGAACCGTCCTTCTGGAGCGCTGCTTCATTCTAGGAAGCGTTTATAAGAAGGGTGACAAGTTCTTACCAACAACAGCATACATCTGCGTGGAATCATCGTGAACCGTCCTTCTGAAGCGCTGTTTCATTCTAGGAAGCGTTTATAAGAAGGGTGACAAGTTCTTACCAACAACAGCATACATCTGCGTGGAATCATCGCTGAAGTCATCCTCGTACGCGTCGTTGACGAAGGCGGTGCCAGAGGCTGGTGGTGTGGACTCCAACGCCTGCAGCTTGTTGGACCCTCGGAGTGAAGTGCGGAGGAACTCATTTTGCGCTGCGATCCGTTCTTCTGCTTCTTTACGTTGACGGAGTTGCTCCTGAAATAAAATAATAATTTAGCATAAGAAACGAGGACTTTACGCTTGTCTACACCAGAACATCAGAACACGGATTGCATGTTTACACCAGAACATTAGAATACGAATTGCGCATTTTTATTCATACTCCTATTCTCGACCGATATAATAAAACCTTCCAGCTTAGGGTTCCTCATGTCCAAAATTAAAAAATAAATCAAATAAAAATTGTTTATTTCGGATAAATTACATCCAAAGTGACAGTAACAATATTATTACTATAAAAGAAATAGCGAATGAAAGTAAAAGAGCGAGGTTTATTTTTCATTTCATACCCTAACTCACTTAGACAAAAGTTTTTTAATCGAATGTAATTGTGCTTTAATCAATTCAAATGTTATTTGTTTTTCTTTTGTAAATTGACATTACTATGTAGCCTTTGGTTTTAAATAAATAAACACTCTTTGACTCTAACTAACAAAGAAGTGCCACCGGCGCGGCGGATGTTCACAATGATACATGATGTAGGTGAAAACACTGATTTAAGTAAAAATAACATCCGTGAAAGTACCTCAGTCAACTTAATAATAAAGCAAGGGTCTGGTCAGCACAACATTGCCTGGAATAATCTGAATACAGAAGCTTCCCGTTATACTTGTACGTTCAAAAGCATTGTTTTGCTTCTACGTAAAGGATTAACCTCAAGGTAATCCAAACGGTCTTAAGCCGTGGTTTTTTAAGTAGTGGTCGTGCTTATATAATCTGTTCTCATTATAGAGGTAAAGAAAAGACACACTGAACCCACGTTTGCAACGTATACCAGTGTAAGAACAGTGGTCTAGAACTTACGTTCGCGTCTATTTGCTTTTTTACGCGAAACAAATGTGCTCACCAATTCTCCCACATGTCATGGTGTACGTTGCATACGTGGGATGAGTATGTCTTTTTTACCTCTCTATTGAGAACAGATTGTATGGATGTTTCTAGAACACGCGTAAGACCAGTCTTACGCGTGAGATACCGTATGATAGACGCTCCACCATCCCACGCCGATTTGTATCGACAAATCTAACGTTGCGTGAGACGTTGACAGCGTCGAATGTGATAAGTATATTTTGGAGTGAAGTTTGCATACAAATTCAAGAGCCTAGATGACATAATGCGTTGCGTGCGTTGCATATGTGGGCCCAGTGTTAACGGTTAACACCTTAAAGCCTTATTTCTTAGGACATATTACGAACTTTGACAAGAAATCAAAACGAGCTACATTTCATCTTAATAATTTATAGTCAACAGGATTCTATCAAGTTCTGTATGCGTCTTTAATCTAGATTGTCTTTTTACTGGGACCCTAAAATGTAAGACACAAAATCACAGTAAAATTGGCGTTTCACATCTATTAATAGATGATTTATACTGCTCAGCAACTGGTATGCATCCTGTACAGGACATTGTTAGATGGATTAGGCTTGCGCAGGACTTATACTATTCTCTTAGCAAAGTTGACTATATTCAGAGAAGAGGACATGTCAATACGTCATTACGTCAGAAGCTGACTAAGCCGCGGGTTTCCTCACGTGTTCCTTTACCGTTATAGCACGCGGTAAATGTCTATTTTTTCAAGAAATAAAAATACATTCAGCACATCATCGCGTCAGTCTACTTTGTCAATAGATGGTGGATATAGCTATCCCCATCACTAGACTTTATTGTTGGCTGACAGAAAATAAAACTAAATATTTTTTTTTGTTTCTTTTCGATCAGACATTTAATTTTTAATGACCTATCTGTGTGAATGGCCAACTACTCGAAGTTGTTTCAGAATACACCTACCTTGGGCAGATTTTGCAATTAGGTAGGAACAATTTTGAGAAGGAGGCCAAGCGGAGGATTCATCTAGGCTGTGCAGCATTTGGGAAACTACGTAGGGTTTTCACATCACATATACCACAATGCTTGAAAACTAAAGTTTTTTAATCAGTGCGTCCTACCCGTAATGACCTGCGGCGCCGAAACGTGGACACTTACGGTACGGCTGGTCCACCAGTTTAAAGTCGCTCAGCGAGCTATGGAGCGTGCTGTGCTTAGTCTCTCTGAAGGATAAAATCCGCAACGAGGTTATCCGACAGAGAACCAAGGTCGTCAACATAGCACATAGGATTAGCAAGCATAAGTGGCAGTGGGCTGGCCATATCGCCGAAGAACCGCTAACCGTTGGGGTAAGCGAGTTCTTGAGTGGAGACCGCGGCTAGCTAGACGCTGGATGCGGCATGCTGAAGACAGGATGAAATGGCGCAGATTTGGGGAGGCCTATGTCCAGCAGTGGACTAATATAGGCCGATGAAGTGAAGTAATTTTTTTTTTTTATTCATTTCAGTCAAACTGACATCTATACGAACGAATGATGCGAGAAACGAAATTAATTTGCAAGTACCGAATCGGTACTTCGAATCCGGCGTTGTTCTAGCAGTTTTCTGCAGTTCTTGTAATTGCCTATCTGCGTTCAGGAATTTCAGGAATAGAATACTTATCAAAGGTGTCAGAGACCAAGGTACAAAGCCGTAAGATTCTGGGGTTGTTTCTTGAAACTATGCATAACATACCAAAGGATGACTCGGAGGAAGCATCTTTAGAGGAATTTGAAACTCAAGTTGTGCAGCGTGGACGTATCTGGCTATACCTATCCCAAATATACAGCGATGTGAATATTTTCCATGTATGAAGTATAATTCTTATACTGTTTCGGTTGGGTGTGAATTCATTTCAGAGATTGATTCCTACCGTGTAGTTTCTTTTATACGACAAAATGACGAGACAAGTCAAAGTGATGTTAAGCGGTAACGTTTACATATTATAACAGTACCTTGTACAATATAGTAATACTTGTATTGACCAAAACGCATTGTCTTATTATGTTATTCTATTAGTCATCTGGTGGCTAGATGGTGCTGTTTAAAATGTCCAGCATTATTTCATCATCTTTTTTTTTTTTTCGAATTGACAATATTATGTTGTTGACCGCAGATGGCCATGACAACGTTACCGGACTATGGCGAGCGCAGAAGGCGCCCAGCCGCAAAAGTTAGGTTGGGGCAACAAGTTCAAGGGCACCACTTAGGTTCGAACCACGGCTTGGACTGTTGCCAGATTTTTGGATGTACTGATGGTTAATGTCCAGTTGCAAAACTGCACCTTAAGACGTAAGAGTATTCTTCGGCCCCGCCGGCGGGACCGGTTATTGAATATGTGCCTAGCAGCTAATGTGGGACGGGTTGACGTCACCTCCGGGTTAGCGGCGGTGAGCTCGTCAACGGGCAAGCCGAGAACGTGTCTCGGTCGACGGAGGAAAATTTCATCATCATTTCAGCCTTAGGACTGCTGTCCACGTCTACTACTTGTCACAGGTCTCCCTCATGCATCTCCAAGATCATGACGGGGTTGTTGCTATACTCGCCGCTTGGCAGGCGGGTTGGCGAGCGCAGTACGGGATGTTGATACACGGAAAGATGCTGCTGCCCATCCTCCAGAGATATCCCTTAGCAGAATCTTACTGCATCCATAGGCAAGAGAGGACAGGCAACGTTCTACTGCCGGCACCCAGCGGGCATCATTTATCTCTCAATATTATAAAGATGAAAGATTTGTATGTTTGTAACGAAAAAACTCGAAAACTACTAGATCGATTTTCAAAATTCTGTCACCATTAGAATGCTACATTACCCCTGAAAAACATAGGCTATATTTTGTCCCCGTATTCCAACGGGAACGGGAACTACGCGTGTGAAACCGCGGAGTGCGGCTAGTTTATGTATAATGAACCTTTAAAACTCATCAAATTTTACGTATAGAAGCCAAGGCTACTGTTGTTTGCTGACATGATGTCACCGTGGCCACTCGACTGTTCACTCAGATAAGAGGCTTTGACAAAGGTTTTGGTTGTTTAATCCGTTAAAATAAAAGCCACATTTTTAAATGCCGCAAACCTAATGTGGCTAGGCTTATTTTTGTGGTCGGATGTTATTGTAGCCTCTTTAAAACGCTGTTTTTTTTTATTTGACAATGTTAGCGTAAATTTTCGAGGATCTCAAGTATTAAATTATATTTGCCATACAAAGTTTAATTCCGCATATTTTTACCAAAGGGAAGGACTGATTTTTTAAATATTCTGAAGTACGTTTGATTATTTTTATGGCCCAATATTTATTTATGCAATTTTTTTTGTAAATCAAGTTCAAACTATGATTTTTCAACCTTACAAATTTTCCTCCCCTAATTTGCCACTCATGGGGTGATTTTTGATGAACGCTGAAAGACGTTTGTAATAATTTTGCTATCTAACTACATAATTTATGTGAAATTTCAAGTGAATAAGTGAAAAAAATATTCCCAAACAAATTTTCATCCCCCATATTTTCACTTACGGTATGATTCAATCATTCCGAATCATACCGTCATTAAGTTTTAAATTCTAATAAGTATACATATATGCAAAATTTTTAAATAGATTTAAGTGATTGTTACATTTGGGGGTTTAGTGTAGCAGACAGGAAAAAATCTTTAAAATACAATACAATACAAAATACTTTATTGCACACCTTAAGAAATTACAGAAAAAATAAACTTACAATAAACATTTGGTACAATGGGCGGTCTTATCGCTTAGAAGCGATTTCTTCCAGACAACCTTTGGATGGAGAGAAATATGGAAGCAAGACAGGCAGGGGTGTACTGTACATACAATAAATACATAAACCTACGAAAATAAAATAGATAATTATTAACCGACACAAATAAACGGTTCATACAAATCAACACATCACATAAAAATATACCGACCACCGTTTATAAGTAAACAGACCCGTCATATTTAAGACCGTTTAAGACCCTAACAGGTGCATTGAAGGGTACCGAAAGTTGTCCCATAAAACAATTTATTTCACAAATCTTGCGCCTCCGTGCCGGGACAGGCAATAAGGAAAACGGAGACTACATTGTCATTTCTGCTTTGAAGTCCGCCTATGTGGAACAGGGTCGGACGTAGAGGCTAAATTAGATATTAATTGGGGTAAAAACGCTTTAAATTATTTTAAACAGCGTATCCGTATATATTTTATTGCCTGGTTTGGGCCGTAATGCTCCAATAGAATACATACCTCTATATAAACGTTCGGATATTACCTAATAAAAAGTAGCCTGTCCTATGTATCGTTCGTGAAAACCGAAGATACACACTTTCACAATAATAATAGTAAGGCAATAAGGTTGGTAAAAACCGCATCAAAATCAATTGTGTATGAAGGCTCCATCGGCCATCTGTTCTCTAAGCTACATGGCCTGCCCATTGCCACTTCAGCGTGCAAATCCGTTTGGCTAAGCGGTGACCCGAGTTCTTCTACGTATCTACTCATTTCGGATTCGATCCCTTAGAAAACCACGAGCCCCTCCTCAGCTCGTTGAGCGATTCCGAGCTTATTCATGAGCCCAGTTCTGAAGGACCACGTCTCGGTTCTATAATTCATCACTGGTAACACACACTGTTTACAAACTTAGTTTTGTTTATTAACTAATTACATTTCTACTCATCTATCTACCCATACGGAAACTCGTTATTGGCTTTATGATATTTATTGCCTTAATTATAAAATTACTAGCTGTAAGTTTTCCTGCAAGTTGTAAAATAAAATAAACTAAGTAATTATATTTGTCTTGGCGCGTCTGATTATTACTGGACAGACATAATTAACTAAGAGGACTTATTGGGTGTAATTGTTCCACCCTTTGGTGCGCTCTCTGGCTTGCATACCCAAGTTTGTTGGTGAAGGCACAGATAATATAATACACTGTGAAGGTACGACGCACTTTGGACATGTTAATACCCCGCCGATGTAGTTATATAAGATATGACCACTGGTGGTCGGACCTTGAGCTCACCAACATAAGTAACGTTACGTCGTAACGTCTTATACGGTAAGTTACGCAATAAAAACAATAGGTTACAAGCAATACATAGAAATGATTTACAAAGATATTTAAAACCATCATCATCATCACGAATCTGTCGTCCACTCTCGGACAAGGGCAGGAGAATCTAACATAACTACCTAATCTACTTTTCGCAAACATATTAGTCAAGATTTCATATTTTACTTCATAAATGTTCAATGCTTCGAGATTATAGAAAGGAAATAAATCCGGATCTGCAAACCTCATGGGAATTCAGAGAAAATTCCTGTTCTTACTTTAATGCTTTCTGAAGTCGGATGATCTTTCAGCATAACTCTTGGGTCAAGTAAATTCTCTTGACGCGCGGCTTTTTTTACCTTTACCAGGAATTCGACTACATTCTTATTTTATCAACCTCTCTTTACATCTATTATTTTGCTTATGTTTAACTCACCTCAAGTTAAGTTTTTGTGTACCAAATAAATGTTATTCAATTTCAAGGTATACTGATATTATAAGGCTGAAGAGTTTCCCATACATACTCGACACTAGTCCAGCATTATTCGTTATTTCAAGATTTTAGAAGAATAACGATCTTTGAACATGTTCTGATGGAATGTGTTCGGAACGCAGCCGAGTGTAGAAATATTTAAGGGGGCGAAGCCCCCTATTATGCATAGCGCTGTCTGTCTGTCTGTCTGTCTGTGCATGACACGATTACAACCGAACGCGTTGACCGATTTACATGAAACCTTTTTTGTTAGCACTGTCTTAATGAGAGAAGGGGACTGATTGATTTAGGGTCACAGGGACCGGAGTTATTGTGACCTCAAAAGGTCACCAAAGGTCAAAAATGGTATTTTTCGGAAACCTTTGCTCCTTTTCTGGTACACCCGTACCAATGCTTGTTTTTAATGTAGTCACGATATAGGACAATGTAACAGTACTGTCTTCTCCACTTTCTGATATCACTTTAAAATGCTTTTTTTAGTGCTTTGCTTTTGTTTTCTTAATATTTTATTGTTTTGTTGTTATGTGGTCGCTCAGCGGCAAAGCCTTGTTTTGTTTTATGTGCAAATAAACAAAAAGAATTTAGAGAGAAAACATTTAAATATTTATTTCAAACGGAATCCAATTAAGATCGCAAATTTTAATTAATCGACAAAAGCCCGACCTTTCCGGAAGTGCTATTTATAACTTCGACAACATCATAAATCGTATATTTTATTAGCTGTAACTTTGAGTCGAGAGCCTTTTCTGATATTTGTTATTTTATCGACTTACTAATTGGTGTATTGCTATTTTTATAGGAAATTATTACAAAACTTTGTGATTTTGGGACAGGGAGATCAATTTAAATGTCAATCTGACTTTTGTTATCATCTTAGTTATACATTGAGTCGTTTTCAGTAAAAAGTTTATCTTGCTGAACTTAATAGATTGTGCTAGCGAGCGAAGTTAGAGACCATCAGGATTCAGTGATTTTCATACAACAAGAAAAGACCATGAAAGTTTTAACTTCAACAGCTAATTATACGTAAATAGCAACCTAATCACCATCTGATTATTGAAAGGTCATTGACCTCCGCCAAGATTTGCGGTATAGGTACAAATAAAATAGCTAAAACCACACAAAGGGTTTTTTATTAAATTGTATACCAACCTCAAGTATTACTGTCGTTTAAATGTAGTTTAAGTTAATTTTAGTTATTTTTGTTTTATTTTGTGTATTATTTACTTAATGAAGAGTTTATCTCATCATCATCATTTCAGTCGTAGGACGTCCAGTGCTGGACATATCCTCCCTCATGGATTTCCAGGTATTCTATCTACCTATCATATAGTAATTTTGCTGGTTATTTTCTAAAAGAAATACATTTAAAATGTTACTTTTCTCCTAATTCACCACTGCTGCCGCAAATAATTTGGGCTAATTGTCAACTTATCTGAGGAACTTTTGAATTTTAAACTTCGCAATGTTCACTCCATTTATTCCAATGGCCGCCATTCAGGCAGGATAGACAAAAGCGCACGCGATAATGTTCGCGAAACCGTTCGGAAAAAATCTTATTATACCATCGACCAAATATGGACCATATTATACTATGAAAGCGCGGCGGATGTTACAGTGGAGCTGTTGTATAGATGCTTTGTTAGTTTAATGTAATCAGAACCTTTAAGTACGTAACTATACAAGGTGTATTAAAATATGCATACAACCCCGAAAGGGGGTGATTTTGACTACCCGAAGGAACTACTTTTGTTTTGACTTTGCAGGGTTCAGTGATTTTCATTTAAGAAAAGAAAACGGAAGTTTTAACTTCAAGAGATGATTATACGATAATGATAGATAACCTTAAAATAAGCATATTTTTGACAGGATCATTGACCTCTGTGAAGAGTTGGCGTAGATGTACAAATAAATATACCAAAAACTACACAGAGGTTTATTTTTCCTTAGTGTAAATAAGAAATATCCAAATCTGATTATGAACTCAGGATTATTTTCATACCATATTAACTGTTTTATTTGTAACAAGTTTGTAGAATTAAAGAAGTTATGTAACCACCAACACTTTACCTATATATAAGGCGCTCTAACCCGCATGCCAAGCGTTGCGCGTATGGCAACATCCCTTCATACTAAAAATTCTGTGAGAAGCCTATGTCCAGTAGACATCCGACGGCTGAAATGATGATGATCCTTAGTACGATATCCCCGGGAAAGTCTCCGAGGAGGACATAATGTTCTATTCCAGGCGTTCCTTAAATAGAACGGAGTGTGCTGTAACTTGGGGATACTTTCATCCTCGGAATAGGGTAGGTTTCTTTGGAAATAATTCGCTCTTACGTAGTGTAAAATATAAATCTATAAATAAAGGACCTAGTTGGGACAGAGTCTGCTCCAACGACGTTTAAAATATTTATTTTACTAAATAACTATCACGAGTTTTCGAATATATACTAATATTAAAGGTCGTGGGGCGCTGGCAGTAGGTAGAATGTTTTCCCTCCTCTCTTACCCATGGATGCAGTAAAAATCTGATGAGGGATACCTCCGGAGGATGGGTAGTTGCATGTTGGTAGAGGCACCAACTGTTTCGACACTTATTTTTTATGTATCGAGAATCTTCTTCAGGGTGATTACGGTTCGCGAGCCTCTCCTCAGCATCTAGTAGTGCATTGCGCGCCAGAGCCCCACATTTCCTATAATTAATCATCATCTAGGACATCCACTAGGACCACGTAGGACGTCCACTGCTCGCAAAAGCCTACCTCAAGAATCTAATCATCAGAGGTTGTTGCCATACCCGTCACGCTTGGCAGGCAGGTTGGCGAACGCAGTACGGGATGCTAATACACGGAAAGACGCTGCCGCCCAACTTCCGGAGGTATCCCTTAGCAGGCTCTTACTGCATACATGAGAGGAGGGGTAACATTCTACTACCGGCACCCCACGGCAAATTAACTATCTATCTATCCATAATCCCCAGACCCGCGCCAGTCTTTGACTATACCGTAAGCTCACAGGGCTGCCTCACGACTCATACGCATGGCAGCCATATTGAAATAAACAAAATAAATAAATATTATTGCAGGCCATTTCAGACAGCATCATATAGCATCAAAATAAGTAGAGCTTGTGCTATAGGTACCAGTTGATTGACAGAATACTGAAAAACATATGGCTGGACAGTGCACGGGGTAGCGTGTCCAGATTTTTGGTGCAAATACATTTTTATCACATAATGAAAACATCCAGACCTGATACAAATTTCAGATGGTGAGTAGTAAGGCCACATGAATTATATATGATTTACACAGCGTCAGCAACTGGTCAACTGCAGCGTTACAACAATCATGCTGTAACGCTGCAGAGCCTGGGACATTGTTAGATGGATTGGGATTGCCCAGCACCTATACCATCCTCCCACCTTAGTCTACTATTAGTCAGAGGAAAGCAGAGGACGATTCGCCTGAAGTCTGCTAGACGTATTGTCCTGTGCTTTCCTTCACCGTTAAAGCACGTATTAGTTGTGCAACACATTTTTCAAGAAAGAAAAAGCCGGCCATGCACCAATGCACGGCCAAAATTGCAACCTTCGGATTGACCATCTGTAATGAGCAAGAATTTGATGAAATAACTACATTAAAAACTTGCTACAAGTACATATATTTGCTACCATCTAAGAGTAGTAGAACTTTTTGTGAGGAGTTCATCCGGTGAAGTATAACCATAATTATTCTGCTGCCAAGCAGTAATGTCTACATTGCTGACATTTATTGACGTGAAGCGGTAACCTCTATTACAACTACAATACCGCTGTTAGAAGGGTAAGGGGGCCGGGGAAATTACGGGCACATGAGACCTTACAACTCTATGTCTCGGGGTGACGAGTACAATGCAATGCAGCGTTGGTCACGTGCTTAGTGAACGCGATCACCGCGGTATTGGAGTTGTAATAGGTAGAGGTTACCGCTTCACGTGAGATGGGCCTTCTGCTAGTCTCATATTTTGTCGTATAAAAAAAACTTGCATCCTTAAATGTAAATAAACACGTCATATTTCTGCTTTTGTATTGTCGTGTAATTTATTTCATAGCTTTACGGTATCGTCCCGTTACAGTATGAATAGAATTTTAAACGACAAAAATTTACATCTCCCTCCTAGTGTATTCTTTTGAATGTTTGTTTCGGGAACAGCGAACAGCGTTTAAAACACTGCAGAATTTGAGATCCGCCATTTTGTTTGTACTTTGTTTGTATGAAGAGGAATTAGAAAACCACGGAGGACCTACTTCGAAAACCAGTGACTTTTTTGCAAACGGAAAAATGAAATTCATATAAACGGATTTACAAAAAAACTTTCGTTCTTATTTTGGCACAAGTTGTAGGCGTGAATAATGCTGATTATTTTAGAGACAGAGTGTAAAATATTAAAAGCTATTAAGTTTTAGACGCCGTTAGTACCTATCTACTGGCGGGGAGATAGGTATATCAAAATCATATTCTGCAGTGTCGTGCTTTCTTTATTTATACTGACTGCCCTGTGGGATGGGTAAGCCTGGATGGGGTCGGCGCAAAATGTGTTTTTCTTATATTCAGCCCTATCACACGTCAGATTTACATTTACCCCTTTTACCTACATTTGTTGGTCCTTATCTATCCACTCCATATCCAACATAGCTTAGTTTATAAGTAAAACTTCGCTTTTACTCGTAAGTGGTTTTTCGTCCACTTTCGTTCACCCCATCGATCAGAATCACATTTACGATAATTTCCGGATTAATTTAAACTCAATCTGGCAACCCTGTTATCGAAGGCGATGTCATTCATTTTTAGGGTCCCGCGTTTAATAAGGAAACGGAACTTATGGAAGATTCTTCCATGATGTTTTCGCAGAAGGGTGGAAAGTTTGTTTGAACAGATTTGGACGTTCCAACTCCGGTTGTGATTAGGATTTTTATTACAAGCTTTTATTTAACTTACCCGTTTGTTATTGTGATGTATACAGTATACAGGGTGTATTATATAATTATGTACTAAGCCGAAAGAGGGTGATTCTACCCACCCCAAGGGACAAATTTAGTTCTACGACTTTTCAGGATTCGGTGATTTTCACTGCTATCAAGATGGCGACGGTAGGTGGTTATAGAAACTACTTAACAAGATAGACACGTCGTGTTTGGGTATCAAATTAAAGGGATTAATAGCTTGTTTTTTAAATACATTTTTTAAACATAAACTTTCTTCTTATTTTCCTCATTTGCCAACAAGTAAAGGTTATTAATTTTCTTTGTTTTTTCTTTCTTTAGACAATTACGTTGTTAATAAGTTAATTGTCTATCAGATAGCTGTACCCCGCGCTTACGGTAGAAAAGTGAGATAATGTTCTAGCTATGAGGACCTGCATGGCTCAGTTGGTCTAATAACCGGTTGAGACACGGAGGTCGTGGGTTCGATTCCCTTCGATGGACAAGTATGTTTGCTCCATCAGTCCGCGTTTTACCATTGTAATCTAAACAACTACAATCAAATAATTGTTGATCAATGCGTCCCCTTAACTCGTTCTTGCTCTTTAATAACATCGAACTCTGTTCTGCTGATAAGTCGCTGATACCGTGGGGTGCCGGCAGTAGACTGTTACCCCTCCTTTCATACCCGTGGATGCAGTAAGAGCCTGCTAAGGAATACCTCCGGAAGATGGGCAGCAGCGTTTTCCGTATATCAACATCCCGTACTGCGCTCGCCAACCCGCCTGCCAAGCGTGGTATGGCAACTACTCCTCGTGAAGACATGAGGGAGGCCAGTGTTCAGTAGAGGACGTTTTACGGCTGAAATGATGATGATCATAAGTCGATAATTTGTTGTGCTGCAAATTCTCCCCGCAAAGAACGCATCAGGCATATTCAATTCCATCCGTCCAGTCACCACGCCATCAGTTCATCGGAATGGCCGATAAACACGTCAAATGATAATTCAAGCAGATAAATGATAGGAGTAACTCTTGTTAACGGGGCGCTAGGCCGCGAATTTACTGTTGATTGCTTGGTACACTCCAATTGATATCACTCTATACAAAGTGCCGTAAAAAATGTCTAGCATATATTTTTTAATTTTTTTTCTTACCTATACAGTGTCTCACTGCTGGACAAAGGTCTCCCCCATCTTTTTAGGGTACCGTACCCAGAGGGTAAAAACGGGATCCTATTACTGAGACTCCGCTGTCCGTCTATCTAAATCTAAATCTGTCTGTATGTCTGTCACCAGGCTGTATCTCATGAACCGTGCTAGACAGTTGAAATTTTCACAGATGATGTATTTCTGTTATGTTGTTTATAACATAACAACAAATACTTACTAAAAACAGAATAAAATAAATATTAAAAGGGGGCAACAAACAAACTTGATATTTTTATTATAATCATTATATTTGCATTTGGCATCGACTAATTTGGCCTTAGCTACTTATGTACAGGTCTTATAAATACTAAAGATCTCGTCACATTTGATAGCTATATGTAGTTTTGTTTTAAAAATGGACAAAATGTGGTAAAAAAATATAACGTTCCTATATCATCATATCGTTTTTTTTATATTTCCTTTCACTCGTATATAGTGAGTCACAACACGTCGCGAAACCATGGCGGATAAATATTAAATCGCGCTCTCCTTGATGAAATAATAGTTAAAAAAATCATGAAAATCTGTTGTGTGTGGTAGAGAAAAAACAACCAAAAACAACGACTTCAATTTTATTCTTTGTAGAGATTCTTTACATATAGTGACATGTATCTTCCAAATAATCTAAATAGTGGAAAGTAAGAATCTTTGACACCACTGAACGCTAACACATTAGCCACAAACTTGTTTAACATATAAGCCGTAAAAATTAAATAACATGCAATAACCTAGAAACTTATTTTCAAACACAGAGCGTGCAGCGTGAACAAACTACTCACAAACTAAATCGAACTTTATATGCAAGTTCAAAGTCCCCAATAAGCGAATACCCCCATAGAACGCGCCAAACTTTATGATTGTATCTACAAATGCCTTGGCGAAGTGCCAGCGACGTGAGTGCACCATGCTATGCTACACCCTGTATCATAATGGAGCGCTTGTTTTGCCTCCCTGTCGCTCAAATTCATCATTTCAGCCATACAATGTCCACGACTGAACACAAGCCTCTCTCTTGGATTTTCATGAGGGGTAGTTGTCATACGCACCACGCTTGGCAGGCGGGTTGGCGAGCGCAGTACAGGATGTTGATACACGGAAAGACGCTGCTGCCCATCTTCCGGAGGAATCCCATAGCAGACTCTTACTGCATCCAAGGGCATCAGAGGAGGGGTAATATTCTGCCGGCACCCCACGGCACATGCGTCGCTCAAAAACAAATACATTTAATGCTAAAAAGGGAACACAGTCAATAATAATTTACTGGTTAGCTAGTTACTTCGTATGGCCAACCCCTATTCTATACTATCTCACTATTTCAATAAGCACGGTAGGCAGTAGGCATGACGGTATGAAAATCAACATTTTATAGCTCGTTACATCATACATTTTGATGATAATAATAATAGGCCCTTAATTCTGAATTAAAGACTTCTTAGATGAAGTCCTTCCTTCAGTTTGCCTATTGGCTGAAGTCGCCCCCAATGCCTTCCATTGTTTCCTGTCACTAACAATTCTTCTCTTATAATTAATGGAATCAGGCGTTACTTTGCGGAAATCCATGACAATAAAATGCAATGAAAATATGTAGTTTTAATTCCGCTAATGCTGAGATGATTATGCACATGCAGGGAGAACTGAGTTGTTAGTGCAACATGCATACCCATGCATGGGTATGCATGTTGCACTAATAACCTAGTTCTCCCTGCATGTACATAATTAGCGGGCGGTAGGTCGGTGCATATGCATCTCAGCATTAGCGGAATTAAAACTAGATATTTTCATTGCATTTTTTAACTCTTCTCTTGTTAGGGCCAACAGTGCGTTTGATAACATCTTCTCAACTTCTGTTGTCTAGTTCGGTTTCTCCCGTCTCTGGGGTACTCTGTTAAGATTTTGCTCCACTTCTCTTCTGTACTGCGGATCATGTGACTGGTCCACCTCCCAACATAAATTGTCATAGTATAAAACAGTCCAGTACAACCAGTTATTATATTTTAAGTTTTAATGGACTTGTGTGTAGCATGCCACTCTTTTTGTACGCCTGCTAAAGCCACGATGCAACGTGTATCAATAGGTAAATGAAGCCATTCCAGTCATTGAAATAAAAATCAATCTAAATAACAAATACAGTTTCTATAATAGTTGTTCTACGAACGGATGAAAAAAAAATTGCCACAAGCATAGTAAAATAATGAGAAATACGGTCATTTCATTTGCATAGGTTTCCACCTCTCACCACAATCTGTTAAGTCCTTTGAGCATTCAGTAGGTCTACCATGAGTTTTCACAATCTATACTCGCTAGAGACTGCAGTTAAAAAAATGTATGAAAACTTGTACAGCGCCTCTAGCGGATAGTTTGGTACTGAAATACGCAGTAAACTACAACGACTGTAGTTTGGGCTTCATTTGCTTACAATTTGGTAGCATGAGTTACAAATCTGACAGATGTCATAGTAACGTACTATTACTACTGTAGCAACGGCAGGCGATCTAACAGTGACAACTCATGGTAGACACACAGAAGAGTTAGGTTTTATTATTTAAACTAGCAGCTGCGTGCGGCTTTGCCTGCGTTTATTTTGTTATATAGCTTTCCTAGGTAAAAAGGGCTATCCAACACCAAAAAGTTTTCAATCCGTTCCGGTTCATTCTTTGTTCATTTATATATTAGTAAGATTATATTCGGCCCACAATACATCCTGTAGTTACGAACCTATTCATACAAATGTAGGCCTACTTATGATAATGAAGTGTGATTATAATGGTCAACACACGGACATTCCTACATGTTTGTAGGATTTGTTTACTAAAACGCTACTATTTCTATATACGCACTACATTCTGTTAATTGGATTTCTAAATATTTAATTATATATTCACCATAAAACATAAATATATATTTTACTGGCTCAAAACAAAGTAAACCTTAGTAGATTAGTCTCTGTATCGTCTCAGCCGAAGGACCGTCCACTGCTGGACATAGGCCTCATGGATCTCCAAATCATAAGGTTTTCGCCATACTCGTCATGCTTGGCAGATTCTTACTGCATCCACGGGCAAGAGAGGAGATGCAACATTCTACACAACACAGGATTGCAAGCCCCAATTGTTAGATTATGTAACCAATACAACCTGTTTAGCAAAAAGATCAATGACCTCGATATTTTTAACGACAATGCTCATAGATTTAAACGCAAGGTTCTGGAATATTTCCAGCAATCTTCCACTCGTATTTTAGGGAAAGACTAATATGTAGGTACATTGTATTTTTTTTTCTTCATTTTTTTTGATATCATAATATATTTTATAAATTATTAGGTACTTTGTTTCTTGTTTTTAAGATATTTTATAAGTAATATTGAAGTTTATATAGTTTAAGTAGTGTAATTTACTATATATTTATGTCTTAAAATTTTGTATTCTATTTAAACCTACCAATGTCGTGTTTGCCTGTAATTGGTTTAACATATCAGACTGTGTCCCTATAAATGTTTAAGTGTAATTTTTGATATGTAAACTGTTGGCGATCCTTTTCTTAATAAATAAATAAATAAATTCTCCTCACCCCACGGCAGTAGAATGTTATCTTAAAAAATAAAGCAGTTTCTATGTTAAATTACTTTCTATAACTGAACATTGTTTTTTGTAGAGTCGAGAGAAATCTGTGATACATACTGTACTATTTCACTTTCAAAATTAACGTGAGATATACTATTCATTTCACAATTTGTCATGTGTCATGTCGGCCCCACGCGCGGACAATTCAATCCCATGATGATGATTTTCTTGAAAAATCGAAACGTGTCGGAATAATCTTCGTCGTCACAATACTACGTAAATAATTCCTGTTTTACAAAATGTAAGTACTGTACGTCTGTGTATTCAAACATATTCAGCAAGCTGCTTATTCATCTAGCAAGAAGATTATTTATGGATTTACATGTTATGGATTTACGACGTCTACACTCAGCGATTAGAAGGCATCCAGAAGAGGTTTTTGCGGTATCTCCAGTATCGCGCCAAGGTTTTTCTTCCAGACTATTTAACTAGATGTCGCAAATTTCACTTTCTCCCTCTCTATGAAAGAAGGAATATATCTGATCTGTCCTACCTCTTCGGCATAGCAAATGGCAAAGTGGACTGTCCAGAACTGCTGGAACTGCTAGGGTTACGCACTAGCAGGGCTGCATTGAGGAACCCCAACACGTTACACGTACCGCGAGTTACCACAAACTATAGGCAAAATGCATTCATTATCAGAGCATGTAATTCTTTCAATAATCTAACAAAGGCAAACATAGACCTCGACATTTTTAATTTGTCAATATTAAAATTAAAGCGAATACTTAATGACAGATTTTTCAACTTAAACAGCGATGAACCTGTATAATGTATGTAGGTAAAACATAAATAAATAAATAAATAAATAAATAAATAATGCTCATAATCATAATTTTAATTGTTACTTTTATTTTTCTTTTTTACTTTATGTTATTATTTTCTTTTGGTGGTGGTGTTTGTCATCTATTGACCTTTTCTTTACTTTTTAATTTTTCACACGCCTATCTGCGGAAACTTTTAATTAGCCATCAGAATGTTAACGTGACAAATTCACGTTATATTGTCAACCTGTATTAGTTCTTAAGAATAGCTGTAAGTTTTCCCAAAATTGTTAAAATAAAATAAAATCTCTATTAAATCCGGTTTTACTGTGCACGGCTTTCGATAGCGTTGGAAGCTCCTAGAAACTCTTGATAAAACAAAATATCCATTAAATCTGATAATAGAAATCTGATTTTAGAAAATAAGCCTGCTGGTCTATAGAAAGTTACTCTGAATAAATCATTCAGAACAGAATGTAAAGGTCTAAATTATTTTCATTGTGTTACCATTCCCATTCGTTCAAATCCATCATACGTAACACTCAATGTGGTTTGATTGCATAACTAAGGCAGAGTCCCTTGCGTCGAAAAGATTATTTAAATGTTTTCTAAGCCACACTAATTATAATACTCGTAATATGTGATTAATTATGTATTGAAGTCTCTTGTAAACTTTAGCATTCATGATATTTTTTTTATATATATGGTTTACAGAAATAAAATATGCCTTAGCCGGCTTAACGTAGACAAATTCATATTCATTTGAAGCCTTGGCTAGTAATCATAGAAGTAGAAACCGGATCAGACCTAAACTGCATTGCTATGGTATCAAGTAGTGTAAACGAATTAAACGAATTAACGGGACTTTAACGGGTAATTACCTGATTTTTTATTTCCCGACGTTTCGAGTGCCTTGCAGCCCTCGTAGTCACTGGAAGACAGCTGTACTGGAGCACTGGTATAAACGCGATTAAGTCCCGTTAATCCGTTTTAATATTATGTCTACACATCGCGAAAGTTTACAAATTACATGTAGTATAAGTTACATGTATTAGCGTCAACAACTGAAAAACATGCTGTAAGGGACACTGCAGTGCCTGGGGCATTGTTGGATGGATAAGGCTTGCCCAGCACCTATACCATCCTCTTGGCTCAGGAAAGAAGAAGTTAATACGTCAGAAGTTGTAGTATTTTACCCTTGAAATTATGTGTATTGATATGCAAGTGCACTATGCGTACATATTTAAATGCAATGCTAATGGGATATTTACCATGATTTGATATGTGATGAATAAACTGAACTGAAGCTTCACGGGACAATGGCTCGTGCAATCCAAATGTCGGGAAATAATAAAGGTAATTATGGAGATAAATTCCCTTTTACATATATTATTATTAACGTCTAATGCAAATATAAGCCGCATGTGTGGCATGAGACCCGGTGTAAACAACAACAATACTACGATACTTACAGAGTAAACTTTTATTCTCTCGTCGACTTCACTCGTGCGGAGCGCGCGCGGCGATGACGACACCATCATCTACGGATCACGGCTAACGGTCGCCGCCGGCGCATTCCAAAATGTTGCACTCTTATCTTTGAATTTGTTGACCAAACTCAACCGATGCACTTTTCTTTTTTCAAACGTATTCCAAATTCAAGTGCTCTTTGTTTACCCAACTCAATTGATGCACTTTTTAAAATCTTTATATTTCATAATTTGTCGATGAAACTCAAATGAAGCACTGTTTATTTAGTACAAATTAAATTGCACTTTTCTTTTATATTTGAACACTTGTTTTTGCTTAGCCGCTCAACTACTATTGAAAGAAAAACGTTGAATGTTTGATGCAAATGGCTGTAGTGTGAATAGTTTCGATATTTAGGTTCACCATCAAAACAATGTTTAAAGATATTTCGATGAGATTTCGTATTCAAAACCTCTTTATTATCACTGAGGACGTGATACGAATTTATTAATTAATTAATTTATTAATGCAAGAACCAAACTCGTTTCTTTTCTAGCATGCTTTGTTACTGCTGCTCCGTTATTTTTGCACGTAACCTCCCCTCAGTCACTAGTAGGTATGTAAATAATATGAACTATAGTTATACTAGCATTTAAAAATCTGAGTTGCCGACTTAAATGCAAAAGGCTCAGAGAACTGTTCGACGATTGGGAAAGAAGGCTTATGCCCTAGCATAGTATAGCAGTAGGTTAGTACGAGCTGACAATGATGATGATAATTGTAAAATCTTGTATTATTATATAATTTTCTCTGTAGGTAAACTTTTATAACAAGAAAACCAGGCCTTTATTTGATTTGACGACCTCTGTGTGCGCAGTCCGCCTGCGACGCAAGAGGTTGCGGGTCGTAGGACGTCCACTGCTGGACAAAAGCTTCCCTCATGGCCAAGAACACATCCTCATGAGGGATTGTGGCCATACTCAACATGCTTGGTGGCGAGCGAAGTATTGCGTTTACAATTACGCGTTATCTCTTGACAGATTCTTAATCAGAAACTCATTTATTTATTTCCATAGTTTGCAATGGGTAGTGTGCCAACCCGTCCGCTCTAATCTTGTCTGCACCGGACGAGTTGGCACAAAAAATAAAAACATTATTTCCGTTCGTCAACTCGTCCGGTCAACTTTGATAACAAGTTTCTTGCTATAAATTACGAAAAGTAATGTTACCAAGAAAAGTGTAATGTGATATATGAATATATTTGTTGATCAGTTTTTCTAATCAATTACAAAACATATACACGGCATGATGAGATTACTGCGTACCGACACGGGTATGCAGTAAGAATGTCCTAAAAATAACTTTCTTACTTTTAACATTTGCAATTAATGGGGATTCGTTCTTCAATAAAAAATACTATTAACTCGGTCAAAAAACAAGCCCTCAGGAAGCAATTCAATTTTAAGTTTGACAGTTTGTTTACAAACATTCTACATACAAAGAGGCTGGAGTATAGCTATAGGGCTAACCTACGTCTGCCGACGGCGACGGGCGGTTAGTGTTACGTTGTGCCTAAAAGCAGCTATAACTGGTTTCTGGATCAAGCCAATAGGTGACTTATATATAAGTTATGCCAACGGGATTTATTAATAAAGCTGAGTAGAAACTTAGAAGCCTATACATTTATCAAAAGGTGCACCTAACTCTCATCGCGTAACTCTACCTTTAATATACATAAGGTTTTAAAGGAAAATCGGCCAAGAGCGAGTCGAACTCGCGCACGAAGGGTTTCGTACCATTATTTGGCAAAACAACTTGATTTTGAGGTAGCGCCACCCACTTTTGTGATTTTCAGTTCTAAATATTCTATGAATATTTAAATTGTTTATTTTACCTGTCTCGTTATATTACCCTGTTGCCGTTAAACATACTGAAACAGGATTAAAAAAAATAAAAATGATATTTAAGGGGGGCTCCCATACAACAAACGTGTCTTTTTTGCCGTTTTTTGCTCGATATTTATATCGATTTTGCTCGATATTATATTTTAGATGGATATTTATATCGAGCAAAAACCGACAAAAAGTCACGTTTGTTGTATGGGAGCCCCCCTTAAATATCATTTTTCATTTTTTATTCCTGTTTCAGTATGTCTTGTTATAGCGGCAGCAGACATACATCTGTACAAAATTCAGACAGACGGACAGATGGTCCCGTTTTTACCCTTTGGGAACGGAACTCTCAAAAAGACAAATGAACTAAAATAACTTATTTAGCATTGATTCGAGAAATCACTATTAACGCTAGCAATGTAGGTTTAGCTTGCGGCTCACTAATGAGCCATCACATCTTGCAATGGACGGACAGCTTCAGACAGATCATTCTTAATAAATAAACAGTAGCCGTGGGGTGCCGGCAGTAGAATGTTACCCCTCCTCTCCTACTCGTGGATGCAGTAAGAGCCTGCTAAGGGACACCTCCGGAAGATGGGCAGCAGCGTCTTTCCGTATATCAACATCCCGTACTGCTCTCACCAACCCGCCTGCCAAGCGTGGTGAGTATGGCAACTACCCCTCATGGAGATCCATGAGGGAGGCCTTAGTTCAGTAGTGGACGTTTTACGGCTGAAATGATGAAATGGTACTATTTCTCAAGAGAATCATACAATCGATAGCGCCTAAGAAATGCCTGCTAGAGTCGGCCAGGGCTGCGCTGTGAGAACCACGAAGAGAAACGCTAATCGAAGGTCGTGTTATGAAACCCATGCATCGTAATGTAACCGAGTTATGATGTAGCACGATGCGCGTAATGTTCCAGTATGAAGTACGGCCTTTGCATCTATTATAGATGATTTTTACAGCGTCAGCAACTGGTAATCATGCTGTACGGGACGCTGCAGTGCCTGGGTCATTGTTAGATGGATTAGGCTTGCCCAGCACCTATACCATCCTCTCAGCTTAGTCAGCTATTATTCAGAGGAAAAAACAGGTCAATACGTCTGAAGCTAACTAAGCCGCGGGTTTTCTCACGACGTTTCATTCACCGTTAAAGCTCGTGTTAAGTGTGCACATACATTTTTCAAGAAAGAAAAATCCATTGGTGCACGGCCGGTATCGAACCCACGACCGTCGGATTGAAAGTCGAGGGTACATACCACTCGGCCAACACGGCTTTTTTGAAGTACGGCCTTTCTAATCTCATCATCATTTCAGCCGTGAAACGTCCACTACTGAACACAGGCCACCCTCATGGATATCCATTAGAGGAGTTGCCACGCTTGGCAGGCGCGTTGACGAGCGCAGTACGGGGTGTTGATACACGGAAGGACGCTGCTGCCCATCTTCCGGAGGCATCCCTTAGCAGGCTCTTACTGCATCCACGGGCAAGAGGGGAGGGGTAACATTCTACTGCCGGCACCCCACGGCATTTTTAATCTATTACAGATGATTTATACACTGGCACTGGTATTCGTGTTGTACGGGACGCTGGAGTGCCTGGGACGTTTTTAGATGGATATAGCCTGCCCAGCACCGATAACATCCGTTTATCTCGACGTCATACTTATCCGATTTTGATAAAACATGGTTAAGAACCAGCGATAGAAAACCTTTAAAAAAACTGGTTTCAAATCGGTCCTTTCGAATAAGAGCTGCGGTGGTACACATACTCATACATAACATTGCGTCAAACTTTTAACACCCCTCTTTTTGTGTGGGGAGTATTTAAAATAGACATTTTAACACAAGGTTATCTCGACAAAAAACATTATTTTCGTCCGGATTTTTCTAGTAGATCGAGTTTTCATAATGTTTATAATATAGTGTTAATAGTTTGTCAGCAGTGTCTGTATCTTTGATCGACCTATCGTGTGTACCTACTATCTACACTAGCTAAGAGAAAGCCAAAAAACAAATTTTATACTGAATTGGTTTCTCCAAATTTTGATTTTTTGTTTGGATAGAAACCTAGATATAGTGCACAAGATATTAGATCAAAAGTTTCATAGAAAGATCTATTACGACGCCACACCCACGTACGAGCGGTGTATGAAAAGTAAGTTGGATTGGGCCCTCTTAACAGCATCTATCAAAATCCATCAACCAACAGGAAAAAACAAGTCACATGCCGCAAAGTGAAAATCTAGAACTAAAAGTAGAAAAACAATTTTATGAGTGCATCTTACTCTAGAAGTAGTTTATAGTAGGGGGTTTTTCATCATCACTTAAATATTTGCACGCCTGCATGCAGGCTGAATACTGTAGGTACTATCCTAGTTTTAAGATCTTTTTATATACTTGTATTCTCGCAAATAAATGATTGATTGATCACAGCCGTAAGACACACACTGCTGGACATAGGCCTCCCTCATGAACTAAGAGAGCCAACTGATCATGAGGGTTTGTTGCCATTGTCGCCACGCTCGCTCAAATCTGTCGCCGTAAAGTTAATCTGTCGCCTCACTACGACACTGAAGTCGTTTTCTAATATCATCTGATCGACCCAGCATTATTTCCAGAGTATTACTGTTATCAGCAATTTTATCATTTCTCATATGAGATATTCTGATATCAGTCCCTGCATCTCGGTGCTCTAGAAAACGTATTTAATAGATAATAAATATCACACATCCATAACTAGAGGTATATATATAACATCGTATTTTACTTTAGATATTTTAAGCTGTTTAAAATAGCACTAACTGAGCCGTGGAGTGCCAGCAGTAGAATGTTGCCCCTCCTTGTCCGTGGATGCAGTAAGAATCTGCCAACGGATACTTCTGGAAGATGGGCAGCAGCGTCTTTCGGTGTATCAACATCCTGTACTGCGCTCGCCAACCCGCCTGCCAAGCGTGATGAGAATGGCAACAACCTCCCATGACCAGTACGTACGTAGTGATCAATGATCAATGAAGGAGGCCTTGTCCAGAATTGGACGTTCTACGGCTGGATGAGAAAACGAAGGAGTTCTGAAGAAACAAACATTAAAAAAAATACAGACGATTTGAGAACATACTTTTTTGAAGTCGGTAAAAAAATAATGTTACTTTGTAATGTACCCCACAACTTTGTAGAGCCTTAATTATCAACGAAAAAGGCCACGTTATTAACGCAAAAGTGGTAATGATTCACGCCGATGTTTTTGTTGTTGGCAATGCTTTTTGCAGGCAATAATTGGCTATTCTGAAAATATCTAAACGGGCGCCCCGAGAGGCTGTCTATCTTTCTCAAATTTCCGGGATATCGTAAGCAAGTCTGGAGCGCTAATTAAAAGTTGCCAGTAATTAATAACAAAGAATACTGGTATTAGGATATGATCAATTTGTCATAAAATAATTAATGGAATCAGATAAAAACGTGTGGGTTTGGGTATGCATGTTGCACTGACAACCTAGTTCTCCCTGCATGTGCATAATTAGCGGGCGAGAGGGCGGTGCACATGCATCTCAGCATTAGCGGAATTAAAACTAGATATTTTCATTGCATTTTATTTTTATTTTTTAACTTGTCTTAAACCAATATTATTTATTATCTTTGCTACAAAGATTAGCTATTATTCTACTCTCAATAGAGTAATAAAGTTTACAGCATGCAACAAACAATAGTATGTATAGGTAAGACAAACGTTATTTTCTGATGTAGATAGGTACATGAGAACGCGATAAAGGACTTTATCAACATATTATCTTCCTTCTTACTTACATCTCTTATACCTGACACCAGAGACTAGTAATACCGTGTGGCTGACACAATCCCGCTAATATTATAAAGCCAAAAGTTTGTTTGGAGGTTTTTTACATCTTCACGCCAAAACTACCCAAAGGATTGAGCTTAACCACATCTAGGCTACTTTTTATCCGGGTACAACGCATACGAAGCGGCGGGCACAATAGTTTAATATAATTATTATATCGGGAATGTTCACGTACTTGTTAGATTGGTGGAGTCATTACCCTGAAGAAGGCCCTCGATAAGGGTCTAAACAGTTGGTGCCTCCACCAATTTAACAAAAACGTGTACGTACATTCTCAATATTTATTGTGAATTATTTAATCATTGAATAAAATACCAAAAAGTCAGATTTGTCTGCTTACTTATCCGAATATTTTAAAAAGGTCAATGGTTAGAGCATTGTGTTAAAACCCACAAGTAATATGAAACAATAACTCCATTGTATATGAAAAAACAATGTTTTATGAGAACGCCAAGTAAAAACAATCGAGACGAACATAAATGATCGATCCACTATGACATACACAGAGACAGCGAATTGTCAATGAAAATCATTGTTCTTTATATGGCAACACTGACACAACACAATAAGCGGTCTATGGGAGAAATAATAAATTTGGTATTTTGTAATGGCCTTAGCACGTGCAAGTCTCATGGGTGCCTTTATGTCTTTGTATAGTAGGTATCTGGTAAAAATTGTATGTAATAAATAATAATGTAAGATTCATAAAAGCAACTACAATGAATGACGCGAAAAGCTAGCTTAAAATAAAAAGGCAAAAGCGCCAAGTGTTTTTCTCGGTTTAAATAAAATTATAGTTATAGTTATAAGATCCAACAAATGGTTAAAAAGCACCATTTTGAAAAGAGTGTACCTATAGACTTATACGTACAGAGGATTTAGAGGCATAAATCAGTTTCGTTCATGTATAAAGTGAAAATCGACAATTTTCAGTGACCCGTCGCCAAGTGTTTTCTCGGTTTAAATAAAATTATAGTTATAGTTATAAGATCCAACAAATGGTTAAAAAACACCATTTTGAAAAGAGTGTACCCATAGATTTATACGTACAGAGGATTTAGAGGCATAAATCAGTTTCGTTCATGTATAAAGTGAAAATCTACAATTTTCAGTGATCCGTCGTGTAAAAAAAAAATTTAAACAATGTTGTAATTTTTCAATACATAATAAACAATTCAGGATGTTTTGTAGTTGCTAAAAAAAACTTAAAACCCCTGATACCCATATCGCCAATTCTTCGTCTTAGAGCGAATACCATAGCGAATACATTACGTAATAAAATGTAAATAAAATCAATTAAACACATTACAGCTTAGGTAATCGATAAATCTCCAAGGTTAGTGATACAATTATTGATAACTACTTTATAATCGAATCGGTTTTACTAATTAGCTGTAATTGTTCTTATTTTCAAACAAACTGATAAGCGCACCTAAATCAATAATGTTTTTTTTTAAGTTTTGAATGAAAGTATTATGAAATAATGGTTATTTTGGCGCTGCTCCAGTTAGCTTTTGTTTACTAAGTAAGTGAATATAAAACACAACAGGTAACAAAAATGTAAACGGATGCCATGTCGAATAAGTAACCCACCTCACTCTCGTACTTCCGGCACAAACAAAAATGCTTCAACCTGTCCACAGTCATACAACACTTGGTAGAATCAAGAAAATACACATTCAGAGTCTGGAAAACTTTCGCCATGTTCGAAATTTTAAATTCGACAAGCGAATCAAACTATACAGTTCAAATTAACTCGAGCTTGCAACACCGGCATGCCGGCATTTTCTCCATTCGGCGTTCAAATCGCGTTAATTGACTTTGACATTTGCGTTTTTTATTTTTTTGTGAGCCGTGCGTGCTATTGTAAAAGTGTTAGGTTACTGGCTGTTATCAGAAGCTGGTTATCTAGAGTTCGTCACGGCAGATATTGGTTACGGCGATGTTGTGATGACGATAAAATAGGTTTTCGCGAGGGGCGTTGTGCAATGTTTTGGATTATGTGAGTTTATCTCCCGATAGACTGGTATCTAAGCGACTGAATAAAAAACCCTCGAGTTATGAGTTATGTTATGAGCCTCTTTGCTCTATTAGTTCTACTAGGTGTTATAGATAAAGATATAATAAGATCGCTACCTTCCCGGACGAAAACTGCAAGTTACCATAGTTCAATTATAAATTGTAGATATTGGAGGCTTTAAATGCAATTCAGATCGAATAGAAATTTTGTGAACACAGCCCACTACCAGAACAATTTTATTTAAAATGCAGCGAAGTCTGGTCTTTGTTTGTGTTTAATTCTGAGTCCACGAACTACGGAAATAAAGAGCGCTGCATAATTCGATTCGAGTAACGTCACTGCAGGTATGGCAGATGATACCTAGATCAACATCATCATCATCATCTTAGCCGTTGGATGTCCACTGCTGAACATAGGCCTTCCTCATGGACTTGAAGATCCAAGTACTGATTATGAGGGGTTGTTGCCATACTCACCACGCTTGGCAGACGGATTGGCGAGCGCAGTACTCATAGGGATGTTGATACACGCAAAGACGCTGCTGCTCATCTTCCGGAGGTATTTCTTACACGGGCAAGAGAGTAGGGGTGACATTCTACTGTCGGCACACGGATATCTAGATCACGGGATCTAAGATAATATAAGTAACTAGGTGCTAATCCTAGACATCTGTCAGTGAATACTGCGGGCAGCAGATGTGCAAACCGACACCTTGACACAAATAGGCAGTAAATAATCAGCTTTTTATTGTTTTAGTTGAAGCAATTAGTGCCAAAGTTGACGTATTTGCAGGTGGTTGATACGGGTTTTTAGAGGCTAAATGCTTATAAAAACCATCACCCCAAACAAGGAGTTAAAAGGTCATTTTTAAACTAAAAAAACTTCGAGTATTACAGCGTCTAGGTCTAGTCCCGTTATTGTGCCAGAGAAAGAGAGACTTAATTAGTAGCATACTGATATTTTTATCTAGAAATTATGAATGCGGAAAATAATGTTTGTCACGAATAACCGAAAAACATTTTTGGTAGTTATTCACAAATCATAATAAAGTAGAATGTTGCCCCTCCTCTCTTACCCATGGATGCAGTAAGAATCTGCTAAGGGATCCTCCGGAAGATGGGCAGCAGCATCTTTCCGTGTTTTTTTCACTACCCTATACTGCGCTCGCCAACCCGCCTGCCAAGCGTGGTGAGTATGGCATCAACCCCCTCATGACAACACAAAAAAAAAACCAGGCCCCGAGTCCCCGGCGGCCCCGCTAATCCTGGCTACGGTAGCAGTCATGGTAACGGCGGGGCTAGGGGTGCTAAGAATCCCCGGGAGACGATCGGCTACCAACCCCTACGACGACCACTGGCCCTGGTAACACACAACATCCGCACTTTGAGGACAGACGATAAGATTGTTGAGCTGGAAGAAGAAATTAGTAGATTACACTGGGACATTTTGGGGCTATCAGAAGTCCGTAGAGAGGGCGAGGACACGATATCTCTTAAGTCCGGTAACCTGCTATACTACCGGGAGGGCGACCAACAGTCCCAAGGTGGTGTCGGGTTTCTCGTTCACAAGTCACTCATTAACAACATTGTCACCATCGACAGTGTGTCGAGCAGGGTCGCGTACCTAACACTCAGAATATCTAAGCGATATTCGCTGAAGGTCGTTCAGGTATATGCGCCGACCTCGTCACACCCAGATGAAGAAGTAGAGTCTATGTATGAGGACATCAGTAGAGCCATACATACGAACAACACTCACTTCACTGTTGTAATGGGGGACTTCAATGCAAAGCTAGGCATGAGAAGCGATGATGAGTTGAGAGTGGGGCAATTTGGGTATGGGCAACGGAACCCCAGGGGACAGAGGCTGGCCGATTTCCTGGAGAAAGAAGGACTCTTTATGATGAATTCTTTCTTCCAGAAGCCGCCTCACAGGAAATGGACCTGGATGAGTCCCAATGGTTCTACGAGAAATGAGATTGATTTCATCCTGACCAACAAGAAACGAATATTCAATGATGTCTCTGTGATTCACAGGGTGAAAACCGGCAGTGATCACCGAATTGTAAGGGGCACATTGAATATGAACGTTAAACTTGAAAGGTCCCGTTTGATGAAATCTACGCTCCGACCCACTCGCGCACATATCCAAAACCTCGAGAGCTTTCAACTCGAACTCGCAAATCGCTTTGACTGTCTAGGAGTAGATGCATCGGTGGACGAGATCAATAACAGGTTCGTAGAAACCGTCCATACGGTGGGGTCCCAGTTCTTTAAGACCCCCCGTACTAATAGACCTCAGAAACTTTCTGATGACACCCTAAACCTCATGGCTGAACGACGTTCTTTGCGACTGCAGTCTCCCGATGATGCTCAGTCACACAGGCAGCTCAATAGACAAATTTGGAAATCCTTGCGGCACGATATTCGTACCTTTAATACAGCCAGTATTAAAGCTACGATAGAGCGGAATAAAGGCTCCAAAGTGTTCGCGAGAGATAGTTCTATTGGGCAGAGCCAGATGACGAAGCTGAAGAGGGAAGATGGCAGCACAACGTCAAGTAAAGCAGAAGTGTTAAGGGAAGTCGAAAGGTTCTATGGACGGCTCTACGATTCGGTCACTAAACCTGTTTGCAGTGCGGCCAACGACCCAAGAGCTAAACTGACCCGACATTATACCGAGGATATCCCGGACATCAGCCTGTACGAGATCAGGATGGCCTTGAAACAGCTTAAGAACGACAAGGCGCCGGGTGAGGACGGAATCACTTCAGAGCTTCTGAAAGCGGGTGGATCACCGGTACTTAAAGTCCTTCAGAAGCTATTTAATTCCGCCTTGCTTGAAGGTACGACGCCAAAAGCATGGAACAAGGGCGTGGTGGTTCTGTTCTTCAAGAAAGGTGACAAAACCTTACTTAAGAATTACAGACCCATCTCGCTGTTGAGCCATGTTTATAAGCTGTTTTCAAGGGTCATCGCGAACCGTCTCGAACGCAGGTTTGATGACTTCCAGCCTCCCGAACAAGCCGGGTTCCGAAAAGGCTACAGTACCATAGACCACATACATACGCTGCGGCAAGTCATACAGAAGACCGAAGAGTTGCCGCTATGTCTTGCGTTTGTGGACTATGAGAAAGCCTTCGATTCGATCGAAACATGGGCGGTGCTTGAGTCTCTCCAACGATGCCGAATTGACTATCGGTACATCGAAGTGTTGAAGTGTTTGTATACAAACGCCACTATGTCAGTCCGAGTACAAGAACAGAGCTCGAAGGCGATTCCCTTAAAAAGAGGCGTAAGACAGGGAGACGTAATCTCTCCGAAACTGTTTACGACCGCTTTGGAAGATGCCTTCAAGCTCCTGGAATGGAAAGGGCTGGGCATCAATATTAACGGCGAATACATCACTCACCTTCGATTTGCCGACGATATTGTGGTCATGGCAAAGTCGATGGAAGGGCTCAGCACGATGCTCGAAGGCCTCAATCGAGTCTCCCAGCGGGTAGGCCTTAAAATGAACATGGACAAGACGAAAATCATGTCAAATGTCCATGTCGTGCCTGCCCCAGTTATGGTTGAGAACTCGGCTCTTGAAGTTGTCGACGCGTACGTATACCTAGGACAAACAGTCCAATTAGGTAGGTCCAACTTCGAGAAAGAGGTCAATCGTCGAATCCAACTCGGATGGGCAGCGTTTGGGAAACTTCGCAACGTCTTTTCGTCCAACATACCTCAGTGCCTTAAGACGAAAGTCTACAACCAGTGTGTGTTACCAGTGATGACATATGGAACCGAGACGTGGTCCTTCACTATTGGCCTTATGAACAAGCTCAGAGTCGCTCAACGAGCTATGGAGAGGGCTATGCTCGGGGTTTCACTACGGGATCGAATCAGAAATGAGGAGATACGTAGAAGAACTCGGGTCACCGACATAGCCAAACGGATTAGCACGTTGAAGTGGCAATGGGCAGGCCATATAGCGCGCAGAACAGATGGCCGATGGGGCCGCAAAGTTCTCGAATGGAGGCCACGGATCGGTAAGCGCAGCGTAGGACGTCCACCTACAAGATGGGCAGACGACTTGGTGAGAACTGCTGGTCGGCGGTGGATGCAGACGGCTTCCAACCGCAGTACTTGGAGATCAATGAGGGAGGCCTTTGTCCAGCAGTGGACGTCCTACGGCTGAAATGATGATGATGATGATTCACAAATCATGGTAGTCTATCTACATTGAAAGAAACATCACAAATTAAGTTCACAGCCTACGTAAAACTCCAGATACGGTAGGTAATTCAGGGGGAGACCAAACGCTGAAAATACATGTTCTTTTACGGAGCTCGGAGGTGCGCTAACGATCTCTGAAGTCTACTTTACTCGAGGATGGAGTTGTTACAGCCATAAATATCTCCTAACCTCCAGTAGCTACTATATTTTTAACGACATTCCCGCCTTCAATCGAAATGCAGACGCCTTGAAAGGAAGATAAAAATACACTGAAACAGAATGAATGGAAGCTCATTCAAATATTTTAGACGTAACAAATGAGCTAGCTTTTGAAACTATCATGGTTTTGAATACTATTAGCAATAAATAAAATAATATATTTTTTGGTTTCGGGAATTAATATAATAATAATGTAATTACGCGAATCTGTTTTAAAGACTCAAAAAAAATCACGTATTTAATGATTTAATTTAGTTAATGGCTGTTACCACTAAATACAGTGGTTACTCTTTTAGCTGGAACCATAATTATTACATATATGAGTCCATTGACCTTATGTAAATGTAATGCAATAATTCTTTAATTTGTCAACAAAAAAAAACCGACTTCAATGACATAAATTGTACATATAGCTTTAAAATACTTAATGAAATTAAGACTTATATGGTTTTCTCATGGATCCCATTGTCAGAATTGGATAAAATTGAAATGGGACCACCTCGGAAGTGCACTCTTTTGAATAAAAAAATAATTTTGAAAATCGATCCACAATGAGCCGTTTTCAGTAACAAAACAAAAAGAGTTTTCTACTAAACCTAACAGATGGAGCTGGCAAGCGGAGTAAGCAAGTTTGTGATTAATCCTGTCATTGTCAAATTGTGCCTACCAGTAAAAGAAATTTAACGCCATCTATAAGGTTCGAGGTAACTATTTTTGAAGTTTTTACTTTTTAATGAAAACGCCTCATTGACGGAGAAATCGGTGAACATACATAAAAATAAATACAATCGAACATAGAACCTCCTCCTTTTTTAAGTCGATTAAAAAGAAAGTCTGATACCGATAATGGTGTATCAAATTTTCTTGTTTCGTTCACTTCCTAAAACTAATTATAATTAGAGGTCTGACGTTTATAAATTTAGAGCTGTCAGCGTAAAATCTGTCTATTTCTCTCGTTTTAATTGTAGAACGGCACTAACCGCACAGCAATTTGTCATTTAAGTCCGTTTTACGTAAATTTAATTAGCTTTAGATAGATAGATAGAAAATGCTTTATTGCACACCTTAAATATAAAAATAACAACAAAAAGATAAACACTAAACACAAAGTGACAATTGGCGGTCTTATCGCTAAAGAGCGATCTCTACCAGACAATTAAAAGTTTATTTTTATTATTTTACAGCTTTAGCTAGTTAGTGCACCAGAATCGCCAACAATGTTTATTTAAAACAGAACAGAAATAAGAGAATACGGCCCTCTGCGCTGCAATTACTTTAACTGGTCTGAGGAGGCAAAGCCAACGGAGATTTAGTACCTGGCCGATGTCATTAATCCAACCTAATTAATCTCGCCAAACACCTAGAGCGATAATTACAGAAACACCTCCTCAGTCGTTCCCGGGGGATAGCCGAGTCGGACCTTGATTACAAATGTGTAAGCCAATCTTGTTATTTACGTACGCAGTCGTGGGGTGCCGGCAGTAGAATGTTACCCCTCCTCTCATACCCGGGGATGCAGTAAGAGCCTGTTAAGGGATACCTCCGGATGATGGGCAGCAGCGTCTTTTCGTGTCAACATCTCGTACTGCGCTCGCCAACCCGCCTGCCAAGCGTGGTGATGGCAACTAACCCTCATGGAGATCTATGGGGGAGGCCTGTGTTCAGTAGTGGACGTTTTACGGCTGAAATGATGATGAAGAAAGGTACGCGGTTCAATCAGTTTGATATTTGGAACTAAAGGGGTTTTTATTCTTAATAGTTAAGTACTTATCTATTAATATTATGAGGCTGTGCGGTCCCACTACTGGGCAAAGACCTCGATCCCTTCCTTCCACATTTCCTCTCTTATGATAATCATCATCTCAGTATTTATATGTAAGTATACAAAATATATAATTTAGAAAAAACCCAGACTAGTGACAAATATCTGTACATAAAGCAAAGCTTTGTCTCTTGTGTTAGTTTGTTTTAGCCTAAGATTTAAATCGTTAGATACGCCCTCACCATAAAGAGACCGCACCGTGGTGTTTCCACACGAAATGAGTGAGCTCACTCATTTGAAATGATTACCAATAAACACCGTATTAGCTGGACGTGGTGTGCTATTTTTTTCACGAAAGTTCATGCAGCATGATTGCACAATAAATGGTAACAATAACAGTTGGGTTCAAGTGCAAAACCAGTGTACGTGCAACGGCATTAAAATATCGATAATAGAACTTGAAGATTCATGATATAATCGCATATACATACATACATACATACAGTTAATTTATTGTAAACGAAACTTTCGAAACTGGATCTGAGAGTACAAACGGGTTCAAATTCTCACTAGATCCATAATTTATTTTAAGAACTGGATCTGTTGACTGGATCTTCTGAGAGTGATGTGCTAACACACATAATAAAGACAATGTGTAAAGAAGTTTATGGTGTCAGGGCACATCTACGATTTCAATATTTGTTTAAAGCCAGCCATAAGACCAACTGAGTCACAGAGGTCGTCTCACATCAAGAACATTTTTATAAATGTATGTGATCGATATCGCGCTCAGACATCTTGATTTCATTTCAAATCACATTCTGAAATTGATATTTTGATGAATCTAATTCTAAGATGATTTGGAGACCCCAAATCATGTCAGATCTCACTGTTTCAAGGATCAACATTGTTTTAAACTAACCCATAGCTTTGGTTAATTATTCTGTTAGAACACAAAATGATAGGTATTAATTATAAAACCGGACAAGTACGAGCTGAACTCTTTTTGGTATCTACAGTATAAGACGATATACCTTGCCAAATTTCATAGTTCTAGATCTACGGGTACCTACCCTATGAATTTTGATTCCTTTGAGAATGTCGAAACTTGCGTTTTTTGCGGCATAAACGGCCGCAGCTTTTTTCAGGTAACTTAGAATATTGATTTTTTCACAGCTTAAAGAGGCTGTAGATTTTAGCATACGGTTTTAATTTCAACTCGATACCTTTACACGTTCTTGAGATAAAGGTTCTTCTTGACAGACCGACAGACAGACGAACAACAAATTAATCCTATAAGAGTTCAGTTTGTTTTTCTTTTGAGGTAGGTACGGAACCCTAAAACGAGGTAGTTTTTTAATACAAAAAAAGTACGGAATCAATCATCGAGGTTAAGCAACCCTACGCGCGATCATAAGTTGGATGGGTGACCGAAACTTTTTATTTTTTGGCAAAAAAGTTTTACTCAATCAGTGTGTCTACCATGAGTTGTCACTGTTAGATCGCCTGCCGTTACTTCAGTAGTAATAGTACGTTACTATGACATCTGTCAGATTTATAACTCATGGTACCAAATTCTAAGCAAATGAAGCCCAAACTACAGTCGCTGTCGCGATGTCGTATAGTTTACTACGTATTTTAGTACCAAACTATCCGCTAGAGGCGCTGTACGAGGTTTCATACATTTTTTAACTACAGGCGCTAGCGAGTATAGATTGTTAAAACTTATGGTAGACCTACTGATCAGCTAACGAAACCGAGTGGGCGAGTTAAGCTCGTACTTGTCCAGTACTATTTGAGTTAGAGTTGGTTGTGTTAATTATTAAACAAAGCTGATCTTCCGACAGTCGTTCGGTGACGTCACGAAAGCAACCTATGCAGAGAGCCCCAATACACAATCGACAACACCGCATCATTCCCTAATTGCGTTTCCCTAAATGCACTGGCACCCATCCCGTTCTCACCCGCATCATGCGCCGTGTGCAAAAGAGATGCTATACTAGGGTAAATGGTGTGTAGCCATGGAGACAATATGCCATCGCAGAATACTCTACAGTCAGTACTGTCACGTACTTCCTATTTCCTGCCTTTTGAATATAGATAGGTGGTCAATGGTAAACTTCATGGAAAGTTATTGTAGCGTGCTTTGCGCATTCATTTGAATGAAACAGCGGGCAAACTTTGGTTGTATTCATAGCAGAGGAAAGTGCCATTAAAGTTGCTCTGGCTTATCAGCATTTAGAAAGCTTGCATTTGGTCTATGTATTTCCATTCCATTGCAAGGTCCAACCACCATTTAGAAAAGTGTGTACAGATTTTTTGTAGTTACATCGGTTTCGTTCACCTGTAAGGGTGATCTATGTTTTTTTATAGAGCCGTTTTTGTTTTTTTTTTCTGTTGTAATAAACCATTCAAACACAGCTCGTAGGTATCCACAGCCCACTGCTATGTGAAGACCTATCTTTGTAAACGCCACTAATCCGATCATGTGCTGTGCTAAGCCAGTGCAGCTATTGCCCGGGACTAGACTTATGCCACCGACCCACCGTGAAATTTTTTGTTTATTACCCTTTCCAATTCCTTTTGCCGTGGGGTGCCGCTGTAGAATGTTACCCCTCCTATCATACCCATGGATGCAGTAAGAGGCTACCTCCGGAAGATGGGCAGCTGCGTGTTTCCGTGTATCAACATCCCGTACTGCGCTCACCAACCCGGCTGCCAAGCGTGGTGAGTATGGCAATTTCCCCCCATGATATGTCGTATGTCCAGCTTGTTTTGTTTAATGCAAGTTAATTACCCATTCCAAAAACACCATGATCCAAAATTGTATGTTTTCAGATTGGCAGAACAATGGTGATCATTTAGTGTATTTTGCATTTAATTTGGTACCCGTGCCACGTTTCAATTATAATACGGATGAGTCAGGCCCACACTGCCCCTCGCAAAAAATTGTTTGTGATACAAATCGAAGGACGACAAAGGACTGGCGTTGAATGAATCTGCTCCAACTCCGTCAAACGTAACATGAGACAAAAGATAATTGTTGAAAAATTATGACTATAACGACCGAGTTAGGTTCTTCTGTTCGCATCTTTTCCTAACTTGCGTGTCATCTGAAGTGATACAGGTGAGACAGGTTCAATTATGCGCTTTATTCTATTGTGTTGTTTTATTTTGTAATTTGTGACACGTCTATATGGTCCATGCGGCCGCACTGAATAAAGTATTATTTGAATTTGATAAATATAGATTAACTGATGGTTCATCATTTCAGTCGTAAAACGTCCACTACTGAACACAGGCCCTCATGGATCTCCATGAGAGGTGGTTGCCATACTCGCTACGCTTGGCAGGCGGGCGCAGTACGGGATGTTGATAAACAGAAAGACGTCGTTGTCCATCTTCCAGCTGTATACCTTAGCAAACACTGCATCCACAGTCATGAGAAGAGGGGTAACCTTCTACTGCCGGCACGGTAACATCTGCCAGGCGTACCGTAATTGCAATTTTTTTTAAATATATATCGTATTATAGTGAGGCACTCGTTACTAAGCGACAAACAATCGGCAAATTGTCGATATAGTATTCCAGATATTAAGTTATACGACTCAATCTCGGTTCCTTGTTCGTAAAGCTTTTATTTCCCTCAATAAAGTAATAAATAGGTCGTTCTCAGCTGCACAAAACCGCGCTGTAGGCAAAGATTTAAATCAATATCTTTAGATATGCCCTTACCGTATTGGGACCGCGCCGTTTTGTTAATTTAATTTTTGTTTTTTCCAAGCCAAATGAGATAACTTGCTCATTTGGAATGGAATCAGTGTACTTCTAAACATAGTGTTAGCCGGACGTGGTGCATGTAATATTTTCACGAAAGTTCGTACAATACGATTTCACAATAACAATTGTTAACAACAACAGTTTCTTGGCAAAACCAGAGTGCGTGCTATTCATAATCATGCATGTTAATCAGCTGGGAGTACGGAATAGCTGCTGGGCAAGCCGTATCCATCAAAAATGTCCCAGGCACTGCAGCGTCCCGGACAGCATAAATACCAGTTGCTGACGCCGTATAAATCATCTTTATTAATAGATTGAAAAATTCGAAATCGAAAATTCATTTATTCAGACATAAGACATCCATTTTGTTAATTGTTTTTGTCTTTGTTGCCAACGCTGGCAACAAAGGCTGACGCTGTATAAATTATCTAATATAGATGTTAAGGGCCTTACTTTTTGTGCGTGCGGCGGCATTATTGTTAACGCAATATAAAGATAGTGCCACAGATTCTGGTGTCAGGGCACATCTAGCGATTTAAATCTTTGGCTGTTGGTGCAGCGGCACAACCGGTTCACTCTCGCCGACCTACTCTATACACACTACACATCTAATCCAGATAAATTATAGCAAAACGTTCACAAATTCTTTATTAGGGTTCCGGACCAAAATGGTAAAAAGGAACCCTTATAGAATCACTCTGTCTGTCTGTCTGTCTGTCTGTCTGTCTGTCTGTCACAGATGGATATCTCGAGAACTACTGATGCTATCAACTTGAAATTTGAAATGGTAAAAGACAACACTTTTTTACTAATATAGCATATATAAAAATGTTGAAAAACACTCATATTTTTATTGCAGGGGGGCGGATAGGGGATCTCAAAAATTTTATGTCAAGTTACTAGGCCGTGTGGGGTATCATATGAAAGGTATTTATTTGCACATTAATAAACAGTTTTTAGTTTTCCTTTAAACCGTATCGTTTTTGAGTTATTTACAAAAATGTTGAAAAAACGACCGTTCCCCCCCCCTTATCTCCGAAGTTTGCAGAGATAAACCCGTGATACTTTTATAGCTAATAGAAGTGTATGTAAACTTTATAGGAAAATTGTAGCGAACTCTCTAATTTGCATAGTTTTTAAGACAAGGGGGGTCGAAGGGGGGTTTTCAAAAATTTTGGAAAGAAACTAGGTGATGTGGGGTATCATATGAAAGGTATTCATTTGCACATTAATAAACAGTTTTTAGTTTTCCTTTAAACCGTATCGTTTTTGAGTTATTTACAAAAATGTTGAAAAAACGACCGTTCCCCCCCCCCTTATCTCCGAAGTTTGCGGAGATAAACCTCTGAAACTTTTATTGTTATTAGAAGTGTATGTAAAGATAAGAGGAAATTTATTACAATCTCTCTACATAGCATACTTTTTTAGAAATCATCGAAAGTGTAAAAAATCTACATAAGTTCCGCTATCAGATAAGAGATGGCGCTGCCAGGGTTCTCCAACAAATATAAAACCGCCTTTGTCATATATTATATTGTATGATGGCACGGAACCCTCGGTGCGCGAGTCCGACTCGCTCTTGCCCGGTTTTATTTTACACAGAAATAACTTAAAAAAACATTGTAGCTATACTTATTAGTTACGTAGAAAGGCGAGCTTAACCCTGAAAGAGTATTCTTACAGCAAACCTAAGGCTATAAAGAGAGGTTAATATTAAATGCAATGGATAGAAATGTGTCTTGCTGCATCCACGGGCATGAGAGGAGGGTAACAGTCTACTGCCGGCACCCCAGGGCATAGCGCCCATAGAAATGCAGAAATCTCATATCAGCCCATTTCCTAGACTATCTGAATCTTTATCTGTTCTGTGATCTGAATAGCCGTGTCAATGAATGCAGTATTTGCTCCATGAATACAGAACGCACCTTTGTTAAACTTGCGCAATTCCTCGCATTATGGACCAATACAATGGAAATTTTAAATCTTCTGGGATATTAAAATTGGAGGTTAGATAATAACGGCATTGTTACTTTGCAACTATGTAATACGCTAGTTGAAACTCGGGTAGAATATAATGCTTGTAATATTTTAGAGAGATTGAACATTTTAAATGTGTAGACCGCTTTTGTAGTCGGGTTCGATAAAAATATATGGTAGACTACTAGATTATTGTCCTTTGGTCGCGAATACACCTATCCAGAGAGACGCAGTTCTGGAGTAATCAAACTATTATTAACATACATATAACCGGGTATTTATCGCGTAAATTACCTTTATTATTCCCCGACGTTTCGCTTGGATTGCACCAAGCATGGTCCCGGGAAGACTGTCATGCTTAGTGCAATCCAAGCGAAACGTCGGGAAATAATAAAGGTAATTTACGCGATAAATACCCGGTTATATGTATGTTAATAATGTGTTGTGATCGCGAAAGTTTAAAAAAGGTAATCAAACTAGGTAAGCATAATTATTTACACAACATGTTTTTGCCGTTTTTTGCTCGATATTAATAACGGTAACAGGTAAACGCTTGGTAATATTCGCAGAATATCATATTGTGCATATATTCACTTTAAAAATAAATACTTAATTAAATTAAAATAAAACAAATATTTGGGGAGAGGGCTCCCACACAACGAACGTGATCTTTTGCCGTTATTTGCTGGTTATTCATAACTGTAACAGGTAGACGCTTGCAATATTTACAGAATATTTAGTTATATTTACTTAAAAAGTTAATAATTAAATAAAAATAATGGTACGGAACCCTTCGTCCGACTCGCACTTGGCCGTTTTTTTTACTAACATATATGCTTTTCTGATTAAATTTGTATATTTGAAAGAGAGATACTATGCTAATGCGTCAGCTACTAAACACCCAAGAATTTTATGATTGAATTAAAACGCAAAACCGATACCGAAGCGGTCTGGTTTACCGTTTCCCAACACACTGACAAATGAACCCCGACACAGGTTCCTAATACATCACACCAGGCAAATAAACGTACAAGCACTTGTACTTTATTATATACATTACTTTCCCAATAAAAACTGGAAACAGAGCTGAATTAAAATTAGTCCCTCGACGGTAACGGGTTCAGGACCCGATGACGTCATTCTCTCCCCCTCTCGCCCTTTAGTAAGGTCGTTCAATAATGTACAATGGCCAGTGAAATCTATTTTGAATTGAGGATTTTAATGTAGTCAATTCTGTTGGCACACTTCCTAAATAAAGCTTGACTAAAATTGTGTGAAATTGACTAGCTTGTATAACAATCAAGTGGTTAGAGCCGTTCTAAAATTACAACTAAAATAATACATAATGAATGGGTTTTTAGGGCTCTGGAGCAAAATGGTAAAATATTAAAAATACCGTCCCCCTATCTCCGAAGATTGCAGATTTTGTTTTTTTTTTCGAAAGGATTTTATTGTTGACCGCAGATGGCCATGACAACGTTACCGGACTATGGCGAGCGCAGAAGGCGCCCAGCCGCAAAAGTTAGGTTGGGGCAACAAGCTCAAGGGCACCACTTAGGTTCAAACCACGGCTTGGACTGTTGCCAGATTTTTATGTGTAATGATGGTTAACGTCAAGGTGTAAAACTGCACCTTAGGACGGAAGAGTGTATTCTTCGGCCTCGCCGCCGAGACCGGTTATTAAACGTGTGCCTAGCAGCTAGTGTTGGACGGGTTGACGTCACCTCCAGGTTAGCGGCGGTGAGTTCGTCAACTGGCAAGCCGAGAACGTGTCTCGGTCGACGGAGGAAAGAACTCGTGAGCAATGGCTCTATCGGATAGTCGGAGGATAATCCCGAGATTAACGGGTGGGGGTGTTTCGCCGGCACTTCATAAAAATGCTTTGAAGCAGTTTTAATAAAGTGTACACTACTGCACTTTTCGTCGGGTTCACCTCTATGCGCCACTTTCTGAACCAGACAGCTAGGGTGTCTAGTGCAGCCTGCAGCCTTATGCGTACGCGACTCTTGTTCTTATCGGACGCGTACAAAGCCGTGTCATCGGCGAAGAGGGCAAGTTCGACTTGCGCGTGTCGAGGGACGTCGCTGGTGTACAGCGTGAAAAGAAGGGGAGCAAGGACTGAGCCTTGAGGAACTCCAGCTCGGACGGGTTTGCGGTCTGAGAGCATGCCTTTCACGCGGTAGCGAAAGTTGCGGTTCGACAAGTAGTCTCGTAAGATGAGTACGAGTCTGTCTGGCACTCCAAGCAGGAAAAGTTTGTAGACCAAGCCGTTGAGCCAGACTTTGTCGAAGGCTTTCGCCACATCGAGGAAGACAGCGCCGTATCTGCTGGCCAAGTGTGATGCCACTTGGTCAGGATGTGCTCCGTGATGCGGAGCACCTGCTTAGGGCAGGAGTGATGGGCTCGGAAGCCAAACTGTTCGTCAGGCAAGAGACTATGCTCGTTGACAACGCCAGAGACGTCTCAGAAGGAGTCGCTCGTAGATCTTCCCCAGAGAACCCCAGGGAGGAGACTGATAGGACGGTAGGAGTAGGAGGTTCATAAGTTCCGCATCAGACAAATAGAGATGGCGCTGTCAAGTTTTTCCAACAAATACAAACTACCATTAACACAAGTTATATTGTATAATCGCCGTGGGGTGCCGGCAGTAAAATGTTACCCCTCCTCTCATTCCCATGGATGCAGTACTGGCCTGCCTGCTAAGGGATACCTCTGAGAAATAGGCAGCAGCATCTTTCCGTGCATCAACATCCCGTACTGCACTCGCCAACCTGCTTGCCAAGCGTGGTGAGTATGGCTACTCCCATGAAGATCCATGAGAGGCATGTGTTCTGTAATGGATGTTTTTCGGCTGTAATTAATTTATTTATTTATTTGAGCCACCAACAGAAGATACACAAGTAAAAAATTACAAAAGTAAAAGCAATAAAAATCATGAGCTAGTGTTCTCCCAATGACAGGCAGCTACATGATGATGATTATATTGTATGAGGGCACGGAACCAACGGCGTGAACTGGTATTCAGGCCACGGCACTCTACAGTGCCCGGGACATTATCATATGAAGTATATACCTAAATACGTGCCTTTTGGTATTCTCACCAAATCCTCAGTTACTATGGTCACGATCGCGCCGCGTATAAAAGTAGACGTATAAGGCTTTATGCCAATGGTCGCGCTAAGAGGTTTCTATACCCTTGCTTATTGACGTGTGGTGGAAGTCACGGGAGGATAAACTATATATACATACATCAACCACATACGACGACCTCTGTTGGCGCAGCGAAGGTCCGCCTGCCACGCAAGAGCTTTCGGGCTCGATTCCCGCCGGGACATACATATGTATATCTGTATGATCTGCAGATATTTGTTCAGGGTGTATGTGTGTTTCTAATCATATATTTATGTAGTATTAAGCGTACCCATAACACAAGCTCTGCTTAGCTTGGGGCTAGATGATGCTGTGTGAAAATGTCCAGCATTATTTTTTTATTCATATTTAAAAAAAAAAACAAACAAAACAAAGCGCCTTTATCGTTCATATCGGGAAAGATTAAAATTAGGTACATCTTGACACGGAAATTCATCGCGTAATGTACTTTATGTCCCGATGTTTTTTTCTGACTCAAATGTACAATTACAATTGCAACAATTAAGGTTACTAATAACTCAATGAACAATGAATCCGTAACATACCTATAATTATACATACAGTAAGGCACATGCAATTGTACTCTATCATATAAAAAATTTACTCTATTGTATGAATAACGTGAAAACTATTGTGTTTTTACACATATAGTATTTGCCTACAAAGCTATTGATTTAATTTTAAAAAAGGTAGTCCCATAAAGTTTATGAATTTCAGCTCCAAATTAAATTTCATATACCTGCCACGTAGTAACTCTCGCCAAAGTGATATCATTTATGACGGTCACAAAGAAGATGACACCTCTTAAAGCTCGTTTCCACTTGAGGCAAAGCATTTATATGAAGCTAAGCATTAAGCTGCCAAGCGTGGTGAGTATGGCAACTACATCTCATGGAGATCCATGAGGGAGGCCGGTGTTCAGTAGTGGACGTTTTACGGCTGAGATGCTTATGATGATACGAAGCATTAAAACTCGCTTCACCCCTAGACTTGCACGGCAAGTCGAGGCCACGGATATTTCTGTCGGAATGAGGACATCTGTCGTTACATAACATTGGATTCTTTAACTTCTCACCCTGCTCTACACTTTTTAACCGGCTTTAAGTACTCGTAAGTTCTTAAGTCGTCTGTATATATTTTTTATAACAGACTGCTTATACGAGTATGCTCTCTAGAGTTTTATTTTGAAAGTAATCATACCGAAGGTAGGACAGAAATAAAAAATAATAATTATGCTGAACTATTATGTGCCGTGGGGTGCCGGCAGTAGAAAATTACCCCTCCTCTTATGCCCGTGGACGCAGTAAGACCCCGCTAAGGGATACCTCTGGAAGATGGGCACCAGTCTTTTCGTGTATCGACATCCCGTACTGCGCTCGCCAACCCGCCTCCCAAGCGTGGTGGAGAAAATAATGCTGGTCATTTATGACCTGTTTACTTGGAAAATATATCATATAAATAGAACCTGGTAGACCCTGGATATACAGTGTAGGGCAACATTTTGGCTCCTTGAGGGTAGCTACCTACTTAATATATTGTAGTTAAAATGTTTTAGGGTAATTTTCTGATTCAGGCGTGACTTTGGAATCCTTAGCCGTAGGACGTCTACTGCTGGACAAAGGCCTCCCTTATGGACCTTCTAGGACCATGCCCTCATGGTACTAGGCCTGGCGCCTGGCGCGCTAACCCGCCTGGGTTAGCGAGCGCAGTACAGGATGTTGATACAGGAAAATACCCTGCTGCCCATTATCTGAGGGTATCCCTTGGCAGTCTTACTGCATCCACGGGCAATAAAGAACATTCTACTGCAGGCACCCTACAGCGTTATAATTCGTTTGTTAAACCGATTGCTTAAAATAGCACAAAGTGCGCCAAAAATAGCTCGTGAGCGTGCTGCATTTGATATTTTAATTTGCTCTCTCAGTAATTTCGTTAAGTTCGGTTGCTAACTAGCGAGCTTCTGTAAAAGCATCCCTTAACCTCGCGTTCAACGCCCTTTCATAGCAGTTTTAAAAAGAGTTTCACCATGTTTTAAGAAGGTGACGGTGAGGGATCGGTTTGATCAATGCTGGTCTGCCTGTTGTTCCGGCTCCAAAACGGCTAAATCGATTTTTTCGAGACTTTCACAGAGATGATATTATCAGTACCTTTAGAAAAAATAGGGTTCAGCGCAAAAAATAGTAGACTTTTAGAGTAATGTGACAATTTCGGAGTAGGCACTGAGAAGGGAGATGAGACGAAGTATTCAAAAAAAAATCACGAATCACGAGAATTAGCCCCTATGTCTCGGGAAAGTCCTGGCTTGGCAAAGTACAGGACTGACTTATATGACATTTACAAAGGGAGACCAGCAGTGGTCATCTATGGGCTGTGCATGATGATGATGATGAAAGAGCTGCATTTGTGACTTTCATCATCATATCAGCCGTAGGACGTCCACTGCTGGACAAAGGCCTCCCTCATTGATCTCCAAGTACTGCGGTTGGAAGCCGTCTGCATCCACCGCCGACCAGCAGTTCTCACCAAGTTGTCTGCCCATCTTGTAGGTGGACGTCCTACGACTTTATATTAATTCTAACGAATGTCTGACAGGCCTCGAATGAAAGGCTCCAAAATTAGCGTTTGTCGCGATAACGATGTGAACTTTAGGGAGTTCTAATTAGTGCAGGTTTGGAGCCCGACAGGCTTCGAATAAAAAGCTCCATATTAATAGAGGGTTAGTCACGATAACGAAGTGCTCCTAACGTTCTAATTAGTGCGGTTTTGGTGGAACATGTGGAGATATCATTATGCTTTGAAAAGTGAATACTAGGCTTTGTAGAACCTGCAAGGGTCCATTCCCGCCGGGGACAAATGTTGGAGGGTTCCATCTTATACCGAAAAAGAACCTGAAGAAGGCGCTCGATAAAGGTCCAAACAGTTGGTGCCTCCGCCAACAAAAACCAGTAGGTGAACCTTCCCCATAGTATATGTTGCATTTTCAGCACCAATTGTGAGAACACCAAAAATAATCTTCCAACTACTTCGTATTAAACTGACGTACAGACAGACAAACGAATGGTCCTTTAAGGGTTCCAATTTTTCCTCTTGTGGTTCGGAATATAATATAATGACATTTTAGCGTGGATGATCTCGAGGGGAACTTTTACGTAGTCCAAGAGGTTTCAAAACCTAGCGAAATTTTCTCTTACAAATCTTATACACACGAAAAACTTATCCACAGCAGCGAATTTAAACAATCTACTAAAGTATTGACGTGGTGTGCCGGCTGTAGAATGTTGTCTCTCCTCTCTTGCCCGTGGGTGCAGTATGAATCTTCCTCATGAATCTCCAAGTGCATGAAGGTATTTTTGCCATACTCGTTACGCTTGGCAGGCGGGTTGGCGAGCGCAGTACAGGATGTTGATACACGGACAGACGCCGCTGCCCATATTCCGTAGGTATCCCTTGGCAGATTCATATTAAACCCAAGGGCAAGTTCTATAGTTCAGTTCAGACTATGTCCGGTCCGAAAATAGGGTAATGTGTCATACATAATCCCCACTAAGCTGTCCCCACCAGTGGGGATTATGACACTTTTCAAAAAAGTTGTGGCGTTTTCCCCACTAACTTTTTTAATCCTGGTTGGTGGGGATTATGACACTAAAAATAATTTAGGTTCATTTTATATTATTACTCCATACTTGGTGCCTTCGTCATAATCCCCACTGGTGGGGACAGCTTAGTAGGGATTATGTATGACACATTACCGAAAATAGCGATGTGATAAGAAATTCAAATTTGAAATTCTATCACTTTTTTTTTTACATGACATACGAGAACTCGCAACTTTCAAACGTTTTCCTACATGTATCTCTGTTGTGGAATATACCCTAATACTTCATCTCGGAAATCCACCCTGAATACCCAAATAATTATATCGTGTGCATGGCTAGTTCCCAGCGTTTTATAAATGTACATATTATATAAAAGCGACCCCGCCTTTGCACTCCCGCATTTTGCATTTAAATTTCAACCTCCTCTATTGGGCAGGATTTGGGTTGCCGTTTCAAAGTTTTAATCATTACCATTTCTCGCTCTCTCTTGAGCATGTCCACTGCTGGACAAAGGCCTCCCTCACTGATCACTAAGTACTGATCCAGTTGGGTTGTTGCCATATTCACCACGCTTGGCACGCGGGTAAGCGAGCGCATTAGGTGCAGGATGTTGATACACGGAAAGTCGCTGCTGCCCAACTTCCGAGGGTATCCCTTGGCAGATTCTTTCTGCAACCACGGGCAAGAAAGGAGAGGCAACTTCCGTTCTTACCGTGTATCAACATCCCGTACTGCGCTCGCCAACCCGCCTGCCAAGTGTTAAATTTAATATGAATAGTCAATACAATAACTCATGATAGTTATTATAGTAGAACCGCCTGCCAAGATTGGTGACCATGGCTATTACCCCTCATGGTTTGTACTGGGGGATCCAAGGAGGCGTTTATCCATCATTGTATGTCCTAGAGCCGAGATGAATATGATGTTGAAGAGACCAAGTTAAGTAAAACTTTTATTGTCAGTAAAAGACAAATTACGCAACGGGATTGTATTTCTGCATTACGCTTTCCGAAATTGTAGCTCCAATTTGCCATAATGGCTGTAAAATTAGCCCCATTATGAATATTTAAGTAATTAGTCAGCTGCTTTGCTGCTAACTAGTCCACTTTAACATATCCCACTTTAATTCAAATTCCCTCAGGCTGGTTACGTATCTCGCGACAGGTTTGCAACAGGCGTATATCTCGCGATGATAGCTGTCAAACGTCAATTGTTTGCTTCTATATTCTACAAAACTGACCATTGATAGCGATGATCGCTAGATATACGCCTGTTGCAAACCTGTCGCTCGAAGCCAGATGCTTCACAAATAGTTACAGCTATCCTTCAACTATTCTACCTCTAGATAATTAAAATCCAAGTAAGGCCTTCCATTAAAATTATCTGTAATGATAAATAAGATAATAAAGAAATTTAAGTTAATGAAAAAACTAATTGAAATCGACAGCTAGTAAGTTAGATATAGCTTTATATCTAGGTATACTAACTTATATTTTTAAGAGAATAGATTTGTATTTCGTGTATTGTATTTTGTAACGAATTAACTCAAAAACTACTGGACCGCTTTTTTCCAAAATTCTTTCACCATTAGTGAGCTCAAATATTATAATATAGGCTATATTTTATCCCCGTAGTCCCACGGGAACGGGAACTACGTGGGTGAAACCGCGGAGTGCGGCTAGTCGTATATAATAGTAGAGTACTTCATTGTGGGTGCTCAAAATGGAAATAAAAAAGCTGCTCAAAATTGGTCCTCTCGAAATTGGTGCTGAAAACAGGAACACCTCATAAACACAGCCGTAAATCAAACTTTCCATACGGCGGGCACTCCGTCAGAGCTCCCGGGACGAAAGTTACCAAATCTTATTGTCGACTTTTGTTTTGTGAAATGCAATTATTGGAAGCGGTCAACCGACAGAGAATGAAATAACTGGGTGCTAGTATGGCCCATTCATAGAAGGTATGGGATAACAATAAGTAGAACTTTTTGTATATATATACCTATTTCTGCAGCCAATCCTGCATTGCAGAGTAAGGGGCCCGGTGACATTACGGGCAAATGAGATCTTACAACTCTTGTCTCAGGGTGACGAGCGCAATGCAATGCAGCGTTGGTCACATAGTCACATCCTTCGTGACCGTGATCACCGCGGTATTGCAGTTGTAATAATAATTCACTTTCAGGTGAGCCATCAGCTCGTCTCGTCATTAGTTCGTATAAAAAACTACAATAAAATAAATAGTTTTTATCATTGCCTCTGCAAAAATGAAGCAACTGAATGGTTAATTTGTTTGAATTAAAACTATAAATGTCGGCTTGTAACAAAAGTCCACTACAATCTGTAAGAATTTATCCTTGTTTATTTAAACAAAAACCATAATTATGTATGTACAGTTAGTTATTTAACAGCTTTTAGGGATGTCCTGATAAGCTATTAAATAACTAACTGCACCGTCCCGTACAGCATGATTATCAGTTGCTGACGCTTATTTTCAAAAATGTCTTGTAACAGAAGTCCAGTACAATCTGTATCTATGTTTATTTAAACATTAGGATTAGGATGTCCTAATAAGCTGTTAAATTACTAACTGCACCGTCCCGTACAGCATGATTATCAGTTGCTGACGCTCTACGAATCATATATAGTGGATGTACAGGCCTTACGTTTATTTTTCAAATTGTTAATACTAAGGTACTTTTGGTTTTTAAGAACATACATATTTTGACAATAAATTTTCCTATATCTTTATCTAAAAGGAAAGCGCCTATATCCATCGGTCATGCTTGGCGACAAAAATAGACGCTAAGCCACCTTACATCGGCCAGCCTTTTGACAAATAATTCTGGTAGTGTAGAATGACACTAAGTAGATTTTATGATTACCCTGCCCTTATCCCATATTGCCGTGTGGTACTGACAGTAGAATGTTGCCCATCCTCTCTTCCTCTCGCCAAGGGATACCCCGGAAGATGAGCAGAAGCGTCTTTCCGTGTATCAACAACACGTACTGCGCTCGCTAACCCCCGTGACAAGCATGGTGAGTATGGCAACGACCCTCATGATCACTAGTTGTAGATCCATGAGGGAGGCTTATGTCCAGCAGTGAACGGCCTACGGCTGAGATGATAAACCTATACTACGTGGGGCATGCTTAACTTGTCCCAAACTAAGCTACGCGTGTGCTAAGGAAACTAGATGATTGATAGAATATGTTTTATAGGTATAATTCATTCTCATCATACATAGAAAACACTCTTGGCTGTCCGTGTGTTTATGAGGGGTTACATAACAATAACCTTTACAACACTTCTTTCATCTCAACTTCTGACCTTTGACATTTGATGTTAAAACTTTAAGCCTTCGAAACTACAGTACAGAATCGTAGTAGACCGCAAACGAGTTGAAGCTATTTTAACTCTGACAAATTGTATACCTTTAAAATGCTTACAGTGGCGTCAATCGTTGGTGGATTATATTCGGTGGCGTTGTGGTTGGTGGTACTTTGAATTCTGAATACATAGGTTATAAATAACTTTTAACATCTTTTAAAAGTTTCTCCCTCGCGTCTTTACCACAAGTGTAGTACCTACTTAGTTAAAGCGAGGTGTTGAAACTAAGTATGTGATACTAGATTTTTCATAATGTAAGACATTTTTGGAAATAAACGTTTTTAATAAAATGAAATAAAAACTTTAGATAATAGATTTAGAGCTGAAAAATGAACAAAACTTCGATTGCTACTCTGTTTACAGTTACTGTAAGTCTGTGGTCTATAGATAAGACTTCGTCCTTTTAACCTTTGTTTCTACCCCCATTGGATAGGGGGATATCTCCAATGCTCCGTATTTTTGACCGAAATAGCGAGGCACAGGGTAATTTACCGCCTAAATAAGGTCAGCATTGAATTATGTAAACATTCACCAAATTTATTTACGGCTGGCCGATTAATATATTCAGCGTCCTAATATGGCCCGGTATGCATACCTACTCGAGCATATCGAGAATACCCTACCATGTCACAGTGCCTGATCGAATGTTATATGTCTTGTGGTTGAGAGACCAAATGGAGCTGTTCATCTTTATTGGCCTTGTGGTCAGAGTTGACAGCCGTTGGCTGAGAGTTATGCACTCCCGGCCCCCGACATTCGATCGGAACTTCAATACTGGCCGTGCACAAATAGATTTTTGATGTGAAACATCTTTTGAAAGAGGTTGAACCGATCGGACGAGATATGACGGGTGACGCGTGACGACGCGTCGTGCGAGTTTCTAGTGTACTTTTACGGCTTTACGCAAAAACTACCAGATGGATGTTTATACGTTTTACGCCAATAGATAGAGTGACTTTAAACTGTTTACGGGACTTTATCCCGTAATTACCTTGTTTTATTATTTATAATTATATATAATACACTCTGTATAGGTTACATTTTATCCGGGTACAACATGTGGAAGCTGCGACCAAAAGTAAGTAAGTTACTTATATGCCACGGAACGGGGATTATTTCTTGTAGAGTCATAACATCAGTAACTACCAACGAAATGGGGAAGCGGGATGAGGGATGCTGAATGGTCTGAGGTCAAACGGGCGGGCACGGTTAAGTGGTTGAGCTTACTCTTAGGTCAATTGGACAGTCAGCGATCCCTTGGGCCTAAAGTTAACTTGCTTTTGCACAGATTTAGATCGTTAGATGTGCCCTAACACTAGAAACTATGGGATTGCTTTATAAGTATGTGTGTTAACAAAAATTGCCGTGGGGTGCCGGCAGTAGAATGTTGCCCGTGGTTGCAGTGAGAATCTGCTAAAGAATAACACACACACCGCATCCGATTAACACTGTGTCCAGGTACAATTATTCCGAATGAGCGAGTTATCTCATTTCGTGAGGAAACAAAATGGCGCGGTCACGTTAACGGTAAGAGCATCTATCATATCTAACAATTTAAAACATTGGCTTGTAGGAAATATGTCTTAGAATAGAACTTTTAGGGGTTTTCGTTTATTAAAATCTTTATACCAAAAATACATTGATGATTACACAAACGGAGTACTTAATGCAATAAGCATTTTCTATTAGTCATAAAAGGTAGGCATAACGAAAATATTGGCGCGCTTATCTGTGGTATGAGAATTTCTCATACCACAGATTAGCACGCCAATATTTTTGTTGAGAAATCTCTCTAGTCTTTGTAGAGGTTACCGCCTAACATCAGGTGGGCCTTGGGCTTGTCTCATCAATAAGTCATATAAAGAAACTTTATATAATATAAAATCTCAAGACGTTTTGTCCCGTACTGATTGTAGAGATTGTAGGCGTTACTCGCACGTAGCACGTGACGAAATCGTTAAAAATTATAAGGATTTGCAAAAATAGGCCAAAGGTTCTCTTAGTACTTTTTTATTTTATTAGTGTCGGCAATAAAAAAAACATGCGATTTATAGTTTAGGGAGGGAAAAAGTAGTTACTCGGAAAACAGATGGTACTTCGAAGAATTATTTTACATAGTACTTAGTAGGTATTATAGTTACTCGTATTTTTAATTTTTGAAACGAATAGTAGATGCCTTATAATTTGGCATAGATTATTAGGTACTAGTATTTTTTCGATAGAGATTACGGAGAATAAAGGTTTTTAGAAAACCCCAATTTACATAATATATCCACACAATAAGCAGAAGTCCCTGCAAAATATTCATGTTTCCACCAAACGTTATGCGTTTTAGCATTGTCAGACGGACAGTAACAAAGTTTAATATGTTTAGTTACGTGCTTCGGTCGTATATTGCAGTTCAACGTCAAGACAGGAATGCTCCTAGGGTAGGTACAACGTGGCTAAAGCTGGAAAATTGCTAATGACACAAATTTCACTAACCGAGGGCTTGTTTGAATGTATGAATGTAGCTACATACAACAGTTTGGTGGAACTCCCCGACCTAGATGTTTTCAATTCTAGTGACAAAAACATCCTGGCGAACGAGCAGCGGTCCGCTGCTCTATATTATACTACTGGTATCCTTGACTTCGTCAGCGAGGAATCCAGAACTAGGCTCAGAGTAAATAAAAAGTGTAGCAATGAAGTGAAAGAAATATTGTCTTTTTTAAACATTCGCGATCACAACATATTGTACTTATTGACTTTGAAACTAGTTAGGTACCAATTAATAATTAATTTAATCTAACAAAGCTTATGAACCTGTACAAGTATTCGAGGTAAAAATCGGTTTGAAATTGTTCTAAGTACATTATTATACGTATTATATTGCTATAGTAGTCTATATAGAATATACATAGCAGTAATGACTAATTGTCATAATATTAATCCTCAACAAGGCTAACTCATTTGCCTAAGCATATAGGTACAGTACCAGCAAAGTTTTGAATCGTTAATGCGCCCTGACACCAAAAACGGTAGCATTGTCTTAGTATTTGTGTTAACACTAATGCCGGCGCACGCACACTAATGCCAATAAACGAAACTGTTAAGTATTTTTTTATCATGTCATAAATGTGAAATCATATTGCACGAATTTTTGTGAAAAAATAACATGCACAACGTCCGCGTAACAGTCCGGGTAACACTTTAAGTTAATTTAAGTTAGTTATATTAAATATTGTTAAGTAAGTAACTTTAGTTTTTATGTATTGTAACACATTTTATTGTTGTTTATTTTTTGCATAAACTGTATTATGATGCATAGGTTTATTTAAGTACTTCATATAACCTATATACGACATTGCACCCCTACACGCCCGACCTCCAGACCATAAAAGGTATGTGGCTATCACAGCCACGAGACCTACTTCAATAGGGAGCGTTGAAGGAAACCTCACCATCACCAACCGCACCTAAAGACACCAGCCTTCAAGGCATAGTTCACATGACCCAGGGGTTGTAACCCCTGGAGTGGAAGCCGGGATAAAGAGGAGAAACCTCGAGGCCCCACCCAGTGACCCCAACAGGGGTACTGAAGACAATGACGACGACTTCATATAACTTAGTTTCTGTAATCTGTGATATAACGCAGTGGGTTATTATTATCTGTAATGTTATAATGATTGTGTAAATAAATAAATTGAATTGAATTGAACACTGTGTTTAGAGGTACATACACTGATTCCAAATGAATGCTCACTCAGATGAGTGAGCATTCATTTAATAAACTTTACATATTGCCTTTACATATTTAAAGTTTATTAACAATTTTATTTCGGTCGAGTGTTATGTAACCCCGACTTCCAATACAAAGGTCGTAGGTTCAATACCGGCCGTGCACCAAAGAATTTAAATCTTTGCCGTGCACCAATAGATTTTTCTGTTTTGAAAATTGAATGTGTACCTACATTTAACCCGTCGCTTAATCAGCTTCAGACGTTTTGACCTGTTCTTTCCTTGCTAATCTGACTAAACTGAGAGGATGGTCTAGGCTAGGTGCTGGGCCAAACTAATCCATCTAACAATGTCCCAGGCTCTACAGCGTCCCGTACAACATGAATACCAGTTGCTGACACAGTATAAATCATCTGATTAGTATGGCAAAATATATTTAAACGCTCTGTAGGTAATGTATGTAAGTATGTAGTTACCAACGTTAATTGCCACTTAACTATGTACCGACCTAGCTTTATGTACTTGTTTAACAAATGAATATACGGAACGGACCTCATTAATAATCAACCAAGTTTAAAGACCCAAGTAACCCCGTCCAAAATTTTAAATGCATTTGCTTCAATTGAGTGAAAATATACGAAACTGAGAAAAAACAACATTAGTCAGGTACGGTACCTTCAACGTACACACACAAACGCGTGGTCACGAATCTGTTAGCAAACATTTACTTCGCTAAACGCATACAAAGTAACGAGCATGCTTCCACGTACTATTCGCACCAAAGAGCCATTTGCAACTAACTATAACTAACACAAACTTTTTCAAACACGTCACAACACTGTCAAATTCGAATTTAGAACACAGGGTTGCCTGCCACACGCGCGCGGGAACGTCGATCCGTAGCGAGGCTACGCGGCATACTGCCATACTGCCCATACTGCCAGTCACTTGACAACCGAACCGGCCGGCCCTACGCGCCGAGGATTACGAAGTTAGTGAGCACAGTAAAGGTGGCATTTTCGAGGTCTATTTTATTATATACGTTTATTAAGTTTATTATGTAAGTATTTATTAAGTAAATTTGAAATGTACGGCAAAAGAGGCAACGTTTTAAAACTTATAAAATCTTATTTGGACAATAGAGTTCAGATGACGGAAATAATAAATATTGACTATAAAACTCTTCGTGAAGAATCCTATGTTTCTAGAGAGCGAATTATGAAATACGGCGTACCCCAAGGAAGTGTTATTTATAATTTACATAAACGACCTGCCAAAAGTTACTACGCAGCCTATGACATTGTTTGCAGGTGATAGTACAGTGACCATAGAGTGTAAAAATAAAGAGACATACAAAAATGACATGTATAAAGCTTTGACAGACATCATTTCATGGTTAGACAATAATAATTTAAGAATTAACTTATTTAAAACTAATCTAATTCATTTTCGACAACGTGATTCTGCTGCTCCATCAAAGTTTGACATAGAAAATAATAATACAATAATAGAACAAGTAAATACAACAATTTTTTTTGAGACTAAATATTGACAAGAAATTAAATTGGAAATCGCACGTAGAGCAATTATGTAAAAAGATTAATAGTACTGCATATATTTTATATAAATTATCGAACATAGTCAATATACAAACAATATTAACTGCATATCATGGTCTTATTGCATCTAGAGTCAGGTATGGACTAATTTTTTGGGGAAACTCCACTGATGTTGACAAAGTCTTTAAACGCCAAAAAGGATGTATACGTGCAATGTTTCACCTTTATTAAGGTGATAGGCTCTTGCAAGCCTCACTTTAAAGAGCACAACATCTTAACGATTCCTTCGTTGTATATTTTGGAAACGGCAATGCTAGTAAAAAATAACCCAAATTTGTTTTGTCGGCAGTCTGATGTCGTAGAAAGAAATAGACGTGACAAAAATCGAGTCTATATGGCCAGCTCTAGAACATCTTTCTTGCGCAAAAGCATTTTTCGTATGGCTCCCTCAATCTATAATAAACTTCCGGAATCACTACGAATCCTTCCTTGTTCGATATTTCAGCGGAGTCTATGGTCATTCTTAATAAAAATGTGTTATTATAATATTATTAAAGAGTTTACGAATGATAAAAATGTCGCTAATATAATCAGTAAATAATTGACGTAATTGACTTGCATTTTTATATTGCACTATCAATTGACATTTCCTATTTTGACTTGTATTATATTATAATTGTATTTTCTTTATTAATTTAATAGTATAATATTATTTTTATTGTTATTGTTTTATTTCAATAAGATTGTAAATTTATAAAATTGCACGCCTAGAAAGGTAAAATACATCTGTTCTCTAATAAAAATGTACAACTTATTATGACATGTATTTATGCAATAAATGAACTTTAATCTTTACGTTGTTTTTGCAATTAAATAATATAATGTTTAGCTTATGATAATATCTGAGGCTACTTTGCCATAATAGCTAGGGAAGGAAAACCGCACACTTATTGTCATTCAATGAGTCTTTGTTTGTTATTTATTAAAAATAACACAGGAATGATGATTGAATTGACGACATAATTTCCTTCTTTTATTTATAATTGCCAGTAATTCGGTAGTTTTTTTAGTAACCTTTAACAAAGTTTGCTTTAAATGTGTACAGGTATGCTACGTCGATAAATACACAATAATGTTTATCTACTAATATTAAGACTATTAATTACAGATTATTAATAAAGCGACGGCAGCTTTAAAGTCATGTCGTTTGGGAAAACGCAGACGATCACGAGACGAGAAGACGATTAAATTAAGGTTACTGTATCTGCACAGCCAGCACATATACATAGCATTGGGCAGGTGTATTCAAGGTAAGAAAATGTCCAATACTCAGTACCCTAAACATGAAGCAACAGATTTTATATCTAAGTCTACTTAGTTATTTATTTTGTAACCTTTCTTTCTGTAGGACCATTTGTGTGAACTATTCGTTACTAATTCATTACTGGGATTGAATATAATTAACTAGTATATCCACGTTATATATAATTAGTTAAATTAAACATTATCTCGCACTAAAATGCTTAGGTAACGATGTAGTTTTTATCTTAATGAATAATGCTATTAGGAACCTAATACATCAATAATATCGTATCTCTTACGATAGCCAAATTCATTACAACTCAGTATGTAAATATATAAGAAGCTCTTTTTAAACGGTTCGTTCCACATGTTCTGAATTTGCATGTCGTTATTAATGTATACCACATTTTGAAACGGCAGTGTTTGACAACCCTACAGTTTTATTTAAATATTCCACGGGCTCCGTGCAATGTCGAATGTTCTTTGTTTTTATTTGACATATCGAATCAATCAACTGCCTGCCGTATCAACGGCATTTGTTTTGTAGTTCCGTTCAAATCGAATTTTTATTTCAAAAGCACGAATGGTAACCTGTTGTTGCGGTCAAAACATGTTACTTGCTCATTGGTGGTTACATGAGCACACTAGCAATGATAGCGCGCACATTCTTCTTTATTGCCTTGTCAATAGAGTTCATGATTTGTGAGAACTTTTTCTTCGAGTTGTTCAATCGCTAGGTTGTATTGTGAGACATGTTTTTATTAATTGAATGCACATTTACTAGTACCGTAATCGATGGTTCTCGTACTTTTATAGTTTTAGCCATTTTGTGATAAGTTTTCTTTGGCAATTATTATTCCGTGTATAATTTATAAATGGCTTGCAAATTGTACCTAGCTATTTACTGTTATTTACATGCGTAGGTACATCTTCCCTATTTTCATGTCTATGCTAATGGTGTTGTTAATTTTTTTATTGATCTAGAAATAATATCGTTCTTATAATGGTTAGACAGGGTAAATCTGGGCTAAAGATTTTATTTTACATTGCTTTCCTCGATATTGTTTCAACAAAATGCTCCACAGAGTAACTTGTAGATCTGTGTAGGTAATTAAAATGATGTTATCATTACTTACAACTAAAATTATTTGAAATTAGAAAAACATGTAGGTTAGTATTATTATACAACGCAACAAAATTGCAATAATTTGAAGAAAATAATAAAAAAAATGTTAATGGTTTGGCAGAATGCCATCCAAAGATTTCCTCTATCATGCATGATAAAGTAATAATATACATGTTGGTCTCGCCTTGGGACAAATGTCTTTAGGATCGGCAGATATTTGTTCAGTGTTCTTTCTATGTTTCTATGTGTAAAGGTAATAAAAATTCGTAATTCCTATTAAGGCCAGGTCATTGCAGCGGCGGGTTTCTAAAGGAGTGCATGCGAGCGCGGCATACTTAAATTCTATAAAAATTCATTTTAAATAAGGTTTTCAGAAAAACTAACTGTTAAATATTCTTCTAAACCTCGTTGCCTATTTTCCTAGATGTTTTTAGAGTAGAGTAATAACATTGATACTTACACTAGAAATACAACCACAAAAACGAGCAAAGACTATCCTTCCTTCATAATTTATTATTATCAATCAGGTGAAGTGAAAAACAACGTGTTTTGAATCGTTAAATCTCTAAAAACGTTTATTTTACATATTTTTTTCAATCAAAACAAAATTTTCCATTCAATTTTAAATGATCAAATATTGATTGATGAAAATTGCCTAATTTGGAATATCGTGGCCTCAACATTTTGTAGAGCGTTTATCAACGGGCAGCTCTTAAGGCGACGCATTGACGCGTTTTTTACTTTTGGCAGTCGTTTTACACGATTGGTTAATTATTACAACAAAAAAACAGGATAACTGCTCTAAATAAACATACATTTTCACTTGGCAGGTGAACGAAACCGATTTATGGCTCTAAATTTTCTGAACATACATAACACACCCTTTTTAAAACGCTAATATGATTTTACATAATTACCAAAAGTTTGTATTTAAACAATAATTAATGATTAGACTGTTCACGTCGGTTTGTATGCTCTATTTCACTAAGATACTAAGACGTTGTCTTTTACAGTCAAATTTATTAATTGAAATATTTTTCAAACTCAACTTGACTTAGAAATTCTGGCAGACGTTGTTACTACGATTTTATATTACCTAACAACATACTATACTCCTACCTACTGAAGTATAGCTTAACTGGGCCATTTCAATTCAGCTATGCCACTTTAACACTTTGAGACTTTAAGACTTTGTCTACAGTCAAATTTATTAACTGCACTATTTTTCAAACTCAACTTGACTTAGAAATTCTGGAAGACGTCGTTACCTAACAACATACTATACTCCTACCTACCATTTAATTCAGCTATGCCCAGAAGATCTAATAACTAGGACTGCTTGGTATTCTAATGTATTCATTAAAATGGACTAACAGTTGTGTTGTCTATGCAAATACAGCTGATAACGGCCTATGATCGTACGCAAGCCTGCAGGGTCTCAAACGCCTCTGAAATATAACCTTCTGGGGTTCAAACTACGTTTTCATTAGATTTGCTAGAGAGAAACAGAAGTTTTACGCAAACCCATCGCAAGCGTTAGCTTCACACAATATAGATAGAATAGATAGAAAATGCTTTATTGCACACCTTAAACTAAACAAATTAACAAAAAAAAAACAGAAACACTAAACATAAAGTGACAATCGGCGGTCTTATCGCTAAAGAGCGATCTCTACCAGACAACCTTTCGATGGACAGGATTGTGGTAATGGGATGGGGCAAAATAGTGTAAGATTAAAAAGAAAAGTAAATATAAAAAATACCATATAATATAAAGCATATAGTAAGGACCTAGAAGATTTTTTTGGTATGGCACCCCGTATATACAATAAAATTATACATCCTCTTACCTAATAACATCCTAGAAATATGTGACAATAATAGTTTTATAGCAAGACTTAAAAAATGCTTAACACAAAATGCTTATTTTAATATGAATGAGTATTTTATGGATAAATTTTCACCACACAGCAATAAATAAATAAAAAAGAGAAGTTATCCAACAGACAAACATTTTTCCGTCCACATTCAGGATAAAAATAGATGCTCAGTTATTTCTTGTCAACTCTAAAAGCAGCAGAGTTCCAAGTAGGTAATTTAGAACCAGTTTGATATTATCTCCACATGCCTCGTCGTGTTTTATAACGTCAACTCTTATTTTTATTAGATTTAGTTACTGGCTTTTGCTCTCATTTATGATGGCGCCGAGGCCTGTAGAGCACCATGGCGATAGCTGTATCATCATCATCATTTCAGCCGTAAAACGTCTACTACTGAACTAAGGCCTCCCTCATGGATCTCCATGAGGGGTAGTTGCCATACTCACCACGCTTGGCAGGCGGGTTGGTGAGCGCAGTTTGCGATGTTGATACACGAAAAGACGCTGCTGCCCATCTTCCGAAAGTATCCCTTAGCAGGCTCTTACTGCATCCATGGGCATGAGAGGAGGAGTATCATTCTACTGCCGGCACCCCACGGCGGTTAGCTGTTTATCTCAGCCATATTCAGAGGATTCATATCAATAGCCGTGGGGTGCTGGCGGTAGAATGTTACCCTCCTCTCATGCCCGTGGATACAGTAAGGGCCTGCTAAGGGATACCTCCGGAAGATGGGCAGCAGCGTCTTTCCGTGTTTGAACATTTCGTACTGCGCTCGCCAACCCGCCTGCCAAGCGTGGTGAGTATGGCAACTACCCCTCATGGAGATCCATGAGAGAGTCCTGTGTTCAGTAGTGGACGTTTTACGGCTGAAATCAAATCCAGTCAATACGAGCTGAGAGGATGCTGATAAGAGCTGGACAAGCTTATCCATCTATCAATGTCACAGGCACTGCAGCGCCTCGTACAGCATAAATACCACGTTTCTGATAAAGTATAAATCAACTATAATAGATGTAAAGCCCTCGCTTTTCAGGGTTCCGTTAGTGCAACAAGGAACCCTTATAGTTTCGCTTATATGTCCGTCAGCCTGCGGCTGTCTAAGTTTTGGTCAACTTAAAAAATATACACAAATTTCTAATAACAAGTCTACGGGTTACTACGGAATCCTACAGCGCGAGGCCTAACACGCATCTGGCTTTATTCATTTACTATTATATACATATACTATTTATAATTATAACAGATAATAGTACGAACAAAAGCAGCATTATCAGATTACGGTTGACTTGACGATTTTGTCATCTTTTGACTGAACGGGGACAAAACAATGGATACGTCGATACAAAAGGAATAATAAGCTACTCGTAACAAAAGATTAGCGTTGGAACATGATCATGTTACTAAGTAGTTTACTGTTACAGGATTATATGGAAGAAGTTCTAATAATTTCCGATGTTGTTTTGTCCATAAAATCAAGCGTATTTGCTGATATTTTTTATTTTACCCTGATCCCTCCTACTGCAGGGCAAAGGCCTCGCTTCCCTCCCTCCACTGATCCCTATCCTGTGCTATCTGGTGCCGATCTTTGGTGTAGGAGCCTAGCTCGTCCCACCATCGCCACCTGGGCTTTCCACGTGATCGTATTTGCTGATAAGTACCAATTTTTAATCAATAATAAAAAAAATCTTAATGGTTCAATTTCTAGAGCATTAACGAAGTTTTTGTCTATAAAATAAAGCAAACCATAAGATCTCTCATGCTACGAATAAAAATAATATACGAATAAAACTAAGATCTCTAACATCTTGTAATTTCAAGATCTTAGTTTTAGACCTTAGTTAGACATTGCAACAAAAACGCGGGCAAAGCCGCGGGGAACAGCTACTGTGGAATAAAGTTCTTTAAAACTTACTTTTTTAAAATAACTAAAAGTAAGTACTTCAGTTCCGGAAAAATAAATACTGTAGGTACACCATAATCTCCTCGAATTTCGGGAACCATTTAAGTGGCCCTCCATTTTTTACACAAAATAAAAGGCTAAACCTATAAACAAAATAATAGGCCATTATAAACCTACAGGGTTAAATCCACCTTTCAAATGCCTGCGTTATTTTGCATTTATTTTTGTACCTTAATTAAATTTCGGATAAGTACCGGCATACACATTCAATTATGATTTCATGAGATACGTGTGGCTATGTTCAGTCTCCCGCAGTAATTAACCCTAGTTCTGTTCTGAGCACAATGAACAAAATTAACGTTTGACGACCTATGTATGTCGCAGCGGGCGAAGGTCCGCCTGCGAGGCATGAGGTTGCTGCGGGTTCGATTCCCGCCAAGGGTCATACGTCTGTACGATCTGCAGATGTTCCTGATGTTCTTTATTATTATTATGATCCATTTGGGTCCCACTGCTGGGCAAAGGCCTCCCCCAATTCCCATCCCGATCCTGAGCTGCTTCCCTCCAGTCAACGATGTACTGATCGAGTTCGTCCCGCCATCTGCGCTTCGGTCTGCCGCGTCGCCTTCTCGCCGGGTCAGGCCGATGTTCTTTATGTATAATAAAAAAATATCTATATATGTACATATGTTCTATAATGTTTTAAGTATTATGAGTTTATGAGTCATCTAGGACTCATACATAACACAAGCTCTGCTTAGCTTGGGGCGAGATGATGCTATGTGAATTGTCCAGCATTATTCATTTCTGAGGGTCAAATATGACCACGCGTTGGTAGCCTATAAATAGTTACCTAGAAATCAGAGCTTATTAAAAGTTTCTCAATAACGCAACTGATAACTTCTACGAAGCATTGTATTTGCAGTGGGTTTCAGGGAATCCTCGAGTGGGACGTAATTGTTGGATTTTCCCGTTTTCCGATCGCGTAATTTTGCTAGAAATACTTTTTTATAGAAAGCTTTGTGTTTGTTGTGTGTTTGTTTAGCATGGAAGCGCATTCAACCTTTCTGGTTAATCCAATCAAAATGCGTACTTTGTAAGTTTGCAAGCAATGTTTTTATTACACGGTTTACGTACCAACTTTATCTGTATCTATGTATGTAATTATAAGTGAAAAGTGTTTTGCATTTTATTGCATTTTTCTTCATCATATCAGCCTTAGAAATGCTGTCCAAGTCCATAGCTGGACATTGGCCTCCCTCATTATCTCCAAGATCTTGAGGGTTTTGTTGCCATACTCGCTACGCTTGGCATTCGAGTTGGCGAGCGCAGTACGGGATGTTGATACACGGAAAGACCCTGCTGCCCATCTTCCGGAAGTATCCCTTAGCAGGCTCTGCATCCTCGGGTATGAGAGGAGGAGTAACATTCTACTGCCGGCACGTTTATTATTCTTATTTTCCTGTAATTTTGCTTAACACAATATTTGTATAAGTGCGAGTGTATCCTTTCTGATTTCTTTTTAAAAAGGTTGGTCGTAACAAAATATATTTTAGTTATTATTTTAAGTTTTTTTACTAACACCCATTTCCGATTGGTCGACGACATCGTAACGGTCGTGAGAAGAAGTGGTTGGTATCGTTAAGTAAGAGGGTACGGTGGATTTTGGCACTTTACAAGTACAGGTCCATAGTGTAGGTACTGGCGATCTGCGATCCTAATGGTGGAAAAGCTATAAACAGTGGTTGTTTAAAACTATAGTGTACTAAAGCTATTGAGTTTACCTATACATATGTATGATCAGAATAACAATGATAAAATGTATAGTTATTCAGTATTACTCGTACAAGTATGATCAGAAAAATATATGTAATAAGTGATTAGAGTATAATAAGTGACAAATTTAATGAATACGTGCTAAGGTGTAGAGCACCGGAAGCCCAGGGTCGCGCTATACGCACTTGTCATCTTAGCAGCGGAATACGTTCACTATCAGTTGTATAATTTATTACCTTATTTGTACCTACGTAGGACGCCGATGACGTCATAAATAGCATTACTTTTAAAATTGTTTCTCGCAACTCCCCTGTATCAACGTATAATGAAACTTCTAATCTAAACTCACCTGATACTTCTTGATGCTGTCCATTTGACTGGCGTCGTGGGCAGGCGGCGGCCTGGGCGGCGCGTCCCGCGGCGCCTCTCTGGGCGGGACCGCCGGCGCGGCCTTCGCAGTGCCATTCACCTGCTGTGGGAATAACATGCTTATGTTTATGAACGTAAGGTTGATTTTAAAGGTAACATTTACAAAATTTATAGATAGAGAATTTATAAATAGATAGAGTAGGATAAAAAAATAGAGTGTAACTTAACAGAGGTTATAATCAGAAGTGGGTCAACGGGCAGGCTTACATGAGTTATTCGATGCAGTAGATGGAAATTTAGAAAAATTCAGAATTCACCTTTATATAAATTTTAAACTAACCTGTGTGTTTAACAGATTTGTCACTGTTAGATCGCCTGCCGTTACTACAGTAGTAATAGTACTTTACTATGACATCTGTCAGATTTGTAACTCATGGTACCAACATTCTAAGCAAATGAAGCCCAAACTACAGTCGCTGTAGTATAGTTTACTGCGTACATTAGTACCGAACTATCCGTTAGAGGCGCTGTACAAGTTTTCATACATTTTTTTAACTATGGTCGCTAGCGAGTATAAGATTGTGTAAATTCATGGTAGACCTACAAGCCCGGTTAGTCTACTAACTTCAACTCTGTTATAAGATTTCAAGATAGCAAGGGATTTCAGCTTTTTCTTCATAGCTTTTTCTCCACAGGTTGCTGTTAAGATTCTTGCATCAACATCATCAGAAATGCCCGCGGACTCCTACTACTGTTAGGTATACTTATGCTTTTTTAAATAAAAAGTATACACAACATTTATTGAAGATATGAGATGCAGCAGAAATATTCAATGTAAGAGTTTAATATACGAGTTTTTTTTCCGCATCGGGGATCGAACCCGCTATAGTCAATTTTGGATCTCCTGCGTCACACACTCCTGAGGTAATATACTAGCTTTTATAGCCAAACACCATGCAGCCTTTTTGAAAATGTAAACTATAAAGATATGGTCAGGTTCATCAAAATTCGTCGACTTAGTACATTTTAGAAAAATACAATACAACGTGTATTATAATAATGTATATAAACCCAAAAGGTGTGATTCTGACCCCTGAAGGAACAACATTAGTTTAACGACTTTCTAGAATTAGGTCAGCTGATTCTTGACGGGTCATTGACCTCCGCGAAGAATTACTGCGAGAGGTACAAATAAAAATACATAAAACTTAACGTTTGTATACATATTATAATACACTGTGTAAAAAAGCAAAGTCCTGTATTTTGAAAAATCGTACAATAACATGCAACCCTCTGTATTATTAGGCTACTTGACAGGGTATAAAATCATAATTCTGTTTAATCCGTCAGTTGTACAATAAAAAAATAACAGACTCGTATTTTTCCTTTTGGAAATGAATGGAACCAATTATTAGATAAAGCGCATTGAAGTTTAGGAGTAGGGGCCCGTTACGTCATAGCATAGTCATAAACTGGACCGAAACAGATCGGCGCATGACGTTACGCTACATTTCGACATAACGCATCACCGTTGTTTTTGTATTATGTTATGAACAAAAAATACGGATCACTCTGAGTAGATCCAGTCAACAGAACCAGTTTTTAGAAAAGCAATAAATTATGGGTCTAGTGAGTTTTTACTCTCAATTGATCCAGTTTCCAAATTTACAAAAAAAAAATTGCATCTGCGTAAATGCGATTATTATTATAATGCAAAGATCAATATTTTTTTGTATTGTTTGGTTTTTAAAGGGAAAATTTTCACTTAATCCAGACTGGATCTGTTGACTGGATCAACAGAGAATGATGCAAAAATACGTGTCCAATAGTTTCTGTTAGTGACGAACTAAAAATTAAAATTTAGTCAAGTAACCTATTCTATCTTACTTACCCATAGCTAAGTACAGTAAATAACATCCTTACAATTTAATATTAGCCAGATTTACATTCCAAAGTTTAACACATGCCAAAACTTAATAAATAATGTTAGTAATTAATTAAACTACGTATTAATAACTTTTACTTATCATAAAAAGTAACACAATAATTTAGTTACATAATAAAGGAAATTATGGTATTCTTGAAGTTATTGCAGCATAATATCATACATTTTTTTTAAATAAATTACATAATTTTAACATCGTATCTATTTAGATACTATTTAGTTAGGAACAGTAGATGTAACCAATAAATGTTAACGAATCGCTAAAGAGAATATACCAGAGACACATAAAAGTTAGGTATGGTAAGTTTATAATACTTATAATAAGTAATTAGTTTTTGGGTAACCTAAGTACTTAGTTGACGAGCAATAAAAACAAACCTTTTTTATTTAACCTACGCAGTTCGCGAAGGGTTCATTAGATACTTTATAAACCTACCAATGTTATGTTTGCTTAGCAGACTGTATCTGCTTGAATGTTTTTTTTATATGTAGTAGTATAACTACACGGCCTGCTCATTGCCACTTCAACGTGCTAATTACGTTTGGCTATGTCGATGACCCGAGTTCTTCGTACCTCCTCATTTCTGATTCGGTTGGTAGGTAGAGAAACCCCGAGCTCTTCGACTCTGTGCTTATTCATAAGGCCAATAGGGAAGGATCACGTCTTGGTTGTTAAGATATAGATCATCTCAGCCTTAGGACCATACGCCATATTTGCCACGCTTGGCAGGCGCGTTGGCGAGCGCAGTATGTGATGTTGATAAACGGAAAGACGCTGATGCCCATCTTCCGGAGGTATCCTTTGGCAGATTCTTACGCATCCACGGACAAGAGAGGAGGGACAACGTTCTAGTGCCTGCACCCCAGGGCCTAAGTATTCAGCGTGTACTCTAAACTATCTTCTTCCGAAGTTTCCTACGCTTTGTTCTCGAATAAAAAGGAGCCTATGTGTTAATCCTGGTCAACTTCAAAAGTGCAAAGTTTCAGCTTGATCTGTTAGGTAGTTCTAGTTTCCAGAGGTTACAAACGTCCACACAAAACTTTCGGATAATATTAGTAGTATACTACTTACCACACATATTGCTAAATCATTTAGGGAAAAAAATATTATAGAATTTGCGTTGCCGAATCTTAGAATCCCATAAAATACACACAGATAGCCAATTTGGTAAAACAAATATAGAAATCAAGGGTTCTGTTGACAAAAGAGCGTTGTAAGTGCAGGAAGCGATGACAATGATGATGAAATACAAACTAATGATGTATGTTTTGAAAAATAAATAAATTATGATGAATTTTGTAGCTGTTTAGATAAATAAATATATTCCCACTCATATCGATACTTCGATATGAGGAAAATAGAGCCTACACATACGAGTAACTTAAAGTAGGAGGATTATTACTTGAAAGAAAAATACTACTCATTCGCCAATAAATAAATACGTTACGTGTTTTTTTTGCCACTAGCTGCTGCATTTATTTTTTGTGTTGTCATAATTATTTTTGGAAAAAAAACGTTAGCGTTAACGGGACAGCCGTTTCAGAGATTAGACTGAATAAACAGACAGCCAAATATTTACAAATTTGTTTGGTTTTTATATGTTTGGTATATTCTTGCATTATGCATTATGTTTTTATTTGAATCCAACATCACAAACATACACTTAAATTTTATTTATTTGTATAAATATGAACGCTTAAAAAAACGTTCTATTAACTAACATGAACTGAAACAATACCAAGGATACCTAGAAAACTGTGACTCATACTATACAGGTATATAACATGTGTACTAGCCCAAAAGGAGGTGTTTAAGCCCATGAAAACAAGTCGAAAAGAAAAAATCTAGTTTTTAAGGAGTTTGTCATGTGTTGTGTACATGATCCGGAGTTCTAATTGTTTTTTTTAAATATATTACATTTTGGTAGACCCAGAAAGAGATGGCGAGTCGACCTGGATGTGTTTGAGTCTACATGGCCGGAAGTAGCAATGGACCGCGACAAGTGGAGAAAGAAAAGGGAGATCCAGCAGTAGGACAACGTAGGGTAATAAAAAAATACATTTTGAAAAAATACCTGGTTTTAGTTACTTTATTTCTACCTCTGTGGCTACACTTCGCGTAGGTCAATGACCCTGCCAAGAATCAGTTGGCGTTTTATGTTGTCATTACAATTTAATCAGCTGTTGAAGATAAAACTTTCGTGGTCTTTTCTTGAATGTAAATCGTGGAAAGACGTAAAATTAAATTTGTTCCTTGGGGTGCTCAGAATCACCGCTTTCGTTAGTACACTCTGTTATATATCGTACGATTATAGCAACCTTCTCTTTTTGTTACATCAGTTGACAAGACTATCACCCCACCTGAGCAATTAAATCTTATCAGTGCTCGTTAAGATAAGGCGACTATTTTAAACTAAAGGTTATTTGATAAGGGACGTAACTGGATTGGTTGTCGGACAAGTTGGAAAAATTACGTTTCGTAGAAATTCCGGCTTCTGTGGCGCAGTTGGTTAAGTAGCCGGCTGGAATGCAGGAGGTGGCAGTATCGATTCTCGCCGCGGCAGCTCCAAAGCTCCAGTTTGTGTTATGAGTACAAGATGATTGATATAATACTTAAAAACGTTTTTCTAAATACAGTAAACAGATATCTGCAGCAAAGTAAATATTTAAAAGTAAAAAGGTCACGCGCGTTGGAATCCGTCTTTTATGTTTTTTTATTAATTAGCTTTAGTACTCGTACATTTTGTCTATGTAATAATTTATAAGCGTACTTTGTGCAGAAAAACAAAGAAATATTTGATTTGATTTGTCCCCTGCAGGATACGAATCCGCAAGGTTTTCAAAGTACGATGGATGTTGTTTTTGCATGATATGTTTCTTCCGAACGTTCTATATGATAAAAATAAAATAGAAGCTGATTACAGACAGATAGTGTGACAGCAAGAGGTTAACATTAAGGCTGTACCCAAGAAAGTTTATCAGTAAATCCAACTTCGTTCTCCGTAAAATAACTAGAACATGTCTGGAAGAGATGTACCTTGTACCTTGATTTGTAATATTTTGTTTGTAATTTGCTTATTTCCTGTATTCAGTGTCAATATAGTGTATTCATTCATTCATTCATAACTTTGGACCAAACTTAAACCATACATTCTCTGTAGATACTCGTACATATGAATTTAATTATGAATCTTATGAGAAAGGAGATGTTATTATGAATCTAGACTTTGTATTTAGTAACAATATAACAACCTAGAGATTCTACAATCTTCAAGATGCATGTATATAATAGTAGGGAATATGCATGTTTTATTTTAAACAAATCTAATCGTCTTGTAAATGTCCAAATAGACATTTACAAGACAATTAATTCTTGACAAATGACTCTTTTAGAAAAAAGAGGTCTTTACATATAATTATAGATGTTTTTTTACAGCGTCAGCAACTGGTAATAATATGCTGTAAGGGACGCGGCAGTGCCTGGGACATTGTTAGATGGACTTTGACTGTTAAATACTATACTAAGTGACTGCTAAATAAATCAAAAATTGTATGACGTGGTCACGTTTTGACGTCACCGTCGAATTTAATGTGTCGTATTTCTTAAATTTACCGCAATTACCGCGCGTTTGTTGCACTTTTAATGTATTATTGTAAGTGTACGTGAGAACGGTAGAGAAAAATAATTGAGCCAGATTTAAACCAGATGCATATTCCCTATTATGTACCCGTTAAAATGATGAACCCAAGAATACTCGCCAAAGTAGTCACTAACCCAAATCATACCGTAGTGTGACCGTGCCATGACCGTACAAAAAACAATACCTTATTTTGTTCAACATCAAGTTTTTAAATTGAAATAATGGTTAGGTTCTACCGAAGCCTTAAGAGGACTGCCTTGTGCAAGATGATATGGCTCAATAATAACTCGCTCGAATGACATTGTTGGCATTTATTAACATTTCTGGCATTGATTAGAAGTATGACAATCAGCGCCAGTAGTTTAAGGCATCTCGTATCCCACTTGTGGGTACGCCCACTTATGTATGGCCATTTAAGCCACCAAAAATTGTTACTCAGATCATATGGCGAAAACGATCTCACTCTGTCTCGTAAAACAATATCTAGCACTAAAGAAACTAGCTTAGATAAGGTTTCTTCAAATAAGAGTTAGTTGCTGTCTGTGGGTAAATTTACTGATTAACGCCTCTTGTTCAAGGAAATAATGTTAATATTTATCCACCATTCCTAGGTCTTAATCAAAACTTGTTTGAATTTAATAGAAACTGAAGAATGGGCGCAAAATAACTTCTACAAGTTGATTACTAGATTTTCAGTCTTTAAAGCATTATTGATGTCGACTGGGGGCCAAGCAGGCCCAAGAAAGTACGCACTTTGCAATTTAAACGTATAAGTAACTGGAGTGAGTCTTAGTGAGCTCGAGCCTGTTGTTCTGTGTTTAAGTTCTTTGTGTTACGGTCATGGCAAGGTCCTGTTGTGAGTAAAATCCCTGAAAACTAATGAGCCCACACCAACACCCTCCACCAATGGATCATGCCAGCGTGCGTTACCTGAAACACAACGCTCTTTCTGTCCACAGTGCCCGGGTACTTGGGCGTGGTCTTCACGATTTGCACAAAGGTCTCCGGCACATCCACCGCCACTTCTCTCCCCAGCAGCACTGGAGTCGTATCGAACCCTGGGGGCAGCTTGTAAGACGCGTAAACCGCTTCTCTGATGAGAACAGAATCAGTCCTAGCGGAGTAAGCTACTTCACGGCAGTCGATCAAAGAGTCTTCTCCGTTTGAAATCAGCAGTTGTATCTTGTGGTCGCTAAGTTCGGACAGGTCGGAGTCCTCGCATTTGGCGGTTTCCGAGGATCCCTTGCTCTTTTTGCTGCTGTAGCTGGTGGCGGAACCTTCGCTCTGTGGTAAGGAGAGGAGCTCCGTGTGCTTGAAGCTGCCGGAGCCGTCGGAACTGGGCCCGGAGGTGTTGATGCTCTGCAGGACGGTGGAATGTTTGCTGCCGAAGCTGGTGCCTGAGCCGCCGGACGAGAGCAGGGGCTCGTCGTCTCTGGAGCGTACCTGCGGGGGCCGTGGTGGCGGGTAGCGGGGGGGAGTCTTGTTCCGCGCGATGAAACTGTCCGGAACGTCCACCGCCATCTCGCGGTGGGGACCTGGAATGAAGAGAAAAGACGTCATTAGTTTCTGTGGGGTGCAGGCAGCAGAATGTTGCCCCTCCTCTCATGCCCGTGGATCCAGTAAGAGCCTGCTAAGCGTGGTGAGCGTGGAAACTACCCCTCATGGAGATCCATGAGGGAGGCCTGTGTTCAGTAGTTGACGTTTTACGGCTGAAATGATGATGATGATCAACAAGGAGAAAGTGATTTTTAATCTTTTAGTTAAGTACTAGCAATTTGCTTACATTATGTACACATACAATTTGGCTGAAGTATAAGTCGTTTTTAATAACCCTGCAGAAGGTAGATAGTTAAGTCGAGAAGAAGTCAAGTTTATGACAAAAATTATCCCTGAGTAACATAGGCTATATTTTATCCCCGTAATCCCACGGGAACGGGAACTACGCAGGTGAAACCGCGGAGTGCGGCTAGTAACTTAAATAAAGAAACAGATTCAAAGTACACACGGAAGTGTTGTTTTGTTATACAAAGGGTACATAACAATTAAGTCATCAGATTCGCAAAACGAGACCTCATTCATTAGCACTTCCCACGGGCCATCTTATTGTTCCACTTACTCTCACGGGGCTCCATGGGGCTAATTAACTGCTCGGTAATCTGTGTGTATTCAATTACCTGATGAACTGACCCTTGAATTAAAGTGTGAGTTATTAACGAGTAGCTGGCCCGACAGGCGTTGTTGAACTTTATAAACATACTAGCTTTTGCCCACGACTTCGTCTGCGTGGAAGTCATAAAACGTAAAATCCCCTTTTTCACGCAGAGCCACTTTGATTCGACCACTAACATACAAAATAAAACATACAAATCTTTCCTCATTATAATATTCAGAGATGAGATATTTTTTTTTACTAACCTACGTTTTCCCACTGCCGGGCAAAGGTCTCCCCTTTCTGTTTCCACTTGTCGCGGTCCATTGCTACTTCCAGCCATGTAGACTCAAACGCATCCAGGTCGTCTTGCCATCTCTTTCTGATTCTACCGCGACTTCATTGCCCGCTTGGCACCCAATGTGTGACGAGATTGGCCCAACGTCCCGGGTGCATTCGAGTCACATGGCCTACCCAATCCCATTTAAGGCGAGCCGTTTTTATGCCTACGCCTGCAATCCCAGTCTTTACGCGTCAGTGTTTTTAACGCGATCTATTCGTTTGATTCTGATGATGCTTCTCTCCATCGCTCGCTAATCATGGCAAATCTTCAGTTGAGCTTTTGTGACCCTGTCAAAGACTAGGTCTGATTTCTAGCTGACTTACATAAGTTTTTTTTAGAAATATGTGAAATCAGGTCTAAATAAACCCAAAAGTTGGGTATTATCTATAGTCCTGTAGCTATAATAGCTTCGTATTCAAGTCGGTAGGTACCATACCCTTAGTGTCTAGTGGCCCTAGTCGCCGCGCATTCTAGACTAGGCCCTGCTGCGGTGGCAACAGCGACGGGCTAACTGTTGCAGCGTTTAGACGTACTTCATGTAGCCTAGTCTCTTGCCGACTAGGCCCGTAGTGCGCATAGAAACGTTTAAAGAAACGCTCGCTTTGTCGCTCATAATCATCGCGCTTGGCGCCCGCCTAAATCCAGTATGGACACAAACGGCTATTTCATACGTTTGATACACCGCCGTGAAGTGCCGGTATTAGAATTTTGCCTCTCCTTTCTTACCCGTGGATGCAGGAAGAATCTTCTAAGGGGGTTTCTTTCTCCGGAAGATGGGAAGCAGCGTCTTTCCGTGTATCAACATCCCATACTGCGCTCGCAAACGCGCCTGCCATGCGTGGGGCGTATGGCAACAATCCCCTCATGATCTTGGAGGTGTATGAGGAAGGCCTATGTCCAGTAGTGGACGTCGACAGCAGTCCTACGGCTGTGACGCTGACGATGATGATGGTGATACACCACAGCCGTCGTCGCTAGGCCCGCACTGAGGCCGAGCACTTACTGCCCCATCAAAAATCCACCTGCATACAATGCACTGAAATCCAAAAGCGAAACAGTCTCGCCTCATAGCCCAGTGCAGATACTGCACACTATGCCTCTAATTACTTGTAATTGAGCGCTGGATACATCGTCTTCCGTGTGTTTTGTTCTATTGTTCCTAGAATCATGATTAGCCGGCTTCGCAAAAACCAAATAGGCTGTAGCCGACTATTGTATCGGTTAAGTGAGCTCAGAAGACCTCTGTACCTACAATCAACTAATCTCGAACTTACCAATCGCCTTGTTAATATTATTTATGAGCCTGATTATCCAGTATGGCAAAGGCTTCTCATCCCTTCCTCTGCTGATCCTTATCCTGTGCCAATATTTGCAGTAGAAGTCTTGCTCCCTTCCATCGCTGCCAGAGCCTTCCAAGTCTTTGTTGGGAAACCGAATCAGTGGTAGAAAGAATATTTTACATGCTAAAATTATATGTTCATTATCTAATCCGCCAAACTTTTTCGCGTCTTATCGCAAATGCATTAGATCTGGGTAGCAATGTTAATTCATCATCAATTCAGCCGTAAAACGGTTACTACTGAATACAGGCCTCCATGGATCTCCATGAGGGGTAGTTGCCATACTCGCCACGCTTGGCAAGCGGGATGGCGAGCGCAGTACGGGATTTTGATATACGGAAAGACGCTGCTGCCCATCTTCCTGAGGTATCCCTTAGGGGTTCTTACTGCATCCACGGGCATGAGAGAAGGGGTAACATTCTACTGCTGGCACCCCACGGCCAGCAATATTAATTATTGTCCGTCAATTGTATTTTGTTCAGATTCTTTTTTGCTTTGCATAGCTGACTCTGCATAAACCATATCTATCCTTAGAAAACTGAGTGCGTAAGTCCTAATAAAGATCAAAATAATGACAGAGAGAAATAAACTACCGTGCCGGCAGTAGAATGTTAACCATCCTCTCATGCCCGTGAATGCAGTAAGAGCCCGATAAGGTATACCTCCGGAAGATGGGCAGCAGCATCTTTCAGTGTATCAAAATCCCGAACTGCGCTCGCCAACCCGCCTGCCAAGCGTGGCGAGTATGGCAACTACCCCTCATGGAGTTCCATGAGGGATTATGTGCCTGACCTGTGTTCAGTAGAGGTCGTTTTACGATTAAAAAAAACTGGAGTGATGCGATGAAATTGTGAATGTAGACGGTAGGCAGGCGATGAAGCTTCCTTACCGGAGTCTGCAGTGATGGAAAGCATTCCCAGCATGTCCTTCTCGTCGTTCGGCTTCTCCTCATCAGCGCCCAGCACCACTATGCTGGAGCCGGAGCGGCGCCGAGGCCTGGAACGTAGACAAAATAAATTTAGACTTTGAGTAGAGCCCCGGGTATGTCAAGCATGTACATATTTAAATATTCTATTCGAGTTCTTGTATCGGAGGCCAAGACACACTTCGTGTCCCTGAGCCAATGTAGTAAGTAAGTAAATATTCTATTGTATCCCTGAAGGAAGTGAACTACTTCCTTCAGGGATACAATAGAATATTCCAGTCGTCGCCGCCGCGAGCTGTCGTTGTTGATTTGGTCGACAAAATATGTTGGTTAGCCTAAATAAATAATGGGACATTTGACACAGCTCGACAAAGGAAGCAGTTCATCTTATGGATTATTGATAGAATACTTGATATTATAAGCTGTTACTAGCCACTTTCATCCCAATACTGGGCAAATCTTCGCTAACATACTACGCTAAATTTTAACGAGAATTTGACGTCAAGCCGTCGGTATTAAAAACAGCGTATTCTTCAAACGACATAGTCAGTCCTAAGTTGAAAGAGAACACATGTTCTGCCGACCTCACATTATGGTATCAACTTTATATCCGACCCTTGTTAGCATACAACAATAGATTGTTCCAAAATGCAATAACGGATAAGCTCCAAGTCCCCATTCTCAATTACAGCCACCTGTGCATCATCCGTGACGTCTTAAGGTCGCGCCAGGCTGAGATTGCACTACAATGAGGTTTAGATTTATTTAAATAGACACAAAAAACATCTGAATCTTGGTGTAGTGCAGTCTCGCGACCTTAGGTGTCACCTTTTTAACTCGGAAGATGGGCAGTAGCGTGTTTCCGTGTATTAACATCCCATAATACGCTCACGAACCCGTCTGCCAGGCGTGGTAAGTAGGGCAACTACTCCTCATGGAAATCCATCCATAGGCCTGTGTCATCAGTGGACGTTTTATGGCTTAAAAGAAAGGGGGCGCGAGCCGCAGTAGCAGTAGCGGGCGTATTTTTTTTATACTGCAGCCCCGTTTTATGTACAAGGCAATATTAATACGCGGGCAAAGCCGCGGAAAGCCGCTTGTGAAAGATGAAGCTGAATTATTCTGACGTGACACGACATTATAGTGCCAACATTTTAAGAGACGGTCACGTCGCTGTGCATTTGATGATTTCAGTGCAATGACAGTTATTGTACGTGCTTCGATAAAATAAGTTAACTGTAGGATCATTGTGGATTTATACATTATTGAATTATTTATTGTATTTCTTAATTTAAATTTTAACAAAGAAACCATATTTTATTCGTACGTATCATGAAAATTATAGCATTATCAGTCATTTCATGACACATCGTGGCATTTTTTTTCATTTATTATTATTTTATTAGACTTAATTATTATTTTCTATCTTTTTGTTTAGCTTAGTTAGTTTGTAAGGATTTTGTTTGTTTTTTTCTCTTGTAAAATATGTTTGTGTTTTTTGGTATGAATTAAATAATTTTTAATCTTTAATCTTTAATATTCAGTCAATCATCATCATAATTTCAGCTGTAAAACGTCCACTACTGAACACGGGCCTCCCTCATGGAACTCCATGAGGGGTAGTTGCCATACACACCACGCTTGGCAGGCGGGTTAGCGAGCGCAGTGCGGGATGTTGATCCACGGAAAGACGCTGCTGCCCATCTTCCAGAGGTATCCTCTTACAGCATCCACGGGCATGAAACGAGGGGTAACATTCTACTGCCGGCACCCAACGGCAAATTAATTCAGTCAAATTACTTAATGTAAAATATTTGACATTTCAAATAAAGTATGGATTATATTTTTTTTAAATCGCTCAAAATCTTTCTTATTACCCACTGAATAGTGCTTAGGATTTGGACTTCTAGCCAGCGCAGCGACTTGGTCACGTAGCCAGATAATTTAACAAACATGGCGGCCACTAACTTGGTCTCAGTGAGTTTACCCTCACCCAAGAATATGGGCAGTAATTACATTCTACGGACGCACATCCGGTGCAAGACGAACGGACAGACCGTGACGTAATGCGTTTGTATGAAGGAGAATTTCATTTTCTTCGAGGTCACGTGATATTGGTGGCGATTCTGCTATACTAGCTAAAGCTAATTAAATTGACGTAAAACGGACTAAAATGATGTAATGATATAAAGTTATTAAGAAAATGTACCCAATTTTACGCTGACAGTTCTAAATTTAAAAACGTCATATCTCTAATTATAATTAGTTTTAGGAAGTGTAAAACAGAATCGACACCATTGTATCAGTTTTTGTCAATAGAACGAACAAGTGAGAGCGTGACTCGCGAAAAGGGTTCCGAAATTAGAAGATCGTATATATTGATAAAACATCTATGCTAGGCAGTAGGACATTCGGCCATTTTAGTAAATGACTTACGTATGTATATACATATAAAGTAGTAGATTATTTAAAACTTCAATGCTTTTTTCTTCAAACTTCAATACTGTAAGAAAACGAAAATCCCGAATTACAGATATTTTCCTTTACTCGTGCAGCAAAAACTCCCACAAATTTCAGAGACGTGAGACTTCTGGAAGTGCCCTAGAGGTATCTATTTTTGTCATTTTCATACAAAAAATGTACACTTGTTGTTATACTCGTAACTTCTGAATTCAACACAGTCTTTGTAATAGTGTACCGTTTTTACCCTTTGGGTACGGAACCCTAAAATGAGTTCTTTTTGATTTCTTTTAAAACCACATTAAAAAGCATTTGATAAATTCTCAAAGATCCTTTGCATAAACGGTCGCTTTTAAGCTTTTATTTGAAACTGTATTAAAAAAAAAATATTAGTACTTAAGAATAAGTTACTTTTTTTTGTTTGTGTTTAGTATAATAATCAACATACATTATTGATTATTTCGTGAAATTGTTTAATGCCTATGTCTTAATAATTATTATTATTATCCTATGTCTTATTAACTTCGATGTCTTCTCTGTGGTCGGTGTTGCGCCCTGTGGAGGAAATATGGCGCCACTGAAAATCAGTGCCGTGTTCTCACGGCGTGTGCTGAGTTGGTGACCAATTTATGTCTCATAAGATTTTTATTCTGTAAAATAAGTAATATTAATTTACCTGTGTAACTATGAGTCGTAAATAAATAGTTGCTTATTAATTACTTTATATATATATTCTTATAAAGGAGTAACTAGTAAGTTCCGAAGTAGTCAGTTCCTTACGAACTTAAGGTACCTACCTAACCCAGAACCCTTCATTTTAGACCCAAATGATAAATAAATATGAAATAAAGAGAAAGCACATAGTTCTAAGATTTTATTTTTTATGTATACATTTTATAAACGCCTAGTGTTGGGCGTCCATATAATAAATAAATGATATACATAAGTAAAGTTTTTGATTTTATTTCTAAAAGAAATAATAAATTTTATACGTTCACAAAATGGAACGTAAATGTCCCAATATCTGTGTTGATAATAATACCCGATCAAAGAACTCGATTGCCATTATAGGCGTGGAATGGTGCCAGCGCTAACCCTGCATTGGGAAATAAAGTCCGGGGGGATTTATTTAGTCAGAGAAAATACGGGATTCCTACAAATCCCGGAGATTGTCGATTGCTTTGCGATTGCGACTTGATTGAGTGCGGAGTAAGTGATAGATATTATTGAGAGTACTTTTACTGGTTTAAGTTGTTTTAGCAGATACATTTACATTATGTGCATATAGATTACGCGCAACTAAATAAAAAAAAACGTATTATTCCTTCAATTAGAATAAAAGACATAAAAAGTGAATAAAGGTCTATCATGAGTTTTCACAATGAATACTAGCGACTGTAGTTTAAAAAAAATTAAAACGTGTACAGCGCCTCTAGCGGATAATTTGGTACTAAAATACGCAGTAAACGTTACTACAGCGACTGTAGTTTGGGCTTCATTTGCTTAGAATTTGGTACTGTAGTAACGGCAGGCGATCTGACAGTGACAACTATTGTGACATGGTAGACACAAAGATAATAAGATATCACAATAGATAAATATAATAATAACTCTCAAATACGTATCGAATTAACGTTATTATGACAGTTACTACGATATTTATCTATTGTGTTATTTTATCGCCTTCACAAGAATTAGGCCCCAGATTTCGTACCCACTAGGAGTTCAAGTGATGACATAACATTATCACTTGAACACTATGATTGCAACCTAGCAATAGCAAATATTTAACTGAGACACGAAGGAATGTAGCTTTTATAATAGTTTTAGTCACGTAAAGTAAAATATGAAACAAAAGTAAGCTAATAATTAATAATATACCCGCTATTTACATTATAACAAGCGAACCCGCTCTGACTTCACCCGAAATAATTATAAACATTAACCTGGAACACAAGCCACATTATTTATATATTTTAAATATTTATATGTTTATGTACTTATGTACTTATGTTTTAATATATATGGTATATGTATTATTGTTGATATATTTTATTTGTACCATATTTTATATATTCTTGTTTTCAATTAATATTTATTTATAAACTTTTCTTACTGCTGTTATTAGTGCTCTTCTATTTTTTTCTTGCACGTCGAGGTTGACTGGTGGAAAATAAGTCGACCTCTGTACTACATTGTTTTTTGTGCACAAATTATTAAACAAATGAACATAAAATTATGTAAATTATCTTAAAAACCGCATCAAAAGACAAAATACTTCAACAGACTCTGAAAGCTATAAAGATGGTTGAATATGTAATAGGGCCGTATTCGATAACCCCGGGAGCCAAAGCTACCCCATCACTAGCAAGGAATTGCCAAACAAAGCAAATGATTATCTCGCCTAATCCCGGGCTCACGTTCATTGCACGCAATTGTATAGGGTTAAGTAATAGGAAAATTTCTAATTGAATACATTTTATTCAATCTTATTTTAGCAGTGGGATGCCGGCGGTGGAATGTTACCCCTCCTCTCATGCCCGTGGATGCAGTAATATGGGCAGCAGCCATGAGGGAAGCCTATGTGGTAGTGGACGTTTTACGGCTGAAATGATGAATCTTATTTTGATTTCAGCGTTTTATCTCAAAATACACTAACGGTTAAAAGCTCAAAGTTGGCATAAAGTAGCTACTTGGCTCATGCTCTCCTTCTAAACATCTGCAGATCCTTCGGCTATGCTTTATCCAATTTAAATGTGTCTTGTTCTTCTTTGGTAAATTGACTATTCGATATAGCTTTTTGCTCTATTTAATTAAACACTTATTGACTTTGACTTTTCAAGGAGTTCAGCTGGCTAGGGTCAGTGTAGTGTCATGGGGACAATGTACAATACGCCCCAACGCGGGGCGTCGGTGGAGATCTGGTATACCCCACCATTATAAGAATTAGCTTGTTGGAATTCCAATAGAGCTTCATAGCTTCGGCCCGCTGCATCGCACGCGTTGTACCCGGATAAAAAGTAGCCTATGTGTTAATCCTGGTCAACACCTATACGTGTGCAAAATTTCAGCTCAATCCGTAGCCGAGTTTTTAGTAGAAGAGGTAACAAACATCCATACATCTATACAAACAAACTTTCGGCTTTATAATATTAGTGAGATAGTTTGACTGGCAACACTCTCATGGCATTCCGTCTCTGATAAATTATCTCAGCCGTAGGACAACTGTTCACGTCCACTCCTGGACCACGGCCTCCAAGATCATGAGGGGTGGTCGCCATACTTGCCACGCTTGGCAAGCGGGTTGGCGAGCGGTTACGGGATGTTGATTCACGGAAAGACGCTGCTGTCCATCTTCCGAAGGTACCCCTTGGCAGATTCTTACTGCATCCATGGGCAAGAGAGGAGGGGCAACATGCTACTGCCGGAACCCCACAACAACAAATAAAACTTCGACAAATAAAAGCACATATTAAAAAAATATGTTTAAAATAATGACGTCTGTTATGTATACAAGGTTATCTAAAAAAGTTTCCTATGCAAAGCGCGTTGATATCTTTTGTATGCACAATTATATAATGTAAAAAAATCTAAATGCCAAAATCCATAGTATTATTTAAAAAAAACTGAGTGGATAGTTATAGGCGCTGGGCAAGCCTAAACCATCTAATAATGCCCCAGACACTGCAGCTTCCCGTCAGCAATAATCAGTTATAATAAAAAAAATTAGTATAACTAATGTTACGTTTATTATATTATTTATAGATTTAGAATTATTATTAACAAATATTTAACCGGGTATTTTATCGCGTTATTTACCTTTATTATTGCCCGCGTTACCTTTATTATTAAGGGTAATAATTAATAATAAAGGTAAAACTGGATAAATACCCGGTTAAATATGTGTTAATAATTTGTCGTTATCGCGAAAGTTTAAAAAAGACTATTAGAATTATTACCTACCATCTAGTAAAATATTAATTCTGCTGTGCCCTAACAGGCACACTAGCAGGGTGCATGACATTGTATAACAACTAATTTAATTAAATAATATGAATGGTGGCCAAGGGATTCAGTGCGACCAAGAAGCTGAAGGAGTCAAATGGTCAAATGACATCGTTAGTTCCGTTGGAAACCGGTGGATACCAATCGCAAGGGACCGGAAAGAATGACGCATTCAAGATTAGGAGGCATTCTGACGATAATATCGTAATAGTTTTCTAGAGTAGGCGCCCAGATCTTGGCATTCTTTACGTAATGCCCATAAGAGTTCATCATTTCAGCTGTAAATAGTCCACTACTGAACACAGGCCTCCCTCATGGATCTCCATGAGGGGTAATTGCCATACTCACCACGCTTGGCAGGCGGGTTGGCGAGCGTAGTACGGGATGTTGATACACGGAATGACGCTGCCGCCCATCTTACGAAGGTATCCCTTAGCAGGCTCTTACTGCATCTACGGGCATGAGAGGTGGGGTAACATTCTACTGCCGGCACCCCACGGCCTGCCATAAGAGTTAGTTTGGCTTGAATACGATTTCGATTTGTCGCAATTTGCTTTCATGAGTAGGTCCCCAGGCGATCAAGAGTAGGCCCCCTTAAGCCAAGTATTAATATTTAGCTAACTAAAAAGGTTGAATAAGGCGGAGATTGGCCAAGAACAAGTGAACCTTTACATCCCGACCCTAACAACAAGCCCACGAATTTATATTTAATTCAACTGCGGAAATGAACACCCCCTCAAAGTTCCCCTCCGTTTGCTCACTCGCTCGTTACATTACGGTCAAGGCGCCATGTTTTATTTATTTATTTAAGTTTATTTGGGAAAACACACAGAACAATATTACAATCTAAATCTTAAATATAAAGTATTACACAATCCAATAAAGTTTCCACTAATTTTTAAAACTTATATACGAAGAATTTGGTGGAAATAATGTTATACCTACCTAAATTTTTTTTTTTTTTTTTGAATTTTTGAATTTGAATTTGAATTTGAATTTAAACAAAACATAAAAAAATAAAAAATTTATAAGAGTTAATACAATTACAAAGGATTGATATGCTACTTGATTTAATTACACAATTAAATCAAGCGCAACAAGGCAATCGGGGTTTCTCTACGGGATCGAATCAGAAAGGAGATACGTAGAAGAACTCGGTTCATTGACATAGCCAAACGGATCTGAAGTGGCAATGGGCAGGCGATGTAGCTCGAAGAAAAGATGACCGATGGGGCCGAAAAGTTCTCGAGTGGAGACAACGAACCGGCAAGCGCAGCGTAGGACGTCCACCAACGAGATGAGCGGATGACCTGTTTAGGTCTGCAGGTCGTCCTATGTAGTGGACGTCCTATGTTTGAAATGATGATGATAAATTGATTTAATGATGCTTTAATCAATATTTCAGCCGTAGGACGTCCACTGGTCCTCCCTCATGGATTTCCAGGTATAGCGGTTGGAAGCGAACTGCATCCATTTTTAAAATCTTGATCTTAGATTAGAAACAAAAAAAAAGCTGGCAGGCGGTTTGCCGAGCGCAGTACGGGAAATACGCAGAAAGATGAAGACGCTGCTGCCCATCTTCCGGTGGTATCCCTTGGCAAAACAATCCTCTCATAAACATCACATTACATCATAATCATCATTTCAGCCATAAAACGTCCACTGATGAACACAGGCCTCCCTCATGGTTCTCCATGAGGGGTAGTTGCCATACTCACCACGCTTGGCAGGCGGGTTGGTGAGCGCAGTATGGGATGTTGATACACGGATAGACGCTGCTGCCCATCTTCCGGAGGTATCCCTTAGCAGGCTCTTACTGCATCCATGGGCATGAGAGGAGGGGTATCATTCTACTGCCGGCACCCCACGGCGAACATCATAATGATGATAAGTAAAAGACCGTATTATATGTATACAACATAAAAGCTTGCTATATGCATGCAGCATGGAACTTTATGACTATTAATGTACATATAATAACAATCGTATTATATTTCTGTTGTGCATTTTGACACTCGTATTATTTAGCACATAGGTAATCGAACTATTTGGACATTCAGTCATATGAACAGAAAGTGCTTGATATAATGCTTGAAAATTGACAGAATTTGCAGAATATAGGGACCTAAAACGAAAAGAAGTCAGTTGTATATATATATTTATTCTAAATCAGCGTACCAGTAGTAAATTATCGATTAAAAGACGATATAAAAGATTCAGTAAAATAACATTACAATAAAATAATACATTATAACTAGATCACAGGTAAAATATGCTATTACCACTGAGGAAGGCTTTAATATGCAATCCGGTCTTCAATGATAATAAACCACAACCTATCAATCTGCGGTAACTTAATAGCCAGTGCAAGCTACAACATAGCTAAAGAGAAATAAAATGTAACGGCAGGCTGATTACGCAGGTATCTCGCAACAGGATCATCGCGGTCAAACTCAAATCTTGTATTTAGCAAACAGCAAGGAACGTTATGATGATAGCGACATTTACGCCTGTTGCAAATCTGTCGCGAGATACGTAATCAGCCTGCGGGTAACGGCTGATTGCATCCGTTGAAGCGGAACAATAGAATAATCATTGTATCGGTCGCCCGAACGCATGTTCTATTAGATCGAGTAATGAATCGAGATGATATACTCAATAATTACCGCATGATATTGGCCTCGTAAGTCATAACGAAGACGATGATTCTATTGAACATGAGGAAACTTAAGCTTTGTATTTTTCAAAGATTAGGAACGCCCCACGGTTTCACTCGCGTAGTTTCCCCGGGGATAGAATATACATAGATTAAGTTTGTTTATAGTAATAAATATAGCCTATGACAGTTACCCAGGGATAATGTACCATTCTAATGGTGAAAGAATTTTGAAAATCGGTTCCGTAGTTTTTGAGTTTATTCGTAACAAACATTACAAATATTTTCTCTTATATATACACAGCATTGCACGTAACGACTCATTTGTGAAATTTAACATCTAGTGCCTTTACATCTAGCGTCTAGCAACTCATAATGTATGGGATGCTGCAGTACCTGAGACATTGAATTTATATTGTTAAAGACAATCAAAGACAAAGTCAAAACAAATTCATTCGAACCTAAAGCCGACATAAGAAACAACACATTTCCCAGCACCTAAACCGGGTTGTTCAAGCTAAGAGGGTTCTTAGCTTATTCTTTATACCTAACTATAACTAAAAGGAATTCTAAGACGGTGCGTTTGATGTTCCACGGACTGGCAAGCGCAGCGTAGGACGTCCACCAACAAGATGTGCTGACGACCTGGTAATGTATGCAGGCCAGCGGGGGATGCAGGCCGCTACCAGCTTTTCTTAAAGCTGCACTTTTTATACAATTTACACCTTATTTTTCATCTGCCATCCTCATCCTCATCATCCACAACCTAGTGTGGGTGAAGTCACCCACTGCTGAGTGTAGGCCTTCCTTAGTTTGTGCCAGTCCGATCCATCGTTTGCCCGCGACTTTATCAACGTCGTCTGCCCATCTCGCTGCCGGACGTAACTAAGTGTCTTAGGATCCTATGGTTAAAATAAACAAATGAATGAATTAATGGACGACCAACGTCTCTGTATCCTTGTCTCGGCCATCATTCAGTTCATTTGCTCAGCTAGCCTAATTGTCTACTAATCGAATGATTTTACAAGATACCATTTACTACTTGCAATTGATAAAAGTACCGCTGGAATGTATAGCATTTAAGTTACTTCTTTCAAGTAGCAAGTTAAAATATAATTTTACTTCTCCATAAATAATATACTAAGAACAACAAAACTGCCAAGAATCACAACTACTATTCACCGAAAGGTCGGAAGGGACTCCCACTCATAAGTAGAATAGGTGTCAGTTGATAGAGACTATACTGCTTTACGCTACTCGGGACATGTCCGGTAGTTGACATCACTATTGAGTTATAGAAATGTGTTTCCATCGATATGGGAACGAGCCGATATGAGCTCAATGGGGGAATAACATAAATATTTTATAATGGTTTTACCATTTCCATTTTTCGAATTGAAACAGTCATCATCAAATTCAGCCGTAAAACGTCTACTACTGAACTCAGGCCTCTCTCATCTACATGAGAGGTAGTTGCCATAGTAACCACGCTTAGCAGGCGGGTTGACTAGCGCAATTCGGGATGTTGATATACGGAAAGACTCTGATGCAAATGATTTTCTTCTGATGCCCATCTTCCGTAGGTATCCCTCAGCAGGTTCTTGCTGCATCCACGAGCATTTGAGGAGGGCCCACTATCTACTGCCCGCACCCCACAGCAAATTAAACAGTGTTGTGTAACTCAACACCATCCCACCCTAAGAAAGTGTTATGGACTCGATAGACTTGTAGAATATTGTGTATGAATATTTTTTTTGCGAATTCTTTATATAAGCAAAGTTTGGCAATACCGCAAGAAATGGAACCTTATTAAATCCGCCTAAACCGTCCCACTGCTGGGCAAAGCCCAAATCCTTCCACTTGTCCTTATCAAAAGATCGATGTCCCCAATGTCTCCGGATAGTGTAGTAAGATCGTCCCGCCATGGATACCAGTTTTATATGCAATTTTAACCTTAGATTAAAACAATTCCATTTTATCGAAAGACAGTATCGCACTACTATTATTAGACAACTTATTATAGCTCGGACCGTGACGTGAGCAGAATCGGAAGGGAGCCGCCCCAACTCCGGAAAAAGCTACTTTATTTCAAGAGATTTGAAGTATTGATTTGCGCAAAGTCCAACGCTCAGAAGTTTAGATTTCAAATCAATGAATGTGTGTGAAGTTGGAAGAACTTTGAAATCTCTTTAATATGGACCTGATCTTTCCTCTTCAACCAATAAGAGCATGGTTACACCGTGGGCTGCCGGCAGTAGAATGTTGCCTCTCCTCTCTTCCCCGTGGATGCAATAAGAATCTACCAAGCTCTTTTTTTCTCTCTTCAGCTCCTTCTTTTTTTTGTAGTGTCTGGGACATGATTTGATGGTATTCTAGTAGAGTTTACCAAATTATCAGCAAAATTCTTGAAACAATTGTCGAATACGTGCGTCTGATGTAGATTTACTGACACAAGGTGCATAGCACAGATCCTGTGTGGATCTAAGGTGGATCCTGATATGAAGACCTGGTGAAAGGCTATTGGAAGTGGGCCAATTGCACCTATTAAAGCCCGCGCCAACCCGTGAAACGAGCGCGCAGTGAAAATGCACATTAGCATAGCTATTGAGTAGCTAATAACCATAGGAATAGAAAATTCCGGAGAAGATATGAGATTTTACGGAAAAGTCAGAACTACACTGAACGTCTAATGATTCATCATTTCGCCCGTAATACGTCCACTACTGAACACAGGCCTCCTTCATGGATCTCCATGAGGGGTAGTTGCCATACTCACCACGCTTGGCAGGCGGGTTGGCGAGCGCAGTACGGATGTTGATAAACAGGAAGACGCTGCTGCCCATCTTCCGGAGGTATCCTTTAGCAGGCTCTTACTGCATCCACGGGCATGAAAGGAGGGGTAACATTCTACTGCCGGCACCCCACGGCAATGATTAACGAAGGCTAACTTCAGTAAAGAGCATAGCAATTGAGGTGGTAATAACCAGAGGAATAGAACATTCCGGATAAGATATGGGATTTTACGGAAGTCTCAATTACACTGAACGTTAATGACCACCGAAGGCTAACTTCATTGAAGAGTTTACAACCGTGACACAAATGGGCAACAAAGTTATTGAAATTTTATTCCCGTATTCCCACGGGAACGGGAAGTACGCGAGTGAAACCATAGAGTGCGGCTAGTCGTTTATAAGTTGATAAAATCAGTGGAAACTTTATGGATTGTGTTACTTTATAAATTTACTTATTAAAGCTTTAGGTTGTAGGTATTATCGTTCTGTGTTCCCAAATAAACACAACGTTCACAGAGATGAGTTAGTGGACATTAAGTTATACTCGCAGGTAAATAAAAAAATATTTTAACAAAATGTGTGATTAAAGGAGTAGGATAACGATATTGAATAAAAAATATCTAACACAGAATGCAACGATAGCAGTTATTTTTGAACTGCAAGTTTAAATTTAAAAAGAGTGAGTTCAAAAATATCAGTATTAGAAAACATGTCATTATTAGAGTTCATAGATCGCTTAGCTTCAGACGTATTTACCTGTTCTTTCCTCTGACCATGGACCAAATAAACACATTTTATTTGGTCTATGCTCTGACTAATAGCTGGCTAAGCTGAGAGTATGGTATAGGTGCTAGGCAAGCTTAATCCATCTAGCAATGTCCCAGGCACTGCAATTTCCCGTACAGCGTGATTACCAGCTTTGTAATTTTTTGCTTTACTTTGCTGACGCTGTATAAATCATCTTTAATAGATGCAAAGGCCTTGCTTTTTTTAGATCGGTTAACAAAGGAATTCAGCGCATATTTGGTTCAGGTTGTGGAATATTTGCAAATTAAATTGGAGCTCTGGGGATAATGAAGACCGCGTTTCTTCGGCAACTTAGAAATAGGCTAGTCTTATAAATAAAGCTATTATAGGGATATCCCACTAATATTATAAACGCGAATGTATGGATGTTTGTTACTCTTTCCGCAATAACTAGACTGAGCTGAAATTTTGCTACATTTTATTCGGGTACGACGCATGCGAAGCGGCGGTCATAAGCTAGTTCCTTATATAGATATTTATTCAATGTTTATGGAAATATGCTACATGTATTTAATTCTAACTGAAATCTAATCTGACGAACTGCTCAAAGGTTCACAGACAGAACAGATTACATAAACATTGAATAAATTAGGTGTTGAAAGGATTGCCCCGGCGCGGGCGATCCGGAATTGGCCCCTATCACCCCTATTCCACCTTTAATGTTCAGCATACAACCCCTATTATCTCGCGTTCGAGGTAAGCAGAGCACCTGAATGGGAAATCTAATGCGGTTTTCACGTTGGTGTAACGTTTTCATTTTGAAGAAAAGTATCGTTTCTACCTTTGGTTTGTACCGGTTGTAGGAAGTTTCCACCTCGTAACAGTGTTTCATGATTTTAGTAGCACAGGAACCCTTTGGAAAAAATACTACGTCTCGGAAAAAATGCAAACTTTTGTATTAATCATCATTACACTTTTCATACAATTACTGTTTACTTACTACTTACTTCACTGTAATAAGTTAATGCGTTCCCTCAGTGTTGGAATCTGAACATCATGCCTTTTTATTTGATACCACACTTACAATGAAAAATTTCATTTAATCCGCCCAATGGTTTTGGTTTGATAACAAACCCCCATAGTTAAAGTCAGTGATTAAATTAATCAGGTTACTGGCGGTTTTTTGACATATTTTTATACGAAACGGTCAGAAAATTATCAAACCTCCAAGTGTTTAAAAATCGACGTTTAAAGGAAAGTATCATCAGGTTTAGTCTTTTTAAGTTTTGATAAAAAATATTGAAATTCTAAATATTTTTGTAACATTTTTGTTTCAGGTTGAATTACATATTGAAAGGTATAATTATGAATGGGAAAATCATCCACCATTGATACTCCAACGTATCAGATAAGGGAACAAAAGTCACGTTGGTTGCAAACAAAGTGAGAAACAGGTATTTATGCAAATAGGCCGGAGCTGGTAGTTCAGGTTTCTCCGGAAATGGACTTATTGATGCGACGCGTGCCTTGCGCGACGGAGATGGTTATGTCGTCTCTTTCCTGACAGCTGATAACTAAATAAATAATGCAGGACAATTCACACAGGATCATCTAGCCCCAAGCTAAGCAGAGCTTGTGTTATAGGTACTATAGATGACTGATATACTTAATACATTTTAATACATAGGTAGATACATATTTTTTATTATATATAGAAAGGTCAAAGGTCAAAAATAATATTTAAGGTCACAATAACTCCGGTCCATGTGATCCTAGGGTCACCCAAAATCAATCAGTACCCTTCTCTCATTAAGACGGTGCTAACAAAAAAGGTTTGATTTAAATCGGTCAACGCGTTCTGTTGTAATCGTCTCATGCACAGACAGACAGACAGACAGCGCTATGCATATTAGGTGGCTTCGCCCTCTAATAAGTTTATTTAGTGACAAAAGATTATGTATATGTATGTATATATTCTAAGCTGCTAGTACTCTGCAGGACCACGACGAAATATATCTTGAAATATCTATCGTCTGGATCTTTTCTGCTTTCATAAAATTGCGTGATTTAATCATATCAAACTGTAGGTACCAAGCATGAAGAGGAAAAAAGAGTCCATAACATATCGAATATCACTTGCAGTGTTTGGCTTCTCCTATGATTGTGGATCCAATTAGCGGGTTAATAATTGGATTGGCAAATTATAACTGTGTGTTATTTATGCTTTTCGATAGTTTCTCTTATTGGGTGTTACTATGTTTTTAAACCGAACGGGATTTCACTTCTATTATACAGAATGAAATAATGTAGATGATTTATTGATTGTCAAAATCGATAGAAGATGGAATATAGTAAAAATAAAATATAGTCAAAATAGATAGAAGATAGATGGAGAGTGCCTGGGCGGACGATCACTTATCTGGTCCGTGCTAATACAGGCACTAACGGAACTGTTAATGGTACTCTAACGTACGGTGCTGCGATCGTATGTTTTATAAGATCGAGTTCATAAGCCATACCAAAGCTAAACATCCAAATCTCTGAATTAATCGTAGATGCCTAAAGACAAGTCACAGCTGCCGAAAATACTAATGTTCAACCTTGGTAGTAAGGTTTTTTTATGTATTTACATGCTTATTATAAACAACTAGAAACCACTAAGATTAAGTTCCTATGTTTTTCGTGTGTCACATAAGTACCTAATAGTTACAAAATAAGTAACTAACTCCATGGAGTTAGCTACTTATTATTATCTATACAAAATGGTATTAAGACGATAAGATTAACATAGTAATAAAACACAAAAGGATAAAAAAATATGGAGAGAAACTACATATAAAAAGCGTTGGTAACTGGCACATCATCACGTGTCTCGCGTCATCTCTCGTCAACAGATGTTTCACATCAAATACATAAATGACATTAATAACAAAACAAAATTGCTGATGATAATCAAACCTGCCCCTTGCATCTTCTGCACCCACTGTGACAAGGAGTTCGTAAGTACTCATAATATTTACTAGAGACAAGGAATCGGGGAAAACTTGGTATAGTTTATGTTGTGGCTGGGTGAAATTTGACCCAAATTCCTGATGTGAAATGTGGCCGCCTTGAACCTTATAAAACGTAATATGGCTGGTAGGAATTTTATTAGCTAGCTAGATATTTAATTAAAATATACAAGCAAAATATTTACGAGTACAATGGACGACATGTTACGTACAAGTACATGTTCATAATAGTCATATTTATCTTTAAGCATGATGACAGGGTATGCAAGTAAACATGTTTTTGGTTAGTCAGTTAGATAAACTTTATTAATATGTCATTGACAAACTAACAGGTTTTTATGATCTAAATTGCAGTCTTTCGTAACTAACGTTTCTAACTTGATTAATAGAATATTTGTTTTGTTTAGCAATGTCACATGGAAACATATCCAGACCCGGAACAAACATTTGTAGAAAAGTAAAGTTCGTATCGTTACCATTATTTAGGATTTAGATAAGGCTCCTTAGGATGACAATAAATCTACCAACCTTTCGTCTGCAACATCCGCTGCAAACAAATCACAAAACAACATCTTTCTGTACATTTGACACATCACACTTTTATTGCAGCACCGTACACATCTTTCGAAAAACTCCCGTAAAACTAGATTTAGTGCGCGGAGATGCGATCTATTTATAGAATATTTATTTTTTTCGTCTTAAGAAATCTAACTCATTCACTGACTAATCACAAAACAAACGGTTTTAATGTTATCATTTGGTGTATTTCGAGATCGTAGATTGTGAATACCGACGAAAAGGGCAATAGAAAGAGAGATAGATAAAAATACCAGCATAATCTAGATTTTCTATCTGATGCCTATAACGTTGGAAATCTCAAGGATCTAGAGGCTATAAATGGTAAAGGAAAGTAGTATGAAAAATGCACGGGCATTAAAAAAAAGAAGGCGTTCACTGTTGTATGACACAGAACACGTGCCTGTTAACAGGTATCTCGGCACCGACTAATTGTTCAGCTGATAACACCACTGATAACTGCTTTATGCGATTCGCCGTGGCACTAATATCGATTTGCGTATGGTAATCATTTGCTTTTATTCGGGAGATACATGTGATCATTTAAAAATATATGACTTTATAAAATATTTTTTTGGTTGTTGACACATATCCCTCCGGAAGATTCCCATCTTCGTTTATGCCAAGTGTGGTGAGTATGGCAACGACCCTCTCGTGATCTTAGAGATTCATGAGGCCTATGTCCAGCAGTGGACGTGGACCGCAGTCCTACGGCTGAGATGATTACAATATTCTACCATTTGTAGCCATATGATGAAAGTGTAAAAAAAAAGTAAGGCCTTTGCATCTATTATAGATGATTTATACAGCGTCAGCAACTGGTAATCATGGACGCTGCAGTGCCTGGGACATTGTTGGGTGGATTAGGCTTGCCCAGCACCTATACCATCCTCTCAGCTTAGTCAGCCATTATTCAGAGGAAAGAACAGGTCAATACGTCTGAAGCTAACTAAGCCGCGGATTTCCTCACGATGTTTCCTTCACCGTTAAAGCACGTGTTAAGTGTGCACATACATTTTTCAAGAAAGAAAAATCCATTGGTGCACGGCCGGTATCGAACCCACGACCTTCGGATTGAAAGTCAGGGGTACATACCACTCGGCCAACACGGCTTGATTATACCAATAACGTGTAATATTAAACAAAAGTAAAAACTAACCACGGCGGGTTTAGAAGAATCCTCCAACATCGCCGGAGGTACAAACTCGACCATTTTCAAGTGTACCTAGTGTAGTAGTTTATCCCACTGTACGCTTCCACTAGAAACGAACCACAATAACACTGCAACGACTCGCGTAATTGGCCGCACCGCCAGACCACTACAACCTACAAAGTGTTTCTGTATTGCTTTTGTTTCACTTACGCCCGCTCGTTTCACACATTTATTTTTGGTTAGAGACTCTGTGCCAGCCACTGTGGGATTAACTTTGTGTGAGAAAATAATGGTCATGGCGAACAGGATTTTAGGCAATTATTACTTTTTAATAACATTTATCATCATCACATGGGGTCGTACGCGTACGTTTTTTCAGGCTAGCAGACCTTTTGCATTTACTTAGGTGATTTATAAATCATTGGGAACTGATGTCTGAGACGCTGTAGTGCTTAGGACATGGTTGTGACTTAGTATGGGTTAAGTTTGCCCAGTGTATCCTCTCAGATTAGTCGGCCGTGTCTAGACTAAATATTAGGTCTATTTGTATGGAGTCTATCTAAGACATATTATTATGGTATCATCATCCAAAGACTGACCACCCACTGCTGTAAACATGGTGAAGAGGATTTGGCGAATATTTGTACAGAAATCCTCTGTGCGTGCCCCTTTTAAAACCGAAAGGGGATTTCTAGACAATATTCCCCTTCGTAGGGATCGTCGCAGGGCATTATTGGAATAAGCCTCGGACTAGATCACCCTTAGAATGCGCCATCCACTAAGGTCCTGTGCTAGTCGCATCCATTGACACCCCGCGACGTGAACTATGTCGTCGACCCACCTCGCTACCGGTCTCCCGACACATCTTTATCCCATCCTCGACCACCATTCGGTTGTATGGTATCATCATCATCATCATTTCAGCCGTAAAACGTCCACTACTGAACTAAGGCCTCCCTCATGGATCTCCATGAGGGGTAGTTGCCATACTCACCACGCTTGGCAGGCGGGTTGGTGAGCGCAGTATGGGATGTTGATATACGGAAAGACGCTGCTGCCCATCTTCCGGAGGTGTCCCTTATCAGGCTCATACTGCATCCACGGGTAGGAGAGGAGGGGTAACATTCTACTGCCGGCACCCCACGGCTAATTGCTATTGGTATACATAATTATAATTTAATGTGGCACTGCATTATGAGAGATCTTTGAGTAAAGCTATTCCCAAAATTCACATTACAATCTGTGTTACAATCACCAAGAGTGTACACAAAATAATAACAATAGTCTCAAGTGTCCAGAGAAAGTGGAAAGCAAACGTTTGCGTATTCTCGACCAGCTGCCGCGAAATGTGTGGACTATGCAGAGGATTCGTTACGTGGTGAGCTTACCCACATACATTATATGCAATACGCATGCAGCGTGCAAGCACGTGTCAAGTTTGAGGAGTGTGTTAGGAAATAGTGGTAAATAAATAAATAAATAATGCTGGACAAATCACACAGCATCATCTAGCCCCAAGAGCTTGTGTTATGGGTACTAGATGACTGAATACTTAATACATTATACTACATAGATATATATTTTTATTATTTATAGAAAAACACCCAGAACACCCTGAACAATCTGCAGATCGTACAGACATTTGTCCCGAGGCGGGAATCCAACCCGCAACCTCTTGCGAAAAAAAAAAAGATCGAAGATTTCGACTGGAGCGACTACGTCCAAAACTCCTATCATTCATTTATTGTATTATAGTTCATTTTTAGGGTTCCGTACCCAAATGATAAAAACGGGACCCAATTACTAAGACTCCGCAGTCCGTCTGTCTGTCTGTCACCAGGCTGTATCGACGATCGAACTCTCTAGTTTGCATAGTTTTTTAGAAATCATCGAAAGTGTAAAATATCTTCATAACTTCCGCTATCAGACAAGAGATGGCGCTGTCAACCAGCGGTTCTCCAACCAATATAAACCGCCTTTATCAAATATTATATTGAATGATGGCACGGAATCCTCGGTCCGCGAGTCCTACTCGCTCTTGACCGGTTTTATTTAATATATTTTTTGATTTATGACTATGACACATATTAATACCCTCTGGCAGATGCCCATCTTCATTTTATAACAGCGTCTTTCAGTGTATCAACATCCCGTACTGCGCTCGCCAACCCGCCTGCCAAGCGTGGTGAGTATGGCAACAACCCCTCATGATCAGTACTTAGAGATCTATAAGAGATCCCAGTGTCCAGCTCAGGCCCGGATTAACCTTAGGCCCGCAAGGCCCGGGCCTAGGATCATTCATGGCGGGTCATTCATACCTTAGGGGTATGTTGTGGAGTATTCATACCCCTAAAGTCTGCCTTGCCCGAAAAATTGGCGCATGTAGAAATAAAAGGGGGCTTCGCCCCCTAATATTCATAGCGCTGTCTGTCTGTCTCTCTGTCTGTGTATTTGACGATTACAAGCAGAACGCGTTGACCGATTTACATAAACCTTTTTTGTTAGCACCGTTTTAATGAGAGAAGGGGACTGATTGATTTTGGTGACCCTAGGGTCACAGGGATCGGAGTTATGACCTCAAAGGGTCACCAAAAAATAAAAGTCTTCAAATGGCCGAAAACGTCCAAAAACCCAATAATGTCATTTTTGACCTTTAGTGACCTTTTAAGGCCTTCGTCCCCTTTTCTGGTACCCCCTTACCAATGCTTGTTGTAAGTCAGGAGGGGCCTCAAATACCAATTGCCTGGGGGCCCTGGATCCCTTTATCGGGGCCTGGTCCAGCTGTGGCCAGCTGTTCTACGAGATAAGATGATGATCGCCAAGTCCGTAGTAGATAAAGGCCGATGAAGTCTATAATAATTATACTGCGTTTGACAGCTACGTATTAAAATAATATACTATTTATTCTGGGTGTTCTGGGTGTTTTTCTATAAATAATAAAAATATCTATCTATGTAGTATAATGTATTAAGTATATCAGTCATCTAGTACCCATAACACAAGCTCTGCTTAGCTTGGGGCTAGATGATGCTGTGTGATCTCATCATCATCATCATATCAGCCGTAGGACGTCCACTGCTGGACAAAGGCCTCCCTCATATCTCCAGTTGATTGATCTCTCCATAGATCTCTGTGTGATCTGTCCAGCATTATTTATATTATTTTATATTGATGACTCAGTTACCGTCGCCCGTCAACAAGATTCGCAAGAACCAGGTAGGTATGATGAATGAATAGAACTCAACCTACTCCACAAAGTTTTTGTCTGTAAGTTTGATTGTACCGATCGACTCCCACGACTGATGGGTGTGTCGGCTCATTGTGGTAGTTTACTAGTTGCGAGTAGTGCAGGGCACTGTGGAGGATTACCTACGTTACCTATTGCTCCTTCTGAGGGCCCAATAAATCTAATTAATAAGCGAAAGAGCTTGTTTGTTTGCTTGAACACGCTTATCTCAAGAACTGGTCCGAAATGACCTTTTAAACTATTTGAATTCAAGAAATATCTTACTAGATATTACAGTTTTACGCAGTTTATCGCGCGCATTTTAATAATAGGTGCCTACGTTCATTCTCTCTCTCTTAAGTACTAACAGACGAAATTGAGGCGTATCAAAGAAAAATACAGCTAGTAAGTAAACACTACCAGACACGAGACAAATATGTGAAGAATAACAAGTCTACCGGCGGAGATCGAACCCGCAACTTCTGCATCTTAGTCGGCTGTGGGAATAACGTGAGCCACAGAGGTCGTCAATGGTTGCGACTAGCACACCCCCGCCTGATATGGCTTTAACGAAGAGACTTTAGTCCTAGAAAGCTGTAATTTTGTTTCACGGTTATATAAAATAATCACTGAGATAACATTACAAAAAATGCTGTAGAACTTGTAGAAGCAATAAATAAATAATAATAAATTATTAATTTTTCTTAAAATGTTTCGGAAAACGTAAAAAAAACCTACACCAACTTTAACAACAGGTCTACAGATAACTACGGAACCCTACATAGCGTGGTCCGACACGCACCTGCCCTAATTTATTACATCTAGTATAGATTTATAGAGCGTCAGCAAAGTATCTGTGGGTGTCTTATACAAAAGGACTACCATTTCCTATTCATGTCAACCACAACCCTCAACAAATGGCCAGCAGCCTCCCATCAAAATCTTGGCCACCTAAAACCGTACACGGAGTCGGAAAAACAAACTAAAGAGGAGAATCGATAATTGCTGCAGGCTCTTATACTACACGTTCGATTCATAGAGCAAAACTATGAAATCTGAACCTGAGTCCCCAATGTTAGAGTGCATATTTATTTGGCACTGCCAGTTCAGCATCGTCGATCAAACACCATTGTTGTAACTGTTAGTGGATTGTGTTGTTATCATGTTGGTTTTTAATGCCGCAAATGGTTTCAACCAGACTGTTAGCTTTTTTAACAGTTCAAGGTACCTGTATGTCGAGGTGTAGGGTAATCTCAGAAGCGATTTTTTTTAAGCTTTTTTACCGGCTTAGTTAGCTTCAGACGTATTGACCTGTTCTTTACTCTGAATAATAGCTGACTAAGCTGAGACAGCGTCCCGTACAGCATGATTACCAGTTGCTGACGCTGTATAAATCATCTATAATAGATACAAAGGCCTTACTTTTTTTTTACCGGTCATGGAAAGCATCGTGAGGAAATCCGCAGCTTAGTAAATTTCAGATGTATTGACCTGTTCTTTCTTCTGATTATAGGCCAATAAGCTGAGAAGATATAAAGTACATGTGAAGCCTAACAACGTCCTAGGCACTGTAACGTAAGTAGGCACCAGTTCATCTCAGCCGTAGGACTTCCACAGCAGGACATAGGCCTCCCTCCCATGGGATCATCAGTACTATCATGAGGGGTTGATGCCATATTCACCACGCTTAAGTATGGCAACAATCCCTCATGACCAGGTGGGTTGGCGAACGCAGTACGAGATGTTGATACACGGAAAGACGCTGCTGCCAGCTTTCGGACGTATCCCTTGGTAGATTATTGCTGTATCACGCGCAATAAAGGAGTTGCTTATACATAAAAAAATCATCTAATTGATGTGAAAATAAAACCTGAAATTACCGGTTAATACACATCAGGACGCGGCGACGACCAGTAGAACCTACCACTGCCTTTATTTATTCCTCATATCGATAGGTATAGGAGAATTTGCTTATTGACAAATTCTTGTTAATCAAAAAATCATGAGTCGACTAGACTACAAAAACAATAACACAAGTTAGACTTTGCACTTCAAACTCATATTTGCACAGACGGGCAATTTAGACCTGTGCGAAACTCAAGACAGAGATTTACTTAGTATAAGTATTGTCGGTCGTCCAGCAACAGAAAACGACGACAAAAGCCTTTGCATCTATTGTAGATGATTTATCATCAGTAGTGCCTAGGACATTGTAAGATGGATATGGTTGCCCAGCATCTAAACCATCCAGGTAAGTCAGCTATTATTCAGAGGAAAGAACAGGTATGTCTGAAACTGACTAAGCCGCGGGTTTCCGCGCGATGTTTTCCTTCACCGCTAAAGCACGTGAAGTAAATAAAACAAAAAACAGCGATAAAGTCGTCTGCTTTGTCGTCCTACAATTGTCCGTTCTACCGACCCAAAAACACGTGTCTGCACTCGCGAGCTGAAACGCGTCGATACCGTCACATGTTTGCTATTTGATCCGAATCACTTTGACCTTTGACTCTTCAACTAATCGGGTTGCCACTAATTTAATTTAGCAAATAACATTCATTTTGGATTGCTGTGTGTAGATTAGATAAAAACCTAAACTCTGCGCCAAAAGATCAAGAAGATCAGCGTTGTGCTTATGCTCAACTTAGGCTTTTTGTAACTTTTTTTTCTTAGTTTAATTTGTTATTTTGTTATTTTCTCTCTCTTGTTGTGTCTTTTATTTTTATGTGTTTTGTTATGACTCATAACAAAACACATAAAAATAAAAGATAAAAAATAAAACATTTATTTGTAACACTCATAACTTATGTATGAGTGTTACAACTAAATGTTTTATATATCTATCTATCTAAAAGGACATGACGTCCGAGCAGGCTTTCCTTTCTTGAAAAAATACATATGTGCACTTTTAACACGTGCTTTAACGGTGAAGGAAAACATTGTGAGGAAACCCTCAGACGTATTGTATTGACCTAATCTTATCCGTTAACCGTAAAGGGATACTTGTTTGGTAATGTTCATCAGTACCAAACCCCAAACATATATCTGTAATTTTATTGATGTTCTCTTCGAACATCATTGTCTGTAATCATTAAGATCGGATCATAATTTACCAAGCCTTGGATTGTATGTCATTACCAAGAGAGGTAGGTACGCTCACGATTTATCAAATCAATTATTATTTTAACAATTTCAAATAAGATCAAAAACCAACTTTAGCATAATGATATAAAATTTATAATAGATGAAGCCCACAGCGAGCAGGATCATTAGCTTTCCAACTTAAAAAATATTTTTATTCTTAAAAAGAAAAAAAAAAATCTGTCAAGTGCGAGTAGGACTCGCGCACGAAGGGTTCCGTACCATTATTTTAATTTAACTATTTATTTTAAAAATTAAATATTCTGTAAATATTTCGAGCGTCTACCTGTTGACGTTATTAACATCGAACAAAAAGCGGCAAAAAATCACGTTTGTTGTATGGGAGCCCCTCAAATATTTGTTTTGGTTAATTAAATTATTTATTTTTTGACTATTTAGCATATAATGTTCACTTTTTTGACACTGCCATGCTGTTTTTGCAGTGCGCACAAAAGTTATGCTACAAGCTAGGTCTAAACCTTATTTTTTATTACTTGTGTTGTTAATCTTGTATCGTGTATTGTGTGCCTTAATAAATAAATAAATAAATAAATTGAATTAATTTACAACTAAATATTCTGTTATTATTTCTAGGGTCTGCCTGTTGCCGTTATTAATATTAGGCAAAAAACGGCTAAACAAATCACGTCTGCTGTATGGGATTAAATCCCCCTTAAATCGCGTAGGGTCCCGTTTTCACACTTTGGGTACGGAACTCTAAATATCACAGTAATACTTATATCCATGACTATCAGATGAATTGACTAGGGACTTGTATGGGTTTAAAGAGAACTAGGTACATTTGTTTCAATGTGTGCCGTTTTTGTTCGTGATACGTTTTTAGGGTTCCGGACCAAAATGGTAAAAAGGAACCCTTATAGAATCACTCTGTCTGTCTGTCTGTCTGTCTGTCTGTCTGTCTGTCTGTCTGTCACAACTGGATATCTCGAGAACTACTAATGCTATCGACTTGAAATTTGAAATGGTAAAAGACAACACTTTTTTACTAATAAAGCATATATAAAAATGTTAAAAAGTATTCTAATTTTGAATGCAGGGGGGCGGAAAGGGGATCTCAAAATTTTAAAGTGAAGTTACTAGGCCGTGTGGGGTATCATATGAAAGGTATTCATTTGCACATTAATAAACAGTTTTTATTTTTCCTTTAAGCCGTATTGTTTTTGAGATATTTACAAAAATGTTGAAAAAACGACCGTTCCCCCCCCCTTATCTCCGAAGTTTGCAGAGATAAACCCGTGATATTTTTATTGCTAATAGAAGTGTATGTAAACTTTATAGGAAAATTATAGCGAACTCTCTAATTTGCATAGTTTTTTAGACAAGGGGGTTGGAAGGGGGGTTTTCAAAAAATTTGTGTAGTTACTAGGTGATGTGGGGTATCATATGAAAGGTATTTACTTGCACATTAATAAACAGTTTTTATTTTTCCTTTAAGCCGTATTGTTTTTGAGATATTTACAAAAATGTTAAAAAAATTACCGTTCCCCCCCCCTTATCTCCGAAGTTTGCAGAGATAAAACCGTGATACTTTTTTACCTAATAGAAGTGTATGTAAACTTTATAGGAAATTTATTACAAACTCTCTACTTAGCATACTTTTTTAGAAATCATCGAAAGTGTAAAAATCTACATAAGTTCCGCTATCAGACAAGAGATGGCGCTGTCAAGGTTCTCCAACAAATATAAAACCGCCTTTGTCATATATTATATTGTATGATGGCACGGAACCCTCGGTGCGCGAGTCCGACTCGCTCTTGCCCGGTTTTATTTTATGTCATTTGCTTGCGTTTGACCACATCTTGCCTGATGTTAAGAAATGACGTGGTCTAGGATACGTTCGCCTAGAAGATACCTACATGTTTACCCTTGATTTGAAGATACCCAAATTGTACTTATCGGGGAATACTGAATCGTAGACTTATTTCAATGCACGTGGTTTAAATTTGAGTAAAAAAGCCTAGAGAAGGTCAAAGAACGAGAGGAGACCCTACTATTGTAACTTACTGGCCAATTCGTATTTGTATTTGTTTTGCTTGATTACGCATTCACACACCCATTAATAACACACCCACTCTCACACACACACACACACACACACACACACTCACACTCACACACTCACTCACAATCACATACAGTTAAAAAATGTTATTTTTAATCAGTATCTTAGTTTGTATTATATAAATTCAAATCTAAAAATGGAACTACGCCTGTACTTGTATAGAAGAGGGCGTTGATTATCGCAACACAGTATTATTTACTTCTGCGATTATCATCGTTTATATGTATTCTGTTATATTTAAGTTTGTTCCCAATAAATAAATTTTTATTTTATTTATTTATTCCTGAAGATGGGAAGACAACTTCAAATAGTCGCTATATGAAGACCGAAAGTTCACGACCGTGACTTTAGAGAAAGAAGTCTTGGGGAGGCCTATGCGGAAATCACAACAGGTGACAACAGTCGGAATACAACCGATGTCTGAACATTACCAACTGAATGTCAATATATTGTAAATCTAGTTTTGAGATTGTTATATTAGGGCTATTAAAATTTTAATTGTACATGGTACATTTTTCTGTTATTAGGTTTGACAATATATTATTTTGACTTAATGACCTTTAATACCTAACTTGACATACTTACATATTTTTTCTTTATTTGCTGGTTTATTTACCATTGTGACCTTATTTTTTTGGTTGAAATGCACTTCCAGTATTATATTTGACATTACGTGTTTATTAATGTGTAACTTGTGGTATTATTGTGACTTATAAGTTATAATACTTATTATCAATAAATTACTATTCTGACTATTATTACAAGTAACAAATGCTTCCATGAATCAGCGTCGCAAAATCGCGTTCTGCCCCTCGGCATTCCTAACCGGTATTCTCTAAGTCAGATTCCAAACATCATATTCCTAGATATTATCATTCATTATCACCTCGCACGAGAAAAGTGAACGTGGAATTAATTCGCACTTTCTACGTGCGTCCATTGTTTCGGCGCTCGCCGGCTGTCTCTGCGCAGAATATTCAAAACTTATGTTCCGCTTGCGGCAATTAAAGAATTCGGAGAAATGGACTGTGTTATGCAACTCTAAATTGTGGCGATGAAGTAAGCCATATACATAGTCTAACGTCTTTCTTAAACGTTCGCAATCTCAATAAATTTAAATATCAAACACACGGGAATGATTATATGATGATGAATTCAATTATGTTTTATGTATTTAAATGTGTTTTGTTTTTTATTTGTAAATTGACATTTCTACTTCGCTTTTGTGGCAAAAGAGATCTTGACAGGCTGTAGCTATAAATAAAAGATTGACGTGTTGTTGAAGAAAAATATCTTGGCCAAACTCGCGCACAAAGGGGTCTGTGACACACACTAATACTTAGGCTGGTAAAAAAAATCAAAATCGGTTCAGTAGGTCCAGAGATTACCCCTACAACGTCACAAACTCACAAATCACAAACTTTACCTCTTTATAATATTACTAGCTGACCCGGTGCCCACTTCGTTGGGCGGTAATTTATAGCCTATGACACTCACAAATACTGTGGCTTTCTATTAGTAAAAGAATTTTGAAAATCAAAAGACTTTTCCCTTTTACTGCATATCATTTGGACAAATGGTTAAAGAGATAATACGACATGAGTATAGAACCGCGACCGTGTCGTAATCTATTGAGTGATATTTCTATCAGACGGCTTTTTTCTTAAACAACACGTCAATCTTTTATTTAAGGCTACAGTATCCTGTCAAGATCTCTTTTGCCCCCACGATTAATAAGTCCTAGGATCAAAAATCTCTCTGGTGGGTACTTGAGGAAGCAGCGTTTTTCTCATGGGCAGTTATAAGTTGACTTATATCTTAGTCCGTACTACCACAATACTACCTCAAAGAGACTTTCGAGTTTCTCTCAGAGTCAGTCTCAGTGAGTCTCAGATCTCCTTGCGCTCTCCTCTGAAACTCTCACCTTTAAAATTCCTCCTCACTCCACCTCTTTCTATGAGAAATGATTCACTGTGTAAGTTATTTGTCTGTGGAACGCTCTCCCAGTGAACATTAGAACTGCAAAATCTCTGTTCATTTTCAAACAGCTTCTATATGAATATTATTATCACCATAATTACTTATTTTGTAATATTTTGTAATTCATTTATTATTAGTACTTATTATGTTTATCTTATATACTTTCGGAAAAATACGTATGTACCTAATCTATGACTATTTATTTATGTTAGTTTGATTCCTTGTCCTAATTTTACGCAACGATATAGCGTCCTTTATTTTCCTATCCATCCCAAGGCTGCCTGGAAGAGATCGCTCATAGCGATAAGGCCGCCCTTTGTACTTCTGTGTTATTTTTACCTTATTTCTTAACTAGCTTGTGCCCGCCGCTTCCGGATAAAAAGTAGCCTATGTGTTAATCCTAGTCAACATCTATACGTTTACGCCGTGGGGTGCCGGCAGTAGAATGATACCCCTCCTCTCATGCCCATTGATGCAGTAAGAGCCTGGCTAAGGGATACCTCCGGAAGATGGGCAGCAGCGTCTATCCGTGTATCAACATCCCATACTGCGCTCACCAACCCGCCTGCCAAGCGTGGTGAGAATGGCAACTACCCCTCATGGAGATCCATGAGGGAGGCCTGTGTTCATCAGTGGACGTTTTATGGCTGAAATGATCTATACGTTTGCAAAATTTAAGCTCGATACGTTTGCTAGTTCTTGCGTGAAGAGGTAACAAACCTCCATACAAACAAACTTTCGACTTTAAGATATTAGTGAGATTGTTTATTTTCTCTTTATGTGGTGTACAATAAAGTATTTTCTATCTATCTATCTATATCTCTGGTTGGAACTCCTGAAAGACAATCATCACATGTAAAAATGTTCACCGCCCAACGAAGTGGGGAAGGGTCAGCTAGTATATTATAATTGTAGAAATTAATCGAGCGCAGGACAACCGACACGATAAAGAAAGCTGTCATACTAACGCACAACGTGTGAAAGGCTCATCTTTCACGACACTGGACACTGCTATGGTACATAGCAACCATTATACATAGCATTATATATACTGCCTATCTGGCAACATTAATATTATAGTTTGTTATTTTTCTAGTGTTTAACCACACTAAGGTAGAATATTTTCTAAGAAATTAATAACCTTATCAAAAATTTTACGGTTCCGGTGGGATTCGAACCCATGTCCGTCAAATCGATACTTGACGCTTCCCTAAGCCTCTTCGGTTGCTCAAACCGACTTCACCTTATCAAGAATTTCAGCGGGTCCCTACATGGGTTCTGTAGCTTAGCGGTCAAAAGCGGCCTTTAAATTCCGGCTTAAGAAAGCGTCAACTATCGATTTGACGTGGGTTCGAATCCCACCGGAACCGTAAAATTTTTGATAAGGTTATTAATTTCTTTGAAAACATGAATATTTTCCTAACAAGCTTACTTACAGAATTCTCTTCGGACATTAGGTTAGTCGTAGTCGTTATAGAACTCAAGCGACAACAGATAAAAAGTGTCACTAATATAATAAATTATATATCAATAATATTATTATCTTAAAGCAAAAACTACAAAAAACATTAATCTGAAGCTTTGCAAATATATAATGTAGATCTGGGCAGATGTCATCACAAGCGTCGCAGGACTGACCTGGATAAGATTTGCATTGGACCGTGAAATGGCACAAACATATGGAGGCCCATACCCAGCAGTGGGCGAAGTTGGGCTGCGGATGATGATGATGATAAAAAGTCAAAGTAAGGCCTTTGCATCTATTATAGATATTTATACAGCGTCAGCAGATGACGATAAAACTGTGATTAACACAAATGATACTTTTTGACCAGATACAACGCGTCCGAAGCTGGAGGCAAAAGCTTGTTAAAAATTAAAAGAGGGCAATACCCGACAGGTCATGTCACGTCGTTCGTTTCGCTCGCATTTGGTATCATAGAAGTAAAAAACGGAAAGATCGATTAAAATCAGTGCTTAACTGAAGGGCAAAGGGAAAAGACAAAAATCCTATGTACCATTCGATCACAGCAAGAAATATAAAATCAGAAACTTGTCGACCCACGTCCTGGACTGGATATAGAGTAGTGGGCTAAAGGTATTTGCCCAGCAGTGGTCAGATTATATAAGATAGTAAAGAAAGAAGAAATTACAAAAATATGATTTTTAGATTTTTGAAGGCGGATCCCACCATCAAATGGGAATCGAACATGCCACGGAGAGAAAGAGAGACATAGTTTAGAAACAAAAGACATAATAATGAAAGCCATCCATGTAAACTAGTAGGAGTTTCATAACTATTTATCCAACTGAGTGAGTAATAGGAAGATAAGCTTGTTTGTCTGCGCGCACCCTTATCCTAAAGAATGCCTAAAATGCCAAGCCAAGTGGCTTTAATAACAGTTTGGGAGTGACTTGGCTTATTTATTAGGCTGGCTTATGCGAGGTAAGTAGTAAGTTTACTCGTGAACGGATAACGTTGAAAGATATCAGGATAACGCTCACCTACCTATTTGTAGAACAGCAATAAATGAGAGTTTAAACCCTACATTAACTCAAAAACAACTTCAAATTCAAATTCAAATTCATTTATTGCGAAAATGGGTTACATACAGATGTCAATAATATAAAAGTCCTTCCATAATCAACTTTACAGCATGCAATATTCAATACATTGTTTAAAATTAAAGTAATAAAGTATTTTAAAATCAAATAAATTAATTAGTTAGATAATGTCAAAGCTAGGTATCTATCAAACGATACAAGTTCTTCTAGTTTTGAATAGGTCCAAATATTAATTTTAATTCATGACCACATATTTCAGCACTTACTGCCCCACTGCTGCACCAATAATAAAATTAATAAAATAATAAATAAAGATACTATGGGAACCAGATGATTGATATAATATTTAATAAGTATATCAGTCATCTAGTACCCTTAACACAAGCTTTGCTTACTGAGGGCTAGATGATGCTGTGTAAAATGTCCAGCATTGTTATTTTTTACAGGAAATGCATAGAACCGAGGCAAACATCTGCAGAAATTGCAGAGATTTTTTCCCTCCAGCAGGTATTGAACCAGCAATCTTCTGCGTCTCAGGTGGCATAACTGATCCACCGTTATCGTTAATAATATTGTTAATGACCACTTTAATACAAGTACAACATCGCGAAATTTTCTCTATTTTTTCTATTTTTTGCACCAGGCACTAATCTAGTGTCCACCCAGCTTTACTAACTCTTAAGCATTTGCCGTTTAAGTTTTAATGGACAACACTTATAATGATGGGACTTTGTTTCAAGTTGGGGTTGAGTTTGAAGTTCATTTATTTGATAAAAAGTCTGGAACGTTCCTCATTTTTAAAGCTTGTTAGGTGCATCTGACAAACAAACCCGCGGCTTAGTTAGCTTCAGACGTATTGACCTGTTCTTTCCTGTGACTAACAGCTGACTAAGCTGAGAGGATGGTATAGGTGCTGGGCAAGCCTAATCCATCAAACAATGTCCCAGGCACTGCAGCGTCCCGTACAGCATGATTACCAGTTGCTGACGCTGCATAAATCATCTATAATAGATGCAAAGGCCTTAATACTAGGTGCATCCGCTAATCCTTCCTGTATAATAGGTAAAAAGAGAGTTAGAGAACATTTATTTATTTATTTATTTATTCAAAGTACACTGACATCGAAAGTATTTACAAATTATAAAAAAACACATATGTACATATAGGTATTAATCTGATACAGACGACAATTGAAGTGTACATAGCTTACTCTATTATGTGCGTTAAGAGAAAAAGAAGAGAAAAGATTCAAAGAAAGGCTTCAATTCTACCATTTGATACGGCTATAAAGTGTTATAATAACAACTAAGCGCTGTGAGAAAAAAAAATGATATTTTCTTTGATAAAGATACTGTGCCAAAAATACTTTGTCTATGATGTGACCCGATGACTTGTTAAAGTCTCTTTATAAGACTTATTAGTGTTACAAAAGTTTACAAACTACTATTTTAGGAAGCTTCAGTAATTATGTATTTATATATAACTGGTTTTTATATATACATGTTTCTGTGAAATACCTTATTACTGACTTCCTAAAATAGTACTCTGTAAACTTTCGCGTTCTGTACACATAATTTTAAAACAGATTATCAGGACTTTATAGCGTAATTACCTAATTTTATATTTTCCCGACGTTTCTAGTGCCTTGCAGCCCTCGTGGTCACGGGTAGACTCAAATTCCAGACAACATTTTTTCATTCGGTTCCTTCCAAAGAAGGAACTTGGTTTGTTTAATAAAAAAACAAACCAAATTCCTTAATGATGTTCAAAACCATCTAACTTGTAATGCACTCCTCACTTCCTCAAGAGCATGTAACTCAAACACAATTGAAGTAAACTTCGACCTTCCGAGAACTACCTGATGGTCACAGACGGTATAACAGTTATACCCTCGTATTCCCACGAAATATTTGGCAGCGTATCGAAACCAGCTGGCTAGGGTCGACTCAGGATTTGAAAAGACGGAAGAAATACTCGTAGTCATAGAAAAATTATGACACGGGCTGTTTCATATCCATTCCAGGATTTGGCAAATACTTACACGAAAATTTTAATTTCGTGACATGTATCATGTTTTTGGGGCTGATAATATAATAATAAATATAAACATAATAATAATATTCATTAATCAACTAAACCGTTGCCGTGGGGTGCCGGCAGTAGAATGCAGGTACCCCTCCTCTCATGCCCGTGGATGCAGTAAGAGCCTGCTAAGGAATACCTCCAGAAGATGGGCAGCAGCGTCTTTCCGTGTATCAACATACCGAACTGCGCTCGCCAACCCACCTGCCAAGCGTGGTGAGTATGGCAACTGCCCCTCATGGATATCCATGAGGCAGGCCTGTGTTCAGTAGTGGACGTTTTGCAGCAAGCATGAAATGATGGACTAAACCGTTTACAATTAAGAAAAAAATAGCATAGGATGATCTAAAGATAATCGGAGTCTGTAAGATCAAAATAAATCGAACACAAACGAGTGTCTAAACCTGCAGAAGCCAGGAAGCCATATCATAATTATAATCAAAAAACTCAAAGAGTAACCGTCTACAATAACGTCTGTAAAGACGAATCATCATTCCAGCCGTAAAAAGTCTACTACTGAACAGGCCTCCCTCATGCATCTCCATGAGGGGTTGTTGTCATACTCACCAACCGTGGCAGGCGGGTTGGCGAGCGCAGTACGGGATGTTGATACACGGAAAGACGCTGCTGCCCATCTTCCGGAAGTATCCCTTAGCAGGCTTTTACTGCATCCACAGGCATGAGAGGAGGGGTTACATTCTACTGCCGGCACCCCACGGCTCCAGTAAAGACGAATGAACAACGAGAAATCAACTAAACCGAAACGGAGAAGGAAACATGTACTATATCGAAACGACTAGGATAGAAGTTATAGTTAAACTTGACACTACAGTTGTAAAAGCCGAAAGCCGGACGAAAAACTCAATCCCTAAAAGCACAAAGCCTCCATTCACGGCAGATAAAAAGATAAAAGAAACAACCTCCGCATACCGAGGTAATCTGTGGATTCCCAAAAAGAAGAGATATTGCCCTTTTAAAAGTGCAAGTAAACTTGTTGTTTATTTTTAGCCTGTCGCTATAAAGTCGGCACTGATATTGATCCCTGATCTCAGACTGAATGTGAATTTAAACCATTTCTCCACAGTCATAAAGATTTTTTCATTGTTGTCCTTACTGCATTGACGAAATTTAAAAATCAACAATAAATCAAGATCAAGGTAGGTACTTTAAACTATACAGATACTGAGGATATCCTTAAAATATCAAGATAGGCTAGTAATCGCAAATATAATATTTCCTTTATAAATACTGTTTCTTTTTATAATTAATTTTATTTCTGTCTTCTCTTATAATTACGAGTAGGTAAGTAGTCACACCGGGACAAACTACTGTACAAGTTCATCTGAGATTGGTCTTCGCGATACAGGCTGGACCTCGTGCGAGGACCACTGATAGCTATTAATGTTTATGTTAGTATTTATGGTATTAATTTTTAATGCTTTAGAAATTATTAACTCTGTGTTTACTTGTAATTGATTGTTAAACTTTGTCTGAATAAATATTTTTTTTATATCTAAGGTAAAGAAGTGCAGTAGGTAAGTAACCAGGCTTAACGAATATAATAAAAGTAAAATATTAAAACTTCCTCGAAGAACTTGCTATAAAAGTACTGTAATAAAAGTACAACTATAGTATTATTGTATTAACAGTGAAAAAGTAGCTTACTAACTTTATTAGAACTAATTCTAACGATTGTAAAGAAAGTAAATAACCGAAGAACTGGATGTTCACAGGCCACAGGTACAAGCACAGATTAAACATTACTCCCACGCATGACGTCACAGTGCCCGGAATCGAACGGCGGAATGTACAATTTTAAACGTTTTTTTGTCAAAGTAACCGTAAAAAAATAACAATAGAGTATTGTTCGGGCAATGGTCATAGATAATAATATAATTTGAAACGCTAATACTGTGATATAATTTTGGTGCGTAAATATAATCTTTGAATTTGGACATATTAACAAATTGCTATTAATTAACGAATAAGGAGGAACGAACCTGGATGCGATAGCACACATTCACAGAAGAGAGTCCAAGTATAAGAGGAAGAAAATAATGATGCGTAGATGCCATTGGTGTATTGAATTCACTAGAAAATATTACTGGACCTTCCCAACTGAAGTCTCTATAGCTTTCCTAAATCCATTTAATGAGCAAAGTAATTATAAACCTCTTAAAACTCGGTCGTTAAAACACACTATGAAAATTATCAGGTATGTATGTTATGAGATGAATACGGTATGCGGGTGATAATGAACCTTAGGGACGAGTCACGAGGGAGAACTTAAAGGAACAACATAGATACTTGTGGTTACTTTTTGTACATATTACAGCATATTATAGAATCGTGACCGGGTAGGGAACCATTGAGCCGTGAGACTTAGTTTTCGGTTCAAAATCTGTTTAATCATGGAATACCTATGAGGTATTTTTGAAAATAACTAGCGCCAACAATGCCAGTTAAAAATAAGCGAAGGCAAACTAAGTATCATTATAATGTGAATAAATCCATAAAAACACATATTCTGACGCTCTCCGATGGAAAGTCACAGGGTTTGGATTGAATTGGAATTGAATTCAATCCTTATGAATTCAAATCAAATCAAATATCAAATCAAATATATTTATTTATACAAGAAACACAAGTAACAAACAACAACATGAATTTGATTTGATTTGATTTGATTTGATTCAATTCCAATTCAATCCAAACCCTGTGACTTTCCATCGGAGGATATAGGATTTCAATAATTACAAATTGTGGAAGGGATGTACAATGTTATATTATAACGAAAATTGATTCTTTATGCTCAAAGAATCAATTTTAAAGATAAGTGAGTGTGTGATGAATTGATGATTTAGAAGTGATGATTAATTTCAATCACACATTTTCGCCTCCCTAAAACATGAAGACTATCGATTTATATTTTATCCCGTTTGGTGTAACAAATTTTCCAGATGATAATTTGTAGCCCGCTTACTTCCAGACGAAAAGTGACGAAGTATTTAAAATGCATCGCAAGGTAAAAGTAAAAATTATACGGTTAAGTGACCTTTCGATTACAATAAAATTATGTAAAACTAGTAAAAGTCAAACTAGTAGATATTATTATAACCATGAGTTACGCATGCTGTTTGGATTAGTGGGTACCTACTCAGACTTTCAACCTGAAGTGATGTATTTTGACGTAGGTGATCTTTGATCTTTGTTGATCAGATCACCAATGGATTGGACTGTTCAAAACCCGTTGTGCGATTTGTATACAAGTGTAGTGAAAGACAGCATAAGAAACTCCGCGCGTATTTTGGTCAAACTTCTGATTGGTCAAGGTTTGATTTGAATGTCTATTTACTGTCTATGACTTAATTCTTGACTAATCCAACCCTTTACTCGAATTAAGTCTAAGGCGGTAAACCCAACAGTACACAAGAAGGAAGAGCCATTGTCTTCAGCATCATAACCAACGTAAACCTGTGATGCATAATACACCTTGTGATCTATGACAGAAATTTCGTTTTCACTTGCTAAGTCCCGTGGTCTTCAGTCTCGTGGTCTGTCGTCAGTTCAAGACAATGCCAGTTTAGATAAACATTTCCTTTGTGGAAACGGTTGTTATGAGTTTTGGTATTCATACCGGGCTGACTGCATCACTAAGGCACTTGCATCCAAGCTTGCATTTCAAGTACTTTCAGCTTCTTGGATGTTTAAAAGCACTTATGAACATCGTTATCCTCAGGCCTGACACGAGAGTCTGTCAAAACTTCAGGTCAAACTGATGCAGATGCAGGCGGGTTTAAGATCGCTATGTAGCTAACCTACCAACAAGAGTACTCTAGGATTCTTTTATAATTAATCTGGACACTATAACACAAAAAACTATTGTGAGGATTATTAATAGTTAGTTGTTGCTATTATTGGTTATTAAGGAGTAAGGAGGGCTGTTAGATTAGCAGTCTCCCTCTAAATTCTAAATTGAAATTGATCCTCAATTGACATTTACAATACCGGTTTGTCATTCATGCAAACATGCACATTCTAACAAATAATTGATTTCTATTTCTATAAAAAAAAATTGCTTTAAGTTTATGTAGGTACTAATTTGTAAAAAAAAGTCAGGTCTCATTTTATATTTTTTTTTTTATTTAACCTATGTTGTCCCACTGCTGGGCAAAGGTCTCCCCTAAAGTCTTCCAACCATCCCGATCCTTTGCAGACTCCCTGATGAGGGAACGCGGTGTCGGGGTCGACCGAGGAAGCGTTGGCGGGATGAGCTTGTTACCTTAGACAGAGGATGGTGGGAGTCTGCAAAGGATAAATAAATTATCAATACTTAATAATATATTGATTATATATAGTAGGTCATCTCATCACGTAGCTCCGCTGCTGCATACTATGCCACATACATAATATTAATTTTTGCCGGGACCGTGACTGTTGCGACGAACAGAACCACCAAAAAGTCGGGATCCGGGACATAACATTATGGTATTTACGTGATAAATTACGTGTCTATGTGCATAAAATATCGTGTGAAAGTTGAAGAACAAAAAAATAGACCAGAGCACAGTTGAGATAAATAAAATAGGGCATTGTATATTCCGTTCGATGGAAATAGGCCGCGTTCGTTTCCGTTGTTCCGTCTTTGTTTCCTTTGAACACGTAGATAGTCCATTTGTTATTGTTATTGCTTTTACACTGGTCGGAGCCGGGTTTGTTGCTAGTTTTGTCGCTGATAGGATATGTAATTCCCTAGTCTTCCCTCTGTCATAATTATATTTTGTGTCAAAAAGGTATGTAAGTAGGTAAGCAGTGAAGTACCGAAATAATAAATGTTTTTGCATTCTAACGACCTAATGCAAAAGCATTATTAATCTACTTCACTTTAAAAATGCAAATGTGAAATCCCCTGATATGTAAAAACTTCCTATTAATATATCGTTGTACCATTGTAAATACTTAATAGTCGTTCGTGGTTTAATATTAAATATTTCTTCTTCTTATATGTACGTCTGCGTCAGATATAAGTGGAACATTGCATTATTCGTTTCTTTTTAAATACTCCCCGTCATTCCTATACCCGTCATTTGTTTTGTGATGCTCTGTGGTTTTTTATTTTTATACCGGCGCCAAATTGAGTGCTGATTATGTCAGCATCAGCATTAAGTGGGACATTGCCAAGGCTATGAGCAAAAAACTGTACCGTACACCCTACCTCAAGTGCACTTCATTCGAATGGTAACCAACCATGTGTTAATAATGGCTTAAGTTCGACCTTTTTTGGTTAACGAGACTTGTCGATTAGCGTGTTTGCGATTAGATATAGCTTTTAGATTTTTAAGGAGCATTTTAGTAACAAGTGTATTGTTGCATATGTTAAATAGAAGAGGGAACTAGGGAATATCTGATGGAAGATACTCAAAGTCGAAGTCAATGAGTGTTTATTTATTAGAGCACAAAAGCTTCTATGAAATTTCAATTTACAAAAACAAAACACATTTAAATTAAATTCGTTCGCTTCAGAATACTTACGAAAAGTAGTACATAACCTAAATATATATTGTAGGTATTATTATATGATAAAAAATCTTAGGGATACAGTTTATCAGGCCTAAAACTAAAAAACCGAGCTTAAACCCCATGTAGAAAGGCATTTCACAAATCAATAACAACGAAATGAATAGATAGGTAATTAGATATGGATATACTGTAAGCTGTTGATGATTCTACAAAATCCTAACAGACATTGGATCGGAGGACACCCACGAAGAAACAACAGGTAACGAAGTAAGCATATCAAATCCTATCTACGTACGTAGGAAGCTACGACTATTCGATACATCTTGTTGGTTCTTTTTGATTTGGAGATGATATTCATCATGATCATTATCTCAGCCGTAGGATGTCCTCTTCGGAACGTAGGCCTATTATGGATCTCCAAGTAAATCATCTTGAGGGGGTTGTTGTCAGACTCACCACGGTTGGAGGTGGGTTGGTGACTGCCGCATGGGATTTTGATACACGGAAAGATGCTGCAGCCCCTCTTCCGGAGGTATCACTTGTCAGATTCTTAATGCATCCACGGGCGAGAGAGGAGGGGAGGACATTCTATAGCCGGCACCCCACGGAAACAGGCAGGTTATGATATTGTGGGTTAATAATACTGCCAGTATTGTGTGTTGATTTGAGTTTAGTTTTTGCACAAATATAATCAACTAGCTGCTGTCCTTTGTTATTATTTTTTTGCGCAGAACGCTATTTTTTAGGGTTCCGTACCTCAAAAGGATTAAACGGAACCCTTATAGGATCAATCATAGGAACAATTATAGGTCAATACGTCTGAAGCTAAACTAAGCCGCGGGTTTCCTCACGATGTTTCCTTCACCGTTAAAGCTCGTGTTAAGTGTGCACATACATTTTTCAAGAAAGAAAAATCCATTGGTGCACGGCCGGTATCGAACCCACGACCTCCGGATTGAAAGTCGGGGGTACATACCACTCGGCCAACACGGCTTAGTACACATGTTATATAAAACACCCCTAGATTATGTATACTTTAATGCACATTTCTAATAAAAAATGATGTGAACAAAAAAGGTGGACAGAACCTTTTTTAAAGTTTCCCAGGCGCAGTAGAGACGTGCACACACGAAAGCCCTCAGGCAAACAACAAACATAGGTAGCTTCTACCTGATACCTACGAGAAACGTAAAAATAATGATAGCTGGACTTGCTACGGGGTGCCGGCGCTAGAAGGTTGGTCGCAGTAAGCCAAGAGAGACCAGAAGATAGGCAGCAGCGTACTGCCCTCGCCAACCCGCCTGCCAAGCGAGGTGACTATGGCAATAAGCCTTCATAAACATGATTTGGAGATCCTTGAGGCAGACTTATCCTGCAGTGGACGCGATGATCTTGTATAATCAGTATATATGAACCTGGATACTCGTAAACAAGGAGTTTGCTTCGTTCTAGCCGTAAAACGTCCACTAATAAACACAGGCCTCCCTCATGGATCTCCATGAGGGGTAGTTGCCATACTCACCACGTTTTGCAGGCTGGTTGGCAAGCGCAGTACGGGATGTTGATATACGGAAGGACGCTGCTGCCCATCTTCCGGAGGTATCCCTTAGCTCTTACTGCTAGAATCATCTCATTATCACTCTTAATCCTAGAATCAGAAGGTAATTGCCAAACGTAATGATTTTTATTCCCACTCGTAAATCATTAATTACCAGCCTAATAAGGCGCTAAAATAATTAAAACTAATTGTTCTAATTTCCATGAATTGCGCATTAGCAACGACTTATGTATGAGTTATGGTGGAGTGCCGGCAGTAGAATGTTACCTCTCCTCTCTTGCCCATGAATGCAGTATAAATCTGCTAAGGGATAGCTCCGGAAGATGGGCAGCAGCGTCTTTCCGTGTAACAACATCCCATACTGCGCTCGCCAACACGCCTGCCAAGCGTGGCGAGTATGGCAACAAGCGCTCATGATCAGTAAAAAGATCCATGAGGGAGGCCTATGTCCAGCTGTGGGCGTCCTACAGCTGAGATGATGAATGAAAATGCCTCATTTAATGTAGCGTTGGTCACGTGCTCAGTGAACGTGATCACCGCGCTGTTGCTGTGGTAGATGTTACCGCTTATCTTAGGGACCGTCTCCACGAGCGAAGGAATCGCAGCGATTCTATAGCGCGGACCCGTCGCGATTCTCTCGCTCGTGGAGAGCCTCTAAGAGAGTGTATAGAAATACGTGGCACGGACGATAACATCGCCGCGGTTCCCTCGCTCGTGGGGACGGCCCCTAAGCATTACCGCGCATCTTAGGTAGCCCATTAGCTTATCTCGTCATTGAGACGTATATCAAATCAAATCAAATCAAAATAGTTTATTTGCCAGAATACAATTTTACAATAAGGCCTTATATAATAGTGGTAGTGCCTGTATTCAGCTTGTGTGCAAGCATGCAAAATATTATTTAAAATGTTATATATCGTAGGTAGGTATTAAATTATTAACAGTTCAGAAAGTCATTTAAACCATAAAAACATTTTTCCAGTACCCATAGATTAAGTTTTTTATTGAACAATACTCCTTTTAAGGCCTTCAGTTCTTCCGGAAGCTTATTATAAATTTTTATGCACATATTAACAGCATTTCTCTTTTATGTCCTTATGACATATGTATGTATATAAAAAATGTATTTAAGTATTCTTACAATTATCTGGTTTCCACAGCAATGTTTCAATAGGACTGGTTGATGTTGTGTAGTGTGCAGCATTATTTATTCTGTTACTCATGTCGTACGTGACATTTTATTTTAGTGTCTGTGAAATCGCGTTCTGATCAAGTCTTCATTGGATATGTCTTTGAACGAGTGGATGTACTGACTACGAATTAATGGTGGAACTATTGTGTGGATGTGACTTACTATGAATACTAAAATATGGTTTAAAACATGTCCAGGATATTTCCTAAGAAAACTTTTTATCATCATGATCATTTCAGCCTTAAATTGAACACAGGCCTCCCATCATGGATCTCCATGACGGGTGTGTTATACCACAATATACAGAAGAAATAGAAGGAGGGAAGCGAGGCACTGCAAGTGGGACAATAAAGGCTTATAATATTTATAGGGATACTTAAGAAACTTTCTAACCATTTAATGCCAGGATTAGACTTTTATCTGTGCTTTTATTCAAAATCATATTCAAAAAATACTTTACTTAGTACAACCGCATAAACCATATTGACGCGTCATAAATTACAAAATAAAACAACAAAATTAATAGAATAAAGCACATAATTTTACCTGTTCACTTCGACACGCGAGTTAGAAGTTTTTTAAATGCAGTCTCAATAAAATCGGAATTATATTTGGACAGAGTTGCGGTAGACCACGCAGACGATGGCAGGGCGAGCTGGAAGCTGGCAAAAGGGACTCGCAAAGGGTGGCGGTAATGGGGACGCCTTTGCCCAACTATGGGACGATACAGGCGAACAGTAACTATCACATTACATCATGCAATTCTTATTATCAAACTAACATAGTATTTCATAAAAGTCAAAACAATCGAGATGATGCAGTGACGAGAATATAATCCAATCGAGATGAAACCAGCTGCATACAATGTTATCAGACATCTCGCTCGAATGAAACAAGTCTAATTAAAAACTGTTTCACTAACTAGATGCTTTCTAAGGGTTGGTTTTTTTAACAAGTGCTCGTATAATAGTAATTTATATTGGAGGGATTCACAAATCCAAAAAAAACTATTCAAAAACCCAACAGAAAGAAAGTTCATTCATTAATTTCAGCCGTAAAACCACAGATGTAAAACGTCCAATACTGAACACAGACCTCCTTCATGGATCTCCATAAGGGGCAGTTGCCATACTCACCACGCTAGGCAGGCGGATTGGCGAGCGCAGTATGGGATATTGATATACGGAACGCTGCTGCCCATCCTCCGGAGGTAGCTCTAAGCAAGCTACATCCATGGGCAAGAGACGAGGGGCAACATTCTACTGCCGGCACCCCACGGCAAAAAGAAAGTTATTTTTAGGTTATTTATAGACAGTTTGTATTATTTATATTATCGAATTTGGATGAAGTATAGGTATAAGAACTGTAAGACAGAAATTACAAATTTGATGAGGTTCTTTTCTAACAAAACGAAGATTAAAACTTCGAAAGGCAAAGGACTATAGAAAATTTCCACTGGATAGCGCGAACAAAGCCCCAGGCAATTACTAGTAAGCACAGACGACATAGAAATCATACAAGAGTTAACATAGGAATTAGAAAGTATCAAATTGCGATTGAGAGAAATTCACTAGATAATAATAATTTAAGACACGACGCATTCAAGTTTATTGACTTGATGATTTTATTTACATAAACAAGCAAGCAAGCAAGGCCTTCTATAAATCCTTATGTCGATTATAACGTACCTTGAGTGGTCTTTTCGCTAAAAGTGATGTTAAATACTATATATTCAGGTAAAGAATCTATGGTGTAACTGCGCGTGTATTTACCAGTTCAATGCGTGCTTGTATACAAAGTAACGAAACACCTGCGTCAACACAAGTTGAGTAAAAAAACGTTTGTAGATTTCTGATTGTTATTATTCGAACCTTTTAGCAGATCGATCATAGTCAATGTCAATGAGTAAAATTCCTAAATGCGAATTTGCTCAAGATAGACATGCTAATACACCAAACATACAGAAACTAAAAGCTTATGACGGATCACTCAGTAAACTTATTCATATGAGATTACAGACTGGAAAAATAGAACAAAAATATTTGCTAAAATTACCTTGTAAACAAATGTTTGTAATGCATCCTTTTCTTTTGTTAATCCAAACAACACATCACAATTCACAACACAACACGTCCACCGCTCGTAAGTTTTATAAAACTGTGACCGTTGGGATGCGCCGACGCAGGTGAGTAGGTACCTGGCACCCCCTGCCAACTATTACACAGTCTGTGACGCTAGAATACTCTCGTGGTGACAGACAGACAAGTGTAGCGTACAAGTGCCTGTGTTACTACCTGAGCGAGGTAGGGTACGGAATATCATTTTAACGGCAGACGGTAAGCCTTAAAAATTGACTGTTGGTTTTTGGAATTTTAAGTGGTGTAGGATTACCGAGCGGTGGAATTTGAGAGTGAAGTTGTTTATTTATAAACTGGCTATGTTCATGTGCAACTGTTGTTTCTGTGATGCTCGTGTTATCGTTGGCTTTAGGAGTAGCAGTAGTATTATTTAAAAGATAGGATTGCTTCTATTCAATAATAGATAGATAGAAAGATAAACTCTTTGTACATTCACCATAAAACATACATTTCACAAAGAGAAACACAGACAAATATAATGTTTCTGTTACTTTTGTTCCAAACAATTATAAAACGATAATATTGTTCTTGCTTTTGATACTTTATCTACGTTTTATCTCGAATTGCTTGCAAAAAGATATGCGAGTTTCCAAGGATAGCTAAGTTAATGACTTGTACAATACTTAGATCTCCGTAGATACCTACATTAGCCTCAAGATCCCACGATACGTACGTAAATCATGTTTCTCGTCTAACTGCTTAGGCTTGGTCAATTTTCCCATCCACCGGCGCAACCGACATATCTGTGGCATTACTGCAAGTTTATCACAATAATTAAATAGGATGATAGAGTATGGCAAAATTGTAATTACAATGATTGTAGACTGTAGACTCAGCTCTAGGTGATGAGTTCTACAAAGTGAGGCAAGTTAATTATTATTATTATTAACTCATTTATTTCAAATTACAAATTCATATCACACATTTCAAATAAGATACAGGAACACACAATCATAGAAGCATTACTAAAATTAAGATCACATTAAATTCTGAACATAATACAAATAAACAAAAATATAATAAAAATATGGCAAAAATTACATCATCATCATTATAAATTAAAATTATATTATAATATAATGAGTGACATGTGTACTTGACAAGTGGTACCTCTTTGAAGTGATAGTAGGTCAGCATTTGGTTACTTTTTATGTTATTTATTGAGAACAAGACCCAACAGTAACTAAATTTCAAAATTTACATTACAACTTTAATCTTCAAACGAAAGACAACAAGAAAACAGAAAACAACTTAAACACAATCTCGAATTTCTGGCTTTAGCCGAGCATTTACTAAGGGAAGGACGTTTTATTTATTTATTTATTTGAGCCACCAACAGAAGATACACAAAGAAAAATTACAAAAGTAAAAACAATAAAATTTAAGAGCTAGTGTTCTCCCAATTACAGGCAGCTACATCTAGGTTTTGAAGATGTTGTTTTAAATAATGGTAAAAACCGCATTAAAATCTTTTGTAAAAACTGTTAATCATTTATCTGATGGACAAACAACTGGTGACCGTAAATTGTTGACGAGCTCTGTGGCGTAGCGGGCGAAGGTCCGCCTGCGACGCAAGTTGTTGCGGGTTCCAACTCCGTCAAACGTAACATAAGACAAAATAAAATTGTTAAATGATGACTATAACGACCGAGTTAGGTTCTTCTGTTCACTTCTTTTCCTAACTCGCGTGTCATCTGAAGTGAACAGATTCAATTATGTGCTTTAATCTACTTATTTGTGTTGTTTTATTTTGTAATTTGTGACGCGTCAATAAGGTCCATGCGGCCGCACTGAATAAAGTATTTTTTGATTCTTGATTCTTGTTCGATTCCCGCCTCGGGACAAATTTCTGTACGACCTGCAGATATTTGTTCAGGGTGTTCTGTATGTTTTTCCATATATAATAAAAAATATCTATCTGTGTAGTATAATGTATTAAGTATATCAGTCATCTAGTACCCATAACATGCTCTGCTTAGCTTGGGGCTAGATGATGCTGTGTGAATTGTCCAGCATTATTTATTTATTATATGAAAAAGCCTATTTCAAGACAAGGAGATTAAAAACCATCTCTCCACTTTTTGGAGTCGAGTTAGAGATTACATTGTTTCACAAAAGAAAACTTAATAATCAAGAAGATAGATGAGATTACTTATAAGCAAAATGAGTAATAAATATCCGTTAAAGTAATTTTGGACTAGGCGGGTGTAGTAGGTACTCATGTTGTTTATCTGGTGGCTGACGTCATGAGATCCATCATCATAAAAAGCCACAGACTTATTCATAAAATACTTAGGTACAACCAATGAATGACATGCAGTGACTCATAAATTACAATTGTTCTCTAGCAGTGAACTAGTGATTAAATATTAGAACCTTAATAATATTAAGAAATACTACATACACATTATTAATAATTACGATGAAGCATCAGTTTCTAGTCTTATTCATAAGCTTTTAATGACCGAAGAGGTTCTTGATGGATAGCACAAAAGTGCTTTACAAAATAGTGGGTTAAAGTTGAATAGTCATACAGTGGATGACCTGGGTCTCTAAATTCAAGACTCAAGCGTTTAGGGGGAGTTTTCGATACTAGGCAACCAAGTGCTGGAACAATATTCCACCTCCACTCCAGCAATTGAAATCCAAGTAAGTTTACAAAAATAAATTCGAAGCTTTTTTACTGGATCAACAAAAGACTGGGTTGTCTGGTGTAAATTACTATAGTGCATTTTTTACTTGTTAAGTCACTAACTGCTCCATATCATTATTATTGTTATAATTTAGTGTATGTAATGGATATTATATTTCAATACGTTTTATGATTTAATTATATGCTTACTTATGCTAGTATTCGATTATTTATTTATTTTATTAAATTATGGCTACTGTAGCACATAAAACAATACCTTTTTTTTGTAATATATGTATATATACATATTTTCATTTGTTAGTTTGGCATAAAATTATTATCTTCTACTTATAATTTCTGTATCTGTTCTTTCACTGTCATTATTGTGTATGTGTGCTATACAAGCAAATAAATGAATGTCTATGTCTATATATATGTCTCGATTATGCCCTCCCTTTTGCAAGACAAAAACTATTGTTAGGTGGAAAAGGCAGGGCTGTGCGAGAGTAGGCAAATAAAATAAGCTCTAGGTTGTGGAGGATCTGCGTCTGCGCACGATCGCTGGCAGACGCTAATAAGGCAAGCCAAAGACAGGGTAAAGTAACGCAAAATCCGGGAGAAGTATGTGCAGCCGTGGACTGATAGACCAATCATGTGTATGATGATGATGATAAACTGGTGGGTGATGTCACGGATGATCATGATGAATAAAAATAGGTGTCAAAGGCAGCATTGTCCTTCATGGTTATCACATAACATGCTGTACCTTTTTTTATGAGATACAGGAAAACACGATTCACCGTTGTTTTTTAAAACGACAATTAGATACCGACGTGTCTTTGAGCTAGACTTCTAGACTCTAGTAATAAACGATGTGGGTTATGTGTGCATTTATGTAAGTTGATGACTTCATAGCCGTTCCTATTATCGATTCCTATTCCATCTAACCTTCAGCTACGACCACCTTGAAGAATAAAAATCAGAGCATTTAGATTGATCCCATATCTTGTTTCTTATTTAAGTTGTAATCTTTGATTGTTCGTAAGAAAAATAATTATATTCATACGCTGTGAGTCGAGAATTTCGATATCCAATTAAGGATACTTCTCAGCATTTGCTACATCTGCCCACGGCGGCTGAGACGCTGGTTTTCAGTAGCGCCCAAGTTATTAGTTGTTCCTTTATATTACTTGTTATGCCGTCAGTAAGGCCATCTATAAAAACGTCATACGATTTCATGATTTTCAATGAGATTCCCCTTCTCCCCAGTGACGACTTTTTGAACTCCTTGTCACACGATGTATGTATGTATGTAACTATGATGTTTGTTGGTGGAATCTTGCAACTCTATTTTGAAGATACAGGTACATAGGTTAATCTCGCGACAAGCTTTTTTATCACATAAATTGTGTAAAGACGTTTTAAGTTGACATTAAACTTGAATGGAAAATGTTTATTTTATTATTTTTATAAAAAAACTTTTCAACAAACACGCTTTTATTTAAACGTAGGTAGTTTAAATAAAAGCGTGTTTGTTGAAAAGTTTTTTTTTACTTTAGTTTGAGTTTGTGGAATGTTGTTGAATAATGGATGCTCTGGGCCATCCAGAGTTTGATATTTAGGCACATGGCCATTTAGAGAAGGCTTAAAGAAATGGAAACGACTCGTCCTTTTCATTTAATTATTCAATTTTAACCTGCTATTAGCAAACAATTCTCGTAGCTTAAGCAATAAATAAGTCTTGGCCTTATTAGGAGCTGTTCAAATAACGCCTCTATGAGAATTGACATCGACGCTCGCTCGAGTTACTGAAAACCTTGTAGTGTCAATAAGGCTTCCGGGCACTTTCTAAACTATTCTTATTGCTATTTGTCAAGACCACTTTATGATTAGTCTGTCACAATGTGTATACATTACTTATAACTACATTTATTGTTTACTACTATCCACTGGTACTTGTGTAGTATTATTTTATTTGTAGGGACGAGGGCTTTGTAACAGGTGAGTAAGGCCTAAACTATACACTCTACATTGTAGAGAAGATTGGAAACAAACATGTTATTTATTCAAAATAGAGACGCCAACAGGTACAATAACCATACATTTATATAAAGTTACTAGCTTTTGCCCGCGACGTCGTCCGCGTGGAAGTCATAAAACGTAAAATCCCCTTTTTCACGCAGAGCCACTTTGATTCGAAAATATAAATCCCATTTATTCCCTATCCCGTGGGAATTTCGAAAAATCCCTTCTTAGTGCACCTCTAGGATACTCAAGGTATATGTGTGCCAAATTTCAAGTCTTTAGGTCCAGTGGTTTAGGCTGTGCGTTGATATATCAGTCAGTCAGTCGGTCAGTGAGTCCGTCAGGAATTTTATAAATATATATTAAAATGTTTTGACCTGTTACTGTACGCCAATTATAGACGAACAAAATTAGATCTAAAATTTGTATGTATGAACTATGTGGTAATAGGTAATCGTCTAAATACGAGTACACATCGATTTAAAAAAAATCGTTTACATGCATAGATCTAGTCTGACTGTCAATTGGATGTGGTGGATTAAGGTATTTGTTATTATTTGTACCTGTACGGAAACTCTTCATTTTTCTATTCGATCATGAATCAGCTGGTTATGACAACCAGTTTCCATCGAGGACATACCCAATAGAGAGGAAATGCCATTTATTTTGTCTAAACGATAATGAATTTATGGTTATTTACTTCAAAGCAAAAAAAATAAATAAAATATGTACTTATCGTTTACAACTATATAAGTGTGCTTTAGTGATATTAAATAGGAAGTTTTCCGGTTTGAAGCTAAGGTGAAATTTACGGACACATGACACCTTACAACTCTATGTCTCAGAGTGACGGCCGCAATGCAATTTAGCGCTGGTCACGTGCTTAGTGAATGTAATAACCGCGGTAATGCAGTGAGCTTACCGCTTGACATCACTTGGGCCTTCGGCTTGCCACGTCATTAAAAATTACAAAACAGTTTTTTTTTAATAACTAAATATTTTCTTCAAAAGCCAACACGTTCATTAAAATTGAACAGAACCCGAAATTCAATATTCATTCCGCCGATCTCATCACATCCGCATGAACATTCACGGCCCTAGCATAATTTATATGTGAGAGTCAGCACGTTCCCTGCGGCGCTGACCCCAACGTTATTATCCAAAGGTTTCTCATTCCATGGGTTTTAAAGAATGTTTCAGGTACGTTTTTCTCAGCCCTTATGACCACCATCATTAACATCATTATCTCAGCCGTATAACTGCTGTCCACTGCAGGGCTAAGGCCTCACTTACGGATCTCAAAGTTCTGGTCATGAGGGGTTGTTGCCATACTCACCACCCTTGGCCAATATAAATTATACAGGGCGTCCCAAGGCGTTATACCTTGCCATTATAAAGAGTTTGACTAAAAGTAGACTTCATTTTAATTTTAAGAAGGATCACACGATGATTTCCTTCGCCGTTAAATCACGTGTCAAGTGTGCACAGTTTTTTTTTCAACAAATATTTTTTTATTGGTGCACGGCCGGTATCGAACTCATTGCATTGAAAGTCATACCTCTCGGCCAACAAGGCTTCTGGCAAGGCTAACACTGAATCTCTATCTAATCACTGCTTTTAGACAATATTCATTAATATTCAGCAATAACTGAAGCATGTAAAGTTCTAATAAAGTCATTCTCGTCTCATCTTGTATCTGTTTACTGCTGAATATAGGTCTCCCCCAAACCATAGGTATCTAACATAGTCTTTAATAGCAACCGCCTGTAAAGAAATGAAGCTAAAACTCACCTATCACCTCCAGGAACCAATTTATTGTTCTCCACAACCGGCGTCGTCCTGACTCTGTGGTCAGGTTGTTCGCCCAGTAGCTTCTCACTTCTCCCGTTGCTCAAATGCTCACGCACAACACTATACGCATCACTCTTCAAAACATCTATATCACTAGTCACTTCACAAACACTCTTTTCACTTATATCCTTCTTTTCCTCTTCTTCGTCAATCTTTTTGTCTATTCCGTTTGCTATGACGGGTGTCGGTTTCGCTGGGAGGGATTTGGGCTGTGATTTCGGGGATGAGATGATTGGTTTGCTTTCGATAGCTCCGTTTTCGTTGATGGATGTTACGTAGATGGTGGAATCGTTGGTGCCAATATAACCGTTGAGTTCGGTTCGTTTTTCTGTTTGTGGAAGCTTGCCTCGTCTTATCTGGAATAAAAAAATGCGGGTAAGCTTTTCTACAGTTTGCTTCAGACGATAAACCGATGAATAAAATTGATGATATGAAAAGTTCCATAATCAGCCTCGGTCGTAGTGTTTTCATGTTATTTTAGTTTCCAGTGGAATCAATTAAATATAACTTGAATGCCCTAATTAAGTTTAAAAGGAGTTCGCAAATGCTTTTGAATTGAACGGTAGTTTCAGGCGACACCTAATTACGAGCGCTTGTTTGAAACCTGAGGTAGTACATAAGGTACATCATCATCAATGCCAGCTTGTATTGACTCAATGCTAGGACTCACTCTCGGCATTATGGCTCCATGCTCTAGGTACATTTGAATATTGAATAGAATGTACCTAAAAGCACAGAACAATTGATGTTGAATAAATCAATCTAAATCAGTCCGAATGAACAGTGAATGCCAATTCTCAGTTGATTGAAAACCAGCATATAAATTCTGAGATGAGTCGAGATGACATATCAAAGACTTGGCAATAGTCGAAACATGTCAAAAGTCTTACTTGTACTACATCGTTACACACGCTAGTATTTAAAAAATGTTGTGAAAACGAACGAGAATCCAATACATTTTTCAATTAAAAAGTGAAACATGTGAAATCGGATTGGAGCGAGCACTAGTAAGAAGTGCAATATTCCGTCAATCGAGCACGGACACTCGATGAACGGACGCTTGAGCCGAGGACTCAATGTAACGAATCGTTCGATTGGTGGTGTGCAAGGTAGTAGACTTAGCGATAGACCTTTCTTGCTTCTTCTAAGCCTTTCACCGCAAACTCCATTTAAGCGAGGTAGACTAGATATAGGTTAACGGATTTGTTACTATGTATTTCTTGTTAATTAGATATTTACTAAGTATAGCTCATAAGAATAGACTTTAAAATTAAACACTTCGTACACTCTGCTGTGTTCCTAATTCGTCGGCACACATAATCTCGTTCCAGCTCATGCAACAAAATCTTGGCTGAAGAGGCTCGAGGCGTGTCGAGTGTCTGCGACGCAGGACTGCGAACAAGGACCGAGGATTGTGGATGCAATTGCGATGACTGAATAGGTTAAAGTCACTTTTGAAACTATCATGGTTTACCATTGTACGCAATATTTACGGTATATTTACCATGAATTGCGTATTGAGTTTCCCGATATTTCGATTATCCAGTTTATCCGTGATCATGACGTGTGAAACTGCGTCAACCAAATAACAACTTTTAAGATTGCATTATTCACCTCATCATAATCGGTGGTACGTCGTTTCATTTTGAACAAAAGTGAAGTGTCATCATCAGCAAACAATACAATCTCATGATTGTTTTTGACAAGATGAGGTAGATCAATAATGTAAATTAAAAATAAAAAAGGCTCAAGAATTGATCCCTGCGGTACACCCATTGTAACTAAAGATCCCGACGAACGTTTACCATTAACATCAACTCTTAGCTTGAACTAGCCGTATTCCGCGGTTTCACCCACGTAGTTCCCATTCCTATGGGAATACGGAAACAAAATATAGCTTATGTCACTCAGGGATAATGTAGCATTCTAAAGTGAAAGAATTTTAAAAATCGGTTTAGTAGTTTTTGAGTTTATTCGTTAAAAACATACGAAATAAATAATACAGCATACAAATCTTTCCTCCTTATCCTTGAGAGATAACATTCAGAACACCCAGAAGAAATATCTGCAGATCGTACAGATATTTGTCCCGTGGCGGGAATCAAACCCGCAACCCCTTGCTTCGTAGGCGGACCTTCGCCAGCTGCGTCACAGAGGTCAAAACTATCCTTATTCGTCGACACATAATCTCGCTTCAGCTCGTGCAACACGCCCTTGGCTGACGTGAAGAGGCTCGAGACTCGAGTGGCTGCGAGACTGAGATGCAGGATTGCACACAGCGACCGAGGATTGTGGATGCAATTGTGACGTTCAGTCAAATACAAAGATGCTATCTCAGGAAATAAAAAAGGTGCTATCGCTGATAAATATGACCAAAGTTACAAAGAGGAAAGATATGTATTGTATATATTTGTAACGAATAAACTCAAACTACTGGAACGATTTTCAAAATTCTTTCACCATTAGAATATCACTATTACATTTTATCCCTGTTTTACAACGCGGGTGAAGCCGAGGAGTGCGGGTAGTCCTCTATATAATAGATGTGAAGGTTTTATTCTAAATCTAGACTTGTTATATGCATACAAGAGATTGTTATGTACCTACTGAGAGGATAGTATTAGCTAGGTTGGCAGTCAGTCCATCTAACAATGTTCCAGACTACAGCATACCTAACCACGGTGATCAGATGCGACGCTGTATAAATCTATCATCATCATCGTCATTTAAGTCATTAAACTTCCACTACTGAACACAGGCCTCCCTCGTGGATCTCCATTAGGGTTAGTTGCCGTACTCACCACGCTTGGCAGGCGGGTTGGCGAGCGCAATGCGGGATGTTGATACACGGAAGATGCTGCTGCCCATCTTCCGGAGATATCCGTTAGCAGGTTCTTACTGCATCCACAGGCATGAGAGGAGGGGTAACATTCTTCTCCCCACGGCAAATAAATAATCTGGATGGATTTAAAAGGCCAAGTTTGCTGTGGGTAAGCAAGCCCTGATAGACAGTGATGATAATTGAATCGCCTGCATTGAACACTGTGTGGGTACTGAAACTGGGAATGCAATTATGGCAACTGATTAATACCAGTTTCCAATTTGTTTTCCACGTGCAGTTGAATTTAAATATAAAACAATCCCCTGTTGGATCTAAAGTATCGATTCATAGGATTAAGCTTTTGTTATAAAAAAATCCCATAAAAAAAATGTATTACTCTACGATAATTATTTGAATGATTTGACTCTTGGTCGGGCAGTGCTCGGTTCAGCCGCGATAAGGAATGATGTCATTTTGCAATATCAAAACTATCCAATATCCTTTCGGACATTAAATTAAGTAACATTTTAAGAGAAAAATTGTGAGACTTCGTCTAAATTACTACTATGCCAATTTACAATCGCACCTCGTTAACATAAAATCCCACTTTTAAACGTCTAAAATTGATTTTTGGCATTTTTACACATCGACATTTTTATGCAAGTAGACAATATTATACTTTGTTTCCTTCCGGGTCATGGCTTTTCACTTTAGACCACAGTCGTCAATCTCAACTATCCGCTCTCTTGTACTCTGGAAATAGAGAAGACTACTACAAATCTACGTTCTATTCACTTTCTTTGGTTCTAAAATCGTCATAAATAAATCTTAAACAACTAGACAGAAGGCTTGGACTGGACCAATAGGGCGTCCTGGGTACCGATGAAGCGACGAAGTCCAAAGAACTCAGAGCTCCGGGCCGCCTCAAGACAGAGAAGCCTAGCAGTCTCTAGTGCAGTATCCGTAAGTAGTGCTACTCGTACCTCAACAGAGGGCTTGGACTGGACGAAGACCAAACGGGCGACCTAGGTTAGGTACCGATGGAGTGTCGAAATCCAAAAAATCTCAAGGAGATGCAGTTCGCCCACTAGACAGAGGAGTCAAGAAGCCTCTAGTATCTTGTCAGTAAGTAGTGTAACCTCAACAATGGGGTTGGACTGGACGAAGACCAACGGAGCAACGAAGTCCAAATAAATCTCAAACAACTGGGCCGCAGTTCTCTACCAGACAGAAGAGCCTAGCAGTCTCTAGTGTCGTCTCCGTAAGTAGTGTTAGCACAACAGAGGCCATGGACTGGCAGGACCCGTCGGGCGACGTAGGCAACGATGGAACGACGAGGTCCAAATAAATCTTAAACAACTAAACCGCAGTTCTGTACTAGACAGAGTATAGTACCGTATCCGTAAGCAGCAGTGTTACCTCTACTGACGGCTTGGACTGGACGAATACCAATATGGCGTCCTAGGTAACGATAGAGCGACGAGGAACATAGATCTGAGCGTAGTATCCGTAAGTAGTGTTACCTCAACAGACAGCTTGGACATGTCGACGGGCGTAATCCTCTTGAGGGCTGAGAGCCGCTGCAGACGCTGCCGCGCTTGCTCTTCCACCGCGATGAGGAAGGCATCCTGGATGATATTGTGCCCGATGTCAGATACTGCGGACAAATAAACACATTATATAGATATCTATTGTTCCTGTGGAGATCCGGCAGTAGAATTTGCCCCTTCTCTCTTGGCCGGGGATACAGTAAGAATCTGCCAAGGGATACCTCCAGTCTTTCCGTGTATCCTGTACTACACTCGCCAACATGACTGGCAAGCGTGGTAAGTATGGCCCTCATGATCAGTATTTGCAGATTTATTAGGGAGGCCCATGTCAGTGGTCACTGTGAGGTGTCACTGCTGAGGTGATGATGATATGTCATCATCATTATTTCAGCCATAAAACGTCCACTGATCAACTCAGGCCTTCCTCATGGATCTCCAAGAGGGGTAGTTGCCATACTCACCACGCATGGCAGGTGGGTTGGTGAGCGCAGTATGGGATGTTGATACACGGATAGACGCTGCTGCCCATCTTCCGAGGTATCCCTTAGCAGGCTCTTACTGCATCCATGGGCATGAGAGGAGGGGTATCATTCTACTGCCGGCACCCCACGGCGGTGATGATATGTATTTTTATGGATTTGTGTACAGACGTATAGAAGCTGATATTACGGCTTTCAGCAGTCTTAGTGTTATTTTCTCTTATCAAGATAGTCAATAATTTGTTCTTTTGATAGTGATGGAGTATGAACCCCGTTTAGGTAGAACATCTGAAGGAAATCAATTTTTTATCGATTTTTTTTAAATCCGGTGGGGTTTAACCATTATGGTAAAATCAATACTTGACCCTTCCCAACACCAGAAAGAAAATTGAAAGTTTTTCATTTCCTTGAAGATATGTATATATTTTAGATAATTCAAATATCGTTTCGTTATAAGCAAGGCATAAAACACATCTAAATGTAAAATATGATAGACACTGTTCGTTACATAACTGTAACATTATAAAATAATCACATCACATTCCAATGCAAACAATATTCTATTACATTGGCGTATATATGCTAATTCAATATCACCGCCGACCAGTTTATATAATCGTTGATGTAAATGATGTAAACACATAACATTTAGATCAAATTATTTTATTATAACGAAGCGCTCTCGTCATACACGCTACTTTATATGATAAAAAATCGGCGTATTATAAATTCGAAATCATTTTCGGTAGGTATAATAAATCTAGGTATTGCAGACTATCTCCGGTTCAATTAATTGAACAATTTCTCTTTTAAAGTTATGTATAATTAGGATTCCGGACCAAATAGGTAAAAAGGAACCCTTATTGTATCACTTTGTCTGTCTGTCACAAATGGATATCTTGAGAACTACTGATGCTATCGACTTGAAATTTGAAATGGTATAACGCTTTTTTACTAATATGGAATATATAAAAATGTTAAAAATATTCTTATTATGATTGCGGGGGCAGAAAGGGGGTCTCAAAATATAAGTGAAGTTACTAGGTCATGTGGGGTATCTTATGAAAGGTATTCATTTGCACATTAATAAACCGTTTTTAGTTTTGCTTAAGGCCGTAAAGTTTTCGTCTTATTTAAAAAAAAAACTTTGAAAAAAATAGCGTTCCCTTCCTTATCTCCGAAGTTTGCGGAGAAAACCTCTAAAACTTTAATTTCTAATTGGTTCTATAAATTATGATAGTATATTTGACAAAGGTGATAACGATGAAGAATAGAGTCATGCTTATAGATCCCATAATCAGAACCGAGTTAATGGTAAAAATCAAATCATATCTAAAATATATTTATCCAAAAATGCAAACGACGATTGCCGTGGGGTGCCGGCAGTAGAATGTTGCCCCTCCTCTCTTGCCCGTGGGTGCAGTAAGAGCTACCTCCAGAAGATGGGCAGCAGCGTCATTCCGTGTATCAACATCCCATACTGCGCCCACCAACCCGCCCGCCAAGCGTGGTGAGTATGGCAACTGCCCCTTATGGAGATCCCTGAGACCTGTGTTCAGTAGTGGATGTTTTACGGCTGAAATGATGATGATGATAAACGACGATTCTAAGGTAGCAAAGACCCTCTTCACTCCTCCTTTTTTGATGTCGATTAAAAATAAGTTTTAACTGATTCACCGTCCAGCGGCAAGATGGGCAGACAACATAGATAAAATCGTGGGCAAAAGATGGAATGGACTGGCACAGGATCGTGTATGACACAAACTAAGGGAGGATTATACCCAGCAGTAGATGAAGTCGGGATGTGGATAATGATGATGATGATTCATCGTACAGAACCAGACCGTCTACACACACGAGTCAACACATGACTAGTATTTCGTCTATCACATCAACGAGACTCGAACGAGTCATGAGATATATAATTAACATTCTCAATCAAGATTCAAACGTGTATCATTAATGCTGCTGGGATTTCCATCAGGCAAATTAATCGCTACTGATGATGCAATTATTTTTGCAGGAGCATATGAATAATATAAAGTAGAAGATACTCTGCATCTTACTGTTAGACCAGCAGGGCTAGCATGGGCTGGGATAAAACTTTTGTCCACCGGTTATTTCCACTGAGAAGGGATAAAATTATTTTATCCACCTGCCAAAGCACGGCAACAGGGAGAAAGAGAATTATATCACTTTTTGACATTAGACGTGGATACTCACCCTCCGCCTATAATTTCGGGGACAAGCGTTTCCCCTGGTTTGTCCACCGTGAATAGTTTATCCACCCATGTCGCCATGCTCGGAGGGTGGACAAAATTGACAGAGGGAAATAGTATTTTGTCCTCTCCCCGTGGATAAAATATCTCCGGCCATGCTAGCCCTGCTGGAAGAGATCAGCCAATACCAGAAGGAAGGGTTCCATAGTACACGCTTTGCTTAGTTTGGGACTAGATGGTGTCGTGTGTGTTTCCAGCATTATTTATTTATATTTTCTGCTACTTATATCAGTTATTTAAAGTTATCTAAGGTAAGATACCTCTGCGCATCTTGCGATAAAATCAGATAATTGGATACAAAGTGCGCAGGCGACACAATACGTTGCGCAAGCGCAGGCCTCCATTGAGCGCCGTTGAGTCACGGCCAGGAATGCTACGGTGGTAGAATATTAATCCTATCAATGTTCAACTTGGGATATGGTGCTCAGTCAAACATCATTCTACGATTTAAACGAAGTATGGTATAGGGATGTCGTGGGATGCCGGCAGTAGAAGTTACCTCTCCTCTCTTGCTCGTGGATGAGTAAGAATCTGCCAAGGGATAACATTGGAAGATGGGTAGCTGCGTCGTTCCGTTTATCAACATCCCGTACTGCGCTCGCCATCCCGCCTGCCAAGCGTGGTGAGTATGGCAACTACCCCTCATGGATCTCCAGGATTAAATGCCATACTCACCACGACGATTCCATGTGTTCAGTAGTAGACGTTTTACGACTGAAAAGAAGATGATGATGAACGCACCCATTTTCACGGCGTGTGCTGAGTTGGTGACCAATTTATGTCTCATAAGATTTTAATTTTTATATGTAATATTAGTTTACCTATTGTAAGAAAATATATTAAATATTTTTATAGAGTAGAACGTTTTGTGAAGAGTTCATCGGGAGAAGTATTACCACCTATGTATATCTGCCGCCAAGCAGTATGTCTACATTGCTGTGTTCCGGTTTGAAGGGTTATGGGACTGGTGAAATTACGGGCACATGAGACCTTAAAACTCTGTCTCAGGGTGACGGGCGCAATGCAATGCAGCGTTGTCCACGTGCTAGTGAACCTGATCACCGCGGTATCGGTAGTGCAGTTGTAATAGGCAGAGGTGACCGCGCCTTCGGCTTGTCTCGTCATTAAGTCGTATAAAAAATACCTGTATACATATATGACTTATGAGTTCTAAATATATAATTTCTTATCTTGTCTTTCCTTTTACTTTCAATCGAGGTCGAGGGTCGTGGGTTCGATACCGGCCGTGCACCAATGGATTTTTCTTTCTTGAAAAATGTATGTGCACACTTAACACGAGAGGATTTAGAAGCACGTTAGAGAAATACATTAGAGGAGCACGCTGAGAGGATGGTATAGGTGCTGGGCAAGCCTTGATCCATCTAACAATGTCCCAGGCACTGCAGCATCCCGTACAGCATGATTACCAGTTGCTGACGCTGTATAAATCATCTATAATAGATGCAAAGGCCTTACTTTTATCTTGTCTTAGATCTGTAGACAACGCGCTACAGCACCTAGACTTGACCTAGAATCTAAAGTTCGTAGGAAGCCCTCGGTGCAAGCTAGGTACCTACTCTTCACCCGCACTTGACGGTTTTTCAAACAATATCTTGGCTTCTCTCCCTTTACAACCACAAAGTTCTGTAACGACTTTCGTGGCTTAGTGGGTCTTCAAGCCGGCTAAGACGCAGTAGGTGCGGATTTAATCCCCGTCGGGGACAAACGTTTGTTTTTCTGTAGATATTTGTCTCAGCAGTGTTTTGAGAATTTATTTACAAAAAAACACAAGAATCATCTGATGTCTATAGTACAAGCTTTGCTCAGTTTGGCAGATTCTTACTGCATCCACGGGCAAGAAAGGAGAGGCAACTCTACTGCCGGCAACCCACGGCAATTCTAAGGTGTTTTTATAAACATAGTATTCTCGTATAATTAATAGAATCAGGCGTTACTTTGCGGAAATCCATGACAATAAAATGCAATGAAAATATCTAAGCATTAGCGGAATTAAAACTAGATATTTTCATTGCATTTTATAGTTTCTCCCGTAATATTGACGTTCATTGGTAAATCTTAGGACCATGAAGCTCAATCCAATGGCCAGGTCCCGAAACCCGGTATTACGCGATAAATTCCAGTGTTTTTGTTATTATATTATAATGAATTGTGACCGCGAAAGTTTAGGAAACAGCTAGTTTATTTAAATCTTTTCGAATGCCAAAAAGTTTTCGCCGACCTCTGTAAATAACGCCGTTCACATTACGGAGCCTCCAGACCCGAGGGGCAGCTGAACTGTGATGTACCGCGAGTCAAGCGCGAGCTTGCCTTGCGAATTGCGCCGTAAAAATGAATGATGGCACACCTTAGCTTTTGTTTTATTCATAGCCGTTGCCGTGGGGTGCCGGAAGTAGAATGTTGTCCTCTCTCCCGTGGATGCAGGTAAAAGATAACTTCGTCTTACACATCTAATAAAAAGTTACAAATGACTTATTTTGCAGATATTTGTTCTGGGTGTTTTTCTATATATAATAAAAATATCTATGTAGTATAATGTATTAAGTATATCAGTCATCTAGTACCCATAACACAAGCTCTGCTTAGCTTGGGGCTAGATGATGCTGTGTGATTTGTCCAGCATTATTTATTTATTTATTCATCTTAGCTTACACATGTTTATGCAAATAAATTATATTTATCTTTAAATAGATTATCAAAACAAATTTATCCGGGTAATTATCGCGTAAATTACCTTTCATCATTTCAGCCATAAAACGTCCACTGATGAACACAGGCCTCCCTCATGGATCTCCATGAGGGGTAGTTGCCATACTCACCACGCTTGGCAGGCGGGTTGGTGAGCGCAGTATGGGATGTTGATACACGGATAGACGCTGCTGCCCATCTTCCGGAGGTATCCCTTAGCAGGCTCTTACTGCCTCCATGGGCATGAGAGGAGGGGTATCATTCTACTGCCGGCACCCCACGGCATAATTACGTTATTCATCACAAGTAGTAAATTTTCAACAAAATTGCTTTTTACACCCTTTTAAATCAAGGAATATCTAAAAGATAACAAATTACCTTTATTATTTTTATTATTATCTTTATTATTTCATCATCATCATCATTTTAGCCGTAGGACGTCCACTGCTGGGCATAGGCCTCCCTCATGGATTTCCAGTTGTTGCGGTTGGAAGCGATCTGCATCCACCGTCGACCTGCGGTCTTCACCTTTGTTAGTTTTAATATATGTAGTACGAGTGAATTTGTTTTTAAAACTACGCGGACGAAGTCACGGGCAACGGCTAGTTTGGTATAAGTTTTAAGTTGTTACCTTCAGCTGTATCGGAAACAAGTTCTTTACAGACAGATAAACAAAAAAAAAAAAAAAACACGCCACACCATATTTCTGCACGCCCAGGATGACTGGCAGAGAATGCTTTAGCATTAAGTCCTCCTTACACAATTGTTATGTGTTAAAGTGTTAAATAAAAATAAATAAACAAATGCGTGATCCTATAAGGGTTGCAGTTTATCCTCGTGAGGTATTAACTGCTGATCATGCTGTACGGGATGCTACTGTGCTTGGGACATTGCTAGATGGATCAGGCTTGCCCAGCACCTATACCATCCTCCCAGCTTAATCGGCTAATAGTCAGAGAAAAGAAAGTCAACATGCCTGAAGATTAATAACCCGCGGGTTTCCTCACAATGTAAATAAAACAATAATCTTCACCGATAAAGCATGTGTTATTCTGTTATTCAAGAAGAAGCGTCTTTCCGTGTACCAACATCGCGTACTGCGCTCGCCAACCCGCCTGCCAAGCGTGGTGAGTATGGCAACTACCCCTCATGGAGATCCATGAGCGAGGCCTGTGTTCAGTAGTGGTCGTTTTACGGCTGAAACGAAAGATTCTTGCTTCTACAGGTACCACGGGCAAGAGATAAGGGGCAACATTCTAACGCCGGCACCCCACGGCTATAAGCTGTTAGAATATAAATTGCAGAAACTGGAGCAACATCCATTAATCCTCACAAGGCGAAAAAGAAGAACTACAAGTGTACTGCAGTTTCCAATTAACTTATACATGAGTAGTTACAACAAGTTGCTTCGTTCGGAAACAGACGAGTTTGTAAAATTATTTTTATAAGTAACCTAAAGGTTTTCTGGAAGAAATCGCTCTAAGCGATAAGACCGTCCATTGTGTATTTCCGTTATTTTTGTAGTTTAAGTTAATTTTAGTTATTTTTGTTTTTATTTTCTGTATGATTTACACAATAATTAGTTTATCTATCTATCTATCTCCAGACTAACTAACTACAGAACTGGCTTGTGTGGCGTACGCCAAGGGAGGCCTACACTCTAAGTACTTACGGTCTGTGGATGATGATGATGATGAACCCCCGACAATAAGTAAGAGCTATAAAACCTGCTTTCTAATAAAAAAATCGCTATCAGTTTTTCGATTTACAAGTGATTTCCTTTTTTTGATATCGAACTTAGGTATATTTAAAAAGATTCTAATCTTATAGAAGTACCCAGTTTTTCCTTTTATTTGACTGTGCTCGATGGGTTACGAAAGATTCTCGGTATATATTCAACTAGCTTGTGCCCGCCGCTTCGCATGCGTTGTACTCGGATAAAAAGTAGCCTATGTGTTAATCCTAGTCAACATCTACGTTTGCAAAATTTCAGCTCGATACGTACGCTAGTTTTTGCGTGAAGAGGTAACAAACAAACCTCCATACAAACCAACTTTCGGCTTAATAATATTAGTGCGATGTCAATTTTTTTTTCCCCCCCATTTTTTTTTATTCTTTTTATCTCGGAAAGAGTATTTTTGCTCTTCGATATCTGAGTGCAAAAGCCGTTTTTATCCGCTAGAGGATAAAGTAAATTGAATTTCGAACATCGTGTGCATTAAGTTAGTGAATTCAAAACATCATTAAACCTATTTACTTCTCCCTCCATGGTGCCGAATTTGTCATACAACTTCACCTATTTAATTTGTTAAAAACTCGGACTCGGAACCTTCTTGGTGTACTTTTTTTCAATTTGCTTTGTGCGGGCCATCTTTTCACCTCATATTGTTAAAACCTTATGTTAAAAACATGTGAAAAACCTAAAATGAGTGGTTCTAGCGACGAGGAAGTTTATTTGATGCCAACAGAATTGACTGAAACTGTTATTAATGCGCAAATGAGCTTTCTCCCTCAGCAATCACGCGAGAAGTATGTATTTGAAATAGTACAATATGTTTAACACGTGGCGACTAGCTAAAGGAGCCAAAACCATAAGTAACTGTAGCAACGTTACTTTCAATTTTTCTTAATTATACCTAAAAAATATTTGTTATAATTTAAAGATTATTCTGTAATACTTACCTACCATAATGTAGTAGTTAATACCTAAACTGAAATAAAAGTATCTTGTGATTGTAAATGTTTTTTTTTTGCATTTAGTAATTTCCTCGCTGAGGTGGGATGAAAAGTTAACGTGTTGCACTCGAGTGCAAAGATTTTTCACCTCGTGCTCTTTTGATTCCTTCGCTGACTGACACTTAGGATTCTAATTTTAATTTTTCAATCTAATTCTTTAATCTAATTTTAATTCAATCTTAGAATCCTTCGCTTGCTCGATTATCAAAATTGAGTTCGCGATTAAAAAGCAACTTTGCACTCTTGTATATCAAATAACTATTTTCTCCCATAAGCTACAAAGTCAGTGTCATACAAAAAAAATATGTATTTTTAATGACCTTTCTAACAATGGTCTTAACTCGCTACAGGGGTGGGTACGCTTTTCTTCTTTTTTTAAAGTATTTATGAATGTATTTTAAAATTACAGGATTTTAAAATATGTTAACAAATCGCGAAAGCTTAACAAGTTATATTTATGAATGTATATTTCCATATTCCGCACAACGAAAATGGCAGAAGTATTTGTTTGGCTGCGGAAACAGCTGTTGTAACAGACACATCTAGAGCTCTCTCTACCACTAACACTGCCTATAATTAATTCTATGTCATTCATATTAAATAGCGGGAATGTTCACGTACTTGTTATTGTTTGGTGGAGGCACCAACTGTTTCGACCCTTATTGAGGGCCACCAACAATAACAAGTACGTGAACATTCCCGCTATTTAATATGAATGTAATAAGTCACGAAAGTTACTATAGTAAAATTCTACGTCACGTTGATGAATAGCCTCGCGCAAAAAGTGGTCTGTGGTACTTGTGAAAGGCCCAATTTTTATAAAGGCGACGCATCGGTAAACAATAGGCATGATGGAAGGGTATGAAAATCGAAATTCTATTTAATCCGTCATTTAGATAATACAAAAACAATACACTCGTTTTTTTTGGCGAGCGCAGTGCGGGATATAAGCAGGGTGATTAGATTACGTATCTCGCGACAGGCTCGCAGCAGGCCATCGCTGCTGTCAAACGTCAATTTTGTATTAGAGAACAGCAAGGAATTGACATTTAACATCAACGATCGCCCGTTCCAAACTCTGTCGCGAGATACCTAATCGCCCTGACGGAAAGACGCTGCTGCCCATCTTCCAGAAATATCCCTTGACTGATCCTTACTACATACAGGGGCAGAGACGAGGGCCAACAAGGGGCATTCTACTGCCGGCACCCCACAGCACTTCCTAGTAGCCACCCATAATTAATCTAAGTAGGTAATGTTGCCAGCAAAAGTATTCGGCCACTTTTAGACGTGAAACTTTGAAACTGCGAACAAAGGGTGGAGCAGGCCCTCTGGAACATTGTTTCGGAATCTTCAGCTTTTTATTTCCGAGGTGGAAATACTGACGAAGGCTATAACGAGAAATGGTCTGGGAAAATGGTTGTGAGAAATATAATTTAGTTGAACCTGGATACTTTCAAGTATTTCGTAAACAGGATTTGAAGAAGAAATACATTTATTAAATACACACAAGACTTAAAAACAACTTTAATAAAAATTGGACTTATTTTTAATTTTAATCTAAGAGTACCTACCCAGTTAAATATTTAAAACATAGTGGCAAAAAGATGACAAGCTGCTCACTCAGCGGGCCAATTTTAGTTTTTCGAAATGACTTTATATGTTGTTGACCGCAGATGGCCATGACAACGTTACCGGACTATGGCGAGCGCAGAGGGCGCCCAGCCGCAAAAGTTAGGTTGGGGCAACAAGCTCAAGGGCACCACTTAGGTTCGAACCACGGCTTGGACTGTTGCCAGATTTTTGTATGTAATGATGGTTAACGTCCAGGTGCAAAACTGCACCTTAAGACGGAAGAGTGTGTCCGCCTTCTTACAGACGTAGATACCGCTAGACTTGTTTACTTCAGCTATTTCCACAGCATTATGTCTTATGGCTTACTGCTGTGGGGATGTGCTGCAGATATAGACACCGTATTTGTGCTGCAGAAGAGGGCTATTCGTTCTATCTACAATATGGGTCCCAGAGAATCACTTCGCACTAAATTTAAAGAAATAAATATAATGACAGTAGCTTGTCAATATATTTATGAGAACCTGTTGTACACCCATAAAAATATTGCTTCGTTTAAGAAAAACAGCGACAATCACAATGTAAATACAAGAAATAAGAATAAACTCGCTGTGCCCACTACTAGGCTCCATAAGGTAAAAAAATCTTTTAAAGGGCAATGTATACGCTTCTACAACAAACTCCCAAGTGAGTTGCAGAAGTTATCATTAAATAAATTCAAAAACATTATTAAACGCAATCTGTGCGATAAAGCTTATTATAAAATATCAGATTACCTAGAGGACAAAACCACTTGGGACGGAATCTGCTCCAACTCCGTCAAACGTAGCATAAGACAAAATCAAATTGTTAAATGATGACTATAACGACCGAGTTAGGTTCTTCTGTTCACTTCTTTTCCTAACTCGCGTGTCATCTGAAGTGAACAGGTTCAATTATGTGCTTTATTCTATTTATTTGTGTTGTTTTATTTTGTAAGTTGTGACGCGTCAATAAGGTCCATGCGGCCGCACTGAATAAAGTATTTTTTGAATTTGAATTTGAATTTGAATATTCTTCGGCCCCGCCGGCGGGACCGGTTATTGAAAATGTGCCTAGCAGCTAATGTGGGACGGGTTGACGTCACCTCCGGGTTAGCGGCGGTGAGCTCGTCAACGGGCAAGCCGAGAACGTGTCTCGGTCGACGGAGGAAAGGCAGCGGGCCAATACAAAATAATGCTAATTTAAATAGTGAACAACCCCGGTACCAGGCCATAAAGTTGTGTGAGTCCAATGCGGCCTGACTCAGCATTATGCTACCACTACATAAGAAATTATAGGGAGCGCTGGTTTTCAGTATATTTTTTTTTGGATTGTAGATCAGGCTCGCTCCAAATTAATTAGTAATTATTCGATACACGATAGTACATCTCACGTTAATTTTGAAAGTTAAACCTTCATCATATTGAATACTAGCCGCACCCCGCAGTTTCACCCGCGTAGTTCCCGTTCCCGTGGGAATTTCGAAAAATCCCTCCTTAGTGCACCTCTAGGATACCCAAGGTATATGTGTGCCAAATTTCAAGTCTCTAGGTCCAGTAGTTTAGGCTGTACGTTGTCTGTCAGTCACTCAGTCAGTAACGGAAGAGTTTTATAAATATATTGATATACACTTTCAATTAGGTCCCATTTTTTACAAAACTCAGTTCTGATGATCCATTAGAAACTCACCAAATCCCAACTCAAAAAATACTTTATTCAGTGCGGCCGCATGGACCTCTTTGGCGCGTCACAAATTACAAAATAAAATAACACAAATTAATAGATTATAGCACATAATTAAAAAAAAACGAGGGAAATACCTTAATGTCTAATAAGCATACATTTAGCGGTTTGGTTATTTTCAGCAACATTTTAGATTTTAACAACATTTTACATTTTTAGATTTTACATGGAAGTCGGTATTTTTTGTTGAATAAGGGTGAAAAATTAATGAAAATTCGCCGCGCGGAGTGAGACGCGAAGAGAGAACTACAGCAGTGTTGCCACAGTGTGTTTTTGGTTTTCCCTATCCTATTTAAAAATGTGTTTCAAGCCAATGCCTGGGACTCAGCTAATCCTATACGAACATAAATCCGGCCCAGCAATGAAAGGAGTGGCAAAAAATGGAGGAGGCTCGCCCACACCCAGCAGTGGGTTGACATGGACTGCAAATGATGATGATGGTGATGATAGATCCTATACCACACCAACCACGGAGGTCTTCACCACTAAATCACACGTCGGAACTTCGGGCATCTATTACTAAGAGTTAAAAATAGAAAGCCGAACAAATAGTCCCTTATGATTAGCCTAAAATATTAATTTAATCCTTTCAATCAACACAATCTAAACTTGACTTTATACCCTCCATGTTAAAGTCTACATTACCCCGACACTTGTCATCACCGATACAATAATATCTTAACATCAGAAAGCGGCCGCTTTAGGCTGTTTAATTTGAACCTTAAATCTTCCTACATAGAGTTAAAATTGTTGGAGGAGTAAGAATGTCGGTCACAGATTATGGTCCGTAAAGTTAGTGCTCTGCTTAGTAAGGAACCAGTTTTTTTACATCCCAGAACAAACACATACAACGGTACGTGTGCTTCTCTAGGATATGTTTATTTTGTTCACACGTAGATTTGATGCAGTAAGATTCTGCCAGCTGCTACCTTCGGAAGATGGGCAGCAACGTCTTTCTGTGTATCCAGTAGGTCTACCATGAGTTTTCACAATCTACACTCGCTAGCGACTGTAGTTAAAAAAATGTTTGAAAACTTGTACAGCTTCTCTAGCGGATAGTTTGGTACTAAATACGCAGTAAACTATACCTACTACAGCGACTGTAGTTCGGCTTCATTTGCTTAGAATTTGGTAGCATGAGTTACAAATCTGACAGGATGTCACAGTAACGTACTTGTCATGTCTTTTTATATTATGGCTTTTTGTGTTTGGTTTTGCACAATTCCGCCAGTGTCAAGTTTATAAATTTTTATGTTATTTGGCTGGCCATGTTGGCGGCCATTTTTTTCAATTAACTGCTGTAGTAACGGCAGGCGATCTAACAGTGACAACTCATGGTAGACACACAGTACTGCGCTCGCCAACCCGCCTGCCAAGCGTGGCGAGTATGGCAACAGAGAGGCCTGTGTCCAGCAGTGGACGTGGACGGCAGTCCTGCTGCTGTGCTGATGATGATGATTGCCACGATCCACTTATTGATGATTAATGATGATTGAACGTATTATCGGAGTGGAAGCCTGCTGTAGAACTGACCCAGATTTTTGTATACAACATTAACAAGGTAGGTTCTTAAGTAATTGTAAAATTCAATCAAAATGGTATCAAAAAGGTAATTGTTCTCACGGTCCATAAACAAAAATGATTTAAGTAGAGCTATGTGGGTACGTACATTGATATATAAATCGTTAGATACGCCCTCACCGTACTGAGACCGCGCCGTTGTGTTTCCAAACGATATGAGTGAGCTCACTCATGCAAGAAAGAGAAAGTAGTGTTTGCAAATGTGGGAGAAAAAGAGATAACACTATTTTTTCGGTACGCGTGGCGTGTTGCGCATTCGTCGGCAGTATTACACAATGCCAGAGTTTTTGGTGTGAGGGCTCAGCTAACGATTATATCAATGGGTACGTAACTAGCAAGGACTTTACATCTAGAATAGGTGATTTATACAGCGTCAGCAACTGGTATTTATGATGGACTCGCCTAGCACCTATATAAAATTTTAAGTAGCCACGACTTTCGTCTATGAGTACCTATGGATATATTTTTATCTAGTTAGTACTCTCAGTTTTTCAATCTTCACATGATGCACTTTGATTTAATACTACACTTGGTTATAATATTTGAAAACATTCGATTGTTCATCCCCACCACCTTAACCTCCCAGACCATATAAATAGCTCAACAGATTTATATTATAACTTTCAGTTTTGCATTCTACACACCATTTCCTTTCGCTTGTGTATATTAAAAATATAAAATTATTAATTCCCTCTTCAGCCTCCAATACTGTACCGATTGTGATAAAACATATTTGAGAACCACCGCTAGAAAATCAGCTTTGAAATAAAAAAAAGCTGCATTAAAATCGGTTCACTCGTTCAAGAGCTACTGTGCCATAGCACAGATAATATAATACACTGCCATAGACAGATACACAGACGAGATAGCGGTCAAACTTATAACACCTCTCTATTGGTTAAAAAACCCAGAGACATTCGATGGTTTCCCTCACTAATATATCAAGTATTAAGTATTTTTGTGAGAACCATAAACTCTTCTCCGTAGAGGATTATTTCATGATACATTTAAAATATCGTAAGAGCTTAGAAAGTTGACACTGTTGAACCCAAAGTGAACAGTCAACCTATGACACAATCTATCTAGTTACTCGTTGTACCCATTACGTTAGTGTGACCCATGAGTGACCCGATTATACATGACAGGATAAAACTAATGTACCTAGTAAGAACCTTAAGGAACTGACTGAAGTTGAATTTTACTCGAATAAAAATAGACGCGCCGTGGAGTGCCGGCAGTAGAATGTTACACCTCCTCTCATCCCCGTGGATGCAGTAAAAGCATGCTAAGTGATATTTATTTATATTATAAGCAGGAAGATTGGCAGCAGCGTCTTTCCGTGTATCAACATCCCGTACTGCGCTCGCCAACCCGCCTGCCAAGCGTGGTGAGTATGGCAACTACACCTCATGGAGATCATAAGGGAGGCCTGTGTTCAGTAGTGGACGTTTGGATAGTGGACATGATGATGATGAAAAGAGAGAGACCTTTTTAATTAAACTATTTGGAAGGAAGTAACATTTTTCTTGGTTAACAGACGGACCGATATTCGAATTTTGAAATGTTTGCTAGAGACGGGAAAGCGACTAATCATCGATATGATTATTGAGTACCGGCATTATCCGTAAATGTACCCGGTGTTTAGCCGTAACTGGAATTAACATCATAAAACCTAGGTCATAAAACCGCGCTTATTTCTACGTGATCATGGACTATTTCCGAGTTATTTTACCGAGAACCAGCGTTGAAATGTGCGGGACGTGCGTGCAGAGATAGGCACAGCTTCTTAGCTGCACTTAGTTCTACATTGCAAAACAACATTATACTCTTAATTATGAACATTTTCATGTTGTTATAAAGACTGCGCTATCGCTTGTGTTTCTATTTTATTTATTTTGGTTTCTAACCGACAAAAGAATGAGGATTATCTCAAGTCTCTATATTTTTTTAAATCTTTGTTACCTTAGAACTCGTCGTTTATGAACCAATTTGGAAAATTATTTTTTAGTTCGAATAGTTCGATTTTCAAATAGGTTATTTTTTTTAAACTTTGTTCTGGTTATAGTATACATGAGGAATCAAGGGAACTCTTCAAATATTGTAGATAAACAAATGGCGGTTTTAGAATATTTACTATAGGTCAATAAAGGCATTTGAATTCAGAAAGTATGATTTGGTATAGTGGAACTGATGTAGAAGACCACAGATAGTTATCGAAACTCTTCAATATTACAAAATTCACGGATGCCACGGTTGATATATCCGTGTCCACTAAAATAACAGAACATTACAGATATTATCGTTGGATTATTTTATCTTTTGGTAAATTATGTATATCATCAGACGCAGAGCTGTAACAATAGATCTGATTCGTTTTTAAATTGGGTTTAATTATTTCAACAATACTGTGGTTTTACTTTGATTTTTGACACATTAATCTTGTTTCAGTTACACGTCACGTACTTATAAAAGTCAGTCAATGATACAAACTCTCAGTAAATGTTGTAGGTAGAGTAAACTAACCGTCTCCGGAGCCTAGAAACTTGAGTCATTGCGTGTGACGTAACGGTGCAGCTCAATCGCTGTACAGTTAGCACCAGACTCACGTCTTCTGATAATAATTGCTCGCGTGTCTTATTTAATCGTCTTATTTAATACGTCTTATTTAATACGTCTTATTTAATCCGTACTTATGATAGTTGCCGTTGGTGTTTTTATGCTTTAAATATAAGAATTCTTGAATTGGCTAGGCTGGCTATTTAACGCTTTTTTAAAGTCGTCAAAAATTCACGGATGTCCAAAAGTTCCATTGCGCAATAAAAATATTTATTTTAACGGTGAATGAATGTAAGGTCAATAAAAAAAGTCAAAATACTATTTCGTGCCGATTTATAGTGGGTCAATGGAAGGAGTCGCGCAATTCGAACGGTTGGCAGTATTGAGTTCTCCTAGAATCCGAAAGAATTTTCTATTCAAACAAATAAAAATATAAAAATATATAACATTTTCACTTTCATTTCTCACCGAAATAAATTGACTACTGACTTAAATGTTAGAATAAAGAAGAAAAATCTTACATACTCATCTAATTTACCTTCCTACACTAGTCACGGTACGGAAAGGTTCTCACTACGCCCACAGCCTTCAAGTTCTATAATCATCTACATCGCCTTTTTTCCCAACACTACACGTAACGCCATTGTCATTTGTGACTTTACTCGTAAGCGTAACTGTAACATACTGCACGGTTCTGTTTAAATGTAGAACAACTGTTTTGAAAATAACTCACGGCTCTATAATACTTCCGGGTTATTAATGATCATTATCTTTTGAATTCAATTCGTCTGAGGCTTCGTATTTTTTGCCGTGATAATTCGTTATGTGAAATGTTGATTGATTACCTTTTGAATATCAAGATTTCAGAGACAGTGTTTTTCTGCTTTTTTAATTTAAAAGCCATATATATTATTTCTAATCTGGATCCCACTACTGGGCTGGGCAAAGGCCTCCAATCTTTTCTTCCACTTATCCCAGTCTAGGGCTTCTGTCCGCCAATCTGCGTAATACGCATCGAGTTCAGGGAATTTAATAAAATAACTAGATATTGGTACCGTGGGTTGCGGCAGTAGAATGTTGTTCCTCTCTTGCATGTTGCTCTTGGATGCAGAGATAATCTGCCAAGGAATCCTTCCGGATGATAGGCAGCAGCTTCTTTCCATGTACCAACATCCATTCTGCGCCCGCCAACCCGCCTGCCAAGCGTAGTGATATCAACAACCTCTCATGATCAGCACTTGGGGATCCTATTGCCTTTGTCCAGCAGTGGACGTCCCACGGCTGAGATGATAATGAACTAGACATTATTAAAATCCCGTATCAAATACTTAATTACGAATTATTTTTCAAATACCTTCAATTATTAATAAGATTATCATTATCACACGTACGTAATCTATGTAGAAATCCAATCCAATAAGGAAGTATAAAACGTAAGAAATGTGAACATGCAAGTCCGTAAATAATCTATCAAGATTCTTATGAGCAGTTTTACGATATCTCCGTCGGGGACCAGTCTTTTCATATTTTGTATAGGAATTCCAAAAATTTGCTTCGGTTGTACTGTTGTTAACATATAGCTGGTTGTTGATTTTAAAAGAACAATACAAAACCAGAACCATCGATTCGAATCTCTTCTGCCAGCCGCTGACAAGAATCAAACAAGATAAATTGAGAAAAAACGACGGAAATTTATAAATTGAATGGGTGTGGTTTTCCATCACGATAACGTTAGACACTAATATATATATTTATTCATTATGTTTTATATTTCTTATTAGTTATATGTATATGTAGTTTATAAACATTCGATTATTTATTTGTTTATTATTATTCATCCTTTCAGCCATAAAACGTCCACTGATGAACACAGGCCTCCCTCATGGATCTCCATGAGGGGTAGTTGCCATTCTCACCACGCTTGGCACGCGGGTTGGTGAGCGCAGTATGGGATGTTGATACACGGATAGACGCTGCTGCCCATCTTCCGGAGGTATGATTATCCGGAGGTATTCCGGAGGATGAATAATTATATTAATCGAATTACCTATATTACTTTTATACATATACTTACTATAATTTAAGGTCGATATTATAAACTATATTGCTTACCTTATCTTTGTGACTTGTAACTTGGTGTTATTAATAAATAATTGTATTGTATTGTATTGTATTGGTATCCCTTAGTAGGCTCTTACTGCATCCATGGGCATGAGAGGAGGGGTATCATTCTACTGCTGGCACCCCACGGCGATTATTATTATTAAATATGTAATTATACAGCTAAGTATATATTTAGAGCTATTACGTACTCTAGTTTAATTATACTACGACGAAACCGTGCTTTTAATTTCTTGTTGTTTTTTTCATCCAAAGGTTACCTGTAAGAGATCGCTTATAGTGATAAGGCTGCCCATTGTGCTTCTGCTTTTAGTTAATTATACTTTATTTCCTTTGTTATATTGTTTGTGTTAGAATTAAGCTGGGTACAATAAAGAGTTATCTATCTAATCTGTCTAGACCACACATATTTTTACCACTCAGCAAAAACTGAAAATCATGACAGGGAAGTTTTAATTCTTATTAAACTTGACCTTGCACTCTCAGATGTCCACCTTTTAAGGTCTTTTCAGAATTCTTCAGGCCAATATGGTATCTATCAAGAGCGGACTGGCAAAACTATTTATCGCATTTTTTTAATCAGAAGTCCCACAATTGGTACAACGCAGTAAGGCGATCATGTCACTAACAAGATGGCAACAAGTTATCGAACAAATTGGTACAATACACATTAGGATAGTATAATCAAATATTAATGAACTTTGAAAAACATATCTTGAATTTTATATTATATGAAACACGTGCAGAAATTTTTACTTGATCTTAGATAAGGAATAGTAAAGTTATATAAAAATAGTACAGTTGATATTTATATTGTCATATATTAATTCGGTTATGTGACCATGAAGTAAGCACCTGTAGGTCTCACATACACAGCTGGCGAGCTACTCAGTTGTTTTGCGAAAATTGTATTTACTCTAGTGTTAAATGTTTGACTGACTTCGATTAACTCAGCGGAAGTCCAAATTCTTAAATTCAAATTGTTAAAATTCTTATGTCAAAATATTGGTGCCTCCGATAATAAAAGAGTCGTATATTTAAAAAAAAAGCCGTGGGGTGCCGGCAGTAGAATGTTACCCCTCCTCTCCTACCCGTGGATGTAGTATGAGCCTGCTAAGGGACACCTCCGGAAGATGGGCAGCAGCGTCTTTCCGTATATCAACATCCCATACTGCGCTCACCAACCCGCCTGCCAAGCGTGGTGAGTATGGCAACTACCCCTCATCCATGAGGGAGGCCTTAGTTCAGTAGTGAACGTTTTACGGCTGAAATGATGATGATGATATTCAAAAAAAATATAAGTTATAAAAACAATAAATAATTCAGAAAATTTCAAAGATAATGTCTTTTTAAAATCTTTTTTTCTAGACTCTTATCTATCACATAGACTATACTTTATTTATTAAATAGACTTTCAATCCGAAGGCCGTGGGTCACCAATGGATTTTTCTTTCTTTAAAAATGTATGTGCACATTTAACGCGTGCTTGTCTTTTTTAAACTTTCGCGATCACAACACTTTATTAACATACATATAACCGGGTGTTTATCGCGTAAATTACCTTTATTATTTCCCGACGTTTCGCTTGGATTGCACCAAGCATGGTCCATGTATGTTAATAACACGTGCTTTATCAATTATCACATAGACTATACTTATTTATATTACTTTCACTCCGAAGGACGTGGGTCACCAAGAAAACATCGTGAGAAAACCCGCGGCTCAGTCAGCTTCAGACGTATTGACCTGTTCTTTCCTCTGACTATTAGCCAGGCTGGCTAAGCTGAGAGGACGGTATAGGTGCTGGGCAAGACTTATCCATCTAACAACGTCTTAAGTGCCTGGACACTTCAGCTTCCCGTACAATATGAAAATCAGTTACTGTATTAATCATCTTAAGTAGGTGTTAAAGGGCATTACTATTTTATATTAGGTCTTTACCTATGAAATTGCCGTTTTGTATGAAATAAATGAAAGTACTTTTTTTCCAAACTTTTTTATTTCTATTACTCAAAGTAACACCCCATGCTATCGACGCATCTTTGCCAACGCATTGGCAGTTTATTGATGCCCTTCTTGTAAAAATCAGCTGCACGGGAGGCAACAAACTCTTCAAAGGCATTTTGTACTGCCCCTCGGGAATTTAATTTTTTACCCACTAAAAAAGTTGTCTAAATTTTGAAAAAAGTAATAGTCGGTAAGTGCAAGGTCTGGTGAGTATGGCGGATGAGGGAGAGCTTCCAAGCCCAGCTCTTGCAGCTTGGAAACTGGTCTGTTGCGCAGTATGGGATCGCGCGTTGTCGTGAAGGAGCAGTGGGGACGACCAATTGACCAAAGCTGGTTGCAGATGTGCAAGCTTCTCCATCATTGTCTCCAGTTCTTTACAGTACACATCTGCAGTAATGCCCATGCCGTTTTATAAAAAAAACTGTGGTGAATCACACCCGCACTAGACCACCAAACAGTGACCATCACCTTTTTAGGGGTCATTTTTGGTTTAGGGCATTGCTTTGGTGCTGAACCAGGATCTAACCAACTTGTTGAGCGCTTTCGATTGTCGAACAGAATCCATTTTTTATCGCACGTAACAATTCGGTTCAAAATTCCTTCATTTCTTTGTCTGTTGAGCAGCGCGAGATAGGTCTCAACGCGTACGTTGCGCTCGCCAGCGCTAAGTTCGTGGGGTACCCATCTATCAAGCTTTTTTACCTTGCCTATTTGTCGCAAATGAATCAATATTGTTTTGATGCTAACATCAAAAGCTGCTGCTAGCTCAGCTGTAGATTGAGTTTCGTCAGCTTCCACAATCGCCTTTAATTCATCATTGTTGACAATAGTCTTCGGACGGCCACGAGCTTGATTTTTCAAGTCAACATTTCCAGAACGGAACCGGGAAAACCAATAACGGGTTGTGCGTTCGTTTGTACAGTTCTCTCCGTAAACGTTTTTGATGTTACGTGCCGTTTGTGTCGCGTTGGTGCCACGACGGGACTCATATTCCATAATTACACGATTTTTTAAGGTACCCATTATGACGAAAAATGTTCAAATGTAATGAAAATACAACGCTAATCAATAAACAAAAGACTGAGTTTGTAAAAAGAATGTCATGTTTTTAAAACAAAATTAATTTGAATTTGAAATACCAAGCCATGTCAAATTTTTTTATTTGAAATTACCAGTACTGAAGAACGGCAATTTCATAGGTAAAGACCTATTATCACCTTGCATAAACCACAAAACCAGCACATTCGCCCATAACTTCATACGTTCATATATAAAATGATAATGTATTATGACGTGGCCATGACATCTTCTGCCAAGGTTATCCGGCTTTTTGCTGTGTCGATTATTTTTTGCCTTGCTTCACCTTGCACATGTTGTGTACCGGTACTGACTTGGGAATAAGGTTTAGCATTTGGAGCTTTCTTTCCTCGGCCATAAAGACTTGAAGAAATGAGGACGTCGCATAGCTTTTGGCATAACGAGGCATCCAACGATGCATGAATTGTTAAAATGTTTAAGTTTCAGCGTTACGTAAGTACTAAGGAAAGTATGGCCTCTACTAAACATCGCTTATAGATGGTTTATACAGCGTCAGCAACTGGTATTTATGCTGTACGGGACGCTGCATTGTCTGGGTCATTGTTAGATGAGGCCTGCCCAGCAAGCACCATCCTCTCATCAAGTCAGCTATTTCGTCAGAGGAAAGAACAGGTCAATACGTGAACGTCAATTATGTGCTTTATTAAATTTTAATGTATTTTGTTTTTATTTTGTAAACTGACTATTCTAAGAAGTTCTTACAACTATAACTGACGTTAACTGATAAGCAGTTGTAATAGTGCAATTCTTAGTCATTGGTCTATTTTGGATCGACAGGTTTGTATTGCTTTCCTCGCCTACGATTCGCCGTAGATGTTAAAATTGATTTGACATTATTTTATACTAGCTTCTGCTTGCAACTTCGCACGCGTTGTACCCGAGTTAAAATTATCTTGTGTGTTAATCCTGGTTAAACTCTATGTGTGCAAAGTTTCAGCTGGATCTGTTCGGTAGTTGTTTCACAAACACAAACATCCATACAAACTTTCGGATTTATAATATTTGTAGGATCATAACTACCTGCTATCGTACGGGTCATCAACTTTGCATTAAGGCTTTACTGTACACACTGTTAGTTTGATTCTGATCATACAAATAACTGTGCTTCATACAAATGGAATTTGGGTAGTGTCCGACAGTTTATTAGCCTGTATGAAATTTCGAACCTTTAAATTAGCTTTTGTGTAATCGTCGTCATCTTCTCAGCTAAGACGTCCACAGCTGGACATAGGCCTCCCACATGTCTCTCCAAGTTTAGATTGGTTATTCAAGTATGATTGAGTGAAGAGGTTATTGCCATACTCAGCACGTTTGGCAGGCGGGTTGGCGAGCGCAGTACGAGATGTTGATGCACGAATAGCCGCTGCTGCCTGTCTTCCGGAGGTATGCCTTGGTAGATTCTTAATGCATCCACGGGCAAGAGAGGAGAGGTGACATTCTACTGCGGGCACCCCACGGCATCAAATTATGCTTCTTCAATGTTATAACAATAACGATAAAATGGGCAATTACGAGAATTTCAACAAACATTTCGGTTTTTGTGGTGCTTCGTTTGGAACGTTGATTGAAGTGTCGATTAAGTTAATTTAGTTTCCTGAATTCCTATCTTAAATATAGGTACAGTGTTTTATATCCACGTTTAATGATATATAATACCTTCCTCATTTAGGTAGTTGTGCACAAAATCAAAGAAAATTATGGGAGGGTACGAACTTGCAGCGAATGGTAATTTTAGTTTTTCGAAAGGTTTTTTAGTTTCTTATTATGTCTATGTTCTATTGTATGTCCAGTTTTTAACTGACTTTATAATCGTCAACCTATTGATATTTGAATACCAGTTTCTGACGCGGTGTTAATCATCTATAAGATGTAAAGCCCTGTTCAGTTATAAATATTTATATCAGTACCAGATGGAAACATTGGTCGTTTCATCTTGTTTAAACAACGGTAAAATTTATTAGTAAAACACGCCAAAACATATTTCTGCACGCACGGGATTACTGGCAGAGAATGCTTTAGCATTAAGTCATCCTTTCACAATTTGTTGTGGTAAAATGTTAAATAAATAAGAAGTGAATAAGTAAAATTAAAGTGAATATGCTTTATCTTCTACCAGCACGTACCAGCCGCTTCGCGCGCGTAAAATTGTGAACTAATTTTTGGGATAAAAAAATAGCCTGTGTTATTCGTGATCAAATGCGTGTGCAAAGTTTCAGTGAAAAGTTTTTTTAGTGAAGAGGTATCAGACATAGGTACATCAATACAAAGAAACATTCGTATTTATAATATTAGTGAGATTTTGTGGTTCTTAGCTCTCTTAAGTTGGATAAGCACCTTTAAAATTCCTTACAAGAGCTCTATTAGAAATATAAGCAAGAAGGCAACGTTTCTCCATTCAATATTACCTGTTGCCTAACCGGTTCAGTATTTCAGAGTTTCTGTCGTAACGTTATGGGCATTGCTTCTAAATTTTTATTATATTCTTAGAATACAAACTGGCTAACTCGAATCCCTACAAGTACCCACACTAGGACATTAAACAATTTACGTAATGGCAAATACCGATACCGATGAATCACACCATATTTACCTTAAACTACGGAATTCGATGTGATATTGATCGTCAAAAGTAATTCGAATTAATCCCTAAAGAAGTCACCGGATTAATTTTTCGATAAAAATACCGGTACAGGTCCATCACTGCTGCTCCAGCCGAGATCCAGACGAAAGGGCAAGAGCCTTGGCAGAGTCCACAAGTTCACTCACCTTTACAAGTTGACCGATCACTTTCTACAACACTACACTGCTGCTGAACCTTGGTACAGCCCCTTGGAAATGTTATGAAAACTTGTAGTAAACTTTTAAACACGGACAATTGTTGTTAAATAATTTGGTCGTGGAAAACGGTGACGAGTTCGCGAGTACGAGCGGAACGCGCGACTCAAAACCTGTTTTCCTTCTCGCTCGCTCTGTTTCACTGTCGCTGTGTTGCCATACGTTGTGTTGATTTTTGCTTTGTTTATCTTTACCGGTTTACTTTGTAAAGTGCTTATTTATTAAATTATTTGAAAAATTGTGTTGCGACGATATGTTTCCGATTCTACCATAACAGCACAGCTCTACAGTATATACCTCTATGTTAGGTGAGTATTTAAGTTAAGCCTTTAACATTTATCATACATTATTTATGCAGCGTCAGCAACTGATATTCATGCTGTATGAGACGCTACAGTGCCTGGGAGAGCACCAATACCATCCTACCAGCATTTTCTGCTAATAGTCAGAGGAAATAACACGTCTGAAGCTGACTAAGCCGCGGGTTTTCTGTTAAAGCACGTGTTAAGTGCGGGCTGGTATAGAACCCACGTTCGGAGCGCAAGCAAATTGTTTGGACACCTATCAACCCTCTTAAATTATGTCTCAAGTTCCAAGCCATTATAGTAGTTTTTAGTTTAAAACCTAACACAAATTCAAATCCCATTCATGCCTCTATAAACATCGTACACCAATCTAGAAACTACAAACTAACAGCGACTGTACCCCACTGTCCCCCCCTCCCCCTCTCCCTCCTATTCCCCGCCAAATAGCATTCCACCCGACTATCTAGTAATCAAAACAGCACAGACAAAGGCATATTAATTAACACGGCAACACCAAGCAAAATAACCTCAAAGCCTGAGCGAAAACGTAGCCAGCGCAGGCAATACCGCGAACGTGCTACAGCCTTCTGATTAAACACGCAACGTTCTATCAGGAACTTTAAGTGGACAGTATTGGAACTTTGTCAAATTAATCTTCGGGTAGCACATAAGTGGTTTTGTGGAGCGCGGAAGGTGAAGCAATGTGCTAAGAACAGTACATTGCTATTGGAAATTGAGTTTTGAGGCTTTGCACTAAAGTAGGAGGTTGTGTTTGGTGGTAGTTGGCCATCGCTGAAGCCATTTTGACTGTAAATTGCATTACAGCAAAGGTTTTCGCTTACATCGTGTACACACAGGCATTATTCATGATTTAAAAAATCATGAATAATCCCAGTCCTCCTAACTATTCGGTTCGCCAAATAGTAGAGGCATCACGTTTTGTACAAAGATCTTCTTGACAATAATGAACACAACAAAAAAAAAAGAATTATCCAATTTGCTGCGTGGGTTATGCTTACAAATAATAATGTTGGCGAATATTTTTTTTATTTAAAAGATATAACTAATAATACCTACAAGGTAACAATAAATAAATTTTATATTAATTTTGAAATGTTTCTATCATGTGATATTTTCGTAAAATAGCTAATCTTTGGCGGAGTATCACAGGGCTTCATTTTAGGACCCTTTTTGTTCTTGGATTATATTTTCTTATTGAAACTGAAGTAATACAGAAACAGCTAGTTTAAAATCCTATTTTACTCTTTAAAAGCCTTTTGTAAATACCTAAAACTTTAAAAAGAACATATAAAATATTATTTGATTCCTTATTCCAAGACTCAGGCATGTTTTATGAAAATGCGAATAAAGGTAGATTTTTCTTCAAATCCAAGTTGAGGTACAATTCTATTCAGAAAGTAATCTTTCTCAGTGGAAAAAAAACATCGCGAGACAATTCCTCTCAAATATTCACAAAGCAACAGAAAGGGTGGGTGGGTTCCATAGAGATAAGTCACCATACTACGAACATGATGGAATAATAACAAACAGACTCTATAGAGTACAAGTATTTTCCAGTAAAAACATTTCGTAAGTCAATTGTTAAAATAGTACCTAAGTAATAAGGAGAGTTGCGTGTCGGGCCAAGCGCTGTGTAGAGTTCCGTAGTTACCCGTAGACACGGTGTTAGAATTTTATAAGCTATTTTTTTATTTAAAGTGTAAACTAAAGGTATCATTGTAGAAATGAAAAATGCAATCAAAATTTTGTCTCTGACGGGACTCGAACCCGTAATGTTCAGACGAACACCTTCAACGCAGGCTGCCTTAATCGTTCGGCCACGGAGCAATTAACCGTCGGGTCGAAAATCTCCGTGGCCGAACGGTTAAGGCAGCCTGCGTTGACGGTGTTAGAAGTTGATGACGGTTTTTTACCGTAACCAAAACATATTTATACTACCAGTTATTAATCGAGTTTTCGTTTAAAAGTATTCCGGTATGTTTGGTAAACCGTATCCCTTATTTGAGTGACAATTTCTCAGAAACCAAAATTTTGTGTTAGAGGATTTTGCGTTTGTAACACTCTTATTATTTCGTATAAGTAAGATATTTATATAGGCTTTAGGAGACAACAGAAAATCTTTGGCATTTATGCGATTGTACAAACGCATCTATAAATTAATTCTCCATAGTGATATGACATATTGTTTGAATAAGATATCGATACATCTCTACTCAAGTTATAAGTATAAGTATATGTATAAGTTCAGCCTCTAGTATGCTTACCGTTCATACTCTCCACAGATCTACAGTCTGGTTAACACTCTCGCGGATCACATTATTAATACTAATACTATAACAATAGCACTCACATAATTTGGTCTCGCTCCGACGCTTCACGCGGAGTTTGATGATGCAGGAGGAAATGCACTGAAACAATAATATCATAATCATGAATGAATGAATGAATGAATTAACACTTTATTAATGCACATAAAGAAACACTCACATAATAGAAAAAACTAGGGAGAAAACATATGTACAAACTGGCGGCCTTATTGCTCAAAGCAATTTCTTCCAGGCAACCCACTAGAAAAAACAAGTTGGTAAATTGAAATTAGGTAGTGCACAAAAGAAATACGAAAAATCTATAATGTACTTAAACCTAGATGTATAAAACTGGTAAATAAATAAATATAATGTCAATTTAACATATGAAATATATACTGATATTAATATATACATATAAGTATACATATATATATATATATAATATATATAATGTGGTTTGGGTGGATAGTGGAAAAAATATTGTAAATAATTAATAAGGAGCCGTGAGTTGCCGGCAGTAGAATGTTGTCTCTCCTCTCTTGCCCGTGGATGCAGTAAGAATCTGCCAAGGGATACCTCCGGAAGAAGGGCAGCAGCGTCTTTCTGTGAAACATACCGCTCGCCAAATCGCCAGCCAAGCGTGGTGAGTATGGCAAAAACCCCTCATGATCAGTACTTGGAGATCCATGAGGGAGGCCGATGCCCAGCAGTGGACGTCCTACGGCTGATATGATGATGATAATAAAAGGATATCACCGGGACATCAGGAGTTGATCGTCATCATCGACCATCATCGTCTCGGTAAGTCCACTGCTCGGATCTCTAACTCAACTCGCCACGCTTGGCAGGCGGGTTGGCGAGCGCGGTACGGGATGTTAATACGCGGAAAGACGCTACTACTGCCCATCTTTCGGAGTTATCCCTTGGCAGATTTTTACTGAATCCACGGGCAACATTCTACTGCCCACGGGACTTATAGGTAGATTATTGATTCAATTCGGTGACGACCTCTCAGATTCTGTCCCCGGCGTAAGACAAAGATTTGCTTTTCTGCAGATCTAAATCTCGGGTCTAAGTTTAGATCGGCAGAAAAGCAAGAAAATCAATTTAAGTATGAATTTACAAAAACATATGACTTAGGTCATGACATCTATTTAATTAGATGATTGTAGAAAGTGAATGCATGAGTTAAATAAATATTCTAATCAAATCTAAATGCCGCCGCGGTCAGAAAGACTGGAAAACTTTCATTTTTGTCTTTTAAAGTGGCTTGTTTTCACTATAATGGTGTTGGTTATCTTTCCACCTTATCTTCCGACTGCTAAGAGTCGCTAGCTCGTAAGTCACATAACATATCTACTTAGGTAATCCTTGGACGCGCTTGAAACGGGCTCTTTCGATTAGAGAAATAGTCTTCCCGCGACCATGAACAGGTACAATCCGGTCGAATCGTCCGGAAATGAATTGAGAAAGGTACGCGATAAAATCCTGTATTTTAAAAACTAATAATATGATAACAAATCGCGAAAGCTTAACAAGTTCTAGATAAATATAATTTTGAATTTAGGTTAATTTTTATAAACATGTAATGTCACAGTAAATCTAATAGGCATTACGTAGTAAATTAACATCGATTTGGAGGTGACTATAATAATCCTGGGATAACATACCCACCAATGGGTTAAATGATTGTTCATTAGATAGATAGGTTTTTTATTTATGAAAGTTAACAAAGTTTTCACAATTTATTGTACATGAAACCTTAATTGGTTTGTATTGGTAGATACTCACACTCGCTTTTAATACCTACATAAAATTAAATTAGGTTAGTTTGAACACGTAATAGTTATATTAATTTTATAAAAATGTTAATTTTAATAATTTTAATAATGTTAATTTTATAAAAATATCTATCTATATGTATACCTATACTATATATGTATGTATTAAGTATATCAGTCATCTAGTACCCATAACACAAGCTCTGCTTAGCTTGGACCTAGATGATGCTGTGTGGATTGGATTGTCCAGCATTATTTAATTATTTCTATTATGCAAATCCATAGACAGTTCTGATAAATTCGAATCCTGTATGGATGAAATCGGGTGTAGATAAAAAAGTAGGTTGGAATATAAAATTCTTGTCTAGTGTTGTAAGTTTACGCTATTTTTAAGATTATTTGATTAAATTATCGTGGAAGTATTTTATAAAGAGGTATTTATAGTTTTCATAATTTATTTTTCCTTTCAATTCCTGAGGCAACGCGTTTTCGATATTGGGTATTCTATATTGTAATGGTCGCCTACCATAGAAATTATTTACTTTAGGTATTTTATATTTGTTTTGGATGATTTTTCTAGTAATGGTTTTATGAGATATAGGTACTTTAAGATCTTGGCTATGAAACTGTTCCATTAAGAGGGCTAGTTTGATTTTGTCTTGGATAGGTAAAACATTGGCATATTTAAATTTAAATATATATAATAAAATTCTAATTGTATTGTTGTTTTATTTTTTTGGTTACAATTGAGCTTGTGACCAAAAAAGTTTGTGACCTAAAACTTTAGGTCACAAGCTACGCAGGGTGATTGATTACGTATCTCGCGACAGGTTTTGCAACAGGCAATTGACAGCAATATTGGTGTTAAATGTCAATTTTGTACTATAGAACAGCAAGGAATTGACATTTGACAGCAATATTGCTGCGAGATGCGTAATCACCCTGACGGGCTTTGACGACGCCTTAGTTGAAGATTGTAAATTTTATCTATATAAGTTTTATCTATAAAAGTTAGTCCGTAGCTTGTGATGCCATAAGATATAATTGAATATGCTAGTGCATTATACATTGGTAAAAGGATTTTGTATGGTACTTCAGGTTTTAATAAGTAGAATTTACTTAAGATAGGTCGTAGTTTGTCTATATATCTACGTGGTAGCTCCATCCAAACCTATCATCCACAATCAGACCTAGATAAGTATGGTGTTTGACTTGTTCAATAGAATCGCACGAACACAGATTCGACGATGTCACATCGTGCATACAGCTAAGGTCGTGTGCTTTTATTGTTAGAGTCTTTTTGTTTTAAATAGCTTGAGTGGACATTAATAATTTTAGTTTATCTCGCGTTTAAGACTAGACCTGCATCATGGACCACTTACAGACTTGAGTAAAATCTTGCTGAATCCACTTCGCTGCCGTGAGAAGGTCCTTACTGGCCACAAGACATGTGTAGTCTGCGTATTGGTAGATAGAACAGTGGTTGACCACATGTTCCATATCAAATAATAAAAGTAAATCAACCAAACCAATAAATTAGGTAATTGATTCAGCGTGACTTTGCGGAAATCCATTACAATATCTAAATAAATAAAAATGTTTTTAAAAATCTATTAAAAATAATTGTAATTGTATAGAGCTGTTGCAAGGATCCCTCGCGTCTAAAAAGAAGTGTAACTTAGTTAGAGCGAGAACTCAATGTTAATGGTCTGAACACTTATTATCTTTATTTTGTGCCCAAAAACTGTAAATTACCAATAATAAATAAAAACAAATAATAAAAAATGAATAACAATTAGAATTAAAAAAGTAAGTAACTTTTTTAATTCTAATTGTTATTCATTTTTTATTATTTGTTTCTATTTAGTAACAAATCCGCTAAACTATCCAATAAATAAAATCTCATTTCACCCGTAAAACGTCCACTACCGAACACGATCATAGCTATATCATAGATACCTCATGGATCTCCAAGATCATAGCGGGATTGTTGCCATACTCGCCACGATTGGCAGGCCGTTTGGCGAGCGCAGTGTTTCTACACGGAAAGACGCTGCTGTCCATCTTTCGGAGGTATCCCTTTGCAGACTTTTACTGCATCCATTTTACTACATGCCGTGGGGTGCCGGCAGTAGAATGTTACCCCTCCTCTCCTACCCGTGGATGCAGTAAGAGCCTGCTAAGGGACACCTCCGGAAGATGGGCAGCATCTATCCGTGTATCAACATCCCATACTGCGCTCACCAACCCGCCTGCCAAGCGTGGTGAGAATGGCAACTACCCCTCATGGAGATCCATGAGGGAGGCCTGTGTTCATCAGTGGACGTTTTATGGCTGAAATGATGACTGCATCCATGGGCAAGATACTGCCGGCACCCCAAACATAACTTGAACCTAATAAGTAAAATCCTTCCAGCTCACCTCGTGAATGTGCCCCAGCACCTCGGTCCGCGACATGTCCTCGAGCTTCGTCTCGTTCACGTCGAGGATTTCGTCGGCCACCTCCAGGTTGTCCAGGTGGCCTGCTGCTGGCGACCCTGGGGATGGTGAGGGAACTGTTAATTTTATGAATTTTAAATTGATGCGTAGCTTACGGTCGCCCAGCTTACGGTAGTCCCATTTCCGCATTTTTTTGAAAAATTTATATATATTTATTTTACATAGTGATTGGTTATTCGATACATTCCATAAAGGGGTTATAGAAGAGCTCATTTCCGATTGATTTTGTTTGTTTTAAAATTAATTTAACAACAATGATGGGAAAGTTAAATTTCAAATAAACTTGTACTGATGCTCTATTCTAAGTCAAGTAAGACCTGGAGTAAGTGATTACGGGAACACGCAAAGAACTCGTTTAAGCTTTCTTGACATGTGCTAAGGACATTTTTTTACTAGAAACGAGAGGTCTCACTCCATCGCAGGTGTCGATTGTTGAGCGATTAAAAAATGCATCAGTTCGAGAGTCCAAAATTAGTAGACTTTGAACAGATGTTTGTTTTTCTGCAGATATTCGATGATGATGCAAACGAAATGTCGTATATTTTTACCGCTCTCATATCAATTTGGTAGAGACCACTCAAATGAAAAATGTGTCAAAACAACCTTAGAGACTATTACTTAGTTTCTGTAATATGTGCTATTACCACTATTACCTGTGCTATTACTTCGAAAGATGTTTCTTATGAATAGGCAAGGAGTGAAAGAAAAATGGGCTTATGTCGCAAAGGGACAAATTTTTGATGTGATATGGGTCATAGCATGTCGCATATTTTACGTTACATTAAATAACTAGATAGATTGGTTAATACTAGGTATGTACATCAAATTATTTTTATTTGTTGTCTATGGAACCCTTATAAGTCACCATGTCCGTCTGTCGGTAAAAAGCTGTAATTTGGCATGTGCATAACAAATTAGTAAGTTACCTACAGTATAAACTATAATAATAATTATAAATAATTATTTTTCACAGTACCACCTTCGGTTGCAAAAGTAAATAACACATACGGATACAAAAAAATGTCCAACTGCCTTTTGGGACATTGCCCGGGCTTTTGATGGCGTATGGTACGGAGTCTATAATAACACAATAATTAATTCCTATTTAAGCCAGCCAGCGGCAATTCGATGTATATAAATCATGGAAAGCATATAATTGATCTTCAGGGAATAAAAGATGTCGCTCAAGGAAGCGTAATAACACCAGTCTTATACCTTACATACACCTTCGACTTACTGACAACGGGCGATGTCCTCGTGGGAGCATTTGCTGATGATACAGCTCTTATTGCAACCTACGAACCAACTGTTGCATTGAGCTTACTACAAAAAGGCCTAAATGACATCTCGTAATCATAGGCAGTAGAACTAAATGGTGTTTATACAAGTGTATAACCCACACCGGAGTTGTTCTGCGATACCTAGATATCTAGATAGACATCTCACATGAATGAGGAACATATTAACCAAAAGTAAAGCCCTCGGTCTACATCTACAACATTACTAATGACGAATTTTATCAACAGGGAACAACGGTAAACCAACTTAGTTCTCTCGCCTTTGTACATCACCTTTATGTATCCTTTTTTTGTTTGTACCTATGTTTTGTTTTGTGTACAATAAAGAATTTAAGAATTAGTTTAAGGTTTAGGTTAGTTATCTGTGGTTAAACTCGAACCTGGAATTAGCGACCGCTTCTATAACGAATGCACCATGGTAGATACATCGCAAATCGTCAATTACATCGCGAACAAGTGGTAATAAACGGTTAAGTGCGTAAACAAACTTGATTCTTATGAGAAACGAATGGAGCTGCATCCGAACGAGTTAGGCCAGGATCTCATGTACCAACAATCACAACCTCCAGAAGGCTAAAGAGATGAACCCCCAAGACCACATCTTATAGTAAGCGTATACATGTATTTATAGTAAGCTACATATAACTCCGTGGGCCAAATATACTGCTACACGTGTCATCGCGTATTGTATGTAAAAATTAAATGACAAAACTAAAGAAATACTTCTAGGTTTCTTGACAAAACAAATATTTAACAAACAAGGTGTGCTGTTCCTGAGAAAAATAGCAAGATGTGTGCAAAACATATATTTTTCTAAAAAATATATTATCGAGGAAAAATTCACCAATCGCGTTTTTAAAACACGTAATTCAAGATAAAAGCTTAAAGTATAATTTCCCCAAATATGAAGGTGGTAACTTTCATAGATTCTGAGATAAATAACGATTACGAACTACAAAATTGCCTAATGCGCACTCTTAAGACCAAGTTTGGTCTGGCGAGCCACATCAGGGCTCATGGTAGAAATAAATACAAATAACTCAGAAAACGGTCGCCGACATCGAAATCGATGAGGAGGATTATATAAACAATTTAAAAGAGTCGAAGCAAATAAGCACTATATGGATAAAAAAAAATAACTGATATCCTGCACGCCAGACGAGAAACAAATACCAAACACTAGCTCCATTTAGGTTCTGTAAGCTGTGTATGGACACAGCTTACAGAACCGAAATGGAGAGATGATGTTTGAAATTTTATTTAAACAATCTGCTCGTGTGGGCATGGGCAGAGATTTTTTAAATAAACATAGAGGAGACATAACATTAAAGTTATACCATTCACTAGCCTCTGCCCGCAGCTTCGCTTGCGTGGTACCCGAATAAAAAGTAGGCTACGTGTTAGTTTCAAGTTTTTATTGCACTCATGTTGTTATTATAAAGGTCTTATAAATACAAGTTGGATCTATACAGACTCGTTTACCGAAATGTATGGAAAAAGTTTTTCGCAATTTCTGACATTTCTAGTACTAAAACCTCAGTCGGCCCAGTTGAGACTTTTGATCCTAACAAGAAAGAGGATCGATTGGCATCAAAAAAAGTTTTTGTGTAAAATGACCATTTTCTTGCTGACTGTACATTTTTTCCAAAATCTGTAAATGCAGATCAGAATATCTTAAAAAATTATGGATAGTCTTCTAAAAACGTTTTCCTCTAACTATAATGGTTAAGGTAGGTACCTGCCCTCACTGTCCCGTCTCAAAAATTCATCCTGTATATTTGCAAAGTGTCAGTTTGATCTGTTTGGTAGTTTTTGCTTGACCCCTTCAAGAAAAAAACATACATCCATGATGATAATTTTCTTGAAAAATCTAATCGTTTCGGTATATGCTTCGACCTTATAATATAACGTGAGTACCTAACATACGGGGGATGTTATTAAATGAATAGAGGTTATAGTAGGTACCTATACATATATATCACGTTGATTTTGATAGTGAAAAGGTTATATTTGTATTAAAAAATATGTAGATTTATTTATTTATTTATTTATTAAAGGGCATCCAACAAGAAAATCACATAACATGAGTTAATAATAGGTTCTAAAATATTGTTGACTGTGTGTTTCCTCAATTACAGGTTGCCACAGCGTGCACAATTTAGCGACTAAACAGTTTACTACCACTTACAATTAGTTAAACATAGCTACGCATATTAGGCAACTTGGGAACCCCATTGGCCGGTTTTATAATCTGATTCAAAGCTCCAAGTTTCATAAATAAAATCATATTTTTATCCTAATTCCATTTTTTAACTTTTATAGACTATTGTTTTTAGGCTTTATTATGTGAATTGAGATTAAGGTTAGCACGGAACGTTTAAGTTGGCGTGTTGAAGAGGAGGCATAGGGCTATAGACAATAGTGTCTAAGCCCAGCTGTGGGACAACGGGCTGATCTGTGATAGTGATTAGCAACGTTCATTTTGCTTTGAAACTTTGTGTATACTGTATATCATACATAAAATCACAAAACCTCAGCATATAGTGTAGTTATGCTCTCGAAATATAAGTAGTAAGTACTTTTCTTCTAGTCTAGATACCTACTTAATTTAACCTTCCTTGTGCTTCCAACATTGTCGGCAGAAGTAGTGTTTGCTATAAAATATATAGCAGGCGTTTCAGTAAACATCCTGATAAGAAGCTAATTGCTCAAAATGTACTTACCATATAACTTGACTTTATTGTCTTTCGTCTGCACCACGATAATGACATATCCTTCGAGATCCACAGTCTTATTGCTTTTAACTGTTGTCATCTTCTCAATAGCATTTATCTGCGTTGTGGGGGCGTTGAACGTGTTCATTTTGATTCTTATTCCTAGATTATTCTACAGATTGCTAAAACGATATATTATCACGGATTTTTGCACTGTCCTTTATAAATTCTGGCCAGCGTTTGCGCCAACACCATTTCAGACAGAACTGGCCACCAAATACATGAATTCCACAACACATTTTCATTATTTTCCCCATAATCTTAACCAGGAGATAACAAATCGGCCATCATTAAATCACAGGGAAATTAGAGGCACTGAAAGTAGTATTCGATTATCACATGAATTTAAACTGGTTTCTTGTTATTTTAGGTGAAAAGCGAGGTTTTTTGAGGCTTTAGCGATTTTCTTTGGGACTACACGGTGACATGTCACATTCGGAATGTTTAGAATCTGGTTTAGCACTGTTTTTCATTTGATATCACATTTTAGTTAAACTTTTAGGTACATTTTGGGTTATTTGGTGTTCTTCTGTTGATTTTTGGGTTATTAGTTTTGTGAATAAGGCGTTTCAGCGTGTTTTTTTTGAGGTTGCGATGCGGTCCGACATCCGCGGGCAGGGTAGCAGCCGCGAATGGATACGACTATCCCATTTTCGCACGATCAATAATGCTCCCTACCCAGCATCCCTTCACACTCCCACAGACTTGCCTACAATGTCTGCTCCGCTCGTGTTTAGCTATCGGTTTATCTGTTATCCGAGTAACTACATACATATTGAAAATGATTTCAATATTATTGTATAAAAAATTAATTTATTTTATTCTAGACATTCAAAAAGATTTGAAGGTCCCACCGAGATTTGAACTCGGATCGCTGGATTCAAAGTCCAGAGTGCTAACCATTACACCATGGGACCTGATGAGAGACGGCTCGAAATGTTTGCCTTTAAATCATACACGTCTTAATAAAATTTCTGTTCAGATTTTTTATGGCAAAAGTTGTCGGCGTAGAACTGACACTTTAAATTTTATTATCCATGGCTGGCGTTGAAAGAATAGCGTGGCTTGAAAGCTAAGGAGTAAAAAAATTACTAGTTCGAGGACAAACCAAAAATTATGTTACTGCCATCTATTATTATGTTGTAGTACTAATTGTAGTTGGATTTTTCCACTGTTGCCATTAAAGAAAAATGTCGCACAATCAGCTGTTTCATTAATGAAAAATACATTTTAAATTGAATTTGAATATCAAAATAAAACAAAAGGCTTTACCATTTCCATGTAATTAAAAAAAAGTATGTACTTTCTATAGCTATAATTTAAAAATGATACGAAATCTTTCCTGTTCACAATGGTAGAAATGAGGTAGAATTTGCAATAACGCGTGCTAGCAACACTAAACGTCAGTTTGTCACTGACTTCGCAGCGGTGCGGTTGTCATTACGTCCGTTTATCACTATAGCGCAGATAGATGAATGGAAAATAATTAAATAAATCGCGACAAAGAAGTTCCCGTGTCGTATCAAACTAAACGGTCTCACACGTCAACCCATCCGATCGCACCAGGCTCCCGCTTCCCCCACACAACACCGCCATGATCGATGCTAGAAACAAAGATGGCGGAATAATACGGTGATCACAAGTCCTGTCCCGGCTAAAGATAAGCTGCGGGCATCGTGCGTGCGTGCGTTATGTGCGGTGGGGGGCGGGCGCCGCAGCAGTGTCGGGGCGCGTGAGGGCCTGCGCGCGGGGCGATGGGCGCGCGGCCGCCGGGCTGATGCCGCCGCGGACGGCGGGCATGGCGGAGTCTGCTCGCCCGCCACTGGCCCTGTTCACCGCCGTCTACGACTACGCGGCGCAGGGCGAGGACGAGCTGTCGCTGCGGCGCGGCGAGATCGTCGAAGTGCTGTCCAAGGATGCCAACATCTCCGGCGACGAGGGCTGGTGGACGGGCAAGATCGGGGACCGCGTCGGCATCTTCCCGGCCGTCTACGTCACCGAAGAGGACCCGCTGGTGGTCGAGCCGCCCAAGGTCAGCTTCTCGGCGCTGAAGCTCGAGGAAGTGATCGGTGTGGGCGGGTTCGGGAAGGTGTACCGCGGCTACTGGGACGACGAAGTAGTCGCCGTGAAGGCGGCGCGCCAGGACGCGAACGAGGACATCGACGTGATTAAAGAGAGCGTGCTGCAGGAGGCGCGTTTGTTCTGGGTGCTGCAGCACGAAAATATAGTGTCGTTGAAGGGTGTGTGTCTTGAGGAGCCCAACCTATGTCTGGTGATGGAGTATGCTCGCGGTGGGCCTCTGAACCGCGTGCTGTGCGGCCGCAAGATCCGGCCGGGCATCCTGGTGGACTGGGCCATACAGGTGGCCAAGGGAATGGCCTACCTGCACGGCGGAGCACCCATGTCGCTCATACACAGGGATCTCAAGAGTTCTAATGGTGAGTAATAATGCATATGCTTGTCAATAACTATTTATATGGCAATGAGCCATCCCAATATGACATCGAAGTAAGAATATTGTTTTTCCTGTTATTGTTGAGGTACAAAATATCATGGAAGTTTTATGATAGTAAAATAGGAATATTGTTCTTAACCAGCTGATTATGCATGCTCCTCAAATGGCTATTGAGTTTTAAGAGATATCTTGCAGTTTCCTTAACGATTAACTATGAGAACTGGGAAGAAGCCCGGGGAAAACAGTTTGCCTTATTACTACATTACTATTAAGTACATACTTAAGATACCTGGAGATAAGGCTGTATGGCTGAGATGATCATGAGAACATTCTCATGATCATCTCAGCCATACAGCTGTCCACTGCTTGCAGGCCTCCCTCATGGATCTCCAAGATCATGAAGGGGTTGTTGCCATACTCGCCACACAAGGCAGGCAGGTTGGCAAGCACCGTATGGTATGTTAATACATGGAAAGATGCTGCTGCCCATCTTCTAGAGGTATCCCTCGGCAGACTTGTACTGCATTCAAGGGCAAGGAGAGGCAACATGCCACTGCTGAAACCCTTTGGCTGAAATTTTCTTATTGTTACAAAAAATATTAGTACTCTATCAATAATCTGTTTTTTTTTATATCAGCCATTGCAAATATTACTACATTCTCTTACTTAAAAGTACACATCAATTTCCAGTGTCAATAAACTCTCCTACTGATAGCTTGCCTATCCTTGTAACTCCACCAACCAAGGTCATATCCCACTTTTGTATCAATTGGAAACACATTCCTATTGATAAGCTGTTGATAAGAAGGTAACATGCCTTAAATATATTATCTATAATGCTTTTTTTTCAAGTTAACTTGTGCCATGTAAACAAAAGATTAGAATATATATTGTGCTTTCAAAGAAATACAGTCTACCTATATGTCTTTGTTCATTTTCTAATAGGTAGTTAAAACTCTCCAAGGCTTATCTTCATTAAAAAATAAACAGACTTAACATTGCAACAGACTGACAGTACAATTAAGACACTTTTTTAAACTTGACTATTTTACAAAGTCACAGTTAGTAAATAAGTGTTTATTGCAATAAAATGTCCACAAAAGAAAAACAAAACTTATTGTTTATTTATACAAAACAATTATAGGGATAAATAGGAGAAGAAAGGAGGAATACATTTACTTTAGACACACACACAACACATACAAAAATATATTTAAAAAAAATGTGTTTTAAAATAACAGCATGTGTGGGGTCAAAAAATGGACACTGCCTCAGTATTAAATAGGGTAATATAGGGTTGTAAAGAGTTAAATTAACGTTTTAAAATTCCGTGACATAGATGGATAGGCTAATATAGCATAACCTTATCACCCCCTCATAAAAAACTAGGTTAGATTCTGGTTGTGTTCCAGTGCCAGATTCTACTTGGTGATTGAATTTAGGTGACAGATCTACTAATTTGGGAGCAAATATATGTAATTAGACACTATTGATAAAACCATACCCGCGTGATGCCCCAAAATTCCTGTGATAAAAAATCCTATTGTATTTTTAGGAATTTTCACCTCCGTCAGATGTAAAACATTGTGGCATCACGGGAGTTGCGTTCGTGGCTCTAAAGATCTATCTGACAAAAGGATCCCTATAGCTGCACATGTGACAAGTTCCACCAGGTGGTCTAAGGCTGGAGGCCTTCTCGTTGCGCGTCATGCGTTTTTCCATTTCCCGAACCAGGCATAGAGATTTGTATTTATTTTATATTAATTTATTGTGCTGTGGGGTGCTGGCAGTACAATTTTGGCTCTCCTCTCTTGCCCGTGGATGCACTAAGAATATGCCTTAGCTGCAAGGTATCCCTTGTGATACCTCCGGAAGATGGGCAGCAGCATCTTTCCGTATATCAACACCCCGTACAGCGCTCGCCAACGCGCCTGCCATGCGTGGCGAGTATTGGCCACACCCACTCATGATCTTGGAGATGTATGAGGGAGGCCTGTGTCCAGCAGTGGATGTGGACAGCAGTCCTACAGCTGAGGTGATCATGATGCATTTATTGTGGTAGACCCAGGCGACGATAATGGGATGAGCCTGACTCCTTTCGAAAATACTGGCTCCAATAAGATCCAGACAGAGAAAAGAGGGAAGGAAGGCCCTTCCCCATTTGAATTTTGAATTTGAACAAATAAATATTTATTCAATTTCAAAATACCTTCCTGTCTGACTGCACATTGACATGAACAGCTCAACCTGATTTTTTAAAACTGAAATATTTGATCAGATAAAACATAATTATGCTTGCTAATTCTCCCAACTAGGCCGCATAGGTGTGACCCAAGCATTTAATACGAACCACGGCCCTTAAGCAAGCTGTCTATGATATTGTTCCACCTACATGATCCCAACCATTATATATTTTGCATCCCACATGGTTTTTTACAAGCCGTCCAAATTGACTGCCTTCTAATATTTAACCAATGATGTTGGTGTTGATTATCCTATAATTATGGTAATTTGTGTTTAGATTTGCCTCAAGATTATACATTTTGGCATCTTTTTGCTTAAGATATTAACTCAATATTTACAAACAGTAATGATAGGTTGAATTAAAGCTTGTATTAAAATAAACATAATGTTTTAGTATTGGATCTCATAATCCTGTTATTAAGCCAAGGGTATTGTATCTTCCAAATGCATATAATCAATATTGACATGCACGTTTTTTATATTTATTTTAATAACATATTATCATCATCATCTCAGCCGTAATAATGCAAGGACTGCTTTTCGGGGGTTTTTCCAAGTACTGATCATCATACTCACCATGCTTGGCAAGCAGGTTGTCAACGGAAAGACGCTGCGGCCCATTTTCTGGAGGTTCACATCCTTGGCAGATTCTTACTGCATCCACGGGCAAGGGAGGAGAGGCAACATTCTACTATCTACCCCATGGCACAAAACATATTAACAAATGAATAATACTGGACACTCCACACGGCACCATCTAGTTCCAATCTAAGCTAAGCTTGAGCTTAAGACATAATAATTCAATTAATTTATTCCGAACAATTATTTTACAAATTGTGTTAAAAATCACTTGTTTTAACGCTAACACTGCTTCTTAATATATCAAAACTAATCAACTAATTCTATCCAAAACAATAAAAACATCTCAGTCAATAATAAATATTATGTAGTAAGACAACAAAAATAAAATAATATGATCCGACTATGAGGAATCTCGAGATTCGTTTTCTTCCACCGTATATTTCAAACACCCTTTCAAAAAGAGATCCTCAAATTATATGTAAAAATATTTGTAGAATCAATAATTCTCAGATCTCTTAGCCTGTTGAAAAGTTTAACAGCCTGGTCCGACAGTCATGCTTCACTATTATTTAAACTAAGACGTTACTTTTTTTCTTCTGGCGTTTCATACTTATCAGGATGACGAAGAATATCCATGAGAAGTACCAGAATGTAAAGACCAGGAAGAGTTAGCAAGTTTAAGCTTACGAAAATGATCACGACATGATTCCCAGGGTGGTTTCCTGACTATGGTTTTTATTGCACGTTTTTGTAAAAATTTGTAACTGTTACCCCAAAATTTTATGCTGTACCTCAGTTTAGATTCGACAAGTGCATAATCATCATCATATCATTTCAGCCGTAAAACGTCCACTACTGAACACAAGTCTCCCTCATGGATCTCTCATAAGGGGCAGTTGCCGTACTCACCACGCTTGGCAGGCGGGTTACACGTAAAGACATGATAAGTTCAACAGTAAAACATATTATGTTTAATTAATAGTGTTATGTATGAGTTAAATTAAAGCAGAGTTGGCCGAGTGGTATGTACCCACGACTTTCAATCCGAACGTGAGTTCGATACCGGACGCACCGATGGATTTTTCTTTAATGAAAAATTATGTGAACTTTGAAAATAGACATTGAAAGGAAACCCGCGGCTTAGTTAGCTTCAGACTTATCGACCTGTTCTTTCCTTTGTGTAATGCTGACTTTGCTGAGAGGATGGTATACGTGCTGGGCAGCCCAATTCATTCTCGCGAACCTCCCTACCAAGCGTGGTGGGTATGGTAACCTCTCATAACCAGTACTTACTTAGTGATCAAATAAAATAAATACCAGTACCAGTAAGTTATTATGTATAAATACCCCGATTACCCGCACTAGACACACCAAATTATTTGCAGTTTCGCACTCACTTACTAACTATGCACAAAACTCATTAGTTAACAGAATTCATAGAGTTTACAATAAGAGATTTGACTCAACTGATCTATTTTTTACTAGTAAGGGAGGTTTTAAAAAGGATGTAGTAAACATATTGGAGGACACTGCGTAGAAAGTAAGTACACATAAACAAAAAAAAAAAAAATTGTGTATATTTTCTAAAACTTACAGAAATAAATAAATATATTTCTTATAGTTTATATATGTATATTTGTTATTATTATTTATTTATTTCTTCATAGTAAATTGTTAGGTTTTGAATACTAGTGTTCTTAAACTGTTTTAATATTATACTTTTTAACTAGATTTATTTTCACCCTAAGTACTTTTGTTTTGATTTTTAACATTAATTTAAGTTTGCTTTAACTGTCTGCTTATTTTTTTTCTTATATATAATGTAATTCCGTTATTGGTCGTAGGATACATATGTAATTTAGGATAATGTAGATTAAGGACTGTGGATTTTGTTTAAATAAATAAATCAATGAGGGAGGCCTTAGTCCAGCAGTGGATGTACTACGGCTCTAAGAGAAGAGAGAAGAAGAAGAAACTAATAAAAGAGAAAATAAATATATCTTTATATTTAACTAGCCGCCCTCCGCGGTTTCACCCGCGTAGTTCCCGTTCCCGTGGTGATACGGGAATATATAAAACTCTTCCGTTACTGACTGAGTGACTGGCAGACAACGCACACTCTGGACCTAGAGACTTGAAATTTGGCACACATACCTTGAGTATCCTAGAGGTGCACTAAGGAGGGATTTTTCGAAATTCCCACGGGAACGAAAACTACGCGGGTGAAACTGCGGGCGACTAGTACGGGAATAAAATATAGCCTATGTTACTCAGGGATAATGGTGAAATAATTTTGGATATCGCTCCAATAGTTCTAGCGTTTATTCGTTACAAAATACAAATGTTTCCTCTTTATTATAATAATTAGTATAGCCCTTTACGAACTCTAGTGCCGTACAAAAACAATCTAAAGGTTATAGAACCATTATGCATTCAGGTGCAAATCTTTGTTCGTGTGACACGGTTTATGACCCTTTTTGTTCCACGCATTTCAGCGAACTAGGTAGCAGGGCCGGGCCTGTATTTGCGCAGTTTTTGTTGGTTCAATGAATATTAATCATCATTGTTTCAGCCATAAAACGTCCACTACTGAACACAGGCCTCCCTCACGGATCTTCATGAGGGGTAGTTGCGATACTCGCCACGCTTGGCGGGCGGGATGGCGAGCGCAGTTTTGGGATTTTGATACACTGAAAGACGCTGCTGCCCATCATTCAACACTTCAATAATGCTCCGCTCCTATTGGTAGTAGCGTGATGTTTTATAGCCTTCCTAGGTAGTTGAGCTACCCAACACCGAAATAATGTTTCAATTCAAACCAGTAGTTACTGTGATTAGCGCGTTCAAATAAACAAACTCTCTAATATTAGTATAGATGTAGAATAAAACATCCAGAGCCCAGACAAATATCAGCAGAAAATCAACTATTTGTCCCCTGTTGGAAAACATATTGTCCCTTATCCCAACACACTGTGTCCCGTACATAAAAGTTACTGTTTAAATCATGTAGGTTCCAGGTAGGTAGATAGATGTAATAAGATCTCAGCCGAAAGACGTCCACTGCTGTAGTGCCTCCTTCATGTAATGATCTTGAGGGTGTTGTTGCCATACTCACCACGCTTGTCAGGCGGGTTGGCGAGTTGTCTACTGCAGGCACCGCACGGCGTAGATGTAAAGGCCAACGTTATCTTAACTTTTCTGAACGCGCGAAGTTGTGAAAATTCCAATATTTCAATAAAGCCCTCACCCTCGCTAAACTGAAGGGCGCTAACCCCATCGGCTCCGCCAATCGAACGCTTCCTCTGCATCCTTCCTGTAATTTAGAGAACGTGCTCCTTTTCACGGAATATCGCACGGTTTACCGGTTTCGTTTACGCTCTTATATTTTCTAAGTCATTGTTAGGTACTTGTTACTTATAAGTCGCGAGAACCGTTAATTCATCATCGTCAACTCAGCCGTAGGACTGCAGTCCACGTCCACTGCTGGATATAGGCCTGCGCCATGGATCTCCAAGATCATGGAGTGGTTATCGCCATACTCTCCACGCTAGGCAGGCGGGCTGGCGAGCGCAGTACGGTTTCATACAAGGAAAGACGCTGCTGCCAATATTCCGGAGATATTTTTTTTTTTTTTTTTTATTTATTTATCAAAAAAACTTATTTTAATCTTATATATATACGACACTTTAAACCATACAAGGTTTGTCTAGTGTCGACAGTTACAGCGTGTTGCCACACATTTTGGCTTGGAGAAATAAACATCAATAACAGACACACATCATACTAGTTCTAATTACTTAATCATAATAGTGAAAAAATAAACCTAAAACTGCATAAAAAACAAAGCACCAACACACAGTTTAGGTACCAATCTTACTTTCTACCACTAAGTAATTTTATTGTAAGGTAAGTTTTAAATAACTATGTACCTGCATTAGGTTTAATAGTACAGGGTGCCTAGCAGTCACTGTCTGAAAACATTATAAATTTGGAAATTTCGTTGTAGTATTAAAGATATGATATTACATTCACAGAGTAACTAGGTAGGTATATATTATGTACTTTTAAGTCATACTTTACTATAAACTATCTAAGAAGTGTTTTTTGTATTTCTGTGCATAGTTTTTGTAGTTAATTTCTTCTAATAGTTTGCGTGGTAGTTCATTAAGAATAGTAGGTATTAAATAATCTGTGGTTCGCCTGCCATAATAATTATTCATTTTAGGAATACTATGTTTTTTTTGTGTAATTTGACAGATTCTCCTCCATGGATCTCCAAGATCATACAGACCAGGCGGAGGCCTATGAGTTGAGCAACAACCCTCTCATTGTGTACTTCGTGGCCTATATCCAGAAGTGATGATGATATATGTATCCAAGAGTCGTTCACTCCTGTGGAATAGAACACAGAAGGTCGTATTGCCTCATTAGCAGCTTCACATCCGCGCACTAACGGCTTCCGGGCCAGCGCGCGCCTATACAATATTGCATTCCCGATTTTATGATCGCTTCTTAATAGGAATTCAATATGTACCAATAAATACAATTAAAGAGTCTGTTACTAAATGTTTTGAAAGTGATAAAAGAAGAAAAAAGAAACAGAGTGTACCATAACTCATAGTCATAAGTATGCATGCATAGAGTGAGATTGCTTTGCTCGCTCGCCCCACCTACTTGCAAGTAATCTGTAATGCGTCGTGTCCTTCTTTTCCGACTAATCTCGCAAACGGATTTTGGCTGGGGTTTTACTGGCAGATGGCTGTTCTTTAATGATTCGTTTTAATTTTTTTTTACTTCAAGGAAAAATATTTATAGTTATGGCGATAATGTATCTTAATAATCTTAATCACAGCGAAATCAAATCTTATTTGGTTGGAGACCCTTGGAAATGTACTAATGATTGCAGTCTTTTATTTTCTCAGCTCTTAACGACCGATCCTTTATTGGAACGCTATTAAAAAACGATTAAATATTCCTTTTGAGGAACTTGGAAATTAAAGTTATTTACGCTTCATCACGACAGCATAGAGGTATGTAGTATGTAGTGTATGTGGATTCGTCCGGCTACGGCTAAAATGATGATCATTTGCGAAGCCGCTGTAACCAACATGGTATTAATATAATATATTAATAAGTGTTTTACCATCTTGATTAGTTTAAACAAGCATTAGTACGGGGTTACCAGAAAAGGGGGCGAAGGTTTCCGAAAGATGCCATTTTTGACCTTTGGTGACCTTTTGAGGTGACAATAACTCTGGTCCTTGATTTTGGTGACCCTAGTCACCAATCAGTACCATTCTCCCATTAAAACAGTGCTAACAAAAAAGGTTTCATGTAAATCGGTCAACGCGTCCGGTTGTAATCGTGTCATGCACAGACAGACAGACAGACTATAACATATTTGCCCCCTAAACTATATAGTTTGAATGAATATCTTACGAGTTATAGCGAAATCAAACTCGCACGACAAAATATTTACGACGGCGGGTGTTCACACGTACGACAACTTTTCTAGTGTAATATCCAACCATTTTCTTTTAAAAAAGAGCTTTAAACATTGTATTTAAAGACATTCAATGAGAAGCAATGTAGGTAAATTGTGTCATCTCTGGTTTCCATGTATACAACCTGCAACAAAAAACCCTATAAATCCGACAGTATAGTTGTGTCCAACCAACCTAAACAACTTTTGTTCTACGATTTGGGAAAATCATTTATTTTTCTGACTCTTCATACAAGATGAGCGATGATTGGGGCAGGGCAGAGACAGGTCACCAGTAAAACTATATCTTCTTATTTAAATGGCCGAAAACGTCCAAAAACCCAAAAATGCCATTTTTGACCTTTGGTGTCCTTTTGAGGCCTTCGCCCACTTTTCTGGTACCCCCGTACCAATGCTTGTTCGTTATACTCTTGACAGAGTAGTCTTGGTCAAAACTATATAAAGGACACGATTCTACGACCTTTTACTTTACAGTAGAAGGTAGCGCGAACTACACTGTTTAAACCCGCCAGTAAACCTCAAAACCTTTCTTATGAAACTTGAACTTAGTAGCTTAAAATATCTGGGTTATAATCCGGAACGGTCCCTGAACTCAAACATTCCGCAATACAAAACAAAAACAGGAAAATTATGTCTCGGAAGAGTCTGAATTCCGAAGTAATGTTAGTCTTAATATGCATGCATGTGAAGATACTGTCTGCCACCAAAACATTCCGTCCACCACACGCAAAAAGAGACTATAAACCTGCACCCTACGTTTCATTTTACGATACAAAATTGCCAGCAACACAACTCTGTGTTTATTTGAAATTCCGACACATGAACTAAACTTCTGATGGATTAAGTCCAGTTTTTCTAATTGCCTTATTTGTAGGATCCGTGATGAATGAAAGCTTGATCGCTGATCAACTTTCGTTTCGCCGTGAGAACGGATCTTGCAACGCATTTTGTTTCCAATTAAGTATAGGGAGGGTCCGGGTTGTTATTAAGCCACCTGTAAATTGACAATTTAGGGAAGGACAGATTAGGCAAGTTACAATTATAACGGAAGATAACACTGGCAGTTTTCTTTACTTACATTAATGAAGCATGTCCCTCAGATATTATTCTTCTACTTGAAAATAATAGTTCTAATAATAATTTCAGTAATAATAGTTTCAATTTCGGAACTTGGGATTTCATAATCCATAATTAATTGAAAGGACTACGCGATATTGTCGTATGTTATCTTTGTTATTAAATAAATTTATAGTTTAAAATTCTTTAATAATATAAAAAAAAATGTTTTTCAAATAAAGTTCTTTGCGGAAGTTGTTCAGCCGAAGGCTTTTTATTTCTTTTGGTAGGTTAAATGTTGAGTCGGATGTCGGTTTTGGCGCCTTTGGTTAAAAACTCTTGTCTGTTCGGTTGCTCTCAAACCGACATCACCTTATCAAGAATTTCAGCGGGTCCCGACATGGGTTCTGTAGCTTAGCGGTCAAAGCACTTCCGGCTTAAGGAAGCGTCAAGTATCGATTTGACGGACGTGGGTTCGAATCCCACCGGAACCGTAAAATTTGTAATAAGGTTATTCATTTCTTTGAAAACTCTGTCTGGGTTTCTAGTATAGATTTTACTGGCTTTAACAAATTGATATGGATTGACATCAAAATAAGTAGGCACGGAAAGAGTAGTAAAAATAATGTACGTGTAGGTACCAAACACCGTAGGTGGGTAGTGATTAATGTCATTCTAACTAGGTAGTGTCTGCCCGACATGGAATTCTAACAATTCTACTGGTCCCCTAAAGATTTTTCCATTAGATATACCTAATGATTTAAATAAGGCAGTGTTGCAGCTGTTGTTAAACCGTGTCACGTGGCGTTCGAGTGCATTGCACCCTTCATGGAATGATATAACTCACCCTATATTGTGTTTTTTGGGCGATTTTTACCAGGGGTTACTGACAGTCATGATAAAAAAATTTGCAAAGGGTCACAACCCTTTAAAATCTTGAACTGAAAATAAGGCTGATGAATGTCATGCCAGTATAAAATAGTATTAGGTATTACGAAAAAATAAAATGAAGTCTGTTTGTAATATCGAAATAGTAGCTTTTTACTCAATTTCTGAAATCAATATCTTATTATAATATACATTCATACATAATGATGTATGAAAGTATATTATAATAAGATAACTATAACAAAAAAAACATTTTTAGGGTTCTGGACCAAAATGGCAAAAAGTAATCCTAGTATAGTCGGTCTGTCTGTCACAAATGGATATCTTGAGAACTGCTAAGGCTATCGACTTAAAATTTGAAATAGTATAAGATACGCTTTTTCACTAATATGGAATATATAAAAATGTAAAAAATATTCCTATCATCTGTCATTGCAAGGGGGGCGGAAAAGGGATCTCAAAAAGGTTTAAGTAAAGTTACTAGGTCTTGTGGGATATCATATGAAAGACAGTTTTTAGTTTTCCTTTAAGCCTTATCGTTTTCGAGTTATTTAAAAAAAATAAAAAAATTGCGTTCCCCCCTTATCTTCAAAGTTTAAAGAGACTTACCCCCTGAAACTTTTACAGCTAATAGAAGTGTATGTAAAAATTACAGGAAAATTATAGCGAACTCTCTAATTTTTATAGTTTTTAGAAATCATCGAAAGTGTAAGAAATCTACATAGGTTCCGCTATCAGACAAGAGATGACGTTGTCAAAGTTCTCCAACAAATATAAACCGCCTCTATCATATTATATTGTATGATCTTGCTCGGTTTTATTTGTGTCTTCTGCTCCCGGCAAAATACGAAACAGCTGTACCAATTTTATCAGTACTCAAAATTTGCATAGAAATAAGCATATTTTTTCCAGCAGTAAGAATCTGCCAAAACACCCGGAAAATGGGCAGCAGCATCTTTCCGTGTATCAACCTTCCGTACTTCGTTGACCAACCCGCCTGCCAAGCGTGGTGAGTATGGCAACAACTACCTTGGAGATCCATGAGGCAGGCCTTTGTCTGGCAGTAGACGTGGAGATATTATAAAACATAAGAAGAAGTAATTAGATAAAGATAAAAAAACGTTAATTTTGTCACATTTTTACAATTAAATAAAAAAAATCATCAATTCGGTTTTAAAACTAGTGACAAGAATGGTCACTACTCAGCATGTGCTGTGGCAGAACGAGTCGTACCACAGCGCTGGTCTTCCGTAGTAACCATGATGTACGGTTGGTCCTACTGCAATGCACGGTAAGAGGTAGTTTTAGAAAAATAATAAGGTTTTCGCAGTAATGTAATATAAACAATCAAAACGTTTACTAATCAATCAAGGCTAATCAAACAAAATTATGTACTTCCTACCTTCCCTTTCACAGTCTACCTAGAGGTAAGGAAAGCCTGGTATAGAAGTTCGGAAATAACCAATCCATTGTTGTTGCTTTTTGGCATCATTTCAGATGGATCCGATAGGTTATGATTGATACGAGCACTTTCACCGAATAGGACAATACTTGATTGATTACTTTCAATCTTTCATCACTACGCCGGTACGCGTCTGCCCACGTCTGTACGTGTGATGCTTGCGATTATAATCTGATCATTATTCATCGCTAGCTGCTGCTTGCGGCCTTGCCAGTGTTTTTTAAAAGCCTGGTCTTACACGATACATTTACTATCATCATCATCTCAGCCGTAGGACTGCTGTCCACGTCCACTGATGGAAATAGGCCTCCCTCATGGGTCTCCAAAATCGTGGGTGTCGAAGGGGGTTGTTGCCATACTCGCCATGCTTGGACTATACGACACTGAAATCATTTTTCAATTCGAACCGTTCCTGGCATTAGCGCTTTCAACCAATCAAATTCTTCAGATTTATTAGTATATATTGTGTGCTTGATGCGGGACATAGTATTTTACTTCTTATGGCATGAAGTGTAGTAGGTCTATTTCTAACGAACTGACAGTGATAATCCTAGTCAAATTCTCTGAGATCGAAATTAGTTTATATATCTATCCCTTCCCTAAGTTCAAACGTCACTACACGCGTAAATCTAATAAGCGTTTAGAAGCTAAGGAGCTTTCAAATTCTAATTGAATACAAGACGACTTGTTTTCACTGGCTCAAACTAAGCCCTTTTGGGTTAGACCTACGCAATGTGTACACATGTTATAATACACCCTGTATTATTTCACGTAAATTACACTACCTTAACAGTAATCAAAGCATCATTCTATGGTATAACTGTAAATAAGGAAAAGTTATATATCTATAAAATGCAATAAAAAATATCTAGTTTTAATTCCGCTTATGCTGAGATGCAGGAGCACCGCCCTCCCGCCCGCTAATTATGCACATGCAGGGAGAACTAGCTTGTCAGTGCAGCATGCATACCCAAACCTATACGACGACACGTGTTTCGCCTCTCCGCGAGGCATCATCAGGTGACCGCTGAGATGTTGACTGGTCGGCCGCTGGAACGAATCGTTCCAGCGGCCGACCAGTCAACATCTCAGCGGTCACCTGATGATGCCTCGCGGAGAGGCGAAACACGTGTCGTCGTATAGGTTTGGGTATGCATGCTGCACTGACAAGCTAGTTCTCCCTGCATGTGCATAATTAGCGGGCGGGAGGGCGGTGCTCCTGCATCTCAGCATAAGCGGAATTAAAACTAGATATTTTTTATTGCATTTTATTGTCATGGATTTCCGCAAAGTAACGCCTGATTCCATTAATTATAGTTATATATCTCTCATATCACTTTTCCTTATCACACATTATCACTCTTGTAATTATACATTTTGAAATTAGTCGACAAAGGTACACAAAAATACAAATGTTTTTAAACAATTTAAAGGTAAGTGAAGAGTTAAGCCATACTATGTCTCTATTAGCCAATACTGGGTGGGTTTCGTGGGACCCGAAGGCGCGCTATCTACCTCTTTATACTTTCAAACTGCAGTTACTTAAAGCCCTGCAATGCAGACTTTTTATGAGTAGTGCATAGGCTCGATCGAAGTCAAGTTAAATATTGGATTGGTGACAGGACCGTGACCATATAACTTCACTAACTAAATATTGATCTATGGTACTTAACTTCACTAACTAATATTGATCTATGGTACTTAACAAAGAGTTACGTAAACGAAAGTCGTGGGTTCGATCAGTGCCGTAAATAGGGCGGTGCCACCGATGCCCAGGAACAGGGCGTAGACTCGGGGGGCGCAAGAATGGCCAGACCAGGCAGGACTATTATTTTTTCGGTTTGCTCCTGATAAGTTCCCGCTGCGCCCCTCATTTCCAACACATACGTACCTACATGCCAGTACCTATCATCAAAAACGTCTATTTAATTAGACAAAACATCGCGCTAATTTTTTTAGCAGCGCTAAAAATTTATTTAAAGAAACACGCCGACACTAGATGGGCTTCTAAAGCTAGCCGTTAAAGCTTTAAATATGCAACTGCCCCAAATCTAAGATTTAAACTACCAACAATTACAATGCAGAAACAATAGCTGTAGCTAAAAGCATTATGGGTCTAATCTTATAATATTATAAATCCGAAAGTTTATTTGGATGTATGGAGGTTTGTTACCTTTTCACGCAAAAACTACCCTCACTAATATTATAAAATTTAGTTTCCTTAAGATAGATATGTTGTAATTAGTTTTCATTTGTAAGATAATTTGTCTTTGTTACATCTTTACCCAAAAACTACCTAACGGATTAAGCTGAAATTTTGCATATGTACGTATAGATGTGGACCAAGAATAACACATAAGCTATTTTTTGTCCCAAAATTGAGTTCCCAAAGATAAATATGACGTAGTTTTCTTTTGTATGAAAATTTAAATCCAACTGGTTTTTTTTTTCCTTAAAAATGTTACGCAAGCGAAGCGACGGGTAAAAACTAGTAAACTATAAATTTATATACTCTGAAAATTTGGGATCAAGTTTTGAAGTCTGTTGATAGGGTGAACGTAGCTTTACTGCAGTCGAAAACTATTGCTATCGACAAAGCCGTAATGAAGTAATCAAGGGATTAACAAGGCAGATTCAGAATATTCGCGAGACTGTAGATAACTTTTTCGAAAAGGCAAAAAGTTTGTGAAGTACATATGTGTAATTGAAGACGATTTCCGAAAAAACGTAAAAAGCAAGCAAAAAGACACGACCTAAGAGAAAGCTCAGACGCCGGCTACGATATTACACCACAGCAAAGTTTTAAAATTAATATGTATGAAGCAATTGATAAAATCATTTCTGAATTCACATGGAGATTCGAGAAACTTTACAACATTCACCACCTTTTTAATTTTTTGACAATAGAACAGATTGCTAAAATTACCCAGCTGAGGAACATAAAAACATGCCGCTGATTTGAGTATCAAATATTAATGCTTCTGAATTTTGGGCTGAATTAGACACTTTAAAGAGTCAAGTTGAAACGACTATATTATTTGATAAATTTGACAGTAGTTCAAGTCTGGGTCTTCAAGCTATAGTCGAACTAGATTTAAAAGAGATGTTTCCCAATTTAGTAGCCGCTATAAAGATTTTTTTAACAATGCCAGTGACTGTAGCTTCCTGCGAAAGATCATTCAGTAAGATCAAATTAATAAAAACTTACTTGCGCGCTCGACGATTGACTAAGAAAGGTTGCCCGGCCTAGCTATTTTGTCGATTGAACGCGACATAGGACGGTGCCTGTCGTATAAAAAGGTTATCAACGATTTCGCAATGAAGAAAGCGCGAAAAGTAAATCTTTAAAAAAGTCCAAGATGTCGGAACCAGTATCATGGAACTCTAGTGGAGTTAGGCAGGACACATTGCAAGGCGTGGTGGTGGCAGGTTGAGCAAACAAGCAAGCCACTACTGTATGGTGGCCGAAGAATTGTCGGGCGACCGGTAGCGAGGTGGGACGACGACTTAGTTCACGTCGTGGGGCGTCCGCGGATGCGACTAGCACAGGACCGTGGTGGATGGCACAAGCTAAGGGAGGCCTATACCCAGCTGTGGGTGAAGTCAGGCTGTCGATGAAGATTCTCCTTCGTTTCGTTAAAAACTTAGCCATCCTCAAAGTGAAAAACAAGGCATTACAGTTTCTCATTTCACCCACAGGTCATCGTGTTGCGGATCGATAAACATATCAAACACCTCGTTCCGTCGCACGCGCCGATGTTGACACTTGTGTTATTGTAACGTTAACCTCGCATACGGTATACGGTATTGAATCGTCTTTATTGAATTTTATTTTGGCTTATTATGTCAACCACCGCGGAGAACCGATAAGTATATTTTATAGTATGCAATGTTTTGTAATTTATATTGGACGTTATGGTCCTGGGAAAAGGCTCCAATTTTCTCCTTCCACTGGATCAGTAGAGACTGATAATGAGGGGTTGTTTTGGCAGGCGGGTTGCCGAGCGCAGGGTGTTTTTGCAAAGAAGGACGCTGCTGTCCATCTTTCGGAGGTATTCCTTGGCAGATTCTTACTGCATCCACGGGCAAAAGAGGAGGGGTAATATTCTTCTGCCGGTACGCCTAGCTTTGTTCTTTGTAGTAACAAATAATGCGTTCTTGTTGGATTGGGGGCTAGCTGGTGCAGAGTGAAACGCCCCGCATCATTTTGTTACTGGAACTGGTGACAACGTTAGTATTACAATAAACTGAATCTAACAATGTCCCAGACACTGCAGCGTCTCCCGTCCAGCATGAATACCAGGCTGACGCTGTATAAAACATCTTAAATAGATGTGAAAGCCATAATAAACTAGAAAGTGTATGGTTGATAACGTTTTTCAGGTTTACACCTTAAACACAAAGGAATTTCATACATTATGTTTTCTTTACTACGAATGAAAACAAGTAGGCAACCTTCGATACGAGTATCGGCTGATGTTGACGTAGTCGCACGTGGAATTTTTTGTGTACCGTAATCGATTTATTTTACCGCATCTTGTGGAACCTTTTCGAAATAATGGATGGGCTGGGCCTTTTACCCTAACAAAAACCAGCGTTTTGTCTTAGCCCCCTTAAAATAACAAAAGCAAACCGTTATAGGCGGAGGGTGTCATGTTGTTACTGCCTGATTATATTAGTCATGATGTCTACACGTACTTTATTGCTATTAATATTGGTTCTTTGTATGTTTTTCTATTTGTCTAGTTTGAATAAAAACATGAAAATCAACATGTTTTGCCAGCGCTTATGTCAAAATTTTCATAAGCAAGGAAGCATGCTTTTTTAGCCCATCAAGCTTCATAGAAACGGATCATGCAATAAATATAACTCTGGTTTTGACTTAAATAAATAAAAAATGCTGGACATACACATACCACCACATAGTTACAAACTAAGTGTGTACTTTGGAAAACCAGATGATTGATAGGATATTTAAATACGTCCTTAAACATAGGTAACTTTTTAAACTATGATTGTTGCAAATGACCTTTCCAAAATGTTGAAAATTTTAAGGAGCTACCGAAGAGGTAGTTCAAAGTGCTCCCAAATATGAAGCCTTCATTGACCCACGGCACTTAACTATCGATGTCAAGCCTGTTGGCGAAAAGCCAAGCTCAAGCTATGTGCTATGTACCTACTTCCATCCTACTTCATGTTAGAATCTTAGAATGCAGACTTTGTACCCTCTGTGAGAAAATAATAATAATATCAAGGCTTTATTCACCAGTAATAAGTATTAAGTTCACTTGTGTTCCTTAACGGAATGGAACTTTGATGTAAACAGCATTTATGACTGTGGTTTAGTAAACCTAGGGTTGTTTTCCTCAAAAATGTGCATAACAACCTTAAAATATAACTGAGATTGGCGTAGGAGGAGCAAGCTTCTGGGAAATTCCTTTTTATGCTGCGGAATTTTAGGTAGGTATTACCAAAGATATCATTTATTGTACAATCATACTGAACGAAATTTCGTGAGAAAAATAGCGCATCACGTCCGGCTAACACTGTGTTTAGGGGTACACTCATTCCAATTGAGCGAGCTATCTCATTTCGTGTGGAAACATAACGGCGCGGTCTCATTACGGTAATGGCGTATCCAACTATTACTTGTAAATACTTTAGACATGGCATATAGGTCCAATCCAGCTTACTTTTTACTATTATGGTGTCGACTGCACCTATTAAACTTAATGTATAAAAAAAAATACTAGTCAAACAACCAGCTTCTATGTATAAAAAACCGTAGTGACAATCATAATCCATTTCAGTGTCAAAATACGGATCATGTTCGGCCTCTGTCCCAAACGACCTTACATTCCCATCAGAATCAACACACAAAACAAAGCCTATACATATGTATTGTTATTAGCGTGACATTGAAATCGACATCAGACGAGACGATCAATGGGGCCTATCGTGACGTAGATTCAGAGAAAAAACAACGCAGTACCGAGAAGCTGGTTCCCACGGCCCTATGTTTTAATTGAACACCGACTTGCGGTATTTTTCCTTGTTGCGCCGAGTTGACTGCCAAGGCCCTATGTATATTTGCACACCCTTATAGCTTAATGGTTATTCAATAACATTACTTTGTTTTTATTTCCATAGGCTAGCTAGGTGAATCTTTTGGATACAAACGCTAAACAAATTACAAAACTGTTTTTATTTCCATATGCTAGTTAAGTAAATCTTTCGGATACAAACGTCAAATAGTGTTTTTAGACAAGTCTATAAAATTTTAAAAAATCTGGTCAGGGTTGCCGGACGACAGTGGATGAGACTTGCACAGGGCCGTGTACGTTGGCATGCTGAAGAGGAGGCCTATACCCAGCAGTGGGTGTCAACGGGCTGATATGATGATGATGAAGTAACCCCCGACACTTTATCTAGTCGCGGAGGTTACCTATTTTTTTGTACCCTCAGTTTTGCTATTTACACATCATGCCCTTTCATTTGATACCACACATGGGTAGAGCGGTCAATCTTATAACACCCCTCTTTTTTCTCGGGGGTTAATAAATAAAATTAGATATTAGTATTTCGTAAACTTTCGCGATCACAATTCATTATAATAAAGACCTAAAATACAATTCCTTCCCGTTATGTTACTTAAAATAATCTTATATTTCAAACTTATTTACGTAACATTACGGGAAGAAATTGTATTGTATGTCTGACCTATTTTTAGGGTACCGTATACCTCAAAGGGAAAAAACGAAACGGATCCTTATGGGATCACCTTGTTGTCCGTCTGTCTGTCCGTCTGTCGGTCTGTCAAGACCCTTTTTCTCTAGAACGTGTAGCGGTATCCAGTTGAAACTAAAACCATATAAGTACTCAAATCTACAGCCTCTATAAGCTGTGAAAAAATCAATATTCTAAGTTAACCTGAAAAAAAGATACGGCCGTTTATGCCGCAACAAACGCTCAATCAAAATTCATAGGGTACTTCCCGTAGAACTAGAACTATGAAATTTGGCAAGGTATATCGTGTTATACTGTAGATACAGAAAAAAATCCAAAAACTATACATTTGCAATGGAATCAAATAAAATCGTCCTTAAAAAGTACGAAATCAATCATCGAGGTTAAGCAACCCTACGCGCGGTCGAAATTGGATTGAGTCACCGAATCTTTTTGTGTGTTTTCAAAACTTATATTTATTATGTTCCTACATACCCACGGAACCCTTGATGGGCGCGTCCAGCTCGCACTTGTCCTGTTTTATTTTATATCACTACGCATTTCAATGTTATAGATGTCATACCAACTTGTACCTAAACGCCGAAACCGATGAAACGAAGCAACCTTAAAACAGTGAGCTTGAGATGAAAGCGTCCGCTTATCACGCGCTCTTATCTCCGTTCGACCTACATAGCTGTGCCTAGCTTTCTGCCGTGAACTCATGATAACGTTTACCGTCGCGTTTGAACCGTGTTTGCTTGCGTTACGGTTCAGTTAGCGATTAACTCTGTTTATGGCCTCGGGTGAGCCGGCGCGGCGGCGTCACTAATTGAACTAATATAGAATTAGAACATGGCTAAAGAAAAATACACTGTGATAACTTAAGTAAAGAGTCGCTAAATGTTTACTGTGTTTTATAATTTTCCTTAGTTCCTCCAAGTGAAAAGGAAAATACATTATTATGTAAAAGATGCGAGAAATCACGGGCTAGATATGGAACGAGTTAGCCAAAGACAGAGAATTGATGGCACATTAAGTAAGAGAATCTTCCGGCTTCAAAACATAGAGCTAAATATTTTTTTTCTCAGACTGTATAATTCCATTGCTGAACATCGGCTTTAAACTATCAAAATGAGGGTTTGAAAAACACACATGCCCTTTGCTGCGTTAAATCCTAGTAGTTCTGCGATCAAGGCTTTTTTTTAGGTGTGGAAATCATAAAATAACGCTTAAAAAAACCCGGTTACAAAGTATTTAAAATAAATACATAAGTGTAGTTCAGAAACCTTGCAACACCCAAAGTCCGGGACAACATACGCTTAAGGTCGTCGGATACAAGTTCATTGCGCAAACGCGTATCGGTCAAATCCGTTTTGAAATCCGCAGACATGCCGGATGCTCTGGATTGCCGTGTGAGAAAAAATCAGTTCCCTAACTATCGATTGCATTTGAACTCTTGACAGTTATCTTATCATTGATATAGGTACATCCCTCCGGTTCATTACAACTTCAAATGTCTAGCATGTCAAATGTCTATTACAATCTCAAAATGTCTAGCTAATCAATACGACGATGAATCTCATGTCTGAAATTCAAATAGCGTGCTTTTCATAACAACTGAAGGTCAATGTGGATTTTTCCTAAAAGGTTCTAGTGTCAAAATATTACGACTACCATAGTTAGTAAACATCGAGGATTAGTACCCGGTTAAAGAACTATGTCAGATGTCCATAGTAACTTTGGCTTAATAATAATTTGTCATGGACAGTGAAAATTGTTGTTTTTTTGTGTAGTTTAATGTCAAAAGCTTTTCTGTGATTTCCACTTTTACATTGAACTTCTAAAAAGAAGTTATTCAGACATTTTAAATTGGAGGTTATGTATTTTGAAACAAAAAATATACAGTAATTGAATAGTTTTATTCGTGTTCACCATTATCATTCATTATTATCATCATCAATTTCGTTATAAAATTCACATTAACAAATCATAAAGAAATTTTGCAGGGGCTCAATATAGTTTAAAAAAAATCTAGAACATGATGAGCAAAATGATTACTTATTAAAAGGATTTTCTTTTCGAAAAGTTCTCAATAAGTTGGAATTAAATATTTAAATTGTTGTAGGTAAAAACGGTGTGTCCGTGTGAATTTAGTTTTAAAAGTTGTGTAGGCCGAAACCTGACATTGTTCTTTGCTGTTGTAATTTCTGGATTTACAGTTTTCGTATTATTTTTGCGCTTAAGATTTCGTCTAGATAATTTGTTACTGATTTTGCACTTATTTTCATCTTACAAGAAAAAATAATAAAACCGGGCAAGAGCGAGTCGGACTCGCGCACCGAGGGTTCCGTGCCATCATACAATATAATATATGACAAAGGCGGTTTTATATTTATTGGAGAACCTTGACAGCGCCATCTCTCGTCTGATAGCGGAACTTATGTAGACTTTTTACACTTTCGATGATTTCTAAAAAAGTATGCTATGTAGAGAGATTGTAATAAATTTCCTCTAATCTTTACATACATTTCTAATAGCAATAAAAGTTTCAGAGGTTTATCTCCGCAAACTTCGGAGATAAGGGGGGGGGAACGGTCGTTTTTTCAACATTTTTGTAAATAACTCAAAAACGATACGGTTTAAAGGAAAATTGAAAACTGTTTATCAACGTGCAAATGAATACCTTTCATATGATACCCCACATCACCTATTAACTTCACAAAATTTTTGAAAACCCCCCTACCACCCCCCTTTTCTAAAAAACTATGCAAGATAGAGAGTTAGCTATAATTTTCCTATAAAGTTTACATACACTTCTATTAGTTATAAAAGTATCACGGGTTTATCTCTGTAAACTTCGGAGATAAGGGGGGGGGGGAACGGTCGTTTTTTCAACATTTTTGAAAATTACTCAAAAACGATGCGGCTCAAAGAATAAAAACTGTTTATTATTGTGCAAATGAATACCTTTCATATGATACCCCACACGGCCTTGTAACTTCACTTAAAAATTTTGAGATCCCCTACCCGCCCCCCTGCAATCAAAATAAGAATATTTTTTAACATTTTTATATTTGCTATATTAGTAAAAATGTGTTGTCTTTAACCATTTTAAATTTCAAGTCGATAGCATTAGTAGTTCCCGAGATATCCATGTGTGACAGACAGACAGACAGAGTGATTCTATAAGGGTTCCTATTTACCATTTTGGTCTGGAACCCTAAAAATTGGGTGTTGGATAGTTATGTGGAATGATAATTTTATCAAGTGCTGTGTCTTGAGGTCTTGGGGGTTATGTAGCGTTACTTTAATATACTTGTTCCTGTAACATTTTTCTGTTTCAGCTCCATTAGTATTTTACGATAGTTACGAACCACTGTATTTAACCCTCTATCTCTCTCCCTTTTAAGTGACGCCTTGTTCGGGACCGATAGTGTTATATGTGGGCGATTCTCTGTAAGCTCGTAATCGGCTGTCCCGACCGATTATTTCAAAAAGTAATTTAATTATTTAAAAATAAATCACTTCTAATGAAACCTTAAACCCGAAACTTTATGGGCACATAGTTTTTAAAACCATAACTATTTTAAGTTTTTTTCTAGACATGATAGAAGCTCTAAAAACACAGTCCCCTGGCTGTCCCCATCACTGTATTCCCAGCTAGAAATGCGAGTTACGAAGAAGTTATCAAAAGTAAATACATTTGGCAGTTAATGTTATGAAGTAAAATAATTAAATTATGTTATTTTCACAAAACAAGTTCCCATTACTTATTTTATTTATTAAGTAAAGTCTTGTAAACTTTGTCCCAAGAATTTCTATACAGTCCCCTGCCAAAATTTTTAAGCCATAATAAAAAAAACTGTAATATGTACAAATGATATTTTGAGTGTAACAAAACACAATTGTTGTGAAGATGGCAATCGTGCCGAATGCAGCGCCGAGGCGCCATTTCGTTTAGTGTCAGAGCGTCATTTGTGACGTGAACTCGTGTTTGGACCGCTACCTCACACAGTCCTCTGGTAAGTAATTATATTTATGTTAATTACTTTATTTATCTCTATATATAATTTATTGGTTTATTATACATGCCTAAATTGATCGGTAGGTTTTTTAAGAACTATTTTGCTTAAGTTTTGTACACATTGTGAAATTTAACCAAAATACACAGTCCCCTGGCAAGTCCTCAGCCTGAAAAGACAACAGAAGACTGTCTCATATTGCAGAGGACTGCGTATTTTGCGTATTGGTTATAATTTTTATGTATTGTTTTTGTAAATTTATCTGCTTGTTTGTTTTATTAATGTAAAAATCATCAAAGTATCATTTCTTCGCATTATTTCCTTTATAATCTTAAATTATTTTACACAGGCTGATTGAACTTTACTCCTAAAAAGAAAAAGTAATCCGACCAAGTAATTGCTACAGAAAAAGAGAGAAGCACAGCGACTACGATTCTAAAGAAGAAAAAAATACCCTCAAAAGAGAGTAGAAATGCCAACTAATAGAATAAAGAAAAAGGTTTTCTGAATTTTGTTGTTAATTCTGAAGGCGACATGACAATATTGATCAGTTTGATAAAGTTATCCAAGAGCGGTGCCTTAGCATCACCATGTATAACGGTAAAGGCTTCCAAGCAATGGTTGTTTAAGTATAAAATGGAGGAAGCATTCTATCAGAAGGTTTTTAAAGGCACATTTAATGTTTAATAGGTTGCAGGTGTTTACTCCGTCCTCGGCCTTCCAACTAAATGTAAAACACAATGAAAAGTCTCCGTTGCTTTTGCAACAGTGGATGCTTGCTGTATCACCTAGACGAACAGTACATGAAGTATTTACAGAGTCCGAACCGGAAGATCTTGAATCTGCTAAACGTGAATTGACACCTACACCAAACAAGTCCCCTCAAAGATTGGATGATGATATAGCAGGAACGAGTGGCATTTGGAATTAATGTTACAATAATGGAGATTACGTTCTTGTGAAATTTCCAGCTAAAAATGTAGGTATCGTTATGCTTCCGTTCCGTAGTGAATGAGATTGATTACGATGAAAACGATTTACGTGTTACTTTGCTCAAGATTTGTGACCAAAAAGTGCAGACCTTTAGATGATAAGGATAATTACACTTCTGGAATGTTCCAGAAGTGTAATTAGATGAAGTTATTAAAACATTGGATGATCCTGACTTGATTGCAGAGGAGAAGAGATTATTTTATAAGTTTTCTACTCAGGTAGACGTTTTGAGTGCAATTTTTTTAAATGTTAAGTTAATTGTGATTAAAAATTATTATATGCCTTACTTTATTAAGAAAAATCCTTAGGGTTTGATTACAGATCTCAGTTGAATCATATATTTGAGAGATAAGACTGTTTCCTAATAATTATAAAAATAAGACAATGTTGATCGAAGTGAATACAAAATGTTTCTAGCACTTACGGTTAATTTTTGATATGAATGTTTAAAGAAAGTTATGTTTTCTGTTGATATTTTTTAAAGAAACTATTGTTGATTATTGATGCGCAAATATGCCAATGAAATAATAAATGATTGTTTACTATAAAATGCCTTTTTTTCTAAGTACAACAGTTCCCTGGTTCCTCAAACAGTCCCCTGTCATGGTTTTCTGGAAAATTGCTAATAACTTGAAACATACGTATAAATTCAGTGGGCCCCCTTATCTAACTGAAATAATAAGTAATTTTCTTCGAAATAAAATTCTGTTTTTTGGCAATTGTTAAAAAAAGTTGCCAGGACAGCATTTGTATGGGACCTGTACGAGCTTACAGAGAAATGCCCATGTATTAAAATCTCTGTTTATCATCCACATCGTAACAATTGTTGATTGTCTTTGTTGAACTGTTCTGTACCAAGCCAGGAGTTAACGCTACTGTCTCTTAATTCAAATTAAGCAAAGCGCCGTGGGGTGCCGACAGTAGAATGTTAACCCTCCTCTCATACCCATGGATGCATGCTGCTAAGGGATACCTTCGGATCATACCATCCCGTACTGCGCTCGCCAACCCGCCTGCCAAGCGTGGTGAGTATGGCAACTACCCCTCATGGAGGTCCATGAGCGAGGCCTGTGTTCAGTAGTGGACGTTTTACGGCTGAAACGAAAGCGTTCTTGCGAACTATTGTAACTAGTGTACAGTTGTGTTGTTTGCTATAAAATTCGTGAACATTAAAGTATTTTACTAAGTTTTATCGACGTAGAAACGTTCCCCTTGCAAAGTCGCGCTATAACTTTAGTTAGTAGTTATGATATAAGATGAAAGAGCACGTCGGACAGCCCAAACCACAGGCTCTAAAAGGGGAACTAGAGTGCTGTTCTAGCTGAGAGGTCTCGGCATAAATTCATATTCTGAAGTGAAATTTACAGCTCAGTGTAGAAATTATGTTAAGGTATTCTGCCTCGCCTTTGTTTGTTGGATTTTATTCCTGGTTTTCGCGAGACGAATGGTTCTCGTGGTATTAGATTATGCAGTGTCCCACTGGGACTTGATACCCGGTTATAACTTTAAACTAATAACTTTAGTAATTCATTAAGATTATTAAGAGAGATACATGTCGAAGCAAGCATTCATATCACTGACATCATATTATATAAAGCTTTGTCTTATAAAATGAAAACGAACCTTCTTTCCACGAACATAACTCTAAAACTTGTTTGAGAGCTCGTACCGATTACTGTACATATCTCACGGCAAAGGTCTTCAATAATGAAGACAATACCGATATACCGTCGTAAACACCAAATAAGGAGTTATCGATAACTCATAGTCATGATAAATGATACTAAAAGTCAAATAAACTTGACGTTTGTTATAATCGCCCACCTCCGCCGACTGGGTGACCGACCCCGCGCTGACACTGATTGCTAAGTCAACAAACCACTTAATTACTTAGCAATCAACGCTTAAATTGGCTTGTTTCGGTTCATAAGACCAGATACTTTTATTTATTGCCCAATTTCATCCGTCACGACTTTAAGATGCCACGCAATTTTGCAAATGAAGTCTTAAGACGTGGGTATTATTTCTGCTTAAATATCTGGTGTTTTTTCTAGTCAATCCCTTAAGTTTGTTCATACATTTCCTTGAAGGTCAGAATAGTTACTGTAGAGATTATCTCGTGATGTAAGGTCTCCGAATGACGAAAGCAAATACAATTACGAAATGCAATTAGCTCATTATTACAATTGGATTATGTTACTTCAAGGCAGAATCATCTAATGCATTCACTTGAATCTGTTGAACCTAGAGCCAGCTGTTTCATCACTTGCGTGTGGCACCTGTCGCATCACAATGTACAACCATAACAGTTACAGAAGGGAAGAACCCTAATAGGGTTCTTACCGCTTCGCTTGCGCTGTTACACTGTTACTGACTAAAGTTTTAGTCAAATCTGTAACACCGTGTATAATGCAACTTAAAAAATCTTGAAAAATCTTTTCAAATTGTATTAGACAAAAAAAACTTTGAAAAGTCTATTTGCAATAACTATACTCCGATTCAAAAACCTGGATATTTTTTGTATACAAAGAGGTTACAAAACCTAAGGAAGTGGTGAACATTTAACGACATTGGTATCATCTAAGCTCAGAAGCTTGAAACAATTTTTGGATTTGAAAGTGTTCATTTATCATTTAATTGACCTTTCTTTCGTTTTTTTTTTACATTTTTCCCTGCACATGTGAGATTTTTCGTTGTAGCAGTTGCCTTCTTGTTTTCTGTTATTGTTATGAGAATTTGTTTTTTCATTGATGGAATGTCTTTGTTGACATAAAATGGTGGATTCTGAATCGGGAGTATATACACTGTTTAGTAGTTTCATAGTCACAAAATACCTAATGGCCACCCAGGGAAAGGTAATGTAGGACTTGATTGAAAATTAAATCGTTCACTCTCAGGGAGTCTCACACATCTAGTAGTCCCTTGTGGTCTACGAATAAATTACGGTCCTAAAACGACCTATACAGACAAAAGTTTCGGATTCATCAAACACTGGCCCATCCGAATTATCATTCGCTTAGAATTCTCGCCGTGATGAATATGTATGAGCGAATTATGGTGGTTCTATTATCTCTTCTGTGACAGCGGTTATTACGAAAGGGATTCAAATGAGCTACTCGACGAATAAGTAATTTGACAGTGCGAGATGTAAGTCGTGAATTCGCAATGCCCAGTAAGGTAGATAATAGGTAATTAATGTCGTGTGTCTTCCTTGGTCTACCGGGCCTTCTCAACTGGTGTGAGAAATTATGCTGCTTTGCTTATTACCGACGACACCTGATAAATACACCTACCCGACCAGTCGGGTTGTCTCAATATAAGTCTAAAAAGCCTTCAGCGTATTCTCAAAATACTATTTTCAGATAGATGATAGGAGGATACACGTTAACGATTGATGATTGATTTGACGAGCTCTGTGGCGCAGCGGGCGAAGGTCCGCTTGCGACGCAAGGGGTTGCGGGTTCGATTCCCGCCTCGGGACAAATGTCTGTACGATCTGCAGATATTTGTTCAGGGTGTTCTGGGTGTTTTTCTATATATAATAAAAATATCTATCTATGTAGTATAATGTATTAAGTATATCAGTCATCTAGTACCCATAACACAAGCTCTGCTTACCTTGGGGCTAGATGATGCTGTGTGATTTGTCCAGCATTAATTATTTATTTATGTCATCTCAAATGAAGCAACTGGGTGAGCGTCTTAAATATCGTTGATTATTCAGATTTTGTTGTTCTTTCTAAATGGTAATGATCACGCATATCAACTATCTCATTAAATATCAATTAGGATATCGACCTTCATCAGTTCCTCGCGCCATATGCAGAACTATGATGACATAAGACGTGCCTACAATATAAACTAAGTTCCGTTTCTATTCTACAATGTCGAAAGTGATTTCTTTCGCTGATTCATGTCACACATATCACTTTCTGCGTGACTCACTACCGAAACTGTTGACCAGTTACAGGTGGATAGCATCTGAGTGCGGCATATATTATGTACACATATGTATGTGTGCTCAATGAACACCTAATAGCGGACCCGGTTTGTCGTTAATGCTTATTAATATTGACAGTCTTTCAAGCTTCTGTTGAAATTGGAAAATGTATATTTGTTAACCAAGTTTTTTATTAACTATCTCTTCTCACTGTTGGGCCAATATCTCCCCCAAATGTTTCCAATCATCCTTCTCCCTAAAAATCTTCCAACAATCTTCAAGTTACTCAAGCTATAATAAATAAAAATTAGGTACTTATGGAATTTTCCTCTCTTGTAACTAGCTCAAAACGCCCAACTCCTCTCCTCGAGATAAATAAGTAAACATTCGCGTTTTATATGAAATACTTCCCTGAAAATACACCTTTGCTCCACAAAATGCTGTCGGAATAATAAAACGCTTTCAGACTTTCAAATGCGTTTGTTTTGCAAATGGGCGACAAAGAGGTGTCCATAAAAAGGTTAACTGTGCATCACAAAGTCCAATTTGCTTCTTTGACAGCGACGAGTCATTTCGGAATTACTCCCACGTCTAGAACTCCTCAAGGCAGACCTTGAGCCGCAGACAAGTGAAAGACAGCATCATAATTAAATTACTTATTTATGGATGTGTTACATTAGCGTCATGTTAGAAAGCATAATTTATTACATTGATTGTGTGCGAAACGTTCGATTTCTTTGTTCTATTATCAATATAAATGTATAAATTACCGGGCTGCAGTTCTTATCTTGATTGCCTAGACTAGGCAGATTCTGTGCAGTAAACAAAAAGTTTATTATAATCCTGGACACTACAACAGACACAGCGCCATCTGAAGCTAAAGCTAGGAACCTAAAGGTAGAATTCCACCAGTGTGCGGCACAAAGGTTTGAATTTGAAACCTTATTGTTAGGTGAAAACACCAAAATGACATTCAAACATGTGCCGCACACTGGTGGAATTCTACCTAAAGGTAGAATTCCACCAGTGTGCGGCACAAATGTTTGAATGTCATTTGAAACCTTATTGTTAGGTGAAAACACCAAAATTACATTCAAACATGTGCGGCACAAATGTTTGAATGTCATTTGAAACCTTATTGTTATGTGAAAACACCAAAATGACATTCAAACATGTGCGGCACAAAGGTTTGAATTTGAAACCTTATTGTTAGGTGAAAACACCAAAATGACATTCAAACATGTGCGGCACAAATGTTTGAATGTCATTTGAAACCTTATTGTTAGGTGAAAACACCAAAATGACATTCAAACATGTGCGGCACAAATGTTTGAATGTCATTTGAAACCTTATTGTTAGGTGAAAACACCAAAATGACATTCAAACATGTGCGGCACAAATGTTTGAATGTCATTTGAAACCTTATTGTTAGGTGAAAACACCAAAATGACATTCAAACATGTGCCGCACAGTGCCGCACACTGGTGGAATTCTACCTAAAGGTAGAATTCCACCAGTGTGCGGCACAAAGGTTTGAATTTGAAACCTTATTGTTAGGTGAAAACACCAAAATGACATTCAAACATTTGTGCCGCACACTGGTGGAATTCTACCTTAACTTTTTTCTGATCTTTTTTATTTGTTGATTTTACTTCAAAAGTCGCGCATCTACAAACTTGCCAAATAGCGGCACACTCCGTTTTTAGTACCAATTAGGTACCTACGAAAAACAGATTTCTATAACCATGGGTGTGTGTACATTTCATACTTACCTACGTGTTTCAAAATATACATTGTGGATTTACCCACATGACCAAGCATCCACCGATATAGTAGGTAACTACATAATTAATTGGGCTTTCCAATTGCGCTTATCTGCAAGGCACAAGTTCCGCTGTTGCAAATATTGACACAGATTTCGCTCTTAATTCATCCAATTTCTAGTCATTCATTACACTAGTCGCTTTAATTTTCTTGACTAAAAAAACATTTTTTTGTAGTTGCGCTGCAGAAAAGATTGCATAGCCACTTTTCTCTATAGATTGTAATTTAAATAGTCTTAAATCTTATTTAGGTAGAACATTTCAAGGAAATGAAAATCCCGATTGAAATTCGTAGCTAGCTTCTTAAATATCTCTATAGTTGTTGTTAGGACAACCTATTAACGATGGGACACAGCACTGCAATACTTTCATACGTGGTACTGGTTGTAATTAAGACTTATCGATTGAAGAAGATGGTTAAGAAAGGTTTTTACGTTTTAACGATATAAAACTTTCTAACATCTTCCCCACTGCTGGGCAAAGGTCTCCCCCCAAATTCTAATCGAAGTAATATAAAAAATACACTAAAGCATGAAAAACCCTTGAAATTCAAAAGCCGAGACCCGAATCATTTGTAACGTCGGAGGAATCAAAGCCTGCTGCTTCTCAGTAAGTTCGCACTGCGCTACAAAGGCCGTATTTCTTCCTAGATACCTATAATTCGCGTCTTAGTGCGAAAATACAAGTTCATGCTGACTCGTGCTTCGTGACACCGTTTGTGGTCAATGGCCTAGCCACCAAACACTGTTAGCTTATTAGCAAACACTGTTATCATTTGCTTGCATAAACAATCGCTTTGATCTGTGTACATCTTTGTCGTCACATCTGTCACGACAGGTTTCAAGCGCAGACTTAGCTCTAGCTTGACTAGATCGCGGGCTAGATGATAGGTTTATTGGTCAAGTTCGGTTTCAAAAGTTCCAAGGTTATTATACTGATTCTGTTAGGGGAGACCAGAGATATGACATTCCTCATCGGGGTGCATTGTCTCCTTGATACTAACCCGACCCCAGGCTAAATTATTCAAATACTGGAGGACACTGAGGCTTTGGCAGCATTCCAGATGAAGAAGGGCATGCCTCCACTAGCTAAGTTGTAGTAAGGAGGTTAAGTAGGTTTAAGTGTTGGTTGATATATCTCTACTTAGACAAGTAAGTAAGTAGTACTAAGGGACAACTGAGGTGGTGTGGACATTTAATACGCATGGACGATAGTAGACTGCCCAAAGCCGTGTTCTACTCGCAACTTAAGGACGGCAAGCGTACTCCTGGGGGCCAGTTTCTGCGTTACAGAGATGTCATAAAGCCTCACCTCATTTCTTGCAATATACCTTGTGATAGGTGATCACCTATGCAATATACCTTGTGATCAAATTTTGAATTTGAATTGACAATGTGAAATAATTTGACATTTTTAGATTTTTTCTTTTTTTGTATGACTATAATTTGACATTATATATATATATATTTATATTAATTGTGTAATAGAATTAGTTTTTTCTAGTGGTGTATAATTTAAATATGACAGTTTTTGTATGCTTATCTTTTTACACATTTTGTAGAATCTAATATTAAGTACAATCTATTGTAAACCTAGGTTCACAAACGAATAAATAAATTGAAATTGAAAAGTTGGTAGCATTGTATATGTCACGTCACGCTGTCAAGTTTCGGAAATTATAGTTCTAATATTTCAACGTATTTTTTAAATTCATAATTAAAGCTCTAAACGGGACGACGCGTATAGGATAGTACTTTGTAAAAATCTGTAGTTGTTTTGATGTGCGTGACTTTACACTTAAAATAATATAAACAAACTATGCTTACTTCTGCCATGACATGACTAATTTCATTGCGTTATTCTACTGATATATTTTAAAATGCTTCTTGGAACTAAGTAAACACTAAATTTGTGATAAAAGAAGTTGCATTGCTTCTAAAAATTTCCAAGTTCAGTAGACCAATATTTAAAAACACAACTCGTGATTAACTAGGTCTGAGTTGTAAATTAAACTAGCCATCTTTTCACACACTTTCTTTCCTTTGCCATAAAGCCGAAGAAACTGAAAGTAAGGTATAAGTACTGGGTAAGCTTAATCCATCTTACAATGTCCCAAAGCACGGCAACCTACCGTAGTACGGGTTAATAGTTGCTGACGTTGTAATCACTTTGTTTGAAAGGCCACGTACTTTGCGACCCTATCGCTGAAAACGCTGTTCATAATAATAATGATTGAACTAGATGTGATAAAGCGCTACACGTGGTCGTTCGGCCTTGGCAGTCGTACCACGCGCGAGCAGGCACTACGCAAATGTCACTAGGACTGCCCGAAACTACTGACACTCAGTTCCCTGCAACTGTCAGCTCAGGTTTATTAAGATGGAACGGTCATGCACTGTTAGCAGCCCTGTCCAAGATGAACACAAGTTGCTTTGAAAATAAAGCACAGAATTGCAGCAGGCGAAAAAGTGGTAAAGCAAGTTAGCTGCCCTATGGCGCAGGTTTTGTTAAGATTCATGACAGATGAATGGCTGCTAGACAGAATGTGCTATTATCATGTTTATAGACCAAAGTTTATTAAGCACGTTTCTTATTTGCATGACCTACGAGGTGATGATCTGTTACAGTCCATAGTTACTTAACCACTAGATAGACCGTTTGCTTTTACCGTCTCACATTCAGACTGAGATGATCAGAACTAATTGAGTGCCACAAAGTTATTACACGTTTTCACAATTATCACAGTAAGCTTGCTAAACCTCTCAGGCCAATGTATTTTAACGTAATACTTAGTAAAAAAATATATATGGTCGAATTGAGAAACCTCCTTTTTTTTCGTCGGTTAAAATCACAATCCTGAAGCGTAGTTGCCGATGCTTTATGCCGCTTATTTTGTCTCTAGTCTAGATTGCCACAATAAATATGAATACCCAAACTTTTGCCTGTAAATCTCTTATTAATCACTAATAATGTTTAATATTTACGATAATACACTAATAAAGTTAACTGTAAGAAGTTAATACATTGTACCTACCATGTACAAACCCATTAGCGCTAGCCATAAAGTTGTTGGTTTCCCTAATGTGCTTTTGTTTTGTTACAGGTAAGATAAGACACGTCTCACCAACTCAGTCCATGGCAGTCTCGTGAGCACCTCGTCAATTTTCTGATAAGATTTCGTGACAGGAAAATATGAAAGTCCATCTTGAGTAAAAAATCCGTTTATTATTATTTAAACAAAGCACGTGCCAAAATGATTCCCTATAGAGCCATACAGGATATAGCTAGGGCCACCGCCAACTATAAACGGTATATCACTTTTAAAACCAATATGATTTCGCTCCGTTATTATATAAGTGCATAATAACATATAAAAAAAGTTTAATACGACTTCGTTGCAACAAATAACAAAAATACATTACTTTGACAATCACCAATTCTTACTCAATAAAGTAAACCTCAACAAACGATACGATAATTACAAGTTGGCAACCAAATAGGATTGTCAATCTTGCGGAGTTGGTTCCTAGGTCCACCTGAGTATAGATAAGAGTCGACCTAAGCCCCTGCCCAGTTTTATAGCTACTCGTTTATTGCCCCACTTACAAACATCCCGTTTTTAGCGATACTCTACCGTTAAGTTACAAAAGTTGTATTCGAACCAGAATGGAAGTCCGTGAATTCAAACAACTCTGAAATAGAGCAACGGCCATTGTGTTCCAAATTAACAGAACAATATCACAAATGTTTTCGACCAGTATCTGGACTGGTTGCATAATCACAGCTGTTTGTTGCCGCTGTCCAGCCGAACCTCGCTTCACTAATTAGCCTCCAATTCTCTAAGATACAATTTCACCTCACATTGCCAGGATGCGAGGAATGCGTGTATTTCATAATATTTGAGAGATGGCGAACATTAAACTCTACCATGAAGAGATAAGGCGACGAATCGTATAACACATGATTTTGTTTACGTGAAACCTGACGAAATTCCGAGTGCCCCATATGGCATGAGGTAGACACCGCGACACTTGGCATTATACATCAAGAATTTGTAGACACGCCTCGTTGAATGCCTCATTGACTCTTTAACCTTTTTGTTTTCTCCTCATAATTTAGCGCTAATTGGCCGTTAAAGAATAGTTTGTGTAAGTTTCGACATTTTATTTATTCAAACTGACTCTGCAGCATTCTCATGCATCTCGCAATCGATGCTCAAAGCCTATTCTTCTGTCGGAGCTGTTATTTTCTTATCTGTGCGCGATAACTTTCAGTTCTGGTAGTTTCTAAGTACCGATTAGTCGAGCAACAAGAATCGCAAGATTTATCACCGTTTGTGGACAATTAAGATGTGAACTAAGGGTTTAATGGTTGGACCATTAACTTTCCTTCTATAAACGGAGACTGATCATTTACCAATTAGGAACAATCTCAGTGCTTAGTGGGGAAAGTTCTGGGAATTAATGAGAAATCTAGTCAAATGGAGCCGACCATGAGACTAACAGACTAGAATTTGCAGGTTAGGTTAAATTAAAGATAGATAGATAACACTTTATTGATTACCACATGAAACATAAAATATACCGAGGTATAACAACAAACAGAAACACAGTTAAACAATTTTAAGGTTTCTGAAGACGGACCCTTAACTAGATGTCAAAAAAGTTACAAATATTTTCTGATTATATGTATAAGCATTTATCTGACAGCGGAACCAGAACCCGCACCCAGCTGCACGTCAGTCGACTTCGCCCGGTGCTCCACGGAGGTCTTTAATTAACATAGTCGAGGTGATCACGAGAACGTTGATCTCGGCTATTGACAGGCGCATCACGTCTCCGATCATGCATGTAAACATGTTTATTAGTAATGGATTTAGAATTCTACTTTTTGTTCCGTGGGTAAACTTGTGGATACTACTTTGCCGTAATAATGATAGAGTTAAGCTTCCCATGAAATTCAATTTACCTTGGCCTACGTTTTTTCTAGCAGATTTATCATACGGTTTAAATATTCCGCACTTTTAACCGCTTGCGAAGTTGCGAGCAGAAGCTAGTTTTAAAATAAATGAAACTTTAAATTATGCAAATGCTTTTAAACATTTATTTGTTATTAAAATATAGACAGACTTTCAGTGGAAACCAATAACCCACCAATAACCAATAACCCTTTTACAATTATCCGTATGCTTCTTACTGCTGAGCAAAGGCCTGCCTCATCCCTCCATACTTCCTTATTTTTATGATGACCTATTTATGTCTCTGTTGGGCAAAAGGCTCCCATATCTCTTCATATTAAATTAAAACCTTTTAATACTTAATTGTATTATGTGATTCGTGAGAATTATGCTCTAGTTACCCTAATGAAGCCCAAAAGATGAACATTACCAAGTTTATTACTTTAGCCCGGACCAATGCGTTAATGATGGTCCCCTGGCCTGGGCCACATTAACCACTGGCCTGTGTTTTATGACCTCTTGACCAACGCTGACAGCAAGCCAATCGTAAAATGTTATCGCATTGTCCTCCGCTTGTAAAATGGAAATGTTCATATGATTTTTCGAAATCATGGACGAGGCCAAAAGTTGATTTCCCAAGTCAGCCTTTTTTGCACGTAGCACACAATCTCAAATCTTACTCTCTTTAATTCATTAATTCCTTCATCACATCTGATTTTACTTAATGGTTTTAGGGGCATAAACTTAAATCAGTAAGAATTGATTTATTATGTACCCTCAACTGTGCAACGATTGACGACACGAACCTCAGAAAAAACAAAATATCTAGTTTCTCAGGGTGTATGTATGGACAAGGCGCATCAAAGTGCTATATGTCTTTGAATGGAGGCTCGCATCGCCTTGTACGTCGTGAAAGTGTCTATTTCTATCCTGCTCATGAATTTCCCTTACAAAGCACCCGTGCATTAGCACTTTAGCAGGTTAGGAACAGGCATTCAATGACCGTTGGTAGGTAAGGGCTTTGTTACACTGGGGATTTGCAAAATTCCAGTTGTATAAATTCCAGTATATGATATGTCATTTATCTTGACGTAACCAAAAATCACCGCCAGCAGCCGAGCCGTCAGTTTGTCGAATGATACAACATACTGGCTTATTTGCGCCATAGTGTTGGTATTTGAAGGGTCAGCGCGTGTGGCGTACATTATGTGGACTAAGGTTTACCATCAGGTGGGACATAAAGTAATTTTATTTTACTATAGTGCGAGGCATAAATAATTGTAAACTTGCTGCTTGTCTAGATTGCTACACACACAATACGCAACTATTGGTTGAAGTTACAGATGGGCTAACGCAGAAAGCGCAAAACAGAACATTGTTAAACACTGAGGAAGCCTTATACTACAAAGTAAACTTTGTTAGTAATTTTAAATATGTCAATATGACCTGTAATACTTTATTTAGTTTTGGAAATAAAAAGGCTCATTATTATTATAGTTGTGTCGATGTGCAAAGGTTTCAGGCTAGTAGACCTATCTCAATTCTTTCCGTCAGCCGACATTAGGACTTGCTTCGGACTTCAATGATCAAATGCTTGCCTTATTACTAAAAGTACCCAAACCGCTGTATGCCTGTTAGGTATTGAGCCTATTGAGAAGTTCCCTCAATTTCTCATGCACGCCATTGTGACAAAGCCTTTATCGCATAGCATCCATGACTGGCTCGGTGGCTTGTTTATCTGTCTGTCACATAGGCGCCGGACAGTAACTATGCCTACATTAATTATTAGCCGTTTACTCGTTCATTCATACCCGAGTTGCTATGTCGTGGAAATTCGGTTTGCCAACGGTTGGTTGGACACATTTGACGGATAAGTAATTCTAATTTTGGTGGGGGATATTAGATCTGCACTGGCGTCCCGCGTTGGGGTGTATTGTGCATTGTCCCCTGAGACACTGCCCCGACCCCAGCCAGCTCAACTCCTTGAAATATCGGAGAAGAGCTCTGAGCCGCTGGGGGCATTCCATGAGCATCTCCGAAGAAAATACAGATGATGAAAGAAAATGCCCCCATTTTCTACATCATCTGTATTTCGTAGGGAGCGTAAAGTTATAAAATTATTAGTAGACAAAACTATCCCTTTAAGCATTTGTATAAAGCGTTAGTGTATTAAGTAGTCTCAAAAATTACAATAAAATTATGACAGATGTTTAAAGCGTAAAATATTCTTGATCCTGCTCTCTACGGAAGTATTCATCGTTTATTTTACGTGCAATACTTAATTTGTAACAGGCGACAAAATACAAATCCTCTGTTTTGTTAGGTTTTCCTGAGTAATAAACCGAAATTATTCGTATGTTGCATTAAGTTGTTGAAGTGAGTAGTTTGATCATTCAGTTTAGATAAAATACTGGAATAACTAGTCGGCAATGGACGCTTGCGTCTTTTAATTAAAAGCCTACGAACGCAAGCCTTATCCAAAACTATAAATAAAATTGCAACACTAAAGTTACAAAGCATTTTGCCATAAATACAAAATATTCCATTTAATAATTTTAATTAATCTGGTAATTTATTATAAATAATGATGCACATGTTATAAACATTTCTTTTATGAATATCCTGTAGTACAAGGATCCCTTATAGTTTCGCTTTGCAAGTCTGTAAGAAGGTTTTAATTTAGCGAGGTCATATATAAATTATCACGCGGAGATAACGCTACAAAAATGCTAAAAAATAATTAATTTGGGGATGAACAGTTTTTTTAGGGTTCCGTCCCCAAAGGGTAAAAACAGGATTACTCCGCTGTCCGTCTGTCTGTCACCAGGCTGTATCTCATGAACCGTGATAGCTACACAATTGAAATTTTCACAGATGGTGTATTTCTTTTGCCGCTATAACAACAAATACTAATAACAAAATAAAATAAATATTTAAGAGGAGCTCCCATACAATAAACGTGTATTTCTTCCGTGTTTTGTTTTGTCGTAATATATTTAAACGACAATAGGTAGACGCTTGAAATATTCACAGAATATTTAGTTGTATGTTCACTTAAAAAATAAATCATTAAATTAAAATAAAATAAAACAAATATTTGAGGGGGCTCCCCATACAAAAAACTGAATATTTGCTGTTTTTTGCTCGATACTAATAACGGCAACAGGTAGACGCTTGAAATTTTCACAGAATATTTACACACGATGGTACGGAACCCTTCATGCGCAAGTCCGACTCGCACATCGCTGATTTTTCTTTATTTTCCCATTGTGTTGGGTAACCTTAAATAGATATTTTAAAAACCATTTAGGCGTTGTGAAGACAATTTTTCTATTTAGCGTTCCGGTTGCGAAATATTAAATTTTTAAACTTTTTTTTTAACTTCCTCTCTAAAATCTAAACTACTTTACAAATCTGAAAAAGTCTTGAATCTAGTTTTAACCATGAACTTATTTATTTATTGTTACGATTGGGAACGAGTGGACGAATAAAACCACAGGGGTGTTCGTAACACGTAGACATTCACATGAAAAAATATTGCTAGCATTATTTCTATGATCGTAGTTCATACTATTATGTTAAATAAGAAGTTAACAGTTATTGTCGCTTTAGCCAGCTGCTTATGATAATAGCCCAGTGAGTACACGCGGTGGCAGGCTCGATAAAATTATACGAGTGGGTGGCCCAGCGCCGGCGCAGACCGGGATTATCATACCGATAAACAATAGTTTATTAAATACATGTAAATAAATACGCAATAACCGTGTCCGCTGACATCATTTATCACGGTTTCCATGTTGTGCAGACAACGTTGCCAATATCAAATCGAAATTGCTTGAAATTGTAAACTTTGCTCATTCCGCTTCGTCATTGATTTGACTGTTCTATTTTGCAATCTGTCGCATGCGTGATATGCTGGACTGCTGATATAGAAATGGTTTTATGTCACATGTGAGTAATAGTTCGATAGCTGTTATTATTATTAGCACTGATAATCCCACTGTTAGTTAAGATACCTCCACCTACAAGATGGGCAGACGACTTGGTAAGAACCGCAGGTCGGCGGTGGATGCAGGCCGCTTCCAACCGCAGTACTTGGAGATCAATGAGGAAGGCTTTTGTCCAGCAGTGGACGTCCTACGGCTGATATGATGATGATGATGAATCCCACTGCTGGGCAAAGGCCTTTACACAGCATCATCTAACCCCAAGCTAAGCAGAGCTCTTATGTATTGTATAAAAACAACCAGAACACCCTGAACAAATACCTGCAGATCGTACAGACTTTGGTCCCGAGGCGGACCTTCGCCCGCTGCGCCACAGAGGTTGTCTATGTTATAGACTGACGATGATGATGATGAGCCTATAGGCGCATTTATGGATCTTTACTTTTGGATATTTGTTTATTTTTGGATATTTGTTCAGGGTGTTCTGGGTGTTTTTCTATATATAATAAAAATATCTATCTATGTAGTATAATGTATTAAGTATATCAGTCATCTAGTACCCATAACACAAGCTCTGCTTAGCTTGGGGCTAGATGATGCTGTGTGATATGTCCAGCATTATTATTATTCCACATCATTTATTTGTAAACTCATAAAAATACATTTTTTACTATAAAGAAATACAAAAACAAATACTCTACAGTAAAAAATATATCAAAACGGTGAATCACCGGCCGCGAAGCAAGGCTCAAGCGGTCGATGACTAGGGCTGCAGGGAGAGGAATCTCCTTACTATACGTGCCGAGTCCAGGAGTACTGCCTTTTGGATCTGGCTCTTGATCCAACTGCCTAGCGAAAGTCTCTCGAGATGTTGATCGAGACTCTTCGCTATGAGTCCGTTAACGGAAACGACTATCGGAACAATAGTCGCTGAGTCAACATCCCACATGGTGGCAATCTCGTGGGCTAAATCAAGATATTTGCTGAGCTTATCTTTCTCGGCTTTGACGAGATTGGCATCATGTGGAATGGTGACATCAACGAGTATTGCCTTCCGCTCCAACCGATCTATCAGAACGATATCAGGCTTATTCGCAAGAATAGTCCTGTCCGTAATTATAGATCGGTCCCAATAGAGCGTGGCAAGGCCATTTTCAAGAACCGGCTCTGGTGCGTATTTATAATACGGAACTTCAGGGCCCGTAAGGCCATATCGAAGAGCAAGTTGCTGGTGAATGATCTTGGCTACTTGATTATGTCTGTGCAAATACTCAGAATTAGCAAGATGCGAACAACCCGAAAGTACATGCCTGAGGGACTCCCCAGGGTGGTGACATGCCCGACATATGTCAATTGTCCCATCTTTCATGATGTACTTTCGGTAATTGTTCGTCTTGATTACCTCATCCATAATTGCACAGACAAACCCTTCAGTTTCTCCGAAGAGATCACCGAAACGTAGCCAATTCACTGAAGCTAGGAGATCTACATCAGGCCCCATAAGGGTCTTATAGAATCTCCCATGTAGCTCCTTGCTCTCCCATATTGCCCTACGATCTTGAATGCTCATCACCAGTGGTTGGCGCCAGTTCTCTTTAGCTAAGGAGAGAGGAGTAAAGTTTTTGTCAACTGCAACCACATCACGATGCACCTCGCACTCTGCTTGGAGAAAGTAACTCCTGAGATTGCACACCTCGCGGTTGTGGAGGGTTTTCGCGTTAAGAAAGCCCCGGCCTCCACACTTCCGCGGGATGTACATTCTCATAACCGACGAACGAGGGTGTCTCATGCGGTGAGCAGTTAGCATTTGACGAACTTTACAATCCAGGGCATCCAATTCTGTCTGAGACCACCTTAGTATGCCGAACGTGTAAATGAGTAGGGGCATAACCCAGCCATTGTAAGCACGCACCTTGTTACCGCCTGACAAAAGACTATTTAGAACTTTTGTGAGGCGACAAAAGAAACGTTCCTTCACTGCCTGTTTTATGTCCTTATCCACTATACCCAACGATTCAGACATACCAAGGTACTTGTATGTTTCGCCTTCGGAGAGACACCTGAGAGACATATTTTGGGAAAGCTGTAAATTTGTTGAATTTACAACTTTTCCATGTTGAATATGTATGATTGCACACTTTTCAACACCAAACTCCATGTTAATAGCGCTGCTAAATATCTGTGTAATATTAAGCAGAGCTATCAACTCTGATTTTTTCGGCGCGAAAAGTTTGAGATCGTCCATATACAACAAGTGAGATATGCTCTCACCACCTCTGCGAAGGCGATAACCTAGCCCTGAATCCTTTAGTAAAGTACTAAGAGGGTTCAGTGCTAGGCAAAACCACAAAGGACTCAGACTATCACCCTGGAATATACCCCTCTCAATCCTTATCAGGTCTTGCGTAGCAAGAGAATCCCATCTACTACCTGGATGACGAAGTACTGTGGTCCACTGCCTCATACACGCACCTAAGAATGATCTTAGAGTAGTATCTACTTTATACAACTCTAAGACCCTCTCAAGCCATGTATGTGGCACTGAATCATATGCCTTCTTATAGTCAATCCAAGCAGCAGAGAGGTTTTCCTTGCTACGCTTGACCTTTTCGCTAATGGCCATGTCAATGAGGAGGAGCTCCTTAGTACCGCGAGACCCAACTCTACATCCATTCTGAACAGGTGCCAAAATATTGTTCGCAACAATGTGTGTGTTAATTTTTACTGTTAGAATGGATGTGAGAAGCTTATAGATGGTGGGTAAGCATGTAATTGGTCTGTAATTCTTGGGTTCCGCGGTACTACCGGACTTATGGAGCAAGAAGGTTACACCAGTTGTCATGAAAATTGGAAGAGACCCGAGTTCAATAGCTTCTTGGAATTGTGTAGCCAGAACGGAGTGTGAGCAACGAAACCATTTTACCCAAAAGTTATGCAATCCATCCGGTCCAGGACTTTTCCAGTTCTGGGTCGAACGGATTGCGCTAGTAACATCCATTGGACAGATGGTAATATTCTCCATGGTTTCGATTTGCTCACACTCTGCACTCACTACATTCATCCAGTCAGCTTCTGTGTGGTGAATAGGGACAGACCAGATGCTACGCCAAAAATTATTGCCGGTTTCAGCATCTGGTACGTGACCATTCAGAGCACTTTGATCTGGTTTCTCCCAATTTCTGTAAACCTTCCTTTGATCACTTTGAAAGTTGCGATTCTGCCAGTACCTGTCAATACGTTTCCTATAGCGTCTTATTCGACTTGCCCACGCATAGACTTTTTGCTTTAGATAATCTATGCGTTCTGTGACACAGGCTAAATAATCTCGTGGATTAATGTCTGTTCCAGAGAAAGCCTGAGTCACAAAACGCATAACCCTAGGACGACGATTGCCCTCTCTAAAGCAAATTAGCTTTGCAATGAGAGTCCTGAACGTATTAATACGCCGCTCTATCCTTAACTGCCAAGCAGGGGTATCACTCCCCCGACGCGGTGCACGGTCAGTGTCCGGTAGCTTGACACGTGCAACGCGGCAAGCTGCGATAGCCCCACAATAAAGGATAGAGTGTGTATCAATAAGATTTCTGCTAGTCAACAAATAAGGAGCTAGCAGAGAGTCCAAGGCCCCCATTAACGCTAAATTTCGTCTATGGGTCGGCAAGCGAGGAAGACGTGGCTTGACTTCTACTAATCTGTACTGAAGAATCGCATCTTCCAAAGCCCTCCTCAATTGCTCATTATCTTGGGTACTTACGTTTGTGTTTGCACTCACGTAATTGACCATATCATTAACGGATCCACTCCGAGAGGTCAACGGTGCCGTAGGTGTTGTGGTCGGCGGCGCGACACTTGGGTCACGTTGTGAATGATCAATCACTTGAGCACTTAACACTTCACGTCGGAGCTGATCAAGTACACTATCATCCAGTGTTTTCGAACGCTGGATCACACGCACTTGATCAGACAGTCGTTGCGCGGTAACGTTCAGGCCTGGTTCAAGAGCCTGAAACAAGGGAAGCATCCGAACTCGATACGCCGTCAGGTTAATTCCTCCCTCTGTAGCCCCAAAAAATGCGCGCATGACGTTTTTATTTATTTCTCTTGTCCACTTCATGCGCCGCACTATGCCATCAGTGACGGGGGCCGGGCGCGGGGCGGGATGCCCTGCAGGTCCCAAGCCAGCTGACAGCGGGGGTCGCCCACGTCGTACAGGTGGTCGCGGCGGCGGGGGCGATAGGGGCCCGTCCTCTTCGCTCGACACTTCACTCGTCTCCGGGGGTGTCACAAATTCCTCTTCATCGGACGAGGATGTGGAGCTTGGCGGAGCGGGCGGTGGTGGTGGTGGGAGTGCATTTTCGGCCGCTCTTGATTTTGATCTTGTTATCAAATTAAAATTAAAATAAAAAAAAAAAAAATTAATAAAAATAATTAATTAAAATTTATATTATTATTATTATTATTATTATTTACAAAAGTCGTACTAACGTAGCGCTGCGGGATCGCGCTGCAGTCTCGTGAAATCTGTTATCTTAAAGCCGACCCTTATGTACTTGTTACTTGTATCACATCCCCTAAGTCGCCTATAAAGATATTATAAAGCTGTTAGTATTTATAAGAACTACAGCCGTAAAATAGATTTACAAAATCTGTACTAGTAGAATAGATTACGTTTTATGCAAACAATAAAAATACAAACAGTAATAAACTAAAAATAACACTATGTCAATGGGCGGACTTATCGCTAAAAGCTATCTCGTCCAAGCAAACTAGATGAGGTTGCCTGGACGAAATAGCATTTAGCGATAGTACGGGAGAATCCTACTAATATTAAAAACGCAAAAGTTTGTAAGTACGTATGGATGTTTGTTACTCTTTCACGCAAATCTAGCCTTCGCATTGAGCTGAAATTTTGCACGCGTATAAATGTTGACCGGGAATAAGCTAGTATGTAATAATAATAATACTATTACTTAGTTCTAATAGATATTCTCCGGCAGGTACTAGTCGACTAATCCCTTAATGGTAAAAAGTCAACCACCTCTCAAGTTGACACCACACCACGCCAAGACCTGATCAATTAATTATAGCCCCGTCTACTGCCATTATCAATTCTACGAACACCACCTGATTGATACCCGTCAATGGTTGAACTTTTTCATAAATCGTTTGTATATTATTCGTACGGTTTTCCTGTTTTGTGTTTTTCCGTGTCTGTCGGCTAGAGTTAGGTACTCTACACGTTAGTCTACGGTGGTTGGTCAAACGATGGACCACTCTCGGGAGTTTCTAAGATGTAGATCAGGCAAAAAACTTATTGCCTTCCTGAATTTATTAATTATTGAAGATGAACATGATTTAAAGAAACTAACTAAACTAATTACTTAAATACTAATTTAAATAAACTACGAAGGTATATGATCGAGTTCTAGATAAATGTTTAAGAGCTTGATACTGCCTACAAAAAATTTAGCGTAAGCCTACGTCTAACTTTCATATTTAAGTTACAAAAAGTAGTTTTTTATAATTAAAAAAATATTTAAATCGTAAGGTGATGTTTATTGGTTTTATTATCGACAATTATGAATTCTTAACAAAATAAGTAAATTTATCGTCTCAAGTGTTTCAAACAAAAGACTTTTCTAATCTATTGAGTGGTATTTCTATTAGACGGCTTTTTTCTTAAACAAGACGTTAATATTTTAAGGCTACACTGGTGGCGATTCTGTTGTTGCACTAACTAGCTAAAGCTTATTTAATTGACGTAAAACTGACTAAAATGACGAAAAGCTATTCGGTTAGTGCCGTTTTAAAATTTAAACGGAACTATTACACACAAATTTACGCTGACAGCTCTAAATTTAAAGACGTTTCTCTTTTGCCCTTTTTATTAAGGATCAAAAATTATCTCTGGGGTGTATTGACCTGATAAAGCAGTGTTTTTCCCATGGGCAGTTATATGTTGACTTAGCTTGGAACTCCACATTACATCTAATATAGTATACAGAAAAGTTTTGATCAATTTAAATATACAGTTGTCGACGTAGCTCAGAAAGTTACGAAACTATAATGGACCGGCATGCGGCAGACATGACCACATGTCTGCCGCATGCCGGAAGATCTGTGGGCTAAGATCACCACCCAGTGGAACCCCGACACGTTAAGACGCCGCGGCAGACCTAAGAAACGATGTCGTGACGAGTTAGACCAATATATGTGCGCATGGGTCGAATTGACAGCAGATCGTGAAGCATGGAGAGATGGGGAGGAGGTCTTTTCCTCGAAAATAAACATGATTTATTTAATTGTAATCATTTTATTCACTTATTTGGACAAACGCGGTAATATAGTCAATTGGCATGCAAATACACACAACATACATATGCTTTAAAAATATAATCCTCCTTCTGGCAGTCAGGAAATAAATCGTAGCACTCAGTACTAACCTAACCAGACTCATCATTTCATCACAAGTAAAAATGCTTACCGCCCAACGAAGTGGGTACCGGGTCAGCTAGTTGTTTATAAACCTATAACGTAAATAAAATAAAAATAAATAAATAAATAAAACTAGCTGTATTAAATTTAACAATGTATCTATAGTTTATACTACTGACGAAGCCCCTGTACGTACAGCTGCAGAATGAAATTATTTACAATGTGCTTCTTTTTCACATAACTAAATGTTCTCAATATCCTATGGTTAAATAAATGAATTACAAGTAATGCCCGTAGTTCACGCGTACTACATCAGTGCAGAGGTGTAGAGATGCATCTAAAGCACCCCACCGGCTCGTTAGTTCAGTAGCAGGAACCTGCGCCCACTCCCTCTTCACTTGCGCGGTGAAAGCCAGCACAGGCACTTGGGGTTATGCAATTTGCAACTGCCAACCTAAACACAAACCTTATTCTTGCGAGGTCTTGATTGATAGTTCGTGCAGAAGTTGCTGGCACTAGGAATATGCTCATTTGGTTAACAAACAAAAAAATTACTTGAAACTATAAAAGTACCAAGTTGCTTTAGATTGGATATAAAAAAGAATATTAGAATACATTGTTGTAAACTTATCGATATTGTCAAAGATAAAGTTATGAATTTACTTTTCTAATCTTCTCATTCTATTAGTTACTAATGCCTTGAACTCCAGCAGTCTCAGCTCGCTTACCTCAAAATACAGCAAATCTATAACAACCGAGAAATCCTTTCAATATGTCGCTACATATTTTCCGCCTTAGATTGTCATATGGTATCATCACGGCAAAAACTCGCGACTCTTACAATACGCAGTAATTCTGAAGAGCTCCACTTACTTTCAGACAGTCGTTGACTGCACGTGTAATTGAAAAGCCTGCCACCCTTGTTTTTGTACTGGAGCCCCTCGTGTAATTACCGCCGTGTTTACGCCTTAACGGCGTAATTGTTGTAATTTATGCTCTATTAGCTCGCCTGGTGTCGGAGATAAACGGGGAAATCGGAGGCTGTTTTTCTGGAGTCACTACAATATTTTCAGGGAGAATTTCAGTTACAAATTGCCCCTCGAATATGTGACATACCTATGTCTGTTTCCTTCGTATCGCTTTATACGTATAGCTTTAAATTTGTAAGACTCTTAACCCCAATGGGTCAGGAAAATCCTTATCATTCGCTTATTATCCCTATTGTACATTTCACGCAATTCCTGTAATATCATCATCATCATTTCAGCCATAAAACGTCCACTGATGAACACAGGCCTCCCTCATGGATCTCCATGAGCAGTAGTTGCCATTCTCACCACGCTTGGCAGGCGGGTTGGTGAGCGCGGTATGGGATGTTGATACACGGATAGAAGCTGCTGCCCATCTTCCGGAGGTATCCCTTAGCAGGCTCTTACTGCATCTATGGGCATGAGAGGAGGGGTATCATTCTACTGCCGGCACCCCACGGCGGAGAATATGGTCGTGTAATATGAAGTTTAATAAATACAATAAAAATACACCACACCTCACCTCGAGCAATATTATAATAATAAATTCTATCTTGGTGAGAACTGCTGGTCGGCGGTGGATGCAGACGGCTTCCAACCGCAGTACTTGGAGATCAATGAGGGAGGCCTTTGTCCAGCAGTGGACGTCCTACGGCTGAAATGATGATGATGAAATTATATCTCAGAAAAATGGAATACTTTCCGTTAGATGAAAACACGTCAAAGTGGAAGTAACTCGCAAAACCATATATTAATGCTAATTCGTACCCCACGTACAAATAACCCGTAAAATATTCAAATAAACGTCTGGACCTGGCAGACTCGTGCACTCGTAAACATCCCCGCAAACTTGTATGGAGGATTGCAATGAACTTGTATGAAGAAATTGAGATGGTAATCGAGGATGTTAGACAGGTAATGGATTGGCAGCGGCTGGGAGTTTTTGTTGCGAATAAATTTATTTGAATGAAGCTTTATTCTAGCTGAATTGAGGGCACGTTGCCGCAGTATTTGGGAACAATCTCAAATGTTGTGGTAAAATGTGGTGCGAATTTGTTCATTAGAAATCTTATAAGTAAACACGGAATTAATTCATAAAAAAATAAATGCTAACGTAAACACGAATTAAATCACAATAAAACTATACAAATTTCCTAATATTTTAACTGGGAAATTTTTTTTAGGGTATAATATAATATTATATTGTGTTTTATAAAAGCGGTTACAAATTGTTTTAAAACAATCTAAAATTACTTTAAGAAAAAATTTCTCGTTAGCTAGATCCATTGAGGGTCCTAACTAACTAGACTTTGTATTTCGTGAGAAAGATCCTATTATAAAGTTCCATGCAAAATATGTATGTACCCAGACCACCCACAAGCTAGAATAACTTAAGGAACGATAGACTTCGCCAGACCTTCCATTTCGCCTGAACTTTGAAATGAAATTCTTCCCGCACCCCGAGCTCAATTGGAGTGGAATACACGCGGATAACGCCGCCACTTTCCATATTATCTACCTTTCCACATAACGTTTTCTCTTGCGCAGTAAACAAGATAACGTGTGCCCCCGCATTCTGCTTGTTTCACTGCATCTAAATTGTTGTCTGCTCTTTCAATTCCCCCCTGAGGCTTTGTGCAGGGTGAGGTTTTGGGGCGATTGAATGTTTGCCGTTCGCACATTTACCCCGAAGGTTTGAGATTCTCATGGGCATTTGAGAAACTCAGACGGTTTAAAATTCCGCTTTGTGTATACGAATTGAAAAAAAAATATTGATTGATTAAATTTCAAAAACACAAAGAATTTAAGTTTTTAAATTCACTCAATAGATGAGTCTCCCAGAATTTTAATAGTGCAATAAAATAGCAAATCAATCCAATATATCAGCCGTTCAATAAGAAAATGATATCCTGTTTTTAGACAAATTACTGCTATTTACTAAGATATTTTATGATAATATTATCATAAGTTCAGCCGTGAGCGGTAGTTCTCATACTCACCACGCTTGGCAGGCGGGGGAGGCTGGCAAGCGCAGTACGAGATGTTGATACACGGAAAGACACTACTGCCCATCTTCCGGCCTGGATTCATATCATCATCATCATTTCAGCCGTAAAACGTCCACTACTGAACACAGGCCTCCCTCATAGATCTCCATGAGGGGAAGTTGCCATACTCACCACGCTTGGCAGGCGGGTTGGCGAGCGCAGTACGGGATGTTATTACACGAAAAGCCGCTGCTGAAGATGGGCATCTTCCGGAAGTATCCCTTAGCAGGCTCTTACTGCATCCACGGGCAAGAGAGGAGGGATAACATTCTACTGCCGGCACCCCACGGCGTAATTCTGGATTCATATGTTTCTGAAGCAAAACTTTAATTACATATGTCAGTAAAACAGTATAAGGGTTCCGTAGTATAACAAGGAACCTGCAGCTAATTTGTATGGCTGTAGTAATTTTTCATGGACATGTTAAATCATCACGCCGAGATAAGAATAAAAAAATGGATTTTTAACGGTTATGCTAGCATTTTTACTTTCGGTGAAATTGTCGCTGAAAAAAGTGATACGGATATCAGAATATTTATTTTTCAAAACAGGCAGCAATTACTCATCTCATGCAACAATATAATGTAGATTACCTACAGCAAACGAGTTTCTGTTTACATTTTGTACCGTCTCGAAAAGATTCTCGGAATCATAGATGGCCGTGTATCACTTTTTGTCGTTTGACTGTTTATGCATTCAATGAGGAGACTGGTACTCGTACTTTGTATTCTAGGCGTCTTGTCGTTGTCTTGTGTCAGTAATATATTTTTACCCAGTCTGAGCATCTTACGACGTAAAACATTTAATGAATTAAAAAAATACGCTTCGTATCAGTGTAAAATACTTTTAATCACTAAAACTAAGAGTTCTATTTCTATACTTCGGTCGCCGTAGTACTAAGCCCGTTTATAATATTTATCTGTCATATAAAATTTTTGAGTTTATTCGTTACACACATACGAAATACAACATACAACACACACCATACAAATCTTTCCTCTTTATAATATTAGTATAATAGATAAGCAATTGCTATTGATAGACATAGACATAATATTATTCTATGTCTTCTATGTCTATTGGTATTGGAAACTTGGCAACATCCAACTGCCAATAATGCAAGATCAGAAGACCGATTTGAGTTTCTTTCCCAGTACAACGCCATCAGTCACGATAACAGTGGCTTTACCCAAACCCCATCCGATTGAGTCAGGTTCAAGAGTCTGATGTCACCGATCAAATCCCAGGAATCAATTCCGGCGTTCCACCCAATTGGTTTGCCCACAGATACAACGACAGTTGCCAAGCGCACGCGTCTGATTTTGGCGCGCGACATGAATTATTCAACACGCATGCGTACGGGAAACGACAGGATATAGATCCGGTCCGAGAGAAATAATAGTTTCTTATTCTATGGTATATTATATTCGTTCGTAAACCTGTGAGACTTGAGGCTATAGCCATATCCGGAAGATTTGTTGCGAACGGGGTAGATGTCAGAACTGACTTTCAAAAATAGGACCAAAGATTTTTCTGTGAACCGTAATTGATTAATCACTCTGGAGGTCAATTAATAAATAGGAACATCTTGATCTTGCACGTTACATATACGAATGCCGGATTTTGTCATGTGTTATGGTACTGATACTTATGTATATTTTATATTGTACCTCAAAGTCAAAGTCAATAAGTGTTTATTCTATAGAGCAAAACGCTACCTACATAGAATAGTCAATTTACAATTATTTTAGTGTTAAGAAAAACAATTGAATAAAGCCCATAATTGAATTCGTTCGCTTAAGTTAACTTTTTTCCAAGTGAGGGAAATACTACCATCCCTACTTTCATGTATAAAAGTGAAAGTGTGTATGTATGTATGTTCCCTTTTCACGTCAAAACCGCTGAACTGATTTAAATGAATTTTAGTATAGGAGTAGATTAGATCATGGAAACGGACATAGGGTACTTTTTGTTACGTAAATTAAACCAGAAGGGATTAAAATAGGGTTAAAAAGTTGGTAAATCGTAGTTTTTCACTTGATTTTCAAGAAATTTTGCATAAATATTGGGACATTAAAATAATCAAACGTAATTCAGAATATTCCAGAAATCAGCCCTTCCCTTTAGTAAAAATTAGGGGATGAAACTATCTATGGGAAAGATAATTGTTTACATCCTTGAAAATTGGTACCTACTAACATTGTCAAATAAAAAAAATTTACACGTTTCAACATTTTTCTTAAACCATCCCCTGCCGTGTAGTACCGGCAGTAGAATGTTGCCTCTCCTCTCTTGCCCGTGAATGCGGTAAGAATATGCTAAATAATAACTGCGAAAGATGGGGCAGCAGCGTCTCTCCGTATATTAATATCCCGGTCTGCGCTCGCCAACTCCCCCGCCAAGCGTGGCGAGTATGGCAACATCCCCCTCATTATCTTGGAGATCCATGAGGGAGGGAGGCCTATGCCCAGCTATGGACGTGGTCAGCATTCCTACGACTTAGATGATGTACGAACGTTGAGAAATAAAATAATTATATACCACCATATCTCAAAAGCATAAGTTGAAATATAAACCTTAAGTATTACTAAAGTTGAAATACTATATCTAGGATATGAAATGACTTGGTTAAAATGTAGTCTAGATATAATTACGAATCTATTGACACTTTATTCATCAGATAAAAGATGAAAACCGTTTATTTGTGCCAAAATAAAATTACAATAATGAGCAAAATAATTAATAACTAATTTAAATCTAAAAATCGCACAAGTCGGTCACAACTCAGCATAAAGTAATAATAGATTAGGTAATCAAGTATAGCTAAGCAAAGTATGCATAATGCGCATGTTAAATTTTAATCTGGCATTCATTTTTAGTTTTGCCATTTTTTAATAGCGACCCTGATTGTCCAAAAATCCTGTGACAAAAGGATAATAACCTCTAGTCCCAGTGATTAACACAGATAAAAACAAAAGGCTCAAACAAAGGGTTAAAGGCTTCTCGAAAATGCCACCTCATCCTCCAAGCCGTTCATTATCCATCAAAATCACGCTATTTAACCCTCATTAGGATCCACTGACGAATTGCAATCCGTTCCGCCACAGCGCAGTAGAACTGGATATCAGTACCGCAAGACCCGCAAGTAACTTTTGTTGATGTCGAAAATGTATATAATATTTCTCTAAAACTTTCCATAACAATTTTCTAGAATCACTGATATCATTTCTATTGTAATAAGTATGAACAAACATCTGTCATGTGCCAGAAAATACATTGTACGGCATCCATAGCTTACATATCCATAGCTACTGTTTCGACGAGCATGAATGCTGTAATAAATTATCATTATCAACTAGAAGAAATTGTAATGAGCATGGAGCTAGTCTAGAAACTGGCACAGACTCCTATAAATAATCTGATTCATTGCATATCGCCAAAGTGAGAGTTGCGCTAAATTCCCGGTATCACACATGAGTCGTGACAAAGTTGAAACACTGTATAGATACTCCGTCATGTGTGAGGCAAGCTGTCACAGCCTGCCCCTTTGTATGGCGGTGATCGACGGATGAATGCTCGCCAGGACCCGTTCTCGTGTCGAACGTGAAACGATTGTGTTCTTATGTTGTTGCACGGAAGAAATTTAATTTCATCCGTATACCGTTGTTCTGGAAACCGCAAGACAATTCGTTTTGAACATCAAAAATTATAATGTTAAATTATAAAACGAAGAATCATAATATACAAGACTTGGCATTTAGCACGCTACCTTTGATTCTTTGCTTACATTGGGGCTCGGAATTTCTGTCATGACCCTTCTCCTGAACATTGTGAACTATAACGCCCATCTAAAAGGTTTCGAAATTACTATAATTTCCCAGACTTTTATTCCTTATCTTTGCTTGTTGATTTTTTTGAACCCGGACTTGTGTCACATTTCCGAGAAAGACAGATAAATCAGAAGATATTGAAAGTATTGAGGTGCGGTATAATCTAGACATCAGATAACCAATTCCGTTTTGTGGTCCGTTGATTATAGAGATAACATCGCAATGGGGACGGTGAGAAATTACCGCTTGTATCGATAAATGTCATTAAGGTCTGCGAGTGAGTAGTCAATAATTAAGTTGAGATGCAATACGATGATGCGCTAATACAGAGCGGTAGGAATGGCTGGTTCATTACTACAGACACTACAGGCTATCAGCAGTTTTTTGATAATATGCGCTGCTGCGCTGCACGTCTCGGTTCATTTCGCTTTGCTCCTGAATATGTTTACGGAAGGGTATCTGGTTGTCTACGACTTTTTAAATAAACGCTTGCGCATTGCACAGAAACGTGTTTGCGTGCTGCTAGTGTGCCAATTCCAGAATCAATAGGCACAATGTATACGACACAGATGAGATGGAGCATCATGTTTGATCTCTAAGTTTTTTTGTATCCTTTGAGCAAGTAAATGATTCTTTCTAAAATCTTTGTATACGTGGAAAGGACCAGCTGCATTTCCAATACACTGTCACAGCAGTTATGAAATGCAGTTAAAGTGTAATTTACATCGCGCGACGTTCGGGAGTCGAGGCGTGTCTCGTCCCGTCGCCTCATAATGAAAGCTGTAACTCATCTAGCGACACGGCTCATTGATGGCAATTCCATCTATGACAAACAGGTTCTAAAGAAAATATGCCTTACGCATATTATGTTCTGAGTACAAAGCCATGTGAGGTGATTTATAATCGTCGGCAAAGTAAATGTTTTTTTCGTATATTCAATTGGTTTAATGATCATAATTACAGTCTCTTTGAATTCATTAGTCATTCACACTTCAATGTTATCTATTAAATTATATTATGTCTAATTAATTAGTAATATAAAGTATTATAATTGCTTACGACTCGATTTCATTCAACCAAATTGCAAATTCTACTTCACCACTTTGTATAAGAAAAGTGAAGCAGAATTCAGTCCCTCGCACAAACATTATAGTGTAGAAAACAACACTTGGGGACACAATAAAGAAACGATAACACGCAACGATGGCACAAATACCAACTTTATTGATACCACTAAATTTCCAGACGGTAAAACTTAGCGCAAGCTGATACAAAATTGATGTGACCTCAAGTTCTTAATTTTCAATGACTGCCACGGCTGGCATCGTAAAGCAGTTTATGAGGTCCGGTCACGTTATATTTGAAGTATAGGGGGAATACTACAGCTTCTGTGAAGGTCAACCTCCCGCAGGTCTTCAGATATTTAGGTAAATTCGTTCGGCGGAAACGGTATTGATCACCTTACGCTTTATCGGAGTTTGAGGGCTGGACGTTGGAAACAAAACTTGCGGGGCAAAACTAGGTCAGCCGTAAGTCCACTGCTGAACATATCCTCCCTCATGGATCTCTAAGTATTGATCATGAAGGATTGTTGCCATACGATATGTTGGCGAGCGATATCGATACACAAAAATGTCCATCCTTCCCTTGGCACATTCTTATTGCATCTCCGGGCACTCCACGGCGAAAAATGGTCCCCAAAAAACTATAAGTCTTGTAACTTTCACGCACACAGTCGTTTTAAACTTATTTTGTTTCAAAGTTTCTTATATAACAATGTATATGGTAATGTATCGTGAACTTGTTTTTTTTAATAAACGGTTTTGGGCAATTTATTTAGGCAACCTTTACAGCACCATTTACACGTGAACTTTAAAAGTAGGGGAGATCGTCTATATTTGGGCCCCACTGAAAGTAGCGTTGACCTCAATAGGAAAATCAATGCAAACCTTTCGATTCCGAGACCTCCTTGATTCCATCAACGTAGATTCTTGAAAACTATTGGGTTTCTTGAAGAGATAATTTAATTTATATTTTTTTAACCCTGACTTCGACTGTTTTTTTTTATTACATACGCAATAAAAATAATAAGGTATGTAGGTAAGGTATATGGTAGGGTATGTAGGTTAGCTTGCCTTGACATACCCAAATGTTTATTGTGCTTAGGTTTATTTTCTGTTGCATATGGTTATCAATAAAGAGATCTATCAATATATCTAATCAAATACATTATAAAGTCACCTATAGTTCGTAGTTGAGAAACCTTCGCCCTTAAAATCTTTTTCTTTCTTTACTTTTACTTTATGAAGAAATATACACTTTTTTTGGGTTCCGTGACCTAAGGGTAAAAACCCTACTACTAAGACTCCGCTGTCCGTCCGTCCGTCTGTCTGTCTATCACCAGGCTGTATCTCACGAACCGTGATAGCTCGATTTGAAATGTTCTCAAATATTTCTGTTGCCGCTATAACAACAACTACCAAAAACAATAAAATATTTTTTAAGGGGGGGGCTCCCATACAACAAACGTGATTCTGATTGAATAATGGTACGGAGCCCTTCGTACGATAGTCCGTCTCGCACTCAGGCGATTTTTTTAATTAGGCATAAAACAACTGGTGAATAACCGATGTTTCTGTCTGTTTCAGTTCTACTCAGCGAAGCCATCTTATCAGACGACACGTTAGAGAATAAAACGCTCAAGATAACAGACTTTGGACTAGCGAGGGAAGTTTACAAGACCACCAGAATGTCAGCAGCGGGGACGTATGCGTGGATGCCACCAGAAGTAAGTTTTTTTATACGACTAAATGACGCGACGCTGAAGGCCCATCTGATGTTAAGCGGTAACTAGAGGTTGCCCCTTTATTCTACCTATTACAACTACAATACAGCGGTGTTCGCGTTCACGGAACATGTGACCAACGCTGCGCTGCATTGCGCCCGTCATCCTGAGACAGAGTGGTAAGGTCTCATGTGCCTGTAATTTCACCGGCCTCCTTACCCTTCAAACCGGAACACAGCAATTACTGCTTGGCGGCAGAAATAGGTAGGTAGTACTTCCCCGGATGAACTCTTCACAAAAGTTCTACTACTCTGGATAAGATAGAGGCCATCATATTCTTTACAGCCGGCCTTCTAGACGACTTGAGAACCTCCCCCTGTTTCGAAGTCGGTTAACAACGATTGGGCCTCTGAATTTCGGCGTTTAATTGCTACTCGACTGTTTAATCGTTTGATTGATAGTGGTCCGCTCGCCAAACGTCGTCCAGTATGCTAATCGGGCTTAGTTCACGGCCGGTTGTAGTCTCCACGTGCAAATCAGATGTGTGCTAATTAGAAGCACACTTTATATGGTCATTTCAGCTAGATCCTTTCGTAGAAATAACTCGAATACTCGATTAATTTGATTAAACGCCTAAATACCTACTTCTTGTATAACCAACGTTATCATAGTGTCAAAGTGTCGCAAGGTAGAATGTAAAACGTTTTTGTCGTTAATATGTCCGTATTGCTGTAGCAGTGAATACATGACGTCAATAGAACTCTGCAGGCTATTCATAGAGATAAATGACCAATTATCATAACACCAACATAGTATTATAGATTGTAAGAGTATTTTTAGATGGTTTCAACTAATAGTATTAGTTGAAACAATCTTAAAAATACTATACAAAACATGCTCACGTTTCCTAAAGGCCTTTGTCAAGTGCGCCAACGTAAAAATCCTATCGAAATAAATACAAGCAATCTGGAATCAATCTAAGTAAGCTCCGAACATCAATTTGGCTCAGTTTCTTTAGCTGGAACATTATTCGCGAGGCTTAGCTGGAACTCGGGGGACTCTGCAATAACTTATTCACGTTAAACTGCAACTGCGAGCCGAATGAATGTTGCATCCGATCGATACTGGCACCTGTGTCGAGGAACTACGCTTTTGTTTTACTTGCATTGTTGTCTAAACTTGCGCTCTGAAGTTTTAGACAATACTCTCTCTGTATGTTATTATTGACTATCTACCTCTAGTTTCCACTAAGTTGTACTAACAAGCCATAGCCAAACTTGGGACTAAAAAGCACGCTGTGTAAAATGTCTAGTAGGTATTATTAAATTAAGGTTTATTTTCTTGTTATTCAATTGAAAACCACAGCATTGCGACCGAATCACGGAAACACCATTCCTAATCATGGAAAGGACAAGTGTTTGGTAGTTTCTCGCAATTTTATAGTATGTCACTGTAACGTTTCTTCGTAAGTATAAATATCCAACAATCGTCGGTGTAGTAGATAGAATAGAACACCTAAATCAGGAAATATTTTGGCCCTAGCGGCACATTTTTCGGCAAAGAAGGAAAAACGGAGACATATGTATATACATATGTTTGAAACCATCCTACAATACTGTGACAGATTTTAGGCGGCATTAGCTGGCTATCACGCGATACGGTATATAATACAGTATACGGCACAAAATCAGTTACCGTATATATACCGTATCGCGTTATAGCCAGCTAATGCCGCCTAAAATCTGTCACAGTATTGTAGGATGGTTTCAAACATATGTCTCCGTTAGTCTTTTTTAAACTTTCGCGATCACGACACATTATTAACACATATTTAACCGGGTATTTATCGCGCTATTTACCTTTATTATTTCCCGACGTTTCGACAGGATTGCACCCATCGTGGTCCCGGGAAGACTCTTCTTCTTCTTCGGTCTTCTCATAATATGTCTCCGTTTTTTCTTCTTTGCCGTAAAATGTGCCGTTAGGGCCAATTTATTTCCTGATTTAGGTGTTATTCTGTGTTACAAACACTTTATACTTATCAAATGAGTTAATATCACATACGTTAACATTGCTGAACTTTCTTATAATGTGAAATACATATTACCTACTCTTCGCTCACGTAATAAAAATATTTTAGATGAAAATACGGAATTTTATGATTTACCCTAAATATTCTTCATTAGTGTGAGCGCTTTCCGCGGCGCGTATAATCGACGAGGCTTGAATAGGACAGGGTGTTTTGTATAAAATATGTGCGAAGTTTCCATCAGTATTTACTCATTCCAGGTGATAAAACACTCGACCTTCTCTCACGCATCAGACGTGTGGTCCTACGGGGTGCTTCTTTGGGAACTGCTCACGGGGGAGACTCCATACAAAGGCATCGACGCGCTGGCCGTCGCGTACGGCGTGGCGGTTAACAAGCTCACACTGCCCATACCCAGCACGTGTCCCGAGCCCTGGAGGGTGCTGATGGAAGGTGAGATTTTAGTGCAAGCCATGGATTCACAATGAAGATTTTCACAACCTGAGGACGCGCGTTTTTGATAGTCTTCACCGCCTAATTAGTACACCTTGTCAGTATGTAGCTCTCAGGAAAGCAATTCAAAACAATTTTATTTGTGCCACTCACCTGATCAGACATTTAGAATGAATGTCGTTCATAACCAGCATCTGCTCGCGGATATGTCAAAAGGGTATGTTACTCGTATCAGTGGCTTGTAATGTTAGTTGGATAAGATTAGCTCACCTCTAATACAGTCAAGTTAAAACCCATGAGAAGTACTGTACTGTATTAAAAGAACCTTTGAGATGCCGCCTTAATCTTATCTTCCAGCCGTAGAACGTCCACTGCTGGACAAAGATCTCCTTCATTAATCACTAAGTACTGATCACGTGGGGTTGTTGCCATACTCACCACGCTCGGCAGACCGGTTGTCGAACGCATTACAGGATGTTGGTACACACGGAAAGACGCTGCTGGCCATCTTCCGGAGGTATGGCAGTTGCCTCTCTTCTCTCGCCCGTGGATGCAGTAATATTCTTGGCAGATTATTACTGCATCCACGGGGGAGAGAAGAGAGGCAACATTCTACTGCCGGCACCCCGCGGTCTAAATCTAGCCAATCCCTAATACGCATCCTATTTCAGCATGCTGGCACTCGAACCCACGCGAGCGGCCGCTGTTCCCGTCGATCCTCGACCAGCTCGCGCGCATCGAGCAGTCGGAGTTCACGCGCGCGCCGCACGAGTCCTTCCACACGATGCAGGACGGCTGGCGGCTGGAGATCGAGGAGGTTCTGCGGGACCTGAGGAGGAAAGAGAAGGTAGGGTTCAATGCAGATGATTGTTCTTGAGCATGGCTACTCTTTGCAATAGTAGTTCAGAAGCACTGGATTCGCACCTGCTAATCCAGTGTATCTGAACGGATCTGAGGAGGAAGAAGGTAGTGTTCAAAGCAGGTGATTGTTCTCAAGCATGGCTGCTCTTTGCGATGGAAAGTCCCCTCTAGTTCAAAGATTAGGAGGTTCTCCAGGACAGAGGAGAAGAAGGTAGGGTTCAATGTAGCTGATTGTTATTGTCCACCCCTACTTTTTGTTATAGAAAGTCACTCGTAGTTCAGATACACTGAATTAGCAGGTTCTGAGGGACCTGAGAAAGTAAAAAGTAGGGTTAAATGCAGCTGATTGTTCTTATGTATGGCTACTCTTTGCGATAGAAAGTGACCTGTAGTTCAGATACACTGGATTAGAAGGTTCTCCAGGACCCGAGAAAGAAGCAGATGGTAGGAATCAATGCAGCCTTGTCTCTTGAGCATCTATACTCTGCGATGGAAAGTCGCTTGTGTTGACATTGTTGTGAAAGAAAACAGCTTGTATTGCAGATAGACTGGATTAGGAGGTAGGTAAGGACTAGAAGAGTGATGGCAGGATTCAATGTAACTGGGTGGCTCTCCGTCGTTGAGGAGTGCTCGTTGCGGTGAAAAGGCGCTTGATTTAGAAGCCGAGCGGCATCATTGTAAATGAGATGGTGTTTTGGGAGCGACATTAACTCTATTAACAATTATATCAAATCACTAGCTTCTGCCCGCGACTTCGTCCGCGTTACTTTGGGCTAACGCTAACTTTAACCCGCGACTTCGTTTACGTAGAAGGTGAAAATATTTTCAAATAATAACGTAGTTATCAAGGGTTAGTTTAGGTACCTACATCAAGCTTTTATCGGAAAGAGTGGAACTTTAAAACGTTAGGTAAAAGTAGATAGATTGATAGATAGAAAATGCTTTATTGCACACCTTAAGACATACAAGTTCAAAATAAAAAACTAAAGTAACACTGATAATGTGACAATCGGCGGTCTTATCGTTAAAGAGCGATCTACTAAGTACTGGGTCTTATAATCTTATATCATGTAGATTGTAGGTTATTCTAAAAACTCAAAACTATGTATTATATAGTACTTCTGCGTACACTATATTTTTAGTTTTGTTTCCTTTCGGCAGAAGTAGATATTGATTTTCACCAGAACCAGATATAACAACATATAGTTTGCCCGTGCGAAAAACTTTCTAGCCGTAAATCTATTCCTTCGTGCTTAAATGTTTGCCCTAATCGTTTGCGGTAACAATTAATAAGGCCCAGGCCTTATTAATTGTTACCGCAAACGATACCTTCACCGGAAATTGAATTCTTTTAAAGTTAAAAGGCAAATCAGTTGGTATCATAGGGATGCGAGGTATCAGCACTGTTTGCACTACTACTGGACCAGTCAAAACTGTAGCACCAATCACGTTATTGCGAAGAAATTTTACTTGGAGTCTGGTTCCGTTGCATAAATTTGGTGGTTTAAGGTTTCTTAGCAACACAAGGCACGAAGGCCACTCGGATTTAGAGATAATTATTTTGCTGCGATGTTATTTTAAAACTGCGATATCTCCTAATATATTCATTGAAATCAAATGATGTAAGGCAATTTTGTTTTAAATTAAATACTTCTAATGAATAACGTATTCATTTGGTTAAGGATTAATATCATGTTTATAAAAACACCTTCGCAAATACCTAATGCATTATTTTAGAACAAATTTGGTTAGCATAAAAAGGATATAGTGAGCCAACCTTAAGAGATAGATATATGCTGTCGCTGACTTTTTTTAGATCTTTAAGGGGGAACAATCGTGTCAAACATGATTTTTGCAAAACTTTAACCGTTTACGCAGCGGAAGCTCTCAAAAGGAAAAAAAACCCGATTTTGAAACATTCTTCATTGGTACTCTGCTCCTATTAGTTTTAGCGTGATGATATATAGCCTTCCTCGATAAATGGGCTATCTAACACTGAAATAATTTTTCAAATCGGACCAGTAGTTCCTGAGATTAGCGCGTTCAAGCAAACAAACAAACTCTTCAGCTTTATAATATTATATATATATATATATAGTATAGATTGCCGAATTTGCTATTTTCGACTGACATAAAAGTCCATAAAAAATCGAGCTTCTCTTTGTACCACACGCACTAAACCTTTCGAGGCATCAAGTATACATAACGTAGTGCTTAGCATAAAGCAAAACTTATTTACCAGCGAAACAAAATGCTCATATATATTCCGCTACGACTCTCCCGACATAACACTACAGTAACTTAGTGGGTTATAAAAAACCCTGACTCTGAGCACGGCGTTGGGCGCCCAACCTTAGATGTTTGGCGCCCAACCGTTAAAAGAAATGCGAAGATAACACTTCATGATAAGTATTGTTTTGGCCTAACCCGCGAGATTTCTGATGGGATATTGCCAACGAACTGCCTATTTTGGTTTTGAATACATTATAAAAACAAATGAAAGTGTGTTATGATATGAGTATTGGACAGTTTACTGTTGTACATTGAATACACATATGGTTTAGTTCAGAGGTTTTTTCTTGGGCCTAATTAAAACCTTACGTTCAGTAGAAAACTAATCTGTTTTTCTAAATAAGGACGACGTCACAAATAGAAAATCAACAACACTAATGAATTACATGGATGATTAAGATTAAGAAGTAATAGATGACCATTACATGTAAATAGCATAGCATAAAAACGTAAGAAAGTTTTTAGAAGTAAGTTACGTCACTCTGTATCGTCCCATTTTCGGGCAAAGGCTTCCCCCTTATTCCCTTCACTCTTCTTGGCAGAGTCCAGCTCGACAAGTAAATAGAAGTAAGTTAGCAATAGTTATATATGACATTGTTGTTATTAGATTATTATGATATTCCCACACATAAATTACTAATAAGGGCATTTTTCTTTAATGCTTCGAACGGATAGGAATACAGAACAATCGAGGAGGTTAGTGAAATTGATGTTGTAGCTTTTCCCATTTTATTTACGCGTAGCTTGTTCGATGCCGTGGGGTGCCGGCAATAGCATGTTACCTCTCCTCTCCTGCCCGTGGATGCAGTAAGATGGGATACCTCCGGAAGATGGGCAGCGGCGTATTCCCGTGTACATCCCGTACTGCGCTTGCCAACCCGCCTGCCAAGCGTAGCGAATTGCAACAGGGCTTGTGTCCAGCATTGGACGTGGACTACGGCTAAGATGATGATAGCTTATTCAACGTCCTTTTGTTACGGCATTTTCAACTTTATTTGCAGAAGTTTTAGAGCTATTTTTTGTATATGCCCTATTAAATATCAGCGAAATATTTTTAATTTCTAGAAATGTCATTATTTACATTCCATATTTGATGTCAGCTGGATCTCTTGATCTTGATGTTATCGTTTGATATTTCACAAAGCCACCCTAAAACAATGCTTTAAGAATTTAGCGATTGTATTCGTTAGTTCTTAATATTTTATGCAGCATTCGTAGCTTAGTGGTTAAAGCACTTCCGGCTTTATGAAGCGTCAAGGATGGGTTTGACGGGCGTCCCACCGGAACCGGAAATTTTGATAAGGTTTTTAATTTCATTAATTAATGGAATCAGGCGTTACTTTGCGGAAATCCATGACAATAAAATGCAATAAAAATATTGAGTTTTAATTCCGCTTATGCATTGCATAAGCGGAATTAAAACTCAATATTTTTATTGCATTTTTTTGTTTTTAATTTCCTTGAAATGTTCTACCTATGTGTGGTTAAAACACTATAAAAATTACAAACTAATCAAAGAACACGGAAAATTATGTTATCAACTAATAATTAACGTGAGTAGAAAACCCGTTTAACATAACAATTACCAAAGAATTATTAAATTAATGAAACATTATGTTTGCAGGAGCTAAGATGCAGAGAGGAGGAGCTGACCCGCGCGCAGCTGCAGCAGCGGCTGGTGGAGCAGAACCTGCTGCAGAAGCAGCGCGAGCTGGACATGCGCGAGTTCGAGCTGGTCGCCAGGGAGCTGCACATCCTCATCTTCGCGAGCAACATGTCGCACAACCAGCCGCCGCAGCCCAACAAACGGAAAGGTGAGTGTCCCAGGAGACATGCGTGGCTCTCCAGTTGCTTTGGAAGGAACAGGAGCTGGATACAAGGGTGCGAGCTGGTCGCCAGGGAGCTGCACATCCTCATCTTCGCGAGCAACATGTCGCACAACCAGCCGCCGCAGCCCAACAAACGGAAAGGTGAGTGTCCCCGGAGACATGCGTGGCTCTCCAGTTGCTTTGGAAGGAACGGGAGCTGGATACAAGGGTTCGAGCTGGTCGCCAGGGAGCTGCACATCCTCATCTTCGCGAGCAACATGTCGCACAACCAGCCGCCGCAGCCCAACAAACGGAAAGGTGAGTGTCCCCGGAGACATGCGTGGCTCTCCAGTTGCTTTGGAAGGAACGGGAGCTGGATACAAGGGTTCGAGCTGGTCGCCAGGGAGCTGCACATCCTCATCTTCGCGAGCAACATGTCGCACAACCAGCCGCCGCAGCCCAACAAACGGAAAGGTGAGTGTCCCCGGAGACATGCGTGGCTCTCCAGTTGCTTTGGAAGGAACGGGAGCTGGATACAAGGGTTCGAGCTGGTCGCCAGGGAGCTGCACATCCTCATCTTCGCGAGCAACATGTCGCACAACCAGCCGCCGCAGCCCAACAAACGGAAAGGTGAGGGACGCACTAGCTCGACCTACGTGCTGTTGGTTAAATATCCGACTGAAACGCAGGTGGCGTTTTCGATCCTCGACGGGGACACAATTTGACACAATTTTTGCTTAGCTGCAGATATTTGTCGCGGGTCTGGGTGTTTTCAATGGTGGTTTTGCTTTGTTTTGTAATTACAAACTATGGAAATAAAATTATTTAATTTCCTGGATTTCATGAAAGGACCCTAGCACAGAGCACTCTCGACACTGTCAGTTTCCCTGAAGAAGGTTTTCTTGATAAATGAAACATGGCGTTAGTAATCGCCACAGTTTACAAAATAAATAGTCACCTTTCATTTGGTTGATATTGTAATACTGTTAATGTTCATGAAGATGAAGAATTTAAACTTTTTCATTTTCTCATCCAAGCCACTATTGTACAGATATAGTAATACTGTTTATATTCATGAGGCACGATACAATTAATCCTTCCTCAATTTTAGTAAGTCACGATTTACCGTTCCTTGTTCCAGGCAAATTCAGCAAAATGAAGCTCCTTAAGAAGGACACCATCTCGTCCCCCCTCGACTTCCGGCACACGCTGACGGTGCGTCCGTCGGAGGACGAGTGCCAGGTGAAGCAGCTCGTGGCCGTCGCCAAGGACACGCCGCCCGGCTCGCCCGCCATCTGCCGGGCCATCGCATGTAACTATACCTGCTGCCTTGTTGCCGCTGTAGGGGTTAGGACAGATAAGGACGAGTGCCAGGTGAAGCAGCTCGTGGCCGTCGCCAAGGACACGCCGCCCGGCTCGCCCGCCATCTGCCGGGCCATCGCATGTAACTATACCTGCTGCCTTGTTGCCGCTGTAGGGGTTAGGACAGATAAGGACGAGTGCCAGGTGAAGCAGCTCGTGGCCGTCGCCAAGGACACGCCGCCCGGCTCGCCCGCCATCTGCCGGGCCATCGCATGTAACTATACCTGCTGCCTTGTTGCCGCTGTAGGGGTTAGGACAGATAAGGACGAGTGCCAGGTGAAGCAGCTCGTGGCCGTCGCCAAGGACACGCCGCCCGGCTCGCCCGCCATCTGCCGGGCCATCGCATGTAACTATACCTGCTGCCTTGTTGCCGCTGTAGGGGTTAGGACAGATAAGGACGAGTGCCAGGTGAAGCAGCTCGTGGCCGTCGCCAAGGACACGCCGCCCGGCTCGCCCGCCATCTGCCGGGCCATCGCATGTAACTATACCTGCTGCCTTGTTGCCGCTGTAGGAGTTAGGACAGATAAGGACGAGTGCCAGGTGAAGCAGCTCGTGGCCGTCGCCAAGGACACGCCGCCCGGCTCGCCCGCCATCTGCCGGGCCATCGCATGTAACTATACCTGCTGCCTTGTTGCCGCTGTAGGAGTTAGGACAGATAAGGACGAGTGCCAGGTGAAGCAGCTCGTGGCCGTCGCCAAGGACACGCCGCCCGGCTCGCCCGCCATCTGCCGGGCCATCGCATGTAACTATACCTGCTGCCTTGTTGCCGCTGTAGGAGTTAGGACAGATAAGGACGAGTGCCAGGTGAAGCAGCTCGTGGCCGTCGCCAAGGACACGCCGCCCGGCTCGCCCGCCATCTGCCGGGCCATCGCATGTAACTATACCTGCTGCCTTGTTGCCGCTGTAGGGGTTACGATAGATCAAATGGCTGCTGCAACATGAGAACGGCAAGACGCGGTGACGTCGCCGTCGGCAGAGTAAACCTCTGATAGAATGGTGACCAAGTACCGGACAAAGAAGTCATGGTCGTCCGATGGCGCGACGGGTTCACATTCGACAGGTCGCGGGAGAGTCCTGGCTTCGTACAGCACAAGACCGGCTTAAGCGGCATTTATAAATTGAGGCCTACACCCTACAGTGGGTACCGTACCTATGGACTGGTCATTACTGAACGGAACGGAAATACCAAGTTATCCAAAAGTGGAAACTTTCCCGCGCGCCATCTGCCGAACCATATCTGCGCGCCCGAGCTCGCACGTAGCTTTCACAATCAAACCTTCCAGCCAGGCCCGATGCTAATAGACTGGCTGACTCTTAACCGACTCTCGACACATTTGAACATTTCTATTTATTTGAGTCACCAATTCTTGTGACACAAAAACCTTCAAAATTTAGAATATTGAAATAGCATGGGCTAGTGTTCTCCCAATTATAGGCAGCTCCATCTAGGTTACAGAATTATAAGTTCTTAAGTTGCCAAACCAAAAGTTAACACGTAAGAATTGAAGTTAAACATCTTTGACTCCGTTATTGCATTTGAGGGACTGTAAAGGTGCTGGCCGCTGCTAAAGCGTAGTAACGTTGATTATAGTTGTAGCTCTGTGTTATTATGTGTTTGTGCTTGACATGTCATTGTGTACTTTTTCAGTGCAGAATTCAGCTTGTTTTAGCGAATCATATTAATAATGTTCATTATGGTACGAAATCTGCTCCAACTCCGTTACAAGTTTTAAAAGAATAAAATAAAATTGTTAAATGATGACTAAAACGATCGAGTAAGGTTCTTCTGTTCGTTTCTTTTCCGATCCCGATGTCATCTGAAGCGAACAATTTGCTTCTGTTACATTGTGTTTTTTTTATTTTGTAAATTGCACTTATCTAAGACACCCTGCGGTCTCACTGAACTTTTGACCAACTGGCTTTTTACGCGATGAAAAAAAAAGGAGGAGGCTTCTCAATTCGACCGTATCTTTTGAGTTTGATAGTTGTTTATTCGCACACAAAAGCTATAACCCCCACCGTCCATTCCAGTGCCAGCGGACGGCGTGAAGGGCAAGACGTGGGGCCCGTCCACCGTGCACCAGCGCTCGCGCACGCACCTGCCGCTGCCGGCGCCCGCGCCGCCGCGCCGCCCGCGCCTCAGCTCGTCGGCGCCCGACCTGCCGCCCGCGCGCGCCCCAGGTACCAAACGCCTCAGCAAGTCGCAGACGCGCCGCCAGCCCGAGCCCGCGCGCAAGCGCAGCGGCAGCCACGACGACCTGCTGGACACGGCGGCGCCGCGCCGCAACAGGTTCCTCCTCTGCCCGTTCAGCTCCGCCGCCGACATCAACCACTACGGCACCGTGTTCGACGTGCCGGTCGGCGGGGACAAGAAGAAGAAGGGCACGTTCTTTAAGAGCATCCGCTCGAACAGCCTGGCCGGCCTGCTGGCCGTCGCGGGCAGCCTCTCCTCGGAGACCACGGAGCTGCTCAGGGATGATTAGGAGTTGGCGGTTGCTGGTTTCAAGTGAACCTTCTCGGTCTGCAGTAACGACTCTTTCTGCTTGGTTTCAGATAAATTTGAACAGAAATCACCTAATCGTAAACCTTTAAAACTAATACATCGTTACAAGATGCTTCCGCCTTGTAGGGTTACGGAAACCAGTTTGAAAGCGAGTACAAATGTGTTGCCATATAGAATACATATCATTTTCTACTAACGCATTCCTTTCAATGTGCATTTTTGCTCTTAACCGCTAACTCTATCCCGAACTACGTCCAGTCATTCTCGATTCTATAGACGGAATGTGCTAGAATATAACCTTAGTTTGGTCACATGACGATTTCTTGGTACAGAAATTGCTGGTTTGCCAAACTCTAGCCGGTCTATGGAATTGAGAGAATGGAGGAATCGATCAATCTTGAGTCTTGCCGTCCGAAGAATTGTCTTATTCTTCCTCGAAATCTTCCTCGATATTATTTTTGACGACACGAAATCAAATCGACATCGATAACGCGTAATGTAAATAACGTAAAAGGATTTGACTTTATCGATAAGTTAGACTGTAATGAATTTAAAAGACTTATTTTTAGATTTAATTTTAGTTTATAATTTTAAACTCCAGTGTCCGCCATGTTTATTTTCCGTTCGGTCAGTTTTTAAATCTCTCAACACTCTCTCAACTCTCTTCTATTTCATTCTCTCTTTATCCAGTTTCTATTATTCTGTCGCTTCTGCTCACTTCGTCAAAATTGTAAATGATCCATCTATACCTGAAAAATAAGCATTTAAGTAAAGTTAATTTAGTTAGGACACGTTAGATAATATTAATTAGTTATTAAAATTTTAGTTGATTGTGTAAATTATGAAGACTTTGAATTAATCTTTACCGACTGACGAACCATTAGGATCTTGCCAAATTGTATTGTCTTTACAATAATAAGTCTTCATAGTAAGATCGTAACACATAAAACCCCAAAAAAATGTTTTACTCTTGGACTTATTTTTGTAAATGGTAGGAACATTGTATGGGTGCACTTTTGAACAATATTTAATGTTACATTCTTTTTCATTGCTGCTTATGTAGGAGCATCTCAGGACAGCTTACTTTACCCTTGTGAGTATACGCTTTGATTCCAATCATACTTTTGAAGAATCTTACACGAATTCTCATAATTTTTTGCCTAAGAGACTATTAGACGGTGTTGTATATGTAGCCCGTGGTTTGGGCGAATACAAGATGTGGTAATAGAGATCACATAAGCACTCGAGATACGCCTAAAACTGGAAAATACGAAACAATTTGCCAGTGTTTGCTCAATGCTCCAATATCTCATGAAAAAATATACTTAAATTTGCAAAAGCGTCAGCAGATGATCACGAAACCTCTTTAGGACATTTCAAGTCTTCGATATTCCTATCTTGATTCAAAAAAGTGTTATTTACTGACTAAACCTAGTAACACAAATTCAAAATCTCACAACCTGCTTTCTACATCCACACAGCAGAATACTTTAACCACATGTTTGTTATTATTTAAAAAAAAATCTCGTGAATTATGTTAGTTAGCTGTCACAAAACATCTCGAATTTTATGTCAGAGCGGTAGATAGGACACATAGACACTTTAGTTATAGCTAGGTAGATGGATATCGATGGCGATTCTGATGCATCATTCTTTAAATCTCTTACCGTTTTGAGTCAAACTTAAATTCCTCGCTTGAGCTCATGAAGGAAAACCACAGTGAATTTATTGAAATAGATTGTTTCACAGTCATTACGTACGCTTTACCTTTAAAACACCATTGAATTGCTAAATTTCCGAGCTGTTAGGCATCCTACCACAATATTAGTGGCAGTCATAGAATGAAGCCTCAGCATCTCCACCGTTGTATGGAATTGACTTGTAAAAAAACAAAAAAATATGTTTTTCGTGTGATACTCATGAATATGCGTGCTATTTTTAGTTAGTTTTTAGATTGTATTTTATTCAGTAATTTAGTATCCGTTTGACATTTCGTTTTCTTTTTTATATTTTTTCGTTTGTAAATTGTAAGCATTTGTTTGCTTTCAGCCAGAATTTTAATTAAGTTTCCTAACTTAAGAGCTACGCATGCTTAGCAGTTCATATACGCTATATACGATTCAGTTTTAAGTCATATATTATATGTATTTGTTGTACTTACTTATTTGTTAGTTTGTATGATCTTTGCTTGTTTTCACCATGTCATTTTGGCACGCTTTCAAATGTTTACAATGATACTATCGGTCGAATAAATAGAAAGGTGTTTTTGGAAGTCTATATGAGGAGAAACCGCTTTGCAATTACTAATTTGACAGGTTCATCTCCAGGTGTCGTTATCATAAAGATAATGGTTTGATGTTTTGATAGTTTTCTTAGCATGATCAAACTACAACATAATAATGATAGTTTAAAAACGAAAACACGTTAAGTTTTTGTATTGTCATTGGTCCTTGATAAGTATGCAAATTTCAATTAAATCTAGTGTCTTAAAGTGTTCAAACTACGTTCGATGATTCCGTTACAGTTACACAGATACAGGTGAAGCTAACAAAAGCGTGATAAAAATGACATCCTGTCTCTACACTCTAGCTAGACCTCAGGGCCAAATGACTTTCACTCTCACGACTGCGCAAGGCGTTTCAGCCTGACAACTCATTCGTAGTGTAAAAGAATCTGGCACGATTCAAAAAGTAAGTATTCTGGTTAGCGTACGCCTTGGATCTTTTGATACGAACCTCGTCTCGACATATAGCCTTCCAAACATTAGATTTTGTAGTTGAAGTTGTATAGTACAAAATACCCGCTGTAACTGGCCGTAACATGTTCCTGGTGGTGGAATAGTATTAAAACTACATAAATCAGAGGCTCAGCTGACAATTGTTGAAGAGTAACGCTCTTTAATTGTTTGGGCTGGGACACATCTGGTGAGGTGAAGTGCAGGTACTATTTAGTAGTCTTATTTGTTAAAACAACCACTTAATACATCTGGCTAGATGAAGCTTTCTTACAGTGGGTGATTGAACGAATTCCTCTCAAATCTCAAACCAAGAATTCATGAAATTCGTGACGGAAAGCGAAGCGTGCGCAGTAACGCGAAGTCGAATTACTGCACGCTACTTCGCATCTTTACGCTTCTCTTACAGTTTCCTTTTCAAATTAGCTTGTACTGACCGCCAGCTAGGCTGAGGCCCAGATAGTCTGTAGTGGTGGTGTTTATTCATTAGCTACTATTTAAAAGCAGCAAAGTCAATAGTGATTTAGCATCGGCAAACAACCTGCGCTGCGCTTCGCTACTTGTGCCCCGGTCCTCTAACGTAAACTTCGGTGAACTGGTCTTAAATTTAATTGATCCTTTTATAAATCAAATAAACCTTTTCCATAAAATCGACAGTGGTGTATTTTTTTAACATGGGATTTACTAATATTTAGATACTAACAGACCCCTAAAACTGAGTCAGTGCCACAGATAAAATAAAACAGTGTAGGGACAAGCCGGTGAAGGAAACAACTTTAAATTGATTAAAAACGATTCGCTTTCGCTTTCTCTCCTGCTTTTACACGTCGCCAGTGATACTGTGTTGCTGTTACGGACTACCGCCCTAAACCTATGTTTAATCATCAGGGTCACAGTTCAATTTCGCCATATCATAGACAGAAAAAATACAAACCTTAGCAATTTGTAGGCAAAACTATGTGTTGATAGGATACAGGCTTTGGACGTTATACAACTTTTACTGCTATCTGTAGAAAGATTATATTATAATACAAGTTGAACGTTTGAAATTCGAATCCGGATAAAGCCAGTAAATAACATCGCCCAATGATTTGTCTATTGTATTTGGTAGTTACCTAAACGGTTTATGGTATGTTGTACAATATACCATAAACATAGTTCGTTTTAAGTTCATTTTTCCTTAACCTTAGGGGGTTGCCCAGGTAAACGTCAAAACAACAAGAACTTAACAAACTACCTTATACTGTACGGAATATAGTTGAATTTCTTATGGAGACTATGGGTCATATGTATGGTAGAACTGGCAATTTGTAAAAGCAGTATCACTATTAGCTATCTAATTGGGACAGGCGAAAGTTAACACGATTAACCGACTTGTGGAAAAAGTGATTGAAGCTATTTATGCACATGTAAGTATTATAGATTTATTTTACACTTTTGTTGCTTGTTTTCAAGTAAGAATGAACTGTTTGGCATGTGTAGTTTGTGAGTTTGAAGTTTGCATGTATTTTGTCATTGAGAAGGCAGGGAAATCATGTATTACACATTCTGTTACATTGTTACATAGGATGATGAGTATTTTTACAGTCAGTTTCCATTACATAATACATGTAACACTCATGAACCTAATTCGGTAATCTTTAGGAATACATTTTATTGCTGTAATGATTTCTATTAGAGTGTATGTTTAATGTAAATCAATGTTATCTGTCTAACATGCTTAGTATTAGTCTCATTACATTTGATAGGTCCAATCTGACACTTTAAAATGACAGTTGCAATTGTATCAGTAAATCATGGCATTTCAAAATGTTGATTTTCCAGAGGATGGTGGAAGTCAAGTTAACCATCTACCATCCACAAGGACCTCTAGGATGAAAATAGCCAATTCCTAGTTCAGGTCTATTTGTATGCGAAATCGCATTTTTAGAATACATAGACATAGAGCATCTGTTAGAATACAGAACGACTTTCTTAGACCCGTGTTGAGTTATTCCTTCTTGGATAAGTGACGTGGCCGTTTTTCCAAATCATCTATGGAAAACAAGCCTCTAGTTATTTTTAGTTATTATCACTTGAACCTACTAGCTGTTGGTTGTCCTTAAATGTTGAAATAAAATAATCGACCTACATAGTTTAAAGATAACAAGGAATGAACAATAAACTAAAATTATTCCTAAAACTAAATGACAAAAAAGCCTGTGCTGTGGGTAAATCGTACCACAGCGCTGGTCTTCAATAGTCACCATGTTTGTGATAGCCACAGAGCATACGCAATAAAAACATCACCATCTCAGCCGTAGGACGCCCACTGCTGGACATAGGCCATCATGTATTTCTTTGTCATGAGAGGTTGTTGTCAATAAAAACATAACATAAAAAGGTATCCTAAAAATAAGCAATTGATATTGTTTATTTTTGTACAGAGACAATATCAGTCACAGATAACATTTAAGAAGAAATTGAAAGGAAAAAGAGCTGTCAAATTGGACCGGTCAACTTCAGTAGCGCCACTAACGCCTATGTTTTCCATTCACATAGGTTGTTTTCTTGCTTACACAGACTTCAGTCCGGACGAGTGGGGTCCCGAATTCCCGCTGAGTAGCGGGTCCCGGTATGTCCCGATGCCGACGCTGTTCAACACTGAAGGTGAGTTGTGCATTTTAGGGCTCATGGTGGAAACGAGAAAGTTTAACCGTAATTTTGGAAACATTGGTGTTGATTCTGTAGTTGCACTTACTAAAGCTAAAATTATAATTAGAGATTTGACGTTTCTGTATTAAGAACTGTCAACATAAAATTAAGTCAATTTGGTCGCCTAAATTTAAGGACGCCATCAACGGAATAGCTTTATATCATAAGCTTTGCAAAGCTAACTAAATAGTTTAGTTAGGAAGTGTGTCAATATAATTGATTGTTTCCTTATGACGCATTGAGAGAAAAAAATCTTATCAAACATTTATTTTCGACGGGATTCGAACCCGCGTTGGTCATATCGATACTGGACCCTTCCTAAAAACAAGCGTAATTCTTGATAAGGAGCCATTAATTACGTCACACAAATCAAATTTCATGATTTTTTGATCCCTAAGATCAATGAGTTTGCTTCGATATCCTTGAAATGTTCTACCTAAGTGTGGTTAAACCACAGATAACCCCCGGTTAAACACTACAAATAACAAAACACTGAGAGACGTTTAGATATCGTCTTGTAACTCAAAACTGAAACTTGATGTGGTTTGCACTCGATGAAAGGATCATAAAATGTAATCATTCTCAAAGGAAGATGATTGTCGCAATAAGAAAATAAAGGTTAGGTTGTAATACGCAACCTTCGAAAACTATATCACCGTCGAATTTTGTAGATTCTATTCAATGTCATACATCCAGTAAGTAAAGGCATTGCTTGTATAATTATAGTAAAACTACGTTTTTAGGGTACAAATTCAAGAAGCCGAGCATTATAGAATTGGTTTTGTATAACATGGCGGCGCTGTTAGGAGGAGTCGCGGCCGGATATGACGTCAGAGTCTCCAACGTCAGCCCGCTGCATCCGACGCTGCAACCTCACAGGTGAGATTATTTTTATCATTCTAGAAACGTATGAATTAACAGCCTATAGAAAACAAAGTAGAACAAATAATAAAATACGAAAAATAAGCGGCCATATTGCTAAAAGCGATAATTTTTTATCTTACTACCAAGCTCCACTGGCATTCTAGTTCTGATTAAACCACATCTGCTTTTTCAAGCGTTCATTAGATAATAATAATAATAAATAAAAAAAAACTCGTGTGTCCTGGGTATTGACGGGTATTGGTTAGCGAACTGTCACTGTCACAATAGGAACTTTCATGTGAGCCGAAAGGGTGGCGAGGACAGTAGGTTTTCATGTGTGTAAGATCTGTGAGTTCTAGGTGAGTTAAACATGAAATACCAGGGCATTGTCGAGTCAGTGTGTTATAGATTCTTTCAACCCATACAGTCTTGTCATGTTATGCAAAATATTGGTTACCGTTTTGTTTTTTTTTTCTGGGAGCATTATTTTACCACTGGCATTCTTGCCTTAGAGCGCCATAAAGACGTGACTTAACGGGACACGCACCGGATTTATGTCAGCGGGGTCTACGTGTCACGGCTCCTCTATTAATCACGTGATATGTGAGGGGAAGGTATAATGAAATATTATTTATTTCTTCACTGAATTTCATAAGAAAAGAGCTAAAAATAATGCCCATACATTTTTCGTGACTGTCCCTAATTTTCCAGAATTAAATTAGACTTTAATTAGACCTGTACTTAGATGCAATATTCTAAAAATTTAAAGGGTAGTTGTTTAAACCTCACCTTGTTGGTATAAGGAGAGGATAATGACGAACCCTCACAGAGGCTTGCCGGGCCCCTTATGCCCGTTCGGCTATTCTGGATACTCTGGCTCTTGTATCAGTGGAAAACGCCTGTGAATTCGAAGTTATTTTACCTTCTTTCAGATCTGAGCCCGAGATCGAGCCTCTGAACGCGGCAGTGTATGAAGGCTTTGGCGGCTTCGGGCACAACACGTATCACGGCCCGCCAAGGCATCTGCGCACGCCGCTAAATGCCATCACGGGTCCTGTGAGTACCTGCATTATATCTATCAATAGTATATGCCGTGTGGTGATACGAGAGAGAGGCTTTCTTGCCCAGGGATTCTGAATCTGCCAATGGATACCTCCGGAAGATGGACAGCTCCAACATCCCGCACTTCTCGCTAACGCGACTCAGCTACGATGTTCTCATGATTAGTACTTGGAGAGTCATTGAGATGATGTTGATAATCATTAGCTAGTTAAATCAAAATGTTCGATTTTGTGTAAGTGTACTCTGTTACATCAGGGTTCAAGATCGGCAACATCTAAGTTTTAGATTAGCGTTGAGACAATCTTCAAACTAGAAGTTCTAACAGAATTCTGAATCCAACTTATACAGATACAGACAAATATGTATGTACTTACCGAATGAAATGAACTAACGTCCGAGCAAAGTTTGATTTAGATTTGTAAACCTTGTAAAGTTGAAATGGTTCAGACACTCAGCATTTAATCAATTACCTACCTATATACTTATTTTTAATCTATTTCTTCCAGATAACTAGTCTACAAGCCGATGAACAAAAACCGATCCGCTTCACGGACTCTCCGACCCACTACGCGCACGCCTCGTCGTCATCAGGGTACACGCCGTCCGCGCAGCCCCTCTCCGGCACCTCCGGCCTCGGCACCAACTACACCTCCACCCAGCCGACCCCCTCCCCTAGGAGGACCTCCTCCACCAACTCAGACCACCTCGCCGACCTGTATCACAACTACAGAGAAAACTTCCAGCCTTCCCCCTCGGACCGGGACAGAGAATACTTCTACAGGAACGAACCTTACACCTACGAGCGGACAGCAGATTACGTGGTCAAACACCCCTACTACGGCTACGATGAATGCACGTACAGCGGGGAGTTCCGGGAACCGACCCCCGACTACAGACCCCAGTACATGTCGCATAGGAGAACTCCCTCGAACTCATCGGCAACCAACTCGCATCACGAAGAGTTCTCGCCGTCGAGACAGTACAGGAAAGACAAACAAGACTACAGAGGGAAGACGGAGTTCCCGCGGAAATCAAACGACTACTCCCTGCCCAGAGACTTCTACAGGCAGGAATCGCAGGAGAAAGAGATCGAGCGACCGGCGAACTTGGGGTTGGAGCTTGCGTCGACGAAACTGCGATCCAGCTTGAAGAAGTACAACAAGAAGTCCAGCGCATCGGGCGGCAGCTCCGGCGGGGGCACGCCCACCAACCCCACGCCGCCGGACAGCCTGACCAGCGAGACTGACAGCTCCTACGTGTCGGCGAGGGACGCCTCGAGCGGCTCCCAGTCGCGAGTCAGGTTCAGTCCCGAGACCATGGAGGGGGTGCTGGAACGCCGTCCCTCGCGGCACACGTAGCAAAGGCTGAAAAAGTTCAACGACTACCTTGTTTGAGGAGCGTGCGTTCACATTGACATACTATACGTCTTTTGAATCACCAACGTTTTAGACCTGAGAAGTCACACATGTCAGAATACAGAAAGATTGGATTTACAATAAGTCCACTTATGATTCACAAACGTGTTAAGCCGAAAAGTTGGAACTATGAAAGAATTCATGTCCGGAGTACAGAAAGATTTGATCTTAGTGCCGGATTTCTAACAACTCTAAACACAGTCGAGACACATGGTGTGTGCAAACGCCGTGATGAAAACAGGTCGTGGCCATTATTATGGAAAACAAATGAAAATGCTTAACTACAACAACACGACAAGGCATCTGCTAAGACTTCTTTCCTAGCATAGACCAAAGAAATCAAAGGGCGTCTATCCACAGCAGCGCTCGTGGGCCACTCTGCGTACGGCTGTGTCCCTGTGACACCATAAGATTCATTGATATGTGTTGTCAATAAAATTATACACAATGGATTCCACAGTTTATTACACTTCTTATTATTGAATTGACGTATACAAAGTCATGTGAACGAAAGCATAGTGCGCTATGTAAATGCTTGCAGTGCGGGTAGCCCTGAACGCTTCGGCTTGAACTCACACTAGTGTTTATGTATCCACAGCGATTGTGTTCGCCGTCTGATATTATTGTGGCTAAGTAATTAAGTGATTCGTTTAGTTTAGTTGTTAGTTCACTCGAAATACCTACGAAGATGCGGAAATAATAATTGTTTAATTGAATTGAACGTGTGATTACTTAGGCTCAAATTCACCGTCAGTGCTGAGACGGATCGGTTTGTTTATGTTTGCCACATTTTAAGGAAGAAATACTAAGGTAAAACTATGCGTCGATTAATGGTTGTTTTTTACTATTTGTATATGGCCTTTGCCCTGCAGTGGGACGAAAATGGCTAGTAATAATAATAATAATATGGCCTGTTGCGCTGACGAATTGACTTGTCAGTGATCCATTTATTTGTCGGTGAATTTGTGCTAAATATGTAGGATTTAAAATTACCGACCAGCAAAGAACGAAATTGAAGATTTAACCGACTTCAATTTAGGTCTTCTAAATAATGTTTATTTACATATATGTATTGATGTAAACTCACTTGAATGTTTTTACAGTAATCTTTATCACATACGAAACGGACAGGTCATTGTCCTTTTTTGAAGTCGGCTCAGAATCCCTTTAGACGTTAGTATGAAAATAATTGCCGCAAAAGCGTGAGTCAGATTTTTTTAAATTTAAAAATTTTGAAAGCAATGCTTTATACAAATTCTCTTTTAACCGTCGTCGGACGGTCTTAAGCTTGCAATAAGCAATTGTAAATTGTGATTGTGTTCATTAATTACTACGGCCCACAGGGGATTACTGGGCACTCGCCGTCGCAGCGAATAGGAGTAGTCAGAGACGTTCTTCTGCCCAGTACGTTCCTTCCGGCCATATTATCATAGATCTATGTACATTTTGTATGATACAGCGTAGTTAAGTTATTGTACCGTCGGATAGTTGCATAGTAATGTGCCTTGGGTTTCTGTTTTTGTACCAAAATAGATATGTCGAAGGTTACTTGCTGTTTTCATCAACAGTCTAAATTGATTTAATGATAATCTTGTAGCAACGCATGTTTGTTGTGGAATCAGAACATACGAAGATTAGCAACAGTTATGGACAATGTCCACGGGTTATATCCAACAAGAACATATATAACTTAGATGACATCTAAAACATGAGAAATTATAGATAAACCTAAAATTATTCAATTCAGAAACGATTTAAATTCCTCACTCTTTCACTTGTGTAACTGACCAGGATCTAAAGAATCATTACTGGCGCCTGTTGTTGTAAAACATATTACGTGCTGACTGGTGAAAACGTGCCTAAACCTAATAATTCTGTACAAATTGTAAATAATGCAGTCGAAAATAATTTATTATTGCATCTGGCATTTATTTTGTTGTTAATACGCAACAGGATCGCGTTATTTCATATAAATTTATAAATAGTACAAATATATCTTTAAGAATGAAAGTAAAAATTTGCTATATTCGTAAAAATAGGAAAACAAATATTTTATCTTACGTAACTGACCTGTATATTTTGAACTAACAATATATCGAATGTTTAATGTACTTATATTGATGTTAACTAAGCGTTTTGTACAAATGGATCAAATGAGTAGATATTTTTTACTAAAATATCAGTAATCTAGTTTTTTCGAATTGCATCAAGCGGAGTTAACGATTGATTTGTCGTGATCTAAATGTTCGACCCATTTCCTCGCGGTTTTCCACTGGGTTTTTATCAAAGACTCAGTCCGCTAGAGTACAAAGTGCACCTTGTAAATAAGGCCATAAAATGTTTTTTTTAATGTCAGTAGATTTGCATTGCTGAGGGAAAAAAGCAAACAAAAATAACAGTATTTTCCTGTGCCGCCGGTTGGTTTGGAGATAAAAACTTAGCCAGATGGGAATGTGCTTTGATAAAAAAAACTTTACGGGCAGATTCCAATGTTAACAGTTAATCTAAATGCATTGAGCCATGTTGGCCGAGTGTTATGTGCCCCAAACTTTCAACCCGAAGGTCGTGGGTCGACACCGCCACGCACCACTGGATTTTTGATGAAAAATTTGAATGCTTTAACACAGACAATAAATTTCCGGGTTTAGTGAGAACAGGATTTTATAAAATTGACGCTGATTGGTGCAATTCGGCCTTAGTTCGTAGCGTGAGCAGCTTTTGTATCCCACAATATGTAAATTAGGTAAAACTAGTCGGAGAGTGGCGTAATAATCTAAATGATTGCATATCCTGCTAAATATATATTCAGATCTTTGTTAAACACTGGCGGCCTTACTTATAATCGCCATCTTTTTTTATTTTTTACCTTATATTGCTCGTGTTTAACGATAAATCTGATTTGACTAAGTGGTAAAACTGGAAAAACAGTATCTAAGTATTCAAAATATTTACAATCTCAAATTATTTTGCAGTAATGGGCTACTTGACTTAATTCAGATTTTTAGTCCGTTATGTAACAAAAACAATAGGGCACGTATTTTTTCTTTTTAGGGTTCCAGACAAAAATGGTAATGGTATGACTTTGTCTGTCTGTCTGTCACAAATGGATATCTCGAGAACTACTGATGCTATCGACTTGAAATTTGAAATGGTTAAAAATAACAGGTTTTTTACTAATATAGCATAATTGTATGAAAATTAAAAAAAATATTCTTATTAGGTAGTATTGATTGCAGGGGGGCGAATAAGGGATCTCAAAATTTTTAGGTGAAGTTACTAGGTCGTGTGGGGTATCACATGAAAGGTATTCATTTGCACATTAATAAACAGTGTTTATTTTTACTTTAAGCCATATTGTTTCAGTTATTTACAAAAATGTTGAAAAAACGACCGTTCCCCCCTTCTTATCTCCGAAGTTTGCAGACATAAACCCCTGAAACCTTTATTGCTAATACCAGAATATTACAGGAAAATTATGACCCTCTTATTTGCAGTTTTTTAGAAATCATCGAACGTGTAAAAAAATCAGACAAGAGATGGCGCTGTCAAGGTTCTCGAACAAATATGAACCGCCTTTATCATATATCATATTGTATGATGGCACAGAACCCTCGGTGCGCGAGTCCGATTCGCTCTTGCCAGGTTTTATTTAACGTAATAAAAAAATTGCGGCGATCAATTAAATCGAAATGTAGCGTGACGTCACGCGCCGACCTGTTTCGGTACGGTTTATGACTGCTCTGACTCCTAAACTTCAATGCGCTTTATCTAAGTATTGGTGGCGGTTCTGTTGTTGCACTAACTAACTAAAGGTAATTAAATGGACGTAAAACCAGCTCTATATTTAAAAACGTAACTCAAATATAATTTGTTTAAGGAAGTGTAAAACAGGATCGACACCATTTTTTCATTGGTTTTAGAGCAAAAAATACGTGCCTATTATTTTTGTATTATCTAACTGACGGCCCTAGAAAGAATTTAGATTTGCATACCCTGTCAAGTCGATTCTAAGCATCGAGGTGCTTATAAGTAAGGCTATGGATTAAGCCATAAAACTAAAAAAAAAAATTAACCTAAATCTTGGTCGGATCTTTTCAATATTGTGATATAAGTAGTCTATTCAATTATAAAAAAAAGTCATTATCCGACCATAAAATCTGAATCAGTTTTCAGTTCATGGCCTACCGGGGAAGCTTGAAATTAAATAATTAGCGAGTAAATTAAATTCTAAGATGTATATGAAAATTAGCTTTGATATTATTAGCTAGAACCAGTGCCTAAAGTGAGCAATGGTTTTTGAGATTATGCCATGGAAATGATCGAGTGCGGACGGAATGGTCTGCTGAGGTCGCATTTGCGTTTATTATGACGGTATTATAACACATTTTCTTTTCACTGGCTATTTTATAAATTTTTAACTGCACTTTGCGGTTTCACCTGCGTAGTTCCAGTTCCCGTGGGAATACTTGCGAAATAATTTTGAAATTCGGTCCAGTATTTTTTTATTTTATTCGTTACAAACATACAAAATACAAATCTCTTTATAATATTAGTATAGAATACGAGGGATTCTACTTCTAACTAATACAATAAATGTTATCTTAGAAGGAGAATGTTTAGGAAGATTATTATCAACGAACGGATTAGATGAAAGGCAAATTTGTTGAGAAATTGCCGGGATCAACACTTGAACACTTTATTATACGGGTATAATGTTTATGAACTTACAGACAGCAAATAAGCGTTAAATAGTTTACAACAAAAATGTAGTAAACTTTTCGCCATCGTATTTTAAAAAAATCCGTATCAGGGCATAACCCTTTTAAAGTAATTTACCCACACTAAACTTTACCTTAAACATCCTTATCCAGTTAGTAGTAATGATAAATGGGAGATGGCAGTTATAATCAGTGCTAAATTTAAGAGCTCAACCTGGTGTTGTGTAAGGTTATTGAAATTGATACATTTATTTTAATTTAAGCAGTTTAAATGCAAATTGTTGCGAAGTGGACGATATCTGAGCAACCCACACTATAATATTATTTGATGGATAGTTATACCTACCTTTTGTATTGTGTTTTGAACTTTAACCATCACTTTGGAAAGCCTTTTAACTCGCATCAAAAATACCTTGTATCGTTTCAATTTTGGCTTTGATTGGGAAAGTTCATAATATTTATTGATATATATTTAGATTTTGACTTTAATAATAATGTGATTGTGTTATCAGATCGTCATGTAAATGCCAGTGCACCTTTGGCACTAAGCCACTACGGCCAGGAAAGATTGCAATTATATTTTGTTTTCAAATTTTATTATTTCTCATGTGCAATATGTGAAATTATTTTGCGTCCATTTTTAATTTAATTATAATTTATAACTCGTCGCCAACTGTAACAGTATTGTACGCAGTATTTGTATATTCGGAAAATGTTTTGTGGTTGTACATAATTTTAGTTTATTTTAGTCTGTGCCAATGTCGTCCGGTGTTTTTGTGTATCCTTTTAACTAAATTATCTATTTATGTAGGCTAGATATCTTTAACTAGGTTTCTAGCTGGGTTGCTTGTTAGAATATTTTCTAGTAACTTTAGTACTCTAACCCGGCGTAGTCACAAATTATGAGTCAACGATATATTTTAACGAAACGATTTTGTACATATTATCCGAAATTCACGGCGCGATACTTAAAAGCTCTAGTCCTGATTTTTATTATATTAGAAATGGCAGCTATTCTGTTCTGCGTGTTCTGAAGCTAAATCTAAATGTGTTATTTTCAATAATATAAATTCGCGTTTGGTACCTAAATAACCTAGCTGTAGCTAATTCAGCTAAACAGCTCAAGAAAATAACGTAAATGAATTTTGAAAATGTTTTTGACTCAGATGGTCTAAAAGCTGGCTGAGAGGCAAGGGTTTGCCGGTTCAATTCCCACCGGGGGACAAATATTTGCTTTTCTGTTGATATTTGTCTAGGATGTGGGTATTATCGACGTACATATGATAGTGTTGCTAAAAATCTATCAATCATCGGGTTCTCATAGAAGAAGTTACTATGTTTTAATTCAATTTCAATATAAATGTACCTGCTCATTTTCGTTGTTTACTAGCCGAAACATGTTTTAAAGCTAGCTTCAGAGCACGCCCAGTATAGAGTCCAAATATCTGGCTAGGTCACGAGCGTCTGGCGATAATGTACTCCGATTTTTTTATCGATTTTTGTAATTATTTGGGCATTCCATTTTATTGAAAACATTCCATTTTGTTCAGATGTGATATTTAAGTGGAGTGACGGTTTGTGCCAACAGCAGAAGGGAGGATGCCTTACGTCTACGTTAAAATCGACAAATAAAACTAGATTAAGCTTTTCATGTATTTTTATTCCATTCCTTTCCTGTTTTAAAGTCACCTGTGAGTAGGTATCCCCAAATGTCTACATAATGTAAACGTAAACCAAATGTAAACTTAAAAACCTCAGACATAGTCAAACCAATAAACAAATATTTCTTATTATGATAAATACCTAATAAAATATAAACCAATTTTGCATTAAGTACCTACAAACAAAAAAATCTTATGTGATACAAGAGACGAAATAAATCTTGTAAAATATTTAGCAGCGATTTATTATATTATACACTGGCCTGCAAAAGAAGGTAGGTATAACACATAAACGTGACGATATGTGTTACGAAACGTGAAGTTTCTAATTTAAATAGTACAGAAGGTACTATTTAAATTAGAAACTTGAAATAAGAAGCATTGAGTAGAAAATTTAGTTTTGTTATATAAAAACTCTTTTTGACAACCTCCTTTTAAAAGATGGATGAAAAAATAGACAAAAAAGAAAAACGCTCCCTTTTCAAATGCTGTATTTTTTTACTTTTAGCTTTCTGCTCTTGTTTTCGCATTTGTTTTTTGATCATTTCATTCAAAAGCCAAGGTGTCTTCAGCACGTAAATATTAAATTATCATGCCTCTTTCACCTGAATGTGCAAGAATTATGGCTCATCTGGAACTAGGCATCAGTACCTATGCGTCGTACTGCAAGAATGATGGGTGTGACATTAAGAACGGTCTTCAAGGTGAAACAAAGGTACGAAGAAACCGGAAACCATCTCTGAAGACCATGTAATGGCCGTCCCAGATGCACTACAGCTAGAGAAGACCGATATATTGCCAGCACTATTTTGAGAAATCGTCACCTCAATGCAGTTCAGGTCCAACAGCAGCTTCTCCTGATGAGGGATGTTACATTAGCGAAGACACGGTCAGAAGAAGACTTGCTGAGGTAAACCTGAAGCCCTACAGGCCAGCAAATGGTCCCAAACTTGAGGCAGGGCATCGGGTTAACAGATTGAGGTATGCTCGTGACCACGTACATACAGTAAGGTGAAGAAGAATGGGCAAGTCTTGTTCACGGAAGAGTCATGTTTCTCATTATTCACTCATGACGGAAGGCGAAAAGTCTACAGGCGGCCTGGTGAGCGATACGCTCAAGCCTGCTTTGCAGAAAGAGATACGGCGGGGGCTCTGTGGCTGGCATCTCTTCGGAAGGTCGCACACAGTTAGTGGCCATAGAAAATGGCACTCTGACCGGGGTGAGATATTAATATTCTCAAGAGATCCTTAATGAGTGTGCAGGACCTGAGTGGGCATATCTGGTAAATATGGGTGATGGATCAATTCTAATGCAAGATAACGCCCGGCCACACACCGCTCAGGTCGTACAAGAGTACATTCAGGAGGTTGGTATCAATTTGATGGCCTGGCCATCAAGAAGTCTTGACCTGAACCCGATCGAACAGGCTTGGGATGAGCTCGGAAGGCTGGTCAGACGACGCAGACGACCTCCTGTCACCCTCAATGATTTTAAACAGGCCCTGATGGAAGAATGGGAGAATATCCCCCAACATCGTCTTCAGTATGCCAAACAGTCTCGAAGCTGTGATCAGAGACAGAGGAGGCAACACCAGTTATTGAAAATGTGATTTTAAAGACTAGGTACAAACACCTTTTTCAGGGTTTTTAATTTTTGGCCATTCAGTGAAAATGGCTTCCTTTTCTTTTTATGTTTCATTTATGATAAAAACATTAGGTTAAGTATAATAAACATAAGTTTAATGATAATATAAATTCAAAAAATCTATTTAACTGTTCTAAATGTTGTTTTTATTTCTATTATCCTAAGAAAATTTAATTTAACAACTGTTATACCTTCTTTTGCAGGCCAGTGTATTTGTATAATCTCAGACACATCTATACACACACTCACTCACACTCTTATACATCTCAGAATAATAACTGAGACCTACATATATATTTAGCTATGAGACCTTTAGTGTTCAAAGGACATCTACATTGTTAGCTTTATGGCCAATATAATTATAATAGTTAGGTACTTGGGCTGGTAACAACCAAGTGTTTTAGGCACCAAACTTTCGTGGCAGCACAAAATGTATTTTTTTTGCACCATAAATAGAGTCCATACAATGGCCGTTGATTAAGAAATTGGCCTCAAGAAACCATGCGTGACCATTATATATTATATTCCCTGCACGGGTCAGAAAGCAGTAGTACTATAAAACCATCAAAATTTCGACGGAAACGGGTTACTAACCGTGACCTCGGAATAACTAGCGTCATGTTAAAATCTTCGTCATTAGTTTTACGCCGTGTTCGTGTGCACTGAATTGTTGATAATCTACAAATTATTGCTGTATGAATTTCTAGTGCTATGTAGAGTTTTCTTACATTCAGGAAACAGAGACAACAGACCTTCCTTCATATTTTTTTGGCTCTAAAGACGTCAAATAAAGTTGTAAGTTCGAGTCCAGGCTGCACCATAGTTCACATTAGTTTAATATAGGTTTGCCTTTAAAATTTTTACTAGCATAATATGTACCATGTTAGTTGAGTTCTATTCATCAAAGTCTAGTTTAAGTGCTTGGCACTTATTATAGGTACCAATTTTGTTGTGCCCTAACAGGGCGCATGTTTGATACTCCTACCCATATTATTTTAAGACCTTGTAACTCAACATGCTTGCAATAAATGAATATGATTATGACCTACTCAAGCAAGTTTAATGTAAAGCGTTTGTAATGTAAAACGTGTCCATGGTTCAAGTCGCAGGAACTCCTTTTCTGAGCACCTGGAGCCGGATTCCTCAGCTCTATACGGAAGACTAGATAGCTACCCGTATTTAACCCTTATAAAATGTCAGGGCAAAAATTTCATAGGGAATGTTAAATTGAGGAAGCATACAAAATAGTAGACGACTACTATTCAGTCAAGTGCGATCCTTTTCAGTAATTAAGAGTAGGTACCTAGTGTAACCACGAGTAAAAGAAATGACTCGTAGTCACACTGGTGTAGCAAACCGGTGTGACCACGAGTCCGCCGCGGAAAATTCGAATCCCAAAGGGTGGAAAGAAACTGACTTAACAGGTTAGCTGTCCGATGACTTAACTTATGATAACTTGCTTCGGGACAGCTAACCTGTTAAACTACATGCCAAAATACCCAAAAGTGATAGTAGCATCATCATTTCATTCACCCTCATATACAAAGATTTAAATCGTTAGATGTGCCCTGACACCAAAACCTGTTTCAATGTGTGTTATAATGCCGACGCACGCACACCGGTTTTGCCAATATACCAAACTGTTATTGATACCATTTATAGTGCAATCATATTCCACGAACATTTGTGTACAAAATAATCAAACAAAAACACAGCACGTGCGGCTAACACTGTGCTTGAGCAGTGTACCTCAAGCACAGTGTGCACACACATTCCAAATGAGCGTACTCACTCATTTCGTGTGGAAACAAAACGACGCGGTCTCATTACGGTAAGGGCGTATCTAATGATGCTCATATGTACCTATATAATTTTTATACTTCACAGATACTATAAACGATAGATATAAAAGATACGAAATAAAATAAAAATAAAATAAAATAAAAATACTTATGGGCTTCATTGTGGAATGACTTAGGCAGGAACGTTAAATCTATAATGGTGGTGTACAACATGATGTAGATATAGATGGTGGAATTAATGGACGTATGCATCCTCCCCGTTCTAAAGCGGGCTATTCATGTTGGCCCAACGATGCCGAGTGAACGCCAACCCCAACGTGTAGACGGCATGTTTGCCTTGCCTTGCCATCGCTCGGTGTCGCTCGCCTAGCTGGCCGAGTTATTACAAGCGCCAACGTGTATAGAGCACATTTGCAGTGACTTGTCACCGCTCGCGATCGCTTGCGCTGACTCGCCTCACTTCGGAGCCGTGTCGGTTTTTCTGCACAAATCAAAGGCGCTTGCCTGCGTTCGGCCAACCGTGTCCACATGTTTGTCTGCCCGCCATTACGCGGTTGGCGTTGGTCACCGTCGCACGTATCTGTCTGTGGTAATGTCGTTCGATACAAATGATGATGTTATCAAGTTTTTGGAGTATTACCAGAACGAACCGGTAATTTGGAACCCAAAAGACGTAAAGGTAAAAAGAAAGTAAGTAGGTATGTTTTATAGAACTTCGACTTCGTAGACTGAATAAACAAACAAAATTACTAGGTAGGTACCTACTACCTACTTACGTCAGTGTTACAAACACTGTAACACTGACGTAATAATTATACGTGCTCATCAAATAAATAGCAGCAGCTGCAACAACTTCTACATCCATATTGTTCAAATCAAATAACCACGACCACGTAGTTTGAATGCACAACAAGAACTGACAGCGCCCAACGTGTGGGCAGCTTCACACAAAACTCGTCTACATTGGCCGCTTGTAATAGTTTGCGTAGACTTGCCAAACGTCTAGGCGGTACCACTTGCCTTGTAACGATTTGCCTACGCTCGCGTTGGTCTTAGCTCGGCCAACATGTATAGCACGCTTAACATATGGTGCGCAGACTTAGTCTCTGACCAACATTCAAAAGTCCAAGCTCCGAGTTTGTCAGCGAGCGATGGAGCGCAGCATCCTGGGTGTCAACCGCACGGACAGTATCCGAAACACCAAACTGCGCTCCAGGACTGGGATCGCGGAATTAGCTCTGATAGCCGCTAAACTGCGGGCCGAGTGAGCTGTGGGCAAAGGTAGTCACGGAGTGGCGGCGACGCGGCAGACCGAAACGCAGATGGCGAGACGAACTCGATCAGTACATCGTTGACTGGAGGGAAGCAGCTCAGGATTGGGATTCAAATTCAAATTCAAATCATTTATTGCGTTCATGTGTACATTAAGGTCTTATAATTTAGCTTTTAGTCCAAACATGAGCCCAGTAAGGGCACTACAATTTAGGTGTTTGTTGGTAACATAAAAATTTTCGTACTTAACTAATTTAAAACAACTTTACATAAAGTTAGGTATTGTAAAAATGTACTTATTCTAAATTATATCAAATTATAACATCAAGATAAATTAACATACTTAATAGCTTTGTTAATTATTAGTACAATAACTACATAGGTCCTAATCTTTTTTTTTTTTTTTGTTACATTTTTATAAAATGTACCTCCTTTTTATGTAACTCAATGGGTTCATATCAAAAAACTCTTGCAAGGTATTAGAAACTATATGGAGGGAATTGGGGGAGGCCTTTGCCCAGCAGTGGGACCCAAATGGCTCATAATAATAATTAATTTTTATACGCATCATCACTTATTAGGATATTTCTATGGAGCACCTGTCTCGACGAAAGCGATTCTGACTGGCAAATCGATAACTGAAATAGTTTTAATAAACCCGTTAGATTTTTGCGTACAGGATTGGCAGAGGGGAAGGTATTTTTTATATATGGCTTGTTCTGATTTATCTCGTCTCAGACAAAATAGTAGTCGAATCCCAAAATAAGCTTTCGATCATCATTCACATAGATAATGTCAGTTTACAATAGAATGACAAAATAAAGATTAAAATCAGATTTTATAAAATCTCATACATAACAGAAGAGTAAGAGAATGGAACAGAATGACGTTCTTGTCTTTTTTTTTTGAACGGCTAGACCGATTTCGCTACAAATATTTTTGTTGTGTTTCTTATTGTCAGGAGAAGGTTCTTATGAAAAACCAGTAGAGTAGAAGAGAAGTAGAGTAGTAGTAGGGTAGAAGTAGAGTAGTAGTAGGGAAGAAGTAGGGTAGTAATCTAGTAGTACTTAATTGTAGTGTAGTAGTTGAGTTCAAAGTTCAAAATATTTATTGTACCTAACCATGTTGTAACATAAAGATCTTATAACATAAAAGTATCATACATGGACCCAGCTAGGGCACAACAATTTTAAGATGCTCATAAGTATCTAGAAGTATCATCATATTTTATACACTAGGTTCTTATGTCTATCTACCTAAAATATAAAATTTTATTCTTATGTCTAACTGAAAGATACAATCTTAAGGTAGCAAAATTAAAATTTACTAACAATTCAAATCCCTACTCGGCCACCATCTGAATTATAAAGCACATACATACACGTAATATAATACATAATAAAACAATCAAACTCGTAAATTCTTCAGTAGGTACAGTAGGTGGGTATTATTATTATTGATCTAAAAACTCTTGTAATGAATAAAAACTATGCTGTAACAGATATATTTTTAGTATTTTCTTAAATTTGGGAAAGTTATCTTCATTTTTAATCTCTGTCGGTATTTTATTGAATATTTTTATGGCCATAGCATGAGGACCAGAATGGAAGAGCTGAGTAGTTTTAGCTGTGGTTTTAGGGTAGGTTGTTGTAGTTGTTGTTGATTAGTTGTAACGTAGAAATAGAGTAGCAGTACCTAGTGTAGAAGTAGGGTAGAAGTAGAGTAGTAGTTAGAAGATGTGGTAGTAGGTAGTTGATTCTGGGCGGTACAAAGTTCGCCAGGACAGCTAGTAGTAATATAAAATATTATTCTAAGTTATAGATGGCGGAATTTTTGAGGGAAAGAAGCCACCTTAACAGAAGCTTTACCAATTTTTTGTTTAAATTTGTAATTTTTTTTTAAGTTAAAATTTTGTATGCTTTGTACTGCAGCAGCGAATAAAGGGATGTCTATGTCTATGTCTACCAGTGGGTCTGATCTGATGCTACTTCAAAAAGAACCGACCCATCTTAAACCTAGGAAATCGGATTCAATTTATTCAGGGTTCAATCTGAGTCCGACAAAGAACCGTCCACTGACCTACCAATATCGTTCTACTATCTTTCGTCTCGGCACATCCACGTTTCATTACGATACACAAACCATTGTCTGCCGCTGCATTCAACAATCATGATCCACGCGAAACAATGAACCGAAGTACACACTACACCTATCAGGGTTGGATTCAGACCCTCAAAAAATTATTGTCTTTGGAAATTAAAAATATACTACTTGTCGAAAATTATACTACGTTTCGTTTTTCGTGGATTTCACTATTAAAATGCATTTATGTAAGTGAAATTTTCTTTATTTAGTAATTGTTAATGTACAAATCAATCAAATTGAGGCAAGTAGATGTTTATCTCAGCACCGACCATCACACCCATCTGTTAGAACGACCGATAAAGTACAACACTACGCGGGGATTCTCCGAAGCTTGTCGCTGTCGCTTATTTACGGCTTTGGATACTTTGTTCTTTTAGCCACCACAAATCGCTGGCTGATTCGATATTACCATACATACAGAACTTCTCGAAATTGTAGGATAAATAATAAAAAGCAAAATGATTCAACCAATAAAAGTTGTCAATCGGCTTGAAGGTAAAATTATGGTATTTTCGCGTAGTATTCTGGCTTAAAGATACTACATACTACACATAATGAAATAATGGTACAAATAGTATAATTATACTACAAAATCCAACACTGACACCTATATTTAACTGCGTATATACAGATTGCGTTAATATGGCACAGAGCCAATTTGCAGTCTTAATCAAAAGCGCTTTGTTTTATCAAAGGAAGATGGAGATGACGGGTTTATGACTGAAAGTTGTACATTATGAGTAAAGCTGCGATGGGATGCTGTGCGATCCAGTTCAGTATTATTTATTTATCCAATCATTATCATCTCAGCCTACCTATAATGAGCTCAATTCTTTACCAATGCACAGCTGTTCTTACCTCGAAATGTTTTCTTTGGACACTTGGGCAAGTAGCATTGACTTACAAGATGTAATTTCTGATTCTAACTAAGAGAATGTATAATTGTCATCTTCTAAAATTTACAGCTACCGATTATGTAAATAAAAACTAGGTATAGTAATTTCTACAAAATATTTACTGATGGATCAAAAGATAATGATGTAGAGGGTGCGGCGGTTTTTGATTCATGTCTTGATTGTTATGGTAGGTTTAGAATTGATGCCAATATATCAATAATGAATATTGAACTAATCGCCATAGCGAAAGTATTATCGTAGATACATTCAATTAATTTCAATAAATTTGTAATTCCGACTGATTCCAAAAGCTCATTGCAACACTTGGCTCGATGTACCTACCTCTCACATGAGAGGCATACGGGTAAGGACCAAATTCTTTGCATCGTTGGACAACGGAAATCACACTGGAATGTGTCACACAGGAAAAAAAAGTCGCACAATAAAATTGTAAAGGCACGTGTACAAGGTTTGAAGATGTACATCAGTAAAAAATAAAAATAATTTTAAATCATGTGTTTTTTAATATCAAGCATGATAAAACCAAAACCTTCAAAACATCTCTCAAAATCTGCTACAATACAAATAAAAATGCCTCTTAGTCATTATCAGTTTTTTTCACATTTATCACATTTACATCTGCTTCATAATTTTCCTTTGGTTTTCCTATGTCATTTATTAAATACTTTTTTCTGAATTCAACTTCACTAGACATAGTCCGTCAATCCTCATCACTTTTTTCTTTTAAATTTGATTCATCCTTTTTCTCTTCAAACTCAGGCTTCCTTCCATTGTTGTCTCGTATCTTTTTTTTCATCTTCGTTCTTATCAGATATTTTTTTTCTTCGATTTAGTTCTCTCCGCATTCTTTCGTTGCTTTTGTTTAAAATTTTCAGGATTTGTTTTTTAAAATTTTTGCGATATTTCCGACATTTTTCTACCGAGGATAACGGCATCTAAAAAACAAAACAATGTTTAACTTTACAATTCCAGCATAATACATTGATTTAAACTTGCACGATTTTCACACATTATTATAACAAAAGGAGACTTAATCGCGTTCAAAAAGGTGTTTATTTCATTATCTCGACGTTTCGGACGTGATGTTACGTCCATGGTCTCAGGGAATCCCTTCGAGACCATGGACGTAATAACGTAACGAGCTTAAATGGGTCATTGTACGCATCAAAACAAACAACTTTATATAGAAATATATGTTTTATTAAAAGTATCCAGTAGGTATCCAGAGGTATGAGTATGCCACGGTTTCAAGTAAATCTGACCATAAAATAAACTCACAATCAGTTTTTTCTCTTTATTTGTTAGACTAGATAGAGAATAAAATGATTAAAATGATGTGTACGCACCTTTACGAATTTCCGTTGTGACACGTAGCACACTTTCGTGTCACTTGTCGCACAATGGAGCCAAAATACTTCACGACCTACCCTAAAATGTTTCACACTCAACAAACTAAACGAGTAACACTAGTAAATTTTGGTGTATTTCAGCAATGTACTATTATAGTTCGCACTTAATTATTCGCAAGCAGAGAAATCGTGATAGAAAGCAATAAAATTACATAGCAAAGTCACACAATTTTAACGCTACGCGGAGCTTCCACCGACACGATGCTCGATTGTCAGTAAAAAAAGATAGTGGCACTATCGGAGTTTTGCTTGAGAGTTCGGAGTCAGTGTTGCCATTAAAATAATTTAAGAATCTACTGGCTTAGCTTTGTAAATTCCGTGTTATGTCGTCGCACAACTGGAGGTTGCACAATGGAAGGATATTTAGGACATACAATAAATACCCGCTAAATTTTAAATTATGAAGGATATCCTTATGAAACTATAACTGCTTCTTAGCAAAACCTAAGACTATACATACAAATAAACTGTATAAGTTAAGATGTTCGTATTTTTAAAACAAAATCAATATATTATCGACAAAGCAGAGTTGGGACATATTAATTTTCTATGGGATCATTAATAAAGATAAAAATATATATTTATTAATAAAATGTTTATTAATTATTTTGAAAATCAATTAGTTTATAAAGATTAGATTTAATAAGAACTGTTATTTGGCGTGTTTTTTTACTCAATAAAGTAACAATAAATATTTTATTTTTAATTAGAGAAGAGGTGGACGCTAAAGTGTGATAGCATTTGCAAAGAATTTGGTCCTTACCCATACCGATTGCATATTTCATTTATTTTGCTTTCCATGTACATATTTTATACAGCTTAGATCTAAAATAGCCTTAAGTAAGTACATGTACCCTGCAAGGGCACTGCAATTGTGTTTGGGCCTATGTTAACAATATAAAATAAATCGTCAAATTCTAAAAATATTATAATACAATTATGAATAAGCCAATATAATTACGAAAATAATATTCAAATAAAAAATGTCAATTGTCAATATGAATGAATGTGAATGTCAATATAATTACGAAAATAAGATTTAAATAAAAAATGTCAAACATGTCATACGATAGAAACATTCAAAATATGTACATATAGAAAATTTAAATTAAAAGTCAGTTAAATTATAAGTCAAAAGGTAAATAAGAATAATAATCCACAAAATTTAAATATAGTATCTAAAATCAACAAAAAGTCACGGAAAGAGAAAATGTCAAGGATATTATTGTTTGTCGGAGAGAAATTGGTCAACTGTATAATAACATTTTTCCAATAAAAATAATTTTAAATAATTATATGATATTGCAGTCAATTCTTAATCTTAAATCTCATCACAAGACAGTGTGCCTCCAGTGGATTCCTTCACATGTTCAATTAAAAGAAAATGATCAAGTAGGTAGACCTTCTTGCAAAGCAGGCGATTGCAGATGGACAAAACCATCCAACCTCTGATAACCCAACATCCTTGGATTGTTATTACATTGTTCATGCGAAATAATTTAAAATCTGTACTTAGATTGCGATCTGGACACATCAGACAAATCACCCTTCAAACAAATCTACTTTTCTCATGAAGTTCGATCTCCAAACTGTAATGATTGTGGTGTGCTCGAAGATCTCCAGCATAATCTGTTGGAATGTGTCCGTAACGCAACATTTAGAACCACTTGTGTAAATAAGATCCGTCAACTAGATGTAGGTATTGTAAATAGCATTTTATCCAACCTAGGGCTCTTCACAACTAGGTTGTGCAGAGGTAGAGCTTTTGATTAACTTATTATAAGAATAAGAAAACTTTATTGTTAAATTGTTACATTTTCCATGTACATGGAAGGTCTTAAATAAAATTAATGTGAAAACAATTTTATCCATTTCGGACATACAATACTCATCACTATTAAGTGATCACTTAATACTAAGCAATAGAAGAAAAAACACATTTGAATAAGCCATAGACTGACAAATTATATTAGATTAGATTTACTTAGGTTTAGTTAAGCATTAAGTTTGTTATTTTTTGTGACTTTGTTTCATTTCTTTTTCTTATACGGACGATGTGGTCGCTACTAAGCGACAGTCTTAAATAAATAAAAAAAAAAAATTCAGCCGTAGAGCGTCCACTGCTGGGCAAAGGCCTCCCTCATGGCCAATTACAGATCAGGGAGTGTTATTGCCATACTCACCACGCTTGGCAGGCGGGTTGGCGAGCGCAGTACGGTATGTTCATACATGGAAAGACGCTGCTGCCCATCTTCCCGAGGTACCTATCCCTTCTTTCTATAAGAAAGTTTCTTTCGTTAAGATTCTTATGGCATCCACGAATAAGAGAGGACAGGCAACATTCTGCTGCCGGCACCCCACGACCAATTTATTCAATACCAATAATACATTATTCATAGGATATCGACACAACCTCCGCAACTTAGAAGCCGCCCGGCCGGCTGAGACGCAGGAGATAGCAGTTCGATCTCCGCCGCGCCGTCGCGTAGGTACACGCTCTGCTTAGTTTATTATTATTACCTATTCTAAGAGTATGCACAACATTCCAAAAGGTGGGCTTAGTGCTAACGACTTTTCTACAAGCCAGACCAGGCTTAGGGGCCGTCTCCACGAGCGAGGGAATCGCGGCGATTCTATAGCGCGGGCTCGTCGCGATGATTGAGATTCCGGTCTATCCGGAATCCGGTCCCTTATGGTTGGTGTGCCATCAAGTCGGTGGTTTACCAACCTACTTATTAAATTAATATTGCCTATTTGTAGGTAAGTTGTTATTCTATAAATTATCAGGCAGAAGAATTACCTACCCCTTCTCTCATACCCGTGGATGCAGTTACGGCCTGCTAAGAGATACTTCCAGAAGATGGTCAGCAGCGTCTTTCCGTGTGTCAACATCCTGTACTGCACTCGCCAACCCGCCTGCTAAGCGTGGTGAGTTATGGCAACCCCTTGTGGAGATCCATGAGGGCGGCCTGTGTTCAGTAGTGGACGTTTTACGCCTGAAGTGATGATGATAATATTTTAGATGCATAGCGGCTGTTTGTTTTATCTCCTAGTCTCACCATAACATTCCTCACCATAGATAGATAGATAGATAGAAAATACTTTATTGCACACCTTAAAACTAAACATAATAACAAGAAACACCTAAAAACAAAGTGACAATTGGCGGCCTTATCGCTAAAGAGCGATCTATTGAGAGTGTTATACCATAATCTGTGGTATAACACGTCATGTGGCCGGCTTCCATTTCCCCCAATGAAATATTCATAAAATATCCAGTCATCGAAATAGAAATAATGTAATGAATAAATATCAATGCTATTCTTTACTGAGTTTATTTTCCCTATGTCACTTTCCTGGAATTCATTGTATAGGTTTAGGGGTAGGTATAATACTTAAGGACGCATTTACGAAACGCGTCAAAATATTAGGAAAATACGACTAGTTCCGGTTCATTTTCTGGTTTATCCGTCGAAGTTTGACATATTTTAAGCATACTAAATGTACCAGAAAACCAGTGTCTATAGAATATGGGATTTTTTTCTTCAAAATAATATACTTTTAATTCAAAAAATATAGTTTTCCGTAGCCTCTTCTCGCAAAAACTATGAAAATAGGCCCACTTTATTATTTATTATTATTATTTAATACTTTATTGCACAATTACAAAAGGTGGGCTTAATGCTAAAGCATTCTCTACCAGCCAAACCTGTAGTTTAGAGTGTGGTTGGCGTGCTATAATGGTACTTACTTAAACTAAACAAACAAAATTACATACATATAATCAAATTACACTTTACAATAGAACAGTCGAGGGCTAAGCAAGGGGAGACGATGATGAACCTACGGGTATATTTTATCAAGAAAGTGCTTGCGGGTAAGTTGCTTGAAACAGTCCTTTGATTTTCACTTTCGGTGCATGATCTCAATAACTCGAAGATTTCAAATAATAAAAATATACCTACTTACTACGATAAAAAAGAAACTTTAATTCATGGAAAAAAAAACAAAAATATTCACATAAACCACAAAAATAAATCATCAATATTCCACCATAATTCTAACTTAACGAGCAGGATTTATAACAAATAATTAATCGTAATCTAATACAATATACTCGTGGCCGAAGGGTGCCTGTAGTAGAATGTTCTTTCCTTTTTTTGTGGATGCTGGGGGAATCTTTCAAGGGACTCCTTGCAAGATGGGCAGCAGCGTCTTTCCGTGTATCAACATCCCGTAGTCTGATCGCCAACCGCCTCCCGCGTGTCGAGCATAGCAACAACATCCTTATGATCTCGGAGACCCATGAGGAATGAGAATATTATCCATGAGGATATGAAATGATGAAAATATTCTCGTAATGAAATCTGCAATGAGATACAGTTTTACATCCTCCGCCTCCTTAGCAAGTTTGCCAGTGCTCTGCAACCACTCTGCAACTAACATTATGAAATTTTATATGTAACGACCTAATATAAAAACTTTCGCGATCAATAGACATCATTTTAAACTATTTAACGGGACTTTATCGTGTAATTATCTTGTTTTATTATTTCCCAGCCGTGGGGCAGTAGAATGTTACCCCTCCTCTAATGCCCGTGGATGCAGTAGGAGCCTGCTAAGGGATACCTCCGGAAGATGGGCAGCAGCGTCTCTCCGTGTATCAACATCCCGTACTGCGCTCGCCAAGCCGCCTGCCAAGCGTGGTGAGTATGGCAACTACCCCTCATGGAGATCCATGAGGGAGGCCTGTTCAGTAGTGGACTTTTTACGGCTGGAATGATGATTATTTCCCAACGTTTGCCGTACCCTGCTGCCCTCGTGGTCACGGGTGGAAGAGTCGTAGTTCCCGTTCCCATGGAAATATAATATATGTATAGGTATGTAGGTGTGTATTATGTAGTATAGAGATACGCAATTGCTACTTAATGCGTAATTACCTTGGTTAATTGAGTATAGAGATACTCAATTAACCAAGGTAATTACGCAATAAAGTCCCGTTAAACAAAACTATCACATCTTCTAAATCTAGGCTTCGTTCAGATGACCGCGCGGCGACGCGCGGTTGGCTCGGCGCGCGGTTTGAGATTGTAACAAATCAATGTTGTTGTGTACATGACCGCGCGTCACCGCGCGGCTTGAGATCTACAATCCTGTATTGACCTGTTCAGTTCAGTTGACCCACGCGGTTTGAGGCGGGCGGACGCACGGAGCCACTAAAAAATGGAGGACGAGATATCAATTAATTTAATAATTGACGAAATTGAAAAAGAGATTTGGTATCTTAATTCGAATCGAAATCCTAAAGTTGAAAAACCGTTCTTCGTGTTGTCTTAGTGTGGGATTTATTTATTTATTTATATGGGATATATAAGTCACAAACAGGCTTAAAGAAAGTCTTTGCCTCATAATAGGGTGTCCCAGTATCGTATTTGCTTTCGACGACGACGAAGTCGCAGTTTGCGGTATAAAACCCACAAGCAAATAGCCTACTCCACGTCCATTCTCACTGAATGTTCACCGCGCGCAATCCGCTGCCACATGCGGCCGCGCGGTCATCTGAACAAGGCGCTAAGTTCAGACAGGAAAGATTTGATTTTTGTATGCAATGAATAGGCTCCGAAACTACTGGACCAATTTGAAAAATTCTTTTACCATTAGAATGTGTGTCGCATGTCGGAAGAAATGTGGGCAAAGATAGCCACCGAGTGGGTCCCACATGCGGTACAACACCGCGCGGCCGGCCCAGGCGCAGATGGCGGGATGAGCTGGACATGTACTGTGCTGACTGGTCGAACAACGCCTTGGACCGGGAAGTATGGAGGGAAGGGAGGTCTTTGCCCAGCAGTGGGATCCTACAGGCTGATTAGATTAGATAGATTATAATGCTAAATTATCCCTGACTAACATAGGCTATATTTTATTCCCGTATTTCCACGGGAACGGGAACTACGCGGGTGAAACCGCGGAGTGCGGCTAGTTATAAATATAAAAAGTACAGAAATACAAAAGATTGTCTACGCTTCAAATGAAGCACCTAAACACACAGCTAAACAGAACTCGTTATTATTACCAGCTTCGGAATATCAATGAGTATTTTTTTTTAATATTTTGCCACAGATCAAACATTCGGCATAAATACCTATCGAAAATTAGTTGGATTTGCAAGGAACTCATTCTTTTATGTTATATATTCATACCTGTGTACAATAAATACCTTATCTTTTACCACCTGAACGCGGACCGAAATGCAGGTCGCGGGATCAATTCCCATCGCGGGCAAATGATTGTACTACGTACTTCAGATTTGTGTCAGTATTTTCATTTTACTGATGTTACTACCCGAGGCTTGTCACTATTACAACGGGTGCTCGACAGAAATTAGATTGATGAGTTGACGTTAAACGTTCACAGAAAAAATAATTTGTTATAGCAGCAGCAGGGCTAGCATGGGCTGGGGATAAAACTTTTGTTCACCGGTTATTTCCACTGACAAGGAATAAAATTATATTATCCACCTGCCAAAGCACGGCAACAGGGGGAAAGAGAATTATATCTACTTTTTGACATTAGACGTGGATACTCACCCTCCGCCTATAGCTTTCGTTTCCCCTGGTTTGTCCACCGTGAATAGTTTATCCACCCATGTCGCCATGCTCGGAGGGTGGACAAAATTGACAGAGATAAAATAACTCCGGCCATGCTAGCTCTGCTGAGAGATAAAGCGTAAATTGATTGTACTTGTAAGCGTATTTTGATCGTTGTTCATACATAAATAACTATGGCGATTACATTTTTTGGTTGTCAAATAATAAAGATGCGTTCAGAAAGGTTATTTTATTGTGTGACTTATCATAAACTGGCACTGCAGCGTCCCGTGCAGAATGATTACAGGCTGACGCTGTTTATATCATCTATAATAGATGCAAAGGCCTAAACATAAACACAAGCTGTTTATCATTTTTGCAAAGGGTAGTAAGTAGGTAGAGAAAGTAGAGTTCTAGTTAGTAGCGGTAGAAAAGTAGTAGTTAGTAGTTGATTCTGAGGCTGTACGAAGTTCGTCGGGAGAAGTAGGTAATAAATAATTTAATAGCACTTTGTGTGCTCTCGCGTGAGTCGGTTGGCACTTGAGTAGGCCTTGAACTTTTCGCACTGAGTGAAGAAGTTATTGTTGCTTATCTCACCATGCTGAAGATGTTCAGCAATCGCAAAAATACCTCATCGAGTGAGGCAAACGAGCAGGATTTATAACAAATAATTAATCGTGGGGTGCCGGTAGTAGAATGTTACCCTCCCTCTCATGAACGTGGATGCAGTAAGAGCCTGCTAAGGGACACCTCCGGAAGATGGGCAGCAGCGTCTTTCCGTGTATCAACATCCCGTACTGCGCTCGCCAACCCGCTTGCCAAGCGTGGTGAGTATGGCAGCTACTCCTCATGGAGATCCCTGAGGGAGGCCTGTTCAGTAGTGGACATTTTACGGCTGGAATGATGATGAATTAATCGTAATTTAATACAATATACTCGTGGCCGAAGGGTGCCTGTAGTAGAATGTTCTTTCCTTTTTTCGTGGATGCTGTAGGAATCTTTCAAGGGACTCCTTGCAAGATGGGCAGCAGCGTCTTTTCGTGTATCAACATCTCGTAGTCTGGTCGCCAACCGCCTCCCGCGTGTCGAGTATAGCAACAACATCCTTATGATCTCGGAGACCCATGAGGGAGGCCTGAGTCCAGCCGTGGCAGTCCTGCGGCTGAAGTGATGAAAATATACTCGTAATGAAATCTGCCATGAAACACAGTTTTATATCTAAGGGCTCTTCTTAGCAAGTTTGTCAGTGTCTGATCTGCAACCACTCTGCAACTAACATTATTTATTCTTATCAAACATTTGGTTTCCAAAGTTGGTATACTTAGTTTAAGACTAGGTGCTGTCGTGTATTTTGTTGTATTTTTTAACTTAGCCTATTTCGTCTCTAGTTCTGGGCAGAAGCCTCGCGAACCCTTCCAGCTATCTCTGGTTTCTGCATGATCCCACCAGGATTGCTTGGTTTTTTTTTTGTTATTACGCCTACTTAACGTAGATGTTAGCTAAGACGTTTTAAATGCTTTTAAGATGGCAATAATTAATGCAAGTACCAACCTACATAGCTAAACTTGTTTGCATTTTCACAGACACATCATTAATATGCACCCCAAGCAGCGAGTTACTGTGTTCAAGGCAAAAACTCGGCGCAAAAAATTAAGGAATTGTTTTATTTTACGTACAAACAAGCTCGGTTCTTAGCAAAGCGGTGCCTTTTTACATTTATTAATTTTAGGTAGGTATAGTCGTATATTGGGGCGTTTTCATTAAGAATTATTATTCTTAATGAAAACGCCCCAATATACGACTATATGGGCTAGATGACGCTGTGTGAATTGTCCGGCATCATTTATTAATGATGCCGGACAATTCACACAGCGTCATCTAGCCCCATGCTAAGCAGAGCTTGTGTTATGGGTACTAGATGACTGATATACTTAATACATTATGCTACATAGATAGATAATTTTTATTATAATATAGAAAAACACCCTGAACAAATATCTGCAGATCGTACAAACATTTGTCCCGAGGCGGGAATCAAACCCGCAATCTCTTGCGACGCAGGCGTAGGCGGACCTTCGCCCGCTGCGCCAGAGCTCGTCAAAACTTAACCTAATAAGAAGTAAAAACTTCAAAAATAGTTCCCTCGAATCTAGTTTACTGGTACTTAGGAAACAATTTGACAATGACAAAATTATGAATTAACAACAAACTTGCTTTCTCCGCTTCAACTGTCAGATTTAGTAAAATGTTTTCTTTGAAAACGGCTCATTAAACGGTACTAAACCTACTTGGATTGTCGGTAGAATCTGCAGTGGCCTTTTAATATGGCCCTAGCCTGTAGGTAGGTAATCTGTGCCCTAGCCTATATATAGCAGCTACAGCCTAGTAGAAAGGATGTTTTACGACTAAATCAGGAGGTAATCCGAAGGCCCATCTGCGGTAACCTCCACCTATTACAACTTCAATACCGCGGTGATCACATTCACTAAGCACGTGACCAACGCTGCGTTACGCCCGTCGTCGCGTTTCACCGGCCCCCGAACCATTACAACAACTTTTTGATAAAATCACGCTATCATTATCATGGCGGTCTTTTGATATAGGATCTATGACGTAGGCTTCTTACATACCTGGTGGTCTTGTGCCCCACTCCTCCAGTCTTAACCTCCGTGGAGGATGTCGTCTGCGCTGGTCTGCTGCGCCCTCTGGTGTCCGCTCTGGGTCTCCATTTAACGATGCAACCCACAGAATTATTAAAAGGTTTTCTATGGTGTAACCGCACTATTCTTTCGCATCAGCATTTTTAGTTTATGGTCGTACGTAATGTCAATGGCCACACATGTTAGCCATAAACTGATGAGAGTATCTCATACCGGGCGCTTGTCTCATTATTTAAAATTTTAACCCCGACGCAAAAAGAGAGGGGTGTTATAAGTTTAACGTGTCTGTCTGTGGTATCGTAGCTCCCAAACGGATGAACCGATTTTCGTTTAGTTTTTTTTGTGTCATAGATCATTTTATCCCGAGTGTTCTTAGCCATGAAAATCTGTTCAGCCGTTTGAAGATCTCAGCTCTTTTTTTTCAAATATACCAAAGTATGGTATCAAATAAAAGGGCATGATGTGTAGATTGCAAAACGGAGGCTAATAAAAATTAGGTTACCTCAGAGACTAGGACGGGTGTTAATTTAAATTTTTAATTTTATAAACTTGTGTATAGGTACTTTGCTCTTTGGTCATGTATGTGTCTTTGGTTATGTATGACTTACTTAATAAATAAATAATTTTGAATATCATTATCATCATTTACCTAGTTCGTTGAGTTCATGTTAGCTTCTCATACCGGGCGTGTCTCACTATCAATATCATTATTATTTATCTCGTAGAGTTTTGGATTAAAATCCATTTATCAACTATCAACATACATAGGTATATCTTATCATTCTAATAGGTGTAAGACCTAACACCATTCAAGGACTCGTTTTGTTTAGCGACTTTGTTAATTCTTGCAAAGTCCCTTGTCCATGTTAAATTTTTCGTTGCTCTTTGTAACTATGACGGACATGAGACGTATTAACTTTAATATGGGTCCATTCGTTATGTTTCCGGTTAATTCAATAAATTAATTAATACAAATTTATGCTGAATAATCACACAACAACATCTAGCTCCAAAGTAAGCAGAGCTTGTGTTGTAGGTATGGGTAAAAAAAAGTATTCTAATCAATCACCTCGGTGTGATTGATACAATTTTGAATAGATCATTGTAAATACATACGTACCTATCATACATAACAAACTAACCAGGTTCGGAAAAAAGATACAAATATTTTTCCTACGACGGGAATCGAACCAGCTACCTCCTGTGTCTTAGCTGGGTATCAGACCAACTGAGCCACCAAAGGTTGTTTTGTAACCATGTTATAAAAAAATATCCAAAGGTGAAAATTTATTTTTGGTATAAAAATAACAGTTCAACTAACAGACGTTCTGTTAATTGTATCCATAGGATATCATTATGTATATTATATGCATTTCATAGATTTTAGTTCACGCCCGTTTTATTTTCTTAAAAATACTTAAATTCACGAAATTGCGTCTGTTGGAACGACAAAATGACCTGATTTATCTGTCAAGTGGACAATTGACAGTTAAATAATTTTGAACCACAACACAACGTTCGATTTCTGAGAGGCAGGAGTACCCTTAGTATAATAGGTGGGATTACCACTTTTCAGTGTTGCTGTTTATTAATTTTGCAATAATTATCTATAAAAGTGATCTATTAATATAAAAGTAACGGGCATCTTACTGGATTTGGAAGTTTCACATAAGAGTATAGTATGACGGCATCTATCATTTAGTTTATAGTTCATTTTTGTTAAACGTGTTGTTATTTTAATACCATCACCTAAGGAAAAATAATTTGGCTTTTCGAAAAAAATAGTAATCTGTTGGAGCAAGGTCCGGAGAGTACGGTGGATGTCTTAGACATTCCAATTGAAGCTCCTCTAATTTGGTAGCCGTCTGTTGAGCAGTGTGTGGTCTAGCAGTGGCCTAGAGCGATTGACCAGCCTCGGTTGTTTAGCAGCTAGCTTTTCCATCATGGTTTGCAGTTGCTGACAATAGACATCTGCCGTAATCGTCTGGCCAGATTTAAGAAAGCTGCAGTGGACGACACCGGCACGGGTCCACCAAACGCTCACAAGTAACTTTTTGAGTCAGTGTTCGCTTGGGGCATAATTTGGCTGGTTCGCCAGGGTTCAGCCATTGCGATGAACGCTTCCGATTATCGTATAGAATCCACTTTACATCACAGGTAATGATTCGATTTAAAATCCCTTCATTATTGTGCCGGTTGAGTAATGTAACGCAGCAGTCGACGCGCGTTTGTCGATTTGCTTCACTCAATTCGTGAGATACCCACCTTTCAAGCTTTTTCACCTTCCCAATTTGCTTCAAGTGGATTAAAATAGTATTATCCAGCCTGCAGCTAACTCTGACGTGGTTTGCGATGGATCCGCTTCCACAATAGCCTTCAATTCTCGATTATCAACTTTGGTCTACGGCCGTCCACAGGGGCTTGTTCTGCAGGTCAAAATTTCCAGAACGAAAACGTTGGAACTAAAAACGCACTGTGTTTTCTTTTGCGACACCGCCGCCATACATATCATTAATCCTTCGACCCGTTTCTGCAGCACTGGTGCCACTCGGTGGAACTCGTACTCGTAAATAACACGATATTTCAAGTTTTCCATTTTGTAAACTGAGTGACGCAAAGAAAAAATAGAAAAGAGGAAAAACAAATGAATTATGGTTTTCGAAACACAAATGCATGATTAAATAACTGTATAAATTTGAACACAGAATAATTATCTATACAGTATTTTACTGTATAGATAATTAGTCATCTAGTACCCATAACACAAGCTCTGCTTAGCTTGGGGCTAGATGATGCTGTGTGGATTGTCCAGCATTATTTATTTACTTTCAGATTTGATGAAAATCATCCTCGCATACTAAGTGCGGCATAATATTTAGTACAAATAAAAATTATCAAAATTATCTAAAACAGCTTTTCTGCACTACTATACAAACATTAGAAAAGCTGGTATATAAATTTAAGAAGGTAGGGTGAATGTTCTTGAGGGCCGCTTTTTAATGGCTTTTCGAATTTGGTCGGATAACTGTATGAATGTGCATGTTTCGTTGTTTTTATTTATTAACGGTTAATTTAACGGTATCCTTTGGCAGTTTATTACTGTATCAAGAGAGGTAACATTCTTTAGCTGGCACCCCACGGCACTAAAGTATAAAATATTATAATAAGTGTTTTTACGAACGCCGAGCGTGTGCCGGGGCTAGATACGGTTGGCGCGGGAACATATTTGATTCCGGCCAAATCCTTAAGGTCGTTGGCTGGTACCCGGCCCTTGATATTATTTTTCTATTGACTTACTATGAGGCCTGTACGGTTAAAAATGTATTGCCGTTGTGGCGGCTCCTATCGTACGCCGCACAGAACAGTGTATAAAAAAAATAGTTTGTAAAATGTTGTCTTGATGTAATGAAAATTTTGTGTAAATAAAATAGTTTGTACGGGTTTTAAATCGCGGTTTATTACTTTTTCATCGTCGTCGACGTCGTAATAATGTTTACTACATTGTTGTTTTCTTTTATATAATTTATATTGAGATTCAACTTTAATTTACTACATACTGTATTTAATATGAATTAAAAAATAAATTGTTAAAAATTGTTGTTGTTTTATTTATTCATTTATATAGACGTTCCCACAATGTTACAAGTTAGCATAACCATACCTATACTTTAACCACACTTAGCTATTTACGTAATATTGCCAAATACTAATGGTTATCAGCGGCGGAATCATTTCCTCGCTTTCGGGGAAATTGCACCTCCGCTGGCAACATTAGACAAGTTTATGTGTGCGTGTCGCCGAGCGTAAGCTAGTAATCGTCACATCTGTGTGAATCGGAAAGTGCTTCATTTTTGAAAGGGCGCCTGTATGATGATTATCTTTCTGGTTATTCTGAGCACCATGCATTTTTTGGAAAAACTACAAGGGCACCAATTGGCACATTACAGCGCACCTCCCATGAAAAATCATGTCTGTTTGTCCAGCCGTTCCAGAGATATGGAAATCTGCCAAACGTTACTGCAGCGGCAATTGGAATTACCGAAAACCACAGGACGCACAAATGCCGCTGGCTGGCCAAGGACACGCACATTTATAAGGTTAGGTGAGGTTCAAATTTAAGGTGGCCTTTTAGGCTACTTTAAATTTGGCTAAGGCTAATAGAAAACAATGCCGCTGCAGTAACGTTTTCAGGCGTTACTGCAGCGGCATTTTATTTTTTTCAAATTACTTAAACCTTAATAGGCACTTATTTTATTTTTAGGGCACATTAACAGGGTATAGCGCTCTAATTTTTCTATATATTTTCAACTTGATCCGAGTCGACATGCCGCCTCAGTAACGCACACTACCTACTAAGAAGATGGTTGTTAGAAGTAAGTTGTAAGAAGATAGTTGTTTATTCAATTGCTTTTTTTCCCTGTGTTTGGACCAGTTTGGACATATTCAAAGAGTTAGTAGTTTTGCTGAATATTTAATATTATGGGTATATATTTAGAATATTTGAGATTGAAGGTTGTGATATTTTAATTAGTTCTTTACACATTCCTTCCTTACGTAGAAAGGTAAGTAGTTTAACTAGGCATCACCATAATCATAAAAAGATAATTTGCTTCACATTGGGGACTTGAGAATTTATTTTAAATGAGGGAAAATAGGTTTAACACGGAAAGACGCTGCTGCCCATCTTCCGGAGGTATCCCTTAGCAGGCTCTTACTGCATCCATGGGCATGAGAGGAGGGGGTAACATTCTACTGCCGACACTCCACAGCAATGATAGCATAATAACCGCTGTTTTCTCATGGACCCACTAATTTGACCCACTGATGGGACCACGAGGGAGGCTTATTTCTCGTAGACCCACTAGTTGAAAGGTACAGTTCACATAGAGCATTCAATAATTTTTGTAGAGTTGATGGAGATTTTTATTGGTGTGATCTGTGACTAAAGTGTTCATTTTGGTAAAATTGGACTACATAATTTAATCCCGAACCCTCAGCTCGTAACAATATGTATTACATAAACCAAAGAGATTCTATCCCAGGAAATTTAGTTTCATGAACTTGTATGCATTTTGCTAAGTACAACAAAAGTAAATAAATGAATCAGTACCTTGAAAGGGTTATCAATTAGTGCATTACGCCAAGTTCTACAAAAGTGATGGAATGCTCTATGTGAACTGTACCTTTCCAAATAGTGGGTCTACGAGAAATAAGTCTCCCTCGTGGTCCCACTAGTGGGTCCATGAGAAAACAGCGATAATAACAGCGTCTTAAAATACGTAATTAGTACAAGCTTCGCTTAGAGTGGGACTACGCTTTGTCAATTTTTAGGTATTTAATGTATTGTATTATCTGTGGTATTACCAGGTTATTTACTGGTATTATACTTAATTTATTACACTTGCGCATGGACAAGATGGATTTTATTGTATGATAATTGATAAAGAAGACGCGTATTTTACGTACGCATTGGAACAAGTAAACCACTATACTGAATCAGGGTAACCAAAACCTATGTAGAGCATTAGCATTGAGAAAACATTAAAACAGTAGGTTATGCCATTCTTTCATTTCCTGTATCATTCCATTCAATACAACGAGCTCGTAGCTTCAAGAACAACGTGTCAATCAATAGACTCCGAATTATTTTTAGCGTAGGGACTACCGACACGATACCGCCGCGCCGCGCTGCTGTGCCCGCGACAGGTAGACGACCACGTATGCAGGCCGCAAGGGATCACCCACACACACGCGGTTGGCTGGACTAGACCTGTTGTTATTGATCAGCATTTATGGCCGTTGGGTGCCGGCAGTACAATGTTGCCCCTTCTCCCTTGCCCGTGGATACAGTAAGAATCTCCGCAAGATGGGGAGCAGCATCTTTCCGTGTATCAACATCCCGTACTGCGCTCGCAAACCGCCTGCCAAACGTGGCGAGTATGGCAACAACCTGTCCAGCAGTGGTCGTTGACACAGTCCTACGGTATTCCTATACATGTATTCCTCTTCAGATAGCTAAGTACTTCTTGGACGCTATTTAGTAAGCCAACGCCGTCTACGTTTATCCGTCTGTCACAGTCAGATTGAGGCATAGCCAACACCCCTAAGTTCATTTCATTATCCTTTTTACCTCCTCAAGATAATATGACAGACCGTACGATTTAATTTATAAAACTTAATTAAGATATTAAAGCAAATTATTATAGAGGAGTAATTTGCCCACCAGCAGGGCTAGCATGGCCGGAGATATTTTATCCACGGGGAGAGGACAAAATACTACTCCCCTCTGTCAATTCTGTCCACCCTCCGAGCATGGCGACATGGGTGGATAAACTATTCACGGTGAACAAACCAGGGGAAACGCTTGTCCACGTCTAATGTCAAAAAGTGATATAATTATCTTTCCCCCTGTTGCCGTGCTTTGGCAGGTGGATAAAATAATTGTATCCCTTGTCAGAGGAAATAATCGGTGGACAAAAGTTTTATCCCCAGCCCATGCTAGCCCTGCAGTAGTACCTAAAGCAGGCTAACAGAATGATGCTTAACCGTGTTAGCCAGTGGGAGTAATCCCTTTTGTCTGGCTTGTATCGAGGGGAGTTCGGTCGGGCGTAACGTCTAGTAAGCTGTAGGGCTAAAATTATGGGGTAAAATATTACTACCTACGTGTTCTACACGTGGATACAGCTCGTACGGGAGCCTTCTCTTGAATGCAAATCGCGATGAATCGAAATCGTTATCATACCAAACTAACCCTGAAAGAATAATTAATTTGTGGTAGGTACGTCCCATACAAAGCCGTGGGGCGCCGGCAGTAGAATGTTGCTCCTCCTCTCATGCCCGTGGATGCAGTAAGAGCCTGCTAAGGGATACCTCCGAAAGATGGGCAGCAGCGTCTTTTCATATATCAACATCCCATACTGCGCTCGCCAACCCGCCTGCCAAGCGTGGTGAGTATGGCAACTACCCCTCATAGAGACCCATGAGGGAGGCCTTGGTTCATTAGTGGACGTTTTATGGCTGAAATGATGATGAATGACGTCCCATACAGGTAAGGTGGGGGGGATGAACATTTTTTTTCTTGATTTTCCCATTGTGTGGTTCCCTACATAAATATAAAAATACATATTGAACGATTCCTCGTTGAATATGTATGTATTTTTAAACCATTTAGGGGTTGCGAAGACAATTTTTCAATTTAGGGTTCAGTTTGCGAAGTATTAAAGTTTTAAACTTTTGTCGAGCGTAAAAATAAATAATATCCCTCTAAAATCTAAATCTGAAAAAAACAAAAATGTAGTTTTAACCATAAACGTTCCTAGAGAAACTGTTAGGGGTAAGCTAGCTTTTTTAGTTTCAGAGAAAGTCGCCCAAATAAGTGATGCTGTTTCCAAAACATACCGGAACACTTTAAACCAAAAACAAATAATTCCTGTAATTTTGGTAAACGTAAAATATAACTGTATACACCAACTTCTAACAACAGGTCTACAGTTAACTACCGAACCCTACATAGCCCGTGGCCCGACACGCACCTCGCCTTATTTATTTAAAGTTAATATGTAAAGTTAACATTATCTTAATTATCATAATCTAGTCTAGTAAAAGCTGTATTACACTACACGACATTCAGGGCCCGGTAGTTAGGGCGCCCTAACTACCAAGCAAGGCTTGCCGGGTCCGACCGGTCGCTCTAACTCTTATTACACCACTCTTAGTTAGGGTGCAAGGGTCCCTGAATATCGTGTAATGTAATACAGGCTTAAGTTTGGTGAAGGGCAAAGTTATAATTAGGCTCAGGTACTTTGATACAGCGAGGAAGTTCTTTTGTAAGTTTGCGATCATCGCGCCGGCTTCGCGATTCATTTGACGTGAGGTCACTCAGATCTGACCTGCCGAGGTTATGGCAAGTTGTTTTACATTGACTTGTTATTCAAGTTAATCGGATCACGGATCGTGCGAAACCCAACTTGTCGCTTTTATGTCGTAATTCTATATTGCCTTTTCGTAACATGTTAGTAGGTATTCCAAATTGTTTTCCATGACATTCCCTATGTTGATAGCATTCAATGAAGAGTGTTAGGTTTAGGTTATATGTATGTTTAACATATTGATCGCGGCGCCGATCGTTAGCTGTTGTAAACTTTATGCTATCATCAAATTATATAGGTACATACAATTTTGTTTCAATGTTGCTAATTGGCAGTACAGTCAAAAGCATGTTTTGACGAGCTCTGTGGCGCAGCGCGCGAAGGTCCGCCTGCGACGCAAGGGGTTGCGGGTTCGATTCCCGCCTCGGGACAAATATCTGTAGGATCTGCAGATATTTGTTCAGGGTGTTTTTCTATCATCATCATATCAGCCCGTTGACACCCACTGCTGGGTATAGGCCTCCTCTTCAGCACGCCAACGTAAACGGTCCTGTGCAAGTCTCATCCACTGTCGTCCGGCAACCCTGGCCAGATCGTTTTTCTATATATAATAAAAATATCTATCTATGTAGTATAATGTATTAAGTATATCAGTCATCTAGTACCCATAACACAAGCTCTGCTTAGCTCGGGGCTAGATGATGCTGTGTGATTTGTCCAGCATTATTTATTTATTTATGTTTGTAAGCATCAAAGGAGCGAGCCACCTCAATGTGTTTGAAAACAAGCATTGTTACGGGGTAAAAATGCCATTTTGACCTTTGGTGACCTTTTGAGGTCACAATAACTCCGGCCCCTGTGACCCTACCAATCTCACCAAAATCAATCAGTACCCTACTCTCATTAAGACAGTGCTAACAAAAAAGGTTTCATGTAAATCGGTCAACGCGTTCGGTTGTAATCGTGTTATGCACAGACAGACAGACAGCGCTATGCATTATAGGGGGCTTGGCCCCCTAATAAATGTTTCTCTTTGTTTCAGAAAGGCAAATAGTTCCCTCTGTATAATCGATTAGAAAAATACTAACTTGTCTACTTATCCTAAAGAGGAAAGATTTGATTGTTTGTTTGTATGCATTGAATAGGGTCCGAAACTACTGGACTGATTAGAAAAATTCTTTCACCATAAGAATGCTACATTATCCCTAAGTAACATAGGCTATATTTTATTCCCGTATTCCCACACGAACGGGAACTACGCGGGTGAAATATGGGATTATCGGGTATTTATCGCGTAATTACCTTTATTTTATTCCCGACGAAAATAAAGGTAATTACGCGATAAATACCCGATAATCCCATATTTTAATAATGTGTTGTGATCGCGAAAGTTTAAAAAAGAGACTACGCGGGTGAAACCGCGGAGTGCAATAAAAATAACACAAAGCATTTTTAAAAATATGCTAATAAGGTTTTTTTATAAGACGATTTAGCCTACACATCTAGTATTCCCTTACTCAAAGCTAACAGGCTAGACCGTCGTCAGACGAGAGGTCGTTGCCGTTGCTACCAAGTGCGAGTACATACGCAATATTTATAGGCATTGCCCTTGCGAAGGACGTGCCGACCTAAGTGTTTGACCGATCTCTATTTGCTGGTGAATGCGTCATTTTCTGAGGGCACAGAGCGGTTCAGCAATATTTCCATAAATAAATAATTATGTTTAAACAGTAACAGATAGTAATGAGAGAAACAATGGTCCTAGGTGAGAGTGTCATTTGTTTAGCTGTTATATGTATATCTTCAACAAGCATTTGTACAGAGGTACCAGAAAAGGAGGCGAAGGTTTCCGAAAAATGCCATTTTTGATCTTTTGAGGTCACAATAACTCCGGTCTCTATGACCCTAGGATCACCAAAATCAATCAGTACCCTTCTCTCATTAAGACAGTGCTAACAAAAAAAAGGTTTCATGTAAATCGGTCAAAGCGTACGGTTGTAATCGTGTCATGCAGACACAGACAGACAGCGCTACCTAAATTATCGAGTCACCTTTATCGACACCACAGGTACCTACGTAATCCATTGTGTAATCTATTTTAGCACTGGCCCATAAAATACCTGACAGTCAACATGCAACCTACTTCATAATAAGTTACCTACGGTACCTACTATCAGAAGATATGGTTCCTGGTAACTTACCACTGAAAATTAGTTTGATTGGATTGTAAACTATCCAGCGGAAGATCAATAAAACTGCAAGCTTTTACGTATTTTTATATCTTCCGACAACTATTTATTAAATAGTACATCGCCTTCGTCGTTGACTGTACAATACAGTTACGATCACATTCGTAATTCAATCAAACTTATCGTGATGGAATTTGTGTTACATAACTGCTTTTTCATTATTTCCTTTGATAAGAAAACGTTAAAAAATACGACTTTACTCCACTTAATACAGTATCAAATACTTTATTTTTATTTAAAACTTCTAAAGACTAGAATATTACTTAGACCTAGCTTTTAAAGTTTAGGTATAAATGAATTGTTTCAAAAATAAACAACTTACCATCCAGGTGTCATGTGAATACTTACTTTCTACATTTACTTATGACGGGAAGTCCAAGGAGGCACAATGCATCACCTTTTTTTGCTTATATTATTTGTGGCAGTATGGTTGTATAGGACCACTTTGTGGCTGTTAAAAACATCCCTCGTGTCCCATGGACCTAGGCTATTACCATAGTTATAACACACTCATCTAGGTACTCTTACCCATAGGTTTTCTAATGGACTCTGAAACTTTAAAAATGTAGGAGATTAAAGCTCACAACTTGTCTAAGACAATCAAATAAATAGGTTTTCAGTTATGTGAGAATTTTGATTAGAAGGCCTGACTTGCCAAAAATAATAATGAATAATTAATCCCAGGAAAAAACAATTACAAGAGCTATAAATTTCGAGGTAACATAAACAGATAAAAACGTTATTTCAGTCTCACTACGCAACATGCAATACTGAAGCAATCCCACACAGCGACCTGCCGCAGCGGACATACACAATACAATATGTTATTGAAACACTACTGCCACAAAAAATACTATATATAATACTTAGATAAGGACATTGACAGGGTGGGACCAGTATATAGAAAATAAAAAAATAAGAGAAATATACAATAAATTCTATTTAAACATGAAATTTATTAAAGATTAAAAACATACAGAGGTTTGTTTTACACAAAATAAAAATATATCTGGAGGGTTTATTTGGCGAGCCGGGCGCGCGGGCGAGCCCCGTCCCGGCCGCGGAATACATATGCGACAGGTCATACATAGTCCATAATATAATACCATATCATAGGATAAGATCGGGTACACATATATGATACTGTCAAGCCAACTAAACTCACAAAATATAGTCATGTCGCGCTCCGGCGAGTATAAAACTATGTTAAATCTTACAAAAATACTTATGTGACTAATCTGAAATGCACAAACGAGCAGGTCCTCCTCCTCGACTACAAAAATATTGAGATTGGAATGAAATCTTTAAGTTTCCGGCAGGACGATCACACATGACGGCGTTCACAACGTCCGCACTCGCGCTAGGCGCTCCTCTTCTGCGTCTTAAAGCTAACCGATAGAACCTGTCCGTTGAGCGCGTAGCCGTTCAGGGCCTGGATCGCCATCGCCGCCTCGTCGTACTCACGCATGTTCACGAAGGCGAAGCCCTTGTTCTTCTTGGTCTCCGGGTCCTTGATCACCTTGATGGAGTCGATGGCGCCGTAGGGCCCGAACAGCTGCCACAGCGCCAGCTCCTCCGTGTCCTCGCCGATGTTGTACACGTACACCGTGGTCTGGTGCGAGGGCGCCGCGCCCAGCAGCGGCACGGGGCTGGAGGGCGCGCCCAGCAGCGGCAGCGGCGCGTGGTTGCTGGCCGCCATGGGGTTGAAGCGCTGCTGGCCCTTGTTGATGAAGGGCAGCGCCTTGCCGGGCGACGGCAGCAGCGGCGGCGGCGAGCCCTGCGAGTAGGGCGGCGCGAAGGCCTGGCGCGCGCCGAACGCGGCCGACAGCGCGCCGTTGAAGGGCGCCGGCGAGGCGCCGTTGAACACGCCGCCGCCGTTGTAGGGCAGCGGCGCGGCGGGCGGGCCGGCGCGCGCCACGGGCCGCGGCGCGTTCTTGTTGCAGTTGGGCTTGTTGGCGAACTTGACGACGATGGGCCCGGCGGCCGGCAGCGGCGTCTGTCCGTTCAGGGTGTTGATGGCCTCCTCCGCCTGCGGCCGCGTCTCGTAGCACACGAAGCCGATGCCCTGGCTGACGCGCGAGTTGGTGATGGTGCCGTACTGCGCGAACAGCGCGTTGAGGCGCTCCAGCGTCATGTCGGGCGGCAGGTTGCTGATGTACAGGTTGCTCTCGGTGTCGGGCTTGTGCGAGGCCTTGTTCTCGGGGTTCAGCAGCGCGAAGGACACCTTGAGCGTCTTGCCCTGCATGAGCAGCCCGTTGAAGGCGGCGCGAGCCTTCTCCGCGTCCTCGTGCCGCTCGTACTCCACAAAGCCGTAGCCGCGGTTGGCGATGAGCTTGCAGCTCTCGATCTTGCCCATGGCCGAGAACAGCGCGTACATCATGTCACGCGTCATCAGCTCCGGTATGTAGTTGACCATGAGTTTGGTCGGTGACACATTGTTGATGGCGTCTCCGCCGCCGCCATTCTCCATTTCGTTCTTTATCATTGTCCTACCGTTGGAAACTACGCCACTACGGACCGAGAACTCATGGAACGCGCACTATGAGCGGCCGTTTACTTCATTTGGCCCGAGAAAAAGAACAAAGAAGGAACACAAAAAGATAAAGTCACACGAAAAACGCCAACGAGTAACGACGCCGGTTCACAATCACAAGTTCATCGTCCGTCGCCGAGACGGGATGTTTTCGGAATGTTACCAGGATCCGGACTTATTTTGATGGCTACGGTTATAGCTTTTCGGTTGTTAGACACATTTCACTTCACCTAACTCTGTTACTTGTCCGACTTATTAGTTATTTAATTATTTTTGCACGTGTTGACCGTACAACCAGCTGTCAACTTGAAAATAATAATTTCGAATTTTGTGAGCGTGGCATAGGCATATTTTGGTGTTTTGTCTATGGAGATGGGATACATTGATTGATGATTCATTGATATGCGTTCAAGATTTTTGTTTATTGTTCTTTTGAAAAAGTTCCAGATTATTACAATTTTAGAGAATACAATCTATTCCAAGAAATATTTGCTTAGTAACATGTTGTCGTCATTTGTAATACAACAAGTAATACCAAATAACCGAAACATTTCCGAAAAAAAATTGAATCCAATTTATTACAAATTTGATATGGCAATACAGCTGGTCGGTTCTGAGAATGTCAATGTCGCCACCTTGTCAAACAGCTGATTCCATGTGATTGGTGGACGTGTATTGGATGGACTTGTTTTTGTCATGTCTCTTTCACTCCACACTTGAAACTATATATTCAGACTACTCTGTCGCCAATCACCTCACTGTGCTCACTGCCCACTGGTGATGAATAACATCGCGTTTTCCTATTATTTTTCTTTGATCAAGATTTTCATCTAAATTTTCGAGCGAAAAAACAAAAAGAATAAGTAGTCAAAGATGTTTATCACTAATGTTTTGCTGAAAAAAGTCAAGAGCAAGTAAGAAAATAATCCATAAAATATGAATATTTTTTATGGTTTGTATGGTTGGATACTGTGTAAAATCTTATGGACATATATTTCCAGAAATGTTATGGTTCTTATGGAAAGTGTGGTATCAGGACATCAATGTACAAGAATAAGGGAGCGGCTTGCTGATAAACTAGAGCTTAAATTATTCGACCCTTACAGTAAGTATATTTCTAACCTCAAATTTAGGGGGCAAAGCCCCTAATATGCATAGTGCTGTCTGTCTGTCTGTGTATGAGACGATTACATATAACCGAACGCGTTGACCTACATGAAACCTTTTTTGTTAGCACTGTCTTAATGAGAGAAGGGTACTTTTGGTCACAGGGACCAGAGTTATTGTGACCTCAAAAGTCACAGAAAAAATAAGTCTTGAAATGGCCGAAAACGTCCAAAACCCTAAAATGCCATTTTTGATCTAGTGTTGGTGACCTTTTGAGGCCTTTGTCTCATTTTCTGGTACCATTGTACCAATGCTTGTTTAAATTAATAACACTGGAAGATTCATAGCAATATGAACCCGATTACATCTCAGATAATCTGTAGCTAATATTATTCTCACGATTTATATTCATAGCAAATTTCTTACTAACTGGGCATCCATGGATTAGGTGGTGGTGACCTACTAGCAAAATATACTTTGTTGCTTTGAACATTGACTCCTCTTGTGTTCTTGTATAAGTGTATTTATTATTGTCAGTTATAACATATAATAGTGCTGTGGGGTGCCAGCAGTACAATGTTGCCCCTCCTCTCTTGCCCGTGGATGCAGTAAGAGCCTGCCAATGGATACCTCCTGAAGATGGGCAGCAGCGTCTTTCTGTGTCTCAACATCCCATACTGTGCTTGCCAAACTGCATGCCAAGTGCGGTGAGTATGGCAACAACCCCTCATGGTCAATACTTGGAGATCAATAAGGGAGGCCTATGTCCAGCAGTGGGTGTGGGTGGATAGCTGTTGTATGACTGACATGACGATAACTAATCTATTGATCTATAAACAATAATATCTAGTAGTATAATGTATTAAACAAGCACAACATCCATTTAGGAAGTATTAAGCATTCAGTGCTGACAAACCTCAACTTCAAATACTGCTGAGAAAAGTTTCACACAATCTTGAAGAAATGGTGGTTGAGATCAGTGTCCCATGATGATACCCGCTGTCATTTGTAGGTCTTGTCTTATTAAGCACTTAGCATTGACAGTAAGGGAATGTGAGTGCACAGTAAGTCAACTTGTTTAAACCTGAGAATGCTGTGTTCCTTAATTCCATTGCTCCTAGACAAATTTAGAACTTGCTCTTCTGTACTTCTTTATAATATATTAAAATAATAAATAAATTCTAATTTTAGGGACTATCCATTTTTGTCACATGTTAATGGGGGGTGTGCTGTGGGGTGCCAACTGTAGAATTTTGCATCTGCTCTCTTACCCACAGTTGCAGTAAGAATCTGCCTAGGGATACCTCCGAAAGATAAAAGAAAGCGGCAGCGTCTTTCCGTGTATGAACATTCCGTACTGCAGTTGCTAACCCGCCTACCAAGCGAGGCGAGTATGGCAATAATCCCTTCATGATCTAGGAGATCCAAGAGAGGCCTGCGTCCACCAGCAATGGACGTGGACAATAGTCCTACGGCGGTGACGATGGATGGAGAGGGGGTCGACTTTAGTGTGACATTGTGTGAAAAGGGGTGGGTCCTAAAACTCGCCATATTTCATTTTGGAACTGCTGTTTTAATTTCATAATTTCTACATGTAATTTCAAAATATGTGACGTTACACTAGGGAGTTGGGATCTCACAAATGTGACCAACAAGAAGGGGGTAAAAACTCCCTTTCAAATTTCGTACCTTTGTCCAGATATTTTCTGTCGAGTCTTTCTTTCGATACAGAATCCATGATAGAAAATTAAATAAATAAATAAGACACAGCATCATCTAGCCCAAGCTAAGCAGAGCTCGTGTTATGGGTACTAGATGACTGATATACTTTAATACATTATGCTACAAAGATAGATTTTATTTAATAAATAGAAAAACATCTAGAACACCATCAACAAATATCTGCAGATCATACAGATATTTGTCCCGAAACCTCTTGCATTGCAGGCGGACCTGTTCATTCATCAATGTATCTTTGTTCCAGTTCAAACTGAGAGTCTATACAAGGAAAGGAAAAAGATTCGCAGCATGAAATCCAAGTAAATATATTTAATTATATGTACCTATAATGTAGATTAGGTTAAATAACACACACTATTTATGTTTAATTAGTATAATTTAGTTATTGTAATAAAACAATAAACAACTCTTTGGATACAATTGCCTTTTCTATTTCCTATAGGACAATGGTCAAATTATTAAAAAGAATATATTTTGTAAATAACAATTATAGTATTTGCTCAAGAAATGTACCTAATTGTCAAAGTGCTAATTTGAAACTATGCACTAAAACAATTCACATTAAATAATTTCATATGATTGTTAAATAATATATTTTCATTTAATATAGTTAGATAGATATTTATATAATAGGGGTTAAAATATGAAATTGCCGTTTTATTGTAATAGGTAATTCGAATTGACATAGAACTCATGGTCTGAGATTTTTGAGTGAAACTTTTTTCACATAGATCACCAGAGTTCTATCGCAAACGCCTTCCTATTAGATGGCAGCAATGATAGATTAATAATGGTAATTATTTTGAATAAATAAATATTATAAATTTAAAAAAAGAACAATTAAATTTTTTCCTCACAAATCGGCAATTTCATACTTTAACCCCTAATATTTTTTGGCATAGTTACTATTAACATAGTTGCAGACCATTGCCCTCCCTTTATTAAGTATGGGATATTTATTAATGTTTGCTACAAACTTCTTAGGAACATGTCTAAATAATTTTCCGTATAATGAGTTTAGAATATATGCTTTACTTTTCCAATCAACATTCTTATACTAAACTGTTATTATTACTGTATATAATAAAGACATAAAGTAGGATATTTGCCGCCAATATGTGCCTTAATAATTCAGAAATAAGTGCCAAGTGCAAGAAAAGAAGAATTTGTTATTAACATTAACAATACTAGTAAAAATTACAACATAACATCTAACTGCGTTCAATTATTCGTAATCACAATATGCATAGAATGGGACCGTCCAATAGGCCAATTCAAGGATTACCGTCATATCACATTCCATTATCATTTCGTTACATATCAACATAGTATATACTTTTGGTTATGATGAAAATATAATTGAATAATTTAATTATTCCACATTCAAGTTCCAATAATATAAAAAATTTAATTGATTCAGTAACTTTAATAAATGTTAATGAATATACCTACTTATGTTATAAATATTCACATCTACATTTTATTCTCACTATATTTTTTATCAATTTTCTTGATTCAATATTGGATACAATTACCTAAATAGGTAGCACTACGAAAAATATTCCTTCTGATTAATTAAAATGGAAAAGCTACCCTGAGGTGATGTGGTAGGTACAGTAAACCTATCATCATGATGACATGAATCTACTTTTTTTTGTTAAATAATATTATGTTGAATAATATGCACTCTTAAACTATTTCCAAAGAGGTGTAGAATTCATATTATATCATTTTAATAATAATTTTTATTCTTCTAAAATATTCGAGATAATATACTTAAGAAGACATTTCCAGTAGACCTATCCTACATTATAAACTACGCAATGCTCCCTAATACTGTGAAAAGAATGGTTTATAAATAAATTATATAAATTGACTAGATGCAATCGACCTATGATAATCTTATTACTTAAATTCAAACTTCTGAAGTTTTCTGTAGAAGATCAGTTGACCTACATACGTTTTCATTAAGATTACATTTTTATGAAATATAAATAAAGCGATTAAATAAGAGATTTGGTCCGCTAGAAGAGATATATCCAGAAAATATGCGGAATGGTTTTAAACATATAATTGAAGAATTATGTATAAAATAACAGGGCCATCTAGTCCCCACTAAGCTTGTACTCTAAAACCAGATGGCTAGTATAATACATATATATACATATATTAACTATGAAGATATAAAGAAAAATGTATTAAGATAAATTAACTCACAAACTATAACTTACATATAATAATAAATTACTTTTTGGTTATATTAATATAATTATATGGTAACACTAATTACTCTTATTCATACTATTATGAAATAAATTAAATTACCTACATAAAATAGGTAAGTATTGTAAAACGTCCTAACTATGAATTAAGACACAAATTGTAGATGTAATTTTTACACAAAATTTAAGCACAAAAACATGTTTAAGTTATTATAATGATATTGCATATTTACCCGATTGATATTGTACTTAATAGGTGTGGTGATGTCTATTTGGCTATTAGTTATATTAAATAGTTCTTACATCAAATACTTATAATATCTTAATGAACTAATGAATTTAAAAATGTGCTAACAGGTATATAATATTGACTTATCAAAGAGACCCAAAAATACTCGTAGTCAAGAAATTAAACATTAACAGTAGTCAGCACAAAGACAAATTGTTCTTATATAATAAATGGGTAAGTAGGTATTCGAAAGTAACTAGATGATATAACATCCATAGACATCAAATTAAATAACTATTAAAAAAATATATTACTACATTATGTATATCATTGAATAATATAATATTATAATGAAATTCGATATAAATTTAGAAAGGCCGAAATGCATTTATTGAAATTTTGTCGTTCCAATTATATTTATTATATTATATATATATTATATAATAATTATTCGTTTATATAATATATATATATTCCAAAACCATCAAGCAAGATAATATTTTGGCAACTATCAAATGTACTACTAAAGAACATTTAAGTCAAGTCATACTATAAATATTATGCTACTATTTGGCCCAGCATCATCGCGATTTTCAATAAAAAAAAACATTCATCATGTTCACTTTTGGTAAATGTACATTTTATTAATATCTACTTATTTACTACTCAATTCCTAAAACATCAATATAATTAAGAAAGACACATTCAGTAGAGTAAAAGTTACTGAAGAACAATGTAAGAGATTAAAATACATAAGGTACCTTACAGTTAATAAGTCAATTCACTATTTTCTCTAATATTTTATATCTGTATTTATTTAAACAAGTACATATTCTAAAAGATTTATATCTTTAACGCCAGCACTTTATAGCCATTATTCGACGCTGTAGAATTCGCATACTGTTACCTTTCCCGCGTATATTAACTATGATGACTTAATAATAATGAATCACTTAATTAATATTTACCTAATTACCGGTATGTCCCATCGACGTTTTTAGCCTAGCGGTATCTGTTTGTTTAATGCTATTATTTATTACAGCCAAAGAAAAAAAGGTAAACACAATAATTGAATTTTTAATGCTATGAAAACATTATTTTTCACATTAAAGGTGTGTGGTGTATTATAATATGTGTACTAAGCCAAAAGGGGCTGATTCTGACCACCCCAAAGAACAACTTTAGTTCTACGAACTTTTTCGGTGATTTTCATTCAAGACCACGCAAATTTTAATTTCAATCAGCTGATTATACGACAATGATAACCAGCTGATTCTTGACAGGGTCATTATTGACCTCCGCAAAACGTTGCCGTATATTTTTTTTATTAAAATGTAAAACAGAAAATTAAAACTCAATTATGACCTCAGGTTCAGGTAATGTGTATACAACACACCAACTAGTAAAATTGTACATAAAACTAACAAAAAAAAAACGAATTATCGATTTTTTCCCCTTGAAAAACTATGTTTTCATGGACTGAAACACCCCCTTTCGGGTAAGTACACTTATTATATTACATCCTGTATAGTACTTGTAACCTATAAAGTAACCGGGTATTTTATGCCGAGTTCTTTTTATTTTAGCCGATTTTTCGACTGGATTAAACCAGGCATGGTGACTGTAAGACAGAAGCATCTTCCCGTGCTGTGTGATTTAGTAATTAATTGCACAGTCGGCATTAAAACATTAGGTAGGTACCTACTTATTAAAACAGCGTCAATATGAAAACGTCATAATTATGTATTCTTGACGCTTCATACTAACTGTCATAATGGATACAGGATACAATACATCTGCAAACGTAAGAAGAATTTATAAATTAACTTGACACTGGCGGATTTGTGTAAAACTAAAGACAAAAAGACAAGACAAGGATTTCCTAGTATGTGAAATTATCAACACAATGATCCAGGCAATGATAGTTGATAGGTCCTCTTCCACCTTTGGCCGAGTTTACTTAAAGTCTTACACTAAGAGATCACTACAACTCACTTTTCAAGTCGATTGCGCCACGTAAGCAACGCGAACTGACACTTCACGACAATTGCTCCAGCAGTGGCGCAATGTCGGGGTACTTTCATGCAAAGAACTCCGTTTTACTTGTCATGTCGAATTCGGACTCCTCCATCTTGTACATCTCGATCAGCTGGAAGTGATAAATGATAATACTTTTAGAATAACCCCCTTTTTTATCAGAATTGAAGAAACAGCAAAAAAACAGTTTATACTCGTATATATTAATAATGGTGGTAATTTTACTCAGCACCATCTAAAAACTCAAAGTAAGCAAAGCTTGTTATATGGGTATCAAATGGTTGATGCAGTAGAATGTTGCCCGTCTTTTCTTCGTGGATGCATTAAGAATCTACTAAAGGATATCTCCGGAAGATGGGCAGTGCACGCTAGTGTATTAACATCTTGTACAGCGCTCGCCAATCCGCCTTCCAAGCGTGGCGAGTATGGCAACAAACCCCTCATGGTTTTGGAGATCCATGATAGTCTATGTCCAACAGTGGACGTGGACAGTAGTCCTAAGGCTGAGATGATAAGACCGCGCCGTTTTGTGTCCACACGAAATGAGACAGCTCGCTCATTTGGAATCAGTGTGGCTCTAAACAAGTGTGCGTGCGTCGGCATTATTGTTAACACACATGTAAAGACAACGCCACAGTTTTAATATCAGGGTACCTACATTCTAACGATTAAAACTTTGATAATGCCATGTTATAAGTTTCCTATTAAACTTTTTTGATCTTACATTGTCAATGTCTTTGGAGAGCTCCTCCATCTGTTTGTCGTGGGATACCTTCAGCTTCTCTTTCTCGCGGTTCTGCTTGATCGTCTGGGTCTGGAACAGACGATGGATGTCGCATTTTACTTCAATCGACATTTTACTAATTTTACTTCAATTGATTTATGGAATGCGAGTTTGAGGCAAAGGCCTCCCCCAGTGGCGGATTTACAAATTTGCCCCTAGTAGGCTATTACATTTTTATTAGTTTTTAAAATAGGTACAGGATTTTATTTGAATAACTAGTGTGTACCTACGGACTGGATTTAGATTATCTTCATGCCATGCATACCTTTTTAAACTAATAATATGTTAACAAATCGCGAAAGTTTAACAAGTTCTATTACATTTTTGCTGCCCCTACTGACTTAAGCATTTAGAAACAATTAAATCGCAACTTTATGATTTGTGCTCTATCGTCCTTATCACATCAGCTCTTTTATGTTACACTTATTAATCATTATACACTCTTCCGACCCGGGTCGGAAGGGGTCGGAGCGGGTCGGCTCAAAATATAGGAAAAGGCCTTGACCGGCGCTCGACCCGCCGCCGGCGGGTCGTGCAGCATGTAATCATAATTAAGTCTAATTATGTAACTGGAAACCTGATTTGCAACGTTTGTTATTACGAAATAAATTTATCTTTATGATGGCACAGAACCCTCGGGGCGCGGTACCTTCGCGCTTGGCCGGTTTTATTTTTATTTTGAATAAGTCATTACTCATTACCTTGCGCTCGTCCATGAACTTCTTGGTATTGTTCTGTTTCTTCTCCCTCAGGCGGCGGTCCTTCTCCTGCTTGGTCTTAAGGGTCTTGTCGTTGGCGACCTCTTTGCTGGTCTCCAGGGAGATTTTGGTCTGGCGGGCGTTCATATCTTTTAGCTCTCTGAAAGATTATTACATAATTAAAATCAAAATTCTATTTGGTCCGTCAGTTAGATAATACGAATATGACACGTATTGTTTGTTTTTAAAATGAATGAAACAATGCGGAAATAAAGCGCTTTGAAGTTTAGGAGTGGGGGTTTTATGATTAAATAAATGAATAGACCTAAATCATAACGTCTAAACTCTCTTGATGTTTCTACTAAACAGTTAGCGGATTCAGTTGTTTAAATTGCGTCTGCTGCGTGGTCTCCATCACCATTATCGAGACCAGCCTCATCTACTTCATCACGTTTTACCTCTCTTGCTGTTTCTACACAGTTAACTATCTCATCATCTACGTTGTCATCATCCACCTCATGTGTTTCGCCTCCAGTTGTTTGAACTGCACCTACTGCCTCCATTATAATTATCAAGACCTACATCCTCATGTACTTCATTCACGTCTATACAGCAAACTATATCACCATCTACGTTGTCAACACCTACCTCTCGTGCTTCGCTTCCAGTTGTTTGAACTGCGCCTGCTGCGTGGTCTCCATCATCTTCTTGAGCAGTTCCCGCTGCTCGTTGAGCCGCGTGCGCGCGGAGCTCCACTCCTCCAGCCGGTGCTTCGCCACCACCTCGCTCCAGGCGGCGGTGTGCTCGGACACTAGCTTGCGGAAGCCTGCGTCGTTGCTTAGCTGGTCCTTGCTGTTAGAGGATTGAGAGTTGATAGAAGAGTTGATTCTGGTAAATGAAGCTAACGGAACGCTATTAATACTACGCGGTATTTTGAGAATTAAACCTCAGGCACCTGAGATAGTCGGCATTGCATAGGCATCATAACGGTCGACCATAGTTTTTGAATAGTAAAACCACAGAAAAGACCTTTTAATTATGTAATTCAGTGAGTAAATATCATAACGGTCGACCATAGTTTTTGAATAGTAAAACCACAGAAAAGACCTTTTAATTATGTAATTCTGTGAGTAAATCTATTTAAACTGAGCACGTGATCGAGCACTAATCGCAGGCCACACCGCCAGCAGCGAACTACCGAGAAATAGAAACAGAAAATAGGCATATGTCCAGCAGTGGACGTTGTAATAATTCTAGATTAGATGTAACGTTTTGGAATTTTTTAAAGATAGTGTACTTTTCATGCCGTGTGGCAGTAGAATGTTACCCCTCCTCTCATGCCCGTGGATGCAGTAATAGCCTGCTAAGGGATACCTACGAAAGATGGGCAGCAGCATCTTTCCGTGTCTCACCAACCCCTGGCGGGTTGGTGGGACACGGAAAGATGCCAAGCGTGGCGACTACCCCTCATATAGATCCATGAGAGAAGCCTGTGTTCAGCAGTGGACGTTTCACGGCTGAAATGATGATAATCGTGATAGGTACTTACTTCTTTCCCTTGATCATCTTCTCCAAGGCCGAGCACTGCGACTTCTGCAGCGCCACCTTCTCCTTGGCGTGGCGTTTGCGCATCGTCTCCAGCTCCTTCTGCTGCTTGCGGCCTGTCTTCACGAAGCCTTTCTCCTGGCGCAGGGACTCCACTGTGATCGGCTCGAAGACTAAAGGCTCTGTTGAGAGATGATAATAATAATATAATATTTATTTTAGTCTACAAATACCATACAAAGACCATATACTAAATACCTTAGAGACTAAGACGAGACATAATGATTAAGTTACAGATATGTATGTTTAAAGTAGTTCTTTAGGGTGTTTTCTGTAGGTATAGTGTTGTTGTTATTTCAATTAGTTTTTACATTGTGTTACTGTAATTTGGACTTAACTTTGCCTTATTTTTATTCGTTTATTTAATCATGTGCGCGAGTGTGAAAAACTTATAAGTACTCTAGCAACCACCTGGTAACCTGGTCCCATAACACAAGCTCTGCTTACTTTGTAACTAGTTGCCATAAGACATTTATCACAGCTTATAAAAAAGCAATAAATTATGGATCTAGTAAAAGTTTTAACTCTCAGCTGGTAGATCCTTTTTGAGCGAGAATGATGAATTCCAACTTGAAAAGGAAAGAAATACGATGACGGATTCTAAATTCAAAAATGTTTATTTATTCTATTTTATTACATGTCGATGGCGCTTAATGATAAATCCTACATACCCCACCTAAGGAAACCCGTACAGAAAGATTTAAAGCTAGAGATTCATGACTACCTTCCAAACGAGGAAAGCGATATTCGAACTGAAAAGAGGGTGGTGTCATTGCGATAGCGCGTTTGAAAAACCATACATACCCACATCGTCAAAGGAAACCATTACAGCACGTTTTGTACCCATGTTTATGACATTAGAGGTTGAATAGGGAACACAACCGCAGACGCACAGGTCGGTTCAAATCCAACGGCTAACTGGAGTGTTAATGAATCTGGAGCAACTCAATCCATGAGAGTAATAACGTGAATTACGGAAACATTCACGGGCTATGTTAGAGGCGGTAGCGGTTTGAACACAGTTAATTTATTTATGGATGTCCAACAAAGATATTACAAAAAAATAAGATGTAGATGCATTTTATAAACGATAAACATAAAGCGACGTCTATTTAATAATATCAAAATAAATAAACATGACTTTTGTATGAAACCGTATGCGTACATGCCGCGACTCAGAATTTAAAATATACGCTCGTTTGGGCTTAGAGATATGTATATTAAAAAATTCATTAAATAATTTTACCGTCGATAAAACAACTACCTACTTTTGAACTTGGCCATGCTTGGTGTTTGCCCTTGTAAGTAGCCTTGTAAGGTCCGTAGTTGAAACTATATGTGTCTCTCTGACTTATAAAAAAAAATACTTAAAAGATGCAAGTTTTATGACGATAGATATCTTATATTTGTGTAAACATCGTCCCTACCAAACTATTAGAGACTTAGGCCGCTGCCACTGAAAACCAGCGCTCCAGCCACCCTTGTGCTGATGTAGCTAATGTTGCGAGGTCAAACATCTTGTATACTTCTTACTTTGAAATAGCTATGTACTTACAACAAAATACTTACACTATTCATTCATCTACTACGAGTCAATCTAATCGCCCACGCTCATGTTTGAACCAAACCACAAGCATCCAAAAATATCAGAGCCAGATAAACATTCCAGGATTTATAATGACTGCTCGCGGAAACAAGGTGCGTCTGAGTTTATGATGGATAGCGATCGCGGCAGTGATGCCAACTCGAAAATACGGGAGATATCTTAGTTTAAATAACGCTGGACATTTTACACAGCACCTCTAGCCTCAAAGTAAGCGGAGCTTTTGTTATAGGTGCCGGATGATTGATAGAATACAATTTTTTTTAATTAATGCAATACTTTTAGATTTGACTACTTTCATCAATAAACAATACTAAGTGAGCAAGCAAATTTTAAGTACTATTGAAGTTTGTTTACATTTTGGTCATATCGAATTTGGCTGTAGTACCACAGATTACAAAAACGTAGTATAGGTATAGGTACCTACTAGTTTCGAAAGTTATTTCGTAAACCATAGAGTGAAGCTAAGAAACAGCATAAAACCTAGATCACCAGGTATATTATACATAACATACCTTCCTTCTTCTCCTCAACGACTAGACGACGAGGTAGGCATATGACGAGAGAAGCAGAAGGCCGCCCTGATGTTAAACGGTAACAGCTGCCTATTACTGCCGCGGGGTGCCGGCTGTAGAATGTTGCCCCTCCTTTCTTGCCCGTGGATGCAGTAAGAATCTGCTAAGGGATGCCTTCGGAAGATGGGCAGCAGCGTCTTCCGCGTCTTTATCACCCTATACTGCGCTCGCCAACCCGCCTGCCAAGCGTGGCGAGTATGGCAACAACCCCTTAAAATTACCAACTTGATTCATTTTAAGGCGCTACTCACGCTTGACCAAAAACATTTTAATGCCAAAATATTTTTCTCCAAAAAGGAGCATGTTTCAAAAGAAACTGCACCTGTATATCCTCTGGTTATGGGCGCCCCCGTACTGTCCCAGTTAAAACACTGTAGGTATACAACATACCTTTTCATTTCTCATACTCGGAAAGTTGATAAGTTTGTTTTGATCTGATTATTGGGTGGAAAATGCTGCTTCCCTTCATAGGGAGGGAAAATCTCATACAAATTACTTCCCACCTAAGGGCCGGAATGAATTTTAAAAATAGAACTGCTGTCAGCTATGAAGAGTTTTATGTAACATGTGACTTTCTAAACAGCCAGTGTGAACTTAGCGCAAACTTCTTTGAGCGGAATAAGCCGCAACAATTACGCGGTGAGTTCCATATTTAAAATTTAAAAAGTCGACATAAATTGGCGGGATAGTAATCTGTTATGTATCTGTGACGGAATTCAAAAAAATAGGTCCTAATTTGACAATTAATTTTATATAGGTAAGTATAGATAAGTATAAATACCTCGGGAATTGATTATTTCGACCCTCGGTTAACAATCTACTATTCCTCTTCTGTTCAATTTGCACCTTTGTCTTTGCGTTTCTTAGAACTACGCGCTGGTCTGACAGAGCTGACTGGAAGACCACTAGCTGCATACTACGTACCTTCTTTCTTCTCTTCAATCTGCACCTTCTTCTCGCCGCCGCCCTCCTCGATACCCAGCTTGTTCATGTTGTCTGTCCGTTCCTTAGCGGCGCCCATGAACGCGCGGGGGTCCGATAGAGCTGCCATGAAGTCTGTTGAAGAAAATTTGTATCAGTAAAGACTCGCGATAGAACTGCTATGAAGTCTGTTAAAGAACACTTGGATGAGTAAAGGTACCTGCATCGTTTATAGTATGTTTAAAGTTGTCGGGTGTAGCTTGGTTCATCCGTGATAAATAGAAATTATGCCATCTTGCAATATTCAAAGCCAAACTATCCAATATCCTTGCGGAAATGAAAATTTGATTTTAGTATAAAATATTTATTAAAGATATTATTCTTACATCCCTTTACAATTCGACGATGCTTTTGCTGATAATATTAATAACTAGCTGACCCGGTGCCCACTTCGTTGGGCGGTAATTTATAGCCTTATGTTATGTATGACACTCACAAATACTTGGCTATCTATTAGTAAAAGAATTTTGAAAATCGGTTCAGTAGATCCAGAGATTACCCCCTACAACCTCACAAACTCACAAACTTTACCTCTTTATAATATTAGTATAGATTAGGATGTTCTATTCTGTATTGTAAATTTTTGTTTTTATTATTTATTGTATACAAATTTCAAAATTAATATTAAGTTACATAAGTAGGCTTAAATTTATTTTTATTTTAAACTGACTTGTCCAAGAACATGTAACTTGTCAAAGGATGAAAATAAAATAAGCGTAATATTACATACTTACACTAAACTTGTAATAACGAATAGGAGTGAAATAATTAGCTTTTTGCTTCTCTCTGGGAAGTTATCCTCGATCCGGTGCGAAATGTGCAGTAAGAATCTGTTAGGGGATGCCTACCTCCGGAAGATGGGCAGCAGCGTCTTTCCGTGTATCAACATCCGTACTGCTCGCCAACCCGTCTATGCGAAACCTGCTTAGGATCCATAGGGGAGGCCTATGTCCAGCAGTGAACGTCCTACGGTTGAGATGATGATGATGATGACCTACCTTCCAATCCATCCGGCACATAGATCTTGAGCTACTTCTACATAGGAAAGTGCAAAACACAATATCCCAACGTCAGTTCAGATCTGTTGTCCCCTGTTGTCACCAGGGTTCAAAAAGAGATTATCTAACTTCGCCATTCAAGTTTGGGAGTAAGCGCCCCCGGCAGGAACTTCGCGATCCAACACGTGGCCAGTTGCCCGCTGTGGCTAACGAGATCCGCCATTTCGAATGACTGAGATCAGTGTGCGCGCATATCGTAGCAGCCTGTTTTGTGTGTACAGAATGATGGAATGCAGAACAGAAAAGCTTTAGAGGATCAGTCAGAAGTCATTGGATAATTGTTGAGCACCATGTGAATTCAACTGACGAATGTTGTCGCTCGACGTGGCCGCTAATGAATTGCAGCTGCGCGGCCAGGTCGTGCGGCTAAGACGCGTGACCTGGCCGTATGCGCTGGTTACATTAAGTTACCTTCGTTATTAACCTTCGAATCCAAGCAGCACGACACATGGGGAAGTTGGCGTCAGTCCGGTCCGGAGCTAAATATCCAGTAAGAATGTGAAGTGCTGAGAATCGCAACAACCCCCTCACGATCCGTACTTGGAGATCCATGAGAGTGGCCTATGTCCGTATGTCGTACCTTCGAATCCATCGGGCACGTAGATCTTGAGCTCGATGTTGCAGAAGAGCATGGGCAGCGACATGGGGAAGTTGGCCTCGGTGCGCAGCGAGATGTGCCGGTAGCCGGCCTGCAGCCCGTCCAGCGGCAGGATGCGCTGCCCGAGCAGCTTGCCGCTCTCGTCGTACACGCCGAACCGCAGCACCGCCAGGTCGGGCAGCACCACCTGCGGAGGGGGACGTGAACAAATGTCAGAAGAGGTTTCACCACCTGGGGAACGGTACGTGAACAAATGTCAAAAGAGGTTTCACCACCTGGGGACGGTACGTGAACAAATGTCAGAAGAGGTTTCACCACCTGGGGAACGGTACGTGAACAAATGTCAGAAGAGGTTTCACCACCTGGGGAACGGTACGTGAACAAATGTCAGAAGAGGTTTCACCACCTGGGGAACGGTACGTGAACAAATGTCTGAAGAGGTTTCACCACCTGGGGAACGGTACGTGAACAAATGTCAGAAGAGGTTTCACCACCTGGGGAAGGTGCATCAACAAATGTCAGAAATACCAGAAAAGGGGGCGAAGGCCTCATAAGGTCACCAAAGGTCAAAAATGGCATTACTGGGTTTTTGAACGTTTTCGGCCATTTGAAGACTTATTTTTTTTGGTGACCTGTGAGGTCACAATAAATCCGGACCAAAATCAATTAGTCACCTTCTCTCATTATGACAGTGCTAACAAAAAAGGTTTCATGTAAATCGGTCAACGCGTTCGGTTGTAATCGTCAAATACACAGACAGACGGACAAACAGACAGCGCTATGCATATTAGGGGGCTTGGCCCCCTAAAAATACCACTAAGGTACAACTAAGGCCAAGGCTTGTAGTATCTGAGCATTGGCCTTAGTTTAACGCGACTAACTTACCTAAAAACTTAGAGAAGAGACTAAGTACCTAAAGACTTAGTACCTAAAAAATGTCAGTCAGAATTATGTATCCAACTAACCTTTCTGAAGAGGAAAGGCTCCTCGTTATAGACGGGGTTGAGCCCGTTCGCCGGCACCATGCGCGTGCGGAACTCCTTCCGGATCGTGTCAGTAGGCAGCCCGTACATGTCCACTTCCACGTAGGTGCCAACCTTCTTGTCCGAGAGGAACTGACCAGCTATCACCTGAGGGGAGAGTAGAATTGCTAAATAGGAGGTGACAGTGACACAATAAGATTACGATGCAGCCAAACTACCTATGCAACCATGTGGCAATTTCCCTCGTTTTGTCAAATTACTGACAGAATACATGGACATTTTTTTTTTAATTCGGAGCAAGCAGACCCGAGACAACCGTTGAACTTATGTGCAGGCGATGTATTGACGAATTGCCGCTCTCGCGCCGCGCGATCTGCGCACTGGCTTCGAGGTCGGATCTGTTTCGCCGCGCCGCTCCCCGCGCCGCCGCCCCCTGCCCGCCGACTCGTATCCGCAGCCTTACACTAACAAGTACACGTTCACCTGTACACACTGTGCAGCAAATACCCGGTCGGCTCACCAACCGGCCTCAGTAAGTTCGTTTTGAGCAAGTAGCCTTAGATGGTAATGGAGTTTACATGTACGGAACACTGAGCCGCTATGACCCCCACGGGTGCGTCCGCGAAGGGGTGGAAGGAGACTAACTTGATAACATTAACATATAGCTACAGCATAGCTATAGTTACGAGTATGTTACCATAGAACTGAATGGCGTCCAAGAACTGGGTACAGGAACGTCAGTCATCCTATAGCGAGATGGGCAGACGACAACACAAGCCTCGCTTGGCTGACCTGGACTAGATTGGCAGAGGACCGTAAATTATAGAACAAACATAGAGAGGCTTATCCCCAGCAGTGGGTAAAGTTGGGCTGTGGATAATGATGACGAACCTTAGATGATATTGTAGTTTACCTGTACAGAACACTGAGCAGCGATGACCCCGTCCACGGGCGCGTCCGCGAAGGGGTCGAAGGAGCGGTCGGCGCGCCGCATGAAGTCCGGCTTCAGCAGGTAGCCGCAGTTGCCGTTGTACTCGAACTTGCCCTGGTTCAGCTGCATCGGCAGGTCCGACGTCTGGAAGTTCAGGGACACCATCTGGCAGCCGGCGTTCCAGAACACCTGGGGGTTAACAAATATGGTGTTGTAGTGTACCTAGTTACCTAATCCCTACCTTTTCCCTAATTGACAATATATGTTGTTGACCGCAGATGGCCATGGCAACGTTACCGGACTATGGCGAGCGCAGAGGGCGCCCAGCCGCAAAAGTTAGGTTGGGGCAACAAGCTTAAGGGCACCACTTAGGTTCGAACCACGGCTTGGACTGTGCCAGATTTTTGTATGTAATGATGGTTAACGTCCAGGTGCAAAACTGCACCTTAAGACGGAAGAGTGTATTCTTCGGCCCCGTCGGCGGGACCGGTTATTGAAAGAGTGCCTAGCAGCTAATGTGGGACGGGTTGACGTCACCTCCGGGTTAGCGGCGGTGAGCTCGTCAACGGGCAAGCCGAGAACGTGTCTCGGTCGACGGAGGAAGGTGGCGGGCCCGCGCTACTGCGCGCGATATATTTATGTACGCTGTCCCGCTCGCACACAACTAGCGCTGTCTTACTCACCGGCCTTGACTGCATTAGAATATCGGCGCGCCCGCGTCGAGCCTCGTGATTGGTCCAATAACTGATTCTTGCTCTTTGGTAGTTAGCTTATAGAATGAATAATTTAAAGGATATTATACTATAGGTTGGTATCTCAATAAAAACACAGTTTAAATTGAATCGACTTTAATTTCTTGAATAAGTGGTAAGCAGAAAGTACATCGAACAATGTTTTAATACACAAGTAACTAAAATAGAAGTTTCTGTTTGTACTGTCAAAATAACAGGTTATTGCTAAATGAATATTATTGTTATGAAAGGCATATTTATATACTCGTGAAACCACAATATAATTAAAATTTTTGGTGTAAAATATCTTTAAAGATCCAGATCATTTATTTGCATAAACATGAAGCTAGGATGACAAAATAAGTAATTTGTAACATCTTTGCAGGCGTACAAAATTAATAGGGGCATGCTTTTAAACAAGTCCATAAAAATCAATATTAGTGAAGTACAAAAGGATGTCACTGCATGATATTTTTTAATAATAAATGATTATATCTGATTGATACATGATTAATACAATTTACTATCATTTATAAAATTCGTCAATGTTATCTTTCGCGTAGGGTTAAAACGATCAGATGAGGCGTGACACGTGACGATGTGTGCGACTAGCTTTGTCTGTCTGTCTGTTTGTTCATGCTGATCTCCGAAACGGCTGGACCGATTTTTGTCTCTGCAACCTGAGTAGCACTACTATCGACCCTTCAGAATCCTAGAATGCCTTGGATTTTTTACAGCGGAATCACTAACAAAATATTTTCTTCCCTACAATTTTGACAGAACTTGTAGACCACATCGTCGTTGTAGTTGACGAAGTCGATGGCCTGCTGCTTCTGGTAGCTCATAGTGGACGTCTCCGCAAATGAGGATATGATGTGGTAGATGGATCTTCCCTCGCGGGGCCACTATTCTGCCACAGAGCTTTTTCATCTACCGTCTATCCGCCAAGTGTCCTGCTAACTTCACTTAAACTGGTTGATCCTTTTACCAACATCCGTGACTTTGGTTCTCGACGACGCTCGTTGGGAATTAAGAACAGCGTAACAACATTTCTGGCATATACAATGTGAACTAGCTTACCTGAGGCATGTAGTTCGAGGAGTCAGCCCTGGTGCCCTTGGGATAGATACGGGACATCTGCCGCTTGTTGTAGTTAACGAAGTCGATGGCCTGCTGCTTCAAGTAGTTCATGCCTGTGGTCTCCGCGAACGAGGACATGTTGTGGTAGATGTTCTTCTCTGTAGAGGAAAAATCAGGATTCAGATCGTATTAAGAAATCAAATGATTCATGCGTGACTTTGCTGAAATCTATTCATCATCACAGCCGTAGGACGTCCACTGCCAGATACAGGCCACACTCATGGATCTCCATGTGCTGATCATAAAGCTTTGTGGCAGTAGAATGTGACCCCCTCTTTCTTGCCCCTGGATGCAGTAACCACCCATTACTACGCTCGCCAACCTGCCTGCCAAGCGTGGTGAGTATGGTACATAGAGATCGTGTGCAGGCCTCCCCTGCAGTGGGCGTATGACAGCTGAGATGATGATTGCTTCATAAGAGTGGAATCGCAACTCTCATCTCCACGGACGGCACAACGCTACATAAGAATGGTTCAGCCTATTGCTACATAATAGTAGAAACTCACTCTCTGCTTCTTCGAAGCCCTGGAACTTGATGGGCTGCGCGTAGTTGACCATGGAGGACAGCCACGGGTGCACGTTGGTGGTGGAGCCGGTGTAGGCCACGGGCGGCGGCGCGTCGTCGCCCGCCGAGCTCGCCTCCGCCACTATCTCCTCCGGCTGACCACACCAACACAATCACAACATGAACATATTTTACATGCATACAAATGAAAATAACACCCGGAGACGATAATCTGGACAAACAGGTTGCAGTTCCTCTACGTTTCCTAAACGTAGAGAAAAAAAAGCACTCAGACGATCACGTATAGGTCGCGCAGCGGTTTAAGATCGCTCGATGAATCTAGTGGGGGCAATCGGCGCATGTGTCAAATCGCGCACGAATCGAGACGCGTAAACGCAACGCGGGAGGTGACCTTGAGAACTTGAGAGCAACTGATCTACCAATGACGTGACGCCGTCAGCGCACGCCTGCCCCCTCACTCCGCACATCACCAAATAGACCTTAGAATTGAATACTGCGCATACCCCTTCTACTTTTGCCGAGCGATCTTTAACTATTGCGCGACCTATACCCGATGTTACGACGAAATAAGCCTCACTGTCAGAAGTGACTACTGACCTTTTTTATTTTTTTTATTGGGGAAATCCTATATGGATATCACCATTCTAGAGGGATACAGGATGATTATATCGGACTCTTACCGGCTAGCCCACCATGTTTTCTTAACGAGCAATCTTGCCAAAGACTACGGGTACGCTTGCACAACCTTTCGCAGTGTCGCATTGAGACAAGCATAAAGATAGAGTGTGTGTGTGGGTGTGGAAGCAGCTAGTGAAAACCTCGTTGAAGTTTTTTCAAGACAGGCACGACCTTCAGTAATGAACAATACGAAGAAGATGATCAGCATGTACTGTGGCAGAGCCACATGGCTGGTCTTGTATCATTCATGGCCCATGTTTATAGAGGCCATACCAAACTTTGCTCGTCCTGGAGAGGAATAAATATGGTGGCATCAGGTAACATATAAAGCTTCTTCTTCAGCCACGTACCTTCTTGTCCGGGATGGCGACCGCAGTGGCGTCCTCCTTCACCTCGTCCTCTATCACGAACTGTCCCTGGCGGAACAGCTCTAGCTCCTGGCGTTCCACTTCTGGCTTCAGCCACGTACCTTCTTGTCCGGGATGGCGACCGCAGTGGCGTCCTCCTTCACCTCGTCCTCTATCACGAACTGTCCCTGGCGGAACAGCTCTAGCTCCTGGCGTTCCACTTCTGGCTTCAGCCACGTACCTTCTTGTCCGGGATGGCGACCGCAGTGGCGTCCTCCTTCACCTCGTCCTCTATCACGAACTGTCCCTGGCGGAACAGCTCTAGCTCCTGGCGTTCCACTTCTGGCTTCAGCCACGTACCTTCTTGTCCGGGATGGCGACCGCAGTGGCGTCCTCCTTCACCTCGTCCTCTATCACGAACTGTCCCTGGCGGAACAGCTCTAGCTCCTGGCGTTCCACTTCTGGCTTCAGCCACGTACCTTCTTGTCCGGGATGGCGACCGCAGTGGCGTCCTCCTTCACCTCGTCCTCTATCACGAACTGTCCCTGGCGGAACAGCTCTAGCTCCTGGCGTTCCACTTCTGGCTTCAGCCACGTACCTTCTTGTCCGGGATGGCGACCGCAGTGGCGTCCTCCTTCACCTCGTCCTCTATCACGAACTGTCCCTGGCGGAACAGCTCTAGCTCCTGGCGTTCCACTTCTGGCTTCAGCCACGTACCTTCTTGTCCGGGATGGCGACCGCAGTGGCGTCCTCCTTCACCTCGTCCTCTATCACGAACTGTCCCTGGCGGAACAGCTCTAGCTCCTGGCGTTCCACTTCTGGCTTCAGCCACGTACCTTCTTGTCCGGGATGGCGACCGCAGTGGCGTCCTCCTTCACCTCGTCCTCTATCACGAACTGTCCCTGGCGGAACAGCTCTAGCTCCTGGCGTTCCACTTCTGGCTTCAGCCACGTACCTTCTTGTCCGGGATGGCGACCGCAGTGGCGTCCTCCTTCACCTCGTCCTCTATCACGAACTGTCCCTGGCGGAACAGCTCTAGCTCCTGGCGTTCCACTTCTGGCTTCAGCCACGTACCTTCTTGTCCGGGATGGCGACCGCAGTGGCGTCCTCCTTCACCTCGTCCTCTATCACGAACTGTCCCTGGCGGAACAGCTCTAGCTCCTGGCGTTCCACTTCTGGCTTCAGCCACGTACCTTCTTGTCCGGGATGGCGACCGCAGTGGCGTCCTCCTTCACCTCGTCCTCTATCACGAACTGTCCCTGGCGGAACAGCTCTAGCTCCTGGCGTTCCACTTCTGGCTTCAGCCACGTACCTTCTTGTCCGGGATGGCGACCGCAGTGGCGTCCTCCTTCACCTCGTCCTCTATCACGAACTGTCCCTGGCGGAACAGCTCTAGCTCCTGGCGTTCCACTTCTGGCTTCAGCCGCTTGTTCTTGATGAGGATCTTGCGTTTCAGCGCCGACGGCGGCGGCAGCGGCTGGCCGGGCTCCAGCTGGAATACATACATAGTTATATAATCCTTGCCGTGGGGTACCGGCAGTAGAATGTTGCCCCTCCTCTCATGCCTTTTGATGCAGTAAGAATCTGCTAAGGATCTGTTCTCCTCCGGAAGATGGGGGTACCGTCTTTCCGTGTATCAATATCCCATACTGCGCTCGCAAACCCGCCTGTCAAGCGAGGTGAGTATGGCAACAAACCCCTTATGAGGGAGGCCTATGTCCAGCACTGGACGTGGATAGCAGTCCTAGGGCTGTAATGATTAAAAAATGAAATAATGCTGTATATTTCACACAGCACCCATAACATCTGCTTACTTTGGAAATTAGTATGAAGTTTCCAGCATTTTTGCTGGTCATTATTACTGTAACATTGTTGCCCCTCCTCTCGTGCCCGTGGAAAAGTAAGAATCTGCCAAGGGATAACCCCGGAAGACGGGCAGCAGAAGCTGGCAACAACCCCCTCATAATCACTTGGAGATCCATGAGGGAGGCCTACGTCCAGCGGTGGACATCCTATGGCTGAGATAAAGATGATTGTTGTTTTATGGGAAGTAGGATCTTGGCAGTAACAAGTTTAAGTATTGTAGGTATAAGCTACCTCGACATTAAGTGCTAGAAAAGTGGATTGCAGCATAGAACCAGCATCTTATGGCGAAGTTAAAGAGCTATCTAATATGTGCTGTGCACGAATAACGACTGACAGTACTTACCTACTTCGCCAGTTTGTACTGTTGGCACAACAGCAGCTGATGCAGCAATGAATCCCCATTGCCACCACACAGTTAAGACCTTACTCCACCTGCCATCACCAAATCTTGCCAACCGGACCGAACCGGTTATTATGGCATTTTCAAATACCCACGTCTACTAAGTGCCTATATGCTCTGAGTGTATAATGATGAGAGATACTTACAGGATGTTCGGGCAGCTGCTGCGTCAACAGCAAATCCCCCAGGATGTCATCGCAGTACTTCGCCAGTTTGTACTGCTGCGCCTTGCAGCAATGGTTCTCGAACGAGAGGATGACGGGGCAGTCTGACGTCACGAAGGCGGTGTCTCGCAGCGCGTAGATGACGTCCTTGAAGAGGATGTCCGTGCACATCGCCATGCCGTGCGTGATGATGGGCTCCTCGTCTTCTCCCTTGCCGTCCCAGCAGTCGAGCTCTACGCATCTGTGGAAAAGGGTGGTTGAATGATTACGGTCCACAGACAGTAGTCATCTGTCTGTGGACCGTAATGATGGTCGCGGGGGTCTTGAAGAGGGTGAGACAGCAGAGCACGTGCTACTGCACTGCAGTGCCACACAGGATGTAAGATCTGAAAGGGACTGCATGAGATATGATATGACTCCATGAGTAGTCGTGCCCTTCTTCTATAACACCGGATGCTCATGGAATGCTGCCAACAACCCACAGTCCTTGTCCGATATCTCAAGGAGTTGGGCCGGCTAGGATCGTAGTATTTGAAAGAAGATATCATGTTGTCGACCACTGGATGTGGAACGTAGGGGACAATGAGTGGTCTAGTAGACCCACTATAATTTGCACCTGTGCACCCCTGTAAAGCGACTAGTAAAGTCAACTTGTTTGCTTATCGGTTCATGTTACGGTTTACTGAGTCTGCTCCATTATTATCTACATCCAGCTAGCAGCATCTGCTTAGTAAACTAGTATAGTCGACTAGTTCGCCCCATGTTACGGTCTATTAAATATTCTACTGAGTGGCCTGTGAGTTTTCGTTCTTACCTGCACCCAGCCAGCAGAACCTGTCTATACATCTCCACAGAACTCTTTCCTCCAAACTGTCTTCCCGACAGATACGTATTATGTGAAGAGTTGATGTAGTAGTGAGCCAGAGGCTGGTCCATCTCCATGTACTGGTCGAGACGGTCGAGGAACACGGGTGCGTTCTCGTCTGACATCAGGTACCGGATCAGGCCGTCTTTTGTCATGCATTCTGTAAAGGAAAGCGGAAGTTGAGAACCTCGATAATTGCAAAACTTAGGAACTGTATTATCCGCTGTTGCAATGACTGTAATTCCTAGTGCAGCACTGTGCACAAAAAAACTGCAGTTACAGGACCTCATTGAACTCATTCATGATTTGTACTTAGAGGTCCATAGGGAGTTCTATTATATTATAAGCAGGAAGACGAGCGAACGGGCTACCTGATGGGGAGTGGTCACCGTCACCCATACACATCTGCAACATCAGAGGCGAAGCTGATGCGCTGCCGGTTTTTGAGGAGGGAGAACACCCGCCTTTTAAAGGACCCCATATCGTAGCTCCGAGGGAAGATAGGAAACCGCAGATAGGAATTCGTTTCACAGCTTGATCGTCCGCGGCAAAAAAGAGCGCGAAAAAGACTGGTTCTGGAGAACTAGCTATCCGGATGGTGCGGATTAAAATTTGCATTATGGCGAGTAGTGAGGTGATTGAAGTTAGCTGCGTACTAAGCTGAATAGTTAGTACCAAAACGAGCAATGATATTAATAAAAATACTTTAGAATAATGTACTCGAAGAAAAATTTAACTATAACATTTCAAACAAAATAGTTCTTGAACTCGCTACCATAACTTTAATTATAGATCAATCAATATAATAGTAGGCATAGCCTCAAGTTAGGCCAAGAGCACCCCCAATTAAACCCCATTCGTTAAAATCCGTCGATCCATTTAGTCTGCAGAACGGCAGAATTTAATATACATCCATCGATAATATGCAATCGCATAACATAACCCTTCTTTCTTGGGTAAAAAGAGCTTTATAATGGATAAAGATGCATTGTGGGAGAAAAAATATATATTGATGGAAGTCAGAAAAGGTTGGAGGCCCCTTGGCGTACCTATATTGCCTAGGTGCCCCGACATGGTTAATTCGGCCCTGCCTAAGTACGCCTCTTCAAAGGCTTAAGGGCTCCAGATCGTCTACGGCTAAGATAGATTTATAGAAAATACTTAATTTATTGCACACCTTAAAATTAAACATAATAACAAGAGAAACACTGAAAACATAGTGACAATTAGCGGCCTGATATGATAAAAACTCACTGGCATTCCTGGCCTCCTCGTCTTGTTCGTAAGTGGTGATGATCTCGGACGCTCGCTTCTCCTCGTATAGCGGGTACAGGATTTCGTTGAGGCGGGGGTCGCGCTGCTTGTCGTTCATGAAGTTGACGAACTGCTCCAGGTTTATGCGGTCGGATTTGCCTTGCGTGCTGGAAGGGATTTCGCACCTTAGCACAATACTATATGCAATATTTTTGGGATATTCGTTTGAGTCTTTTTGAGAATGTTGCGTAAGTGTTTTTGCAACCATAAGTCATAGGTATCTAAGTAGAGTATGTTTTAGTTTGAATCTCCAGGTATGTTAAAGGTTAGCATAGTTTTAAGCCAGAGAAAAGGTTAAATTATTTTTAATGATTTTCTGAATTACAAAGTACAGTAAAAAAGTAAGGCCTTTCACTACCTACTATTATGGAAGATTCATACAGCGTCAGCAACTGCTATTTATCAAAGATGATTTAAATCTTTCGTAATTATGCTGTACGGAACTCTTCAGTGCCTGGACATTGTAGACGGGTAAGGATTGCCCAGCCTACCTATATCATCCTTCCAGCTTAGTCGGCTAGGTATTAGTAAGAAGTTTGTTAAAATTTTAAGCTGTGCTATACCTACTGCGTTGAGAATACTGTCAAATACTCACATGGATCTAAAAAGCTCCTCAATGTCATTCCTCGGGCAGATCTTGTGGTAAAGCGCGTAGAACTTGTCGAACGTGAACGCCTCTTTCTCCATAGCCTCATTCTTCCCCGATGGAAGGCCCAGCTCTGACAGACACTGGTAGACTAGCTTCTCTGTCTTGCCCGAGGCGAATGTTCTGGCGACCACCTTAACTGGGACCTTGCCGCGAGGGTCTGTGAGAAAGCAGAGGCGCATCCAACTGGAAGAAAGGGAGTGATTAGAGGTTTAGATCTACATGGTGACTTATATTGGTTATAAAGAATATTATAATGTTATCCCCGGCTCAGACCACTCGAGTACTTATAATAGAAAAAAGTAAGGCTTTTGCATCTAATGTAGATGATTTATACAGCGTCAGCAACTGGTAATCATGCTGTACGGGACGCTGCAGTGCCTGGGACATTGTTAGATGGATTAGGCTTGCCCAGCACCTATACCATCCTCTCAGCTTATTCAACTATTATTCAGAGGAAAGAACAGGTCAATACGTCTGAAGTCCTGAAGCTAACTAAGCCACGGGTTTCCTCACGATGTTTCCTTCACCGTTAAAGCACGTGTTAAGTGTGCACATACATTTTTCAAGAAAGAAAAATCCATTGGTGCACTGCCGGTATCGAACCCACGACCTTCGTATAGAAAGTCGGGGGTACAACATACCACTCGGCCAACACGGCTTTTTTAACGAATAGAAAAATAGCTTATACTTATTAGCAACTTTGCAATTTGTTCCTAGGTTATTCCCGGTTAATATGCAAATTAACGCGATAATGATATCTATTATCTTATTGCACTAGCCCTTTTAATTAGCTTAAGTTATTAAACTGGCGTTAAACGAAAGAATTTGACTTACATAGTGATAGATATTCGATTGGTGCTGTTCTGTGCAATAAAGCTTATTATAAAATATCAGATTACTTAGAGGACAAAACCACTTGGGACGGAATCTGCTCCAACTCCGTCAAACGTAACATAAGACAAAATAAATGATGACTTTAACGACCGAGTTAGGTTCTTCTGTTCACTTCTTTTCCTAACTCGCGTGTCATCTGAAGTGAACAGATTCAATTATGTGCTTTATTCTATTTATTTGTGTTGTTTTATTTTGTAATTTGTGACGCGTCAATAAGGTCCATGCGGCCGCACTGAATAAAGTATTTTTTGATTATTGATTCTTTACTATTGAGGAAACAGGCTGATTATCTTTTACAAAATAATTTGTGTAACATACATTTTATATGACTAACCTAATCTAACCAGGGCGATCGTTCAAATAGCTCGCCCGAACTCGCTGCTTCATAATAAATGCATCGAAACGACGGCGGACGGCAATTTCCTTAGGGTAAAGTCGTTAATTAATTTGGGTATGACTTTGGAACAAGCGGTAAAACGAATTATTATCCAGGCAATCATTATTTAGAAGCTATTTTATTTTTTCAGTGTAAAACCACACTAAGGTGTCACTTCTTAATGTCGGGCAGTCGGCAGAACAATTCCTGAGATTTCTGCTAGATGGCGCTAACGGTACTATAACCGATAAGCAGTCAGGACTTCGACCTAATAGCGCAAAGCTAAGCTAAGTAGCGAAACGGTAACGGCAGGCCACGTTAAGGGTTTCTGTGTTTGAATCTAACTTGACTATATATTTTTTCTTTATATTTTTAATTTATATATATATGAGCACGCGGCATGGACAGGCAATGGGCAGAACATTTCCTGAGATTTCTGCTAGTTGGCGCTAACGGTACTATAACCGATAAGCAGTAAAGATTTTAGACCTGATGACTAATGATTCTGTAGCGAAACAGTAACGGTTAAGGGTTTCTGTGTTTGAATCTAATTTGACTATATGATAGTTTTTAATTTTTGAGTCCTAGTCCGTGCTACCCCGTTGACCTGACCTATAAGGTCAACACTGGGTGTAGAGCTATAAAAAAGCCGTGAAAATAATAAATGCATTGAAACGACGCGCGGCGGCGGACGAGATTTTCCTTAGCGTTAATTAATTTCGGTATGGCTTTGAATTGGTTATGTAAATCATGTTGATTTTCCTCTAGACTTGGAGCAATTATTTTATGGCTTCAGGCACAATTGCTTACACAACGAAGTGAAATGTGCATGTGCTGTCCAAAAAAATATACCCTGTCCTGAAAATTATCCACCGTAAGTTACTCTAATGTGGCCTTATGATTGTACGAAAAAATGGCATTTCAGATGTCGCTAAATCAGCCGTAGGACGTCCACTAATGGACATAGGTCTCCGATTTCTTCTCCTTTGTTGAATAGATCTGTCCAATAGTTTTTGAGTTTTTTTTATATTCATAGCGCTGTCTGTCCGTCCGTCTGTCTGTCCGTCTGTGTATGAGACTATTACGACCGAACGCGTTGACCGATTTACATGAAATCTTTTTTGTTAGCACCGTCCTAATGAGAGAAGGGTACTGATTGATTTTGGTGACCCTAGGGTCACAGGAACCGGAGTTATTGTGACCTCAAAAGGTCACAAAAGGTAAAAAATGGCTTTTTCCGGAAACCATCGCCCCTTTTCTAGTACTCCCGTACCAGCATTGGTACGGGAGTGTTTGTATTTATCTATGTAGTTTTACTAATTTATTCCAGGTACACGCCCTGTCTTTCTTATTTCCTTTTCTCTCTATCCCTATATTGTATACCTATTATTCCATACCTATTGTATTGTAATAAGTTTTCTTGAATGTATAATATTAGTATACATTCAAGAAAACTTATATGGAAGTAAATAAATATATGAAGTAGATCGCTTTTAAAAATAATGATAGATGATAAGTTACTGGTATGTAAGCTTTATTTTTACGCTAATAAGTAAACCGTGACAGCTCAATGTACCGTGCAATGTAGTTATTTACTCAACGCTCGTCGCTTTTAACATTTTCAGAAATAACATCCAATGATTTAGCATCATAAAATCATATTAGTAGGGCGCGTCAGAATATCCAAACGATAAAAATCCTCGATGAAAATAATGGGGATGTAGTTACCCGATTTTAGGTACTACTTAGTTATTAAAACATTTCTGAGCTTTGGTTTCAAACTATTTGTCAAACCTCACCTTTGTACCCACTAGCTTTTCATAGCAAATTACTTTGACTTAGGAAACAAAGTCACAGTGTACATATTAGGCCCACCCCACACGAAAGGGTACCCACGCTGTAAGTTATTTAAAATGAAATTAAATAATTTAAAAGTCTATTTAATTTCATAATTAAATTGAGAGTTGTGAATTAACTGCGAACGAAATTAACTATTTATATATGTATATATATACTAACTTAAGCTGTATCCTTTTATACAAGACAAGCATGTCCAGCTTAGTTCCATAAAACGCTAACTCTAAAGATATTGTCTTCTGGGCTTGCAATTCAGTAACTGCCTGTGAGGCTATAGGCCGCTCTACATTCTCACGAGAATCTCGCGAGAACGCGAGAAACATGCGAGAAACGTGAATGTGGAAGCGATTCGCGTATTCTTCTCATCGCTTCCACATTCACGTTTCTCGCATGTTTCTCGCGTTCTCGCGAGATTCTCGTGAGAATGTAGAGCGGCCTTATGAGTAAGAATTAATGATCCTAGCGAGGCCTAAATCTTGCAGTAGCCATTTCCGGGCTGAGATGATGAGGCGACCTCGGATCATGTGTAATGTTCAACAGTTCCACAGTTCTGATTTCTGTGTGTGTTTCTACCACAGAAAAGAGAAAAGTACCTTCTAATAATTATATGGTTTCTACAAGGAAATAGTACCAAGCGTGGATATTCTGGCCATAAACTTTCATTTTTGCAAAGGGCGCTCAACAGTAGATTGTTGTAGTTGACGCTAATGATCATAAAATGATGTATCTTACTTAAACAGGCCTCTTTAACCACATAATGTGCTGTGAAATATTTGCACAGCGCAAGGATTGTTTGTGTTGTGAACTTAGCTGAAACGGGCGGCTATTCAAGGGTATTTGCACACGGAAAATGGAAATATTTTCGCAAACACCAAAGTCACTAAGCCACAGCTAACGTTCATTGTGGGAATGTCCTTTCCACAATGAACGTCCTTTTGTGGCGCAAAGCTTTCACAGTGCATGCATTAGTAGTTGCGGTTGGCTGAAACTTTTATGGTAGTGTGGCTTGACCACTTTATACAATTTGTTTGGGAACTAAGCCGCAAAAGAAAACGTTCGAGAATCGGGACATAATAATAGATGTCGCAAAGAAATACACATAAAGCAAGCGGAATTCCTGAATTTCTGGTGAATACTTTAAGGGGAAGTAGGTAGTACTACCTATTACTATAAGGACTTGACTTGTAGAGCTCTGTTTAGCAGCAGGACATATTATGTTCGACAAGACAAACAAAAATTAACTCCTTTAAAAACTTAATCATGACAAAGAAAATCTTTTTCCGTACGCTATGTTTGTTAAATTAGGTATTTCAGACTAATAAAACATTTGGCACATAGAACCCATATCTTCAACTACAATACCTCTATGACAAACTTGACCCAACTTCGGAATTTATTTACCAGAAAAGCTTTACCAACAGATTTCCACGCAATAACTCTGTCAAGTAAACACAGCCTCCTGACAACGTGCCAGCTAGTGTTTTACAGTTCATAAATGCGGCTGTGGCATGGCGGAACCTTGGTTGGAAAACGTGAGAACACTATGCTAGCAGGTGGCTAGGTAAACGGAAAAATGAAGCGAAAGTATCTGCATTTTCAATGAGCGCGAATTTAGAAGTAACACGGTTCACTTCTACCTTTTAATTTGGATGAAGCAACCAAATTGGTCCATGTAAACCTAGAAGTGAATTATTGATAAGAATTAAGCAAGCTCATTATTTTCAGTTATTACTTGACCATAGTTTAGTGAGCCGTTTTCAGTGAAAAAGAAAAAAAGTGCAACGCGAGCGCGTGAGAGGGAAGGAGACGGTACCGCGTAAAAAAAGCTCCATTCCCTGACGAAAGTTCCCCTGGGAGGAACTGAACACGTTGGATACCTATTTTCAACGAATAATTAACGTGAGTAGAATACCTGTTTAACATAACAGAGAAAAAAAGTGTTCTTTTATACCTAACAGGTAGAGCTGGCAAGCGGAGAAAGCAAGTTTGTAATTAATGACAATTGCTGTCATTGTCAAATTGTGTTTCCTACCAGCAAAAGAAAACAAACGGAATCTATAAGGTTCGAGGGAACTATTTTGAATTTTGAATAAAAACGCCTCATTGCACCAGTAACAAAGGTCGTGATCATTATAGAAACGGAGAAAAGGCACGTAGGTACGTAACGAAATATAATGTGAAAACGTGCCACAGCAACGCCCGGGAAACATATAAGAACTAGCAGAACTTACAACCTGAGGCGAGACCAACTACTTTTGTTCAAGTTAAGATGAAATTAACAAAGTTCTGAGAAGCAAACACACGACTGTGGCTTAAAATGAATTGTGTAGGTACATTGTTTAGCGGAAAGTCTTAATTGTGTATAACTGCGTACTGTGATCCCTATTCAGACTTATTTTCAACTTCTGCTTACTTCACCGAATACAATTATTAACTAAACCTTTTATGTTTGACCATTAACTCATCCCACAAGGCTCCTAAACTTCTTCAGTCATACCTCTCCATTGAGATCTTTCACCAATCTCCGTCAAATGAGTCGAGATCGTCCGGCCATTGTAGCCTATATTGATAGTCATTAATATTAACCTTCACAATACTTTATAGACCATAAAACTTATCCCATCAAGTTCTGAATTTTATAACGATTTATATTACCTATGGCAACGTCATACTTTATGGGACTGCACGAATAGTGATGAGTCATCGTAACCGTCATTTACCGTCATATTTTTAACATCGTCCAGCCGTATATAGTCACTCGGCATATGTATGTAGCAGCGATCAAGCTTCATTCGTCTTTACCGTCATATTTTTAACATCGTCCAGCCGTATATAGTCACTCGGCATACATATGTAGCAGCGATCAAGCTTCATTCGTCTTTACCGTCATATTTTTAACATCGTCCAGCCGTATATAGTCACTCGGCATATGTAGCAGCGATCAAGCTTCATTCGTCTTTACCGTCATATTTTTAACATCGTCCAGCCGTATATAGTCACTCGGCATATGTATGTAGCAGCGATCAAGCTTCATTCGTCTTTACCGTCATATTTTTAACATCGTCCAGCCGTATATAGTCACTCGGCATACATATGTAGCAGCGATCAAGCTTCATTCGTCTTTACCGTCATATTTTTAACATCGTCCAGCCGTATATAGTCACTCGGCATACATATGTAGCAGCGATCAAGCTTCATTCGTCTTTACCGTCATATTTTTAACATCGTCCAGCCGTATATAGTCACTCGGCATATGTAGCAGCGATCAAGCTTCATTCGTCTTTACCGTCATATTTTTAACATCGTCCAGCCGTATGTATAGTCACTCGGCATATGTAGCAGCGATCAAGCTTCATTCGTCTTTACCGTCATATTTTTAACATCGTCCAGCCGTATATAGTCACTCGGCATATGTAGCAGCGATCAAGCTTCATTCGTCTTTACCGTCATATTTTTAACATCGTCCAGCCGTATGTATAGTCACTCGGCATATGTAGCAGCGATCAAGCTTCATTCGTCTTTACCGTCATATTTTTGACATCGTCCAGCCGTATATATAGTCACTCGGCATATGTAGCAGCGATCAAGCTTCATTCGTCTTTACTGTCATATTTTTAACATCGTTCAGCCGTATGTATAGTCACTCGGCATATGTAGCAGCGATCAAGCTTCATTCGTCTTTACCGTCATATTTTTAACATCGTCCAGCCGTATGTATAGTCACTCGGCATATGTAGCAGCGATCAAGCTTCATTCGTCTTTACCGTCATATTTTTAACATCGTCCAGCCGTATGTACAGTCTGCGTCCGCAAGCGTTCGCAAGCGCACGCATTATAGCGACTTATCCGGAAAGATGTCGTCTTCGAAAGTAGTCAAGTGTAGCAATTGTAACATAGTTATTTGTGAAGTACTTGCATTCATTCAAAACAAAGTGGATGTGATGAACGAAGACAGTTTAGTTCAGATTTGTACTTCGTCTTTCTCAGTGGAAGACATCGAAAATGCTAAAAGCTTGTTATTCGAGTCTATTTCTACTACAAAGCGGAGGATTCCTCGAAAAGGAGACGGACGCTCAAAAAGAGACCTTCATGATGTGATTGCTGTTTTTAAGGAAACGGATCCCGAGGAAGTACCTATTTTTGTTGCCAGACAGTTGCAGAAATTGCCCCCCGTCACTTTCGATCACATTGACGCAACTCGGTTATTGAAGGATATTCTGGTTATGCAGAAAGATATTCGGTCAATTAAGGAAACATACGTAACCATGGAGACCTTAAATGAAGTTAAAAAAGATCTATTTAACCTAAAACAAGCATCAATTGTAAACAACTACAGCTGTTTCGTCAATAATAAGCGAGGTGGCGGCGGTAGATCGAATAGTTTTTGCATGGACAGCGGGCCGGTGGGCCTACCGCACATAACGCACGAACAAAGGGGCGTGAGTCATACTGTGAGCCCGGTAGCAGCGAGCGCGTCTTCGCTGTCTTTGTCACCCGCGCGCACTGATGCTATGTCCATTCCGCTTGACCAAACGCAATTGCAAGTAAAAGCCTCACCCGGCGATCTGGAGGCCCCCGCTTTAGGCACCACGGTTTCGAGCGTTGAAACCACAGTGGCACCAACTATGAAGCAGAGCGGCCTCATTCCTAGTCAATCTTGCGTTGTTATGAGTAAATCGTCAGTAGAGAAAAACTGCGTTGCTATAGGAAAATCTGTAATAGAGCCTAGACTAGTCGAAAATGAAAGTTTTGCTAACATATTATCAGCGGAACGGCAATGGAAAGAGGAGAGGCCTGGAGAAGAGTGGATTGTCGCGCAGCGAAAACGACTGAGGAACCGGTTTTCTACGTTGGAGGGCAAGGCGTTAACAAATCCTAAAGAAAAATTTAAGGCTGCGTATCTTCAAACACCATTGTTTATTAATAACGTGGATGGCGGTACTACGGAGAAGGATATTGTGGATTATTTATTTTCAAAAACCCAAATTAAGGTGTCACTGGTGAAAATAAAGGCCAAGGTGCAGAGGCAATATAACGCATATAAAATGTATGTACCAAATTCCAAAATATCCCTTTTCTTAGACGATAATTTATGGCCGGAAGGAATCTATGTAAGAAGATTTGTTGAGTTTAGAAAAAACCAAGATGGACAACAACAAGATAATAAATAAATCTATTTTTACGAGTGTCACTAGTTTCAACTGTCGCAGTTTAAAGAGGTCTATTGATGGGGTACGGGCACTATGTCGAACTACTGACATTATAGCTCTGCAAGAAACATGGCTCCTACCCCATGACATATCATTGCTCGGCTCAATCGATCAGGAGTTTTCTTACACCGGGAAATCAGCAGTAGATACCTCAAAAGGCATGCTTCGGGGCAGAAGCTATGGAGGGGTGGCGATTTTGTGGAGAAAGAGTGCGTTCCAGTTCGTGTCGGTTGTCGAGTGCGTGAGTGATAGACTAGCAGCCATTAAGGTTGTGCTAGAAGACCGTCACTTACTAGTGATTACAGTTTATATGCCAACAGACTGTAGAGATAACTTGGCTGAATTTACAGACTGTATGAGTGAGGTGAGTGCGGTGATAGACAGTTGCGGTATTGACTCTGTGTTTATTTTAGGGGACTTTAACGCGGATCCTAAGCAGCTGTTTGGTAGAGAGCTCAAAAACTTTTGTGTTGAGCAAAAATGGTTGTGGGCAGATGTCGACTTTTTTGGTTCTACATCTGATACCTACATTAGTGACGTTCATGGTACTTGTTCATGGTTAGACCATATTGTAAGTACCGAAGCAGCACTGAGCACAATATCAGACATTAAAATTAATTATAGTGTGACGTGGTCCGATCATTTCCCGGTTGAAATTATTTGTAATTTTAATACTTTACAGCCCAAACTTGTTAGCCATCGGCCATCTCATAATAATGTAATCTGGGGGGAAAGAGATAGCTCTCAAATCAAGCAATATACGCAGCTGTGCTCAAGTATGCTTAGAGATATTGATTTCCCTCCTATTTTTAGAAAGTGTGCTGATTACGTTTGCAATGACATAGACCATAGAAGGGTAATTGACTCAATGTACTACAAAATAGTTAAAATATTAGGATCTGCGGCGGCTAGCAGCTGTTTAAATAATAGTAATAGCGGAAAATATAAGAAAAGGAGGCCGCATGTAATAGGATGGAATCGTCATGTAAAAAAGGCTCATGGTGAGGCTCGGCTCTGGTTTAGGGAATGGGTTGTTCATGGGAAGCCGTCCTATGGCTCTTGTTATGATAAAATGCGTGACTCACGGAGAGAATTTAAAACAAAGCTTAAATGGTGTCAGGACCATCAGACTCAAATAAAAATGGACATTCTTGCGACCCATCACTCAGCTAAAAACTTCAGTAAATTCTGGAAGGAAACCAATAAAATAAATCCAAAGCCTTGCGTCCCCATGAGTGTCGAGGGTAATAGCGATCCTGTACAGATTGCCAACCTATTTAGAGATCATTTTAGAGTAAAGTCTCCACTGGGGTCTAGTAGTTCAAAATCTGAAATAAGGCTTGTGCAGGCTGGTGATGAAGTTGTTGGAGTATCAGCTAAGGAAGTGGCAAAGGTGGTGAAAGGGATGAAAAGAGGTAAATCTCCTGGTCACGATTCCTTAAGTATTGAGCACTTGACACATGCAGGACCTCATTTACCTAGAGTGCTCGCCATGCTTTTCACCTTCTGTATAGGCCATTCTTACCTTCCTGAAGAGATGATGCGAACTCTAGTAGTACCCATTATTAAAAATAAAACCGGAGACGCCTCTAGCTTGGGCAACTACAGGCCTATATCACTAGCGACAATAATAGCTAAGGTGCTGGACGGTGTGATTGATAAGCATCTCAGTCATAATTTGAGCTTACACGATGCCCAGTTCGGCTTTAGGGCCGGACTGTCTACTGAATCGGCAATACTGAGTCTCAAACACACCGTCCGGTACTATACAAGCAGAAACACACCTGTCTACGCCTGCTTCTTAGATTTATCAAAAGCTTTTGACCTTGTGGCGTATGACAGGCTGTGGCCGAAGCTGTCCGGTGATACAGGGCTGCCGCCTGAGCTAATAATGCTTTTATAGTATTGGTATGGCAATCAGCGTAACATTGTAAAATGGGCAGGATCGTTATCGACTGAGTACGGGTTGGAATGTGGTGTGAGACAGGGCGGAATTTCTTCTCCACGAATTTTTAACTTGTACATGGATCGTCTGGTCCGTGAGCTCAGCAATACCGGTATAGGCTGCTCAATTGATGGAATTACAGTCAACAACATAAGTTACGCCGATGACATGGTGCTGCTGAGCCCATCGATCAGTGCCCTCCGGAAGCTGTTAAAAATCTGCGAGAGTTATGCGGAAGCTCATGGGCTCAGATACAACGCCAGCAAAAGCGAGCTGATGGTTTTCAAAGCTGGAGCAAAGACCTATTCCACGGTCCCATCAGTATCGCTGGCAGGCACTGAACTGAAGAAGGTAGCTGAGTTCAAGTATCTGGGCCACTGGATCTGCGAGACTCTCTCAGATGACCTAGATGTAGAAAGGGAGCGCAGGGCATTATCAGTTAGAGCAAATATGTTGGCCCGCAGATTCGCGCGATGCAGTACAGCTGTTAAGATAAGTTTGTTTAGAGCGTACTGTCAATCTTTTTATACGTGCAGTCTGTGGGTTAACTACACACAGAAATGCTGGAATGCCCTGCGTGTCCAGTATAATAATGGATTCAGAGTGCTACTGGGACTGCCCCGCTTCTGTAGCGCGTCCGGGATGTTTGCAGAGTCCCGCGTTGATGACTTTTACGCAATCATCCGCAACAGAACAGCATCCCTGATGCGCCGGATCAGGAGCGGTACCAGTAGCTATCTGAAACTTATAGCTAGAAGGCTAGACACGGACTGCGCTTTCATGAAGCATTGGACGCGCACACATAGTGCGACGCGCTTATGAAGAACGTATATGTCATTAGTTTAAGATGTTTTTATTTAATTATTTAATCTACCTATGGCTGAAATATGTATCTGTGTTGTGTACCTGTGTATGTATTTTAAGCTGAAATAAACGTATTGAATTGAATAGTCACTCGGCATATGTAGCAGCGATCAAGCTTCATTCGTCTTTACCGTCATATTTTTAACATCGTCCAGCAATATATGGTCACTCGGCATATGTAGCAGCGATCAAGCTTCATTCGTCTTTACCGTCATATTTTTAACATCGTCCAGCCGTATGTATAGTCACTCGGCATATGTAGCAGCGATCAAGCTTCATTCGTCTTTACCGTCATATTTTTAACATCGTCCAGCAATATATGGTCACTCGGCATATGTAGCAGCGATCAAGCTTCATTCGTATTTACCGTCATATTTTTAACATCGTCCAGCCGTATATAGTCACTCGGCATATGTACATATGTAGCAGCGATCAAGCTTCATTCGTCTTTACCGTCATATTTTTAACATCGTCCAGCCGTATATAGTCACTCGGCATATGTACATATGTAGCAGCGATCAAGCTTCATTCGTCTTTACCGTCATATTTTTAACATCGTCCAGCCGTATGTATAGTCACTCGGCATATGTAGCAGCGATCAAGATTCATTCGTCTTTACCGTCATATTTTTAACATCGTCCAACAATATATAGTCACTCGGCATATGTAGCAGCGGTCAAGCTTCATTCGTCTTTACCATCATATTTTTAACATCGTCCAGCAATATATAGTCACTCGGCATATGTAGCAGCGGTCAAGCTTCATTCGTCTTTACCGTCATATTTTTAACATCGTCCAGCAATATATAGTCACTCGGCATATGTAGCAGCGGTCAAGCTTCATTCGTCTTTACCGTCATATTTTTAACATCGTCCAGCCGTATATAGTCACTCGGCATATGTAGCAGCGGTCAAGCTTCATTCGTCTTTACCGTCATATTTTTAACATCGTCCAGCAATATATAGTCACTCGGCATATGTAGCAGCGGTCAAGCTTCATTCGTCTTTACCATCATATTTTTAACATCGTCCAGCAATATATAGTCACTCGGCATATGTAGCAGCGGTCAAGCTTCATTCGTCTTTACCGTCATATTTTTAACATCGTCCAGCAATATATAGTCACTCGGCATATGTAGCAGCGGTCAAGCTTCATTCGTCTTTACCGTCATATTTTTAACATCGTCCAGCCGTATATAGTCACTCGGCATACATATGTAGCAGCGATCAAGCTTCATTCGTCTTTACCGTCATATTTTTAACATCGTCCAGCCGTATATAGTCACTCGGCATATGTAGCAGCGATCAAGCTTCATTCGTCTTTACCGTCATATTTTTAACATCGTCCAGCCGTATGTATAGTCACTCGGCATATGTAGCAGCGATCAAGATTAATTCGTCTTTACCGTCATATTTTTAACATCGTCCAGCCGTATGTATAGTCACTCGGCATATGTAGCAGCGATCAAGCTTCATTCGTCTTTACCGTCATATTTTTAACATCGTCCAGCAATATATAGTCACTCGGCATATGTAGCAGCGATCAAGCTTCATTCGTCTTTACCGTCATATTTTTAACATCGTCCAGCAATATATAGTCACTCGGCATATGTAGCAGCGGTCAAGCTTCATTCGTCTTTACCATCATATTTTTAACATCGTCCAGCAATATATAGTCACTCGGCATATGTAGCAGCGGTCAAGCTTCATTCGTCTTTACCGTCATATTTTTAACATCGTCCAGCAATATATAGTCACTCGGCATATGTAGCAGCGGTCAAGCTTTATTCGTCTTTACCGTCATATTTTTAACATCGTCCAGCCGTATATAGTCACTCGGCATATGTAGCAGCGGTCAAGCTTCATTCGTCTTTACCGTCATATTTTTAACATCGTCCAGCAATATATAGTCACTCGGCATATGTAGCAGCGGTCAAGCTTCATTCGTCTTTACCGTCATATTTTTAACATCGTCCAGCAATATATAGTCACTCGGCATATGTAGCAGCGGTCAAGCTTCATTCGTCTTTTCATCTTAGCCGTAGACTGCTGTGCACGTCCACTAGCTGGACCAAGGCCTCCCTCATATATTTCCGAGATCATAAATGGGTTGTTGTATAATCGCCACGCTTGGCAGACGCGGGTTGGTGGGCACAGTACGGGATGCTGAAACACGGAAAGACGCTGCTGCCCGTCTACCGGAGGTAACCCTTTTTAGATTTTTACTGCATCCACGGGCAAGAGGCTGCCGGCACCCCATGGCGATCAAGCTTAAGTTTTACAAACTACACACTATGCATATTTTAGCTTGTCTACAAAGATCATGTATTCTACAATGAGCATGTTATTCTACAACTCAAGAAAGCAAACAAGATAAAACTAAACGTACTGTTTCATAAGGTTAGTTCGCACACAGACGTTGTTGATTTTGTTGTTGTGCGTGATTCCCCGCAAGCACTCCTTCCAAACCTTCGGCAGAAAGCGGAACATGCAAAGGCTGATGCCAGGATGTATGAACTTAGGGGACTAAAGAGTCCAAGGTTAAGTCAGAGTTTAAGGGTTTAGAGAAGATAATAGAAGAAAGCATGCGAGAGTGAAGACGACGCATTGACGACAGTGTCAGGGATTACAAGTTTTATCAGCAACTACGAAACACACGGAATTGATATTTAATGTTTTGGATTTTTCCTGTTTTTTACAAATTGGTAGTTGTTTTACGCGGGCGGAAACTTTTATAACAGAAAACAAATCCCAAAAACTGCTCTATAAAAACATGGAATATCACTTTACGAAACTGATTGTGTATAAACCCTTTTAAAAATTGTAGTAGGATTTTACATATGTATATACCAAAAGTTATTATTTTAAATGAGAATAACTGTTTTGGCGCTTACGCTTTTCATTTCAAGCTAGCTTTTCACATCAGTTTGTATGCAGGCGTTGTACTATTGTTATTTAAACAGTTACATACGAATAATTGTTTATCAATGCGTCGCCCTAAACCTGTAACCTGAAAACATACCAAAAGAACTAAAACAAACGCAGATAACTGGAGTAAACAGTCCCAAGACCCGCCACCAAAAGCCATGCTCGACAATCCACATGCAGTGTTGACTTACTGCTTCTTAAGGCAAGTCATTGGACACACGTTGTTGGCCTTCACATTGTGCGTGATCTTCCGAAGTCCTTGTAGCCACACCTTTACGAAGAAAAAATAGAAAGACCTTCAATATATGTATATCAATTATAGGATGTTTAAAGAGTCATCGTACATTCGTTAATCGTACAGAGGTGATGTCGTGCTCGAACTAATGGTCGTTCCCATTATTTAAACATATAAAACATATTACAAATGATAATAAACATATGACAGAGAGCTTTGTATAACTGTATTCTTGTAGGCATATCAGCTACGAACTTTTTTTGTATGGTTTGGGTATATTTAATTTTGTCGCACAAGCGTGCATCGCACATCCGATTGTTAACGGGGTACATACTGTACGAGACGCTGCAATGCCTGAGACATTGTTAGATGGATTAGGCTTGCCCAGCACCCCTATTAGTCAGAGGAAAGATCAGGCCAATGCGTCTAAAGCTGACTATGCCGCGGGTTTCCTCACGATGTTTTTCTTCTCGTGTTAAAAGTGCACATATGTTTATGAAGAAAGTATTTAATTGAGAAATGTACTTGCCTTTGTGAACCAATTTCCATAAGGCACACAAATTGATTACTCGAAGTAGCCTACTTTGATTGGTATACTTCAGAGTAATTGAACAATTACTTTTGATTTGCATAGTTTTTTTACCTTGGTCTATAAAAAGCAATTTAAGATATTAAAGGTTGTTCGCTGTCCTAGGCACACGCTATAGGTAAAAAGAGGCAAAGAAAAGATCTGACCTTAGCAGTAGCTGCGTCTGCGCACACGACATGCTGGTAATTAATGTTGATATAGTCTGTCCCGCTGCATATCGTCAGGGATTTGTCTTCTAAGCCTTCCCCATGTTTGTTATACAGGGTGTTACTGAGCTTCGTGTCCTGTGGAGGAATGATTCTTTATAAATAATGCTGGAGACACACAACCTCATCTCAGTCCCAACAAAGCCAAGCTTGTACTATGGAAACCAGACGATTGATAGAATACTTAAATACATTTTTTTTGTAAATACATACTTAACATGCTTACATAGAAACACCCTTTTTTACCAAGTGGTTCTTTTATGACAATGTTTTGTTTCACTTTCAAAATTAACGTGAGATATACTATTCATTTTGTAAAAACGGGAGTTACTCACGTAGTATTGTAACGTCGAAGATTGTTCCCGACACGTTTCGATTTTTCAAGAAAATCATCATCATGGGATTGAATGCCCGTTCGCGCCTGGAGCCGACACGACACTTTTCTTGAAAAATCGAAACGTGTCGGGAATAATCTTCGACGTTACAAAACTAAATAATAAATACTTAAATAAAGTTGGACAAATCACACAGCATCATCTAGCCCCAAGCTAAGCAGAGCTTTTGTTATGGGTACTATGACTGATATACTTAATACATTATACCTACTACATAGATAGATATTTTTATTATAAATATATAGAAAAACACCCAGAACACCCTGAACAAATATCTGCAGATCGTACATACATTTGTCCCGAGGTGGGAATCGAACCCGCAACCCCTTGCGTCGCAGGCGGACCTTCGCCCGCTGCGCCACAGAGGTCGTCGCGAGTAATCCCCGTTGTTACAAAATGAATGTATTGTTTGGCCATAGATATAGCTAATTTGGATAAGAGGAAGCCGACACAATGTTACAAGCACCTACAAAAAGTAAGAACGAATAATGCTTAAATTTACAACAAAAAAACCGATTTTAACCTTTGATGATAAAATCCTTGTTTTGTTGCTGAAAATACCCCAATGATATAAGTAGGTACGCATATTCATCATTTCAGTCGTAAAATGTCCACTACTGAACACAGGCCTCCCTCATGGATCTCCATGAGGGGTAGTTGCCGTACTCACCACGCCTGGCAGGCGAGTTGGCGCGCGCAGTACGAGATGTTGATACACGAAAAGACGCTGCTGCCTATCTTCCGGAGGTATCCCTCAGCAGGCTCTTACTGCATCCACGGGCATGAGAGGAGGAACAACATTCTACTGCCGGCACCCCAAGACAACGGTACGCCTTGATTTATCATGTATTTTCAGATCTGGGTGTACAAACAAGCAAACATTATTAAGTGATACAAAAAACCAAAGCGCAAGTTAAATGTAGGGCCAACTAACTATGCCTTGAGGGACTCCAGTAGACATTATTACAACTATTAAATTCCCCATGGATTCCATCTCCAGAATCTAATTTTTAAAAAATGGGACCTAATTGAAATTGTAATACTATTTGAACTCATAAAGATTTTCCAAGTCGGTTCATAAACTACGGAGTTTGTCTGAGGTAACAAACAAAGTTGAGAGAACCTCATTTTCTTAAGTCGGTTTAAAATTTCATGTTACGGAGAAGGAATTTTAATTCGGTAAGCGGACAATCGCGGCAATTAGAGCTCGTTTCTCCACGAATCAGTCTGTTTAAGCAATCCTACGAATGAAAAGTTAAATCCACTTTACTGGAAAATTGTCCGGGAATCGAGTCGGGACACGGGACTCATTTGGAAATTGGTCAGAGCAGGACTGAATGGATAAACTCGCCATTCACAACTTCGTATGTGCAGCTGTTGGTACGTACCTACGTGCCGGATTATAGCGTCCTACCCTACAGCGGAGCCACCTTAGTATCATTTCAGCCATAAAACGTCCACTAATGAACAAAGGCCTTCCTCATGGGTCTCCATGAGGGGTAGTTGCCATACCCACCACGCTTGGCAGGCGGGTTGGCGAGCGCAGTATGGGATGTTTATATATGGAAAGACGCTGCTGCCCATCTTTCTAGGGTATCCCTTAGCAGGCTTTTACTGCATCCACGGGGGGCATGAGAGGAGGGGCAACATTCTACTGCCGGCGCCCCACGGCTACGACACCGTAGTAAATCGTACATAATCATCATCATCATCTGAGCAGTACGACGTCCACTGTATACATAGGCCTCCCTCATAGACCTCCAAATACTAATTATGAGGGGTTGTTGCCATACTCTCACCACGCTTGGCAGGAGGATTGGCGAGCGCGCACGGGGTATACGGATACACAGGAAAACACTGCTGCCCATATTCCGGAGGTATCCCTTGGCAGATTCTTACTGCATCCACGGGCTAGGGAGGTGGGGCAACGTTTTACCGCCGGTACCCCACAGCAACGTACATAAAATACGTATAATGTATACATACTATTTCGGGGTTGTCAGATAGTATTTTACTAGAATCCACCTGACATGATAAATTGGGGTTTCTTTATCATACGTCGAAAAGGAACCCTACATTTTCCTTTTCTGTGGTAGAACATGACGAGACTAATGATAGCAAATCGCCTAGTCAAGCCCTATTCACAACTTCGGACCATCAATCATTCATAGCCAAGAGCTCGCTTGACCCAATAAAATCTGACCAAAAGATGTTCCTAACCGTAACGAAGCGATGCCACCAACTTATTTATTTCACTTTCAAAATTAACGTGAGATATACTATTCATTTTGTAAAAACGGGAATTACTCACGAAACGTGTCGGAATAATCTTCGACGTTACAATACTACGTGAGTAATTCCCGTTTTTACAAAATGAACTTATTTATTGTTTTGAAAGCTGCCTTCTGCGCACATAGCCATGCCTCATTTACGTCAATAGCATCCCCAGGTCACGCCTATAACCAGATATCTACTGTAGGAGCTGACGTCATAGCATTCGCAGCATGTAATTTCGTTACAGACTTTCCATGCCTTACCAAGGAGTGGAGTAATTCACTATCAATAAGGCGTATCATTCATTATAATTTTATTATTATACATTGGGTTAATGTTTAACCATTTAATTCCTTTCTTAGAAAAATGCCAACTTAAATATTGCTGCATTGTTTAAGTAAAACCTAAAAAGATATCTCAAGTCTGAATAAAAGAGAGTTACTTACTCTAGGAACCCCTCCTGCTCTGATGTCGCTGACTTGACACAGTTCTATCACGTCACCATCCTGAAACAAATGCGAAACATGAGATAGATAGATAGAAAAGAAATGATAGATATTACGAAAATAACTATTAAGTATTGCAAGTGACATTGTCTTTTGTTTTTGCGCACTTACGCAAAAAAAACAAGTTCATGGATGATTATATGGATTTTTTGCTTGAACTTAAAGATAGACGTCTCTGACCGACTGACACAGATAGGAAAGAAATCTGCTTTGACTCCGTCAAACGTAATATGAGACAAAAAAAATTGTTTAATGATTACTGTAACGACCGAGTTAAGTTCTTCTGAACGCTTCTTTTCCTAACTCGCGTGTCACCTGGAGCGAGCATATTTTATGTGCTTTATTAATTTACGTTGTTTTATTTTGTATATTAACGCCCAAAAAAGGCCTTAGCGGCAGCACTGATTAAGGTATTTTTTTACTTGATTAATTATGATTAGGTACTTACTCATTTATTTAGTTATTATTGACACTAGATTTAAAATATTGGATACACACTTTAAGACGTTAAAATCAGAATTTACATATGAGAAATACAGCAATATTTTACACCCTAAAAGAAACAAAATACAAAAAATTATATACTATGTGTGCCAAATTTCAAGTCTCTAGGTCGAGTGGTTTAGGCTGTGTGTTGTCTGTCAGTCACTCAGTAACGGAAGAGTTTTATATACTATATTGTTAGACACTATCAACGGCAGGAATTGAACCCGCAACCCCTGGCATATCAGCTGGTTATTAGACCGACTGAGCCACGGAAGTTGTCAGCAACATTGCGAATACAAAGGCATGTAATCATCATCATCTCAGTCATAGGACGTCTACTGCTGGCCTCCCACACTACGTACTGATTATAAGGGGTTGCTGCCATACTCGCCACGCTTCGCAAGCGGATTGGCGAGCGCAGTAAGGGTTATTGATACACGGAAAGACGCTGCGGCCCATTGGAGTATCCCTTATCAGATTCCTGCATCCACACAAGATCCGCAAGAGATGAGAGGCAACATTCTACTGCCGGCACCCCACGGCGCAGGCATGTAATAGCTCTTCCTGAATGTAGCGCGTCAGAATAGATATACATTGGCGGTATCACGCGGTATAGTATATTTCCATCCAGATTCGCAGGAAGCGTCACTTCCAGTAAAGATCACTTCCTCATCACGCCATCTCGCGGAGGAAACTCATCCAGGAAATTGCTTGCTCTAAGATCTTGGCTGTGTGACGACCAAGTTTTTAGTTTGTAGGCTTCGGGCTTTCTTAGATCCATACATCTATCTTACTAATCTACAGGATGTATTTTAATATGTTTATCTACTGAAACTTGTATTAATTGGCTGAAACCCCTCTCGTTCGGTTTAGTTTTGATGGGAAAATATCAGGAATTCCTATTTTTTTTTTAATAATTTTATTAACATTTTCATTTCATATCTCAGGATCATTTTTGCCTTACAGGTAGTCACGTAATCACAATAGAAAAATAAATCTAAATCAGATTTTTTAAAAACGATCTCAGTATAGACTGTTTATAATTTAATACCTACGATGTATAACATTTTAAATAATATTTTGCATGCTTGCACACAAGCTGAATACAGGAACTACCACTATTATATAAGACCTTATTGTAAAAATTTAAGCCGTGTTGGCCGAGTGGTATGTACCCCCGACTTTCAATCCGAAGGTCGTGGGTTCGATACCAGCCGTGCACCAATGGATTTTTCTTTCTTGAAAAATGTATGTGCACACTTAACACGAGCTTTAACGGTGAAGGAAACATCGTGAGGAAACCCGCGGCTTAGTTAGCTTCAGACGTATTGACCTGTTCTTTCCTCTGAATGATACCTGACTAAGCTGAGAGGATGGTATAGGTGCTGGGCAAGCCTAATCCATCTTACAATGTCCCAGGCACTGCAGCGTCCCGTACAGCATGATTACCTGTTGCTGACGCTGCATAAATCATCTATAATAGATGCAAAGGCCTTACTTTTTATTGTAAAATTGTATTCTGGCAAATAAACTATTTTGATTTGATTTGATAATTTTTACATCACACCTAGGCATTGTTATAACGTGACTACCTGTAAGGCAACTCTTCGCGGAGGTCAATGGCCCCGTCGGGTATAAGCTGGCGTTTAGGGGGTCATTATCGTAAAATCAGCTGTTGAAGGTAAAACTTTCGTGGTCTATCTTGAATGAAAATCACTGAATCCTGAAAAGTCGTAAAACAAAAGGTGTTCCTTGAGTTATTCAGAACTTATGGCTTAGTACACATATATACATACACCCTGTATATACCAATACATATATTTTTAAACGACTAAATGACGAGACAAGCCGATGGGTCCACCTGTGGTAACCCCTACCTATTTCAACTGCAATACCGCAGTGATCACGTTCACGACGCACGTGACCCATTGCATTGCGCCCGTCACCCTGAGACATAGAGTTGTATGGTCGCGTGTGCATCAAATAAATCACACAATGTTTGTATGGATGGATGTTTGTTACCTATTAAAGCATAAGCCTCTTCAGACCAAGCTAAAGCTTTGCGAATACAGATAATTACTAATACACGGGATTAACCTAGGATTTAACGCGCATTCAGCGCGCTAAATAAGAGAATTAAAAATAAAACGAAATCCCGGTTCCTACCCTGACGCTGATGATGATACATCATCATTTCAGCCGGAAAACGTACACTACTGAACACATGCTTCCCTTATGGATCTCCATGAGGGGTAGTCGCCACACTCACCACGCTTGGCTTCCCGTGCACTTGTGCCCGTGCAACAGAAATCGGGAATTAATTTTTACTTCATTTGGATTAGATGATTTATACAGCGTCCGTCCGCTGTGGGGTGCCGGCAGTAGAATTTTACCCCTCATGCCCGTGGATGCAATAAGAACCTGCTAAGGGTATCCCTTAAGATTGGCAGCATCGTCTTTCCGTGTTTCAACATCGCAAACTGCTCTCGGCAACCCGCCTGCCAAGCGTGGTGAGTATGGCAACTATCCCTCATGGAGATCCATGAGGGAGGCCTGTGTTCAGTAGTGGACGTTTTAACACGTTTACTGCGGCAAGTAAAATCATAATTCTTCATCTGGTGCGGCGGCGGGCCAAAATGCGCCCAAAATGATATTTCCGCCAGTGCGTGGCAGGTCTTTCTAGACCCACCAGCACCAGGATAGATTAAATTGCTTTAACTTTGTGGAAACATAATGTATACATTTTTTAGTTAGAATGACCTTGAACCCAACTTCCTTAGGTTTGATTCGCCCCGGGATCTGTCAAACAGGAAATGAGAAATAAAGCAGGAAAAGTGGCAGGCCGATATCGACCTTAGCAGCACTAGAAAGTATTTTTAGTAGTGATGGGATAGAGAAAAATAAGGGGATATCGAAAATAAAACAGAATTATCGTAAAAGAACTGAAACATGTTTTTATTTACTTATGCCTATCTTGGAAACATGTTACGTTATTTATGTATACATATGTTATTTTTCTTAGTGGAAAATATTTCTTCACTGCTGTCACTATCACTGTCAATAACTGCAGGGCGAATTACTCTATTTTCCACAATTTGTATTTTTCTTTTATTGCTTACCATCGTTGATTATATCGAACGCTACGTCAGATTAGTTAGATAGCACAACACTAACTGGCGGGGCGCGCGCTCTGTGCGGTATCGGGTCGCCAGCTGCCTGTTGGGAGGGCGGGCCGAAATAGGCCCACTGCCGCACTCAGCGGATGTTTTTCACCGTCAGTGCGAAGTAGGTCGATAAAAGCCTGCCGTTATGTTTTGATGGGGAACACCTACAATTTTGACCGCAAGATGAAATATATATCTGTCGAATTTTTACAAACACCTGAGATAATCGTTTCGCACAAGCGAGAGGGCCATAGTTTTCTTCGTCCGCACCAGCTGAAGTACCGCGGCAGGCTGATATCGGCCTGTTACGCAGTGAGCGTGTTAAGGCTGGAATGATGAATGATGACCCTGTATAAATCATCTATAATGGATGTAAACGCCTTTCTTTTGGCAGATCTCGTAGTGCATTCAGCTCTGAAAGCCGAGCCTTCATCAGATATGTGCATGCAGAAGGTCTTGAATTTAGAGGTTCATTGTGTATTCCTATTCCTGGAAGTGATTCCATCGCTAGGGACGTTGGTTTGCACTTTAACCGACTTCAAACAAAGGAGGAACTCAAGTCGTCTGTTTTTTAGGGTTCCGTACCATAAGGGTCCTATTACTAAGACTCCGCTGTCCGTCTGTCTGCCTGTCTGTCATCAGGATGTATCATGAGCCGTGATAGCTAGACAGTTGAAATTTTCACAGATGATGTATTTCTGTTTCCGCTGTAACAACAAAAACAGAATAAAATAAATATTTAAGAGCCACAAACGTGATTATTCTGTGGTTTTTTGCTCGATATTAGTAACGGCAGACGCTCGAAATATTTACAGAATGTTTGGTTGTATATTCACTTTAAAATAAATAGTTTTGTTCGATATTAATAACAGCAACAGGTAGACGCTTGAAATATTCACAGAATATTTAGTTTGTATATTTTAAAAATAAATAATTAAATTAAAATTCATTCATCATTCATTTCAGCCGTAAAACGTGCACTCGTGAACACAGGCCTTCCTTCCTCATGGATCTCCATGAGAGGCTGCCATAGTCACCACGCTTGGCAGGCGGGTTGCCGAGCGTAGTAAGGGATGTTGATACACGGAAAGACGCTGCTGCTCATCTTATCGGGGTATCCCTACCCCCGGAAGATGAGCAGCAGCGTCTCGTAGCAGGCTCTTACTGCATCCACGGGCATGGGACCCCTCCCATTCTATAACATTCCCCCTAACATTCTACTATCGGCACCCCACTGCAGTAAGTAAAAAAAATGGTACGGAACCCTTCGTGCGCGAGTCCAACTCGCACTTGGCTGGCAGCAGCGTCTTTTTGTGTAGGTATCAACTGCGCTCGCCAAACCGCCTGCCGCGAGATGGCAACAACCACGATTAGGTTGGTGAGCAAAGTACGGGATGTTGATACACGGAAAGACGCTCATCCAAGCCACCCGTCTTCCGGAGGTATCCCTCACTCTTAGCAGGCTCTTACTGCATCTACGGACATGAGAGGAGGGGTAATATTCTACTGCCGGCACCCCACGGCTAAATTAAATACCGGGAATGTTCACGTACTTGTTAAATTGGTGAACAATTTAACGAGTATTTGTATACGTGATCTGATCACTGATCATTCCCGATATTAAAATAAAATATTTAATATGAGTATTCATAAATCTATTTAATATGAGTATTTAATACGAGAATAAAATATATTAATAAGTAATCGTATGATAATTCTATAGATATTATAATAAAATGATTATTTACGACGTTAAACCGTTCCACATCGGCACTCTCATTTACGTAAGAATGAGAACCCACTTTATCCAACAAAAGTTTTCAATTACAGCCAACAGTTTTGTTTTCCAAGGCCGCGCCGTGTCGTTTCCAATTCGATAAGAACTCCTTTACCCTTGTGCTCTTTAGTACAGAGCTGTAAGAATTTAGATCCCTTTTAAGAATAAGAAACGTTTATTTTGTGTCACAAAATATAAAACAATAACACACAAGAAGAAGATTAGCAAGTTCTTAATATGAGATTTGTACCTAGGTAATTTATAAAGTCATTGAGGTATTATTTTGTTCCTTCCTATGCCATGAATTTAATGTAATGAACCTACGCACTTGTTAAATTAACACGTGAAGAAAATATCGCGAGGAAACCCGCGGCTTAGTTAGCATCAGACGGGTCTCTTCACTCTTCTCTTGACTAAGCTGACGGACTGGGACTGGGCATGGTAAAGGTGCTAGGCAAGCCTAATCCATCTAACAATTTCCCAGGCACTGCGTCCCATACAGCACGAATACCAGTTGCTGACACTGTATAAATCATCTACAAAGCAAAGGCCTTACTTTTTACTTTTTGTGAAATACCTAAAGATAAGTACACAAAAAACTTACAAAAGTAAAAGCAATGAAATGGGCTAGCTCTTGTATAAATCAACTATAATAGATGTAAAAGGCCTTACTTTAAAATTTGCTACTCGGGCGGGATACATTATGTCAAAAGCCAGTTCATGCAGAAGATTCTAATAATATCGCGCACGGCGCAATGTGTCCAATCCAAACAACCCACATTTTCCCGCGCATCGTGCAAGTGACAGCTGCATTTAGCTGTCACTGTCACAACTGTCACTTATGTAGGTCGCCAGTCAGTCGCCGGCCGTCGGTCGTCGCCCACTCGCGACCGCTGAAGCCTTAGAAACGTGAATACCTGATTCCAACGTTATCGCAAACTAGGGCAATTAATTTGGTTTTCTGTAGGCTTCACTAAGTTGGGATGTATATATAGTGCATTGGGGTAATGACCCGTTTTCAGTAAAAAATAAAAAGTATTTTCTACTAAGCCTAACAGAGCTGGCAAGAGGAGAAAGCAAGTTTGTCATCATTTCAGCCGTAAAACGTCCACTACTGAACACAGGACTCCCTCATGGATCTCCATGAGGGGTAGTTGCCATACTCACCACGCTTGGTAGGCGGGTTGGCGAGCGCAGTACGGGATGTTGATACACGGAAAGACGCTGCTGCCCATCTTGCGGAGGTATCCCTTAGCAGGCTTTTATTGCATCCGCGGGCGTAAAAGGTGGGGCAAGTTTGTAATTAATCACAATTTGCGTTTCGTTGTCAAATGGTTTCCTACCAGTAAAACAAAACTAACGCCATACGAGTATTTAAGGTTCGAGAGAGCTTTTTACGAAGTTTTTACTTTTTAATGAAAACGCCTCATTAAAGAGACGGATACCTACATATTCCGAAAATTCTATACTGCACTTGTCCGATAGCTGTTGGCAACGTATACTGAAGCGTTGAAAGCAAAAGAAAATGGCACTTAGATAAATGATACAAACATTAAAATATCGCTGGCTTTGTAAGAATTTTAAAATGTTCGGAATAGGTATACCCATCTCCTGAATTACCCCAGTGGAACTTTTATACGCATTTTAATTTCAGTCAGACGCACCTGTAGAAAATTTGCTACCTTAATTGGCCTTTCACATCTAAGGATGATTTAGGCAGCGCCACCAACTAGTATTCATGCTTGTACAGCACGCCGACCGACGGACGCTGCTATGCCTGGGACAGTGTATGTAAGATAGACTCTTGTTAGGGTTTAGGTTATATAGGGTTTAGGGTGGGTTGTCTGCATTACGTACATTCTTTTGACATGCAAATTACAACATTTTTGGGGCAGCTACAAATGTGTGTTCCTATAATAAAAATAAAATATTATTAAATTAAAAGTAAAAAAAAACTTTTTAACAAACAAGCTTTTATTTAAACGTACCTACTAAAAATAATTTTCATAGGTAATGACTAATGACCTATTATTATACAGCGTGTCCCGTAATTGGGGTACTAAGCCGAAAGGGGGGTTTTCTACCCCCCCTGGCAAACAACGTTTGTTCTACGACTTTCTTGATTTTCAAGTTTTTCAGTGATAAGATAACGTTCAAAGTTTATACCAATTTCATAAGAGTGACAACCCTGCTCTCAGCTGTTACGGGCAATGACCTATTGACCGCCGGGGATTCCCGCGGCGCGCCCGCAACGCGCTTGTGCGTATGTATATTGAGTGTGGGTATTGGTGCGTGGTGTGCGTAGGCGCGTAGGTATGTATTACGGATACACGTCTGTTATACATTAGGGTTGACAGCGACTTGGAAAACTTTAATTTTGTATGGAAACCTGAAAATACGTTTTTTGTAAATACGTTATAAATTGACATTAAATATTTATGGAATTTTTTTTTAATTATTTTTAATACTTACATATTATTATAAGTAAATAAAAGCTTGTTTTTAAAAAGTTTTTTATTTTTTAATTTATTATTTTAAGCGTGCTTGACAGAACCATACAGGACAGTCCAAAACCGGGTTGGGTATTCTCTTAACGACATAGGTAATCAAGTTATCAAAGTAGTGGTACTCATATCGTCCATTGTACACGGATGTTAAAAGGTACGTAAGCACTTAAAGTACTTGTACCCACTACTTATCGCTAAGCAAGATACTATGTTGGACAAAAGGATATCGTGTTTCCTTTTGCCGAAAAGGCCTTTAAAATCCAGCATTCTTTGCTTAGGACCAGAGAGAACTCAGTTATATAGCTCTGTGACCTGAGGCCGGAGGCGATCACATTGTACCATAGACTAACTATACACTTGTGTATAGTTAGTCTATGATTGTACGTAGGTACACTTCGTACCTAAGCGTCGTACACACATAATAAATTCTTCTTCTTTCTTTCTGGACGGCATCAAATGTCGGCCCTGATAAACCCCAAGGCTGAGCAAATTAGTTATATAATAATAATTAATTCCTTGTCTATTCATTCAACATTTTGTTTTGATATGATCTGCGACACAGCTTTTGCTAATGCAGGTGCCATGGTTTCCTTATTTATTATGGTCCCCTAATTATGTTCCGAAAATAAAGAATTAATTAATTAATTTTATAATGATTATTACTAAGGCCAGGTTGTAAAAATTAAAGACATACTAGGAATTGCAACAAAATACTATAAAAAACTTTATGAATGTGAAAGTACACGAGGAGGCCTTTGCCGATTGGCAAACAGATCTGCAGAAGATAAGAAAAATTGAAATGCTGGAATAACATTATTAGATTTAAGCAAACTATAAGTTAATTTCTGTAATCTGTGCTATTATATACCCCCGACTTTCAATCCGAAGGGCTCGATACCGGCCGTGAACCAATGGATTTTACTTTCTTGAAAAGTGTACTCGTAAGTTCACATTTAACACGTGTTTAACGGTGAAGGAAACATCGTGAGGAAACCCGCGGCTTAGTTAGCTTCAGACGTATTGACCTGTTCTTTACTCTAACAGCTGACTAAGCTGAGAGGATGGTATAGGTGCTGGGCAAGCCTAATCCATCAAACAATGTCCCAGGCACAGCAGCGTCCCGTACAGCATGATCACCAGTTGCTGACGCTGCATAAATCATCTATAATAGATGCAAAGGCCTTACTTTTTTTATGTAGGTATGATTTAGTATCAGCATTGCACCTGTGCGAAAGTATATTTAGTATCAGCATTGCACGTGTGCGAAGCCAGGGCGAATCGCTATTAAGAAATAGGTTATTATTGGGGTTCCGGACCAAAATGGTAAAAACGAACCCTGAACAGTTCGACGTCTATGTAATTATAATAACCATACGAATAATAAATAAATATTTTACTCTGTAATTAGAAATCTACCATAATAAATAAACTAATATTTCCTACTTACGCCTTTTAAATAAAACTAACCTAACCTAACTATTATCCTATCGGGAGGGGACATATTTAAAACTCCCTCCAAGAAGTGATGGCAGAATGATGCAAAACATTAGCAATATTTACATGTCACTTCACAAATGTCACTTTTGAGTAGTCAGTGCGGTAAAGAGCACTTTCCGTAAAGGGTAGAGGGTCTAAGTTTGAGGGGCAGCTCGTTAGTGGCAAGGTCAAGTTAGTGTTACGAGCACTGTTTGCATGGGATAGTGATTTTAAATGACAGTGGCATAACACTGAGTGTTAGTTAATTGTTGTTTACAAAGTATCTTCCCAGTTTATCCCTTAACCATCCTTGCATCTGGACGATTTTTTATGATTCCATTGCAAATGTATTTTTATATTAGTTTTCTGATTTTTCTCGGTATCTACGGTATAAGACGATATACTTTGCCAAGTTTCATAGTTCTAGGTCTACGGGAAGTACCTACCCTATGAATTTTGATTCTGAGAATGTCGAAACATGCGTTTTTTGCGGCATAAACGGCCGTATCTTTTTTCAGGTTAACATAGAAAATTTATTTTTTTACACCTTAAAGAGGCTGTAGATTTGAGTAAATTCAACGCGATACCTTTACACGTTCTCGAGATAGAGGGTCTTGACAGACCGACAGGCAGACCGACAGACAGACGGACAACAAAGTGAGCCAATAAGGTTTCCGTTTATCTATTGAGGTACAGAAACCTAAGCCGTGTTGGCCGAGTGGTATGTACCCCCGACTTTCAATCCGAAGGTCGTGGGTTCGATACCGGCCATGCACCAATGGATTTTTCTTTCTTGAAAAATGTATAAATACAAATACAAAAATACAAAAATATTTATTCATCAACTTAATTTACTTATCAATAACATAGTTTGAGATTCCCTTTTAAGTAAATAATACCTGTGTTAGGGAAATCTCGCTCTGCCAAAAAACAATAACATTAAGTAGATTAAGCTATTTTAATTAATTCTAGGGTGGTATTATTAAACTGTATATTTAGTTATAGTATATTTAGTTAAGTTTGTATAGTTATAAAAGAGACAAAAATTTTACCATTACAAAAGAAATAAGTTACATTGACCTTATTTCTTTATGATTTTTATAAAAACTGTTCTGTACGCGCATTTGTTTGTTGTGTGTGTGTGTGTTTGTATGTGTGTGTATGTGTGTGTGTGTGTGTGTGAAAGTATGTGTGTGTGGGTGTTAAGAAAGAGTAAAATGTCTGATATGTTAAATATGATAAATAGTTTTATGTAGTAGAGCAGTATAAATTAAATAGGGTAGAGGTTAGGAGCGTTCTAAAACATTACCTAATTCAATTTATTGAACAGTGCTTCTGTTTCATCATAGCTTAAGTGTAGTAGCCATTCTATAAGATTCTTTTTGCATTCGTAATTACTTAAGACATAAATATTCAGTTTTTTATTAATTGTATTATATAAGTAAGCGGATTGAGATGTAAATTGGCGTGCAGCAAACTTAGATGTTACAGATGTGGTTTTAACAATTTTATCCTTCCTACGCTGTGTTATTTTGTTAGGGTCAAAGTCTAAGTGTTTATGTACTTTAAGTACTGTATATAGAATATATAGTTGTCTGATAGTTAGTAATCCTGATTCATTGTATAATAATTTAGTTGGGTATCTGTATGGTCTGAAATACATGACTTTGATGAGCGACCTTTGTGCTCTTTCTACATTTATAAATGTTGTCTTTATGGCTCCCCCCCAGACAGTAATACAGTAATTTATAACTGATTCTGCCAAGGAAACGTAGATTTGTCTTAATAGATGTTTAGGAGCGGAATGTCTTAAGCCTTTAAATATCCAAATAAGCTTTCTGAGTCTGCCCACCAACAGCTCTATCTGTGCTTGCCAAGACAGTCGTTGGTCAATCATAATACCCAAGTATTTGGTCGTTTTTACTCTATTTATTTCAGGACAGGGACATGACAGAGCACTACGGTCGCAGGAGTGAATTTTTATAGTAAAATCAGAAAGAGGTTGTGAGTTGTTATACATGGTAAAAGTCATAAAGTTTGTTTTTGAAACATTTAGAGTAAGAGAATTAGTGCTAAGCCATTTCGATACCAACGAAAGTCCCGTTTCAGCATTCAATTTAACATCGGTCCATGATTTTCCAGTAAAGACTATGGCAGTATCATCTGCATAGGAGAAAATTTTGGCATCACTGAGTTTAAGGTTGCAGAGCTCGTTGATGTAGACAAGAAACAGTGTCGGACCCAGTACGCTGCCTTGCGGCACTCCAAAGCAAATGTCCTCGTCTTCACTTACGATCCCACCAATCCTAACCCTTTGTTTTCGTTCATGGAGGTAGTTAGATAACAAATCGAGGGGCTTTCCTCGAATGCCATTTTCTTCTAGCTTATCTATAAGAGAGGGAATAGAGACTGTATCAAACGCCTTCTTTAAATCTAGAAACACTGCCAGGCATTTTCGCTTACGATCAACTTGTTCTACGATGTGTTTGGTTAGAGCAGCGATAGCATCTTCCGTAGAACGACCATTTCTAAATCCATATTGTGAGTCGGAGAGTATATTAAATTTGTTAAAATAGTTCAGTATTCGTGAGTTAATAAGCTTTTCTAGTATTTTAGAGATCGATGAAAGAACTGATATGGGCCTATAATTGTTGATATCGTCTCTATTCCCTTTCTTATATACCGGTGTTATGATAGCCTTTTTGAGTATTCTCGGAAAAATTCCCGTGCTAAAACTAAGATTGACTAGGTGGCAAATGATTGGTATCAAGATATCTTTAGAAAGCTTCAAGAACCTCGTCGGAATATTGTCGACGCCAGGAGCACTTTCCGATTTAAGTTTCATTATGACCATATTTACCTCTTCAGGGTCCGTTTCTAGTAGGACAAACGAAGAAACTGGTTTAGGTGTTCTAAATAGAGAGTTAATAGTTAATGGCTGGTTAACAATGCAGTTAGAAATCGTTTGCGCCAAATCTTTACCTATATTGACAAAAAACTTATTTACGAATTCAACAGACTCTTTGGGTGATGATTTGATGTCCAGAAGTTGTATATTGGGGGTTTTCTTAGGTTTGTAATGAGTAATTTTATTTATAGTCTGCCAGAGATTTTTACTATTTTTAGAGTTTTTATTTAATTGTTCTCTTTCATATTTCCGTTTTAACTTTTTTATTAAATTATTGCAATAATTTCTATATCTCCTATATGTTAATTTAAGTATTTCGTCGTTAGGGTTGTTCCGTAATTTTCTTTGCATATGGTTTCGATTTATAATACAACGTAAAATGCCCTGGGTAATCCACGGTTTAATTATTTGTTTACTTCGGGGTATACGAACTATTTTCGTAAAGGTAGAGAGACTATTTTGAATGAGATTTATAAATTTGTCACATAAATAATTTAAATCATTTTGTTTTAGTAAATCTGCGATATTACCTTCTTCTGTTAAATATTTAGTTACTTTTTCGTAATCTGTTATTGTTTTAAACCTACAAGAATGTTTATTTTTTATTTTAGAGATATTGAGTAAAACTGTAAGGTGATCAGTAATTGAGGTGTTAACTACAGCAATAGAGGCAGAATGTTTCTGTTTGTTTAATTTTATAATTACATGGTCTAAGCACGCATCTTCTCTGGTTGGTAAATTATGTCCAGACAAAAGTCCGTGCATCGCTAGTATATTTAAGTAAATTAACCTATTCTTTTTCTCATAACCTGTTTCAGAATCTCTAGGTAGAGTGTTTATATTTATATCACCGACTATTATTATGGTTTCATAGTTTTTTAAAGTTTCCAAGTGTTTATTCAGCGATTCAATGAAATGTTCAGCATTTTTGTTTGAAGGTGAACGGTAAATGCTGAGAATTATAATATTATGGAGAAAAATTTGGAGACAAGATGCATGAGTTAACAATATTTCTTTGACTTGGACGTTGTGAATTTTCTTTATGTAGGTAGTTACCCCATCGTTTTGGTTGAGATGAGAAGTCGTTATAAAAGAATTATAATCTGACAAGTTAGGTATATTTTTGTGTTCAGCCAACCTACACTCCGTCAAAACCAATATATCTAAATTAATTTTAAGTAAGGTAAGATTGGATTCTAAGTCAGGAAAATTCTTATAAATACTTCTGATATTCTGTGTAAGTAATGCAATATCGGAATGTTTAAAAGGAAACCTTGTTGTTAAGTCTTCAACTGAACACTCGAAGGAGCGGGCTATTTCAGAACAATCTAATTCGTTTATTCCTATATTATTATCCATCATAGACAGTGTTTGTAGATATTACAGTATTTACCAGAAGTATCGAGGTGCGTTGTGTATTGTATAAAAATATCGTTGAGTGTGTAATTTTGATGCGACAATAAAAACATAATTTAAAAAAGATATACTTTGATATTTTACATGAAAAATGTGTAGTGTAAATTGTGTATGGTGTTGAATGGTAATTGTAAATATTATGTTGTACTTGAAGTATGTTTTGGGTAGTTTTAGATAACTTGTGAGCGCATTGTGTATATAATTCTATTTTTATTTTTGTGTACAGTAATTTAGTTGAAATATTTTCTGTTATGATACATAGTCATGCGACTTGAAAAAGGCTCTGTACTTGGTTTTCTGTTTTAATTTGTATGACACGAGTATTATCTTCTTTTCTGACATAAACTCTACCGTATGATGACCAGCAGTATTTGTATTCTTTAGACTTGGCTAGGTCGCGAGCAAGGAAGAAAAGACGTGCAGCCTTTGGCGTCAGCTGTTCAGATACATAAATGGGAGTTTCCTCGTCCTTTGTAAATCCCAGATTTTTGGCTCGCAGTTTGTCTTTGTTCCTGATATTGTAGTTCTTAGCCTTTTTTAGAACATCCGTTTTCGTTATTGTAGAGCAGAGTTCAACTATAATGGGAGTTCTGGTTTGTCCATTTCTGGTTTCTCGTACTCTATATATGTCTTTAATGTCTGTCTTGCTGATGTTACAATCTAACGATTTACCAAGGCGCAGAAGCATGTTAATAAGGTCGTCCTTGTCTTCCTTGATATGTTTTGGAACGTTTTTAAGTTCTAACGACGCTTTACGGCTGCTCCTCTGCTGGTCTTCAAGCCTGTCCTCCAGCAGCGTGATGCATTCACGATCTTTCATTTGTTGTTTTTCAAACAATTCAATTTTCTTCAATGAGTCTGTACATTTTTCGATACTCATTTCGTATTTTTCCGTGAGTGTTGACATCTTCTGTTCCAATTCTGAATTGATCTTTTTAAGGTTCTGGAGTTCATTTCTAAGGTCACACATATCTGTTGATATGGCAGAAATTTTTTTATCCTGACTTTCTTGGAAAGTAGTGAACAGGTTTGTGATATGTTCTGTGATATCATGTTTGAAGGTTGTTAATTTAAACGCAATTGACGCATCCAAATCTAAATCAGGGCTACGCATTCTCTTCAAGCGGCGACGGGTTACTTTGCCGGAGTCCGATTCTTGGTCGGTTTCAGACCGACTTGGAGCGGACTGGTTTCCCTCTGGAGGCGGAGTACGCTGCATATCGGAGTTAATGCGGAAGCAGGTTGTCAAGAAAAGTAAAATCTACCGATATAAATAACAGAGCAATGGTTAATATAGTTTGCTCAATTTTTAACTTAAGGCACTCGGAATGATGTGGGCTTTGTGTTCTTTAATTTCGCAGTGCTCAGAAGATTCTCGTTGGTGTAGGGGACAGACACCCCAGACGCAGCGCAGACGGCACCAGGTTCAAATCCTTACGCGGTGTATCACTTTTTGTATGGGTACCGACTCACGTTGGCAGCCAAAACGCGAAGACCGGAGACTCCACGTTCCACAGGGCGCAGTCCGGGGCGGCACTGAATTTATTTAAATTTAAATTCAAATTTCGAAGACACAAGCGATACGTCCACTGCGTACAAGAGCCGCGAGGCAAGAGGATGTATGTGCACACTTAACACGTGCTTTAACGGTGAAGGAAACATCGTGAGGAAACCCGCGGCTTAGTCAGCTTCAGACGTATTGACCTGTTCTTTCCTCTGAATAATAGCTGACTAAGCTGAGAGGATGGTATAGGTGCTGGGCAAGCCTAATCCATCTAACAATGTCCCAGGCACTGCAGCGTCCCGTACAGCATGATTACCAGTTGCTGACGCTGTATAAATCATCTATAACAGATGCAAAGGCCTTACAGAAACCTAAAAATGCAGGCACCATACACGTGACAGAAGTGATTGGTACTTTTTATTAAATACTATTAAAAAATAAGATAAGAGATAACGGTCAATATTATATCTCTCTTCTCACTCATATAACGAAATTGCCTAAACGTGGCGCGTCTTTGAAAATTCACGCTTAACTCTCATTATGGTTTTTCGAAACTTTAAAGTGAAATTTAGGCGCGCCCCGCCCAGGTTTCACCTTAAAAAAATATCGACTGCGACTGGCTCATTCTCAACGCAGCACTAAGAGTGCTTAAGGCTCTATGCCACAGAAGATGGTGCTTATATGGGATCCGAAGGTTTAGGAATAACTTGGCGAGTCCTAAGTAACCGTATCGATTGTCAGGAATAAACAAGAGTCTCTTTTACATGATAATTCAGTCGTTCACCTATATTTTTACATGATTTATACAGTTCTTTCTTTTGCTCGCGGCTTTTTCTTGGGTAAATAGAGTGTTTGCGGTTTGTTGAAATATTCCTTCTAATGTTGTGTCATGCCGTGGTGTGCCCATGGATGCAGTAAGAGCCTGCTAAGGGATACCTCCAGAAGATGGGCAGCAGCGTCTTTCCGCGTATCAACATCCCATACTGCGCTCACCAACCCGCCTGCCAAGCGTGGTGGGTATGGCAACTACCCCCTCATGGAGTTCCATGAGGGCTGAAATGATGATGAGGCGTTCATTCATTTATTCATCTCAGCCGTTGGACAGCTGTCCACGTCCGGTGATGGACATGGGCCTCTCCCTCATGGATCTTCAAGATCATGAGGGGGTTTTTGCCATACCTACTCGCTCCGCAGGCAGGCGGGTTGGCGAGCATAGTTCAAGTTCAGAGTGTAGTGAGTACTAAATCCACGGGCATGAGAGGAGGGAGGGACCTTACTTCATAGGATCATTTCCTAGTAAGCTCTGATCAAAATAGTACTTGGCAATAAAGGAGAAAACCTTAGAAAAATAATAAGTACTTTTAAGTACGCAACATTTTATCCGAATACAACAGGTGCGTAGTCTACAAAGCTACAAATAAGTACCTACCTTTGTAGTGGGTTTTTAGATAAAGCACGAAAAAAATATGTTTGAGATACCTACTTTTACGTTGAATAGTTTGGAAACCTTCTCTTTAGAATATTATTTTATTCGCCGAGAATAAGATTTCAAAGCACGTCCTATTAGGCTTCGCTAAAGGAAACCGTTTCAAACGTATCGCATATTATTTCCTCACAAAAGCTTTGAAACGGCAACTCTGTAGCTAACAATACGCATTCAAAGATGGCGACAATGCGTTTCCGGCGTTTTCCCGCGCTTTTCCGCAGCTGGCCACTTCCGACGGCCATTGTTATCTAGGAACATCTTGCTAGTGCGACGCCAGTTGCTTTGCCTTTGTATTTAAAATCAGGTTTTTTCTAAACTAGAAACCTGTCATGCCCTATGGATCAAGTAATTTTTACTAAAGTCCATATTTTAAACTAAAGTATATTACTTTTAGTTTAAATGTTTTTTTTTGCCGTGGGGTGCCGGCAGTAGATTGTCACCCCTCCTCTCCTGCCCGTGGATGCAGTAAGAATCTGCTAAGGGAAGTCTCCGGAAGATGGGCAGCAGCGTCTTTCCGTGTAAAAACATCCCAAACTGCGCTCACCAACCCGCCTGCCAAGCGTAGTGAGTATGGCAACAACCCTTCATGCACTTGGATCTAGAAGTCAATGAGGGAGGCCTATGTCCAGCAGTGGATATCTTACAGCTGTAATGATGCTGTAAATGTTTTTATTTCTCATTTGTAAACTTAAGACTACAAAACATCTATAAACACTATTGTTCCTTAAGTCCAGACTAGAGTGTGAGGACCACACACAGCGCCATTCTAAGGTTACAAAATCGTGTTGGTGTAGTGGTCTACACCACAGAAAACTATTTTTTCTATATTCTATGGTGTAGAATGTAAGCTAACTACTGTTCTAAGAATGTATTAAAGATGCAAAGACTGTTTAAACCGACTTCAAAAAGAAGGAGGTTCTCAATTCAACAGATGTTGTATGTTTGTTACGCGATTACTCGGCCAGTTATGAATGGATTTTGATGATTATTTTTTTATATACTGGTGTCAAAATTCGATTCTGATGATGGGATCCTTAGGGAATTAAATAATTGTAATAGTAGACACTGGAGTCCCTCAAGGCATAACCTCATGCTCTAAATTTAATCTTGCCTAACCTAACCATTTTTGGTTGGGTTAGGTTATAGGTATAGGTATAGGTCTTACACCCAGTTCTAGTGATGGGATCTATGATAAATCGAGGGAAATGGTCAAATGTAATAGGCGCACATATAGTGTATTGGGTGTTTTCAGCAACAAGTCAAGGACTTTATCATTTCAAAGACGGTTGTTTTGTTGAAAAATTTAAGAATTACTTATGTTGTCACTTATTTATGGTGAGTTCGGCCGTTCAGGTTCAATTTTAAAGTCGAGTCGTGTAAAGCGATTTTTTTTGCTGACCGTACGTTTGTCACAATCAGCCAGCAAGTCACTAAACGCCATATAGATATTGAAAGTGTCAACAGGTGCGATACGCTTTCTGATGGGTAACAATAGACAGATATCTTCTCAGAACTTGGCCTTTGAATTCAAGGCTTTGTTAAATAGAATACATTTAGGTACCCCAACTAAGCTCAAACTTAAAATATTAACTCAAAAATGCTTTGTTTAGTGATGAATAAATGGATTTTTGAGCAAGGACCTCTTAGAAAAGTCAAAAAATAAATTTAAAAGCAAGGCCTTTATAGATGACTAGCCGCACCCCGCAGTTTCACCCGCGTAGTTCCCGTTCCCGTGGGAATTTCGAAAAATCCGGTTTAGGCTGTGCGTTGTCTGTCAGTCACTCAGTCACTCGGTCAGTAACGGAAGAGTTTTGTATACATTGATTTATCGTCAGCAACTGGTATTAGCTATATAGCTGCCGTGGGGTGCCGGCAGTAGAATGTTACCCCTCCACTCATGCCCGTGGATGCAGTAAGAGCCTGCTAAGGGATACCTCCGGAAGATGGGCAGCAGCGTCTTTCCGTGTATGAATATCCCGTACTGCGCTCGCCAACCCGCCTGCCAAGCGTGGTGAGTATAGCAACTACCCTCATGGAAATCATGAGGGAGGCCTGTCTGTGTTCAGTAGTGGACGTTTTATGGCTGAAATGATGAATGATGAACTGGTATTCAAGCTGTACGCAGCAGTGCCTCGGAAGTTGTTAGATGGATTAGGCTTACCCAGCACCTATACCATCCTCACAGCTGAGTCAGAGGAAAGAACATGTCTGAAGCTGATTAAGCCGCGGGTTTCCTCATGATGATTTTATCAATGCTTTGATTTTCCTCACGGTTTCTTTCAAACAAAATTAAACAATACACATAACTGAATTTGTTCGCTTCAGGTGACACTCTAAAAGAAAGAAACGAACAGAAGAACCTTAGGTACTCGGTCGTTATAGTCATAATTTCACAAATTCAAAAGCAAGTCTTGCAAAAGCCACATTATAAATGTCAATTTACAAAAGAAAAACATATTATAAATTTAATTAATAAAGCACATAATTGAATTTATTACGTTAACACTAGCTTGTTGAGGAGAAAGCCTAGATACCTATACCCAGAAGTGGGTTTCAAAGGGCGACGATCTCTGTGGAGCAGCGGGTGAAGGTCCGCCTGCGACGGAAGAGGTTGCGGGTTCGATTCCCGCCTGTGTATTTGACGATTACAACCGAACGCATTGACCGATTTACATTAAACCTTTTTTGTTAACACCGTCTTATTGAGAGAAGGGGACTGATTGATTTTAGTGACCCTAGGGTCACAGGGACCGGAGTTATTGTGACCTCAAAAGGTCACCAAAAAAATGTCTTCAAATGACCGAAAACGTCCAAAAACCCAAAAATGTCATTTTTGACCTATGTTGACCTTCTGAGACTTTCGCGACCTTTTCTGGTACCCCCGTCTCCTTACCTAGTCTCGGAGGTTTCCTAATTTTTTTTATAATGTGTTCAGTTTTGCATTCTACACATTGCTTTTTTTCATTTGATACCACACTTGGGTAGAATTGAAAACATTCGATTATTCACCCCTACTTTCAACACCCATCTTGTAAACTTCTAAACCGATTTTGATAAAACATGAAAACCATCGCCGGATAACCTGCTTTTAAATAAAAAAAAACTGCATGCAAATCGGTCCACTCGTTTAGGAGCTACGGTGCCACAGACAGACACACAGCGGTCAAACTTATAACACCCCTCCTTTTTGTCGGGGGTTAAGAGAGAGTGCTGACTCATGGATCTGAATGAAGTCATGCGATCGCGAATAAAACGGAGGTTTACAAACAATTACTGTTTTAGTGGCTTTTCCATCGCTCCGTGAGCATTTGAGCTTTTACTGCCCGTTTTATTGTTATGGCGTTTACAAATGGAAAATTTGAGTGATTTACGTGCGATCACAGTTCACAATTGCACTTAAATGCTACTTATAACCGTCTTCAAGAAAAGAGGAGGTTCTCAAATCGCCTGTATTTTTTACCTTTGTTACCTCTCCGTCGTTTATAAACAGATTTGGAAAATTAGTTTTGAGTTTGTCTTGTCTTGTCTTTTTATTTTATGGCCTTTTGTGTTTGGTTTAACACAATTCCGCCAGTATCAAGTTAATTTATAAATTCGTAAGTTATTTGGCCAGCCATGTTGGCGGCCATTTTTTCACCCTTCGTTTGATTGTGGTTTGAATATATACTATGACACTTACACTGATGTTGATGATTAAGTAGGTAAATGTTCTGAGTAGATAGTCCCTGACACAGAGATTTTTATCTTTCAAAAACTAAAAAGGTCTCAACTTTGTATGTGGTTTACACCTATAATTGAAATGATACTAAGCTTGTTTCTTATTATTGTAAAGTAATAAATAATACTAAGGTAACTTAAGTTGTTAATTTTAGTGTTCATTTTGTTGGTGTGACTTTTTAAATAAATAAATAAATAACTTGTACCGATAAGCACCTCCTTAAATATTCGGGTAAAAAAACAGCGCCGAAAGTTCCACGGGAAGTTTATCCCTAAATAAAAGCACTTCAGTGTTTGCATTAATAATGTGAAAAGATTAGTTTTTAGCCGAATGCCTTCTGCTGATTTATGTAGGATCGCTAATGGGATCAACACAGAGCTTGACCCTGAAAAGTAGGGACGCTTGAGATTCAGAGTTACCTACCGAAACCGGGATCAAAAGTTATCATATATCACATCATCGTCTCAACTTTGATTAAGCTAGTGAAAAAAAATGTTTTATTATTATACAAACCTTCTCCTAAAAATAACAAACACAAAATAGAAGGAATCATGCAATTTGGTGTAGTAGTTCGGAAGTTATGCGCGTACATGCATTCCGGCGATTCATTTTTATTTTTATTGTATAGATTAGGAGGATTAGGTAGATTTGTTAAGAAGGTTTACTTTACTTTTTCCCGTGGACGTGTCTATTTTTTGCAATTACAATCTATGGAAATAAAATGAATACCTCAGAATAATAACGATGAATACCTTCTCTTCTCTATCTCTTTCAGTAGACAAAGAAGCCAAGCTCGCTGACCTTGAAGAGGCAGTGCTGACCTTGAAGAGGCAGTTCAGCTGAAACACAGCTCCAAAGGCTCCGACGTTGGTGAACGAGCATATTGTATATTTAGAAGCCTTACCTTGCCGTCGCTCTTCCAGTAGATGAAGAAGCCATACTCGTCGACCTTGAAGAGGCAGTTCTGTTCCAACTCTGTGTTGTCTTTCTCCTCAGTCCAACGGTCGAAAGTAGCACCCTGAGAAATAATATGAATATTATTATTATTAAATAATATCAATATTATTATGATTATTATTATGAATATAACAAAGGATGAATAGGTACAGGATGATAGGGCAAGCCTAATCCATCTAACAATGTCCCAGGCACCGCAGCGTCCCGTACAGCATGATTACCAGTTGCTTACGCTGTATAATACATCTATAATAGATGCAAAGGCCTTACTTATAACAAAACTAATAACTAATTATTTTTGGAAATATCACACAGCACCATCTAGCCGTAAAGTAAGCAGAGCTTGTGTTATATTTATATATTTATTTATATTGGCTACGCAACTGGCAAAATTAGACTTTCAGATGCGGCTATGACCAGACAGTGTCATGTTTTTTTATTTTTTCCTTGAGATTGACAGTTTGTCAAGGCTATAACGGCTTCACTATGTTTGAGCCTACTGCGATTTGGTGCCTAAAGGTTTTATTTCTCTTTAAATTATTCAACACAAATGTTCGTTCATATCGGAGGTAAGTGCGGAGCGATAGCCATAGTAATCGTTCACTAAACATACCTACGCACCGATAACCATTACCACATTTGTATAAATTTAACTAGCTGTTCCGCACAACTTCGTCTGCGTCACATGAGAGAGAGTGGGTCGTAGTACCTATATTTAAAATGCACGCGCGGTAAAACTGTGAAATCTTCGAAGATGAAACTTGAATGCATATGGTGTAAAAGGCTGTCCAAAATTTAATACTTATGCTAAAATAACGTAATTATTTGATTTCATCATTTCAGCCATAAACGTCCACTACTGAACACAGACCTCCTCGAGACCCTCATGGATCGGATCTCCATGAGGGGTATTAGCCATACTCATCACGCTTGGCAGGCGGGTTAGCGAGCTATTAATACACGGAAAGACGCTGCTGCCTATATTCCGGAGGTAGCCCTTGGCAGACTCTTACGGCATCCACGGGCAAGAAAGGGAGGGACAACATTATACTGCCGGCAACCTACGGCTGCAAAATTTAATACTTTATGCTAAAAGAACGTATTATTTGATTCAGGATTGATACAAAGTTTATAAAACACCCTCGCAAATAATGCATTGTTTTAAAACAAATTTTACTCGTTTTACCATAAAGATGGTCAACCTTAAAAGATAGACATTATGCTATTGCAGACTTTTTTAGAACTTTTTAGGCAAAAAATTCCACCATGTTGGCTGCGAAACTTTCACCGTAGCGCACGCAACGGTAGCTCTGAAAGGGAATAAATACATTTTCCCCGTATAAAGCCTGTATTACATTACACGGTATTCAGGGACCCTTACTTACCCTAACTAAGAGTGGTGTAATAAGAGTTAGAGCGTAAGGGACCGTAACTAGGGCGACCGCGGCAAGCCTTGCTCCCTAGTCGCCCTAACTACCGGGCCCTGAATACCGTGTAGTGTAATACAGCTCTAAGTTAGTTTCTGTAATCTGTGGTATATGCAACATGTTTCCATGATGCTTCGCTCCTATTGGTCATAGCGTGTTGTTATTAGCCTATAAGCCTTCCTCGATTGGTCTATCCGACATTGAAAGATTTTTGTAATTCGAATTCACTATTTCCTGAGGTTAGCGTGTTTAACCAAACAAAACAAACAAACTCTTCAGCTTTATAATATTAGTATAGATAAATAAATCGATAACTACGTGTAATATTATGTTGCGACGCGTGAATATTTACACCACAGGGAACAAAACAAAAGCACAGTAATGTATACCTATAGTGTAGTTGACTAGTTGGTCAACTCACGCTCCACTCGGCACTCCCATCTAATAGGGCATATTATTACACATTCTAAGTGTGTATCCGAATAATAGTGAATATTAAAAAAAAGGAAGGCCTTTGCATCTATTATAGATGATTTATACAGCGTCAGCAACTGGTAATCATGCTGTACGGGACGCTGCAGTGCCTGGGACAATGTTAGATGGATTAGGCTTGCCCAGCACCTATACCATCCTCTCAGCTTAGTCAGCTATTATTCAGAGGAAAGAACAGGTCAATACGTCTGAAGCTAACTAAGCCGCGGGTTTCCTCACGATGTTTCCTTCACCGTTAAAGCACGTGTTAAGTGTGTACATACATTTTTCAAGAAAGAAAAATCCATTGGTGCACTGCCGGTATCGAACCCACGACTTTCGGATTGAAAGTCAGGGGTACATACCACTAGGCCAACACGGCTTTTTAGTGCATGTTAACAGCCCACAAAAACAAGCCGATATGGAGTGAAACAAGTTTCTAAAAGTAAAAATTTTAAGTAACCCTTGACACTACCTAGTCTCGCAGGTGACCTATAGGGTCAGGACCAAAATGGTGAAGAGGAACCCTTATAGAATCACTTTGCCTGTCTGTCTGCAAGTGGATATCTCGAGACTGATGCTTGTCTTGAAATTTAAAATGGTTAAAGATAACACTTTCTATTCTTATTATGATTGCAGGGGGGCGGATAGGGGATCTCAAATTTTTTAAGTGAAGTTACTAGGTCTTGTGGGGTAGCATATGTTAACCTGTTTTTAGATGTTGGTGTGTGTTTTTACGATTACCAGCTTATTATATTCAGTTTTCAGTTGAAAGTATTTAAAGATAAAGATAAAGATACGTTTATTTTGTCACACAATTTACAATTAATCCATGTACAATATTAAGGTTTAAAAAATAAAATAAAAATGTGACAAAAATGGTCATTACTCAGCATATGCTGTGGCAGAACGGGTCCGTACCACAGCGCTGGTCTTCCGTAGTGACCGAAGTGTGCGGATGGTGGCTACCGCGATACAAAAATTCAGTACGCTAAAATAAAATATAATAACAAAGTAAAACCTATTAATATAAAAATAATAATAATAATAATAATTTCAGTATGTTTGGGAAACCGCTTACTTAATTGAGCGACTATTTGTCCAAAACTAAAAGAGCTAGTTTAACCGTTTCAGTTTTCCTAAAAAGTTCCTGGTAAAAACTACATTCATGATTATTTTCACATTTTCAAAGCAAGATTTTAGAGCGGGAAGGGATACTCAAAAAAAAAAATTAAAACTTTAATATCAACGCAACCCCTTCATCATTTCAGCCATAAAACGTCCACTAATGAACAAAGGCCTCCCTCATGGATCTCCATGAGGGGTAGTTGCCATACTCACCACGCTTGGCAGGCGGGTTGGCGAGCGCAGTATGGGGTGTTGATATATGGAAAGACGCTGCTGCCCATCTTTCGGAGGTATCCCTTAGCAGGCTCTTACTGCATCCACGGGCATGAGAGGAGGGGCAACATTCTACTGCCGGCGCCCCACGGCTACCCCTTAATGGTTTTAAAATACCTATTTAACGATACCCCACACGATGGGAAAATCAAGAAAACAAAGTTCATTACCACCTTACGTTTAGGGAGGTACCCTAAATTACCTAATTTTTTTTTTACATTTGTAGCGTTATCTCGGCGTAGTTAAAATAAATATTGCTATAGCTGTTATTTTGCATGGACATATAAAATATATGTCCATGCAAAATAACAGCTTTCCAGCTTACCTTGCCTCTTCGCAAAGCTGGTGACGAACGGACAGACAGAGACAGACACACAGACAAAGTGAAACTATACGGGTTTCTTGTTTTACTACGAAACCCCAATAAGCTAGCTTAACCGTTATAGTTTTCGTAGAAAGTTCATAGTTAAAAAATTAAATAAAAAATAATTCAAATAACTATTACGGCTAAGAACATGATACTTATATCTAAAAATAACAAAAAATCTAACGTATTAGTCGTGTGCCTGAACTAGGTAATCCTGTTTTTCAGGCAAAACGAGGTCACGAGCAAAAATTTATAATCACTAGCTTACGAGTACCTGTTACAGATCTGTTAAATAACAAAATACATTGTGAAATAAAACTAATATTGCAGTGAAGTAGAATCTTATGATATAATTGCCTAGTTAGTTAGAAAATAAAATGATATACCTACTCTATACAGCTAATAAATTCTCGGTATCGTCATGTCATGACATACTTTTGAGATAGTTCCTAACAACTATTTACAATGTTTAGAGTTAATACAGTAGATATTCGCTATCTCGTTTATTCTTTTGTACAAGAATGGTCCAAGGAAACTATAAAATCTATTAGAAAAGACATGTTTTCTACCTGGTTGCTTAGGGCAGACATTATTCCTCCTCTTATTAGTAGGTTAAAGTGCTATATGGGAGCGCTGCGTGTTGTTTAAGTACGATGTTCATTATGAATAACTGTCGAACTGATAACACTCCGCATGATTTGTAGAGAAGACTAGTTGGAAAAATAAAGGGGCGGAAAGTTCATACTTTAAGTACGGCTCTTTGTGCTCTTTCCAGTTAGTAAAAAAATAATGTTTTACTACTACTAACTAAGAAAGTTGAAACTCCATTCATGATTGTTTTCTGATTTGTAAAGCTTTAAAAGCAGTTTAGATTTTAGAGCTTTAACTTTCATATTTAAACGCAAACGGAACCGTTCCCCCGCGACTTTGTACGCGATTTGATGCTCTGCCCGCATACTATTTGTTGTGGAGTTATTATTTATGTACTTAAGAGCCAAAAGCCTTCCCTGACAAATCAGCTATCAGACGTAAGGTGGCCAGCTTATCGGTATTTTTAGGATACATTTTGGAGAATGTGCTTTCGAGTTGCACAATTTAATTCCGCCAGCCCCTTTTTTCTGCCGTCCATCGAGGGAAACCCGGCCAAGGCGCCATTGATACATGGTTGAAATACTATACGTACGCACGAAACGCTTTGATTCCACATTTTTAATGGGTACTGCGAAGATCTGGAATTCGTTGCCAGAGTCAGTATTCCCCGAAAAGTACAATTTGGGTATCTTCAAATCAAGGGTAACCAGGTACCTTCTAGGCAAGCGTGTCCCATCCTAGACCATATCATTGCTTAACATCAGGCAAGATGTGGTCAAACGCAAGCCTATACGAAATAAAAAAAATAAAAAACCAACTCTAAAATAACTTTTCCATTCGATCCAGTACTTTCTGAGATTAACGCGTTCAAACAAACAAACAGATAAACAAACTCTTCAGCTTTATAGTATCAGTATAGATTTATTTACAAAATATTACCTATTAACAATATTGACTTACAAATATTAAATGACAATGTTACCCTCCAATTAAGACTTCTTAGCGCGTTCATGTACAATGATTAATTCACATGTAGACCCGTGTGCAATGAACGGGTAAAGATTACCAAGTCGAGTGAGCTTTTCATCGCGATGCAATGGTCTTACTGTGAGCGGGTAGCGGGTGAATAATAAACGAAGAGTTGAGCGGACAATTAATTAAATCCACTACACCGAATATAACATGATCGTGCTATTAAAGTATCATGAATAAAACAATCTTCAGACAAATTCATGTGCCTTATTTGTTTATTAATTTGTATTGTTTAAATTTGTAAATTGACGCATCAAAAAGGCCCTTGCACTGAATAAAGTTTTTTTTGAGTTAAAGTTTTGTACTTATTAAAAAGTGTGAGACAACGGTATAGTGGAAATTATGCCATCGACCAACACCGTCGCGTACCATCAATGGTATTCGCGGAGTTACCTCGATTCCTCCTGGATCCCATCATCAGAACTGAGTTTAAAAAAATGGGACCTAATTAAAAGAGTATCTATTCAAACTCAAAAAGAATTTATGGTACGTTTTTCTTAATTTCCTTTTAAGTATATAGTGTCTTTTGTTTATACACTATATGATGTGCGTTGACAGAAAATAAAGTTTATTATTATTACATTAAACGCTTCAACTCCGACCAGACCCCCGCCCGCCCAACATGCCTCGATTTACGGCCCGCCTAAGAAGACTATTTCAGCCCGTGGCTTCATGCATTTATTTACATTGTGTAAGAATAGAATATGAAAACATAACCGTGATCTTCGATATTATTTCGTATATAAAATCTATGTGGGCTGTATGAAAACAGACGACTTTGGATCGTAATCCCGTTAATCTAGATTTAGTTTTAGATATGTAGGCCTTTTATGTTACTAGCCGCACTCCGCGGTTTCACCCGCGCAGTTCCCGTTCCCGGGAATACGGGGATAAAATATAGCCAATGTTCATTAGAAATAATATACAGGATTCAACATGAAAGAATTTTTCAAATCGGTCCAGTAGTTTATAGAATAGAAACGAATAGAAAATATTTATTTGCACCTTATTTTAACAATGTACACATAATTATAATAAATAAAAAAAAAACAATAAAATAAGACACAAGTCGGTCGCCACTCAGCATTTGCTGTAACAACACGAATGCTGTCGCAGCGCTGGTTTTCGGTGGCGCCGTAGCGCTATGCAAAGCACAGACCACACACACGGTGTAACAAATATAATAAAAATTAATAAAGTAATACGGGTTTAAATAATAACTTACAACAACCTCAATACAATACAATAATCCGAAAAACAAATAATAACAAAAATCTTTGAAATATTGACAAGAACAACAGTGTTTTAAGTATAGTGCCTAGTTAATAAATAATATTAAAGATTAAAGAATATAATATAATAAGAAACGTTTACATCGAAGAACTATCATACCAGACACTTAGATATTTGAAGATTTAATAAGTATTTTTTATAGGATAATTTAAAAGAGTATAAACTAATTAATAACTAATAATATTTAATAATATTAAATAATAATAACTAATTTAGGAGCCTACTCAATGCATACAAACAAACAATCAAATCTTTCCTCTTTATTGTTAGTGTAGATTAAGAAGAAGAAAATGTATTTATTGATCCACAAACAAAAAACATACAAATACAAACATAATATATAATTAATATAAAAATAAAAAACATTTATTGTTTAAGTTGTGGACCAAAAGGTCCTGTCTCAGCAATGTTGATCCATATAATTAAAATGGACCAAAGTTGGTATTCTGGCAGGACCTTTGGTGCGTGTCGACACGTTAGAATGTTCTTAACTCTAAACTTTTAAAAGTAACTATAAATAAAAATAAAAAACAACACATTTCATCACCCACATTCACCCACATCACATTCGGGTTTTTACACATACTATAATGATTCTAAATCAAATTAGTGCGTTATCTCAGTGTGAGTGATTATTTTGATGTCCATACAAAATAGCAGCTTTCTAAGACTAATAGCACTAATGGCACAAATAGTCTCTTCGTAAAGCCAAAGTGCCGTAAAGCCGAAGTGACAGACTGACAAAGCGCAATTATAGGGCTTCCTTGTTCTACTACGACACCCTAAAAACTCTCCTCCTTTTTTGTAGTCGATCTAAATACATAAATAGGGCCATAATCACCCTGTTTCCAGAGTATGTCATATGACGATACAGAGAAGTTATTAGCTATAATAAAGTAGGTATTGACGAGCTCTGTGGCGCAGCGGGCGAATGTCCGCCTGCGACGCAAGAGGTTGCGGGTTCGATTCCCGCCTCGGGACAAATGTCTGTACGATCTGCAGATATTTGTTCAGGGTGTTCTGGATGTTTTTCTATATATAATAAAAATATCTATCCATGTAGTATAATGTATTAAGTATATCAGTCATCTAGTACCCATAACACAAGCTCTGCTTAGCTTGGGGCTAGATGATGCTGTGTGATTTGTCCAGCATTATTTATTTATTTATTTATTTATTTTAGGTATAACATTTTATTTTTACAAACTTGCCTAAATAATGTAAACATTATTTTAAGAATGTGCTTAAATGCACCATCAGCTTTATTTGTCACTGTTGTTTTTAATATTTATATTTATGCTAACTTATCACATCTATTAAAATTTTAGTGTGATTTAATTTATTTGCTGATGAGTTTTTGCCTGAAAAAGAGGATCACCTAATTCATGCATACGCTTACTTCATTAGATTTATTTGATTATATTAGATATTAATAATATGTACTGATTAGCCGTAAGTAATTTGAATATAAAATATTGTATTGTTTGTTTCGGATAGTGTGTATAACTTAAGTATTTATTTACCTGCAACAGAGGCTCCGGCACTGGAATCTGCCAGATGAAATCGAACCGTTTCGTCATCGTGTAAGGTCCCTTTTAGCACCGCACCAGTAATCAGCACACGCCCATTTTACGAAGCACCCTGAGGACAATGGAGATAGATCAGGTTAATTGTGGTTCAGTCTTAGTAATATTGTTAACCCTTAATTTGGCAGCGTAATCTGTGGAGTACGCTAACTTTGTGAAATTCTGGGCACGTAATTATTGGATTTTTTTACCATTTTAAACTGCCAAAATGCATTGAATATATCCTACTTTGGTAGAAAAAATACTGCAGGTGGAAAAATTCACAATTTATGCCATTTCCAAAAATGGCTTCGAAACGGTCAGCTGCCCCTGCGCGGCTGGTAAGTTTTCGTTTATTTTTTATGGGTATTTAGTTGGCTTTTGGAATGGTATGTGTGTTTGGTTACAAGGTAATATAATAAGTAACATTATTCAGTAATTATTTGGTGTCGAAATAGCTAAAAATATACTTTTTTTATATGTAAACAATGTGTGTACTCCGGGACTACCGTCGCCAAACGCGTTGTAAACTACTTGAATAAGGGAACGGTATACACGAAGTACATTGCCAAATAGGTAGAGAAATGTATATCCACATTTTTATTTTATTTTTATTTTGCAATGGGTGTTGGGTTGTTTGCATACAGCATGTTTATTTTTTCTTTTTTACAGTGCATGAACCTAACAAGAGCGCACAGAGTTTTGGCTTCGCTTCCTGCCCAAAATGCATGCTACGGTGATAGTTCAGAGTCTGATGAGGAGCAAACCTTTCACCATCGCCCTCGATTGCCCGTTACCATCCCTGCATCTCCCACGTTTGCCAGCTCTGACCCACCTTCCTTGGACTCCTCATTTGAACGCCTTTATATCTTGAATAGCGATCTTGATAATGCTTCTGAACATAACTTTGATGATGTACCACTAACATAAACTTTTCAAGAGGTTTTCTCCCCCTCTACTAACAATACAAATTATACTTATTATTTGATATTCAAAAGAACATAAAAGAAGGATTGACGTGGATTTCCCAAAGGTGGTAAAACTATACAATAAGCATATGGGAGGGGTGAATCTAGCGGACATGCTTATTTCCCTGTACCTACAGAATACCCTTCAAAAGCAGAAGGTGGTACTTGACCATATTTGCACAGCTAGTCGATATGTGCAATCAACAATGCATGGCTTCTGTACAAGCGAGACAAAAGACCGGAACTGTCACTTAAAGAATTCCGGCTTGAGCTCTGTGAAGGTCTTTGCCTAGCAGGAAAGGCGCCGAAGAGCACGCCGATGAAAAGACTGAGAGAGTATAGGAAAATCCTTAAGCCATCCCTTGCCAGACCAGTCAGTGACAGACAGTATCAGGTATGATGCTGTGGGCCACTTTCCGGAAACTGCGGGCAAACAATCACGCTGTAGGTTCTGCAAAGATGGTAGAACCAAAGTTTATTGCGTCAAGTGCAATATGCATCTTTGCTTTGTTGTAGGAAAAACAAGAACCGCAACTGCTTCCGGCAGTTTCATACTAAATGATCTGTAGCTGTACTAATGCATATAAGAATAATAAGAATAAGAATAAGAATAACTTTATTAATCTTTTTAGAAAACACAGAGTTGTATACTTAACTAACACATGAACTAAGGTGACAGATTATTTAAAAAAAAAATACTTATAGACTATAGAAACAGTTGGGAATTCACAATATAATTTTGATTCAGCATAGGTGTATAAAATAAACAAACAAAAAGGGCAGTAGGTAAGTATACTTTACCGTCTAGAAAATCCTTACCTCCCGTGCTAGTTTAGAACTGTGTTACAGCAAGGTAAGGATTTTCGCCTCGTGTAGGTACAAACTAGGTAATAACGGGTATGTTTAGCACTATACAAATATATTGCAGTAGCATGTAGTTTCTAGTAGGTGTACGATAACTTAAACTAAAACAGCAGATACAACTTGTAAATATTTTTACTTATTTTTTTTTTATTTTGTTTTACTAGGTATCTGTATAAAATGTTTAACCCTAACTTATTATAGTAATGGGACATGTACGAGCACACATTTAACATATTACTCCATATGAGTATTAAATATTTGCATAAATTAATAAATACGAGTATTATATACATACATATCTTAAAATAATATAGTATATATTTATATATAGACATAGATATGTTTAGTGCACAAATAATATATAATAATCAAAAGACTCAAGGTTAATAAGAACTAAAATCGAATTAATGTGAAATGGTATGGTGTAAATGAGTTTGTATTAATGTATATTATTTTATTATAGACAGCAAAATTTCAGTGCTATCATAGTCAAAATCGTATAGATATTCCTCTAACGCCCTTCCACAAGTAAATTTCGTTGTATTATTTATGCAAATTTTTTTATTAATGCGATTGTAAAGTAAAGGAGCTAGAAAGTATGAGAAACCGTGCGCAAAGGTGGTTTTACAAGATGGCACTTTGTAAATTTCATGAGCTCTTCTTTTAGAAACATTATCCGTGCGACCTGGTTGGGATATAATAATAGTATTTTGAAATAAAATATTTTTTTTAGTTAAATCTTTTTTACTCTACTTTTGGCAGTGTACTCTACGGAGTACAATCACATAATGATGCAGTTCATAGAGTAATTGGCAAGGTACTTCGTGAAGTACATTAATTTTCGCGAAAACTGGAATATTTAGATTTTTTTTTTCCATTTGTTTAGGGCTCCTAGGTTACAATGAATAGAGAATATTTGAAAAATACATCAGATTTTAGAAAAAAAAATGTTTGCCAAATAAAGGGTTAACAGGAACTTTCAGAATCTTAGTAATAATGTTCACGAAACTTCATAACCCATTTCCAAATGTATCCTACATTTGGGAATTGATTAATATGAAGTTTCGTGAATAAATATAATGATACTGCTGGATACTTGGTACACACAGAATCTTCTAGTCCCAAACTAAGAAAAGCTTGAACTATTAAAACCAGATGGTTTTACGCAAAGATTGAAATCGTTTAAATCTCTGGTTATACGTAAAAACGGTAGTTTGGAGGAGGACTCCCTCTATGGTCTGATACAACACATAAAATCTAAACTCGAACAGAAGAAAATAATAACAGTCGTATCACTAGATATAGAGGGAGCCTTCGATAGCGCATGGTGGCCCGCGATTAAATCCCGTTTGGTCGAAGAGAACTGCCCAACTAACATTAGACATGTGCTGAACAGCTATTTAGAAAACAGCATAGTACATGTCCGATATGCAGGTCAAGAGCACACCAGAAAAACTGAGAAAGGTTGCGTACAAGGCTCGATTGGTGGACCGATTCTCTGGAACCTGCTCATCGATACCCTCTTAAAGGGACTGGAAGAGAGACAGTTCCACACCCAAGCCTTCGCGGATGATGTGGTGATGACTTTTACCGGAGACACCGGACTCGAAGTCCAGCGGCAAGCAAATGCGGCACTCCAATATGTTCAGCAGTGGGGTGTCAAAAACAAGTTAAACTTTGCGGCTCATAAAACCCAAGCCATGACCATCACTAGGAAACTTAAATACGACACACCACTGCTGAGGATGGGGAGAGTAGATATAGAGATGTCGCAAGGAATAAAGATTTTGGGCCTTAAAATTGACAATAAGCTCACTTTTAATAATCACTGCGCCGACGTCTGCAGAAAGGCCTTGAATATATATAAACAGCTGTCAAGGGCTGCTAAGACGAGCTGGGGACTTCACCCAGACATCATCCGCGTGATATACACAGCGACGGTTGAGCCCATTATAATGTACGCATCGAGCGTATGGGCTCCCGAAACAGAGAAGCTGTGTATACAAAAGATCTTAAACGCCGTCCAAAGAGGTTTCGCTCAAAAAAATACCAAAGCCTATCGTACGGTGTCATTGAACTCAGCGCTGGTCCTGGCAGGAATTCTCCCGTTGGACCTGAGAATACAGGAAGCAGCCGCACTGTACAGAGCCAAACGGGGGGAGCAACTGCTGGCGCTAGGTGATCGAGAAATCGAGATCATGGCACCGTACACAAAGATCCCTCATCCAGCAGAAATTACTAAGCTGCAGTTCACCAGCCTGGTGGAACAGGAAGATGTTCAAGCACACAACGACCAAGCGGTGAGGATTTTTACTGACGGGAGTAAAATTGAAGGCAAAGTCGGAGCTGCGCTTTCCATATGGAACAGCACAGCAGAGACAAAAGCCCTCAAATTGAAACTCTCTCCTCACTGCACTGTCTACCAGGCTGAACTTCTGGCGATACGAGAAGCAACGAGGTTGATCTTAAGAATAGGTGAAAACAGTTTTGGAATTTACAGTGACAGCAGGTCAGCGCTGGAGACCGTAGTAAACTCGAGCTCCACCCACCCACTCGCACTAGAAACACGTGCCAACATAAAAACCAGCTTGACCGAGAACAAAACTGTGCGTTTGTTCTGGCACACGCTGGACTAGACGGCAACGAACGGGCAGACGAGTTGGCAAAAGACGCTGCGCTGAAATCAAAAAAGAAGCCAGATTATGATTACTGTCCTGCCTCATTCCTCAAGCGACAAATTCGCTTAGATACTCTCCAGGAATGGGGCAAAAGATACAAAGATGGCAAAACGGCAAGCATAACTAAACTTTTTCTCCCAGATGCAATTGACGCATACAAAATAGTAAGGACACTAACAATTAACAACACACTTACACAAATTATGACAGGCCACGGTGGATTCTCTGAATACCTACATCGATTTAAGTGTAAAGAGAATCCATCGTGTCCATGTGATTCAGAGGTGCCCCAGACAATTCCACACATTCTCTTCGAATGCCCGATTTTCGGTCTTGAGAGATACGAGGTCGAACAGGAAATCGATTGTAAAATAGATGTAACATATTTAAGTAATATTATATAATAGCAAATAAAAGTATTAGAAATAGATTTTTAAAATATTGTATTAAATTAGCAGAAGTAGTAATTAAGAGCAATAAGACGTAAATAAAAATAATATGACAATTATATATTCTATAGCAATAAATTAATATGTCATATAGAACTAGAAATAAGAAACTAGACGAAGAAATGTACAATAGAAATTAAGAAAGTTGTAAAATAGTAATAAGTAATAAATGAGAAATATTTTTTATTAGGAATAAGTAGAGCAAAATAAAATATGTCTACAACCTTTATTTTCCCAAGTATAAAAAGACTCTGAATAAATCAGAGGTGGATAGGTAGGCTAGCCGACGGCCCCTAAAAAGGCACTTGTAGGCGCCAATTAAAAAAAAAAAAAAAAAACGGTAGATGCCACACTCACCACGCTTAACAGGCGGGTTGGCAAGCGCAGTACGGGATGTTAATACAAGGAAAGACGCTGCTGCCCAATTCCCGGAGGTATCCCTTAGCAGGCTCTTACTGCATCCACGGGCATGACAGGAGGGGCAACATTCTACTGCCGGCACCCCACGGCAGATCAAAACGTAATATCAGCAAATTCGGAGATTGCCAAGAAGCTAGAAAGCTTGGTAATCCCCTCGCTGAGCGACATCAAAGCGACCACCTACTTCAAAGAGAATATTTATAATGGACTCGGTGCCACCGCTGGAGTTTTAATATTAATCTATATATATAAAATTCAAAGTCCTGACTGACTGACTGACTGATATATCAACGCACAGCCTAAACCACTTGAAATTTGGCACACATACCTTGAGTATCCTAAAGGTGCACTAAGAAGGGATTTTTCGAAATTCCCACGGGATAAAAAAATGGGATTTATGTATATTTTAGAATCAAAGTGGCTCTGCGTGAAAAAGGGGATTTTACGTTTTATGACTTCCACGCGGACGAAGTCGCGGGCAAAAGCTAGTTTATTATACAAATATGGGGGAATACGGGGATGGAACATTGATATAAATTCAATGGAATGAAATATATGTTAGCCTATGTTACTCAGGGTATTGTAGGATTCTAATGGTGAAAGAATATTCCAAATCGGTCTACTGCACTGGAATCTGTTTCGGAGCCTATTCAATGCATACATAAAAACAAACAAACAATCAAACATTTCCTTTTTATTACTAGCCGCTCGTTTGGTTTTGGTCAGTTTACTGACCAAGATTTTTTAGCCGTTGTTTGGTTTTGGTTAGTAAACTGACCAGTGAGTCATCGTTCCACGAAAACAATTGTTATTTTTAAACTATAGTGTTTATGAACTTCTTCTTTGTTTTGTAGCCTTCTGAATGAAGTTGACAATAACAATAACAAATAAAATTTACGTCGCCCAAGAAAAAATAATTTTATTCGATTAATTTAACAGCGACTTAATTATTAATTTTACGTACAACATTAGTTATTGAGGTCATAAATCATCTTATTTAACATGTAAAAATCCAATAATAGTAATAACAAGACTTACACATTTCAAAATATCTAAGCTGATAGCCGAAAATCGGGTATTTTTTATAAAAAACAATTAAATTCAAATATCTCGAAAATCTAACCGAGATTAGGACAGTTAAGCTTCACAAATCTAATAAATGTTAATAATTTAATTATAAATGAAATATTTACGGTATATTTACCATGATTTGAGTCTTTTGTGTTTCCCGATATTTCCACACAGTTTCACACGTCATGCACACGGATAAACTTATCTATAATAATTGAGTTTATCTGTGATATGAATAGAATAGAAAAAAGTTTATTTTGAGTCACAATATTTGTTAAATAATATACAAGAACAGACAATTAAAATTAAATGACTACAAAATAGGTCGCCACTCAGTATTTGAATAATAGTTACAGGGCACTATTATTGCACTGGTGCAATAATAGTGGCGACTGTGTGTGTGCAGCAGCGCGGCACAATGAGACAATATACGTAACTTCACTATACTTATTATGCATGCTCTATAAACTTAACAATATTCAAAAAACAAAAGTACTTCATTAATAAATAAAATATTTCAATGTAAAAGGTATTGTACAAAGTCGTTAGAATACAACACTTCAATATTGTTCAAAACAACAAAGTCAAAACAGAAAAACAAAAGCTACAGTAACAAACAAATATTTTAAGGTAAAAATAATTTTAATTGTACAAAATAGGTATCCATTTTATATATCATCATCATAATCATCATCAGCCTACATTAGTCCAATGCTGGACATATATGTAGGTGTCTCCTATTAAGCGCCAGTGAGAATGTTCTTCGACCACCCGCATCCACTTTTTGTCGGCCGCTTTTCGCAGGTTGTCGCTCCACCTAGCCGGGGATACGCTTGCAAAGTCGTGGTCTACACTCAAGAACCCGTCTACTCCAGCGGTTATCGGTTCTTCGGCATATGTGGCCAGCCCAGTGCCACTTCAGTTTGCTAATCTTGAGAGCTATGTCGGTATTTTTAGTTCTCTGTCGAATAACCTCATTTCTGATTTTATCCTTCAGAGATACTACCAACATAGCCCTTTCCATAGCTCGCTTAACGACTTGGAACTGGTGGACTAGTCCAACCGTGAGTGTCCACGTCTCGGCTCCGTATGTCATAACAGGTAGGACGCACTGATTGAAAACTTGGGTTTTCAGGCATTGTGGGATGGACGACGTTAAGGCTCGACGTAATTTGCCGAAAGCGGCCCAGCCCAGCTGGATTCTTCTTTTGGCTTCCTTCTCGAAGTTGTATTTTATATATAAATAATTTTAAAGCGAAAGGTGTTCGGCAAAATAAACAAAATATTATATGTGACATTACTTAACAAAACAAAGCTCAGGACGACTGCCTCCATGCGTATGACGTCGAAATATTGGGAAACTCTAAAAGACTCAAATCATGGTAAATAAATAACAATAAATAAATCAGAACACTGAAAAAAATCTGAAATCTAAATATCCCGTATCTGTTGCATTAAAATAAATTGATTCAGGTGTGACTTTGCAGAAATCCATTATAATATATAAATAAACAACAAATATACAGTAACAAATCCGCTAACCTATTTCTAATGAGCGCTTGAAAAACACTCGTAAAAGTATATTTCTCCTGAAGCGGCCTTGTACAGAGGCGAAACGCGTGTCGAATTATTTTTGAGTGTTTGTCATATAATATTGCATCCTTATTAGATTGCATATAATATTCACAACTATGATGGTTTAAAAAAAATAATGCATCGCCTTTCGATTCCATGGTTATGTTCTGAACTTTACACTTTCTACACGATATTCTTAGGGAAGATGTGGGGTTCCTATGCTATGCTGACGATACCGCGGTGATATTTAATGGTCCGTCGTGGCCCGCTGTGTACTCTTCTGCGGATCGTGGGATGGCACGGATTTCCCAGTGGCTAGAGCAAAACCTTTTAACTCTAAACACCAAAAAAACAGTGTATTTGTGTTTTTATAAAACCATAGCATCCGCTCCACAAAGACACGCACATATAGTGGTCCACAATAATACATGTAACGGCGCTGTTTGTGTGTGTGATAAACTTTCCCGAAAAAAGTCAGTTATGTACCTTGGTGTCCATATAGATGAGAATCTAACTTTTAAGGCCCATATTGAGTATCTTTCAGCCAGAATAAGAAAGGTGATAAATGTCATGCGCAACCTGCGGAATGCTGCAAACATTGACACGCTTACTGCAGTATACTATGCGCTCTGTCAATCTCTTATCGTGTACTGTATAACGTGTTGGGGCAGTGCCGCAAAAACATTTATTCTGCAGGCTGAGAGAGCTCAGCGCTCTGTTTTGAAGGTGATGCTGTCTAAGCCGTATAGGTATCCTACAACAACACTCTATCAGGATGCTGGAGTACTAAGTGTGCGCCAGCTCTTTGTACTTAATACATCCCTATCGGTACATAAGGCGGTAATTACATCACCTGAATATGAGGCCTTACTTCAACGTAGAGTTTTCAGAGTGTTAACCCCTACAGTTAACACCAGGTTCGCTCAGAGAATTGGCAGATTTATGAAAGTACATGTATACAACGAAACTGTTAAGTATTGTAATATTAAAAATAGGTCAACATCGGCAGCAAAACCCATCATAGTAAAGTGGCTCAAAACTTTAAATTATGACATAGTCAATATTAATTAAATAACATATCCAATCATTCATTAATAGTTCACATATTATTATATACAATATTGTAAAACTCGTATTAATATGACTGTGTTTTTATAATTCTACCTTGTTTATATTTATATTGCTTAAATTAGAGTACAACACACTGTTTTTTATATTATAATTTCGTATGCAAGTTTCCTCGACACAGGCCTCGCCTAGTGAGGAAACTGATAGGTACCTCGTCTATGTAGTCTCAGTGTTATCAGTGTAATTAGTTTTAAGTAATGTGTATTATTTTCATCTTGTTTCACTGTAATAAATTATTTTTCATTTTTCATTTTTTTTTTACGGCCGACTGTAAGGAGCTCTTAGATATTATCGTGCAAGTTTGAAACCCGTCTTATGCTGAATGAACTCGTCCAACTCTGACCGAGATACATAGGGTTCCGGACCAAAATGGTAAAAAAGAACCCTTACGGTGCGATTTTATTATGTCTGTCACACAGCTGGATGGCCTTAAGGATTTTACTAATGCTATCAACTTGAGGAATGGTATTAGTTATCAAAGCTGGAAATATAAAAATAAAAAAATCTTTTGTGATTGCAAAGGGAAGGAAGATAAATAAGTTAGGTACGTGATTAACACATTATTAATTGAAATTAACGTCGCTTGACATCACTTTTTATAATAAAACCGGGCAAGAGCGAGTCGGACTCGCGCACCGAGGGTTCCGTGCCATCATACAATATATGACAAAAGCGGTTTTATATCTGTTGGAGAACCTTGACAGCGCCATCTCTTTGCTGATAGCGGAACTTATGTAGATTTTTCACACTTTCGATGATTTCTAAAAAAGTATGTTATGTAGAGAGATTGTAATAAATGTCCTCTAATCTTTACATACGCTTCTAAAATCTATAAAAGTATAAGGGGTTTATCTCTGCAAACTTCGGAGATAAGGGGGGGGAACGGTCGTTTTTTCAACATTTTTGTGAATAACTCAAAAACAATACGGTTTTAAGGAAAACTAAAAACTGCTTATTAATGTGCAAATAAATACCTTTCATATGATACCCCACATCACCTAGTAACTTTCCAAAATTTTTGAAAACCACCACATTCCACCCCCCTTGTCTAAAAAACTATGCAAATTAGAGAGTTCGCTATAATTTTCCTATAAAGTTTTCATACACATCTATTAGCTATAAAAGTATCACGGGTTTATCTCTGCAATCTTCGGAGATAAGGGGGGGGGGGGAATGGTCGTTTTTTCAACATTTTTGTAAATAACTCAAAAACGGTTCGGGTTAAAGAATAAATAAAAACTGTTTATTAATGTGCAAATGAATACCTTTCATATGATACCCCACACGGCCTAGTAACTTTATTTAAAAATTTTGAGATCCCCTATCCGCCCCCCTGCAATCAAAATAAGAATATTTTTTAACATTTTCATATATGCTATATTAGTAAAAAAGTGTTGTCTTTTACTATTTCAAATTTCAAGTCGATAGCATCAGTAGTTCTCGAGATATCCATTTGTGACAGACAGACAGACAGAGTGATTCTATAAGGGTTCCTTTTTTACCATTTTGGTCCGGAACCCTAAAAATGATGTCAAGCGACGTCAATTTCAATTCAGTGATTGTAAAGAGAAAAGAGTAATGTAAACTGAAAAGTGGTCTCAAAATCTGAGGTCTAATGGGTACCATATGAAAAGGCTACATGTGCACATTATAAAACAGATTTTATGTTTTTGACTTATTTTGAAAAAATAAATAAAAGCTACAAATGTATAATTCATCATTTCAGCCATAAAACGTCCACTGATGAACAGGCCTCCCCTCATGGATCTCCATGAGGGGTAGTTGCCATTCTCACCACGCTTGGCAGGCGGGTTGGTGAGCGCAGTATGGGATGTTGATACACGGATAGACGCTGCTGCCCATCTTCCGGAGGTGTCCCTTAGCAGGCTCTTACTGCATCCACGGGTAGGAGAGGAGGGGTAACATTCTACTGCCGGCACCCCACGGCATGTATAATTATTCTATCGTAATATTTATTTTATTTACTTCACGAGAATTACATCCCCAATAGGAAACCCAACAAAGCAGCTCACACTTGGCTGGTTTCTATACAAAGTTTCTAATTGAAAAGTTTGGAGGGTCGACGTTGACCACAAGCAGGCAAAGTGGTACGTTCCAACTTGAAGGAATAGTTGTATTTGAAAAGTGGTGATTGTATAAACTAGGTTTATTATCATCATCATCTTAGCCGTATAACTGTCCATGTCCACTGCTGGAGATAGGCAGCCCTCAAGGATTTCCAAGACCATGAGGGGTTATTGCCGTACTCGCCTCGCTTGGCAGGCGGGTTGGTGAGCGCAGTAAAGTTTATACTTCGGCAAAATTTTGGATTTATCATTGAAGTCGTTCTTGAAAAATAAATAATTATAAGGTTAATTAATACTGGCCATTTCTTTACATTTTGTACACGAAATAAATTAGACGAGATATCACTTGACTTAAAATCCTTGTCAGTCTTCTATTAACTGTTTTAAAAATGAAAATATCTTGTTCGCTTAGTGCTCATAAAAAAAATCTAAAAGAAACCCGCATTGATCAACGGCCATCATTTATTTATTATTCCCGTCTCTCACATTGGCATTGTGCGCATGTCTCGGTTATATATAACTAACTGTGTTAACTAAGTACCGACCCACCTATTACTTAATTAGCAGGGACCGTGTGAAGCCTCTCAGCTTACTAAGTACCTATTAGACGCACGTTGAAGGTACCCGAGCACGTGGCACGGTGTTGCGTGTAACATGATTCCAATACCCGTTATAGATTCCCTATCGCTCATGTCTCTTCATTCATCATTTCAGCCATAAAACGTCCACTGATGAACACAGGCCTCCCTCATGGATCGCCATGAGGGGTAGTTGCCATTCTCACCACGCTTGGCAGGCGGGTTGGTGAGCACAGTATGGGATGTTGATACACGGATAGACGCTGCTGCCCATCTTCCGGAGGTGTCCCTTAGCAGGCTCTTACTGCATCCACGGGTAGGAGAGGAGGGGTAACATTCTACTGCCGGCACCCCACGGCATGTTCATGTCTCAACTGGAGTTAAATGTTCCAAAAAATCATGCTCGGGCGTGTCGTCAATTTAATTCATTTTCTTTGCAGGTCTACAAAAATAATACCTCTTTTTATAACCCAATTTGTCCGTATGTGTCGTCTCTATAATGACGTCAATACTGATTTAGATATATTTGAGAAGAGAGATAGTGCGTTTAAAAACAGTGTATTTAGGTTATTATTCTCTTAGTCTTCATCATCATCATCGTCATTTCAGCCGTAGGACGTCCACTGCTGGACAAAGGCCTCCCTCATTGATCTCCAAGTACTGCGGTTGGAAGCCGTCTGCATCCACCGCCGACCCGCAGTTCTTACCAAGTCGTCTGCCCATCTTGTAGGTGGACGTCCTACGCTGCGCTTGCCGATCCGTGGCCTCCATTCGAGAACTTTGCGGCCCCATCGGCCATCTGTTCTGCGCGCTATATGGCCCCTTAGTCTTATTTCATTATAATAGTTTATTTTTATCTTTATGTTTTGTAGATTCTAACTAGGATTTAGTTTTCTACTGTTAGGTTAACTCATAATTGGATGCTGTTAAGCATAAGTAGTCCAAGCGCCATTTTCACTTTTTTGGCAAATGACATAAACGCGTTTTTATTAACAGGAGAGTTGAATTTGCTTCATCTGAAAGTAAATCTATATACATCGACGCTTCTATTTGTAATTTAACATATCACAAGAAAAAAATACAAAATAAATATTTATTTTAAAAGATATAGCTAAAAATGCACTTGGACTCTCGATAAATGTGATGTTTTTATTTTGCAAAACGAGTCCAAGAGACATTTATGTCGTTTAGACTCCTCATGTGTAACTAAATTTGATAGAATAGGTTTATCTGCATCTAAAACCAGGGTAAAGAGGATTAAGAAAGCTAAATAAAATACTAATTAAATGACACAGGTAATGGCAAGATTAATATAAAAAAAATCAATCTTATGACAAACTAATTTTACCAAAAAAATTTAAACATGTATTTTTTAACATAGTCCCAGATGTATTTTCTTAGACAAAGAGACGATTGAAGATGATATTAGTCAACACCACCCTCACCCCAGAACCTGTCTAGTACCTAAAAACTTACGATATAGTAGATGGAGTAGATGCCATCGAGTAGATGCTAAATCTTCTCTTCTTCAACATGTTCTGGATCAAAATCTAAATTACCATCTAACCCTTTAACGTCATCATCAATCGTATCGTCTGTAATATTTTTTTTGTAAAGTGACTTAGAATCTTTTGGGTTATATGGGAACAGTGATTTTTAAATCTTAGTTTTTTCTCCGAAACAGGCTATCCATTAGGCCAAAGAGGTTTAACCATGTCTTTACAACGGTTCTCTATTTCGTCTCCGAAATTTTACATCCTATAGTATTTCATATTTTTTTTTCATAATCATCGTTTGCTCGAATAATCAGGATCTATAATATAGTTACTACTTAAGTCGGTCTCCATAATGATTAACACGCATAAAGTCATTCTCAATAAATAATGAAATCCATAACATTATTAACTAACTAGGTAAATCATTTTATTAGAATTTGATTTATAATTTGTTCAGTAGTGGACGTTTATCGGCTGAAATGATGATGTTGATTATTAGAATAATTGTAATATTCATAACATTGTATGTTGATTGTATTTAGCACCTCAACAAGCAAATGAAACCGCTTGTTTAGTGATTTTTTTATTGTTGTCAAGACAAGAGTAATTTTATTTAAATTAGTCTTCAATTCAATAAAATTCCTCAGGCGGCCGCTCACTACGGTTGCTAGTATTAAGTATTTTGGAGTTTTACTTAAATATATATACCCAGTATCTACTTTATATAGACAGTAGCGCCGTCTTGGCCCACGAAAATTGCCCCCTGCCCTGACGAAAAATTCTTCACAGGCAGTGTTTTTGGATGGTTAAAAAAATTATAATAACCTACTGTCTCTCCGTCTCGGTTCTGTCGCAAGCAGAGTTTTTGGTTGGCTATAAAAAAACCTAATAACCTAATGTCTCTCCATTTCGGTTCTGTCACAGGCAGAGTTTTCGGTTATTTATAAAAAAACCTAATAAACTACTGTCTCTCCATCTCGGTTCTGTCACAGGCAGTGTTTTCGGGAAGTTATAAAAATAAAATAAGTAGGTAAATAATGCTGGACAATTCACACAGCATCAACTATCCCCAAGCTAAGCAGAGCTTGTGTTATGGGTACTAGATACTACATAGATAGATATTTTTTATTATATAGAAAAACATCCAGAACACCCTGAACAAAAAAAAACCTAATAACCTCGGTTCTGTCAAAGACAGTGTTTTAGGATAGTTATAAAAAAACCTAATAACCTGCTGTCTTTCCATCTCGGTTCTGTCACAGGCAATGTTATCGGATAGTTATAAAAAAACCTAATAACCTACTGTCCTTCCGTCTCGGTTGGAAATTGGAAGTTTTATAATCGTTCGAAAATATTTGGAAGAATAAGTTTTATGATTCGTTATCATTATGACGCATATTATGTTTATAACGATGAAAATTATGGAAATTATATATAAGGTAAAATAGCTTTATGCGTAAAGAGCATAAGGATGAACAGTAATGTTATCTATGGGACCATAATATCCTGGATGGTGATGTTTCAGAGACACTTGTTATTGATTGTGATTTTCGGACAATCGATTTTCGGAGACAAAATGGGCACCCCTTTAAAACATGTATGTCCTTTCCTACCTTTTTTTCTCTCAACATCAATTTCTACTGTGTTTCTACCCCTATGGTATTTATGCAGTCATGGTAGTTACAAGACCATGCGAAAAATGTTTGCATGATTGGTTTGCGTTCGGAACCAAACTCATATTTTTAGTTTTGCAAAACCAGTCCAAGTCACAAATAAATGTCGCGTGGACTACTGATGCGTAACACTATGTCGTTTGGGTTTGTTATGTATAAACGGAAAAGTGTTTTTTCATTATTAAATTTCGTTGTTAGTTTTGAATTGGTTTTTGGGCTTGTTTTGCGTATCAAAATATCTCGTTTGCTATAGAAGGCGCTTGGACTGGGTATTAAAAAATACCACTCAGAGTGAAGCTTGCTGCATAAGTGTTTTTTCTATGGCTAAATTATGTCTTGGAGATTACGAAAATGCAAAAAAATGAAAAAATGCAATTTGGCGCTTGGACTCATTATGCATAACTGTATCCAATTGTTTGTTTGTTTAATTTACTCCTTAACCGTTTGTTTCATTAAGCCTACTTATTGCTTTTATAAAACTATTTCGCAAAATATTATACATTGTGTCTTGCCTAATCATGCCATGTACACATATTTTTGGGAACTGAACTAGATTGTAACTATGAACTCTGTAAATTGTTTTTTTTTCCTGTTTTGTTTACCGAATAAATTAATAAATAAATAAATACCGACCGACAAATAGTATTCAACTCTACATTTAACACCTGTTTCCAGGGCTTATTTTGTAGAAGATTTTATTTTGTGTAAGAAGAAGGTTAGGCTACTTGACTAAATTTTAATTTTAATTCCGTAAAATAGATGAACAGAAGCAATTGGACACTTGTTTTTTCTTTTTTAACGTAATCCAAAAAAAGCGATATTTATGTCCTAATATAACGTGACGTCATGCGCCGACAACGTATTTACGCACAGTTTATGATTACACTCAGACGTCACGAGCCCCCATTTCTAAACTTCAATGAACTTTATTTATGTATTGTTTTATTAATTTGAAAAAGCAATAAATTCGTGTCTATTATTATTGTATTATTAACTTTCTGACAGACTAAATATAATTTTGATTGTTATGCCCTCTCAAGAAGCCCAGTGCATAATCCACCTTCTGAATGAGGCGTTCTCATTAAAAAGAAAAACCGTTCAAAATTGTTCTGCTCCTAATAGATGACACTAGCGTTTTTTTACTACTAGCACAAATAATATATACGCTAGTACCTACTGGTAGTTAACATATTTTATTGATCATGACAGAACTAAGCATGCTACCTCAATAGATCCTAGGTATGTGTTATACCTTATCTACATGACACATTGAAATGATCAACAAATGTACATCTCATTTGGTGCAATAACGACGAATTTACACTTTTTGTCAAAATTGAGTTAAGTGTGTCAAAAGTTGTGTTGAGGTTGATTACGTTCGGAGAAAAATCGACGAAATTGTATCTCTTACTGATCTGGCTAGATGGCGTTGACGTTACTGTCACATACAAAATCACTAACATTCTGGAGCAAAAACGTCGAAAAGGTAATTATAACATTGAGTTTATCTTACATATATCGGTACAATGACAAAACCGTTTTAAAACTGAAATGAATACGTAAATGCGTCGTTGTTACTTTATTGATATTTCTATGTCTGACTGACCTAAATAAATAATTATTGGTTATTTAAAGAAATAAGGTTAAGGAAGTAAAACTATGTACAATCCAAATGGGATATTTTTTACTACTGTTACTTTTAAAACGGTCTTTTTTTTGTTACAAAATAGTACATAAGTGTATGGATGCTTTACATACAATAAAATGTTTTCTGGAGGAATAATGACGAAACTGTCGGTACTTAACAGTTTTTTTTTAATTTCATGATTTTGGTGTAATTTTTGGCTGATTTAAACTGAAAATAATACAATGATACTTTAGTTTTATTTTAAGTTAAAAATAACGTAGCAATGTCTAAAAAAAAGTTATAAATGGAAAGCAAAAATAAAAAAATCTTTAAAACCTGTAAAATATGCAGTTTCGTCATTATTGTACCAAATGAGCGATATAGTAACCTTTCAAGCCCTCATTTTATAATGAGGGCTTTAAAACACTTGAAAATGAATTCGACAAGTGGGTCGCCTCTATGCAAGGCAACTAATAAGGTGAGCACAAGCTTACCTGAAATAATCGGCCGGCTAATAGTTTAGATTGAAATAAACATATCGAAGTAAAAAAAAAATATTTTAAAAAAATGTGAGAAAATCGACTAAGTTAAAGTGTCCAGTTTATCGAAATAGGTAAGTATTTTACACTTGCATAGGACATCCCTAAGCGTATAAAGGCGCATATAACCTTCATACGCTTAGGGATGTCATAGGTATGCAACAGTGTAAAATACTTTTTTCGACAAACTGGGCACTTTAACTAAGTCGATTTTTATTTCAATGTATTTATTTCAATCCAAACTATTGGCCGGCCGATTATGTCAGGTAAGTTTGTGCTGACTAGGTTCACCATAATGTAAGTATTTATATACTATCAATTATCTGATCTCCATAAGCTTTGCTGAGTTTGAGACAAGTGCTGTTCGTAGCGTCAAGCGTTACATTTTTATTTATAACGACTTCAACCATCACACTAGTGCGCGCACCCTTAGTTAATGTCTAGATAACTGGAATTAACACGTGTCCACCACGTGACCCGGGAAAGCTAAGCACATTACCTATAATTGCATTAGGGAAGCCGCGCCAATCCGTTTACCGTACCGGCAAGGACGACTGCGGGACGGGATTCTAGGTAAATTACCTACCTATTATGGATGGGTGTTGAGACCTAATTCTTGTGAAGTTATGACCTTTTACATATTTTATAGATGATTTATACAGCGTCAGCAACAGGTATTCGTGCTGGGACACTGCGCTGGGACGTTGTAAGCTGGATTAGGCTTGCCCAGCACCTACACCATCCTCCCAGCTTAGTCGGCTATTAGTCAGAGGAAAGAACTGGAATAATATACGTCCGAAGCAGTATTCCTCGCGATATTTCCCTTCACCATAAACGTGCACATAATTTGGAAACGTAAAACGTCCACTACTCTGAACACAGGCTTCTCTCATGGATCTCCATGACGGGTAGTTGTCATACTCACCACGCTTGGCAGGCGGGTTGGCGAGCGCAAACGGAATATTGATACACGGATAGACGCTGCTCCCCATCTTTCATTTAATTTAATTTATTCAGGAACAGTTAACAATTATATTTATTAACGTGAGTAGAAAGCCCGTTTAACATTAAAATTATATTTATATTGTATCTTCCTAGGGTCCCTTAGCAGGTTCTTACTGCATCCATTGTTGGGCATGAGAGAAGGGGTAACATTCTACTGTCGGCACCCCACGGCTCCTCATATAACAGATGTATAAAATATTCTAAGTACAACCTACTCTACATAGTAAGTAGGTTTACTTTACTCCATTATTTCCTTAGATTGTAAAAAGTAATTGTCTAGGCATGGGAGTACTTGCGTGGGAGTAGTCTGTAGCAGTGGACAAAAGCTTCGATTCTCCATTGTTTCAGGGATAAGTACCTACCTAATTAGAAAACCACTCCGTGAGGACAATAGGTAATATAGCTAGATCAGTACCTAGTCAATAGGTAATATTAGTGTTACTAACTTATTTTGTAAAACACTTACGGGACATTTATCATGATTTGAGTTTCCCGTTATTGTGAAGTTTCACACTCAGACTGTTTAGACTTAGAAAAAGGGTACTAGATCGTTTCGTCTGCCAATGACTACTGCTCGCAAAAGACAACACGTTCACAGAACACTAATATCCTACCTTCAGTTTATCCGTGATCATGACGTGTGAAACTGCGTAAATATCGGAAATAATGTTACCTAATATTATTTGCGATACTTACGGGATATTTACTATGATTTGAGTCTGTTTGAGTCTGTTTGAGTTTCTCGATATTTCGCCGCAGTTTCACACACACCATGATAGCTGCAAAAGTTATACACTTACTTATTTGTTTAACTATTAATTAATTTTGTAAAGCTTCATTTGTTTAATTATAATTACAAGTTTTACCTACTGCATAATATGCATTGGGGTCATCGAGCGCGTACCCAATAGAGGGGAAATCTCATTTATTTTGTGCAACAATTTCAGCAATCTCTGCTCCCACCACTGCGCTTTGATTGATCAACAAATTTAACAGGTTGTCAACAGCTAGAGATGGGCAAGCAATTTTATGTATTCTATCAATTACCTAGTTTCCATAGCACTTACACTATCTCTTTCTAAACTAAGCTTTGCCTTGTTTGGCACTAGATCGTGCTGTGTGCATAATTTTATTTTTAAAGTAAAGGAAATTATTCGATCTTCATTCTCTTATTCGATCCACAGGTACTATAACCACACCATGCAAACAAGCGCGCTACAGCCACGGGAGAGCCGATCACAATAATAGATTCTGGGTCAAGTGTTGGAAGTGACCGAGCGCCGATCAACATACGTAGGTACAGCACACAAAGGGCGCGTTATCACCTACCTAGCTAAATGGATGACAGCATTTCGTCATATCAATTTTGTAAAGGCCGCTCTACATTCTCACGAGAATCTCGCGAGAACGCGAGAAACATGCGAGAAACGTGAATGTGGAAGCGATTCGCGTATTCTTCTCATCGCTTCCACATTCACGTTTCTCGCATGTTTCTCGCGTTCTCGCGAGATTCTCGTGAGAATGTAGAGCGGCCTTTAGGCGCTATTCCAAAGTACTGTGGGACTTTGCTGCAAACCACAGTTTCATTGCAAATACCAATTTATTTTTTCATTAAAATAAAATAGACTTCAAACGATATATCCTTGACTTGTTGCTGAAAACACCCAAACAGCTTTATATATATTTAAGTATGTCCCTCGATTTATCATGGATGTAAAACAAACAAACATTATACAGAAACAAAAAGCCAACCGCAAGGTTAAAGTCAGGGCATACTACTATGCCACCACAACTATGACTCTCTACTATTACAATTATTCAATTCCTCATGGATCCCATCATCAGAATCGAATTTGGAAAAAAATGGGATCACCTCTGAAACATGACCTAGAGTACGTACCATACAAAAAAATCATCAAATCCATTCATAATTGGCGGAGTAATCGCGTAACATACATCCAAAAAAAGTCAGCCAAGCTAGTCAGACTCGCGCACGAAGGGTTCCGTGCCATTATTTGGCAAAACAACCTAAATATTCCAAGAATATATTTTTAATATCGAACAAAATATCACGTTTGTTGTATGGGAGGGGAGCCTCCCTCAAATATTTGCCTTATTTTAATTTAATTATTTATTTTTAAAGTGAATATATAATTAAATATTCTGTGAATGTATCAAATGTCTATCTGTTGCCGTTATTAATATCGAGCAAAAAACGGCAAAAAATCACGTTTGTTGTATGATTTATTTCTGTTGGTCCCCCCTTAAATATTTATTTTATTCTGTTTTTAGTCATTTTCATCATCATCATTTCAGCCGTAAGACGTCCACTACTGAACACAGGCCTCCCTCATGAATCTTTATGAGGGGTAGTTGCCATACTCACCACGCTTGGCAGGCGGGTTGGCGAGCGCAGTACGGGATGTTGATACACGGTAAGACGCTGCTGCCCATCTTCCGGAGGTATCCCTTAGCAGGCTCCTACTGCTTCCACGGGCATGAGAGGAGGGGTAACATTCTACTGCCGGTACCCCACGGCCTGTTTTTAGTATTTGTTGTTAAAGCGGCAACAGAAATACATCATCTGTCCAGCTATCCCGGTTTATGAGATACAGCCTGGTGACAGACAGACGGACAGACAGACGGACAGCGGAGCCTTAGTAATAGGGTCCCGTTTTTACCCTTTGGGTACGGAACCCTAAAAAAACATACAGTCGAATTGAAAAACCCTTTTTTAAAATCGGTTAAAACAGATTTTCATATCATTGTTTATTTTTGTGATAAGGCCTGTGTTAAGTAATCAGTAGCGGACCTTTTACAGCTAAAATTATGTACCTACCTATTTAGAAAGGTATCCTATCAATCACCTGATTTCCCGCAAAACTTGTACTATACCGCTTGGGACTAGATGGCAACCTGCATAATTTATTATTTTATGCTAATATAATAACACGAATTTTAAAACACGTAGTGCATTGTTTCTGTCCTGTTATCAAAGAGGATAACTAAAAATAATCCAAACCAAATCGAACTCCATCCAGACAAGCGCATGATTGCCGCTCTTATCAATGGGACCTTGACGGTTATTCGGGAGGTGACCAGGTCCGACGGCAACTGATTTATCATCATCATCACATTAAATATTACTAGCTGTCCTTACTGTAAACCAATCTTGTGCAGTAAAGAATTTTGTATTTGTATTAAATACATAATATACAGATTGGAGTAAAAAATCGGAGGAAATCGACTTAGTTAGAGTTTCCAGTTTATATATTTGTCTAGATAGAAATTTAGAGCATCTAAACGTCAGAAAATATATTAGCCAACTGTTGCCTCATAAGTTCATCCCGCCTCCTCAGTGGCGAGACGGTCGTTATGCGGGAAATATGTATTCTGTTTCATACAAATATGACGATTTGCGCTGCTACGACGCCATCTTTACAGGGTTGCCTGCTGGCTGTTCACACACTGCCACGCATCACGCTGCATGTTGCGTGAATGCGTCTTCTAACGTTGCTTGTAAATATTTCCGTTTGTATAGAAAACACGCACAGTCCAACACACCGAAAATGCATCTACGCGCGTTCATGCAGATCACGCGCTTAAGCGCGGAGAAAAATGCACCCACGCGCGTAGGTGCGGGGCGAGACGCAAGGTATGGCCACATAATAGTAATGTATACAGTATTTTAACTCGGCCGTATTTTTGAAATAAATACCTACAGCCGCGCGGTACGTAAACATGCGATAGGGCTGCCCACCTCCAGCATTTTAATTAAATTTGCCTACTTTGTGTTTCCATTTAGTTTTGTGATTGTAAATATTCTTTTTTTTACATAAACAAATATAATACTTTGTGAATTGAATAGATAAATTGAAAATATAGTGTACGCAGAAGTACTATAAAATAACATAGTTATGAATTATTAGAATAACCTACCTCTACAATCTAAATGATATAAGATAATAAGACCTAGTACTTTTACCTAACGTTTTAAAGTTCCACTCTTACTGATGAAAGCGTGATGTAGGTACCTACCTAAAATTACGCTTAACGTAGGTCGTCGTTTCAGCCGTATACGTCCACTACTGAACACGGGCCTCTCTCATGGATCTCTATGAGGGGTATTTGCCATACTCACCACGCTTGGCAGGCGTGTTGGCGAGCGCAGTACGGGATGTTGATACACGGAAAGACGATGCTGCCCATCTTCCGGGGGTATCCCTTAGCAGGCTCTTACTGCATCCACGGGCATGAGAGGAGGGGTAACATTCTACTGCCGGCACCCCACGGCAGCGTACGGTAACGTAGGTATTATTTAAAAATATTTTCACCTTCTACGTAAACGAAGTCGTGGGTAAAAGTTAGCGTTAGCCCAAAGAAACTATTCCACGCGGACGAAGTCGCGGGCAGAAGCTAGTTAATAATAAATAAAATACCACGTCTTTACTTTGAATTATACAAATTAACAAAACGAAACACACATGCCCCGAGGTTTTTACACAAGCGTACCTACCGTATCATGCATGATTCATGAACCGCCTATAACTACCTATTTCACTCGTGTCAATCACTTTCCTTTACTCTATTCACTTTATTTAAGAATCCAGACATCTTTTTTTTTCGGGAGATAAAAGGAAATACTTGTCCATTAAAAAGACACACATTATGTACCTACCTACTAGGTAGTAAGAAAAATTATTTTATAGTCTTACCTTTCAGAGTTTCCAGGTAATCTAAAAAAGTTATCTCTGGATGCGTTCTTGAAGATTTCATGCAACCAAAAACAGCACAATACATCCTTGAAAAAATCGCGCGGTTATTATTAAAAAAATATCACACCTCCGTTCGTCACTGCGGCACAGTCGCGACTGTTTAGATGCCGAGAGAGAGCCGAGATCGAGTAGCGTGGTATAGCTCGAGCTTCGTCCGTTTGTATGAAGTCGGACCACTGTATACATTACTATTCTGTGGTATGGCACACCGAGTCCCGCAGTCCAGCGAACAGCTTTGTATGAAATGAGTCAGAGCCGCCGTGAATCCACAAAACGCAACTACGCGCGTGAGTGCGTGAAAAACCCGCACGATGATGCAAATCAGCACTCCCGCAAGTACGCGCGTAGGTGCGTCGATTAGAAAAAAAAATATCACGATCCAACAAGTATTTTTCAACGATATTTTGCCGCCGCCGTTTCACTTTACAGTTCTCTGTTTGTCCCTAAGTACCAAATACATACTTGCCTACTTTATGTACTCGTAAAATTATTAATAAAATAGATACTTAATATGAATACTTAGTAAGAAAATTGTATTTAAATTTTATAAAACGGACTTCTTTAACTGGTGAAGCCGGTGTGTGTATTTGTTTTTATTTTACAGAATACCTTATGATCCTTTTTTTAAGAAGGTCGATAGAAATAATAAGAAAAAGCCGCGGAGGAGGAATTAGTAGATGACTTGTACCCATGTAGCAATTGTAGGTTACACAAGGAATACTAGAATAAATCATCATATAACTACTATAATCATTATAATTATTTGATGACTGACATTAAGTAAATTTTCAGTGTCATCATAACACAATGATAATAACCATTTCTTCACCGGCATGTTACATTCCAATTTATTAAGCATTACCGAATCCTTAATAAATTTATTACCGAATCTATACTTATAATAAATCTGTAGAGAGGTCAATTCTGTACATGAAATATATTTCCAAAATAACTATCAGGGGGTGATTAGGGATCGATACTAATGCCAAAAATGCAATCAGTAAAATTTTTGTCTGTCTGTCTGTCTGTATGTATAACCGTTATAAAAACAAAAACTACTTGACGGATTTTAACGAAACTTGGTACAATTATTTTTCATACTCCTGAGCTGGTTATAGTATACTTTTCATCACGCTACAAATAATAGGAGCAGAGCAGTGAAGGGAAATGTTGGGAAAACGGGAGAAGTTACTCCATTTTTTAAGCTTCCGTCGCGTGTGCAACCTTAATGGTTAAAGCTACACAGAAATCATGTATGACGGAAATTTTCTCTTTAAAATTATATAAAAAATATCCCACGACAGCATATGTCTATCTTTTATGGTTGACTCACAATAACACGTGTAACTCCCGATAGATTGGCTGTTCGAAGCTTTTTGATTATATTTGTCTACTCTTACGTTTATAACACTCTCAGTCATCCCTAATTAAAAAAGTTAACATTATTAACTATTCTATAAAAAAGAATTATAGAAATCGGTATAGAAACACCAAAGTTATACATGAAATACGCTATTATTAAGCCATCGCGCTTGAATACTGAATCACGCTCGACGCGTCTCGCGGCCGAAGGTATAAAAAGGCGGGGCGTCCGAGCGCGAGATTCATTTCATACAATTTTTGCCTGTTGATGCGAATAGACGTTCAGAGCGTTCGACCTTATTGACAGAAAACATTTAATTGATAATAACAAACCGTGCTTATCACGTCTTTGATAATTTATTTTTAGATTACTTTTGTTGTTATTTTATAAAATAGATATTATTTATTTTAGTAGTGTTTAAATATTCGTTCAAATTACAAATGATTGATAGTTTACATTTTATTTCTTTTTAGGTGAAGTAGTAGTAGGTACGCATAGATTTTGAGATACCGATAGGTAAGTTTTGGCTACTTTACGTTCACTTTTTTATATTAGTTTTATTTTAATTTACGTTTTATTTTCATTTGCCTGCATCAATGCCACCTAAAAAACGATTATCTTTATCTCGAAATTCGAGAGAAGCTAAGAGAATGAGAAATAAGCGTTCTCAAGAATCGGCAGAGGAAAGAGCACATCGGTTAAACTCTATGAGAGTTAGTGCCTCAACTTCTCGAGCCAATGAAAGCTCTCCCGAGAGAGAGATGCGATTAGCAGCTGACAGAGCGAGACGAGCTTTCTCACGGGCGTCTCAAAGCTCTTCTCAACGAGAGCTAAGGCTTACCATTGACCGAGAACAACATGGTCCCGAGAAAATGAAACTGCTTCACAACGAGAATTGCGGCTCACAGCTGACCGCGAACGGCATACATTATCTCGCGAGTCCGAAACCTACACTGAGAGGGAATTACGTCTCACAGCTGATCGCGAACGGCATGTACTATCCCGTGAATCCGAAATCTTCACTGAGAGGTTGGTTAGGTCAGTTGTTTCTCGCATAGTTAGTTGTGCGTCGCTCTTTCCCGGGTTAGCAGTTCTAGAAATCTTTATGTTCATGTGCCGGACGGGTCAACTTTCAACATAGTTTACCCGGAAGCTTTGCGCTGAAGTATTTTCGTTCTATAGGTACTTAAGCCTCAAGTGAACGTGATATAAACAATATTACCAATACATTAACTTAATAACACACAAGGAGTTACACGCTGACGGAGTCGCGGGCACAGCTATTAACAATAATATTGTGCGGTTCCGTATTGCGATATTTTTCAACAGTATTGTAGATTGACATATTATATTTCCCTACTAAAATACGAAAGTTAATCTGTCTGTTACATCAAAACCAATGAACCGTGAGGAAGGACATAGGCTACTATTTTTTACGAAAAACGACGGAAACGCGGACGAAGTCGCGGGAAACAGCTAGTCCTTAATAAATTTATTACCTTAGTTAGGGTTTTTCATTAGGCGCCGATAGATTTTGGCGGCCTGTTGCGGCCGGTTTTGGTGACATCTGTCACCATCTTTTTTTATTATTCAGTGAATTATGCCAAATCACCATGGCAAGTTACACGATTGAACAACACGTTTAAATGATAAAAGTTTATTATCAAAATCAGTGTTCGTTGAAATGTTAAACGGGCTTTCTACTCTATACTAGGGGTCGCAATACCGAATCATTTAAGCAAAACCGGTATTTTCGGTATTGGCTCCAGACCAATACCGATAATCCGGTATTTTCGATATTTCCGGGATTAAGCTAAAGTTAGCAAATTTAGTAGTATAACAAAGTTAGTTTTCGGAGGAACAGTAAGTAGGTACCTAACCTAAATGAATTTATCTTCTAAATAAAACAAAATTTTCATTGACACAAGGTTTGTTATTTGATTTGTTGGTAATCAATCAGTTTGTTCTTAGCAATAATTTACTAATACTATAGTATTAGTCAATTATTGTTATTTTAATAAACGGGCATTTAGTATACTAAATGCCCGTTTATTCCTTTATTAAACTAACTTAGGTTAACTATAGTTTTTCGTAAACTTTCGCGATCACAATTCATTATAATATAATAACATAAACACGGGAATTTATCGCGTAATACCTTTGATTATTCCCGACGTTTCGACTGTTTCAACAATCGTGGTCCCGGGTTGACTCAACCCGGAACCCGAAACGTCGGGAATAATCAAAGGTATTACGCGATAAATTCCCGTGTTTATGTTATTATATTAGGTTAACTAGTTCAAATACTTTGATTAAATGTAGTGTTTGACTAGGAAGTAGGATTCCTACTAGGAATCAGTTCTAAAAATAAAATGTTTATCAAACTTAAACATCTCACAACAGTCTCAACATAAACAAAACGAACCAAAAAAATACTTTTCTAATTAATTCTCATGAAACATGAAATTAATAAATTCTCATAAAACATAAAATTAACTCTTAGTATGTTTTTTTTTCTTTTTTTGTTCTAAATCACACAGCATCATCTAGCCCCAAGCTAAGCAGAGCTTGTGTTATGGGTACTAGATGACTGATATACTTAATACATTATACTACATAGATAGATTTTTTTTATTATATATAGAAAAACACCCAGAACACCCTGAACAAATATCTGCAGATCGTACAGACATTTGTCCCGAGGCGGGAATCGAACCCGCAACCTCTTGCGTCGCAGGCGGACCTTCGCCCGCTGCGCCACAGAGCTCGTCGTACAAATCATCAAATACCTAATATTCTAATTAACAAAATAACAAATGCTTAATATTATGATAAACAAAGAAAAATATCTAGTTTTAATTCCGCTAATGCTGAGATGCCCAATGCTATTAATTATAAAAATGCTTAAATTAAATTCAGTCGTATCGTAAGTATCGTAAGGTGAACGAACTCAAATCGCGCGCGCGTAATTTGAATTAAATGGCGCGTTACTTTTTCTATTTGTTTGTATTTGTTTTTTATTTATTTTACTAAAACCGAAAATACCGAATATCCCGGTTTTTGTGAAATGAATACCGGTATTAATTAGACCTAAATTTGGCCCGGTATTCCGGTATTTTCGAAATTCGGTATCCCGGTTTGCGACCCCTACTCTATACGTCGAAAAGTCTCCTGGGAGAAACTGAACACGTTGGAAACCTATTTTTGACGTATAATTAACGTGAGTATATAGCCCGTTTAACATTACAATGAATAGTGTAACTCACGAGTGTTTCGAAAGTGAAATCAGTGTTCCTTAACGTTGCTCGCATTGCGCCCATTTTATGGCAGACATGGTGGCCCTTCACAGTCGACTCTTCAACGTTTGGTGGCCAAATTTGAGATTATCGGTTCGGTAATCAATCAGCCAACACCCATACGTTCAAGAAACGCAAGATCGGCCGAGAACATCGCGGTCCATGAAAGTGTTCAGCAGAACCCGAGGCAGTCGATTCCTCGCCGTGCACAAGAACTCGGCCTCTCATCGTCTACGAACGCTACTCAACGATGATTACCAATTTCTTATGGCCCACTTGAACCGCATGGACCCAGATGACATTTGGTTCCAGCAGGACGGCGCTACGTGCCACACAGCGGATGCCACGATTGATATTTTGCATGAACGATTTGAGGACAAGGTAATCAATCACTCGCGATGTAAAATGGCCACCAAGGTCATGCAATTTGACCCCGCTAGACTTTTTCTTGTGTGGTTTTTTGAAGTCGCAGGTTTATGCAAATAAACCGGAATCGACTAATGCTCTAAAGGTGAACATAACACCGGCCATCGCTCTAATTAAGCCGGATCTATGCGGAAGAGTAATTTAAAATTGGAACACTCGGATTCGTGCCACCGTAAGAATGTAATATTCTACACGTAATGGCACATACATAAGCCTTTCAAATAAAAAAATAATTTTGTTAATACCTCACAGCTTGGTTTGAAGAATTGCTAATGGCACTGAGGCCCTCCTCAGCATGAGTTTTTACCTCTTCCCAAGTATTTCCTTCAAAAACGATCGAAGTGTCATCAGCGTATGAAAAAATGTTACCTTTTTCTAGCTTCAGATTACACAGGTCCACCAAGAAAATGGTTGGGCCCAGGACACTCCCCTGGGGAACGCCGTACGTTATTGGTTTTTCACAACTCATGACCCCACCAATCTTAGTTCTTTGATTCCTGCCTGATAAGTAATCCGTCAGCAGACTTAATGACTTGTCTCGAAAACCAATTTTTTCAAGTTTATCAATAAGGATAGACAGGGAGACAGTGTCAAAAGCTTTTGCTAGATCGAGGAATACACCTATAACTTTTTTCCTATTGTCGATCTTGGATACTATAACCGCTCGCGTGCCCCGCGCGGCACACCGCGCGGCAGCCCGTGCCCTGCCCCCTGTAGCGTTGCTAACCCAAACGCCCGGCGACAAATACTTAGCACACCTCGCCGTGCCCCGCCGTTTTTACGCCTGCGGTGCGCGAGCTGGCTTTCACGCAATCGTTCCTTGTGACTCAGTTTGTTTTGAAAGATTGTCAAGTGTTTATTTTTTTTATGTTAACTATAAAACTAGCTATACAATGTTATCTTTTGTGCCTCAGATTACGACTCTGGTGCAGAGTTATGATGTGCTGAACTTGAGATAGCGCGTTTTAAAGCTCGTCTTGTATTTAAAAGCTCATACCTCAATAATTAAAGCGATGACATATGGTTTTTAATCTTTGATTACGTTACGTAAGGAATACATAATAGGATAAGAAATAAAGACATACACTTGTCCATACATATTTATTAATTTACAGGCCTCTGATTCCACACCGTTATCTGGCGCCGCGCGGCGTAATTTATATTAAACTTGACAAGGCATATCATGCACAAATATAATTTTTAGGCATAAAATGAAAGTAACACTAAAAAAGTAGTCTTATATTCTTTTAAAACAAATAAAAACCATAGGGATAGCATTCACCTCTTCTGAGAAATATAAACATTTCTGCAACAGTTCCCATGCTCTCAGTAAAATCACTTAGTTTTACTTTCACTAGAAAAAAGTCAAATCTTATGTTTCATGCTGGAATTTTTATATTTACGTGTTAGTTATTTACATTCCTTGATAAACACAATAGATCTTGAAGAACACAACTAAATTCAGAAATATTGCACACACATCCCGCACCGAATCAAGACTCAATGACAAGATTGACAAGGAACGTTTATTTCTTACTTTCGTTTCTTTTGTCTATGGCTTGGATACTCGACTGGGATAAATTATGACGGGAAATTTAACGGAGGAACGAGATAAATAATACAAACTAAGCTCTAGAGTGACAAGGACGAGTATATTTCACTTTTTCGACCGCGGGGTCATGCTAACCACAGGTTGACACGGGCATTTTGGCATGGCGGCGTCATGTCAACTACTAGTTGACATGGGCATAGTAGACTGAACCGCGATGTTAACTACCAGTTAACATGGACATTTTAGCGTTGTGCGTTTTGTCAACTACTGGTTAACACGGGCAAGCGAGCGGATAAGATCAGTTAAGCTTATGACGGCTGACTGTAGATTTTGTTGATCGAAATCTGGTTAGACGATAAAATTTCGAATTTTTCCAAGAAAAAATAAGTCTTCTGTTAATCACTTTCTCGAGTATTTTGAGAGTGATGTCAATACGGAGATAGGCCTATAATTTATTACACTGCCTCTCTCCCCTCCTTTATGAACTGGTGTATTTATCGAGGTTTTGAAGACACTGGGAAACCTACCAGCTGCAAGACAGAGGTTACAAATGTGGGTGATGAGTGGTATTTGCCGTCGGGCCGTCAGTTTCAGAAAATTCCATTTGTCTGTCTGGCTTCCCTTCCTCTCACGCATACGGCAGCGGTAGGCAGGCTCCTCCTCTCTCACTCTAACCCGCAGCGCTAGCCGTCTTTGACGCGTTCTGTCAATATTAAATTTCAACATTAAATAGTTCAACTTAGATTAGTTTATGTTATCACTTCTGTCGTGCGTCCCGAGACGCACACCTTTTTTTAAACCATACCTGTTGAGTATGATATCAAAAATATACATAAATAAGCATTTAAATGGTCGTATTTTGGCTTTAAATCAGCCAAGTGTGTGATGGACCTTGCAGTTGGTTTTTTGTTTCCCTTAAAACTGGAATCAGAATTTTGTTCTGTCAGCTCGTGTAATTCCGGTACTCACCGCTTTATTTAGCCCACAACAGGCATAACCTCCAAAACACTTCAGATTACAGAAATAGTTCAGAACGCATTCGTTAACTATCTTTAGATTCCTTGATTTCCGATGATTTAAAGCGGCACAGTAGATACTACAACTTCTAATTACTATAGCAAGGCCTTTGCATCTATTCTAGATGATTTATACAGCGTCAGCAACTGGTAATCATGCTTTACGGGACGCTGCAGTGCCTGGGACATTGTTAGATGGATGAGGCTTGCCTAGCACCTATACCATGCTCTCAGCGTAGTCAGCTATAAGTCAGAGGAAAGAACAGGTCAATACAACTTCTTATTACTATTCTACTACCTACTACTAATCTACTACAACTACAATAACTCTACTACTACTATAATCATTTCTTCCGTGAACTTTTACAATGTTGAAATAGCCTTTGTTATTTCAGATGCAGACAAATCTAAAAAAATCTAAGATCATTGTAATCGGTCCAGCCGTTCTCGGGTTATAGGTAATATAAGTCTTTGTTTTTAGGGTTCCGGACCAAAATGGTAAAAAGGAACCCTTATAGAATCACTCTGTCTGTCTGTCTGTCTGTCTGTCACAGATGGATATCTCGAGAACTACTGATGCTATCGACTTGCAATTTAAAATGGTAAAAGACAACAGTTTTTTACTTATATAGCATATATAAAAATTAAAAAAAAAAATCTTATTTTGATTGCAGGGGGGCGGATAGGGGATCTCAAAAATTTTAAGTGAAGTTACTAGGCCGTGTGGGGTATCATATGAAAGGTATTCATTTGTACATTAATAAACAGTTTTTAGTTTTCCTTTAAACCATATTGTTTTTGAGTAATTTACAAAAATGTTGAAAAAACGACCGTTCCCCCCCCCTTATCTCCGAAGTTTGCAGAGATAAACCCGTGATACTTTTATAGCTAATAGAAGTGTATGTAAACTTTATAGGAAAATTATAGCGAACTCTCTAATTTGCATAGTTTTTTAGACAAGGGGGGTGGAAGGGGGGTTTTCAAAAATTTTGTGAAGTTAATAGGTGATGTGGGGTATGATATCAAAGGTATTAATTTGCACATTAATAAACAGTTTTTACTTTTTCTTTAAGCCGTATTGTTTTTGAATTATTTACAAAAATGTCGAAAAACCGACCGTTCCCCCCCCCCTTATCTCCGAAGTTTGCAGAGATAAACCCGTGATACTTTTATAGCTCATAGAAGTGTATGTAAACTTAATAGGAAAATTGTAGCATACTCTCTAATATGCATAGTTTTTTAGATAAGGGGGGTTGAAGGGGGGTTTTCAAAATTTTTGTAAAGTAAATAGGTTATGTGGGGTATCATATGAAAGGTATTCATTTGCACATTAATAAACAGTTTTTAGTTTTCCTTTAAGCCGTATTGTTTTTGAGTTATTTACAAAAATGTTGAAAAAACGACCGTTCCCCCCCCCTTATCTCCGAAGTTTGCAGAGATAAACCCGTGATACTTTTATAGCTAATAAATGTGTATGTAAACTTTATAGGAAAATTATAGCGAACTCTCTAATTTGCATAGTTTTTTAGACAAGGGGGGTGGAAGGGGGGTTTTCAAAAATTTTGTGAAGTTAATAAGTGATGTGGGGTATCATATGAAAGGTATTCTTTAGCACATTAATAAACAATTTTTAGTTTTCCTTTAAGTCGTATAGTTTTTGAGTTATTTACAAAAATGTTGAAAAAAATAGCGTTCCCCCCCCTTATCTCCGAAGTTTGCGGAGATAAACCTTTGAAACTTTTATTACTATTAGAAGTGTATGTAAAGATTAGAGGAAATGTATTACAATCTCTCTACATATCATACTTTTTTAGATATCATCGAAAGTCTAAAAAGTCTACATAAGTTTCGCTATCAGACAAGAGATGGCGCTGTCAAGGTTCTCCAACAAATATAAAACCGCCTTTGTCATAAATTATATTGTATGATGGCACGGAACCCTCGGTGCGCGAGTCCGACTCGCTCTTGCCCGGTTTTATTTATAAGTAATATATATAGATACGAATGTTTGCATGGATGTTGTCGTTGCCTGTAATTGGTATAACACATCAGACTGCGTCCGTAAAAATGTTTAAGTAAGTGTAATCCTACTATTATTATAAACGCGAAAGTTTGTATGTATGGATGTTTGTTACCCTTTCACGCACAAACAAGCCTACGGATTGAGCTGAAAATTGGCACACGTATAGATGTTGACCAGGATTAACACGTAGGCTACATTTCATCCGGGTACAACGCATGCGAAGCGCGGGCATAATCTAGTTCATGCTTATGTCTTTGCTATGTGTTTTCTGTTAGCTAGATTTAAATCGTTAGAAAAAAAAAAAAAAAAAAAAAGATGTGTCCCGACACAAAAAACTGTTGTATTATCATTAAGGAGCTGCAGAATGGTCCCAACTTTTATGCAGGTTCCAGGAAAACCTACGCTGGTCTTCCAACGAGGCCTTTTGGGACCGGTTTTATAACTATACAATTAAGAACGGACAGTGTAAAATAAATACATAAATATGGGTGTGCAAAAAATTTACTAACAATCTTAACAATAAACAAGAATCTTATGGGCCAAAGTTAAAAAAATGTAATAAAAAAGAAACTACTAAAATAGCACAACAGTATAATTATTATCTACACTTATGTTAGATATGCATCTGTTATAGAGGTACAATACTAATATCTTGTATATAATAAGATGTTCCTGCTCTTTCTGTCGTTGAAATAAAAAAATAAAATAAAAAAAGATAATAATGCTGAAACATATTGCTACATGTTTCAGCATTATTTTCTGCTCTTTCTGTCGTTGAAGTAACAAAATGTTTCAGCATTATTTTAAAACTCATTAAACTTGTAAGGTTCCGTATCGGCGGTGGAACCTTACAAGTGATGCTGAGGCTAGGTAAATAGACCGCCCACACGTTTTCGATGACCTTCTGCCGACATTTTACGCGGCTTTGTATGAATCACATTCAAGCCGCAAGCGCATACCAGCGTCTGTTTACAAACTTAATCTATAATCCGTGCTACTGTTTGCATTCTAGACGTGATAAACATGCGTACTACAGCTGTATTTACATTTTTACATTTACATTTGTTGTGTTTACACGGACAAAGTTCCCGGTAGCAACATAGTAATTTATTCTAAAAAAGTTCTTTACCTAATCTGAGACGTTACCAATTTTTTTTGTAATGTGTTCCCTTGTTTTGCAATCGGCACATCATGGCCTTTAATTTGATACAAACTCGGTATAATAATAAAAAACCACCGCCGGATAACCTGCTTTAAAATAAAAAAAAACTCCACACACAGCGGTCAAACTTATAACACCTCTCTTTTTTGTCGGGGGTTAATAAAGTCTATGGTTTAAAACTCAATACGCAATAAGCTTTAGAAGCTTGCGCATAGACAGGGACTTTTTGACCATCGGCTGCAGCAGCCGATACCACAGACAAGGGCAAACTTTTTGGGATCATGTATTATTACTTTATATTTGAGATTTAAAATGAATAATTGTTTTCCCAATTAAACTTAAATAAAATACTTGAATTATATTGCCTTCGGTTGCCCTTCCTCTGATGCCCGTGGGTGCACTAAGAATCTGCCAATGAGAAGTTCTGCCTCTAGAAGGTGAGCAACAGCATCTTTCTTTTTAACAACATCTTGTACTGCGTTCGCCAACGCGCCTGCCAAGCGAGGCAAGTATGTCAACAACCATGATCTATAGATCTCCATGATGGAGATCGATGAGGAAGGCCAATGTCCAGCAGCGGACGTCCTACGGCTGAGATGATGATGACGATTGTAATGCCTCATCATCATTCATCATGTAGATCATTTCCAGTCACGGCATTCAATGAAATGTGAGACTAATCTGAAAATCACTGAAATTGAAGTTTGCATTGATGCGGTTCAGTGATCGCATTGTTGTCACTGAAGTAGATACTGCTGTTAGGTGCTGGGTTCTGGTCATGATTCAGGGGTAAATACCGTGTCATGAATTGACAAAATTCCATATTTCCGCCTTACATGCCTACCAATATCATCATCATTTCAGCCGTAGGAAGTCCACATCTGAACACAATCATACCTCCCACATGGATCTCCATGAGGAGTAGTTGCCGTACTCACCACGCTTGGCAGCCCAGTACAGGATGTTGATACACGGAAAGACGCTGCTGCCAATCCTCCGGAAGTATCCCTTGGCAGACTAAGTGCATCTACGGGTAAGTGAGGGGTAGGCAACATTCTGCGGCCTAGATGTATACAGATTCAGCAACTGGTATTTGTGCTGTACGGGACGCTGCAGTGCCTGGGACATTGTTAGATGGATTAGGCTTGCCCAGTACGACGAGTTGAGTTAACCATTCTTTCAGTTTACGACGAGTTGTGTTAACCATTCTTTCAGTTTAGTCAGCTATTAGTCAGAGGTAAGAACTGGTCAATACGACGGAAGCTGACTAGGCCGCGGATTTCCAAACATAGGTGTGTCTCTGTGGGTAGATACCTCATATTTCTGTGTAAAACAGGTCTTTTAATCAGAGAATTAGAAAGAAATTGGACATTTCACACAGCACCATCGTTCAAGCTCTAACGTAAACAGAGTTTGTGTTAATGTAGAGGTATTATGTGTAGGTACTAAATGTTGATGATTATAATGTCCAGCGTTTTTAACCGAGGGAATTTTTAAAAAAGGAGGGATTTTCTAGTTGTTAGTATTCAATTTTTATTTATTTTAGTCTTTGTCACCTCTTCCAAGCATTATTTCGTAGAAAAAATCAAGAATTATTTGCTTACGTTACAAGCTTTTCCTCTATCTATTGACCGTGCGTGCCCTAATGTCAACATGGCTAATGTTATGGCGTCTTATAAATACATTGCATGATCTACTTATGTAATTGGACTTCTAGGCCCCTATCCCACTGGCGTTTTCCAAGCGTTCGCGTTTATCGAACGTTCGACCAGAGACAACGTTGTCCGTAAGCAACGTTGTCGTCGCAAGCCTCTGGCGTTCGCGCTAAATCTACTAAAACTTCGCAACGTCAACGTCGAGCCAACGCATGCAAATAATAAAATGATTCAGGCGTGACTAGCAGAAATTCATTATACCTAAAATATATTTTTTTTATACGTAAAATGACGAGACAATCTAAAGGCCCACCTGGTGTTAAGCGGTAACCTCTACCGTAACAAATCCGCTAATCTTTATCTAAAACACTAATAACTAATACTAATAAACACTCATTAGATATAAATTACCATTGTAATTAAAATCAAAATGCGATGTTTTAATGGATTTTCGCAAAGGCACGTTTGATTGATTCAGAATGTAATCGCGATTGTACACCTCAAGTCGCAGCATGTGCGACGTAAACGTTGCGTTCAGCGGATGCTGAGGTAGGGAAAATAAGCAAGTCTGCATGCTTATAGTGACCGATTTCTTGCTCGGTTTCGACAGTAAACCATACAAAACTGTCAAAAACGAGTCGATGCACGATTATCGAAGCTATTATAATTATTCTTGAGCTTTACTTTAACTATTTCCAACAATGATTGACATACGAGGGGCACAATTTTGTCAAGTTTTAAAAAGGCTTCATTTCGTTTGCGTGTGTGCTTCTGTGCCTCACATTCTGAGCCGTAGGCAATTTATATTTTATTTGTCGTAGGCGCGCTATTGCTATTAATACGAAGGGGTGGCGAACTGGACACGGTACATTAAATACTTTCACTTGGGTCACTGGACATTTGTGTTTAACAACCCCCCTCTGCTCACACGACGGGTCACGGGGCATTTTCTATTTCTATAATGCCATGTTAGACTCTAGACTCGAGCTCAAACTCAAAAAGCCTTTAATCAGTAGGGCCGCAAAGGCTTATTAGATACAAAAAGATTTAAATATTTGTTTAGTTATGTCAATGAGGCGTTTTCATTAAAAAGTAAACATTTCAAAAATAGTTCCCTCAAACCTTATAGATGGCGTTAGTTTTCATTTAATGGAAGGAAACACAATTTGACAATGACAGCATTTGTAATCAATCACATACTTGTTTTCTCCGCTTACCAGCTCCATCTGTTTGGTTTAGTAGAAAACACTTTTTTATTTTTTACTGAAAACGGCTCATTAGCCGTTCTCAGTAAAAAGAAAAAAAAAAAGTTTTCTACTAAAACTAACAGATTGAGCTGGCAAGCGGAGAAAGCAAGTTTGTGATTAATCACAATTTATTGCTGTCATTGTCAAATTGTGTTTTCTACAAGTAAAATAAAACGCTTTCTCTATGGTTCGAGGGAACTATTTTTGTTAAGTTTTTACTTTTTAAAGAAAATTCCTCAATAACAAAATAGAACCACACAATTTAATTTATAAAAAGACAAGCCAATGAGGCGTTTTCATTAAAAAGTAAAAACTTCAAAAATAGTTACCTCGAACCTTATAGATGGCGTTATTTTCTTTTACTGGTAGGCATTATTTGACAATGACAGAATTAATCACAAACTTGCTTACTCCGCTTGCCAGCTCCATCTGTTAGGTTTAGTAGAAAACTCTTTTTGTTTTGTTACTGAAAACGGCTCATTGCATAAACCACTCTATGAATAGGTATTACTAGCAGACCATAGAGGTATTAGTACAGTGTTAAAATCATCGGACGTTTATAACTAGTTTTTAACGGCTCTTGATTTATTTACTTAATTTTTGTATTTAATTGGATATTATGTATTTTTGCCGACTTCATCAATGGGCATTCATTAAAAAAGGTAGCGTTTCCCAACAACACCATGTCTAAAATTAATTATTAATAAATAACAGGCATTGAACAATCTCAGAGTCGCTCAACGAGCTATGGAGAGGGCTATGCTCGGGGTTTCACTACGGGATCGAATCAGAAATGAGGAGATACGTAGAAGAACTTGGGTCACCGACATAGCCAAACGGATTAGCACGTTGAAGTGGCCATGGGCAGGCCATATAGCGCGCAGAACAGATGGCCGATGGGGCCGCAAAGTTCTCGAATGGAGGCCACGGATCGGCAAGCGCAGCGTAGGACGTCCACCTACAAGATGGGCAGACGACTTGGTGAGAACTGCTGGTCGGCGGTGGATGCAGACGGCTTCCAACCGCAGTACTTGGAGATCAATGAGGGAGGCCTTTGTCCAGCAGTGGACGTCCTACGGCTGAAATGATGATGATGATGAACAGGCATTAGACATAATTTATGTGCACACTACACGTGCTATAACGGTGAAGGAAACATCGTGAGGAAACCCGCGAATTAGTTAGCTTCAGACGTAACTGTTCTTTCCTCTAATAGTTGACTAAGCTGAGAGGATAACATAGGTGCTGGGCAAGCCTAATTCATCTAACAATGTCACAGGCACTGCAGCGTCCCGCACAGCATGATTACCCGTTGCAGACGCTGTATAAATCATCTATAATAGATGCACATCAAATGAAAATTTTGCACAGCAGTAGAGAGCAGGATAGTTACTAAAATAATGAAGAAGTGCAAAAGAGACTTAGCGGCTGTCCCTTTTTCGTTCATTGATTTTTAAATTATTCGGTTATGCTCGAAGTCATCCTAAGTGGAATGGACTATGATAAAGAATTAATGAAGATGGCGGAAACTTCACTTTTACATTCCGTCTAATTAATGTAATTTACGCTGATAATGTAAGGAACGGAGGCTTTTTCTTCGACGATTATTTAAAGAAATAAAAGCTTGGAGTTGTTATAGTTTCCGCTCGCAGCTTCGCACGCGATGTAATGGATTAAAGGAAGAGAAAGATAATCATAGCCTACATGTATACGTGTGCACAGTTTCAGCTCAATCCGTAGGGTTGTTTTTGCGTGAAGAGGTTACAAACAAACATACAGACACACTTACGGATTTATAATGCGAGTAAATGAGAGATTAAACATCTACGAACACTGGAGTGCCTGTGTGTGACATTTTTAGATGGATGAGGCTTGCCCAGCGCCTCAGGTAAATCGGCTTCACTGCAGAGCCGTGGGGTGCCGGCAGTAGAATGTTGCTTCTCCTCTCTTGTGGATGCAGTAACAATCTGCCTCGGGATACCTCGTGAAGATGGGCAGCAGCGTCTTTCCGTGTATCAACATCCAGCACTGCGCTCGCCAACCGGCCTGCCAAGCGTGGTGAATATGATATGAGGCATAGGCCTAGACAGACTGCTGGACATAGTTCCAGCAAAACGTGAATAACGGTACCGTTCGTAGTTAGAAAACTCCTATCTGTATTCAACCCCATTAAAACCGTAGGAAAACCGGTGTTTTCGCACTAAAAGTAATTTAAAGTCAGTAAGTGTTTATTCAATAGAGCAAAAAGCTATAGAAAAGTCAATTTACAAAAGAAGAACAAAACACATTTAAATTGAATAAAGCACAAATGCCAAGCGTGGTGAGTATTGCAACTCATGGAGATCCATGAGGGAGGCCAGTGTTCAGTAGTGGCGTTTATGGTTGAAATAAATGAACGTACAGCACATAATTGAATTCGTTCAATAGGGTTGCGTAATCCCTCTTTGTAGTGTTAAGTTAGATATGTGGTTACTGTTATTATTGGTCTATCCACTGCGATAATAGAGCAATAGAGAAGTCGAGTGCTGGGACAGTCATCATCATCATCATAGCCGTAAGACGTCCACTGCTGGACATATGCCTCCCTCATGGACTTGGTGATCCAAGTACTGACGTGAGGGGTGGTTGCCATACTCACCGCGCTTGGAAGGCGGGGCAGCATTCTACTGCCAGCACCCACGGAAGGTGGGACAGTAACAGATAAAAAACAGACATTTTACAGTGCCATCTATCTAGCCCCAACCTAAACTAAAGCTGTTTGTTCTATGGATGTTCGATGACTTACGCTACTATACACCGTGCCCGTTAATAACCCGAAAGATTTAAGCCAACGATTTTAGAGCCTAATTAGAGTATATAAAATTATGTAACATATAGTCCAAAAACCCATACTTAAGGAGATATTAATTATTTAAAACAAATCACAAGTTAAAAAATCTCCAGTCTAACACACCCTAAAAGCAAACATCGTGCTAGACATAACCTGACACTTCTTGTCATAACTCATAGACAGTGTGACCACATTTAAATTGATCAATCTACTTCTGCAGCTTTAAAAATGTACCAAAATCTACCAGAGCCTTGGTCAAAAACTACCACAAATCTACCTTACGAGCATGATAAAATAGAGATGAAATAAAACTATGTTACATTATTATTTACCTTTCTCTTTATTACCTAAGTATTATAATTAACATCTTTGTACAAAATTTTATCAGTCATGCATTTTAACATTTGCGCATCAGGTACAAAATCTGTGCATGGTGTGACGCCCTGTCTGGCATGCAGAATCGCGGCTACATTTTTATTTATGAACCTATTTCGGTCTTTAGTTTTGATTCTATTAATTTCTGAAAATATTCTCTCGCACTTAACGTTAGAAACTGGCAGAATGAGCATGTCTTTGGCAAATTTTGATATATTTTTGTAATTTGCTAATTTCCTCCCAAAACTGTTCAACATCAATTGCAGGAGCAGATGGACTACTACTGGAGGAAGACATGAGGTTTAAAACTTGGTCATCAAATTTCATTTGTCTGAATTCATTGTATAAATATTGAATTAAATTTTCTGGCACTAGGTTAGGGAATCTTGACACGACTCTAGCAAGACTCTCAAATTCTGCATAAACCGCTGTTTGTGGATTTAAAAATGTTAAATGTTCAAAAATTATATCAGTGGGTAACCTAGCCTTCAACTGGGAGCACAGATCTATTAAGAAACCTTGACATCTTCTGAAAAAGTCAAGGTTTTGCTCCCACTGCGTACGATATTGCCTTCCGTATTTTCTTTTCATGGCGATAAATTAAATAACATAACAAAGAAATCATGTAGACTACAGCTCATCATTCATAGTAGGTAGGTACTCGTAGTACGCCCACATCAAAGTCATTCATTCGTCCCTAAGTATCATCCATATATTTGTTTCTTTCTCGCATATACGTAAATCCAATTTTGTAAAAAAGAGAGCGCCGATAGTCTGTAAATATATCCACGTATGCAAACAAGATAAACAAAACAAGACTAGTTATGGACAGGGAAACCCCAAAAATCCCAGCAAATAGAAGGTTGCCAATACTTGATCCAAAATCTACCAAATCTACCGGGGAAAAAAAATTAAATGTGTAAATGAACCTAAATCTACCAAACAATTTTTCACTACCAAAACAAAGCCGTAAAAGCCTTAGATCTACCAAAAAAGTAGTAATCTACCACATGTGGTCACGCTGCTCATAGAACACAAGTCACGGCATTCGCCGCTCGTCGTATGTTTTCGGAGCGATTCGTGAAGTGTCACGCTCGCTCTCTGTTTCTCTACTTGAGTTTCTCAACTAAAGACTTGTTCACAAAGAAGCGGGCAATTAATATGATTTAATTTGTACTGAAATAGTAATTTAATTAAGACAAATAATTAGACCCATGTTGATATAATATTATTTAGGTACTCGTATTTTCGTCAAAAATACGTGATTTAAATCTTGCGGGTTATTAAGGGGCACGGTGTATATTATGATTTATGATCTATAAAAAAACATGGCGTGGGGTGCCGGCCGTAGAATGTTACCCCTGCTCTCATGCCCGTAGATGCAGTAAAAGCCTGCTAATTGATACCTCCAGAAGATGGGCAGCAGCGTCTTTCTGTGTATCCGTCCGGCTGCGAAGCGTGGTGAGTATGGCAACTATCCCTAACGAGATCCACGAAGGAGGCATGTTTTCAGTAGTGGACGTTTTACACGTTTTGAAAAAAACACATAATATAGGTACCTACTTATATGCAGAAAACCGAAACAAGTGGGTCTATCTGCAGTTCATACGATCATTTGTCTCACGCCGAATGGAACCACTGCGCCAGGGAGGTTGACATCGTCGAACAAAGGCTTTCTTTTCACTTCTCGCAACTTTACTTAGGTTTTAGCCCAAAATGTTTGGCACTAGTCATGAACTTGAAAAGGTATCATGCCAAAAAGTCCAGCAATTTATCACTTCATAGGATTATGTTGGATGATTTGCAGCGTCCGGTCAGAGGCAGATAAAGCATTTACCTCGAGTTTTCTGAAGCGAACGCATTCAATTATGTGCTTAATTTAATTGAAATGAATCTTGTTCTTCGTAAATTGACTAATCTAGGCAGCATTTTGCTCAAAAAATTTAATGATTTTGACTATTTTTGACTTTGACTTATACGATTTATGTTTGAACTTCACATTCAAGCGCTGCATTTTAACAGACTTCTAAAAAAGATGGAGGTTCTCAAATCGTCTATTTTAAAAAAAAATGATATGTACCTAACCTAAGAACTCCGACGTTTATGAACCGAATTGGAAAATTATTTTTGAGTTCGCATAGAAGACTGCATCTCACTTATAGACCACATCCCAAACACGACCATCTGGGACAGCGAACGCACTAGAGTCACTGATATAGCAGTCTCCGTGGCCAGGTTGAAGTGGAGATGGGCGGGCCATATGAGCCGAAGGGAAGATGCATGATGGACCCGTAAAATTACCGAGACCTAGAACCGGAAAAAGAAAAGTAGGCAGCCTATGCGCTGGACAGACGACGTCACCAAGATTGTAAGCAACACCTGGGTGCGCGATGGAATAATAGGACTGAATGGAGGAATCATGAAGAGGCCTATACCCAACAATGGGTGAAACCGAGCTGAAGAAGAAGAGAAGAAGATAGGCGACTGCCTAGAATAGAATAGAATAGAATAGAATAGAAAACTCTTTATTGCACACCACATAAAAAAATAGAACATTAAAATAAAGGAATTAAATAATACAATATATGAGTACAAAGGGCGGCCTTATCGCTATGAGCGATCTCTTCCAGGCAACCTTGGGGTGGACAGGAAATAGAGAACGATATAGACAGTGGTGTAAAATTAAGAGAGTATAAATAGCAAACAAACTTACATACTAATAAGAAACTACATAGGAGATACAAAACAAACATACACAAACATAAAATTAAAATCAGTATATAGGTACTTACATATTAAAATAATTATAGTGATAAATAATGTTGATGGAGCAGATTCTTAAATATGGGAAGTGATTTTGCACGTCTGATGTTTAGAGGGAGAGCATTCCACAGACGAATAGCTTGTACTGTGTAGGATTTCTCGTAGAATGAGGTAGAGTGGGAAGGGGTTTTTAAAGTAAGAGTCTCAGAGGAGCGCAACGAACGGGAATGTGAGTCAGACAGGAATTCGAAGCGCTCTTTGAGATAGTACGGACTAAGGGGATAGAAAAGTGTACTGTACAGAAGGGATAGAATGTGAGTGACTGCCTAGTGGTGGGATAGCCGTCATCATCACAGCCTTAGGACATTCCCGGCCGGGCACTGGCCTCCCTCATGGGATCGGTGATCCAAGTACTGATCATGAGGCGTTGTGGCCATACTCACCACGCTTGGCAGGCGGGTTGGCGAGCGCAGTACGGGATGTTGAAACACGGAAAGACGCTGCTGCACATCTTTCGGTGGTATCCTTTGGCAGATTCTTACTGCATCCACGGGTAAGAGAGAAGAGGCAACATTCTACTGCCGGCGCCCCGCGGCTTTTTTTTATTTTATTGAACTTATTGGAAGGTAAATTAAACTGAATAAGGACTGGTTTTAGAATTTGAGATTCGACTAAGCAGTCTAGCTTACTTTAGGATCAGCGTAGGTAAATTCAAATCCTGAAACCAAGAATGCCGAAATGTTCTAAATTAAAACAAACATGTAGAGGAAATATGTATTGAGGAAGTTTTATGGCGTGTTAGATGAGTAGGTACCTACCCCGCGATAGGTAGTCAGTAGTTTATTCATGTTATTATAAGTACCTACTGTACTTGGGTATAATATTAGTAAATATTAGTTGCCGTTATTACAAGTACTGCAGTTTAGTAATGCTTATATAATACTAGCTGACTGTGCCCACTTCGTTGGGCGGTAAACATTTTTACTTGTGACTTCCCTTTTGGGTTTCCTTCTCTTGGGATGGGGATAATAAGAATAGGTGTGTTCTCTGTGCTTGGGGTACGACTGGCAATGGCTGCGTAATTGTAAAATTATGAAACAATACATTTATAATACTATTCTCGAGTTTTCATCAAGCTGCACGCCCCAACGAGTTTTCAATAGATTGTCTTTCAGGAGTTCCAACCCTATGGGAAAAAACACTGCTTTCTCATCAGAGAGAATTTTTGATCCTGGAACTTATTATTCGTCAGGGCAAAAGATATCTTGACAGGATACTGTAGCCTTATAGATACTTAGATTGACGTGTTGTTTAAAAAAAAGCCGTCTAATAGAAATACCACTCAATAGATTACGACCCGGTCGCGGTTTCATAAATTAACTATGTCGTATTATCTCTTTTACCATTTGTCCAAATTATATGCAGTAAAAGGGAAAGTCTTTCGTTTTAAACACTTGTGAAGATAAATTTACTTATTTTGTTAAGAATTCATAATTGTCGATAGTATGACCAACAAAACAACACATAACGATTTAAATTAATTATTAAATATAAAAAAACTACTTTTTGTATATTTATATCTTCAATATGAAAGTTAGACATAGGCTGTCGCTGACTTTTTTGTAGGCAGTATCAAGATCTAAAACTTTTCTTTAGAACTCAAACATACCCCTCATCGTTAAGGCAGCGTTCGTAAATAACGTTTTTGTTAAACCGATTTTTCTCAGACTTACTTTGCAAATCCTACTACCACAAAAAGGTCTTTTAATTTTTCGGTTTAATTAAATAATAGCCTATGACACTTAACAATACTGTGGCTTTCTATTAGTAAAATAATTTTCAAAATCGGTTCAGTAGATCCAGAGATTACCCCTACAACCTCACAACGTCACGAACTTTACCTCTTTATAATATTAGTATAGATAGATTACAAGTATAGATTAGTTGCTGTGGAGTGTTGCCCCTCCTCTCTTGCCCGTGGATGCAGTAAGAATCGGCGAAGATGCAGCAGCGTCTCTACGTGTATCAGCACCCGCGCTCGCCCACCCGCCTTCCAAGCGTGGCGAGCAAGTCATCTTAGAATGAAGGCCTATGTACAGAAGTGGTTGTGGTTCGGCTGAGGTGATGATGTATTAACAAAAAAATGCGATGACCCATAATACAAGCTTCTCAACTTTGGGGCTAGATGGTGGTTCAATTACTGTTAATTACTTTGTTATCGCCGTGGGGTGCCGGCAGTAGAATGTTACCCCTCCTCTCATACCCATGGATGCAGTAAGAGCCTGCTAAGGGATACCTCCGGAAGATGGGCAGCAGCGTCTTTCCGTGTACCAACATCCCATACTGCGCTCGCCAACCCGCCCACCAAGCGTGGTGAGTATGGCCCTCATGTAGATCCATGAGCGAGGCCTGTGTTCAGTAGTGGACGTTTTACGGCTGAAACGAACGAACTTTGTTATCACTTTATAGGTCGGTACAAGACTGCACCCTTTTAACCCTTTGCTACCTACTTTCCTCTTGACTAATAGCCGACTATGCTCAGAGGTCTAGATGCTGGGCAAGCCATCTAGCAATGTCCCTTGCACTGCAGTGTCTCGTACCTACAGCATGAATACCAGTTTATATTTATTAGACTTAATTATTAATAGTTACAAAATTGCTGGCCTTAGTGAAGAAGAATAATAATTCCTATACCGATTCGATTGGGTGGTACACGTTGGGAAGTATTTTATTTGTAATTTCCATCCTGTACCAGTGTCACAAGATTTTAGTGGTACAGGATGGGAACCCTTCAAATGGTAAAGAAACCAGAAAGTTTATTGAGGTTTTCACGGATAGGTGATGAAGTAGTACTTATTCTGATATAAATATATCATCTGTAATAGATGTAAAGGCCTTGCTTCATCTTAGGTACTACGGGTAGGTACCTTCTTGTGCTGAAACTGAAAGTGCAATGAACTTTATGACGTTCGCGATCAAATCAATAAGGTGGACAACTGTCAATTTATTACGTCAAAGGTTTCTGAATAATCTGACGTTAATGCAGGGATGATCAACCTTTTCGATTCCATTAACCGATTCTTAACTTCAGTTCAATCGAAAACAGAAACCAACAGAACACCTGGGCGTGCCTCTTAGATCTAAATAGACTGTATAAACAAAGAAATCCTTCTGTTTCATTAGAATGTAAATCGTAGTTCGGAATCGTTAGAATCAATCCATTAGATCTCTTACTTACTATAGAGCAATAAAATCTAACGAGCTACACACTAGGTACTACATAAACAAACAGGCAGACAAACAAATCCTGCATGGATTCGTGCGATTAGCAGCGCGTTGAATTGTCGAAACGTGACAGCTCGAGATTATTGGCATCACTTACCCGAAGAAAAGAAGAATTATCGCCGGCTAACTGAAACCACACAGACACGGTAGATTTAACTAGAGAGGCGAGGTATTTCTCTGATGAATGATTGATTTTTGTATTATTTTGCACGCGGCCACAGTGATTAACCGGGCGAGGAGTTGCCGCCGCGGCACGCGATCGCGGACTGACTGAAATCCGATGTTTGGCGGATGGATGGGCCGCGTCGGGCGCGCATGCGTGGAACGCAAGGTCATGCGCGGAACACAGGTCAGTCTTGTGTACACACAGTCTGTTTACAACACCGGCCCACTACTGGTAACTGCGGCCACAACACAGCAGACCGCCATTGCGCGGTCTCAGTGACCTCACACGCTTATGATCTCGATAACTATTTATCTACCTAATTGGCTAGATGATAAGAATGAGAAATGAATAAATAATGTTGCTAGAAAGAACCGTTACTTACGTATTTTTTTCAGGTGTTTCTCAGTACACTAACGTAATTAGCCTATCTAGGTCTCGCAGAATCAATTGAACCTTATTTAGTGCTAAAGGACTTTCTAACATTTAACCTACTGATCCAAATAGAAAGATAGCCAAGAAAGGGAGAACCTACATTTGTTATGCCTTCGCCGAAACCTACTGTATGAGTTTGACTAAAATTTGCACATTGTTAACCTGGAAAGATTGATAGGTACTTTTAAAACAGCAATGTCCTAATATACTAATAATAATAAAGGTATTTTCTTTCTGTGAGACAAAAACATACAGCCAAAGTTATTTATAAAAACAACACCCATTTTATTAGGTCACCAAACAAAAAACACTATAAAATATGATAATTTACATATTAACATTATAAACTTGTTGATCTATATAGCCATTTATAGTCTTAATGACTTTTTATACATAAATTTTAATCATTAGTATGAATAAAATTACTTTGATTTTTATGACACTAAAATGTTGGCGACCACTACTAATTTCTGGATGAGAAATATTTGGCAAGACATTATTATGTTGCCTTAATTAACTTATTTAGTTTAGACTTTTTCGTATTATTAAATGAGCCGTTTTCAGTAAAAAACAAAAAAGTGTTTCCTACTAAACTTAACAGATGGAGCTGGCAAGCGGAGAAAGCAAGTTTGTGATTAATCACAATTGCTGTCATTGTCAAATAATGTTTCCTACCAGTAAAATAAAACTAACGCCATCTATATGGTTCGAGGGAACTATTTTTGAAGTTTTTACTTTTTAATGAAAACACCTCATTAAACCAAAACCCATACGTACTTAGTTTGCCTTTGTTTTTATTAAATTAAACCACTAACAATTAAACCACCCGTAAGCATTGTAGAATCATGTTTTTTCAGTATGTAAATTAGCCTCAAATCAATACTTTATTCCTATTCCATTCTATATCCTATGTATATTCCTTTTTATCAACGGTAACAATTTGAGACCCTAAAAAAACCTTTTCTTAATAGATACTAAAATCTTGCGACTTGTTTAACTTTATTTGAAATAGGTACAAAAAGTGTACTTAGATTATGGTAATAATCTGTATACGAAAAACAACAATATTAAAAATATACTATAATATAGGAAAGGTACTTTCTTTTCCTGTGCGAAAAAACATGAAACAAACTTACTTACAAAAACAACACCCATTTATTGGATTAACAACAAAAAACACTATAAAATATGATAGTTCACAAATTAAAGTTATAAACTCTTTGATCTCTCTATAGCTATTTACATTCCGAATGAATTATCTATATAAATAAAACTTTTTATGAAACTCAAAAGGACTTTCAAAATTAACGTGAGGTGAACTATTCATTTTGTAAAATACTAGCATAGGGTTATCTCTATGAAGACGATTTTCTTGAAGAATCTAAACTTGTCGGAATAAGCTTCGACGTTATACTACGCGAGTAATCCCCGTATTTTACAAAATGAAGTTGGACTTTAATAATATTGAATAATAACCAACCTCCATATTCGTAATAACACGATAAAATGCCTTTTTAATGCATTCAATGTTTTTTTGTGTAAATTAGCCTTAATTAACGAACAGACTATTTTCCTATTCAATTTGAATTACATATTTTTTTACGATTGAGGTCATACAACCTCTTCTTAATAATAAAAACTTGTAACTTGATTAACATAACATGATATAAATTTTAAACAGGGAGGTACAAAAAGTGTTCTTATAGTTAAATAAAGTATAAAAAAACTTAACAATATTATGTATCTAATAGACTTCTAAAATAAAATATTTTCTTTTTCTTAATTTACTTCTTACTTATAAACGCGGATTAGCAAGTTTGGGTCGACATAATGTCAAAAAAAACTTTCTAATTAATTAATCAGTGTTTATGAGTGATTATTTATTATTTCATTATCACTTCAGGTATGACTGTATCCTATTCATAAAAACTTAGTATAAAAATATGTATAAAATTTAAGGTAAAAACGTAAAATCTCACTACACTCATGATCCAATCTTGCTATTTGACTCTTCTTTGATTTTACATTTTGATTAAGATATAAAATTGATATCATATTTTTATCTTTACAGCCTATATATATATATATATATATATATATTTAATTACACAATACAATTATTATCATATCATATTTACAGACATATATATATATATATATGTCTGTAAATATGATATGATAATAATTGTATAAGGTTCAACTTTCCTTGATTCTGCTTGGTCTTCGGTTTATACAGGGTTAGGCAAAATTTAAAAACCCTATCTTTTATGCACAATAAAGTTATGTTCTTAGGAAGTTATTGTTTTTTTTATGAAAAAAATAATAGCATTTTATACTACTACTATAGGCCAAAACTTACATAAAAAAAACAAATTGATCTAAAACGACGCTATTTCCCAATAGGAACACTTATTCCATAGTACTCATCAAATTAAATCAAATAACTCATCAATTTAAATCAAATACTGAAATTCATTATTAATCTTAAAACGCAATAACTTCCTAACAAACAAACTTTTTAACAATAAAAGAAACATTTCCTTTTATAGGAGCAAACATCTTTCCCCAACCAGTATAGTTACTGTCTTATCCGTAAGAAATTCAGTTGGCTTTAAGGAGAAAGGAAGCTTAGAAGGCTATATTTGGTGTTATAAGGGCAGGTCAGTTTTGTCTAATCGTCCTAGCTTTCAATTTGATCCATCATATAGAAGAACTATCTTATCGTAATCATAAGAGATCCCAGCCTTTAGTTTCATCTTAACTTAAAAGTAATCCTGCGAGATCTTAAAATTTCTTAAATTAAGAGTCAGTATTGCTGGGTTTTGCCTCCCATAGATTAATCTAAGCTTTATACTTTAGACAATGCCTATATTAAATCATAAGCGTCCCTTTGTTCAATCTCAATTTTAGTTATCGTAACTTAAAAATTTATTATATAAATTTTGTACTAATCATAAGAGATCTTTTAGTTCCCTTTCTAAAGAGTCGGTCTAACCTTCCAAATTTTTGATTAAATCTTAACCTACTCGAAGACATCCCTGTATTTTACTCCTATCTCTTTTGATGATTTTTAGAATTGTAAAGATCGAACTCCAATTTTTTGCATCCTAGATACATTTTATTCCACGTAGTGATTAGTATTTTAACCACAGGACACCTTAGCCTTCCTACGTATACACGTTTAACTCTGCCAACTCTACCGCCACGCGTGACGTGATGTATTTATAACCATGTTTGGTCTAGGGAGCCATATTAAAAAAAAATCTAAATCAAGTGTCTGGTATCAGGGCTCTTATACGGCTAAAGTTCGCTGTCTTAAGAGCGATCATCTTCTCATCCTCTTTTATTGGCATATTATACATTTCACGTTTGTTCTAATCATAAGAGATCTTTTAGTTTTTTAAAGTCTCATTAGACATACCCACATCTCCCTCCTATTACCTTTGAAAGATTCTACTTTTTCTTACCATCATCTCCTATCACCTAGACGCATAACTGTTTTCCTGAGAGTACCTTAGATTAGACGTAAGACACTCTCCGGCCTCTGCGGAACAGCTTGTTGGCGGGCGGGAGGTCGAGCTGGTGGTGGTCGAGGCAGTGCCGCTTCAGCTCGGCGTACTTGCGGAACTGCGCGCCGCACGCGTGGCAGTCCACTATCGCCTTGCGGACGCTGTGCACGCGCCACTCGTGGTCCCACTTCTCTTTTAATGACCTGGATGGTAAACAAAATATTGGAGCATAATTTATTTATTAGGAAAACCAGCAGCACATAAATACAGAAAAAATAGACTTACAAAACATTAGGCTAATAAAAGGTTTTCACGTATAATGCTGGACACTACATACAGAACCATCTAATCCCAAATAAAGCTATAATTCATCATTTCAGCCGTAAAACGTCTACTAACCACGCATAGCAGGCGGGTTGGTGAGCGCAGTACGGGATGTTAATACACGGAAAGGCGTTGCTGCCCATTTTCCTTAGTGCGTGTTTTATTTAATGCCGGCATGCTGTATTCATCATCATCATATCAGACTTGGGACTGCTTGTCCACGGCCACAGCTGGGCGTGGGCCTCCCTCATGCATCTCCAAGATCTTGAGGGGTTAGTTGCCATACTCGTCACGCTTGGTAGGAGGGTTGGCGAGCGCAGTACGGAATGTTGATACACGGAAAGACGCTGCTGCACATGTACCGGAGGTACTAGAATAGAATAGAATAGAAAAAGTTTAATACTACTGCAGAATGTTGCCCCTCTTCCCTTTCCCATGAATGCAGTAAAAATTTACACACATACATACATAAAACTAAATAATAAAATAATAAATAATCTTACTAGTAATATGTTTTAATAAGAAACAAGTAGGTAGTTACAAAATGTGTCCTCCTATTAATTGGTAAAATTGGCATGAGATTAACATTTACTCATAAATCAACAAAAACTTAAATAAACGAAAATAAATATATGTTTTATGTACATAAGTTTAGAATCCTATAAACATAAAAACTGCTATAAATATGAGATGACAAATGTCATCACAAATCTTACGTACAGCCTGAGAGGCCACTGCCAAACTTTAAATCGGTCTAACTTGCTGAGATCGTACTTCAACTGACGCAACTAGCTGTCTCCACGGCGTGCGCTCAACTTAACTCGAAGCTACCGAAACGCAGAAACATGGGACGCGCGAGAAAGGGAGTGAAATGACGTGATAGTGTTTTAATAGTGTTGCATGCTGGGCCTGTGAGACCCGACGTCACCAGTTAAAGGTTAATAAAACACGCCACACCATCTTTCTGCACGCCCGGGATGACTGGCAGATAATGCTTTAGCATTAAGTCATCTTTTCACAATTGTAGTCTTCTGCTTTAAGTACTACTGTTTTAAAAAAAATATCGTACGTACTTAATTAATAACACTTTATTGTCTGTTATTTGTCTGTTATTGTGCCGCTTTAACTTTGTACATGGTTTGACGTGCTGTAATTACGGCAGCAACAGGCTGTTAACATTTTTTAGACCTTATTATTATGTGTACCCCTGTGTTGGATGTCCCATCTTAAAAAAAATCATTTAATAGCTTTAATAAATAGTTTTAGCTGTGTGTAGTTAGGTAAGTCACTGTAGTTAGTCAATGTTGAGGAGTTTTAAATCACAGAGTATGTTATCTCTTTTTGGACGACCATGCTGAGTTCACTCACATGAGATTGCTGTATAAAATACATAACTATATATCATGCTTTTGGTTCACCGATATCGAAACTAATCTGTTTTCTGGTATTTTGTGATTGCAGTGATCCGATGTAATGGTCGTGGGGTGCAGGCAGTAGAGTATTACCACGTTCTCGGCTTGCCCGTTGACGAGCTCACCGCCGCTAACCCGGAGGTGACGTCAACCCGTTCCACACTAGCTGCTAGGCACACATTCAATAACCGGTCCCGCCGGCGGGGCCGAAGAATACACTCTTCCGTCTTAAGGTGCAGTTTTACACCTGGACGTTAACCATCATTACACACAAAAATCAATCCAAGCCGTGGTTCGAACCTAAGTGGTGCCTTTGAGCTTGTTGCCCCAACCTAAATTTAGCGGCTGGGCGCCTTCTGCGCTCGCCATAGTCCGGTAACGTTGTCATGGCCAAATTCAAATTCAATTTATTCACCATAACGTTACACAATAACATTGGCATCATCAACAACATAATATATTGTCATTTCGAAAAAAAAAAGTGTATTAACATCCAGTACGGCGCACGCCAACGCGCCTGCCATGCGTGGTGAGCATGGCATCTACCGCTCCCGGAGATCCAACACACGCCGTTCAGTTGTGGACGTTTTACGGCTGAAATGATGGATGTAGGGATGTAAGTGATCACCTGAGCATGTGGTCGCAGAACCGGCAGCGGTGCCGGCAGGCGTGCTGGGGGTGCGCCGCGCGCGCGTGCTTGCGCAGCATGGAGGGGAAGTGGAAGTAGGGATGTAAGTGATCACCTGAGCATGTGGTCGCAGAACCGGCAGCGGTGCCGGCAGGCGTGCTGGGGGTGCGCCGCGCGCGCCTGCTTGCGCAGCATGGAGGGGAAGTGGAAGTAGGGATGTAAGTGATCACCTGAGCATGTGGTCGCAGAACCGGCAGCGGTGCCGGCAGGCGTGCTGGGGGTGCGCCGCGCGCGCGTGCTTGCGCAGCATGGAGGGGAAGTGGAAGTAGGGATGTAAGTGATCACCTGAGCATGTGGTCGCAGAACCGGCAGCGGTGCCGGCAGGCGTGCTGGGGGTGCGCCGCGCGCGCGTGCTTGCGCAGCATGGAGGGGAAGTGGAAGTAGGGATGTAAGTGATCACCTGAGCATGTGGTCGCAGAACCGGCAGCGGTGCCGGCAGGCGTGCTGGGGGTGCGCCGCGCGCGCGTGCTTGCGCAGCATGGAGGGGAAGTGGAAGTAGGGATGTAAGTGATCACCTGAGCATGTGGTCGCAGAACCGGCAGCGGTGCCGGCAGGCGTGCTGGGGGTGCGCCGCGCGCGCGTGCTTGCGCAGCATGGAGGGGAAGTGGAAGTAGGGATGTAAGTGATCACCTGAGCATGTGGTCGCAGAACCGGCAGCGGTGCCGGCAGGCGTGCTGGGGGTGCGCCGCGCGCGCCTGCTTGCGCAGCATGGAGGGGAAGTGGAAGTAGGGATGTAAGTGATCACCTGAGCATGTGGTCGCAGAACCGGCAGCGGTGCCGGCAGGCGTGCTGGGGGTGCGCCGCGCGCGCGTGCTTGCGCAGCATGGAGGGGAAGTGGAAGTAGGGATGTAAGTGATCACCTGAGCATGTGGTCGCAGAACCGGCAGCGGTGCCGGCAGGCGTGCTGGGGGTGCGCCGCGCGCGCGTGCTTGCGCAGCATGGAGGGGAAGTGGAAGCTGCGCGCGCACAGGCGGCACTGCACGGGCGCCGAGCGGCGGTGCTGCTCCATGTGCTGCGCGATCATCTTCTTGGAGTTGAACTTGCGGAGGCACAGGTCGCACTGCAGCGAGGCCACGCCGTGGATCTTCTTGTGCTTGGAGAAGTTGCTGGAATCGCTGGAAGGGAAGTTTTCGTAAATATTCGCGATTGTGATCTCTACATAGTATACTAGCGACCCGCCGCGGCTTCGCACAGGTGTACGGGATGATCTAATCATCGGTCATCTTGTATTAAAAGTTAAAGTATATGATATTCCAAAGTTCAGGTTGGTGGATGGACAACCCTGTCGGATTTTCTGGGTTTTTTGTTGTAGGTATACATACATATGTACATGGAATCCAAACATGACATATTAATATTGTTTCTTCAAGAATGTCTTTAAATACAATGCTCAGAACTTTTTTTCATCAGACACTGGTTAGATATCGCACGAAAATATGTCGTATGTGTTAACGAACACCCTGTGGCCGCCACGCTGCCGTAAATATCTTGTCGCCCGAGAGTTTTAATTTCGCTATAACTCGTAAGATATTGATTCAAATTACATAGTATAAAGAGAAAATATGTATTTTATAAACTACTTAAGATATCAAAAATACTTATTATGATATATTAACACCATATTGGTTGAAGCGGCTTCGCAAATAATGCATAATTTTTATTCCAAATTTAAATAAATAAATAAAATGACACTATGATGGGATAAGATTTTTGTAGAACTTTATAAAATGAAAAGGAACAGTTCTTCAATACGCGGAACAAGACAAAACAACTTCCAATCGGGATGAGTAAATTAATGGAGGTTTAGTGTAAGTTCGCCGAACTATGATGAAGATTATATGAGTATTTATAGTAGAAGTTGTCGGAAAATTTACTGGTAGTTGTTTTGGCGTGCTGTGCGTAAACCATTGAAGTTATGTGTTCGACAAGGTTGTTGTGTCCACCAAACTGACCAACTTTTGTTCTACGACTTTAGAAAATCATCAAATCAAATATTATAAAAAATGACCGATGATTGGTTCATGCATACACATGTGCGAAGCAGGGGCGGGTCGCTAGTTCATTATAATAACAAAAACACGGGTCTACCCAGAACCACGACTGATGAAACACAGTCGAAATGTCGGGAATATATTTACAAAGGTTTTACGCGATAAATTCCCCTGTTTTTGTTATTATACTCTTGAGATAAATTATTTGTTTATGCCACCGAGAGATTAGAATGTGCCGTGGGGTGCCGGCAGTAGAAAGTTAACCCTCCTCTCATGCCCGTTGTTGCTGTAAGAACCTAAGGAATACCTCCGGAAGTTGGGCAGCAGCGTCTTTCCGTTTATCAACATCCCGTACTGCGCTCGCCAAACCGCCTGCCAAGCATGGCGAGTATACATACATGAGGAAGGCTTTAAGTCCAGCAATGGACTTCCTACGGTTGAAATAATTTTTAAAACTGTTTTTAAAGTGGTCTCTCTACTTATGGCTAATGATTCACTTTATCGACTGACGACTTCCGTGGCGCAGTTTGTTGAATAGCGGGCTGACACGTAGGCAGCGAGTTCGATTCTCGCCGCGGGACTGTGTAACTTTTCTACAGATATTTATCCCGGGTCTGGGTAACTTTCTATGTTTGATAAGTATTTATTTACGAAACAAAGTATTGTAAGTATACTATCAACCATCAGGTACCTACAAGCTCTGCGTAGTTTGGTGCTGTGTCAAATGTACGTACAGCTTTGATGGATAGATGGATGGATGGATAAAACGTTTATTTACGACTGCAGACACACAATACAAGAAACAAAAGCTGAATTACATACATTACAACAGTGATAGATAACATTAACAAAGTACAACATTACAATACATCAAATAAACACAAAATATAACAAATTGAGACAATATAGTTAGCAATCAAAATGTTATTAAATTATATTAAAAAACATTTATTTCAGATTACAGAGGGAAAAAAATCAATACAGTAATCCATATTATGACAATTTTGATATAATAGTGTTCACATGCTAAAGCTAAAACTATATTATAAAAAGAATAAAAAACAAACAAAAAGGTCAAGAAAGCTTGACATGCTTTCTCGTCCAGTACTCCATACAAATACAATCTGTGTCCAACCTCTCCGATATTTTATTTTATTAATTAATTAATTTAATTAATTAATTAGCACGACTTACATAAACCAATTACACTAATCAACTAGAATGGAATAAAAATAGAATAAATTAGTGAAATTCCGAAATAATAAAAATTAGAAAATTTTAAATGAATAATAAAACAAGATTCAATCACACATTCATTCTTCAATCTCCCAAAACCTCATGCATACCAACATAATCTTCTTCCACTCATCAGCAAAAATATCACAGTCAGGGTTCTGGTCAAGAAGTCTGTTCAGGGCTGCGAGGGTGCGAGGCAGAGGAGAATTGGCGCGGGCTACGGTTCGGCTATAGGGCACAGAAAAAAGTCTATGACTTCTACTTCGAAGATAATTATTTGGAAGATGGAGAAGAAATAATATATTATGTAGATCAGGAGCATCAATCCTTCCGCGAAACACTTTGCACAGTGTTGCAGTCTGGTCGTGCGCTGTCCTAGTTTGTAGGGAGTTGTAGCCAAGACAGCATAGCAGAAACTTGGTTGGGTACATATAGGGTTAAAAACCAAAAACTCGTTTGTACATAAACCTAAGAAACGCCTTTTGAACCTTCTCCAGTAACAGAGCGTACGTACTTTCGAAGGGGTTCCAGACGCAGCAACTTGCCTCAAGCTGATGATATGTGTGCTTTATTATTTAGTTGCAGCTGGGGCACTCACCTGAAGGACTTGTCGCAGAAGGTGCATTTGTAGATGGTGAGCTTGGCGTGCTCGCGGAGGTGAGCCTTGTACTTGTCCACTTTGCTGAACATTTCCGCTTGACAGACCTGCAAGAGTAATAGAGGACTTAAATAAGAGACGATGGGATCTTTCACCCATTTATATACCACTAATAATACTATACCCGCCTGCCAAGCGTGGTGAGTTTGGCAACAATCCCGGAGATTCACGTATCATCATTTCAGCCATAAAACGTCCACTGATGAACACAGGCCTCTCTCATAGATCTCCATGAGGGGTAGTCGCCATTCTCACCACGCTTGGCAGGCGGGTTGGTGAGCGCAGTATGGGATGTTGATACACGGATAGACGCTGCTGCCCATCTTCCGGAGGTATCCCTTAACAGGCTCTTACTGCATCCATGAGCATGAGAGGAGGGGTACCATTCTACTGCCGGCAACCCACGGCGGTGTATATTCACGTATATATTTAGTCTAATAATATGTACCTACTTAAAATAAAATGTAATGAAAATATTTTGTTTTAATTCGGCGGCTGGAACGAAAAGTAACTTTTCGTTCCAGCCGCCGACCAGTCAACCTCAGCGTCTCACCTGATGATGCCTCGCGGAGAGGCGAGACACGTGCCGTCGTATAGGTTACGACGAACAACCTAGTTCTCCCTGCATGCGCATTATTAGCAGGCGGGAGGGCGGTGCTCCTGCATCTTAGCATAAGCGGAATTAAGACTAAAATTATTTTCATTGCATTTTATTGTCATGGATTTCCGCAAAGTAACGCCTGATTCCATTAATTATATGTACCTACTCGTTAGGGTTCCGTATCTTTAGGTACGGGTCACTAGTTGCCGCTAGGGTAAAAACAAGACCTATTACTAAGACTCCGCTGTCCATCTGTCTGTCTGTCACCAGGCTGTATCTCATGAATCGTGATAGCTGATTCGGGTTAGTACAAGTGTACGGGAAGTTGATACGCGGAAAGACACTGCTGCCCATCTTCTGGAGGTATCCCTCGACAGATCCTTACTGCATTCACGAGCAATAGAGAAAAGGCAACATTAAACTTTCTACTGCCGGCACCCCACGGCATAACTGTAAGATATATCAAGCATTATTTATATTTGTTGATCTTACCTCACAGGTAATATTCAAACTGCCGGTGCGTGAGACGGGAGTTTTCGCCAATGTGGACTTTATGACGTGCTCGATAAGGTGCCTTTTGAGGTCGTCGATCCGGTCGAACGATTTTAGGCACACTAAACAAGTCTGAAACATAGAACATTCGAGAGACTGACAAAGAAACACGAACATGAGCAATTACAATTGTTTCTTAATAATAAGCACGCTGCTAGTGCTACTACGAATATTACAAAAAAAGTAAGGCGTTTGTATCTATTATAGATGATTTTATACAGCGTAAGCAACTGGTAATCATGCTGTACGGGACGCTGCAGTGCCTGGGACATTGTAAGATGGATTAGGCTTGCCCTGCACCTATACCATCCTCTCAGCTTAGTCAGCTATTATTAGTCAGAGGAAAGAACCCAGAATAAAATAATCTTTTACCATTAGGTACGCCTACGAAATAATTGTAGTACTATGAAACTAACTGTGAAAACTGTTTAAGGCTTAATTTGTACTATTCGACTTACCATTTCTTTGTTATTATAAGCTGTTTGTTTTCCAAGCATCAATAAAATAAAATAAAAATAAAATATTTTCAACATAGAGAAACATAAAAAAGTGAATAATTTGTGTTCTTATGAGAATAAAGTTCTTTAAACCTATTAAGTTAAAACTTCATCGTCTTCATCTATTCAACCGTAAAACGTCCGCTGAACACAGGCCTCATGGATCTCCATGAGGGGTAGTTGCCAAACTGACCACGCTTGGCAGGTTGGCGAGCGCAATGCGGGATGTTAATGATACACGGAATGACGCTGCTGCCTATCTTCCGGAGGTATACCTTAGCTCTTACTGCATCCACGGGCATCAGAGGAGTAACATTCTACTGCCCCACGGTAGTTAAAACTTAATTAAAACTAATAATATTTCTTGACAAACTAATCTTCAATAAACCATTTTCTGGCAACGACACTACCAGCCGCACTACCAGTAGTGTCGTTGCCAAATGAACGACACTACCGCGCCTATACACTACTGGTAGTGTCGTTGCCAGAAAATGCAATAATCATCAAACGGTTAAACAGATTTTCTTGAGTCATAGCTAAGAACAATTTCGAACAAGGCACCTTTGAAAAACGGACCAGCCGTAAGTAAGTAGATAGGTTTCCGTTATAGATTCAGACCAGAATAAAATTAACATGTAGCCGTGGGCAGGAAAGTGTTGCCCGTGGATGCAGTAAAAATCTGCCAAGGGTTACACCCGAGAGATGGGCAGCAGGGTTTTTCCGTGAATCAGCATCTGTACTGCGCTCGCCAACCAGAGACCCGTACTTTGAGATACATGAGGGAGGACTTAGTCCCGTAGTGGACATGGACCAGTCCTGCAGCCAGACGATTACATACAGGTTTATTTTCATTCGGATACGACGCGAGTATAGCCGCGGGCAGAAGTTAGTATAACAAACAGCTAGAAACTTACTTTCCGACACCGACGCCGCCTCGCTTTCTCGGTACTCAGCAGAAATATAGAGTTAGACATGACTTTGGCAATCACGGAATCCGCCTTCCGTATCCGCTCTCCCTCATTATCCTCCATCGACGGCGTCAGGTCCTCATGTGACCTGGACTTCGCGAGACTGCTCTGGCTTGAAGCTATAAAACTCTCCTCCTGAATCGGCTTCAAGAGTTCGTTGCTCGTTTCAGATATACTATCCATCTGACAGGCCAGAATATCCTGGTCCAACTTCTGTACTTCTGTTTTTAGTGTGGTCTCTATATCGTCTGGGTCGTCGATATCCCGCGTGGAATCATTCTCGCTGACCCCTGTCTTGTGCCAGTGTTGGTGGCTGTCCAGATCTGCCGTCTTGGAAGTCACGAATGAGCAGTTCTCGTCTTCGCACATGAAGAGGAGGTGCACTCTCCCCAAGTGGTACTTGAGCTCTTCGAAGCTGACGTAGGACTTGATGCAGTAGTTGCAAGGGTATTTCCTGTTGTGTATCTTCATGTGGATGCGAAGGGAGAACTTTGTTGCGAACACCTTCCGGCACTTGGGGCATTCTAAGTCGGGGTCACCGTGGCCTGAATCAAATTATTTGTTGCTAAAAATATAATTATTTAATTTGTCAACAAAAAAACCGACTTCAAATTACTGTAAAGAACCAAACCGCTATCATGTACTCCTATTAAGTATTTCCCTTGATTTATCATGGATCCCACCGTCACAACTGGGTGTGAACACCAAAACATTAGTCTTTTTTAAACTTTCGCGATCACAACACATTATTAAAATATGGGATTATCGGGTATTTATCGCGTACCTGGTCGAAACGTCGGGAATAAAATAAAGGTAATTACGCGATAAATACCAAAACATTATAAAGTGCAACAAAAACCCAACCAAAAGTTCAAATTTAGGTCATGAAACTATACATCCAGTAGACACTATTACGATTATTTAACTCCTCATGGATCCCATTATCAGAATAGTTTTGAAAATGGGACCTAATAGAAAGTTTGTCTGTAATTCGAACCCAAAAATGCTTTCCAAATCAGTTCATCAACAATCAAACAATCTTTGTTACCTCAGAGGTAACAAAGATTAAAAAAATACAGACGACTTGAGGATCCCCATTTTTCGAAGCTTTAAGGTCGTAGCACACGTATCAACTCGGAAAGGGAAGGGTTTTCGCGTCGCCGTCAGACAGTCGTCAACCTAACGTAAGCACGAAACCAAAGCGGATCAGAAGCTCCGATACGTCGACTCGGCTACGGCTAGGCGACGCCGCGCTTACGGCTCGCCAACCGCTGGTTGACGGCTATTTCAACCATTTTGAACCCGAACGTTAAGTGTGGACGAAGAGACGTAAGCTAGGGTACGGAGAGCCGTAAGCTAGGGTACGGAGAGCTGTAAGCTAGGGTACGGGGAACCGTAAGCTAGGGTACGGGGAACCGTAAGCTAGGGTACGGGGAACCGTAAGCTAGGGTACGGGGAACCGTAAGCTAGGGTACGGAGAACCGTAAGCTAGGGTACGGAGAACCGTAAGCTAGGGTACGGAGAACCGTAAGCTAGGGTACGGAGAACCGTAAGCTAGGGTACGGAGAACCGTAAGCTAGGGTACGGAGAACCGTAAGCTAGGGTACGGAGAACCGTAAGCTAGGGTACGGAGAACCGTAAGCTAGGGTACGAAGAGCCGTAAGCTAGGGTACGGAGAGCCGTAAGCTAGGGTACGGAGAGCCGTAAGCTAGGGTACGGAGAGCCGTAAGCTAGGGTACGAAGAGCCGTAAGCTAGGGTACGAAGAGCCGTAAGCTAGGGTACGGAGAGCCGTAAGCTAGGGTACGGAGAGCCGTAAGCTAGGGTACGGAGAGCCGTAAGCGCGGGAACGGCAAGTCGACCACGCACCGCACCGCGGTTCGTGAGCTTGTCCCGAGGCGAGGCGATTACGTTACCATTCCGATTAGTGTGCGTTGCAGTAGTAGGCTGCTGAACGGCTCGAGTTGATACGGTGACGATCCCTATCAGAGTTGATACGTGTGCTACGCGACCTTTATCAGTAAGCCACAATTGTAACTGTTTACCTAGACAGTGGATCTCAAACTTGCGCTGATTCTTGAGGCGTTTGCCGCAGTCTGTGCACATGAAGCTGAGTTCCTTCTCCGGCTGCGCGGCGCGGTGGCTGCTGTGGCTGCCGACCATGTGCTGGCGGAATGACGAGATCTGCTCGAAGGTTTGCTTGCATTTGTCGCACTGATACTTCTTCTGCAGGTCGTGTGATGAATCATCTGTAACAAGGGCATTATGGAATCCTACTAATATTAGAAACCAGCTGCCGTGTACCGTCACTTAAGAGAATGGGTCGTAGGCAAGTATTATTAAAGCGCGCGCGCGGTAAAACTGTGATATCTTCTAAAATATTCCTTGAATACAAATGTTAAAAGGCAATTCCGTTCAAAATGTATTCATCATTTCAGCCATAAAACGTCCACTAATGAACACAGGCCTCCCTCATGGATCTCCATGAGGGGTAGTTGCCATACTCACCACGCTTGGCAGGCGGGTTGGTGAGCGCAGTATGGGATGTTGATACACGGAGAGACGCTGCTGCCCATCTTCCAGAGGTATCCCTTAGCAGGCTCTTGCTGCATCCATGGGCATGAGAGCAGGGGTATCATTCTACTGCCGGCACCCCACGGCGGCAAAATTTATTACTTATGATGAATAACGTAATTGTTTGGATGTGGATTGATACTATGTTTACAAAAACTCCTTTGTAAATAAAGCGTGAAATTTTATTACCATATAAAAGGTTATAGTGAGTCAACCAAAAGATAGACATAATTATGTCATCGCAGACTTTTTTATTTTTTCAATTCGGACCAGTAGTTTCTGAGATTAGCGCCAAATAAACTATTCAGCTAGTAGGTATAGATCTGAAAGTTTGTTTACCAAAATGTCAGTGACTTATCTAAACGCCCTAGTATATTAAGGATGTTTGTTTGTTACCTCTTCACATACACACTTCCAAACAGATCGACCGGAAACTTGGCACTTAAAATAGCTTTGACATTATATTACATTATAAGTGGGAACAATGCGAGCAAATGGCAAATCCGTGGGAATTAGCTAGTTATTATAAACGAAATGTCACACATGTAATCGCTTTCACTTAGGCACTATGTTTTGATCTTGATATTTTTGAGCAAAAGTTAAAGCATGCCCTTTCCTAATAGCAGGTTACAATTACATCATAATTTGTTTCGAAAGCTAAATGCCAATATAATTTACAGTAAATGGCCTACGTATGTAGGGGTTCAGGTTACTTTTCAACCTCTGGTCCATATCACTCATATTAAGTTATTGGTGGCAATTCTGTTGGTACACTTACTAACTAAAGCTAATTAAAATTGCGTAAAATGGACTAAACTGACGTAAAGCAATGCGGTTAAATGCGGTGACCTTAGTTTTTATTCTAAGGCGGTGACATTCTAAAATTAAAACGGTACAATTTTACCTAATTTTACATTGACAACTAAATTAAGAAATGTCATATCTTTGATTTAAATTAGTTTTAGTAGGTGTAAAACAGAATCGACACCGACATTGTTTTGTTTGTCATTTGAGATTTTATTACTAAAACTTTTGTGAGTGACATCATAATTTTTTTTCATCATTTCAGCCGTAAAACCTCCTCTACTGAATACAGGCCTCATGGAAATCCACAAAGGGTAGTTGCCATACTCACCACGCATGGCAGGCGGGTTGGCGAGCGCAGTACGGGATGTTGATACACGGAAATACGCTGCTGCCCATCATCCGGAGGTGTCCCTTAGCAGGCTCTTACTGCATCCACGGGCATGAGAGGAGGGGTAACATTCCACTGCCGGCACCCCACGGTAATACTTATCTTATAAGCATAAAGATCGCCTGTCACACCAATCCATAGGCTCACTAAATCCGAAAGATCAGTTTACATCACGGGTTCTTCTGTTTATAACCGGTTACCTGTTGTTTTAATGCGCGAGATGCACCTTCCACCGGCGCATTTAAAGATATATAAAAATAATGACTACACCTTCTACGACATAAACGAATTTTATGACATTCCTGAATTTTCATCATTCAACATTCGAGCCGTATAACGTCCATTACTGAACACAAGCCACCCTCATGGATCTCTATGAAGGGTAGTTGCCATACTCACCACGCTTGGCAGGCGGGTTGGTGAGCGCAGTACGGGATGTTGATACACGGAATGACGCTGCTGCCTATCTTCCGGAGGGATCCCTTAGCAGGCTCTTACTGCATCCACGGGCATGTAAAGAGAGGCAACATTCTTCTGCCGGCACGGCTGGATTTTAATTTTTATAATATCTGTATGAAACTGAGGAGTTACCTGCCACAGTAAGTCAAGAAAACTGCCAAATCCTGCCATACTTATAGATCAAAAAATATGCCTAAAAAATGCAAATAAAATAAAATATTCATAGAGATAAATAACTTATGAAGTTAACAAAAATAAACACATATTTTTGTGGTTTTGTACACACAATAGTACTGTGGTGACTGTGGTGACTATGGCAACTGTGGCGACTGTGGCGACTATGGCAACTGTGGCGACTGTGGCGACTATGGCGACTGTGGCGACTATGGCAACTGTGGCGACTGTGGCGACTATGGCGACTATGGCAACTGTGGCGACTGTGGCGACTATGGCGACTGTGGCGACTATGGCAACTGTGGCGACTGTGGCGACTATGGCGACTGTGGCGACTATGGCAACTGTGGCGACTGTGGCGACTATGGCGACTATGGCAACTGTGGCGACTGTGGCGACTATGGCGACTGTGGCGACTATGGCAACTGTGGCGACTGTGGCGACTATGGCGACTGTGGCGACTATGGCAACTGTGGCGACTGTGGCGACTATGGCGACTGTGGCGACTATGGCAACTGTGGCGACTATGTCGACTATGGCGACTGTGGTGAAAATGTTTAACATCTGCCAGGGATAAAGGGTTTGTATTTGTAATCTGTGCAAGTTACCAATGACAACTTCATTGTCCACCTCCAGCGCGGCGCAGCGCAGCAGCGGGTCGCTGCAGGATATGCTGTGGACGGTGCGCCCGCAGCGCGAGTCGGGCCCGAGGAACAGGATGGTCTTCCGCTGCTTGGAGGCCGACTGGACCTCGGAGGACATCAGTTGCTTCAGGGCGCTGTTCTCCTGCCCGCTGGGGAATTTCTTTTCTTCTCTGGAAGTTCATATAACATATTTTTGATCTTTAAAAGCCTGGTTTATCAATTTTATCAAGAGTCCCTGGATAAGCTTTCGTAATATCGTAATACTAGTATGTATTAGTTTATTTATTTAAAATATTTATGTACTTATATCTGTATATATTTAAATATTATCTCCCCTTATATCTTTCTCCTATTTATCGACCTCTAAGTACGCCACCGTCTTTATATTGTTTAATCTTTCCTGTCCATGCAAAGGTTGCCTGGAAGAGATCGCTCTTAGCGATAAGGCCGCCCATTGTGCATTTGTGTTTATTTTAAGTTTTCGTACTGTATTTAATTTAAGTTTTGGTGTACAATAAAGTTATATTCATTCATTCATTCATTCATCTAAAACATCTTGGTGAAACCGAGCAGGCGAGAGGTGACGCGTGACGCTTGGAGATGTGCGAGTTAGTATAGGTCGCGCAGCGGTTTAAGATCGCTCGACGAAGTCTACTCTAGTGTCACTCTCTAGTGGGGGCAATCGGCGCATGTGTCAAATCGCGCACGAATCGAGACGCGTGAACGCAACGCGGGAGGTGACCTTGAGACCTTGAGAGCGACTGATCTGCCAATGACGTGACGCCGTCAGCGCACACCCGCCCCCCTCACCCCGCGCATCACCAAATAGACCTTAGAATTGAATACTGCGCATACCCCTTCTAGTTTTGCCGAGCGATCTTTAAATATTGCGCGATCTATACTAGGGCGACTGCCCTTCGTCTATCGTGCCCATCGTGTTGACTGTGGCAACTGAGGCGACTGTGGAGACTGGGGCTACTGTGCAGTGTGACCAACTTCAAATTATGGAGCCTGCCACAGGAATTCAAGAAAACTGCCAAATCCTGCCATACTTATGGATCAAAAAATATGCCTAAAAAATGTAAATAAAAAAAAAATATTCATAGAGATAAATAACTTATGAAGTTAAAATAAATAAACACATATTTTTGTGGTTTTGTACACACAATAGTACTGTGGTGACTGTTGTGACTATGGCAACTGTGGCGACTGTAGCGACTGTGGCGACTGTAGCGACTGTGGCGACTGTAGCGACTGTGGCGACTATGGCACCTGTGGTGAAAATGTTTAAAATCTGCCAGGCATCCCCTCAAGTTTTTCAAATTCATTAATTATGTCATTCAAGCACACAGATAGACTACATATAAGTACATGTTTCACTTAGAGTATGGACAATGGCTTGTTGCTATATTATAATTTATCTAACAAGACCTACAATAAGTTTAAAAAACTTGTGCTGTACCTACAGATGTGCCGTGGGGTACCGGTCAGTAGGAACTGACCTACAGACATTAACAATTGGGCAAATTTGTAACATGGACAGTATTAGTCCTCTTACATAGAAAATATGAAATTGTTTTAAATAAATAATAAATGCTGCACATTATATACACAGCACCAACTAGCCCCAGAGTAATCAGAGCTTGTGTTATGTGTACCAGATATAAGATGGAATGCATAAATGCTTTTTTTTTTAATAAATACTTAGTAAAAAACACACAGGCCCAAGAAAAATATCTACTGATAAGGCAAACATTTTGTCCCTCGGTCAGGACCATGCCCGCTACTTCCTGTGTCTTAGCTGGGTTTCAAGCCAACTATGCCATGGAGATTGTCATATAGTGATATAAACTAAACATACTTATAATTGGAAATCTAACTTATATGAAGATCTAGTTGGTTCATTGCCTACCTTATCTACAAACCGCTGACAGTTTCAATTTAAATCAGACTTTAGTTCTTATCCTTTAACTTTTAGTGTCAAAAAGAAAAAAATATTTAAAAGATTGAATATATATATATATATATATTTATTTAATATATCTATTTTTGAAAAGTAATACAAAAGTACCTGATTCTAGTCTGCTGCTCATTCATAATCTCTTCGGGCAGCTGTGAGAGGAACACTCCGCACTCAAACTCATCCTCCTCATAATAACTAAGGTTGTCCACCTGGGCCCCGGTCACCGACTCCTGCACTTTCCTGTACTGCTTGCACTCAAACTCCCTCGCTTCTGACTGAGAATCCTTGTAGTTATACACATTGGACTCTTTGCAATTGTATACATTCTGAGTGATGTATGTATTGTGCTGTTCTACAGTAATCAGCCCTCCGGACTCTCTGACAGCATACTGCTCCTGGGTTGTCGGATTACAGTGATTATATACATATGGACTCCTTGATGGATCAATCCAGACCTGGGATTGGCTGTAAGGTGGGAACATCTGGCTGGCTTCGGAGAGGATGACCGGCATCTGATCGATGTCAACGTCGCTTGAGTCTGGGGTGCCACTTACAGCTCTATTCAGGTTCGCATCGCAAGAGTCCACTAGTTTCACGTTGCAGAAGCCTTTGTAAATGCTACTGTAATTGCCCTCGGCGTCTGGATAGGTGATGCTCACGTCTATCAACATAGTATCCGTCAGTACACAGTTTGTTTCAAGTTTTGTGCACTTTTTTGGGATGAAGAGGATCGGATACGCCATATCGGAGTTTATGGCGGCGTTGCCTGAATCCATAAGCAGGTTTTATTGCTACAAAAACACGAGATATCATGTTTACTGATGATTTACCAGCTGGTTTCTTTCTTGATTGTCAATAAAAATGTAGGTAAAATATTTTTTTACGTAAATAATAGTAGAAAAAGGACTTACCACGTGTGGTCAGAGTGATGTCGAGAGAAAGAGGAATGTGAAGGTATGGTTGGAAACTGCGAAAGCTTTTGGAACTACCCTCAATGTTTCTCATTATTCCAGCCGGTAGGGTAGGATAACAGATCAGAACAAAGCAAGTCGCTAATGCGGTAATGCGAGCCCAAGCCGATTTAACTATTGAAAGAGATGATATTTAAAATCGATAATTTTACTTGACGAAAAACAGAAATTGTTGATTTTCATTTCAATTTAATTGTTTCGATTTGTTTGTTTTTAAAAGAAGAACAGCTGACGTAGAATGCAATTTGAAATCTAAACCCTATTCCTACCCAGCATAGTGCTGTGCTTACATTGCTAGTACCTACCTACCTAATTTCACTAGGATTTGAATTTGACATAAAAAAATTGTCTATGGTTTGATTTTCTTTTATTTGCTTACGTACGGACCAGTACCACAGAATAATATAGATATTTATTCTGTGCCAGTACTAACTATGTGCCGGTACGGACCACAAGCACGGCGGAATTATCTATACAGTGTTCCGACTTCATACAAACGGACGAAGCGCGAGCTATACCTACGCGCCTCGATCTCGGCACCCGCTCGGCATCTAAACAGTCGCGACTGTGCCGCAGTGACGAACGGAGGTGTGTTGTTTTTTTTAACAATAACCGCGCGATTTTTTCACAAAAAATAAGTTCAAGTACCTACCTACGTATTTAATATGTCGAGTAGGATATATTGTGCTGTTTTTGGTTGCATGAAATCTTCAAGAACGCATCCAGAGATAACTTTTTTTAGATTACCTGGAAACTCTGAAAGTTAAGACTATAAAATAATTTTACTTACTACCTAGTAGGTAGGTACATAATGTGTGTCTTTTTAATTGACAAGTATTTCCTTTTAACTCCCGAAAAAAAAGATGTCTGGATTCTTAAATAAAGTAAATAGAGTAAAGGAAAGTGATTGACACGAGTGAAATAGGTAGTTATAGGCGGTTCATGAATCATAATACGGTAGGTACGCTTGTGTAAAAACCTCGGGGCATGTGTGTTTCGTTTTGTTAGTTTGCATAATTTAAAGTAAAGACGTGGTATTTTATTTACTATTAACTAGCTTCTGCCCGCGACTTCGTCCGCGTGGAATAGTTTCTTTGGGCTAACGCTAACTTTTACCCACGACTTTGTTTACGTAGAAGGTGAAAATATTTTTAAATAATACCTACGTTAAGCGTAATTTTAGGTAGGTACCTACATCACGCTTTCATCAGTAAGAGTGGAACTTTAAAACGTTAGGTAAAAGTACTGGGTCTTATAATCTCATATCATTTAGATTGTAGGTTATTGTAATAATTCATAACTATGTTATTTTATAGTACTTCTGCGTACACTATATTTTCAATTTATCTATTCAATTCACAAAGTATTATATTTGTTTATATAAAAAAAGTATATTTACAATCACAAAACTAAATGGAAACACAAAATAGGCAAATTTAATTAAAATGCTGGAGGCGGGCAGCCCTATCGCATGTTTACGTACCGCGCGGCTGTAGGTATTTATTTCAAAAATACGGCCGAGTCAAAATACTGGTTATGCTCTGTTATTATTTAATTTAGGTAGCATTGTGTATTGTAGACTATACAGCATGTTAAAAGGTACCTAGGTAGGTAGGTAGGGGAAGCAGCGTAACGGTGGTTAACGGGGAACAGAGGTTAAACGTGGTTAAACTTTATCATCTTTGTTTGCGTTCGACAAACACAATCATTGAAAAGAGTAACGCAGGATACCACTCACTCATCCAATCCAGGCCGCCTGGAGCTGTGATAGGAGATGGCCACGTTATTTTGTTCAAGCTTTTTGAAAAGCGTTTTACGGCCGGTTTTGTTTGTGATTGTTTTTATATTCACTAAATGACGGGACAAGCATTCATATTATTATAGTTATTTAGTATTAAAAATCATCGTAGGACGTCCACGGTGAGATGCCGGCAGTAGAATGTTGTCTCTCCTCTCCTGCCCGTGGTTGCAGTATCTGCCAATGGATAATCTTCTGGGCAGCAGCGTCTTTCCGAGTATAAATAAAATTAATAAATAAATAAATAATGCTGGACGATTCACACAACATCATCTAGCCCCAAGCTAAGCAGAGCTTATGTTTTGGGTACTAGATGACTGATATACTTAATACACTACATAGATAGTTATTTTTTGTTGTATATAAAAAAAAACCATCCAGAATACCCGGAATAAATATCTGCAGATCATACAGACATTTGTTCCGGGGCAGGAATCGAACCCGCAACCTCTTGTTCGCCCGCTGCGCCACAGAGGTCGTCAATATTTCGTACTGTCATACGAGTAGAGTTCGCGGCAACCAGCTTGCCAAGCGTGGCAAGGCGTGGGGCAACCACCCCCTAATGGTCTAGGAGATCCATGAGGGAGGCCTATGATGTTTAGTATTGGACGTGAATACAGAATACCGTGGGCTTACTGCTGATATAATATTTTTTTTTCCTTAACCTGTATCGTCCCACTGCTGGGCAAAGGTCTCCCCCAAATCTCCCCAGTCATCCCTTTCTCTAGAGGTCTTCCACCAATAACCGTCAAATGTGTCGAGATCATCCCGCCATCGCTTCCTCGGTCTGCCCCTATGACGCCTGCCGTCTCCTGGCTGCCATTCAGTAGTTTGTTATTTTTATAGTGTATAAGTATAACCACAATTAGGTCGAACATTTCCAAAGAAATTAATAACCTAATCAAAAATTTTACGGTTCCGGTGGGATTCGAACCCACGTCCGTCAAATCGATACTTGACGCTTCCTTAAGCCGGAAGTGCTTTGAACGCTAAGCTACAGAATCCATGTCGGGACCCGCTGAAATTCTTGATAAGGTGATGTCGGTTTGAGCAACCGAAGAGCGCCATCTACAGGTAACTACTAGAGTTCACCTGCTCATCTACTACGACCCTACGTCTCATGCTGTTTGACATCATTTGCGTCTGCTGGCTGCTGCCCATCTTCCGTAGGTATCCCTTATCAGGCTCTTACTGCATCCATGGGCATGAGAGGAGGGGTATCATTCTACTGCCGGCACCCCACGGCGGCAATGCCATACCTATAAAAAAATATACTTAGGCATTCTTAAATTGTATTGATCTAATAGTACGGAGACTTTTTTCTTTTTAGTTGTTATAAAATCTTTTGTAGGTAAGTATATGTAAGTAATGACTAATGAATGACTGAAAGGGTAAAAAACTTTTGAGTTAGTTTATAACATTTTTTTTCTGTATCTATGTACTGTATGTTTATTCTATCCCAAGATACGATAGCCCAATTATGTACCTAAATTTTTCCTTGTCCTTATGATTCAAGTTACCCCGTGCCAGAGGGAGAGTGGATTATTTCACATTCATCAAATAAAATCCCATAAATCCATTACTTTAACTATTATATAGCAACCTCTCATAATAGCTGACTAAGTATAATACAGGCAACAGACACAATAAGAAACTTCCGAGGCCGACTGGCCGACCCATTTACTACTTACCTACCTTGTTAAGTAGCTACAATTATGATAGGTGCCGGTGAGACAGTAGGCAATTATAAAAATATTACATTATTCCAAAGAACTAAATCGTTAGATACGCCCTTGGGTTTGGGTTAAACGAGTATTTATTTCTCATAGAGAACATGGTTCACTTAAATGAGTACGTAGGTACATAAAACTTATAAATTTATCCCCTACTAGGTATTACTATTACTGCTACTGTTTCAGTTTTGTGCATTATCCTCTCATCTCATCCAGGCTACCTGGAGCCTGAATCAATTAACCAAGTAATTCTACCTACTTGGTTAATTGATTCAGGCGGGACATTGCGGAGTGTGCGGATATCCATTATGATATTTATTTGAATAAGCTAACCTAATAAGCTCAGACAAGATAAATGTAATGAGTGGTTAGAAAACACTCAAAAAGACCTTCAGTAGAAACACACTACAAACATCAAAGACGCAGATATAGAGCAACTATCGCTGCGTCTTTGTTGTTATAATGTTGTGTGTGTTATAGGTTAGGATTTGTTGCCATAATTTCCTTGTTAATTTAGATAATAATCAGAAGGGATAAATAATATGCTGTGGGGTGCTGGCAGTAGAATATTGCCTCTCCTCTCTTGCCCGTGGATGTAGTAAGAATCTGCTTAAGATGCACATCATTATCTATAAGTGTCTCAACATCCCATACTGCGCTCGCCGACCGCCTCCCCAGCGTGGCGAATAAGGCAACACTCCCACCATAATCTTGAAGATGCATAAGGGAGGGAGGCCTGTGTCCAGCAGTGGACGTGCAAAATAGTTCTACGACTGTGATGATGATGATAAATGAAATAAAAAACTACAAAATAGTAAAATAGTAGAATATTTTAATGTTTAAATCTCAAAGCCGTTAAAACTTATACACTGTGCTGGGCGATCCAGTCGAGGTACGCACTCACGCGCACGAACACGTCTGGCATGCCAAGGGCGCAGGCGAAGCCCCAGGATACGACGCCGAGCTGCTGGCCGGAGACCCTGTCCACCAGGGCGGAGCCCGAGTCACCCTGCAAGAGTAGCGTTTCATTAGAAGAAATAGGAACCAAAAAATCCATATTAAAATTTAAATGTTGGGACGCAGTCGGCCTTATTGCTTTGTTTACATTAGGTGTCGTGTTATTGAATACTTCAACTACTGGCTTCGGTTATACTACTCACGATCCAATCCATCCATGGTGGTCTGGTAGAGATCGCTCTTTAGCAATAAGACCACCGATTGTCACTTTAAGTTCTTGTGTATGTTTCTTAATATTGTTAAATTTATTATTGTATGTTTAACGGTGTGCAATAAAGCATTTTCTATCTATCTATCCAAAGATTTAAATAGTTAGATGTGCCCTGACAGCAAAAACTGTGGCATTGTCTTTAAATATTGTGTTTACCATAACGCACACTGGTTTTGCCAATAAACCTAACTGTTATTGTTACCATTTATTCTGCAATCATAATGCATGAACTTTCGTGAAAAAAATAACTAGGTAAATGATGTCGACTAACACCGTGTTTAGAGGTACACTGATTCAAAATGAGCGTGCTCACTCATTTCGTGTGGAAATAAAACGGCGCGCGGCGCGGTTACAATACGGTAAGGGCGTATCTAACGAATTAAATCTTTATATCTCTCACGTTGCAAGTCCCATGCCCGAACGAGTGGTAGGTGCAGATCTCGATGTGAGGATCCACGCGCGCGTTGGAAGCGGCGGCGATGGTGCTCGCGCATTGGTTGCCGTCCAAGACGGCGGTATCCAGTTGCAGGAGGTTCGTGCTGATGGCTCCGCCAGCCTGTGAGGAGATAATGGTCAGTACAGCATCGACCGCAAGTTGTTCGCAATTACTGTATGCTATTGTTGCGCCGTGCGCAGACGCAAACTAGTAAGTTAGCGAAAGATCCAGAAAGGACCGGTGTTTACGTAAAAAGTCTATAAATGGCTACGGAAGTGAACAGTGCGATATATCGGAGCGACTTCAAAGTGAATACAGTGGTGATCAGTGTTCTGTGAAGAAATAAATAAATAAATAAGGAGTGTTCCAGTGTGACTCTGCTGTAAGATTCTTATTGGTGTGAATAAAGTGTTAATTTTGGTCTAATTGGACTACATTATTTAATACCGAACGCACAGCTCGTAACACTATTATTTAGTAGGTATTGTTTAAAACATTGATAGATAAAAAACAAAATAAAATAGTTTATTTCTTTATCTTAATCTATACAAATCTTGAATTGCTTTGGAAACCCCCTTTTAAGTATATATATATGTACATGTACTTACCTGTGTTAGGGGGTTTCGCTCTTGCCTTATAGAAAATGATATAATATTATTTTGATAATAGATATTTTGTATCTTAATATATAAAAAAGTAAGGCCTTGGCATCTATTATGATATGATTTATATAGCGTCAGCAACTGGTAATCATGCTGTACGAGACGCTGCAGTGCCTGGGACATTGTTCGATGGATTAGGCTTGCCCAGCACCTATACCATCCTCTCAGCTTAGTCAGCTATTAGTCAGAGGAAAGAACAGGTAAACATACGTCTGAAGCTAACTAAGCCGCGGGTTTCCTCACGATGTTTCCTTCACCGTTAAAGCACGTGTTAAGTGTGCACATACATTTTTCAAGAAAGAAAAATCCATTGGTGCATGCCCGGTATCGAACCCACGAGCTTCGTATTGAAAGTACATACCACTCGGCACACGGCTCTTTTTCCTAGAATATAGGTAAGTTGGTATTTAAATACATTGTTGTGCCCTCCCTGGGCTCATGTTCGAATCTTTAACATTTGTAAGACCATTGTACAATATGAACGTAAAAAAACTTTTGAACTTTGGCTAGTTCTTCGATATGAACGTATTCTCAGGATCGCTCTGGAATTTTTCAAATTTAGATAAGTATTTTATGAATATGAAGTTATTAAATGTGCCTGTCAAACCCTCAGCAGCGTGTCATGCATATACCATGCATGTTATCTTAGGTGAAGACTTTATTGTAAAATCTTGTAAGAAAGTTTTCTTTGTATTCGTAAAATAAAAGTAAACGCAAGGGGATATACAAAACTTCAGGTCAAGCAAATATCAATAAGTGGTTCTAATTCAGTTTTCATAAAAAAAACATAGAGTTTATTCCATGATTAAGTTGAAAATGGATTTCCGAATACCAAAACATCACGGGTTTCGTACCCATCGACATATTACCACAAATTAATAAAGGTAATTACGCGAAAGATACTCGTTAATCCAATATCAATATAGTAATACAGTGTTGTGATCGCGAAAGTTTCTAAAAGACTATGGATATATGGTTTTCGATTCCGCGCTATCGTCCCACTGCTGGACAAAGGTCTCCCCCAAACTCTTCCAGTCATCTATCTCCTTCGAAATATGGAAACAATTACTATTAAATGAATCGAGGTCTGCCCCGACGTCGGTCGCCCTATTAAGGATACTTTAAAATGTTCAAGTTAATTTTAATATTTATCAGAATTAGATGGTTGGCCTGCAGTTCTCCAGACTTACCCTGATTCTGCCCCACCCAGCAACCCTGACTTGAACCTCAGCGGGCACGTAGTCAACTCCGAGGGGAATGGACAGCACGCGGTCGGAGAAGACTATAGGGTCGACGGTGATCAGCAGACCGATGTCATTCTTGATGGTGGAGGACGCGTAGTGCTGGTGCGTCGCGTTGCCGGCCAAGGCGTACGTCTGGCCTCCTTGGTTCCACTGGTTGGTTCCGACGGTCACGCGGAGGCCGCTGGGGAATATCACATTTATATACAACCAGTGCCGTTGGGTTGGTTGTGCCGGAAGTAGTATTGCCTCTCCTCTCTTGCTCGTGGATGCAGTAAGAATCTGCTAAGGGATACCTCCGGAAGATGGTCAGCAGCGTCTTTCCGTGTATCAACATCCCGTAATGCGCTCGCCAACCCGCCTGCCAAGCGTGGTGAGTATGGCAACTACCCCTCATGGAGATCCATGAGGGAGGCCTGTTCAGTAGTGGACTTTTTACGGCTGGAATGATGATATACAACCAGTGCCGTTGGGTGCCGGAAGTAGTATTGCCTCTCCTCTCTTGCTTGTGGATGCAGTAAGAATCTGCTAAGGGATGCCTCCGAAAGATGGGTAGCAGCGTTTTTGCATGTATTAATCAACACCCCGTACTGCGCTCGCCAACAGGCCTGCCAAGCGTTGCGAGTATGGCAACAACCCCCTCATTATCTTGGACATCCATGAGAGAGGCTTATGTTCAGCCGTGTATTATTCACTGATAATACTTCATCATTGTTGAAAATGCAACGCCGTACAATCAATTACGACAATGTGAATAGTGCAATCTCTAAAGTTATCCATTGGCACAGTTCCAATAATCTACCTATATTATTCATTGTTACAATTACAGCAGCAGTTAGCACAGTTAGCAGCACTGAATGCAGTCGTTCCAACAACCCTCTCGCGCCTTCCCTCCCGTGTTGCCAGCTGAGAAACTATCCCCCCATGAACGTGCTTAGCTATACAATGATTGTACCTGTTCAGAGCTCCACCACTGAACGCAGCAGCGATACAATGCGCAGCAGTCAGCACAGTCCTCGTAGAGATCACAGATCCGCCGCACATGAAGCTCCTGATCCAGACTCCGCTGGTCATGGCCACCATGTGAGGGTGGCTGCCTTCCTCCGCCTCAGTGCCGCCCACGAGCCTCCAGTTGGGATCCACGTGGTCGAAATACATGGACATGTCATCCTCCAGCTGGGCTGGCAGAGCTGAGGAACATGGAAAAACCGGTGTTAGCTAAGATGCATCTAACACCTACCTAACCCTGCAACCAAAGATTTAAAACGTTAGATGTACCCTAACTGACACCAATAACTGTGGCACTGTCGTATTAATGTGGTTTACCATAATCCCGACCACTCCCGACGCACGCACCCTGGTTTTGCCAATGAACTAAACTGTTTTATTATCAATTACTGAAATCTCCTTAGCAGCGAACACATGCAACTTACCACTAGTACTTATTACCAGTGTTACTAGCAGCAGGCGCGTCATACCCCGACTTCAAAAGAGATGATTGCACAATAAAATGGTCTTTAAATAGGTTCGCTATGTTCGCCGTCCCGGTAACTCCTGCCACAATTACCGGAAGGCTCGACCTGCGACTCAGTATACCGGTTTGCTTCCAGAATTTTCTAAACTGTTTGTCAGCGTGATGGCCCACCAGTATATCCATTTGAATCTGCTCGGCATGTTCCTGACACCATTTTAATTTTGTTTAAAGACTTTCCTAGTTCTTCTTCGTCTATGCAGGTCTCCAGTACAAGGTTTACCAGTACGTACCCGGTTTTGAAACCCAAGTCACGCCTCCGCTTGTGGTTGTTTTATATGATGATTCCATCCTGTCACCTGTTTTCTCCTAGTAGGAGATAGGTACCTTATTAAAACTATGACTAGCTCCAGTACTTAAAATGTCAACTATGTCGGAATAAATAGCTTTAATAATTGCCCTATGATCTAGATTGGTACAAAATTTGTCACTGCATTGCGAAAATCTATATCTATTAATATTTCATTACAATAATCCTTAGAAATTGCGATTTGCGCTTGGCTTCTATTACCCAATAATACTGAATTGCATTTTGTGCTAAGTACTACAAATAAACTTTGTTCTAAGAATGTCTAAATTACGCGTTATTTCTAAGGGAAAATGGTCCGACCAATAAACGTCATAGTGTATCTTGGCATCTACGCTTACCTAAGTTATTTGTATTTTATTGATAGTAATTTATAATGTTCTTACCAGCACAGCCTATAGCCAGAGCTACCAGAAACAATCCTGTTTTGAAGTCCATGTTTTCACGACACAAGCGCGGATGCCTGATATTCGATACAAGCTCTATTTATAATAAGTCCATTATCTTGTAATTAAATTGATAAACGGAGATTAACGTATTAATATTTAATTGAGACGTTACTTAAACGCAAATCAAAATTTGGGTTTGATAATACACTAGTATATTATCTGTGATATAATAACTGATAATAACTTCAAACAGTTTACGATTTTCATACACAATTTCAATTCGTGGTTTATGTTAATGCGTGAAGACTTCACTGCATAGCATGCATGCTTTAGCTTTTTTTAATAGTGAAAAGTCAAAGATTTAATCGTTAAGATACGCCCTTACCACAATGAGACTGCGCCGTTTTGTTTCCACACGAAATGAGTGAGTACGCTCATTTGGAATCAGTGTACCTCTAAACAATGCCGGACGTGCTGTGTGTTGTTTTTTAATCCCCAACAAAAAAGAGGGGTGTTATAAGTTTGCCTGCTATGTGTGTGTGTCTGTCTGTGGCACCGTAGCTCTTAAACGATTAAGTACTTGATACGAAATGAAAGAAAATGATGTGTAGAAGGCATAACTGAAAGTTATATATAAGAAATCAGTCAGGTATAGTCATAGGGTTTGAAAGTAGGGGTGAACAATCTAATGTGTTCAAATATATCCCAGTGTGGTATCAAATGAAAGGATGTGGAAGGATGTGTAGATTGCAATTCTGAGGGTACACATTAAAAAAATAATTAGGTAACCTCCAAATATAGGTAGTGTCGGAGGTTACGTACTCAAAATTATTTTATAAACTTATTTCACGAAAGTTTGAGCGATATGATTGTACAATAAAATGGTATCAGGTTCAAATAATCTGCTTTTTAATTTTATTTAGATTTAAGTTTGTAAGTGGTAGTAAACTGTTTAGTCGCTAAATTGTGCACGCTGTGGCAACCTGTAATTGAGGAAACACACAGTCAAAAATATTTTTAGAACCTATTATTAACTCATGTTATGTGATTTTCTTGTTGGATGCCCTTTAATAAATAAATAAATAAATGTATTAGTATTAAAAAAAAAAAAAAAAAAAAAAAAATAACAGTTTGGTTTATTGGCAAAACCAGTGTGCGAGCGTCGGCATTAGTGTTAACCCACATTTAAAGACAATGCCAGTTTTTAGTGTCAGGGGCACATCCGACGATTTAAATCATTGTAAAAAGTACGATTGTGATGTCAAAATGTAAAAAAATATTTTTTTTCATCAAAAATTATTAATCATACATGGAAAACGCTCAGATTCAAGAAAATATCTGCATAAAGTTGAGAAGTTTTATTGCGTTCATGTTGTTACATTGTTGGTAAGATCTATAAGGATCAGATTCAAACATGAGCCCAGGAAGGCCCCCCTTTATCTTAGTCTTAGATCCGGCTGCATGATAATTGATAACTAACTACTTATATCTGATAAATAATCAAAACACAATGTGTAATGATAAAAATGTAAAATTGCGCATGTAATCATGTGTTTACTATTCATCATCATCATTTCAGCCGTAGGACGTCCACTGCTGGACATAGGCCTCCCTCATGGATATCCAGTTAATGCGGTTGGAAGCGATCTGCATCCACCGTCGACCTGCGGTCTTCACCAGGTCATCATCCCATCTTGTTGGTGGACGTCCTACGCTGCGCTTGCCGGTCCGTGGCCTCCACTCGAGAACTTTTCGGCCCCATCGGCCATCTGTTCTGCGAGCTACATGGCCTGCCCATTGCCACTTCAACGTGCTAATCCGTTTGGCTATGTCGGTGACCCGAGTTCTTCTACGTATCTCCTCATTTCTGATTCGATCGCGTAAAGAAACCCCGAGCATAGCCCTCTCCATAGCTCGTTGAGCGACTCTGAGCTTATTCATGAGGCCAATCGTGAATGACCACGTCTCGGTTCCATATGTCATCACTGGTAACACACACTGATTGTAGACTTTCGTCTTAAGGCACTGAGGAATTTTGGACGAAAAGACGTTGCGTAGTTTCCCAAACGCTGCCCATCCGAGTTGGATTCGTCGATTTACCTCTTTCTCGAAGTTGGACCTACCTAATTGGACTGTTTGTCCTAGGTATACATACGCGTCGACAACTTCGAGAGCCGAGTTCTCAACCATAACTGGGGAAGGCGCAACATGGACATTCGACATAATCTTCGTCTTGTCCATGTTCATTTTAAGGCCGACCCGTTGGGAGACTCGGTTGAGGCCTTCGAGCATCGTGCCAAGTTCCTCCATCGACTTTGCCATGACCACAATATCGTCAGCAAACCGAAGGTGAGTAATGTATTCGCCGTTAATGTTGATGCCTAGTCCTTTCCATTCCAAGAGCTTGAAGGCATCTTCCAAAGCGGTCGTAAACAGTTTCGGAGAAATAACGTCTCCCTGTCTTACGCCTCTTTTTAAGGGAATATCCTTCGAACTCTGTTCCTGTACTCGGACAGACATAGTGGCGTTTCTATACAAAGACTTCAACACTTCGATATACCGATAGTCAATTCGGCATCGTTGGAGAGACTCGAGCACCGCCCATGTTTCGATCGAATCGAAGGCTTTCTCATAGTCCACAAACGCGAGACATAGCGGCAAGTTATACTCTTCGGTCTTCTGTATCACTTGCCGCAGCGTATGAATGTGGTCTATGGTACTGTAGCCTTTTCGAAACCCGGCTTGTTCGGGACGCTGGAAGTCATCAAACCTGCGATCGAGACGATTTGTAATGACCCTTGAAAACAGCTTATAAACATGGCTCAAAAGCGAGATCGGTCTGTAGTTCTTAAGCAAGGTGTTGTCACCTTTCTTAAAGAACAGTACCACGACGCTTTTGTTCCATGTTTTTGGCGTAATACCTTCGAACAAGACGGAGTTGAAGAGCTTCTGAAGGACTTTAAGTATCGGTGATCCACCCGCTTTCAGAAGCTCTGAAGTGATTCCGTCCTCCCCCGGCGCCTTGTCGTTCTTAAGCTGTTTCAGGGCCATCCTGATCTCGTACAGGCTGATGTCCGGGATATCTTCGGTATAATGTCGGGTCAGCTTGGCTCTAGGGTCTTCTGCCACACTGCAAACAGGGTGTTTACTATTATCTTTATTTAATTTACCGATTTGCACCTGTTGATAAGTCTGTTTAAGTATCTATTTAAGTTGGTCTTTTCTATGTAATTAGGTACTGTTTTGGTCTACCTATCTTTTAAACAGGGTGTTTTATAATATGTGTTAGTAAACATATTATAAAACACCCTGTTCGGGTTAGTAACCGAAAGGGGGAGTTGCAGCCCATGAAAACAAACTGTAGTTTTGGAAAAGAAAAATCGTAATTAAATATACAATTTTTTTCTTAATTAATTTACAATTTTACTAGTATGTTGTGAAGATGATCGTTAGGTCATAATCGGATTTTTTTAAATTTAAATAAAGAAAAGCCTCGGTGTCTAAGTATTTTTATTTATAGGTACCAATACGACAACTCTTCGCGGAGGTCAATAACCCTGTCATGAAACACCTGGCTTATAGGTTGTCATTACCGTATAATCAGCTGTTGAAGTGAAAACTTTCGTGGCCTTTTCTAAAATGAAAATCACTGAATACTAAAGTCGTAGAATTATAGTTGTTCCTTGGGGTGGGCAGAATCACCCCCTTTCGGCTTAGTACAATTATTATAATACACCCTGTAGATGATTTACGACAATACGCTGCAGAGCCTGAAATATTGTTACATATTTTTTATAGGACTTAATGACGAGACAAGCCGAAGGCCTACCTGATGTAAAGCAGTAACCTCTACTACCTATTGCAACTGCAAATTGGCAGTATTGGGCTTGCCAGCACCTATACCATCCTCCTAGCTTTCCGGATGTACGATAACAATGTTTATCCTATCCTACTAATATATAAAAGTGAAAGTAAGAATGTATGTACGTATGTACATATATATAATGTTCCCTTTTCACGTCAAAACCGCTGAACCGATTTGGATGAATTTTAGTATAGGAGTAGATTAGACCATGGAAACGGACATAGGCTACTTTTCGTTGCGTAAATTAAATCAGAAGGGGTGAAAATAGGGGATGAAATTTATATAGAAAAAAATATTTAAAACATGTTTGGTTGTAGCGTAGTTATAGGGTAGTAGTAGGTTTATAGGGAGTAGTAGGGTAGTTGTAGGGTAAGTTGTAAGTGGTGGTTGTAGTTATACGTGCGATACGAAGTTCGCCGGGTCAGCTAGTTCCTTATATGTATATAAAAAAAATATAGGTATATACTGGTATATACACTATGCCGTAGGATGCCGTCGGCCGTTTAGACTTTTTGTTAAGAGTGCGCATCAGGCAATTTTGTAGTTGATAATCGTTATTTATCTCAGAATCTGTGAAAGTTCATCATCATCACCATCATTCCAGCCGTAAAAAAAGTCCACTACTGAACAGGCCTCCCTCATGGATCTTCATGAGGGGTTGTTGCCATACTCACCACGCTTGGCAGGCGGGTTAGCGAGCGCAGTACGGGATGTTGATGTACGGAAAGACGCTGCTGCCCATCTTCCGGAGGTATCCCTTAGCAGACCCTTACTGCATCCACGGGCATGATAGGAGGTGTAACATTCTATTGCCGGCACCCCACGGCAGTTACCACCTTCATATTTATAGAAATGATACTATTTTATCTTGGATTACGTGTTTTGAAAACGCGATTGGTGATTTTTTTTTCTCTATAATGTATTGTGAGATAAATACATGTTTTCCACACATTTTACTATTTATCTCAGGTACAGCACACTTTCTTTGTTGCATTTTTATTTTGTCAAGTATCCTAGAAGTATTTCTTTAGTTTTGTCTTTTAATTTTTGATTGGTGTGTAATTAACTTGTTAAAAGGTAAAAGGAGTTTTGGCGCTTACGTCGTTAGAATACGTTATACAAGTTAGACGGTGCTACAGCTCTGTACTTCTCACTCGCGAGAAAACCATATCTTGTTATTCCGCTCGACGCTCTGTTATCAGTTTGGCTACGGCATTGCGAGAGGGACGGACCTGTGCTTGACTTCGATACATTTTCTATTAAAGAGATTCTAGGTATTATACTCGTTTAAATAAATGGTAAAACCAAATAATAAAATGGGAAGCCGGCCGTACAAAAAATGTTTGAAGGAAAAATGCAGGAAATTATGAAAAAAAAACAAGTGCTTTTTCTATCACATTAGGTCGTGGGTATGACCGCCGCCGCCGTCGTGGGGTGCCGGCAGTAGAATGTTACCCCTCCTCTCATACCCATGGATGCAGTAAGAGCCTGCTAAGGGATACCTCCGGAAGATGGGCAGCAGCGTCTTTCCGTGTACTAACATCCCGTACTGCGCTCGCCGACCCGCCTACCTAGCGTGGTGAGTATGGCAACTCCCCTCATGTAGATCCATGAGCGAGGCCTGCGTTCAGTAGTGGACGTTTTACGGCTGAAACGAACGAAGGTGGGTATGACTGTTTTAGGCTGTTAAGGAATTGTTTTTGAAGGACCTTTAATTAATATATGTATACATACATTAAAATATATGGCTGTAACAACGAAGTGGTAAAATTTGGACAGTGGTTCTTTGCTCGCAAATGGGTAGATAATTAAGTCTGCCACCTACCTCAAGCTTCCACACGTACGTTTCTTCACAGGGGTCTTGCACGTGGTCCTGGTTTCGGCGGAAGCGCGCGATGGCACTGAGCGTTCCAAAAACACTATCAAAATTGGCACAGCACACTGGCGAGAACGTCTCACGCAAGCTTTTTTATCACATACATTGTGTAAAGAAGTTTTAAGCTGACATTAAACTTTAATAGAAAATGTTTATTTTATTATTTTTAGTACGTTTAAACATAAGCTTGTTTGTTATTTTTTTTTACTTTTAATTAATTAATTTATTTGTTGTATTTTAGAAAGGAAAACCACTCGTTCACATCGGTATCTCGTTCATAGAACTTTTGAATGTGGAAGAAATCCCGCAAGCAGTGCACCGCTGTGACGCTGCTGGTGACGATGTCATAGACGATTCGTCAATGATGGCCGTGACACTGATAGCGGTGAATCCTTCGCTAATGGAATGAATTGATAACTAGCTTCTGTCCGCCGCTTCGCATGCGTTATATCCGTATAAAAAGTACCCTATGTGTCAATCCCGGCCAACATACACACGTGTGCAAAATTTCAGCTCAATCCATAGGCTAGTTTTTGCGTGAAGAGGTAACAAACATCCATACATCTACACAAACAAACTTTTGGCTTTATAATATTAGTTAGATATACATCAAGGTGAGTGAATAGGTGCCTAAATGTGCAAATACTGTTTTGTCGGGTTAGGCTGGTTTTCCTGTCACATGTGCCGTTTATTGCACAATATTAGATATAACATTATAGAAACGTTAATTTAAGGAATTATATCGTTTAAATAAAATGTACTCTCCCCTTTTACCCGTGGATGGAGTAATTATTTGCCAAGGGATACCTCCGGAAGATGGATAGCAGCGTCTTTCCGGGTATCACATCCCGTACTGCGCTCGCCAACCTGGCTGCCAAGCGTGGTAAGTATGGCAATAACCCCTCATGTATAGTACTTCGAGATCCACGAGGGAGGCTTACGTCCAGCAGTGGACTGTACAACTGCACTACTTAGGATTCTTATCTTAAATGCAAAACAAAATGTACAAATACAACAATGATGCATTTAATAAAAATTCCAGTTAAAACTTAAAACGACTTAAGTAACAACTTGATATGGAGTAAACAATGCTATGTTAGTGCTGAATTACAAAGATAATTACAGAAAAGAGGGAAATAATAACATTTAAATGGGTCAATTTAACAGTGATAAGCTATTTAGCCCCCGACCCAAAAAAGGGGTGTTTTTTTAAGTTTGACCGCTATGTGTGTGCCTGTGGCACCGTAGCTCTGCCTAGCGCTAAATTCGATTGAGCGGGACTTGAACCCGCAACGCTCAGACGAACACCAAAACGAGAGCTGCCTTTACCGTGTCGGCTACAGAAGCACTTGATTGCCATGTTTAATTCTATTAATGTAATGCGTAGAATGATATATTCAAGGTGAGTTATAATGTGTACTTACCAGCAAGGGGGTGATTCTGACCATACCAAGGAACAACTTTTGTTCTACGACTTTTCAGGATTCGGTTATTTTCTTTCAAGAAAAGATCACGAAAGTTTGAATTTCACAGCCGATAATACGATAATGACAACTTAAACACCAACTGATTCTTGGCAGGGTTATTAAATTGACCTTCGGAAGGAGTTGTCGTAGAGGTAAAAATAAAAAAATAACAATCACAGAAAGTATTTTTTTCAAAATGTAATAAAATCCAATTACGAACTCAGGTTATTAGTTTTTGTGGTTCACACCACGACAAAGTAAATAAAAAAATGATATAAAAAAATTACACTTTAAAACTACTTGTTTTCATGGGCTCAAACCCCCTTTTGGGTAAGTACACATGTCATAGTACAATCGCCTAACAATCACTTTTTAAATAACTACCTATATGTATGACATTATGAAGAGATGATATAACATTTGCAATAAATAATATTCATGCAAATGTTAAATAAGAGATTATTACTAGCAATTTATGTAAATATGAGTGGGATTCATAGACCCAACTTAAACCAGCGTGCCAAGTTATCGGTACCGGCTTATTTAAGTGCCTTAGATAAGTTTAGTTTTTATGTACATATGTTAGACATTGTACTTTACTAATGTTGCTGAAATAAACGTATTTAATAGTATTTTACACTTGCAATGTTTAAAATATTATATTGTTTTGTTTCTTTTTCATAAACAACTTATCAAACTAGGTTTTATGACATTTTTAGATTTACTATTTATGAAGTCCATTATATTTTCTGTTGTTTTTAATCATGTACATTTATACTGTGTTTTTCAATGTGCAATCATGCAATCCTAACCGGTGCACAGCCTAGTTAAAAGTAAAATTGCGTCCACGAACACCACCCCCGTTATTTATAACCACATAGCATTAGAGTTCAAAGAGTCATCACACCACTTTCTGTCACATAATTCAACACCAATCATGTACACAGTCCACACCCAAGCATCTGGACCTGGTCACGTAACCACAGCCCAGGGCCATCGATCACCTCACCAACGTCTCAACTTTGCTCAGCGCCTCCGCGGTCAACGCGTCCTTATTCAGCAGCACAGACAGTTCGTTATCACCTGCACTGTCGCTTAGTACGTTCTTCTGCAGATCGTGGTAGACGATGAAGGCGCTGAGCTGCTTCTTGACGCTCGCCTCGCAGCTGTTCAGCTTCCTGCTGCTCGGCAGGCCCAGGTACTTCCTCAGGCACGGCGTCAGCCTCAGCTCCCAGCTGTCGAGGACGTGGCTGACCTTCTGCTTGATGGCGAGCGTGTACTCGCTGGATATGAGCGGCTCGGCTGCGTCCTGGCCGTCGACCGTCATCTGGTCGCTGGCGAGGCGGCTGTGGTGCTCGATCTGAGAGAGCAGCAGCTTGATCTGCCATATGTTGTATGAGGTCGGTTCGGTTTTCATTGTTCTTATTATCTGTGGAGGAGTTGGGTGGTGAGTTGTAATCGTTTTGGTGATTCATTCATTCATTTCGACTGCCTCCGTGGCTCAGTTGTTCTGATGGCCGACTGGTGCGCAGGAGGTAGCGGGTTCGATTCCCGCCGCGGGATAAATGTTTGAAGTCGTTCTACAGATATTTGTCCCGGGTCTGGGTATATTTCTATGTATGATAATGATAAGTAAATATTTACAAAAAAAAATTAGGTATTTAAGATCAATCATCTGGTTTCCATAAAACAAGCTTTGCTTAGTTTGGGACTAGATGGTGTTGTGTCCAACATTATTAATTAATTATTATTAATTTCAGCCATAAAACGACTACTGAATACAAGCCGCCCTGATGGATCTTCATGAGGGGTAGTTGCCATACTCACCACGCTTGGCGGGCGGGTTGGCAAGCCCAGTACAGGTTGTTGATAAACGTTTTGGCAATAGTGTCGGTTTACTACATGGAAATTGTAAACTTAACCTTAGATTAGCGACAATTGAAGATGCTGTGTGAATTGTCCAGCAGAAAAAAAAGATATGCAATGCATTAGGTAACTGTTATGAAAATTCTACTTGTTGTCGTATAATGTAGCTCAAAAGTCACTTTTGTTGCAAAAGTAATTGTAATTTATATTGTTAGAGCAAGACTAAACAATAATTATTATAATGCAAATAGATCATAACAAAAAACATAAAATAACACACTTGGAAAAAAAGTTTTCCGAAGCAAACGAATTCAATTATGTGCTTTATTCAATTTGAATGTGTTTTTTTTGTAAACTACCCTAAGTAGCGTTTTGCTCTATTGAATAAACACTTATTGACTTTGACAAAGATCGCGCTGCGATAATTGCGTGAGAGGAAATCGGTCACCGCGAACTTACGTTAACTGTTGTATTTTAATATAATAAACTTTTAAGCGTGATCAGTGTTTAACTGCAAGAATGCTGTAGTAAAGTACAGGAGGCCTATTCTCATGAATCGTGATTCAATTGATAACGATAAATTTCACAAAAACTGTCAAAATCACTATTGAACGTTCTTCATTGGCGAATGCTACACGCTCGATAAGTATCGCGATATTTGGATCGTAATCCAGGATCGCGATACTTATCGAGCGTGTAGCATTCGCCAATCTCGTGATCTCACCATAGACAAATGTCTATTGCAAACTGATCGCGATGCATCGACTGGTAAAGGGCGGTAATCGAGATGATAGTAGAGTTAGAGTGATGTGACAATCGGAGTAGACACTGGGAAGTGAGATGAGACGAAGTATCACGCAAAATCGCGATTCACAAAAAATAAGCCTTCTGATCACGCTTAAAAATTAAACTGAAACTTACCTACTAAGAACTTTACTGTTCAGTCTTACTGGACCGTACATATGGTCCTTCCAGTCGGTTGTAAAGTCCAGTTATAATGTATACAAGTATATATATATAGTCCTCCTCATCGATTTCGATGACGGCGACCTTTACTTTACTATCTGTACTGAGCTCTAATATGGCTGGCCAGACAAAACTTGGTTTTAAAAACTCTACAGCAGGAGTGACAGTAGAGCTGACCAGCGTCATTGTAGGTGTATAGGTATGTAGGAGGGCTTGGGTCTATCTTTGCGTAGTTGGCGTTTGGTGTCTAGCTCGTGAAGGCGATTGTCTTCAAAGGATTTTACTTTATAGTGCTTCGCCAAGATGACCGCTGTGAAGCAAGCTCCTCCCAACATTAAGTAATAAGTAGGCAAACAGCATACAGACCTTCAAGAAAGCCGTCCAGATGGGCAGCGCGCACATCATGTCCTTGACCAGGCACTCGTAGGTTATCAGGCTCAGGCCTTGCACGTAATCCTGCTCTTCTAGGCTGTACCTGGAACAATTACGAAATATTTAAATTAATATCGCGTGGTTAATGGTAAGTGGTTTTATCAATATATAAACTAATATCACAGTACCTCTCTATAGCTCAACGGGAGCGCACGCTTGCTTGCTTTTCAAATATTTTCAGTGTTTCTCAAAGTGTTTTACCATAATGTACTCATGCGCTAGTTGCGATTCTCAACATACAGACGGCACGATTTGCAGTGCTTGTAAGCGCCACTACGACTTCCAGTGTTCCGGTATCACTGAAACTGGATACCGTAGGTTAGGTGACAGGAAGAACACCTGGCGCTGTCCTCAGTGCAAGTCTAGCGCATCACCATCTCGGCTAGCTACTTCACCTCTTCCGAACCAGCTGGACAAAATGCAGGAGCAACTTGAAAACATTGTATTCCAGCTAACTCCTTTGTCAACGTTGGTGAATGATGTCAAGTCTATCAAAACGGAGCTGAACAGCCTACGAGATTCTTTGGATATGGCGCATGAGTTACTTGGAAAATTTTCGGGCTCAATTAAGACTCTGGAGAATCGAGTAACAAAGGTGGAGAATGCTATCGACCTGGTTCCCACTCTACAGGCTGAGGTAGCGAGGTTGAATATGGAGCTCCAGGATCGTGACCAGTGGGCACGCGCTAATAATGTGGAGATACGTGGGATTCCTCTTAAGAACAATGAAAACCTTTATGAGATTGCAGAGAAGATTGGAAAAATCGGCAGCATGACCATTAAGAAGGAAAGCATTAATTACATTGCTCGCATTCCAACAAGAGTACCGAATGCAGAAAAACCCATAATAATATCTTTTAATAATAGATACATAAAAGAGGATTTTATAGCGACGGCCCGCAGGACAAAGCAGCTAAAATTAGAAAATCTGGGATATACTAGCGGAGGAATATTTTACGTCAATGACCATCTGACGCAGCTAAACAAGAACCTGCTAAGTAAGGCGCGATCTCTGGCGAAGGAAAATAATTTTCAATATATCTGGGTCAAACATTGCAAAATTATGGCAAGAAAATCGGATACTTCTCCTATATTTTTAATAAAAAGCGAAAAGGATCTTTCAAGAATTTTGTGAAACGTGTAAAAAAATATTACTTAGCCATAATTATTATATTAACTTTTGTTAACAGTTTAAGAAACGCACGCAAAACCAGTTTCTTTTGTTCTTCGGGCAACTCCATTGTTCTCGCTTATCGCTTCGCACAATGCGCCAACGACGACGTCCAGTTAGCCGTAAGTACCGCTCTACGCACACAGCCTTCACTTGCCCGCGCGCCGTGCATAACGCACATATTCGCTTGCACTCTCCGCTGCTTAGGCTCTATGACGTTAAATGCATTTTTTACTAAACTAACTGCTGACTTTCTGGATGTTCTAACTACCTTCATTTTTAGCCAAAAATGGTTCAACTTGGAATTCCTTTCTTTTATTTGTCCTCTGCAGATTATGGCTTTTTGCTCAATTAACTGTATATCATATAAAACTAGTTTAGTGTCGTACTGTGTGTTTAAAATGTCTTTGTTCATTTAATTTGTTGACGAATCAAGACAAACCCGTTGTCTTAAAAAAAAATCAAACAGCTATTTTTGCTTATATATTCGTAAATTAAGGTGTAGTATAAATATTTTACCTTTATATTTTATGTTGGAAAAAAATGTCCTGCTATTTTATGTTGTCAATCCTTTATTACTGTTGCGCTTGAGCTTTTATTTATTTATGTATAATGACGGCTACTAAACTAAACATTTACTATCAAAATACTCGAGGGCTACGCACAAAAACGCATACTATGAAACGTAATATAGGTTTAAATTCTTATGATGTTATCGCAGTGACTGAATCTTGGCTTCCGGATAGTGTCTACGATGGAGAGTTTATCGATGATCGGTATGTAGTTTTTAGACGAGATAGGAACTATACTGTTACCCGACAAAAGTATGGTGGAGGAGTGTTCCTTGCTATACGTCGAGATTTAAGTGCAATCGAGCGCCCCGAGTGGTGCTCGTCAGCCGAGGATGTCTGGGTGACCGTGAAAACCGTTAATAAAGATCGTTCATTAAATAAAATTCACTTTTGCTCGCTATACTTATGTAGTGAAAATTTAGGCAATTCTTTCAATACGCAATTAAGTAATTTTACAGATAAATTATCTTTTATAGTATCCTCCTGCCCAAATGACACTTTCATGATTTTAGGTGACTTTAATATGAGTAACATTAATTGGTTAAGCATCCAAGGAAATTTACAACCATCAGGCATAGTGGGAGATACTCAGACGTATTTTTTTGATACACTATCTCTATTTAGTTTAAATCAATTTAACATTTACCGTAATATTTATGATTCTCTTTTAGATTATGTCTTGTGCAACGCTGATATTACAGTTTTACCGTGTAGCGATCCCCTGGTTGCTGAAGATTCTTACCATAAATCTTTAGTGATCAGCTTAGACTTTAAAAGTAGTGAACCTCTCAAGCAATGCCCCAGAATGAAATATGTTTACCATTTAGGAGACTTTGCTAGTATTAACGCCTGCCTTAAGAACATAAATTGGCATGAAGTCTTAAATATAAATTCATTAGATGAAGCTGTTGATTATTTTTATGCCTCTCTTTATGAACTTCGAGATCAATTCATCCCTCAGAAATATTTAAATTCATCAGTATTTCCCCCTTGGTACAGTGCACCTCTTAAGAAAATCCTTAAAGAAAAATCTAAATACCTAATTAAATACAAAACATACGGTAATGAATCTGACTATCAGTCTTTTTCTCTGCTAAGAAAGAGGGCTAAATATCTTGAAAAGTCATGTTATAGTACATATATTAAAAAAACTGAAGATGCCATACTAAAAGCGCCAAAAATGTTTTGGTCTTACATAAAATCCCTAAAGAAGTGTAACAACTCCCTACCTTCTACTCTTATATACGAAGATCGATCAGCTGATACTGGGAAGGGAATATGTGATCTCTTTTCGGAATATTTCAAATCGAATTTCTTACCTCATTCAAGTTGTTCCCAAGACAGTCACAATTTACCAACTGACTATGCTGAAAGCAATAACTATCCTTGCTCTATTAGCGACATAGAAATTGATTCGGGTACTGTTCTGAGGTTGGCCAAGTCACTTGATGTGTCAAAGGGCGCCGGACCTGACAATATTACATCCTTATTTATTGTTAAATGCGCGGAAACTTTGACTGAGCCATTAACCATTCTTTACAAGAGATCAATTAGGGAGGGCATTGTTCCCAAAATTTGGAAATCCGCATTTATTTCCCCCATTTATAAGAATGGCCGTAAAAATGACATCAAGAACTATAGGCCTATTTGAAAATTATGTATTTTTGCAAAGATTTTTGAAAAATTGGTCTATGCCCAAGTTTACTCGACTCTGTCAACTTTCTTCATTCCAGAACAGCACGGATTCCTCAAAAATCGTTCAACGACGTCAAATTTACTTTTATTTGCGGATTATACTTCTAAATATATGGAATGTGGAGGGCAAGTCGACGCTGTATATAGTGACTATAGCAAAGCGTTTGATCGGATAGATCATAAAATGCTATTAAAAAAGATCTTGAGCGCTGGGATTCATGGCAACTTGTTTAGGTGGTTCACATCATATATAGAGAATCGCTCTCAAGCAGTAGTTGTTAATGGTTTTTCCTCTTCTTCTGAGTGGTCTCATGTTCCGTCCGGCGTCCCCCAAGGTTCTTTACTTGGTCCGCTTCTTTTTTCTGTTTTTCTTAATGATATTGGTTCATGTTTTAGGCACTCTAATTTTCTATTGTACGCTGACGATATGAGAGTTTTTAAACGTATCAAAAATTTTACTGATTGTTACCACCTACAAGAGGACCTCAATAGATTTGAACTCTACTGCTTACAAAATAAACTTGATTTAAATGTAACTAAATGTTTTTCAATAACATTTACTAGGAAGCCAAACCCCATAAAATTTAGTTACACTTTAAAGGGTACCCCTCTTAAGGATGTGCAAGAGATTCGCGATCTAGGTGTTATACAGGACTCAAAGCTTTCCTATGATAAACATATCGACAACATTGTCAAAAGAGCTAATAAAGCATTAGGATTTGTTATGAGAGCTAGCTCACAGTTCACGAGCATAAAGGTAATTAAAATATTATATTGTACCTATGTGCGTAGCATTCTCGAGTATTGTTCGCAGGTTTGGAGTCCTAATTACGATGTGCATGTTAACAGGATTGAATCCATTCAGCGTAGATTCTTAAGATACTTGCAATTCAAATGTAAGTGTTTCGATGACAACTACGTTGATAGATGCAAAAGACAACATATATTGCCATTGCAAGAAAGACGACAAATTGCAGACATTGTTTTCCTTAGCAAGATAGCACAGAGCAAAATAGATGCCCCTAATTTATTAGAAAATATTAAACTAAGAATTCCAAGTAGATCATTTAGACATTCAACTCAGTTAGAGGTACCATTTAGTTCTACCAATTATAGGCAAAATGCATTTTTTAGTCGAGCAGTAATGACATATAATAACTTAAGTGATATCCGAGAACTAGACCTTTTTATAACAAAGGCCCCTAAAATTAAAAATATTTTATCTAAACGCTGGTTTTGCGAGGCCACTTAGCTGCTTTTTACCTTGTTTTGTTTCGTTATGGTTTTCAATTATTTTTTCTTGGTCTTTATATTTAACCTGATAATTTAATTACCAAGCAAGCTATATTTCGACTCAATATGTGGATACAATTTAATGGTAAATAGCTACTTTCGTAGATAAGTTTTTTAGTTATTAAGTACTGTTTGTCTTCCAACAATATAAAAATAAAATAAAATATCAACATATTTTTTTTAAATAGTAACTTATAGTAAATTTTATTCGCTTATTTACATAGTCCCCGTGGACTAGTTAGTGGATATGGCAGTGGGGTACCGGCAGTAGAATGTTACCCCTCCTCTCATGCCCGTGGAAGCAGTAAGAGCCTGCTAAGGGATACCTCCGGAAGATGGGCAGCAGCGTCTTGCCGTGTATCAACATCCCGTACTGCGCTCGCCAACCCGCCTGCCAAGCGTGGTGAGTATGGCAACTACTCCTCATGAAGATCCATGAGGGAGGCCTGTGTTCAGTAGTGGACGTCTTACGGCTGAAATGATGATGATTTTCATAGTTGGTAATAACAAAACAGACACTTCCGAGTCACCGAGGGTGCCGGCAGTAGAATGTTGTCCCTCCTCTCGTGCCCGTGATGACAGTCTAAAGAATTCCTGCTCATCGCGAACCAAGGCGCGTCCAAGGTTGTCCATGTATGCAAGGTGGACTAGCCGCCGCGTCCTGTCTGAATGCTCGACATTCGTGCCCCGCTCTATCACACCTCAGGAGTAACTAGTTCTAGCAATAAGTTCTATAGGCACTTATGACTCCTAAGTGTTGAGACGGTCGAAAGGTATGTACTTTGCAACCAGTATAGTTAAGAAGCTTTCTTCTAAACCGCAATGGACGTTATTAATCTTACGGATACCAAGCACCCTCTCAGTGTTTAGACAGTCTAAAGAACTTGAACTTATAGACACTACAATACAATACAATAATATAGCAATATAGTTTATTATTTTTATAGTGTTTAACCACACTTAGGTAGAACATTTTCCAGGAAATAAATAACCTTATCAAAAATTTTACAGTTCCGGTGGGATTCGAACCCACGTCCATCAGATCGGTACTTGACGCTTCCTCAAGCCGGAAGTACTTTGACCGCTAAGCTACAGAACCCATGTCGGGACCTGTAGATGGCGCTCTAATCGGTTGCTCAAACCGACATTACCTTATACAAGCAATATAGTTTATATTATTGAACTTGTTAACTACTTAACTTCTCTGTGTTTAGATGTCATCTCAAGATCCTCAAGCGGTGACTAGTCCTCACGCGCATACAAGCGCAAGCCAGCTAGTTAATGTATTTAAGCTGGACTGGCCATCGCGTTCGTTCCCCGCGCATTTGTCGCTCGTCGAGGTCGTCGCTGCGCTGCTAGACCTTACCTGCGACAAGAGCAGGTCCTATTCAGAACCGGCTCGTTCTTGACGCCCTTGCGCTTCTTGGTGAGCAGCAGACAGTCGGCGCAGATGGCCGGCGCCGGCTCCCTGCTCAGGTAGTGCTGCACGAAGGTGCGGATGCGCTCGTCGCTGGTGAACAGCTGGACGCAGGGCGGCTTGGCGGACCAGATGCTGGAGCTGTCCAGCGTGAGCGTCTGCGCCAGCGCGGCGAGGCGGCCGCGCGGGTCGGCCGCGTGCGGCAGGCAGCCGGCGCGCTGCTTCACGTCCACGCTCCACGTGTTGTCGAGGAACTTCCTGGAGAGATTAGTAATCATATCAAACTGCTCGACTGACTTCCGAACGTCGACATCCAACGACGACAAAAGATTAGGACGTCGGAGCCAGTGTAGTGTAAGCCATCGTGATTTTCGGACAGGATTTCCGATCAGACAAGCACGAAATACTTTAAAAAGATCGAGGATCTGTATGAAACAGAATTTCTAACAAAAACCTGAACACAAGTGACCACCACTAAAGGTGTATGTATAACCACTGACCTAGAACTTTTTATTTTATTTACTACTAAATGACGAGACAAGCGGAAGGCCCACCTAATGTTAAGCGGTAACCTCTACCTATAACAATAGCAATGCCGCGGTGATCACGTTCACTAAGCACGTGACCAACGCTGCATTGCGCCCGTCTCCCTGAGACAGAGTTGTAAGGTCTCATGTGCCTGTAATTTCACCGGCCCCCTTGCCCTTCAAACCGGAACACAGCAATGAAGACATTACTGCTGAGAAAGAAACCTCAAAAATAAACGCCGTTCCGACATAGTTCAATTATTCAAAAGTTGAAATAAATGTTATTTTGAAAAGATTACACTCAAGTTTTTCTATAATAACCCTTGTGCTAAAAGTCTATACACATATTTTTGCGCGGTCGGTTTAGGAATGAATCATTGTGCATTTCATTCTAGCGCGCGGGTAAACACACTATGTCAGGTGAGATAGCATACATTTAGGCCGCGCCTACGACTTTGCCTCCGCGACTTGTTTAACCTTAAGTTAAAGCAATAATTAAATAAAACGCTTTCCATACATTTTCTAGGAATAGGTTTAGGCAAATTGTAACTTACTTTAACAGATCCCAATTATTGTCTCTATGGAAGGATACCGGCCAGTATCTCGGGTCGTTGATCTTCACTTCCTGGAGGGTGCTCAGCTCGGGGATTATGCACGGCGCTTTCAGCTCTGTGGCTATGCCCTTTAGGTCTATAACCTGAAAGCACAAAATGTTATGTTACGATATTAATATAGTCTGTTTCACGTAGCATGATTTTGGTAACAGCAGTATAGAGCAGGATGGTTATTAGAAGCATTAAGAAGTGTAAAAGAGACTAAGCAGTTGTCCCTTTTTCGCTCATTGATTTTTAAATTATTCTATCCGGTTGTCATCGAACTCATCCCATTTGACAAGGACTTTAACTGACATCTTATATGTATAATTAAGGACATAATATGTCCTTACTTTCTTTAAGCGGTGTTGAGGACTTAAGGTTAGCACCACATCTATTAATTTATGTGGCAGTCACACCAACCAATATCTAAACAGCTCATGGCCACCATCATCAAACAGGTATTTATTATAATTTAAGAAACCTTCAAATAATAAACAAACGACCATTTGTAGTCAATACTAGTCAATTTTAGTAATTTTTTTATATTTATTTAATTAGCAAACCAACAACTCCAAGCATTATTCTTAGGTGTTCAAGAAAAAAAAACGATTATTCAAGAAACTATCTTGACTGTCGTAAAATGTCACATACTATGTGTTATTCCTAAAATATATAGAGTTAACATAAAACCAACCTGAATGTAAGCGTAACACAACTTCCCCGTGTTCAAATCTCGCGGCAGCAACAATCTAGGCTCGACGGCCAGAACGTACAGGTGCCGGAAAGCTTGCAAATGATATCTGCAAACAAATGAAAGCCGGTAAAGTGCGACGCGGTGGTTCCGTGCCAACATACAATTTAAATTGTGTTTTAAGAATTCGTCGGAGAACCGTAACAGCGCCATTTTTTCCGATAACGGAACTAATGTAGGTATTATAGACTTTGTTCTTCTTCTTTAGTCGGTCCCTCAATCGTTGGGAATCGTGACCCCGTCTCATTAGATTATTATAAACTGCCAGACAGACAGAGTCACACCAAAAGGTTTCCATGTTTCCATTTTGGTAAGGAACTTGTTTCCCGCATTATTATCTTGTATAACCTGAAGACGTCATTATGCGCAGGGAACTTGGGTAATGATGCGGCTTAATACGATCTAAAGGAATAACATTAAACAAGAGCCTGCGGAATTATTTTGTTTTTATTTATTTATTTTATTAGATGCACTCGCATGTGGCCGAATAGGTGTTATCTCAGCTTAATGCTGGTCCTTCGGATGCAGCACTGGTTTTCATATAGCACCTGTGTAAGTGACATCTCAATAATACGCACCATCGCAGGCCTCCCACCACGGAACTCCGTGAGGTGTACACGGAAAGTCGGATTGTTTTTTTTTGTCAAAAATACACATAAACAATAAACAAATAAAAAAATAGGCCAAAAGCGAGTCGGACTTGCGCACGAAGGGTTCCGTATCATTGACTAATGGTGGTGTGAAAAATCCATGCGTCTACCGGTTGCCGTTATTAATATCGAGCAAAAAACGGCGAAAATCACGTTTGTTGTGGGAGCCCCCCTTAAATATATATTTTATTATTTTTTTAGTATTTATTGTTACAGCAGCAACAGAAACACATCATCTGCGAAAATTTCAACAGTCTAGCTATCACGGCTCATGAGATACAGCCTGCTGACAGACAGACGGACGGACAGCGGAGTTTTTTTCTTATTATTTGGTTCACAACTTGAAGTAAACACATAATAATTTATCGAATTTCTGACATTCTCGGGTATGACATTCCCGGTGTTATTTCTAACAAACAGTGAACGCAGCATGCATTTAGAGTCTTAGTGATAGGGTCCCGTTTAACCCTGACAATGGTTGATTCGGTGGTCACCTGTTGTCCTCCGTGTGCGTGGGGAACTTGGGGAAGAAGGCGGCCAGCAGCGCGGGCACCGCGGCGCGCGACGTGCCCAGCGTGCCGCGCCCGCCCTGCAGGAACAGCAGCCCCGCGCACATGTGCACCGCCATCTGCGGGACGTCACAAGCTAGTCCAAGCTAGTCTCAACACCAAGAATGACTGGCTGATGATACACGTTATCTATACTCCTGACACTTTCCAATCTAGGCAATCCAGAGTCCGTTAACACCAAGAATAACTGATGTCACACGTTATCTATACTCCTGACACTTTCCAATCTAGGCAATCCAGAGTCCGTTAACACCAAGAATAACTGATGTCACACGTTATCTATACTCCTGACACTTTCCAATCTAGGCAATCCAGAGTCCGTTAACACCAAGAATAACTGATGTCACACGTTATCTATACTCCTGACACTTTCCAATCTAGGCAATCCAGAGTCCGTTAACACCAAGAATAACTGATGTCACACGTTATCTATACTCTTGACACTTTCCAATCTAGGCAATCCAGAGTCCGTTAACACCAAGAATAACTGATGTCACACGTTATCTATACTCTTGACACTTTCGAATCTAGGCAATCCAGAGTCCCTTAACACCAAGAATGACTGGCTGATGATACACGTTATCTATACTCCAGACACTTTCCAATCTAGGCAATCCAGAGTCCCTTAACACCAAGAATGACTGGCTGATGATACACGTTATCTATACTCCTGACACTTTCCAATCTAGGCAATCCAGAGTCCGTTAACACCAAGAATAACTGATGTCACACGTTATCTATACTCTTGACACTTTCGAATCTAGGCAATCCAGAGTCCCTTAACACCAAGAATGACTGGCTGATGATACACGTTATCTATACTCCAGACACTTTCGAATCTAGGCAATCCAGAGTCCGTTAACACCAAGAATAACTGATGTCACACGTTATCTATACTCTTGACACTTTCGAATCTAGGCAATCCAGAGTCCCTTAACACCAAGAATGACTGGCTGATGATACACGTTATCTATACTCCAGACACTTTCCAATCTAGGCAATCCAGAGTCCCTTAACACCAAGAATGACTGGCTGATGATACACGTTATCTATACTCCTGACACTTTCCAATCTAGGCAATCCAGAGTCCGTTAACACCATGAATAACTGATGTCACACGTTATCTATACTCTTGACACTTTCGAATCTAGGCAATCCAGAGTCCCTTAACACCAAGAATGACTGGCTGATGATACACGTTATCTATACTCCTGACACTTTCCAATCTAGGCAATCCAGAGTCCGTTAACACCATGAATAACTGATGTCACACGTTATCTATACTCTTGACACTTTCGAATCTAGGCAATCCAGAGTCCGTTAACACCAAGAATAACTGATGTCACACGTTATCTATACTCCTGACACTTTCCAATCTAGGCAATCCAGAGTCCGTTAACACCAAGAATAACTGATGTCACACGTTATCTATACTCCTGACACTTTCCAATCTAGGCAATCCAGAGTCCGTTAACACCAAGAATAACTGATGTCACACGTTATCTATACTCCTGACACTTTCCAATCTAGGCAATCCAGAGTCCGTTAACACCAAGAATAACTGATGTCACACGTTATCTATACTCCTGACACTTTCCAATCTAGGCAATCCAGAGTCCGTTAACACCAAGAATAACTGATGTCACACGTTATCTATACTCCTGACACTTTCCAATCTAGGCAATCCAGAGTCCGTTAACACCAAGAATAACTGATGTCACACGTTATCTATACTCCTGACACTTTCCAATCTAGGCAATCCAGAGTCCGTTAACACCAAGAATAACTGATGTCACACGTTATCTATACTCCTGACACTTTCCAATCTAGGCAATCCAGAGTCCGTTAACACCAAGAATAACTGATGTCACACGTTATCTATACTCCTGACACTTTCCAATCTAGGCAATCCAGAGTCCGTTAACACCAAGAATAACTGATGTCACACGTTATCTATACTCCTGACACTTTCCAATCTAGGCAATCCAGAGTCCGTTAACACCAAGAATAACTGATGTCACACGTTATCTATACTCCTGACACTTTCCAATCTAGGCAATCCAGAGTCCGTTAACACCAAGAATAACTGATGTCACACGTTATCTATACTCCTGACACTTTCCAATCTAGGCAATCCAGAGTCCGTTAACACCAAGAATAACTGATGTCACACGTTATCTATACTCCTGACACTTTCCAATCTAGGCAATCCAGAGTCCGTTAACACCAAGAATAACTGATGTCACACGTTATCTATACTCCTGACACTTTCCAATCTAGGCAATCCAGAGTCCGTTAACACCAAGAATAACTGATGTCACACGTTATCTATACTCTTGACACTTTCCAATCTAGGCAATCCAGAGTCCGTTAACACCAAGAATAACTGATGTCACACGTTATCTATACTCCTGACACTTTCCAATCTAGGCAATCCAGAGTCCGTTAACACCAAGAATAACTGATGTCACACGTTATCTATACTCTTGACACTTTCCAATCTAGGCAATCCAGAGTCCGTTAACACTAAGAATAACTGATGTCACACGTTATCTATACTCCTGACACTTTCCAATCTAGGCAATCCAGAGTCCGTTAACACCAAGAATAACTGATGTCACACGTTATCTATACTCCTGACACTTTCCAATCTAGGCAATCCAGAGTCCGTTAACACCAAGAATAACTGATGTCACACGTTATCTATACTCTTGACACTTTCCAATCTAGGCAATCCAGAGTCCGTTAACACCAAGAATAACTGATGTCACACGTTATCTATACTCTTGACGCTTTCGAATCTAGGCAATCCAGAGTCCCTTAACACCAAGAATGACTGGCTGATGATACACGTTATCTATACTCCTGACACTTTCCAATCTAGGCAATCCAGAGTCCGTTAACACCAAGAATAACTGATGTCACACGTTATCTATACTCCTGACACTTTCCAATCTAGGCAATCCAGAGTCCGTTAACACCAAGAATAACTGATGTCACACGTTATCTATACTCCTGACACTTTCCAATCTAGGCAATCCAGAGTCCGTTAACACCAAGAATAACTGATGTCACACGTTATCTATACTCCTGACACTTTCCAATCTAGGCAATCCAGAGTCCGTTAACACCAAGAATAACTGATGTCACACGTTATCTATACTCCTGACACTTTCCAATCTAGGCAATCCAGAGTCCGTTAACACCAAGAATAACTGATGTCACACGTTATCTATACTCCTGACACTTTCCAATCTAGGCAATCCAGAGTCCGTTAACACCAAGAATAACTGATGTCACACGTTATCTATACTCTTGACACTTTCCAATCTAGGCAATCCAGAGTCCGTTAACACCAAGAATAACTGATGTCACACGTTATCTATACTCTTGACACTTTCGAATCTAGGCAATCCAGAGTCCCTTAACACCAAGAATGACTGGCTGATGATACACGTTATCTATACTCCAGACACTTTCCAATCTAGGCAATCCAGAGTCCCTTAACACCAAGAATGACTGGCTGATGATACACGTTATCTATACTCCTGACACTTTCCAATCTAGGCAATCCAGAGTCCGTTAACACCAAGAATAACTGATGTCACACGTTATCTATACTCTTGACACTTTCGAATCTAGGCAATCCAGAGTCCCTTAACACCAAGAATGACTGGCTGATGATACACGTTATCTATACTCCAGACACTTTCGAATCTAGGCAATCCAGAGTCCGTTAACACCAAGAATAACTGATGTCACACGTTATCTATACTCTTGACACTTTCGAATCTAGGCAATCCAGAGTCCCTTAACACCAAGAATGACTGGCTGATGATACACGTTATCTATACTCCAGACACTTTCCAATCTAGGCAATCCAGAGTCCCTTAACACCAAGAATGACTGGCTGATGATACACGTTATCTATACTCCTGACACTTTCCAATCTAGGCAATCCAGAGTCCGTTAACACCATGAATAACTGATGTCACACGTTATCTATACTCTTGACACTTTCGAATCTAGGCAATCCAGAGTCCCTTAACACCAAGAATGACTGGCTGATGATACACGTTATCTATACTCCTGACACTTTCCAATCTAGGCAATCCAGAGTCCGTTAACACCATGAATAACTGATGTCACACGTTATCTATACTCTTGACACTTTCGAATCTAGGCAATCCAGAGTCCGTTAACACCAAGAATAACTGATGTCACACGTTATCTATACTCCTGACACTTTCCAATCTAGGCAATCCAGAGTCCGTTAACACCAAGAATAACTGATGTCACACGTTATCTATACTCCTGACACTTTCCAATCTAGGCAATCCAGAGTCCGTTAACACCAAGAATAACTGATGTCACACGTTATCTATACTCCTGACACTTTCCAATCTAGGCAATCCAGAGTCCGTTAACACCAAGAATAACTGATGTCACACGTTATCTATACTCCTGACACTTTCCAATCTAGGCAATCCAGAGTCCGTTAACACCAAGAATAACTGATGTCACACGTTATCTATACTCCTGACACTTTCCAATCTAGGCAATCCAGAGTCCGTTAACACCAAGAATAACTGATGTCACACGTTATCTATACTCCTGACACTTTCCAATCTAGGCAATCCAGAGTCCGTTAACACCAAGAATAACTGATGTCACACGTTATCTATACTCCTGACACTTTCCAATCTAGGCAATCCAGAGTCCGTTAACACCAAGAATAACTGATGTCACACGTTATCTATACTCCTGACACTTTCCAATCTAGGCAATCCAGAGTCCGTTAACACCAAGAATAACTGATGTCACACGTTATCTATACTCCTGACACTTTCCAATCTAGGCAATCCAGAGTCCGTTAACACCAAGAATAACTGATGTCACACGTTATCTATACTCCTGACACTTTCCAATCTAGGCAATCCAGAGTCCGTTAACACCAAGAATGACTGATGTCACACGTTATCTATACTCCAGACGCTTTCGATGTAGAATATTCGTAAACAAACTGTCGAAAAATTAAATTGCTTCCTAAGGGTTGGTTTTAATTTATATTGAAAATGAAATCTTTATGTAGGTACCGACGTCTGTCTATTGTAAGGAAAGGCTGGTTCGAATGTTAGCTTGGATTGTTTTACTGACCACCTTCCTGCCTACTCAGAGGATGAGAGTTGGGCTAGCTAGGTCGAGTATTAGGGAGAGAATGCATCATAAAGTTTTTTTTTATACGACTACAGACGATTATTAACATACATATAACATGCATGCTGCACTAACAACATAGTTCTCCCTGCATGTGCATAATTAGCGGGAGGGAGGGCGGAGGGAGGGGAGGCTCAGCATTAGCAGAATTAAAACTAGATATTTTCATTGCATTTTATTGTCATTTTAGAAGCTTTCATTTAGCTTGCCCTGTATGTATGATGTATGTATGTAACTATGTTTGTTCGCGGGATCTTGCAACTCAATTTTGAAACAGATATCTTCAATTGAGCTGAAATTTGTATACATGTTTTTTTTTGAATGACAATGCATGGTCAGCTATGTAACGTCACTCTGAATCCAACATCGCGGAACACTCAAGATGGCGGACTACTTATTTTTAATGTACTCCTATAATATGGGTATCAAATGAAAAGGCTTGCTGAGGATACTTCGAAAATGAAATGACGATACTCTGAATCCAACATGGCGGAACACCCAAGATGTCGGACTAGTTATATTTAATGGACTCTACAATATGGGTATCAAATGAAAGGGCTTGCTGACGATAATTCGAAGATGAAATGACGATACTCTGAATCCAACATGGCGGAACATCTAAGATTGCGGACTAGTTATTCTTAATGCACTCTTACAATTTGGTTGTCAAATAAAAGGCCATGCTGAGAGTTACTCGAAAAATTATATGACATTACTCTAAATCCAACAAAGCGGGGCATGAGATAAACAGACAAGAAACCACTATCCAGTGATAAAAAGTAAAAAATAATTAAAGGTAAAAAAAAACTTTTTAACAAACAAGCTTTTATTTAAACGTACCTACTAGAAATAATAAAATAAACATTTTCCATTAAATTTTAATGTCAACTTAAAACGTCTTTACACAATTTATTTGATAAAAAGCTTGTCGCGAGATTCAGCAGGTATTCGTAGTTACATTGTTTAAAAAAAATTAAATCAATTGATTCATTTTTTTTACTTTTTTTTACTTTTAATTATTTTTACATGATGTACCCAGGTTAATCTCGCGGCAAGCTTTTTTATCACATAAATTATGTAAAGACGTTTTAAGTTGACATTAAACTTTAATGGCAAATAATTATTTTATTATTTTTAGAAGAAACGTAAAATAGCAGCTTGTTTGTTAAAAAGTTTTTTTTTAAATTTATTTGACTTTGATTGACCTTTTGAAGTCACAATAACTCCGGTCCCTGTGACCCTAGGTTCACCAAAATCAATCAGTACCCTTCTCTCATTAAGACAGTGCTACAAAAAAAGGTTTCATGTAAATCGATCAACGCGTTCGGTTGTAATCGTGTCATGCACAGACAAACAGACAGACTGCGTTATGCATAATAGGGGGCTTCGCCCCCTAAAAGTGGTACCTGTCCGCCGTGCGTGAGCGGCGCGTGCGCGGCGCGCGGGCGCGCGGCGGGCGGCACGCGCACGCGCAGGCGCCGCACCAGGCGCAGCACCTCCAGGTCGCCGCGCCCCGACATTATCTACAACAACAGACTACATGTATAACTGGAATCAGTACAGTCTGTGTTCGGTAGGTGTTCATTTATGACTAAATAAAATGAATATTTTTCTCACACTATAAAGAATGGCAACCATTTTTTTTGGTTAGGTTTTATAAATGTAACACCTTACTAAAGGCTATAGTTACCATGGAGGCGGAGAGCAGACACACGCTGAGGCAGCACTCGAGCGTGGCGCGGCCCGCCAGCTCGGCGCGCGTGCGGCCCGCGAGCCGCAGCAGGCGTCCAGGTCGCGGCAGTAGTTATAGTTACCATGGAGGCGGAGAGCAGACACACGCTGAGGCAGCACTCGAGCGTGGCGCGGCCCGCCAGCTCGGCGCGCGTGCGGCCCGCGAGCCGCAGCAGGCGTCCAGGTCGCGGCAGTAGTTATAGTTACCATGGAGGCGGAGAGCAGACACACGCTGAGGCAGCACTCGAGCGTGGCGCGGCCCGCCAGCTCGGCGCGCGTGCGGCCCGCGAGCCGCAGCAGGCGTCCAGGTCGCGGCAGTAGTTATAGTTACCATGGAGGCGGAGAGCAGACACACGCTGAGGCAGCACTCGAGCGTGGCGCGGCCCGCCAGCTCGGCGCGCGTGCGGCCCGCGAGCCGCAGCAGGCGTCCAGGTCGCGGCAGTAGTTATAGTTACCATGGAGGCGGAGAGCAGACACACGCTGAGGCAGCACTCGAGCGTGGCGCGGCCCGCCAGCTCGGCGCGCGTGCGGCCCGCGAGCCGCAGCAGGCGTCCAGGTCGCGGCAGTAGTTATAGTTACCATGGAGGCGGAGAGCAGACACACGCTGAGGCAGCACTCGAGCGTGGCGCGGCCCGCCAGCTCGGCGCGCGTGCGGCCCGCGAGCCGCAGCAGGCGTCCAGGTCGCGGCAGTAGTTATAGTTACCATGGAGGCGGAGAGCAGACACACGCTGAGGCAGCACTCGAGCGTGGCGCGGCCCGCCAGCTCGGCGCGCGTGCGGCCCGCGAGCCGCAGCAGGCGTCCAGGTCGCGGCAGTAGTTATAGTTACCATGGAGGCGGAGAGCAGACACACGCTGAGGCAGCACTCGAGCGTGGCGCGGCCCGCCAGCTCGGCGCGCGTGCGGCCCGCGAGCCGCAGCAGGCGTCCAGGTCGCGGCAGTAGTTATAGTTACCATGGAGGCGGAGAGCAGACACACGCTGAGGCAGCACTCGAGCGTGGCGCGGCCCGCCAGCTCGGCGCGCGTGCGGCCCGCGAGCCGCAGCAGGCGTCCAGGTCGCGGCAGTAGTTATAGTTACCATGGAGGCGGAGAGCAGACACACGCTGAGGCAGCACTCGAGCGTGGCGCGGCCCGCCAGCTCGGCGCGCGTGCGGCCCGCGAGCCGCAGCAGGCGTCCAGGTCGCGGCAGTAGTTATAGTTACCATGGAGGCGGAGAGCAGACACACGCTGAGGCAGCACTCGAGCGTGGCGCGGCCCGCCAGCTCGGCGCGCGTGCGGCCCGCGAGCCGCAGCAGGCGTCCAGGTCGCGGCAGTAGTTATAGTTACCATGGAGGCGGAGAGCAGACACACGCTGAGGCAGCACTCGAGCGTGGCGCGGCCCGCCAGCTCGGCGCGCGTGCGGCCCGCGAGCCGCAGCAGGCGTCCAGGTCGCGGCAGTAGTTATAGTTACCATGGAGGCGGAGAGCAGACACACGCTGAGGCAGCACTCGAGCGTGGCGCGGCCCGCCAGCTCGGCGCGCGTGCGGCCCGCGAGCCGCAGCAGGCGTCCAGGTCGCGGCAGTAGTTATAGTTACCATGGAGGCGGAGAGCAGACACACGCTGAGGCAGCACTCGAGCGTGGCGCGGCCCGCCAGCTCGGCGCGCGTGCGGCCCGCGAGCCGCAGCAGGCGTCCAGGTCGCGGCAGTAGTTATAGTTACCATGGAGGCGGAGAGCAGACACACGCTGAGGCAGCACTCGAGCGTGGCGCGGCCCGCCAGCTCGGCGCGCGTGCGGCCCGCGAGCCGCAGCAGGCGTCCAGGTCGCGGCAGTAGTTATAGTTACCATGGAGGCGGAGAGCAGACACACGCTGAGGCAGCACTCGAGCGTGGCGCGGCCCGCCAGCTCGGCGCGCGTGCGGCCCGCGAGCCGCAGCAGGCGTCCAGGTCGCGGCAGTAGTTATAGTTACCATGGAGGCGGAGAGCAGACACACGCTGAGGCAGCACTCGAGCGTGGCGCGGCCCGCCAGCTCGGCGCGCGTGCGGCCCGCGAGCCGCAGCAGGCGTCCAGGTCGCGGCAGTAGTTATAGTTACCATGGAGGCGGAGAGCAGACACACGCTGAGGCAGCACTCGAGCGTGGCGCGGCCCGCCAGCTCGGCGCGCGTGCGGCCCGCGAGCCGCAGCAGGCGTCCAGGTCGCGGCAGTAGTTATAGTTACCATGGAGGCGGAGAGCAGACACACGCTGAGGCAGCACTCGAGCGTGGCGCGGCCCGCCAGCTCGGCGCGCGTGCGGCCCGCGAGCCGCAGCAGGCGTCCAGGTCGCGGCAGTAGTTATAGTTACCATGGAGGCGGAGAGCAGACACACGCTGAGGCAGCACTCGAGCGTGGCGCGGCCCGCCAGCTCGGCGCGCGTGCGGCCCGCGAGCCGCAGCAGGCGTCCAGGTCGCGGCAGTAGTTATAGTTACCATGGAGGCGGAGAGCAGACACACGCTGAGGCAGCACTCGAGCGTGGCGCGGCCCGCCAGCTCGGCGCGCGTGCGGCCCGCGAGCCGCAGCAGGCGTCCAGGTCGCGGCAGTAGTTATAGTTACCATGGAGGCGGAGAGCAGACACACGCTGAGGCAGCACTCGAGCGTGGCGCGGCCCGCCAGCTCGGCGCGCGTGCGGCCCGCGAGCCGCAGCAGGCGTCCAGGTCGCGGCAGTAGTTATAGTTACCATGGAGGCGGAGAGCAGACACACGCTGAGGCAGCACTCGAGCGTGGCGCGGCCCGCCAGCTCGGCGCGCGTGCGGCCCGCGAGCCGCAGCAGGCGTCCAGGTCGCGGCAGTAGTTATAGTTACCATGGAGGCGGAGAGCAGACACACGCTGAGGCAGCACTCGAGCGTGGCGCGGCCCGCCAGCTCGGCGCGCGTGCGGCCCGCGAGCCGCAGCAGGCGTCCAGGTCGCGGCAGTAGTTATAGTTACCATGGAGGCGGAGAGCAGACACACGCTGAGGCAGCACTCGAGCGTGGCGCGGCCCGCCAGCTCGGCGCGCGTGCGGCCCGCGAGCCGCAGCAGGCGTCCAGGTCGCGGCAGTAGTTATAGTTACCATGGAGGCGGAGAGCAGACACACGCTGAGGCAGCACTCGAGCGTGGCGCGGCCCGCCAGCTCGGCGCGCGTGCGGCCCGCGAGCCGCAGCAGGCGTCCAGGTCGCGGCAGTAGTTATAGTTACCATGGAGGCGGAGAGCAGACACACGCTGAGGCAGCACTCGAGCGTGGCGCGGCCCGCCAGCTCGGCGCGCGTGCGGCCCGCGAGCCGCAGCAGGCGTCCAGGTCGCGGCAGTAGTTATAGTTACCATGGAGGCGGAGAGCAGACACACGCTGAGGCAGCACTCGAGCGTGGCGCGGCCCGCCAGCTCGGCGCGCGTGCGGCCCGCGAGCCGCAGCAGGCGTCCAGGTCGCGGCAGTAGTTATAGTTACCATGGAGGCGGAGAGCAGACACACGCTGAGGCAGCACTCGAGCGTGGCGCGGCCCGCCAGCTCGGCGCGCGTGCGGCCCGCGAGCCGCAGCAGGCGTCCAGGTCGCGGCAGTAGTTATAGTTACCATGGAGGCGGAGAGCAGACACACGCTGAGGCAGCACTCGAGCGTGGCGCGGCCCGCCAGCTCGGCGCGCGTGCGGCCCGCGAGCCGCAGCAGGCGTCCAGGTCGCGGCAGTAGTTATAGTTACCATGGAGGCGGAGAGCAGACACACGCTGAGGCAGCACTCGAGCGTGGCGCGGCCCGCCAGCTCGGCGCGCGTGCGGCCCGCGAGCCGCAGCAGGCGTCCAGGTCGCGGCAGTAGTTATAGTTACCATGGAGGCGGAGAGCAGACACACGCTGAGGCAGCACTCGAGCGTGGCGCGGCCCGCCAGCTCGGCGCGCGTGCGGCCCGCGAGCCGCAGCAGGCGTCCAGGTCGCGGCAGTAGTTATAGTTACCATGGAGGCGGAGAGCAGACACACGCTGAGGCAGCACTCGAGCGTGGCGCGGCCCGCCAGCTCGGCGCGCGTGCGGCCCGCGAGCCGCAGCAGGCGTCCAGGTCGCGGCAGTAGTTATAGTTACCATGGAGGCGGAGAGCAGACACACGCTGAGGCAGCACTCGAGCGTGGCGCGGCCCGCCAGCTCGGCGCGCGTGCGGCCCGCGAGCCGCAGCAGGCGTCCAGGTCGCGGCAGTAGTTATAGTTACCATGGAGGCGGAGAGCAGACACACGCTGAGGCAGCACTCGAGCGTGGCGCGGCCCGCCAGCTCGGCGCGCGTGCGGCCCGCGAGCCGCAGCAGGCGTCCAGGTCGCGGCAGTAGTTATAGTTACCATGGAGGCGGAGAGCAGACACACGCTGAGGCAGCACTCGAGCGTGGCGCGGCCCGCCAGCTCGGCGCGCGTGCGGCCCGCGAGCCGCAGCAGGCGCCGCGCGATGGTGAGCGCGGCGTCGCGCGCGTCCAGGTCGCCGGAGCCGGCGAAGCGGATGCCCATCGCGAAGCACGCGCCGGCTATTATGTTGCAGTAGGCTTGGCTGGGGACGAACGACATATTGTAGTCCATTTCACGTAGGAAGGATGAATTCGGTGACAGCAGGATAGAATAATTCAAACGTCAATAAGCGAAAAAGGGACAACTGCTTAGGTCTCCTTTGCGTTTCTTATACAAATTCATATACCACCCCAAACAGTGATGCAACAGCTCACGTTAGGCAGAGAGCAAAGTAGAGTGTCATAAGTGTGTCTTTATTAGCGCCCTCACGCAGGAGCTACATAATGTGGATTAATTTCCTTGTTCTACAAGAGAGTGTTGTGTGTTGCCGAAAGGAAAGGTTTTTTATCCGCAAGAACTCCGAGATACCTAACGTAAGTAGCGCAACTTACGTTAGTATCTCGGAGTTCAATCTCAGGACACAAAACAAATGGAACAATTGGAGTAATTATTCAGTGAACAACTTGACAGTGAACAACAGATTGTCTAACTAGGTGATGCGTGCGGGCCCTCCGCAGCAAGCAAAGAGGTTTCTTGCTGTGTCGTCTGCGTAGTATAGGATTATCTTGTCTGTCATCTACGATTGATTTTGATTCTTGTTATAACTATCCTGCTTTATTCTGCTGTCACCTAGCTCATCCTCCGTGAATTGGATTATTGTTACGACCTCAAAGCCTTTAAAATTTAGTCTTTGGTTTTCCACCTCCAGCGTCTGCCAGCGATCGTTCGCAAGTCCATCTTGCTGGTGAGTTTCCTACATTACGTTCTAGGACCAGATGATAAGGGAAGGACAACTTTCGCAGTTTCGAAGAAAATTAAAAACCGAGTTGGAAAGTAAATGTTACTACACAATAGATGATTTTATGATGATGATGGTTAACTGACATGACGTATAATTATAACATTTTTTTACTTGTTTATACATTGCACACGGAATGAATACATTGTTTCTTATTAATAACTCATATGATCTATATTCACATGCACACATACAATCGTATTTCAAGGAATACTTGATACTGAATACATACCTAATATCTTAGGTGACTTACTTCATAGCCTCGTAGTCAATGTTTTCCTCGGTCGGCTTCACGAAGCAGTACGGCCTGATTGTATCCGGGACTTGGTTCTCAATCCATTCGTCGCTCGCCTCGATTTCATCCCACAAGATCAGACCTGTAACAATCACATGAATATTTGATGTATTTTACTATTTACGTTTAGTTTTTGTTTTACGTACAGTGACCTAAATTAAATTCATTCATTGTTTCAGATAACATGATTCATAGATAAGAAATTTAATGTCACACAACTAGTCATACAATTTTTAGAAAATAAAGAGACATACACACAGAATAAGCTAAACAGAAAGGTACATACACACAGAATTAATTTAAATAATAAAGGACATAGTCATTGGCCATACAAATTTTCCCCAGAACCAGTGGATACGTGGTTATGCTTACTAGATTCCAAAAAATAAACTTAATCGGTGTATAATAATAATAATAATGCTGGACAATTCACACAGCATCACCTAGCCCCAAGCTAAGCAGAGCTTGTGTTATGGGTACTAGATGACTGATATACTTAATACAATATACTACATAGATAGATATTTTTTATTATATATAGAAAACATCCAGAACACCCTGAACAAATATCTGCAGGTCATACAGACATTTGTTCCGAGGCGGGATTCGAACCCGCAACCTCTTGCGTAGCAGGCGGACCTTCGCCCGCTGCGCCACAGAGGTCGTCTATATACGTATAACTAATTAAAATCACGGACACTTATTTCAAGTTACTAAAAATGCAAAATGATTTCGGAATTTGAGGTTATGATTTTTGAATTCTCTAGTGCGAGTGCGATAGATAAGTAGGCGTGGTATGGTAGTGATGGTAGGCACAGGCACGAAATAATAGGTACCTATTACAAGCAGGTACCTACAGTAGGTACAGGTACAGTTTTAGTATACATAATATGTAATCCTCACTTTAATTGAATATACCTGAGTAATACAGCACTTATTATAATATGACTGCTGTATTACTCAGGTACCTATACCTACCTAGATTTACAGATGGGAGTAGATACCTACCTAAAATCGAAACTATGCTTATACGTAGCTATTATTCGCCCCGGGCATTATACCTGTGATTATACCCAAGACAGAAAAATCAAGGGGCAGTTATCTACTTCTCTACGAAGTAGGTACCTATCTCGTGCATGTAACAATTAAATACCCTATTAAAAGTTGTAGGTAGGTAGGTACATAGGTAACTTATTAAACTGTAGGGCTGTAGGTAGGTAGTGGTGCTTAAATAAATAAAAATAGTTGTATATTAATATTATATTTTTTATTTGGTTCTTAGGTAGGTAGGTAGAAGGTACCTGGGTACATATTTATCCAGGATCATCATTCATCAGCTATATCTTCAAGAAGAATTGAAAATTCAAGAAATTAAAAATGGAATTGCTTGCAACATGGCACTGTTACAAGATGGAAATATGCATTGAGCATGCGAGTCAGGTGATCTTGTATATGGCAAGGTTATCCTTTCAGCTTCTTGTGGTGGAGTTGGAGCAAGGGCTGCTGCATATACCCGTGCAGCAGCTGCTTCAGCTCTTTGAAAGCATCTATTGCAAATTACATCCGATGGTTGTATCTAGAAAAAAATATATGGATTTAATCTAAAAAGAATTTAATCCAAATCTTTGTCATGTCAATAAACAGTATTATTTAAATTGTTGCAATAATAAGATGTTCTTGATTACCTCTCGTGGCTGAATCCAGTTCTGCACAACATTGAGTATATGCCGGTTCTGCTCTGCTTGTACAATGTGATGTCTTACAGTGCCCACGGAGTGGCCACACTCTACACATATGTTGATATGACCTACAGACTCTGCAGTGTTTTCAGAGCCTGTGGTAATAATATTCACAAATATTGTGTGGCATGCATCACAAAGGAAATCAGTTGCGGTGACCTGAAAATAGTTAATATTCAGTGAATTTTTATAGGATACCTAGTATGTTATGTTACAATTCCTTAATACATTACTATCAAGCCAAATGGTAGACTTATGTGTAATTTGACATTGTTCTAGATTTATACATCTAGTTATGGCTAAGAATGTGTCCATTGGCACTTTTCTATAGGTGATTATAGTCACATTTTACATATTTACAATAAAACAAAAAAAAATCATAATTTAATTTTATAAATAAGAGAAACACACCTCTCTTGGTGCAACACACTGTTGAACTTGTAAAAGAACAGCATTATTATTCAAAATATGATGTCTTATTCTTGTTATATTAATATTGCAGTTAGCGCATTTTAATTGATTGCTGTTCCCTCGAGAACCTGAAGGAGCTGTATAATTCCTCGCAGCACAATCAGCTCTTTGCCAGCAAGGATGGCTGGCAGATGTAGTGTGATGCACGAGGCTGAAAATAGTAGTTAATTAAAATAAACTGATACAAAGATAATGATTATTGATTTAATATGAATAATTTGTTTCATTTTGATGTGTGTGAGTGTGCATGTCAGCACCTTTATTATGTTTAATACACCTACCTCAATGGGCAGTAGTCTTTCCAAAATTACATTTTTAATATTCACATTGTGTAGTGTCTGTTCTTAGGGCAATGATTTGATGAGATCTAGTATGAGGGGCAATTATGTTTTCACACAAAGCACAGTTTTGGCCCATGTGAGAAACACCAGAAGTACTTGCTTCATTCCAACAAACTCTGCAAATAAAATCGTCTGCTTGAACCTGAAAAATGTTATCAATTGTACTAGGTACCTACATAAGAGGCAGACATAAGGAGGGTCCAACATTATTACAAAATTACATTTTTTGGCAATACAAATAAAAAATTTATTGTTGAATTTACTTATAATCGCAGTTCTGTTTTTTTCCAATAGCTACTCAAAATCGCTTACCAGACGAGGGGCAACCCATTGCTGTACACGACATATCATTTCTTCATCTGACAACACCATTGAAGCAGATGGCGAACACCACAGATGGCGAACACCGCAGTTGATGCAGAAAACAGGATAACTACTTCCTGATTCCATACTGTAGGTGCTATATCGTAATCCGTAAATGAATGCCAAATCGTCGTTCTTAGTAGACTCGAGTCCGATGTTCGTAGCCAAATCTCAAATGCGCAATCGATCAGTGTCCGTTGGTAAAGCCTAGTCAATATTGTAGTGCAGATAATCAAGTCCGTTGTAAAGCAAAATCAATCAAATATTCTCACACAAATCACAAGGTCACAACCACAGGTCACAACCACAACACGAAAAAAACAAAAACAAACAACAGAAATTGCCTGCAACAGGCAACTGCAAAGCCGAATTAGTGTTGCCACACCAGATCAAACAAAATACAGGAAATATGAGTAAAAATCAATAAAGATACTACTATGAAGTTCGTATCTACTTCAGAATCAAAGATTGTTAACCCTTAAACTCAACAATATTGTCCCTTAATATAAGTACTAAACTTTAATCGTTTTTAAACAAAATCATATTATTTAATATAATATTAATAATTTCAGCAGATAAGGAGAATCTTCGACAAATCTGGCAATCTCATGGAATATATAGGTAGTGACGTAACGATAGGTACTCTAGGCTCGCTCATGTAACATACATTTATTTATTATAATTTTCAAGATTCAGAAGTGTCCGTTCCATTGTAGTAATTAATCGGTAAATGAAAAAATATAATATCAATTATGAACAAACTTTTACACGTGCTGGTTCGGGGGCAACTTTGACTGATGTCCTTTGTTTGGCACAAGGTTTGATGAGGCTTGACATCCAGTGTCTTTGAAGACTGCTGCATGGTCTGTCAGCCAGAGCCCTCATCAGACAGTTGGTGCTGCCCAGAATCCTGCGTTTTATTGACGATATCTTATTGCGAATTACAGCGTAAAAGTCACTAACATGTGCATCCGCAAACATGCTAGACGCACTACAGTATCTGGGCAGCCGCACCATTGCTCTAAACTAGTTATTGTAAAGGACGCGTAGTGCACTGACGCCTTGGTATAAGTAACACATAGGCCGCTGCTGTAAAACGATTGACAGTAGGATTTAAATAGAGAGAGTTTAACATCTACTGAACAATGAGCGAATCTGCGGATCAGCATACGGGTACATAAACTTCTTACGAACGGGAATATGTAGGAATATATTTTTGCATGTCGTTTATCTATGCATACTATCTATTGTAAAAAGAAACAATATGGTTTTCAATTACAGGCAATTATCAACATTAATTGATTGTTGGCTATTCATGATTTGATATTGAGTAATACGAAATTTTCACGTGTTTTGTTACGAATCAAGCACATAATTTATTAAATAATAATCGACCTATTATGCTTCAAGTAAAGGCGCAAGTTCAACCTCCTCAAAGAAACCCCGACAATCTACCTGAAGCCATTAATGGTCGCCGGATGTTTGAGGAACAAACCATGAGGAGGAAACCCAAACAGATGGACCGACCAAGTGGGCAAAAAATCTGTATAGGCCCGCAGCTGATCGCAGCCGATAGCTTTCGCACAGTGGGCGAGCTGCGACGATCCTCAGCAGTGAAGGACCGAAGTAGGATAAGTTCTCCGGTATACCAGCTCTAGGGCGAGGGCGGCACGTCCGTACTGACCTCGGGCTATGACCCTCAGCATGAGCAGGTCCGGGCGCACGTAGTCCAGCTGGTAGGGGGTCGCGGGCGGCGCCAGCCAGGCGGCCGGCGCCTTGGCCCCGCTGCGCAGGTACAGCAGGCCGAGGGCGAGCGTGGCACGTCCGTACTGACCTCGGGCTATGACCCTCAGCATGAGCAGGTCCGGGCGCACGTAGTCCAGCTGGTAGGGGGTCGCGGGCGGCGCCAGCCAGGCGGCCGGCGCCTTGGCCCCGCTGCGCAGGTACAGCAGGCCGAGGGCGAGCGTGGCACGTCCGTACTGACCTCGGGCTATGACCCTCAGCATGAGCAGGTCCGGGCGCACGTAGTCCAGCTGGTAGGGGGTCGCGGGCGGCGCCAGCCAGGCGGCCGGCGCCTTGGCCCCGCTGCGCAGGTACAGCAGGCCGAGGGCGAGCGTGGCACGTCCGTACTGACCTCGGGCTATGACCCTCAGCATGAGCAGGTCCGGGCGCACGTAGTCCAGCTGGTAGGGGGTCGCGGGCGGCGCCAGCCAGGCGGCCGGCGCCTTGGCCCCGCTGCGCAGGTACAGCAGGCCGAGGGCGAGCGTGGCACGTCCGTACTGACCTCGGGCTATGACCCTCAGCATGAGCAGGTCCGGGCGCACGTAGTCCAGCTGGTAGGGGGTCGCGGGCGGCGCCAGCCAGGCGGCCGGCGCCTTGGCCCCGCTGCGCAGGTACAGCAGGCCGAGGGCGAGCGTGGCACGTCCGTACTGACCTCGGGCTATGACCCTCAGCATGAGCAGGTCCGGGCGCACGTAGTCCAGCTGGTAGGGGGTCGCGGGCGGCGCCAGCCAGGCGGCCGGCGCCTTGGCCCCGCTGCGCAAGTACAGCAGGCCGAGGGCGAGCGTGGCCCCAGGGGAGGTCACGTCCAGGTTGATGGAGCCGCCTTCCACGCCGGTGCTCTTGTGGCGGTCGCGCTGAGATTCTGCAAGGTAATAAATAGTCTGTTTAGTTTCGATGTGCTGAACGATGTTATCCGACAGTTGAACGATGATGTTAAAGATAAGACGCACAATTGTCATGATACGAGTAATAGTTATGCGGCAGCGGCAAAAGCAGGGTAAAATGCAACGGGAATTAATGCAAATGTTTCAATAGCCTGATTGTCTGTCGTTCAAGTCTGCGTAGACCGCAAGAGAGAGACAGAGAAAGAGAGAGAGAGATTTTAAATGAATTGAATTGTTTTCATTTCTAAATTGCCTTCGGGTCAGAATAAAAAATAATTGTGACTGACTTTGAACCAATGCGTAGTGAGTATCACTACGCATTGGTCACCGGGCAGTTCGCCGCCCAGCATGTAGGTGCGCAGCGCAGTGACGAGGCGCGGGGACGCGCGGGCGCCGGCGCCGGCCAGCAGCATGCCGAGCGCCAGCCCGGCCGCCAAGGCGTAGTGTTACGTCACCTGGCAGTTCGCCGCCCAGCATGTAGGTGCGCAGCGCGGTGACGAGGCGCGGGGACGCGCGGGCGCCGGCGCCGGCCAGCAGCATGCCGAGCGCCAGCCCGGCCGCCAAGGCGTAGTGTTACGTCACCTGGCAGTTCGCCGCCCAGCATGTAGGTGCGCAGCGCGGTGACGAGGCGCGGGGACGCGCGGGCGCCGGCGCCGGCCAGCAGCATGCCGAGCGCCAGCCCGGCCGCCAAGGCGTAGTGTTACGTCACCTGGCAGTTCGCCGCCCAGCATGTAGGTGCGCAGCGCGGTGACGAGGCGCGGGGACGCGCGGGCGCCGGCGCCGGCCAGCAGCATGCCGAGCGCCAGCCCGGCCGCCAAGGCGTAGTGTTACGTCACCTGGCAGTTCGCCGCCCAGCATGTAGGTGCGCAGCGCGGTGACGAGGCGCGGGGACGCGCGGGCGCCGGCGCCGGCCAGCAGCATGCCGAGCGCCAGCCCGGCCGCCAAGGCGTAGTGTTACGTCACCTGGCAGTTCGCCGCCCAGCATGTAGGTGCGCAGCGCGGTGACGAGGCGCGGGGACGCGCGGGCGCCGGCGCCGGCCAGCAGCATGCCGAGCGCCAGCCCGGCCGCCAAGGCGTAGCCCTCGCGCTCCACGCAGCGCTCGGCGCTCCACACGCGGACTCGGCCTGACAACAGATAAACATCATCTATACTTCTACACTAAGATTACTAAAGACGGTATCCTGGACGATTCGAGCAGTGGGCATAACAAGCAAACTTTATAAAGTGAAACAAATAACTCAACTGCAAGATCCAACACACACTTGGCCGATTTAAAGACAAAATAAGACCATTTGAATGCATTGATTACAAATTTATTCGAATTGGTTTTTGAGCGAATCTAACGATACCTTAATTGTAGAAATCTATCTGGCCGTTTATTTTGTATTTACCGTACAATACACTTTACAACCATATACAAAATAAAGTAAAATAAAATGTATAAACTAGATCTTCATTATAAAATAAACATTTGTACGCACAGATATAATATAATAAAAAAAAATATAAATATCGATTTACAATAGAAATAGAATAAACACAGGAAAACATAGAATACGAACTATGAAACTAGCAGCTATGTCTATAAGTAGGTAATTAAGTTTCTTAAAAATATCCTTATGTCTAGATGGGATATTAAATTTGTAAGAAATATACGCGGCAATAATAGTAGATTGTATCATAAGGGAAAAAAATAATATTTTTACGGCGAGAGCGCTTTTTTGAATCCAGAGCGAAGTGAGGGATTGTAGAGTAGAATCCAGAGCGAAGTGAGGGATTGTAGAGTAGAATCCCGAGCGTAGCGAGTTTCTTTAGTAGAATCCTGAACGTAGCGACGGATTCAAAGTACGTCGCCCGAGCCAAAAATATATTTTGCGCCCGAGTGATACACTCTACTTTTCATCACCCTCTATGATAAAATAAAAGGCGCCCCATATTTTATTGTAATATTATTATTTAATAAAACATAGAGTAACAACTAAATTGAAATTCAATAGTATCTAATAATAAAACAACTAAAAACTTATTTCACTCTCACTTGAAGAACTCATTCAAAACAAAACCATGAATTTCTAACAATCCGTAAAAATTTACGAAAACGCGGGCTGTAGTTCGCGCGTTTTTAATTTGATTACTTTGTTTTTTATTCAGCCGGCTGCGCGACAATGGGCCGTCGTACCAGCCAGTCTTTATTCAAACAATATTTGCGTTCGATTTCTTTGGCGCTCAAAACTAAGATGTTCCAAATTCAAAAAGTGCGCGGCAAAGATAATTGCGGCGCACTAATTTAAATAGTGCGCGGCAAACATAATTGCGGCGCACTTATAAGGAGGATTAAAAACTCATTACTGCCCGCTAAAAGTTTCATATAGAAAACACTACCTTTGGGTGCACTTAAAGGCGAACTAAGTCGTGCTTTTCGAATAGATGGGATGAAAAAAAATTTATAAACACAAGATACGCGCGAAAAACGCCCTTCCTTGGCAGTCGGGTAAAAATGATAAGACGTATTCGAGAAGTGGTGCTATTTATATATTATGCATATTTTTACGCCAATGTTGTATATGAGACAATATCTTTTTGTTTGCAAGCATGACTTAGTGTTTCTATGTTGCTTTTCTAATCTCATATGTAGACCTTGACCTATTTTGTGAAAAAACGCCTGGGCGTAGTGATAATGCTCTGAGCCTTGGTAGCCCTGGCTTCGCCCGCCGCGCCAGAGAGGTCGTCTAAATACCGGGTGCGGCGATTAAACTGTCCATATTTTTATTTTTTAAATTTTTATTTCGTTAATTTTCAATATTTATTTATACACTTTTGCCATGTGAAAATAGAAAGTTCAAAGTTTTATTATCAGTTATTCCGAAGGAATAAAACCGCCTTTAGCCTTTACAACAAGCTGAAGTCTCTTTCTGAAAGAAGCGCAGGCTGCTCGAATGACATCGTCACCAATTCCATTCTCGCGTAAGAGTAACTTTGAGCGCTTCTAGCGAAGTGTGTTTTTTAGCACAGGCCCTGGCCTGTAAAACACCCCAAATACAAAAGTCCAACACATTCAAGTCGGGCGATGACGACGGCCACATACCTCGTTCGATCAGCACTGGAACGTTTGCTTTCAACCAATTTTGCGGTCCAATTGCTCTGTGCGATGGTGCCGAGTCTTGCTGGAAAGTCCAACGCTTAGAATCGAATGTGTTGCGTGCCCACGGTATCAGCCCTGGTCGCAAGACTTTATCTCGATAAATTTGTTCTATTCTCTTGACGAATTTTTTAGTGAGTAATAACGATTTATAATTTTATTTAAAACTGACATTTGAATTTATTGTTATTATTGTATTGTTATTTTCAATGTACCTTTCATTATTTAATTTATGACGTGATCGTAATTGATACGCATTAAGGACCTATAATTGTGACAAATTATCAATAAAATCTTTATATCTTTATATCTTTGTTGATTTATTTTGACTTGGTTGCGACCCATTGGAAGAAAAACGAGCGGAGAACGGCCTTTTTCAGACACCGCCGCCCAGACCATGATTTGGTCGGCTCCTTGGCGTCGAGTGACTTGCAATTCGTCTGAATGGTCGCTGACACGTCCCTTCAACCAAACACGGTCATTTTGTTTGTTTAAAAACTGTTTAACGTAAAAAGTTTTCTCATCTGAAAACACCAAGTTCACCAAGAGCAAGCGAATCAGCTCTTTCGATCGATCCAACCGTTTACTACGCTGTAAAGCAGTGAGTTTCTGAGAAAGGTATTTTTTTAATGGTTTGACTTTAAGCTTTTCCTTTAATATGCGACGAATGCTGCGATCGCTCACCTTGAGATCCCTCGCGAGCTGGTTTGCTGGTTTTTGGATTTCTGTCTAATCGATGACGCACCTTTTCGACAACTGCTGGCGCCGTTGCAGTACAGCGTCGCCCGCCACCGTAGCGTTTCTTAACGCTACCAGTCTCATTATAACGTTGAATAGAGCGATGTACGAATTTCTCGTTCAGGCAGCGCTCGACGTATTTCAATATTCGATTTTCCCTCCAAATGAAGAGCAATAACTGAATTTCGTTTTAAATCCATTGTTCTAAATTCGAATGTGTTTCTCTCACAACAAAATTACTTCAAATGATGTTATAGAATATGTAAAAGACCAACATTTGAAATTTTGGCGGCGTTCGATTCAATGGTTCGAATTTTAAAACAGTTAGATAGAGACGGACAGTTCAATCGCCGCACCCGGTACATTCAGTAGTCAACAGCTTCGTACTTACCGATTTCATGCAGAAGCGCCTGCGCGTAGTGATGGTGCTCCGAGCCCTGGTAGAGCAGGCCGACGCCCAGCAGCGCGGCCACCAGGATGTTCTGCTGGATGTCCAGCTCGATGGACGTCGGCGGCAGCAGCGGCTCCAGGTGGATCGACATCAGCTTCGTGGCTTGCACGTCCATTGTACCTGGGAATTCAGTCATTTATTTCTTGTATACAAAACAGAAATCAAACAAAAACATCACGTAATATAAAAAAATGAGTTTGGACGGAAGCCCGCGGGCCGCTCACCGCGGTAGCTGGCCGCCAGCCCCAGCAGCAGGCCCACGCTGAGCATCTCGTTGCACTTGACGAGGTACTCGTACATGTTCATGAAGGGCATGTCCTTGAGGTGGCCGTTGAGGCCGAGCGCCAGCAGGAAGCCCGCGTGCTCCGGCGACATCTCCGTGGCGCCCTGGGGACAGTTAACGGTAACTTATATAACCAACCACAAAACTAATTGTAAAAGTAACCCGAGCCCGAGCTCGCCGCCCGCCGGCCCCACGGCGGCGCGGCCCGGCCCGCCGCGGCCCCACACGCACACGCGCGGCACGCTGTATCATACCTTGGGTTTGTTATAAATCAGCCACGTAGAGTCCAGCGTGGAGCCCGTGGTGGGCAGCAGCGCCAGGCCGGCCGCGGCGCCCGAGTGGAAGGCCGGCCAGGCGAGCGCCGCGGGCCCGAGCTCGCCGCCCGCCGGCCCCACGGCGGCGCGGCCCGGCCCGCCGCGGCCCCACACGCACACGCGCGGCACGCTGTATCATACCTTGGGTTTGTTATAAATCAGCCACGTAGAGTCCAGCGTGGAGCCCGTGGTGGGCAGCAGCGCCAGGCCGGCCGCGGCGCCCGAGTGGAAGGCCGGCCAGGCGAGCGCCGCGGGCCCGAGCTCGCCGCCCGCCGGCCCCACGGCGGCGCGGCCCGGCCCGCCGCGGCCCCACACGCACACGCGCGGCACGCTGTATCATACCTTGGGTTTGTTATAAATCAGCCACGTAGAGTCCAGCGTGGAGCCCGTGGTGGGCAGCAGCGCCAGGCCGGCCGCGGCGCCCGAGTGGAAGGCCGGCCAGGCGAGCGCCGCGGGCCCGAGCTCGCCGCCCGCCGGCCCCACGGCGGCGCGGCCCGGCCCGCCGCGGCCCCACACGCACACGCGCGGCACGCTGTATCATACCTTGGGTTTGTTATAAATCAGCCACGTAGAGTCCAGCGTGGAGCCCGTGGTGGGCAGCAGCGCCAGGCCGGCCGCGGCGCCCGAGTGGAAGGCCGGCCAGGCGAGCGCCGCGGGCCCGAGCTCGCCGCCCGCCGGCCCCACGGCGGCGCGGCCCGGCCCGCCGCGGCCCCACACGCACACGCGCGGCACGCTGTATCATACCTTGGGTTTGTTATAAATCAGCCACGTAGAGTCCAGCGTGGAGCCCGTGGTGGGCAGCAGCGCCAGGCCGGCCGCGGCGCCCGAGTGGAAGGCCGGCCAGGCGAGCGCCGCGGGCCCGAGCTCGCCGCCCGCCGGCCCCACGGCGGCGCGGCCCGGCCCGCCGCGGCCCCACACGCACACGCGCGGCACGCTGTATCATACCTTGGGTTTGTTATAAATCAGCCACGTAGAGTCCAGCGTGGAGCCCGTGGTGGGCAGCAGCGCCAGGCCGGCCGCGGCGCCCGAGTGGAAGGCCGGCCAGGCGAGCGCCGCGGGCCCGAGCTCGCCGCCCGCCGGCCCCACGGCGGCGCGGCCCGGCCCGCCGCGGCCCCACACGCACACGCGCGGCACGCTGTATCATACCTTGGGTTTGTTATAAATCAGCCACGTAGAGTCCAGCGTGGAGCCCGTGGTGGGCAGCAGCGCCAGGCCGGCCGCGGCGCCCGAGTGGAAGGCCGGCCAGGCGAGCGCCGCGGGCCCGAGCTCGCCGCCCGCCGGCCCCACGGCGGCGCGGCCCGGCCCGCCGCGGCCCCACACGCACACGCGCGGCACGCTGTATCATACCTTGGGTTTGTTATAAATCAGCCACGTAGAGTCCAGCGTGGAGCCCGTGGTGGGCAGCAGCGCCAGGCCGGCCGCGGCGCCCGAGTGGAAGGCCGGCCAGGCGAGCGCCGCGGGCCCGAGCTCGCCGCCCGCCGGCCCCACGGCGGCGCGGCCCGGCCCGCCGCGGCCCCACACGCACACGCGCGGCACGCTGTATCATACCTTGGGTTTGTTATAAATCAGCCACGTAGAGTCCAGCGTGGAGCCCGTGGTGGGCAGCAGCGCCAGGCCGGCCGCGGCGCCCGAGTGGAAGGCCGGCCAGGCGAGCGCCGCGGGCCCGAGCTCGCCGCCCGCCGGCCCCACGGCGGCGCGGCCCGGCCCGCCGCGGCCCCACACGCACACGCGCGGCACGCTGTATCATACCTTGGGTTTGTTATAAATCAGCCACGTAGAGTCCAGCGTGGAGCCCGTGGTGGGCAGCAGCGCCAGGCCGGCCGCGGCGCCCGAGTGGAAGGCCGGCCAGGCGAGCGCCGCGGGCCCGAGCTCGCCGCCCGCCGGCCCCACGGCGGCGCGGCCCGGCCCGCCGCGGCCCCACACGCACACGCGCGGCACGCTGTATCATACCTTGGGTTTGTTATAAATCAGCCACGTAGAGTCCAGCGTGGAGCCCGTGGTGGGCAGCAGCGCCAGGCCGGCCGCGGCGCCCGAGTGGAAGGCCGGCCAGGCGAGCGCCGCGGGCCCGAGCTCGCCGCCCGCCGGCCCCACGGCGGCGCGGCCCGGCCCGCCGCGGCCCCACACGCACACGCGCGGCACGCTGTATCATACCTTGGGTTTGTTATAAATCAGCCACGTAGAGTCCAGCGTGGAGCCCGTGGTGGGCAGCAGCGCCAGGCCGGCCGCGGCGCCCGAGTGGAAGGCCGGCCAGGCGAGCGCCGCGGGCCCGAGCTCGCCGCCCGCCGGCCCCACGGCGGCGCGGCCCGGCCCGCCGCGGCCCCACACGCACACGCGCGGCACGCTGTATCATACCTTGGGTTTGTTATAAATCAGCCACGTAGAGTCCAGCGTGGAGCCCGTGGTGGGCAGCAGCGCCAGGCCGGCCGCGGCGCCCGAGTGGAAGGCCGGCCAGGCGAGCGCCGCGGGCCCGAGCTCGCCGCCCGCCGGCCCCACGGCGGCGCGGCCCGGCCCGCCGCGGCCCCACACGCACACGCGCGGCACGCTGTATCATACCTTGGGTTTGTTATAAATCAGCCACGTAGAGTCCAGCGTGGAGCCCGTGGTGGGCAGCAGCGCCAGGCCGGCCGCGGCGCCCGAGTGGAAGGCCGGCCAGGCGAGCGCCGCGGGCCCGAGCTCGCCGCCCGCCGGCCCCACGGCGGCGCGGCCCGGCCCGCCGCGGCCCCACACGCACACGCGCGGCACGCTGTATCATACCTTGGGTTTGTTATAAATCAGCCACGTAGAGTCCAGCGTGGAGCCCGTGGTGGGCAGCAGCGCCAGGCCGGCCGCGGCGCCCGAGTGGAAGGCCGGCCAGGCGAGCGCCGCGGGCCCGAGCTCGCCGCCCGCCGGCCCCACGGCGGCGCGGCCCGGCCCGCCGCGGCCCCACACGCACACGCGCGGCACGCTGTATCATACCTTGGGTTTGTTATAAATCAGCCACGTAGAGTCCAGCGTGGAGCCCGTGGTGGGCAGCAGCGCCAGGCCGGCCGCGGCGCCCGAGTGGAAGGCCGGCCAGGCGAGCGCCGCGGGCCCGAGCTCGCCGCCCGCCGGCCCCACGGCGGCGCGGCCCGGCCCGCCGCGGCCCCACACGCACACGCGCGGCACGCTAGCCGTCTCCGTCGGCGAGCTGGCTTGCGTGCGGAGGGTTAACATGCCTCTGGAATAAAAAAAAACACGATTTAGAACCTACACAGGTATTTATTGTTATGTTAAACGGGTTTTCTACTCATATTGAAATGGGATAATAGATTGTCTTAGCACAGGATTTAATAAAAATGGGACTTGGACTTATATTCCGGGCCGGCGGACTTAGTTATATCAGATTTGGATCAAGTTTAAATACTTCCTCCGGATTAATTTCAATGGTAGAAATGTCGTATTCTCCCATCGCCGCATAGTCTACAGAGTCGGGGTGAGAGTGAGAGGGAGTAAATGAGTGAAAATCTGATGAGAGAAAAGTAGAATATTTCGAAAATGCTTCACAGATTGATACCCCCGTAGTAGCTTGCGTATCTAAGTATTTAAAGCATGCAGGTATTCCGTTCCAATTAGACCGACTCTTTAAGTAGGACCAAAAATGTCATCGTAAAAAAAAATTCCGAAAGAGTCAAGCCGGGGGACGGGACTACGTGGCAAAAATTTGAGCTACGCGTCCACTCGATTCCTTAAAGGTTACAATCACCAAACAACAGATATTTGTCGTTTAGATTTGATGTAATAATATCATTTAACGTAGAAAGGTAGTTTTCAAGTTGCTGCGAGAATTCGCATTAAGTTAAATTACATAAATATAAGGCGCACAAAAGAACATATAGCAAAGCTTTTTTATTTTTTCGGAGCGATACGGTCACCCACAAAACCTCAGCAGATGAACAGTACAATGGTTGTGGCTTCACTTGCAAGTCTTTTCGAACAGCGATCAGAACTCCGCCGCCCTTGGTAAGAGGGTAGAATGTTCACAGATAGCATTATGGCCTTTTTACATCTATTGTAGATGATTTATACAGCGTCAGCTGCTAGTATTCATGCTGTACGGGACGCTGTAGTCAGCTATTATAGACAGAGTAAAGAACAGGTCGATACGTCTAAAGCTAACTAAGCCGCGGGTTTCCTTGACCACTAACATGCGCATATAACTTACGCCGCTTTGCATGCGTTGTACCCAGATAAAAAGTAGCCTATGTGTTAATCCTGGTTAAGATCTATACGTGTGCAAAATTTCAGCTCAATCCGTAGCCTAGTTTTTGCGTGAAGATGTAACAAACCTCCATACGAACAAACTTTCGGCTTTTCATTGTTATGTTAAACGGGTTTTCTACTCACGTTAATTATTCGTTCAAAATAGGTATCCAACGTGTTCAGTTCCTCCCAGGGGAACTTTCGTCAGGGAATGAAGCTTTTTTACGCGGTACCGTCTCCTTCGCTCTCACGCGCTCGCGTTGCACTGACACTGTGACATACCTATTTTCAACGAATAATTAATGTGAGTAGAAAACCCGTTTAACATAACAATGAAAAGCCGAAAGTTTGTTTGTATAGAGGTTTGTTACATCTTCACGCAAAAACTAGGCTACGGATTGAGCTGAAATTTTGCACACGTATAGATCTTAACCAGGATTAACACATAGGCTACTTTTTATAGTGTAGCTCACGAGTCATTTGAAAGTGAATCTTTCGGCTTTATAATATTAGTGAGATCCAAGGAGAACGTACTCACCTGGCAACAGGCAGCGCCATGGTCCTGGTGCTCAGGGCGTACAGGTACTTCTCCTGCTCCTCTATGAAGTCGTGGTCGGACACCTCGGGCCGCTGGGTGAGGTTTATCGTCACCGGCTGAGACGACTGGAGGATGTTGAATACTTCCGTCATCCTGTCGAAAGTAGGTTTATAGTAAGTTTAGGTATAGAGTAAGTGCCGTGCGGCGCCGGCAGTAGAATGTTACCCTTCCGCCCATGCCCGTGGATGCAGTAAGAGCCTGCTAACGGACACCTCCGGAAGATGGGCAGCTGCGTCCTTCCGTGTATCAACATCTTGTACTGCGCTCGCAAACCCGCCTGCCAAGCGTGGTGAGTATGGCAACTACCCCTCATGGAGATCCATGAGGGAGGCTTGTGTTCAGTAGTGGACATTGTATGGCTGAAATGATGTTGATGGGGTAAGGTTGAATAGGTATTTTAAAACGATTTAGGCGTATAAGGCGTCTTCCTTCCTCCTCTGAAATCTAAACTAAAAAATAACATGAATGTAGTTTTAACGATGAACTTTCTAAGAAAACTTTAATTTTTAAGCTAGCATTTCTTAGTTTTGGTTTGTCGCTCAAATAAAAGATATGGTTTACCAAACACACCGGAATACTTTGAACCGAAAACTCAATTCAACGTTCTATAAGAGAGGCTTGTTTTACGGCTGAAATGCTGAAACTTACCTATGGTCCATAGGATACAGCAATTTCAACAGCTTAGTGTTGAGATGTTCCATGCCCGTAGCCGACTCGTTCTCTTCGCACTTGTTGGACGGGTCCTCGGGCGGCTCGGAGATCACCGAGTATGCTGTCTCTTTCTCTATCACTTCCAACCCGAGTGCTAGAAAGAGAGGAATATAATAACATTCGCAGCCGTAGGTATGGTCACGTACTAAATAAGGCATTAAGGCTTTCTAAATATAATGCTTAAATTAACTTTTTAATTTTCTGTTTATTTGCGTTGTTTTTATTTGCATTTAATGATATATTGTTATGTTTTGAATACTTGAGTCGTAGTAAAGGAGTCTGTGGCATTAACACCGGCCTTAGCGGAAAACCAGCGCTGCAGCGTGGCGACATGCTGTAGCATTATGCTGAGCTTAGGACCGTTTCACCACCAAGAAATTTAGTAACAGTGCAATTTATAATTTCAGGTAGATATTATTTACATAAGTAATTTTAAGTCAATTAATTTTGGTGGTGGTTTGAATAAAGTTATTTCTTTCTTTCTGTTAGGTTACAGTCCACGCGCGCCGTGGCCAGCGCGAGAGGGGGGCAGGTTGTCTAGTTACCTTCCACTCCGGTGCCGTGGTCGCCCGCCTCCTGGTGCAGGGCCAGCTCTTCGCGCACGGCGCGTGCGAAGGCGTGCGGCGGCGTGCCGGCGCGCGCGCCGCTCGCCCAGCCCGCCACCACGCGCGCCGTGGCCAGCGCGAGGGGGGGGCAGGTTGTCTAGTTACCTTCCACTCCGGTGCCGTGGTCGCCCGCCTCCTGGTGCAGGGCCAGCTCTTCGCGCACGGCGCGTGCGAAGGCGTGCGGCGGCGTGCCGGCGCGCGCGCCGCTCGCCCAGCCCGCCACCACGCGCGCCGTGGCCAGCGCGAGGGGGGGGCAGGTTGTCTAGTTACCTTCCACTCCGGTGCCGTGGTCGCCCGCCTCCTGGTGCAGGGCCAGCTCTTCGCGCACGGCGCGTGCGAAGGCGTGCGGCGGCGTGCCGGCGCGCGCGCCGCTCGCCCAGCCCGCCACCACGCGCGCCGTGGCCAGCGCGAGGGGGGGGCAGGTTGTCTAGTTACCTTCCACTCCGGTGCCGTGGTCGCCCGCCTCCTGGTGCAGGGCCAGCTCTTCGCGCACGGCGCGTGCGAAGGCGTGCGGCGGCGTGCCGGCGCGCGCGCCGCTCGCCCAGCCCGCCACCACGCGCGCCGTGGCCAGCGCGAGGGGGGGGCAGGTTGTCTAGTTACCTTCCACTCCGGTGCCGTGGTCGCCCGCCTCCTGGTGCAGGGCCAGCTCTTCGCGCACGGCGCGTGCGAAGGCGTGCGGCGGCGTGCCGGCGCGCGCGCCGCTCGCCCAGCCCGCCACCACGCGCGCCGTGGCCAGCGCGAGGGGGGGGCAGGTTGTCTAGTTACCTTCCACTCCGGTGCCGTGGTCGCCCGCCTCCTGGTGCAGGGCCAGCTCTTCGCGCACGGCGCGTGCGAAGGCGTGCGGCGGCGTGCCGGCGCGCGCGCCGCTCGCCCAGCCCGCCACCACGCGCGCCGTGGCCAGCGCGAGCCCCGGGGGCAGGTTGTCCAGGTCCCGGGGGGTTATGCCTGCAACAGGTGACAGGTAAGGGACTGGTATAAAGCAACTCTGTGGCGGCCGAGAGCCGAGACAAAATTTATTTTTATACGACTTTATGACGAGACAAGCCAAAAGGCCCACCTATTAAGTTACCTTAACCTATAAAAACTGCAATACCGCGGTGATCACGTTCACGAAGCATGTAACCAACGCTCCCGTCCTCAACGTCCCACATCGTCCACATGACGCTGACGGCCTGGCAGTAGACGGAGCCCGCGGCCTGCGCGCTGTCCCGGCGGCCTCGCGGCGTGCTGCTGGCTACCGCGTCCCGGGACGTTATGTGTTACCTCGGTCGCACATGGCGCTGACGGCCTGGCAGTAGACGGAGCCCGCGGCCTGCGCGCTGTCCCGGCGGCCTCGCGGCGTGCTGCTGGCTACCGCGTCCCGGGACGTTATGTGTTACCTCGGTCGCACATGGCGCTGACGGCCTGGCAGTAGACGGAGCCCGCGGCCTGCGCGCTGTCCCGGCGGCTTCGCGGCGTGCTGCTGGCTACCGCGTCCCGGGACGTTATGTGTTACCTCGGTCGCACATGGCGCTGACGGCCTGGCAGTAGACGGAGCCCGCGGCCTGCGCGCTGTCCCGGCGGCCTCGCGGCGTGCTGCTGGCTACCGCGTCCCGGGACGTTATGTGTTACCTCGGTCGCACATGGCGCTGACGGCCTGGCAGTAGACGGAGCCCGCGGCCTGCGCGCTGTCCCGGCGGCCTCGCGGCGTGCTGCTGGCTACCGCGTCCCGGGACGTTATGTGTTACCTCGGTCGCACATGGCGCTGACGGCCTGGCAGTAGACGGAGCCCGCGGCCTGCGCGCTGTCCCGGCGGCCTCGCGGCGTGCTGCTGGCTACCGCGTCCCGGGACGTTATGATCTGCACGCCTGCCGAGCGCCCGCATCCCGTTATGGATAGGATCTGGGGACGGAAAATACAGATAATAATTATATGCATCGTTATTCTAACTTACTTATAGCAAACGAATAGTCATTTATCTTTGGTGTGAGTTATAGTTTGCGAAGTGCCGGTACGTAAAAGAAGTATGTAAAACGGACCTTGTGCGCGGTGTAATGGAGGGTTCCCGGGTATACAGGGTGATTGGAAGGTGGGTGCAAAGCTGTAAGGTGAAGGTAGTGTAGACCATTTAGAACCATTTAAGCCATAGTTGTCTTAGACGAAGTCTGACTATTTCTTTTTACTAATTTTTTAAGATTTTCGGGGAAAAAACCCGAAATTTTACAGTTATTTGTTAATCATTGCCAGTTTGAAAAGTAAGTGAACTCTTTTTTATTTGATTTAGGTTAAGTTATGTGTAAGCAATCTAAAAAAACATGTTTTTAGGTATCTGAGTCATCATCCATTTTTTTACGGACATTTAAAAGTCACGAAAATTTTCAATGATTTAAGAAAACCATTTTTGACGTTATTTAAAAAAAAAACAGATGGTGCCTTTTTTGTTCAAACCTTTTTAAAAACATGTTTGGATATTACTCTTTCTTTTGAGGTATCATCTAGGCGGATATCTCACAAATTATTGAAATGATGACCTACAAACAGGTTGAGAAAGAAAAAAATATTTTAATTAAAATGCAGGCTGACTAATTAAAACCACATTTCAATTGATATCATTTTAATTGATGTTCAAAATGACTGCCGCGATTCCTAACACATGCACGGGCCCGTCGTCTTACTTCTGTTGTTGTTGTTTTTAACATCATCTCCAGCTTCATCGTTTCAAACGCCGAAATAATTCTTTCTACTAGCTCTTCTTTTGTATTTATTTCTACACTGGTATAAACCAGTTCCTTGGCCCGACCCCACACGAAAAAGTCCAGTGGAGTCAGGTCTGGTGACCGAGCGGGCCAAGGGAAGGGCCCATCTCTACCGATCCAGCTATCAGGGAAGCAGTTGTTAAGATGTTCCCTTACATTTAGTGTCCAATGCGCTGGACAGCCGTCTTGCTGAAAGATGATTTCACGGTCTGTTTCAAATATCGGGGCACCGGATTCCTCTACGAGCATTGGAAGATCATTCTGTAGAAATTCCAAATAATTGGTGCCATTTAAGGTGTCTGGTAAGAAGTGGGGCCCAATCAAAGTTCTGCCAATTACTCCAGCCCACACATTGACAGAGAATTTCCTCTGTACCGACACCTGCTTTTTCCAGTGTGGATTTCTGTCCTTGTTGGCCCATTGATGGAGGTTGTGAAAGTTTGTTATGCCCTCCCTAGAAAATTTGCTTTCATCCGTCCACAAGATTGATTTCAAAAACCACCCATCTTCAATGTCTCTGTTTAGTAGGAAACGGCAGAATTGAATTCTTCTTACGGGATCTTGCTCTTCCAAATCTTGCACACCCGTCCCATGGAACGGATATTTGTCATTTTTATGCATTGTACTCCACACCTTCCATTGCGAAATGTTTAAATTGCGAGCTACTGCTCTAGTGCTGGTATGAGGATCCGCTTCGAACGCTGCCAAAATCTCTTCCTCTACGTTAGGATTGTGTCTGCCTGGGTTGACTCCAGGTTCCACGCGGTGTATACCAACTTCAGCAAGCCGACGAAATGTGTTGTAAAACACTCGGACATTCGGTAATCTGCGATTTGGATAGCGCTCTTCATACATTTGTCGCGCCAAAGATCCATTGCCGTCTGCTCTGCCATACATGAAAACGATATCCGCATATTCCTCATTGGAAAAAGTAGCCATAGTCACTTCACAAATCACAAAACAGCGTAGGAGCGCACTAAATGTCAACTCAATACAATTAAAAACAAGTTAGTCCAAAATCAACACGTGCAGGAGCGCAAAGCTAGGGCTATGGCTACGACTGAACACGGTGAAACAAAAATGTCCATCACTAGGTAACAATATCAATCAACACATGCAGGAGCGGGGCTACAACTGAACACGGAGAATTGAGAATTAACACGAATAAGCAAAATAACATCCAGTCGCAAGAACAGTTGTTACTTGACTAAATAATAATAAACAGTGTGATGTGAAGATGACGAGTCCCTTCCTGAGCCTAAACAAAGAAACACGACTTTGTTGCCTCAGCATCTAAGTCGATTTTACTGCAAAATAAACCAATGAACCTATCCCCATTCTCTCTATTCACTTGCTAGGCGCCCTACCTGGGAAGTCGTTATTGACGTCATACCGCGCGCGGTGGCCTTTGTTTTGTTTAGTAAGATCCCTTAGTTTATTTTTTTTACATGAATAAATTCTTAGAATTAAACTTCGGACGCAAAACGTTTTTTTTTTGTAATAATGTTGCTTTAAATTTTCTCCTTCAATTTGGTTTGTAGGTGTTAAATTTAATAATTTGTGAGATATCCGCCTAGGTGATACCTCAAAAGAAAGAGTAATAACCAAACATGTTTTTAAAAAGGTTTGAACAAAAAAGGTACCGTCTGTTTTTTTTTTAAATAACGTTAAAAATGGTTTTCTTAAATCATTGAAAATTTTCGTGAGTTTTAAATGTCTTTAAAAAAATGGCTGATGACTCAGTTACCTAAGAACATGTTTTTTTAGATTGCTTACACATAACTTAACTTAAATTAAATAAAAAATAATTCACTTACCTTTCAAACTGGCAATGATTACCAAATAACTGTAAAATTTCGGGTTTTTTCCCCGAAAATCATAAAAAATTAGTAAAAAGAAATAGTCAGACTTCGTCTAAGACAACTATGGCTTAAATAGTTCTAAATGGTCCACACTACCTTCACCTTACAGCTTTGCACCCACCTTCCAATCACCCTGTATTCGTCACACCAATGATTGACCATTCGTTCGGTTTCATCATCTCTCTCATCTCAGTCATAGGACGTCCACTACTGGCCAAGGCCTCCTTCGTGGATCTCTAAATACTGTTCATAAGGGGTTGTACCATACTCACCACGCTTGGCAGGCGGGTTGGCGAGCGCAGTACGGGATGTTGATTCAATATAATGCTGCTTCTACTCTATTGCCGTGGATGCAGTAAGAACCTGCCAAGGCATACCTTTGGTAGCAGCGTCTTTCCGTGTATATAAGTCCAACAGTGGACGTCCTACGACTGAGATGAGGAAACCGAACGAATGGTCAATCTCTGATGTGAGTTATGGTTTGCTGAGTGCCGGCACAATTCACCGCACCTATCCTAAGTGCGAAATAAGGGCAGGAAAACGAAAGGCTCGTAAGGGTCAGCGCAGACAGAACGGAGCGCAACGGAGAGGATTTTATTGACGTATGTACTTGTAATCAACTTTAAAATTATTAAAATAAAGTGTAAAACGCCGCGCGGGGATTCCCGCGTATCTTCTAAGACGCGCGTGCATTTTTCGTCAGGTTCAAGCATTTATGCACTTTATTGTAATAATTTTAAAGTTTATTTTCAAGTGTGTTAATTATAAATAAATAAATAAATAAATATAAATAATGCGGGACAAATCACACAGTTAAATCAATTAAATCCTCTCCGCTGCGCTCCGTTCTGTCTGCGCGAGTCTAAGAAGGAAAATCATTGTATCGAATTTCTTCTCTCTTGAAGGTTCTATATAAATGTTACCTCAAGAACTTCTACCTCCCTGGAAATGGTATTGACCTCCGCCAGGCACCACACTTGGCAGGAGGATTGGTGAGCGCATGAGGCAGGAGGTTTGTTCGGGATGCTTATGATGATACACGCAGAGACGATGTTTTGTCGTTGGCTTTTTCCTAGAAGGTACTACTATACACCGTGTAACCTGACTACTACGAAAACTGGGGAGTTGCAATCAGACCATGATACTGAAAATACATAGCGAAAAAAACCGCAATAAATATCTCATCATATCCGTTTATTTTTTTTTCTTGTAACAAACGCGTACTTCAACATTATAAGAACAATCCTATCTAATTAACTCATGTCAAAATCACAGGAAAAAATCAAATACAATATACAGCTATGTATTGCACGCACATCCTGCATGGTACACTACGGACAGCTGATCCCGCCGCGCGGGGGCATCGCACTAGCAAGCTGTACATTGCGGGCTGTAAAAAGTAACAAAAACATTCAAACATTATGAACTCTGGCTACAATTATTTTTTTGACAACTATGTATTTTTTATATATAACTAGTATTTTTTTGTCAGTGTTTTGGGCTGTTGCACCACCCCTTTTCGTTTTCGCTAGTCTTCTTTTTACACCCGTATGGACATGTTACTTATCATATAACAAACGCTGTCAGATTTAAGGCGCTGCTGCCGATCTTAGGGGAGGTTCGCTTCCTAGAAGGTACTATGCCTTACCTCTATAAGGTCCCTGGACAAGGAGTTGACCTCCGCCAGGTGCGGGTAGTAGCCCGCGTCCGCGCGGCGGAACATGCAGTTCATGTAACTAAACACGTTGGGCGGCTCGGCGCTGAAGTAACTCGGCCGCACTAGCCTCAACGACGCTTCTTCCTTACCTCTATAAGGTCCCTGGACATGGAGTTGACCTCCGCCAGGTGCGGGTAGTAGCCCGCGTCCGCGCGGCGGAACATGCAGTTCATGTAACTAAACACGTTGGGCGGCTCGGCGCTGAAGTAACTCGGCCGCACTAGCCTCAACGACGCTTCTTCCTTACCTCTATAAGGTCCCTGGACATGGAGTTGACCTCCGCCAGGTGCGGGTAGTAGCCCGCGTCCGCGCGGCGGAACATGCAGTTCATGTAACTAAACACGTTGGGCGGCTCGGCGCTGAAGTAACTCGGCCGCACTAGCCTCAACGACGCTTCTTCCTTACCTCTATAAGGTCCCTGGACATGGAGTTGACCTCCGCCAGGTGCGGGTAGTAGCCCGCGTCCGCGCGGCGGAACATGCAGTTCATGTAACTAAACACGTTGGGCGGCTCGGCGCTGAAGTAACTCGGCCGCACTAGCCTCAACGACGCTTCTTCGGGTATCTGAGATTCGGCCTGTAAAGATAAAGATAACTTTTAAACATTTAAGTGTGGTTTATTTAAACCTTATGGAGACCCGTCGCTCCATATAGCGCGGCGGGGGTTAAGATTAAACGTTATAGAATCAGCTATAGCGACTTCTCTAGTTATTGCTACTTAATAAAACTTTAGACAATGAACAGGAGAATTCTTGTATCTGTAATCTGCCAGCCCATATTCACCCACTACTGGGTATAGGCCTCGTCTTTGTCACGTCATTCGTTCCGACCCTGCGCCATCCGCATCCATTGGCTTCCCGCTACTCTGAAAATGTCATAGCTGCAAATTGCGCTAAATCATAATGAATTAGATTTAGATTATAAAATTAATGTGATTTGTTTGCCGTGATTGAAAAGCCTGCCAAAAAATACCTCCGGAAGATGGGCAGCCGCGTCTTTCCGTGTATCAACATCCCGTACTGCGCTTGCCAACCCGCCTGCCAAGCGTGGTGAGTATGGCAACTATCCCTCATGGAAAACCTTGAGGGAGGCGTTCATCAGTGGACGTTTCACTGCTGAAATAATGAAGAGGTACCTACAAGAGTTATTCTGTTCATTGTCTGAAATTGCATTCAGTAGCAATGACTAGAGATATCGCTATAGCTTATTCTACAATGTGTAAACTTAATAGTTTGTAGATATTTCAAGAAAAATGTACCTGACCATACCTAAAGCCAGAAGTGCTTCAACCAACTAAGCTACGGAACCCTTATACGGGCTGAGTCGAAATTGTTAGACCGTATCGGTTGAGCACCGATTAAGCGCCATCTTCAGGTAACAAAATATAATATTTGAGCTGTAAACTCCGTTGTACAATAAAATATATCACAAAAATCAACAAACCTCCAAATCCAAGTTGAAATCGATCGGGAAATCCAGCCAATAATGATTCACATACTTCTCCAACTTCAAATCTGCCGCGAGCTGATACAAGAACGCACATAGCGGCTTCAGATCATTCGTCAGTAGGACATTGAGCTTTATCTCCTCGTACACAAGGTGCAATGCGTACAGTATCTGCAGCGTGTAAGGGAATAGTATGGAGTTAGGGTTGAATTGGCCTGGTTTCTCATCGTCTTCTGCTATGTGCTTGTGTTTGCTTTCGCTGGATAGTTGTGGGAGCTTTAGCATCGTGGCTAGGGGATTTCCTGAAAAGCAAAGAAATGAACTTACAATACAATAGTGTTCAAGCAAAGGTTTACATGCTATTTTTATGCTGGAGCTAAGCAGGTGCTGCCAGTCGTCCGGCGTCCCATCGCTCTGCGTGCGCTGCTCTTTGGTCTGCGTCTCGTCCTCCGTCTCGCTTACTCGCGCGTTTCAGCCCACGGGCGAGAGCAGGACGGACAAATAAAAATACCCTTTAGTACGATCAACGTCACTTACCTATAGTCCGATGCATGCTGGAGCTAAGCAGGTGCTGCCAGTCGTCCGGCGTGCCGTCACTCTGCGTGCGCTGCTTCTTGGTCTGCGTCTCGTGCTCCTCCGTCTCCCTCGCTCGCGCGCAGTAGCCCACGAGCGAGAGCAGGACGGACGAGAACATGCCCCACTCCTGCAGCGGAGTGAGGTCCTGAGTGCCCGGTGCGTTGCGGACGCCGTACCATTTTATAAGGACCTGGAGAATTCCAAGTTGATAATAAAGGTAACCTCTGGAAGATGGGCAGCAGCGTCTTTCTGTGTATCAATATCCCGTACTGCGCTCGGCAACCCGCCAAGCGTGGCGAGTATGGCAGTTATCTCTCATAGAGATCTATTAGGGAGGGAGGTGTTTGTGTATACTTAGATAAAGCTAGTTGAAGTTTAGGAGTGGAGGTTCACCAAGAGGCAACCATATACACAAAATAAAAATGGTAGAGCATGAATAAATTGTGTTAAATTAATTCGTTTAACACAGCCTATAGAACAAATAAACATTCCTGCATAGTTTATTGCGTTCTTAGACACTATTACTACAAAATTCGCCTAAGCGTTTAGACTACAGCGACAGATAACAAAATTGTCATAACTCTCAGCCTGGACAATGGGTCGACTAAACCGGCTACGACACTCGTAAATTGAAACATACCTGCATCGTAATGTCCTTGGGCAGTATAGCGGTCAAAGCGCTGCAGCACCTGGTGACTAGCGACGAGCAGGAAAGCGCTGGCAGCGATATCCTGTACATCGCACCGGCCTCGAACTGCAGCGTGAGGCGAGAGCCGGCCGCGTCGCAGAGGCCGCTCAGACCTGGGGAGAGTAGACTTTATGTATGGCAACTACATAATTATATTATACTTTAAATACAGATAAAAATAGATGTACAAATCTTAAGCCTAATTAAAGGTGTTTACGTTTAGAAAGAAAACTTGACGCTATTAGGTGTGAAGAAGAAAAAAAGGAAATTAACTGACATACACACTGAAACAGAAAAAAATAAAATGTACACAAAAATAAATATTAATAATATTTTTCAAACATAAATAATTTCACAAAAAAGTTACACCTCTCTCTCATCAGATGAAAAGCAAAAACCTGAGCCTAGCCTAGCTAAGCCGCCACGCCGCCTCAAATTTTCTGTCACCAATATTCCTAAAATTTGTCACCAAAATTGAATTACAAACTAGATAACCCTCACAAAGAGCTAGGTTAGATTTAAGTTGTGCTGCAAACACCAACGCACGAGCATAGCGAGAGTGCCGCGATCGAGGATACATAACATAGAACTCTGTCTATTACCTACTCTTATCCTATTACACTCCTGATGACTAGGTAATTGTACTAAAACCTTACCATGCTCTAATGCTTTGTGTACCTACTAGACGGGAGTATATTAGACGGGTTAGAACGCCGCCAACGTAGACCTAAACTTACTAAACGACTCAACCATGATATAGATGTATGTATATATGTATAAAATATAAAATAAAATATAATATAAAAGCCGTGTTGGCCGAGTGGTAAGTACCCCCGACTTTCAATCTGAAGGTCATGGGTTCGATACCGGCCGTGCACCAATGTATTTTTCTTTCTTGAAAAATGTATGTGCACACTTAACACGAGTTTTAACGGTGAAGGAAACATCGTGAGGAAACCCGCGGCTTAGTTAGCTTCAAACGTATTGACCTGTTCTTTCCTCTGAATAATAGCTGACTAAGCTGAGAGGATGGTATAGGTACTGGGCAAGCCTAATCCATCTAATAACGTCCCAGGCACTGCAGCGTCCCGTACAGCATGATTACCAGTTGCTGACGCTGTATAAATCATCTATAATAGATGCAAAGGCCTTACTATATATGTATACCTGATATCGCTTATACGAATGAGCGACTAGCGACAGTAAATGCAGCATGGTGTCCTTAAATCAGATAATCTTACACAGAGAAACCTTACGAGGGAACGGGGAGCCGATTTCTCCTGAGGATGCCTTGTTGAAGGCGAAACACGTCCCGAATTCTTTGTTTATTGTTCTTTAAGTACTCATTAGATATAGATTTGTTACTATACGATATGGGTGGTCCAAGTAGTAACGTGAATATATTTTTTTTACTTTCCTCACACCGGGGGGTATCCAAATACCCCATGTATGCACCGCGATTTTTTGTAGTTTTCGAGTTATAACTTTTTTAAAGATTTTTTAATGTATTCTGCCAGCGAGGTTTCAAAAATTCGTATCTTTTTATGTAGTAGGTATTTTGCATTCTTTTTTGTGACATGATTGCCTTGAATGTTGTTTTAATAAAAAAATTAACTCAGCTTCCTGAAATTACTTAAAAGTTACCCAAAAAAGGCTTTATATTTAGAACTTTAGTTTTCAGTAGGATTCACTCAAACATTCAACCTTAATTTAATAATACAAAAAGGAGTTTTCATAGCTTCGGACTAGATTTAAAAACTTTGCAGGGTCCTAAGCTATCTATAAATATGATTTATATTTTTATATAAATCATAAAAAAATAGTACTTTATTGGCCTTTTTTTGTTGTAATCGGCCTTCGAAGGCGGATAGGCTAAAATCATTGAAAAACTATTAATAAAGCATTAAAGATTCTTTTTTGTAATTATTGTAATTCTTATGGTAAATTAAACATAAAAACGTAATTTTAAATTAATTTTAATTGAATTTCCTGTATTTACCCCGTGTATTTATTTTTACAATAATTTCAGTCTCAGCACTAGGATCCAAAATGATGTGATCTTTGTGAAATGGTTCGCGGACATGCCATTAAATTAAATAATCTTTAAAAAAATTATAACTGGAAAACTACAAAAATCGCGGAACATACATGGGGTATTTCTGGATACCCCCCGGTGTGAGGAATCTAAAAAAAAATATAGACGTCACTACTTGGCCTGGACCAACCTGTATACTCGCTTACCTCCAGAATCTCCGGAAGGCAACAACCCCCCATGAACAGTATTTGGTGTTCCATGAGGGAGGCCTCATGTCCAGCAGTGGACGTGAAGCAGTCCTATGGCTGAGGTGACGCTGTCTTACCTAGGCTCTCGTTTCTCTCCAGCCTCGACGCGGCCGCGGCGTGCGGGACGGGCGACAGCAGGTGCAGCGCCGAGTCGTCCAGGGTGACGTCGTGCGCCCGACTCGGCAGCAGGCTGCTGCGGCGCGGGAAGGGCGACCGGAACGTCGACCGCTTCGTGTACGGGGAGTCTATCAGACGGGCCAGCACGCCGCCTACGTGGACCTACAAGGTAAGTCAGATCATCATTTCAGCCGTAAAACGTACTGCACACACTATCGGCAGGGTTGGCGAGCGCAGTACGGGATGTTGGTACATGGAGAGCCACTGCTGCTTCTTCTTCCGGAGGTATCCCTTAGGTTCTTACTGCATCCATGAGCATGAGAGGAGGGGTAGCAGCCTACTGCCCACGGCAGTTACTTAACAAGCGTTGGTACGGGGTACCAGAAAAGGGCGCGAAGGCCTCAAAAGGTCACCAAAGGTCAAAAATGTAGATAGATAGATAGATAGATAGAAAACTCTTTATTGCACACCACATTAAAAGAAAATAAACAATTTAGAAAAAATGTAAAAAACAACACAGGAGTACAAAGGGCGGCCTTATCGCTATGAGCGATCTCTTCCAGGCAACATGTATTATATATTACAAAATGTAATTTTTGGGCTTTGGACGTTTTCAGCCATTTGAAGACTTTTATTTTTTGTGACCTTTTGAGGTCACAATAACTCCGGTCCCTGTGACCCTAGGTCACCAAAATCAATCAGTCCCCTTCTCTCAATAAGACGATGCTAACAAAAAAGGTTTCATGTAAATCGGTCAACGCGTTCAGTTGTAATCGTCAAATACGTCTGTGTATTTGACGATTACAACTGACAGACAGCGCTTTACATATTATTAGTGGATGTTAGGCAGGGCTGATGGCGTCTTCTTTTGTCGAAAAAAGACCGTCTTTGGGTCACTGAGTAGTAGAGTACGTAAGGAAGAAGGGAGAACCACGATATTTCGTGATTTATACACTGTCTACACTTAGAAATAAGAAGTTAATATTGTTTTAGTATCATGTATTTGTTTTTGCTGTAAATAAATGTTTTTTTTTATCTTTTATCTTTTTATATTCGTCACCCAGCCCTGGCCACTGGGGGCCTACTCTTGAATGCAAATCGGAATGAATCGAAATTGTAACCAAGCCAAAATAACTCTTATGGCCATAACTTATTAATCGTTTTGAGTCGGCGCCCTGTTACCTCTTGCTAAGAATCAAACGAGGCTATGATAAATTTAAACAAGAATTACCCGCTATCACCATGCTAGCAAGGTTTCTAATGATAGGGGAATAAACACTATAAAGTTTACTTCGGTTTGTTCTGAGTGAGCTTGCAAGGTGAAGCCTATCTCATAAAAACTAGATTTTTATACCAAATAAAGTAGATATAAAATAAAACAAAATGAACTTACCTTTCCAACAACATTATTCCCAGACTGCAAAATAATATTCCCCGCTTCATCGATAAGCGCAATCATTTTCAAATGCTGCAATACCACCGCATCCTTAGCCATCACCGTCGACACCGAGCCAACTATCAAATTATTCTTCAAACCGCCTCTGTAGTGTGATTTCTGAAGCCTTAATATCTGCAGCTTGCTAACAGAGTTCTGTCTCGCGATAAAGCATAAATAATCATGACCAACCAAGTCTGTATGTAAGAAAGTCTTGAAATCATGCTCGCTTTCGACTTTATCTCGTTTGATGGTTAAGTTATCGGTCCAGATGTGGTCCAGGCAGATATCAGGGTAAAGAGGCAATGATGGCGGGGTGACACCTGCTGAATTCGGCATCATGGATATAGAAGATGCGTGGCCGATGGAAGCGTGGGGCGATAACCCTTGTTGGTGAAACGCGTTTGCCATTGGACTGTTTAATCTCGATCTTGATGGAGTACTGGGTGCCTTTTTCGACTGAAACGGACTGCCTAGACCAGTCGCCCAGCTCGTTACATTCCTGTTGCTATGCATAGGACTGTCGATGTAGTCACAAGTCTGGCTGAACGTTGTCGTGTTCAAGGTCGGGCACATTGACAAGCATTCGTCTCTGGTAGCTTTCCGTATCTTCCAAAGCGAATGGATTGACAGCTTCCAGTCGTAAATCAGGATTATACTAGGATTTGTGCTGACGAACATGATTTGTAAGTCGCCATCGTTGTAGTACTGCAAGCCCTGAGCTGGTGACTTCACCAGTATCGGAGACACCTCATCCAACGGGTGTGTTAAGGAGAAACATGTAGGTAACGGCACATCATGGTCATACATCGAATCGTTCCTTAGTTTGCCGCTCATGTTCATTTTATTAGATTTGTATGAGCTGTTGTGCGAGTCATTGAAACGGAACAACGATGCGGGAAGCGTTGATTGGTTGAATGGGTTAGGAGTTGCATCCTTCTCTAGTAACACACCATACTTCATCGGCCAAATCTTTTTAACTTGGAAAGGTATACTAGTAATGTATTCTCTCCCATCAGTAGCGTAAACTCTCATACACCTGCTGTCTAGTAGGACTATGCTCGGCATGATCTCAGTTTTTATGTGTTCTGTGGTATCCTCAATCTTGATGTTTTTCTTCACATCACCAATTTGTGAGTTGAGGGCGTCTAAGAGCATGGTGTTTTTGATGTCTATGTGGAAGTTGGCGAATGATGCGTGTTTTATGGGCGTGTCTATAGTGTAGCAACATATTGTTTCTCTCTGCTCCGGCCCGGAAACTTTTGTGGCTGGTGTGGATATCAGTCCTGGAACCAGATTGTGTATTGAATGATATGCTTAATTAAATAAATCAGAAAATCTGGCAAAAAAATCTGTAAGGTGGTTCTGCTGAATAACGTAGGTAATGCACAATAATTCATCAATCATCAGCCTGAAAAGCCTTAGGCCAATCAACCTGAGCCAAATCACAAACTCCCCAAGAAAATAAATAATTGAGAGACACATTTTAACCATTTGGAGCCTATAGAGATCTAAATAAATTATGTCACACGTCAAGAAGGGAGGGGTCGACGAAGTGTGACATTATGTGACAAGAGGTGGGATCAACATCCTGTAACGCACTCGCCGACCCGCCTGCCAAGCGTGGCAACAATGAGGGGGTCATCTTTGAGATCCATGAGGGAGGCCTATGTCCAGCAGTGGAAGTTGACAGCAGTCCTACGGCTGTATTGATGACATTAGATGGCCCCTATGAGTAAACTCTCAATAAACTTTTATTGAGAGTTTACTCAGAGGGGCCGTTTAAGTAAACTCACCTTTTGACCAGACCGCAGTGCATCCTTTCACATAAAGCTCCTCCTCATAAGAGCAGTCCGTCTTAGGATTAAGCTGTTTCTTCTTAACCGCTCCACCGCCCGAGTTCAAATTAAACTTCTTTGACATGTTACTGGAGCTATTGGCACTGCCTGTCCTGGAACCTGCTGTGTTACTGTCTGCATCAAGTTTCTTGTTAAGGATTTCAGATTTAATGGAAATATTAAAGTCGTTCTTCAGTCGACTCGACGGACGGAAGGATTCTGAGTTGTAGTCGAATTTAGAATCCTTTGGCAGTGTGGGTTCTTCTTCGAAATCTGAAAAGCGGCAAATCTTATTAATTATTTTAAAACTTGGATTTCTTCAAATAAGGGTGAACATATCTACATCTCATTGACGTTTTCAGGTATGGTGCCAATGCAACCTAGCAAGATGCTGCTACTGCAAACAGCAGCTATGAACTGCCATATTCAGTTCGATAATATACAAATAATACAATACCATTGTCAATCAACTAATGATTCAAAACCTCATAAATAGTTTTTTTTATATTTTTATGACATATTATCTGTTTAATTTTATTTATAAATAGTTTAGTTATCATAAGGTGAATTAAAATTTTATTTATTTTAGGAATAACAAACGACAACATTTTATATAGTAAAGTTACAAGTGTTAGAATACTTAATTAATAAATAAATATAAATAAATATTGCTGGACAAATCACACAGCATCACCTAGCCCCAAGCTAAGCAGAGCTTGTGTTATGGGTACTAGATGACTGATATACTTAATACATTATACTACATAGATAGATATTTTTTTTATATATAGAAAAACACCCAGAAATAAGCATAATATTATTAACAATGTAGTCCACTGCGCTATCCACATATTGGTCTTATACAGTGTGGTCATATAATTAAGAATGCTGATATAAAGGGAAGATTTTTTCAAAATAAGAGGCAAAACTAATTTCGTGCAATTTTTTTATTTCTCTCGGTATCCTAAAACTTTTCCATAATACAACTGTATTCATTGATACACATGATTAGCTAAAAATATATAGACAAACTTCTGAACATAGTATTCCTATTTACTGGCTGGTCACGTAATTAAGAACGCTAAATAGTTTATACCAATTTATTCAAATTTAAATATGATTAATAATAATCAAAAGGTAATAAGGATAAATTCCCGTGTTTATGTTATTATATTATAATGAATTGTGATCGCGAAAGTTTACGAAAAAGTATTGAAGTTTTGAAAATATGTATCAAATAAGTCAATATCTTTTGAGTACCGTGTGTTGTAGGTGCACATTAATAATGGTGCACAAAATACAAAGATATGAATTGCTATGGTAATTTTTAGAAACTGTGAGAACATACACCTTAAGACATGGATCGTGCGTAGAGTGATGAGATGGAACTATAAGTTTAATGTAAGACAATAGTGAAGGAGTATCAATTAATTAAATTATGTTTTTTTAACACATTGACTAGTTACTCACCATTAGTCTCTCTATAGAACACCTCCCTGATGCACCACCACTCCTCATCATCCTTATCCACAAGCAAGGTCTCATCTTTGATGGCAAAGTTGGATAGCTTGTACAGGAGAGAGCTCTCTGAAGCTGAAGTGTTCTGTTTGCCGTAAATCTGACCTGGATGCTTCGCTAGCACGGTGCGACCGTGTGGCACAAACTCCTGCAAAATTAAACATGTCTTAAAATGTTGTTAAATTAGCTTTTAAATGCCAGAAACTGGTAATCATTTTCTACATAATCTTAATAATTAATAAAATGCATTTATAATATATTAATAATAAATTATAATTAATAAAATGCAAAAAGGTATATCAATGTATTACTTTGTGTCAGAAGACTATTCACAGAGATGCAAGCCTGCAAAACAGCATTTTGTTCCAAGTTGCTACGGGAAAATGGTACAAAGAATAGGTCAAACGCTTTTTTTCTAGGTAATCTTGAAGGTATGTTGATGTTTAATTTACTGGTTAATTCTGGGCAATCTATTAACGCGTTAAATATTTTGTATAAAAAAATAAGGTCTAACTTCTTCCTACGAGATGAGAGTGAGGACATATGATAATGAGAATGAGTCTCGAGAATGTCCTGAATAGGTAGATAGTCTAAATGGCTTTATATTGGCGAGATGTGACCAAACGCAAGTCTAACTTAATAACCATACGAAAAAGTTGTGTTTAAGTACATGGACAGTGAAAACATGGTACTTATTAGAATAGTTTTTTTTTGTAGTGATCGTTATGTTTATTATAATTAGGATAAATAAGTACATCGTAAATGCCGGTAATTAATTACAAAACCTTACCAGAGGTTCAGATGCGGCAATCATTGTATCCTCATCCAGATTTGAAGAAATATTTATTACAACTCGTGTACATAAGTAATGTTCGTTTTTTTCTGGTAACAAGAAGTTGTTTCCGGAATGTCGTTGCTTTCTTCAGCGAGAAAGTGCTTTTTCAAACAAACAACCAAATACATACATACTAACAAACAAATTTTGTAATTTTTGACACCGGTTGGTTGGTTTGTTTGACGTTTATTTGTTTTTTTTTCGCTCCTTTTGGAGCACGCTATAGTCTAGGACCATACCGCCTAGTCTAACGTTGTTATTTTGCTTCAGATAATTTTGCAGTTTTTGTCTTGCGTATTGTATTTTATAAATAGAGATATTTATTTATATTTATTTATTTATGGACACCCAACAAAAGAATCACAATAAAATATAAACTTATAACTAATTTAACTTATGACAATGTGTTCCTCCACTTACAGGATGTCACAGCATGCAAGAATACAAATTTTGCAACATTATAGGCATATAACAAGATAAGTTTACGAGAATGTATGACAAATAATAAGTTAATAAAAAATAACAAGTCTTTCAAATTCAAAATTACGAATACTTATACAAGAAATGTAAAGTGTACTGTTTTTATATTTTGTAAATATATTATTACTTATTTAAAGCAACATTATTTAAGAGTTTTAATAATTAACTGGTGTGTAGGTACAACATTAGATATAGGTAAATAACTTTCTAACAAATATAATTTATATATCTATAATACTACAATATATGTTTTATTATAGCTTTTATAATATTATGCAAGATCTTATTTAAATAAAAATTAGTATGGTAGGTACCTACGATGTATTACATTAGGTAGGTTATATTAACATTTAATATCTAGTGATTAACTATAAAACGGTACCATACTACAGTTGAACAACTGGTATAGAACGTACGTATCTACTGTTCTAGGTACAACACCAACTAAACAAGATCAAAATAATTATCAAACAAAAAAAAAAGAGATATGGAAAAGAAAAATGAAATAATATTTTTTATTATAGCAGCTGTCTATTTAATATTACATTACAATACTACTGGTAAAGTATATGACACAGTTTCTTTTTAAATTTCGACAATGGTTCTGCCATATCGACATCATCACTTTTTGAGATAGAGTTATAATACCTACAGAGCCTTGGCAAAGGTGAATATTTCCCTAAATTAGTTTTGGAGTATAAAGTGGAAAATAAGTTGTAGGCACTTTTTCTTGGTAATCGAGAGGGAGCGTGTACTTGAAGAATACCTAATAATGCCGAGCAGTCTATATTTCCGTTATATAATTTATGTAAAAATACTAAGTCTAGCATTGTTCTTCGCGACGATAACAGGTTCATGTGGTAGTGCTTCAATCTACTGTCGTAGCTATTAATTTTTTTGGCTTGGTTATCACCATATGAGACATGATACAAGAAACGTCTCTGAACGCTTTCGATACGTTTGGAATATATTTCATAGTTAGGATTCCATATCGGACTACAGTATTCTAGTACGGGTCTGACTAAAGTGTTGAATAGTTTAATTTTAGTAGATGATTTTTTGAATTCTTTGCTGTTTCTTATAACAAACCCTAGAGTCTTAAAGCATTTGGTAGTAGTCTTTAAGATATGTGTGTCAAACTTTAGGGCAGAATCAAAAGTAACACCTAAATCACGAATATCGTCTACTGTAGCTAGTTCAGAATTGTTCAAGAAATATTTGGTTTTTATTGGATTTTTGTTACGACTGAAGTGTATGTGAAAGCATTTTTTGACGTTTAGTGGCATACCATTATGTATTGACCAGTAAGATAGTCTGTCTAGGTCTTCTTGGAGTGAATCTGTGTCAAGATGTGTCAGAATAGGTTTGATGATCTTCATATCGTCAGCGTATAAAAATATTTTAGAGTTCTGAAAACATGTTGTGATGTCATTTATGTAAGCGTTGAATAACATTGGTCCTAAATGAGATCCTTGAGGAACCCCAGAGCTGGCATAGAAAGGTTGAGACTGATAGCCACTTATGTTTACTCTCAGACGTCTGTTGTTAAGGTACGAAGTAATCCACTTTAGAAAGTTTCCCGATATACCTAGTCTGGAAAGTTTTCGTACTAATAAATTGTGATCAATTTTATCGAACGCCTTACTGAAATCAGTATAAATGGCATCAACAGGGATTCTGTTGTCTACAGACTTAGTAAGCTCTGAAGAGTAGCTTAGTAAATTGGTAGTGGTTGAGCGTGCCTTCATAAATCCGTGCTGAGATTCTGTGATGATTTGTTTCAAATGCCAGGACAAATGTTGTGTAACTATTTTTTCAAACAGTTTTCCAAGAACTGATAATATTGATATTGGCCTGTAATTGGTTACATTATTTTTATCACCTGATTTAAAAATTGGGACTATTTTAGCGTCTTTCCATATATCTGGAAATATTCCTTTATAAAGAGAAGAGTTAAAGATAGTGTACAATGGAGCAGAGAGTGAAAGGGCACACTTTTTGAAAAAAATCGGGGGTATGCCGTCATATCCAGCTCCTTTTCCGATGTCTAGTTGTTTGAGTCCTTTTTCAATATCCTCGTAACATATATGAAGTGAGCAGAGGGTTGTAAAGGCATCAGAGAGAGTATTCGTAGAGAGGGATGAAGGTGTTGAGGTGTCTGGGGAATCAGTGGAATAAACGGAAGAAAAGTTTTCCGCGAAAAGTTCGCAGATTTTATCGCCTTTTGATGCACTTTTATCTTGAAAGTACATGGGAGAAGGATAGGTACCTCCTTCTCTTTTTTTATTTTTAATAAATGACCAGAAAAATTTTGGGTTATTGTTAACAGAGCTCTCAATTAAATTTATGTAATTGCGATAACATACTTGTTGTGTTGTAGTGCAGTTTTTTCTTAATTTATAAAACCATTCTAAATGTAATGGATTGTTAAACTTTTTAAATTTTCTATGTAATTTGTTCTTTTCCTTAATCATGCGTATGAGCTCTTTAGAGTACCAAGCAGGGTAACCAGTAATTTTAGGCTTCTTTATAGGAACATGTTCTTTGATTATATCATGTAAGGTTGAGTAAAACGTAGTAACCATCATATTGACGTCATCTTTGGAATTAGCAAATTTGTCATTCCAATCCACAGAGTCAAGAGCATTAGTGACGAGGTCGTAATCAGCTTGATATCATATAGATCAATTACTGATATACATCTGAATGAAAATATTATACCTACAGCTGGTACACATCTGAATGTTTTTTTTTTTTTTTTCTTCGTCCATTTGAAGTTTTTTATTACTATACATATAATATACATTATATTTACATTTCCTATATAGTTAATATAATAGTTTTATGTATTAATATTTACAAATAACGTTTTAGAATCTATAGTATCTGATAATTTATCTATAGTGTTGGCTAGATAATCCGCCCTCTCATTATCTTCTATACGTTTATGCGAAGGGACCCACGCAAAACTAACATTAATATCAGAATCAGCCAGCTCAACCCACAGCTGTTATAAAAGATAAATGATGTAGTTAACATTAGCATGTAATATATTATCATTTAATTTTTTTTAAACACTCATCACTTACCACAGACAGACCACAACCCATTTTGTATGACCTAAATTACGATTTCAATGTGCTTTAAAGCACTCTGGATTGCAACAGCTTCCGCAGTAAAAATACTAGCGTTTTTATCAATTTTGTAGCCGACACTAACATTCAAAGACGGTTCAAATAAGGCAAAGGGCACAGCTTTTTTATTTTTAGATCCATCTGTTACAAATTTGTAATCTATAAACCTAAGAAACTTGGTTAATAAGTAGCATCTTGGACGGAGAAATAGTAGATAAACGTTACGATGTGTTTCGATTGGACAGAAATTATGCTATTACGAATACAACAAAAGGTGGCGGTGTCATGGTTCTGGTTAAAAAAGAACTCGGGGCAACTCTTCTTGCTAATAATAATGTCACTATACCAACCGACATGATTTGGATAACATTACCGGCGAAAACTTTCAATCGTTCCTTGAACAAAAATCTACACATAGCTTTAATTTACTTATCACCGAATAATAGTTTACCCAGTTACGTCGACTATGTTACTAAGAGTGTCTCGCATGTTTATAACATGTATAAAAATTATAATTTTATGATAGTTGGGGACTTAAATATGCCAAATATACAATGGAATCCCGGCTTAGGGCCTTTGCAGACTAAACACGGCTCTGTGGAACTACAAAGTGCTAGTGAAGCTTTGCTCTCTGAATTTAACTTGATAGGGCTTGATCAAAGTAACTATAGCAGAAATAGTTTTGGTAACACCTTGGACCTAGTTTTTACTAATTTTCCCGTATCTACAGATACAACGCACACTGCTCTGGTTAATATTGACAAAGCTCACCCGCCTCTGTTGATTGATTTGTCTAATATCGCTCTTATTCCTCTCGTAGAAAGTGTCTCATTAAAGTTTGATTTCATTAATTGTAAATACAACGCTATAATTAAACATTTAGATCAACTGGATTGGGAAACAATTTTAAATTCATGCATTGACGTCGACAGTGCTGTTACCCATTTTTATGACGAAATTAACAAATGCATTGACTTATTCGTATCCAAACGTAAAATTAAAAATAGTTACAAGTATCCCCTCTGGTACAATAAATCACTTATAAAGACAATCTGTGAGAAACAAAAAGCCTACCATAGATGGAAACGTTTTAAAAATCTCTTAGATTATTATGAGTTCTCTCTCTTGCGTACAAGAGCCAAACACTTAGAAGCTGAATTATACAATAGTTACATTTCTCGTGTTCAAGAAGACATTAAAATCCACCCTAAAAAGCTGTGGCGCTATGTCAAATCATTGAGGGGTACGTCTAGTTATCCCAAGTCCTTAACCTTAGCCTCCGATACGTTCGAAAATGGACCAGAAATTTGTAATGGCTTTAATACATTCTTTAAAAGCGTCTTCGTAGAGCCCCCTGCGAATTATGACCTAACTAGACTTGATCTGCCTACTTGTAGCGATAGCTACATAATAAACTCAATAACAGTAAATGATCAACAACTTCTAAAGCTACTTAAAACAACAGACGTCAACAAATCAGCTGGTACGGATAATATCCCCCCTATCTTTATTCACAACTGCGCCAAATCTCTAGTAAAACCACTTAGTTTATTATATAAAAGATCTATATCCGAGGGAACATTCCCCTCTAAATGGAAAGTAGCTAACGTCGTCCCAATCCATAAAAAGTCTTTAAAGTCTAAAATTGAAAACTATAGGCCTATTTCTATTCTAAATACATTCAGTAAAATATTTGAAAAAATAATTTATGATCAAATCTATAGCACAATTGCGAATGGAATCAGTCAAACCCAACACGGATTTTTACAACGAAAGTCTTCTGTAACTAACCTTGCTGAATTTCTTCATTCTGTATCCGAAGACATGGAAGGTGGAGGGCAGGTAGATGTGATCTACACGGACTTTGAAAAAGCCTTTGACCGTGTAGATCATGTCATCCTTCTTCAAAAACTCGAAATGCTCGGAATACATGGAGATTTATTGCGATGGGTAAAGTCTTACCTTACTCATCGGGCGCAAGCAGTTGTGGTGGGTGGATATAGATCGGACTTTGTGGACATTCCTTCTGGAATTCCACAAGGATCCCATTTGGGACCACTGTTTTACAATGCGTATTTATACGATATCGATAAATGTTTTTCATCTTCAAGCCATCATCTCTTATACGCTGATGACAAGAAGATATTCTATAAAGTAAAAAAAATACAAGACTGCCATATGCTTCAACATAACTTAAATGCACTATCTAATTAGTAATTATTATAATGCTAACAGAATAACTGTCAATGTCCTAAAATGTCAACAAATGTCGTTTACCCGTAAACCCAACCCACTAAATTTTACATACAGCTTAAACAACACACCAATTGAAAAAGTCAACGTCATAAGGGACCTTGGGGTTCTTTTAGACAGCAAACTTACAATGACTGAACATATAGACCACATCACAGATAAAGCTTTTAAAAATCTTGGTTTCGTAATCCGTACCTGCAAACCCTTCCGTGATATTAGCTGCATTAAAATAGTTTATTACGCTTACGTCCGTAGCGTACTTGAATACGCTAGTACTATCTGGTCTCCAAAATATATCACACATAACCAGAAAATTGAAAAAATACAAAGTAAATTCGTAAAACATTTAAATTACCGCAAAGGAGTCTTCCTAAAGTATGATGATGGGTGCATAAATCACGGTTTAACGACTTTGCAGGATCGGCGTACATTATTAGATCTTATGTTTCTTTTCTAAATAGTAAACAACGAATTAAATTCTCCAAATCTTCTCGGCACCATAAAATTTAATGTACCTAGAAAACGCACGCGTCACACGCCTCTCTTATCAGTACCTCACCTTAAAACAAATTATGCTGCGAATGCGCCAATCAATCGCATTTCTTCCCTTTACAACAAATATTTCTCATGTATCGACATCTTCAATACCACACAATATGCCTTCAAAAAATGTATTCTTAATTTAATAAATAGTAAGGTCAGTGCATAGCTGTATGGGCTGCACCTTTAATTGTTAATTACTTTGATAAAAAAATCGCATTGCTCTCCATATATGTAAATTGTTAATTAGTTTTTTTTATATTGGTTATACCAGTTATATCTACACACCTTTGTCTTTCAGCTCGGTGGTAATCTCTTTTTTGTTATCTTTTATCACTGCTTACACTGTATTTATGCTACACGGATGAATTAGTTAAGGATATAATTAGGAAAACCTGTAATTGGCTGTTTTATATTAAGAGACTAATTTTAAGTTAATTTTATAACAAATGCTGTTGGTTTTCTTTCTAAAATAAAAATAAAATAAAATAAACTCGGAGAGCATCGCATAAGCTTCTTCTTTTGTTGACAAATCATTATTGATGACTATATTCATTGCTGGAATTAATTTACTAATAAAGGATCCTTTGTAACAAGGTAACATAAGACTTGATTGGTAGATGTTTAAATTTTGAAGAAAATTTATAAAGCATTGTAAGCCCTCTAACATGTAAAATGGTTTTGAGCCAGGCTGAGCACTGGACAAATTGGCCAAAAGATCATTGCCAGAAATACTGAAAAGTTTAAGACGAATCTTTCTGTACGGTGTGTTGAAACGGATATGAATTGGCGGAATTCTGCATTCGATAATACATTGCATTTATAGGAGTACTCCTAAATACCCCTAAAATCAAACGCAGGCATTTGTTTTGAAAGACGTTCACACTATTTACAATTTTTACATCAGCAGCATAACAAAATAAACCATATTCAAAATGGCTACGAACTAAAGATCTGTACAATGTTAGTAGTATTTTTGGGTCTGCACCCCAATAGGATCCAGACAAAGACTTTAAAATGTTGTAAGCTCTGTTAAATGCTTAGTATAGTTAACCCAGGATAAATTATGGGAGAATAATACTCCCAAAAATTTAGCCTCTTGCGATAGGTACAGGCAAAGGCAAATTATTGTATTGAATAACTAGCATGTCAATAATATGCCTTTTACCAAAGACAACAACTTTAGACTTCAATGGATTAACATGATCTAGGTAGGAAAAATATTTGTTAAGCTTTTTCAATGCATGATTAACAATTTCAGCTACTTGAGCTAAACTTGTTCCTGATGCATAAACAACCAAATCATCTGCAAACTGAAGATTTTTTACTTGCGAACCTTATATAAAATTTAAACGACGTTTATACAAAATAAATATTAAAGGTGACAAAATACCACCTTGGCATACACCTACCGAAGATAACCTCGGCCCGTATATTGTATTGTATTTCACGAAAACTTCTCTAATTCTTATAAAAGCTTGAACCCAATTGATATTTTTTCAGGAAACCCTATTGATAACAATTCTCGACAGAGTACATCAATATTGACACTATTAAAGGCGCCAGAAATGTCAAAGAAAACCGCCACCAAACGATTATATGAACGCCATGATATCTTATCCCTTTTGAGATAGACATACGGTCTCGATCAGTAAAAGCTCTATGTTCGGTTTTATGAATCTGAAAGACAATGAACTAATTTTTGGACAAATCCTCGGGGTACTTACGCGAGTATCCAGAGACCTTAAATATAGTAAAAGCCGTGTTGGCCGAGTGGTATGTACCTCCGCCTTTTTGATAGATAGATAGATAGATGGATTTTTCTTTCTTGAAAAATGTATGTGCACATTTAACACGCGCTTTAACGGTGAAGGAAACATCGTGAGGAAGCCCGCGGCTTAGTTAGCTTTAGACGTATTGACCTGTTCTTTCCTCTGAATAATAGCTGACTAAGCTGAGAGGATGGTATAGGTGCTGGGCAAGCCTAATCCATCTAATAATGTCCCAGGCACTGCAGCGTCCCGTACAGCATGATTACCAGTTGCTGACGCTGTATAAATCATCTGTAATAAATGCAATGGCCTTACTTTTTTTTTAATTTAGTATACCTACTTATCCGCTTGTTTAGGGTTCCTTTTTTGTGATGAGCCATCTACTACCGTCTTCTCCTCTTCTGTATCCAAAGAATCAGAAGGCGATGTCTCTAGCGATGCATCATGTTCCTCTTTTCTCCTCCTTTTCTTGATCATCTCGGACCTCAAACTTGAACTCTCTGATTTTTTTTTTTGAAAATCACACAGCATCATCTAGCCCCAAGCTAAGCAGAGCTTGTGTTATGGGTACCTACTAGATGACTGATATACTTAATACATTAAAGTACATATATAGATATTTTTATTATATAAAGAAAAACACCCAGAACACCCTGAACAAATATCTGCAGATCGTACAGACATTTGTCCCGAGGCGGGAATCGAACCCGCAACCCCTTGCGTCGCAGGCGGACCTACGTCCGCTGCGCCACAGAATTTAAGCCTGTGTAAGCTCTGATTAACAACTTTTTCTGGCTACCCTTGGATATTTTTTACATCATCATCACTTCAGCCTTAAAACGAACACTACTGAACCCAGGCCTCCCTTATGAGTCTCCGTGAGGGGTAGTTACCATACTCACCACGCTTGATAGGCGGGTTGGCGAGTACAGTACTACGGGATAGTAATAGAAAGCCATAGTATTTGTGAGTGTCATAGGCTATAAATTACCGCCCAACGAAGTGGGCACCGGGTCAGCTAGTGTATGTCCAGACATATACTTACTAGCTGGCCCAGTGTATGGTGGTGAGACAATGTTAACCTTTTGCAAAGAATCGTGGGAATCCCCCGTTTTATGTCCGTAAGGATTGAGGAGCCACATGATTTTTAAAATCTGACATCACCGTTATTTAGCAGCAATGTAGCTGATTTTCATTTGTTCCCAACGAGTAACACCCTCAAATGTCACACTGTTACTCGATGGGATTTTTTTCTGAAAAAATTCCCAACCAGTCACACTGTTACTCGATGGGAACTTTTTATTACTAATTTCCCAACCAGTCACACTGTTACTCGATGGGAACTTCTTATTAGTAATTTCCCAACCAGTCACAATATTACAGTAGTTAATGAAAAGAAGAATTAAATCGGTTTTTACTTTAAAAACATTTATTCGTCATATTGCTGGTGATTCTCCTTTGAACGTTTTATTCTTAAATAATTAAATAAAATTACAATACCTAAATACATACATACATACATAGACTCACGCCTGTATCCCCGAAGGGGTAGGCAGAGGTGTAATATTACACCCACATCTCGCCATCTATATTTAAGTCCCACGTAATAAGGGGGGGGGGAGGTACCTAAATACAATCAGCTTTATATAATATATCAGAGTAAATCATCACATTTTACAACAATTATCAGTTCTAATTTCTAATGTTAATTTGAACTTTAAACAATTTTCCAAATACATATAATTAGCCATAAGTATGTTGTGACAATTAAAATTATGTATAGCAAAATAAAGTTATGATAAGCCGGCAACATCAGTTATCGCGAGTGTGTAATGGCGGTTATTTTCCATGCACATTTAATGTAAAAATACTTTTGCATCCCTCTTCCCGCGGCCCCGGCGGCGGCGGCCACGTGTCGTAAGTGGGGGAGAGGGACGCAAAATGAATTAGTCAGAGCAGTGCAACGAAGCAAAGTGCACGTTGTCGACAATGTCAGAGCCCACCGCATCTAGTTCGTCCGGTCAAGTGCCATTAAATTTAATTAAAAGGAATGGTGGGACAATTTTGCTACGAAGTGGACATCAATTTTATGCTAGACGAAAGCATAGTAGCGGATTAATAGTGTGGGCGTGCACAAAACGAAACATTTGCAAAGGAATCTTGAGAATAAACGTAAGTACCTATATAATAAAGTTTACTGATAAACCTATGGTTTGTTTGTTAATCAATACGTTTATTTGTGAATGAATGCTTTGCATTATTTTCATAAAACTATAGATTTGTTTTATTTCAAGCTACTTAAAGTCACACGACAAGTGACGTTCAACATGTATGCTAAGTAGTAGTAGATGCGTCATACACAAACGCGGCATAAACACTTAATCGATTTATTTGGAACTGTTATAAACACGTGTTTTAAAACAACTTGTTTTAATCATACGCAGGGTTAAACAATATGACGAATATTACTAATACGACAGCTTTGACTCCTGTTATTATTGTTGCTATTTTCTATTTATAGGATCAACGAATACTAGACGAGACTGCTCATAGCCATGCTCCAGACTTTGCGAAGAACGAAATTGATGAATCAATCCATAAATTAAAGACTGAATTGTACAAACCGGACTTTCCTAACATTCCACAAAAATACAATTCCATGATAGGCAACCTTAAAGATGCCGGTATAAATATTGTATCCAACATACCAAAATTTACTAGCGTTAAAAGTACACTGTATAGACAACGGAACAAAGAAGCTGGAGTTTCAAAGATGTTATTTAAAAACGCTCTTGAAGTCGAAGTGCCACCAAGATATAATAACTTTTTGTTAGCAGACTACTCAAATAAAACTAATAATACACGAATAATAGTATTTTCCTCGGTGGAAGCAAGGCAAATTACATGTGAATCAAAAGAATTTTATGGCGATGGCACATTCAGAAGCTGCCCTTCTCCATTCGTGCAATTGTATACAATTCATGTAGATACTGGTAGTACAATAAACCACACAAATATAACCCCTGTGATATATGCTTTAATGACCAACAAAACAATGCAGAGCTACTTAATTCTGTTTCAAATGATTAAGTCGCAGTTGCCGGATTGGAATCCAACAAAATTTAAACTTGATTATGAAAAGGCTGCAATGAATGCCATTATCAAAGTCTTTCCAACAGTCATAATAAAAGGTTGTTATTATCATTACAACAAAGCCATTTTTAAAAAAGGAAAAAGCCTGAATATGACCTCACGAACGTCACAAGATTTGAAGGAGGTGCGAATAATTGAACTTAGTGCGATTCTTCCATTATTGCCCGAAAACGAGATAATTAATGGATGGGTTTACATAATTGCTAGATACGGAGATAGTGAAGGTACAGGCACAAAAAAATTCATTAACTACATGGAAAAACAGTGGCTCCGTGAGGAATATTTAAAAGTGTGGTGCGTTTTTGGTGACGCCCATCGCACAACAAATGCACTCGAATCTTGGCATAATAAACTAAATAAGACCATTGGAACAAAACACCCGAATATTATGCATTTCTTGCACACAATTGAAGAAGATTCTTCTCAGAATACTGTCAGAAATGTTCTGAAACAACAAGGCAAACCGTCAAAAAGAAAACGGGGTAAGAAATCTATATCAAGAGACGAGTTTATTCAGGAAGTGCAGCTGGAATTAACACAAGGTCTTATTTCAGTTGGCCATGCTTTGGAGATTTTACGACACTAGAATTAAGAACTGATACTTATTGTAAAATGTGGTGATTTACTGTGATACATACATATAGGTACAAACATAAGGTTGATTATATTTAGAAAATTGTTCTTTAAAGTTCAAATTAACATTAGAAATTAATAACTGTTAATTGTTGTAAAATGTGATGATTTACTGTGATACATGCATATAGGTACAAACATAAGGCTGATTATATTTAGAAAATTCTTCTTTAAAGGTTCAAATTAATATTAGAAATAAGGACTGTTAATTATTGTAAAATGTGATGATTTACTCTGTTATATTATATAAGGCCGATTGTGTTTAGATATTGTTACTATGACTAAAACATTAAAATGAGAATTACTAGCAATATGACGAATGTTAACGTTTAACGTCCGTAATTAAGTAACTGTATTTACCAATGTTGTTATTTTGTTGATTATAATAAAAATTTAAAAAACCGATTTAATTCTTATTTTCATTAAGTTCTGTAACAGTGTGTTCCCATCGAGTAACAGTGTGACTGGTTGGGATTTTTTTCTGAAGAAATTCCCATCGAGTAACAGTGTGACTGGTAGTGTGACCGGTTGGGAATTTTTTCAGAAAAAAATCCCATCGAGTAACAGTGTGACATTTGAGGGTGTTACTCGTTGGGAACAAATCCTGATTTTGCAGCATGAATTCTAGATTTAGCAGCAAAATATATTATATATAATATTTTGGTGACCTCAAAAGGTCACCAAAAAAAAAGGTTTTCAAATGGCCGACAACGTCCAAAAACCCAAAGATGCAATTTTTGACACCTTCGCCCCCTTTTCTGGTACCTGGTTACCCCCGTACCAATGCTTGTTTATACTTTATGGTTCTTCACAACATGATCGAGTCGAACATAATTCATCAAAAATCTTTGATGTTTAAAATGAACACAACCACAAGATAGGGAAGAATATATTTTTCTTGTAACCTGAGGGTTTATAACAATATTTTGATCCTCTTACTACATAGTAAGAGGATCAAATGTAAAAGCTTGTTTATTTATACCTAAACTGGCCTCGACTGGAAAGCTTGAGGATGCCGCGCAAGATGGTCCTAAGTGGAAATCCCTTATGAGAGCCCCATATCCCTCATGAGGGATGAGCCCATTGCCACTTCAACGTGCTGATCAGTTTAGTTAGGTATGTCGGTGACACGAGTTCTTCTACGTACTATCTCCTCATTTCTGATTCGATCGCGTAGAGAAACCCCGAGCATAGCCCTCTCCATAGGTTGTTGAGCGACTCTTGAGCCTATTTATTAGGCCAGCAGTGAAGGATCACGTTTCGGTCCCATATGTCATCACTGGTAAGTAGCACACACTGATTAAAGACTTGTCTTCTTTATAGCGTTTAAAGCATAAGTCAGCATAACCTAAACTTATGTCTTAAAAAATAAAACGAGCAACTGTTAATATGAATAAACTTTATTTCTATAATAAAAGGATATATCTCGAACCGCGCTCACAAATAACAAAACATTCAACAATATACTTTGGAACCAAACAGGTAAACACTTTGGGTGCCGACTTATTATGCCCTAACTTACAGCAGTACTTAAGACCAGTGTTCCTCAAATGCATAACAATTTAACAGCTGTAAAATGATTATAATCAACTCGTGTCATACATAACATTACAAATTACAGTGTCACCTAGTGTCACAAATGATTGCAACGTCTTATAAATAACGATCAATACTTGACTAACTCGCAATGGATAACCTTAAATAATTTAATACATACAGATCTTCCAGCACCATAATCCTTACTTGGATCTTAAGACATTGTTTTCCCCAAGATCTTAACCTTACCGATACAAATCTTGCGCTAAGGCCCATATATTATTAAAAAATCACCAAAGTGTGACTATTATCATGTACTTGCACATACTGGCCCCAACTCTGTTACCTTATATTCTAATTTCAAAAATAAGGCTTCTACATTATTGACAAGGCAAAATATTTCCCGTAAGGACAAGTTGTTGCTTCCTGTTAGTTCATAAAAGCTCTATGATCAAAATTCTCATAGGAACCGACGAAGCTCAACCGTAAAAAGAAAACTTAACAATGAATAAAACTTTACATTAAAAACAACATTAATAAAATACCTACTTTTAAAAAGCTCTGTGAGGATTACAAAACGAAATGCAAACTCGAAATACGTGTCTTGATAATTTTGACATTCTGAACTGGAATGACACAAATATTGACATGTTTAATAATAATGTACGCTTGTAATTTAATAATAATAATATACAATATATATTAAATATATATCACTTATACACACATTACAATACAATATCTACAGCCTAGCTTCACTATTCTAATATATTTGGTCTTTGGATGAGCATGTCACATTATGGCTTGTGTCATCATTTTGTAACTATAAAAAATATAAGTGCACTTCGAATTTCGTACTAGATGATTTCATTTTAAACCCTACACTTAGACTAGATCGACAAACAAAGCCTGACGAGCGAGAAGCAATCCGAACGTAGGAGATAGAATAAAATCAGATAAACTCCTTTTAATATATCGTAAAAATAAACACAAACAATTTGAGAAACACTGTTCTGGTATTTTCTTAAACATCCATGATTTATCCATACCTTACTATACATTATATAAAACTGTTTTTCCACTAAAGAAGGCGCGTCGCGGCTGGTAAAAAAATCATGAAAATCTGCCAGTACTTTACTGCATTGTAAAGTATGTATTACGTAGCTTCCATAGCTCGCACAACGCCCTGGTGGAAAAACAGTTTAAATAGACCGATAACTATACTTTAGAATGATTTATGGTGATTTTCGAACATCAGGTACCTAATGGGACAAGATGAAACCTAGCCAGTGAATAAGATATATACTTTTATCTTTATTACAGAAGGTATTTCATAAGTTTCATAACTCAACCTATATAAATATTTGAATGATAAAATCAATAAATAGTTAAACTAAAACTAGTTAATTTATCACAAAGAAATGATTGCGAGTCATATTCACTTTTTAAGTGGTAGAGATAAATTGGCCACAACAATTAGTAAGTAGTTGTTTAAAATTAACAGAAACGATGATTTTTATTTTAAATTTAATTTAAAAACGCGATTTTATGTTTTTTTTTGCAATAATTTGAACACTAGATCAATTTATGTTTTGTGATAAATTCGCCCTTTTTTGTAAAACGAGTGACTTATGTGTCACATTGTATATAAAAATAGCAATTATTGCAAAATATGCAACATTAAAAACACAAAATAAATCACCATTCAAAATGCAATGCAGTCTACGCACGTGGTGTCTTAATTATCTAAATAAGGCGATTTAAATAACCTATTAATTTATACACATAATGAGGTTTAAAGTAACAATAATATGACAATTGTTTGGCGTTTCATATGTTATTGTGATGAAATACCAATATAACATGTTTGCTAGGCGTTCAATGCAATAAGTTACAAATAATATGGTATCTAGAACATGTTATATTGCAGTTCGGTATTAACATTTAAATCCATATACGATAATTAACGTAAAATACATTATGCCTGTGTTATTCATGTGATTTAATTATAAAACTATCTATCACCATTTTTTTTCACTATCTCTAAAAAGCAATATGTAGCAGCCTACACGACGACACAATCCAACTAAAATAAGTATACATACATAGTTTCTTCTCTATCTCAATATAAATAACTCTATAGCTATATTATAAAAACTACAATTAAAAGTGTACAATAATATTAATCTTTATGCGTACATTGTAAAAGTAGATCTATGATGTATAAATATTATTTGATTATTACAAAGTAAATAATTTTTGGAATATCTTTTAAGGCTAATTGGTATCTCATACCTTGGAAGCGTATTCATCGCTCGCTTTGGCGCCGAAGGTGTTCATGATGGAGGAGTCTTCCAGCTTGGAGGTGTTGGCGGCCACCTCGGCCAGCGTGGCCAGGCCCAGGAGGTCCGCGCCGCGCGGGGACTGCTTGCCGATCTCCGTCTCGTGGACGAGGAGGCTGCAAGGCGCTTCCGTCGCCAGCTTGATCTCTGGGCTGATCTTATGCGCACTGTTGATTTCAACGCTGGAGATCATACTGTTTATTTCCAGCCTTGTGATGCTTATCTTCCTCGGCTTCCGTTTCTGGCTTCCGATCACGTTCTCCCGCCAGCTCTCTATCAATTGCCTCCTCTCGTCTACCATGGGCCGAGGCACTGTGTTTATGATCTGAGCCTCGAGCACTCTGGGTTTCGGGTTGATGGTTTTCTTCTTACGCTTGTTTTCGCGCTTCCTCTGCTGGAACTTCTCCAGACTGAGAGAGGGTAGAGCTCTTATTTTTGCATCCAAGTCAAAGTCAGCAGCCTTGAATGTTTTATTTGCGTTATTGTCCTGATCGGGTTCATCGATAGATTCGACTGTGGTATCGTTTTCGGTAGAAATCTCAACGATGGAGCTAATATGTTTAGGTTCGTAAGCGGTGGACAGTTGTTCCATAGCGTCGTCGCAGCGTGAGCTTCCGGGTTCCCAGCTATCGTTTGCGCTGTAAACGTCGTCAGACAGTTTATCGGAGTCTTTCTTCTGCCTCTTGTTCGCTATCAATCCCCCACCGGACATAAACTCTTGGTAACGTTTGCCCTTACATGACCTTCCTGATTTCGCATTTCTCTCTTCGTCGGACCAGTTCCGGTCGTCATCCTTACAAAATCTCTTATCAACTATTTGGTCTATCACATCTTGGTTTGTGAACTGATCGTTCTGAACATTGCCGTAATGATATATTACGGGCTTTCCGTCGAAGTCTTCAGCGAATACCTTGGTAGTCTCCGTGAGAGCGTTTTGCAACTCGCGTATGTTGTCGTCGTTAGGGGCTCCCTTGGTTGCATTTTGAGATCGGTAATCGTTAGGAGTTGAGATCGCGTTGAATTTAAACGAGGGAGGTGAGTAATACGGGTTGAGGGTTTGTGTTTCAGTCTTAGTTGCGAGGAGGCTGCTGAGGCCTCCCATGTGGGCTTCGTCGGCCAGCTTGCCAGGCGTGAACACCGATAGCGCCTTAGGTTCGCCGTCCAGTGCTTCATCGTTAGGCTTTTTGTTGAAATCTACTTTAGTTGAGTTATTATTTGTTTTTTCCGATTCAATGTCATTCTGATCACTGTTTGGGGACTCGATTACCTTATCTTCCCGAGGGCGCGAAGACAGGGTTCGGAGAGGCGGAGCGGGTAGTTTATACCATTTGAAGTCGGGGTGAGCGTTGAAGAAGGCGTCTTTGTACTGAAAATGAAATTACAATTTATATGTTATTTTAGGCAACAGCATTCCAGATGCAATTGATTATTTATTCGTTATGTTAACCCACCTGTTTAGCAAGACCTGTATAGCAAGCTTTCTCTTCTTTGTCCAAGTTGGCCCACCACTCGCCAAGAATCTTCGTAATGGATCTGTAATCACAGAAATACCCGTACAATATCCGTACCTACTTGTTTAGTCAAGTGCGTGGACATATAAAATGGATGGAAGTAGTTGGTTGACGCATTAGTCTAAAGGACCGTTAGGAACTATGCATTATAAGCAAAATGTAGCACGTAAGGTGAATGAAGCTCATAGACTATAACTGCGATATGGATGCTATTGCATTGTGAGATTCATTGCTTTTGGTCGTATTTATACAAAAATAATTTTCAAAGTTATAATATAATTTACCACAGTGAATAAGATGAACGACCATTTCTTAATTATTCTAGCTGATTTAAGTTAAAATTTAAGATTGAAATCCTAAATTAAAGATACTTAGAGATTAAAGAGTAGGTATGGCTTTTGTTCTTCATAATCTTCGCAACAATTGACATCAGCAACCATAAAACAAGAAGATTTGAATTGACAAGCGTCAACACATGGGATAATTGCTATACGATTTTCATCAGGTCTTCGTCATATATCATCATCATCATGTCCAGTTTGTGGTAGATCTCTATGGAACCTAACTGCCACACAGCTCTACTCTGGATATTTTGCATGCTTTTAATTAGGGCAACTATGTCGTCCCATCTATAGAGGTCTAGTGACTTCCCTTAGTGAAGGGTTTATGGTTTAAAAAGTATCGTTACCTATTCTCAAGATTGGGATATTTGTCGCGCACGACACTGCGATGACGTTTGCAGAATATGAGAAAGGCGTTCATTGGCCGACGCGCATGATGCGCCGGCTCACTGTCGCCGTCCTGCTCATGCATGGTTCACTATCTGAAACAAGGAAAATATCTCTCACAAATAATTTTCAACACACAATAGACGTAGGTACTAAAAAGAGAGTGACAGGTCGATACATGTTTAAACACTTAATTCTTGTAGATGTTTGTAGGATTGTAGTTTAACATAACCCTTTCGCACTTTTTTTAGTTGATACTTGATGTATCGATCGAATCGGAGTTCCATTAAACATCACTTTGTGTACATCGATGGAGGGATGTTATTATTGAGTTATTATTTTTGATCAGTACCTACGGATGATCAGTAACATTCGAAGAATTAGTGGCAAGCGAATTAAAACCTTGTTGCCATAGGCATTGGTTCCCTACGCCTAAGCCAGCGCTGAGGTCATATTATAGCATCGCTGACTCATTATCAGTGCTGATAAATGGTGGGATCATTCAATTACCCTATTTCACAATACATTGACAACAACGTGAAAAATCACATTAACAAGTAAGTTCAAGGATATCAATGTTTTGTATCAAAGTAGGTAGGTATTTGTTTTTGGATTTGCTTTATCTGGGTGTCTATCTATAGCGCGATAACGCCCTTTCTTTGCCAAGTGCAGCATATTTCCCAACGATAACAGCCACGATAAGGAGGGTCGACGATCGCCGATGACATTTTTGTTCAAGTCAATTACGGAATCGTTTAATAACTCGCTTAGAATGGACGGGACAGGCTGAATCAACACCTATCAACACACACAACGTACACTTGTATTTATCGATACTAATGACAGGTAAGGTCTCTGGCCACACTGAATGTACAGAACACGCCAAACTATATGTGTTGTCTCGGATTGTGTTGTCATAATTCGGTATAGAATAACTGCCGTAGGGTGCCGCCGTTAGTAAAATGTCACCCCTCCTCTCATACAGTGAATGCAGTTAAAGCCTGCTAAGGGATACCTCCGGAAAAAGGGCAGCAGTCTTTTCGTGTATCAACATCACGTACTGCGCTTGCCAACTACCTCTCAAGTGGAGGCTTGTGTTTAGTAGTGGACGTTTTACGGCTGAAATGATGATATAGTAACAGGTTATGACACGGATAACCCACTTTAAACTTGAACATAACCGTTATCAGACTCAGATAACAGAATTTGTAAATCATTTGTTAGTTTAATTAACCAGACGGAGGTCGATAAACAGAATAATTTAAACTATTCTAAAGTAGCTTCTGGCGAATGTTTCCTGTGTTTAGTAGTGGACGTTTTACGGCTGAAATGGTGATAGAGTAACAGTTTATGACACGGAGAACCCACTTTAAACTTAAACCGTTATCAAACTCAGATAACAGAATTTGTAAATCATTTGTTAGTTTAATTAACCAGACGGAGGTCGATAAACAGAATAATTTTAACTATTCCAAAGTCGCTTCTGGCCAGTGTTGGATTTTGTAGTATAATTATACTATTTGTACCATTATTTCATTATGTGTAGTATGTAGTATCTTTAAGCCAGAATACTACGCGAAAATACCATAATTTTACCTTCAAGCCGATTGACAGCTTTTATTGGTTAAATCATTTTGCTTTTTATTATTTATCCTACGATTTCGGGAAGTTCTGTATGTATGGTAATATCGAATCAGCCAGCGATTAGTGGTGGCTAAAAGAACAAAGTATCCAAAGCCGAAAATAAGCGACAGCGACAAGCTTCGGAGAATCCCCGCGTAGTGTTGTACTTTATCAGTCGTTCTAACAGATGGGTGTGATGATGGTCGGTGCTGAGATAAACATCTACTTGCCTCAATTTGATTGATTTGTACATTAACAATTACTAAATAAAGAAAATTTCACTTAAATAAATTCATTTTAATATTGAAATCCACGAAAAACGAAACGTAGTATAATTTCCGACAAGTAGTATAATTTTAATTTCCAAAGACAATAATTTTTTGAATGTCTGAATCCAACCCTGCTTCTGGCGAATGTTTCAAAACTCCAAATTGGGTTGGAGCATCAATGATTCATAAAGAAATGGTAAAAACGATAACACGAAGAATTTGTGTTAATTATTCCAACGTGTATTTGTATTCTGTTTACGAAGAGTATCGGATAACGATTAGGAGTATTTTCGACGTTTTCAAAAAACTAACATGTATATTGTTATGCGAAGTGGTGGGAAAGTTCACAATAGAGTGAACTTGTGATACTTATATTCGGAACGAAAGTGACTTCTTCCGGGTTTGTGTACTCCTAAATACAATATAATCTTTATCAGTCAACAAAGAAAGCATACAAGAGTAACTTATCTAACAATCATATAATAAATACCTTAGACTAACACACATAAACAAATCAGTTTAGAGGAAATAAGAATTTGAAGAATCTTTATCCCTGCCGGGTTGGTTTGACAAGTGTGTTCGAATTGTCAACCAATATTCTACACAAGAACTTGATATAATTATCTGTTGTATAAAATGGTTTGACAAGTGTGTTCGAATTGTCAACCAATATTCTGCACTAGAACTTGATATAATTATCTGTTGTAAAATGGTTTCTCAAATGCGTTCGAATTGTCAACCAATATTCTACACAAGAACTTGATATAATTACCTATCTGTTATATAAAATGGTTTGACAAGTGTGTTCGAATTGTCAACCAATATTCTACACAAGAACTTGATAAAATTATCTGTTGTATAAAATGGTTTGACAAGTGTGTTCGAATTGTCAACCAATATTCTACACAAGAACTTGATATAATTATCTGTTGTATAAAATGATTTGACAAGTGTGTTCGAATTGTCAACTAATATTCTACACAAGGACTTGATATAATTATCTGTTGTATAAAATGATTTGACAAGTGTGTTCGAATTGTCAACCAAAATTCTACACAAGAACTTGATATAATTATCTGTTGTATAAAACGATTTGACAAGTGTGTTCGAATTGTCAACCAATATTCTACACAATAACTTGATATAATTAAGTATATGTTGTGTAAAATGGTTTCTCAAGTGCGTTCGAATTGTCAACCAATATTTTAAACAAGAACTTGATATAATAACCATGATAGTTAGACATTTGAAATTTTGACACAGATCACAGATGATGTATTTCTGTAGCCGCTATAACAACAAATACTAAGTGAATAAAATAAATATTGTAAAATCACTTTTGTTGTACGGCTCCCATACAACAAACGTGATTTTTTTGCCGTTTTTTGCTCGATATTAATAGCGCCGTGGGGTGCCGGCAGTATAATGATATCCCTCCTCTCATGCCCATGGCTGCAGTAAGAGCCTGCTAAGGGATACCTCTGGAAGATGGGCAGCAGCGTCTATCCGTGTATCAATCAACATCCCATACTGCGCTCACCAACCCGCCTGCCAAGCGTGGTGAGAATGGCAACTACCCCTCATGGAGATCCATGAGGGAGGCCTGTGTTCATCAGTGGACGTTTTATGGCTGAAATGATGATGATTAATAGCGATTTTTGGCCGATTTTTTCGCGTTTCATCCTGCATGATGTCGCAACAAAAAAAACAATAGATTTATCCTGCTCAGTTCGCGTATCATTGAGCATTACGTCCCAGGCCAACCTTGACCCACAGCCGAAGTGGGCTGAGGCTGGCCGAGGGGCAACGGCCCGTGAAAGTGAAAACTCGCGCGCAGCGGGACCGCAGGCGCGCGCGCAGCTCGCAGGTGCCGAGCTTTCTGCGCCGAGGGTATTTGGGTTAGGTAGGTAGGTACGTTATGCGATAAACTTTCGCATATTTTGGAGAATGCTGAGGAACATGAACTATTACCCTACTAAAATTATTGTGGATTGATATCATTTAGTAATATAACGGCTCCGTAGCCTTTTTTTCCTGCTAACGATTCGTAGACCATTCAGAGGCCTTTCCTCGTTAGCACCGTCTGTGACCGCATGACAAAACCATTGAGATACGTGGTTAAAGCTGTAATGTTACTAAAATTATTTAGAAATAGTATATGACCAAATTAAGCCAAAAACTAATACAACGCCATGTATATGATGAAGAGACTGTGACTTAAATGCGTGATCACTGATCAGACATGAGCTGCGCTGGTCGCAGATTCCAAGCTTTCTACGATCCCCTGATCGTTATTTATATATATCGCACCTCCAGTCGTAGACTGACTCAATCCAAAATTCATGTTTTTTGGGAAATGAAGAAAACGTGTTTCGGTCCTTGACAGTTTTTGATAAATCACACTATAACTATAACTTTATGAAACAGAGAACTATTACAGTTTATTTATTACAGTTTCTGATTTACTAGGCGATAGAGCGCACTTTTTTAAGCCGTTCTGTATACTTAACTTAATTCATCCAAATTTTGAATTGAGTCAGTCTAAAAAACGAATCTTCAAACACTCCAAGTGACACAAAACAAACTTATTAAAACCCTATTCTTTTATGATTATCTGACACCAACGGAGACAATAAATAGAGTAACTAAACTAATGAAAGTAACCCAAATATACCAATACAACACATGTATACTCGTAAGAAAAATACTGAACAAGGACATACATTCACAAATAACTTTTACTAATAACATACATATACATAACCGAAATCTTAGAAATGCGCACAACATTAATTTACAAAATACCAGAACAAACTATGGTAAGAAAAATATAATGTTTTTTTTTTTTTTTTTTTTTCTTTATTTAAAGAGCTTAGTCACAAAGTGATTATGTCGCTCAATATAATGTTTGAAGGAGCACAATTATATAACAAATTACCTAATAACATTAAAAATACTAAAACCTTGAATCTTAATACCTTAATATCTGAAAACCTTATATATAATGTAAATCCGTTATTGGTCGTAGGATACAAATGTAATTTATGATAATGTAGATTAAAGACTGTGGATTTTGTTTAAATAAATAAAAATAAAATCAATTAAAAAGCCGACTTAAACACCACATCGTAAAAGCCAAATTATAAATATAAATGCTTAATATGTAAACTAGTATCTTTACAAATAAATTGTATTATATTCTACCAGTTACTTAGATTGCCAATGAAATGTTACTTTTATTAATGCTCGTTGCAAACTGAAACTACTATTAACTGTTTATGTTTCTCGCAAGTGAATTGTAATCTTTAAGAGAAATATTAATAAAGATCTTAGACCACATACATATATAGTTCCCTCGGGGTTACTAACGGTTACAACTATAAAATAAATATATAAGTACTGTGAAAGAATAACCAACGCTTCTTGAATAGAGCCTCCTTATGCCGTACAGTTTAATAATTATAAAATAGGCTTCAATTATTATACTGCAATAAATTTCCCTCCCTATTATGGGTATTTTATAAATACTAAGAAAGTTTTTACAAAGAAATGTCGTTAAGTAGGTATATTCTATCAATCATCTGGTACCTATAACACCAGCTCCGCTTACTTTAGGACTAGATGGTGCTGTGTGTGGAATGTCCAGCGCTATTTATTTATTTTTAATAGGCCCTAATTATCTAGCAACAGGCAAAAATAGTTGAATAGAAAACACGTATACATAAAGAATTTATTTAAAATCTTCACAATTCACAAATTACCGAGGTTGTTAGCCCTATATTATTCCTTATATATGGCTTTTAAAAAGAAACCATTATAATAAGCAACGATTAGCCTTGCCTTGACATGGAGCTTTAAAAGCTTAGTACGATAGAAGGAATGATAAAGCACTATTAGGATCCTAAGTAAGGTTATTCTTAAAATGCATTTCAGAGTCAAATGTACACAGTAAAATGAACGGTCGATATTCCTAATCAGACTACAGGACACAAGACATCAAAGAAATCTATGGTAGTAACGATGATAAACAGTTGAAACTGACTAACATCACAGTCGCAGTTTCTGCTAAACTCGTAAACAAGGTGATTTGCATAAAGAACGCCGGTCTTGCACTGCATATTATGACAACCTTTAACAGTTACAAACTGTAAAGTGAAACACGGTGGCTCGGTACGGCAGCCCAGGGTCGGGAAACTCAACTCGAAGAAACGGTACAAATGTTTAGGTTCCATACTTTATTGATTGTGCATTAGCACGTTGTTGAAACGGTGTTTGAAGTTATTATTAAGCTTAGTAGGGGGATGTGTAGTAGTAAAACTAGTTTTTATAAGGAGGCAACACAATTAGAACTTGATACATGTTTAGAGTGAGTCATGGATGTGTGACATTTTATCTTATTTAAAAAGCGTTTATTTAATTGGACTCGCAAGGGCACATGGAAGTAGATAATGAATCGTAAACATAATATGTTTACGATTCGAGCTCCAGCTCACCAGCGACCAGCTCTGGTCGTTTTGGTGGCTGTGCGCTTGCTCGACGGTGAACAGCCGCGGTCGAAGTCCGCGAAGAGGGTGTGTTTTCCTATCGTTGACCAGCGGCCCGACGCTTACAAATCGTACACGCTTGTTCTCTTCCGTAAGGAGCTGAACTTTTTCAAGATTCAGTGAACTGACGACTTGCTTATGCCGGTCTCACGAGCAATTTTTCTCATTGACACCCTCGATGGAATATTATTCCACAAACATTTTTAGATTTACCAAATAAAGCTCATTAGCGCCACTGATTTTTGTCACTGCTGACCCCCAAACTACTGAAGGGATTCAAATTAAACTTGGCAATAGGGAATGCACGTGTGGCATGATTTATTTTTCGTTCTTAATTCATTATTTACATCTTTATGATTTCATAGAAATATATCTAAATGGTCTGGGAAATGTTAAATTTAATCAAAAGGTATGGGAATCTGATACTTTAGGTTTTCACCGGTGCCTAATGTAAATTAACGCGAAAGCCATGAAAAATATGGTTAGATAAAAACATTTTTTCTCGGGGGAAAAGTGAAAAGGTGAACACGGGACCGGGGACAACGGAGCGAACCCGTTAAAACGCTGCCAATTTGCGGGGGTTCCCGATGACGACGTCACTCCTCCGAAAGTAATTGCTAACTACAGAGATACAGTTACATAATATTAGATCAAATATTGTATCACGTGGTCACTTCGTGACGTCAGCGTCCGTGCTATGTTGCATTTCGTAAAATGATTGCCTCGTTTGTTTCACTTTTTTACAGGTTTATCAAGGAACTAAGTTAGTAAAAATCATCTGAGACATACCGAGTATTATGGACGATAGAGATTCCGAAACAAATTTGAAGACACGTTTAACCCTTTTTAGGCCACATGAATATGCATATGCCCTATTATAACATTAATTTATACTATCCATGTCGGAACTAACCTGGGTACATAATCACGCATAGGTTAAATTTTATAGCTAGTAATAACAAGCCTATGTACATTACTTGACTTAAAACATTAAATAAGACAACTGCTGCTGACTGCTGAGCGCAAGCCAACTAAGTAATTAACAAAATGTTCATATATGCCACATATTCTGTGTATATGCTGCCCCAAATTTCGTTATTTAATCAATGTAGCGCAACAGCCATTAATGAAAACCACTTAAAACGTGAACACGGTTAGAATAGTGTTTCCTGCGCGAGTATAATTGCTTACGAACATACTACCTAAAACTACAATAAAGCTAGTACTACCTATAAAGTTACAATAGCAAAATTATTACATTTGTGGGTACTTTAACTATATACTAATGTACTTCAGCTTTGCTCTTTTGTATCGGTTTTCTATTATTAATGTCTTATTTTGCAAGTAATTTTAAAACTATTATTAAAAAAAATCATTTAGTTGTTTTAAAATAAAATAAAAAACCGGCTAAGTGCGAGTCGGACTCGCGCACCGAGGGTTCCGTACAAACCTGTAGGTATACATATGTATAAGACCTGAGTATTTGATATAAATTTCAATTTAATACCTTTACGCGTTCATGGGGAAAGGGGTAGTAAGTTTAAAATTATTCAAAATATTATTAATGATGTAACTAAAAATGTACGGTTTTCGCAATTTTTCCTTTATCTGTGCTATAAGACGTTGCTTCGTACCAAATTTCAAGTTTCTGAGTTTCCTCTAGGTTTTGATTCTCTTGAGTGTCGAAAATTTGCGGCATAATCGCCTGTATCTTTTGATTGCGTTGGCTTAGAAGTCTGATTTTTGCACAGCTCCAAGGGACAGTAGACTTGAGTATTTGATAAACATTCCAGCTTGATACATCCATGCGTTACTGAGAAAAAGGATCTTGACAGACGGTCGGACAACAAAGTGATCCTATAAGGGTTCCGTTTTTTCCTGAGGTACGGAACCCTAAAAATCACGCTGTATTGTCATTTTTGTTATTGTAGTGAAATATGATTCTATTTACGAGTAGTGGTCAGGGTATTTTTCTATGCCGTGGGGTGCCGGCAGTAGAATGTAACCCCTCCTCTCATGCCCGTGGATGCAGTAATAGCCTGCTAAGGGATACCTCCGGAAGATGGGCAGCAGCGTCTCTCCGTGTATCAATATACCGTACTGCGCTCGCCAACCCGCCTGCCAAGCGTTGTGAGTATGGAAACTACCCCTCATGGAGGGATCTCACTGATCTCATATAAAAAAATATACACCCCTCATAAACTATTATTAAAAAAAAGGCGGCGGAAGGCGGCCTGTGTTCAGTAGTGGACGCTTTACAAACACATTTTTTTATATGATATGATTATATGATATGATGATTTTTCTATGTGTGATGTGATGATAATGTATTGACAAAAAAGATGTATTTAAATACATATTCTATCTAGTACAAGCTTTGCTTAGTTTGGGACTAGATGGTGTTGTTAGTGTTCATGATTATTTATTTATAGTGTGTTATTTATTATAATATTTTTAGGAATAGAAGGAACTTAATCAAACGAGAATATTGATTTTTAAATTTAAATCGGTTCCATTCCTGGATGTGGGAAGCATATTCAAAAATAATGTTTCCTATTCCTACTGATGGCATTTATTTATTTAAAAGTACACTAACATCGAAAGTATTTACAAATTATAAAAAAACACATGTATAAACGTATAGATCTGATACAGACGACAATTGAAGTTATTCATATCCTATACAGGGTTTCCCAGAAATGGTGGATAATCCTGCACATGCGTGTGCGGGGGAGGGGAGTGGGGCCCCATATCCCAATAAAAAAATTCTATTCCCAACAGTCCGCGGTCAACGGCATTTTTTGTAAAATTTTGAAAAATCCCAGTTTTCCTCACATTTGCGGGCATCACGTCCGCTATATGAAACCAAGTTCAGATTTTTTTCTTTTAACGTGTTCCCTAATAATGGTATTCCTAAATGACTTTAAAAAAAACTCAACTACTTCGGATAGTAGTTAACTAGAAGTACCTAAACATAAATTTTATTTTTGAAATTTATTTTACTTCTAAGTTTGAGCACCTGTGGTGTAAAAAAAATGTATAGGAGTTGTGTAGCCAACCACATAAAAAATTTACCTACATCATAAGGATTCTAAAACCGTAGCATACTTATCTACTTTAATTGTAAAATTACTGAGCTATAGCTATTAATGTGTAAAAGTAGGCGTTTCATTACAAAATTGCAAAAGAAAAAAAATTTATAAATAATTACCAAAAGAGTATTTATTATAAAAATATTCATAATAAATGTTTAAATTGGGCTCCTCCTGCCCTTATGCAAGCTCTACCATTTATAAAAGATCTTTGTAATGTGTTATTATAATATTTTGAAGATATAATTCTGGCTGCTTCGGCGACGCGAAGTCGAAGTACATACTTCTAACGAGTTTATGTTTTTTTTTTAATAATAATAAAAAAAAAATTGCCATCCGGCAAAAAATGTGGCTCCAGAACAACAGTTGCCCGGCACATTACGCTGTGCAAGTAGGGAATTACCCAAACAATGCCTATCCCAACAGATGCATCGGCCGATTGGGGCTGATATTGTGGCCACCACGGTCTCCAGACCCAAATCCTCTGGATTTTTTTATTGGGGTTGTTTGAAGGAGCAGGTTTACAAGAAACCCATAAACTTGTTAGAAGAACTTCGACTTAGCGTGGCCGAAGCAGCCAGAATTATATCTTCAAGAAACTATAGTAACACATTACAAAGATCTTTTATAAAAAGCTCATAAGGGCAGGAGGAGCCTCATTTGAACATTTATTATAATTATTTTTATAATAAATACTTATTTGGTAATTATTTGTTTTATTTTTTTCTTTTGCTATTTTGTAATGAAACGCCTACTTTTACACATTAGTAGCTATAGCTCAGTAATTTTACAATTAAAGTAGATAGTATGCTACTGTTTTAGAATCCTTATGATGTAGGTAATTTTTTAATGTAGTTGGCTACACAATTCCAATAATTTTTTTTTACACCACAGGTGCTTAAACTTGGCAGTAAAATAAATTTCAAAAATAAAATTTATGCTTAGGGACTTCTCGTTAACTACTAACCTAATCTAGTTGAGTTTGCGCAGGCTGAGCAGGAGGAGCCCAATTTAAACATTTATTATGAATATTTTTATAATAAATACTTCTTGGTAATTATTTATAAAAATTTTTTCTTTCGCAATTTTGTAATGAAACGCCTACTTTTACACATTAATAGCTATAGCTCAGTAATTTTACAATTAAAGTAGATAAGTATGCTACGGTTTTAGAATCCTTATGATGTAGGTAAATTTTTGATGTGGTTGGCTACACAAATCCTATACATTTTTTTTACAGCACAGGTGCTCAAACTTAGAAGTAAAATAAATTTCAAAAATAAAATTTATGTTTAGGTACTTCTAGTTAACTACTATCCGAAGTAATTGAGTTTTTTTTAAAGCCATTTAGGAATACCATTATTAGGGAACACGTTAAAAGAAAAAAATCTGAACTTGGCCTCATATAGCGGACGTGATGCCCGCAAATGTGAGGAAAACTAGGATTTTTCAAAATTTTACAAAAAATGCCGTTGACCGCGGACTGTTGGGAATAGAATTTTTTTATTGGGATATGGGGCCCCACTCCCCTCCCCCGCACACGCATGTGCAGGATTATCCACCATTTCTGGGAAACCCTGTATACACTTGATAGTTTTATAGCTAAGCTTTAATAGCTACGTAGCTAAGGTAGGTAATAATCTAACTTCAGCATAACACAAAACAGCACACAAAAGCGTTCAAACACAGCACTTATGACAAACAAGGTCATTATTGCGGAATCTCAGCGGCGAGGTCGCTTTGTCAAAATGCACGACGTTGCCCAAGGTCATGGTTCATCTCTCGTTGAGGTCACCGCAAATCTTGCTGTGTTATTAACTCTATATGTATTCATTTAGGAAGTTCTATTTCGGCGCACGCCAACGCGACCAGAGAACAATTCATGGCAATGAAAATAATTGTTGTCGTCAAATTTTCGATTTCGACGGGATCCAAACCAGCATTGGTCATATGGATACTTGACCTATATAGTCGGAAGTGCTTTATCCAACTAAGCTAAGGAAGCAAATGAGGTCAAAACAGAAATGTAGATCAATGATTCAAAGACGGAGAACAAATTTTATCACTTCATGGTAGGGCTTGAATATCGGACCAATTTTCAATTCCAGAATTGGGTTTCGATATCGAGCATTCCGGAATTGAAATCTACAAGTATATAGTTGTACGAGCCAATATCGCTCATACAGGTGGTTTCATACCATCAAGACCGTTTTCCCATACTGGCGTTGACTTCACAGGTCACGTGGATGTGAAAAATAACAACTCGCCGGTAGCACAACAAACCAAGCTGGGTTGGATATTGTGCGGTGCTACTAAGCAATTTAACTGTCTAGTAACTCTAACGGAACTAGATAACCTGTCAAGGTTTTGGGAAGTGGAAGAGGTCCCAACGGAACCCGAATCTTCTACAACTGACAAATATTGTGAAACATTTTATACACAAACAACAGAAAGACTCAGCAGCGGGCGATACGTAGTGAAAATGCCAATGCAAGAAGGTTATGAAACAAACCTTGGCAATTCAAAGCCTCAAGCTATCGCTCAATTTCTTCGTTTAGAAAAGAAAATGGCGAGACAAGAACACTTTGCTCAACTATATAAAAAGTTTATTCGAGAGTACATCGAGTTAGGTCACATGAAACCTGTGACGAAGCCCGAAAGCAAAGTACAGGTTTACCTACCTCACCACGGCGTCTTACGAGATAGCTCAACATCAACTAAACTCCGAGCTGTTTTTAATGCATCTATGAAAACAGACTCAGGCTACAGCTTAAACGACTTGATGGAAAAGGGGCCTAATTTACAGAAGGATATTTTATCTCTCATCATTAAATGGAGAGTCTACAAATACGTGCTAACGGCTGATATTGAAAAAATGTTCCGGCAGCTTATAATCCATCAAAGTCAACAATGTCTCCAGAAAATCATCTGGAGGGAGCCCGCAAGGGAACCACTCAAGGAGATGCAACTCTGTACGCTGACCTATGGCACCAAAGCTGCACTATTCATTGCGATGCGTACACTCCAACAACTAGCTCAAGACGAAGGCAACGCTTTCCCTTTAGCACAAAAGACACTTCGTCATGAATGTTACATGGATGACATCATTTCGGGTCACCATAGTATCGAAACAACAACACAACTACAAAAGGAACTCTACGAGCTGCTAAAGAAGGGTGGCTTCATTTTACGAAAATGGGCCACTAACGAGCCATCTATTCTCAAGGAACTACACGAGAAAGAAAAGAGCCAAACAAACTTCAACTTCAAACAACAAGAGTTCAGTAAGACACTAGGACTCGCATGGAACGGCGTAAGCGACACGTTTTATTTCAAAAGCGAAACGCCAAGCATCACTGAAGAAGAAATTTATACAAAACGCAGACTGCTGTCGGAAATCAGCAAGATTTACGATCCACTGGGATGGCTAGCTCCGATGACAATTCAAACTAAGCTTATCTTCCAAAAACTATGGAGAGATGCTTATCAGAACATTGGATGGGATCAATCTGTACCTCGTGATATAGCTAGCGCATGGACAAAAATTAAAGCTGATTTATCAAACATAAACAACATCAGTTTGCCCAGATGGATACGTAACGAAAACAATGAATCCATCGAATTACAAGCTTTCTGTGACGCGAGCGAACAAGCGTACGGATGTGTCATTTACAGCCGGACTACGTCACCGATAGGCGCGTACGTCATCACCCTACTTGCTGCAAAAACTAAGGTGGCACCGATCAAAAACAAACTAACGATCCCGAAGCTGGAACTATGTGCCGCAGTTTTGCTAGCCAAGCTCCTAGAAAAAATAACTAAAGTTTTGACAGATTACAACCTAAAAGTATCCTGTTGGACAGACTCTAAGGTGGTCTTAGCATGGCTGCAAGGAAAGCCAAACAAATATGAAAAATACGTAACTAACCGAGTGAAAGAAATAACGAACATCGTTCCTGCAACAAAATGGGGTTACGTAAAGAGTAACGAAAACCCCGCCGATTGTGCAACAAGAGGACTTTCGCCATCAAAACTTGTCAACTTTTCTTTGTGGTGGGAAGGACCTCATTGGCTCAAGAAACAAAACGAACAAGTCCTGTCATCTGAAACTTACATTACAAATGAGGGCTTAGTTAAAAACTGTTTCACGACGGAACCCATGCCGAACAAAAACGAACTAATTTTCTCATTACTTGAACGGCACAGTGACCTAGATCGCATTACGAGAATTCTTGCCTGGGTCATACGTTTTGCAAACGCATCACAACACAAAATGTGCTCGAGTAAGTGCAATGAATTGAACTCGAATGAAATAAATAACGCAACCGGCATGATTATAACATCAGTACAAGAATATTGCTTTGAAAAGGAAATAAAATCATTAAGAGATAGCGGAAAACTTCCCAACAAGAGCAATATTTTGAAATTAAATCCATATCTTGACTCGGATGGATTTCTACGAGTCGGAGGGCGTCTAACACATTCACATCTACCAAAGGAGATCAAGCACCCCATCCTTATCCCAGCGGAGGGGCGATTGACTGAATTAATTATTGAAAAGGCGCATCAGCGAACTCTACATGGTGGGGCTAGACTAACGTTAGCTTACACTAGAAACAACTATTGGATTATCAGCGGTAATCGAGTCGTCAAGAAAACGCTTCGACGATGCGTCCGATGCCGCCGTTACACCACAACTCAAACTAAGCAACTTACATGGACCAACGGCATCCTGTGAAGCTAAAATAATGAGTCAACATGTTTATCAAAACATCACCTGTGATTGGATTAAGCACCAATGCTCTGACCAATGGATAAAATTACAGAGACCTAACATATGGCTCTATAACTGCATAACAGAGTGCCCGACCCGTATAGTATGCAAGAATCAAGTAACAACAACAATGCTTACGACGGCGGGATTGCTTGCCCTAGGTCAGGATTGTGTGATACAGCACAAAGACTCTACAATTTATTCACACAACGTTTTTAGCAGTAAAACTAAAGAAGGTATTTCATTAGAAATTCCCAAAATCGATTCACCGAACGATATGAAGGGAACGTCTAAAGTGACAAATATCGTACTGCCACAACTGGATTTATCTGATGAACATAGATCATTAGACAACCAGATAATTGAACAGAAAGGACGAGAGAGCCTGCCTAACGACTTATCAGTCCACGACATAAGTAACTACACGATAAGCACTTTGCTGGTGGGAGGAATTGTAGTCACAATCATAGTATGGCGATATGGACAACACCTTACTGCGTGTACAAACTGTACAAAGAAAAAGGCCCGTACTACGAGTACTAAAACCTCTACAAAGACTCGAAAGAGAACAGAAGAGATAGAACTTGAGGAAATTGCACCGTACGCTACAATAAGAGGCGGACATTTAAAGAACATCCCTCAGCCGGCACCAACAGTTAGATCAGGATTTAGATTATGATATTTATTACATTAATATCCTTATTACATTAATATTCTTACCTAATTATAACTTAACTTTTAACTCTGCTTATTGTTGTAGTTGCTTTTTACGTTTAGTGATCTGAGTACGCATTAACTAAGTACTTTCTTCTTCCCTCGGGAGTATGTACGAGCCAATATCGCTCATACAGCAGTTTTACTTTATGGATCAGTAAACTGTCTTTAACAGTCGTAACGAAACCTTCGCCACGCGCCGATGTGCTGGCTAAATAGCCAGCACATCGGCGTACTAGTGTAATAGTATGTAAATACATACTTAACATTACGTGCGGCTCAGATTATTAAACTTACCTAATATAACGTGTTTAATAAATCTAAAACTATAACAAGTGGTTTGGTGTAAACTATATTATTACCTACAACTTAACTATAACTGGAGTATCCCTCAACGAGGAGAAAACCCCAACAATAGTGCTTAATGCATAATATAATTCTTACCTATCTGAACGTCACTTTGTCTTATTGCGGGTGACTGTTAGTCATTGTTGCTTTTGACTGACAATAATGACTAAATGACAAGACTTTTCTTGCCTGTCATTGTTATTAAAAGATGAAAAGAAAGATTGCATAATTACTTAGTCCGATCCGACAAGTCTGGCAAGCGAAGGCGGGGTGTGAGGCACGGGGGAAATAATGCGCCAGGGTAAGGATGCGCCGCGCTTTAAGCCGATTGCAAAATTACATACTTTATTTTCAATATCGAAATATCGGATTTTACTAAATCAATTCCGGAATTGGAGACGATATTGAAATGGACCGGAATTCCGGAATTATGTCAATGCCGGAATTCCGGAGTTCAAGCCCTACTTCATGGCAATGAAAATTGCTGACGTCAAATTTTCGATTCCGACGGGATTAACCGGCATTGGTCATATTGATTCTGGACCTATAGCCGAAAGTGCCAACGAAGCTAAGGAAGCAAACGAGGTCGAAACGAAGATGTTGATCAAATATTCAAGGAAATTTATTAGATACATAATTTTAGCACGTTGGTAAATGAAATAGAATCATCGTGCATGCCTGCGTAGATACACTAGATCGTGGTCTTATTGCTGTTTTGACTGTTTAAGATGCTGATAGTAATTCAATTATTGAAAGTACCCAGTAGACATCATAGCTCCATGACAATAACGCGATTGAGATATTTGTGAAGGTGCAGATTACGTTAAGTTATATTACTAGTGTATTATATTATCTGTGGTTATATTAAAGGAAGCCGAGTTGAACCGTCGGTAAAAATATACTATGCTCCCCGGCTCATTGGGTGAAAATAACCCGAAATAGCATATATAATAGGTAGAATATTTTTTAAATATACGATTTTTAGCGTAAAATTTGGTAATGGTTCTATATTACAATCATTGAATTGATTTACATTTCATGCCGTGCTGGTGCCGACGGCAGTAGAATATTACCACTCCTCTCTTGCCCGAGATGGGCAGCAGTGTCCTTCCGTGTATCAACATCTCGTACTGCGCTCGCCAGCCCAAGCGTGGCGAGTATAGCAACAACCCCCTCTTGATCTTTAGAGATCTATGAGGGAGGCCTATGTCCAGCAGTGGACTTGGATAACAGTCCTATGGCTATAATGATGATTTGTTCATGAGGCACACTGGCAGGGAAGACTCAATTTCAACACTCATGCAACAATAACGAATTAAACCTAAGACTTCCATAAAAAAACAATTTTATACCGTCAATAGGCCAGTATGTAGTATAATAATAGCCTAGTTGTGCTGTTCTGTCAACATGCGTTATTCGTTTCCTGCCCGATAAGCGAACTAACGCCAAACGGAAGGAAAGCGGGCTTATTTTAATTTTAAACTCATGTTATTATTTCAATAAACATTTAAAAATCGGCCAAATGTGAGTCGGACTCGCACGAAGGGTGCCGTATCATGTTGTGTAAGTAATTTCAAGCGTCTACCGGTTGCCGTTATTAATATCGAGCAAAAAAAACACGTTTGTTGTATGAGAGCCCCCCTTAAATATTTATATAATTTGTTGTTATAGCGGCAATATAAATATACATCATCTGTGAAAATTACAACTAGCTATCACGGTTTATTACAGCCTGGTGACAGACAAACGGACAGGCAGACGGACGGACGGACAGCGGAGTCTTAGTAATAGGGTTCCGTTTTTACCCTTCGGGTACGGAACCCTAAAAATGAAAGCTCCACGTGAACCCAGGACTAGACCAGAAAAGCAAATTTTCAGGAAATTAAGAAACGCCCTCTAATTATCAAGGGTTCCGTTTAATTACCCCTTGGGTCAGAACCCTAAAAAATGTCGTTAATTTGAAATTACGGGCACGTTAGACCTTTACAACTCTGTCTCATGGTGACAGGCGCAATGCAATGCAGCGTTGGTCACGTGCTTAGCGAACGTGATCACCGCGGTATTGCATTTGTAATAGAGGTTACCGCTTAACATCAAGTGGGCCTTCGGCGTGTCTCGTCATTTAGACGTACTTATTAAAAAAAGCTCGTGTAACATTCTGTTAATACCTACCTGAATATTTAAAATGTTAAGTTTTGTTGTTTAAAAAGGTTTTGACTGAGTTGGAGCAGACTTCGTCCCAAGTGTCTTTGTCAACGCATACAATCTACCCAGTTCCAGTTAATTTGGCACCAATCACCAACTAACCAAACCGCAACAGGTCCAAACCACCGATAAGATAAATAAAACGAACATACATGCACTGCGTGCACTGAAGGGGATTTTAAACAAAATAAAATACATTTAGTATTTTTTTGCCGACCTCCATTGCTTAGTTGGTTAGTAGCCAGCTGATACGCAAGAGGTTGCGGGTTCGATTCTCGCCTGGGGACAAAATGTTTGCTTCTGCGCAGGTCTTCGTTTTCTATGTATGATAATAAGTATGTATTTACTAAAAAAATGCATGTAAGTAAAGTGATATCAATCATCTTGTACCCATAACACAAGCTCTACTTACTTTAGATAGTGCTGTGTAAAATGTCCAGCATTATTTATTAAAAAGTTGTTTAATATGCTGGTGACTTGACATTTTAAGCCATTTAGAAAGAACACGTAGTTTAGAAGATAAGTATGTATGTATACAATGTAAAAAGATAAGGGGCCGTACATTTGTAAGTCAGGCGGGAGTCCGAACCTAACAGTCTTTTTTGGGGTTCCGTACCCAAAAGGTAAAAGCGGAACCCTATTACTAAGACTCCGCTGTCCGTCTGTCTGTCTTTCACGAGGCTGTATCTCATGAACCGCGATAGCTACAGTTGCAATTCTAACAGATTTTTTAACAAAAATAAAAACAGAAAAGCCTATGTTCAGTCAGATAAAAAAGAAAATAATAATAAAATAATGCTGGACAAATCACACAGCATCATCTAGCCCCAAGCTAAGCAGAGCTTGTGTTATGGGTACTAGATGACTGATATACTTAATACATTATACTACATAGATAGATATTTTTATTATATATAGAAAAACACCCAGAACACCCTGAACAAATATCTGCAGATCGTACAGACATTTGTCCCGAGGCGGGAATCGAACCCGCAACACTTTGCAGCGCAGGCGGACCTTCGCCGGCTGCGCCACAGAGCTCGTCCAAGTATGGGTACTAGATGACCGCGCGGCACCGCGCGGTTGGCTCGGCGCGCGGTTTGAGATTGTAACAAATCAATGTTGTTGTTTACATGACCGCGCGGCACCGCGCGGCGACGCGCGGCTTAAGATCTACAATCCTGTATCGAACTGTTCAGATGACCCGCGCGGCACCGCGCGTTCAACTGAACACAGGTTAAAATTAATATTTAAGGAGAACTCCCATACATGATACAACAAACGTGATTTTGATTGAATAATGGTACGGAACCCTTCGTGCGCGAGTCCGACTCGCACTTGGCCGATTTTTTCCTCAATGCAGGGGTGCGGGTTTCCTTAAATTGTCTAACGTAATACATGAAAGAACAGAAAAAGAATTACATGAGATGTTGTGGCGACCCTACGTACTGTGGAATAAGGACTAGGGAATGTTTACTCCGTGCTACAAGCCAAGCAAGATTCTAGAGATTCTTTTGAAGAGCCCTTCAAACTCACACACAATAAATAAAGAAATAGCAACACCTGATTGCTCATCAAGTCATCATCCACGTAGACGGAAAGACGACAACATTGTTTACATCGGAGAGTTAATAATAGTTTTCGGTGGGGCGTCGCTCGTCGCACGATGACATATCAATGACAACCGTGTCGTTTGGGGGTACTTAATGTGGTTTCTGCAAATACAAATCCGTGATTCATGTATTTTAGGTACCGCCACGGTAATGAGGCGCGAGGCACCGCGGCATGCACGCCGAAGAATCGATCGCGCGACCAACTACACTTTTTTTCACAATGCGTCGTAGGTTGTTGTTGTTGTTGTTGACAGGGCGGATGCATGAAAGGATGGCATGGGCGAAGGGACAAAGGTAAATGGGCAAAGGCCCAGAAGTGGGAAACGGCTACCTTAACATTTAGCATTGGATGTGAAACCAGATTTCTATCAAAGAGCAGAGGATAAGAGCGTGATGAGCCTCATTTTGTAACCAAGATGATGTTGAAAAGTGATATAATATAATCTATATCACTAGACATTCCTTCAATTACCTAGTAGGAACAAGGTCGCCGTGCCAGCCGTACGGCGACTACGAGAATTTATCGAGCCGTGCCCTTCTTCTACAACATATGCATATTCTTCGGGCATGCTTGTGGAATGCTGCCGGCGGCCCAGAGGGTAGTATCACGGGGGACAATGGAAGGTATCGCCCACTAGAATATGAATAAGAAGACCGCCGCCGTAGCGCAACCGCAAGACTATTATTAAAGTCCAACTAGTTGCGAAGGCAAAGGCGTCAGTGGGCGCGGCCTAAATGTAATGCTATCTCACCTGACATAGTGTGTTTACCCGCGCGCTAGAATGAAATGCACAATGATTCATTCCTAAACCGACCGCACAAAAATATGTGACTAGACTTTTAGCACATTATTATGGAAAAACTTGAGTGTAATCTTTTCAAAATAACATTGATTTCAACTTTTGAATAAATGTCGGAGCGGCGTTTATTTTTGAGTTTTAGTTCTCCTTATATTATTTAGTTTCGTCCAAAGTTGGGCTAAAATCAGTGTTGAAATACGAAAGTTCTAAACTTTCGTTAGCTTGTATTTTTGAAATAAATACTTTTTTTACGGTTTGGGGTGTATACAAACATAGATTATGACGAGATAAATTGATATAATCCTTAGTGTTGGATGGTTAACGTCAAACAGTAGAGTAGTTACCCTTCCACGTTTGTATGGCAAGATGGGCGACTCGTTCATCCTTAATACTAGGATCGAGATGGATTTCCATGGGATCTACCTAAGTACATTGCTGGTTTCACCGCGCGTATATATTACACTTTGAATCACAAGAAAAAGTACAAAAACTTCCATAATCAAGAAGTGCAAGCTGCAGGTACGCGAGAGAACCAACTGGAACTAATGCGTTGTTATCTGACTGATCTGATCAATCTACTAGGTATAATGTTGGAAACGCGTAAGTACAGAATAGACTTACGGCGACAAAATGAACAGCTTACTGTAAAACTTTGTTCAAACAACACAGGGATTCTGTGACGCAACCGTGAGCACGTCAATCGCTAAAGGTAAGGATGCATATTCAAGTTCCGTCAGATAGTCATTTTAATTTATGCGCAACAGATGGACGTTTAAGCTTGCTAAAATTACGAGGTGTGTCGCTTGTTGTCTTTTTGCTGTTCCGTGTCGCTAAGAGGTGCAGATAAAAATAAACATTTAAGGTACCTCAGAAACAAATAAATAGTAGAATATCCCTTGCACAGGACTGTAATAAAAATTCTGGGACGTCGTAGGATAACTGGGTGACTACTAAGCGGGAGCGCACAAAGGGCCCGTAATCAGAAGCTGACACTGAATGGAACTTCTCGACTGAAATATTACTCGTATTGAATTGCAGTTCCTTTGAGGATATTGCAATTTTATCAGTACTTACTACAGTCTGAGAACTCTCGAATCACGTTTTAGATCCGTCAGCTCCATTTATGAAAAATGGGATTTGAAGAAACATAGTGGATTGGGAATCGTAACAGGAGTAAGCTGTTTCCTTGTTAGACCAAGTCTTATATAGGTACAATTTTTGTACAGATTAATAGTTTGGAAGTTTTTTCAAACACAGGCAATTAAATAGATCAAAGCATCAGACATCGACATGAACTCATAATTGCCTCTCGATGGAATGTTAAAAACCTCACAGGATAATGTTATTTATAACGTTAGCAATAGATCCCGTAATGGCGCACACGTCTAAACGATAAATGTATGTGGGCGATGTCAGTGTGTGAAGTGAATCAGACGGATGATTTGTGGTGGAAATTTATGAAAGGACTGCTACGGCTATGATGCTACTTAACGAACCCATTACAGAGCTACGTATACAAAGTCGTAGGCTATTGGATCTGTGAGTAACTGCCAATGATTCAACTTGCTCAGTAATTGCGTTGATTGAATAATGAGGTATAACTTGGCGTGTCCCTTTTGTATGAGCTTGTTGAGTGGATAACTCTGGATTCCTAAGAGCGAATTTGTCGTACCTCTTCCAATGAAGGGGTTGCTTCACTCACTCCTTTCTCTTCATATATTATTTCACACAATCCATCCATCACTTCTTTGTCTCTTTGTGCAAGAGACAGATGTCTCTTGCACACCATTCAAATTCAATGATAGGAGGTAGACTACTGTCTACCACCTGATTTAAAATCTAGATGCTATCATCGTCCTAGCATTGACCTGCACTGGTGATGTGGTTATCTACCCCATTTCCTACGCTCAAAGCTCAATATCCTGTTATTATTTATCAGTTGTATAAAAATAATTACATACCTATGAAAGAATCATTATTTAACAAGTGTAAAATAAAGTGGAATATTCAAATAGCCCTATTAAAATAATTGTTTCTTCAACAATGTAAAATTCGTTCGTTTGAAATACTTATTCAGAACTGGGGAACTACCTCAAGTCCTCAACGTGATTCAATTTACATTAACTTAATGTAAATGGTTCGCTTCGCCCGGGCGAGACGAGTTTTCGAGTATTTGCTACAGAACACTGAAAGGAATTTTACGGAAAAGCATGCTTACAATGATAATACTGCACTGTGTTTCAGCAATTTTGAAATATGTAATGTATGGCACTAAATTACTGGCGTCATAGCGCAGCTCAGTCCAACTGACGTAGGTGAAGAGCATAAAGAGTCACTTTATCTTTGTAACAATAGTCAAGCCAGTCTGGGTGGAACTTTTCATTAACAGCCGAGGAAATTATTGAGATCAGCCATCGAAAAACGAGGGTGGATGTTCAATGACAGTAAATAAGAAGTGTAAGAACGCTCCATCGTCATCAACTCTGAACGGACGTCTAGTGCTGGATATAGGCCTTCCTCATGAACCCCCAAGTACTGATCAATTGCTTGAATTATTAATACAATTTTTATAAATCCAATTTTGAGAATTTGTAATTTTTATAGTCACACTTAATAACAAAAATTGTAGCCATTACATTACAGAACATGACTTAGTTTATGGCTCTTGGCGTCCGATCCATTTCTCCGGCGTAGGATGCTGTTGAAACTTAGATGAATTTTCAGGCCATGGCATGGAGTATCACGATTAGCGCGAAATTTAGATAAGGCGTTTAATTAACTGCGTGCCCTTTGAAAGACGTGTTATTCCATGGGACAACTTGAGTTTGATATTTGAATAAATAATACGACAACTTGTAACTCTGCCTTACTTTTCTTTTCAAAGATTCAAACGATAAAAGTTACAGTTTTCAAACATTTATAGTTAAATGTTGTATTTGGACTGTTTTTTTGGTCTCTATTCCTTCTAACATCTTGGAGCAAAGCTAAATGAGAATACATTTTTTACCGAAGTTGCATAATTGTGAAATTGCCCTAGCGGACGGAAGCCGTCGAAAGTGTAAACAAACTAATTATACTTGGTTATTGTGCGGTTGCATTGTCAGTCTATTTATAGTTTATCGAAGTGATACAACTCCGAAACGGTTTCTAAATGGCTGAAAATAAAATATAACACTGCCATTATGAGCTTACTAGTTTGTCAGTTACAGTTTGTAAATTGACTATTCTATGTAGCTTTTTGCTATTTTGAATAGACACTTATTGACTTTCGAGTTTCATAAAAAATGTAGCTAATAGTTGTTTCATTGTAGAGGAAACTGATAATATTAGTTTACTCTCTGATTTGATTTTTTTCCTCTCCATAATGCCCATGCTATTTCTTTACTTTTGTATGTTTTTTTGTGTTTATCTTCTCTGGCGCAACTAAATAAATAAACTGATTATATGTATCTGTTTCCTCTCTGATTATTTTTTTTGTTGTAATTCGGCTGACTTTTTGAAAAAAAAAACCCTAGGTAAACACACGAGCCCCATAATTTTCTGTATCTGATATTGTGAAGATGATAATTATTTTCTTCATCCTACGTCTCAGAATGTTTCCAAATCATTGAACATAAGGATCAGCGAAATTTACATAACACCATGTTTGTAGCAGAGGTTTCATTTTTCCACGATTATCCTTATTTGTTTCGAAATCCCGTTAACACTTCATAGTTTGGTGACCGACAACGGATCGTTGACTTAATGGTAAATCATTAGTTCAATGTTGACACGTGAAGCTTTAGCAAATTCGTTAAACTGCTTACATTCTTGAACTGTTTATATTTAGGGCCTTCTCAATTAGAGGTACTGCCTCTTACCTAATTAAATAAACTCCATCCGACACAGTATTGCTGGCGAAGTTGTCAAGTTTGGCAACTGTCCATCGCCTTGCAAAGGCGAAAGCTTAACTGTGCTGCATTGCTAATCCAAAGTAGCTCCAAAATAACAATTTATCAATTCGGCCAGTTTCGGACCTTCGAGAAACAGCTTGCATGTATAGCTAAATATAGTACCCGAGTTTCAAGTTCCTTTGCGGTAACTACATCGGTAGGTACTATTGATGTACTCCGTGCCTCAATGGTTCAATACCTGGGTCCTTGACATTACCTTGTCAAGTTGTTGACAAAAAGCCTTATTCTGCAGTGTTTCTCAACTGGATTTCTGGCAGGGCTTTCAGGTGGTGCATTGCAGATTCTCTGCTGTTTCCTCCTGTTCGTGTGTCCGTGCCAAATAGAGGTGTTTCTGCTAATCTATCTGCATGCGTTGTGTTATGTGTTAGTCGCGTTGTTTGTTCAAACTTGTTACTTTAATATGCTTCGTTGAGTTCATCTTGTAAAACTATGGGCCCCCGAGATTTAACTACCATTTTAGTTTTGAATGGTCATCATTTAATAGCGTAGAAGGACCACAACAAAAAAGCACAGCTTGTCTCTGCAAAAGCCAATTATCTCAATTTTATTCGTGACACGACTTCAGCGTTTATCACGGTTTTATAACTAGAGTGAAGGTGGGTTGTTTACGGATTACTATGAGATTAATTAATGTATACGCGTACATTTCTGGTATCCAAATTTTTCACCTTAGTTAAAACGATACGAACATACGACGTACACGTAACTAATGTCAATTGATTCCGAAAATAGCTATTGGAATGATTTAGAACACGGGTCCTGTTCTGACACCGAATGTAAGCTTTATTTCAATTCAAGATGCCATAAGGAATTAATTGTTCCCGGAATACATTTAAAGCTGAGATTTTGGACCCACAAAGAATGTTGGAATGTTGTCAATAATATGAGAGATAGGTACGATGTTGGTTTACGACAGTTGCGTGATCTGTCGAAGTGCAAAGCAGAAGAACCAAAGCGTCGTACCTACGTAATCCAGAACCAACGTTTTCTTGTTGTGAATTATCAAAAAATATGATATAAGAATTAAATAAATAATAATAAAGAAATACACAAGAAGCTATTTATAAAAGACCATGAATTACAACTAAATACTTATTTAGAAAAACAAGATAAGAGCATGCTGTTACGGAGTTTCAAGTACTTATATAATTTGTAGTGTCTGACCACTGTGGTAGAACATTTCATAGAGAAAAAAACCTAATCAAACCATTTAAGGTTTTTAATGATGTGGTTAATGTAGGTTTATGTTTCCTAAGTGTGACGAGCGTAGTCTCACTAATAAGCCGAAAGTTTGTTTGTATAGATGTATGCATTGATATAAAAGCGATGTATGGAGGTTTGTTACTTCTTCTGAAAAACTAGCGAACGGATTGAGCTGAAATTTTGCACACGTATAGATGTTGACCAGGATTAACACAGGCTACTTTTATCTGGGTCCAACGCGTGCGAAGCGGCGAACACAAGCCAGTAGGACATAATGCCACAGATTACAGAAACATAATGCCTTCTCACTTACTTATTTATTATAATAATCTAGGTAGGTAGCCTAGATTATTATAATAAATAAGTATTCGAATAATTCCCAATGGGGACGTATGGGTAGGTAGGTAGGTGCTAAACACAATAGGTCTCATCGTGAGTCATTCAACATTCTGGGGCAAGTAAAACTAATAAACGGATCGTCTATAGCCTCCTATATTTCATACAAAGGTACCTACGTTCACTAAGGCTAATTAGTGAAGGTATTATAATTTTGTTATTTTTTAAGCCCGACGTAACTTTAACTCTCCTAACATTTCCGTTGTCGGTTATGTCAGGCACTGTCGCGTCCCGTACAGCCTGATTAAGTACTTACCAGTTGCTGACGTTGCAGGTACGTAGGCTTCCTGATCGTTAGACATGTTGGTACATAGGTAGTTTCATAAATAGGTGTCTAGGTGAGGCCTATGTCCAGTAGTGCGGGCTGGTAATGACGATGATGTGCCTACCTACATAAGTTCATGCTGATAGGTAGCATTATGTATTTACCAACCTGACACAAACTAGACAAAGAATATGAAAGAGTTGCATGATACGTACCTACCTTTTCTACTGCAAAATAAATAGCTAGGTCGGGAAGGATTTATCTTTATTTAGGTACCTACCTACAAAACGAACACCAAATAAACGCACAGCGATTAAAATTGTATGTATTTGTGTCGGTCGGGCGATGATCGCATGCCAGCAACTCGAAAGTTGTGGGCAGCGGAAAAAAAACTTGTAAATTCATCGATAGGACGACGGCCATTTTCATAATGATTGCGGACATGATCACATCACACTTTCGATGTTTACAATGCCAACATACTTAACTACTTTTTCACCGATGCGATAGCTAGCTAGCTCAAGATGTAAGCACGTATTGTACTTATTGTTGAGGATAGATTCCAATTTTAGTACTGCGCGCAGAGCACAGGCTAGTTCTGTTGCTATGCGAACTAAAAGCTGCAAAACCAACCACAGAGCCCTAATTATGAATGGAAAGGAATGCCCTCTTACTGAACCAACTTCTCACACACCATTTAACTCAAGAAAGTCGTAATTTTTGCTGCATAATTTTCAAGGGCATCGAAAACCTACTATAGACACGACGCTTCTCCGTATGCCAGCCCACAAACACCGATATTGCCACAAACGAATCATGAATGAAACTAGCACGGTAAAGCCACATAAAACTACTAATTACAAGCGTTGATTTATTAAAATTATCACAGAAATAAATGAAAATACTTACAAACTCGCCAGCCGCGATACGTGTGTAATCACATACATGACGTCATTTGACGCAACACAAACCCGAAATATTGAGAAAATTGAATAGTGAACGCCCTGAAAGTAACACCAGAATGAAATATACACTATACTTTATTAGATAAAGCTTCAATGTTATTTCATTTCACACGAATTAGGACATTTTACAACATTTATTTGTTGTCACTGACTGAGTTTTGACAAGATGGTCGCGCACCGACTGTTTTGCTTTGGTTGTCAGCTGATACGAAATGCTGTTTTAATTTCGTGCGGAACGGAGACGATGTCTATTGCCTCTCTCGCACACACTGCGTAGATACTTACCAACGAAAGAGACAGCGAACATGACACGCGCAATAGAGGAACTTAAAATAATAACAAACGTCACTTCTTGTTGCATTTGGCTAAGGAAATTTTAAAATAAAACCATTGTTTACGTACTGATGAATTGAAAAGTTAAAGGAAATACACATAATGGTAGTTCTATTTCACAGAAACTTGCATTATAAGCCAATAAATTGCTGATTGGGCGTGACAAAACGTTGGTTTTTGCATTTTGCGACTTGGTGCGCCATCTCTGGTTGAGTAGCTAAACTTTTTCAAGGTTTGTTTCAATTACCTTTGTGTAATTATTGTTAGTTGTAGAGATTTCGTGTCATAACAGCTGCATACAAACGATAATAAATTGTGCTTTCATAAAAAAAGACAAATTTCAAACTACGAAGAAAACAACGGACAGCCTTTTCCTTAAGTTCATCTACTCGTTACTAGATGGCAGTGAAAGTGTTTACATATAATGTAGTTCATTTTGTTTGTGGTGAAAAAGGTTAACTAACCAATAAAGTGTTTTTATTTTATTTTAATGCTGCTTGAATTTAAACTTGTGTTATGGGTACCAAAGGGTTGATTTAATACTCAGGTACCTAGATACCTTGTTTGTTTTTTTGTAAATATATAAACACAGGGCCGGCCCTTTTAGGTACATATCTGCTTAGAATAAAAACTGTGAATAAAAACACTATTTTTGATTCTAAGCCTATCCTTAGAATAAAAACATTACAGAAACCAAGTCCGCGCGTCCATTTTGAAGCAAGTGTTTTTATTCTAAGCCTATTTGTTATATGTTTCGTTATCGTTAGGTATAGTTACACAATAAAATAAATATTGAAATAATATTTTTTTTAATATTCATTTTATTCTAGCCCATACAACAAACGTGATTATTTTGTCTTTTTGCTTGATATTAATAACGGCAACAGGTAGACGCTTCAAATATTCACGGAATATTAAGTTGCAAGCATTGAAGTATTATTACTAGCGTATAGAATTGACACCCGCGAACAACAAGTTTGCGCCATGAGTTGTTGCCGGCCGGCAACAACTCATTTAGTCGTTCGTCGACGCCCATCGCGGCCGCATGCGAATAAACCCAAATTAAAAATGCCGTCTTGCGTGTTAAAAACGTGTAATTAATCAATCAACTGCGAAGAAAAAAGATAGAGGCGTGACTTATCATCGGAAAGTAAACAGAATATCAACTAAAACCAACTAAAATTAATTTTTGTACATTATTTGTTTGGGTCGGACCCAAACGTGAAGCTAAGCTGAGTAAAAGCTAAGGGTAGCTAGCTGAGGGGGTGGTGACTCCGAAGAGATATAAGTGACCGAACCCGTAGAGTGTTGAAATCGCACTGCTTTATTGTTTCCACAAGTTACACGACAATTAATCTAGGTCAATGCAAACGATGCTAAAATAAATAAAGTGGAATGTACTCGAACATGTGTATGTAAGCGCTAGCTCGTACATGTTGCCAAACCAAAAAGAAAAGAAATAGAGAGCTATTATCTTAACAACAGCTAATTGATTATAATTGCACATGTGCAGAAACAACAATTGATAGAAAAGCTAAATGAAAAATGAATTACTAATTAAAAGTACTAAAGCTAATAATTGTCCATTTAAGATAAAACATTTTAAAGTAAAGTAGTTCATATTCTAAAGAGTCAATTGTCCTCGGTGGACTGCACTATCTCGCCTAAGGATTCGCACGGTATGGGTATCACTGACACTGACCGCGGTGGTTTAGGAGGCGCGGTGCCTTTTGTTACACTGATATTGCTCATGCTAAGAGATTCACGTAATTCACAACACTGGCGGGGTATGTATCGCTCGTTGGTCGCAGACGCGAAGCTGGCGAGGGCGCTGGCGTGGGAAGCCGCAGCCGCGCTCACCGGAGCTCTCCGAGATGATGCTAGCTGCACACGACGTTTCCTTGCACGAAGAAAGGCGGCGAGGATGCCTATTACGGTCAATGCAGCGAGGATGCTATAAATGACTGAGTATTGATGTATGTCATGAATGCTGAGATCGGATTCAGACTGCCTTTTCAGGGTGTTGATCTCATTTCTTATCTGCTGATACGCTAGCTCGTGGTTTTCAGTAGTGACGTTATAGTTTAAGTTAGGTATTCTAACGACGCTGTTCAAGATAGATGTCTCTGGGGCTTCGTTAGAAGAGTGCATATTTACTTTTCGTAGGAAATTATTGTGAGAGTGAAGCGTAAAGAAATCTCCCTTAATAGTACAACCATGACCTATATCAAGAAGGCCGGTGCCCGATAAAGTATTCATTGTCACATCAGCTGTGCAAAAAGTACGAATATTGCACTGATTGCAACACGAGTATAGCCAAGAGTTCTGTCGGTGTAATTTAATCCATTTGTTTACACACGGTGATTGCTCATAAGTACATGGTGATGTTAATTTGCCTGAATCGATCAATGTAAGAGTACAAATGCTTTGTTGCAAATCAATGTCGTAGGTAGGTTTATCTAAAGAGCACAGTATTTTTTCTTCAGATAAATGGATGCAAGCTTGTATGTCATAGTCAGTTAAGAATAAAACTGCGTCCTTTCGTAAGTTGAAAGCTAGATATGGGTAGGTAGGTACGGAACGGTAGGATATTCCATCCTTATTCTGAGGAATGCTAATTATTTTGTCGAGTTCATAAATTTCATTGCTGACGAGTGGGATTCTTATTTCGATGATAAGATATTGCTTAAAGACTCTTGCGAATACCTTAAGTAGCTTATAAACGTCTTGTATACTTCCCGTTTCTAAGGGTAATTTTAGATCACCATGTAGCTGGGCCGATATAAAGTTGATCTGTTCTTCTAATTGCTGGGTATTTATTAGATTTGCGTCGATACGTCCGTGACTTATATCTGTCAGGGTATCTACAAGGGACGTTTGAATCCGTCTTATGCTCTCGATTATGATGCTAGCAGATAAAGCTGATGAAGTAATGTATAAGCCCTTTTCGGAGTCAGACTTTACTTGATTAATGTCTGCCGATAGGCTGCGAAGATGGTTATTAATTTCAGAAAATTGCTTATTCATTATTTGTTCATTGCGTTTTATAATGTTATATTCTGATTCGATCACCACAGTTTGATTACGAATCAGTGTTTTAATGTGATTTTCGTTGTAAGCTATTTTATCAATGTCCTTTGCGTATTGCTGAGCAAACTTATCGTCCAAGACACCAAATAGATAGTTTGCGAGATTTCCGACACCATTTATAATACCTCTTCTCTGGCGTTTGCTGGAGGTTTGAAGAATTCTGTTTTGATGCTCGATTTCTGTCAAATCATGAGTTAGCTGATCAGTAATTTGTCGGTATTGAGAGCTGCCTTTCATTGACAAACCCTTGAGATGTCTCACGTAGGTCTCCATTTCAGTAATTGATTGCCAATAGCTTGTCATATTGTAATACACTACCAGCTTCCATTCATCTCTTATGTATTGTAAATTGGATATTTTGTCAAAATAGAGCGGCTTAGATCCGTTTAGGGCAGTAGTACGGATCGGCGGAGCGTTCAACGGTGTAGTTGGAGAAATCATCATCGTGAGAAGTAAGAGAGCTAAAGTAAATAAGTTTTTGAAGGGTTTGCGATTATTTCTGCGGACTCCTCTATTAGAGCTCACAGGAGTTCGTGCTGGCTGGTCTATGAGTTTCGCTGGGCTGTCTTTATTTTCCCGATCGGTTTCTATCGGTAGTAATATAAGCTTCGTTACAGGTCGTTTGTAGATTTTATTTTCGGCTTTGACGGAAACCACTCTTACGAATCCGTCACTTCCTGGATGGACATCAACAACTCTGCCGAGTGCCCACTTCCCAGGAGGTAAGTTATCCTCTTTGATTAACACAATGTCGTTGATTTCGTAGTTTTTAGTAGGTGTCTTCCACTTTGAGCGAACTTGAAGATGCTGAAGATAGTCTAAAGACCATAGTTTCCAGAAATGCTTGTTCATGGCCTGTAAAAGTTGCCAACGCGCCGGAAGGTTTACATGATCAGGATTAGTCTGTGGTCGTGATAGTAAAGAGTCTCCGATTAGAAAGTGTCCTGGGGTTAGATAGGAGTCCTCAGGGTTCTCAGTAAGAGGAAACAAAGGACGGGAGTTCAAGCACGCTTCGATTTGCTGTATCAAGGTTGTAAATTCTTCATACGTTAGCTTTTGCTCACCCAAGACTCTTTTTAAATGTCTTTTAAAGCTTTTCACGGCCGCTTCCCATAAGCCTCCTGCACTGGGCCAAGCTGGAGCATTGAATGTCCACTCGATATTCATGTCGTTTACTTTACTAAACAAGTCTTGATTGATGGTACTTAGGATTTGCTTGTATTCGCGATCTAATGATCGCTTAGCTCCAATAAAGTTCGTGCCGTTATCGCTGTACATTCGAAGAGGTGTTCCTCTTCGAGCACAGAATCGGCGAAAAGCTGCTAAAAATGCTGGAGTGCTTAGGTCGGACACCAGTTCTAAGTGAACGGCCTTTGTAGCTAGGCAAACGAATACAGCCACGTAACCCTTGTAGGTCTTCATTCCTCTACCTTTGGAAGCTTTAAGGTCTACGCACCCCGTAAAATCCACCCCTGTATGAGTAAAAGGGCGGGCGGGAGCTGTTACCCTTGCTCGTGGTAGATCTGACATGAGTTGCGGTTGTGTTCCCGAGCTGAATCTTCGGCATGTTACGCACATTCGAAGCTGCCTTTTAATAGTTCTCATGCCACATAAAATCCAAAATTTTTCCCGTATGAGAGATAGGGTGAGTCGCGGTCCACCGTGTAGGGTAGTGATGTGCGCTTGGTTGATAATCAGATCACTTAAACGGTTATGGCTAGGCAATATCATAGGATGCTTAGCTGAGCTACTAACCGAAGAGTTACTGAGGCGACCTCCGACTCTTAAAATCCCATTTCCATCTAAGTGGGGATATAAGCTAGCTAGTTGGCTGTTAGGCCGAACATGACCTTTTGCCTTTAAGTTTTCCAAATCTTTTCCGAATTCTTTAGCTTGTACGTGTTTAATAATTAGTTCAAAAGCTTTGTTTATTTCTGCAGTAGACAAAATAGCTGAATTTGCATTTCGTTTGTGCCTTAACGCTGCAGTGAAACGCGACACCCATGCCACTATCTTGACGGCACGAGTCAGTGAGCTGTTATTATTAAGTAATTCATCAACAAATGATATACACGTTTGATGTAAGGCTGAGTTTACACTGACTTTTTTCGTTTCGAGTGTCGGTGTTTCATACTTTGGGTTTTGTATGTTAGTTTTTTCAAAGCTAGCTAGCCATTCCGGGCCGTTCCACCAAAGTGATCCTTTTTGAAGTTTAGCTACGGATAGACCTCTGGTGGCACAGTCAGCGGCATTGTCCTCAGAACGAACATGATTCCATTTTGAGGCTGGTAGGATTTCAGTTATTTGTTGAACTCGATTTGCGACGAACTGTTTCCAGCGAGATAATTCGCCATGGAGCCAACCAAGTACTACTGTGGAGTCAGTCCACGCGTAGATTTCAAAGTAGCTGCTATTTGTCAGTGAAGCTTTAATAATTTTCATAAGCTGAGCTAAAAGTAACGCACCACATAGTTCAAGACGTGGCAACGATACCTTCTTCTTTAAGGGAGCTAGTTTAGTTTTCGCAGCGACAAGTCGTGTTGAAGACACACCCTTATCATTGCGCGTTACTAGGTACACGGCGCAGGCGTAAGCCTTCTCCGATGCGTCGCTGAAGCCATGTAGCTGAAATGCCTTCTGTGTGTCACCCAAATATCTAGGGATATCAAATTGGCTTACATATTGAAGATCACTTCGCAGCTGAACCCATTCCTTGTGGGTTTCTTCTGGGATAGGGTCGTCCCACTCAATACCAGAGGACCAAGTTCTTTGAAATATTATTTTAGCTCTAATTGTTAGTGGCGAGAGCCAGCCTAACGGGTCAAACACCTTTGATATTGCTGACAGTAGTTGGCGCTTTGTGTTGCAGTTATCATTATCTACATTATTTATAAACAGATGGCGGTGTCCATCGAAGCCCTAATGTTTTTCGGGTCTCGCGACATTTAAAATCAAAGGGCTTATCCAGCTGCTCGGTGGATAAGTTTTCTAAGAGCTGAGGATCATTTGCAGACCATTTGCGTAAATTCATTCCTGCATCTTTAAGTATAGCTATCAGCTGACGTTGTAGTTCCTCTGTTGATTCGATGGTGTTTTCTCCACTCAGTAGATCATCCATGTAGAAATTATTCTCTAATGCTGCTGCTGCGAGTGGATATTTTGTGGCACCATCTTTGGCTATCTGACGCAGGGTACGCATAGCTAAGTAAGGAGCAGCTTTTGTTCCATACGTGACAGTAGTGAGTAGATATGTCTGGAGTGGTTCCCCTTTCGATTCCCTCCAGAGAATACACTGAAGACGCTGATCGTTTTCGCGAATCATAATTTGCCGAAACATTTTTTCTATATCAGCAGTTATGACGTACTTGTACAGTCTCCAGTTCAGTATTAGTGTTGGTAGGTCATGCTGTAAATTTGGACCACCCTCCATAACGTCATTGAGGCTAGTACCAAAGCTTGTCTTAGATGAGGCGTTAAACACCACACGTATGCTGGAAGTAGTAGATTCGGGTCTAAAGACTCCGTGATGAGGCAAAAAATACGTGGTGATGTCATCTTGGTTTGCCGGGCGCATGTGACCAAGCAGTTGATATTCATGAATGAAGTTTTTGTAGCTGTTTGAATATTCTTTATTTTTCACCATCTTATTTTCTAGCTGAATAAATTGTGCTGTCGCTTTTGCTTTAGAAAGTCCTAACTTTTCTTCATAATTAGCTTTCATAGGTAGGGCTACTTCATATCTACCGTCTTTAAGGCGCTTCGTGGTAGCTTCATAATGCTCTTCGCAATATTGCTCCTCTTGAGTAAGGTCTGAGTGTGAGTTAGGTAAGTCTTCCATCTCCCAGTATTTAGCTATCTCCGCTAAATTGTTGACGACAATGTTGCAGTTAAAAGTTTTCACGTTTCCAGATAAGATCCAGCCTAGTTTCGTTTGCTGGGCCATGGGTGCGCTGTAGGGACCTTTAACTAGCCCGCTCATGATAACATCCGAATAGACACATGCGTCAAAAGTATGTCAATTGGACGGGACACATTATACTCCGGATCAGCTAAGTCCATGTGTTTGATGTGAGGCCAGGATCGCTTTGTGAAAGAAACGTTAGGTAGATCGCTTATAACACGCGGGATGATGCATGCTTTAGTGTTAAAACTGTAGTCTTCATAAAAGGATTTACATTCAAGAGAAATAAGCTGTTTGCTTTGTTTAGGAATTATACCAACGCCAGACACGGAAGCGCTATATTTCTGTCGCGGTAATCCTAACAGCTGGGCGGCGTTCTCAGATATCAATGTTATCTGAGAGCCTTGGTCGAGTAAAGCTCGGAGTGTGACGTAGTTACCGTCGATCGCTTTAATTTTAATTAAAACTGTAGCTAGTAGAACTTCTTCGTTGTCAGCAGACACGTGACTTGCGGTGTGCGGTTTGTTGCCGGCCGTTTTTGATGACGAAGCTGTTGCTAAAGGTGATTTTTGTTCGGCAGTGACCGCTGCACTAGAGTTTAATGACCCAGCGGCACATGCTTCATGTAACTGGGTATGATGTTCGCAATTGCACTCTTTACATCTTTTAATCGAGTTGCATTTATTATTTGAGTGCTTGAACAAACAGTTAAAACATAGTTGAAGTTTTTTCACCGTCCTCAATCTCTCACTCGCTGGAAGGATAAGAAACTGATGGCATCGGTACAGCTCGTGCTCGGAGTGACATAAAGGACACTTGCTCGTAGATGTTGAGGCCACTTGATGCCTCGAAGGCTGCCTGTTATGGTAGTTATTATAGTTGTTAGGCTTTTCGTTCGCCTTACCTTGATTTTGTTGAGCTGGCTTAGCTGAGTTAATTTTCTCTCTCTTTGAGGTAGGTTCTAGAGCCATGAACTTACTCTCGAGAAAATCCATAAGCTCGTTAAGAGTGGGCAAATCTCTAGGTGACTTACGTGCTTCTTTATAAGCATTGTAGGTGTCACTGTCTAGCTTTTTCGTCAAAAGATGTACTAGTATCGGATCCCAGGAGTTAGTATCTACACCTAAGTTATGTATGGCGTGAATACATTCAGTAGTGGTGTCGTAGAGACGTTTTATCTCGAAAGACGTTTGCTTGCTGATTGTGGGCTGATCCAAGAAAGTTTCAATATGTGTAGTAAATAACAGTTGTGGGTTATTATAGCGGTGTGTCAATATCTCCCAAGCTATGTCGTAATTCTCAGTCAAGATGTTTAAATGCTGAATTAGACGCTCCGCTTCTCCTTTAACTTTACCTTTGAGGTGTTGCATTTTTTGAGCTTTTGATAGAAAGTTATTGTTATGTATTGACTCGGAAAATAAGTCGAAGAAGGTAGGCCAGTAAGTATATTTTCCTGTGAAAGTAGGTATTTCAAGTAAAGGCGTAGATTTCTGAATATGCGATGTAGCAAATAGTTTCTGATTCAACGCTTTCTTCACTAGCTTGAATGAGGTTTCCTGTCTGATAAATTCGTCTTGGTAAATCTCATCCTGCCCTTCAAGTATGTTATCTATTTCAAGATGAAGGTTGTCGATGGCCTTCCATCTTGATTGAACGCTGTGCAGCTCATCTTCTAATTCCCACTTCTCGCTAATTTCATTTACATTGATGCCCGATATTAGACGCTTGAACGCTCGAAAATTAGTCCTTTGTAGGGACAAAAGTTGATCGATTTTGTTAGATAAATTCGTTTCTGTATCCGTACCTGTACCTGACCCTAATGGTTTCTCCATCTTATATGGCTCATAAGCTGCTATTTTAGCTCGAGTATCGCAATAATACTTATTCATTCGATCGTAAATTGATTCCTGAAAGTACCTTTGCGACTTAGTCGGCAACGTTTGAAGGGTTGTATTGTTAATATCGAACTCTCCCCAGAGATTTTCTAAAGCGTCTAACCTTAACTTCAAATACTCCGAGGTCTTTCGATGAGCTGAATCCTTATCAAAGTTGGTGCCGATACGCTGAAGCTCGGTGACGATTTCTGCTTGGCGATTGAAGATTGCGTCAAATTTCTCCATGATCGCTAGTTAAGCAAGTAAAATATGAACGATCTTACTTGTAAGCTGCTGGCAGGCGTGTCTCTCGACTCACGCAATGGAGACGTGGCGCTGCTGTGTGAGACTCCGACCCGCGGAAGATGCTGAGAAGTCTCCTGACTCTCTCATAAGCTGATGCTGGTAGATGATGCACGACACTTTAATCGCGCAATGAATGACGAAGCTAAGTTCCGTTTTACAGTACACGGAATAGTGACACGACACGTAGACTTGTATCTTCACTTGTCACTGGGTCGCGGAATCAGTGGAATTTTATTCCCGTACGATCCCGCTTGTTCGAAGCTCGAAGGACCATATGTTTGGGTCGGACCCAAACGTGAAGCTAAGCTGAGTAAAAGCTAAGGGTAGCTAGCTGAGGGGGTGGTGACTCCGAAGAGATATAAGTGACCGAACCCGTAGAGTGTTGAAATCGCACTGCTTTATTGTTTCCACAAGTTACACGACAATTAATCTAGGTCAATGCAAACGATGCTAAAATAAATAAAGTGGAATGTACTCGAACATGTGTATGTAAGCGCTAGCTCGTACATTATTTTCTATTGTACTGACATTTTGTTTGAAAATCATAGATTATGAAAAGTAATTTGTACAGATGGGATGTGTAGGTACCTACTAAGGGTTGGCGACAAAGGTTTAACTGATTATTTTTAACTCATATTACTCGCCCTATGCCGTCTGTCTGATCAGTAACAGTAGGCACTCTAGGTACCTACTGTAGGTATCTTTTGCAATCGTCATTACTTATAAACTGAAGCTGTATTATACCTATATTGTTGTCTGAACAAATTCTTAATGTAATAGATTGACGACCTCTGTGGCGTGGTGGGCGAAGGTTCGCCTGCGATGCAGGAGGTGGGTTCGATTCCCGCCTTGGGACAAATGTTTAGTGATCGCTGCAGATATTTGTTCTGGGTGTTCAGGTCATTTTCTACGTATAATAATAAATAAATAGGTATTTATGTATTGTATTGTATTTATTATATCAGTTATCTAGTAGCCATAACAAGAGCTCTGCTTAGTTTTGGGCTAGATAATCATCATCATTTCAGCCAAAAAACGTCCACTAATGAACAAAGGCCTCCCTCATGGGTCTCCATGAGGGGTAGTTGCCATACTCACCACGCTTGGCAGGCGGGTTGGCGAGCGCAGTACGGGATGTTGGTATATGGAAAGACGCTGCTGCCCATCTTTCGGAGGTATCCCTTAGCAGGCTCTTACTGCATCCACGGGCATGAGAGGAGGGGCAGAGTGAAATAAAATGTGGGGTCTAGTTAGTGTAAGTACCTACCTACCTATGTACGTACTTGTTGGATAAAATACCAATTTATTTAAAAAAAATGACTTTAAACGCTTAACGATTCGTTTTAATTTAATGTACTTAAATATTTTTACGTTTTGAAATATAATATTCATAGGTGTAGCTGTCTGAAGTGTCCCTTCTGCGGTGAAAAAAATCTATTAGAGCGACATGTTGTTACACTATGTTGAACGAAGCGTGTAAGCGCCACGAAATTCACGGCGCTTACGACGTTTTGGTCGCGAGAAAACTATTCTCTATTAGCGATCTAGCGCTGCATGTATTGATGGTATGGATAGACGACATTCTAATCGTGTAGCGCTGCAGCGAATACTTGTGTGCGGGGGCGAGCGCGCCCCGCGCAGGCACCCCCGCTGTCATCAAGTTGCGACACGTTTTTTGTTTGGTATAGCTACTCTAACTATTTACAACTCACTGGTTGCAAGTATATTATTTTGAACAAGTTGTTTTGCCAAATAATGGTACGGACCCTTCGTGCGGGAGTGCGACTCCCACTTGGCCGATTTTTATTTTAACTCAAAGGGTAAAAACGGGACCCTGTTGTTAAGACTCCGCTGCCTGCCTGTCTAGATAGACAGATGTCTGTCCGTCTGTCTGTCTGTCACCAGGCTATCTCATGAACCGTGATAGCTAAATAGTTAAATTTTTTTACAGGATGTATTTCTGTTGCCGCTATAACAACAAATAAAATAAATATTTCACCTATACAACAAACGTGATTTTTGACGTTTTTTTCTGGATATTAATAACGGCAACATAACAGGTAAACGCTTGAAATATTCACAGAATATTTGGTTCTATAAGGGTTCTATATTCATTTCAAAAAGGACATGCGTGAGTCCTACTCGCACTTAGCAGATTTTAATTTCCATAACAACAAAATCAATCGTAATGAGTTTTTCCATACCCGGACTTAAGGAATGCATCGTACTTATTACCAATCACAACTGTCACAGTAAATTATCACATTGTGCTCTAATAATTTATATTCTTTTGCAACATTTCAGTAAACAATTTACTGAAATGTTTGACGTGTATGATGCGAAAACAATAAAAATGAATCTGAGTCAGACTAAATCTTTATTTATACAGGGTATATTACAATATGTGCCGAAAGGAGGTGATTCTGACCATCCCAAGGAACAATTTTTGTTATACGACTTTTTAGGATTCAGTGATTTTCATTCAAGAAAAGACTACGAAAGTTTTAACTTCAACAGCCGATTATACGATAATTGCCACCTGAACGCCAGCCGATTCTTGTCGGGGTCATTGAACTCCGCGAAGAGTTGCCAGCACAGGTACAAATGAAAATACCTATGACCACAAAGAAGTTTTTTTATTTAAAATAAAAAAAAAACAATTTTCACCCTAGGATCATTTTACATAACACCAAAACTATAAATAAATATAAATAAAAAAAAATTATAAATAAAAAAATATATGAAAGAAATGCGAATTTCCGAATTTTTTCCCTTCCAAAACTACTTTATGTCATGGGCTGAAACCACAGAAATGAGAAGAGATCTTTTCTGTGGCTGAAATCCCCCTTTCGGGTTAACATATTATAATACACCCGGTATATGGTCAGCAACTTGTATTTATCATTACGGGACGATCACTTTCATATAAATTAACTTCAATCAGAAAAAGATTTTTATTGCCTATGTAGAATTATTTAATTATGGGCTGTGAATAAATTACTTTATCTATTAATTACACTCGAAATCCTATTTATTATCAAAAAGTAGGTGGCTTAACCTAAGCTGACTGATTTGACACTTGAAGAATTTGCATGCCTTAATTCATCATCATCATCATTTCAGCCGTAAAACGTCCACTACTGAACACATGCCTTCCTCATAGATCTCTATGAGGGGTAGTTGCCATACTCACCACGCTTGAGGAGGTATCTCTTATTGACTTTGTTATTGTAATTGTTTATTTTTTCTTTATTTAATTTCCTACTAACTTTGTGTTTAAATGTTACTTATTAATTAGGTTAAAACTATGTATTGCAAACAACCAGACATGTAACTTTTTGTTATGAATAAATAAACTATGAACTATGCAGCTTCTTACTGCATCCACGGGCATGAGAGGAGGGCTAAAATTCTACTGCCGGCACCCCACGGCATAAACTTATACTGTGCTTATACACCGTCGCGTCGATGCTCTCAACTTAAGGTTGAACAAGTCGCGGAGGCAAAGTCGTCAGTGGGCGCGGCCTAAATGTATGCTATCTCACCTGATATAGTGTGTGTACCCGCGCGCTAGAATGAAATGCACAATGATTCATTACTAAAACGACCGCGCAAAAATATGTGAATAGACTTTTAGCACAAGGGTTATTATAGAAAAACTTGTGTGTAATCTTTTCAAAATAACATTTATTTCAACTTTTGAATAATTAAACTATGTCGGAACGGCATTTATTTATGAGTTTTCTTTTTCCGTACCTATATTACATATACAGGGCGTCCCACGGATAATTTAAATATCTGTGAAATAATGTCTTCTTCCATTAAAATGTTCCATCTACAATATTCAAGGTACTTTCCCTCCATGTGGCATATCCGTGGGACGCCCTGTATAGTTTCGTCCAAAGTTGGGCTAAAATCAGTGTTAAAATACGAAAGTTTAGAAGCTTGTATTTTTGAAATAAATACTTTTTTACTGTTTGGTTTACAAAAACATAGATTATGTCGAGATTAATTGATATAATCCTTAGTGTTGTCTGGTGAACGTCAAACAGTGGAGTAGTTATCCTTCCACGTTTGTATGGAAAGATGGGCGACTCGTTCAACCTTAATCAACCGAGGGGAAGCCGCCCAAGATTGATGTATTCATAAAACCTAACCCAAGCTCTAGTTTGGAGCCAAACCTGATGGATGACGTGCCGAAACTTCAATATAGACGATTTTAAAACTTTAGATATTAAAACAAGCTATTAATCAAAAACACCCGATTTCAGCCCCTTCGGAACGTAGAAGGGACGTTTACGGAATCGCGTAATTATCGAAGCCCCTCATCATTTCAGCCGTAAAACGTCCACCACTGAACTAAGGCCTCCCTCATGGATCTCCATGAGGGGTAGTTGCCATACTCACCACGCTTGGCAGGCGGGTTGGTGAGCGCAGTACGGGATGTTGATATACGGAAAGACGCTGCTGTCCATCTTCCGGAGGTGTCCCTTAGCCGTCTCTTACTGCATCCACGGGTAGGTAAGGAGGGGTAACATTCTACTGCCGGCACCCCACGGCAGGCACCCGAAGCCCCTCGTTTTAATATAATTTTAATTTATTTTTATAACCTACTCCATAAAAGGCGGAGGTTAAGAACCTGCGACTGTATTTAAAATAATTGTTACCCCAGAATATAATCAATTATCAATTTGTTAGAGGTCTCAGGACCAAAACTGAGGATTTTTATGTCAGTGCTTTGCAAAATCAATATGATGTTTTAGTTTTAAGGGAAACCTGGTTGAATTCTTCTATGTTTATTTATTTATTCAAATTGCTGTATGGGCTTACAGATTAATCCAAGGCGCCCAGACACTATACTAACATAAATATACAATAGAAAAAAATACATAGCAAACCTTAATGAAAACTAATTAACAATAAATATTACATTGATGTCAAAAAATGTCAAGATACAAGAACAAAAAGATTGTCATTGTCATGTCAGGATTGTCATGTCATATTGCCATTGCGGAGCACAAGCGCTTTGAGGTCATTCGACAGCCTTTGTGGGAGTCGAAATGCGAGGATTTATGGGTCAACATCAAGATAAGTCATGGTTTAAGTTGGCATAACATCTACATTTGCGCTTTCTACATCACCACCACCAATTAGTAAAGATTACCTTGAGTCGCTTCTGTCTAACTTCACTAGTACATTTAACAACAAGATAAAAAAACCCACGACTATTCTCATCGGCGATTTTAATATGACAAATATTACATGGCTACACGATAAATATCTTTCAGTTTGCCAGTAAAATTGCCAGTGCAATTTATGCCAGTGTAACGTAAAAAAAACATGTTTTTTTTCTCTTTTGGTTTTGATTAATTTAATTTTTTCTCTCTTATTGGTAATTTAATTCAGTTGTTTTACCGACAAATATCTACTTAAAATTTTAATTTTATGATGTCCACACAAAGCATGCTGTGTTCACTGCTCTTAGAAATTGCACCGAGTATGTATTTTTTGTATTGTTTGTAAGCCATGTGTATATTTTCAATTTGTGAACCAAATAATTAAAAAAAAATACCATATAAGAACCGATTTGGAAATTACTATCTACTAATTTAGAAAATTAATCGGTACTGTACCTAGTACCTAAGGAAGATTGTTTAAATTATTAGGGTTTCGTAGTTTAACAAGAAACCCTTATTGTTTCACTCTGTCTGTCCGTCACCGGCTTTGCGAAGAGAATATTTTAGTCCTATACTTGATGCCATTTAGCGTGGCATTACAGGTCATTCACCTACCTTCACTACGCTATCATAAAATGCAATGAAAGTGTCGCTAATTCTGTCGCTTACCATATAATCCACATAGCACGTTTTCAATAGGTTTGTATTGTAAGCGACAGAATTAGCGACACTTTCATTGCATTTTATGATAGCGTAGTGAAGGTAGGTGATGACCTGTATTGCCACGCTAAATGGCATCGAGTATAGAAAGCTGTTGTTATTTTGCATGGACATATAAAAGAACAACGTCAAGATAACGCTACAAAAAATGCTTAAAAAATGATTCATTTGATCCCATGCACGTAAGGTGGAGATGAACTTCTTTTTTCTTTATAATTAATAGAATCAGGCGTTACTTTGCGGAAATCCATATTATTATGATAAACAAAGAAAAATATCTAGTTTTAATTCCGCTAATGCATTAGCGGAATTAAAACTAGATATTTTTATTTGTTTATCATTCTTTTTTCTTGATAAAAAGATTCTTCATAAAAAGACCGCTGAAATAAGTGATAGCAGTTGGTTCCTTGTCTGTTCATCTCATGACCGCCATGTTGGATTTAAAGTGATGTCATATAATTTTTCAAGTAACTCTCAGCAAGGCCTTTTATTTGATACTCATATTGTAACAGTGCATTAAGAATAACTAGTCCGCCATCTTGAGTATACCGCCATGTTGGATTTAGAGTGATAGCATTTAATTTTTCGAGTAACTCTCAGCAAGACCTTTCATTTGATACCCATATTATAGGAGTGCATTAAGAATAACTAGTCCGCCATCTTGGATGTTCCGTTTTGAGTTATTCTCAGCAAGCCCTTTCATTTGATACCCATATTAAAGGAGTAACATTAAAAAAACAAGTAGTTCGCCAGGATAGTACAGGACAGTACATGATAGTACAGTCCAGTCCAGTGCAGTGCAGTGCAGTGCAGTACAGTGCAGTCCAGTCCAGTACAGTCCATTCCAGTCCAGTCCTGGGTGTTCCGCCATGTTGGATTCAGAGTGACGTCATTTTATTGTATGAGTTATTCTCAGCAAGCCCTTTCATTTGATACCCATATTATAGAAGTACCTACGTTAAAAGTAAGTAGTTCGCCATCTTGGGTGTTCCGCCACGTTGGATTCAGAGTGACGTCATTTCATTTTTTGAGTTATTCTCAGCAAGCCCTTTCATTTGATACCCATATTATAGGGGTACATTAAAATTATGTAGCCCGCCATCTTGGGTGTTCCGCCTTGTTGGATTCAGAGTGACGTCACATAGCTGACCATGCACTGTCATCCAAAGTAAACATGTATACAAAATTTCAGCTCAATTGTTTGAAGATAACTGCTTTAAAATTGAGTTGCAAGATTCCGCGAACAAACATAGTTCATATAATGGATAAATGTAAACACTACATTATGTGTTGTGTTAAGACCTTTTACATTTATCCAGACCCTGTACAAGCCCTTATTATCCCACCGTCAGCCGGAGCCATTCATCACCCCAATTTATGCGAATCTGCCCCTAAACTAACTTCGATGTTATTTCACAAGTTTCACAAACGAAACTTTATGCTGCTAGCCAAAGGTTAGTTTCATGGTAGAACTGAATTTTGTTGATTTCAAATAAATAAGTTAGGTACTAACTAGGTTTTAACATTAATTAAATATTGTAATAATTGTTTAATTTTTCGATCTTCTTCTTTAAATCCACTTTACTAAATGATTCTTTGTAAATGCAAATGCTGATTGACTTTTAGCTACATTATGCTAAAGTCGCTTTATACTTACCTACAATGTTTGAGGAGTTCCCTCTATTCCTCATGGATCCCAACATGAACTGTATTTGAAAAATTTATTTAATTTTTAAGCATAAAAACTTCAATGACTTGATTCCTAAGGGACCACATCAAAAGTGCACACAATATTTTTTTTAATGCGGTCCATAATTGACGGATAAATTGGTGAACATACATAATTACCTCCTCCTTTTTGAAGTCTGTAAAAAAATGGGACCTAACTGAAAGTGTATCAACTCGAACTCAAACAGAATATTCCAAATTCCAAAGGTTCGGATTATTATAAGAAAGTTCGTGGTAAAAACTACATTCCTGATTTTTTCAGATTTGTAAAGCCAGCAGTTTAGATTATCATAAGAATGGTAGGTATTCATTTGCACATAAATAGTTTGTAGTTTCGCTTTTCAACTTATTTACAAAAACGTTGGAAAAAATAGCGTTCCCCCCTTATCTGCGAAGTTTGCAAAGATAAATCCCTGAAACGATTACAGGAAAATTATAACGAACCCTCATTTCCATAAATTGTAATCATCGAAAGTGTAAAAAATCTGCATAAGTTCCGCTATCAGACAAGAGATGGCGCTGTCTAGGTTTTCCAATAAATATAAACCGCCTTTATCATATTATATTGTATAATGGCACGGAACCCTCGGTGCGCGAGTCCGACTCGCTCTTGCCCGGTTTTATTTTATTATTAATGATTAAAAATAGTTAGTCTTCTACATGATTTGTAGGTACAGCAAATATTTTCTAATTGTTATCTAATTATTATTTATTTAACGAATTCGCTATGAAAATATCCATCCAGATCTTAAAAAACACATTTTCTAAGTAAATTTGTATGACTAGGTCCTTCGAAAAGCTTTCTGTCTAAAAAAGTCAAGCTATAAGGTATATTTATTACGGCAGGTATGTACATAAGTACTCGTACTTGTAAAGTTGTTGTTATTCTTTAGATGGATGTCAGTGTAATTTTTTGTTGTCCTAAATAAATAAAAGTATTTTTGCTAAACGTAGTAGGTATTGTTGACTTTTGGCATATGGATCTTGTATTTAATTTTAGTACTCAATGTAGTTGGTGACCTCCGTAGCGCAGTGGGTTTAATAGCCGACTGAGACGCAAGAGGTTGCGGGTCCCAACCCCACCAGGGTACAGAATGTTTGCTTTATCTATTTATTTATTTATTTAACGTACAAAACACGTCACAACCACTTTAAACAATGAGGTTACATAATGGTAGTTATCTGCAGGTATAACATTTCGGGCCTGGGCGTTTTCTACGAGTATGTATCAGTATGTATTTACAAAACAAGTATTCTAACAACAATCTCGTAGGTAACATTAGTTCTAGTTCTTTGGGGATGTGTGAAATGTCCAGCATTATTATCGTTAGGATTGTTAACTGGTGGCATATGGATCATCATCATCATCTCAGCCGTAGGGCGCTCCACAGCTGTACATGGGATCTTGGATCACTACGTACTGATCATGAGGGGTTGTTGCCATACTCGCCACGCTTGGCAGGCGGGTTGGCGAGCGCAGTACGGGTTGTTGATACACGGAAAGACGCTGCTGCTTATTCTCCGGAGGTATCCCTTAGTAAATTCTTACTGCATCCACGGGAAATACATTCTAATGCCGGTACCCCACGGCATATATATATATATATATATATATATTTATTTAGTTGTCAATAAATAAGCGCGACTAGCAAAATCCTGACTACATTTCTCCCTTGCTCTATTTCGAATGGTTCAGTATTCGGTGCCGGGTCGCTAATATCCATCGGAATTAGTTTGTTGTCGCACCCTTTTCTCACAATTGGGATTGTCATCGCTTTTCAGGGAGTTTGATGGGTTCCTGAACCTATCTAGGCGTTGCTGTGAAAAACAATATTTTATTTTACTCTATATCCAATACTTTGTAAGATGACAGGACAAGACCTAAGGATAATGGAGGGTATCATCACGAGACACTGTGATCTCAACCACCATCTCCTCAAGACAGGGTCAGACAGTCTGATAGTCATTTTTATTGGTAAACAATTTACAGGTCAAATATTAAATTAAATTGTAAATAATTAATTTCACCGTGGGCCGTGGGGTGCCGGCAGTAGAATGTTGCCCCTCCTCTCTTGCCTGTAGATGCAGTAAGAACCTGCTAAGAGCTACTTCCGGAAGATGGGCAGCAGCGTCATTCCGTGCACCTACATCCCATACTGCGTCCCATACATCGCCAACCCGCCTGCCACGCGTGGTGAGTATGGCAACTACCCCTTATGGAGATCCATGAGGGAGGTCTGTGTTCAGTAGTAGTAGTAGGACAGTAAATGTCAACACATGATATACATGACAGTAGATGTAAAAAATGACAGCAAATGCCAAAAGTGACAGTATAGGTTAACATTTTTAAAACCTAATAATCAATGGCCGTTTGAAGTGTGACAGCTGTCATCGAAAAAGTAGATCTCATCAAGGTCTTTCATTTGAGCTCACAACGGAAAGTGTAGGACGAGTAGTTTTCGAGATAGAGCCGTTTGAAGTTTGACAGCTGTCATCTAAAAAGTAGATCTCATCAAGGTCTTTCATTTGATTTCACTACGGAAATTGTAGGACGAGTAGTTTTCAAGATAGGGCCGTTTGAAGTTTGACAGCTGTCATCGAAAAAGTAGATCTTTTGCAGGTATTTCATTTGAGCTCACAACGGAAAGTGTAGGACGAGTAGTTTTCGAGATAGAGCCGTTTGAAGTTTGACAGCTGTCATCTAAAAAATAGATCTCATCAAGGTCTTTTATTTGATCTCACTACAGAAATTGTAGGACGAGTAGTTTCCAAGATAGGGCCGTTTGAAGTTTGACAGCTGTCATCGAAAAAGTAGATCTTATAAAGGTATTTCATTTGAGCTCACAACAGAAAGTGTAGTCAAGTGTACTCACGTTATTTTAGGGTTACGAACCTCAGGAGGAAAAATCGGACCTCTTACAGGGTCACTCGTTTGTCTGTCTCTCAAGAGACTTTTCTTCAAAACGGCTGAAGGAACTTGAAATTAATAACAAACATCAAGGTCAGCAGGCAGAAGATGCCAATTAAGACGACATTAAAGTCCAAGCAGCCTTTTACGTTAATAACGTGCGCAGCAAACCCGTATAAACATTACAACGCGAATGTTACTCGTAACTGAAGAGATTATAAAGGTATAATCAGCTTTGGTATCAGCTTGTATAATTTTCCTTAATTTATAATGTTAGCCAGGAAACCCTCTGCCTACCCTTTTTGGAACGACTTTTAAACTCACAACCTGTTACGGCTTAGCTCGTGGTGTTATAGGTCATCATCATCATCTCAGACGTATGACGTCCACTGCTTCCTCATGAATCGCCAGTACTGCTTTATGAGGGTTTGTTGCCATACTTATCACGATTGGCAGGCGGGCTGGCGAGCGCAATAAATAAATGAATAAAACCATTTATTTCAGGCCACATGACCCATAAAACAAACAATTTACACAAAAAAAAGCTATGCTAGACATTGATACACGGAAAGACACTACTGCCGCTATCGTACGGGGTATGCCTTGGCAGATACTCACTGCATCCACAAGTAAGAGAGGAGAGGCAATATTCTACTGCCGCTTCCCCACGGCATGGTAGGTAGGTACAAATAAAGAGAGAAAACATAAACCTTCTCGTGGAATCAAATTAGAGGGGATGCGTAGATAGCAACACTAAAGGGACAAATTACAACAAAAAAAATTAGGTAACCTCCGAGAATAGGTCATAGGGTCAAGACTTACTTAATTTTTTTAATCTTATAAACTTGTTTCCTTCGCGATTTCCCACCAACCCCTTCCGTTACAAATGATTAGTGATATTCACGAGAAATGCTGAAACACGACAATTTACGCAAATTTCAAGCACATTAAGTGGACGACAAAGATTTTCCACAGAAACGTTCATGCCCTCATCTACACCATTAGGCGTTGAATTTTGAAAAATCCTTAAACTTTATTACGAGTATGTAGTACTGGTATAAAAGTAGTACTGGTATAACAGGGACCTACTATACAAATTTCAAGCTTTCAGTAGCTTTAGTAGTTTCATCTGTGCATTGATGACTCATCTCTCATATTAGAATCATCATTTCAGCCGTAGCACGTCCTTTGTTGGACATGTGTCCAACAGAGGACGTGCTACGGCATGAGGCATGTGCCTCCCTCACAATGAGGCCATACTCGCATACATGCTTGGCGAGCTGTGTTAAAGTCAAAGTCAAATAGTTTATTGTAACCATGTTGTACAAAAGATCTTATTATATAAAAGTTTCAGACATGGACCCGGCTAGGGCACAACAATATTAATATTATTAGTTATAGGCCCGGAAGAAGCTTCTGCCCATCTTCCGGAGGTATCCCTTAGCAGACTCCTACTGCATCCACGGGCAAGAGAGGAGGGGCAACATTTTAGATTTACTTATAGATTTATTTACGATAAAAAAAAACAATCAGCCTTATAACTAACTTAAGCCAAAAAAAGCTAATTTAAGAATTGGTTATGAATAACAATGACAAAAAATGTATTTTTGTAATTACGTTAATTGAACCGATAATGTACTTTAACATCTGTGCTGGGCGGTGCCTGTGTTACGGACTGCTAACATTCTAGTGGCACCCTACGGCGATACCGGCACCCCACGGCAATCTATGGAGAATAAATCTTAAAAAAAACAAAAATTACGAAATGTTCAAGATATTCCTATTCAAGCAAGAACGCATAACTTCACATTTTAATTCTAGTGGAAAAATTAATCGCCTCAGGGGGCCACCGGACCCAATCCGACCGGAAGTTGGTTTCGCTGCCGCCATTCGACTGACTTACTTTTTAAATAAAAGACAGCATGAAGACGTGGTATGAAAATCAAATTATTTCATAATTTTGTTAGTCCGTCAGTTTAATAATCGTGTTAATGATTGAACCACAGAGGTCACAACAAAAGTTAGATTTTTGACGACCTTTATTAATAAATAAATCATCATCATCATATCAGCCCGTTGACACCCAATGCTGTGTAAAGGCCTCCTCTTCAAAAAGCCAACGTAAACGGTAATAAAAAATAATAATAAATAAATAAAATAATTCCTTAATTTGCCAACAAAAAACCGACTTCAATGATGTAAATTGTATTGCTTTAAAATACTTGATGAAATTAAGACATATGGTTTTCTCATGGATCCCATTGTGAGAACTGGACCAAATTGAAATTTTGGTCAGATTTCAATTAGGAAGTGCACTCTTTCGAATAAAAAAAATATTTTGAAAATCGGTCCACAATTGACGGAGAAATCGGTGAACATACATAAAAAAATATACAGTCGAACATAGAACCTCCTCCTTTTTTGAAGTCGGTTCAAAATAGAAAGTTGTTTATTCAGACTTACATTAATGAATTTGCACAACAACTGTTTATTAGTATAATTATCTACCATTATGTAATTTAAATTAAATTAATATTGCAATTGCATTCTTTCACAAGTTTATATATAGCCGAAATGTTGGCTCAAAAACGGTTTATTTCATGTGTTTTTATAGTACTAGGATTTCATGTACACTGGAACTGTAACTTGTTATTTTTATGTGTTAATAAACAATCTTTTAAATTGAAAAATTTAATTGAATTGATATTGCGAGCTGTTTCTGCCGCGTTAGTTCTTATTCTTATTCAAAAAATACTCGAATTTTCAAAGTATCCATCTTTCTTACCTAAGCTGAATAAAAAAAACAACTGAAAGTCGGTAATCAAATATTGCACATTTTTTAAAAGAAGAACTTCATAGGTACCATATGAAAAAAGTTTCACTCAAAAATCTCAAACCATGAAGGTTCTATGTCAATTCAAAGTACCTATTACAATAAAACGGCAATATCATACTTTAACCCCTATTATCATGTGCCCGTTATGATCACCAGACTTTACCCACTGGATTATTTTAATGCACGTTAAGGTACCTACCTTATAATCTAAATAAAACATAAAGTGAGCGGGAAGCATAGGAGCGGGGCTTTATTGATCAATCAAAACACTTATTTCATTGAGCCTCGTACCCTTAAAGCGTTGTGATTGGCCAATAAAGCCCGTTTAGTGGAAACGCAATAGTTGGAAAATGATACAACAACAGAATAATGAAACATTTATATTTACCGAATTTCTACAAAACCATAATTGTAAACATCAATTTTACATCTATTCCTTTATATTTAACAGTTTTCACAAATATTTACATGTCATACAGGATTGGTATCTACATTTACCGTTATTATGTTTTGTTAATGTTAAACATCTTTTGACTAGATATTTTTTAACACGTGGAAATAAAATTAACGCGTGAAATAGACTATTAATAAATTGTAACATCACTTAATTATTAAAAGATTTCATTATAATTGAAATACAAGAAAAACAAGAACTATATATGTAAATAAGATGTTAAAATACTCGTTACTTTTGGCGTCGAACACAAGTTGTTATCTAATAACAAACAATCAAATAGCATACCTACCTAATTAAATATTTTTATTGCTTTACAAGTATTAAGGTAGACTTATGCCCGGTTCCTATAAAAATAAAACGGTTCGTTTTACCTACGGACAGTAAAATATGATACCAGGCGTAAGTGTAAACCATTTCTATAACAAACGCCTCGTAGTATAAACTACCAACAGTTTGTTACTAACGGATGGGAGGGATACCTTCAACGCTCCGTAACTGCTTTGTATGGAAATATCACTCTGTGGTGTTTCTATAACCATTTTCAAACGTCAGTTTATCTGTCAAACTTACCATCCGTACGAAAATTGTTTACCGGTCGATTTTGGTCGGTAGGTAGGTAGGTAATCGGTTTCGGTTTCTTTATATTAGGATAAACAACAATGTCTAGTTCAGAAAGTGATCAAGAAATGATGCAAATAATATCAGATTGGAGTGACACCGATTCGGAAGAAAATAATACACATCGTGATAGAGTTTACAAGCAAAGAGTGAACTATTTATCTAAGTTGGATGATGTTGAATTTCAAGTGAGATTTCGGCTCGATAAATGTTCTGTGCAAGAGCTGCTGCTGGAAATATATCCATTTATAAAAATAAAAGGTGCTAGGTAAGTACCTACTAACTTTAAACTACGAAGTTTAATCAACGTCAATTTATAGGTAGGTCTAAAGGTTGGTTCTACCTAAATATGGTAACTTCTTTCTTTACAGAAATCATGGAATATCCCCGTTACACCAGTTGCTGTTAACATTAAGATTCTATGCATTGGGAACAATGCTTTTATCAGTGGCAGATTTTATAGGTGTGTCAAAAGCATCAGCTTGTCGTATTGTACGTGATGTCAGTTGTGCAATAGCACAGCTGTATGGCAAATATATATACATGAAGACCAATACAGAACAAGACTTTTATGGCATAGCTCGATTTCCTCGGGTACTTGGTGCACTGGATGGTACACATATTAGAATACAATCACTATGTTAGTACACTTTATTGGGCTGTTATCTTCTTCAATAAAATAAAATGTTTTATAATTTTCCTTTCATACAACTATTTCAGGTGCTCAGACTGGAGAAGAATTTAGAAACCGTAAAGGGTACTTCTCGTTAAATGTGCAAGCGGTGTGCACACAAGCCTGCAGCTCATGCGTGTTGGCGCTCGCCGGCCAGGCTCTGCTCACGACGCCACAATATTTAACAACTCAGAACTGAGAGGTACATTACTGATCCAGAATTAAATAATCTTTTATAAAAAGTAAATTTAAATAGGGTAGTAGGTGGATGATGGTGGGCGTCATCACGGGACACTGATCTCAATCACCATCTTCTCAAGACGGGTGCCACAGACAGTGGACTATGTCGCGGGTGTCTTGTAGAGGAAGAAACCGTGGAGCACGTGCTACTGCACTGTGGTGCCACAAGACAGACCAGAATAGAGACAGGACTGCAGGAGCTCATGGAGTCATGCCCTTCTTCTTCCACAACATTTGCATACCCTTCGGGGATGCTCATGGAATGCTGCCGGCGACCCCGAGTCCTTCTCCGGTATTTCAAGGAGTTGGGCTGGTTAGGTTAGGGTCGAGGCAGCACCTCGGGGGACAATGCACAATACACCCCAATGCGGGACGTCAGTGCAGATCTGGTAACCCCCCCTAGAATTAGAATTAGAATTAGGGTAGTAGGTACTCACGTTTCTTTGTCTAACAAAATTATCTTTTTTTTCAGCACAATGTGAGAGTGGTCTTTTTTAAAATAGGTGGTTGTTAGGGGATAGTGCATACCCTCTGAAGCCTTACCTCTTAACTCCATTGTTAAACCCTCAGTCAAGAGGTGAGCAACTTTATAATGAAGCCCACATCCGAACTAGAAACACCATTGAAAGGTTTATTTTTCATTACATACAACATTATATTTACTAGTATTCCAGATAGACATCTTATTATTGCTTATTTTGTTGTAGGTGTTTTGGAGTTTGGAAACGTAGATTCCCAGTAGTGGCTCTAACATTGCGTCTGAGCCTTCAAAGAGCCAATGCAGTAATTATTGCAACATCGATACTCCACAATATTTGTCGACTGAAATGCTTGGATGATATTCCACCAGAAGTTGAAATCCCAGACATAGGTGCAGTGCCCACACCAAATAATACAGAAGCAAGTAATCAAACAGAAAGAGAATCCTTAATTGCTGAATATTTCAATAAGTGAGGATCGCCTATGAATTATTTACCTAAAACTATCTCATTTATTGACTTTTGTCCAAGCGATTTGTTACTATTTCTTTACTATCAGTCAAAAAACTATATACCTACCTTTTCTTTTCAGTTTGGGGTGAAAGTGTCTACATTAATCAATACAAATTACTTTGTACAATATAGGCAATGAATATAAACTGACTTAAGAAAATATTTAACATGTTTTATTATCTTAGAATGTATAATTCTAATCTTCATATTCTTCCCCTTTCTAAACGACGTGAAATTGCTGACGTGTCGTTCTTGCTCAAAATTACAGGTAATGTTAACTGTCCCGATCTGCTTCAGAGAATGAATTTCAATATTCCCGTCTTGTTGCTTGTTAAAATAGAGTGGTTTTGGATGAGATCCACAAAGTAAGCCACTTCATCTTTGCTCATTGGCTTTTTGCTCTTCTGTAACAGAAAATAACTCTTGTAAAATTGTTTAAAAATTCACATGATAGTAATTATTGACGAAATAAAGATCTTTTATAACAAAAGCGTTAGGCATGTTATTATTACCAACTAGCTGTTGCCCGCGACTTCGTCCGCGTTTCCGTCGTTTTTCGTATAAAAAAAATAGCCTATGTCCTTCCTCACGGTTCATTGGTTTTGATGTAACTAACCGACAGATTAACTTTCGTATTTTAGTAGGGAAATATCAACAATACTGTTGAAAAATATCGCAATACGGAACCGCACAATATTATTGTTAATAGCTGTGCCCGCGACTCCGTCAGCGTGTAACTCCTTGTGTGTTATTAAGTTAATGTATTGGTAATATTTAAAATTCTTTTTTATATAATTTTTTTCTATTTCATACAAACAATCACAATCATTTGTCATTTAGTCTAAGTTTTGTAACGCGCCACTCAAATGTTTATTATTATTCCACGTTCTGATTCCCAAGATACAAGCTTTTAGCTTAGTTTGGGTGTCAACGGTAATCTTATATCTGATCTGTATCTTGTGTTTTAATGTAACTCTGCGCTGTATAATTTGTTTTCTTTTTGGTAATAAATATGATTTATGATTATATCGATTATGTATTATATTGTGTAGAGCTAATTAATTATTTTGCATAACATTCATAAATTAGTGTACAAACAAAATAAAATTAAAGTAAAATTAAAAAAATTATACATTGATATTCTAATAAAATTTGATAATTTATTAATAAAAAAAAAAAAAAAATATTGTTTAGATCACGTTCACATGAGGCTTAATTACCTATAGAACGAAAATACTTCAGCGCAAAGCTTCCGGGTAAACTATGTTGAAAGTTGACCCGTCCGGCACGTGAACATAAAGATTTCTAGAACTGCTAACCCGGGAAAGAGCGACGTACAACTAACCATGCGAGAAACAACTGACCTAACCAACCTCTCAGTGAAGGTTTCGGACTCACGGGATAGTACATGCTGTTCGCGATCAGCTGTGAGACGTAATTCCCTCTCACTGTAAGTTTCGAACTCGCGAGATAATGTATGCCGTTCGCGGTCAGCTGTGAGCCGCAATTCTCGTTGTGAAGCAGTTTCAGCTTCTCGGAATAACACATGTTGTTCTCGGTCAATGGTAAGCCTTAACTCTCGTTGAGAAGAGTTTTGAGACGCCCGTGAGAAAGCTCGTCTCGCTCTGTCAGCTGCTAACCGCATCTCTCTCTCGGGAGAGCTTTCATTGGTTCGAGAAGTTGAGGCACTAACTCTCATAGAGTTTAACGTGCTAATACCTATTTTATAAAATAACAACAAAAGGAATCTAAAAATTAATTATCAAAGACTAACAGTCGCGCTGATAAGCACGGTTTGTTAATATCAATTAAGTACCTATTTTCTGTCAATAAGGTCGAACGCTCTGAACGTCTATTCGCATCAACAGGCAAAAATTGTATGAAATGAAGCGAAGCTCGCGCTCGGACGCCCCGCCTTTTTATACCTTCGGTCGCGAGACGCGTCGAGCGTGATTCAGTATTCAAGCGCGATGGTTCATTATTAGCGTATTTCATGTATAACTTTGGTGTTTCTATACTGATTTCTATGATTCTTTTTTATGGAATAGTTATTTATGTTAACTTTTTTTAATTAGGGATGACTGAGAGTGTTATAAACGTAAGAGTAGACAAATATAATCAGAAAGCTTCGAACTGCTAAGCTATCGGGAGTTACACGTGTTATTGTGAGTCAACCATAAAAGATAGACTTATGCTGTCGTGGGATATTTTTTATATAATTTTAAAGAGAACATTTCCGTCATACATGGTTTCTGTGTAGCTTAAACCATTAAGGTTGCACACGCGACGGAAGCTTAAAAAATGGAGTAACTTCTCCCGTTTTCCCAACATTTCCCTTCACTGCTCTGCTCCTATTAATTGTAGCGTGATGAAAAGTATACTATAACCAGCTCAGGAGTATGAAAAATAATTGTACCAAGTTTCGTTAAAATCCGTCGAGTAGTTTTTGTTTCTATAACGGTTATACATACAGACAGACAGACAGACAGACAGACAAAAATTTTACTGATTGCATTTTTGGCAACAGTATCGATCCCTAATCACCCCCTGATAGTTATTTTGGAAATATATTTCATGTACAGAATTGACCTCTCTACAGATTTATTATAAGTATAGATAAGCTTTAATAATGATAAAAACTTACCGGGGTATTATCCATGTCTATTTTTAAGATTTTACACAAAGAATCTCAGATTCTTCTTTACTTTTCTTTCACACAACACAAACACAAACAATGTTGACAGCTGAATTGAAGCGCGATATTACGCTGACGTTTCGTTTTACTATAGCAAATAATAGCAGTATCTAAAAAAAACGTAAAAATGTCTCTAAATTAATTAGTTCATAACGTAGTTACAGCAAAAATTAATTTGACTCTGTTTTATATTTATTTTACATAGTTATCATATTATTATTTTGTAAAAAACATCATATTCTTTATACCACGAAACGCATGTTTGTTGTAAGAACGAAACGTAAAGAGGACCGTCGGTTAGGCGATAACGGACGGTTGTTCGTCGCTGGCAGGAGAGCTGTGAACGTTGTGGAACACAACGTAACGACTCGTTAATGGTTAGGTGGAAACTATTCGTAGCTTTTATACTACGACTGTCCGTTGAATATAGAAACCGGGCATAAGCTGAATAAAAATAAACAACTGAAAGTCGATAATCAAATATTGCACATTTTTTAAAAGAAGAACTTCATAGGTACCATGTGAAAAAAGTTTCACTCAAAAATCTCAAACCATGAAGGTTCTATGTCAATTCGAAGTACCTATTACAATAAAACGGCAATATTATACATTCCCCCATTATCATGTGCCCGTCATGATCACTAGACTTTACGCACTGGATTATTTTAATACACGTTAAGGTACCTGATAATCTAATTAAATTAAGCTAATAAAATCATTGGAAACGCACAAAACATAAGTGAGCGGGAAGCATTAGGAGCGGGGCATTATTGATCAATCAAAACACTTGTTTCATTGAGCCTCGTACCCTTAAAGCGTTGTGATTGGCCAATAAAGCCCGTTTCAGTGGAAACGCAATAGTTGGAAAATAATACAACAACAGAATAATGAAACATTTATATTTACCGAATTTCTACAAAACCATAATTGTAAACATCAATTTTACATCTATTCGTTTATATTTAACAGTTTTCACAAATATTTACATGTCATACAGGATTGGTATCTACATTTACCGTTATTATGTTTTGTTAATGTTAAAAATCTTTTGACTAGATATTTTTTAACACGTGGAAATAAAATTAACGCGTGAAATAGACTATTAATAAATTGTAACATCACTTAAATAATAAAAGATTTCATTATAATTGAAATACAAGAAAAACAAGAACTATATAAATAAGATGTTAAAATACTCGTTACTTATGGCGTCGAACACAAGTTGTAATCTAATAACAAACAATCAAATAGCATACCTACCTAATTAAATATTTTTATTGCTTTACAAGTATTAAGGTAGACTTAGATCACAACCACAGGGGACTAAAGAGTCATTTACATCATCCAACATGAAATTCCTGCTCAGCTAATGTAAATGACCCTTAGGAGCAAGCGACAGTATATTTACAGCTTTTTACAGGAATGAGGTTAGAGCGACAAGGGCCTACTTACATTAAAAAAATTCAAATTATTTATAACCGAGTTTCTATTTACATTCCTTCCTTCGTAGCCGGGTAAAGTGTAACCTAGCTTAACTTAAAAGTGACTAAAATTTAGTTTAACTGGCCTAGGTCTTACCCAGAGGTGGCGCGTGTCATACGTTCCACGTGCTTCTCAAAGACCGAACGACCGAAGAGAGACCGAACTCGACCAAAAGACTGGGGCCTGACATTAGGCCAATGCTGCCGAGAATGCGGAAGATTGAGCGTACCCGTAGTCTCGGGAAGACTGTACGTTTATGGAAACATGGTGGTTAGGTTTAGTCGGTAAGAGTCCGGCATAATCAAAAGGATATCTTACCATAAAAAAAACGTGACTAGTCTAGCAACAAATAAAAAGTGCACGGCACAGTTCTTACGGGCCTTTAACACCTCCTGTCTTTTTATAGTTCACCGAGGCATACCTACTATTACTTGTATCTACAACTAGAACTCAGAAACCATGTTGGCCGGTTGGTCTGTACTCCGACTTTCAATCCGTAGTAAGTGGGTCCGATACTGGACGTGATGGCTTTCTTTCTTGAAAAATCTATGTCCACATTTTCGGCGAAGGAAAACATCGCGAGGAATCCCGTGGCTTAGTCAGCTCCAGATGTATTGACCTGTTCTTTCCTCTGACTAATGGCCGATTAAGCTGGGAGGATGGTATAGATTATGGGCAAGACTAAAAAAAGTAAAGTAAGGCCTTTTGCATCTATTATAAATAATTTGTACAGCAGCGTCAGCAACTGGTAATCATGCTGTACGGGACGCTGCAGTGCCTGGGACATTGTTAGATGGATTAGGCCATCCTCTCGGCTAAGTCAGCTATATGAGCAAGACTAAATCATCAAAAAATGTCCCAGGCACTGCAGCGTCTAGTACAGCATTATTGCCAGTTGCTGACGCTGCTGTACTAATTATTTATAATAGATGTGAAGACCTTACTAGTAACATTGATGGTACAACTGGTATCATTCAGCGGTTTCAGGTACATATGTTTTACATTCTTTCATACGCAAGTTCAGACGGAAGACAAACAAACGAACATTCTGCTTAAAACCCAGAGGCCACACCAAGAAAACACAGTGTTTATTTCACATAATCTCCTATAGTCCGTTCCGTTTCATTTCAAAGTCATTAACATTCAAGATTTATTTCACAGAATGTCCTTTAATCGTTTAAATGTAATTTCAAAGTACTTAAAACCCGGTCACGGGATTCCACGAGCTGAATACTAACTACCACAGCGATTATTTTACGGATTTCTTAGAATCGTAAAACAAACACATCCGTTTGCTATGGACCGCAATAAAGTAACTTCCGGAACTGAAGGTTGATGTATCTAGAGATGCCATTGCAAAAGGTCAATTAGGTAAATAATTTTTATAACGTTTTGACAACACGTAGGTTAAACTTACTTTCTAATCTGACGGATCCAAAAACATTGAAACGCATTTTAATAACTTTTCAACCACATAAAACACGGCGTTTATTTCACATAATTATTGCCTATAATCGTTCTCATTTTCAAAGTCCTTAAAACCCGGCCACAGGATCCTCAGCGATTATTTTCCTGATCTCTTTGAATCGTAAAACAAACACACGTCCTTTTGCTATGGACCGCAATAAAGTAACTTCCGGAACTGAAGGTTGAAGATAACGGATGATGTATCTAGAGATGCCATTGCAAAAGGTCTATTAGGTATATAATTTTTATAACGTTTTGACAACACGTATGTAGGTTAAACTTACTTTCTAATCTGACGGATCCAAAAACATTGAAACGCATTTTAATAACTTTTCAACCACATAAAACACGGCGTTTATTTCACATATCGCCTATAATCGTTCTCATTTTCAAAGTCCTTAAAACCCGGCCACAGGATCCTCAGGCTGATTATTTTCACAGCGATTATTTTCCTGATCTCTTTGAATCGTAAAACAAACACACGTCCTTTTGCTATGGACCGCAATGGAGTATCTTCCTGAACGCCTTCCGGAACTCAAGGTTGAAGATGGTGTAAATGACGGGGTTTAGGAAGGAGTTGATGTATCCCAGCCAGGTCGTGAGGATGAAGACGGTGACGCCTGGGGAGAAGGTCAGGTGGAACTTGGTGCACAGCGCGTCGATGATCGAGCACGTGAAGAATGGCGCCCAGCAGACGAGGAAGACTCCTGGAAAGGGAAAGTTACAGTAAGGCCTTCGCATCTATTATAGATGATTTTTACAGCGTCAGCAACTGGTAATCATGCTGTACGGGACGCTGCAGTGCCTGGGACATTGTTAGATGGATTAGGCTTGCCCAGCACCTATACCATCCTCTCAGCTTAGTCAGCTATTATTCAGAGGAAAGAACAGGTCAATACGTCTGAAGCTAACTAAGCCGCGGGTTTCCTCACGATGTTTCCTTCACCGTTAAAGCACGTGTTAAGTGTGCACATACATTTTTCAAGAAAGAAAAATCCATTGGTGCACTGCCGGTATCGAACCCACGACCTTCGGATTGAAAATCGGGGGTACATACCACTCGGCCAACACGGCTTTTTAAGAAGAAGTTACAATTGAGTTTTTAAGGGAAAGTTACATGTTACCTTAAATTGAAACTGAGGCTCTCCTTAAGACTAGTAAACGGTTAACATTATTGTTTAGTCAGAGGAAAGCACAGATCAATACGTCACGTACATACATACGTAACAGTTGCTGACGCTGTATAAATCATCTATAATAGATGCAAAGTCCTTACTTACATAAATAATGTTTAAATAGCTATGGTTAAAGTTAGTTGTAAGCCTACTTTGTAAGTTACTTATAGGGGTCTTTCTTTAATTGTATCTGGAACACCCCAATCTTCGTTTCGGAGAGGGGCGTTGATGACTGCGACACAGTTTTTATAAACTACTGCAGGCATCGTCGTTTCTATTGTTGTATCATGTGTATTTTACTGTGTTCCTCATTAAATATAATTTTATTTTATTTTGATATATTATAATTATAAAGACGATATGAAATTAAAATGGTTACAAGCTTTTAAGATGCTTGTAATTCATTTCATTCAGTGACCTAGAAATAAAAAAATCGGCTAAGTGCGAGTCAGACTCGCGCACGAAGGGTTCCGTACCATTATTCACCAAAATCACTTTTGTTGTTTGGGAACCCCCTTAAATATTATTTTATTCTGTTTTAGGGTTCCAGACCAAATGGTAAAAAAGAACCCTTATGGTATCACTTTCTGTCTTGTCTGTCTGTCACAAATTGATATCTCGAGAAATACTGATGCTATTGACTTGAAATTTTAAATGGTTAAAGATAACACTTTTTTACTAATATAGCTTATATGAAAATGTTAAAAAATATTCTTATAATGATTGCAGGGGGCGGATAGGGGATCTCAAAATTTTTAAATGAAGTTACTAGGTCGTGTGGGGTATCATATGAAAGGTGTTAATTTGTACATTAATAAAGTTTTTATTTTTCCTTTAAGCCGTATCGTTTCTGAGTTATTTACAAAAACGTTGAACGAACGAAAGTTTCACGGGTTTGTCTCTGCAAACTTTGGAGATAAAGGGGGGGGGGGGCTTTATCTCCGAAGGCACAATAATAGAAACCGAGGCACAGGGTTCGATCCCCGCCGGGGTCCAAAGTTTGCCAGCCGTCGGACATCCCTGGAAAAAGGCCTCCCTCATTGATCACTAAGTACTAATCATGAAAGGTCTTACTCACCACACTTGGCAGGCGAGTAGTGTATAAATGGTTGAGCTGCCTCAATTCAAACTAATGAATACTCAGTTGAATAGATAGACATTTCAAACTGACTGGAACTACTCTCGTTCTATTCAGCTCAGTTCATCGTGTAACTGGTATTGTTCTACATAGTTCAGTTCATCAGATTACTAACTTCTACTATGAATCGTGATCTCTATTCAACGGACTATTCATTGGATTAAATTGAGGCATGTTTACCATTATATACTCGCGTATATGTATGCTGCTCACCGTGGTCTACTACTGCGTTGCGTGCTGACCCGTAAGTACTGACTTTCTTTAGCTAACAAAAATAAGAAAATGATGTCTAAATGAATCAGTATCTCCATACGCAGTATCTGGCAGATGGCACAAACTCTACGCTGGATTACAGACAGCGTGCCTTGAGTGAAACGGCTACTTGTTTTGTTAAATATCACCTAAGCTGCCTCAAATTCGAACTAATAAATACGCAGTTGAATAGATAGACATTTCAAACTGTTATTGACTGGAACTGCTCTCGTTCTATTCAGCTCAGTTCAGCGTGTAACTGGTATCATCTACATAGTTCAGTACATCAGCTTACTAACTTCTACTATGAATCGTGATCTCTATTCAACGGAGTATTCATTGGATTAAATTGAGGCATTTTTCTGTATACGGGTACGCTGCCTCATTGTCAGAGATAATATCGATATTCAAACTAGATATTTTTCAAACTACTAATGTCTGTAACTGGACTTGTTCTACTTAGTTCAAATCATCATGTAACTGGTATCCTTCTACTCTGTTCAATAAATCAGATTGCTTACATCTACTATGAATCGTACTCTATTCAAACCACTTCATGTCTGTAGGTACCTTTTAGGTTAGATTAACGAATTTATGATCGAACACCGACATGAATGTGAATTGTTTTCAATTTTACCTCGGTTTACATTTATATTCAGATGAATAATAGCTTTACTTTATAATCTACAGCAGATAGGTACGTATTTATAATAATGAAACAACTGATTCAGTAAAAATAACATTTTATTATGAATACACCACTTATTCAAACTACTTAATAACATTTTAAGGAATACTATGTCTTACATAAAATAGTTATCTATTCTAATTGAATAATCTTACGGTAAGAAAGTGAGATTCAACATAAATTATAATAGCTCTCAATAACAATAATTCTTACAGTGAGTTGTCCATTAAGTTCCTACATATAAGTTGAATTACATGTTTGATACGAGAATAAATATCGTCGCTTGTTATGTTTTCGACAACATGTTGGACACAAATCTCTGCAGAGCAGTTGCATATTGATTTTGCAACGTTATCGAATTGATTGACATCATATACTTGTATTCTAATAATTTTTGTACCTCTTACAACTTTTTTAATCATTGTAGTGATTGCCTTATTTTGTTGGTTATTTAAAAGTTCGAGACTCCCTGGACTTCTGTTTCTGAGGTGGTCAGAAAGATCTTCCATTCTGGTGGGAGTTAGTGGAGGTGACAGCGGATATGTTGGGAACACGGGTGAATAGTTCCAGCTCGGCATCTGAAAACAAACTATACATTAGTTACAATCAACATAACATTAGAAATTAACCTCTTGTTGAATAGTACAATACAATTTGGATTATTAAAATTAAATATGATTGTTACTTACCGACATTTTTTACACCTTCACGCTAAGAGAGCTCCCAAATGATAAAACGATGATTTACAACTGCAGAGGCTCTTATTTATATAATTTTGCATTCATTCTAAAACTTGTTTAAGGTTTAAAATCACTCAAAATAATCTATGATATGAATGATACAGTTTCTTTTTATAGTAAGTTACCTTATATGCACCGGGACGGCGAGTGCAATATGATTCGTCTATGTTTATCAATTATTATTACTATCGTTGACCCATGACTTCGTTTGTGTTTCATCCATGGATATTAATTAAAATAAAGGCTATCGATTGGTACAACTATAGTTTTAGTGCTCGTTTTAGGACATACAAACAAATCTCTTTATAATGTACTAGATGCAACAATTTCAGGTACAGTCGTTTGTCACAGATTCTCTGTATGATATTTTCATATGCATGGGTTTCAGGTGGTCGATATTGATCGAATAGAACACAATTGTTTGGTCGTGAGTATACTTTCCCAAATTTGGTTTGCCACTGATGATTCTTCATGATCTATGTATGGATTTTAGCACTGTCAGCTGTAACGCACAAGCACTATCATGTTAGTATACGACACACACAATGAAATTTGGAGTAATAAATACTGCAAGAGGCTGGATCAAAGTTATCACTTCCAACAAGCAAATCGACTACAACACACCTGGACACCGAAAATAAAATGTAAGTATTAAATTTTTATTTTGGTTATTAAATGCACTCCAATAATTTTATAAATCTTTTTATCTTATGCTTTCTATCATTAACAGGTCGAGATCTATGCCACTGCTAGCAGACGACATCTTCCCTGCATCGGACGATGAGGTGCAAGTAGAGAAGAAAAGGATGGAGAACAAGGAAACAAAAAGGTGAGCTATACTCAGTTGCTAATATTATACCTGTCTGTCTGTTTCTCTTTGAATGGGTCATTTACATTAAAATGTGTTAGTCTTAATCGTGACTTAGGCTATGAGTGCATGTAATTACAAATTATTTTACTGATTTTTGTTCCCCTTTATTCACAGATCACATGCATTGGCTTCTGAGCATGAAGAGCCGCCAAGAAAACGTTCTCTGACCCCTCATTCCTCGAAGAAGAAGAAGCCTGTTATCAATCCAATCACACCGGTTCGAGTGACGGCACAGGATCTCTTTGGGGATGATAGTGATGGTGAGAAGTCTAGCCCTTTTTGTAGTGACGAAGTACCAGCATTGCAATCAATCTTTATAAATAAACTTTCAAGCGGTCTTTCGAAACAGGTATTACCTGATAAGAAAGGCTCGCACTACGTCGAAATTAAAGTATTTAGATCAGACGAAATTGAAAAAGTTTTGCCAATAAATAGATGGCGACACTCTGTGACATCTTTAAAAATAAGAACGGATGCTAATTGTGAGCTTTGGACACATTTAGCCAATGTAATCAAAACTGCGAGAAAAGAGTTTAGAGGTGTGCCAAACAATTTTTCATCTAACTTTAGTAGCAGCTGAGATGCTTAGATGCAGCTGTAGGAACTACTGATTTCTTACAGTAATAATTACTTAATGTATTTTATTCTGAATATTACTTTATAATCGTTTTTAATCATATTTCTTGTGATTATGGTTGTATTAATAAAATTATATTGTAATATATTATGGTCTATTCTTTTTTACAGTTAACATGAACGATACCCGAGAGCTACTGAATGATGATAATTTTGTTAAATGTGATCAATGTGATTTACAAATAAACAGAAAACAGTATCAATATCATTTGAGAACAGAATTACATAAAATGAATACTATTGTTGCAAGCGAATTTAAGAATATTTATATTATTAAAAGTGCTTTTAAAAACCGAATCATTACTTACTGTGTGAAAGTTGAAAATGAAATGTTTATAACACCAGAAGAGTTTTTATCTACTTATGAAACAGATATTTATAGAATCTTAGAAATTACATTACAAAAATACAAATGCCTTAAGATACAATTTGAATTATTCGCATTTTATAAGTTACCGAAAACGAAAGAAAAGGAATTGAAATCATTTAATACGAAATATGAAATTCTGTATGATATTAATGGATTAAAAGAGATTTATCGAAAGAAAACGGCTGAAACGTTAAAAAGAAAACTTACCGAATTCGAACACTCTGAGTCCGGTTGGTCATTTTTATCACTCAGTCATTTAGAAATTAATATTAATAGATATTGTCCATTGCGAGGAGGTACATATATTAAACTACCTCCTCGCGTGGCAAATACTAAAAGCTGTGTTAATGTGAAAAATAATGATGAATTTTGTTTCCTTTGGAGCATTATAGCCGGGCTTTATCCATGTGACAAAAACTCGGACAGATGTTCATCTTACCCGCATTATTCGAAAGTTTTTAATGTTAATGGAATTAAATTTCCTCCATCATTTCATGATATAAAGATATTTGAAAAGAATAACTCAGATATAAGTATTAATGTGTTTGGTTTCGATAAGAAAAATAATTACGTGACTGGTCCTCTATATATGACTGCTAATAAAAGAATTAAACATTTTAATTTACTATTTATTGAAAGCGAAGAAAATGGTCACTACTGCTTAATAAAAAATTTGAAGAAATTAGTGCGAAGGCAAGTAACTCAGCATGGAGGTTCTGTTCATCTATGTGAAAGTTGTTTGCTTACTTTTATGAGTAAAGAAAAATTCGTAAAACATAATTGTTCCAAGATATTACAAGTATTACCAAAACCTGATACTTATTTAATGTTTAGAAATTTTGACAGACAACAAAAAATCCATTTTATAATCTATGCTGACTTTGAAAGTTTGTTAGTGAATTATTCAGATAATTCCCAAAACTCGAATACGACAAAGTTTAAGATTCATAAACCGTCTTGCTTTGCTTATTACATATGCTGCTCATTCGACAGTTCCTTTAACAAATTGGTTACATATAGAGGTCCAGACGCCGCTGAAATATTTATAAAATATTTGATGGTAGATGCGAAATATATACATGATAAGATTAAGTCTATTACTCCTATGAAACAGTTAAACGAAAATCAGCAAAATGAATACGATTCGAGTGATTATTGTCATATTTGCAAACATCTATTGTTTGGTGATAAGGTTTGCGATCATGATCACGTTACCGGAGAGTATAGAGGTGTCGCACATTCATATTGCAACCTCACGTTCAAAGTCTGCCCGTTTATACCAGTAGTGTTTCATAATTTATCTGGTTACGATTTACATTTATTTATAATGGAGCTAACAAAATATGATGGTTCATTAAATGTTATTCCTAAGACTAAAGAAAAGTACATAACAATCACAAAGTCATTTGAAATGGGTACTAAGAATAATTATTCCGTAAAAGTAAAATTTATTGATTCTTTTCAGTTTTTGAATGCAAGTTTAGATAAATTGAGTAAAAGCTTGAATGACAATGATTTTAAACATACTTCTAAAATTTTCACCACCACTTACCAGTTTGAGTTAATGAGAAAAAAAGGTATTTATCCTTATGACTATATGGATTGTTTTTCCAAATATGAAAATAAAAACCTGCCTTCTAAAGAATTGTTTTATAACAGTTTATTGAAACAAAATATTTCTGATATCGAATATGCACATGCACAAAATGTTTGGAAAGAATTTAACATAAGCAACATGGGTGAATACACTGATTTATATGTGAATTGTGATGTTTTGTTGTTGACTGATATATTCGAGAACTTTAGAACAATGAGTTTGCATTACTTCAAGTTAGATCCAGCTTATTATGTAACCGCACCTGGCTTTAGTTGGGATGCAATGGTTCTTTATACTGGTGTTCGATTAGAATTAATAAATGATCTTGAAATATATCAAATGTTAGAAAAAGGAGTTCGAGGTGGTTTAGCGCAATGTACATTAAGACATGCTCAAGCAAATAATAAGTACTTGCCGACATATAACCAATCGAATCCATCCAGTTTTCTCATATATCTTGATTGTAATAATTTATACGGTTTTGTAATGATGAAGAAATTACCCATATCTGATTTCAGATTCATGTCACCAGAACAAATAAATTGTTTAAATATTGAAAATGTTTCGGATGACAGTGATTTTGGATATGTTTTGGAAGTAGATTTAGAGTATCCCAATCACTTACATGATGCACACTGTGAATTACCTTTTTGTATTGAGAAACTCGCTCCACCAGGCAGTAAATCTAAAAAACTATTAGCAAATCTTTACAATAAAAGTTGTTATGTGATTCATTACATCCATTTAAAGGAATGTTTAAAACAAGGACTAAAATTAAAAAAAGTTCATCGTGTTATTACATTCAGACAACAAAGTTTTCTTAAGAAATATATAGATTTGAATACAAGTTTGCGTCAAGCCTCAAAGTCTGATTTTGAAAAAGACTATTTCAAGCTGTTAAATAACTCAATATTTGGTAAAACTATAGAGAATAAGCGAAAGCAAGTGAATGTTAAACTGGTATCCCATTGGGAAGACACCAATAATGTGACCAATAAATTTATCGGTGCTCGAAAACTGATTGCCAAACCAAATTTCAAATCGGTATCAATTTTTTCTGAAAACTTTGCTGCCGTTCAGTTAAATCTAGAAAAAATAATTTTGGACCGACCAATCTATGTAGGATTCACTGTGCTAGAGTACGCAAAACAACATTTGTATCAATTCCATTATAATTTTATCAAACAAAAATATGGCGACAATGCAAAGCTTTGTTATACTGATACTGATAGTTTGTTATACTTAGTTTATACAGATGATGTGTATAAAGACATTAAGAATGATATTAAAGAGTTCGATACCAGTAACTTTGCTGAAAATAATGTATATAGAATGCCAAGAATTAATAACAAAATACCCGGCCTATTCAAAGATGAGATGGGTGGTGAATTAATAACAGAATTTGTGGGGCTAAGAGCCAAACTTTACTGTATTAAGAGTGCTAGAGAGGTCATAAAAAAAGCCAAAGGTGTATCTAAGTCTGTAATAAAATCTTTAAATTCACAACATTACACAGATTGTTTGTTAGACGATAAAGATTTGAAGTGTAAGATGAACATGATTAAGTCATTAAAACACACTTTGTATTCACAAGAAGTAAATAAGTTAGTTTTAAATAGAAATGATGACAAACGTTATATATTACCAAATCAAATAGATACAGTAGCATGGGGGCACTATGCATATGCTTAGCTTATTTTTATATTAACTTCTATTTAATGTCTATCCTGATGATAATTGATAAATAAAATGTATTGTGTTTTATAAGTTATCAATGTAATTATTGTTAGCTGTCGGTTATCCTTAATACATGTATATAAATACTGGTTTTTAAATTTCTGTATTTTACTTACTTAACTCAAGTTCATTATTCTCGATTTGTCTAAGATTTATACAATAGTAGGAGCACTATTACTATAAAATGGTAATCAAGTAGCAATAATAATCATTTGATAACGATGAAGCTTGTAAAACAAACGTTAAGCTTAGATATTAGTCCTATTGATTTGGAATCAAAATCACGGCTATCGAAACATGGTGCATTGTTACCTAATAGCATTCGCTGTTTGATTTGTGGACCATCTAATTGCGGTAAAACTAATGTAATGGTTTCTTTATTGTTACATAAAAACGGTCTTAGATTCGAACACTTACATTTATATACAAAAAACCCCATTCCAAGGTTTATATTGTTTTCTCAAGGAAGTGTTATTAAACGTTCCTGTAATAAAATTTCTTGTATGTAGTAACAATAGTGAAGTTACACACCCAAATGATGCATTACCGAATACAGTGATGATTTTTGATGATGTGGTTTGTGAAAGTCAGAGCAACATTCGTAATTATTTCACTATGGGTAGACACAATCAAATAGATTGTTTTTATCTCTCACAAACATATTCAAGGGTACCAAAGCAGTTGATTCGTGATAACACAAATTTATTATTGCTCTTCAAACAAGATGAAATCAACTTAAAGCATATATACAACGAGCATGTGAATTCAGATATGTCATGGAATACATTTAGAGATATTTGTTATAATGTTTGGCGGGAAAGGCATAGTTTTTTAACTATAAATAAAGACTCTGAATTAAATAACGGCAGATATAGAAAAAATCTAGATACCTTTATATACTTATCCTGAAATACAACATCGTCATTTGCAAGAGATACGTTAAAGCACAAAGACAAAATATGAGTCTTACTATTAAAGAACAGATAATTACATCATCAAATATTATAAAAAATAAACTCAAACAGCTAAGAGACATAGAAGATCAAAACAATCATGAACTCAATAAAATATTTAAACCTGTTACTGAACCTTTAACACAAATGATAAATTCTAATGAAAATAAGGTAAAATGTAATTTGAATTTGAGTACCATACACGTGCCAGCCAGATTAGATGATGCAATCACCTCCACACCATCGAGAGTATATAAACCATCATCGGATGATGATTCAGAAACAGAACATTATGATTCGGGCTCAACATATTTTACTGATGATTTGGGAAACAATGATACCAAAGACGAATCTATAACAAAAAAATATCTGAGTAGCCTTTATGATATAAATATTCCTTTCGGTGTCCGGAAAGTCGGTGATCAGTTAATGATGGGTAATTCATCATCATCATCATTTCAGCCGTAGGACGTCCACTGCTGGACAAAGGCCTCCCTCATTGATCTCCAAGTACTGCGGTTGGAAGCCGTCTGCATCCACCGCCGACCAGCAGTTCTCACCAAGTCGTCTGCCCATCTTGTAGGTGGACGTCCTACGCTGCGCTTGCCGATCCGTGGCCTCCATTCGAGAACTTTGCTGCCCCATCGGCCGTCAGTTCTGCGCGCTATATGGCCTGCCCATTGCCACTTCAACGTGCTAATCCGTTTGGCTATGTCGGTGACCCGAGTTCTCCTACGTATCTCCTCATTTCTGATTCGATCCCGTAGTGAAACCCCGAGCATAGCCCTCTCCATAGCTCGTTGAGCGACTCTGAGATTGTTCATAAGGCCAATAGTGAAGGACCACGTCTCGGTTCCATATGTCATCACTGGTAACACACACTGGTTGTAGACTTTCGTCTTAAGGCACTGAGGTATGTTGGACGAAAAGACGTTGCGAAGTTTCCCAAACGCTGCCCATCCGAGTTGGATTCGACGATTGACCTCTTTCTCGAAGTTGGACCTACCTAATTGGACTGTTTGTCCTAGGTATACGTACGCGTCGACAACTTCAAGAGCCAAGTTCTCAACCATAACTGGGGCAGGCACGACATGGACATTTGACATGATTTTCGTCTTGTCCATGTTCATTTTAAGGCCTACCCGCTGGGAGACACGATTGAGGCCTTCGAGCATCGTGCTGAGCTCTTCCATCGACTTTGCCATGACCACAATATCGTCGGCAAATCGAAGGTGAGTGATGTATTCGCCGTTAATATTGATGCCCAGCCCTTTCCATTCCAGGAGCTTGAAGGCATCTTCCAAAGCGGTCGTAAACAGTTTCGGAGAGATTACGTCTCCCTGTCTTACGCCTCTTTTTAAGGGAATCGCCTTCGAGCTCTGTTCTTGTACTCGGACTGACATAGTGGCGTTTGTATACAAACACTTCAACACTTCGATGTACCGATAGTCAATTCGGCATCGTTGGAGAGACTCAAGCACCGCCCATGTTTCGATCGAATCGAAGGCTTTCTCATAGTCCACAAACGCAAGACATAGCGGCAAGTTATACTCTTCGGTCTTCTGTATGACTTGCCGCAGCGTATGTATGTGGTCTATGGTACTGTAGCCTTTTCGGAACCCGGCTTGTTCGGGAGGCTGGAAGTCATCAAACCTGCGTTCGAGACGGTTCGCGATGACCCTTGAAAACAGCTTATAAACATGGCTCAACAGCGAGATGGGTCTGTAATTCTTAAGTAAGGTTTTGTCACCTTTCTTGAAGAACAGAACCACCACGCCCTTGTTCCATGCTTTTGGCGTCGTACCTTCAAGCAAGGCGGAATTAAATAGCTTCTGAAGGACTTTAAGTACCGGTGATCCACCCGCTTTCAGAAGCTCTGAAGTGATTCCGTCCTCACCCGGCGCCTTGTCGTTCTTAAGCTGTTTCAAGGCCATCCTGATCTCGTACAGGCTGATGTCCGGGATATCCTCGGTATAATGTCGGGTCAGTTTAGCTCTTGGGTCGTTGGCCGCACTGCAAACAGGTTTAGTGACCGAATCGTAGAGCCGTCCATAGAACCTTTCGACTTCCCTTAACACTTCTGCTTTACTTGACGTTATGCTGCCATCTTCCCTCTTCAGCTTCGTCATCTGGCTCTGCCCAATAGAACTATCTCTCGCGAACACTTTGGAGCCTTTATTCCGCTCTATCGTATCTTTAATACTGGCTGTATTAAAGGTACGAATATCGTGCCGCAAGGATTTCCAAATTTGTCTATTGAGCTGCCTGTGTGACTGAGCATCATCGGGAGACTGCAGTCGCAAAGAACGTCGTTCAGCCATGAGGTTAAGGGTGTCATCAGAAAGTTTCTGAGGTCTATTAGTACGGGGGGTATTAAAGAACTGGGACCCCACCGTATGGACGGTTTCTACGAACCTGTTATTGATCTCGTCCACCGATGCATCTACTCCTAGACAGTCAAAGCGATTTGCGAGTTCGAGTTGAAAGCTCTCGAGGTTTTGGATATGTGCGCGAGTGGGTCGGAGCGTAGATTTCATCAAACGGGACCTTTCAAGTTTAACGTTCATATTCAATGTGCCCCTTACAATTCGGTGATCACTGCCGGTTTTCACCCTGTGAATCACAGAGACATCATTGAATATTCGTTTCTTGTTGGTCAGGATGAAATCAATCTCATTTCTCGTAGAACCATTGGGACTCATCCAGGTCCATTTCCTGTGAGGCGGCTTCTGGAAGAAAGAATTCATCATAAAGAGTCCTTCTTTCTCCAGAAAATCGGCCAGCCTCTGTCCCCTGGGGTTCCGTTGCCCATACCCAAATTGCCCCACTCTCAACTCATCATCGCTTCTCATGCCTAGCTTTGCATTGAAGTCCCCCATTACAACAGTGAAGTGAGTGTTGTTCGTATGTATGGCTCTACTGATGTCCTCATACATAGACTCTACTTCTTCATCTGGGTGTGACGAGGTCGGCGCATATACCTGAACGACCTTCAGCAAATATCGCTTAGATATTCTGAGTGTTAGGTACGCGACCCTGCTCGACACACTGTCGATGGTGACAATGTTGTTAATGAGTGACTTGTGAACGAGAAACCCGACACCACCTTGGGACTGTTGGTCGCCCTCCCGGTAGTATAGTAGGTTACCGGACTTAAGGGATATCGTGTCCTCGCCCTCTCTACGGACTTCTGATAGCCCCAAAATGTCCCAGTGTAATCTACTAATTTCTTCTTCCAGCTCAACAATCTTATCGTCTGTCCTCAAAGTGCGGATGTTGTGTGTTACCAGGGCCAGTGGTCGTCGTAGGGGTTGGTAGCCGATCGTCTCCCGGGGATTCTTAGCACCCCTAGCCCCGCCGTTACCGTGACTGCTACCGTAGCCAGGATAAGCGGGGCCGCCGGGGACTCGGGGCCTGGTTTTTTGTTGTATTGTCATGAGGGGGTTGATGCCATACTCACCACGCTTGGCAGGCGGGTTGGCGAGCGCAGTATAGGGTAGTGAAAAAACACGGAAAGATGCTGCTGCCCATCTTCCGGAGGTATCCCTTAGCAGATTCTTACTGCATCCATGGGTAAGAGAGGAGAGGCAACATTCTACTGCCGGCGCCCCACGGCAACGATGGGTAATTATTTGGTTAAAATAATTTCCTCAATCGATGGTGACCAGGTACCATGTAGAATCAAGATTGATAATGCTGAATATCAATTGACTGAAGGACTAAAAGAGGTATTATTACATAGAAAACCGAATCTAGATTTAGTTACTGAAAATGACAAAAAGGCTTATAAAAACATCTTGATAAAAACGAATGCTCATAAGCGTGATTATGATAGTAATGGACAGTTGAAGGGAGACAAAGGTGAAAAATATAAACATATTATTAAACCTATGTTCATCACATCAGCAGTCGAAAGTAATAAAAAAGTTGGTGGTAACATAAACATATTAAAGAAATATAGAAAAAATACTGATTTTATCTATTGGGATGATCCTAATGAGCTAGTCGAGAGATTAAAACTTCTCATTGCCTCTAAACAAGCTGGAAATACAAATCAAGACAACGAAATTATTTCCATCATAGAAGAACTACAGGAAGCGGGTATAATAAAATCATAAATAACATAGTCATGATGAAGATTCGTTTAGTTGTTAAACGGTTGTCAAGGATTACAGAAGCTAAAAATGAGTAAAGAAGATGTAGTGAACGAAATACACAAAAATGCAAGAGTCAATTTTCCTCGTAGATGTGTTGTACTCCAAGACATAGATGATCTTTGGCAAGCTGATTTGATTGATGTACAAAAAATATCAAATAATAATTCAAATTATAATTTTATACTTATAGTAATTGACTGTTTTTCAAAGTATATTTGGGTGAGACCTCTAAAAAATAAAGCTAAAGATTCTGTAACGAAATCATTTCAATCAATTTTGTCTAATGGTAGAGTGCCTAAAAACTTGCAAACAGATTGGGGTAAGGAATTCTACAATGAAAATTTTAAAAAGCTGATGCAAATGCATTCAGTAAACCATTACTCGACATATTCAACTAAAAAGGCTTCTATAGTCGAAAGAGTAATACGAACTATAAAGGGTAAACTTTATAAAACGTTTAGTTTGAAAGGTAATTTTAAATGGGCAGACGGAACCTTAGAAAAAGTTGTGGATGTTTACAATCACACTAAACATAGAACTATTCAAATGAGTCCACTCCAGGTTAATAAGCATACAAAACAAATTGTGATGCAAAAATATAATATACTGAATAAGCCAATAATTAAAAGAAGAAGCCGTTTTACTGTGGGTGATGTAGTACGAATAAGTAAGCATAAAGCTCATTTTTATAAAGGATACACTCCGAATTGGTCGACGGAACTATTTAAAGTAATTGTGGTTCAGAATACTAATCCACCAACGTATTTGCTGGAAGACTCAAGAAAAAATAAAATTTTGGGATCGTTTTATGGTCAAGAGCTTCAGAAAACTAAAAATCCTGATGTGTATTTAGTTGAAAAAGTTCTAAAGAAAAAAGGGAGTAAAGTTTTTGTTAAGTGGTTAGGTTTACCACCTCAGGAAAATAGTTGGATTAGCAAAACTAATATATTATAAATATCAAGCGTAATATTGTCATTCTTTGTTTACTTATGGAAGGGAAAGGTCTTGTGAATAGTATTATAAATCATCTACCGTTAGAGTTACATCTTCTAGGCTATAATTATTGTGGACCAGGAACAAATTTACGGGAGAGACTTAACAGAGGTGACAAAGGTGTGAATCAACTTGATGAGTATTGTAAACAACACGATATTGCATATATGAAAACAGATAATTTACAAACGAGACACGAAGCAGATAAGATCTTAATGAAAATGGCTAAGAAGCGAGCATCATTATCCAATGCGAGTGTAGGAGAAAAGCTTGCCGCGAATATTGTTAACAAAGCAATGTTGATGAAGATTTCAAATGGATCGGGTCTTAAAAAAAGTTTTAAAAAAGTTGTTGCATATGCGAAAAAAAATATCCGTAAAGCAAAACCAAAATGTAAAAAGCTGGCTATCGATTTGGCTATTGCTGCAATTAAAGATCTTGGATCTGATTCTGAGGTGAAAATTCCACGTGTGATACCTCTACCGAAGACAGGAGGATTCTTGCCGTTAATACCAATAATTACCGGATTATCTGCTGCTGGTGCTCTTGCTAATAAAACATCCGCTATATCACGAATGGTAAAAACATTTCAGACGGCGCTAAAAACATGGAATGTAATAAAAAGTATTAATCAGAATTTTGAACCGGTATGTCTAGGCAAAGGATTACAGCTTAAACCATATAAAGGTGGTTTGGGTATTTACACTTCGTCAAAAAACTAAATAAACAGCTACCTGATCGTCCTCTTACCAACATTGATATAATGAAATATTCAAAAAACCATATTCCATATTTTCGAGGAGTATTTATGAGAGATCAACTACCTAAACATCCACGCAAAATTGAATGCGGTATAATTAATTTGGATAGCTCTAAAAATCAAGGAACACATTGGGTAGCCTATGTAAAGAGAAATGACAATATTGAATATTTTGATAGTTATGGTGATCTTAAACCACCGACTGAATTTATCAAGTATATGGGTGACAGCATTTGCTATAACTATATCAATTATCAGGGTAGTCATCCATATAACTGCGGACATTTATGTCTAAAATTTCTTGAAAATCGTATGCTTTAATTTCAAATAAATTGTATGATTAAAACATAATAGCTCAGTGTTAGTCTAAACGTTGAATAAATAAGTAGCATCTTTTTCTAAAAATATTATTATGATTGATTTCAATGTTAAAAAACGTAAGAAAAGTGGTGGTACGTCGACAAAAAATAATAGTTCAAATCGTGATTCCATTAAACACGCACGTATCTTACCAGCTCTCAGTAAGATAAATAAAGAGTTTTTAAGAAATTTGGGATATCAACTATGCGTATCTTGCAAATTAATGAAGCGCCTCATTATGACAACTCTATTGAAGGTTATGAAGTTCATTCCTATACTCCATACACCAATAGCTTCAAAGAAAACGATGAAATACGAATACCGATTAATCAACAAGACACTTATCTACTACCTGCAGCCAGCTCCATTTACATTGAAGGATGTATAGAACTTTATATGAAGGATGCTGCAGGTAAACTTGTAAAGAAGGAGTGTCAGCTTAACAATAACCCTATACCGTTTCTTTTTCATGATATAAGATATGAGATAAATGGCGTCGAAATTGATCGTATTAGACACGTTGGTATTACTTCTACAATCAAATCTTACGTTTCAATGAATGAGGGAGAAAGTAAACAGGCAGCTCTGTGGGGATGGAACTTGAATGGAACGAAATCTGTAAAAGGTCTTTTTAATGTAATATTACCCCTCAGTAAACTATTAGGATTTGCAGAAGACTATAACAAAATCGTATTAAACTGTAAACACGAATTAATTTTAACAAGATGTAAATCTAATGATGATGCTCTCGTACTTGATAATAATAATCAAGTGATCGTAAATATTGAGAGAATTCAATGGCGTGTACCTCATATTAAAGTGTCAGATCGAGAAAGATTACTACTCTTAAAACAGTTAGAAAAAGATAGACCAATACAAATAGCATTCCGAAACTGGGATACATATGAATATTCACTTTTACCTAAAACAAAGAAGCATTCATGGTCCATTAAAACTGCCTCCCAACTTGAGAAACCTAGATATGTAATATTAGGTCTTCAAACAGCTGAAAAAAAGAACAGAAATTGTTCACTGTTTGATCATTGTAATTTAACTAACGTTACATTATTTTTAAATTCACAAACATATCCATATGATGCACTTAAACTTGATTTTGACGGTGAAAAATACCGTATATTATATGAAATGTACATGAGATTCCGTCAGTCTTATTACAACTCTCCAGTGGACCCGTTGCTTGATATCACGCAGTTCAAAGAAAAGGCACCTTTGTTTGTAATAGACTGTTCAAGACAAAATGAAACATTAAAAACTGGGCCAGTTGATGTGAGACTTGAAATAGAAAGTGATAAAGATTTTCCCGACAAGACGAGTGCCTATTGTCTCATCATCAACGATCGTATTATAGAATATAAACCTCTCAGCAGCACAGTTCGCAAGATATCATGAAGTTAATAGTTGATGTTCAAGGTTTCAAAACTGAAACAGATCAGTTTATACCCAAAGAGATAGCTATTCTGAATGGTGCAGGAGTGCAAAGTTTTTTAATACGTCAACCTTATCCGTTTTATGATTTAACCAAAAAAGAAATGAGACAGGTTGACTGGATTGAGAAAAATAGAAATATTTATTGGAAGGAAGGATTCATATCATTTTTAAATTATAAACGTCTAATTTCACCTCTACTAGAAAATAAATGTATTTATGTAAAAGGTGACGAAAAAGTAAAGTGGGTTACAGAAATGTTTAGTAATTATAATGTGGTGAACTTAGAAAATTTAAAATGTCCCAACTTGTATACTTTGTACGATCATTACAAAAATTGTAATGATGTCTTTACATGTATCTATCACAAGAATATTTGTGCTTTAAAAAATGTAATTTGTTTGAATAAATGGTGTATTGATAATAATATTCTACGTTAACTCAATTAGATGTATCTATTATACATAAGATTAAGTATTCCTTAACATTAAGTAGTTTGAATAAGTGGTGTATTCATAATAAAATGTTAGTTTTACTGAATCAGTTGTTTTATTATTATAAATACGTACCTATCTGCTAAAGTAAAGCTATTATTCATCTGAATATAAATGTAAACCGAGGTAAAATTGAAAACAATTCACATTCATGTCGGTGTTCGATCATAAATTCGTTAATCTAACCTAAAAGGTACCTACAGACATGAAGTGGTTTGAATAGAGTACGATTCATAGTAGATGTAAGCAATCTGATTTATTGAACAGAGTAGAAGGATACCAGTTACATGATGATTTGAACTAAGTAGAACAAGTCCAGTTACAGACATTAGTAGTTTGAAATATCTAGGTTGAATATCGATATCTCTGACGATGAGGCAGCGTACCCGTAAACTGAAAAATTCCCTTTATTTAATCCAATGAATACTCCGTTGAATAGAGATCACGATTCATAGTAGAAGTTAGTAATTTGATGAACTGAACTATGTAGAATGATACCAGTTACACGATGAACTGAGCTGAATAGAACGAGAGCAGTTCCAGTCAGTTTGAAATGTCTATCTATTCAACTGAGTATTCATTAGTTTGAATTGAGGCAGCTCAACCATTTATACACTACTCAGGCGGATTGGTGAGCGCAGTGCGCTATGTTGATACACAGAAAGACGCCGCTGCCCATCCTCTGGAGGTATCCCTTGGTACATTCTCACTGCATCCACGGGCAAGAGAGGAGAGGCAACATTCTACTACCCCACGGCTAATTTGCAGGATTGTTTAGTCATTTAACATTATTTATATATCTTGCCGTGGGGTGCCGGCAGTAGAGTATTACCCCTTCTCTTATGCTCGTGGATGCAGTAAGAGGGATACCTCAGGAAGATGGGCAGCAGCATCTTTCCGTGTATCAACATCCCGAAACGCTCGCCGACCCGCCAGCCAAGCGTGGTGAGTATGGCACCTACCCCTCACGATCCATGGGATCCATGAGGCTTGTGTTCAGTAGTAGACGTTTTACGGCTGAAATGATGATGATGATGATGATATATCTTACCTAATACTATAGCCAGGGTCTGCGTGGCCTTCTTCTCTTTCTTAGCGAAGCTCTTGGCGCGAAGCTTCCCGTCGCGGTTGGCGCGGAAGATGGTGAAGCGGGCAGCTGACGCCGCGCTCCGGAACCGCTGCCGAGGAGTGGCGATCAGGGCGCTGGTGCTGATGCGGCTTAGCTTCTTCCTGGGGGTTGGGAGAGTTGGATTTTATTTATTTTACAGTTTCTTGCTAGAGATTGGTGAATTAAAATTATATTTCACCGACGAAGAAATGGCAGAGGTCCTCAAGTCGACGCGTATATTTTTTAAATGATGTTCACACATTATTTCTACAGAATGGTCCGATTTTGATAATTCTTTTTTTATTGGAAAGGGTACACCCTCTTCCAAAGTTGGTCCTATATAAATTGAAAAAAAAAATGCATACCTAAGGGTAGGAAAACAGGGGGTGACTGATTGTTCACTCACTGATGGTAACGTATGACCACGCATAACTTAACAGGGTAGTTCGATTTTTGTTATTTTTTTCTTTTTATTGTTCAGTAGTGGACATTTAACGGCTGAAATGATGAAGAGTTTTGATGCCTGTCTGTAATCTCTTCATTAGTTTCCGTTCTCTAAATGATACTTTCATTAACATAATGGAACCAAACATTATTTGCCGTAGTACCATTGATAGCACAATCTGATGGTACCATGGTAGAGGAATGTTTCTGAATGTTAAAGCTTGACTTCTAAGTAGATAGTAGTACCAACATAATTATTATGTCATATACTATTCGGTTAGTGGCTTTCTAAAATAAAAACGGAACAATTTTACTTTGAGAGTTCTAAATTTAGAAATATCATATCTCTAATAATTAGATTTAAGAAGTGCAACAACAGAATCTACACCACTATCCACTTAACATCATACCTACCAAACATCATCATACCAAGGTCGTTGAATTCGGTTTCTTTGATGCAAAGTAAAAAAAAATATTATTTGTATTTTGACCATTTTAAACGTAAGTACTCTTACATCATAAGACAGCTTTTTCTGTATTCAGTAATCTGAAACGAAGCTTAAAATTACAGTTTTCTTTACAACCAGTAATATCCTGGATATCCTTGTTGGAAGTGATAAATGTTGTCGTAAATCAGAAGTAACAGTGACACGCCGGGGCTGAACCCACGACCTTTGCAACGAGGTCAACCCTCTAGGTTACTAACTATCCCCTGATATTGTTAAAACTTTTTAATGGCCGAAGCGTTGTAAACGTAGATAGTAAATTTAATGGTTGTCTTCATCATCATCATCATCTCAGCCGTAGGACTGCTGTCCGTCCACGTCCACTGCTGGACATGGTCTGACCTTACATAGCATTATTTTTGCACTGCTAACTAGTTTTATTTTATGCTCTTCGTTACTTTCCCTCTGATAGATCTTTCATTAGAGAGGTTCTCAAGACATACTCGTATATTATGTTAAAAGTAGGTAAGTAGAAAAACAAGTACTCGTATATCCTAAGTATACCTGTAAATCTTACCTCTCGCTGTTATCTCAACTCCATAGGTAAGAGCAAACACGTTTCCCAGCCGCTATGTAAGTTTTAAAGGCAAACGTATGTTCTAACACAGAGAATACACTGTTCTAAGCTCTAACCTTTAGCTTGAGATTTGACTAGCAAACAGAACTCAATCAAGTTCCGTTTTAGAGGGATCTGTTCATAGTGTTCTGAAACTATGTTGTAGGAAGTTGTAACAATTCGATTCTCCGTGGCTAACCCACAGACTAACTTAAAACCAGCTGAGACGAGGGTTGCGGGCCCAATTCCCGCCAGGGACGAATGTTTGCTTTATAGATATTTGTCTCGGTCTGATCTACGTAGGATAAGTATGAATATGCAAAAACAAAGTATTTGAGTATTATATTAACCATCTGGTTTCCATATGCTTTGTGAGTTCATTGACAGTTACATTCTACTGTCGGCACCCCACGACAGGTACTAAGCCTAACCCCCGCCTATTTGGTATGAGCAGACACGGTTACCAGCCTCTACGTGAGTTGTAGAAGCAATACGTAAGTTCCACAGAACAGTAAGTTCTAAGCTCTGTGACTAGTTTGACGTTTGACTAGCGTGATTGAGTTCTGTTTCAGCGAGATCTGTTAATAGTGTTCGGAAACTAGGAAGGAAGTTGTAACAATTTCATTTTCCGTGGCTCAGTACAAGTAAATATTCCCAAGTTTGGTATCAAATGAAAGGAAACGGTGTGTAGAATGAAAAACTGAATGTTATATAGAAATCGGTTGAGCTATTTACAAGATATGAGGAATGAGAGCGGGGATGAACAAAAAACCAAGTTCAAATGCAGTCGAACTGCATTGAAATACGTAAATGTCGCTCGGTTTAAGTTCAGGGCGAACTACTAGAGGTATCAGTAGGTACTTAGGTTTACCTGAAAATCTAAGCTCTCTTTGTTAACCCAGCCCCCGCCTAGGTATGAGCAAACACGGTTGGCAGCTGCTATGTGAGTTGTATATGCAATACGTAAGTTCGAAGCTCTGTGTGTCTACCCATGAGTTGTCACTGTTAGATCGTCTGCGCAAACTACAGTCTATATTAGTAGTATAGTTTACTGCGTATTTTAGTATCAAACTATCCGCTGGATGCGCTGAACAAGATTTCATACATTTTTTAACTACAGTCGCTAGCGAGTATAGATTGTGAAAACTCATGGTAGACCTACTGTTGATAGTGTTCTGAAGCTAGGTAGGAAGTTGTAATTTTCGATTCTCTGTGGCTCAGTTGGTCTTATAGCCGACTGAGACAAAGGTTGCGGGTTCGATACCCATATGGGAAAAATGTTTGATTTTGCAGCTATTTGTCTCGGGTCTACATATTTTCTATGTGAAATAAACTGCGTGTCATGCAGAGTGTTGTAGTGTTTCGCAGTTACCCATAGTTACCCGTAGACTGGTTGTTAGAATTGATTTTTGTTTTTTTTACGTTTACCAAAACGGATTAATAGGTATTCATTGAGTTTTCGGTTTAAATTATTTCTGTATGTTTGGCATCAGTTATTTGATGGAGAATTTCTCCGAAATTAAAATAACTAGGCTTTACCGTTATGGTTTTTCTATAAAGTTCATGATTAAAACTACATTCATGTATTTCAATAGTAGAAGCAATACGTGAGTTCTAAGCTCTATACCTACTTTGACGTTTGAGTAACGAGATTGAGTTGAGTTTGATCGGGATCTGTTGATGGTGTTCTGAAACTTTGGGTAGGAAGTTTTTATATCAGGTGTAAAGTTTCAACTTGCTCTTTTCGGAAGTTTTTGCTTAAAGAGAAACAAACAGACAATTCAATTTCATTTTATTGAACATAATTTTTATTGTTAAATGTTTATTGAAATGTAACAAATCGTATACAAATAAATAATAATTTCATCAGAATGCAACCAACCAGTTTAATTCATATTTGAACTGACAGCGAAATCAATATGGATTTACATACAACTGTTTTGCACGAGTATATTCCTCGTACGAATTTGCTGATTGGTATTGTAATTGTTGACCTGAATAACTTAGTTATTCCGGAGTGCTAACGATAAATATCAAAAGACTTGTCATCAACATGTCGGCCGTAGGACGACCACTGCTGGACAAAGGCCTCTGACAAATATCTAAGTACACGTAATTTTTGCGTATTATTTAGTTTCTGTAATCTGTGGTATTATCTCTGAAACGGTGAAAGTTGCTGGAAAATAGTCCGAAAACAGTTTGTAAATGTTGCAATTATCTACAAAAAGGTATTTTTACTTTGTTCCCTACGATCATCGTTTTAGAGTTATCGCGATTTTTAACTAATATCAGAGACTAGAAAAATATGTCTCTGCTAATATGAACTCATATAATTATATATAGAGAAGGATCTGGGTGAATGATTCAGAATGATTTATAGACATGGGAACATGCGGATTCGGAATTATATTAGTATGTAGATAGATCAAGCAAACATCTTACTATGTGTCAGAACTCGCAACATCCGGCTGGCTATTCACCCACTACGCCACGAGGTCAGGTATTATATTAAAAAATCGGCCAAGTGCGAGTTGGACTTGCGCTCGAAGGGTTTCGTACCATTATTTGGCAAAACAACTTGTTTTTTGAGACCACCCACTTTTGGTTGTAATTTGTACATTATTTATTAATATCGAGCAAAAACGGCATTTTAATCTCATTTTTTCTATGGCCCTTAAAAAAGTATTTTGTACTAGCTTTTGCCCGCGACTTCGTCCGCGTGGAAATGATAAAACGTAAAATCCCCTTTTTCACGCAGAGCCACTTTGATTCGAAAATATAAATCCCAATCCCGTATCACAGGATAGGGAATAAATGGGATTTATATTACGACCGAGGAAGCGTTGGCGGGATGAACTTGTTACCTTTGACAGATGATGGTGGGAGTCTGCAAAGGATCGAGATGGTTGGAAGACTTTAGGGGAGACCTTCGCCAAGCAATGGGACAACATAGGTTAAATAAAAAAAAAAAAATATTACACTATATTATTACAGCTGCACCTCTAGGATATACTCAGTATATGTGTGCCAAAATTCAAGTCTTTAGGTCCAGTGGTTTAGGCTGTGCGTTGATATATCAGTCAGTCAGTCAGTCAGTGAGCCATACAGGACTTTGAATTTTATATTGTATAGATAAGCGGAATTAAAACTAAATATATTCATTGCATTTTATTAAAATATTTTGTTTCAATTTAATTATTTATTTTCAAAGTGAATATTAAACTAAATATTCTGTGACTATTTCAAGCGTTTACTTGTTACCGTTGTTATATTGAGCAAAAAACGGCAAAACTATCATGTTTGTTGTATGGGAGCCCCCTTAAATACTATTTTTTTTATTTTTTTTTACGTTAGATAGGTTAGCTTTTGATTTCATCCTTGCTATCGCAAGAATGAGATCGGCGATGGAGCGAGCTTCCCTAGAAAATGCCTATTAACTCTTTTCTTAAACGTAATCGGGTCATAAGAGGTTGGAAACACAGACGATGGTAGTTTGTTCCAGTCGAGAGCAGTGCGCATTATAAAAGACGATTGGAAGCGTTTAGTTCTCAGCTTTGGGATTTCAACCAAATGAGGATGATAGTGTGCAGTGTGTTATTTTATCATGTTTTTAGTATTTGTTGTTATAAGCAGCAACAGCAAGCAGCAACATAAATACATCTGTGTGTCTGGCTATCACGGTTCATGAGATACAGCCTAGTTACAGTCAGACATACAGACGGACAGCGGAGTCTTAGTAATAGGGTCCCGTTTTTACCCTTTGGGTACGGAACCCTAAAAAGGTAAATGTTTTATCAACATCCCAGACGTAGGACTGATGCAGTTCACGTCCAGCGCTGGACATAGGCCTCCTTGGATCTTCAAGATCTTCTGGGGGTTGTTGCCATACTCACCACGCTTGGCAGGTGGGTTGGCGAGCGCAGTACGGGATGTTGATACACGAAAAGACGCTGCTCCCTAACTTCCTAAGGTATTCCTTGGCAGGTTCTTACTGCCTCCACGGGCAAGAGAGAAATTGAAATTGAAAGGCATTTATTTGGCATACAAAAGCAAAGACAAATTACACAAATATACACATTTAACCTAAGCCAGATGACAATAAAATAAGAGGAGGCAACATTTTACTGCCGGCACCCCACATTACTTTATTTTATTAGAAACACAAAACACGCCAATAAAAATAAGTTTAGGAACTAAAAATACGTTGCAACCTAAACATATGTGTGCTCAGCTAAACATAATATATGTAGAGGAGTATAATACTAAGCGGACATAAATTAAGATAATTCAGTACCGTCTTAGAAAATAGCACAAAACAGCATAAATAAACAAAATTTATATAATAAACAAGTACCAACGAAAAAGAAAGTTAATTTACTATCTAGATAAAATGTTAATAATGTTTGGATACTCTGCGGACATTAATATTTAACCTTAAATTATAATGTACGACCGTAGACGTATTCAAATTGATGTTATTAAAATGCTAATTTTGACCAAATGAACTACAGTTTGTGTCTAGTACAGTCGCGATCAGAGAGAACGACCAATGTGTGACCAATGACATCAATCTCGTCTCACGGCCCTCGGAGTCGGCCACGAACGGTGCTCATGAAGAAGGGTCTCTAAATGGTCTACGAAACGTCAGCAAGATGATAATAAGTTAGGTACGTGGTGTAAGCCGTTATTATATTTATTAAGGATGAACGAGTCGCCCATCTGTTTGACGTTAACTATCCAACAATAAGGATTATATTAATTTATCTCGTCATAATCTATGTTTGTATACACCCCAAACCGTAAAAAAAGTATTTATTTCAAAAATACAAGCTTCTAAACTTTCGTATTTCAACACTGATTTTAGCCCAACTTTGGACGAAACTAAATAATATAAGGAGAAAGAAAACTCAAAAATAAACGCCGTTCCGACATAGTTGAAATTCAAAAGTTGAAATAAATCGATGAAATGTTATTTTGAAAAGATTACACTCAAGTTTTTCTATAATAACCCTTGTGCTAAAAGTCTATTCACATATTTTTGCGCGGTCGGTTTAGGAATGAATCATTGTGCATTTCATTCTAGCGCGCGGGTAAACACACTATGTCAGGTGAAATAGCATACATTTAGGCCGCGCCCACTGACGACTTTGCCTCCGCGACTAGTTGGACCTTAATCAATGACATCAACTTTAATGACTTCAAACTGTTTAAGTTTTTTGTTCGATGACGTACTAGGCGAGGCAGTCTGGCGGATCCGCATAGGCTCGAATGTGAGTAAGGTAGGGGCGGTTTGAGTTCACCAAAACTTTTCAGCCTTTATTCGGTCTGATTGAGGGACTCAGCAGCATGCCGATCGGTTGTTTCATAGATGGCGAGTGCGTAAATAACCTTAGCTATGCCGAGGACATGGTGTGCTGCTGGCTCCATCGATCAGTGCTCTCAGAAAACTACTGGCGGTATGCGAATCGTGTATGTAGCCTCACATGGTCTCATAAATAATGTCAAGAAATCGGAGTTTGAGGCCGGTACAAGAGCCCCAGCTTTGTACCTTCCGTGTCACTTAACTGTGCCCCGCTCAAAAGGGTACACACCTTTAAATATCTCGGGCACTTGGTGACAGGCGACTTGGAGGATGATGCTTCTATGGAACGGGAACGAAGAGCGTTGCCAGTCTGGGCGAATATGCTGGCCCGCAGATTAGCTAGATGTGCAGAAGCAGTCAGTCAGCTTATTGAAAGCGTGCATACTTGTACTCAGCGAGTAGAAGTATGCACAGTTTCAGTAAAATCAAAGAGCATACACAGTTCTCCGAGTCAAGTTTAATAATGCGTTCAGGGAGCTGTAGTGGCTCCCGCGTTACTGCAGTGCTTCAGGAATGTTCACTGAAACCTCGACGCTATCTGGCGCAAAAAAACAGCAACTCTGTTACGTGCAGTGCGTTCGAGCGGCAACACTATCCTGAACGTCATCTCCAACAAATTCGATAGCCCTCTGGTGTGGAAGCTCTTCCAGAGAACGAAATCTGTGTTAGTAATTAAGTATTAGTTTTAGTTAATTTGTTAAATAACAATGGACCTCATGTTGTCTGAATAAGTAAAATAGACGAGGACGCAAAGATCATATATTTAGGCAATGTTGTTTTACAAGCTAAACAAGTGGGCGACTTTCTATTAATGGCCCGAGGGGTACGTGGTTTGGAATATAATAAATTTTGTTGTATTTGATATTTTTAATGATCTTGGCTTGTAACCGGCAGACGGATGTTTTAAAGCTTGGTAGTACAATTTACTGTTACTATGAACCGGACTGTACTTAAAAAGTAAGGGTTGTATATATTTAAACAATAATTGCAATAACGGGTAATCTATTTATTAGGGCTATATTTAAAACCTATTATAATTTATTATTTAAACATTAAATTAAAGGAAAAAAAATAATTTACTGATTGAACTTACAGCACACATACAACATAACAAAAGAATATTTGTTATTTTTATACTGTTAAACAACACTTAAGTAGAACATTTTAAGGAAAGGGTTCGAAACCCACCGGTATCAAATATTTTTGATAAAGTGTTTTCATTTCTTTGAACAGAAAATATATTTATAATTTTCTGATAACTATTGATATAAGTTCTGTTTCTGGGAACAGTTATTTAGTTTACATAGTTTCCTTAAACAACAAATAACAGAATCAAATAAATATTTAAGGGGGCTCCCATACAATAAACTTGATTTTTTTTACCATTTTTAGTCGATATTATTAATAACGGCAAACGGTAGACGGTTCAAGCGTATTCTCAGAATATTTTGTTGTATATTCACTTTAAAAATTCAACACTCAAATATATGCTTTATTTTATTTCAATTATTTTAAAATAAAATAAAACAGATATTTGAGGGGGCTCCCATACAACAAACATGATTTTTTCGATATTAATACCGGCTACAGGTAAACGCTTAATATATTCACAGAAAATTGTATATTTATAGTAGTTGTTTTGCTAAATAATGGTACGGAACCCTTCGTGCGCGAGTCCGACTCGCACTTAGCCGGTTTTTATTATTTATTTACTAGCCATACTACTATTTACGCCTTCGGCGTTTACGGCGTTTTTATTTATTTGCCTGGAACCCTTATTATTTTTCTACAATGTTGCCTAAACGAAATCCTTAAAAGGATATTTGACGGGATTTTCGTTGGCGGATAGCTACCCGCCAAAATCCCATCAAATATCCGTTGATACAGCCGTTTCGGATATTAGCCAGATAGACAGACGGCAAGAAAATGTTTATCTTAAGGTAAATATTTTCATATGCATTTAGTAAAAAGGTGTTTTTTTGTCGTGGAAATAACGAACACAAACAATTCAATTTTATTTATTTTTGTTTATTTTGTTGTCCCACTACAAGACAATATTCTCCGTCCCCTTTCTACCCTTTTTGCAGCCGCCTTGGTCTCCCACTGTAGCGGTCCAAACCGTTAGTTATTCATTTGAATAATACAGGAATTATACTAGTACTTATGCGTTTTCACTAAAAAGTAAAAACTTCAAAAATAGTTACCTCGAACCAAATAGATGGCGTTAGTTTTCTTTTACTGGTTGGAAACACAGTTTGACAATGATAGAATTATAAAGCAACAACAAATTCGCTTACTCTGCTTGCCAGCTCCATCTGTTACGTGTAGCAAACACTTTTTTTACTCCTCCATAATAACAGTATTACACTCCTGCCCATCCAAAGGTTGCCTGGAAGAAATCGATATTAGCGATAAGGCCGCCCATGGTGCATTAAGTATCTTATCCTCTACTGTTATTTATTTTATTTTATGGTGTACAATAAAGTTTTAATCATTCAATCATTCATTCTCTATCCAGAACATCCGAACGAGGGATCCTCAAACCTGGAACTACGTGTAGGTATCTCCCACGTTTACCCCACATACAACTCAACATTCATCTTTACAGAGGACTGAAATTAAGTTACCAAAAAAAAACATCTCATTAAATATCCAGAATTGTACAAATTGTACATTTATTTTTATTAAAATAAACTATTTCATATTGTATTGGATTATTTTAGGATTGCGATTGATTAGGATTGCGAGACACGGCGCTAAAAACCCATTAAAACTCGGTTTCTATTTACTTCCTCGCTAAAGCTCGGGAGTAAAACTACCTGGGTCATTTTAGCTCCTTGTATAAAAATCTACTATTTCTTTTTAACTGAAAACGGATATAATGTCAACAAGTTTCGATTTAAAAAAAAAATGCGTTCGGTCGCGATGTTATGCGACTTAAAATTCTTATGTGAGCAGTCACCGTATCTTTAACCTTATGTAGGATCATCATCATCATCATCTCAGCCGTAAAACGTCCACTACTGAACTTGCGAGAGTTTGGGATGTTGATACACGTAAAGACGCTGCTGCCCATCATCCGGAGGTATCCCTTAGCAGGCTCTTACTGTATCCACGGGCATTAGAGGAGGGATAACATTCTACTGCCGGCACCCCACGGCAAGTAAAAGTAAATTATTTAGGATATTTCAAAAATAATTCCTAGCCATCTACTACGTAAGTACTTATATAAATACTCGTATATCACGAACCCCACAAAGTGCCGCACACGTCGAAAACTTTGAATGAAATATCCAACTCTATGAACTGAAAAGCAATTTATGGTTGCTAATTCAGACTTTAGTCTCTGTGAGGAAAATTAATCCTTGTATTGAGAGGTTAAGGCATACAGTTCTTTGGGTTCTTTCAACATATCGACTAAGCATAAGCAGTATTCCAGTTGTACTGTGGTTGTACATTTACTTAGGATGTATGAACTTGTATGTTTGTAGCCAACTGCTGACTATATGACTGAATACTGAATCAGTCACATAGGTACAAAAGGAAAAAAAAATATCGGATTGTTATTGTAGCAAAGGTTTAAGATCACCAGGCAGATAGGACGTGGTCAGGCGACATTGTACGCGCATAAAAAAAATCCTATCTCCCATCTAAATAACACAAAGCACAAGGCAACATAAAAACCAAGCTCATTTCAAAATGGCGTTAAAACAATCTTAACACCGTATTCGTTTCAGGTGTTCCATTACACCGTACAAGCTATATCCACGCTCTGCCAGCCGGAAAATAGGCATTTGCGGCAAAATAGGAATTAGATAAAGCTCAGTACAAAAGCAAAGCCTTGAAATGTCAACCTCAACATACAAGCCAAGAGGCACATATTCCCCTTTACGTTTCACAGACACACAACTAGTACCAAATTACGAGCAGAGAGAGACATTTCAGTGCGACACATTTCAAAGCATTATTAAGATGGACCACGAGCAAGATGGATTCAGAATTAGCTTAGTTTGTGGCTAGCTTATTGCTTTAATTTTTTTAGGAAATCGATTAGAAACCAAAAACTCTTATGTTTTAATGAATCTTCAAAATTCAATGTATCTAAATATTTGTCATAGCAAAACCATCTGAACAATACAAACCGCAATAACTACTAAAACAGAATTATTAGGAATAACAAAAAGTTGATACATTAAATCTTACTACTAAACCATAAATACAAAATAAGGATGAATAAATGTACAACCCACCACGTTATTCTCGGGTCACTTTAAGTATAATCTGAGGCTGTTGTGTGAAAACTTATGAGTAAAAAAAAATTGTGATAAAAGAAAAGTGTTTAATCAAGATTATTCTAATATTGTATAATTAATCATGTAAAAGTTTTTATGAAAGGTATTCATTTGCATACTAGTAAACAGTTTTTATTTTTCCTGTAACTGTAACCTGTATCGTTTCCGAGTTATTTACAAAAACGTTGAAAAAAATAGCGTTCCCCTTACCTGAGATAAACCCCTGAAACTTTTATTGATAATAGGAGTGTATGTAATGATTACGGAAAATTATTACGAATCCTCTAATTTGCATAGTTTTTTAGAAATCATCGACAGTGTAAAAAATCTACATAAATTCCGCTATCAGACAAGAGATGGGCTGTCAAGGTTCTCCAACAAATATAAACCGCCTTTATCATATATTACATTTTATGATGGCACGGAACCCTGGGTGCGCGAGTCCGACTCGCTCTTGCCCGGTTTTATTTCAAAATGGCGTGTAAAGCACATTACACCGTATTCATTTCAGATGTTCCATTACAACGTACATATGTACATATATCCACGCTCTGCCAACCGGAAAATAGACTTTTGCGTCAAAAATAGGAATTAGATAAAGCTCTGCACAAAAACGAAAGCCTTGAAATGTAAACCTCACATGCCAGATGCTGAGACCTTAGACATCATTTTTAAAAATCATTTCATTGTTAGTCCACAACAGACAAATATTTAGATATTTGTCATAGCAAAACCATCTGAACAATACAAACCGCAATAACTACTAAAACAGAATTATTAGGAATAACAAAAAGTTGATACATTAAATCTTACTACTAAACCATAAATACAAAATAAGGATGAATAAATGTACAACCCACCACGTTATTCTCGGGTCACTTTAAGTATAATCTGAGGCTGTTGTGTGAAAACTTATGAGTAAAAAAAAATTGTGATAAAAGAAAAGTGTTTAATCAAGATTATTCTAATATTGTATAATTAATCATGTAAAAGTTTTTATGAAAGGTATTCATTTGCATACTAGTAAACAGTTTTTATTTTTCCTGTAACTGTAACCTGTATCGTTTCCGAGTTATTTACAAAAACGTTGAAAAAAATAGCGTTCCCCTTACCTGAGATAAACCCCTGAAACTTTTATTGATAATAGGAGTGTATGTAATGATTACGGAAAATTATTACGAATCCTCTCATTTGCATAGTTTTTTAGAAATCATCGACAGTGTAAAAAATCTACATAAATTCCGCTATCAGACAAGAGATGGGCTGTCAAGGTTCTCCAACAAATATAAACCGCCTTTATCATATATTACATTTTATGATGGCACGGAACCCTGGGTGCGCGAGTCCGACTCGCTCTTGCCCGGTTTTATTTCAAAATGGCGTGTAAAGCACATTACACCGTATTCATTTCAGATGTTCCATTACAACGTACATATGTACATATATCCACGCTCTGCCAACCGGAAAATAGACTTTTGCGTCAAAAATAGGAATTAGATAAAGCTCTGCACAAAAACGAAAGCCTTGAAATGTAAACCTCACATGCCAGATGCTGAGACCTTAGACATCATTTTTAAAAATCATTTCATTGTTAGTCCACTACAAGATGAGTCATCGGTACCGCCGACTGTCAACGCTGAGGGCTTGGTTAGGGGGCCTGCCACATGTTTCTCTGCGGCAGAAATTGAAAAAATGATACAAAGTATGAGCCGAGGCAAGTCCCCGGGTCATGATGGCCTCAGTGTTGAACATCTGCGATATGGGGGTATGCATTTGCCAAGGGTGTTATCTCTTTTATTTTCACTTTGCATAAGTCACGCATATCTGCCCCCTGATCTTATGAGAACGATTGTTGTGCCAATACTGAAGAACAGAACTGGTGACGTGGCAGACAAGAATAACTACCGGCCTATATCGCTAGCAACTGTAACAGCTAAGGTGTTGGACCGGCTCCTTGACCGTAAACTTGAGCAGCATCTTGTTTTACATGATGGACAGTTTGGGTTTAGGCCTGGATTGTCAACCGAAAGTGCGATTATCAGCTTACAACACACAATACAGTACTATATAGGCAGAAAGACGCCGGTCTATGCATGCTTTCTGGATCTGTCAAAAGCTTTTGACACGGTATGTTATGAACGACTGTGGCAAAAGCTTAGGGGCACAAATCTTAGCAGAGATCTATGTTCTGTTTTTGAGTTTTGGTACAACAATCAAACTAATCAAGTTAAGTGGAATGGGTCATTATCGGATGATTACAAGCTAAAGTGTGGTGTGAGACAGGGGGGGGGGTAACTTCCCCAAAGCTCTTTAATTTGTATCTAAACGCTCTGATAGAAGATCTCAGCAGCTTACCAATTGGATGTTATGTTGATGGTGTATGTGTTAATAATATAAGTTATGCTGATGACATGGTGCTGCTGGCACCTTCTATCAGGGCCCTCAGGAAGCTTCTCAGTAAGTGTGAGTTGTATGCAGCCAGTCATGGGCTAAAATATAATGTAAAAAAGAGCGAATTTATGGTGTTCAACAATAAAAGTAACGTCTTAGACCCTGTTCTCCCTATTATGCTAAACGACACACCGATTAAGAGGGTGCACCAGTTTAAATACTTGGGTCATATTGTCACTGAATCCTTGAGAGATGATGAAGATATTGAGAGGGAAAGAAGGGCGTTGTCGGTAAGGTCGAATATGTTGATTCGCAGGTTTGCTCGTTGTTCACAAGAAGCTAAAATAACTCTTTTTAAATCGTTCTGTCAGTCCTTCTATACGAGCAGCCTGTGGTTCACATATACGCAGAAATCCATCAATATTATTGTGTTTTCAGATTCTTATCTGCTCGACCATAATGATCGGAAGGGACTAATACACACGGGCCTAAGCCAAGTGTGTATTAGTAGAGTTGGTTGGGTTTAATAAACTAGGTGCTGTCGACTCGGTGGTGGGAGTGTCACTTTGCAGAAATTTACGAACTATGCGACATGTATTCAGGACAACTGCTTTTTGTAAAAGGGCAAAGGTGTGTTTTGGTAAATCAAGAAAGGTTAGGGATTGAAATAACTGGTTCGGGATAACACCGGTTGATGAGAGAACTATGGGGATTATGGAGACCTTCTGCAATCTCCACATTCTGGCTATTTCATTTTTCAAATCTACATATTTAGAGAGTTTCTCAGCTATTGTGTTTTGTATGTTGTGGGTGTTAGGAATGGCAATGTCTATTAAAATACCTGTTTTGTTAGTTTTGTTGATGAGTGTTATGTCTGGTCTGTTGAAGTGTGTTGTCTTATCTGTCAAAATGGCCCTATCAAAGTAAAGTTTATATGTGGTGTTTTCCAGCACAGTATCAGGAGTGTATTTGTAGTACGGAGTTGGCTTAGATGTCTGTTCTATAAGATCGTATTTAGTTGCCAGTTTTTGGTGGATGATGTTTGCCACCTGATCGTGTCTGTACTTGTAATCCGTTTGCGCAAGTGATTTACAAGCTCCTGTTATGTGCTGGATTGTTTCCGATGAACTATTGCAACGCCTACATAGGTCAGAGGTTAGATTTCGTACTTTCATTATGTGTTTTTGGTAGTTTCGAGTTTCTATAACTTGGTCCTGGATAGCTATCATGAACCCTTCAGTCTCAGGGAAGAGTTCGCCTCGATGGAGCCAATCGTTCGACGCCTGCATGTCGACGGTGGGCTGGCTCAGATCGTGGCGATGTCTTCCATGGAGAGACTTCTGGGTCCATTCAGAAATTAAAGTCAGTCTGTCAGTCAGTTCTTCATTTTTCTGCTTGCTTGGGTCTTGCAAGTTTAATGGTGTAAACTTTCTATCTAGTTCTACTATTGACCTATGGAGAATAGATGTTTCGGATTTCTGGTGAAAATACGCCCTCAAAGTAGTTATTTGCTTATTGTGTAGGTTACGTATATTAATAATTCCCCTTCCCCCCTCTGTTCGTGGTAGACTCTGTCTTTGGATACAAGCTCGTGGATGGTGTTTTCGGTGTTTCGTCATGGTGACGTTTATGTTGCGTTGCAAATTTTTCAGTTCCGTCTTCGTCCAATAAATTATTCCGAAAGAGTATGTTAGTATTGGAATGGCATAGGAATTTATAGCTTTAGTTGTATTTTTTGAATAAAGTTGAGATTTAAGTATGGAGTTTAGTCTATGTTGAAAGTTTTGGGTGAGCTTTAATTTTATTTCCTTGTAATGTATCTGCTTAGACTGGTGGTAACCTAGGTATTTGTAAGATTCATTTTCGTTTAGAGACTCTATAGTTTCGCCAGATTGTGTTTGGTAAGCGTGTTTATGGCATTGTCCAGATTTGATAGAGTTTATCTTGCACTTATCGATTCCAAATTCCATGGCAATATCGTTTGAAAATTGTTCCGTAATTTGTATAAGTGATTCAAGATCGTCTTGGGTGGAAGCATATATCTTGATATCGTCCATATACAAAAGATGGCTGAGTGTACTGTCTGTATTGTCTGTCTGACCGTCAGTGGTGCTTTTAACGTTGTAACCTAGTGTCATCGAATTCAGAGTGTTTGATAATGGGTTTAGCGCAAGGCAAAACCAAAGCGGGCTCAGTGCGTCTCCTTGGAAGATACCTCGGTTGATTCTTATGGGTGTGGTTCTTAGAGTTGACCTGCCAGAGGTCTGTGCGTGAAGTTGGGTCGTCCACCGGGACATAGCGCTACCTAGGAATGTGACTACTTGCGGATGAACTTTATATATTTCTAAGATATTAATGAGCCAGGTGTGTGGAACTGAATCGAATGCCTTTTTATAATCGATATAGATGCTATAGAGGTCCTGTTTTGTTCTTTGAGTTTGCTGTAAAATAACTGAGTCTATAACAAGCTGTTCTTTACAGCCCTGACTGAACTTTCTACAGCCTTTTTGTTGTTCTGCCAGAATCAAGTTACTATCTATGTGTTTGTAAATGATTTGGGATAGGCAAGCTGTTAGGATTTTATACAAAGTTTGAAGGCATGTAATTGGCCTGTATTTTGCAGGGTTTGTTAGGTCGTGGGTGTCTTTTGGTATCATATAGGTGGTTCCAGCAGTTAAGTAATCAGGCAGAGAGTCAGGATTTTTAATGAAGTTATTTATATGATTGTACAAGTATGGATGGATGTGAGTGAATTTTTTATACCAAAAACTATGAATGTGATCAGAACCGGGGGTTTTCCAGTTATGTATTCTTCGCAGGACATTTTGAAACAAATCTATGGGAATAAAATCATATTGCATAGTTGGCAACTGTGAGTATCGTTCGCGCTCATTCTCGATCCAGTCCGCGACGGTGTTATGATCAGCTGGTTTTTCCCAAATATTAGCCCAAAACTGACGCAGTGTCGCAGGATCCAATGCCTCGTTGTCAGGTGTTACGGTAGTTGGGTTAGAACGGTTACTTGTTGTATTAGAGAGAGTTTGGTAGAATTTTCTTTCGTTATTGTAAAACTGGGTGTTTTGGGTCTTACGGAAGGAACAGACTTTATATCTTCGGAGGCGGCTACTAACAACTATAAGTTTCTGTTTAAGTGTGTCTAAAAAGTGGGTTAGATCTGTATTCGGTTCTTCATGGGATGTATGTGTCTTATATTGTTCAAAGATTTTATCGATGTGTTTTATGAGTGCCCTACTTCTATTGCCATTTTTATAATGCGTTAATCGTCCTATCTTTTTGCGCAGATCGATTATTTTTCGTTCTAACCGTTTTTGCCAATTAGGAACAATATCTCGCCTTAACTGATTTCCTAATTGTTCAGGCGGTATAATAAGTTTTGAACCATTGATTTTAGCCGCTGTCCATGCAGCACAGTAAATAGTTGTTTGTAGAGTATCGAAGTCGCTTTCAACATTTACATTTTCAGGAAGTAAAATTAAATTAAGGTAACTAACAATTTTTGCAAATTTTTTTGATGTTTTCTGCTTTGGGATGATGGGCCGTTCAGTAGGTTTTGTGTGTTTGAAATATTGTAGAGCTTCCGTAAATAGATCGTCTATTTCTAGGTTCCTATCCTCCTCGCATACAGCGTGCAATGGTTCCTGTACTAGTGTAGGTGTATTATTGTCCTTAGCCATGGTCATGGCACTATTTTCAGTTACATCATACCAGATTGTTGTATTAAGGTCTTCTTCTGTTTGTGAGTTTGTGTTTGTAGTGATTTGTGTTCCTAGTTCATCAGCAATTTCCTGTCGAATTGTATTAAGCTTTTCATCATCGATGAATTTGTTGTTAATAATTACCCTTCTTTGATCTGCTATACGTTGTTCACTAATATGAGAAAGGTGAGGGAAAATATTAATGAAACTTTGGTGTAAGGGTTTCCTATATGATGTTTTGTTTGTTTCTAACTCCGTTATTCTGAAGTATGACCTAATTATGGCTTCATTGTGCTCTGTTGTCCAATGCATTCTATGTGTGGTGTGTGGTGTTAATGAGGTGGTTGATTGTAGTTGCCCTTCTGGTGTTCGTAAGGTGGCCTCTACTTCAGATCTTATATTGGCCACTGTAGCAGCACTCAGTAAATTGTTACGAACGATCGCTCGTCGTTGGTCACCCAGCCGTTGTTTACTAATTTGCATGTCAGGGAATTTATCTGTAAATTCTTTGTGTAGTTCGGAAAGGTACGCTCTTGAGCTAGTTTCTAATTTAGTTATTGAGAAATAGGTACGCAGGATCAAAATGTTCATATCTTCGGTCCATTTTTTACGCGTACGTGATTTGGCTTTGGCGGGCGCAGTGTTTTCGACGTATGTCGTCTGCGCAACGTCCTCAGCCAGTGCAGTAGATGACGAGGAAGTAACAGGTGAAGGGTTAGAAAAAAAGTCAAGGTAAGAAGGAGGAGACGAAGGAATTGAAGAAAAAAGAGATTTGGGTGAGGATGTGTTGGATCGGGTTTCATGGTCCTCTTCAACCCGATCGGTTTGACTAGGCCGTTCCTCAATCGACGCCAGCCGTGATGCTCCCACGTTAGCTGCATTCGTGCTGCTGAGTCCATCTGTGCCGGATCGAGATGTGCTCCGGTTTGTTCTTCTTAGTGGTCGTAGGTTATACCTTCTGTTGGGCTCACTTTGTTCGGGTTCCCCGGCAGAGGGCCGCCCATTACCCTCGCCACCGATGGCTTGCATGCTGTGACGTCCAGCATCGGCTCCAGACGTGCCCCGGCGATCACCCCCGGGAAGCGACCATAAACGTTTACACTTACTCTTTTTCTCCATCATGACGGGTTTGCCATTTCCCTTTTAGTCACCCGCTAAGTCATTTTGTTGCGAGTGTCCGCCCCTCACGTGGCATAGATGTTCAGCACGGACGTGGGGTTGGGCTTTGAGGGGCTTATTATTATTATTCATCATCATCATCATCATTTCAGCCGTAGGACGTCCACTGCTGGACATAGGCCTCCCTCATGGATATCCAGTTAATGCGGTTGGAAGCGATCTGCATCCACCGTCGACCTGCGGTCTTCACCAGGTCATCATCCCATCTTGTTGGTGGACGTCCTACGCTGCGCTTGCCGGTCCGTGGCCTCCACTCGAGAACTTTTCGGCCCCATCGGTCATCTGTTCTGCGAGCTACATGGCCTGCCCATTGCCACTTCAACGTGCTAATCCGTTTGGCTATGTCGGTGACCCGAGTTCTTCTACGTATCTCCTCATTTCTGATTCGATCGCGTAAAGAAACCCCGAGCATAGCCCTCTCCATAGCTCGTTGAGCGACTCTGAGCTTATTCATGAGGCCAATCGTGAATGACCACGTCTCGGTTCCATATGTCATCACTGGTAACACACACTGATTGTAGACTTTCGTCTTAAGGCACTGAGGAATTTTGGACGAAAAGACGTTGCGTAGTTTCCCAAACGCTGCCCATCCGAGTTGGATTCGTCGATTTACCTCTTTCTCGAAGTTGGACCTACCTAATTGGACTGTTTGTCCTAGGTATACATACGCGTCGACAACTTCGAGAGCCGAGTTCTCAACCATAACTGGGGAAGGCGCAACATGGACATTCGACATAATCTTCGTCTTGTCCATGTTCATTTTAAGGCCGACCCGTTGGGAGACTCGGTTGAGGCCTTCGAGCATCGTGCCAAGTTCCTCCATCGACTTTGCCATGACCACAATATCGTCAGCAAACCGAAGGTGAGTCATGTATTCGCCGTTAATGTTGATGCCTAGTCCTTTCCATTCCAAGAGCTTGAAGGCATCTTCCAAAGCGGTCGTAAACAGTTTCGGAGAAATAACGTCTCCCTGTCTTACGCCTCTTTTTAAGGGAATATCCTTCGAACTCTGTTCCTGTACTCGGACAGACATAGTGGCGTTTCTATACAAAGACTTCAACACTTCGATATACCGATAGTCAATTCGGCATCGTTGGAGAGACTCGAGCACCGCCCATGTTTCGATCGAATCGAAGGCTTTCTCATAGTCCACAAACGCGAGACATAGCGGCAAGTTATACTCTTCGGTCTTCTGTATCACTTGCCGCAGCGTATGAATGTGGTCTATGGTACTGTAGCCTTTTCGAAACCCGGCTTGTTCGGGACGCTGGAAGTCATCAAACCTGCGATCGAGACGATTTGTAATGACCCTTGAAAACAGCTTATAAACATGGCTCAAAAGCGAGATCGGTCTGTAGTTCTTAAGCAAGGTGTTGTCACCTTTCTTAAAGAACAGTACCACGACGCTTTTGTTCCATGTTTTTGGCGTAATACCTTCGAACAAGACGGAGTTGAAGAGCTTCTGAAGGACTTTAAGTATCGGTGATCCACCCGCTTTCAGAAGCTCTGAAGTGATTCCGTCCTCCCCCGGCGCCTTGTCGTTCTTAAGCTGTTTCAGGGCCATCCTGATCTCGTACAGGCTGATGTCCGGGATATTTTCGGTATAATGTCGGGTCAGCTTGGCTCTAGGGTCTTCTGCCACACTGCAAACAGGTTTAGTGACCGAATCGTAGAGCTGTCCATAGAACCTTTCGACTTCCCTTAACACTTCTGCTTTACTTGACGCTATACTGCCATCTTCCCTCTTCAGCTTCGTCATCTGGCTTTGCCCAATAGACATATCTCTCGCGAACACTTTGGAGCCTTTGTTCCGCTCTATCGTATCTTTAATACGAGCTGTATTAAAGGTACGAATATCGTGCCGCAAGGATTTCCAAACTTGTCTATTGAGCTGCCTATGTGACTTAGCATCATCGGGAGACTGCAGTCGTAATGAGCGTCGTTCAGCCATGAGGTTAAGAGTGTCATCCGAGAGTTTCTGAGGTCTATTTGTACGGGGCGTCTTAAAGAACTGAGACCCCACCGTATGGACAGTTTCTACGAACCTGTTATTGATCTCGTCCACTGATGCATGTTCTTCGAGACCCAGACAATCAAAGCGATTTGAAAGTTCGAGTTGAAAGCTCTCGAGGTTTTGGATATGTGCACGAGTGGGTCGGAGCGTAGATTTCATCAGACGGGACCTTTCAAGTCTAACGTTCATATTCAATGTGCCTCTAACGATTCGGTGATCACTTCCGGTTTTCACCCTGTGAATCACAGTGACATCATTGAATACCCGTTTCTTGTTGGTCAAGATGAAATCAATCTCATTTCTCGTGGAACCATCGGGACTCATCCAGGTCCATTTCCTGTGAGGCGGCTTCTGGAAGAAAGAATTCATCATAAAGAGTCCTTCTTTCTCCAGAAAATCGGCCAGCCTCTGTCCCCTGGGGTTCCGTTGCCCATACCCAAATTGCCCCACTCTCAACTCATCATCGCTTCTCTTGCCTAACTTTGCATTGAAGTCCCCCATAACAACAGTAAAGTGAGTTTTGTTCGTATGTATGGCCCTACTAATGTCCTCATACATAGACTCTACTTCTTCATCTGGGTGTGACGAGGTCGGCGCATATACCTGAACAACCTTCAGCGAATATCTTTTAGATATTCTGAGTGTTAGGTATGCGACCCTGCTCGACACACTGTCGATGGTGACAATGTTGTTAATGAGTGACTTGTGAACGAGAAACCCGACACCACCTTGGGACTGTTGGTCGCCCTCCCGGTAGTAGAGTAGATTACCGGACTTAAGGGATATCGTGTCCTCGCCCTCTCTACGGACTTCTGATAGCCCCAAAATGTCCCAGTGTAATCTACTAATTTCTTCTTCCAGCTCAACAATCTTATCGTCTGTCCTCAAAGTGCGGATGTTGTGTGTTACCAGGGCCAGTGGTCGTCGTAGGGGTTGGTAGCCGATCGTCTCCCGGGGATTCTTAGCACCCCTAGCCCCGCCGTTACCGTGGCCGCTACCGTAGCCACGACTAGCGGGGCTGCCGGGAACTCGGGGCCTGGTCCTTGGTTTCGCAATCATAAGGGGTTGTTGCCATACTCGCCACGCTTGGCAGGCGGGTTGGCGAGCGCAGTATAGGGTGTTAAAGTCGCGGAAGATGCTGCTGCCCATCTTCCGAAGGCATCCCTTAGCAGATTCTTACTGCATCCACGGGCAAGAAAGGAGGGGCAACATTCTACAGCCGGCACCCCACGGCCAATATTATTATTATTATTAGACGAGATATATTGGACTACTCACCGAGAGATCTTCCCCTCTGTCAATCCTATTCGCCAAAAAATCTAACGGGCTTATAAAAATTAATTCAATAATTGATTTCCCAGTCACAGAATCGCTTTTACGGTGTGATGAGCTCTTAGAAAAATGCCTGTTGGTGCTGTTAGCGGATGCAAAAAGAAATCAAATACCTCAAATCTACAAAATGATGGGATAGCATTTCAACTGTGACTATAATTTTGTTGAAATAGTTACCAATTTCGTAGATTTACAAAAGTTTTTCGTTATTTGAGATCGAGAACATTGAATAAAAAATATTCGATTGTAAAAAAAATCGAGACTAGTTTGAGGGATGAGATTTTTCCTTTGATCACTTCGAAATGCTTTCCATCGATATCGATGAAACAATTTTGTTACGTATTAATTACGTAACAAAATTGTTATACGTTAGTCTTTTTTGAACTTTCGTGATCACAACACATTATTACTATGTATATTGGATTATCGGGTATACATCGCGTAAATTGGTACAGATAGGTAGAAACACCAATACGTTAAAATCAAAAGCCACGTCTGCCTAATAGTTTTTTAAGGTCTAGTGTCAGTTTTTTGCATATCTCTCCTTAACGATAATTTATATCAGAGGAATAAAGCCATACAACAACTGACAATAATGTTATTGTGAGTCTTAGAAAATAAATAAATAATTAATTTTCTAAACGGTTTTCTCGCTTAGTGAAATACTCTAGTCAGTCATGTCTGTGTGCGTAGCGTTGCGTATTTTTCCCAAATTTTAAACTAGTGTTGAGAATATATGTCTGTGTGTGTCTGTGTGTGTGAGAGACAAACAATTTTCATGTGTGTAGCTATGGTTTCAATGCGTGTGTTTCTTCTCCCCCTTAAAATGGCAGAATTTTTTGTATTGAGAAATAGGCGCGTGCCTTGTCCTGTTATATTTCGTCTAATGCTGGTACATTCCCCTTTACGTTTCATAATCAAACAAAAACAGAAACATAACCTTTGCGTCGGATAAACACACGCGCAGTGAAAGATATTTCAATGCACCACATTTCGAACAAAGGGAAGTTAATTTTAAAAGGCATTTTTGTGGAAAATTTTCGCATTTTTATTTGTTTTTGTTGTAGATAATGTGGTTCTGCATTTGAGGTTTGTACTGTCGGAAACAGGACGGAAATGGTGAGCAATGAAATATTAGCTAAATTAACTATTGCTATGAAATATTGATACTGGAGTTTTGGCTCAGGGAGTGCGAGATTGCCGCTCTTGCCCGTGGATGCAGTAAGAATCTGCCAAGGGATACCTTCCTACGGAACATGGGCTGCAGCGTTTTTCTGTGAATCAACATCCCGTACTGCGCTCGCCAACCCGCCTGCCAAGCGTGGCGAGTATGGCAACAACCCCCTCATGATCATGGAGATCCTAGGAGGATGAGGGAGGCCTAGTAGAGTTCCGTAGTTTCCCCTAGTCCCTTAATCTAATAATTGTCAACACAACCCCTAAATGATTTTAAAATATGTACCTATTTAACGATATCTTGCTCGATATAAAAATCAAGACAGGCAAGACTTTTTTTCCTAAGGATCCTGACTTAGGTTCCTTTTTGTACTACGTAACCCTAAAAAAACTATTGTATTGTAAACAATTCGGCAACAAGCGAATCATGTAAAGCAATCAACAAGCGCTTGCGAATTATTTCCAATTAAATGATTCTGAATAATGCTAATTATCATAGCACTGTTCGTTGGGCAATTGTGTGAATTTGGTGCTTAATTTTCGTAGTAGTAGAGTACAGAGTAGTAGTTTATTAATTATCATCATGATCATCATCATCATCATAATCAACATCTGAGCCGTAGAACGTCACTGCTGAACATAGGCCTCCCTCATGGATCTTCAAGTACCGATCATGAGGGGATGTTGCCATACTCACCACGCTTGGCAGGCGGGTAGGCGAGTGCAGTACGGCATGTTGATATACGAGAAAACGCTGCTGCCCATCTTCAGGGGTATCCCTTGGCAGATTCTTACTACGGTAACCATAGTAGTAGTTTTATTTATTTCTGATATACATAATTACTAAGATTAATTTATGTAATCGACTGTAGTATTCTGTACTAATATTAAAAAGATTTATGTTTTGTATGTTTGTAACGAATAAATTTAAAAACTACTGCACCGATTTTCCAAATTCCTGTGTAACATAAGCTATAATTTATTCCCATATTCCCACGAGAACGGGAACTACGCAGATGAAACCGCGGAGTGCGGCTAGTTTGGTATAATCACAAAACCGATCACCTACCTACAGATCCTATAGATGCTAGCACGGCTAAAACCCGCTTTAGCTGGAAAAGTTTTCGCAATTTCTGACATTTCTGGTACTCAAACCTCAGTCGGTCCAGTAGATACTTTTGATCCTAATAAGAAAGAGGATCGATTGGCATCAAAAAAAGTTTTTGTGTAAAATGACCATTTTCTTGCTGACTGTACATTTTTTCAAAAATCTGTAAATGCAGTTCAGAATATCTTAAAAAATTATGGATAGTCTTCTAAAAACGTTTTCCTGTAACTATAACCTTCTGGAAATAAACGTTTTTATTATTATTATTATTATTATAACGGTTAAGGTACCTGCCCTTACTGTCCCGTCTCAAAAATTCATCCTGTATATTAGGTTGGGGAAAAAGTCTTTTCGCATTATAGTATGTATGAACTTGTAATAAAATCTCTTTGGCTATACTATTTGTATCTGGCTGGTTTTGGTATCATTAAAAGTTTAAATTGTAAAGAAGATAATTCCAAATTCAAATTAGGAAAATGTGATTTTTATTTGTTTTTCGTACTGTCAAGATGAGTGAATCTAATGAAGAAATTCGATACATTTTAAAATTTTACTACAAATAAGGTAAAAATGCAACGCAAGCCGCGAAAAAAAATTACGATGTTTATGGACCTAGTGCAGTATCTGTGAGAGTAGCACAAAATTGGTTTAAGCATTTTCAATCCGAAAATTTTGATGTCAAAGATGCACGTCGCTCTGGTCGCCCTATTACGGATAAAATGTATTCCATTTTTGAAAAAGTGGAGCAAGATCGGCATATCAGTAGTTACAACGTAGCTGAAGAACTGGGAATTGACCACAAAACAGTTTTGGCACATTTGAAAAAAACTGGGTACACAAAAAAGCTCGATATTTGGGTACCTCACGAGCTCACTGAAAGAAATCTAATGAACCGTGCACTCATTTGTGATTCTTTATTACGACGTAATGAAACCGAACCATTTTTAAAGTAGCTGATAACTGGTGATGAAAAGTGGATCACGTATGACAAGAACGTGCGAAAAAGGTCGTGGTCAAAAGCCGGTCAGGCTTCACAGACTGTGACTATCGCTCCACCAACAAAGAATGGCTGTACGGGACAACTTTGATGTTCAATGAAAACGGTTTATGTAGACTAGAGGTGAAGACGCGAATCCAGTAATACTGTGAAGGCGCGTTTGACCAATGATGAATTATATTGATGATTTGACAATATCGATGAATACCTAATTGCACGGTTGCGCTGCACCATACAACGGCCATGCATCACCACCGACCGAATAAAGAAAGTTTTAAATTTAAATTAAGTACTTACTTAAGTTCAGGCTTCTTGGGCAGGTCACTCTTGCTGTTGTCCGTCTCTTGGCTCTCCTCTTTAAGAGGGGAGGGGGGAGGGGAGTGCTCCTTCGTCTCCCCGTCGATGTTGGAAGGCGCGTACCCGGAGTCGTTGTTGGTGTTCGGATCCATCATCGGGATCGGTGATGCCAGGTTTGCCATGATCCTGCAGAAGAAGGGTGTTTCACTTTTCAGTATTGATAGGAATTTCTGTGGTAACCGCAAAAGTAGGAGCACTCGCGTTTTAATATGAATATAATGTATCTATTTGTTAATTAAGTAAAAAATTCGTGTTTAATTAAATAAATTAATTCGACTGGACCTTATTCGAAGCCTAATAATTATATGCTTACTTTTGTTTATTTTTTAAACGAAAGTAAGCATATATCTAGGCAGAAATTTAGACCCCTCCCACCCCCATGTTAGAATAATTAATTTTACACAAAAAAATATCTTTCAAATGATGAAATCTTTGACTTGTTGTTGAAAATACACAAACCGCTCCACGTAAGCCTATTATAATAAAATTGATAATTTTCCTCGATTTATCATGGATCCCATTACAACAACAGAACAACGTGCAAAAATAAGCAAACATTATAAAATAAAACCGGCCAAGAAAAAGTCGAACTCGCGCACCGAGGGTTCCGTGCCATCATACAATATAATATATGTATATAAACATAATATTATCTGTCGAAGAACCTTGACAGCGCCATCTCTTGTCTGATAGCGGAACTTTCGAGAATTCGTTATATTTTCCTGTAATCTTTACATACCTACACTTCTTACAGCAATAAAAGTTTCAGAGCTTTATCGTTATCGTTTTGTTGTGACTCCCTTTCCACCCCCCTTGTCTAAAAAAACTATGCAAATTGGAGAGTTCGCTATATTTTTTCTGTAATCTTTACATACATACGCAATAAAATTATCAGGGGTTTATCTCTGCAAACTTCGGAGATACGTGGGGTGACGGTATTTTTACAACGTTTTTGTAAATAAGTCGAAAACTATACGGCTTAAAGCAAAGCTAAAAATTGTTTATTACTTTGCAAATAAATATTAGGTCGTTACATACAAAATTGGCGTTTTGTCGTACTGGCCACTTTGATCTCAAATAACTCCTCTTTGGTTAGGAATTCCAAATTCAAATTTATTCAGCTATTTACTCACTTACTGTGGTTTTCGAAACACAAATGCGTATTTGTGTTTCGAAAACCACAATTCATTTGTTTTTCCTCTTTTGTATTTCTTCTTTGCGCCACTCAGTTTACAAAATGGAAAACATGAAATATCGCGTTATTTACGAGTACGAGTTCCACCGTGGCACCAGTGCTGCAGAAATGGCTCGAAGGATTAATGATGTGTATGGCGGCGATGTCGTAAAAGAAAACACAGTGCGTTTTTGGTTCCAACGTTTTCGTTCTGGAAATTTCGACCTGCAGAACAAGCCCCGTGTACGGCCGGAGACCAAAGTTGATAATCAAGAATTGAAGGCTATTGTGGATCCATCGCAAACCACGTCGTCCGAGTTAGCTACAGGCTGCGGTGTTAGTGATAAAACTATTTTAGTCCACTTATGGTAAATTCGGAAGGTGAAAAAGCTTTAAAGGTCACGACAATTGAGTGATGCAAATCGACAAACGCGCGTCGACTGCTGCGTTACATTACTCAACCGGCACAATAATGAAGGGATTTTAAATCGAATTATTACCTGTGATGAAAAGTGGATCCTATACAATAATCGGAAGCGCTCATCGAAATGGCTAAACCCTGGCGAACCAGCCAAATCATGCGCCAAGCGAAAACTGACTCAAAAAACTTACTTGTGAGTGTTTGGTGGACTAGTGCCGGTGTCGTCCACTCAGCTTTCTTAAATCTGCCCAGACGATTACGGCAGAGTCTATTGTCAGCCACTGCAAACCATGATGGAAAAGCTAGCTGCTAAACAACCGAGGCTGGTCAATCGCTCTAGGCCACTGCTGCTTCAGGACAACGCTAGACCACACACTGCTCAACAGACGGCTACCAAATTAGAGGAGCTTCAATTGGAATGTCTAAGACATCCACCGTACACTTCAGATCTTGCTCCAACTACATATATACCTATTAATGAAAAGGTTTATCTTATACCATATTAAGTTTCAAGTCAATAGCATCAAAACTCTCAAGATATCCATTTGTGACAGACAGACAGACAAAGTGATAGCATAAGGGTTCCTTTCTACCATTTTGGTCCGGAACCGAAATAAAACAAAAATCCAGCCGCAAGGTTATATTTAGGGCATAAAACATCTACTATTCAAATTATTAATTCCTCGTAGATACTATCATCAGAATCGAGTTTTAAAAAATTAGACAACATCTGCAACCTTATAAAAAAATCATCATAATCCATTAATAACTGGCAAAGTAATCGAATAACAACCAGTCGAATTGATAACCTCCTTTTTAGGCTTCTGGACCAAAATGGTAAAAAGGAACCCTTATAGAATCACTCTGTCTGTCTGTCTGTCTGTTACAAATGGATATCTCGAGAACTACTGATGCTATCGACTTGAAATTTGAAATGGTAAAAGACAACACTTTTTTACTAATATAGCATATATGAAAATGTTCAAAATATTCTTATTTTGGTTGCAGGGGGGCGGATAGGGATCTCAAAATTTTTAAGTGAAGTTACTAGGTCGTGTGGGGTATCATATGAAAGGTATTAATTTGCACAATAACAAACAGTTTTTATTTTTTCCTTTAAACCCTATCGTTTCCGAGTTATTTACAAAAATGTTCAAAAAACGACCGCCCCCCCCCCTCCGAAGTTAGCAGAGATAGCCCCGTGAAACTTTTAAACCTAATAGAAATGTATGTAAAGTTTATAGGAAAATTATGGCAAACTCTAATTCACATAGTTTTTTAGACAAGGGGGGTGGAAGGGGGGTTTTCAAAATTTTTGTGAAGTTACTAGGTCTTGTAGGCTATAATATGAAAGGTTTTGCACAATAATAAACAGTTTTTAGTTTTGCTTTAAGCCGTATAGTTTTCGACTTATTTACAAAAACGTTGAAAAAAATAGCGTTCCCCCCTTATCTGCGAAGTATGCAGAGATAAACCCATGTAACTCTTATTGCTAATAGGAGTGTATGTAAAGATTACAGGAAAATTATAACGAACCCTCTAATTTGCATAGTTTTTTAGAAATCATCGAAAGTGTAAAAAATCTACATAAGTTCTGCTATCAGACAAGAGATGGCGCTGTCAAGGTTCTCCAACAAATATAAACCGCCTTTATCATATTTGATATTGTATGATGGCACGGAACCCTCGGTGCGCTAGTCCGACTCGCTCTTGCCTGGTTTTATTTTGAAGTCGTTTAAAAAAAAACAAGCAACATGAGTTTGGTTACACCCGAATGCGATCATAGGCTGAAATAATAATCATCATTATGAGGTAGGTATCAGCATCAAATCAAATAGTTTATTCAAAAAATAGCATGGAAGTCTGCTTAATTAAATTCAGCAGTACTGCAAGAAACCGCAATTACATCAGTATTAAATTCAAAATGTACAGCATTTCTATGTTCCACTCAATTTGCCAACTTTTCAGCAAATTGACGGGACCTCATAATTGTTTACGTGGTCGAGTCCATCTTGGCACGACGAGTTCATTAGCGAGCCTCCTGTCAGCATTGCAGATTTACGGCCAACAACCGAAACCGCTGAGTTATTGCGAAATCAACTGCCTAATACTAATTTAGGAGGCGGAGTGTTTCCTATTATCTTACTGCGCTGTAGTGAGCCAATGACCTTGAGAGTTTCGTTCCTCGTGCACTTTGTAGGAAGAGTTTAAAGTTTTATCCTCGCGCACGGTCGCACAAAATGACGAATATTGTTTGTGACCTTTCGGTTATTTTCCACTACCTGTATTTATAGAGGGTATAGCATCTGAAGAACAGCAAAACTCCGCGATCAGCTCCCTACCGCGCCTTAAGACTAGTTAATTAAGCCCGTTCACGTCTATCATAGATAATTTCGCCGTGGAGTGCGTGCAGTAGAATGTTACCCCTCCTAAGAGCCTGCTAAGGGCCATATGTCCGGAAGATGGCAGCAGCGTCTTTCCGAGTATCTACATTCCGTACTGCGCTCGCCAACCCGCCTGCCTAGCGTGGTGAGTATGGCAAGTACTAAAAAATATTAACAGGTGTTAATTGAGTTTTCGGTTTAAAATATTCCGGTATTTTTGGGAAACTGTTTCCCCTATTTGAGCGACGATTTCTCTGCTAGCATAAGATATAACGGCTAACCGTAATAGTTTTCCTAGAAAGTTCATGGTTGAACCTACAGATTCATGATTTTTTTAGATTTGTAAAGTTTAGATTTTAGAAAGCGGGGGACGCTAGAAAAAAGTTTCAAAACTTTAATATTTCGCATACGGAACCCTAAGGCGAAAAATTGTCTTTGCAACCCCTAAACGGTTTTTAAATAACATTTCTCTACGCGATTGCAAAATCAAGAAAAATAATCATCCCCATCTTACGTGACAAGAAATAATTGGGGTACCGCCCGGTACCCCAATTATTTTTGTATCGGCTTTGTATTTTATATATCCGTTTAAAATAACAGCTTTCTTGGACTAATAGCACAGTCTCTGCTTAAAGCCGAAAATAGACAGACATACATAGCGAAACTATGTATAAGGCTTCCTTATACGAACCCTAAAAAGACTTACAGATGAGTTAGGTTACATCCAGAAGTATGCTATCATAGCTAAGATGATGATGATAGGAATCCTTTCAGTAATGCCGATTTATGGCTGACTACGGAACCCGCTGAGTTATTGCGAAATAGTCTTATACTAATTTAGGAGGCTGCTGTAGGAAACGCTGACGTTGGCGAAGGCTGGCGACGAAATGTCTTAAGCCGGCTACTCACACACCTATCGCAGGGGCAATACCGGCCGGCGGTCGGGGCAATTTCGGCCGTTCTCTACACACAAGCCTGCCGTTCAGCGTGTGAATGTCTTGCTAAACGCACGTCCATGAGAATGGCTCGAGTATTGTCGGAACACCAAAGGATTGGTATAGCCTTGGCTCTATCTGTGGTGCTGCCGAAAAAAATAAAGAGAGGATACTGGGTGAAGAAGTGGTTGCAGAAACGAAGAACTAAACTGACTGGAATTGCTCCAATCGTATACATGCCGCGACCTAGCAGGACGTTAGATACAACCTAGGGAGCTAGGAAGGTCTTGCAGTCCTGCCGCAGGCCCTATATAAAAATTGCCCCTGATTGCTTTATCTCATCTCTTCTTTAAACAAGCATTGGTACGTACCAGAAAAGGGGGCGAAGGTTTCCGAAAAACAAAAAAAATAAATTTCAATTTCAAAATTTCAAATACCTTAAGGTCACAATAACTCCAATAACAAAAAAGGTTTCATGTAAATCGCGGTCAACGCGTTCGGTTGTAATCGTGTCATGCACAGACAGGCAGACAGCGCTATGCATAATAGGGGGCTTCGCCCCATAATATTGGGTAATATTGCAGCATGTATGTGAGTAGCCGGCTTTACAAAACACAAACAAGGGTGTTAGATAGATGAGAAACTCTTTACTGTACTTACACAAAAGATATATAACATAAAAATATTTTTTTTTTAAATTTGCTACAAAAAGAACCTTCTAAAATGTTGCTGATAAAACCCAAGCCGCTTCGTGTATGCTAATGACATTTGAGTATTTCCCTCGATTAATCATGAATTTCATCATAGCTGAGTTTTGCCGTGGGGTGCCGGCAATAGAATGTTGCTCCTCCTCTCTTGCCCGTAGATGCAGTAAGAGCCTGCTAAGTGATATCTCTGGAATATGGGCAGCAGCGTCTTTCCGTGTACCAACATCCCGTACTGCGCTCGCCAACCCGCCTGTCAAGCGTGGTGAGTATGGCAACTACCCTCATGGAGATCCATAAGGGAGGCCTGTGTTCAGTAGAGGACGTTTTACAGCTGAATTGATGATGATGATAGGGATCCAATCATAACTGAGTTTTGAACTGAACCGGACCTAATTAAAAGCGTATCTATTCGAAATCAAAAAATATTTTCTAAATCGGTTCATAAACGACAAAAAATCCATTTCTTTAAAGACGGTTAAATTGAAAAGTTAAAGTAATAATACAATTTAAAATTAGAAGTACAATGGGCGGTCTTATTACTATTAGAAATCTCTTCCAGGCATGAAATTCGTATAAAACGCCTTCTATGGAATTCAATGATCAGTATCACAACGAAAATTATAAGTGAAATAATGGAAAGAGGGGCAACTTCCCCTCACGGAGATCCATGAGGCCTGTGTTCAGTATGATAGTGGCCGTTTTACGGCTGAAATGATAATTAGAAAGAGATAGCCTCACACAACACACAACATGATCGAGTGAGCGGGATATAATATATTATTAGCCACAATGCCCCTAATCTGCCTCAATATTAGCCGCGTAATTAGTCTACGGGCTATTCTACCGGAAATACAGCCCAAACCGCGGGAAATAGTGACAGCCGCTTAGGTTGTCAATGTCATACCTGATTCAATGTATCTAGGGTTCAAGTTATTATTTCGAATAATGTTCATAATACCATGGAGGTCCATGATAATACGTATTACACTGCAGTGTGTTCATAATTGATTTTCACGTTGTTTGGTCGTTTTCTTGGGTAGGTATACAAAATTGCATTTATGACCCAACTGGTTACCATGCCATGATGAAAGGCTTTAGCTTCATCATCATTTCAGCCGTAAAACGTCCACTACTGAACACAGGCCTCCCTCATAGATCTCCATGAGGGGTAGTTGCCATATTCACCACGCTTGGCAGGCGGGCTGGCGAGCGCAGTATGGAATCTTGATACACGGAAAGACGCTGCTGCTCAACTTCAGGAGGTATCCCTTAACAGGCTCTTACTGGATCTTTGGGTATGAGAGGAGGGATAACATTCTACTGCCGGCACCTCATACCCTTAGCTTAGGATTAATCGATCATACACTTACAGGCCAGTTTCCTCGACGACTGCAGCCAGCATGAACCTGGCAGACCTCATGGTGGCCAGATCCTCCGGATAGACTCCCATTTCCGATCTGAAACCGAGAAGTCGGTTAGTTTTACTCCGTTTTGGAACTTGCATACGAAAACCTGTAGTTCTTATGCTTGTCGTTCTTATGGTTTTAAACTCAATAAATGTTTTTTAAATGGAGCTAAAACACAGAATATTTATCTATATATTCTGTGGCTAAAAGCAAGAGAGAAGGGTACAGAAAAAGGGGTCGTCCACCATCCCGATGGGTTGACGATGTTCGGAAGGCCGTGGGTTGCACCTGGCTAAGTCTAGCTTACGACAGAGGCGAATGGCAAAATCAATGGGAGGCCTATGCCCAGCAGTGGGTCGATAAAGGCTGATGATGATGCTGATGATTAAAAGCAAAATTGTCAATTGACAAAAGAATAAAACACAATATTTACACAAAATTGATTTAGTTTGCTTCAAAAGACTTTTTTCCCCAGTGAGGCAGATCAAGAAACCTCACTTTTTCACTACTCTTCATTGTTACAATTTTTGTCATAACTGGATATCTTTTCCATAACTCTCCAGATTGGACAGTTATGGGAAAGACCACTCAGCATGGGTTAGCAATTGGTTGAAGAAGAAAAATCTGTTTTCCTCACGCTTTTTCATTGATACGAGCTTAAAAGCTCAGCAAGCCTATTTTCATGGAGTCTTTGAGTTCCACTTTCTGGCTGTAGGCCATGCCATGCCTGGTTTTTGCAGTTTTCCATTTGTCCCGTTCGAGATCATCGGGATTGTCAAGGCAACGCTTCCGCGGCCGACCCCGACGTCACCTTTATGGTCCACGGCAAGAGCCGGAGAGGGGAAAGATTCTAGTGCCGGCACCCCACGTCAAATAATATAGGGTTAATAGATGTGGGGTACCGGCAGTAGAATCTTACCCCCCTCCTTTCATGCCCGTGGATGCAGTGAGAGCCTGCTAAGGGATACCTCAGATGGGCAGCAGCGTCTTTCCGTGTATCAACATCCCGTACTTCGCCCGCCAACCCGCCTGCCAAGCGTGGTGAGTATGGCAACTACCCTTCATAGAGATCCATGAGGGAGACCTGTGCTTCGTAGTGGACGTTTTACGGCTGAAAAGATTATGATAATAGATGTGAGTAGCTAATATACTTTCGACTTGCGTTCCGGCGGCCGACCAGTCAACACCTCAGCGTTCACCTGATGATGCCTCGCGGAGAGGCGAAACACGTGTCGTCATAAAGATTTGGGTATGCATGCTGCACTAACAACATAGCTCTTCCTGCATGTGCATAATTAGCGGGCGGGAGGGCGGTGCTGATGCATCTCAGCATAAGCGGAATTAAAACTAAATATTTTAATTGCATTTTATTGTCATGGATTCCCGCAAAGTAACGCCTGATTCCATTAATTTTATTATACTTACTTCTCATGTTGGAGAAAAAAAGAGAGTTAAGTATATACCAACAAGATGGGATGATGACCTGGTGAAGACCGCAGGTCGACGGTGGATGCAGATCGCTTCCAACCGCAATAACTGGAAATCCATGAGGGAGGCCTATGTCCAGCAGTGGACGTCCAACGGCTGAAATGATGATGATGATGACTTACTTCTCATCATCATCGTCCTCGTTGCTCCCAGAAGCGGTGTTCGTTGGCTCCGGCGGCTCCTCCTGAGCGGTCCTGGTCTGCGCCACGTTCTCGATGATGACGGCGGCTGTCCCGCTGGACACGGCGGAGCCTATCGCTGATGCTGTCTTCTTCGCAGAACGCTGCTTTTTCGCTCGTTGCCTGATGGCCTGAGAGACGGTAAAGGTTGTCATTTTTAAACTTTTGCGATCACAACACATTATTAACATAAATATTACCGGGTATTTATCGCGTAAATTACCTTTATTATTTCCCGACGTTTCAGACTCTCTGCCTCATGGAATCCTAGTGATAGCAAAGTGTACTCGGCGTGAAAAATTAACTCAGTATGTGGATACAGTCAGTATAGTGTGCTGTCCCAGTGGGAACCGGCCCTTATAATTGTTATGAAGATCAAGTGAGGGTAGTTCAACAAACGCCTTCGCTTTGCTGCGGTACCTCCATCACGTCAGTCTTCCCGGGACTATGCTTGGTGCAATCCAAGCGAAACGTCGGGAAATAATAAAGGTAATTTACGCGATAAATACCCGGTTATACATATGTATATATGTTAATAAGGTAAAGGTTAATCATCGATCAATTTGAAATGTAAATGATAAGAAGATACTGCGGAGATGCTGTTATTGTTTGCATAGTTTCTTTTAATGAGGACCCAAAGTGTCTCTCACCATCAGGTCGTGTTTCGGTTTGTGAGGATTAAAAGGTTCGCCTTAGCTTGCCTAGCCTTCTCATCTTTCTCACAGCAGAAGGTATACTTTATTAACATACATATAACCGGGTATTTATCGCGTAAATTACCTTTATTATTTCCCGACGTTTCGCTTGGATTGCACCAAGCATGGTCCCGGGAAGACAGAAGGTAAACTTGTCGTAAAATCTCACCTTAAAAATACTATAATACAGGAACATCATGATGACGCAGGGTATGCAGAAGCTGCCCAGCGAGGAGTAGATGACGTAGTCGGTGTTGTTGAAGAGGCACTGGTCGGGGCTCCGGTCCGGCGTGTCGTTGAGCCCCAGCACCACGGGGGAGCCGATGGCGCCGGAGACCAGCCAGGCCACTCCGATCATGGACCAGACGCGGCCGTTGCTTTTGTGCTTCGCGTATTTGATTGGCTGCGTTACCGCTATGTATCTGAAAATAGTTATCTAGTAAGTATAAAGCCGTGGGGTGGCAGTATAATGTTGCCCCTCCTCTCTTGCCCGGGGATGCAGTAAGAATCTGCCAAGGGATACCCCCGGAAGGTGAGCAGCAGCGTCCTTTCATGTATCAACATCTGGTACTGCGCTCGCCAACCCGCCTGCCAAGCGTGGCGAGTATGGCAACAACCCCCTCATGATCTTGGAGGTCCATGAGCCTATGACCAGTGTTAGTGGCCGTGGACGGCAGTCCCACGGCTGTGATGATACGGCTGAGAAGTAGTGAGCGGACCACTTGTATACGAAGGGCATATTTTCTCATGTATTGATATTATTAAGCCGTAATATGCAGGTGTTAGTAATATTAATAATTTTATATCATATGTAACTTATATTTTAAAGCCTCTGTATCTATGTATAGGCCGTAGAATTAGTTATTTAGGATCTTTGCACCTCTCTATTGTTGCTTGATTTAACTCAAGCTACAATTAACAACTGTTATAGTAAACAAGTATTCTGGCAATTTTGCTTTAAATTCAAGTGCAAAGCTCTTGTATCGTTCAAGCAAAAATAATTTACATAGGTACATAAACTTTAAACGAGATCAATCTTTAGCTCAATGACCTTGGAAATCAGTGACCTGTGAGCGATCTGCTCACTTCATTTACCCCCTTTTACCTCTTACACCATCGCTCTCAGGAAGGTCTTATCTTGAGTCAATGAATAACGAATTCAAATATTTAAACTTATTCAAATTCCTCGAAGAGGGCAAAAGAAAGATTGAGCGAGCACTGGATCGCGACGGGCAGAAGAAAAAAATTCAATTACATACCTAACTTTTAAAATTCCTACTTCAAGACTTGGAATTTTCGTTTGCCCTTATTTAAGCTGCGTTTCCAGCAGAGATGTGCAAGGTACTAGTGCCTAGCGAGGATGTCTTGCGAAGGTGTGGGACTATGTGAGTGTGTTAAGCGATTTTATCTGGAGCAATCTTCCGTCTGACTGCAGTATGTATGCTTTGATATTTTTTTTTTTAATATTCCATTCATGTATGTTATTGGTACCTATCGTATTAGCTATATACTAGTGTATTATATTATCTGTGGCTATATTTAAATATTAATATGTATTAATGTAGGTTAGTTATGTAAGTGTCTTTTATAGATAATCATTTGTATTTAGTATTTGTGTAATTATTATATATAAATATATATTTGTATATGTATATATATAGCACATATATATGTTAGGATTGAAATATTAGGATATGAACACTACACCCCATTTTTCCATTCAAATCCTCTCCATCCAAAGGTTGTCTGGATGAAATCGCTCTAAGCGATAAGACCGCCTATTGTGTATTTCTGTTGTTTTTGTAGTTTAAGTTAATTTTAGTTGTTTTTGTTTTTATTTTCTGTATGATTTACACAATAAAGAATTTATCTATCTATCTATGTGAGTGTGCCACCGGAGACGAGCGAACGAGCTGTGTGGTGCGAAGATACGGAGCGAAAATGTGCAAATGACCACCGCTAGGATTTGTAGCGGGCTCTTTTTGACCAAGGAAAAAAAGAAGAGGTGGTTTCTCAATTCGACCGTATATATTTTCAGATAAGCGAGCGCTCGCAGCACATCCCTCGCGACACATCTCTCGCAGACATAACTCTTGTTTTGTATGTACTAATGCGTCGCTTCGCTGAGCCATTTTCACCGTTATACGTTGAGCGAGGCTAGGTATATGAAGCGATTTTATTGGTTGTTAAGAAGCACATCCTTTGCTAGAAATCCTCGCTCATCTCTGGTGGAAACGCAGCCTTATGTTTAAACATAGAGTAAGCCGAATCTTTGTCTGAAATTGTATCATCATCATCATCATTCCAGCCGTAAAAAGTCCACTACTGAACAGGCCTCCTTCATGGATCTCCATGAGGGGTAGTTGCCATACTCACCATGCTTGGCAGGCGGGTTGGCGAGCGCAGTACGGGATGTTGATACACGGAAAGACGCTGCCGCCCATCTTCCGGAGGTATCCCTTAGCAGGCTCTTACTGTATCCACGGCCATGAGAGTAGGGGTAACATTCTACTGCCGGCATCCCACGGCGATGATTGGCGAATCGGCGAAATTGTATCAGCCTAACACATTTTTTTTGTTGCCGTCTTCGACACACTTTCTGTTCGGTGTTTGAAGGGGCAACACGTCAAATAAGCGATGGTGTTGTTCGTTTCAATACCTCTGCGTCTTTATTGTTTCTAGTATATTCCCTGGTACCGATTTCTCCCGAAAATGTCTTGCAGAGAGGCGAAACACGTGTTGAATTCTTTTTTAGTGTTTTTTCAAGCGCTCTTTAGATAAAGGTTAGCAGATTTGTTACTATACACCTGCTCAATATCAATATTACGTAAATACTTTATAATTGAATTTGACTAACCTAGAGAATAAATTAATTTTCTGCTAATCGTCTCGATTCACCGAATGAGTGAAGTTAACATTATGTTAAGCTATTTTTTGTATAAAAGTGTAAGCTTACACTAAGGAATCATTTACAGAAATGAAAAATGCAATCAAAATTTTGTCCCTGACGGGTCTCGAACCCGTAATGTTTAGACGAACACCTTTAACGCAGGCTGCCTTTACCAATTCGGCTACAGAAAAACTAACCGTCGGTCGGGTCGAAAATCTTGACTGCTATCTTGATCTCCGAGGCACCGAGTAGCGAAATTTTTATTGCATTTTTCATTTCTATAAATGATACCTTAGTGTGGGTTTACACTTTATATACAAAAATAGCTTAAAAAATTAGCTAAAGCGACATCTACTGTTAACAATGTTGTTATATTTATTAAGTTTTCCATGTCTTAAGAGATTTAAGGTTTACAAAAGAATATCAGACTAATTTGGAAAGTCCACTGTCAGGAAAACACAATATGAAATACTAATTCAAACAATGCAGAGTAAGGTGTGTACTACACAGAAACAAAATTAAATCTTGTCCTGTACAAAACTCTTAAATAAGGTGAAAACTTCGACTATCGGCAAATCATCATGGTTCTCATAAAAAGACTCAATCTTTTTGGACTTAAAACATTTAGAGGTCTTTACTTGAACGTATTTTCATGTTTTTGATAACTGTTATCATAGTAACATTCATATTAACATAACAACAGCCGCACGTACAAACAAGGTCTAGCAAAATATCCCTAAAACTTAAAATTACAGCTAACCTTTTTGACCAAAGGACAACGCTCCGTTGCCGTCCAAAGGCTTATTTTACCGAAAACCTGTAGTACCAACCCATGTAGACGGATTTTATTTGTGAAAAAAACTACATGTTATCGTTATTTCGGTTAGTGCCCGAGCTTTTAGTAAGGCCTGTATTTTAGTGATAGTAGATGCGTTCTGTAAGGGGATCAACTTTATGTATTGTTTTTTTAATCAGTAGGGAGTAATTTGCAAGACCGCTTAATTTTTTTAAGCTTATAGCACTTTTCGGGTTGCCCACGGAAATAGCGACTGCGAATAGATTTTATTTCTTAGATGATATTGAAAGAGGACTAGATCATCTAGGTCTAATTGAAGGAATTTATTAAAAACAATATTTAATTCAGAAATTTCAAGGCTTACAAAATCTTATGAATATTTTGACTTGATATAACTAAAATAAATATTGTTTAATGTTGTTTATTTATTGATTATAATATAAAAGTCTGTATTAGACATTCACTGTAGATATTGACCTGCCCACGGAGATAGTGACTAGGTTTAATAGATAAATTAATGTAGTACGTGACGTACATACATGATGTACCAGTCACACACCACAACTGGCAGGCCCCACCGCTGAACTGGAATATACTGGATTAGACACACATGCGTCTTTTACTGACCTGTCTACGGAGATAGCGACTAGGATGAACATACTAGATGTGGAGTAGGTGACATAAGTAGCATTCACATACCATGGCCAGCAGGCCATACACACCATTGAACTGGAATATACTGGATCAGACTCATTTGCGTCTTTTACTAAAGGTCTACGAGATAGCGACTAGGTTGAATTTACTAGATGTGGAGCAGGTGACATATGTTGTAGCCACATAGCACGGCTGGCAGGCCATACACACCGTTGAACTGGAATATACTGGAGTAGACTCACATGCGTCTGTTACTGACCTGTCCACGGAGATAGCGACTAGGTTGAATTTACTAGATGTGGAGCAGGTGACATATGTTGTAGCCACATAGCACGGCTGGCAGGCCATACACACCGTTGAACTGGAATATACTGGAGTAGACTCACATGCGTCTGTTACTGACCTGTCCACGGAGATAGCGACTAGGTTGAATTTACTAGATGTGGAGCAGGTGACATATGTTGTAGCCACATAGCACGGCTGGCAGGCCATACACACCGTTGAACTGGAATATACTGGATTAGACTCACATGCGTCTGTTACTGACCTGTCCACGGAGATAGCGACTAGGTTGAATATACTAGATGTGGAGCAGGTGACGTCCATGGCGATGTAGCAGTCGCACACCACGGCCGGCAGACCCCACACACCATTGAACTGGAATTGAGAGAAGATAAATAAATAAATAAATATATTTTTGTGTCTACTATTGTTAATTCAACACCTTGACCTATTTTTTGACATGTTTTTAATGACTTTTTGACCTAAGTGTAGTATTCATTTGTCATTTGTGGTATAAGTAACCACGTAAACAATAAATTGTGACTTGTAATGTTTCACCTTGTTTACACGAGGCCATCGCTGGCTTGTTATTTGCCTTGCGTAAACAGTTGTTCAAGCTAAGCCAGCGCTGGCTGCCAACGCTGGCGAGAATAGAGCGCCCGTCTATTTTTACTGGCGCCAGCATTACTGGCTTCGTATAAACTCTGTTTTTATTATCAATACTATTATGTCTATTACTGTTTGTAGATATTCCTTTCATATCTATAAAGATAAATTAGATAATTAACTGTTATTGCATTGTCTGTTATTTCCTTTGAATATGGCCTCAGCTGAGAGCTGGGCAAGTCTATTTGATCTTATAATGTCCCAGGCTTTGCGGTGTCCAGTACAGCATGAATTAACAGTTGCTGGCGTAGAAAATAAATCACCTCTATAATAGTTATAAGCCTAAATGCATGTCTCAAATGTTAATTCATGCTATAAAGGGATAGTATTGTCATGAGAGATGATTTTGATCATAAGACATGATTTTTATCCAACTGATTAGTCCTTTAACGGGTTTTACGGGTTTTATTTTGATAAGGTTATTAGTAAAATCCTCATAAAACTGAGTCCGTAGTACCAAATAAAAAAAACAATTCTTAAGGCTGTGAATAAGTAAGTTTGACGACCTCTGTGGCGCAGCGGGCGAAAGTCCGCCTACGACGCAAGAGGTTGCGGGTTCGATTCCCGCCTCGGGACAAATGTCTGTATGACCTGCAGATATTTGTTCAGGGTGTTCTGGATGTTTTTCTATTTATAATAAAAATATCTATCTATGTAGTATAATGTATTAAGTATATCAGTCATCTAGTACCCACAACATAAGCTCTGCTTAGCTTGGGACTAGATGATGCTGTGTGAATTGTCCAGCATTATTTATTTTATTTTTATTATTTTAAGACAGACGAAGACAGAGCTATCATATCATCATTTCAACCATAAAACGTCCACTGATGAACACAGGCCTCCCTCATGGATCTCCATGAGGGGTAGTTGACATTCTCACCACGCTTGGCAGGCGGGTTGGTGAGCGCAGTACGGGATGTTGATACACGGATAGACGCTGCTGCCCATCTTCCGGAGGTGTCCCTTAGCAGGCTCTTACTGCATCCACGGGTAGGAGAGGCGGGGTAACATTCTACTGCCGGTACCCCACGGCAACGGGGAGCTAATTTCTCCTAAAGGTGCCTTGGAGAACACACGTGTCGAATTCTGTTTGAATATTTGTTATGGACTAATTAGGTATAGATTAGCGGATTTGTTCCTATATATTTGTTGTTCATTTAGATATTAACTGTGGCAGTAGAATGTTGCCCCTCCTCTCTTGATACTTCCGAAAGATGGGCAGCAGCGTCTTGCCGTGTATCAACGTCCCGTACTGCGCTTGCCAACCCGCCTGCCAAGCGTGGTGAGAGCTTTTTAATTATTCTGCTTATTCTGTCCAGAACTTCAGCGAGCCCTTTCAACAGGTCCTTTAGGGCACTTGTTTGGAATAATAATATGTATAACGTGCTTGCGGTTGAGTTACGACTCTCGCCATTAGTGGTTTAGCATGCAATTTATCATTTTAAGAGTCAGGGCAGAGAAGCAAATTTACGTGGCGACTACTTACTTCCTTAATTTTTTTCCGTCTTCATTTATAGGTTAGAGATATACAAGCGTATATCTCGCAATCATCGCTGCAACAGGCGTAAAGCGCGATCATCGCTGTCAATAGTTAATTTTGTAGTATATAAAAGCATGAAAATTACGTTTGACAGCGATGATCGCGAGATATGCGCCTGTTGCAAACCTGTCGCGAGATGCGTAATCAGCCTGCTGGTATATTTTAAGCAGTTTTGTTTTTCATGTCTCTTTTAATAATGTTAGAGGTAACTATGTTACCGCCGTGGGGTGCCGGCAGTAGAATGATACCCCTCCTCTCATGCCCATGGATGCAGTAAGAGCCTGCTAAGGGATACCTCCGGAAGATAGGCAGCAGCGTCTATCCGTGTATCAATATCCCATACTGCGCTCACCAACCCGCCTGCCAAGCGTGGTGAGTATGGCAACTACCCCTCATGGAGATCCATGAGGGAGGCCTGTGTTCATCAGTGGAGGTTTTATGGCTGAAATGATGAACTATGTTACTTAACATAGATAAACATAAAACTGCTGGGTAATAATATTTTTTTTATTTTAGGAAGGAAGTACTGCTTGTTTCCTAAATAAAATACAAATAGAATAAGAACATTACTTATCATAGAGGGGTACAGGACTGTTGCTCCTAAACACGCGGGGAACGTGTAATCAAAAAAATTCCCTGTCAGTGGAAATTTTGTTCAGACAACAATAGAGTAGGGTTCCCCATTAAATAAATAAATAATGCTGGGTATTGTACTCACTGCACCGTCCCCACAGCACATACATATATGGTTAAAGATATTTATTTTCTCAAAAGAATTACGATTCACTTACAAAGAAAAACTTAAAATTAGGTAAACATTGTGTGCCTTGCATTACAGCGTTAGGTATACTTAGTAGTTTTTTTTTACATTAAATTAATATTACATTCAACAAAAAAGGAAATATCGAAAATATTGAATAAGTTAGTTGAGGGTAGTCTTATATTTGGGCAAGCAGCAAGCGAGTGCACATCAATAGTTAATGCTAAGTTCTGTATTTTTGTAACGAAGTGCGTACACTCATGAACGAGCATTTAGAAATCTTATGAAGTTAGATTTAATAGAACACGTTTTAACGATTGTTTTATTCAATACTTACTTCTTTAATATAAGTACAATACAAATGCCGACTTGTATGATCAAATGACTTAACTTGTAAACACTCCAACTGCCCTATTTCTCTATTTATTTAAGTTTAAAATGTTGTATTATTATTTATCTATATATATAAAATTCAAAGTCCTGACTGACTCCCTGACTGACTGATATATCAACGCACAGCCTAAACCACTAGACCTAAAGACTTGAAAGGCACACATATACCTTGAGTATCCTGGAGGTGCACTGAGAAGGGATTTTTTGAAATTCCCACGGGATAGGGAATAAATGGGATTTATATTTTCGAATCAAGTGGCTGTGCGTGAAAAAGGGGATTTTACGTTTTATGACTTCCGCGCGGAGTCGCGAGCAAAAGCTAGTTGTTCTATATTTTGTGATTTGTACTAGAATTTGTCAATGTTTTTGCTCCATTTTGTATTTTCTATGTATTCATTGTGTTGCCTTCTGTGACGTCACGTAAGGGCTCAGTCGGGAGACCAGCGTTGGTTAACATAGCCAATATTAAGCTGAGACTGAGACCTTTGTGACTCAAGCATGGCTCCATTATTTTTATTTATTTTCAATGTCATCAAAGTTTTATATGCTTGCTGTAACAAATAAATAAATTATCTTATCTTATGTCTTCCTATTACATTTGAGTAGTTTCATCGATTTATCATGGATCCCATCATTATAACTGGGTGTAAAAGCAAACATTATAAAGTGAAGCAAAAAACCGCAAGGTTAAATTTGGGGCATTGAAACCTTGAGGGACTCCAGTTTCTACTGTTACAATTATTTCATTTCTTATGGATCTCATCATCAGAATACAGTGTTTAGCTCTGAAACCTACCATAAAAACAAAAAACTCATCAAAATCTATTCAACATTGGCGGAGTAATTACGTAACAAATGTTTGTTACGGTCGAATTTAGAACCTCCTTCTTTGTAAAGTCGATTGGTTCATCATTTCAGTCGTAAAACTAAACTTCCTCATAGATCTCCGTGAGGGGTAGTTGCCATACTCACCACGCTTGGGAGGCGGGTTGCCGAGCGCAGTACGGGATGTTGATACACAGAACGATGCTGGTGTCCATCTTCCGGAGGTATCCCTTAGCAGGCTGTTACTGCATCCACGGGCATGAGAGGAGGAGAAAAAAATCCCAAAAAAGTGAAAAAAACACATTGTTTTCGTTAGTTCCTTTCTTCTTTTCTTCACTTGGAGATAAAAGTAGTCACTTATATTTCCAAGTGAGGAAAAGAAAAGATAAAGAAACCTCATTCTTACACCTCTGTTCATGTATTCTAAAACAGAGTCCCTAGACAGGCGTCGCAGTTATACAACATATTTTATTTGTCGCCACTAACAAAGACAATGAGGCGTTTCCGGTATGTTAACAATTCTAGGTCAAGATAATGGCCAGGATCGTCACTAGACGGCGCAGTTCGAAACAAATATGTAAGTTATGTCGAAACAGTTAGGTTATCATGATGTTAGGTCATCACCATTATTTCAGCCACAAAACGTCCACTACTGAACACAGGCCTCTCCACAGACTCTCTCAAGGATCTCTATGAGGGGTAGTTGCCATAATCACCACGCTTGGCAGGCGGGTTGGCGAGCGCAGTACGGAATGTTGATACACTAAAGGACGCTGCTGCTCATTTACCGGCGGTACCTACCACTTACCAGGCTCTTACTGCATTCACGGGCATGAGAGTAATTACGTGAGTAATTTTGTACAAAGAATATTTTTCCCCTATCTCATTGCTGGTAATGTAATGTAGTTGGGCAAATATTATTAATTCTCCGGTCGTACACCAAAGCCCTACAAAAGTTATTTGAATAAAAGCTCCGTCGTTTCCATGTTAATATTATTTTGAACAATCCCAAAAGTTTGTGTAATTTAAAATTAAAAGACGAGTAGTCAGGCTTGATGCAGACAGAGAGATGAAAATTGTATTATTATTATTAAGAGCCTGTACTGTCCCACTGCAGGGCAAAGACCTTCCACCCTTCTCTATCTTGAGCTGCTGTGGTCCAGTCTTCTAAGTATGCGTTGAGTTCGTCTCCCCATCGACGTCTCGGTCTGTCGCAAGGTCGTTGGAGTTGTAACTAAATTAAATAAATTTGGCCAAGTGCGTGTCGGCCCACGCGCTTTGTTGGTTCCGTAAGTACCCGTAGACCTGTTGTAAGAAGTAAGTGCATGCTTACATCCATGTTTATTTTAGATTTGTAAAGGGCCCCTTTACAAATCTGCGCTACGCTAAACAATATTAAAACTTTAATATTTTGCAAACTGCTTCAGTTGACACGTGTTTGCACGGCCGGTATCGAACCCAAGACCTACACGACACCAAAACGCCTTTTTAATTTTTCTGCAGATTAAGCAAACAAAAAGGCTTGGTAGGCAAAGTGATTATATTTCCGTTTCCTCCTGAAATCCGCAACACTAAAATTCTATTGTATCTAACAAAGTAGAAAAAGGAGGACTCAGAAGCATTTTTAACACACGATTTTCCCTCCAAGGTACGAGTACAGTTGGGGAAATAAATTGTAGCGCATAAAGAGGGCGAATAACGGCCGCGTCATCGGAAAACACTTTGCATCCGATTCACAGGGATTAGGGTTGTCACGTCGCATGTGTGAACTTATTGGGTAGGCCTATATCCAGCAGTGGACGTCCTATGGCTGAAATGATTTATTTTATTTATTTATTCGTAGGAAAACTAACAGTAATATTATCTTATTATTGTAATAGTCTAAATTACAGAAGGCCAATTAGAGGTTATCACGTCTAGAAACATTCTAATGACAGATGTGAACCAACTTTAAGCAATGTTATTATAATATCTAGCACAAACATACTTATAATTGAAAATCAATGTAATATTTAAACATATTGGATACCAAATTTTGAGGGTTTTTTCCAAAAAATTATCTGTTCAGCTGCTGCCTGGCCAAACCGACACCTTTGCAGAATAGATCAAGGTCAAGTTGCTCACTTAACTTATTGAAATCGCAATTGGTTCCGGTGCAACTGGTATAGGTGAAGAAACTTGCAAGGGAGAAAGGTATCTACAAGAAAAGCACTTCCACGCGTTTATTCTGTCCACGCCCAGCTTTCTCCATCCAGCTTCTGATATTTAAGCACAGCCATAGTCAAGGTGTTTACGACAAATGGTGCACTGCACTCCGTCATTAAAACTTGAACCGCACGCTGCGCACTGCATGATCCAAATGTTTGCAATCTATTTAACTGAGTAAGCTAAACGACAAGTACGTGTCGATCAGAATTGTAGAGGTATTCACAGCAGACTGATTGACACTAGATGATGATGAACACTTTAAGTAACCGTGGTGGATAGCCTGGGGGGGTGCCGGCAGTAGAATGTTATCTCATACTCATGATGCAGTAAGAGCCTGCTAAGGGATACCTCCGGAAGATGGGCAGCAGCGTCTTTCCGTGTATCAATATCCCGTACTGCGCTCGCCGTCCCGCCTGCCAAGCCTGGTGAGTATGGCAATTACCAATTAGCAATTATCCTGGATAAATCAATTATTATTTTATTAATTTTCCTATATTTATTCAGCGTTAAATCGCGAGGAGTGGAAGAAGGGAAGGGAGGCCTTTGCCCAGCAGTGGGATAATAACGGCTGAATAATAATAAAGAATAATAATAATAAATAATTATCCTGGAGATCCATGAGCCTGCGTTCAGTATTAGACGTCTTACGGCTGAAATGATGATGATGACTTCAAGTAAAGTTTTTATTTTGACTTAAATCCCTTGTCTTGTGTTTATAATAAAGGTTTATTTATTATATTTCCTCTTTTTCTTGCGGCAGCGTGTTTCAGTGTATCAACGTCTCGTACTGTGCTCGTCAACCCTCCTGCCACGCGTGGTGAGCATGGATACCCCTCCCTCATGATCTTGGAGATCCTTGAGGGAGGCCTGCCTCAAGCAGTGGACATCCTACGGCTGGATGATGTTACTATTTATTTTATAAAATACGATTACTCACGCAATATTCGATTCCCGACAGGGGGCATATATGTTTGCTTTTCTGCAGACATTTGTCCTGGGTCTAGATATTTTTATATAGTATGTTAAGTATGTATTTCTAAATAATTTCTATTTTCTAGTTTTCTATCAAAACATAACAAAAGCTCTGCTTACTTTGGATCTAGATGGTCCTGTGTAAATATCGAACATGACTTATATACCGTGATCATCTTTCTATGACATAAAATACGGCAGACCGGAAAGAAAATTATACGGGAAGAACGTAAAACTCACTGCCTTGCCTCACTCTGTACTAATTTAACAATGCAAATTTTAAGCGATTTATGTATGGGTACAAAACCCGTAACCGTAATAAATCTTAAAAAGATTAATTTTAGACGCAAAGTTATTGGCAAGGGTCCATATGAAACCCTCGTCTGAGATGAAACGATATTTAGGGTTCCGACCTCATGAGAAAAAACCGGAACCTGTCTGTCAAGATTCGTTTCTCCGAAAGGGCTCGAAACTTGAAATTGATAAATAACATCAAGGTCTGCGGGCAGATGTTGTTCTTCAAAAGTCAAGGTTCTACATACCTCAAGGCATTCTGAAGCAACAAGTTAGTGTCAAATTTTTGTATTATAATAGCTTAGATGGAAAACCTCTAGGGCTCTTTCAGAAGTCTCACGGCTCTGGAATTTGGAATGCTGAAAGCTTTTGTGGCACAAGTAAAGAAAAAATTTAAATTGAACTTTGAAGAACAAAGCGGTTGAAATTCAAAAAGACCTAGATTAATTTAGATTTATTAAATATTCGAGGTAGATCAACGATCTAAATAAAGGATATATAATTATCTCTAATAAATTATCTTATATTTTATTAAAGTTTATGTGTCACACAATAGATATACCAGCAAATGGCGTATAATGGCTGACTAGCATTGAAATATTACGAGTACCTATTTCTTATAATTTCGGAATCCTTTGGGGCGAGTCTCGCTCTCACTTGTCCATTTCATCAAATTTATAAACATTGAGAGACTGTTCAAATTCACTTGTAGCTTAGGTTAATTGTACTATGTATTTATTTTAACGTAGTTATATGTATCTATTTTATGTATTAATTATATAGGGATGACATGATAATACTACACCCCATTCTTCCATTATAATCCTCTTCATCCAAAGGTTGTCTGGAAGAAATCGCTTTAAGCGATAAGACCGCCCATTGTGTATTTCTGTTGTTCTTATGGTTTAAGTTAATTTTAGTAATTTTTGTATTGTTCTGTATAGGTAAAGAGTTTATCTATCATAGGTGAGGTTATTTTGTTGTAAGGTCTTTTAAAATATTATGATGTTGATAGTTGATAAATGAATTTTATTCCCAAACACTACAAAAACAAACTCTTCGAGCTAAATTATGATAATGATTATTGATAATGATATTGAGACACGCGCCCGGTGTGAGAGGCTGACATGAACTGACGAGAGCGCGGCCGTTCATATTACGACAATAAATATAAAATGCTAAACGCGAGAGGATAGTGCGGTTAGACCGTACAGTAGTTGTTATGTAGATGGATACATGATTTATTACAAAACAACTACTAATACAAGTTGTTCTTAACATTAGGTAACGTGTTATGTATGATGTTTTTCTCGTTTATTTCATCATTTGCGATGCTGGGCAGTTGTGCGATACTGAGCACCTTCTCGTTTGTTACTCGATCCTTCCATGAGATGTCCAAAATGCGTCGAAGACAGCGCATGTGAAAGTTATTTAATTTCTGCTCCTGTATGACGCATACAATACGCATACAAGTGTATGGACAGGATGCAGGTTTGAGTATAATCATCTTGGTTTTAATAGTGAGATGTTTATAATTAATGGAATCAGGCGTTACTTTGCGGAAATCCATGACAATAAAATGCAATAACAAATATCTAGTTTTAATTCCGCTTATGCTGAGATGCAGGAGCACCGCCCTCCCGCCCGCTAATTATGCACATGCAGGGAGAACTAGCTTGTCAGTGCAGCATGCATACCCAAACCTATACGACGACACGTGTTTCGCCTCTCCGCGAGGCATCATCAGGTGAACGCTGAGATGTTGACTGGTCGGCCGCTGGAACGAAAAACTGACAAGCTAGTTCTCCCTGCATGTGCATAATTAGCGGGCGGGAGGGCGGTGCTCCTGCATCTCAGCATAAGCGGAATTAAAACTAGATATTTGTTATTGCATTTTAGTGAGATGTTTATTTTCCCATACTCTTTGTGTTCAGCTTCCCAAACATTGTGGAAGCCTTGCCGATGCGGATGTTAATCTCGGCCTCAAGTGAGAGATTGCTCGGCACCGTAGAACCAAGGTAACAGAAATTATAACTTCCAGAGGTAAACCATTCAATAAAATCGTTGGTTTTTAGTTTCAATCGTTGATAGACCGTAAAGAGTGTATCTTTTTGGGATGAAATGAAACCGTGGAGTGATCGGTATCACAGTCAGCGCTATGGAATGAACGTGTGTGTAATATATCGCACAAATATTTCTTTCTAGTAAGAATGACATCTAGCTGGTGCCAGTGACCTGATCAAGGTGCTTCCACGACATTTTACGCATAAATGTACCCCTGAAGTAAGTGTTCGTCACACAGAGCAAATTCTGAGAACAGAACTCGAGGAGACGTTACCTGTTTTCGTTGATACTTCCCACACCGTGATTACCCATACACTCCGGCCAAGATGTTTGTGCCTGACCTACACGCGCATTAAAATCACCCAGAATGATTGGACGATCGCCTGACCGAACCTCATGCACTGTTTCACTTAGCTGATCGTAGAAGTGGTCTTTCGATTCGGGAGAAATTTTAAAGTCGGGACATAAGCATACCATACGCCAGGTGCTACACAAAGGTGAGCAATTAATCTTTTTAACTAAACTTTCTTACTCTCATTTCTTCTTCCGCTACATTCATCCCAAGGTTGACTGGTAGAGATTGCTCCTTAGCAATAAGACCGCCAATTGTCACTTTGTGTTTAGTGTTTATCTTTCTGTTGTTATTTTTATATTTAATGTGTGCAATAAAGCATTTTGTATCTATCTGTTTATCTACATTTTATTTTATTCATTTTTATACTTTGTGTTCGTGTTGTTTGACCACGAGGCATTTTTTTTCTAACAATGGACAGATAACACTGTTTCCCAAGCGTATCAGTTTCTCTAAAACACGTTTTCAAACAGGTTTAAGTGCTTAGTCGTGCTAAAACAAACGGTGTGGCAACCCTATCCTAGAGTTATATGTCACATTTCAATTTGGTCCGGGCTCAGATGAGGTGCTTATGTTGTGATTAATTTAGACCCACATTCTAAGGTTTAAGGGACGAGTTAGTGGCTCGACACCGAAGGAGAATAATTCATTTATAATCTTATCAAACCTTGTGACTTACATAACCAGTTTCGTCCCTTTACCTGTTTCATTCTCTCCCCTTTGGATCTGTGGTCGTGAAATCACCCGGGACCCCGATTTCAAACCAGTCTAGCATAATAAGCCTTGCCAGGTGCTACACAATGCTGACTTGGGAGCCTTATTAACCGCCACATCCTCTTCCTTCATGAAATACAAAATTATCACATAAGTATAAGACCCGGGACGAGTATCTGCAGAAAACTAACAATCATTTTGTCCCGCGGCGAGAATCCAACCCGCTACCTCCTCTCAGCTGGCTATTAAACTAACTGCACCACGGAGATCGTTCAATGTTAAACATCACTTCATCCTTCTTAATTATTTATAAAGGACATCCAACGAAAAAACCCATAAGTACATGCCCAACATTATTTTACAGACTATTAATGCGTAGTCCTTTCTCTCCCAAGATTTCAATACGTATCGCAGTATTTCAATATTTTCCAGTCGATCGCGCGCTATATAAACCGGCATTTATCCAATGCTTCACGCCTGACCGCGTCCTTACCCCGGCCCTGCTTAGCATAATGGAATCTGTCAATACAGACCCTTAGGCTGCTCCTCCATCCAAGTGCTAAGCTATGAAGCTGACACGCATCAACTCCAAATCAATTATTTCACAATATACAAAGATACAAACTAAATTGCACTTTGGAACGTTGAAATTTACAATACAGTGTAATAAAAACATTGAAAATTGTTTTAAATCTCTCTAAATCTACGTCAAAATAATCATTTCAGAAAGTCACTTTATAGAAATAAAATAAGAAGCAAAAATTCAGCTAAATTACTAACACAAAGCACACACATTGCTAGCTAAATCTAAATTTAAACACATTGGTAGTTAAATAGTAAAGAATCATCATCATAATTTTTATTTATTTATTTATTTATTGAGAATATAACATCATTACAGGTTTTTTTATTAAGCCCTAAGGCGATGTTATATCTAGGTTATTAACTATTTTTTACGGTCTAATGTACATAGACGGAATATACAATAAATACACTAATCTATACATTTCCTTTCAATAACAATTTGTGCCATTTCCATGGCTTTTGGCAGGTGTTTGTCAAATATATCTACATTATTTTCGGACAGAATATTGAGTAAATGAATAGCGAGTGACATAGGGGGCAATAATGACAGCCGTAAAACGAAAAAGTAGGTTCACTATTGAACAGACGCCTCCCTCATGGATCTCCATGAGGATAAGGTGTCCCTTTAGCAGGCTCTGACTGCATTTACGGGCAGAGAGAGACCCTACGGCAAAAAAAAGTGTTAATAGTTTCATTGAACCTGTTTCGACCTGTGTTATAAATAAACGATTGGTGGATATGAAACGCATCCGCAGCTACACAGCTTAGTATATCTCTGGTGGAAAAGCAGCCTTAAGCTGGATTTCCATTAGAGTATTGTAGCGTAATGGATTTAGTAGCGGTAACGCACTTTCAAAGAAATAAAATAGAATAACGTGATTGTTCCTCTGGTCCGTAAAGTATAGTGTGAATGTGTGTTTTATGTTTTCAATTGGATGTCTCGAAATGTATGTCAATCTCTTTTTCTGAGGCGCAAAACTCTATATAACTTTATTATTGAGGGGGTGCCCATTAAAATAGTCGTAGAGGTGAAATATTTGTGGCGGCTTGGCAAGCCACAGATTATCGGGCCGACGCTTTTTTGTCGTAGCGTTGCCAGGTCGCCAGTCATCGAACCCGTCTATATACGAATATACGAACGATATGTGTGTTGTGATCGCGAAATTTAAAAAGGACATGGGGGTTTAACGTTTATAACTCTTTCTCTTTCTTTCTTTCTTTTTAATAAATAAATATTGCTGGACAAATCACACAGCATCATCTAGCCCCAAGCTAAGCAGACTGACAAACTGTCCTATAAAAATCTTTATCTTTATCTATGTACATTAATTTGACTATTTATTATTTATACATCCACTTATATACCATGCACACTACCATACACATATAGCTCACACGAGCATACACATGCAAACAAAAATACACTTACACCTGAACACACCCATAAACAAAACACGCACAGTTGTTAAGTAATATAATTTTCGACTTAATAAATAATATATACACATATATAGGTAGCTATTGGCGCTGTTCTAAAATTAAAACCGTATAATTACACCCAATTTTACGCTGACAGCTCTAAATTTAGAATAATTTGTCTAATTATATTTACTTTTAGATAAATATAAAATAAAATATAGATAAAGATAATTTATTCACACAAGACATGGTCACATAATATACATATATTGGTGGAGTTTGGGAAGTATAAAACAGAATCGACATCACTTTATATGTATAACCACTATCAGTTTTGTCACAATTGAGGCCGCTTCACATCTATTTAAGTTGGTTATTGAACTCGCAAGTGAACCAAAATAGTTGGCAGGCAAAGGGAACATCGATAACTACTAACTCAATTAGTTCATTGTGACTTCAGAGCTATTTGGGTACTTCGATTGACTAGAGACCAAAAGACAGTGAGTAGAGCGCCTAACGCTTGAGTGTTATCGAAGAGACAAAGCGATGGGTGTATAAATGGGTTAATAAGATAGTTATACAGTATACAGTAGACGAAGGGGTGACCATATTGTTTTACCTTACATTAGAATTGATTATAGTAAAAAGACGATAACCTTCGAAGTTCTGTAACCTTGAGAGTTAAAAAAGATTTTTTGAATCAAAGTTTATTTTACTTAACGTAATGTTTTTAAATGAAACGTAAAAACAAAAAGTAGCCATTTTCACTGAATGGCAAAAACTAAAAAACCCTGAAAAAGGTGTCTTAAAATCACATTTTCAATAACTGGTGTTGCCTCCTCCAGCTCTGATCACAGCTTCTAGTCTGTTTGGCATACTGAAGACGAGGTTTCGGAGACGAGGTTGGGGGATATTCTCCCATTCTTCCATCAGGGCCTGTTTAAGATAATTGAGGGTGACAGGAGGTCGTCTGCTTCGTCTGACTAGCCTTCCGAGCTCATCCCAAGCGTGTTCGATCGGGTTCAGGTCAGCACTTCTTGATGGCCAGGCCATCAAATTGATACCAACCTCCTGAATGTACTCTTGCATGACCTGAGCGGTGTGTGGCCGGGCGTTATCTTACATTAGAATTGATTTGATTCAAAAAAGAATGTAAAAATATAAATGTGTAAAAAAATAAGCTTAAGGCGCATGTAATTTTTAAGATTTAAAGGATTAGTAAAATCAAGATGAAAAAAATAAAAATTTATAACATTTAAGTTAACAGTTTTTTGCTTACAAATTGGACCATACCCCAAATGTACGACCCAGCATTCCACTACTGGTCAACCTACCTTCTATTTCATGTTTTATTGATTTTTTTTTCTCGTCTTGTGACTAGATGTTTTGTTTTATTTTGAATTTGCAAAATTTGATTTAATAGGATAAACTATTTTGTATAAGCTTTCAAGAACTTCAATAACATAAAATTGTGTTAGTTATAGGGTGATTAAAGCCTGTATTACATTACACGATATTCAGGGACCCTAACTCTAACTAAGAGTGTTGTAATAAGAGTTAGGGCGGACCCAGCAAGCCTTGCTCCCTAATCGCCCTAACTACCAGGCCCTGAATACCGTGTAGTGTAATACAGGCTTAAGGTTCCAGACGCCTATTATTTAATTTAACTTTTGTGAATCTCATTATAAGTAGACCTTGTAGTGCTTGTAGTTCTTATGAGAAATAAATAACCTTTAAACCTATGTTGTTAATCTTACTAATATTATAAACGCGAAAGTTTGTGAGTATGTATGAATACTTGTTACTCTTTCATGCAAAAACTAGCCTACGGATTGAGCTGAAATTTTGCACATATAAATGTTGACCAAGATTAACAAATATGCTACATTTAGGTGTTCGTGCCTTCGCTCGAACCACATTCGAGATCATGCCCTTGTACACTCAGTCGATTTCCGTTTAAAGTTGTCAAGAGCGCCATCTATCTCGGTAAAGTTGGAACTACTCAAAGCCTCGTGAACAGCGCGCGGCTGTTGTTTCTTCAGTACGCTTTTGTAACTCAGTCGGAAAACACCTCAAGGAACAGTGCACTACAAATAATATTTGGAATACCAAACCAAATAAATCGGTAAGTGTACAAAGTTTCTTGTTCGACGACAAATAATTCCGCTCGGCGCCCCTGGCCCAGTGACGAGACGCAGTCGCCTCATGAGGCGACATCAGTCGTCACACTTTTGTCTCTAAGACAATGTCGTCTGTCGTCGCAAAAAGACACGTCGTCCTAGTGACACGTCGTCTCAAAAAGACTCGTCGTCCTACTGACACGTCGTCTCAAAACCACGTCCGGCCTCGGCGTGTAGTTTCGACATCATTATGTCTACTCACGACTCAATGTCGTCTTAGAAAATGACACCGCATACGCATAAGAGTGGGCGTCGAGCGTTATTTATTTGTCTACCCTCATGACTCTATTATTTCGCAAATAATAGGGCGATGTTTTTCAGATAATGGCAGGCTCATCGGCATTCACCATGGGTAACTTGGCCTTGTTAGTGCCGCCAGACGACGACAAAGCGGATGCTTTTCGGGCCATTGTGTCCTTAATACGTGAATATTACCCTGCAGGCTGGGAATCTTGGAAATTAACGGACCTTTCTTACCAAGATTTATTTGGTGAAGAAATTTCTTCTACAACAGACAGCAAGCTGAGGTTTGGGATACCTACTACAGATCTAGTCCGTGCTTTTTAGCCCCATGCAAAGGACATTTCTGAAAGATCCTTTCGGCACTTACGGAAAATTCTTATCAGCTGGCCTCTTGGGAGAGCTCTGATATACTCTCCACATAACGTTGCATCAAAGGTACATGAGCAATCATATAACGAGTTTATGAATACTATTCGTGAATTAAGAGCCATGGGCAAACTTACAAATCGTGACCGGACGTCTAAAATTCTGAGACACGAAAGTGGACAGGTAATCTGTAGTACACCACGAAAAAGTGCCTCAAATGAAAGGTGGTCGGCTAACTTGTCATCGACTTCTCGTCGATATCCAAAAAAACGAAGTGCAGAAATTACTGTAGACTCTCCTCCATCTAAACGACGGAAGGCAGAGGAGGATGACAGTCTCATTGCGAAAGTTTTCGAAAAACAAATGGAGTTATTCCAGAAGATGATTGATATGCAGTCAGTTCAAAATCAAAGCAGAGTACCTGTAACATCAAGTCAAGCAATGGACGTGGATACTTCCTTTAGCTCATCTCAGGTTAGTCCTGATAGGAAAGACCGAAGACTAGGCCGTAGCCGCTCACCGTTTATTGATTATGAATGCAGAGTAGCAGATTCCGAACAAGATGACTCAGATGGTGGTCTTTAGAGCCCGTTAAGGCTCTAAAGAATGAGATTTCTTGTGCTCAACGACGCTTAGATTCTTATCAATTGTCTAGAGCCACAAAGACAAAACATTTGACTTTAAGCCGCATACGACAGAGGTCGAAACGAAATTTTCCAACGCTGATCCAATCTTGGCTCAGCAAGGAATCGACTGCCAGCGGTTGGGAACTGACCATTGGAAGAATGTTCGTTATTCTGACGTTCAAAAACTATTTCAGGCTACACCAACCTTTTCAGCGCTGAAGGTGAACAACCTTTTTGCGGGCATTTCACCTTCTTGGACGTCAGTAGCCCTCAGGGAAAAAATGGACCTTACCTTGGGCGCTATTACAAATGGCCTACTACAACAAAGGCAATCTTTTGAAGATCTTTGTAATAAATTGCCTAAAGACTATAAGCATATGGTGGGTCAGGAGTTTCTCGCCTCTGACTCAAAGTTTCGCAAAAGTTCAGACGCTCTCCTACAATATGTGTTTGGTCGAAGGGCCGAGGTTTTTCAGCATAGAAGAGATCTCTTCAAAGTTAAGAACAAATCTCTACATGAGATTATACACAGTATACCGCCCTCTGAGAGCCACCTATTCAAGGAACCTGATCTTACCCAAGTGGTGAAGGATCAAGGAGGGGTTCATAAGTTTTTTCCCCCCCAAAAAATCCTTTCCGCGAACACCGAAGCCGTCATATAAAGCCGATAACAAACCTGACTACAGAGATAAAAGGGGCAACAGAAGATAAACCCATAAATATGGAGGCAGGAATAATAATCAGTCCTATGGTAACAAAAAACCCCAAGCCAACAATGATAAGCAGGACAAAGGCACAAAAGGTGGACAGTATAAGTGGAAAGGTGGGCAGAATAAGAGGTCATGACTTGAACTCGTTCAAAGCGGGCCAATTGATGTTTCATCTGCAAGAATGGTCAAAAATAGGTGCACCCCAATCAATCATGGAGGTGGTATCGGGCTACAGAATTCCATTTCAGAAAAAACCATTGTTAGTAAAATTGGCCAATCGAAAGAATTGCTTTGTAACTCGAACTTCACAAAGCATGACGAACGAAATTCAAAAAATGTTGCAATGGGGAGCTCTTCAGCTAAGCGTCCACCAAACAGGATTCCTATCTACAATGTTTCTGAGGCAAAAATCGGATGGAACGAACAGGCCCATCTTCAAAATGACATGCCTGCCATTCGGGCTTGCAAGCGCTCCATCTGCTTTTGCAAAAGTGACAAATTGGCTAGCTCATTGGTTCAGGCAATCATTGGACATAAAAGTTGTCGTTTATTTAGACGACTTCTTAATCGTTCATCAAGACCCAGACATCTTAAGACAACAAACGAACTCTGTTGTCGTCAAATTAAAAGAACTGGGGTGGACAGTCAACATGGAAAAATCCATAATAGAACCCTGTCAATGTCTGGAATATCTAGGAATAACCTGGAACACCGACACGAACATAAAGATGTTGTCAAAGAACAAAGTCAACCATTTAGTGACACTAGTTCAAATCTACTTGGAAAGAAAATACTGGAGTTGGTACGAAGCAAAGGTCATATTAGGAAAATTAAATTTCGCAAACTTTGTTGTACCTCTAAGCAGACTACATTGCCGAAGACTACAAATAGAATCCAACAAATTACCAAAACAAACTACACACAAGAAATTTCGAATCTCAGATGTAAGCCTAGAACAACTAAATTAGTGATCGAGAAATATACATCGAAGCACATTAATTCATCAAAACAATCCAACAATGTTTATAACGACGGATGCCGCAGATTCCGGATGGGGAGCGATAGCAAACAGCCAAAAAATTGGAGGAACATGGACAAATTCCCAAAGTATTTGGCATTGCAACCAGAAAGAACTCTGGGCTCTTTACGAAACTCTGAAGTCTTTAGGACTAAAACTGAAAGGGAAAACAGTGATTTGGCAGACAGACAATCGGACAGCAGCGGCTTACGTCACAAAACAGGAAGGAACAAAATCTATGAGGCTTCTAGAAACAACAAAGTCAATTCTGCTCCTATTCGATCAGCACCAATGCCATTTGTTGGCTCGCTACATCCCGGGTCCCAATGGACTCGCAGACAGTCTTTCGAGAGAAAAAAGTCTACCAGAATGGCACCTGAGAACTCAAATAACCAAAGAAATCTTTCAGCACTTCGGCACGCCAGAAATAGACCTATTTGCATCGAGCCGCTCAGCTGTGGTTCCGCTATATGTGAGCGAAGACGCCTCCGACCAATCGAGCCAATACACCAATGCATTCAGCAGGATATGGCGGTACAAACTGGGCTGGATATTTCCCCCACCCGCTCTTCTACCAAGAGTACTTCACCATCTACAGGTATCATCAGGAAATTACCTCCTAGTAGCGCCAAATCGGATCAAAGCATTTTGGATGCAAGACCTGATGAAGGGAGTCGCTCAACCTGCGTGGGAAATACCCAACCTGTCAACCAACCTAATAGACCTTCAGACGAATCGTGCTCCAGCGAAAGAAGAACATCTGAATTTGCAGGTCTGGCTGGTACAGGCTGGGCCAAATAAATAGTAGGCTGGGAAAATAGAGAAGTAGAGCTTTCGCAAGCTTCATGGAGAGCATCAACTCTAAAGACCTACTGTCCAGCTTGGAAAAGATGGGTTAGTTGGGCTTTGGACAAAAATATAAAGATTGATAACCTGCAGCCAAACGAATTGGCAAGATACCTGTGTTACTTACATGAGGTGGTCAAATTGGCTCCAAAAACTATAATGGTTCACAAATCAGTGGTGACAACATTTACAAACCCAAATAAAAGTTCGTCAATGAGCTCGCATCCAATAGTTACACATGTGGTCAAGGGAATACTTTCCAAGAAACCGCCAGTTAAGAAACCTCTATGTTGGAAACTCGAAGATCTGATATATTTTCTGGAGACTTATAATTTTGACATGGAGAGCTTGTTTGTCGTCACACCAGCATTCTTCTGAAGAGTCCACGACCTTACTTTGTTGAGCTTAAAACCTGAATCATTTCAGGAACATGATGACGAGTTAATTTTTTGGCCGAAATTCGGGTCTAAAACAGATAACGCGTGGTTCAGACAGTCCGGATGGTGTCTTAAATATCATCCTTCATCACGCCTGAACGTAATACACTGGATCAAGCAGGTAGAACGTCTATCGGAAAATCGTCGTAAATGTAAAAACATTGAAAGTCTTTTTATAACTACAAGGGGACAAGTTAAAGAGGCGTCTCGTGCAGTTATTGCAGGCTGGATAAAAACTCTTTTTAGAAAAGCTGAAATAATATCCTCTGCGGGAGGTATAAGAGCCAGCTCTTGTCGCAACGCCAGCGTTGCGACATATAACTGGTCACAAATGAATATGGGCATCGATGAGATTTTAAAACGAGGAAACTGGAGGTCTAAGCAAACATTTTTCAATCATTACTTTTGGGAAGTACATTCGACATTATCTACTACTACCACAGGAAATAATTTAAGTGGCTGCTTCTCGCCGATCAACTAATTGATTTTGTTGGCAATAATTACTTAAAGAGAATAAGACTTTGTAAAATTATTTATAATTTTCTGTACTTAAAATGGTTTTTGATTAAAAATTAAAACTAAGAGGAAATTTATATATTAAAAGGATTTACCATGTTAAATCTAGTTTCGTTAATTCATTTTAGTTGTTTCACTATTACACCATGATCCATAGTTAAAGCAACTATCACAGTACGCCCGGAACAGCGCCGGCAGAGGTTAAACACGTCTCAAATGTGGTTCGAGCGAAGGCACGAACACCTAAATAGAACCGTTTTTCCCCCGAAGGGTAAAAAACGGATATTTAGGTTTCTGCCGAAGCTCGAACCACACCTGAAGGCCTTGCCGGCTTTAGGTACTGAAGAAACAACAGCCGCGCGCTGTTCACGAGGCTTTGAGTAGTTCCAACTTTACCGAGATAGATGGCGCTCTTGACAACTTTAAACGGAAATCGACTGAGTGTACAAGGGCATGATCTCGAATGTGGTTCGAGCTTCGGCAGAAACCTAAATATCCGTTTTTTACCCTTCGGGGGAAAAACGGTTCTATTTTATCCGGGTACAACGCATGCGAAGCGGCGGGCTTAAGCTAGTGAGAAATGAATATCTTCAAACTGATACAATAATATAACCATTAGACCTCAATATCTATATAATGAATTTATTTATTTAATACTTTATTGCACACAAACCTAAATAAGGGTACAATTGGTGGACATAATGCCGAAGGCATTTTCTACCTGTCTGTGTATGAACTCGGTAAGATAATAACGATAAAGCGAAGGCTTGAGTACGATGGATCAATGCCTCTTTCATCCTTTTAGTTTGTGTTCTAGTTGCTAAAACTATCTCTTGAAGGGTAAACTCTACAATGGTAGTAGTAGTAAACTCATTTCGAAACTTATTTCAAAGAGTAATTTACTTAGGATTGCATGGCAGCCCTAAACATAATCTCACAAAAGAATTTACAGATCAATGCAGCACTTCAGAATTTCACAATGCCCTTTCACAATCAACATTCCTCGAATTGTCAGTGTGCCCTTTACGGCGAAACTTAGATTTGTGAAAATCACGCGCCTCGCGCCAGAATGCCTCTGACTACATGCCAGCTTTGAGGCCTGCGGGCATTCCGTCGCGTGAATGTGACTGCGGGCCAGCTGAAGGTGTATTTGCAATTACATACACATGTTACAGATATTGTACAAGCAGCAGGAAGCCAATCGTCATCATCATTTTAGCCGTAAAACGTCCACTACTGAACACAGGTCTCCCTGATGGATCTCCAAAAGAGGCAGTTGCCATACTCACCACGCTTGGCAGGCGGATTGGCGGGCGCAGTATGGGATGTTGATACACGGAATGACGCTGCTGCCCATCTTCCGGAGGTAGCTCTTAGCAGGCTCTTATTGCATCTACGGGCAAGAGAGGAGGGGCTACATTCTACTGCCCACGGCAAAAGGAAGACAATGAATGGAAAATAAAACGGGCCAAGAGCGAGTCGGACTCGCGCACCGAGGGTTCCGTACCATCATACAATATAATATATTCAAATCTCAAGTCGATAGCATCAGTATATCCATATCAGATATCCATTTGTGACAGACATACAGACAAAAGGAAAACAAAAAGGGTACCTTTTTACCATTTTGGTCCGGAACCCTAAAAAGTCAGAACCTTTTGTTCTGGCTTTTAGGGTTGTGGAAAAGCTTGGAGTAGGCCTTCACCCTAACAGGGGTTCATATCTCGGAAACTAACCATACTATTTTTAATAATAAGCAAAGTAACTAACATGATAAGCAGTTACGACATCATATCGAAACTAAGTTACCACATACCGCTTACCGGGAAATTAATTCATCATTACCACCCAGACGGATAATAAGTACTGATCAGAGTTTTAGTTAAAGTACCTCTATTATCTTTGTCGCTTTGTTCATTTCCATAAGTGATGAAAATGATTCACTTCTTGTTCTAACATCGACAGAGTCAAACCATCATAATTATAAGTCGCGAATTATTGTAATTCAAGTTTAAATTTAATTATAGTTTATTAACGTATCTCGCGTGTTACACTTGTACCTCCTAGCAGCCTTACATAATTAACAGACTAACAATTATTATTTAGTAATATTATCACAGTTTAATATTAAACTACTGCAGGAACCATCGCTTCCAATGTATTTTATGTATTACATGATCTGTTCTGAAATATTTTTTTTTATTATTATTTTATTTTTGTAAAAGGTAGTAAGAGATGTTGATTAAATGGCTTATTTATTATTATTTATTTATTTGTACGTATACATTGCTGTGGCGTGCCGGCAGTAGATTGTTATCTCTCATACCTGTGTATGTAGTAACAGCCTGCTAAGGGATACATCCGGAAGATGGGCAGCAGCGTCTTTCCGTGTATCAACATCCCGTACTGCGCTCGCCAACCCGCCTGCTAAGCGTGGTGAGTGTGGCAACTACCTCTCATGGAGTCCCATGAGGATGAGGGATGCTTTTGTTCATTAGTGGACGTTTTATGGCTGAAATGATGAAATATCTATCTATCTTCCATAGATGATTTATACAGCAACATCAACTGGTATAAATGATGTACGGGACGCTGCAGTGCCTGGGACATTGTGAGAGAGCTCACTAGCTCTCTAAATAGTGTCAAGGACACAATCCATCCGTAGTTGGAGAGCATGGCCAGTGGAGATCCCCGATAGCGATAAGGCAGTTCCGCCGGCTAAGCTTCTGATACTTCGCTAGTTTCGTAGCGCGGATTCAGGGCGGGGGGCGAGTAGATACAAGTCGATATAGTACACCGTATTTATACAAGCTGTATTATAATATGTATACAAGCCCGAAAGGGTTTCAGCCCATTAAACCAGTAGTTTTAGTGGACAACAAATTAATGTATTTAATTATTTTTTTTATTATTTTTAATGATGTAAGTACTTAAGGTGTGCAATAAAGCATTTTCTTTCTTTCTTTCTTACTTAGTGAAACATTTAATCGTGTGCTCATATAGTATATATTTCCTTTTGAGGTACGGAACCCTATAAATACAATCGACAAAAACTCGTGAACGATTTTGTCATAGCCCTGTGCTGTGGTTTCATTGACTTTTAATGTTGTTGACCGCAGATGGCCATGACAACGTTACCGGACTATGGCGAGCGCAGAGGGCGCCCAGCCGCAAAAGTTAGGTTGGAGCAACAAGCTCAAGGGCACCACTTAGGTTCGAACCACGGCTTGGACTGTTGCCAGATTTTTATATGTCATGATGTTTAACGTCCAGGTGCAAAACTGCACCTTAAGACGGAAGAGTGTATTCTTCGGCCCCGCCGGCGGGACCGGTTATTATAGGTGTGCCTAGCAGCTAATGTGGGATGGGTTGACGTCACCTCCGGGTTAACGGCGGTGAGCTCGTAAACGGGCAAGCTGAGAACGTGTCTCGGTCGACGGAGGAAAGGGTCCTAACTACGTTCCTGTTGCAGTCACAGATCAGTTTGCAGTGTACGTGGTCTGTACGGCAGTTAGTTCTGTCAGGGTCGGAATTAGAGGGGTTATGGCACTGTCCGAACTCTCGTTTGAAGTTTCATTGGAATAGTTTAGATCTCAGAAGTGACAATACTTAGTTGCATTCAAAGACTTAAAGGGCTAGAAACCCCTTACTGTAATGAGACCGCACCGTTTTGTTTCCACACGAAATGAGTGAAATCACTGATTTAGAAACAGTGAACCTCTTAACACAGTGTTAGCTGGACGTGGTGAATGTTATTTATTTCGCTTACGTGACGTTAGAACTGAATTTCAAAACACCTTGTTTTCAATACACCTGAATCCCAAAAAAACCTTTTCCCAAAATGCCTGAAAGCCAAAATGACTGAATACTGTTATGTGCAAAAGTTCGTGCAATATAATTAAATAAATAAATAATGCTGGACAAATCACACAGCATCATCTAGCCCCAAGCTAAGCAGAGCTTGTGTTATGGGTACTAGATGACTGATATACTTAATACAGTATACTTCATTATATATGTATACTAATTGCATATATATTGTTTGTGAAATTCCTTTCTACTCGAGCTTTTGACTCGGTTTTACTGAGCATCCGCCTTGAGACCCTCAAGGAAAAGATTGCTCAGGTTCCCCCTGATGTTATAATAATAATAATAATAATATAATAATTATTATTATTATAAGTAATAATTATACTTATAATAATAATATAATTATAATCTATATATTATTATATTATACTAATTGCACAATAAATGGTAACAATAACAAGTTTATTGGCATAACCAGTGTGCGTGCGTATTGTTAAGACAATATATAGAAAATACACAGTTTTTGGTGTCAGGGCATATCTAAAGATTTAAATCTTTGGTGGCAGTTGGTCTAAGTTTTGCTATCCAGACTGGAATCCAAGAATTAAGTAAATAATGCTAGATATTTGCAAGTTTCTCATCTCATGCCCGTTGATTTAGTATGCCGTGGGGTTCCGGCAGTCGAATGTTGCCCCTCCTCTCTTGCCCGTGGAGGCAGTAAGAATCTGTATCTCATATAAAGCAGATTATCTCCTGTAGTAAATGGGCAGCAGCGACTTTCCGTGTATCCCCATCCCGCACTGCGCGCGCTAACGTTAGTTTGTCATTATTGTATAATCAGCTGTTGAAATTAAAATTTTCAGTCTTAATTTTCCTTGAACGAAAATCACTGAATCACGTGGACAGTCCTACGGCTTAGATGGTTTGAAAGTAGCGCCAGTGACGGAAAATCTGAAAAGTAAAGGAGGAAAACAGTAAAAGTTAAATAAGTACGGCCCCTAGTAAAGGCCCGTAGTCCAACTAATTGGACAGAGCAGTTGGACCACTGCCCCGAAACGGTAGATTTATGGCATTGTATCAAAAAGAGTGTTAAAAATGAATGAGGATTGATATGTATGTGTGATTGAGAGGAAGGCGAAAGATGAGACGCGTGGCGGACTTACAAATATACCGCCAGTAGACTTTTACATTTTCCCTACTGACTTAATAAATTAGAAACCCTTGCAACTTAATGATTTGTGCTCTATCGTCTTCATTAAATCAGCTTCTTTCCGTTATTTAGACGAGCTCTGTGGCGCAGTGGGCGAAGGTCCGCCTGCGACGCAAGGGGTTGCGGGTTCGATTCCCGCCTCGGGACAAATGTCTGTACGATCTGCAGATATTTGTTCAGAGTGTTCTGGGTGTTTTTCTATATATAATAAAAATATCTATCTATGTAGTATAATGTATTAAGTATATCAGTCATCTAGTACCCATAACACAAGCTCTGCTTAGCTTGGGGCTAGATGATGCTGTGTGATTTGTCCAGCATTATTTATATTTATTTAGGTATGGTAAAACCATTTCCGAGATTAGTTTTCCTCTAAACAAATTGTCTAAATATGCCGTCCCGTAAAGTCTGCCGACCTGCCGACTCCAGCCTCATCATTCATCAATTCAGCCGTCAAACGTCCACTACTGAAAACGTGCCTCCCTCATGGACCTCCATCAGGTGTAGTTGCCATACTCACCACGCTTGGCAGGTGGGTTGGCGAGGTTAGTACGGAATATTGACACACGGAAAGTCGCTGCTGCCCATCTTCCGGAGGTATCCCTTAGCAGGCTCTTACAGCATCCACGGGCATGAGAGGAGGGGTAACATTCTACTGCCGGCACCCCACGGCAGCCTACTCAGCCTATTGGTAAATCCAGCACTGATAAGACGGGTTAATTGAGTGAAGAAGGATACAAATATGAGGATCACTCGCACTACCTGTCTGCAGATGCAGTCTGGATCTAGTGACAGATTGAAACCTGTTTCGAAATATACAAAAAAAATAACTGGATCAATTTTTTTTATTATTTGAATAAATAAATAAGGATCGACAATTTACACAGCATCATCTAGCCCCGAGCTAAGCAGAGCTTGTGTTATGGGTACTAAATTACTGATATACTTAATACATTATACTACATAGATATTTTATTCGATATCGATAAATATCCAGAACACCATGAACAAATATCTGCAGATCGTACAGACATTTATCCCGAGGCGGGAATCGAGCCCGTAACCTCTCGCGTCGCAGGCGGACCTTCGCCCGCTGCGCCACAGAGGCTCGAACTGGTTCACCCCTGAAATGACCACAAATTTTGAAAAAAATACATGTCTATCAAACCAACTGGCAAAAAAAGTTCACGTAGTCCGATTGATCGAACTATCAGGAGTCTCAAAAATACATGGTTCGATTAATCGAACCAACTGGAAAAAAAGTTCACGTACTCCGATTGATCGAACCATCCGGTCGAACCACGTGGCCAGAAGCTAATAATTTTGTATGATCTACCTAACAGATTAAATATAATTTTGATTTCCATACCCTTTCAAGTAGCCTCTCAAACAGCCTCAATCCCGTGTTGGCTGGGAAAAAAGTTTTCCGGAGCGAACGAATTCAATTATGTGCTTTATTCAATTCAAGTGTATTTGCCCGGAAGATGGGCAGCAGCGCCTTTCTGTGTATCAACAACCAAGCGTGTTGAGTATGCAAACAACCCCCCTATAATCAGTATTTAGTGAACAATGAGGGAGGCCTTTGTCCAGCAGTGGACGTTTCATCCGCTGGAAGAGAACGGAGAACTGTGTTTGGTTCTTATTTTGTAAGCTGACTCTTCTTCAGCTTTTTGCTCTATTAAATAAACACTTATTGACTTTGACTTTGTTTAGGTAAGGGTTAACTGAACATTGTTTGAGTCAATACATCAATCCAACCGTGATGCTGGGCCGATGTTGGCTCAACAACAACTGTCCCGGTTCACGTTGTTAAAGCGGCGTGCACAGTTTGCGGTACAAATGTTTCTCTTGTAAATATTTTGAAAACATTGTGCTTGCCAGTTTTCAAATTTCGAGTAAGGAATTTATATCTCAGAGAATTCATATAATATCATCACAGCCATAGGACCACTGCTGAGCCACGCATCTCCAAGAGGATCTTGGAAGACCATTAGGGACGCCTATGTCTAGCAGTGGACGTGAACAGCTGAGATGAACGAATGGTAGTAACGGACTAAATATTTTTTTACTTTTGTTTGTATTTTTCTTACGTTGTTGTCGAATTCTACTTCACTTCTTAGTTGGGTATACATAATCAGGAATAATATCGAGCATAGAACCTATTTTAAAATTATAATAAGCTTATTATGAATTAGCTTATTGTGAATTCGTGCTAAAAACTGTGAATGTATTCTGTTTTGTGTGCCATATCTTGATAAATAAATAAATAAAACCGGGCATGAGCGAGTCGGACTCGCGCACCGAGGGTTCCGTGCCATCATAGGATATAATATATGACAAAGGCGGTTTTATATTTGTTGGAGAACTTTGACGGCGCCATCTCTTGTCTGATAGCGGAACTTATGTAGATTTTTTCACAGAACAGAGAAAACATAGAAATCGTAAGTAGGCGGGGCTCGCGTAACACCTAGTAGGCGCAGTACTGCGCACTTCAAGCACCGCTTACTTCAGTCGTTTTTTAATTTAGCAGAGTAAACGTACTTAAAAAAAAAAAACAAAAAAATTGTGCCGTTTTAGAGTGTAAAAACGAAAGCCGAACCAAAAATTTAACGAAAGGGGGCATATCATATCACCGGTAAGCATTATTTTATTGTTTTTTTGTTAGTTTTGTTCAAAATGCAAAACCGTCAAATAAATATAGCAATAGCGCCATCTATTGTTGAGTGGTTTTGTGTTGTGGATTATCAAGCAAGCAAGAAAAGCAGCCATTGTATTAGTAATCTTATTTCCTGGGAATAGAGACTATAAAAAAATAAAACCGGGCAAGAGCGAGTCGGACTCGCGCACCGAGGGTTCCGTGCCATCATACAATATAATATAATGATAAAGGCGGTTTTACATTTCGTCGTTGCAAAAGCAATACCTCCTATGTGGCATTTTTGGTCCAAATAAGGTTTGCGCTTTTGTGGATAGCCTTATTCAAAACCCATCGTTTGCAAAGACTCTCAAGTGTATATCTTATTATTTGAGACAGATATTAAATAATGTTAAATAATCTCATGTGTCGGCTTACCTTTTAGTGTAAATCAAAATCTCTCATGTGCGTATTACACACATGAGAGATTTTATGCTCTACTGTGTTTTAAATAATTCTGTAAACAAATACTCTTATGTGCGAATAACTCGCGCCTATACCTAAACACAAAATTGGCGGTATTTCGTATAAAATGGAACAAACAAGCGCATCTAAGAGAAAGTGGCAGTGAGATTGATATAGATCAAACAATATCACTGACCTTGACCGTCGCAATTCGTAATTTGATTTATTTTAGTACAATTTTCACTGTAGTGTCACGTATTATTATCTGTTTAATTGTATATGGCTTAAAGTTCTTTTTTCAAACGATTCACCTTCTCAGCAAATTGATTTTTTCGTTATTGAACCAAAAGATCTAGGATTTGATATTCCTCCTACTGCGTCATCGTATGACGTCCACTACCAGACAAGGCCTCCCTCATTGATCTCCAAGTACTGCGATTGGAAGCGGCCTGCATCCAACGCCGACCTGCGGTTCTTACCAAGTCATCTGCCAATCTTGTAGGACGACCTACGCTGTAGTTGGCGGTCCGTGGCCTCCAACAAATTTTGTTGGAGAACCTTGACAGCGCCATCTCTTGTCTGATAGCGGAACTTATGTAGATTTTTTACACTTTCGATGATTTCTAAAAAAGTATGCTATGTAGAGAGATTGTAATGAATTTCCTCTAATCTTTACATACACTTCTAATAGCAATAAAAGTTTCAGAGGTTTATCTGCGCAAACTTCGGAGATAAGGGGGGGGAACGCTATTTTTTTCAACATTTTTGTAAATAACTCAAAAACTATAAGACTTAAAGAAAAACTAAAAACTGTTTATTATTTTGCAAATGAATACCTTTCATATGATACCCCACATCACCTATTAACTTCACAAAATTTTTGAAAACCCCCCTTCCACCCCTCTTGTCTAAAAAACTATGCAATTTAGAGAGTTCGCTATAATTTTCCTATAAAGTTTACATACACTTCTAGTAGCTTTAAAAATATCACGGGTTTATCTCTGCAATCCTGCCATTACCCAACCAACTAGGTTATTAAGCTGTATTGACCATATCTTCGTTGGTAATGTTAATCCTTCCAACACTGTTGGAGTCATATGTAAATCAAGCATTACTGATCATGATGTGGTGATGGCAGGAATCAATGTTGTCAAGCCCAAGTACGCCCGCCTGAGTCGCAACAGAATTAGTAGAGATTTCGATGGCATCAGAAAAGACCTTCTGGCTGTGGACTGGGACACCGTCTATGGCTGTAATGATGTCAACGAGACCTCGCTTAACTTTGCAAAAGTCCTGACTGAAGTGATTGAGAAGCATACAATTCAAACAAAAATAAGCAGATCTAAGTATAATCTTAAGCCATGGATTACCCCGGGGCTAATGCGATGCATGCGTCACCGTGATCAACTACATCTCCAGGCTAGGAAAGATCCTAAAAATAAAATACTTCAGTTAACTTACAGTCGTTATAGGAACTTTTTTTCCAGTTTACTCCACAAACTTAAATCTGAATTTGAAGAAAATGACCTTAAAAACAACATGAAAAATCCCAAAAAGTTATGGCGTTCAGTTAAAAACATTTGCAACCTTACCACTGCGAGGCAGGATCCAGTAGAGCTTCTTGAGCAGCCTAATGCATCTGATCCTCAATCATCTATTGACATATGCAACGAACACTTTGCCACCGTTGGCCAAAGGTTGGCACATAAAACTCTCTCAGCCACTAATAGAACTGAAAGGGATCTGGCCGCGTCTGTTAGAATAATAAACACTCCTGCTGAATCTCTTTTTCTAACTCCGACAGATTGCATTGAGGTTCGAAATCTTATAAGGAAGCTTGACAATGATAAGGCTCCGGGCATTGACGGTATCGGAAACGCCTTGATCAAACACATTCAAGAAGCTGTCATCCAACCTCTAGTTTATATCTATAACCTCAGTCTTTCAACTGGAATCTTCCCATATGAATGGAAACTCGCAACTGTATGCCCCATTTACAAAGGAGGAGACAAAACGTCCCTTGATAATTACAGACCCATATCACTTCTAAGCGTTTTCTCCAAGCTGCTTGAAAGAATCGTCAATGAGCGGCTCTCACACTATCTTGAGTCTTCCAAACTACTCTCGGCTAGGCAATTTGGCTTTCGGAGGGGCAAAAGTACGGAGGATGCAGTGTCCTTACTCACATCTACCGTCTCTGGTCATCTTGATGCAGGTCAGCCTTGTATAGGAGTTTTTCTTGACCTAGCAAAGGCTTTTGACACTGTTTCCATTCCGATACTTCTACAAAAACTGTACAATCTGGGTATTCGTGGTACTCCCCTCAACTGGTTTAAAAGTTACCTCACGGAGCGGAGGCAGTGTGTTAAGGTCTCCCAGGTGACTAGCAAGCCACTAGCAATTGAATACGGTGTCCCACAAGGTAGTATCCTGGGTCCAACCTTGTTCAACTTGTATATTAATGACATTCACGAGATCCCCATTGAAAACTCTGACATAATATGCTACGCGGACGATACTGCCATAGTTTTTCACGGCTACTCTTGGCAAAGTGCTGCTGCAGCAGCCGAAACTGGCATGGCGCAGATAAATCTCTGGCTGCAGGAGAATTTGCTCTCGCTGAATACCCTAAAAACAATGTTTATAGGTTTTCACAAAACAGCAGCATCCGCCCCACCGTCCAATTTTATAATTAAAATCCATGATACAAGCAAATGCCCCGATCCATCTCTTTGTAATTGTCAAAATTTGTCTAGGACTAAGACTATAAAGTACTTGGGTGTGATCGTTGATGAGAAGCTGAACTTTAAAAACCATATTGAAAATCTATCGGCAAAAGTACGAAAAGTAATAGGAATCTTTCGTAACCTCCGTAATGTTGCTAGACTGGAAATTCTTAAATCCGTATATTATGCACTTTGTCAATCCTTGCTATTATACTGCGTAACATGTTGGGGTAGCTCTGCGAAAACTAATATGATTCGGATTGAACGAGCACAGCGCTCTGTACTTAAAGTTATGCTCAAAAAGCCATTCAGGTTTCCGACGGCAGAGCTTTTTGAGGAAGCAGGTGTCCTGAGCGTTAGGAAACTTTTTATTTTGAGGACAACTATATCTGTTCACAGGTCAACCCTTGCCTCGCCAGAATACGAAAACCTTTTAAAGCGTAGAATATACAAAATTGATGTTCCAACTTGTAAAACCTTTTTTGCACACAAATTTGGAGAAACCTCTAGAGCAAACATTTATAATAAAATTGTCAAAGTCTGTGACATTAAAAGTAAAACATCAAAACAGGCTCAACAAATTGTAAACGAGTGGTTACTAACACTCACCTATGATGCCACAGAAGATATACTAAAGCGCTCTATGTAATAATGTAGGTACTATTAATATTATGTATTATATTTTTTATTAATATTAAGTAAATACTAAATTTTCCTAATTCAGTTTAATCTAATTGTATTCTTTTATTGTATTTTTTTTTTGTAATTTAATTGTTAATTGTGTAATTTTAATTGTGTAGTAATTCGAGGAATGAGTCAAAATGTTAATCGATCTGGGAAGTTCAATTTGATTCCCACGATACAGGCACTGCCTAGTGTGGGAATCATTGATAATGTTTTATTCTGTAGAACCTCTCTACTTTGTCAAATGTGAAATAAATGTATCAATATTAGATGTAAGCAATATGTCGATGAAGTAGCAATAAATATATTTTTCATTTTTTTTCATTTTTTCAATCTTCGGAGATAAGGGGGGGGGGGAACGGTCGTTTTTTCAACATTTTTGTAAATAACTCAAAAACGATTTGGCTTAAAGAATAAATAAAAACTGTTTATTAATGTGCAAATGAATACCTTTCATATGATATCCCACACGGCCTAGTAACTTTACTTAAAAATTTTGAGCCCCCCTATCCGCCCCTCTGCAATCAAAATAAGAATATTTTTTAACATTTTCATATATGCTTTATTAGTAAAAAAGTGTTGTCTTTTACCATTTCAAATTTCAAGTCGATAGTATTAGTAGTTCTCGAGATATCCATCTGTGACAGACAGACAGACAGACAGACAGACAGACAGACAGACAGAGTGATTCTATAAGGGTTCCTTTTTTACCATTTTGGTTCGGAACCCTAATATTTGGCAAAAACGCCATCTCTGGATGAGTAGAAAAAGTAGCCATTGTATTAGTAATCTTATTTCCTGGGAATAGAGACTATAAAAAATATTTGGCAAATGCGCCATCTCTGGCTGAGTGGACATACTAAATATTCATTTTTTATCACTGTTGATTTTATTGAACTTTGAACCATGTAGTGATCGGAATAAAGTTAATATCAATAAAATTAGTTTTATGATTTTATGCCCTTTTTAAGGTACTCTTTCAACCAATAAGAATTTTTATTTCTATGTGTGTTAGTTTTTACATGTGTGAGTTTAGCGACACTGGTTCTCTTAGTAAAAAGGCATCATGCTAATTCTACTCATTTTTCTCTGTTCTGTGGATTTTTTACACTTTCGATGATTTCTAAAATATGCTAAGTAGGAGTTTGTAATAAATTTCCTCTAATCTTTACATACACTTCTAATAGCAATAAAAGTTTCAGAGGTTTATCTCTGCAAACTGCGGAGATAAGGGGGGGGGAACGCTATTTTTTTCAACAATTTTGTAAATACCTCAAAAACGGTACGACTTAAAGGAAAACTAAAAACTGTTTATTAATGTGCAAATGAATACCTGTCATATGATACCCCACATCACCTATTAACTTCACAAATTTTTTTTTCAATAATATTTTCAAACCCATAACGACCGGCGTACCTGTCAGAAAGTGTATTCTGCGGACCAAGAAATTGTTTTTTAGCGAATGATCAAATCCATCAGCCTAATATTCAGAAACGTGTCTGATCCAACGAAACAAGGCTGTTGCAGCATCGTTCTAAACATATTATTTTGGATGAAATACAATACAGAATACAATACTCTATATTAGACACCAAAAAATAGATTAGGCCAAGTGCGTGTTAGGCCACGCGTTATGTATGGTTATAGAACCATACAGAACAGGTATGGTCTACGGTTAACTCTATAGTAGTTCATATATAGTAGTTCAACGATACTCCACACAATAGGAGAATCGTGGAAAAAAGTTCATCCCCACCTTACGAGCAAACGATTTTTTATAGCGTTATCTCGGCTTTCTAGGATGGTCAGACAGACAGACAAAGCGAAATTTGATGAGTTTCTTGTTTTACTACGATACCCTAAAAAACATTACAAATATGTGGCACAATCGCTAATAGCCATCTCTACCAGGCAACCTTTGGATGGACATAAAATTAAGGTAGTCGAGAAGAAGTAGTGGATTCATAGGGTTGCTAGCGATTTTTTGGTACCAGACAATTATTGATAGAATACTTAATTTTTTGTAATTTATTCGGCTTTGACGACTTTGGTCCAAAATGAAAAATGACAAGGTATAATAATGCCAACAATATCAAAATAAAAATGTCAACATGAAACAAAGACAAAGCATACAAATGTCCAAATGAAAAAATTACATAGTAGAAAAATATTCTTCATTTATTTCCATAGTTTGCAATTACAAATCATAGACACAAATACTAATACAATACTTATAAATATTATAATACATAGAAAACACCCAGACTCGAGCGTAATATCTCCAGAAAGCAAACATTTGTCCCCCGGTCGGATTCGAACTAGCTATGAGGCCAACCGAGCCACAGAGGTCGCCCTAGGGCATTTATTGTTGTAACACAATTTGTAGCCTCGCAAATATGTATGTACCTAAACATCACTTTGATAGTTTGTTTATTTAGGCCTGTGTACCGTGTTGTTTTTAATTTAAATGACTTAATTGGGTCTTGGCTCGTAGTTCCATCGAGTTAAACCAACAGTTGGGAAATGCCCTGTTTGCCCGGTTTTGACCGCGGGGAACCCTGGTTAATAAGAAATGCAGGGTTCTAGGCAAACAGTGCTATCGCGTCAAAGTCATAAAGTCATATTGTAGGAGTCCATTAAAAATGACTGGTCCGCCATCTTGGGTGTTCCGCCATGTTGGATTTAAAGTGGCCTCATTTCATTTTTTGAGTTATTCTCAGCAAGCCCTTTCATTTGATACCCATATTATAGGAGCACATTGAAAATAAGTAGTCCGCCATCTTGGGTGTTCTGCCGTGTTGGATTCAGAGTGACGTCACATAGCGGACCATGCATTGTCATCCAAAGAAAACATGCACACAAAATTTCAGCTCAATTGGTTGAAGATATCGCACACCTAGAACAAGACGGAATTATCTCGAAAAATCTCAAAATCGACTTTATTGTATATTTGAATCCGCGAAGTTTTAACGCGTATACCACTAAGACAGGCTTATTTATATTCGCACAGACGCTCAAGAGATGGCACTGTACGTCGCTCTTAGTGAATTAATGAGTCAAAGGTCATACCACGAACACAAATTTATGTCTAGTTGCAACAAGGCCGCCATCAAAACAAACCGTATTGCGCTTACGCAAAGCCAAATTATTTCGGAATAATCTAGTGTTTTTGAAGTTATTCAGACATTTTCTGCGAGTTATTTAGTGATAATCCCGTGTTGGAGAATTTTCCTGGTTGGCGTTTTAACAGTATTCCGAAATATGGCAGTATTATTGACGAAGGTATGTTAGTTTTTTTTTATCATTCCAAAATAGTTCCCTATTGTTTGAAATAGGTGAAAATTTATTAGATAACGCCCTATTGATGGCACATTTAAAATGTACCATAGTTTATTCAAAAATTATTAAAAATGAATTCTGAGTACTTTGAATTCTTACTATAGTTGTATATTAAAAGAAAAAAAAAATTAAGCAGTATTTTTCTTATTGTAATAGGATAAAATAAAACATGTTTTGAGATAATGCTCTGTTTTTGAATTAATTTAGATTTCACTCATTTTATGGCAGATAATGAAGGGTCGCGACCTGCTGATGCTCAAAAAGGCAATTGGGGCAACCATAATAGAGGACGAGTTAACTATCCAAGAAATTTATATGGAAAATGATTCTGAACTTTCCAGTGTGGCGGCATCAGTCATTTCATCACCAGCGGTTGAAGCATTAGTCGTTGCAGAATTATAAAATCTTTCGTCAGAAAATAGAAAGGTAACAGAAATACCGGTTGGTACATTAGCTGGTCCAAGAGATAAAAGTGATTTCATAGACGATTCAGATACAGATCCCACTTTCTCTCTCCCTGCTAAACCAAAAACTCGGCATCCTGTAGTCACTAGAAGAATTTCTACTACTTCCTGCTGGAGCTCCTCAACAGAGTCGAGTTCATTATCATCAAGCTCCAGTAGCAGCAGCAGCTCACCCAGCAACACCATTTTAACTCAATCCTGCCATAAAGACACAACCTTTTGTTGCAAGTGTCACCGAGACCACCAACGATCCGCAGCTAAAAAAAAAAGAAGAAACAAAATCCTAGCGGCTGGAAATCCAACATTGCTAAGCGATTGCGGAATACAAGTAAGGCGTATATTTCTGTATCAAACCCCTTAAAACAGATCGCTGAACGTCAGATCCACCTTGTGGCGATGTGGTGTGCGTCCGAAATCGTACAAGGCGCTACAAAGATCAAGGTTTTTCTACATTTTATACCTCATATTTTAATAAGATGGTACTTGTTGATCTTTATAACATTGTGATTATTATAATTGTTTTATAATATGTCATTCATTATAAAAGACATATTACTTATAAAGACGGATACCTAAGAAGTTAATACAGAACTGAATAAAAAGTTATAACTAAGTTTTAAGTGTCATCTTAGATAAAAGATTTAAAGACGTTTTACCTTGATAGGTACTAATCAAAGTAAAACGTCTGGTACAAAACCTGGTAGATTCTATGATGTTTAAGTCAATTAATATTTTATTGTTTAATTTAACATTTAAATAAAAATAATAAGATTATCGTAGGTTACCAAGATAGTAAAGATTGTAAAGCATTTTTTACCTAACAGTATAACATTGTACACAGTCAGTAGTATGTAGTAAATACTTATCGTACGGTGAAACTTAGTATTTCCTTCCCATCTTCTTTAATTGTGTTAACTCTCTTTTATTTTTCTAGATTGTTTTGTTATTTCGTGCCTGCCTGTGTTGTTTCATGTTATAATAATCACTATGGCCAAAACCAAACTACGGTTCTTGAATGATGATGTTGATTAATAAACTTTTGATTGTTAAACAAACTTTAATAAAGATGCTGATTTTCGTAGTTTTTTGTCTTTTATTTTACTAACAACAGTAAAATTCCTGATAACAGATCAAATACGCCCTTATTATTTATTTACACTTAACCAATAGATGGTAAAATAATAGAGCACTATATCAGAATCATTCAACAAGAAGGACGTATCTCAAAATAGTTAATTTTTATTTCATGAGATAATTATACAATAGAGATTTAAAACGAAAAATGCATATAATCGCTTGCTCGACGTTTCTTAAGGGAAATAAACAATATAATATTGATTTACATTAGATACGTTACATGAAACACTTAAGATTTTGTCAATAACTTCGATACAAAAGCAGATAACGGTTTTTCGTTGATTCTGAACAAAGTAGTTTTTCGACTTAGCGCTGTCTTGTTCTAGGGGTGCGATATCTGCTTCAAAATTGAGTTGCAAGATTCCGCGAGCAAACATACATACAGGGCAAGCTAAATAAAAGCTTTTAAAAAGCCGTTTAATATAAAAATAGATCACGACACGGTCGCTGTACCTACATATGTCTCATTATCTCCTTAACCATTTGTTCAAATTATATGCAGTAAAAGGGAAAAGTCTTTTGTTTTAAACAATTGAGACGATACATTTACCTATTTTGATAAAAAAACATAATTGTCGATAATTATAACCAATAAAAATCACCTTACGATTTTCATTATTTTTTAATTATATATAAAAAAGTTTTAAATAGTATAGTAATTATTTTTTTTCAAATATTTGACTTTTTTGTAGGCAGTATCAAGCTCTTAAACTTTTATCTAGAACTCAATCATATACCTCTCATCAATAAGGCAGCGTTCGTAAGAAATGTTTTCGTTCAACAGTTTTTTCTCCGACTTATTTTGCAAATCCAACTACCACGAAAAAGTCTTTTAATTTTTCGGGTAAAATAGCCCAATCACAAATACTTTCTATTAGTAAAATAATTTTCAAAATCGGTTCAGTAGGTCTAGAGATTACCCCCTACAACGTCACAAACTCACAAATCACAAACTTTACTTTATAATATTATAGTATAGATATGTATATAATATAGATACTAACATAACATACGTAGAAAAAGATCCAGACCCGGAACAAGTATCTGTAGGATTACAAACGTTTGTCCTGTGGTGGGAATCAAACTCTCATGCGTATCAGTCGTCTTTTAAACAAACTGAGGCAGTCAAAGTTCTTATAAAATAAAGTTTTATTTCAAAAGCTCTCAAAATAGATAAACAGACTAGCTTCAAATTGCTTCAAAGGACTTTATTATGTAAATAGCGAATTGAATACAGCTAGTATTACAACATGGCACGTTTCTGTGATTAAATATCCTAAGATAATGATGCTCGGGCTCTTACGAAATTAATTACCAAAATTTAGTTTTCGCCAAAGGATTTGCCGAAGTGGATGTAACTTTGTATTTAACTACACCTAGTTAAGTAATAACTATTATATTCATCATCATCGAATAAATACTTTTTTAATATTTATCATAAGTATAGTAATTATTTATAATTATTATATATTACTAATGGTATGTATAAATTATTATTGGGTTTATTTCTTTATGTACATATTTATTTTATATGTCGTTAGGATTTTATTTTATATTCATATCAGTTGTTATTTTTACTTTTTTGAACTTCACATTAGCACGCCAATACTTTTTTGTTATAACCTTTTTGGATGAGCTTGTTGGTAGAAAATGCTTAATGCATTAAGTCCTCCATTTGTGCAATCAATTGTATTTTTTGTGCAATAAACAATTAAATAAATAATCATCACCTGTTTTACATGTATTTAGTTAAAGTATACGGAGAAGACTTTTCTAAGAGCCTCTTAGTTTACTCATACATTATGGAAAACATCTCATTATGAGAATCTTTTACTTGGGAAAGTTACGTTGACATTTATTAGGCAAGACTGTTTTAGAATGGTACTGCGTTTATAGGTATCAAAACTGAGAACCTAATTAAAACTTTCTAGACGAGCCAACATGTATAATTACCTAGGTCGACTAAGTAAGGCCTTACAACTATTATAGATGATTTATCTAGCGTGAGCAACTGGTAATAATGCTGTGCAGTACGCTGCAGTGCCTGGGACATTATTAAATGGATTAGGCTTGCCCAGCACTTAGACCATCCTCCCAGCTTAGTCGGCTATTAGTCAGAGGAAAGAACAGGTAAATACTTCTGAAGCTAGTCAGCTTAGTTAAGCCGCGGGATTTCTCGCGATGTTTTCCTTCACCGCTAAGCACCTGATAAACGTGAAAATATATTTATCAAGAAATAAATATCCGTTGGTTCACAGCCGGTATAGAACTACGACCTTTGGTTTCCTTCGGATTGAAAGTACGGCTTTTTTGGTCAACTAGGCCCGTAATAGGCCGTACATTAATCGTATATTTCAACGAGCATGTAGAAGAAGAAGAAGAAGAAAATCATTTATTTTTGACACACACACAACATTATACAAATTATAAAGAAAACATAAAATAATCAAATTAGGCTTACAGTGTTATACAAGTTTTAAACATAGGTACAACCAATGCTGCGTGAGGTCAAAAAATGGTATGTATGTTCTGAGATTGAAAAGTGAATGGAAAGGATACAAGTCCACTTACCAAATAATAAACTCCAAAGGGCATGACGACAACCGCCACCAGCAAGTCAGCGACCGCCAAACTAACAATAAAATAGTTAGTCGCCGTCTGCAGACTGCGCTCTCGAGCTACACTCATTATCACCAGCACATTCCCGAAAAGCGTCAGCAACGGGAACACCAGCAATGATAACGCCCAATAGTTAAAATTCTGCACATCACTACACGTATCACTTAGATTCCCGCCGGTACAGTTCGAAAAAAACGTCTCATTCAAATATAGAAGCGTTCTGAAATTCGAATCATTTCGAATGTCGTCCACACGGAATGTAGTGTTGGGGTCGGGCGGACGCAGGGCAAAATTTGTCTTCGTCGCGTTCTGGCATTGGTGACACAAATTCTGCTTCGGCGTTTCCATTCTGCTAATATTTCCTCCTTTCATTGTCCCTTCTGTACGTGTTTGAACGAGCGCGTACTCTTTCGGCCTCGTTCATTTCGTCTGTCCGTGTACCTAGAACAAATACGTTTATTTGAATACGGTAGGCGCCGATGTATTCGGGAAATTCACGGTCCGAAATTTTTGCATGCGGCGTTCATGAAATATTTTAAGGTTGGGTTTACATAGAGCGTGTTCTGGAAGGATTTTGACTGGGAAACTGTACTTTTTCATAAATAAAACGATTCAGGATTTGTAGATATTAAATAGCGATTTTCTTAGAATTATTTACAAAATATTGACGTTATCTGTCATACTTTACGCGCCGAAATCCTGGCCCAAAATTTCTTATTTTTTTAAACGCTCAAACTACCTATTTTTTAAACAGCTTTAAACATCTTTATTCTATTTTTATGCGGATTAACTACGTGAATTGTGTTTTCGTAGTTTTTTTTTGTAAAAAAGTTTTATATAATAAGTTTGAGCATTTATCGAACAAAATAATGATGAATTTCTTAGTTAACCATGATTTTTAATGTTAATTTCTATGCTAAGTAATGCTTTATTCCTAAAACAAATACAATAAAACTATTATTACCCAAATAAAAATGTAACATAATCCCAGCACGTTTGCGGGTAAGCAGGCAAGTTACTAGCTCCATGTAAACATAGCTCTTTACAATCAATAAATCGTGTTGGTGGACTGACTCGGAGTTCAGTTCCAATCTATGATTAAACCGAATTTTATGAATTCATCTGCTTCCAATCTGTAGCTGTATTAATACAGAACCTGTGATTGATGAGGGGGAGTTACGTATACAGGAGGTTCTGTACGAGACTACAAAAGGAAACTATAACAATACTAATAACTTATTTAATGACGACCTCTGTGGTGCAGCGGGGGAAGGTCCGCCTGCGACGCAAGAGGTTGCGGGTTCGATTCCCACCTCGGAACAAATGTCTGTATGATCTGCAGTTAAGGGTGTTCTGGATAATTTTCTATGTATAATAAAAAATATCTATCTATGTAGTATAATGTATTATGTGACTAGATGGTGCTGTGTGATTTGTCCAGCATTATTATTATTATTATGTATATCAGTCATCTAGTAAGTACCCATAACACAAGCTCTGCTTAGCATCTTAGCTAGATGATGCTGTGTGAATTTAGCATTATTTATTTTATTTAATCTTACTAGCCTATCGGATCCGACTGCTGGGTAAAGGCATCCCTCCTCTTTCTCCATTAGTCTCTGACCAGAGCGTGATATAGGTGCTGGGCAAGCCTAATCCATCTTACAATGACCTAGGCACTGCAGCGTCTCGTACCTACAGCATGAATGCTGACGCTGTATAAATCATCTATAATACATGTAAAATGACTTAATTTTCAACCGACTTCAAAAAAAAGAAAGAAGTTTTTGTCTTAATCAAGGGAAATATTCAAATGTATTTAGCATACGTATAGCGTTTTAGGTATTAAAAGCAAGATTTCAGATGTCGCTACTCGGTTCGAAAGAAAATAAAGGCAGTCAAGATTTTCGACCCGAAGGTTAATTGTTCCGGGGCCGAACGGTAAAGGCAGCCTGCGTTAAAGGTGTTCGTCTGAACGTTACGGGTTCGAGTCCCGTCGGAGACAAAATTTTGATTGCATTTTTCATTTTCTATAAAAGATTTTAAATTTTCGCATGGAAGTCGGTTTTTAGGGTTCCGTACCCAAAGGGTAAAAACGGGATCCTATTACTAAGACTTCGCTGTCCGTCTGTATTTACTACTGTATACTGACAGACAAGTTTATGAGTGAACGAACCGTGATAGCTAGACAGTTATAACAACAAATACTAAAAACAGAATCAAATAAATTTTTAAGGGGGCTCCGATGCAACAAACTTGATTTTTTCCCCTTTTTTGCTTGCGCAACAGGTAGGCGCTTCAAATATTTATAATTTATAAATAAAAATAAAATAATTATTAAAGACTCCCATACAACAAACGCCGATTTTAATGCCGTTTTTTGATTGATATTAATGACGGCAACAGGTAGCCAAATTAAAAGTACGGAACCCTTCGTCCGGGAGTGCAAATCTCACTTGACCGATTTTTATTACTTGACCAATTAAATAATTATTCAGTAAGCCCTCGCTTAACTTTCCGTGATGTAAATAACACATGTACGCTACAAGCCGAAAGTTAAATAATGTACACTGCTAGCCGAAAGTTAAATAATGTACACTACAAGACGAAAGTTAAATCATGTACACTACAAGCCGAAAGTTAAATAATATACCCTACAAGCCGAAAGTTAAATAATGTACCCTACAAGCCGAAAGATAAATAATGTACACTGCAAGCCGAAAGTTAAATAACCAATAGGAATTTCAAGTGAACGCCTGCACAGAATTGAACTTTGCCTAACTAAACTTGAAGACTCTTTGTGGAAGGAAAAATGAGACGTTATTACGTTTCAGGGAAGATTGCTCAACTTAAGGGAGGTTTTTATGAAGAAATAATGACGTCATAATGGTGGTTTCTTGTAGCCCGCTAATTATGGTGACGGTTTGTTGTACTTTTGTTACTCATATTAGGTGTAAATTAAATAATATTAATGGACACAGCACAAAACACTGTCTAGTCCCAAACTAAGCAGAGCTATGGAAACCACATGCTTCATATAATACTTTAACATATTTTTTTTGCTGTGGGATGCCGGCAGAAGAATGTTACCCCGGCTCTCATGCCGAGAGCCAAGAGCCTGCTAAGGGGTACCTCCGGAAGATGGGCAGCAACGTCTTTCCGTGTATCAACATCTTAAGGTTTTATTGTTGCGCAAAATAAAGTGTTCATTAATTAATTAATTAAATCATTTATTCATTCATTCATCCCGAACTGAACTCACCAACCTGCCAAGTGTGGTGAGTATGGCAACTACCCCTGACGGACATCCATGAGAGAGGCCTGTGTTCGCTGAAACGAGTAACCCTTTTAGTTTCACTTTATCTGTCTGTCCGTCTGTCTGCGGCTTTACGATGTGTTAGAAAGCTGTAATTTTCCATGGAATTCAACAATAACGCCACGCCGTGAGGTACCGGCAGTAGAATATTGCCCGTCCACTCTTGCCCGTGGATGCAGTAAGAATCTGCCAAGGGATTCCTCCGGAACATGGGGAGCACTGTCTTTCCGTATATCAACATGACGTACTGCTCTTGACAACCCGCCTGCCAAGCGTGGTGAGTGTGGCAACAACCCCTCATGATCAGTACTTGGCCATGAGGGTGACCTATGTCCAGCAGTGGACGTCCTTCGGCTGAGAAGACGAAGATACAATAATGACGCCGAGATAACGGTACAAAATATGCTGAAAAAATATTACATACACGTAAGATGAGGATGGTTTTGTTTCTTGCTTTTCCCATGCGGGCTATCGTTGAATAGGTATTTAACAAATAAAAAATACAAAATCATTTATTTGCCAAAGTAATTTTGTTTCTTGATTTTCCCATGCGGGCTATCGTTGAATAGATATTTAACAAATAAAAAATACAAAATCATTTATTTGCCAAACTACAACTTAATGAAATGCAATGAAAATATCTAGTTTTAATTCTCGGCGGGAGGGTGGTGCATAAGCTGAGACGCATATACACCACCCTCCCGCCCGCTAATTATGCACATGCAAGGAGAACTAGGTTGTCAGTGCAACATGTATACCCGAACCCACACGACTTATTATTTTCCGCAAATTAACGCCTATTAAGTAACGCTTATTATTTTATGATTTATTGTCATGGATTTCCGCAAAGTAACGCCTGATTCCATTAATTATACAAAGTGAAACCTACTCAATACACATTGACGGTGGTCCCCGCAGGAGGCAAGACTGTGTCGCGGGAGACCTACTCACATATTCTGAGTTACAAGGCAAACGACTAAAAACAAACAAATAAAAAGGACAAAGACTATACATCGCACCTCCAGTCGTAGACTGACTCAATTCAAAATTTGGGTGAATTAAGTTAAATATACAGAACGACTCAAAAAAGTGCGCTCTATCGCCTAGTAAATCAGAAACCGTGATAAATAAACTGTAATAGCTCTCTGTTTCATTTATAGTCAAGTTATAGTGTGATTTATCAAAAACGGTCAAGGACCGAAACACGTTTTCTTCATTTCCCAAAAAACATGAATTTCGGATTGAGTCAGTCTACGACTGGAGGTGCGGTATTATAGAATTAAACTTACATAACAATCTAAACATGAAAACATTGAAAGCACTCTATACAAAGTGCCAGCAGTGCGTAGTTCTAAGCAAATAGCCGCGTAATTGCCGTGGGGTGCCGGCAATAGAATGTTACCCCTCCTCTCATGTCCGTGGATGCAGTAAAAGCCTGCAAAGGGATAACTCCGGGAGATGGGCAGCAGCGTCTTTCCGTGTATCAACATCCGAAAGTGCGCTCGCCAACACGCCTGCCAAGCGTGGTGAGTATGGCAACTACCCCTCGTGGAGATCCGTGAGGGAGGCCTGTGTTCAGTAGTGGACGTATTACGGCTGAAATGATGATGATGATGATGAGCCGCGTAAAAAGAACGATTAAAATTCCATGGTATTAATACGAAATTTTTATTGTAGTGGCAGTCACGTAGTGAAGCTGAAACTGATTTCGTATGGATAACAAAATTGCAAAAACTATCGATTACACCGCCTGCCGTGGGGTGCCTGCAGTAGAATGTGGTCCCCCCTTTCTTGCCCATGCAGGATGGAGAGGTCGCAGTAAGAGTCTGCATGGATACCTCTGGAGGATGGGCAGTAGCTCCTTTCTATGTATCAACATCCTGTTCTGCGCTTGCCAACCCACCTGCCAAGTGTGGTGAGTATGACAAGTGTATGGACGTCCTAGGCTGAGATGATTAATTAAACGTCAAAAAAACTACATATATATAAAAGTAATGAACCCATAGCGACATCTCTAGTCATTGCTACTGAATGCAACTTCAGTCAATGAACAGGAGAACTCTAGTAGCTACCTGTAGATGGCGCTCTTCGGTTGCTCAAACCGACATCACCTTATCAAGTATTTCAGCGGGTCTCGACATGGGTTCTGTAGCTTAGCGGTCAAAGCACTTCCGGCTTAAGGAAGCGTCAAGTATCGATTTGACGGACGTGGGTTCGTATCCCATCGGAGCCGTAAAATATTTGATAAGGTTATTAATTTCTTTGAAAATGTTCTACCTGAGTGTGGTTAAACACTATACGTTGAATATGTTCTCCTACTGTAATATTTTCAAAGATTTTTGGTAACCCTACCAGAAAGGCGACAGGAAGTCACTAAGAGAGCATAGGTTTCTCTTTCACTTCTTTCCTTAAATGTACATCTACATACAGTATTAAGGCCTTTGCATCTATTATAGATGATTTATGCAGCGTCAGCAACTGGTAATAATGCTGTACGGGACGCTGCAGTGCCTGGGACATTGTTTGGTGGATTAGGCTTGCCCAGCACCTATACCATCCTCTCAGCTTAGTCAGCTGTTAGTCAGAGGAAAGAACAGGTCAATACGTCTGAAGCTAACTAAGCCGCGGGTTTCCTCACGATGTTTCCTTCACCGTTAAGCACGTGTTAAATGTGAACATACACTTTTCATGAAAGAAAAATCCATTTATTCACGTCCGGTATCGAACCCACGACTTTCGGATTAAAAGTCGGTGGTACATACCATTCGGCCAACACGTCTTACATACAACACTAATAATAAAGAGGAAAGATTTGATTGTTTGTTTGTTTGTATGCATTGAATAGGCTCCAAAACTACTAGACCGATTCAAAATTTGTTTATACAAATTTTGTATAAACAATATTCAATGATAACATTAGAATACTACATCATCCCTAAATAACATAGGTTATATTTTATTCCCGTATCCCCAAGGAAAGGGAACTACGCGGGTGAAACTGGGGAGTACGGTTAGAAAAAAATAAACAAATTCAAGGTTTATCTAAATCTGTGGTTTATTTATCTCTCATACAAACTGTCTGGACGAACTTCGTATCGCACCTACTACTCAACTACTACTACTACTCTACAATTACCCTACAACTAGAAAGAAAAATCCATTGGTTCACGGCCAGTATCGAACCAACGACCTTCGGATTAAAAGTCGGGGGTACATTACCCTCAGCTTAATATTAATTGGTACTCAAAACAATTATAATTTAAGGAACTATATAAACAACGTAACCGTTAATTCAACACATTTCTTAAAGGGGGTTAAAGAAAAGCTCATTTCCATTGTTTGTGTTGTATAAAAGTTTGTCGGAAATTATATTATTTTTAATTATCCTTAATTTTGTGGAAATACCCTGATTTTAATTTTAAAACTAAGATATTTTTCACTTAAACCATAATTAAAGTATTAGTTTGATGTTTTCTGTTAGTTATACGATTTTATTTAGACATACATTAAGTAACGACTGCCAGCAGATATATAACGGTGCAATCCTCTTCTTCCTCCATGGCTACTTGAAGGGCTGGTTTAGAAATATTATTAATTTTTTTTTAATTTTTAATTAAGTCTTCCCGGGACCACGATGGGTGCAATCCTGTCGAAACGTCGGGCAATAATAAAGGTAAATAGCGCGATAAATACCCGTTTAAATATGTGTTAATAATTTTTAATTATTTGTTATAATTAGTATATATTGTAATTTTAAGTACCTACCCATTCCATAGTTAAAATTGTTTGATATTTTCTTTTGTTTTTGTATAATAACTTATCATAGCTTCGCTAACTGTGAATGAATGAATGAATGAATGATTATAACTTTATTGTACACCATAAAATAAAGGAAATAACAGTAGAAGATAAGATACATAACTAAATGCACAATGGGCGGCCTTATCGCTAAAAGCGATTTCTTCCAGGCAACCTTTGGATGGACAGGATTGTGAGAACTATATAAGACAGTGGCGTACCAATAAGATACAGAATAAAATAAATAAAGTAACAATAAATTAAATGAACTATTCAATACCCAAAAACAATAAAATATATAAATATAGTTGACGAATACTTAAAGTGAATAAAATAAATATAATATATAACTGTGGTACCTACCTGTAACCTGTGTGTAACCTATTCACGTTTTCTTTCGTAAAATGTATTATGTAATGATGGAAACTTCACTGGTTTAAGTGTTACTCTTACTTTTCTAAATTGTCTATGTTGTTGTACTGTTTGTTTTCCCGAATAAAAAAAAATAAAATGAAAATAACTACGATCGTTATTCACGAAAAATCTTATTTCTTTACAAATGCGGTGACTACTGGCACTGACTTCGCGTAAAAAATAAAAGAGAGTAGAGTATTAGATTTTCGTAAACTTTCGCGATCACAATTCATTATAATATAATAACAAAACACGGGAGCCCCCATCGCTTCTTGATGGACACTCCAATGAAATCTCTAGTCAACCCGGGACCACGATAGTTGAAACACAGTCGAAACGTCGGGAATAATTAAAGGTCGCTATAAATTCCCGTGTTTTTGTTATTATATTATAACGAGTAGTATTGTTGGATACTAACACAAACTGGGACCCACAGTTCGCACTACGACTGAACGATGCGTTAAGATCAGCCAGCCAATATTTATCTATCACCGGAGGAAATGCCTACTTACTATCGGATTGTCGGCGCGGTACCCTCTCATAGCACATGCTATACGGCTAATAAGATACGAACTATAAGGGTGCCCGGCCATTCTAACTAAAACGATGCTATCCCGATATGAATATTTAACCCTATATCCACGCTAGGCCTTCTATCTATCAGGGTTTGGGGCTTTAATTATTAGATTTTGTTACTTACAATACACAATCAATAGTAACTAAAATGCAATAAAAGCCTATGTTTGCTTAGGTGGGCAGAAAAATTGAAATTGTTATGGCCCTTGCAACATACCGAAAAATATATTATGGCCCCAAGGCTTCAAAGTTTGGTGACCTCTGGTTTAGCCGATGGGTCGTGAGCCACTTTTCTCAAGCCATATATATAATATACCACTCGCAGACATTAAAGGCTAGTGAAGACAGCGGCAAATAAATTGAGACTGTTTAAAGGAGCTCTGAGTTTAATATTCTAGGAAAGATTTATTAGTCTGTAACTTCACGTTGTTAATATTAAGCTTTTAGTGGTTCGTAATAATATATGAGATGAGACTATGAGTTTAGTTAAATGAAGAAATCGTTGGTATTTCAAAGCCTTTTCGTTTTATTCGTAAGATTGTATGGAAGATGGGCAGCAGGGTCTTTCCGTGTATCAACATCTCACACAGCGCTCGTCAAGCCTGTCAATCATGGCGAGCATGGCATCAAAGCCCCGACGATCTTGGAGAACCATAAGGGAGGCCTATGTCTAGCAGTGGACGTGGACAGCAGCCCTAAGGCTTAGTTGATGATGATGAGTAAACATATATTCTGTTCATGTCACTTTGAAAGCTACTGATATAGTACTCACTCTCCTACAGATCAAGAAAGTTTACAACTTTCGTAAACAAACAGTCTTAAGCTATAAATAAAAGCTAAATGTGTTTCTGTGTTTCAACATCCCGTACTGCGCTCGCCAACCCGCCTGCCAAGCGTGGTGAGTATGGCAACTACCCCTCACGGAGATCCATGAAAGAGGCCTGTGTTCAGTAGCGGACGTTTTACGGCTGATATGATGATGATGAATACCTCATCATCCCAGCCCTCACACACATATTAAGTGCTATAGTGCATAGTCATAGTGCTTTCCTATTTTACCAGCGCCTTATGTGAAAGCATGGCAGCGTTTAACATTAAGCGCACTGACTGGGCATCACTGGCTGAGAACAGACCAGTGAGTCTACCATGAGTTGTCACTGCTTAATAGCCTGCCGTTACTACAGTAGTAATAGAAGATTACTATGACATCTGTCAGATTTGTAACTCATGGTACCAAATTCTAAGCAATTGAAGCCCAAACTACAGTCGCTGTAGTATAGTTTACTGCGTATTTTAGTACCCAACTATCCGCTAGAGGCGCTATAGAAGTTTTCATACATTTTAATAACTACAGTCGCTAGCGAGTATAGATTGTGAAAACTCATGGTAGACCTACTGAATGGAGAAAAAACTTACACGAACGTCTTAAACACCACGACCAAACCTGGTTTGTCTCATTAGCCGAGAAATGAGCGAGACGGCATCGACAGGCAGATACATCCAATCCACCAACTGCAATGGACACCCACGTCTGCCAAAACTGCGGTCGCGCAGTGAGCTCAAAGATAGGACTGTGATCAAAGAAAGGTCTACCATGAGTTTTCACAATCTATACTCGCTAGCGACTGTAGTTAAAAAAATATGTTAACAAATCGCGAAAGTTTATCAAGTTAAAAATAAAACCGGGCAAGAGCGAGTCGGACTCGCGCACCGAGGGTTCCGTGCCATCATTCAATATAATATATGACAAAGGCGGTTTTATATTTGTTGGAGAACCTTGACAGCGCCATCTCTTGTCTGATAGCGGAACTTATGTAGATTTTTTACACTTTCGATGATTTCTAAAAAAGTATGCTTTGTAGAGAGATTGTAATAAATTTCCTCTAATCTTTACATACACTTCTAATAGCAATAAAATTTTCAGACGTTTATCTCCGCAAACTTCGGAGATAAGGGGGGGGGAACGCTATTTTTTTCAACATTTTTGTAAATAACTCAAAAACTATACGACTTAAAGGAAAACTAAAAACTGTTTATTAATGTGCAAAAGAATACCTTTCATATGATATCCCACATCACCTAGTAACTTTTCAAACATTTTGAAAACGCCCCTTCCACCCCCATTGTCTAAAAAACTATGCAAATTAGAGAGTTCGCTATAATTTTCCTATAAAGTTTACATACACTGTTATTAGCTTTAAAAGTATCACGGGTTTATCTCTGCAAACTTCGGAGATAAGGGGGGGGGGGGGGGAACGGTCGTTTTTTCAACATTTTTGTAAATAACTCAAAAACGATACGGTTTAAAGGAAAACTAAAAACTGTTTATTAATGTGCAACTGAATACCTTTCTTAAGATACCCTACACGGCCTAAACACTTCACTTAAAATTTTTGAGATCCCCTTTCTGCCCCCCTGCAATCAAAATAAGAATATTTTTTAACATTTTGCATGTATGCTATATTGGTTAAAAAGTGTTGTCTTTTACCATTTTAAATTTCAAGTCGATAGCATCAGTAGTTCTCGAGATATCCATATGTGACAGACAGACAGACAGACAGAGTGATTCTATAAGGGTTCCTTTTTTACCATTTTGGTCCGGAACCCTAAAAATGTATGAAAACTCGTACAGCGCCTCTAGCGGATAGTTTGGTTCTAAAATATGCAGTAAACTATACTACAGCGACTGTAGCTTTGGGCTTCATTTGCTTAGAATTTGGTACCATGAGTTACAAATCTGACAGATGTCATAGTAACGTTCTATTACTACTGCAGTAACGGCAGGCGATCTAACAGTGACAAATCATGGCAGACAGAAAAGGCCGATGATGATGATGTGAAAGCACTAGGATGAGACTAGAGTTTAATCCACATTGAATAGTTCTAAAAACCCAAGCGAAGGTCTCAGTAGAACCAGCAGAAGGGGTTCGGGACATGCTTACGTTGCAAAGGTATATTCAATATTCAGCCTCAGATACACAGCTTTTCACTTCGTTTCCATGAAAAAAGCAAGGGGTATTTACATAAACTTACCATGTCCTTTTCATAAGCTGGGGATGAGTGGGTTTTGCGTCACTTGACAAAGTATCACTAAAAATACACTGTAGTATTGGCCTTTCACATTTTTGAAAGATGGTTTATACAGCCTTAACAGCTGCTGCAGCACTGGTATTTATGCTGTACGGGACCGCAGTGACTAAATAACAAATAAAATAAATGATGCTGGAGACTACACAACACAGTCCCAATCTAAGCAGAGCTTGTACGATGGCAACCAGATAATTCATAGAATACTATTTTTTTTACAAATACATACTTATTATGCATAGCGCTGCCTGTCTGTCTGTCTGTGCATGACACGATTACAACCGAACGCGTTGACCGATTTACATGAAACCTTTTTGTTAACACTGTCTTAATGAGAGAAGGGTACTGATTGATTTTGGTGACCCTAGGATCACAGGGACTGGAGTTATTGTCACCTCAAAAGGTAACCAAAGATCAAAAATGCCATTTTTCGGAATACTTCGCCCCCTTTTCTGGTAATATCGTACCAATGCTTGTTACATAGCCGTAGAGTGCAGGCAGTGGAATGTTACCCCTCCCTGCCTGTGGATGCAGTAAGAGGGCCCCGGAAGATGGGTAGCAGCGTCTTTCCGTGTATCAACATCCCCTGCAATCGCTAACCCGCCTGCCAAGCGTGGTGAGTATGGCAACTATCCCTCATGGAGATCCAAGAGGGAGGCCTGTGTTCAGTAGTGGACGTTTTACGGCTGAAATAATGATGATGATACATAGCAAAATACCCAGACACTATTTATTTATTTGAGCCACCAACAGAAGCTACACAAAGAAAAAATACAAAAGTAAAAACAATAAAATCATAAGCTAGTGTTTTCTTCTCTAGAGTAATATTTGCAGAACAATTTAAATCATTTGTCCCGTGGCGGGAATCGGACCCGCTACCTCCTGCATCTCAGTCGGCGGTTTGTTTGGTTTCGTAGGCTCGCGTATTCCCACGGGAACGGGAACTACGCGGATGAAACCGCGGGGTGCGGCTAGTTTATAATAAATTGATCAAATATTATTTCATTCATTGGTGTTCTAGTTTCCATATTAGCTTTGTTTAGTTTGGGGCTAGACAGCGTTGTGCAAAAACTTGCTACATTATTTTATTGAAAGATCTGGCCATCATTTCATGCGCAGGACTGCTGTCCACAGGCCTCCCTCATGGATCTCCAAGTTCATGAGGGGGTTTCCATACTCCCCACGCTTGGCAGGCGGGTTAGCAAGCGTACCATGGGATGTTGATTATCGGAAAGACGCTGCTGCTCATCTTCCGGAAGTATTCCTTAGCAGATTCTTACTGCATGGGCAAGAGAGTAGAGGCAACATTCCAACCTTATTTGAAAGAAAGAGAGAAAAAGCATTTACTTGTAATAGAATATTATATAAATCAAACCAATATATAAAACACTACGGTCATTGTGTTACAAATACAGTCCAACTCAGCATTTTTTGTCTTCCACATGAAAAAAAAACGCTGGTCTTCCGTTAGACCTCTTTGTTATTTGAGGTCTTTGTATTCGACGCAAGAGGTTGCGGATTCGATTCCCGCCTCGGGACAAAATGTCTGTACGATCTGCAGATATTTGTTCAGGGTGTTCTGGATGTTTTTCTATATGTAATAAATATAAAATAAAATGTATTAAGTATATCAGTCATCTAGTACCCTACACAAGCTCTGCTTAACTTGGGGCTAGATGATGCTGTATGAATTGTCCAGCATTATTTATTTATTAGTTTATGTACATATATATATAGCTAAAGTCCTTCTAAAAGCACAAAATTTCTATAGACCTTATACTACGACCTTCCATCAAACTTTTGGAAATAATAACCCAACCAATATCAATGAAAACTTAAGGCAATAAAGTGGCCCTTCGCGACTTTTATTTATTTATCCTTGTCCATCAGTCAAGTTAATTCAAACCCTCTGGAGATAGAAATAAAGTTGATTTCAAATTTAGCGTGGCAACTTTGCAGCGGGAAAATTTGGTTTTCCCTTGAAGGTGCCTCTTGTTTGAGATTAGCGTAAAAATCTTTTATATCCGCCTTTTTATGGTTGGTTATGATTTAGTTATTACATTATCTTGGCCTTTGTCATTTTATAATGCCGTTTACATATTTTATTACGTACCTAAATATATTTTTTTATTAATTCGATGAATCGGGGCTTAGTTTAAATCGTGCTTAAAAAAAGAATTGTGTTTAGCATAGGTACCAAACTGTAAATATTTGAAAAGTTTTCTGCTATGCCGTTTCAAAACCATATATAAAAAATATGGTTGTAACCTAAGAGTTAAAAAAAAAATCAAATTACTATGACGGCTAAGAACAGTCATGCATGATACTAGGTATATCTAATAATAACACATCCTGATTTTCATGGAGATCGATGTCACGGGCAAAAATTAATAATCTCAAGCTCACTTATTATTATTATTATTACTGTATAAATGGTATTTATTTATTTTGTACGCCTGCGCCTTGCACTGGCAGACGAGCCGATCACACGGACCTGCCTGAAAATGAGCGCCGCAACCGCGTAGCTTGCTACGTGATTGCGGTAATACTGAGGCAGAGTCCATTTTTCGCCCTCACGCAGCATTGGTTGTACATATTTTTAAAATTTAGTTTAACAGTGTAAGTCTAATTTGATTATTTTATGTTTTCTTTGTAATTTGTATATGTTGTGTGTGTGTCAAAAATAAATGATTTTCTTCTTCTTCTTCTCACGAGTACCTATTACTGATCTGATAAACTAGATAACAAAATACAAAAAAATAATTTCAACACACTTGCTCATAAAATGGCTCTAATTTCACCGCAATTGGGCACATAATGACACCTGTAATCAAACTGTGACTTTTTCATTTCCATTATTCACAAGTGAGTTATAGGGTTTTTTGAGTTACTTTGTTCTTTAAAAAGTTTCGATACAAAAAAGATCGTGTTATCACTCACATTATGGTACAAGTGTATAATTTTACTTATTATTTCTCTAAATAACCTTTTTTTTTACCTACTAAATAAAATGATTTTTTAGTATTATTTCCTTCACAAATGTGTTGAAAAACGTCGTCTGATACACGTGTGTATTAATGATTACCGACCTCGGCTCTCTTAAGACCCTCAGCTAACGGCTCGGGTCTCAGCGGTAATTACCAACATTACACACATGTACCAAAATGTACTATTACATCCTATTACCACATACCTATTTTAAATCCAGAGACGATTTCACTATTTTGGCAGTAAGAGAAACAAACAACGTCGAACACACTCACAAATATGATGCACTTTGACAACAGTCGTACTCAGAGCATTCTAAATTTTACTACAAGTAACTAAGACCTAAAATAGAAACACATAAATAAATCCGCATCAAATGTTATTTAGCGGTGTAAAGTCAACCAGTGATTCGAATTTGGAATTGTTGCTCCAGGTACAGTCAGAGACAGTTCGCCGAGACAAGGCTAAACACTGTACTCGTACGTACAGAGGTCTTGGAATTGAATTAGGAACGGCACCGTTGCTAATAGAACTAGGAATACGAATGGGTAGAGTTCGCAAAAAAGTGGACATGTAAGAAAATAATCAAAATCATTTAAATAAATAAATAAAATAAGTTCATCCAGGGAAGTACTACAGACATACCCATTTCTGCCGCCTAGCAGTATTGCCTGCATTGCTGTGTTCCGGCTTGAAGAAATCTTACAACTATATGTCTCAGGGTGACGGGCGCCATGCAATGCAGCTTGCATTGTGAAGGTGACAACAGCGGTATTGCCGTGTTTACCGCTTACTATAACGTGGGCCTTCGGCTTGTCTCGTATAAAAAATATTGTCTGAATTGAAAGATTTTAATTATCATCTTAGCCGTAGGATGTCTAATGCTGGACATTGGCGTCCCTTATGGATCTCCAAGTACTGATCATGAGGGTGTTGTTGCCATACTCGCCACACACTTGGCTGGTAAGCGCAGTATGGAATGTTAATACACGGTAAGACTCTGCTGCCCATCTCTGGAGGTATCCCTTGGCGGATTTTTAGGGAATCCACGGGCAAGAAGGAGGAAGAGAGAAGAGACAGGAGAAGATCCAAAAAGATTCTACCTCAGTATAATGTTTTCTTTATCTGAATATGAGTTAACGCTAGAATTGTGGTAGAATATGTGTTGACTCATAATGAAATCAAAATAATTTCTGTGTTATAAGAAAGTATTTAATAAAAAACTACATTAGTATTCTATCAACAATCTGGTTTCCTTAGTAAAAGCTTCGATTAGTTTAGGACAAGATGGTGCTGTGATTAGTGTGCAGCATCTTTTATATCATCTGGTGTTATAATTAAATACTGTTACTTTCAGCCCGAATCATCCCATTGTTTGGTATTTCTTCCAGTCACTTGGATCCACAGCTAATTCTTCAATAATTAAACATAAATATTTACCTTATTTGTTGAACTTGATATATTACTCGCCCAGTTTAAATTATGTCTTCAGATCGCGAAAGATTACATAGTGCTTATGAAATTGAATATCACCAACAGCTTATCTAAATCTACAAAATTTTGTACGTTAGAAATTTATTTGTGAACAATTTGCATTATGTACATTGCCAATGACTATCCACTCACCAAAGACTTCAGTTTATCCGTGATCATGACGTGTGAAACTGCGTCGTAATATCGGGAAACCCAAGTTTTCTTATTTATAAATACTCGTTGGTGGCATACCTAAGGCTATACATAAAAAAAAACAATACCCCACAATTTTATTTTATGAGCTTATTTGTAAGTGATTTTTCGATGTAATAAAAATATGTATTTGATTTTTGCGAGACATAGCTGGCTTAATCTGATCCGTATTGTTTTGCTGACTCTACCGACCACTGCGGTACCTCCTTGCAGCTAAATTTATTTCTATGCTGACCCAAAAGCGACCGACAAGGAGTAGTCATTGTTGTTTGCCCTAACCTCTATTATTATTATTTATCTGTAGATACGTTTCTAGGCTAATGTGCGTATATGGGATTAAGGTTCGTAAGTTGCTAGGCGGGCAATTTATAATGAAGAAAGTTGACGGGTATTTCCGAGCCTACTTAATTATTTATTTATTAGTATACCGTAAGAAGCCGTGGGGTGCCGGCAGTAGAATGCTACCCCTCCTCTCATGCCCGTGGATACAGTATGAGCCTGCTAAGGGATACCTCCGGAAGATGGGCAGCAGCGTCTTTTCGTGTACTGCGCTCGCCAACCCGTGAGTATGGCAACTACCCCTCATGAGGCCTCGTTGACATCTATGAGGGAGGCCTGTGTTCAGTTAGAGGACGTTTTACGGCTGAAATGATGATGATGATGATACCGTAAGTTCATAAAAGGAACATATTTATTTTCAATATTATAAAGCGAAAAGATTTGAATGTTTGTAACGAATAAACTCAAAGACTGATTTTCAAAATTCTTCCTACATTAGAATGCTACATCATTCCTGAGTAACGAAGGCTATGTTTTATCCCCGTATTCCCACGGGACCGCGAACTACGCGGGTGAAACCGCAGAGTGCGGCTAGTCTATATTATAAGCCTAAGCAGAACATTACATTAATACGCTTTGATCTTCATTTGAGCCGTAACGCGTCCACTCCTGAACACAGGCCTCCCTCATGGATCTCCATGAGAGGTAGTTGCCATACTCACCACGCTTGGCAGGCGGGTTGGCAAGCGACGCTTGGATAAACGACATTATTACTACAATTAATATTAATCCTCCCTATTAATTAACAGCGGAGGTTCGAATTAATTTTCTAATTACAGCATAATTAATAATTAAATATCGCGATGAAGTTTAATGTGCCGCCATTTCTCTGTACGGAGGGGAACTCGACACGCGTCTGCTCGTCAACGTCAACGTCAGTTGTCAATGTTACGAGTATAATGTATTTGCCAAAGATGTACTTTATGTACATGAATATTTAAAGACAAATTGTAAGCACTTGAAGCCGTGGGGTGCCAGCAGTAGAATGTTGCCTGTGTGGTAAGAATATGCCGAGGGATACCTCCGGAAGATGGGCAGCAGCATCTTTTCGAGTATCGACGTACTGCGCTCGCCAACACGCTTGTTAAGCGTGGTGAGTGGCAACTAACCCTCATGATCAGTATGATATACAAAGATAAGGTGCCGGCAGTAGGAAGTTGCCCATCCTCTCTGTATCATTTTTATCACTTCAGCCGTAAAACGTCCACTGCTGAACACAGGCCTCCCTCAAGGAAATCTATGAGGGTAGTAGTCATACTGGCAGGCGGGTTGGTGCCAACCTGCCTGCCAAGCGTGGTGAGTTGCAGTTTGGGATGTTGATACACGGAAAGACACTGCTGCCTATCTTACGAAGGTATCCCTTGGCAGATTCTTACTGAATCCAAGGGCAAGATAGGAGAAGCAACATTCTACTGCCTGCACCCCACGGCAAGAGCAGCACAGCTTTGTAACTATAATAGGGACATTACTGGCGCAGCCGGGATGGATGCTAAGTATGTATAACCCAGATACGGGGAAGAAGGAAGTAGATCAGATCCGTGAGCGTCCATTAAAAATGTTCATTAGGAAAAATGCTAGTAAAATGAGCTTAAAAAATGTTTGAAGTAACTAAATTTTCTCGTGAATTTCATCAGGTTGATAACAGACTGGGGTTGGGTGCCGGCACAATAATGTTAACCCTCCTTTTTTACCCGTAGGTAAGCGCAGTATCCGTAGTATCCCTTGGCAGATTCTTACTACGTCCACGGATAGGAGAGGAGGAGCAACGTTCTACTGCCGGCACCCCACTGCAAGAGCTATACTATATAGGCGCAGTCGGGGTGGATGCTAAGTGTGTATAACCCAGAAACGAGGAAGTAGGAAGTAGATCAGATTCGCGAGCGTCCATAAAAATGATTCATTAGGAAAAAAGCTTGTAAAATGTGCTTTGAAAATGTTTGGAGTAACTAAGTTATCTCGCGAATTTTAGGTTGATATGATAACAGACAGTTGAATTTTTTTTTTCATTTTCAAAACAAACTGGGGTAAGCCCTGAAAAAAAAAACAACGTGCCGGCATAAGAATTACCCCTCCTCTCTTGCCCATGGATGCAGTAAGAATCTGCTAAGGGACACCCCCGGAAGCAGTTCCTTTCGTATATCAACAACCCGCGCTGCACTCGCCAACGCGCTTGCCAGGCGAGGTGAGTATGGCAACAACCCTCTCATGATCTTGGAAATCCATGAGAGAGGCCTGTGTCCAATATTGGACGTGGGCAGCTATCCTGCAGGTGAGAAAAACAAGAAGATAACAGACTAACGAAACTACTTAGTCTGGCCATAAATACTGTTACAATTAAAAATAAACAAAATATTACTTTTGAATTTGGAACCTGTCATTTTTATATAATTGCTCATTGTGTTTTCTCATTTTGGCGCCAATACATTGTACAATATTTTGCGATATTAAAATGGAATGGGGTGATAAAGAGAACCGAATCGCTGTGATTGCATTACACAAATCAGGAGCCAAATCCAATTTTTAAAACTCTCTATACGCTTGGTATTAGTGAAATGTTTGTGTACCGGGCTATTAATAGGTAACTACAATGAGACCTCTTCTGTTTGTGACAGAAAAAGATCTGGCCGTCCACGTAGTTTTCATACGAAAAAGGTGGTCAAAGCAGTAAGGGAAAGAATTCGAAGAAATCCTGTCCGAAAGCAACAGATTTTTATCTCGGGAGATTAAGATAGCACCTAGAAACATGTCGCGTATTTTAAAAGATGACTTAGGACTTGCAGCCTGTAAGAGACGTACTGGTCATTTCTTAACTGATAATTTAAAAAATAATAGGGTGGTAAAATCAAAACAACTGCTAAAGCGGTACGCAAAGGGAGGTCACAGAAAAATTTTGTTTACGGATGAAAATTTTTTTACAGTTGAGCAACATTTTAACAAACAAAGTGACCATATTTTTGCTCTAAGGAAGCTTCCCAATCAGTCGACAGAGTGCAACGTGGGCACTATAGCTATGAAGGAGTGACTGAGCCATATCTTTTGTGAAAAAGTTATCAAAACATCGGCACAAGTGTATCAAGATACCATTCTTGAGAAGGTATTGAAGTCTCTTAACAACACCATGTTCAATAACCAAGAATAGTCCTTCCAGCAAGACTCGGCGCCGGGTCATAAAGCTCGGTCTACGCAGTCTTGGTTGGAAACGAACGATTCGGACTTCATCAGAGCTGAAGACTGGCCGTCGTCTAGTCCCGATCTTAATCCGCTGGATTATGATTTATGGTCAGTTTTAGAGAGTACGGCTTGCTCTAAACGCCATGATAATTTGGAGTCCCTAAAACAATCCGTACGATTGGCAGTGAAGATTTTTCCCATGGAGTGCGTGCTTCTATTGATAACTGGCCTCAACGTTTAAAGGACTGTATAGCAGCCAATGAAAACCACGTCGAATAAGCTTTTTATATTTTAAATTGTTTTATATTTATGTATTAAACTAACACACTGTAAAAGTAATAAATGTTATTTGCAATAGATTTTTTTTCTTTGTTTCAGTATTTATCTATCCTCGTATTATGACGAAAGCGGGAATTACGCGGGTGAAACCGCGGAGTGTCGCTATGTTTTATGTTTAAAATAAATATGTAATACTGGCCGTTACACACAATATTATCTAAGCCTCAAAGTAAGCTGAACTTCAGTACCAGATGGTTGACAGATTACTTATTTTTTTTTGTAAATACATACTTATCTTTCATAGAAAAATATCCAAACCCGAGACTAATATCTGCAGAAAAACTGCAAAACTGCACTATAAATAGTGCGGCGGGAATCGAACCCGCAACCACCAGCTGGCTACTAAACCATGCACCATGGAGGTCGTCAAATAAAATCTTTACCGGCTACGGAACCGGTGTCGGGTACCGCTGAAATTCTTGACAACCGATTAGAGTCATCAATTCTACGATACATTTAAATTAAAGCCAGGAGTCATGCTGGTCAAGTGGTATGCACCCCCGACTTTTAATTTAAAGGACCGAGACCGATCAACACCGACTGATTTTTCTTTCCTAAAAAATATGTGCACATTTAATACTAGCTTAAAACACGTATTTAAAGTCAAAAGAACTCAAATACTTTATTCAGTGCGGCCGCCTGGACCTTATTGACGCGTCACAAATATATATATATAAAATTCAAAGTCCTGACTGACTCACTGACTGACTGACTGATATATCAACGCACAGCCTAAACCACTGGACCTAAATACTTGAAATTTGGCACACATACATATACCTTGAGTATCCTAGAGGTGCACTAAGAAGTGATTTTTCGAAATTCCCACGAGATAGGGCATAAATGGGATTTATATTTTCGAATCAAAGTGGCTCTGCGTGAAAACAAAAATTAATAGAATAAAGCACATAACTGAATCTATTGCACGGATTGGACGGTGAAGGAAAATATCGTAAGGAAACCGGTTTAGTCAGCTTCAGACGTATTGACCTGTTCTTTCCTCTGACTAACAGCTGACTAAGCTGAGAGAATGGTATAGGTGCTGAGCAAGCCTAATCTATCTAACAATCCAGGCACTGCAGCGTCCCGTACAGCATGATTACCTGTTGCTGACGCTGTTTTAAACTTTCCGAAACATCGGAAAATAACATATGTAATTTACGGGATAAATACCCGGTTATATGTATGTTAAAAACAGTAAATATTTAAAAAAATAATATATTGGTTTTCTATAGAACAAACGTATTCCGGACTTTATTAATGTCGGTGTGCGAAAAGCTGTGCTTAGTTTGGGTGCAGTTAAGTTACGTGCCTACCCAGAACACTTTTTACCTTTTGTGCTTATTTTTCATCACATATTTAACGAGAGTAGGTAAGTAATTCAAAAGGCGCGTTTACACGCAATGTGGATAATTATACGTAAATGAATGGACTTCAGTCACGGTCAACCTTATACCGTTTCACATTACGCAACAGCTAATAATTCTACTGTCGGGTGCCGGCTATAGAATGTTACATATTCCACCATTTCATACCCACAATCATTCAGTAAGAATAATAATTTATTTATTTACGACTCATAGTTACACAGGTAAATTAAAATTACATAATTTAAACAATAAAAATCTTATGAGACGTAAATTGGTCACCAACCAAGAAAAAAAACAATTAAAAAGTAAGACCCCTCTGGGATACCTCCGGAAGATGGGCAGCAGCGTCTTTCCGTTAGCAAAACCTCGCACTGCGCTTATCAAACCGCCTGCCAAGCGTGGTGAGTATGACAACTACCCCTCATGGACATCCATTAGGGAGGCCTGTGTTCAGTAGTGGATGTTTAACGGCTGAAATGATGATGATAAATAATCCTGCATAAACCCGACACACACTTTCTTTTTTTCTCGCCTTTTATTCTCGCCTTTTATTTTTACTTTTTTAGCCTTTTCCTTTGGCTTTAAACTTTTATTTGGAATTCAACTTCTACGGCAAGTTTTTGGTTTCATCATTCAAGTTTCCCTATGGAATTACAACCCTAGGAGAGACAAAGGCCTGGTGGTGGCCCGCCGCCATGGATAAGTTTAAAAGGGTTTAATTTAAGTTAAAAAAACAGGTATTTATAAGACCTTTATATTACAATATGGCCTTTATATTACAATATGACCTTTATATTACAGTGTGGCCGTCGGGTATAAGTTTCCGTCGCTTTGTCAGTCTTGGAAACTGGCAGAGTGGGCAGCGTGAGAATAAGCAACCAAGAAACTGATAGTATGGATAGTACAACCAAAACAGTAAATCAAACTAAGCTTGTCAGTTTTAATTGTAAGGGTTTCAAGAGATCCATCGTCGAGGTAAGCCAGCTGTGCAGCTCGGTCGACATCGTAGCACTGCAGGAGACCTGGTTACTTCCGGAGGATGTGCCACTTCTGGGTACCACTCACCCAGATTTTGCGTATACTGGGAAGTCAGCTGTGGATACGTCGTCAGGCCCCGTGAGAGGGAGGCCCTACGGTGGTGTCGCGATTCTGTGGCGTAAGCAAGTGTTTAGTGACGTAACAGTGATTGAGTGCGATAATCCTCGTATTGGCGCGGTTAAGATAAAATTAGGTGACCGTTCTATCTTAGTATTCAGTATCTATATGCCTAACGACTCAACGGATAATTTACCTGAGTTCACCCAGTGTTTCTGTGAGGTATGTGCAATTGTAGAGAGCAGTACAGTCGAAGCTATTTATTTGTTGGGGGACTTTAATGCTAACCCTACTAAACTATTTGGAAGAGAGTTAATTAAATTGTGTGATGACCAACAATGGACATGTGCGGACATTGATCTGTTGGGTAGTGGATCGGACACCTATACATTTATTTGTAATGTGACTGGATCGACGACATGGCTGGATCACTGTGTTGTCAGCAGTTCTGCCTGGCAGACAATAAACAAAATTGAGGTAAAATACGATACATTTTGGTCTGATCACTTACCACTTATTATTGAATGCGATTTGAACCTTATTGTTTGTAAAACCATCTTAAACCCTAAAATAACACATTGTAATAATGTTATATGGGGAAATAGAAACATTGACCAAATAAATAAATATAATGAATACTGTAATAATAATCTTAAATTAATAAATTTTCCAAATGAATTTCAAGAATGTAGCTTTAATAATATTTGTAATGACAATAGACATAAAAATAAGTTAGATATACTTTACAATGACATTATTAAGATTTTAAGTGACGCAGCAATTTATAGTAGTAAAAGTGAAGTTAATAAAAGATTCCGCAAAGCCCGTGTTATAGGTTGGAATGCACATGTAAGTGAGGCGCACCGGAAAGCTAGGCTTGGTTTTCAAAATTGGGTTTGGCACAATAAGCCTAAAACTGGTAATATTTATAATGAAATGTGTCTGAGTAGAAAAATATTCAAAAGCAAATTAAAATGGTGTCAAAATAATAGGGATCAAATTAAAATGGACATTATTGCAGAACAACATGCATCTAATAATTTTTGTGATTTTTGGAAGTCAACGAATAAGTTAAATATCAAGCCTAGTTTACCGGTGAGTGTGGAAGGAGTAAGTGACAATGGTCAAATAGCAGATTTGTTTAAAAGGCACTTCAGAGTAGACTCCTCATTGGGCCCATCAAGCTCGGTGATCAGTGCTGGGTCTGTCGAGCCTGGTGAACTGTACAGCATATCAGCTAAACAAGTAGCGGCAATTATTAAAAAGATGGTAAGAGGCAAGTCACCAGGTCACGATGGCCTCAGCATTGAGCACTTAAAGTATGCGGGAATCCACTTGCCTAATGTACTATCAATGTTTCTTACTCTATGCCTGAACCATTCATACTTGCCCAAGGAACTTATGAGAACGATTGTAGTACCAGTGGTGAAAAATAAAACAGGTGATTTATCGGATAAAGGCAACTATAGGCCAATATCACTGGCCACGGTAATTGCCAAGGTGCTGGACAGTGTGCTTGACTCGGAATTGGAAAGACATCTAAACATCCATGATGCTCAATTTGGTTTTAGAAAACAGCTTTCAACCGAAACCGCAATTCTGAGTTTAAAGCATACTGTACAATACTATACAAGGAGGCGCACACCTGTGTATGCATGCTTTCTTGACCTTTCCAAAGCATTTGACCTTGTGTCCTATGACAAGCTCTGGGAAAAGCTGGCAAGAACAGGCGTGCATGCGCAGGTGCAGCGTCTCTTTCACTACTGGTACGCCAATCAGACAAACCATGTAAGATGGGCTGGTAGTCTGTCTGATGCGTATAGGCTGGAATGTGGTGTGCGGCAGGGGGGGTTGACTTCCCCAAAACTGTTTAATCTGTATATAAACGATCTGGTCGCTGGGCTCAGCAGTGAGGGAGTCGGATGCTCGATCGATAATATTTTTATAAACAACATCAGCTACGCAGACGACATGGTGCTGCTGTGCCCATCGATCAACGCTCTCAGAAGGCTGCTGGGAATATGTGAGGAGTACGCTCATAAATATGGCTTGCTCTATAATTGTAAAAAATGTGAGTACATGGTCTTCAGGGCCTCCGGTAAAGTACCTGATTCTGTGCCAATTATTAGGCTTGACGGAGCGGAGCTTAGTCGCGTGTACAAGTTTAAATACTTAGGGCATTACATTACCGATGGCCTTGATGACCAGGAGGACATAGAGAGGGAACGCAGAGCATTGGCGATCAGATGTAATATGCTGGCACGCAGGTTTGCTCGTAGCAGTAGGCAAGTGAAAATAACTCTCTTCAAAGCCTACTGCCAATCTTTCTACACGAGCAGCCTGTGGTTTAGCTTTACTAAGAAATCGCTTAATGCTCTGCGTGTCCAATACAATAACGGCTTTAGAATGCTGATGGGACTGCCGCCCTTCTGCAGTGCATCCACTATGTTTGCGGAGGCGCGGGTCGATGGTTTTCACGCCATCATCCGGAAGAAAACTGCCTCATTGCTCAGCAGAGTGAGGGGCAGTTCCAACAGCATCCTGCAGATCATTCCAGATCGCTATGACCTGCCTGTAATGAAGGCTTTTATTCAGGTCCTGATCAGGTAGAAAGGCTCGCTTGAGACTGCCAGATTAGGACTTGAGTAAAGGTCCTTTGAACCTTCCTTGTTTTAGTGTAGTGTGCTTTTCCTGTATTTTAACATAGATTTTAAGACTTAATTACTAACAAAACAATGGACTTATGTTGTCTGATCTAATAAATGAATTTAATTTAATTTAATTTAATTTAATAAACATCCCCGTATCTCACTTTAAATACTTAATAAATAAATAATGCTGGACAACTACACACACACAACAACATTTATTTATGTATTATATTTATTATATTATATTTATTATCTGTGATACCACAGATATACCTCATATACTAAATATAATACACTAGTGACAAACTAAGGAAAACTTGTACAATTATTTTTGCCTAAAAACCAGGATCACCTAGTTCAGGCACAAACAATACGCAACATTTTTGGATAATTACTATCACTAACTTCGACCACCATCGTCTGTCCGTCTGTTCGCGGTAAACTTAATAACTACTGAACAGATTTTCATGCGGTTTTCACCAATATATAGATAGTTTCAAGAGGAAGGTTTTTAAATTCATTAAAGTTTGGTATAACTCGGAAATACTATGACGATGATTGTTGAAGATAAAAAATAATAAGCCTACAATTTGTTTTCTTTTATTCTATTGTTTAGCTAATATATGATGTAAAGTTATATTTTTGACGTAAGTAAATTATATATTGTTTATAATTTTATAAACTAACGATTCTTCAAGGTAAAAGTTTTAGTAAGAGTCAGAAACACTAAATACGGTTTAAGACGATGGACTGATGTAATGTAACAAGAAAAAATCTAGTGTTAAATAAAAAAATATTTATTCACTAAAAAGTAAAAATTACTTTCACTTAATTGTTTTTAACCTATATCACTTTCAAAATTAACGTGAGATATACTATTCATTTTGTAAAAACGGGAATTACTCACGTAGTATTGTAACGTCGAAGATTATTCCGATACATTTCGATTTTTCAAGAAAATCATCATCATGGGATCCAATACTACGTGAGTAATTCCTGTTTTTACAAAATGTTTTTAACCTATTTAATAAACAACACCACGAATACCGTAACGTACATTGTAAAAGCTTTCCGTATGCGTGACAAAGTCGGTAACCCTGACATAACCTTAGTGTAATTTAAAAATTAACCCTTGACTGTAGTGGGTCAATAAAACCTCAGTTAGGCCACGGGAATATTTTATTCACGATTTTTCAACTTTTATGTTTGATGCAGATATAATTTTATATATTAAGACAAATATTGTAACAATGAATAAAAAAGTAAGAATGAGGTTTCTTGTTCGCTTCTTCCCCTTGGAAAAAGCAGTTATCTGAAGCGAACGAATTCAATTAAAGGTGTCTTGTTCTTCTATTCTAAATTGACTATTCTATGTAGCTTTTTGCTCTATTGAATAAAACTTATCGACTTTGACTTTATATGTATATACAGATATTTTCCCCCTAGAATACAGTTGTATACATGTCATACCTTGTTGTGACCTCCCTGGGCTCATGTTTATGTTTAACATTTGTAAGACCATTGTACGACATGAACGCAACAAAACTTTTGAACTTTGAACTTTAAAATTCAAGTTATTTGCTTCTACGAAACTGATGAAAATCTCTTGGCTTATCCGGTTCCTTAGTTCCGGGATTTGATCGGCTTTCGCATGAAAAGCTTAAAATTACTACCCACGATATTCCAAATTAGCCAATTTTCGTTTCAATGTTAAACGATCTAATATGCTTTGTTCTGATCAGAAAAAAATATTATGTTATAGTTTAGTAAACGTTTTTGAATATTTAATAGTTCAAAACTCGATATTTTTCACTTCACCTGATAAACAAAAAGATGTGTACGATCAGTAGGTAGACTCAAACATAATGACTCATGTATACCACAAAAAACACCTAAATGAATTTGGTAACCTGCAAAGCAAGCGAGTAATAAATAGACGCAATGCCACGGCACAAAACAGCCCTATTTGAGAAAAGCATATTTTGCATGGGGCCAAAACTATATAACAAACTACCTAAATGTATTAAAGATATAGAAACTTTGCATTTATTTAAAACTAGAGTTAAACAATTATTGACAGACAAAGCTTATTATAATGTACAAGAATATCTAACTGACAAACAAGCCTAAGAGTTGACATGTTTTCATAAACTATTAGTTATTTAATTATGGAAATGTTTAATTGCATAAACAATTTAGCTTTATAATGAGCATGTTATATATTTTTTATTTGTATGTTTCCTTTTATATTTGTATGCCTATCTACGGCGAGACATAGCTGAACCTATTTTTCTTTAAGACCATTATTGTAACCTATGTTTCGTACAAATGAAGTTCTTGTATCTTGAATAATATTTTATAAAGGAAGGATAGTTTTTGCTCGTTATTGTGGTTGTACTTCAAGTGTATCAACGTATACTAAGAGTATACATAATAATACGAGTCTAAGCGTTATACTCTCACAAAACATCTCAAAAAATAGGTAAGGACGTTTAGAAGAATATTTCTGAATACCTAATAATTTTTTTTTATCAAAATATGGGATTATCGGGTATTTATCGCGTAATTGCAGGTGCAATCCGGTCGAAACGTCGGGAATAAAATAAAGGTAATTACGCGATAAATACCCGATAATCCCATATTTTAATAATGTGTTGTGATCGCGAAAGTTTAAAAAAGACTAATTTTTTTTAATGAATTTTTATAGAATTTTTATGTAGGGCCACGCTCACTTGTTCAGAAATCCGCCGCTCGAATAACCTAGGCCTTAAGCTTTCTTACCGAATGTTTCCTATACCCGAATATTTCTTATTCCCCAATATCTCGTGTTTAATTCTTTTTACATATTGCCGTGGGGTGCCGGCTGTAGAATGTTGCCCCTCCTTTCTTGCCCGTGGATGCAGTAAGAATCTGCTAAGGGATGCCTTCGGAAGATGGGCAGCAGCATCTTCCGCGACTTTAACACCCTATACTGCGCTCGCCAACCCGCCTGCCAAGCGTGGCGAGTATGGCAACAACCCCTTATGATTGCGAAACCAAGGACCAGGCCCCGAGTTCCCGGCAGCCCCGCTAGTCGTGGCTACGGTAGCGGCCACGGTAACGGCGGGGCTAGGGGTGCTAAGAATCCCCGGGAGACGGACGGCTACCAACCCCAACGACGACCACTGGCCCTGGTAACACACAACATCCGCACTTTGAGGACAGACGAAAAGATTGTTGAGCTGGAAGAAGAAATGAGTAGGTTACACTGGGACATTTTAGGATTATCAGAAGTCCGTAGAGAGGGCGAGGACACGATATCCCTTAAGTCCGGTAATCTACTCTACTACCGGGAGGGCGACCAACAGTCCCAAGGTGGTGTCGGGTTTCTCGTTCACAAGTCACTCATTAACAACATTGTCACCATCGACAGTGTGTCGAGCAGGGTCGCATACCTAACACTCAGAATATCTAAAAGATATTCGCTGAAGGTTGTTCAGGTATATGCGCCGACCTCGTCACACCCAGATGAAGAAGTAGAGTCTATGTATGAGGACATTAGTAGGGCCATACATACGAACAAAACTCACTTTACTGTTGTTATGGGGGACTTCAATGCAAAGTTAGGCAAGAGAAGCGATGATGAGTTGAGAGTGGGGCAATTTGGGTATGGGCAACGGAACCCCAGGGGACAGAGGCTGGCCGATTTTCTGGAGAAAGAAGGACTCTTTATGATGAATTCTTTCTTCCAGAAGCCGCCTCACAGGAAATGGACCTGGATGAGTCCCGATGGTTCCACGAGAAATGAGATTGATTTCATCTTGACCAACAAGAAACGGGTATTCAATGATGTCACTGTGATTCACAGGGTGAAAACCGGAAGTGATCACCGAATCGTTAGAGGCACATTGAATATGAACGTTAGACTTGAAAGGTCCCGTCTGATGAAATCTACGCTCCGACCCACTCGTGCACATATCCAAAACCTCGAGAGCTTTCAACTCGAACTTTCAAATCGCTTTGATTGTCTGGGTCTCGAAGAACATGCATCAGTGGACGAGATCAATAACAGGTTCGTAGAAACTGTCCACACGGTGGGGTCTCAGTTATTTAAGACGCCCCGTACAAATAGACCTCAGAAACTCTCGGATGACACTCTTAACCTCATGGCTGAACGACGCTCATTACGACTGCAGTCTCCCGATGATGCTAAGTCACATAGGCAGCTCAATAGACAAGTTTGGAAATCCTTGCGGCACGATATTCGTACCTTTAATACAGCTCGTATTAAAGATACGATAGAGCGGAACAAAGGCTCCAAAGTGTTCGCGAGAGATATGTCTATTGGGCAAAGCCAGATGACGAAGCTGAAGAGGGAAGATGGCAGTATAGCGTCAAGTAAAGCAGAAGTGTTAAGGGAAGTCGAAAGGTTCTATGGACAGCTCTACGATTCGGTCACTAAACCTGTTTGCAGTGTGGCAGAAGACCCTAGAGCCAAGCTGACCCGACATTATACCGAAGATATCCCGGACATCAGCCTGTACGAGATCAGGATGGCCCTGAAACAGCTTAAGAACGACAAGGCGCCGGGGGAGGACGGAATCACTTCAGAGCTTCTGAAAGCGGGTGGATCACCGATACTTAAAGTCCTTCAGAAGCTCTTCAACTCCGTCTTGTTCGAAGGTATTACGCCAAAAACATGGAACAAAAGCAATGTTTTTTATTTAAAGTGTAAACCCACACTAAGGTATCATTATAGAAATGAAAAATGCAATCAAAATTTTGTCTCCGACGGGACTCGAACCCGTAACGTTCAGACGAACACCTTCAACGCAGGCTGCCTTTAACCGTTTCGGCTACGGAGCAATTAACCGCCGGGTCGAAAATCTTGACTGCCTTTATCGGTTTCAAACCGAGTGGCGACATCTAGCTGAAATTCTTAGAATTAATTCCAGCCCACTGTCCGACAACCAGTAGTCAGTAGCAGTGAAGAGATGTCGCTTTAGTTAATTTTATAAGCAATGTTTTTTATTTAAAGTGTAAACCCACACTAACCCACCTTAGTGTGGGTTTACACTTTAAATAAAAAACATTGCTTATAAAATTAACTAAAGCGACATCTCTTCACTGCTACTGACTACTGGTTGTCGGACAGTGGGCTGGAATTAATTCTAAGAATTTCAGCTAGATGTCGCCACTCGGTTTGAAACCGATAAAGGCAGTCAAGATTTTCGACCCGGCGGTTAATTGCTCCGTAGCCGAAACGGTTAAAGGCAGCCTGCGTTGAAGGTGTTCGTCTGAACGTCACATTTATAAGTATTAAACGCGTTTTTACTCCATAGATGATTATTTGAATGATATTGACCCTTGGCCGAGTGTTGCTCGGTTCAGCCATGATAAGAAATTAAGTCATGTTGCAATATCCAAACTAATCAAATATCCTTGCGGACATTAAATTAAGCATAATATTAAGACACATATTGTAGCCATGAATAGAAGAGAAAGAGTGAGGTTTCTTTCATTTACTTGGAAAAAAGTTATCAAGGATATCAGTCTTCTAGTACCCATAACACAAGCTCTGCTCTGATCTTGGGACTAGATGATGCTGTGTGAATTGTCCAGCATTTTTTATCATGTTTTTCAAGCGTCGAATTATGTTCTTCATTTAAAGACACCGCTCTATTGCAAAATCCTCGTATAACCTACTTTCCTTCACATCACCAAACAAATCCGCTCTCCACTCGCTATTGGAGGAGTAATTTGAATATTAAAAGGGAGAAACCCGTATATTATCGGTAAAATTCAAAGTGTATTGGCACAGACAGCCATAAATCATGGAATTTATTCGTCTTGCAGTGGATAGATGTCTTGTGAACCGGCAGGCTGATAACGTACCTCGCGACAGGTTTGCAACAGGCGTAACCCAGGCGATTATCGCTGTCAAACGTTAATCCGTGAATTAACGAGACACCTTTATTATTACTGTGCCAAACAATTTTATGGACCCGTTGGGAAAGGAAATATTATTCAATTTAAAATGTTTTAGACCTCTTGGGAATCAAAGTATAAACGGGACGTGGAGAATAGGCATGGAATGGGCCTTGTTGACAAATAAACAACACTTGTTAACTAAATCAAAATTGACGTTTGATAGCGACGATATTTGGCGGCTGTTGCAAACCAATCGATATATACGAAGTCAGCCTGCGGATATCAGCCCAGTAACATAGAGTTACTAGTATAGTCATAGCTATCAAGTTCTATCGAGTTCAAATATCTAGATTTTATATTGCTGAGACCAGAATACCAATATTTTGTTGCAAACAACATGTAATACGTGTTTTCTCAGTAAACCTTGCTACTATGCCAATGAATATACAATACAATGTTTATAAATAAATTAGGAATTCGAAAAGGAACATAGAATAGAACAAAACACGAATTAAAAAACTCAATTATGCATAATTGCTGATGAGAATCTGTATTATATAAAACAAAAAACAAAGGCGGGTTAGTTACATCACTTTTAACTCGAGAACGGCTGATTCAATGAGCTTAGATTTGTTGGATTTGTCTGCGCCCGGCGCCTATTTATTATTATGTTTATTTTACTCGTATGTTATTACGAGTATAATAAAAATAATAATAAATAAATAATGCTGGACAATTCACACAGCATCATCTAGCCCCAAGCTAAGCAGAGCTTGTGTTACGGGTCTAGTACCCGTAACACAAGCTCTGCTTAGCTTGGCTGATGACTGATTTATTAAATAAACATAGAAAAACATCCAGAACACCCTGAATAAATATCTGGAGATCGCACATACATATATTTGTCAAAAGAAATTATAAAAAATAAATCGTACCCGCAACAGCTTGCGTCGCAGGCGGACCTTCGCCCACTGCTCCATAAATGGTCGAGTATATAGGCTATTCAAACACCATGAAAGTTAACAGAAAAACATTATTTACAACGTAAATGATCTTTCTCATACATCTTGTACGGATGATGTGATGACATTTCTTGGTTGTCAAATATTTAAAGGTGCGTTCAGAAATTTTATTTTGTGACTAAGCTTAAACTCGACTTTATATTTTTGCTAGGTTAGGTTGTAGTAGTAAGGTAGTAGTAGTAGTATGAAAGTAGTAGCTGTGTTAGAGCAAGTTGTAGAAGAGTAGTAGTAGTGGTAGTAGAAGTAGATAATACCTCTATAGATAGTAGAAGTAGTTGATTGTGAGGCGATACAAAGATCGCCGGGACGTCTAGTACTCTTATAAATCTTGGTCCAAGTATTATTTCCACAAGTCTGAACCCTTTAACATAATGTAGATATTCCAAAACTATTTAAGCAATTCTACATTCTGGACTGGGAGACTCAATCATTTTCAATGAAAATTTGTCTGGAGCGGGAAATTCATCAGTTAAGTTATCAAAGTCACAAACTTTGTTGTCTTTCTTTAACCATTACAATACCATTATTTGTGAGATATAAATTATTTACGTGATGAATTACCGTGTCGTCTGTCTTCTATATACGTTTTTATCGTGTTATCTCCTACCTCGACCTTAATTGTAAAACTTCTATAAACTTAGAAAAGCCTTTGCATCTATAATAGATGATTTATACAGCGTGAGTAACTGGTAATGCTGTCCGGGACGCTACAATTTGGCAATTCATGTTAAGGACAAGTTTTGGGTAAATTGGTACATTGTATTTTCGTTTACCACTCATTGACAAGGAACTGACAAGTAATGTACATAGCTGTTGTAATAATCGAATAATTGAATTTAAATAATAAAATAAATAATGCTGGACAAATCACACAGCATCATCTAGCCCCAAGCTAAGCAGAGCTTGTGTTATGGGTACTAGATGACTGATATACTTAATACTATAAACTACATAGATAGATATTTTTATTATATATAGAAAAACACCCAGAACACCCTGAACAAATATCTGCAGATCGTACAGATATTTGTCCCGAGGCGGGAATCGAACCCACAACCCTTTGCGTCGCAGGCAGACCTTCGCCCGCTGCGCCACAGAGCTCGTCAATTATTACTATTAATACAATGTTTTATATCCACCTTCGTATTTATTAAGTTCTAATAAACAATTGTTACTTCCGATGTCTCACGATTAGTTAAGAAATATCCGACCAATGAGAGGCTCGCATTTCCATGGTATGGTTTCACGTTTTTAGGAATTATTCCATTATACCGTCAGGACGTAAGAATTAAGACAAAGTGAAAGTTTAAATGTAAAGTGATAAAATATAGAAAGTTTTATAAAGGTCTTGTTTTAAATTGTGTTTCTCATATCTTTGAGATTATTGTTTAGGACTATAAATAATAGTACTAAGCCGAACTACGAAAGTTTTAACTTCCAACAGCTGATTATACGATAATGACAACATAAATCCCAGCTGATTCTTGTCAGGGTCATTGACCTCCGTCAAGAGTTGCCGTACATGTGCAAAAAATACCCATGATCACAAAGAGGTTCTTTATATATAAAAATAAACGATTTTGATCTTAGAATCATTTGCACATAACACCAACTTAAAAAAATATAAAAAAAATACGAATTCCCGATTCTTTTCCTTCAAAAACTACTTATTTTAATGGGCTGAAACCCCCCCTTTCGGGTAAGTACACATATACACCCTGTATACATCTCAAAATACCTTTTGTCCCATAATTAACTATCATCATATGCTGAACTGAACTGGTGTCCACGTCCACTGCTGAACATAGGCCACCCTCATGGATCTTCAAGATCATGAGGGTGAAAGACGGTGCTGCATGGGCAGCACCGTCTTTTATAGAAGATGGCTTCCGGAGGTATCCCTTGGCAGATTCTTATTGCATCTACGAGAATGAAAGGAGGGGCAACCATCTACTGCCGGCACCCCACCGCACAATTAAATGACATCATCTAAGCCGTACCACGGTTCAAAATACCTTTTGTCCCATAATTAAATATCATCATCTGAGCAAGCGCAGTACGGGACGTGAATACACGGAAAGACGCTGCTGCCGCTTCCGGAGGTAACCTGACAGATACATACTGCATCCACGGTCAATAGATGAGAGGCAACATTCTACTGCACCACGGCATAATCAAATATAATATTTGATGTAAAATTTATAGATGTGATTCGATGCACGGGAGGTAAGATCTTTATAACTGCGTTAAATATGTAAATACTTTGTTAAAGCTTTATTTACGCCGTACAGTTTTACTTGTGTAGTTCCCGTTCTCGTGGGAATACGGGGATAAAATAGCCTGTTACACATGGGGCATGTTACTCAGGGATAATGTAGCATTCTAATGAAATAATTTTTAAAAACCGGTCTAGTAGTTTTTGTGTATATTTGTTACAAACATACAAAATACAAATCATTCCTCTTTGTAATATAAGCATATATAAATATGATTGAAATTATCGATGACCTCTATAGCTCCGTTGGCCCGTAGTTAGTTAGTACACGCAAGTGGTTGCGGGTTCGATCGCCGTCGCGAACGCAGACAAAGCCGCGGGCAGCCTTCCCAGACTGTATTGTAAGTCGAGTAGCTTTGCAAAAGAAAACCTATTTGCGCAGAAACCCGAAACTAGTCAAGATGAAAAAAAAAAACAAGTGACCCTTTCCCTTGTCTTTACAAACAATTACAGTAATAACGGTACACTCCTTGTTCTAGATGGGTTCTCGTGTCTAATCGGAGGCCGGGGCGGGTCCGGGCGAGTCCGAAGCCCGGGGCACTTTAATTTTGCGATTCTACTCGTCTGGCAGAGACGGGCCATGATTATAACAGGCTTTGTTTGTTTATAAACTGATTAACTAAAATAAACTGATAAAGATAAACTGACCGATTTCGGCCATGGCGACTGAGCATTCAGATAAGAAGTCTCATAGGAGGGTTTTAGTTTTCTACCCTTTCATGTGCTCTAAGGTGACTTGTGTACCCAATCTTAAGAGAGAAGATACGAGAGCACTTTAGGCACGTTAATACCAAGTTGACAATATTGTACCGGATGTCAGCTGGTGCACGGGCCAGCACATCACGCTTCCTATCGAGCTCCTCGCGACGCTCTTATAAACTGAGATCACAGTAAAAGTTACGAAATGAAATAGGTACAAAGTGTGAGTTGGACTCGCGTACTACCACTTAACATTATATAAAAATATTCAAGGCTGAGCCCCAATTGGCATGGGGTGCCGCCAGTAGAATGGTGCCTCTCATCACTACTCGTAATACTTGCCCTTTAGAATGTAAGTAACTAGGTAATAAAATTTTAATGTAAGAGTTGTCGGGTATTTTACCCATAGGACCGCCGTGGGGTGCCGGCTATAGAATGTTTCCTCTCCTATCTTGCCCGTGGATGCAGAAAGAATCTGTGAAGGGATACCTCCGGAAGATGGGCAGCAGCGTCTTTCCGTGTATCAACTTCGCGTACTACCCTCTCCAACCTGTCAAATATGGTGAGTATGGCAACAACCCTCCATGATCAACACTTGTAGATTTATAAGCTCAGCTCACCAAGTTTTGATCCTGGGCATTTTTGCTAAATGTCCAGCAGTGGACGACCTACGGTTCGAATGACTTACGACTCCGCGTTGAGTGTACAACTTACGAGTACATGGAGGTCGCTTTGATGCATTTTATTACCTGTGAAAAAAAAAACAAATGTATATCATTAAGCAATTTTATTATTATTTTTTTCAAATATTTAAGCCGTGGACGCACTAACAAACAAAACATGGTGATCACGACCATAGTAAGTAAATGCTGACTTGCATTCTCAGAATTCGAGGTTGCAGGTTCGATTTCGGCCTCGAGATGGGCAGCAGCGTCTATCCGTGTATCAACATCCCATACTGCGCTCACCAACCCGCCTGCCAAGCGTGGTGAGAATGGCAACTACCCCTCATTGAGATCCACGAGGGAGGCCTGTGTTCATCAGTGGTCGTTTTAGATAAAAGATAAAAATATGTTTATTTTGTCACTTATTACAAACAGTTAACAAAATTATAAAATTATTCTTAGAACTAAGTCAAAGTGATTTCATTTTATGGCTGAAATGATGAAATGATGATAATACATGTATACAAAACATGCCAGAGCACAGAGCGTGCTGATGGCCAATTCGAAGTTTTCATAGAAAGAAAATAGGTACGTACATATAAAAATAAGCTTAATATTCCGCAGTCTGCAATCCAATACGCTTGTACAGGATCAATTACAAAATCAATTGCCTCCGAGGTCTGTCATAAGGCTGCGGTCACGAAGTCAGCGGCGCGGGATGCGGCGCAGCGGCGGTGCGTTTCAATGCATACATCATCATCATTTCAGCCGTAAAACGTCCACACTGAACACAGGCCTCCCTCATGGATCTCCATGAGGGTTAGTTGCCATACTCACCACGCTTGGCAGGCGGGTTGGTGAGCGCAGTTGATACACAGAAGGATGCTGCTGCCCATATTCCGGAGGTATCCATTAGCAGGCTCTTACTGCATCCCCGGGTATGAGATGAGGGGTAATATTCTACTGCTGGCACCCCACGGCGTACATGCATACATTTATATGGAACGGCAGCGGCGCGTGTAGCGGTGTACGAGCGATGCGCGGCTGTCAAGCGGTGCCCGCGCGTCTGCATTGACGTGGTGTTGCATTGTTTTAATTTTTGACCGACGACGCCGCGACATTCAAAATGTTTAGACCATGTTGTCGGGTTTAGATATTTCGTTCACGAATAAAGACACTAATTTCATATCGACACAACATTACGTTGCCCTAGCCGCTAGGGCATAGATGTAAGATGTAATTATAATCAATTATGATCGTGAAAGTTTACGAATAACTAGTTGCCTTTTAAATCTAAATTGTGTAGATGATTTATTGAAGCGTCAACAACAAAAAATCTTACTGTGCGGGACGCTGCTGTGTCTGGAACATTATATGGATAAGACTTGCCTAGCACCTACACCATCCTCTTAGTTTATCAACCATATTCAGCAAAAAAGGAGAGCTATCATAATTACTTCTATTTTGGCAAAATTTTACCTTAGATAGAAGAATAGCAGAACCTACTTAAAAACATAAAGCGCATTATTTAAACTGGACAATGGTGTCAATTCTCTTGGCGCACTTGCGTTACTAAAATTGCGTAAATTGGAATAAATGGACCGAAAGCAATTCGCTAAGTAGCGTTTTGCCTAATTTTACGTTAACAGCTCTATATTTAGAAACGTCATATCTCCAATTGTAATTAGCTTTAGGAAGTGCAACAACGGAATGGATGGTGTCCATGTGTTACCTCATTACATACATATCATGTAGAGGAGTTGGCATTCATTCAATGAGACTTGTAAGTTATTGAAAGTCTTTCACCCGCTGAAGAATTGAGTAAAAATGTGAGCTGATTGCCATCTTTTTACTCGACGAAAAAAAAGGAGGAAGTTTCACAATTTGACCGTAGGTATATACTTTTGTCACATATTTTCATTTTATATTATTTTACTTAAAAATTACAAGACGCATTGAAAACGCCTGGAGGAGCTATTGGTCCATGAAGGAAATAATGAAAGGACCTCTTCCTCTATCCTTAAAAAGGAAGCTCATGGACATGTGCATTCTCCCTATCCTCACGTACGGTGCCCAGACTTGGTCACTCACAAATTGCCAAAAGTCTCGCCTCGGGGTATGCCAGCGAGCTATGGAGCGCAGTATCCTGGGCGTCAAACTAACGGACCATGTAAGGAATACGACACTGCGCTCGAAAACACAAATAGCCGACGTAGCTCACAAAGCAGGCCAGCTCAAGTGGGACTGGGCAGGACACGTTAGCCGTATGCCCCAACAACTATGGGCAAAAATCACCACCGATTGGGTTCCCCAACAAAGACGACCACGTGGTAGACCCAGGCGACGATGGCGAGATGAGCTTGACTCCTTTAGCATAGACTGGCTTCAACAAGCTCAAGACAGGGATAAGTGGAAGGAGGGAAGGGAGGCCTTTGCCCTGCAGTGGGAAACATCAGGCTTATAAATAAATAATAAATAAATTATTTTACTCTGTACGCTTGTAGATTAAACGTATATCATCTTGTATCCATAACACAAGTTCTGCTTAGCTTGGGGCATAATGTTGTTGTGTGAATTGTCTAGCAATATTTATCATTTATTTCATAGTTTTTTTATGTCCAATAAATGTTTTTCTGTCTGTTTCTTTCTTCTTCTAAGACGAGACCCGGTCACCTGGTTTGTCTTACACAATATTTTGTATGAATAGCTACTAGGTTGTGGCTACTAGCTATTCATACAACACAAGGCAATCAAACATTAATTTGAGATCGCTACCACGCCTGAGGAGGTATCAATAGACCCAATCAAGCGGCACGCTATAGGCAGATGCTACCTCCAATTGCTACCTTGCTACAAGGATTGTTTAGCTAAGCATGTATAGGTATAAAATAATTCATATGAAATATTGGTTTTTGTTTAAAAAAATTCAACTTAAAACCAACTTTAATGAAAATATACAATACTAGCCGTACTCCGCGGTTTCACTGGCGTATTTGAATACGGGGATAAAATAGCCTATGTTAATAATAATAATAATAATGCTGGACAAATCACACAGCATCATCTAGCCCCAAGCTAAGCAGAGCTTGTGTTATGGGTACTAGATGACTGATATACTTAAGACATTATACTACATAGATAGATATTTTTATTATATATAGAAAAACACCCAGAACACCCTGAACAAATATCTGCAGATCGTACAGACATTTGTCCCGAGGCGGGAATCGAACCCGCAACCTCTTGCGTCGCAGGCGGACCTTCGCCCGCTGCGCCACAGAGGTCGTATGTTAATGGTGAAATAATTTTGAAAATCAGTCCAGTACTTTTTGAGTTTATTTGTTACAAACATACAAAATATAAAATCTCTTTGTCTTCATACGAGTAATTATATATAAGAAAGATTGCTGAAAATACCCCAACCGCTATGATCTAAGCTTGTTTTGTGTATTCCCCTCGATATATGTATGTAAATATCATGAATTCTATCATCAGGACTGGGTTAGATGGCTGCCTCAGACGCATTTTTTATCGGTGGATTTTTTCCCTGATCGCATTTTGCCCCGATCGTGTTAAGTCATGCATGTAAGATCAGGGAAGAAAACATCGATGAAAATGCGTCTGACTTGGTTACTATGGAAGACCAGCGCTGTGCTACGACCCGCTCGACCACAGCACATGCTGAATAGTGACCATTTTTGTCACACGTTTTAGAACCTTATTAATATAATACTTTGATTGCTTGTACTATGTGTGACAAAATAAACGTATCTTTATCTTTAACATCTTTCCGCTGACTTCGAGACCGGATCTGAGTTGCCGCACCGCATTCCGCGCCGTTCCCCGCGCCGCTGACTTCGTGACCGCAGCCTGAGTGTTGATTTTGAAGCAATCTGCGATGGCCGTCAGTTGTGTAAGCTACGGGTTTGCACCTACGCGTTGTTGTCATTAATTAGTTCATCAAACCTGTAGGTAGTGTATGCGATACCATTGCAATATACATACGCTGTCTCGTGTGACTTATATTGGTTCTATGTATTGACTTGTATTGGTTAGCGAACTGTCACTATCTGTTATCTGTATAGTAAATCTGTGTAGTTTGGCGGGGAGATAAATGCAAATACCAGTGCGTTGTCGAGCCAGCGTGTTATGTTATTATATAGACCACACCAACCCCTTCAATGCCCCTAATTTTAATTCTAATTTTAGTGCGGTTTACCAGACCTGCACCGACGTCCCGCATTGGGGTGTATTGTGCATTGTCCCCCGTGACACCACCCCGACGCTAGCCAGCTCAACTCCTTGAAGTACCGGAGAAGGACTCTGGGCCGCTGGCAGCATTCCATAAGCATTCCCGAAGGATATGCAGGTGTAGAAGAAGAAGTGCTCTATGAGCGCCGTTAGTAGTCCCGTCTTTGATCTAGCGTTATTTGTGGGAGTGCAATAGCATGTGTTCCACTGTCTCCTCCTGAAGACATCCGCGACATAGTAATGCTCCTATCTTACGTTGTGTGGGATCGGTGGATAAGTTCTAGGTCCATGTCATTCTATCTGCTTGATGTCAACTGCGGGAGTTCTCGTTAAAATGTGTCTTAGTTCACGTCTGTTAGTTAAGTAAGTACCACGTTATAGCATATCTGGTGTATTGATGATACAACCGCCCTCAGATTTAGGTTCGTTTATTTTAATAAAAATATACACATCGAACATTTTAGTAAACTATTTGTTCATTGAAATGTTTGATCTCCACTACCGTCATCTGAAGCGAACAAATCCAATGATGTGTTTTAGGGCCGATTTTTCAATTATCAGATAAAAGGTCGAATACTTATCCAAAGAATAGAGAGTGAGACAACATTACCGTATTGATTAATATTAGAGAGGAATAGACAATATTCGACTATTTATTTGAGGATTGAAAAATCGGTCCTTATTCATTTTTATTTTTTACTCTTGTTTTATTTTTAAATTGACTGAATACTACTTACTTGAATGTAAGTGGGCCTTGTGATTCCACTGAATAAAAACTTTTTGAGTTAGTTTCGGGGCAGGCAGTGGAATTTTGCTCATGATCACTTGGAGATCCATGGGATCCTTCGGCTGAGATTGTGATGATGATAGATATGACATTATAAAGTTCTTAATGTTTTAAGCAAGCTTGCTACAACAACATCGTCTATTTCCACTAAAAAGTTTAATTAAAACAAAAAACAGTCGCATGTCGCGGCAGAATTAACTGTTTTCTGTGCTAAAACAAATATATTATATCCCAAACCAAGAAATTAGTTTTTACTGTTTTCATTTTATTTTTTTAATAGCTGTCCTGGCGAACTTTGAACCGCCCAAAATCAACTATCTACTACTCTTCTACTACTTTACTTCTACCCTACTTCTACACTACTACTTCTCCACTTCTACGCTACAACTAATCAACAACTACCCTACAACTACTCAACTACAATTACTACTCGATTACTACCCTACTTCTACTCTACTACTACTCTACTTCTACCCTACTACTCCTCTACTACTACTCTACTTCTACTCTACTACCCTACTACACTACTTCTACTCTACTGTTTTTATATTCATAAGAACTTTCTCCTGACAATAACAAACACAACAAAAAAATATTAACGATATCGGTCTAACCGTTCACGCGTGATGCTGTAACCAAGGGAAATAGGGATTCTTTTTTATAAATGTAGATCAATACGTATGAATAAATAACACGACGATAAAACTCTCAACACAAATACCATATGAAAAACCGTTTTTCTGTTGCGAAAAAAGCAGTAATTGTGATTGACAGACTACATTATGATATGACGTATGGGTCTGTTTGATGTTGTCATTGGTTGGCTAAACAACTGAACGTCACTTAGTCCCATTCACTCACTTTTCTTTATTATGTATAAGGTTTTATAAAGTCTAATTAAAAAAAAAACTTTTATTTTATTTTATACAAACCTTGTCCTAAATAATAAACACAAAAAAGACAGAATCATCCAATTTGGTGCCGTAGTTCGGAAGTCATGCGCGTACTTACATTTCGGCGATTAATTTTTATTTATATAGATTATAGTTATTTATTGCTGTAAATATTTTCTTAAGATAAATGTAAATGCTACGTCGTTAAGACGACTTCGTAACTTTTTGCCAACAGCTACCAAAATTACGCTTTCTCAATCTCTACTCCTTCCTTTACTTGATTACGCTGATGCCTGCTACCTTGATCTCACTGAGGAGCAGCTGAACAAACTCGAGCGCCTTCAGAACGTCTGCATCAGATTTATCTTTGGTCTTCGAAAGTTTGATCATGTTTCTGAATTCCGCTCTAAACTTAAATGGCTTCCTATCCGTCTTCGCCGGAATACTCACATCCTATCCCTCCTGCATAATATTCTCTTTAATCCTTTGACTCCATCCTACTTGAAGGAACGTTTTGAGTTACTTCAATCTTCCCATCCTTCCCGCATCCTTCGTTCTTCCGAAAACCTAGTGCTAAAAACTCCTGCACACTGCACCACGTTCTTCGACAAGTCCTTCTCTGTCCAGGCTGTAAGACTGTGGAACGCACTACCCCAATCCATAAGGAAAACATTGTCCTTGCCAGTTTTCAAAACTCGAGTAAGGAATTTCTACCTCTCCGAGAATGTATTATAGTTTTATGTATTTATGTATATGTATATTATTTATTTATTAGGCATATTTATTCATTTATTTATTGTAATATGTATGTATTTTATTTTATTTTTAGTTTATGTATTATGTACAGTACACACCCCCTACCTCTCTTGCTTCCATATTTCTTTCCATCCAAAGGTTGTCTGGAAGAAATCGCTTCTAAGCGATAAGACCGCCCATTGTACCAATCTTGTTTGTAAGTTTTTTTTTTCTGTATATTTTGTTAAGGTGTGCAATAAAGTGTATTGTATTGTATTGTATTGTAAAACCTTGGAGGCGGGCGTAGAGGTTGCTCCAAACCATGAGAGGTAGTTGCCATACTCACCACGCTTGGCAGGTGGGTTGGTGAGCGCAGTATGGGATGTTGATACACGGATAGACGCTGCTGCCCATCTTCCGGAGGTGTCCCTTAGCAGGCTCTTACTGCATCCACGGGTAGGAGAGGAGGGGTAACATTATACTGCCGGCACCCCACGGCAACGTTCCACTATGTATCGTGTTTATGTATTTTGATCTAAATTAATCATTTTGAATTACAAAAAAGCTTTTTTAAACTTTCGCGATCACAACACATTATTAAAATATGGGATTATCGGGTATTTATCGCGTCTCCCCGCGACCACGACCAGGTGCAATCCGGTCGAAACGTCGGGAATAAAATAAAGGTAATTACGCGATAAATACCCGATAATCCCATATTTTAACAAAAAAGCTTGTATTAAGGAAATCAGATGATTCGTTTCAGCCGTAAAACGTCCACTACTGAACATAGGCCTCGCTCATGGATCCCCATTAGGGGTTGTTGCCATACTCACCACGCTTAGCAGGCGGGTTGGCGAGCGCAGTAGGTACAGGAAGTTGGTACACGGAAAGACGCTGCTGCCCATCTTCCGGAGGTATCCCTTAGCAGGCTCTTACTGCATCCATTGGTATGAGAGAAGAAAGAGAACATTCTACTGCCGGCACCACGGCGAATCAGATGATTGATGATACTTTAATCCCCTTTTTTTCGTTGTAACCGTCAATTTATTTGGTTATAATCCCATTACGCAAAGATTATTTGCCTTTATGTGAACATTTTATTCATGTACCTATCTATTTATAATAATATCGAGTCAGGTACATATATTGAGTGCCACGTAGACTTACATATGTGTGACGTCGACTACGTAAAAGTGATTTTTGGTTTTAAGGTATCGGCATTAATCCAAATACGAATATTCCTTATTTCTCTTTAAGCAATGTTTGTGAAACGTTTTCCTTGAAGAATCTAGTAGCTATATTTAAACTTGAAGTTTCTCTAACTTATGTTGAAAACAAAACTTGCTGGAGTGGCGTTTTGGAGTCTCTACGTAACAAGTTTTTCTGCACTTTTGTGCTGAGGAACATTAAATTAATTTAAACACTACATAAACTTTGCAAATTGCCTGAGTTTTTTGCATGTTTTTCGAAGAAGTTGCTAAACTTAATTTCCTGCAGGTCTGTCGTCTGTTGCAGTTTGTAGTCTGAGTTACCTCTTAAAGAATTGTTACTTTGAATAAGTTTTTCCAGTTCTTGGCTTGTTTCGGTTTTTGTAAAGGTATACAGAATAGAACAGAACATAAATTAATGTACCTTCCTTTTATTAAAAATCATACTGTTAATACATATTGCGGCAGAAATGCTGAACTAAGTATACTAACAGTTAGGTATTATTAAAAAAAAATAACTCTTGCTAGATTATTTGATAGTGTATTTATTTATTAATATCAAAAAGTTATATGTCTGGATGTTTGTAATACATAGTTTTAACCTAAATAATAAATAATATTTAAGCGACAATGTGTACTGCAAATTTAGTAGGAAATTAAATGAAAATAAACAATTATAATAACAAAAATCTAACAGATCTAAAAAATTAATTAATAATAATTATTCAAATACAATTTTACGTCACAAATTTTTCAAAGCTATGTAAAGTTTGGTCGATCAGCCAGCGTTTTAGGCGAACTTTAAATATATTGTTATGTATAGTTGCTGGCAGCTTCCGTAATGAGCTTTGGCAATCTATTGTACACCTGCGGGCCCATAAAATGAGTCGATTTCGACGATTTGGTAAGCGTCCGAGGTAGTGACACCAGTTTATGGTGGTTACGGGTAGATAAGTTCTATGTCATATCACTTAACACCTTAATTATAAACGTTAAAAAACGTTAAAGCGTTACAATTAATACCAATAGACAGATTATGACGGTTTGTATGGAAACAGGTAAAAAAATATATATTCATAATTTCAGCCGTAAAACGTCCACTACTGAACACAGGCCTCCCTCATGGATCTCCATGAAATGTAGTAATGGGTAGTTGCCATAAAATGCTTAGCAATCTTCCGCAGGCTGCCTCCGGAAGATAGGCAGTAGTGTCTGTCTGTGTATCAACATCCCGTACTGCGCTCGCCAACCCGCTTGCCAAGCGTTTTATGGTAACTAGCCCTCATGGAGATCCATGAAGGAGGCCTGTGTTCAGTAGTGGACGTTTTACGGCTGAAATTATGAATATAATGATGGATTGATGATAAATAAAATCCATAGCATGGATACAGTATGCTGCATTCATGGTTATGAGAGGAGGGGTAACATTCTACTGCCGGCACCCCACGGCGATTTTGTTTATAATACGTTTATTAGTATTGATATATCTACATCACATATTTTAATTATAAATCGAATAAGGAAAAAGTTGCTGACAAGCCAGATCAGTAACTTTTCAAGCTATAATGAACGCTGGATCACTAACATAGAGTTCAAAACTATTTGATTAACAGCTAATTACTCAGGCGTTCGAGATTCTTGGCTCTAGTCCAGGGGACAATGAACTAACTCTTACGATACTATTCTCAAAGCAGTAGAGTTTTGCTAGAAGCTGTCTTCTTTTTCTTCCTAATCCCTATATCCTAGCAGTTAGGTGATCTAGACGCAAAGATGACGTTGATCTGATGTTGGATTTACCGATTTATGATTAACTAGCTGCAACCCGCGGCTTTGCACGCGTTAATCCCTGATAAAAAGTAACCTATGTGCTAATCCTGGATAACATATATTTTTGTGTCAAGTAACAGCTTGATCTGTTCGGTAGTTTTTGCTTGAAGCGATAACAGACATCCATAAAAACAAACTTTTTGATTTGTAATATAAGTTGGAAGTGGTATAGATACAGATTCATGTATGTTTACGAGTTATGATGTTAGATCGTGTGTGTCCGAGTTGCAGTTGCTGTTGTATCCGAGTGTGGCCGCAAATGATCTCGTTGTCTCGAACTTCAGAGGGGATGAACCCCTCTGAAGTTATACTCGATAGCACAAGGTGGGGTAACAGTTCTTTTAGAGTCCGGTGATATTTTTCCAGTTTCAGCTGTGAAGTATTGCTTAGTTATACCTCATCTCAGCCGTGGCACTGTTGACATAGGCCTCCCTCATGGATCTCTTAGATGTTGAGGGGGTTATTGCCATACTCACTACGCTTGGCAGGCGGGTTGTCGACCACAGAACGGAATGTTGATACACGAAAAAACGCTGGTGTCCATCTTTTGTAGGCACCCCTTGGCAGATTCTTACTGTATCCACGGGCAAGAGAGGAGGGACAACAATCCACGGACACCCCACAGCAAATAGTTCATGAATATTGCAGCTTTAAAGTTATGTAGGTGGTAGATTACATAGGAATGTTCGCCTTGAAATTGCTTACGGTGTTTTTTGCATAAATGCTTATACGGTTTAACACTTTGCACGAACAATGTGAAGGTTGCATGTTCACGCAGTTATGAATAAAAGTTAATCTGGTTTGAAATTTCACATCGGGGTAGAATATCGGCAGTAGAATGTTACCCCTCCTCTCATGCCCGTGGATGCAGTAAGAGCCTGCTAAGGGTTACCTCTGGAAGATGGGCAGCAGCCTGCGCTCGCCAACCCGCCTGCCAAGCATGGCGAGTATGGCAACAATCCCTCATGATCTTCTCATCCATTAGGAAGGCCTTACTCCAGTAGTGGACGTTCTACATACCTATAACTATATAAATAACTTAGAAAAGTAAAAACAATAAAAAAGCAAGGGCTAGTGTTCCCCCAATTACAGGCAGCTACATCTAGATCACCGGCTATAGATCCTTAAATCAGCTTAATACTAATGGATAGACATGAGCCAATTACCATCGCCAACAAATGACTCTGACCTCCGATATTTAATGCATATCAGCCTTCAGGTCAAATAGCTCTTCCAATTACTTATGCTAATTTTATTAGCTTTAAGGTTAAGAGGTAACAATAATTTTAGGCTTTTCAATGCAGTGCTAGGTTGCCTAGGGTTACCTTTAAAATGGCGATAAAAGACTTATTTCAAAATTCTTTCACTTTATTTCCACAGTTCATAATTGCGGTTAACTATGTAATATGTTATGTAACATACCTCAGTGCCTTAAGACAGAAGTCTACAATCGGTGTGTGGTACCAGTGATCATTACATATGGAACCAAGACGTGGTCCTTCACTATTGGCCTTATGAATAAGCTCAGAGTCGCTCAGCAAGCTATGGAAAGGGCTATGCTCGGGGTTTCTCTACGGGATCGAATAAGAAATGAGGAGATACGTAGATGGACTCGGGTCACCGATATATCCAAACGGATTAGCACGTTGAAGTGACAGTGGGCAGGCCATATAGCGCGCAGAACAGATGTCCGATGGGGCCGCAAATTTCTCGAATGGAGACCACGGACCGGCAAGCGCAGCGTAGGACGTCCACCTACAAGATGGGCAGACGACTTGGTGAGAACTGCTGGTCGGCGGTGGATGCAGACGGCTTCCAACCGCAGTACTTGGAGATCAATGAGGGATCCTTTGTCCAGCAGTGGACGTCCTACGGCTGATATGGTGATGATATTTTAAGTTGTAAATAATCATAAATAAATTATTATGATTACAGTTTGTAACTTCAAAACATAGATACATCCACTTACAATAGAAAATAGAGATATAATTATTTTTTATAAACTCTTGCTTAAGACAAGTTTTTTGTCGTAGTCTCATTTCTCGGTATATAGAATATCCCAGTTCTTTCGTTACCAGGAAAACTGGTACATCCGATTTCTTCCATTTTCACTCGCAAACTTTACTTTAGCTATTTGTGTATACATAGTTAGGAATACCTTCTAGCATAAAACCTATTTTAATATTATCATTTGTTACTTAATCTGAATGTATTCTGTTTTGTGTGCCATACTTAATAAATAAATGAATGGCCTTAATCAATAGTCACCGTTGCTTATTCAGGCTCAGGTAATGCCTGCATTACTGTGGTCCGGTTTCTAGGGCCGGGGAAATTACGGGCATATGAGACTTTACATCTCTATGTCTCAGGGTGACGGGCATAATGCACTGCAGCGTTGATCACGTGCTTCGTGATTTTGGTTACCGGTACTGCGGTATTGTAGTTGTAATAGGTAGAGGTCATTGTTCAACTCTCGCCATTTAGTTGGTGTATGTAGGCAGACAGATAGATATAGCGATAGAGTTTGTAGCAATTAAATCACTGTCGTACCCACGTCAGAGTTATCTTTCAAATCGCCCTTTTCTTTTTAGATACTGTTAAGGGAACTTTGATTATGAGAATAGGATTCCAGCGAGCCTTTTACCTTTTCTTTACAAATTTGGGTTCGTGAAATTCTATTATGTATTCGTAAATCTCTAGAGCTATTTTATGAAAATTTAAGGGCAATTTTATTTAATAATGAGAATACCTTTATTTTTGCGTTTTCTCGTATCAATGGCTACATTATTGTGTTCTTCCACGTGTTCTTTTACTTTTCTACTAGAAAAGCGAAGGTATTATGTACCTACTAAGGAAGTATTTATGTACCTACTAGAGCATCTTTACCGAATAAGTGAGCGAAGAAAACGAAGTTCTTTGTGGCAACTAGGCGTTTCGGTTGAATGTTTGTATGTATGTATGTATGTATGTCCGAAATTTTTGTCCGAGGATACTCTTGAACGGATGCTCGGATTATAATGAAATTGAAACTTAAGAAAATTACATCAATACAAATCGATTGAGGAATTTTAATTTATGAGGTAGGTATTAAGATTTGGGGGTTTTATAGTTTTTAGGGTTTCGTACCCAAAAGGTAAAAACGGAACCCTATAGACTCCGCTATCCGTCGGTCTGTCCGTCTATCTGTCTGTCTGTCTGTCACCAGGCTGTATCTCATGAACCATGATAGCGGTAGTTGAAATTTTTACAGATGGTGAATGTTGGTTGTCGCTATAACAACAAATACTAAAAACAGAATATAATAAATATTCAAGGGGCTCCCATACAACAAACGTGATTTTTGCCGTTTTTTGCTCGATATTAATTACGGCAACAAGTAGACGCTTGAAATATATACAAAATATTGACTTTGAAAATTAACGTGAGGTATACCATTCATTTGATAAAAACGGAGGTTACTCACGTAGTATTGTAACGTCGAAGATTATTCCCGACACGTTTCGATTTTTCAAGAAAATCATCATCATGGGATTGAACGCCTGGGGCCGCCCCAGGTTACAAATACTACGTGAGTAATCCCCGTTTTAACAAAATGAATACAAAATATTGAGATAAATTATTCACTTTAAAAATATATTGCGTCAATAAGGTCCATGCGGCCGCACTGAATAAAGTATTTTTTGAATTTGAATATAATATTAAAATAAAATACAACAAATATTTGAGGGGGCAAAAATGGTACGAAACCCTTCGTGCTCGAGTCCAACTCAACACTTTGTACCAACTCCTGAACGGATCATATAGTGCTAACTACCCACAACACAGGTTCTCCTAGTGTGGGAGTTAGCGTCTTTACAATTAAATTGTTAATATTTACAGAAAATGTTTTTCACTAATCTAAGTTATATTTTAAGTTACTAAATAACTAAATAAGTTACTTATAACTTCTTAGCTTAAGCGTAGATTATAGTTTTATATATATGGCACCTACTTATAAACTTTAATTGTAATTACTGTTACATTATGTTATTTTTTTCAACAAATAAAACTTTTATGATTTTTGATTATGATTTATGATATGATTTTGATCAAATTCGAAGCATAAGAAGATAAATAAATAAATAAATAATGCTGGACCAATCACACAGCATCGTCTAGCCCTAAGCTAAGCAGAGCTTGTGTTATGGGTACTAGATGACTGATATACTTAATACATTTTATTACATACATAGATAGATATTTTTATTATATATAGAAAAACACCCAGAACACCCTGAACAAATATCTGCAGATCGTACAGACATTTGTCCCGAGGCGGACATTACATTAATACGAATCGATTGTTGTGGGGTATTTTAATAAGTGTCGTAGTTATTGTGTTATAGATTTATTATTCTATGTTTTTTGTCTGGGCATAACTCTTGAACATATGCTCGGATTTTCATAAAATTTAAACGCAAACACACGGTTAGTAGCCGATTGAAACGCAGGAGGTTGCAAGTTCTATTCCCACGACAAATCAAGTTCAAATCCAGTGGGACTTCATCAAAAGAATTTGCTCGGTCGTTCGTAGTAAGGTTTAGTATTTATTTGATGGTTAGAAGTAGGTTTTCAATCTGTAGACGAGAGGTTTCACCACTACGGCGAAAATAAATTCCCGTCTAATCTAAACTTAACTGCCTGCTCGGTGCCATTACGAGATCTTAGTAAGCGCAAAGTAACTTATTACAACACTTACTAACTACTTATTACAAAGTTACTCTCTACTTATTTATATATTTTTTTTATTAAATAACTATGATGTACGCTGAAATCGTGCAACATGTTCTTGATATTTTCTTATTTTAGGGTCATTAAATACCTATATTCTAAGTACTAACTCTTATGCCTAAGTCTACTAACAAATATGGATCTGTGTCTGAAAAATAAATGATTATTATTATTATTATTAAAAAGGGAACTTTAAAGGATGACTCACGCTGTACAGTGCCATGTCCGAGCCGAGTCCAAGCTACATATTTTTAAAAGCGTTGTCCGTTGCTCGGCCGTCACTCGATTGCCGCTCGGTATAGCTTGAGTGTGTAATAAAATATATGTAATATTAGTTGACCGTGCTACCGACACTCGGTTCGGACACGACACGGTCTAGTGTGAGTCATCCTTTATAAGTTCATTGCTAGATAGATATAGTCCAACCCGTCACGCCTTATCAGCTTCAGCTGTTTATCCCTCTGTCATTCTGTGCGCTTGTCTTATCTGTTCACTTCACTCTTTGTGGACCATCACAATAGTTCTTTAAAATCACTCTTTTGTACGCGCACAAAGCGATGGTTCTTTTCGGTTGGTGGTTGACCATAATGGACTTATTGTAGTTTCACAGCTTTCTTGCGATATTCAATGGTTGTTGTGGAGAAATTATTTTCTTATAAGAATAATAGGGAATTGAGCTACGTTTTTTATATGTAGAAAGGTTTAAGTGTTTGAAGGTTTTCTTGAAGGATTTCTTGGTGATAATAAAATCTTCTGAATAGTTGTCCGGAATCTGCAGTTTATTTGGAGTTTGGATGATTTACCCACTTACTAATAAACGCTCATAAAACGAATCATCATTACTGAACACAGGCCTCCCTCGTGGATCTCCATGAGGGGTAGTTGCCATACTCACCACGCTTAGTAGCGTGCGCCTACCAAGGCGGGTTGGCGAGCGCAGTACGGGATGATGATACATGGAAATATGCTGCTGCCCATTTTCTGGAGGTATCCCTTTGGAGGCACTTACTGCACGGGTATAAGAGTGTTCTACTGCCGGCACCCCACTGCATCATCATTATCACTTAATTGACGGATATCAGGACAGTTTTTTTATGAAAATAATTAATTTAATCAGTCGTATTTTTCAATAAGAGGTTTTATTTTCTATATAGCTCATTATAAGTGAATCCTATGTGCTTCTTAAGAGAATAAAATTCTTTATACCTAGAAAGTATGAAAGTCCCTCATAATGTAATAATTACAATAACTCCTTCAAAACTCACAAGTTAACTGAAGTCAGCGAACCGTATCAACCCCAGTCTCGTAGTAACATGCCAACAACATTCAACTCAGCATGACAGCCACATTTGCAAGTCGCGAAACATTCTCAAAGTCAAACAAAACAGCTTTGAGTGGAACTGACTAACACCTGGGAGCGGTGCTAACTAGCTTTGTAGAACTTAGTGTGCGGCAGTGGTGCCCATGGTGAGTAAAATAATATACATTTTATTATATATAGCACACATCATTCCCAGTCTGATTTCACTTATTGATTGGTAAGAGGTAAAACGTAATGTATAAAAAAAGTGATATATTATGACTATAGCGACACCATCTAGTCCCAAACAAAGCAAAGCTTCTACTATGGAAAATGTGTGTGTTAAAATGTGTATTAACATTTTTGTAAAAATTGTATGTGTGTGCTGAAGTAGCAAATAAAGAATTTATCTATCTATCTATGGAATCCAGATGATTAATAGAATACTCATATACATTTTTTTTTGTAAATACATACTAATCATACATAGAAAAGTACCCAGTACCGGGAAAAATATCTGTAAAGCAATTACAAACATTTTTCCGTATCGAACCTGCTAACTCCTGAGACAAACTGAGCCAGGGAGGCAGTCAACCTAAGGTCAAACTAAGGTTCTTCTATTCGTTTCTTTTCCTAACTCTTAGGAGCTCAAGATACCAACTGTACCAACTAATAATGATCGGCACAGTCATGTGTAAACTACGCGTTGGTAGATGGTAGAAGTCGTGGTTAAGAAACATACGAGAGTGGACGAATATCGTCGAAGGCTCTTTTTTGGCGCAAGATCGTACGAAATTCAGTGAGCTGATGGCTAATCTCCAGTAGTCACCACAAGAAAAAGAAAAATAAACTTTCGTGTGTGAAATGACCAGCATTATTAACATATTTAACCACTGGTGTGCGCCACCGACCGGTATTAAGCTCTTAATATTTTGAAGGTAACAAAATAGCCATATTAGTTATACCGAAAAGTTGCCAACTGTTTGTCACCAGTGTAAGCTCTAATGGATTTCAGTGTTAGCAGTGATAAATTTGGAGTATTTTAGTCTTATTTACCACGGGTAGCCGCAGAGGATTTATACCTGTACATTTCATACCGTGTTTTAACCTTCAACTTGACAATGCCTAATTATACGTTGAAAATAGGTTTCCAACTTGTTCAGATCCTCTCAGGGAAACTCATTAGGTAGTAGAGTTATGCGGCTCTTTCTCCATGATGAAAGTTCCCTATGGAGGAACTGAACACGTCAAGTTTTAGGTTAAAACACGATATGATAAGTCAGCATTGTCAAGTTTATTGCATTATTAAATCCCCGTGGTAAAATAGAACCTATTTTCAAAGTATAATTATCGTGAGTAGAAAACCCGTTTATCATTACAATCTAGCCTCAAGCTAAGCAGAGCTTGTGATATATCAGTCATCTCTAACCCATACGGTAAGAGATGACTGATATACATAATCATCATTTCAGACCTCCCTCATGGATATCCATGACGGGTAGTAGCCAACTTACCACGCTTGGCAGGTGGGTTGGCGAGCGCAGTACGGGATGTTAATACACGGAAAGACGCTGCTGCCTATCTCCGGATGTATCCTTTGGCAAATTCTTACTGCTCCCACGGGTGCAGGTGTATCATTCTACTGCTGACATCCCATGGCAATTAGATAACAGTGGATTATTTTTTGCCCATCATAAAATATCTAAGTCAGTGTCTAGAATATTAAAAAAGCAGTCATTCTCTAGGGTTATCAAATAATCATATGCATAGTGACAATCTTAATTTGAATTTATAATCGTTAGATTTTATTTGATAGTCTGGAAAAGGATCGTTATAGGCTCAGTGTAAATATATTGAGAAATATCTAAAGCCATTATTTTGATTATGCGAGTTCATCATTCCAGCTGTAAAACGTCCACTACTGAACACAGGCCTCCCTCATGGATCTCCCTGAGGAGTAGTTGTCATACTCACCACGCTTGGCAGGTGGGTTGGCGAGCGCAGTTTACGATATTGATACACGGAAAGACGCTGCTGCCGTCTCGTCGATCGGACTTCCGAATCCCTTAGCAGACTCTTACTGCATCCGCGGGCATGAGAGGAGTTGTAACATTCTACTGCCGGCACCCCACGGCAAGTTATTAAGATCAAATTTCTCGTTACTTTTGAAAACCTTCTAAAATCTAATTAAAAAGTTTGCAAAGATGTTTAAAACTGATCGCCAAAACTTGTAAGAGATAACGATGAAATTTGACAAATATTTAGAAAGTAACATGGAAATAAAACTAAGCTAAGGAAAAAAACTGCGAGGAAGCTTGCGGCTTTTTTAACTTTTTGACCTGGGGCCTATTTGTCGTGAAGATGATAAAATATCACAATAGATAAACATTATAACAACTGCCAACATAACATTTGAATCAATAAATATTTGATAGTTTTTATGATAATAATCTACTGTAATATTTTATAATTTTTCGAGAATTGGCCCTAGTTCTTTCTTCTGAATATAGCTGACTAGGCTGAGACAGGAGCTGCGAATGCGAAAGTTACAACGTTCCAGACTGTTCTCTGCAGCTATCCCTTTTAATATATAAAAGTGAAAATAAGTATGTATTTATTGTATGTATAATACGTATGTTCTCTTTTCACGTCAAAACCGCTAAACCGATTCGGATGACCATAGGGACGGACATAGGCTACTTTCCGTTGCGTAAATTTAGTTGTAGGGTAGTTGTAGGGCAGTGGTAGGGTAGTTGTAGGGTGCTTACAACTGTAAGTAGTGGTTGTAGTAGGTACGATACGAAGTTCGCCGGGGCACCTAGTTTATTATAAATGTAAAAGGTCAATTATAATATTATAACGCATGCAAATTAACGTGAATGTAATTAGCAGTGAAGGTGGCATTCAAATGAGATGAGATGAGTTTCCATCAGCTTAAATAATAATACATATCAGTAAGGTGCATGTATTCAGGTGCATGAAAACAGAACGTAATCCTACCTGTACATGAATATGGAACGTAATCCTCAATATTGCATATCGAAGTTTCACCCGCGTAGTTCCCGTTCCCGTGGGAATACTGGAAGAAAATAAAGCCTATGTTACTCAGGGATAATGTAGCATTGTAATGGTGAAAGAATTTTGAATATCTTATTATTTTGAAAATCTTAAGTGAATTTTATTCATATGAGAAATAAATTATCTTAAACCAGAAAATCGGTCCAGTAGTTTCGGAGCCTATTCAATGCATACAAACGAACTAATCAATCTTTCCCCTTTATAAAATTAGTGTAGATATATTCATCATCATCATCATTCCAGCCGTAAAAAGTCCACTACTGAACAGGCCTCCCTTATGGATCTCCATGAGGGGTAGTTGCCATACTCACCACGCTTGGCAGGCGGGTTGGCGAGCGCAGTACGGGATATTAATACACGGAAAGACGCTGCTGCCCATTGTAAAACTATTTGTCGAAGTTGCTACGAGTATGCTACGGCACTACGGTTCGTAGCACTTTCGTAGAACTAGTAGAACATGCTACGTCATCTTAGTAATGTACTATTACGCAGTCGTGACTTTGCACAATAACCTTCACAAGACCATATTATTATGTTTTGTGTTTTTTGCGTATCTGCGGCGTTTTAACACACTTTAAACACAAGTTCCACAAGTTGCCGTAGTGGTTCTATTAAAAAAACCTAAATATAATATTAGGTATTTTTCATATAAAATTGCATAAAAATCCGATTAAGACCTTAGGGTTCATGTTAACACTACATAATTAAAAACTAGTAAATTACTTAAAATATATAAAAAAACAAACTTCCGATTTTTTCCCTCCATAACTTCTTGTTTTAATGGGTTTCTGGTTACTATACTTAATATACAATATACAGGGGTATTAGTTGAATCATTTTAATTCAATAACTTTAGTCTATTTGGCGTTTTGTGCTTCGGAGTCTCATCGACTCAACTAAATAAAAGATGTTTTTTTATACGAATAAATGTCGAATGTGCCGAGGGATACCTTCAGAAGATGGGCAGCAGTGTCTATCCATGTTTCAATATTGCGTACTGAAAACCAGCGTAGCATCTGAGCCTTGCCAGGTGCTACACAATGCTGAGTTGGGGACCTTTTTACCCGCGCCACATCCCTTCCTGTCCGCATTATTATTTCAATTTATTTGACTTGTTTTCCTGATTTGTTAGCTTACAGTCCTGTGTTCCTTTTCGTTGTGAACAAATGTTATCTATCATTTGCGCTCGCCAACACGCCTGCCAAGCGTGGCCAGTTTGACAACACACCTCATGATCAGTTGTGAGATCCACGAGGGAGGTCTAGGTCCAGTAGTGGACATCCTACTGGTACTTTTGTGAATACAGACTGTTTTAGTTTATATGTGTTTCCCTAATGTAGTGGTCGTTTGCGGTAAAATTAGCCATTTCCTGAAACAGTCGCTTTATTTCACTTTCGAAACACTCGTGAGTTACACTATTCACAGACTGCGGTAGTTCATACGTGGGTGAAACGAAGAGGAATGTCTCTACTAGGTTAATTGAACACTACGGGCAATGAAGAATGCAGATGTAGAAAAGTCAGCCAACGCAGCGCACGCGCTGACCGCCGGTGCTTCCCATTACGTCCGATTCGACAAGGCGCGGGTGCATTCCCGAGAGAGAATTTCTCCTCAAAATTGTGCCTCGGAAGGAACGTTCATCATCATCATCGGCCTTTTCGTCTATTTCAGACGATTCAGGTAATGCCTGTGGTTTGGGTGTTGCATTTTTTTAAATGACTACATAGTCCTATCTTTGAGCTCACTGCGCGACCGCAGTTTTGGTAGACGTGGGTGTCCATTGCAGTTGGTGGATTGGATGTATCTGCATGTCGATGCCGTCTCGCTCGTTTCTCGGCTAATGAGACAAACCAGGTTTGGTCGTGGTGTTTAAGACCTTCGTGTGAGCTTTTTCTCCATTCTGGTCTGTTATCAGCCAGTGATGCCCAGTCAGTGCGCTTGATGTTAAACGCTGCCATGTCTCTCTTTGCGCAATCTTTATATCGGAGCATACGAAAGTACGTTAAGCCATTGAAATTAACCGAGTCCGCAATTTCAATAGAGATCAAGGTTGGGCCCTACCACCCGCCTGGTTTCCCTGCCTTCACCAGTACCCGTGCCCCAAACAGAACATCTGAGCTTAGTAGAGATTTTACCAGAGTATTTTGTTCACAAACACAAAACGCCGAAGAAATCAGAAGTGATGATGAACCGACGCCGACGCTGTCTACAGCTATACTATACTCTCCCCACTACCGCAACTGCTCCCCCCCCTGCTCCTGCATGACGAGTCGAGCGCAACGCTGGCTGCAGCGCAGCGCGAGCGCGCGTGAGGGAAGGAGAAGGCGCCGCGTTAGACTCCATTCCCTGATGAAAGTTCCCCTGGGAGGAACTGAACTCGTTGGAAACCTATTTTCGACGTATAAAATTAACGTGAGTAAAAAGCCCGTTTAACATTACAATGAACAGTCGCTTTATGTTCATGATCGTTAGATTATGAGGACAGCGGCCTTGCCTTGTCCTTGGAAGGGTCTTGAACTTGATTATATTATAGTTTGGCGTTGCTTATGTGGATTTAGCCGTGCGGTGCCGGCAGTAAAGTATTGCTCCTACGAATTCGTAAGATCTTATTTTCTCTCAATAGATTGAGTATGCCGTGGGGTGCCGGCAGTAGAATGTTACCCCTACTCTCCTACCCGTTGATGCAGTAAGAGCCTGCTAAGGGACACCTCCGGAAGATGGGCAGCAGCGTCTATCCGTGTATCATCATCCCGTACTGCGCTCACCAACCCGCCTGCCAAGCATGGTGAGAATGGCAACTGCCCCTCATGGAGATCCATGAGGGAGGCCTGTGTTCATCAGTGGACGTTTTATGGCTGAAATGATGAGATTGAGTATGTGCTCGATGTTCTAAGCAAACCACTTCGTTACGACGTTATGTCATCACGACCTCATGTCACCATTGCAACATGATGAGATGATGATGACATGAGCTACGGTCTTATTGAAGTGGATTATAATCTCACGTAACTACGATTTATAAGATGAAATAAATATTAAGTTCTATGACACATATCTGAAAATTAAGCCAGTACCATCGACTCCTTAATGAAGTCATTTAAAGTAATTATGAAATGTTAAGTCACTAAAAAGTTCCAAATTTAATCCCCGACCTTGTTAGAGGATAACCATAAAAATCCTGCTCGTATTACTCTTGCGAAAATTTTAACAACTTTGTGAATATCCAAAAGTACCTGGAATTATTAATAAAACTCTGCTTATTTGCTATTCAATCAAAAACTTTTTTTACCGGAATTCATAAACGTCAAAGTTAATATGCTGTAGGGTGGCCGGCAGTAGAATGTTGCGCGTGGATGCGGTAAAAATCGTTCTGCCAAGGTATACATCCGGAAGATGGGCAGCAGCGTCTTTCCGCGTATTAACATCCCGTACTGCGCTTAACCCGGTTGCCAAGCGTGGAGAGTATGGTTTCCACCATTATGATCAGTACATACTTGGATTTCCAAGTCCATAATGGAGGCCTTTGTCTAGCAGTGGATGTCCTACGGCTGTAATGATGATGATTATAATGAACAGTGTCCACTGGAGTCCCTCAAGGTATGAAACTATCATGCCCTACATTTTTTAAAGTATGAGGTAAATATTCGTCATTCGCATTGTTCTATGATTTAGGAGCTCCACGAATTGAAAAAATTGAGGGCATGAAGCAGTCGTCAAATTTTATTCCACTTTGCCTTTCAATACGTAAATTGCTTTTGGGAATACTGATCCTCAGTCGGTTTACTGAATTCATTATGAATTCGGGATCCAGCAGATAGGTATGCCGTGGGGTGCCGGCAGTAGAATGTGACCCCTCCTCTCATGCCCGTGGATGCAGTAAGAGCCTGCTAAGGGATACCTGCGGAAGATAGGGAGGAGTGTTTTTCCGTGTATCAACATCCCGTACTGCGCTCGCCAACCCGCATGGCCAACATAGTGAGTTTGGTAACTACCCCTCATGGGGATTCATGAGGGAGGGCTGTATTCAGTAGTGGAAGTTTCACTATAGGTTGGTAAATAATGTTCTTGTCTGTTGTAATATCTTCTATATATATAAAATTCAAAGTCCTGACTGTCTCACTGTCTGACCGACTGACTGATATATCAACGCACAGCCTAAACCACTGGACCTAAATACTTGAAATTTGGCACACATATACCTTGAGTATCCTAGAGGTGCACTAAGAAGGGATTTTTCGAAATTCCCACGGGATAGGGAATAAATGGGATTTATATTTTCGAATCAAAGTGGCTCTGCGTGAAAAGGGGGATTTTACGTTTTATGATTTCCACACGGACGAAGTCGCGGGCAAAAGCTAGTCAAAGATATAAAGATATATATCGTAATGTGATATATTCGACAGCGATGAACGATCTAATCCAACGACAACTCAGCAACATAGTAACTATTCTTTGATACAGGGCATGTGCCGTGGTGTACCAGCAGTAGAAAGTTGCATCTCCTCTCTTGCCCGTGGATGTGGTTAGAATCTGCCAAGGTAACCCGCCTGCCAAGGTGAGTAGGGCAACAGCCCCTTCATTACTTGGAGGTCCATGAGTGAGGTTTATGTCCAGCAGTTGACGTCCTCCGGCTGAGATGATGATGACCGGGCGTGTTTATAGAGCATTTTTTTTATTCGATACCGATGACGTTAGACCGCCCGCGACCGTAAAGATGTATTGTTCAAAACGTCCAGGATAATTATTACAATGTAAAAAGAAGATGTAGTGACGAAACTTGAGAAAGGTATGCTGAGATGGTTTCGCCATGTCGAGAGAATGAATGAAGAACGATTGACGAAAAAAGTGTATAATGCGAGTGTGAATGAAAGTGTTGGAAGGAGTAGACCTAGGCGGACGTTTCAAGACCAAATCAGGGACGTCTTGAAAAAAGGCCAGGTCAAGGGTACCCTAAACCGAAGAGCATGTGTGAAGGAAATAATGAAAGTGGACGAAGCGAAACAGGTATGTAAGGATCGTAGCAAGTGGAAGGAAGTGTTCTCTGCCTACGGGAAAAAGGCGTGATTATTATGTATGTACATATGTATGTAAAAAGAATTAGGTAACCTCCGAGACTAGGTAAAGTCTCGAAGGTTACTAACATTTTTAATTTTAAAAACTTCTTACCATTTTGGTTCGGGTTCCGAAAATCTATATGTACTTTCTACGTATCCATGTACGTCATTGATCTTGCCTGTGAGTCATGTCTGCTATATCTCACGAAAGTAAAGAGTAATGTCTGGGTAGTGGGTAGGCAAACTCTACGGCACGTACTGAACGGCAATTTGGAAAGCGAAGTCTGTCGAAGATTTCCTTGCGTCACGGAACCAGATAAATAATGATTATTCTCAGATCACCGACCCGGCAGGCTGATTACGTATCTCGCGGCAGGTTTGCAACAGGCGTATATCTCGTGATCATCGCTGGATCAGGCGACTTCCGACATCTGTGCGGAATCAAATAACATGCCCTATTCTACGTCCATTCGTAGACAAGTACTGTTTTCGTTGGAATGGGCGGTCCCAAAGCAGTGTTTCCGATAAAAAACTTATGATGCGGATCGCAAGACGAAACTTTCGCGTACGAATAGCCGTTGTTATTGTTATCTGCTGAGTTTCTGTTTGCACAGGAATGGAGAATTGTGTTATATCAATGAAACATGAATATATTGAAAAATGAAGCTATAAAATATGAGAAATCTTTTTATTTTGAGGAGAGGCAACATGAATTATATTCGAGAACGCGCCGTGAGGTGCCGGCAGTAGATTGCTGACTTTTCTTTCTTATCCGTGGATGCAGGAACATCCTACCAAGAGGTATCTCTGGGAAATGGGCGTATAGCATAGTGACAGACGTTGCCAATAATGTCTACTCTGCCATCTTGAAACACTGGGTAGCTGTGCTGAAACCAGTGACCTGCCTAGTGTCTCAATGAGTTGTTTTATTATCTTATTTATCTTACTATTTTTTTTATCTGTGGTTATTTTCTAACTTTAATTTTTTTTTGTGTAAATTGTTTGTACCATGGATCATGTGGTCTGAAATAAATGGATTTATTTATAGTGAGAACCGTTAAGCTGTTGTTAGAAAGTTGGTGTATGTTTTATTACATTTTAACAGTAACTGTTAAAATGTAATAAAAATGAATGATGCAATGATGCAATAACTGTTATTCATTGAGTTTTCGTTATATTCCAATGTGTTGGTGAACTGCATCATTCATTGGAGCAACATTTTTTCCGTAACTAAAAAACTATTTTAACCGTTAGGTACAGCTTTTCCTAGAACGTTCACAGTTAAATCTATGTACTTCCTACTTTTAAATGTAAAGTACACAGTCATTACTTGTCTATGTCGTAGAACTGCTTTTATTTATTATATCAGTATTCATCATCATCATTTCAGCCGTAAAACGTCCACTACTGAACACAGGCTTCCCTCATGGACCTCTATGAGGTGTAATTGCCATCCTCACCACGCTTGGCAGGCAGGTTGGCGAGCGCAGTACGTGATGCTGATACACGGAAAGACGCTGCTGCCCATCTTCTGGAGGTATCCCTTAGCAGGCTCTTACTGCATCCATGGGTATGAGAGGAGGGCTAACATTCTACTGCCGGCACCCCACGGTGTCGGTATTACTTGTATAATATGTATTAATCGTTTTCGGTATAAAATATCGTTATATAATGTTCGTAACAGTTTATACGTTTATATATATTTTTTTTATTAAATAGATACTTTATATCATATTTGTTAGGTTTTTATGTATGTATGTAGGTATATTTGCGTATGTATTATGGTACACCACCGTCTTTTGATCAAGTATCTCCCGTACATCCAAAGGTTGTCTGGAAGAGATCGCTTTTAGCGTTAAGACCACCCATTGTCTGTTGTTATTGTTTGTATCCTTATATGTTTACTTTTTATGGTGTACGCACAATAGATAGATAGATAATTTCTTTATGTGTAACAACAAGCATAGAAAACATTGATTACATAAAAAAAGACAAAAATAATGAAGCTATGCTTGAGTCACAAAAAGGTCTCAGTCTCAGCTTAATGGACCAATAAAGAGTTAATCTATCTATATATATTTATTATTTAGCATTATTTATTTTATTTATTTATTTATTAATAATCAAATCTGTTTTTTCTTAAAATTGCTTATAATTAAGTAAATGCTTAAGTAAATGTCGTATAGGTTTGGGTATGCATGCTGCACTGACAAGCTAGTTCTCCCTGCATGTGCATAATTAGCGGGCGGGAGGGCGGTGCTCCTGCATCTCAGCATAAGCGGAATTAAAACTAGATATTTTTTATTGCATTTAATTAAATGCTTATCTATAACTGGCCGGCTTAGTGGTATTCATTACTATGAACGCAACTGTACTACGGAACCCAAAATGAACAAAGAATATAATGATCATTATTCAACGATTCGTTCTTATACCATTACTTTAAGAGGGACCTCTTCATACAACTCAACATGCACTAAATAAAATTCAAGTATTTTCAAGAAATAAGTACTCCATTATCGTGATGGAAAACAAACAGAGAGCTTCAGAGAACCAGGCTCTTTCACATGGACATTTGTAAAAAGCGACCTACGTAGCTCAGTTAGTCTTATAGCCGGCTGAGACGCAGAACGGCGGGTTCGATCCCCGCCGAGAGATAATTTGCTATTTTGCAGATAATTATATTTCTAGGGTGTGTTCTAAGTATGATAAAAAAATATCATCATCATCATTCCAGCCGTAGAAAGTCCACTACTGATCAGGCCTCCCTCATGGATCTCCATGAGGGGTAGCTGCCATACTCACCACGCTTGGCAGGCGGGTTGGCGAGCGCAGTACGGGATGTTGATACACGGAAAGACGCTCTGCCCATCTTCCGGAGGTATCCCTTAGCAGGCTCTTACTGCATCCACGGGCATGAGAGGAGGGGTAACATTCTACTGCCGGCACCCCACGGCATGATAAAAAAACAATCATCAACCATTATAGTAGTATGCTGCCTCTGCTTTCTTCCAGAGGTATCCCTTGGCAGATTATTACTGACCCGTGCATTAAGAATATGCCAAGGGATACCTCCGGAAGCTAGGCGGCAGTGTCTAACCGTAAATCAACATCCCGTACAACAACCCCTCGTGATCAGTACTTGGAGATTCATGAGTGGTTTGTTGCCATACTCACCACGCTTCGTACGTGATGACGAGCGCAGTATGGGATGTTGATACTTAGTATCCCCTGGCATTTATTAAGACATATTACTGCATTCGCGGGCAAGAGAGGAGGGGCAGCATCCTACTGCCGGCACCCCACGGAAAGTCAGGTATTAATATATGTATAAAATACTGAAAATAATAAAACAAGCATTTATTTATTATCTTCGAACATGACTTACTTGTTAATTGTATTTTACATGAACGCGCATTTTATTCATTTTTCTCCTCAAATTCAATAGAAGAGACAATGTCTGCATAAATTAATTATCTACTCGAGAAACTAATTACTATGTTAATTAAATAAGAATGCAATTATGATTGTGGGATTCTTCGTCTTGATAAAGTGATAAATAATTAATTTTTAACTCATATGTTGGTACGATCATCATTTCAGCCGTAAAACGTCCACTACTGAACTAAGGCCTGCCTCATGGATCTCCATGAGGGGTAGTTGCCATACTCACCACGCTTGGCAGGCAGGTTGGTGAGCGCAGTATGGGATGTTGATATACGGAAAGACGCTGCTGCCCATCTTCCGGAGGTGTCCCTTAGCAGGTTCATACTGCATCCACGGGTAGGAGAGGAGGGGTAACATTCTACTGCCGGCACCCCACGGCTTGTGCGATCATAACAAACGAAAGAACAGTGGTTATTATGAGTTAGGCTTGAAATAATATTATTAGTAAAATGCCACTGTTTAGAGGTACACTGATTTTGTGTAGTAACAAAACGATACGGTAAGGGCATACCTAACGATTAACATTTTAAAATTTAAGATAAGTTTTTACAGTAGTGCCTCATGGAAGGTAGGTCCGGTGCAAATAGGGCCGTATTACGTGAACTCGGAAATTTCACTAATTCGTAGTTCAAAATGTATATATGGTGCGAAACGGCCAGGGGTGGCGTGACTAAGCCTACACCTGCCAAACCAGTGTATCTGTTGGATAGATCATAGATAAAAAATTAACCTATTGTTAAGGTTTATTTACACTGGATACAATTAAATTAGCATTTTCCGTTTGTGTTGTAAAACGAGCTGTCAGGCACACAGCTGACCACAACCGCATCGTGTGCCAGGAAATATTTAAATTTTACGGCGCACCGATAAAAGCGTTAAGTTGGTTGGATGAAATTGATAGTTCAGGGTTCCTTGGTAAATTTTTAACAACATTAAACCTATTTTGATTTCAAACTGCTTTTTGGAGTGGGTCGTCATGAAATGATAGTATCTTGATAAGTATCTGTGTAACACATAAGTTGAATTTTGTAATTCTTCTGTGTTAAATATGTAAATGCATTCATCTCTATATCTCTAGAACTTGTTAAACTTTCGTGATTTTTTAACATAATTATTAGGGTTTAATATACAGCATTTTATCGCATACCTTTGTTATTATTTTTTCGACGTTTCGAACACGTTTTAGCTGTTACCTTGTTAACATTTAAATACAAAAATCGTTGATGGGCTCTTACCGTAATGAGACCGCACCGTTTTGTATCCACACGAAATGAGTGAGCTCACTCATTAGAAATCAGAACTTCGTCCGCTTTGCTCACTCGTTCGAAAATAAATTCCTTTCGAGGGATCGACTTGTATCTCAAACGGAAATATGGATAAGATCCCAGCTGAATAATCATTTCACGAGTAATTTTCTTTACTCTTTATCATTAACTGCGAGACAATAAAATAAGACTTAAACTAAAAAAAAATTGAAAATGCTCATCATAGAATTAATTATCCAAATGAGCCTGGAAGAGATCGCACTTAGCGATAAGGATGTTTATGTGGTTGTATTTTTTTGTATATGTGTTATTTTTATGTTGGTTTGCATAAAGTCATATTCATCGTTTGTTCATTTATTGGCGGGACATTTTATTCTAAATTTGAATTTAATATCCGGTTCACAAACAAAAGAACATGGGCAATATGTATGGGTCTCCAAATGGAACGGATGCCAATGTGTTCCTAAAGTATCCACTATTGGTTTTGAATCCTTTTTTACATAAACCAGTGGGATAAAAAGTGAATCAATAAAATACATATTTGTAATTATTAATTTATTATTTACTGAATAAAGCATTTAAATTTTGAATTTGAATTAATTAACATATATTTTTATGTGTGTTATTTTAAAATTACGCGAATAATATGTACAAATTTTGATTCATCATCATCATCATTACAGCCGTAAGATATCCACTGCTGGACATAGGCCTCCCTCATTGACTTACAGATCCAAGTGCATGAGGGGTTGTTGCCATACTCACCAACCCGCCTGCCAAGCGGGCAGGCGGGTTGGTGAGCGCAGTTCGGGATGTTCCTACACGGAAAGACGCTGCTGCCCATCTTCCGGAGACATCCCTTAGCAGACTATTACTGCATCCACGGGCAGGAGAGGAGGGGTAACATTCTACTGCCAGCACCCTACGGCATATTTTGATTAAGTAATTAAAACCCAATGCATCTCTTAGTAAAAAAAGTATCTTGCCAAGATATATCAATTGAGTTACTTTTTATTTTTGCTGATGGGTGGGGCCGATTCCGCCCACGGTCCTTTTAATATACTATGAGATCCAGCCTGCTAGTATCCTCGGCGTTTTGTTTAAGGATGACTCACGCTAGACCGTGTCGTGTACGAGTGTCGGCTACCTAATATTACATATATTTTGTATGGACACTCACGCTATACCGAGCGGCAAACGAGTGACGGTCGAGCAAAGGATAACGCTCAGTTAAATTGCTCGGACGAATATACTGCATCACGGCGCAACGCTAAGTGCCCGTTCAAGGTCCGTCTTTGTAATTTGAGGGTCGGGACCGGCTCGGTGACCGTGCTACGGCTGACACGGTTCGGACAAGTAAGTCATCCTTTATTCTGTGCTTATTCGCCTTTGCCGTGTTCCAAATTCAAATCGATTTTATTAATTGTGAAACGACTTCACTTTTTCGACGGGCTTCGGTAAATAAATTCTCGTGTTGAAGGGTATGGAGTATCGCCTTGTTGGCTGCGGATTGCTTTATCGATTTCAGGTAAAGGCTGAAGTAGGCTTAACTTAAAACGTATTGATTTTAACATCCCTATTAAGTAGTTAACTAGTTACATAATGGTGGCTATTCTGTTGTTGCAATAAATAGCCAAAGCTAATTAAATTGACGTTAAACGGACTAAAACGACATATTATTCGGTTAGTGCTGGTCTAAAATTAAAACGGTCTATATATATCGTTTTAATATATACCCGATTTTACGCTGACAGCTATTAATGTAGAAACGTCATATGTCTCTAATTATAATTAGTTTTAGGAAGTGTAAAAAAGAATCGACACCATTATCCAAATAATATGAATACCTACAGCGAATAAATGTAATATATTTTTCAAAAAGATGTATAGAACCAAAGACCTTCAGATTGAAAGTCGACGGTACATGCCATTCGGCCAACACGACTTTTTTTGATGAAGCTAATAAAAGCGTGTCAAAGCTAATAAAAGGACCAGGTTACAGGAAACAGAGCTTGTGTAATGGGTACTAGACGACTGATACACTTATTACATAGATATATGAGATAGACGAGCCCTGTGGCGCAGCGGGCGATGGTCCGCCTGCGACGCAAGGGGTTGCGGGTTCGATTCCCGCCTCGGGACAAATGTCTGTACGATCTGCAGATATTTGTTCAGGGTGTTCTGGGTATTTTTCTATATATAATAAAAATATCTATCTATGTAGTATAATGTATTAAGTATATCAGTCATCTAGTACCCATAACACAAGCTCTGCTTAGCTTGGGGCTAGATGATGGTGTGTGATTTGTCCAGCATTATTTATTTATTTATATTTTTTTTATATAGAGTAAAACATCCTTAACACCCTGAACTTCTACTACTATGAAATAAATAAATAAATAAATAATGCTCGACAAATCACACAGCATCATCTAGCCCCAAGCTAAGCAGAGCTTGTGTTATGGGTACTATATGACTGATATACTTAATACATTATACTACATAGATAGATATTTTTATTATATATAGAAAAACACCCAGAACACCCTGAACAAATATCTGCAGATCGTACAGACATTTGTCCCGAGGCGGGAATCGAACGCGAAACCTCTTGCGTCGCAGGCGCACCTTCGCCCGCTGCGCCACAGAGGTCGTCATGTCCATGGCTTTCATTTTGCTTTATAGCTATTTAACAGCCCTCCTAATGTGCATTGTTCCAAAACACTTGTACAGAACGACGCAACTTTCGTACTACGGTTGAATAGTTACCGAAAGTTGGCAAAAGGTTACCGCGACATTAAGAGTTACCCTGAATTTAAATTTGGTATTATTGGATAACTTATGGTGGCTGGGAAGGGCATACTGTGCACACTTAAATTATAATCTATTCCACTTAGGTTCGGTATAAGCAGGATAGTTAGGAGGTGCTAAAGAAACTAAGCAGTTGTCCGTTTTTGGCTAATTGGTTTTTAAACAGTCCTCCTCTCTTGCCCGTGGATGCAGTAAGGATCTGCCAGTGGATACCTCCGGAAGATGCAGGCGCTCGCCATCCCGCATTAAGGATCGGCCAAACCTGCGCGTCAGTAAAGCGGGAAGCGGGACGCGGTGCGTCTGCAACGCGAAACTTAACGCGCACACCTGCGCGACTCCGACGCGAACCGCGAACTTCATTTGCTAGTGAACAGTCACTAAAGCTGCACGTCTTTATTTGGTATAACTACTTAATTGTTGTGGTGATGACATCCTCGTACTTAACATCGGAATCTGACTCCGATGAGGAAGACCTTTTATTACTTGCGTTAAATGAGCTACTAAGTAGTTTTATAATGTTATCATATCGCTCAAAACAAGTACAAAACTTATTCGTAAAATACAAGTTACTTATCATGTAGAAACATTAACAATAAATTAATCTATATTTATCACGAACTTCCGCCATAACATTAATTTCATTTAAACAGGAAGATCAGGACAATTTAACGTTTAATGGATTATCAAAATTTTAACAACTTTACCATCATTTCTTATAAATCAAAGTAATAATTTTTAAACAAGCTAACAATATTATGGAAGACAGCTTTCTCGCACGTACACACGTCTGACCACTAGACGCGTGCGTCCCGCTGGATCCCGCTCTGCCGACGCGGCCCTGCCGCTTTGTGGTCGCGTAGGTGTGCAAAGAGCCATAGATAAAGTATGGGTAGCGTCCGCCGCGCGGCAGATGCTCCCGCTTCGCAGTCGCTTTGGTCGCGCAGGTTTGACCGATCCTTAAAGCTCAACCACGCTAACGTCAGTAAGCGCCCCGGCCTTATTCGACCAGCCTAGCCCTGCGCGGATCCGGGCCTGTTTAACACGACGCATTGACGATGATATAAAAGTAAAAAAAATAAGTAAACTCTGACACTTTACTAGTCTCGGAGGTTACTTCATTTTTTGTAATGTGTACCCTTGGTCTTGCAATCTACTCATAATGCCCTTTAATTTTATACTATACTTGCTTATGTTTGGTAACATTCAATTATTAAGGAAAAAAATATACCACTTGAATACCAGTATCCTATGAGGATCATTTTTTATTTTTATGTAACTGGTTACAAAACTCTGGTTACATACGCGGCCGAAGGGTTCACCCTCTTTCATATCCATATCTTGTAAACTTATTAACCGATTTTGATAAAACATAAAATCATTTAAGAACCGACGCCAGAAAACCTGCTTTTAATTAAAAAAAACTGCATGCAAATCGGTCCGCTTGTTTAAGAGCTGCGGTGCCACAGACAGACACACAGCCACAGTTCAAACTTATAACAACCCTCCTTTTTGTCGGGCGTTAAAAAATGATAAAAGACTGCCATTTAACTGCTGTTTAAGAGTAAGAGCAGAGTCACATCAGAGATAACACACATATATTTTCACCTCACAGGTAACAGGACTTATGAGAATGCAGATAAACTATTTATGTACAGAATATACTATTTTACTTCCAAAATTAACGTGAGTTAAACTATTACCTGTAAATACTATGTGCCGTGAGGTGCCGGCAGTAGCATTTTGCTTCTCCTCTCGTGTTTGTGGACGCAGTAAGAATCTGCTAAGGGATAAGTATATACTTATCCCTAAAACAAAAAACATACCGTCGAAATGGGTATGGGTCTATACCCCCTTTCAACGGTATGTTTTTTTTGTGTCCAAATCACTTTAAAATTAAAGTGATTGATTCACTTACTCTAGAATACTGCGAATGGATTAAAAGCCATGTTTTATTGTACTGCTACATATAACTTTACCCACTAGTTTGGAAACTTTCCGATAATTAATGGTTCTCTTCCTTCTAACTTATTTTATGATTTCTCTGGGGATATTTGTTTTGTGTTTTCAAAGTCACTTCACTTAGGTACTGATGTATATAAAGAAATAAGAAAATAATGATTACATCATACAAGCAATCGTTGTATATTATATCATGTTGTACGGCCGCCGTGGGGTGCCGGCAGTAGAATGATACTCCTCCTCTCATGCCCATGGATGCAGTAAGAGCCTGCTAAGGCATACCTTCGGAAGATGGGCAGCAGCGTCTATCCGTGTATCAACATCCCATACTGCACTCACCAAGCCGCCTGCCAAGCGTGGTGAGTATGGCAACTACCCCTCATGGAGATCCATGAGAGAGGCCTGTGTTCATCACTGGACGTTTTATGGCTGAAATGATATCATGTTAATGGGAAACGGCTCTGTCCATTAGGATGAAATTTTGAATAAGATTTGCTTATTGAGTTTATCTATATGTGTTTTAAGTGAGGAGCCACAGGAGCTTGGATTAACAACTTTGTAGGTCAGTAAACGTTAATTTAATAGAAATATTCATCATCATCATCATTCCAGCCGTAAAAAGTCCACTACTGAACAGGCCTCCCTCATGGATCTCCATGAGGGGTAGTTGCTATACTCACCACGCTTGGCAGGCGGGTTGACGAGCGCAGTACTGGATGTTAATACACGTAAAGACGCTGCTGCCCATCTTCCGGAAGCATTACCTTAGCAGGCTCTTACTGCATCCACGGGCATGAGAGGAGGGATAACATTCTACTGCCGGCACCCCACGGCATAGAAATAATGCTGGTCATTATTTATGTAAAATCAATCATAAAAGCTATTACTATGGGGATAGCCAAACGATATATATATAGGTACCTACTATACATTTTTTAATTAGGTTTATAAAAAATATAAAACACTAGCAAAGCTCATTCATCCAGATCCTGGCCTGGCCTTTAGTTGTTCCATACTTAAAACACTGCACATCTGAAAATGTTTTTTTCTACAGTAAACGTTCAGTGTTCTGTCATAAAACAGATATTTGACATACACAAGTATCCTCCATCTATCCTTAAGTATTCCTGTAACGGCATGTTTATACTACATGGTTATAACAACGGTAAGTACATGGTTGCTTTGAACGGGCCTTCATCCATGAATGCCATTTAAGTCTATCGTACGATTCGTCCGGTTTCAGGTGACTCTTTAAATCGTAAAAATCATAGCGGAAAATGCTCCCGGTGCAGGACGATTTTTCATTAAGACACAATTTTGAAATTAGAACGAACCTGTTTTTTCATATAAATAATCATATTTTCAATATAGACAATTCTCTCATAAATAAAAAAAAAACACAATACCTACTTTCTGAGTGGTATGGTATGTAGCTCGCGCGACGCCACGCGATATGGTTGAATCGAAATAAAATAATATAAATTCTTAACATATTGAAATAACGCTTAAATGAACATGAACACGAATAAAATCAGCCATCGCCGGCCTTTAGTTGTTTATTTAAAACACTGCACAACTGAACATGTTTATTTCAGTAAGCGTTTAGCTGTTCTGTCATAAAACACATACACAAGTTACGACCCATCTAGCCTTAAGGATTCCTGTAACGGCATGTTTACAGCCGCCTTCGTTAGCCTTTTGGAGATTTAGGCTCGTAACTCGGCTGAAGACGAGTTAATAATTAAGGGCTCTTTCAGGTTGGCTGTTTTTATTTGCTCTTAAATCATTATATTTTAGGGTCGGACTGAGATACGTATTAAATAAATCGTTATTATTTTTAACCCCCGACAAAAGAGAGGGTTGTTATAAGTGTTATCGGTATGTGTGTATCTGTCTGTGGCACCGTAGCTCTTAAACGAGTGGACCGATTTTCATGCAGTTTTTTATTTAAACCAGTTTTTAAAAAACACTGTTATCAAAATCGATTAAGAAGTATAATAGACATGGGGGGTGAAAGAGGGGATGAAATCAAATGAAAGTACCTACACAACCCCTGCATAAAACTCTACGGGATCATGCATGAGTAAGTTATAAAATGGTACAACAAAACCTCAGTTTCTGCTAAAGACGAAATCTCGACGTTCTCTTCATCTTTAATGCAAAACATCTTATAAGTGGCCTACCTCTCATCAACGTTATTCGACGAAATATGTTCTTTTGATTTTTTTTACAGTAGATCGAGCAAATATATCGAGCTAATCTTATTTAAACAAAATGGTGATTTGACAAAAGTAAATTTTGACCTTAACTATTTTTCACTTTTAAAATTAACGTGAGAACTCGTTTTCTAATATGGGGATTACTCAAGTAGTATTATCAAAATGCCGTGGAATGCTGGCAGTAGCATACTACCCTCTAATGCCCATGGATGCAGTAAGAGCCTGCTAAGCGATACCTCCGGAAGATGGACAGCAGCGTTTTTCCGTGTATCAAAATCCCGTACTGCAATCACCAACCCCCCTGCTGAGCGCGGTGCGTATGGTACCGCTCATAGAGATCCATGAGGGAAGGCCTGTGTTCATCGGCGGGCGTTTTGCGGCCGAAATGGTGATTATAACATCGGAGATTAGCAGACACGTTTCGATGTTTCAAGAAAATCGTCACCAGGGAGCGGATAGAATACCCGTCCGCTTGAGGCCGACGTAAGATATCTATTAATGAACTGAATAATTTTCGACGTTATGATATTACTGAAAAATACCCTTATTTACAAAACAAACTATTTTTATTTTATTTTTTATTTTATTTTATTTTACAATTAAGTCGTCATCATCATGAGAAATACACGGAGTACAACCTACCACTTTACATAGCCTTCATCGATTATTCGAAAGCCTTTGACAGTCTTGAGCACTCAGCCATTTTCACAGCACTTAGAAAACAAGATATTCCAACCACTTACATCCAACTCTTAGAACACATTTACCTAAACAGCACTGCAGCCATTAAATTAGATTCTACCGGACAGTCTTTCCAAATACAACGAGGTGTTAAACAGGGTGATCCGCTGTTCCCAAAACTTTTCACAGCCACTTTAGAAGAGGTTTTTAAATCTCTAACACCTAGGTGGTTGGAAAAGGGGATCTTCGTCGGTGATAAGAGATTGAATAATCTCCGATTTGCCGACGATATAGTTCTTTTTTCCACATCAGCAACTGAGCTCGGCACAATGTTGGACGAACTTAACACGGCAAGCCTCAAAGTTGGTCTTTGCATGAACAGGTCGAAAACCAAGATAATGACCAACGCCATAGAATGCAGGTTACAGGTAGGGGATGGGGAAATTGAATATGTCCATGAGTACTTATGTATATTTAGACCAATTAGTATCCTTCCAGAGCAGACAAGATGTGGAAATAACAAGACGAACTGAAAACGCCTGGAAGGGCTATTGGTCTATGAAAGATCTAATGAAAGGCGATCTGCCACTGACACTCAAAAGAAAACTCATGGACATGTGCATTTTGCCAATCCTCACCTATGGCGCACAGACCTGGTCATTGACCGCTTTGCAAAAGAGCAGACTTGGGGTTTGCCAGCGAGCAATGGAGCGCAGTATCCTAGGAGTCAAATTGTCAGACCGGATAAAAAATAGTGAACTGCGCTCCAAAACACAGATCGCAGACGTCGCCCAAAAATCGGGCCAATTGAAGTGGGATTGGGCGGGTCATGTCTGCCGCAGGCCGGATAAGTCGTGGGCTAAATCCACTACCGAATGGTTCCCACAAGACAGGAAACGACCTCGCGGCAGACGAAGACGTCGATGGAGAGACGAACTCGACGCATACTTGGAAGACTGGACCACAGTAGCTCAAGACAGAGAAAGGTGGAAGGAAGGAAGGGAGGCCTTTGCCCTGCAGTGGGACAGTACAGGCTCTTAATAATAATAATCATCATCATTTCAGCCGTAAATCGTCCACTACTGAATACAGGCCTACCCTGTGAGTCTAGAACGTAAAACGATCGCTCTTGGATCTCCATGAGGGGTAGTTGCCACACGCTTGGCAGGCGGGTTGGCGGGTGCAGTACGGTATGTTGCTACACGGAAAGACGCTGTTGCCCAACTTCCGGAGATATCCCTTAGCAGGGATAGCTATCTTACTGCATCCAACATTCTACTGCCGGCACCCCACGGCAAATTTTTAGGGTTCCGGACCAAAATGGTAAAAAGGAACCCTTATTATTTAATGCCTGACTTTATTTTACGTCTAACTTTAACTACAACTACACTATAACTTTCTTTGGAAAAAATGTTTGAACCATACGAATACAAGGTGACCTCCGTCGATCCTGAGGGTCGTAACTCCTCTGAAGTGCCCAGATCCCAAACGTTGCCACAGTTGAAGAATTTTCATACATTTCGAAACACAAGCCAGTCCACACATTCCTCAGGCACTTTCTTTAAGGTATAAATTTCAAAGGCGTTTTCTCTTCCTGCTGGACAAAGACCTCCCTCATTGATCACTTAGTACTGATCAGGGGATTTTTTTGGGTTGTTTCCATACTCACCACACTTGGCAGACGGGTTAGCGAGCGCAGCACAGGATATTGATATACGAAAAGACGCTGCCTTCCACCTTCCGGAGAAATTTCTCAGAAGATTCTTACTCCATCAACGGGCAAGAGAGAAGGTGCAACTTTCTACTCCCGGCACCCTACGGTAACGGTGTTAGATAGAGTAAATTGAAATAAAAGTCTTCTCCGCCTCCAATTAGACTTTTTAATGCTTCTATCCGTGCTCTCAACCGGAGTGCTTCTAAGATCTAAATTAATATCTCTCTTGGCGTAATTTTCTTTCAACCACTTCAAAGTCTTAGGAATCTATCTTGACTCTACTTTATCAGGACTCAATTTGACGGCCTTTGTGGCGAGCGGGCCTTTCGCCGGGTGAGACGCAGAATATTTAACTTTTGATTTTGAAAACGATATAAGATTTTTCTCCTACAGTACTAAAACCTTTGTTTTGGTTTATATTGAACCATACAGAATCACATTATTCATTTTGTTTACCGAAATACAATTGTATGATTAGTTCGGAGCCATTGGGATCGCAAATAATTTGTAAATATTTGTGCCGTGGGGTTCCGGCAGAAGAATGTTACCCTCACTCTAATACTCGTGGATGCAGTAGGAGCCTGCTAAGGGATACCTCTGGAAGATGGGCAGCAGCGTCTTTCCGTGTATTGACATCTCATACTGCGCTCGCCAACCCGCCTGCCACGCGTGGTGTATGGCAACTATCCCTCATGGAGATCTATGAGGGAGGCCCGTATTCAGTAATAGACGTTTTACAGCTTGAAATTATGAAATGAAAATGATGATTTGTTTCAAATAAATGTAAATTTGTATTTATATTTTGGTTTGGGTCCAAACCCGAATACATTTTGGGTTGAATTTATAATATTTGGTTCACATTAATGAGTTTTTTAAGTCAGCTTCGTTTTAGTCCTCATGTGAAAATTGCATAGCATTTCCAAAAAAATGCACCTGGTTCTTCATAGCACTTTGTTTTACATAGTAAATAATAACAAATTATAGCCCTGGACTTTTTACAATGAATTATCTGGCCCCAAAGTAAGCAGAACATGTGGTTTAGCTACCAGATGGTTGAAACACTTAAATACATTTTTTATAGAAAAAATCAAATCAAAATCAAATGTATTTATTTATACAAGAAACACAAGCAACAAAAAACAACATGAACGTTGACAGCTGCGAAAGTTGGGTAACTGTATTGCAGTGTCAGCGAAAAATATGTATCACAAATACAAAAATATACAGAACCGGGAAAAATATCTGCAGAAAAGCAAGCATTCGTCCCCGCAAGGTCTCAGGCGGCTATTACATCAATTTGAGGTGACTGACAAACTTTCTTAAACTATGTGTGGGTTCTGTAGGAAATGTTCAGTATTGTTTATTTATATACGGAATGGCAAAGAATGGCACCGTGGGGCAATAGAATGTAACACCTCCTTTCATGCCCGTGGGTGCAGTAAGAGCCTGCTAAAGATACCTCCGGATGATGGCCAGCATTGTCTTTCCGTGTATCAACATCCCGTACTGCGCCAACCCGCCTGCCAAGCGTGCTGAGTATACCTCTCATGGAGATTTATAAGGGAGTGTTCAGTAATGAACGTTTTGCAGCTGAAATGATGATGATGATGAATGGAGAGATTATTACAGAAATAAACGTATAGCTTTTCTGAGAGCCTTTAGAAAACCTATAATTTGAAAGGAATAAAAAAAATTGTAAAGCTGGCTTAAAGTATCGAGTTAAAAGGGGATTACGTTGAGAAATAAAACGCTGTTTTGCCGAAAATATATATTTTCAGAGTCGCTCAACGATCTATGGAGAGGGCTATGCTCGGGGTTTCTCTTCGTGATCGAATCAGAAATGAGGAGATACATAGAAGAACTCGTGTCACCGACATAGCCAAACGGATTAGCACGTTGAAGTGGCAATGGGCAGGCCATGTAGCTCGAAGAACAGATGGCCGATGGGGTTGAAAGGTTCTCGAGTGGAGGCCACGGACCGGTAATCGCAGTTTAGGACGTCCACCTATAAGATGAGCAGATGACTTGGTGAAGACCGCAGGTCGACGGTGTATGCAGGCCGCTTCTAACTGCAATACCTGGAAATCCATGGGGGGGGGGGCTATGGCCAGCAGTGGGCGTCGTACGGCTGAAATGATGATATATTTTATTCAAAATGTCACAGACTTGTCAAATCTACCTCGTATTATATTTACCACAACAAAGCTGGGATCAAATTAACCAATATAATAAAAATGTTCTACCGTACAAGCAAGAAATATTTTTATCTATGGGATCTTTAAAGTCTACTTAATTTTAACAATTTATTGAATATTGCATGCTGTAAAGTTTATTATGGAAGGACTATTTATATTTTGGACGTTTATTTTTTATTTATTTATATATTTATTTATTTACTAGGACAAACAACAGCTATAATAAACTATAGTATACAACAGTGTGAAAACATAAAGCAAGTAACCTATTACTTATCACGAATAGACCTGTATTTAAATACATCTGTATGTAACCCACTTTCCCAATAAATTAATCTGTATCAAAATCATTTTTTCAGCCATAATCTCCAAGTCCATCTTGCTTAATATACGACCCCTTACTTCTAACCCTTGACTTTTTAAGGTAAATGTGGATATTACTGGGTACGCTTATACGGTGCCTTATATATAACGTACCCAAATGTTATGATAATTGGGGTCCTTGGCGGACCTTTACATATTACAAGGTTTATGCTTAGCACCCTTATCATACAAACGCAGTTTTTAGCATACATATTTTTTTTAATCTACTGAATGACGATACAAGCCGAAGGCTGATCTTAAGCGGTTTTTTTTAACCTCTACCTATTACAACGGGCCTGCATGCAAACCGACGCGACAAGCTAGCTTGTAGTTAAAAGGCGTAAGCGCCAAAAAAGTAGTTCTCGTTTTAAATAAAAACTTTTGTAATGTACAATTACTATTAAAAATAGTAATTGGATATTATATAAGTATATACTCTTACGAATGTAATATATTCGTAAGTCTATATACTTATATAATATAAAATTACTATTTTTAATAGTAATTGCCTAGAAAACGTTGGTGTTACGATCTCGATCGTTTCGAACGGGACTGGTGAGATCATGTAAAAACCAGGGATGACTGGAAGGGTTTGGGGGAGTCTTTTGCCCAGCAGTGGGACAAAATAGGCTAAGTGAAAAAAAAACATACAAAATAGTTTTAAATATATATAAATCATATATCGGTTTCGTTCACCTGTAAAGTTAAAAACCAAGTTTTTATACATGTATATAGATATACATATAACATAATGTTTTTTGGATTTTTTTTCTGGTACTTAAAAATACACAAAAGTAAAAAGGATACCTATTTTAAAAACATGATTCTCGTGATTTAAAACTTTTACACAAAATTTAATCGTGGCGGTTATATTTTTAAAGTCTGTAATTTTTATAGTGTTTAACCAAACTTAGGCGTAAATATTTGTTAATTTTTAAATTGTCGTCCCTTATCTATATATATAAAATTCAAAGTCCTGACTGACTCACTGACTGACTGACTGATATATCAACGCACAGCCTAAACCACTGGACCTAAAGACTTGGAATGTGGCACACATACATATATCTTGAGTATCCTAGAGGTGCACTAAGAAGGGATTTTTCGAAATTCTCACGGGATAGGGAATAAATGGGATTTATATTTTCGAATCAAAGTGGCTCTGCGTGAAAAGGGGGATATTACGTTTTATGACTTCCACGCGGACGAAGTCGCGGGCAAAAGCTAGTAATTTACATATAGAGCAACAAGAAATACGTTTGTTTGAAAAAATAACAACTGCTTCTAGGGTCGCATTATTACGTTCATATTTTTGGTACGTTATGGTTTGAACCGAATTACTTCAAGGGCCAAATCCGGCCTCTTTATAAACAAAATTAATTGAGATCTTTTAAGAATACGTGTTGGAAAAACTCGTATTTTGCTTTTTATTATTGATATTTATTTTTAGGTTTCGTACGTCCGACATCAAATGGAATCCTTAAGCCAGAAATACATTTAACCTGCGTACGGAAAGCATACTCCACATTATGAGAAAGAGAGAGAGAGCAGTAAATATTTGAGGGCCAGATTTATGCAAAAAGTGGCTGAAATATAAATACATAGTGATCTGATATAGACATATAAAAATAAATATTATCACTGAAACCGAAACTTCTAATCCCAACTCAGCAAAGCTTTTACTTTGGAAACCCGGTGATTGAGTACTTAGAATCGACGTCGAATGGTACTGTGTTAAACTTTTTTTGTAAACATCAAACATAGAAATTACGGGACTATACTTGTAAGGTCACCTTACAACTCCAGTCACAGAGTGATAAGCGTAATGCAGCGTTGGTCACGTGCTTAGTGGTTACCGCGGTATTGTGGTTGTTACAGGTAGAGGTTACCACTTACCATCAGGTGGACGTGGGCTTGAAATATAGAAGTAAAAAAAAATAGAACACACTCGGACTCGAGGCACAATATATTTGCAGTGAAGCAAACATTTGTCCCCGCTGGGGATCGCTCCACTCGCCGGATATTAATCCTACGGAGTCACAGACGTAAGCGTAAGCGTTCTGTTAAGGCCCTGTCAAACAGAGAGCGTAATTAGCGCGCGTCAAGGCGCTAAAGCGTCCTGGTCTTAACGTCGTCCACTTTGTGTGTGACAGCTTCGACGCTATTCAGTAGTCGTCCCTCACGATAACGAACAGGTACTACTACTTGGTCACGATGTCTTGATTGATTGATTGCACTGTTCCTTGTGTTATACAAAGACGGGTATTTTCTAACACATTCTATTAACTTTTCAGTCATTTTCACTAATAATTTACGAAGAACACACCCGGCGCTAACTAAAATTCTGTAATAAAATACAACGCGACGTCATGACGCGGCGCTAGAGCGTCGCGTACTGGTAGCGCTCTAGCGCTGTTTGACAGGTTATAGCCTGTTCAGTACAACACAACGCGACGCTATAACGCGGCGCTAGGCTAAGACGCTTTAGCGCCTTGACGCGCGCTAATTACGTTCTCTGTTTGACAGAGCCTTTATGTTTCTCCGTCTGTTTGTCTAACATAGGATCACCATAGTACACCATAACAAACAGGAAACAAACAGACCTGCTCTGCCACAGCACATGCTGAGTAGTGGCCTTTTTTTCACCGTATTCTTTCTAAACTTAATTAGTTTAAAGAATATTATACTATTTCACTTTCAAATGATTCGTGAGTTACACTATTCATTGTTATGTTAAACGGGTATTTTACTCATATATCTATTTTTATTATATAGTCTAGTTTTATATAATATAAATAATATAATACTATGTTATTTCTGTGACAAAATAAACACATTTTTATCCTTATCTTACATATTTTCCTATTTCTCTAAAAGGCTATTTTCTCGCCTGAAAATCTTGAGACAAGGCAACGGCCGCAAAAGTCCGTAAACCAATTAAATAATAAATAAAATAAATAAATAATGCTGGACAATTCACACAGCATCACCTAGCCCCAAGCTAAGCAGAGCTTGTGTTATGGGTACTAGATGACTGATATACTTAATACAATATACTACATAGATAGATATTTTTTATTATATATAGAAAACATCCAGAACACCCTGAACAAATATCTGCAGGTCATACAGACATTTGTTCCGAGGCGGGATTCGAACCCGCAACCTCTTGCGTAGCAGGCGGACCTTCGCCCGCTGCGCCACAGAGGTCGTCAATTAATAAACATTAACGCTAAATAAGCACTTAAGAGGCCAGATGGCTTCAGAGGAATAATAAACAAGAAAAAATATTTAACACCCTTTATTGAGGGCTCGGAATTCTTTTGCCCGTTAAAAAATTTGGGTATTAAAACATAGCCTTAAATGTTAAAAAGCTGAAAGCTGAAAGTTTATTGTCTTAGGCTGTTTTTGAATTTTTTGATGTCTATATTATTGTTTTTATTAGTCGTTTATTAAATTTACTTCTCAATCCGAAGGTCATGGGTTCAATACCGGCCGTGCACCAATGGATTTTTCTTTCTTGAATAATGTAAGCTTTAACAGTGAAGGAAACATCGTGAGAAAACCCGCGGCTTAGTTAAAATCAGACGTATTGACCTGTTCTTTCCTCTGCCTAATAGTTGGCTAAGCAGAAAGGATGGTACAGGTGCTGAGCAAGCCTAAACCATCTAACAATGTCCCAGGCACTGCAGCGTCCCGTACAGCATGATTACCAGTTGCTGACGCTGTATATATAATCTATAGTAAAAGGAAAGGCCTTACTTTTTTATTTAATAAATTCTGTATATTTTTACAGAGCCTACACGTGGCCACTGACCGTGCGGCTGTTCAAAGTCGCTCAGCGAGCGAGGAACTTTTAAGAGGAGTTTCTCTAAGAAATTGAATCCAGTACGGAGTTATTCGTCAGAGAACCAAGATTACCGATTAAAGCTTAGCAATTTAGCAAGCTGAAGTGGCAGAGGGCAGGTCCGAAATGCCGCAAAACCAATGGCTGTTGAGACAGACAGGTACTTGAGTGGAGACCATGTCGCTAAACGTATAGTTTAAGGCACCCTGTTGCTAGGTGGGGTGATGATATTTGTAACCAAAACAAGACTTATCATCATCATCATCACAGCCGTAGGACTGCGGTCCACGTCCACTGCTGGACATAGGCGCCCCTCATACATCTCCAAGATCATGAGGGGATTGCTGCCATACTCGCCACGCTTGGCTGATGTTAACGAGCGCAGTATGGAAGGATGATACACGATAAGCAGATTCTTACTGCATCCACGGGCAAGTGATAAGAGGCAACATTCTAATGCTGGCACCTCACGGCAAGGTTCAAAAACTGGAGCAATATAATAAATTATGTATGTACGAGTACGGAGTGTCACATCCTGGAAATAGGCGATTTTAAACGGAAAAAAGAATTATTTGAAGGACATGCTCTTTATAGCGCAAAAAGACGCAAAGGTCGATGAAAACAATAAAAATCGGCCAAGTGCGTTTCGGGCTTGCTCGCGGAGGTTCTGTACCGCTATTTGGAAAAACAAATTGTTTTTTTGAGGTAGTGCACTTATAATAGACGTACTCGTATATATAATTTTATTTTAATTATCTATTCTGGTTTTAGTATATCAAGGTTCATGAGAGATAAAGGCTGGTGACAGACAGACGGACAGCGGAGGCTTAGTAACAGGGTCCCGTTTTTTACCCTTTGGGAGCGGAACTCCAAAAAGACGATTATTTGCCAAAGATTCTTCTTCAAGCAACTGTTACTTAATGCGACGTACAGATTAGCCCAAACCAAGTATTTATACGACACGGTATGGTCGCAATATTTCGCCTAATCACATCGGATGCGGGGGCGCATGCGAATCGAACGCATTAGAGGCTGAACAAACGGGGCGCGATCTGGCTTCGTGCGGGGAATACTAGTTTATATCCTCTATTTACATTTCTATAGAGACAAATATTTTAATATTTATTTAATTCTGTTTTATGTATTTGCTGTTATAGCGGCAACAGAAATAATAGGTCTTTACCTATGAAATTGCCGTTCTTCAGTACTGGTAATTTCAAATAAAAAAAAATTTACATGGCTTGGTATTTCAAATTCAAATTAATTTTGTTTTAAAAACATGACATTCTTTTTACAAACTCAGTCTTTTGTTTATTGATTAGCGTTGTATTTTCATTACATTTGAACATTTTTCGTCATAATGGGTACCTTAAAAAATCGTGTAATTATGGAATATGAGTTCCGTCGTGGCACCAACGCGACACAAACGGCACGTAACATCAAAAACGTTTACGGGGAGAACTGTACAAACGAACGTACAACCCGTTATTGGTTTTCCCGGTTCCGTTCTGGAAATGTTGACTTGAAAAATGAAGCTCGTGGCCGTCCGAAGACTATTGTCAACAATGATGAATTAAAGGCGATTGTGGAAGCTGACGAAACTCAATCTACAGCTAAGCTAGCAGCAGCTTTTGGATGTTAGCATCAAAACAATATTGATCCATTTGCGTCAAATTGGTAAGGTAAAAAAGCTTGATAGATGGGTACCCCACGAACTTAGCGCTGGCGAGCGCCACGTACGCGTTGAGACTTATCTCGCGCTGCTCAACAGACAAAGAAATGAAGGAATTTTAAACCGAATTGTTACGTGCGATAAAAAATGAATTCTGTTCGACAATCGAAAGCGCTCAACAAGTTGGTTAGATCCTGGTTCAGCACCAAAGCAATGCCCTAAACCAAAAATGACCCCTAAAAAGGTGATGGTCACTGTTTGGTGGTCTAGTGCGGGTGTGATTCACCACAGTTTTTTTTATAAAACGGCATGAGCATTACTGCAGATGTGTACTGTAAAGAACTGGAGACAATGATGGAGAAGCTTGCACATCTGCAACCAGCTTTGGTCAATTGGTCGTCCCCACTGCTCCTTCACGACAACGCGCGACCCCATACTGCACAACAGACCAGTTTCCAAGCTGCAAGAGCTGGGGTTGGAAGCTCTCCCTCATCCGCCATACTCACCAGACCTTGCACTTACCGACTATTACTTTTTTCAAAATTTAGACAACTTTTTAGTGGGTAAAAAATTCAATTCCCGAGGGGCAGTACAAAATGCCTTTGAAGAATTTGTTGCCTCCCGTGCAGCTGATTTTTACAAGAAGGGCATCAATAAACTGCCAATGCGTTGGCAAAGATGCGTCGATAGCATGGGGTGTGACTTTGAGTAATAGAAATAAAAAAGTTTGGAAAAAAAGTACTTTCATTTATTCCATACAAAACGGCAATTTCATAGGTAAAGACCTAATACATCATCTGTGAAAATTTCTACTTTCTAGCTATCTCGGTTCATGAGATACAGCCTGGCGACAGACGGACAGCGGAGTCTTAGTAAAAGGGCCCCTTTTCTTTCCTTCTGAGGTACAGAACCCTAAAAACTATTATTTTCCAAAGATTTTTCTTCAAGCAACTGCTACTTAATGCTGAGTATCCAAAACAAGTATTTATACGACACGATATGGTCGCGATATTTCGCCAGATGCGTGGGACGCGTACAAATCGAACGCATTCGAGGCAGAAAAAACGGCGCAATCTGACTTCGTGCGGGGAATTTTCCTCTCTTGCCTGTGGATTCAGTAAGAGTATGCCAAGTGATACCTCTGGAAGATGGGCAGCAGCGTCTTCCCGTGTATCAACATCCCGTACTGCGCTTGCCAACCCGCCTGCCAAGCGTGGCGAGAATGGCAACAACCGCCATGATCGTGGAGATCTATGAGGGAGGCCTATGTCCTGCAGTGGACGTGCACAGCAGTCCTACGGCTGATATGATGAATCCAAAACAACTATATAAGCGAGACACTATGGTCGCAATATTTTGCTGTCTCTGTCGACCGAGACACGTTTTCGGCTTGCCCGTTGACAAACTCACCGCTGCCTAACCGGAGTTGACGTCAACCCGTCCCACACTAGCTGCTAGGCACAAGTGTGATAACCGGTTCCGCCGACGGGGTCGAAGAATACACTCTTCCGTCTTAAGGTGCAGTTTTGCACCCGAACATTAACCATCAATACAAACATCTAAAAATCTGGCAACAGTCCAAGCCATGGTCTGTACCTAAGTGGTACCCTTGTGCTTGTTGTCCCATCCTAATTTTTGCAGCTAGGCACCCTCTGCGCTCGCCATAGTCCGGTAACGTTGTCATGGACATCTGCGGTCAACAACATGTCCATTTGCGACGACAGTGTAACATCTCAAAAACCGTAATTTTACAGCATAGGGCTTTTAAACTTTTAAATGCGCATAGCTCCTAAATTTTTGTCCAGAGAGCATTATTATGTATGTAGTGATTAGAGCATAACTAATAACGAAATCAAATATCACAAATAAAAACACATTCAGAAATAAATTAACTGCAATTAGTGTGTTTGAATGAAAAAAAGAAAACTTATCACATTGTACCTGAAAAACCAAAAGTTTTCAGGGTGATAAAGTTTAGTTGTCATGTTGAAGATGCCATCAGCACTCACCAACAATCAGCAGGTCGTCAGCCTATCTTGTTGTTGGACGTGCTACACTGAGCTTGCTTGTCCGTGGCATCTACTCGAGAACTTTTCGGCCCCATCGGCCATCTGTTCTGCGAGCTACATGGCCTGCCCATTGCCACTTCAACGTGCTTATCCGCCTGGCTATGTCGGTGACCCGAGTTCTTCTACGTATCTCCTCATTTCTGATTCGATCCCGTAAATAAACCTCGAGCATAGCCCTTTCCATAGCTCGTTGAGCGACTCTGAGCTTATGCTTGAGGCCAATCGTGAATGACCACGTCTCGGTTCCATCTATCATCACTGGTAGTACCATATGTCATCACTGGTAACACACACTGATTGTAGACTTTCGTCTTAAGGCACCTCTGTATAAATAGTGTTTTTTATAGAATTGTCAGAATACAGAATAACTTTATTGTCCAACTGTTGTACATTAAGGTGTTTAAATAATTGGTACAAGTTTACACAGTCTGTCCAAAACTGGACATACAATTGTTGTTCTCGGAAGAAGATGAAGAACTTATAAAGTTGGTACGTGAGGTGCTTAAACAGGATAAATTCGTTAATACACTGCGATGGCGATAAGCTTGTGTCGTTTTTTGATCATCCACTGTTTTATCTTGGTCAACAGTTTTTAAATCTGGGTTATTCCGAGCAAGTGGTACTTAAAAATATGAACTCGTCAATTCGAGTTTGTGTCGTTTGTTCATACTATTAACGACGTTAACAGTTCCTACATCCGGGTTGTTACGAGCAGCTAGGTTGCTATAGGGTAAAGTCTCGTGCATTTGTGATGGCACTTATCTCAATATTAGGTTAGACCTTGTTCCTCCATCTGTAAAGATAACTGAAGTTTTATATTTCTGCTTAGTGTATACAAGGTGACAAGTAGACATTCCAATTTATTAATATGCATTCTGCAACAACAGAACATCAGTAAATGACCCACAACATATTCCCAGTAGAAGAAAAATATGTATAATCTTCAACGTTACAATTTATGATGACGCAGTGATACTATGAATTTCTTTCTAGAAAAACATGATATCAAAAACATATCTCGTTAAAATGGCTTTATGTTTTACAAGAATACTGTGATAATATGATGTGCCACATCGTATACATACATGTCACACATATGTCGAATAAAATATTTTATTTACTAACAAAAAGACACCATTATCGCCTGCATGATAACATCCTCGTGATGTCACTTTTTTCATGAAAACCAAGAGCATTTCAAACCTTGAAGACAGGTGACAACTGAACAGTCACTGTGTCGAAGCCAACTAACTCACCAAACAAAGCAATGCTATAAAGTGATATTTTTTCTCTTTCTTTCATTGTCTTGGTTGTTTTTGTAGTAAAAAATTTCGGGCCGTAAAAAATATTCACAATATCAGCAAAAAGAAAAATCGTATAATTCGAGATGTCACAGTGTCGTCGCAAGTGTTTAAGGTCAATTCGAAAAAAAACAATATTTTGCTTAATCACATCGGATGCGCGGGCCGCTTGCGAATCGAACACATTAGAGGAACAAACGGCGCGAACTGGCTTCGTGCGGGGAATTCATATAAATTGTATGCTCTATTTCTATTTGTATTGGGAAAATATTGTGGTGTTTGCGCTCTAGTATTCATAGGAGATAATGCCTATCGTTTTTAAATAAATTGATAGATGTGGATGGAATATCATCCAAACATGTTAGAGCTTTCTGAAATAACTTAAATGTGCAATGCAACAGTGTTAAATAATCCTTATAATATTTTAAACGCGAAAGTTTAAAATAAGTTGGATTTTTTTATTTATTTATAGTCATCATTTCAGCCATAAAACATCCACTGATGAACACAGGCCTCCCTCATGGATCTCCATGAAGGGTAGTTGCCATACTCACCACGCTTGGCAGGCGGGTTGGTGAGCGCAGTATGGGATGTTGATACACGGATAGACGCTGCTGCCCATCTTCCGGAGGTATACCTTAGCAGGCTCTTACTGCATCCACGGGCATGAGAGGAGGGGTAACATTCTACTGCCGGCACCCCACGGCCCTGTGCAAGTGTGCAATGCAACAGCGTTAAATAATCGTAATAATATTTTAAACGCGAAAGTTTAAAATATAACTATGATTATTTATTTATATTAGTGTATTTATTTGAAAGTGTGTGTATTTATGGATTTGTTACTCTTTTACGCAAAAACTAGCATACAAATTGAGCTGAAATTTTTCACACGTTTAGATGTTAAACGGGATTAACACATACGCTACACTTTATCCGGGTACAACGCATGCGAAGCGGTGAGTAAACTAGTATATGATAAACTAAGCAAAGCTTGGATTGTGAGAAATTGGCAGCTGAAGTGATAAATTAGACCATTTTTTAACCCTCGACAAAAAAGAGGAGTGTATTAAGTTTGACCGCATTGTGTGTGTGTGTCTGTGTGCCCGTGTATCTGTCTGTGGCACCGTAGCTCTTATACGAGTAGACCGATTTGAATGCAGTTTTTTTTATTTAAAAGCAGGTTTACTAGCAGTGATTCTTATACATGTTTTATCAAAATCGGTTTAGTTAACCAAATATGGCGGTCAAAGAGGGGAAATGAAAGGGCATGGTGTGTAGATTGCAAAACTGAGGGTACAAGAATTTGGTAACCTCCGAGACTAGGTAGAGTGTAAATCATCACTCCATCGAGTTAGTCTGCCTTCTCTATAACATCCTCAATAACCCACTTACTCCTAACTATCTCCAAGAACGTTTTCTTCCTCTTTTCCCTCCTGACCGTGTCACACGCTCCTCCTTACATCTCGTATCGAGACTCCGGAGCATAATACCTCCTTTTACACTGACTCCTTCACAGTAACTGCGATCCGACTGTGGAACTCCTTGCCAGTGGAAATTCGTAGGGCTTCGTCTATCGGAATCTTCAAATCCAAACTGTATTTATATTTTATATCCCTTCAGAATGGTCAACAAAATTGAGCAATTTATTTATGTTTATATATTTAATTGTAATTATACTTATTGTATGTATTATTATTTGGATATATTTCTTATATTATGCTATTTATCTTATTATCTATGTATCTTTATGTTAATTTTTATTTGTAAATTACCTACTCAAAATCATATTTATTTTTCGCACCACCACAAAACTCTGCACTACACAAAGGTTAGCTGGAAGAAAATGCTAAATAGCATTAAGTTCGCCTATGTACATGTTTTTGTGCAATAAAGAATTTTCTTATCTCTTATCTTATCTTAGTGAGCGTCCCACACTACCCTTGCCAAATCGCGGTCTCCACTAAGATACTCGCTTACTTACATTCACCCAATGGGCCATAGGGGTTTTATATGGGGGGATAAATGCTTGGTAAAAGTTTTGACACCCCCAAATTCGTCAGCAGTTTCCCCAGCCATAAATATCTTAAATACTGCCAGAAACTAATCTAAAGCTAATTTAAGTGATTTATAAGCGCCCCAAACTACAAACAGTTAGAGGAAAACATTCCAGAAACACCTTATGTGCCCAGTGAACGCCATTTTGTGCGGGAACGGGAAGTATAAGTGCAGGCTGTGACACCACCACCTCGTAAATCAGATGGGAGTGTCTTTACCTCTATACTAATATTATAAATATATATTTATATATATATCCGTGGGTTGCCGGCAGTAGAATGTTACCCCTCCTCTCATGCCCGTGGATGCAGTAAGAGCCTGCTAAGGGATTGGGAAGTCCGAAAGATGGGCAGCAGCGTCTTTCCGTGTATCAATATCGCAAACTGCGCTCGCCAACCCGCCTGCCAAGCGTGGTGAGCATGGCAACTACCCCTCGACGCAGGAGGTGGCGGGTTCAATTCCCGCCGCGAGATGTTTGTAGTTTCTCTGCAGATATTCGTTCCTGGTTTAGGTAATTGTTCTATGTCTGTTATCTATGTATTTAAAATTTATGTGCACACTTAACACGTGCTTTAACGGTGAAGGAAACATCGTCAGGAAACCCGCGGTTTAGTTAGCTTTCAGACGTATTGACCTGTTCTTTCCTCTGAATAATAGCTGACTAAGCTGAGAGGATGGTATAGGTGCTGGGCAAGCCTAATCCATCTAACAATCTCCCAGGCACTGCAGCGTCCCGTACAGCATTATTACCAGTTGCTGACGCTGTATAAATCATCTATAATAGATGCAAGGCCTTAATTTTACAATGACAAACAAATTAAAGTACTCTATGAACCACCCGGTTCAGCAAAAGGTTCATGCGGCCGCACTGAAAAAAAGATGTTACTGCTTACTTTAGGGCTAACTAGATAAATAAATAATAAATAATGCTGGACAATTCATCAGCACAGCATCATCTAGCCCCAAGCTAAGCAGAGCTTGTGTTATGGGTACTAGATGACTGACGTACTTAATACATTAGACTACATAGATAGATATTTTTTGTTATATATAGAAAAACACCCAGAACACCCTGAACAAATATCTGCAGATCATACAGACATTTGTTCCGAGGCGGGAATCGAACCCGCAACCTCTTGCGTCGCAGGCGGACCTTCGCCCGCTGCGCCACAGAGGTCGTCGAAATGGTGTGTAAACTCTCCAGCATTATTTAATTTATTTCCTAAACCTTACTGTACATCGCAGTAACACAAGGAAACACACTGCTTGCCGTTTCCTAACGCACTGCGGTCCTAGCCAGGCCTTAAATAAAACATAAGACCCATTATACGAGGCCCGTACGTGGAATTTATATTTAAGTATTCCCTTGTCCTATACGCATCGGAGCAGCGTAGAGGAAACCCGAGTAAAGCGCATAATCGGGGTAAGAATAGCTCTATTTTGCTGTAAACTGATACGGGTGGATTCGTCTTATATAAAAAAATATGGGCACATTGAGCACATGCTTTAACGGTGACCGAAAACGTGAGGGTCGAGTCCCCGGCGAGGATCAAACCCGCAACATGCAACCTTCTGCGGTACAACCAAATGCGCCATTGAGTTATTTAGCTACTGACCGCAGCACTGCGGTTGTACCCTAATGGATAATAAGAATAATGAATCATTATTCTCAAAATAAATTTTACATATTCATCATTCCAGCCGTAAAAAGTCCACTACTGAACAGGCCTCCCTCATGGAGATCCATTCTGTTCAGTAGTGTTATAATAGTTGCCATACTCACCACGCTTGGCAGGCGGGTTGGCGAGCGCAGTACGGGATATTAATACACGGAAAGACGCTGCTGCCCATCTTCCGGAGGTATCCCTTAGCAGGCTCTTCCAGCATCCACGGGCATGAGAGGAGGGGTAACATTCTACTGCCCACGGTACATACATATTACTTAATGAGAAGTTAAAAAAGTTTGTGAGTTATTTACATTTACTAAGCTAAGCAGTCATCATTTTGATTATGTCAGCCGTAGCACGTCCACTGCTGGGCATAGGATTCTTGGTACTTCAGGATCCAGAAGGATGTTGAGGATCCCGAAGTTCTGATAATACGGGGTTGTTGGTTAACTCACAACTATTGGCAGGCGAGCGCAGTACGGGATGTTGATACACGAAATAACGCCGCTCCCCGTCTTCCAGAGGTATCCGTTGGCAGATTCTCACTACATCCACGGGCAAGAAAGGCAAGAGAGAAGGGGCAAAAATCTACTGCCGGCACCCCGCGTTATTTTATAAACCTAACGGTAAATATAATTGAAAGTTCTAGAGAACTTTTTGAGAGACTTTCAAAGGAGACCGCGAATTTCACCAACATTCATATTTGATGTTTTTCATAAGTTATAAGTGGCATATAAGTTATTTGTAGGTAGCGCGAGTGCCCTCTGTAAAATTCCCACCTCGCTCCCGCGGTGACATATAACAGCATAGTTGAATGTAACTAAAAGCTTTAACGTAGTAAAGTTATTAACTAGTAACGCAATATTGCCGTGGGGTGCCGGCAGTAGAATGTTACTCCTCCTTTCATGCCCGTGGATGCAGTAAGAGCCTGCTAAGGGATACCTCCGGAAGATGGGCAGCAGCGTCTTCCCGTGTATCAACATCCGTACTGCGCTCGCCAATCCGCCTGCCAAGCGTGGTGAGTATGGTAACTACCCCTGATGGAGATCCATGAGGGAGGCCTGTGTTCAGTAGTGGACGTATTACGGCCGAAATGAATGAATGAACGCAATATAGTACTAAATTTCAACAATTCAAAACTGTTTCAATTCTTGCATTAAATTACGCTTTTGAAACTGTTCGTTAAAATTAGCAGTTGATGATGACGAGTTGGCATGATAATAATTGCATAAGTATAAATAAATACCTTTACCATCTCTTGTGCATCATAATCTGTACGATATTTGTTAGATATTTGTCCCGAGGCCGGAATCGAACCCGCAACATCTTGCGTGGCAGGCGGATCTTCGCCCGCTGCGCCATAGAGGTTGTTAAATATAGCTTTTCTAACAGGAGGTGATAAATTACCGTGTTTTTGACATTCAAAATGGCTTCAAAAGTGCGCTATAGGTTGAATGACACCTTCTGCCTATAGAGATATTTATATTATTAGATATTCATCATCATCATTTCAGCAATATAACATCCACTACCAGTAGTTGCCATACTCAGCATGCTTGGCAGGCGGATTGGCGAGCGCAGTACGGGATGTTGATACACGGAAAGGCACTGAAGCCCATCTTCCGACGGTATCCCTTAGCAGGCTCTTACTGCATCCGCGGGCAAAAGAGAGGAGGGGTAACATTCTACTGCCGGCACCCCACGGCAAATATAGATATTATATTTATTAAACACACGGTAACGCAACACAGCTATCTGTGTTGCGGCCTCGGTAATCACACGTTGCGATATTCAAAACAATTAATTTAAAAAAAAACGTTGTTTTCAGCCGTAGGACTGGTGTCCACTCCCACTGCTGGATATAGGCCTCCCTCATGGATCTCTAGGATCAAGAGAGCATTGTTGCCATACTCGCCACGCTTGGCAGGCGGGTGAGCAAACACAGTCCGGGATGTTAAGATACGAAACGGAAAGACGCTGTCCATGTACCGGAGGTATCTCTTGGCAGATTCTCACTGCATGGGCATGAGAGGAGAGGTAATATTCTACTGCCTACTTATTTTAACAAACTTAGTAAGTTTATTCAGAATTACCTCATCATCAAAGCAATAAACTATCTCGTAAAACGAAGCTTTTAAAATGGTGTAAAATTTTACAGACCGGAGTTAAAATTTTGCCGAGGGAATTATTGGAGCTTTTCGTTACTTAAGGAACTTTAAAGGATCATAAGATGAAATTACTTATGCACACATTGTTTGTAAATAAATTAAAGCAACTTTCAAAATTATGATAATACAATGTTCCATATTAAAATGATGGTTGAAAATATTTATTTCTCAAAATAATTACAATTCACTTTCAGAGAAAAGCTTTAAATTTAAGTTAACATAGTGTGCCTTACATTGGAGCGTTAATAATAAAACAATTTTTTTTTACATTAAATAGTACAACACAAAAGAAAATAGCAAAGAAAAAGATTAATAATTTGGTTGTGGGAAGTTATGTTTAAAAATTACGAATACGAATTTTTATCTTATTAGGGTTCCTGACCAAAATGGTAAAAAGGAACCCTTGTAGAATCACTCTGTCTGTCTGTCTGTCACAAATGGATATCTCAAGAACTACTGATGCTATCGACTTGAAATTTGAAATTGTTAAAGAAACTACTTTTTTACTAATATAGCATTACATGAAAATGTTAAAAAATATTATTTTTGTAATTGCAGGGGGCGGATAGGAGATCTCAAAATTTTTAAGTTACTAGGCTGTGTTTAGTATCATATGAAATATTTGCACATTAATAAACAGTTTTTATTTTTCCAATCAATCGTATCCTTTCCGAGTTATTTACAAAAATGTTGAAAAAACGACCGCGTCCCCCCCCCCCCTTATCTCCGATGTTTGCAGATTTAAACCCGTAAACTTATATAGCTAATAGAAGTGTGTATACAGTTTTTAGGAAAATTATAGCGGACTCTCTAATTTGTATAGCTTTTTAGGCAAGGGGGTGGAAGGGGGTGTTCAAATTTTTTGTGAAGTTACTAGGTCATGTGAGGTGTTATAGGAAAGGTATTTGTTTGCATATTAATAAACAGTTAATGAAATATATATATATAATATATATAATAAAATTATAAATAATAAAAATGTTGAAAAAAAAACGACTGTCTCAGAAACCGTTTTTTAGAAATCATCGAAACTGCAAAAAAATCTACATAAGTTCCGCTATCAGACAAGAGATGGCGCTGTCAAGGTTTTCCAACAAATATAAAACGCTTTTTTCACGTAACCAGAACGGACAAAAAACGGTTCCGTGCCATCATACGGAAAAACACACTTTGTATGATGGCACGGAACACTCGGTGCGCGAGTCCGACTCGCTCTTGCCCGGTTTTATTTTTATATCGTAACTAACAACTGCCTATGGCTTTGCGCGAGTAAACTACGTGTTAAGGGGGTCCATCTCTATTTAATCAACCACAAAAAGGAGAAGGTATTAAAGTCATCCACAACAAATAAGTTTGTAAAATTAAATTTTTTAAAAGTAAGTAAAAAAAATTAAATTTGACATCAAAATAGGGTTCGAAAACATTCCACCTTTAAAAACAAAAAAAAACATCGCCACCTTTACCCCCCCCCCCCCCCCCCCATATCTTGTAAATGGCTCCACCGATTTTTATGTATTTGTCAGCATAGCATTATTTTATCACAAACCGTTTCCTTTTATTTGATATAAAACATGGGTTTATTGTGAAATATGGATTATGGATTATTTTCGGATATTGATAAAACATGTTGAAGAAAACACTCCTATTTTTGTGTCGCGGTAAACCAGACGCAGAAAACTAACAAACATTTATCCAAAGATAATCGAATCCGACTTTTTCGTCTTAACCGGTTATTAAATCAACTTCGCTACGGATGTCGTCAAACTCAGCCGTAGGACTCCTGTCCACGTCCACTGCTGAACATAGGCCTTCCTTATGGATCTCCAAGATGAAGATGAAGGTGTTGTTGCCATACTCGCTACGCCCATACCGGCAGGTAGGCGAGCGCAGTACGGGATGTTGATACGCCTGAAGACGCCGCTGCCGTTCTTCCGGAAAAATCCCTTCGCAGATTCTTACTGCATCCACGGGCATGCAGAAGAAACATTCTGGTGCCGGCACACCGCTTATGGCAATGTCGTCATAAAGATGCTTAAAGTTGTGTATCTATATACAGCTACTATGTCAACGTTGTTAGAGCAAGGTGAAATTACTTTGGCGCGCGTTGTACGGCCTTTAAAACATTCAGGCGGGTTAGTTCACGTTACGCTTTTGTTTTAGTTTGTTTTGTACGCTTCTAACAAGTGGTGTTCAAGTTATAACAACAGTTTGATTATTATAATAACAAAAGCAACGCAAAATTAGGAAAATTAATCCGGGAATTTAACGCGTAATACTTTTGATTATTCCTATTGAAACACAGTCGAAACATCGGGAATAATCAAAGGTATTACGCGATAAAATCCCTTGTTTTTGTTATTATAATGAAGTGTGATCGCCAATTTTTACGAAAACCTATTTTGATTATTAGATTCACAGCAACATTTAGCTCAAAAGTAAGAAGAGCCTGTGTTATTGGTGAAACTAGGTAGCTGTACTAGCTTACGGAACATCTCGTTCGTCACTTGACACTTAACGACCTCTGTGGCGCAGCGGGGCGGTCCGCCTGCGATGCAAGAGGTTGCGAGTTCGATTCCCGCCTCGGGACAAATGTCTACGATCATCAGATTTGTTCAAGTTGTTCTGAATGTTTTTCTATATGTAATTAAAAATATATCCATGAAGTATAATGTATTAAGTATATCAGTTACCATAACACAAGCTCTGCTTAGCTAAGATGATGCCGTGTGAATTGTCCAGCATTATTAGTACTTTTTCCTGAATACAAATACCCTATGGGATAATTCTAGTGAGAGTTTTAACTCTCATTAGATCCGGTTTTTTAGAACAGCAATAAATTATGAACCTATTGAGAGTTTTAACTCTCAGTAGATTGAAATTGAAAATTAAAGTGAAAATTATGCGCTACGACGGTTCTCTTTCCGTATAGATTATACTTATAATTGGTCGGCGTCATCTCAGCCGTAAAACGTCCATTGTTGAACAAAGGCCTCCTCATGGATCTCCAGGTATTGCGGCTGGAAGCAGCCTGGATCCACCGCCGGTCTACAGACTTTAGCCAGGTCGTCCGCCCATCTAGTTGGTGGACGTCCTACGCTGCGATGCCGGTCCGTGGCCTCCATTCGAGAACCTTTCGCGGCCCTATCGTCCGCTGAGGTGTTTTGGACGAGAAGACGTTGCGAAGTTTCTCAAACGCTGCCCATCCGAATTTGTTGTTGTGTATTCACACATTTGTCGGCATAGCATAGTAAACCATTTATGTAGTCCTGCTCTGATTCTTATTGACAATACCCGTGGAACTCTGAAGATGTTACTTAACTTTTGATTGGATGCAGTACGAATCTACCAAGGAATACCTCTGCAAGATGGGCAGCAGCTTTCCGTGTATCAACATCCTGTACTGCGTATGAAAACCCGCCTGTCAACGTGGTATGTATGGGAACAACCCCTTCATGATATACATTTTGAAACTATCATGGTAAATGTAAACATTATATTATGCAATATTTACGAGATATTTACTGATATTTTTATAACGGTTTATCCGTGATCATGACGTGTTAAACTGCGTCGGAATATCAGGCAACTCAAAAAGACTTAAATCTTGGTAAATATCCTGTAAATATTTTATATAAAGCAGGGGTTTTTATATGATATACGATGAGGGCATCGTCTTTGAGATCCATAAAAGAAAGAAAGATACAACATGTTTTTATTGATCCACCAAAAAACAAACATACTATAATTATTATGGTACTATACATACTATAATTATATTATACCCGTGGATGCAGTAAGAGCCTGCTAAGGGATACCTCCGGGAGATGGGCAGCGTCTTTCCGTGTATCAACATCCTGTACTGCGCTCGCCAACGCGCCTGTCAAGCGTGGTGAGTATGGCAACTACCTATCATGGAGATCCACGAGGGAGGCCTGTGTTCAGTAGTGGACGTTTTACGGCTGAAATGATGATGATGATGATAATTATTATAAAAATGACAAAAAGTTAACCGTTTGATTTGTGGAGGTCCCTCAGCATTATATTGAGATGAAAGAGGCCTTTGTCCAGCAGAAGACGTGAACAGCAGTCCTACGACAAGACCTTTATAAAAACTTTCCGAATTTAATACTTCAGCAACAAAACGTCACAACAAAAGGGTATCCCGTCAATCGGCGTGTTTTCACACCACCGCCATACTGCCGATGCCGGGTGCGCGTCGACCTAAATCTCTGCGATAAATAGCCGACCGTCATTCAAATGTTCAAAAACATCCTTTTCTCGCTTTCTGGCTTCGGAAATACGTCCGAGTTTACCACGGGGGTAATTAAAAAATACGGATTGTAAAGGCACATGGAGAGACTAAAATAGCTTATGGAAATGCCTAGGTTAAGCAATTGCTCTTTAATAGCGGATCGGGGTGTAACTTGAAAATAGAATTAAACCCTGTAACGACTAATTTATAAGTTATAGCAATAAACTTAATATATTTATTTAATTAATTGCTTATAGAAATTTCTTAATTCTATAAACAATTTCGCTTGCGATGCTAGAGGTTCGATTCCCGCCCAAACAAATTTCAACGACATAGCAAACAAACGTCAAAACAAATGGCTTTTCTCGTCAATCTGCGTGAACTGCGTGATTAAAAACGACAAGACCTTTGTTTTGACGCTGTGTTTGGAATACGGAAAGTTAATTCGATGATCACACAGCACAAAACATAAACAAGGGAAAAGCAGTATAACAAAATATAACATACAATATAAATAATGGAGGTACACATAAATTAAACATGTAGGCTAGGCTCACACGGTAAAAAAGCGGTTATTAACTCAAGCTCGTCAATCGCGAAGACGGTTTCAGACTCTCTGCCTCATAAAATCCAGTGATAGCAAAGTGTACTCGGCGTGAAAAATCAACTTAGTATGTGGATACAGTCAGTGTAGTGTGCTGTCCCAGTGGGAACCGGCCCTAATATTTTTTATAAAGATCAAGTGAGGGTAGTTCAACAAAGGCCTTCGCTTTGCTGCGGTACCTCCATCACGTCAGTCTTCCCGGGACCATGCTTGGTGCAATCCAAGCGAAACGTCGGGAAATAATAAAGGTAATTTACGCGATAAATACCCGGTTATACATATATATGTTAATAAAGGTCATCAAAACCAAAACTTGAACATCGAGTTAACGTTTTTGAGCTTTAGTACGAAACCCGTAAAAAAGGAACCACGTATAGATATAAAAATAAACAGACGAGTGCAAGCGACAGTCGCGCCCGAAATTAGAAGATATATGTACTCCTAATATTTAATAAAATATCTGTGCGAGGCAGTAGCAGCTATTATGTACCATTTGCGTAAAATATAATATTTTAACTACTTCGTAACTGGCGCTAGATGCCGCTACCGTTAAGAGATTTACTAAAAATACGCAAAAGTCGTTATACTTAATTTAAAGAAAAATAAGGGCGTGGGGTGCTGTCAGTAGAATGTTACTCCTCCTCTCATGCCCGTGGATGCAGTATGAGCCTGCTAAGGAATACCTCCGGAAGATGGGCAGCAGCGTCTTTTCGTGTGTATCACAAGGCCGTGTACCTTTCCGTACTGCGCTCATCAACCCGCCTGCCAAGGGTGAGTATGGCAACTACCCCTCATGGATCACCGGGGTAGGGGTAGGGGTAGTTACCACGTAGTTAGTACATTTCACGGGATGTTAGGACGTTTTACGGCTGAAATGATGAAGACTTATACATTTTTGATTGCCTACATAAAAATTAATAAAGTATACATATATACGAGAGGCATTATCATCAAACAAAACAATAAAATAATAGAACTGCGGTAGAAAAAGCGATCTTTACAAGATAACCTTTGGAGGGATTGTATTTTTAACATCAAAAGAATCTTGATAGCATTTTTTAAATTCAAACACTCTTTACAATAATTTTCAAGCGGCTGAACGAGTTTTCTAGAAGGCTAGAAAACCTGGTAAAAAACCGTTTACCCCAAAAAAGTTATGTCTTTTGTCTGTAAAGATACCAAGCCCGCTGTACTCAAATAATCACGTTAATTTATATGCAAATAGAGTTTTAAATTAGGTTCGTAACCTTAGTTAAAGCGTGTTGTGTGGTTTGTGGCCTTTAGTGAATTAGACCAACAGAAGTTAGGTAGTTTTCGCTCTGATAGCTAAATATAACATCAGACTAGTTGGAAGATAATTTAACGGATATTGAGGTTGAAGAAGAAGAAGAAACATTTTTATTAACCACACGCATAAATCACAAAACATACATACACAAAAAAAAATGGTAAATAAACAAAAGCAGGTTAAAGGTGATTGCCAGCCTACCCGCCTGCCAAGCGTGGTATGGCAACAATCCCCTCATGATCCTAAAGATGAATGAGGGAGGCCCTGGTTCATTAGTGGAAGTGGATAGCAGTCTTACGGCTGAGATGATGATGATGAATCTATATCATACCTTGCCTGCTATACATTTTATTTGCGAGCAAAGATAAAATATTAAAATGTAAAGCAGAATATTCCACAACGATTGGAGATTTCCCACCGCAAATATCGAAAATTTATTTCAATTCAGTTGAATGCATTGCAGATTGGAGCCAAGATTTCCGGAAAATGCAATGGTTCTTACAAACTACGATTTGAAGGTAAGAAAGAGAGTAAATATAGCGATAAGTTTTGTTACAATGACACAAGTGTTTGAGATAAATTCTTAACTTTGAACAACTTTTTGCAGTAGTAAAATTCTTATAAAGAGTTTATCCGGGAAAGTCTCAAACTACCACCGTACCTATTTCGGCTGCCAAGCAGTTTATGTCTGCATTGATGTGTTTCGGTTTGAAGGGTAAGGGGTAACAACTCTATGTCTCAGGGTGACGGGCGCAATGTAATGCGGCGTTGGTCACGTGCTTAGTGAACGTCACCACTGTATTGCAGTGGTAATAGGTAGAGGTTACCGCTTAACATCAGGTGGGCCTTCGACTTGTCTCGTCATTTAGTACTACAGAAAACACAGAAACATACACATTTAACAGAGCACGAAATATATTTAATTTTATTTTTAAAGATTCCCCGCCCTTTAAAATCTAAGTTTTAATCATGGACTTTCTAGGAAAACTATAAATATAAAACTATATATTTAGCACGCTCTATTATTTTGGAGAAATTGTCCCTCAACAAAAAAGTGATATGCGCCGTGGGGTGCCGGCAGTAGAATGTTACCCCTCCTCTAATACCCATGGATGCAGTAAGAGCCTGCTAAGGGATACCTCCGGAAGATGGGCAGCAGCATCTTTCCGTGTATCAACATCCCGTACTGCGCTCGCCAACCCGCCTGCCAAGCGTGGTGAGTATGGCAACTACCCCTCTTGGAGATCCATGAGCGAGGCCTGTGTTCAGTAGTGGACGTATTACGGCTGAAACGAACGAACGAAATAAGTGATACGGTTTACCAAGAATACCGGAATACTCTAAACCGAAAACTCAATTAATACTCAATTAAAAATAATTATAATGATTTGTAAACGTAAAAAACCATGCCAACTTCTAACAACAGGTCTAACATGTAATTTCGGAACCCTACACAGCGCGTGGCCCGACACGCACCTGGCTTAATTTATTATTCTTATTAATCGAGTAAGACAACTGAAAAATCTTAGCGAGAACTGTCGTATTATTTTTGAATTGAAAGATGAACTGTCCTCTGTTTGAGTAGATTTTATAAAAAAACAGTTCCTTGATGCGGACTAGAAGATATTGCTGTGATATTTGTTATTTTATTTAATTATGTTCAGCATTAATATTATCATCATCATTTCAGCCGTAAAACGCCCACTACTGAACGCAAGTCTTCCTCATGGATTTACGTAAGGGGTAGCTTGGGAGGCGGCTTGGCGAGCGCAGTACGGGATGTTGATACATGGAAAAACGCTGCTGCCCATCTTTCGGAGGTATCCCTTAGAAGGCTCTTACTGCATCCACGGGCATGAGAGAAGGGGTAACAAAGTAACAAGCTTCAAAACTTTGTTTGAATTCTCTTTTATGCCGCACACACGTCATTCCGTGAATTTATCTAGGTCTTAACTTTCAGATGGCCCTAAAGCGAAACACATAAAACTCTAAAGGTGAATGAAATGCACCTGTTTTACAGTATCATTAAAATGTATAGGGCACCTTATTGATATTGGGGGTAACACGGATCAAATGTATGACACATAAAGTCCATTTTGAAGATGTATTATAAAAGTTGTTTATAATAAAACGTTTGGTCTTTCTATTTATACCTTTCTGTATCAAAAAGCATACAAGTATACGTTCACACATCTATTTTTGAACTCCCGAACAAAAGAGGTCAAACGCAGTCTTTTCATTAATATAATATCATAATAATCTGCCTATCTTCCGGAGGTATACCTTAACAGGCTCTTACTGCATCCACGGGCATGAGAGGATGAGTAACATTCTACTGCCGGCACCCCATGGCAAACTGTTATTGATAGCATTTATTGTGCACTCATATTGCACGAACTTTCGTGAAATATATTATAACACACACCACGTCATATTTAATGCTATGCTCACAGGAGATAAGGTACATGGCAAGAAAGAAAAATCCATTGCAGCACAGCGGTACCGAACCCTCGTCCTATCGCAAGTCGAGGGCGTACCACTCAGCCAACATGGCTTCATAATATAAAAGCTTTCATCCCAGTGAATATTTCATCACAGTAAACCTAAATGTCACAAAACGTATGTGAAAAACGTTTTGTTACCTAAAGGTAAGTGATGATACCTAAAGGTAACAAAACGTTTTTCACTGGGATTTCCCCCGTGACATTTATCTCGCCGAAAGATGTTCTCGAATGAAATCACGGAAACCATTTAGAATGATTAATGAGCCCAAACAAATAAGTTCCGCTTTTCTTCAATATTTATATTAATTATGGCCGTCGAGGAAGCTAAATTCTCGAAGGCGTCGCAATTATTTCTCGTGGCCAGATTAGGGGAATTTTCCTCCGTCGTCATACTGCTGGGGTGCGGGCAGGAGAATGTTGTCTCTTCTCTTGCCCGGAATATGAGCAGCAGCGTCTTTCCGTGTATCAACATTCCACACTGCGCTCTTTGGCTTTGTTCATCAGTGGACGTCCTACGGCTCAGATGATGATGATGATGACGAATTCGAAAAAACGGCAGATATCTCCTCCTAATTTCTCAGATATTTGCGTTGGACCATGTACTGACATTAGTAACTTGGCCATAGATAATTTCGCGAATAATTCACTGCACATAAGTTTAACTAATTTACTAATAATGAACCTACATACGTGTCACTAATTTACTAATCTTGCAGTATAACCCAACATCTCAACATTAGTATCTCAGTGAGTTATTAAATTGTTATAACCACTGCAGCTTATACAGGTACAGTTTTTTGTCAAAACAAGCTCGGTGTTATTTTATTCTAGTTATCGGTGGATGCTACTGAACGGTGGAAGCTCACAAATTATATGAACTTAACCCAAAAGGGGCAAGATCAATGTTTGAGATCTACAGTGAACTTGCACTGAATGTCATGAAACAACACGTTTTATATTTCACTAGCCGCACTCCGCGGTTTCACCTGCGCAGTTCCCGTTCCCGTGGGAATACTGGAAAAACTATAGCCTATGTTATTCAGGAATAATGTAGAATTCTCATGGTGAAAGATTTTTTCAAATCGGTCCAGTAGTTTTGGAGCCTATACGATGCATACAAACAAACAATCAAACCTTTCCTCTTTATTATAAATGTATATGTAGATGTAGATATATAACATGCTTTTAATTGTTTCTTGCTATAGATTTAATATTTGTACAATTATTAAACACATCAAAAATTTCAAAGTAATGTTTTGATATTTTCGAAACAAAAAGTTTATCTTGTTTTCTAGAAAATACTTGTTTTAAAATTACAGTGTATGACTCGGCGTGCGACGCATCTGGCGGCTACGTCAGAAGTCTCAGTGAGTTAATCATTCATCATCATTTCAGCTGTAGAACGTCCACTACTGAACACTCTCCATGAGGGGTAGTTGCCATACTCACCACGCTTGGCAGGCGGGTTGGCGAGCGCAGTACGGGATGTTGATACACGAAAAGACTGCTGCCCATCTACCGGAGGGATCCCTTAGCAGGCTCTTACTGCATCCACGGGCATGAGAGGATGGGTAACATTCTACTGCCGGCACCCCATGGCAAACTGTTATTGATAGCATTTATTATGCACTCACATTGCACGAAATTTCGTGAAATATAGAATCAATCAGGAATCAAGAATCAAAAAATACTTTATTCAGTTCGGCCGCATGGACCTTATTGACGCGTCACAAATTATAAGATAAAACAACACAAGTAAATATAATAAAGCACATAATTGAATCTGTTCACTTCAGATGACGCGCGACGTTAGGAATATTATATATAACACACACCACGTCCGGTTAACACTGCGTTGATTCCAAATGAGCGTGCTCACTCATTTTGTGTGAGAACAAAACGGGGTACGGTCTAATTGCGGTAAGGGCTTAGAGATTTAAATCTTTGGCAGTGACAACATAAGTATATTGTTTGACGTAGCTTATCATTTCTCCATGGACCCACATCATGTGGAGTTTTCTACATCATTATTATACGGGTTGCTAAGATCTATACAGGGTGTTTTATAACATGTGTCATAAGCCGAAAGGGGGTGATTCTGACCACCCCAAGGAACAACTTTAGCTCGATGACTTTTCAGGCTCGGTGATTTTTATTTATGGAAAAAAGCGAAAGTTTTAACTTTAACGGCTGATTAAACGATAATTACAAATTGAACGCCAGCTGATTTCCGATTTTACAAATAAAAATACCTAAGCCACACTAAGGTTTTTTTTTATTAAAATGTAAAAAAAATATCCCATTATGACCTCAAGATCATCTTATATCCACAACAACTAGTAAAATTATAAATACAAAGATACGAATATCCGATTTTCTATCTTTCCAAAACTACTTGTTTTCATGGGGTGAAACAAGTTTTCAAGTTAGTACACAATTTATAATACACTCTGTTTTATTACATACTGGTTCGACAATGCTCTTGTTTTCAGGGATCTGTGCCTGAAAAGGAAGAAACGGAACCCTTATAATAGGATCACTTTGTTGTCCGATTGTTTGTCGGTCTGTCAAGACCCTTATCCCGAGAACGTGTTAAGATATCGAGTTGAAACTAAAATTATATACAAAAATCTGCAGTCTCTATAAGCTGTTAAAAGATCAATATTCTAAGTTAACCTGAAAAAAGTTACGACCGTTTATGCCGCAAAAAACGCATGTTTCGACATTCTCAAAGGAATCAAAACTCATAGCGACATAACAAATATAGCAAGGTATATCGTCTTATACCGTAGATACAGAGAAAAATCCAAAAAACTATACATTTGGAATGGCATCATCAAAAAAAATCGTTTTTAAAAAAGTACAATAAATGAAAGAGAGCTCCAGTCCCACTTAGCAAGATGCCGGTGTGATGCTGGACTGGATCATGATAACACTGATTCAGTGAGTATTACAACGGCCATGCGCAGTCTGGATGTAAACTCATCATTCTCACAAGAAAAATCAATAATGTACTGCGATGAAATTGGAAAAAATATGGGCCAACTTTTGAGCTTGCATATGGAACATTCAGTTTTAAATAATTGCTTACCAAACTGTAGTTTGCATGATATAATGCAAAAAATTTCTAAAAACTCATCTAATGAGAATACTAATTTAATAATCTGTCTTGGAAATAGGGGTAATGTTAACAAGTCTGATTTGATAAAATATATTGATAAACTTTGTTCATTGAAATTTAAAGAAATTGTAATGTATACATTCCCCTATAGTAATAGTTTGCCACAGTCAGAAAATAATACTAGATTTAAGCTAAATATGCTTTTGCATACAATATCGTGCAATAATCCTATTCATGTGATTGACACTAACTCTATTGTTAGTAAAAAATATTATTTGACTAAAGGTAATTACTACCTTTCCAATTATTACAAACGACAGATAGCTATATCGCTATCATATTATTTTTGCATGACAGCCAAAAATTTGGCTAAACAGAATGCTTCTTTTGAGCATTGTCAAATAATTAGGACTCTGGAAGTTATTCCAAGTCATTTAAATTAGATCATAAGACAACAGAGGAAATCTCTAGACAGAACCAGTCAAATAATATAATGTGTCAAAATAAAGAAATAACTAAAACATGTAAAATAAATACAAAGTTTACCAACTTGGTGCACCAAAACATTCAAGGAATAAATAGTAAATTGTTAGAGTTGGAACTGTACATAAACTTATATAATATTGACATTTTATGTATTACTGAACATTGGTTGAAAAGTCATGAGGTTATGTTCAGTTTCAACAACCATCTTGTTGGTAGCTCCTTTTGTAGATCGCATGCTATTCGTGGAGGTTCTTTAGTGCTACTAAACAAATATCTTAAGTTTAAAGAACGGAAAGACATTGTCTGTCTGTCTGTTGAGAGCCAAATTGAAATAGCATGTGTAGAGTTGGAGCAAGTTATTATCATAAGCGTATACAGCCCACCGTCAGCTTCATTTGAGACGTTTGAAAAAGTCATGGATGAAATATTATTCAAAACATCAAAGTCAAGTAAAAACATCATTACATGTGGAGATTTCAATGTTAATCTCTTAGAAAATTACTCTTTAAGTACTAGATTAACATGCCTTTTTAATTCATATAATCTAAAACCATTGTTTATGGAGCCTACTAGAATAACTGAAACATCCGCTAAATGTATTGACAGTATCTTTGTAAATTCTAATATAAAAATTATCCATAAGGGCTTGATTAGTAATATAAAGTCAGACCATTTAGGTCAGCACATTCAAATTAAACAGCAACAAAAACAAAATGTAAAAAGAAAAATTACTTTTATACCTGTGACCATGCATCGATCTGAACAACTGAAATGTAAATTGAATACAAAATTTCCACCTCACTACTCAAATAACAACCCTAATGAGTCATATTGCAATTTTTTCAATGCATTTAGCAATATGTTCAATTCAATATTTACATCAAAGTCGATAATGGTCACAGATAATCTTAACTTTAATGAGTGGGCAACAGTGGGTATACATAGAAGTAGACAAAAATTATATGATCTTTATAGTGAAAAACATTATAATTTTAGTGAAGAATTTAAAGAAAAGGTTAAAAATTACTCAAAAATTTTTAGAAAAGTCTGCCATATTGCTAAGTCTAATTATATAAGTTCAAAAATTAAAAATAGTGATAATAAAATTAAAGCTACTTGGAAAATAATAAACAAAGAAACTGGAAATGTGAGTAACTTTAACAACCAATTTAAAATAAATTATAATAATACAACCTACAAAAGTGATGAAGATGTAGCCCAAGCATTTGAAACTTTTTTTACTGACATTCCAGTTTCTACCACAAAGTCTTTAAACTCTTCTCACCTGATCGCCGAGTCCTTACTTAGCAAAAATGTACCTAAATGTGATAGTAATTTTAATTTCCAATATGTGGACAGCAGCGATATACTTTATAATTCATCATATAAAGATGCATACGTAGGAGCACTCAGTGAACTAGGATTAATGTGTGGAATATCAGAATACACTAGAATTGAGTCCAAAAATAATATCATCACAAAATCCTGCATCGACCATGTTTTTGCGCGTTTCCCCACACTACATCCGTTCGCAGCCGTGCTCGACGTTGTACTGGCGGACCATCGCGGCATTATCTTCACTTGCGTAAATGAGTCATTCTCGGTGCCCGGGCGCATACAGGGTGTAAGAACGGCTGTTTCTTATGATATTTTTTATAAACAGCTTAAAAGTGTGGACTGGTCTAATACAAGGAGTATGAATTCCCCGGACGAAATATTGAATTTTATTTACAACTCGTTTAATAATGCAAACAAAGTAGCAAGTAGTAGTAAAGTTATTAAAGAACCTCGCAAAAACTCTAAGCAATTTAATTTACCTTGGATAGATAGTAATGTAACCCGACTTTGTTATAAAAGAGACAAGTTATTTTCCGCTTGGAAAAATAGTTCAAATAATCCAAAATTAAAGCTAGAATATAATAAAATTCGAAACAAAATTCATAAAGTTTTAGAAAATAAACGAAATATATATTATATACAACATATAAATGATAACTTTAAAAACACTAAAAAAATATATCAAATTATCAATCAAATGATGGGAAGAATAACAGCATCGATTGATACAGCTATACACAGGGCTTTTGACGCACAGGGAATAACGAACAAACAAATTGCTGATAATTTTGCTAATAGTTTTGATAAAGCGGTAAAAGAAATAATCCCTAAATGCAATATTAAATTATTGGACCCAAACAGTACGCGCACACCTTCAATTGCAAGCATGTATCTACAAAATGCTACGACTGACAGCGTTCACAAAATTATCAAAAATATTAATTCAAATAAGGCACCCGGTACAGATAATATAAAAATTTCTGATATTAAAATAATAGGTGACAATATTTCGACATCTATAGCTGACCTAATTAACTGTAGTCTTAAGACCGGTATCTACCCGGATAGCCTAAAAGTGGGTTGTGTGAGACCAATTTACAAAAAGGGAAAGAGAAATGACTACTTTAATTATCGCCCAATAACATTGCTTTCAACTATTGATAAAATAATCGAAAAATATATATGTAAACACATTCATGCGTTTTATAGAAAGCACAGCATAATTAACCAAAATCAATTTGGCTTTCAGACTGGTAAAAGTACATCGGGGCTCTTGACGAAATTTACTGATGAGGTCAACAATCACTTGAACGAAAGGAAAATTGTTTTTGTGTTGTTCATTGATTTTTCACGCGCCTTCGACACATTAGTGCACAATCAGCTAGTCGATAGGCTCGATGACTGTGGAATACGAGGTCCATTGCTCGCGTGGTGCAAAAATTATTTACAAAACAGAACCTTCACTGTTAAATTCGATAACACATGTAGTAAACCCATTTCTGTAACTGAGGGAACAGCACAAGGTTCTGTATTGGGACCTTTACACTTCCTGTCCTATGTTAATGATATGAGGAACTGCATTACAAATAGCACGTGTTACCAGTTTGCCGACGACACCTGCCTTGTAATTGCTGATAGAGACCCACAAAAAGCATGTCGAAGTTTACAAGAAGATCTAGATGTGTTGGCGAGGTGGTGTCATGACGCCGGCCTAGTGCTTAATTCAAGCAAAACCAAAGTTTTGATTATTAAATCACCTTACACTAAGCAGGCAGGTATACAGGACGTACAAAATCTAGTTGCACATAATCATGACTGTTTACATTTTACCAGCACAGCAGGTTGTAACTGTCCAGTGATAGAAACTGTGACTAGTCAGAATTATCTTGGCGTAATCATAGATGATAAGTTTAACTGGAGCCTTCACATTGAACGGGTCTGCAATAAACTTAGACAATTTCTTGCGAACATGACAATTTTAAAAAATCAAATTCCGTTTAAGGTGAAGCTTATGCTTTATAATGCGCTAGCAGAATCATACATCCAGTATGGGCTCAGTAGTTATGGTCGAACCTATAAGACGTATCTCGATGATATTTATAAATTGCAACATAAAATTTTAAAAACCCTAGTATCACCTAATATAAAACGTATCTATTGTAATAATGAAATAGGTCTTTTTATTCACTGTAACGTCTTACCCGTCCACACTCAAGTGAACTTAATACTTTTAAAAGAACAGTTTTTCAATGACGCACTTAGAACTGTTATTGAACACCCTGTATGCACTCGGGCCGTCGCAAACAACCGACTACGCACGAAGCTCGCTCGGAATGCATACGGCGAGCGCACGACCGAGTACATTGTTCCTCGGCTTATCAACAACCTACCAACCGATCTTTGTAATCAGATAACGCCTTCAAACATCAAATTTAAATTAAAAAAACATTTCATTAATTCAATATCTACTCAAACTTAATTTGTGACTCATTAAATAGCATAAGTATTAAACCTTAGCGGTTTCTAGTTGCTATTTTATATTAAGCATTTAATATTATTTGTAAACAAGAAATAAATGAAAAAAAAAAAAAAAAAGTTAAAGCCTTTAAAATGTTAAATGTTAAGAAAACTGCAGATCTCTGGGGTATTTCTGTAAACATTGTAAAACCATTGGTAGACACAATCGCACCTGAGCTGGCTGTTATATATAATGAATGCATTGACTGTGGCGTATTTCCTGATCTAATGAAACACAGTAAAATAATACCTTTATTTAAATCAGGTTCTAAGTCGGACCCCACTAACTTTAGGCCGATATCAGTACTGCCGACATTTAGTAAAATTTTTGAAAAGCTTATTTTAAATCAGCTATCTAAGCACTTTGCCGACAACAAATTGCTTCACTGCAAGCAATTTGGCTTTACCCGCGGCCGTTCCACTACTGATGCTGGTATAGAGTTAGTCTCGCATATCTATGATGCTTGGGAGAGGTCGCAAGACGCTTTAGGTGTTTTTTGCGACCTTTCAAAAGCATTTGACTGTGTACACCATGAAACATTAATCGGAAAATTGCGCCACTATGGTGTTAGAGATATCTCTTTGGATCTACTTATTTCTTATCTCAGTAACAGGATACAAAGAGTTGATGTTAATGGAAAACGTTCTTCGGGATCTGTAGTCACAATGGGTGTACCGCAGGGATCAATTCTTGGGCCTTTTCTATTTTTAATTTACATTAATGATCTACCTCATCTTGTCAAAAACAATCATGAGATTGTATTGTTTGCTGATGACACTTCACTTTTGTTCAAAATGAAACGACGTACCACCGATTATGACGAGGTGAATAATGCAATCTCAGAGGTTGTTAATTGGTTTAATGTCAATAACTTATTACTTAATGAAAATAAAACAAAATGCATTAGATTTACTCTTCCTAATGTAAAACAGGCTGATGCCAAGATTAAATTAAAAGGTGAAAGTTTAAACCTTGTAGAAAAAACTGTATTTTTAGGCATAACTTTAGACAATAAGCTTCAATGGGGCCCACACATAGAACAACTATCGGGTAGGCTTAGTTCTGCAGCATATGCAGTCAAAAAAATCCGCCTTCTTACAGACGTTGATACCGCTAGACTTGTTTACTTCAGCTATTTCCACAGCATTATGTCTTATGGCTTACTACTGTGGGGATGTGCTGCAGATATAGACACCGTATTTGTGCTGCAGAAGAGGGCTATTCGTTCTATCTACAATATGGGTCCCAGAGAATCACTTCGCACTAAATTTAAAGAAATAAATATAATGACAGTAGCTTGTCAATATATTTATGAGAACCTGTTGTACACCTATAAAAATATTGCTTCGTTTAAGAAAAACAGCGACAATCACAATGTAAATACAAGAAATAAGAATAAACTCGCTGTGCCCACTACTAGGCTCCATAAGGTGAAAATATCTTTTAAAGGGCAATGTATACGCTTCTACAACAAACTCCCAAGTGAGTTGCAGAAGTTATCATTGAATAAATTCAAAAACATTATTAAACGCAATCTGTGCAATAAAGCTTATTATAAAATATCAGATTACCTAGAGGACAAAACCACTTGGGACGGAATCTGCTCTAACTCCGTCAAACGTAACATAAGACAAAATAAAATTGTTAAATGATGACTATAACGACCGAGTTAGGTTCTTCTGTTCACTTCTTTTCCTAACTCGCGTGTCATCTGAAGTGAACAGATTCAATTATGTGCTTTATTCTATTTATTTGTGTTGTTTTATTTTGTAATTTGTGACGCGTCAATAAGGTCCATGCGGCCGCACTGAATAAAGTATTTTTTGATTCTTGATTCTTGATTCTTGTACGAAATCAATCTCGAGGTTACGCGCGGTCATAAGTTGGGTGGATGGGTGACCGAATCTGTTTGTTTTTTGATCAAAAGTTTTACTAAATCAGATAAGCTAATTTATAACAATTATTTTGTTCCTACATACATACGGATTTCTCGGTGTGCGAGTTCAGCTCGTACTTTTACGGTTTTATTTTATTTTTACTCACACCACACTCACAGATCTTACATACATGAAACATCCGCCATTCCCGCCCTTCTGACTCACATGACAGTTCTCATGGTGACATTGACAGTTCCCCAACCAATACCCGTTAATATATAGAACGTACGAGACATCATATATGTATATGCAACTAGCTTCTGCCCACCGCTTCGCATGCTTTGTACCCAGTTAAATTAACCTGTGTATTAATCCAGGTCAACTTCTATGCGCGTGCAAAGTTTCACCTCAATACGTAGGGTAGTATTTGCGTGAAGAGGTAACAAACATCCATCCATACATCTATACAAACAAACTTTCGGCTACTTTAGGATGTTGACCAGGATTAGCACATAAGCTACTTCTTATCCGGTTACAATGCATGCGAGGCTATAGACATTTGTTAGTTTTTTAAGCCCAGTACGTCTAGGGGGGGGGGGGGGGGGGGGCACGCGAACCAAAGAACTTTCCGTTCCTGTTAAGCACGTGTTGAATGTAAACATTTTGCAAGAAATAAAAGTTCTTGGGTTCACGGCCAGTATCGAACCCACGACATTCGGATTGAAAGCCGGGGGTATTATACCATTCGGGCAAAACGGCTTATAATCAATCTTTTTTTTATATGACTAAAGACGAGACAAGCCGAAGGCCCACCTGATGTAAAGAGCTAACCTCTACCTATTACAATTGGAATACCGCGGTGATCACGTTCATTAAGCACGTGACCAACGCTGCACTGCATTGCGCCAGTCACCCTAAGACAGTGTTGTAAGGTCTCATGTGCCCGTAATTTCACCGGCCCCCTTATCCTTAAAACTGGAACATGCAATATAAATAGAAATGAAGGTAAGAAGGTTTGACCTAAAGGTAGAAAAATGGATACATTTTCATCACTTTTTCATGGTTCATTATATCGAAGGATAGCATTTCGGCTATTGGCTAAAAGGGTATTCCCAAAGTGCCAAAGTAAGGAGTAACTTTTCAATGACTTATTCCTTGATGTATTACCTTTTATTTTGTAGTAGCTGCCTGCGGTTTTGTCCGCATTGTTATTATTTTTATGATTTGCGCGGAACCCTTATGATCAAGGAAATTAAAAACTCGGCTAAGTGCGAGTCAGACTCGCGTACGAAGGGTTCCGTACCATCATTTGGCAAAACAACTTGTTAACATCGCATTTGTTGTATGGGAGCCAATATTAATATTGGTTTTATTTGAATTTGTTTATTTATTTTTAAATTTTATATTAAGTGAATATTTCAACGCGTCTACCTGCTGCCGTTATTAATATCGAGCAAAAAACGGAAGAAAAAAATGTTCGTTGTATTGGATTTGTTGTTATAGCGGCAACAGAAATACATCATCTGTGAAAATTTCACAGACAGACTGTCTGTCTGTCTGTCTGTCACCAGGCTGTATCTCATGAAGTGTGATAGCTAGACAGTTGAAATTTTCACAGATGATGTATTTCTGTTGCCGCTATAATAACAAATCCTATACAACAAACATTATTTTTTTTCCGTTTTTCATATGAAGTTGATACACGGAAAAACGCTGCTGCCCATCTTCCGACGGTATCCCTTAGCAGGCTCTTACTGCATCCACGGGCATGACAGGAGGGGTAACATTCTAATGCTGGCACCCCACGGCAATAATATTCCTTATTATGAGTATGTAGGATATTTAAGACAAGCCGCACCCCGCGGTTTTACCCGTGTAGTTTCCGTTCCAATGGGAATAAAGTATAGCCTATGTTACTCAGGGATATTTTAGCAATCTAAGGGGCCGTCTCCACGAGCGAGGGAATCGCAGCGATGTTACCGTCCGTGCTACGTATTTCTATACACTCTCTTAGAGGCCGACTCCATGAGCGAGAGAATTGCGACTAGTTCGCGCTGTAGAATCGCCGCGATTCCCTAAGGGGCCTAAGGGAATTCTTGTAGGTCGAGTAGTTTTTTCGTTTATTCGTTACAAACATACAAAAAACATCATCCTTATAATATTGAGAGATTAGAAAAGAAATTTAGAAAACCAACAAATTAAATTAAATAAATGCGACATAATATCTTAAATCTACTTTGTTTTTTGAACAAACGACCAAATAATATTACGAGCTTTGCGAAGTCTAATTAGTTGCGTTGCACGGAGACAAAGGCTTAACTCGGTCTTGACACGAGTTACGAACAAATTAATTATGAAGGAATTGCATTTCTTCCCGTCTTCGCTAATTAAAATTACCATAAAAGTTGCTGATTCAATTGTTAATAAAACAAATACTGGTGTCGATTTGGTTTTACACTTCCTGAAAGTAATTATAATCCTTGTTCACGGCATCACGGCTGGACTGATTTTGCTATGGAAGGGGATTCTGACCATCCGTGCAACAAAAGAATTGCCACCATTGTCTGGTGTTTTACTGTATTTATAGACAAACATATGTATTTTGTGTAATAGACAGTATTTGAATATTTTAAATTAAAATATGTATGAAATACTTTTGTGGACTTCTTAAAATTAAAATTACCATAAAAGTTGCTGATTCAATTGTTAATAAAATAAATATTCGTGTTATTATTATTATTATTTATTATCAACATCACCTTCTCAGTCGTACGACGTCCACTCCTGGACATAGCCTCCCTCATAGATCATGATGAGTGGTTGCCATACTCACCACGCTTGGCAGGCAAATTGGCAAACGCAATGCGATATGTTAATACACAGAAAGACGCTGCTGCCCATCCTCCGGAGGTATCCCTTATCAGATTCTTACTGCGTCTACGGGCAAGAGAGGAGAGGCAACATTGTATACCGGCACCCCACGGCATATGTTTACGAACTCACATTTTTAAATTCCACGTTTCCTTCCATTACGCTAAAATGGCTTTTACCTTTACGATTTATAAAACTTCGCCAGAAAAATATTAGCATTTCGCTAACGTCTCACGAGTGCGTTCAGACGTCTTCCTAACCTGCTTAGACGGCTGAGATCTAATGTGACATTCGGACAGAGTGTATGTGCCGACTCGCGGACCGTTTTCAGGATTACGATTAGAACTGGAACGATGTTGTAAATCATCATCATCATCGTAGGACGTTTACTGCTGGATCGCCAAGCCTCGTTCATGAATCGCCAAGTACTGATTTTTATTGGTTGTTGCCATACTCACCACGTTTGGTAAAACGAGGAGCGCAGTACGGGATGATAAGATCTTCTTAAAAGGTGTAAAAATGTTTAGAGAATTTTTTTTTGTCCTAAACACTTTCGTGTGACGGCTGAGGTTATGATGATCATGAATAATGAAATTACGAACAATAGACGAGTTTTTACATTTTCTGTTAGCATATATTTCAGTTGACTAAACTATTTGTTGCCAAAATACTAGATAGCTAATTAAATTTTTTTAGTTTTTCATGTAGACACGAAAACTATTGGAAACATATTTTTTCTCTCCTAACGTTATCAGAAAGAATAACGACGATACGTTACATTGAAATGTATTGATTTTTTTTACCCTAGTATTTTTTTTTATTTCAAAAAGCAAAAATACTTATGTATAAATTATTCATGTATTGTTAAACAGACGGGTTAATTATTAGTAATGCTTTAGATTTGTATACCCTGTCGTCATGCCTATTAGCGCAAGCAGCTTACAAAATGAAATTACCATGACTCGGAGAATTTCGTGTTTATAATTTTAATGAATAATAATGAGTTGTGTGAGTGATGACTTCATTAGGGGGGTAGAGAATGTTCAGAGTGAATTAGGAAACATAATGAAATCTCTACAAATGATATTACTTTTACGTCCAAATCGAATACGTATACGTAGGTAACAAGATGGGTTGATTTTCAGTAGATTATTGTCTAAATTTTATAATTTTTTTTCATACCTCTTTACTAACGTACCTACTACGTTGCCGTGGGGTGCCGGCAGTAGAATGTTACCCCTCCTCTCCTACCCGTGGATGCAGTAAGAGCCTGCTAAGGGACACCTCCGGAAGATGGGCAGCAGCGTCTATCCGTGTATCAACATCCCATACTGCGCTCACCAACCCGCCTGCCAAGCGTGGTGAGAATGGCAACTACCCCTCATGGAGATCCATGAGGGAGGCTTGTGTTCATCAGTGGACGTTTTATGGCTGAAATGATGAACGTACCTACTAGTTAGCAAAACTGGTCATTTTAATGTCCTGTATATTTAATACATTATTTTCTGGTATTAACCTACCTAAACTGTTAAAAATCTTGGGGTACTTATAGATAGGCAGTTATCGTGGGGACCACAATTGGCAGAAGTTAGCCGCAAAACCTTTGCATCAGCAGCATCTCTTAAACGTCGGCGTAACTTTCTGCCCACTTCTACCAAAATTGCGCTTGCACCATCCCTACTGCTCCCTATCCTCGATTACGCCGACGCCAGCTATCCTGATCTGACCCAAGCACAGCTTGATAAGCTTGAGCGGCTCCAAAACTTTAGCATACGCTTCATCTTCGGTCTACGTAAGTACGACCACGTCACTGAGTACCGCAATAAGCTTAAATGGTTGCCTATCCGCCTTCGCCGGGATGCACACGTTCTCTCCCTTCTTTATACTATCCTTTTCAGTCCTACTACTCCCGAGTATCTCAAAGTACGATTCGAATTCCTACACGAATCCCACTCTCGATCCTTACGCTCATCTGATACTCTCCAGTTAAAAAGTCCTATCCATACTTCTCATTCCTACAGCCTTTCCTTTACCGTACGTGCTACTAAGCTATGGAATGCACTGCCTTCAAAAATTAGACAAGCTAAGTCACATTCTATTTTTAAAAACATGGTATATCACCACTTTCTCTCCTCAGTATCTTCTAGTCTGTAACATTTCCTTTCGCACATAGTCTATTATGGGTTTATAAGTATGTGTTATAAAATATGTAGTATTTATTTATCTAAGTAGGCATATATATGTGTATATAATGTAAGTATATTTATTTATTTATTTATTGCTCGTTGTAGTTGTGATTCTAAGTACGCCACCGTCTTCTCATTTCAACTTTTCGTGTCCATCCAAAGGTTGCCTGGCAGAGATCGCTTTTAGCGATAAGGCCGCCCATTATACCACTTTTGTTAATTGTGTTTATTTCTGTATTTTTTTTCCCTGTTTGTTATGGTGTACAATAATAAAGTATATTCTATTCTATTCTAATCTATTCTAAAGTGCTCTCGTAACTTCTCTCTTAAGTTTGGGTACACAAGTCATCTAAGCGCACGCGAAAGGTTACAAAACCAGAACTCATAATACATACACAGTCGCCACGGCTGAAAACAGCTTGGAAACATCATCATCATCATCAAACTTCTGCAGATATTTGTGCCGGGTACTAAAATGTATGGCTATTCTTACTTAATTTCTTCACCTTTCACCGCTTTAAAATAAAACTTTAAATACAATAATGCAGAAATCAATAACGATATCACTTAACACGTGCTTTAACGGTGAAGGAAACACCGTGAGAAAACCCGCGGCTTAGTTAGCTTCAGACGTATTGACCTGGTCTTTCTTCTGACTAACAGTTGACTAAGCTGAGAGGATGGTATAGGTGTTGGGCAAGCCTAATCCATCTAACAATGTCCCAAGCACGGCAGCGTCCGCATAATTACTAGTTGCTGACGCTGTATAAATCCCACTAATATTATAAAGCCGAAAGTTTGTTTGGATGGAGGTTTGTTACCTCTTCACGCAAAAACTAGGCATACGATGCGGCGGGCAGAAGATAGTCATCTATAAAAGATGAAAAGGCCTTACTTTTAGACACATCTATTAAATCATACATCAATGTTCTCAAGCTGTCTTGATTCTTGAACAGACCTACGTCATTGTCTCGGTGGACGAGTTGGGCATCACCTTAAAATGGTTAGTCTTGCAAAATCTCATTTATTTAAGACAAGGGTATCTTCTGAATTTGAATGTGAAATCATCCTAAAATTTACAATAAAGACAAGCTACCCGCGGCTTTTCCTGCGTTTTTAGTCGTCGAGCGGAACCCCTATTGAGATAAACCATTTTAAAAATGCACGCCCCTCCACAAAACTTAATAACTACAATGTGTGAGAGGAAATTCTTATTCCATCTCTATACTTGTGTGTGTGCTGCAACTTTACTGGAAACATGGAATAATCTGCGCACTGATAAGTCAACTAATCGGGTTAATAAAATAAATAAATACGGGTAAAAGTTATTATTATTATAGTACAGTTTACAGAAGAAGAAGCTATTTACGAAATGAAAAATGGTGACGTCTGGCTGTGGATTTAATATAAGAAAGTCGCAATGCTAGGAAAAGGTCCTCCCTATCGCCTTACACTCAACTAACACTGTGACATACAACAGGTTAATGAAAAAACCGAAAACAAAATAATATTTATAACTTTTGAAACTTTCATGGTTGTCCACGTTATAATGCAATATTAACGGGATATTAACAGTGATTTGAGTCTTTGAGTTTCCCAATATTAAGACGCAGTTTCACACGTAAAAACATGGATAAAAAAACTCATAAAAGACTCAAATCATGGTAAATCTCCCGTAAATATTGCATATCATCATTTCAGCCGTAAAACGTCCACTGATGAACACAGGCCTCCCATATGGATCTCCATGAGGGGTAGTTGCCATTCACACCACACTTGGCAGGCGGGTTGGTGAGCGCAGTATGGGATGTTGATACACGGATAGACGCTGCTGCCCATCTTCCGGAAGTATCCCTTAGCAGGCTGTTACTGCATCCATGGGCATGAGAGGAGGGGTATCATTCTACTGCCGGCACCCCACGGCGGCAATATTGCATATATTTTTATATAAATGTTTTCAACGGAGGATCTTATAATAAGGCATGCATGTTCTCATGTACCTGCCGTAGCACATGTAAATTTTAATGAAGATAAGTAAAAACTAAAGGTTGTTGTACATTTGGATGCGTGTTTACTTTATAAAGAACCTTGATATAAAAAAATTACATCCACTCGTATCAACATTCTTCTAAAAATATTTTCTCTCGTATAAACATTTTTTTGCTGTGAGGTGTCGGCAGTAGAATGTTGCCCCTCCTCTCCTGCCCGTGGATGCCCCGTGGATGCAGTAAAAATCTGCCAAGGGATACCTCCGGAAGATGGACAGCAGCGTATATCCGTGTATCAACATTCCGTACTACGCTCGCCAAGTCGCCTGGCAAGCGTGTTGATTATGGCATAATCCCCTCATGATCACTTGCAAATTCGGCCTTGCAAATGCAAAGGAGGCCTTCATCTACCAGTGGACATTCTAAAACTGATATGATGATGATAATGAAACAAACTGAATTAAAAGTATTTTTTATAGTTAGATCAGCATAGAACCTTATAATTAAGCATGTACTTATAACAAGTAAACTATTATGAAGATGAGCAAAAAACTAAAGACTTTTTTGTGCATTTTTTTTACGTTGTTTTAGAACCTGGATATAAAAATTCCATCTCCACTCATCATCTTCAGTCGTGAAACGTCCAGTAATGAACACAGGCCTCTCTCATGGATCTCAACGAGGGGTAGTTGCCAAACTCACTAAGCTTGACAGGCGGGTTGGCGAGCGCAGTACGGGATAATGATACATGGAAAGACGCTGATGCCCATCTTCCGCAGACATTTCACTGCCGGCACCGTGGGGCCACTCATATCACCGCATTTTTCTAAAATATTTTCCCGCGTATAAAAATCTAGAACATATTTATGATGGAAATAAAATGGCGGGTACTCGCAATAAATCCTACGCGGAGTACTCTACAAGGTGGTCCATTAGACGGAAGGCTCTTTGTGATTCTTCCGTGTAATATTACAGCTGGACAGGGCTGGATTCAGGAACACTCGATTGGGGCACTTTTAAAGTTAAATTTCTTTACTCTTACTACTAATTTTGCGACACGATATAGCGTCCTCTATTTTTCTGTCCATTCCAAGGTTGCCTGGAAGGGATCACTCATAGCGATAAGGCCGCTCTTTGTAATCCTTTTTTTTTACTTTACAACTTAAATACGCCTGCGGCGCAGGAGGCTGCAAGTTCGATTCCCGCCTCGGGACAAATGTCTGTACGATCTGCAGATATTTGTTCAGGGTGTTCTGGATGGTTTTCTATAATGTAATAAGAATATCTAACTTTGTAGTATATAGTTTGCTTTGTAGTATTTAGATAACTGCGGTCTATCTGCTTTCGTTAATCAGTTTAAAATATGTCTACAGATCGCGAAAGTTTATAATGAATCAGTCTTATTTATTTGATGCCTTCCTTAGTTCCCCTGAATGCATGCTATTCTAGAACAAATGCATACACCTATCAAAGTGCCATCCTCTCAAAAAGTGGAATTCTTCTTAAATAAGCTTCTGTTTCAGAGAAGCTTTTGTTAAAACTTGAAAGGGGTTCATAAAATATATGGATTCATTGTATTTTCGGCAGTAGAAACTTTCTTCTGCTTTTTGCCCGTGGATGCAGCGTCTTTCCGTGTATCAACATGCCGTACTGCACTCGCTAAGATGCCTGACAAGAGTGAAGAGTATGCCACAAAATCCCTCATGATCAGAAGTTAAAGATACACGAAGAAGGTCTACGCCCAGCAGTGGACGTCCGACGGAAGAAGATGAATTGTATTTACAAGCATCCTAGGTGTTAAGACCAGTGTCCAGTAGTATTTAACGTATATCGGTCGAATTGCTGAACATTTAAGTGTTGACACTTCTCTCATGCCCGTGGATGTAGTAAGGGCCTGCTAAGCGATAGCTCCGGAAGATGGGCAGCAGCGTCTTTCCGTGCCTTTATCCCATACGATGAGGAGATGAGGGAGGCCTGTATTCAGTAGTGGACGTTTGATGGCTGAAATTATGATGATGACTTCCCATTATCCCTCAAACGGAAACTAACGGATACAGTTAAAACAAAGTTTACCAACGGTTTGCGATGGAGCGCAGCATCCTAGGTGTCCGACACACAGATAAAATCCGACACCAAACTGCGCACTCGCACTAAAACAGCAGATCTAGCTCAAACTGCCGCAAGACTTAAGCGGAATTGGGCTGGCCATGTCTGCCGCATGCCGAGTGAGCTGTGAACAAAGGTCGCAACTGATTGGCACCCAGATCCGGCGCGAAGACGACGCGGCAGACCAAAACGTACATGGCGGGACGAGCTCAATTCTAGAGTAGACTTTTAGTGAAGAGTTCATCTGGGTAAGTACTCATTTCAGCCATAAAACGTCCACTGATGAACACAGGCCTCCCTCATGGATCTCCGTGAGGGGTAGTTGCCATTCTCACCACGCTTGGCAGGCGGGTTGGTGAGCGCAGTATGGGATGCTGATACACGGATAGACGCTGCTGCCCATCTTCCGGAGGTGTCCCTTAGCAGGCTCTTACTGCATCCACGGGTAGGAGAGGAGGGGTAACATTCTACTGCCGCCACCCCACGGCAATTAATTTATTAAATTAAATTAATTAATTATTAATTTCTGCCAAGCTGTGATGTCTACATTGCTGTGTTCTGGTTTGAAGGGTCTCATGAAATTGCGGGCACCTTTCAACTCTGGCGACGGGCGCATTGCAGTACAGCGTTGGTCACGTGCTTAATGAACGTGGTAACCGCGGTATTGCAGCTGTATTAGGTAAAGGTTACCACTTAAAATCAGGTGGGCCTTGGGCTTGTCTCGTCATTTGTATAAAAAGTCAGTCAAGCCGCATAAAAAAAATACTTTTCGGTAAATGCGGGATGCAAGGCGGAAGCTTTGTGATACGAGATAATACGCGAAATTTTTCGACCTGTATGGCACAGTGGGCGAAGGTCCGCCTGCAACTTAAGAGGTTGCGGGTTCGATTCCTGCGTCGGGACAAACGTCTGTACGATCTGCAGAATTTGCTCAGGGTGTTCTGGATGTTTTCTACATATATAATAAAAATATAATATATAATATATAAATCTATCGATGTAGTATAATGTATTATTTATAACACTCATCTAGAACCCATAAAAAAAGCTCTGCTTAGCTTTCAGCTAGAGGAAGCTGTGTGAATTGCCCAGCATTATTTATTTATTATACCTATGTGCAAACCTGCTCCTAATAGCGAATATCGCCCCGCTCTGCCGTCGCGGTCGTCCCTCGTTGGTCGCGTGGGTCTCATGGCGCAATAAGAAAGAAAGAAAGAAGACCTTGAACCTTGACCTTGAATTTCTTCGCTTCTGATTTTTTCTTCCTATTCACTTATTGGATCTAACTGGCACAAGGCCAAATGATGATAACATTTCAGCCGTAAAACGTCCACTACTGAACACAAGCCAATTTATCATTAGAGTACAGGGTATCTAAAAAAAAAGTAAGGCCTTTTCATCTATTATAGATGATTTATACAGCGTCAGCAACTGGTAATCATGCTGTATGGGACGCTGCAGTGCCTGGGACATTGTTAGATGGATTAGGCTTGCCCAGCACCTATACCATCCTCTCAGCTTAGTCAGCTATTATTCAGAGGAAAGAACAGGTCAATACGTCTGAAGCTAACTAAGCCGCGGGTTTCCTCACGATGTTTCCTTCACCGTTAAAGCTCGTGTTAAGTGTGCACATACATTTTTCAAAAAAAAAAAATCCATTGGTGCACGGCCGGTATCGAACCCACGACCTTCGGATTGAAAGTCGGGGGTACATACCACTCGGCCAACACGGCCTTAGGGTATCTAACTAGACATACCTACATACATACATACATACATTTAATGTCTAGGGTATCTAACTAGACATTAAATTAATTCATGGATCTCCTTGAAGGGTAATTGTCGTACTCACCACGCTTGGCAGAAGCGCAGTACGGGATAAATCTACTCCCCATCTTCCGGAGGTATTCCTTCGCAGGCTCTTATTGCATTCACGGGGAAGAGAGGAGGGGCAACATTCTACTGCCGGTACTCTACGGCATACCATCTATTACTCAACAGTAAATGCTTCAGGTTGGTTAGATGGACAGATAAATCTTATTGTCATACCTAACTACCTATTCTACACCATCAGGTTAGAGTCGGGGCAGTACTTTGTGGGACAATGCACAATACACCCAAATGCGGGACGTCAGTGCAGATCTGTTGACCCCCCCGCCCAGAATTAGAATTAGATTAGAATTACACCATTAGGTTAAAGTGCCTTAAGACGAAAGTCAACAGTCGAAAGTTACCAGTGATGACATATGGAACCGAGACGTGGTCATTCACTATTGGCCTTATGAACAAGCTCAGAGTCGCTCAACGAGCTATGGAGAGGGCTATGCTCGGGGTTTCACTACGGGATCGAATCAGAAATGAGGAGATACGTAGAAGAACTCGGGTCACCGACATAGCCAAACGGATTAGCACGTTGAAGTGGCAATGGGCAGGTCATATAGCGCGCAGAACAGATGGCCGATGGGGCAGCAAAGTTCTCGAATGGAGGCCACGGATCGGCAAGCGCAGCGTAGGACGTTCACCTACAAGATGGGCAGACGACTTGGTGAGAGCTGCTGGTCGGCGGTGGATGCAGACGGCTTCCATCCGCAGTACTTGGAGATCAATGAGGGAGGCCTTTGTCCAGCAGTGGATGTCCTACGGCTGAAATGATGAGGTTAAAGTGGGTAACATTGTCGAAATTAAACAAGTTTATAAATTAAAAATTTAAAGTAATCTACGACAATATACCTAGTCTCGGAGGTCACCTTATTTGTTTGTAATGTGTACCCTCAGTCTTGCAATCTTACACATTTATTTATTTATTTAATAGGACATCCAACACAAGGTTACACATAATACTAAGGACTAAATGTTAATAGCCTGGCGCTCCCGTAATTACAGGATGTCACAGCATGTACAAAGTTAGAGCGACAACTGATAAAATGTATTATTTTTTAAACAGTATTTAGAGCATATAAGAAAAATTGTAATGCGCTGTCATTTGATACCACACTGTTATATAAAGTGGACATTCACTTACACAGGTATATCTGTATACATTCACCCCTACTTTCAACCCCCATATCTCATGAATGGTTCGACAGATTTCTATTATAACAGTTTCGCACTCTACAAATCATTTCCTTTCATTTGATATGAAACTCGGGTATATATGGAAACATTCGATGTTTCATCCCCTCTTTCACCCCCCATATCTTGTAAACTTCCAAAGCCGATTTTGATAAAACATGTTTAATAACCGCCGAAAAACCTGCGATTGAATAAAAAACACTGCAAATCGGTCCACTCGTTTAAGAGCTGCGGTGCCACAGACAGACACAGACATAGCGGTCAAACTTAAAGCACCTCTCTTTTTGTTGGGGGTTCAAAAAATAGCTTCACTTAATACAAACTGATTTTTCAGAAAGAATACCGACACGTTCAGTTAACAGAGCGTAGTTAAAGTTAATCTTGTTCGTATATTCCCTTGAGCCGTGTCCCTCAAATGAAACTCATTTAGATGAAAACTTTATACAAATTTATTGGACCTTTATTCGGTTTTAAAATAAAATAAATAATACTTAGTAGTTTAAACTAAAATTATGGTATTTTTCATCATAATTATAAACCTACTAATAAGTTTTAAAGTTATATACAATACTAGCCGCACCCCGCAGTTTCACCCGCGTAGTTCCCGTTCCCGTAGGAATTTCAAAAAATCCCTCCTTAGTGCACCTCTAGGATACTCAAGGTATACATATGTGTGCCAAATTTCAAGTCTCTAGGTCCAGTGGTTTAGGCTGTGCGTTGTATGTTAGTCACTCAGTCAGTAACGGAAGAGTTTTATATTATATTGATTTACGGGATAATAAACATGATTTGTTTTTTTTTAATTTCCCGATATTTTGACGCAATTTCACACGTCATGGTTACGGACAAACACAAGTATTTTGCGAGTGGGTCTTGACAGGCACAAACAAGTTATATAAGGTTTTAAAGTTTTAATATAATAGCATTTTATCGCGTACCTTTTTAGGGTTCCGTATTCAAAGGGTAAAAAAACGGGACCCTTGTTACTAAGACTCGGCTGTCCGTCTGTCTGTCTGCCTCCAGGCTGTATCTCATTAACCGTGATAGCTAGACAGTTGAAGTTTTCACAGATGATGTATTTCTGTTGCTGCTTTAAGAACAAATATAAAACAGAATTAAATATTTTTTTTATTTTATTTTTATTTTATTTTTAATAATATTTTTCCCATAAACCAAACGTAATTTTTAATGACGTTTTTTGCTCGATCTAAATAACGGCAACTGGTAGACGCTTGAAATTTTCACAGACTAATGGTACGCCAATGGTACTTACCAAGGGCTCTCTTTCGTGCGCGAGTTGACTCGCACTTGGCCGATTTTATTTTTTATTTTCTCGATGTTTCGTCGCACCACAGCATATCTTATTTGTCAACCCTCTGAAATTGGTATTTAATCTAATTAAATGATTATAAACTTAAAACGCTGAGATATCCTAGTAAAACATTTTATAGCAAAAGCTATTCATCATCATTATCCAGAGCACGTTGGTACCAACGCTTGGTATAGTCCTCCCTTTGCGTACTTTTTACCTTTCGTCTAATTGGACTAGAAGAAGAAAAAGAAAAAAAATATTAGACACACAAAACATAAAAACAACTGTTCTAAAAGGTTTTTTGAAACCAGTGATAGCAAAGTGAACTTGGCGTGAAAAATCAACTCAGTATGTGGATATAGTCAGTGTTGTGTGCTGTCCCAGTGGGAACCGGCTTTAATATTTTTTATGAAGATGAAGTGAGGGTAGTTTAACAAATGCCTCGCTTTGCTTCGGTACCTTAAACACGTCAGTTTTCCCAAGACCATGCTTGGTGCAATCCAAGCGAAACGTCGGGAAACAACGGAGGATACTTTACGCTGTAAATACCCGGATAAATATGTTTTGATAATGTGTTGTGATCGCGAAAGTTTAAAGAAGACTTTTGTAAAAGGTTCGACTTTTTCTAATTTAAATCTCAGCGAACAATCAATAAAACTCCGGTCTACGTGAGTCCAATGGGACCTGCCTCGGCGTCGTGCTCCCTCACATAAGGCATGTAAGAGAGATAAGATAAGATAAAGATACGTTTATTAAGGGCGCTGATTCTCAGTCAGGACTGCGTGATTAAATCCCGGACCCCAGCTCGTAACAATATAATTTATTCTGAGTCTCAGCATGGCATAAATGAAACCACTAATAATATAAAGATGGCTGACCTTGTTCTCCTAAACCCACTTAGGTAAGTAAAAAGCATAAAGCAATTTAGAAAAAGTTTTCCTATGAATTTTAAATGTCCTAAGGCTTTCGCGGAATCTTCTCACATTTTCGTCTTTGTTACATACAACGTTGAGAATATAGACGACATTCAATTTTTATCATTATCATCCACAGGCCGACATACCCCATTGCTGGGTATAGTAAGGCCTATGCATCTATTATAGATGATGTATACAGCGTCAACAACTGGCGAATATTTAATTTATCAATCATTTAATTTCATGTAATTTTCATTTTAATTTATTTATTGACACGGCATAAGCTTTCCATAAAATTAAACAGTGAAATCTTGCGTATCTATTCTTAGACGACATCTGTAGCGCAGCGGGCGACGGTCCGCCTGCGACGCGTTCGATTCCCGCCTTGGGACAAATTTACGATCTGCAGATATTTGTTCAGGGAGTTCTGGATGTTTTTCTATATATAATGATACATATCTATCTATAGTTTATGTATTTAGTATATAAGTCATCTAGTACCTAGTTTGCCGTGGGGTGCCGGCAGTAGAATATTACCCCTCCTCTCCTACCCGTGGATGCAGTAAGAGCCTGCTAAGGGACACCTCCGGAAGATGGGCAGCAGCGTCTTTCCGTATATCAACATCCCGTACTGCGCTCACCAACCCGCCTGCCAAGCGTGGTGAGTATGGCAACTACTCCTCATGGAGATCCATGAGGGAGGCCTTAGTTCAGTAGTGGACGTTTTGCGGCTGAAATGATGAATGATGATTATTTATTTATTTATTTATTCTACGCCTAAACTCAAACACTACCGGGTGTACTTTCATACGATTCTCACTAATGGAGGAAGAGTTTGTAATTTTTTGTGTAAATTCGTTGAAGTATGACGATGATTATCGCAAAATTAAAAATGTTTTAGCAGCCAGGCGTCCCGTATGACAAGACTTCAGCAAGTCTTCAGTTGTGGCGTTGACTCTTACTCATTATTCTTTACGTACATTATTTAAATTTGTTTTACTTGTCTGTGAAAATACTATTTCTTTTCTTTTGTAACAACAAAAACAACAACTTTACAACTTACGTAAAGAAAAGAGAGTAGTAATTTAGTCCTTTATTTGGAACTTAGACAAAAATAAAATAAAATGTTTATACAATGTTTATACTTTGTTTTTATTTAATAAGCAAAGTAATATAATTATGTAAGGGGTTACATAATTGTATGCTGTAAATTTAATCAACGGTTAGTGACATACTTTCATACAAAACTGTCGAAAAATCCGTTAATTACGTGGTGATTAATTTAATCAGTGTTTATTAGTAAGGGGGGAAATATTTGCACAATATTTAGATTTAATTTGTTTTAAACTGTTGCCAAACATCACTCTTTGTTTGAGCTAGGTCAGATTTTAGGATATTATAATTAACAAGCGTCGAACAATCTAATCAAAAAAACCTTAAGAACAAAAACATTCTAAAAAGAACAAAAACAAATGAAAATTCGCAAACATTTAATAACAATATTAACAGAAAAACAACATGGTTCACCAGACAACATAAAATAAATTTAAACTGAAAATCGAAAGTTAACCTTATTGCAACGAGTTATGTGTGAGTTTCGTTTGATAATGATGTAAAGACCAGCACACAACAGCTATTTTCTTAACGATAAAACACTCGTCAACCGAACAGGCAATCATCAATGTTGATTACATCACAGCCTAGAACGCTAACAGTTGGCCATCCGTGGCTCATTATCATCATAGCCGTCCACTGCTGGACATAGGCCTCCCATGAGGGGCTGTTGCCATACTCACCACGCTTAGGCTCAGGGGTTGGGAGCACAGTACGAAATCAAAAATCAAAATCAATAAGTGTTTATTCAATAGAGCAAAACGCTACTTAGAATAGTCAGTTTACAAAATAAGAACAAAACACAACGAGCAGAGGCGGCTCTAGCCCTTGTGGCGCCCGTGTGCCACCAGTACCCTGGCGCCCCCTAGTAGGAGCGGGGTCAAAATGGAATACTTACAGTTATATTTTCATACGAAAATTCGGGTGCAAATAGTGCAATTTTAAATGATGTCAAGAAGCTTTTTAGGAAGGAAGGGGTTACCCTGCTCTCCCATCGAGTATTTGAGAGTGGTTTTAGACTTAAAGTTGGCACTTCTTTAGCAAGTATTTGCCAACGTAACATAAATAAATAACATATAACATAAATAGTTAAATAAATTTCTTGCACAATTTAAAGTATATTTACTATTTCTAATGAACCTTTAGCAGCGTATTCACTACCAAATTTAGGCTGTGTGTCGCACATGGTACATAAAATGCGCGCGGGTTTATATCTGATATTCGTTTTTAAAGACCTATATTTTTCCCTTTCATGTTTGCACCATTATCGTAACCTTGACCACGCATATCTTGTATGTCAATTTCGTTTCAGATTAAAAAATCTAACAAAAGTTGAGTTAAACCCTGGCCAGTAGTGTCTGTAATAGGAAATAAAACCAAGAGGGGCAAGAGCGAGTCGGACTCGCGCACCGAGGGTTTCGTGCCATCATACAATATAATATATGACAAAGGCGGTTTTATATTTGTTGGAGAACCTTGACAGCGCCATCTCTTGTCTGATAGCGGAACTTATGTAGATTTTTACACTTTCGATGATTTCTAAAAAGTATGCTAAGTAGAGAGTTTGTAATAAATTTCTTATAAAGTTTACATACACTTCTATTAGCTATAAAAGTATCACAGGTTTATCTCTGCAAACTTCGGAGATAAGGGGGGGAACGGTCGTTTTTTCAACATTTTTGTAAATATCTCAAAAACAATACGGCTTAAAGGAAAAATAAAAACTGTTTATTAATGTGCAAGTGAATACCTTTGATATGATACCCCACATCACCTAGTAACTTCACAATTTTTTTGAAAACCCCCCTTTCAACCCCCTTGTCTAAAAAACTATGCAAATTACAGAGTTCGCTATAATTTTCCTATAAAGTTTACATACACTTCTATTATCAATAAAAATATCACGGGTTTATCTCTGCAAACTTAGATAAGGGGGGGGGGGGGGGAACGGTCGTTTTTTCAACATGTTTGTAAATTACTCAAAAACGATTTAAAGAATAAATAAAAACTGTTTATTAATTTGCAAATGAATACCTTTCAAATGATACCCTACACGGCCTAGTAACTTCACTTAAAAATTTTGAGATCCCCTTTCCGCCCCCCTGCAATCAAAATGAGTATATTTTTTACATTTTTATATATGCTATCTTAGTAATCGTTAGCATTTGTAGTTCTCGAGATAGAGATATCCAGTTGTGACAGACAGACAGACAGACAGAGTGATTCTATAAGGTTTCCTTTTTACCATTTTGGTCCGGAACCCTAAAAATCCAGAAAGTGTTCTTTTGCCTTGTTGTTGCTTGCATTTAAAAGAACGTACCGTACGACAACCGATATTTGTTCTTCGTGTGCAATATCTGGAGTGCAATCTAAAATAATTGAAAAATATCTGGATTATGTTAATTGCAAAACAATAGCTTTTTTTATTCTTTCTCCTAATAATTGTATTATTTCATTCTGAATATTATGGCCAAGATAATGAGTTTTGAATAAGGGCAATGTGTTCCGCAAGCACATTATCAAAATTAGAGGTATGTACATATATTCAACCAGCTTTAAAAAGTTACCATTACCAGAATCGTATTTTTTTTTCGGATCTTCCCCGAAAAGCCAGACATTGCCTAGCTAAAAAATTAATAATGTTAATTATTCGTTCGAGTAGGTACTGCAACCCAACGTTTTTTTTCTTGTTCATCCGGCACGCGCCTTTGGCAGTGATGCGACACTACCATATAATCATTAACCTATAATCTGTTGCGTCGCATTAGAGGGCGCTCGGCGCCCCCTTAGACCCGGCGCCCGTGTGCGCCGCACACCCTGCACTATAGGTAAAGCCGCCTCTGACAACGAGATGTTGATATACCGATAGACCAACTACCGGAGGTATAACTCGGCAGATTATTACTGCATCCACAGGCAAGAAAGGAGAGGCAGCATTCTAGCTAGCCCTTAACTGTTTTAGGCGTCTGTCCACGGCTGGAACCTTGAACTGGAAAGTGGAACCTTGAAATAGGTTAAGGCTACGCTAGCCGCTGGAAATACGCATGGAGAAGTAAAAGTAGTTTTTAACCGAGTTCAAAAAGGAGGAGGATTCTGAGTTGGTTTCGATAAGACCACTTCGATATTGTCTCGAACAAAAAAATATTTTTTAAAATCGGTTCACAATTGACGGACAAATCGGTGAACATACATAGCAAAAAATATACAGTCAATTTAATTCTGGAAATACTCGGTAGGATTCAAGACAAATCTGCTAAGAAGCAAACATTTTTGATTTTCAGCGGCGGTAATTAAACCTGAGTGGGGTTTGATTACCGCCGCGGGACAAATACTGTTTTACTGCTAGCAGATGTTTTTATCCGGTACGGGTAATTTGATATGTATCGTACGTATTTATTTACAAAAGACGTAATAAACATGATGATGATGTTTCCTAGCCAATCTCGGCCATGCCGACTGAGTGTTCAGATAAGAATTCGCTGAGGGTTTTGCTTTTCTACCCTTTCATGTGCTCTAAGGTGACTTGTGTACCCAATCTTATGAGAGAAGGTAGGCGGGCAGTTTTGGCACGTTAATACACCGTTGACAAAATTGTACCGGATGTCAGTTGGTGCACTTTTTTATACGACTTAATGAAGAGACAATTCCAAGGCCCTGATGTTAAGCGGGTAACCTCTACCTATTACAACTGCAATACCGCGATAATCACGAAGCATGTGATCAAGGTGCATTGCATTGCGACCCTGAGACAGAGTTGTAAGGTCTCATGTGCCCGTAATTTCGACGGCCCCTTTTACCCTTCAAACCATAACACAGCAATGCAGACAATACTGCTTGGCGGCAGAAATAGGGTAGTAGTACTTCCCTGGATGAACTCTTTACAAAAGTTCTAGCTTCCTTCAGCTCATTGCGCTTCCTATCAGCTCTTCGCGACGCTCATTTTCAATGCCATCAACTCGTTGATGGATGAGGTCTCCACTCTGGGCGCAGTGCTGCTTTTGACTCCCAAGATGGTTAAATTTTCCATCGCTTTCTAAGCCTTTTCAGAACACCCTTATAACTCAGGTACTGGCCACTGCTTTCACGCTTACCTCACTGGAGTTCTGACACAGAAAGACCCCGCTGCCCATTTTCTAGAGGTATCACTTGGTATATTCTCACTGCCTCTACGGGCAACAAAGGAGGGGCAGCGTTCTACTGCCGGCACCCCACGGCTATAACTCTATTATATTTATTTAATATAAACAGCCAGTTTTTAGCCGCGAACAACGACATCTTACGACGGAAAGGGACGATGCGTGTTCTCCAGGCGTTTCCGTCACGTCATGTGAGCGGACCACTGTGCCAAGCGAATTGCCATGTTTACTTCACAAGCTAAGTCCCACCAAAGTAAGCCAAGATTTATTTCCTATTTCTGTTCTAAAGTTAGATAGAATTCATACGTTTCATCTTCCCAGTCGCAGGCTGGACATAGGCCTCCCTCACGGATTTCCAAGTAGTTAGTAGTTTGGGTGGTTGCCATACTCACCACGCTTGTCGCCTGCCTGTTGGCGAGCGCAGTACGGGATGTTAGTACACAAAAAGACGCTGCTGCCCATCTTCCGGAGGTATCCCTTAGCAGGCTCTTACTTCATCCATGGGTATGAGAGGAGGGGTAACATTCTACTGCTGGCACCCCACAGCGCGGTCACATTCTACTGCCGGCACCCCACGGCGCTGCCGGCACCCCACGGCGCAATATATACAATTCCAAGCCGGGTAGTACATTCAATTCCAAGGAAAGCTGTTGCCAATGATGGAAAAATATTGTACACTAGCCACACTCCGCAGTTTTACCCGCATAGTCTCCGTTCCCGTAGGAATACAGGAATAAAATAAAGCCCATGTTACTAAGGGATAATATAACTTTTTAATGGTGAAAGAATTTTGAAAATCGGTCCAGGAGTTTTTAAGTTTATTCGTTACAAACATACAAAATACAACATACAAATCTTTCCTCCATAAAATATTTAAACATTATAGGAGTAATATAAATCACGTCGTTGTTGTTTCTCCTATCATTCGCATTTCTGCCGGACTCGCGTCTTCTTTGATGTGTACAGCGATGTACCGATGTTATGACCTTATAAGCTCTAAAGAAAAAAACAATCAAAAAAATTAAAGAAAAAACCGGCCAAGTGGGAGTCGGACTCACGCACGAAGGGTTCCGTACCATAATTCGGCAAAACAACTTGTTTTTGTAGTAGCACCACCCACTTTTGTTTGTAATTTGTACATTTTACAATGTCGAGCAAAAATGGCGTTAAAATCACGTTTGTTGTATGGGAACCCCTGTAAATATCTATTTTATTTAAATTTTATTAATTATTTTTAAAATGAATATACAAATAAATATTCTGTTAATATTTCAAGCATCTTTCAAGCTTGCTGTTATTAATATCAACCAAAAAACGGCAAAAAATCACGTTCGTTGTATGGGAGCTCCCCTCAAATATTTGTTTTATTCTGGTTTTTTATTCGTTCTTATAGCGGCAACAGAAATACATCATCTGTAAAAATTTTATCTGTCTAGCTTTCACGGTTTATGATATACAGCCTGGTGACAGACAGACGGACAGCGGAGTTTTAGTAATAGGGTCCCGTTTTTACCCTTTGGGAACGGAACCTTACTTGAGATGATAAAGAAGTTGTTTGAATATATATTTACACCATGCTTGCTTAAGCTCCTTCGCAAATGAGGCATACATTTTATAAATTTTTTAGGGTTCCAGACCAAATTAGTAAAAAGGAACCCTTATGGTGTTTTTTTGTATGTCTGTCTGTCTGTCACAAATGGATATTTTGAAATTTATTGATGCTATCGACTTTGAAACAGGTAACGCTTTTTCGATAATAAAGAATATATAAACGTAATAAAAACATACACCAACTTCTAACAACAGGTCTACGGTTACTACGGAACCCTACATAGCGCGTGGCCCGACATGCACCTGGCCTCATTTATTTTAATATTGACCTAGCTATTCTACTCTCTCTATAAGCCTTGGCAAAATCAGCGGCTTGCAACACCGTGCAAAGTAATTGGCTCGTCCAACGGCGCGGCGTTGTACCCGTAACGGAGTATTGAACTTTAATTATTATTGGAGCGATTGTGTTGGATTGTAATTGTATTGGATTGCAATTAACAAGGAAGTTTGTCAAGGGTCTTATCACGGCGGGAAAGAATATTTAATCTTAAAGAAGGGTAGAGTTAGGACAGTGTGTCTTCCATAAGTTGTCGCTGTTAGATCGCCTGTCGTTACTACGGGTTACAGTAGCTACTATGACATCTGCCAGATTTGTAACTCATGGTACCAAATTCTAAGCAACTGCAGCCCAAACTACAGTCGCTGTAGTATAGTTTAATGCGTATTTTAGTGACAAAATATCCGCTAGGGGCGCTGTACAAGTTTTCATAATTTTTTTTTCTACAGTCATTAGCGAGTATAGAAATGAAATGAAAAATGCAATCAAAATTTTGTCTCCGACGGGACTCGAACCCGTAACGTTCAGACGAACACCTTCAACGCAGGCTGCCTTAACCGTTCGGCCACGGAGCAATTAACCGTCGGGTCGAAAATCTTGACTGCCTTTATCGGTTTCGAACCGAGTGGCGACATCTAGCTGAAATTCTTAGAGATATTCTAGCCCACTGTCCAACAACAAGTAGTCAGTAGCAGTGAAGAGATGTCGCTTTAGTTAATTTTATAAGCAATTTTTTATTTAAAGTGTAAACCCACACTAAGGTATCATTATAGAAATGAAAAATGCAATCAAAATTTTGTCTCCGACGGGACTCGAACCCGTAACGTTCAGACGAACACCTTCAACGCAGGCTGCCTTAACCGTTCGGCCACGGAGCAATTAACCGTCGGGTCGAAAATCTTGACTGCCTTTATCGGTTTCGAACCGAGTGGCGACATCTAGCTGAAATTCTTAGAGATATTCTAGCCCACTGTCCAACAACAAGTAGTCAGTAGCAGTGAAGAGATGTCGCTTTAGTTAATTTTATAAGCAATTTTTTATTTAAAGTGTAAACCCACACTAAGGTATCATTATAGAAATGAAAAATGCAATCAAAATTTTGTCTCCGACGGGACTCGAACCCGTAACGTTCAGACGAACACCTTCAACGCAGGCTGCCTTAACCGTTCGGCCACGGAGCAATTAACCGTCGGGTCGAAAATCTTGACTGCCTTTATCGGTTTCGAACCGAGTGGCGACATCTAGCTGAAATTCTTAGAGACCGTGAGAGAGAGTCCGTGGCCGAACGGTTAAGGCAGCCTGCGTTGAAGGTGTTCGTCTGAACGTTACGGGTTCGAGTCCCGTCGGAGACAAAATTTTGATTCCATTTTTCATTTCTATAATGATACCTTAGTGTGGGTTTACACTTTAAATAAAAAATTGCTTATTAGCGAGTATGTTTTGAAAACTCATAGTAGACCTACTGTCTCTATTCGGTCACTATCCTAAAGCGTCTTTATAATATAGTCCACTTTCATTAACAAGGAACTTTCTCGAAGTTCTTCTAACGGTAAGAAAGAACATTTAATCGTAAAGAAGGGTATAAGAGATAGGACAGGTTTCTGTCCTAACGCGTATGGGTTTATATATATAGTCCTCCTTATTGGTTTCGATGACGGTGACTCTAAACAAATTCATCATCATCATCATTTCAGCCCTAAAACGTACACTTCTGAACACAGACTTCCCTCATGGATCTCCATGAGGGGTAGTTGCCATACTCACCAGGTGGCTTAGCGAGCGCAGTACAGGAGGTTGACACACGGAAAGATGCTGCTGCCCATCTTCCGAAGGTATCCTTAGCAGACTCTAACTGCATCCAAGGGTATGAGAGGAGGGGTAACCTTCTACTGCCGGCACCCCACGGCAAACAAATTATTACCGAATATTTCTTAGATGAGCCATGCTATAATAAGTTTGGTCTAGCGAGCCATGTCTTTATAAAGCAGGGAATGAAAATCAAAAAATAAAATCAGGTTGGCCTTCGGCTTGTCTCGTCATCTAGTCTTTTTTTTTTCCTAACCTATTCTTTGTCTCACTGCTGGGCAAAGGCCTCCCCATCTCCTTCCACTGCTTACGATCGTCGGCCGCTTCCCACCAGTCCTCCTGGTAGGTATCCATATCGTCACGAGCGACTTTGATCTAGTCTTGTGAAAAAAAAAATGTTGTCTGTCAGTTAAATAATACAGGAGACGTATATATTTGCTTTATCAAATTAAAAAAAATAATGCTTAGTTACTAGCGCACATACATTTTACAAGAAAGAAATCTCCATTCGTGCCCGGCTGGTATTGAACCTACCTTCGGATTGAAAGTCGGGGAAATACCGCTCGGCCACTAAGAAAATGTTTCTTTAAAAGCTTTAGGTAATTCGGTAAACGATATTTCAGTTTCTACTATAAACTTTACCGCTTTAACCTCAATGCTTTTAGCGAGTTTCATCCTAAAATAAAAGTTGCAAAACGCCAAATTTAAAATTCTGGTTTAATGATACCAATTAAACATTTACGCAAAACCTAAAATACAATAAAAGTTTTGACGGAACCCTGCATTAGAAATGTTTTTGGAACAGATTGTGTGACGTCAGGTAGCAGTTTGGTGTAACGATTTATAACTCGAATGAATGAATGCCGAGGGGCGCCGGCAGACGAATCTTGGATGCAGTAAGAAGCTGCCAAGGGATACCTCAACGTCCCGTACTGCGCTCGCCAACGCAACTGCCAAGCGTGGTGAGTATGGCAACTACCCCTCGATCGTGTTTGCTTGTAATTGGTTTAACATATAAGACTGTGTCCCTATAAAAGTGTAATTATTGATATTATGTAAACTGTTAGCGTTCCTTTTTCTTAATAAATAAATAAATCAGTACTGCATCTCCAAGTCCATGGCCTTTGTCCAGCAGTGGATGTCGTACGGCTGTGACGATGATGATGAATTAATATTTTTTTTTTTATAAATACAGGTACACGTGTATTTAGACTATTTAAAATTATACGGGATTGCTGTACTCGGCTTTTTAGCCGTGTCCTTCTATGTCCAATATATGTCAATAATATAAAACAAATGTTACCCTCCACTCATGCCTGTGGATGCAGTAAGAGCCAAAGGGAGACCTCCGGAAGATGGCAGCAACGCCTTTCGGTGTATCAACATCCCGTACTGCGCTCTCCAACCCGCCTGCCAAGCGTGGTTAGTATGGCAACTACCCCTTACGAAGATCATGAGGAAAGCCTGTGTTCAGTAGGTAGTGGACGTTTTACGGCCGATATGATGATGATGCTAAGTTCATTAAAAAAACGCCATTCCTTATGTTTTTTTTTTAACTTAAGATCTACTAGGAATCTTCGGAACTTCTAAAGGCAGTCTTGGTGAAAGGTGTTCGTCTGAACAAGCGGGTTCGAGCCCTGTAATTTTTAATTTCTATGAAAACTGAATTGTAAATGATGACTTTAACAACCGAGTCAGGTTCTTCTTTTCGTTTCATTTCATAACTCGCGTGTCATCTGAAGCAAACAAATTAAATTAAGTGCTTCAATAAAATTTTGTTGTTTTATTTTGTAAATTGACTTATCTAAGAGTTCGAATTTGACTCAAGTTAAATAAAATATCTCCGTCTTCAAATATCCCGGCGAGTATTGTAAATGTCATGCAGCCGCTCAAAGGAAGTCTCGTCTCGATCGTTTCCGCCCATTGGATCTAAAGCGCTTCTCAGATCTTCACCCTGAGGCTATATCTGGCCGCATCATTTTCGTCGTATTTTAAACTTTCAGATCAAAACACTTGTACATTTTTGAAAATGCTTTTATTAAGCTTTACATGTATATAACAGCAACGGAATCTTGGAACGTTGTTTTTATGACGGTCAGATTTTATGAAACTTTGCATTCTTACAAGCGTGGTGAGTATAGCAGCGACGGATACCATTACCGGAACTTAGTGATACATGAGGGAGGTCTATGTCTAGCAGTGAACGTCCAACTGCTGAGATCATAGTTTGTAATTTGTATAGTGTTTAACCACACTTAGGTAGAACATTTCAAGAAAATGAAAATCCTTATCAAGAATTTGATCGGTACCCAACACGGGTTCCGTAGCTTTGTGGTTACAGGACTTCCGGCTTTAGGAAGCGTCAAGGATTGATTTGACGGACGTGGGTTCGTATAAAAAAAAATGGGACAAATGTCTGTACGATCTACAGATATTTGTTAAGGGTGTTCTGGGTGTTTTTCTATATATAATAAAAATATCTATCTATGTAGTATAATGTATTAAGTATATCAGTCATCTAGTACCCATAACACAAGCTCTGCTTAGCTTAGGGCTAGATGATGCTGTGTGATTTGTCCAGCATTAGGTATTTATTTATGTTTATTTATCCCACCGGAATCGTAAATTTTTCATAAGGGTTTTCATTTCCTTGGCTGAGATCATAATAGATTGATATACAATCTTTATCATCACCACGAAAGTAGATACCAAGTGTGGCATGATTAGTATTTACTTGTAGATTAATGAGGTCTATATCCAGTAGTCGACGTCCTACGGCTGAGATGATAATGATGTTATACGAATGGGCTTACAGCTTGCGCCGAAACACCCAAATATTACATTACGCCTTACTCGAGTCTAAGTCTCAAATCTCAGTAGAACACTCTAGACTTTCAAACAAAAGGCCGTTAGGATGTCACGTATGTGTCCATAGATAAAAATGTCGAGCAATATTCCATTATTCCTAGAAGCTAATAAAAAACAGATATTGCAAAGTCTGGGAACGCGAGAGAAATACTTTATCGGTAGGGTCGAGGCGTATCGGGTGGATAAATAGTGTTGAACCCACTCGACTTTTCAAGTGTTGGTGTAGGATTCACTGAGTGCCTAGGCTTTGAAAACAGTTATTTAGCGGCACGAAGACAAACAAGGTAATGAAATTGGATATTAATATACTAAGGATATAGAGCCGATGGCCTTTTTAAGCTATTTATATTTTTTAAGTGTATCCTCACTATTGATCTATTGTAGATCGTTTATACAGCATTAGCAATTGGTTTTCATGATGTACGGGACGCTGCAGTGTCTGGGACATTTTTGAATGGATAAGGCTTGCCCAGCACTTATACCTCCATCTCAGCTAAGTCAGCTATTAGACAGAGGAAAGAACAGGTCAATACGTCTGAAGCTGATTAAGCCGCGGGTTTCTTCACGATGTTTTCCTTCACCTATAAAGCATGTGTTAAATGTGCTCATAAATATCAAAAAAAATTATGTGCACATTTAACTCATGATCTAATAGATAACTTAGCTGAGAGGATGGGCTCTTGGATCACTTCGCACTTATCATGAGGGGTTGTTGCCATACTCACCACGCTTGGGTTGGCGAGCGCAGTACGAGTTGTTGATATATGTAAAGACGCTGCTGACCCATCTTCCGAAGGTATCCCTTAGCAGGTTCTTACCGCATTCACGGGCAAGAGCGGAGGGGCAATATTTTACTGCCGGCACCCTACGGCATCGTAAATAATGCTAAGTTAATAATTCCTCCACAGTGGCGTCAAATAATGCTATGAGCTAAGTTAATCATTCCTCCACAGTGGCGTCAGTTTAAGCTTTGATCATACCGATGGATCAGTGAGCCGAGTTAGTAAACAATGCGGCTGGGATGTGACGGTTTGGATACGCAATCTGCTTTGATGCGTCTTGGTTGATTAGTTGGGGGTGATTGGCCAGAAACCCTTAGGAAGTAAATTCAGTGAATTGTTCTGTAAAGGTTGATGGGTTCAGTAGTAGACATACCTTTCCAGGAAGGTTGAAAAAGTTTTTTACTTTCAAAATTAACGTGAGACAAACCAGACGATTTTCTTGAGTGATTGTGCATGTATTTTATAAAATGAATTCAGTTGTGTTGTGGACCTATGGCTAAAAGGTAGGGTACTGCAGGTTTGATTTCTAGATGGAATTTAATAAAAATTAAAGAAAAATGCCTTAAGGTGCCGTTAGTAGAATGTTACCTCTCCTCTCTTGCCTGTGGATGCAGTAAGAATGCAGATTCTATCTAAGAGATACCAGATAGGTAGCAGCATCTATCCGTGTATTAAAATCTCGTACTGTCTTACCAACCCGCCCGCCAAGCGTGGTGAGTATGGTAGCAATCCCTCATCATCAGTATTTGGAGATTCATGGGGGAGTCCGACGTCAAACAGTGAACATCTTACGGCTGAGATGATGAATATAAAATTGATCAAATGTTTTATAACATAGTTTACGAAACAACTAGTCTATTATGCAAAGAAATTGGACAGATTAACTGTACACTGTACAGGAAATAAACTGCCTTAAGGGTGCACTGGCTACGCCGACACTGCAAAAATTATGCACACAGACTAATCACTGTAACATACAAAGGGTACCACGCGCCACTCCGTTAAATGGCGGAACTTGTTAGTGACAAGACTGTTTTAATAGTAATAACATTACAATATATGTATATAATAACAAACAACACGCAAAAAGGGCCCATCAGCGGCCTAGTTGCGGAAACCAGTCCGCTCAGCAAGTAATAGTTATAACATGTTGACAGGGTATGTCTGTTTTGTATGTCAGTTAGATAATACAAAAATAATAAATTCGTATAATTATCTAACTGACATATTAAACAGGCATACCCTGTCAACATGTTATTACTATTTAAACAGCTTTTACTTATTAAATAAACTTAGATAGAGCAAGTTTAGGAGTAAAGCTCATGACGTCATATTATATCTAAACCGAGGCCCATCGGCGCGAGCCAGCATGTGACGTCACGCGATATTTCGATTTATTGTATCGCGGTTATTTTTAGATTACGTTAAAAAAAGAGACGTGTCCAATAGATACTATTTTTATTTTATTTCTATGAAACAACAAGTAATTCTATAAAAATAGACTGTTAACAGGATTACCTAGGTCCTAGGTTTTTATGCAAATCTATTGATCAGCCGTATCCTGGACTCTACAAACAGCACCATACAGTCCCAAACTTAGCAAAGCTTTACAATATAATAACATAAACACGGGAATTTATCGCGTAATACCTTTGATTATTCCCGACGTTTCGACTGTGTTTCAACAATCGTGGTCCTGTTGAAACACAGTCGAAACAAAGGTATTACGCGATAAATTCTCGTGTTTATGTTATAATGTTATAATAAACTGTGATCGCGAAAGTTTACGAAAAACTATTAGCAAAGCTTGTACTATACAGTATTATTTACTACTATTTTGTAAAATAAGTTTATTTAGGATATCACTAAGTACTTCAGAGCTAGAAAACTTGCTTTCTACACATCGAGTTTTGCGTTCTACACATCATTTCCTTTCATTTATTACCAAACTTGGGTATATTCAGAAGCACTCGATTATTGATCCTCACATTCACTCTCAAATCTTGTAAACTTCTTAACCTGTTTTGATACATAAAGCATTTTTAGAACCATCGCTACTAAACCGGCTTTTAAATAAAAAGAACCGCATTCAAATCGGCCCACTCGTTTAAGAGCGATGCCACAGACACACACACGTTTGATCCCTTTGACCCATCATTGTTGTCGGGGTAATCTAAATTGGATCAAGTGATGCCATGTGGTGCCGGCAGAAGAATGTTACCGCTCCTCTCATGCCCGTGGATGCAGTAAGAGTCTGCTAAGGGATACCTCCGGAAGATAGGCAGCAGCGTTTTTCCGTGTATCACAACATCCCGTAGTGCGGTCGCCAACCCGCCTGCCAAGCGTGTAAATCGTGTTCAAAGTTCATTTATTGCTTAAATACATGTCACAATAGGATGTTAATTTAAAATTTTAGATCAAATGTATATTACCTAGCGTGCAATTTTATAATGTTTACAATAAATTCATATTAAAAAATAATCAATTAAAAATGTACAAGTCAATATAAGAAAAAATAAGAAAAAAATAGAATACAAAATAAAAAATGTCAGTTACATTAAAATTAAAAATAAAACATGCTAATAACATACAGATTATTTTAAAATATAGGTAGAATGCATGTCAAAAATGAGCGAAAACAAAAAAGAATTTAATAATATTAATTATAAATAAAAGAAACAAGTCAGTGTAAAATATGTGAAATTATTTAGTAGTGGCAAGCAGTAGTGGACGTTTTACGGCTAGTATGATGATGATGATACAGGACACCGTACAGGAAATGAACTAGCTGCCCCGAGGCTCCACTGGGCACGCGACACTGCAAACAGTTTGCGCACCGTTAGACTAATCACTCCGGCATACAGAGGATTAACCGCGCGGCACTCAGTTAATTGGCTGGTCTTGTTTGTGACATGACTTTGTGGATCATAGGCAACCTTTCTATAAATAATTATCTTAACAAGAACAATGCTCTGTCAAACGACGAGCTCTTTGACGCAAGGGGTTGCGGGTTCGATTCCCGCCTCGGGACAAATGTCTGTACGATCTGCAGATATTTGTTCAGGGTGTTCTGGGTGTTTTTCTATACCTAGTCTTGCCATAAATACTGAAACAAAGAAAAACATAACAACATTTTTCTCTTGCAAATAACATTTATTACTTTTACAGTGTGTTAGTATAATACATAAATATAAAACAATTTAAAATATAAAAAGCTTATTCGAAGTGGTCTCCATTGGCTGCAATAGAGTCCTTTAAACGTTGAGGTCAATTATCAATAGAAGCAAGCACTCATTCCATGGGAAAATTCTTCACTGCCAATCGTAAGGATTGTTTTAGGGACTCCAAATTATCATGGCGTTTAGAGCAAGCCGTACTCTCTAAAACTGACCATAAATCATAATCCAGCGGATTAAGATCGGGACCAGACGACGGCCAGTCTTGAGCTCTGATGAAGTCCGAAATGTTCGTTTCCAACCAAGACTGCGTAGACCGAGCTTTATGACCCGGCGCCGAGTCTTGCTGGAAGGACTATTCTTAGTTATTGAACATGGTGTTGTTAAAGGGCTTCACTACCTTCTCAAGAATGGTATCTTGATACACTTGTGCCGATGTTTTGATACCTTTTTCACAAAAGTATGGCTCAGTTACTCCTTCATAGCTAATACCTCACCAAACCATCTCTGAAGTCGGATAGTGTTCACGTTGCACTCTGTCGACTAATTGGGAAGCTTCCTTAGAGCTTTGAGCATAAATAAGGTCATTTTGTTTGTTAAAATGTTGCTCAATTGTAAAAAAAATCTCATTCGTAAACAAAATTTTTCTGTGACCTCCCTTTGCGTACCGCTTCAGTAATTGTTTCGATTTTACCACCCTATTCTTTTTTAAATTATCAGTTAAGAAATGATCAGTACGTCTCTTATAGGCTGCAAGTTCTAAGTCATCTTTTTAAATACGCGACATGGTTCTAGGTGCTATCTTCATCTCCTGAGACAAAATATTTTGCTTTCGGACAGGATTTATTCGAATTCTTTCCCTTACTGCTTTGACCACCTTTTTCGTACGAACACTACGTGGACGGCCAGATTTTTTTCTGTCACAAACAGAGGAGATCTCATTATACCTATTAATAGCCCGGTACACCAACATTTTACTAATACCACAGATAATTTATTACACTAGTACTAATACCAAGCGTTTGAAGAGTTTTAAAAATTGCATTTGGCTCCATACCTACTTGGTGTAATGCAATCACAGCGATTCGGTTCTCTTTATCATCCCACTCCATTTTAATATCGTAAAATATTGTACAATTTATTGGCGCCAAATTGAGAAAACTCAATGAACAATCATATAAAATTAAAAGGTTCCAAATTCAAATGTAATATTTTGTTTATTTTTAATTGTAACAGTATTTATGGCCAGACTAAGTATATAATAAAAATATCTATCTATGTAGTATAATGTATTAAGTATATCAGTCATCTAGTACCCATAACACAAGCTCTGCTTAGCTTGGGGCTAGATGATGCTGTGTGATTTGTCCAGCATTATTTATTTATTTATTTATTAATGACACCCACACCCACTACTTGACGAGCTCTGTGGTTGACGAGCTCTGTGGCGCAGCGGGCGAAGGTCCGCCTGCGACGCAAGGGGTTGTGGGTTCGATTCCCGCCTCGGGACAAATGTCTGTACGATCTGCAGATATTTGTTCAGGGTGTTCTGGGTGTTTTTCTATATATAATAAAAATATCTATCTATGTAGTATAATGTATTAAGTATATCAGTCATCTAGTACCCATAACACAAGCTCTGCTTAGCTTGGGGCTAGATGATGCTGTGTGATTTGTCCAGAATTATTTATTTATTTATTTATTTATTTATTTACTTGTAATAGAGTCCTCTGCCATTTTACCCGGCGCATTACCTCTATGTTCGTATAATATATTCATCATTTCAGCTGTAAAACGTCTACTACTGAAAACAGACCTCCCTCATGGATTTCCATTAGGGGTTGTTGCCTTGCCACGCTTGACAGGTGGGTTGGCGAGCGCAGAACAGGATATTGATACACGGAAAGACGCTGCTGCCCATCTTCCATAGGTATCCCTTAGCAGGCTATTACTGCATCGACGGGCATATGAGGAGGTGGTAACATTCTACTGCCGGCAACCCGGGCACGGCGTATAATATATATTTTTCTATTTTTTTAAATATATATAGTTTGTAATTACATACTATGGAAATAAAGTAAATACATTATAATTATACAAAATGAAGGTTAAGAGAGAATTATTATATGTATAGCTGAAGAGTTTGTTTCTTTGGTTAGCTAATTTAAGAAGCCACTGGTTCAAATCGAAAAAATATTTTAGTGTTGGATAGCTTATTATCGAGAATTGCTTTAGGCTATATCGAGAATTGCTTTAGGCTATAACATAATAGTTCTACGACAAAAAGTATACGCGCAGAACATCAAAACGCATACGAAGTCGCAGGAAACATGTAGTCGTTAATAAAACACGTACTCGTATCAATACCTTGTTAATGCTTACGATTTGTCGGCCTCGTAGATGCTTCAGGGATAAAAAATTACTGTGGTAATTAATAGAATCTTATCATGTTTTGGGAAACTACGCAACGTGCCTTAAGACGAAAGTCTACAATCAGTGTGAGTTACCAGTGATGATATATGGAACCGAGACGTGGTCATTCACGATTGGTCTCATGAATAAACTCAGAGTCGTTTAGCGAGCTATAGAGAGAGCTATGTTCGGGGTTTCTTTACGGGATCGAATCATATTTAAGGAGATACGTAGAAGAACTCGGATCAGCTCGCAGAATCGATAGCTATTGGTGCCGAAAAGTTCTCGAGTGAAGACCACGGACCGGCAAGCGTAGGAAGTCCACCAACAAGATGGGCTGACGACCTGATGAAGACCGCAGGTCGACGGTGGATGCAGATCGATTCCAACCGCAATAACTGTAAATCCATGAAAAAGGCCTATGTCCAGCAGTGGATGTCCTACGGCTGAAATGATGATGATGAAAGACAATAATGGATTTACTTTTGACAATCATATCATGAGTGGAAATTTTCGACTGTCGTTGATGGGATACAATGTCCACTGCTGAACATAGGCCGTCCTCATGGATCTCCAAGTTATTGCCATACTCGCTACATTTGGCAGGCGGGCTGGCGAGCGCAGTACGGGCTGATGAAATACGGAAAGCTGTTGCTGCTTTACCTTCCATGGTATCGCTTGGGAGATTTTTACTGCAACCACGGGCAAGAGAGGAGAGGCATTTTACTGCCGGCACCATGCCTTATATATTATTTTATTTTATTTTATTTTGTATGTTCTGCCATGTTTAAGATTATTTTAATAACCTTATTTGAATTTTAACTTTCTCGCCATGTTGTTAAAGTAATTTTTTGTTAATTTCTCTGTAAATATTAATGTACGTCGCACTATAATAATTATAAGTCTCTTAGGTGTTTACACAAATATTTTGATTTTTATGTGCTGTTTTTTTTGTTTCATGTTGTCAAAGTTTAAATTATATAAATATATATATTTAAGTTAGTTATATTAATTATTGTTAAGTAAGTAACTTTAGTTTTTTAACACATTTTATTGTTGTTTATTTTTTGCATAAACTGCATTAAGTTAAGATGCATAGGTATTTAAGTACTTCATATAACGCAGTGGATTATTATTATCTGTAATGTTATAATGATTGTGTAAATAAATAAATTGAATTGAATTGAATTGAATTATTTTATATTTTTTGATAATGTTTTTTTGTCACTTATTCTACTATCAATCTACTTTTTTTAAACGAAAGCAAATAAATAGTTAATACCTGTCTGTGCGCACGCAGAGAGGAAATAAAGCTATATAAGAGCAGACAGGACCCGCCCGAGATATTCACGTCTTCAGTAATAGGCGAGGACCATCAGAAGATTTGTGTGTTTGTTTTTACGAGAATGGTGCTAGGTCAAGGCCTCGGTATGAGTTGTGTAACTTGTTGTTTTAGGGAGCTGATTTATTTGTATCGTTTCAAAGGGCAATAATATTGTTATGTTAAACGGGTTTTCTACTCACGTTAATTATTCGTTGAAAATAGGTATCCAACGTGTTCAGTTCCCCTGGGAGGAACTGAACACGTTGGATACCTATTTTCAACGAATAATTATTTAACGTGAGTAGAAAACCCGTTTAACATAACAATTAATAGTGTAACTCACGAGTCATTTGAAAGGCTTTTTATATAATATTGTTGATACGCTGTGATAATTATTCTAAGACTGATTGGTATCAACCTTTTATTCAGTGGCACATTTAAACATTTCCGCCCCGCTGAATCTGCCGCCCTAGGCTCCAACCTACTCAGCCTATTGGTAAATACGGTACTGCTTTTATTTGATTTATGTCAAATGTTTTTAGGGTTCCGTACACACAGGGTAAAAACGGGACCCTATTACTAAGACTCCGCTGTCCGTCTGTCGGTCCGTCTGTTTGTCTGTCTCAAGGCTGTATCTCATTAGCTGGACAGTTGAAATTTTCGCATTATGTATTTCTGTTGCCGCTATAAGAAAAAATAATAAAAGCAGAATGAAATAAATATTTGATAAGAAATAATTCCCATACAACAATCGTGATTTTTTGCCGTTTATTAACAACAACAGGTAGTCGCTTGAAATATTCATAGAATATTAATTTGTATATTCACTTTAAAAATAAATTAAAGTAAAACAAATATTGGAGGGGGGCTCCCATACAGCAAACGTGATTTATTTACTATTTTTTGCTCGATAATTATAACGGCAACAGGAAGACGCGTGAAATATTCACAGATTATTTAGTTGTATATTATTTTGAAGAATAAAAAATGTAATTACAATAACGGTACGTTATTTTAATTTTAATCAATAATTTTAGGCTGTGATGATGTTTCGCGGTCTTTTTTAATGAAAATCCTGGAAAGTCGTAAAAGTAAAGTTGTTCATCGAGTCACAAGCACCTTTTAGGTTTGTATACGTAATCGAGTCATACTGGCTAGCTTCAGTGATTATTTTGCTTTCACTAAAAGGTAATAACTACATAATTTATTACTAAATATTAGATTTGATGGTAAAATAAATCCAAAATGAGTCCATAAAAATTAAAGCTTTGTCATTCAAATGACTCGGTAGAAACAACAAAATAACATTTGTTAGTCATCAAAAGGCTATTATAATTATTTGTTATCTAAGGGGCCGTCTCCACGAGCGAGGGAATCGCGGCGATGTTATCGTCGTGCCACGTATTTCTATAGCGCGGACTCACCGCGATTCCCTCGCTCGTGGAGACGGCCCCTAAGTAATTAAGTTTGGTACATTACCATAAATTCATGTTTTAAGAGTCATTTTAAAAGTGTAATACTAACATGTTAAACTGTTTTAGGGGACTTTATCGCGTAATTACCTTGTTTTATTATTTCCCGTTACGAAGCTTTCAAGCCGTGTTGGCTGAGTAGTATGTACCCCAGACTTTTAATCCGAATGTCGTGGGTTCGATACCGGATGCTGGGCAAGCTACTTCATCTAGCAATGTCCAAGGCACTGCAGCGTCCTGTACAGCAGGAATACTAGTTGCTGACGCTGTCTCATGTACATCTACATATATAGTACTTAAAAGCCTACTTTAGCGAAGCTTGTGTTAGCCTGGAACCCCGAATTTGAATCCAATAGTGAGTTTGATGCCGGCCGTGCACGGATTCTTCTTTCAACAGGGTTTTTGGCGTCGGTTTTCTTCTTGAAAAATTAAAGAATTTACATAAAACACAATTACACCATCTCGCCTGTAGATAGAAATAAAAGCTACCAAGAATCATAACTTGTGAAAAGAAGTGTCAACCGGTGAAAGTAAATCAAAAACTTTTAGAAAAGAATTAAGAAAAGTTAATAATTAATTTTTCAAAGAAATGAAATAGACTTTAGGTGGTAAGAACCTTGACTTGCTGCTGAAAACACCCAATTTAGAGCACAAAGCACCCTGAGGGACCACAATGTATATTACAATTATTGAATTCCTCGTGGATCCCATCATCAAAATCGATTTATAATTGGCCGAGTAATCGCGTAAAAAACAAATAAAAAAACATACCTTCGAATTTAGAACCTCCATCTACTAAAAGTCGATTAAAATATCGTTTACATTATAAGAGCCCTTATGCTGCAAGTAGTACTTTGCCGTGGGGTACCGGCAGAAGAATGTTGCCTTTTCTCTCTTGCCCGTGGATGAAGTAAGAATCTGCTAAGGCACACCTCCGGTAGATGAACAGCAGTGTCTTTACGTGTATTGAGATCCCGTAATGCGCTCGCCAACCCGCCTGCCAAGCGTGGTATGGCATGGCAACAACCCCTCATGAACATCCATGAGGGAGGCTTATGTCCAGCGGTGGATTTTTCTACGAATACTGCTTTTTAAATTCATCTCAAAATGCCAATTATCTGGGATTAAAGAGGAAATCCTCGAATATTTTATACCGAAATAGGAGCACTTCGGAATATTTGAAGACATAATCCGAATAATCCATTCAGTGGTTGGATTATTTTTGTACGACTGAGCTGTCTTTGCTAGTACAGTTAACTGACTTATAAGTCCCCACCATCATCATCATCTCAGCCGTAGGACGTCCTCAGCTGAGGCCTGCCCAATGGATCTCCAAATACTGATTAGGTTGTTGCTATACTCGCCACTTTAGCAGGCGGGTTGGCGAGCGCAGTACTGGATATTGATATACGGAAAGATGCTTCATCCGTGGTCAAGAGATAAGGGGCAACATCCTACTGTCAGCACCCCATGGCATTCTTATAATATTATTAAATAATGCTGTTTGCTTTTATAATACCACTCAGCCTCAAACAAAACAAAGCTAGGAAAACTTTATCTATACTAATATTATAAAGAGGTAAAGTTTGTGAGTTTGTAAGGTTGTAGGGGGTAATCTCTGGATCTACTGAACTGATTTTCAAAATTCTTTTTTATTATAGAAAGCCACAGTATTTTTGATTGGCACCGGGTCAGCTAGTAATTGATAAAATACTAAAACCGACAGAGTTAGGCTTTTATTTTGGGAAAACAACGCAAACTTTTATCACAGGTGTAAATGCACTTGCATCCAAGTTTCCCGGTTTGCAAGCCAGCTAAATGTAGAGCAGACACTTCGAATGAGTTTTTCTTGGGAGAACTCTCTTTTCTGACGTAAAATATGGGTTTGTAAGGAATGGGGAGCAAGTTTTTAGAAAATAAAAGATTCCTAAGGATTTCTCGTAGAGCACTCCCAGTAGCGACATTTTCTTGCTACGCCGTAGCGTCTCGTAGCACTTTGCTACAGAGCTGTGTACGAGTATTTTTTTTCCTGAATATTTTCGTTTGTTTTGTTAGTAGGCATAACTTTTGGAACATTTTTTTTACTCGATAACAAAAAACGTTCTACCATTAAGTTCAGGAAATAAATTAATGAGTATCTACGTATGTAATGAAGACTGTTTGTTAGAGCTTTGATTAAAGTTGACTAATAGTAAATAGTAATAATAGGTGTTGAATTTCCTTGCAATTTGTTATATTGGTAAAGTTTTTATTGGTATTTCAAAGCTCTGCTTTGTTTCTGCTAGATGGTGATTTAAGTAACGTCCACCATTATTAATTCGCATTCAATAAAGACAAAAAAACCGTTACATAAAATTGACATAATCACTTTCCGTCGAAATGAGATTTCTAAGGTAAAGTTATATCCCGGAACAAAGTAGTTTCTTCACAAAAGACAATAAAAGCTATTTCATAGCGGAAGGTTCCGGAAATGCGATATTCTGAAGCGGCCGCACAAAGGGGCCTAAATTGAACATTCTTTGCTGTAAATTATTTTCTTCCCACTTTACTCTGTGCACGGGTTTGGTCCGGGCTCGCTTCCTTCAGTTATTGTCTTTGGGAATTGTGAGATTTTTTATCAAATGGAATAGTAGACGATACGTTGAATACGTAACAATATTTTTTTTACTTGACAATAAAAGTTGTAAGTTATTAATTGATTCAGCTCTTCCAACTCCTTTCATACATGCATCCATGGGAATGCAGCAAGAGCCTGCTTAGATGGGCAGCAGCGTCTTTCCTTGTACCAACATCACGAACAACCCGCCTGCCAAGCGTGGTGAGTATAGCAACTACCCCTCATGGAGATCCATGAGGTAGGCCTGTGTTCAGTAGTGGACGTTTTACGGCTGAGACGAATTTATTCAGAAGTGACTTTGCGGAAATCCATTATAATATCTTAATGAACATCAATTATTTAGTAACAAATGCGCTAACCCAGGTAAATATGTGTTGTTTATCTAATAAAAGTCAATATAATAGTAATTAATCAATATAATATAGTCAATATAATAGTAATTGTAGTTAATATAATAAAAGTTGTTTTTATTTGTAATACATTTAAATTATGTTAATTAAATCCATTTATTATTTATTATTATTTGAGTTATTAAGAAATAGGTATATTTAATTAGCTTTGTTTTTGGATTACTTATACATATATAGTTACTTATATAGTTCCTTTTATTTTACTGTATTTATACTGTCAGCACCCCATGGCATTCTTATAATATTATTAAATAATGCTGTTTGCTTTTATAATACCACTCAGCCTCAAACAAAACAAAGCTAGGAAAACTTTATCTATACTAATATTATAAAGAGGTAAAGTTTGTGAGTTTGTAAGGTTGTAGGGGGTAATCTCTGGATCTACTGAACTGATTTTCAAAATTCTTTTTTATTATAGAAAGCCACAGTATTTTTGATTGGCACCGGGTCAGCTAGTAATTGATAAAATACTAAAACCGACAGAGTTAGGCTTTTATTTTGGGAAAACAACGCAAACTTTTATCACAGGTGTAAATGCACTTGCATCCAAGTTTCCCGGTTTGCAAGCCAGCTAAATGTAGAGCAGACACTTCGAATGAGTTTTTCTTGGGAGAACTCTCTTTTCTGACGTAAAATATGGGTTTGTAAGGAATGGGGAGCAAGTTTTTAGAAAATAAAAGATTCCTAAGGATTTCTCGTAGAGCACTCCCAGTAGCGACATTTTCTTGCTACGCCGTAGCGTCTCGTAGCACTTTGCTACAGAGCTGTGTACGAGTATTTTTTTTCCTGAATATTTTCGTTTGTTTTGTTAGTAGGCATAACTTTTGGAACATTTTTTTTACTCGATAACAAAAAACGTTCTACCATTAAGTTCAGGAAATAAATTAATGAGTATCTACGTATGTAATGAAGACTGTTTGTTAGAGCTTTGATTAAAGTTGACTAATAGTAAATAGTAATAATAGGTGTTGAATTTCCTTGCAATTTGTTATATTGGTAAAGTTTTTATTGGTATTTCAAAGCTCTGCTTTGTTTCTGCTAGATGGTGATTTAAGTAACGTCCACCATTATTAATTCGCATTCAATAAAGACAAAAAAACCGTTACATAAAATTGACATAATCACTTTCCGTCGAAATGAGATTTCTAAGGTAAAGTTATATCCCGGAACAAAGTAGTTTCTTCACAAAAGACAATAAAAGCTATTTCATAGCGGAAGGTTCCGGAAATGCGATATTCTGAAGCGGCCGCACAAAGGGGCCTAAATTGAACATTCTTTGCTGTAAATTATTTTCTTCCCACTTTACTCTGTGCACGGGTTTGGTCCGGGCTCGCTTCCTTCAGTTATTGTCTTTGGGAATTGTGAGATTTTTTATCAAATGGAATAGTAGACGATACGTTGAATACGTAACAATATTTTTTTTACTTGACAATAAAAGTTGTAAGTTATTAATTGATTCAGCTCTTCCAACTCCTTTCATACATGCATCCATGGGAATGCAGCAAGAGCCTGCTTAGATGGGCAGCAGCGTCTTTCCTTGTACCAACATCACGAACAACCCGCCTGCCAAGCGTGGTGAGTATAGCAACTACCCCTCATGGAGATCCATGAGGTAGGCCTGTGTTCAGTAGTGGACGTTTTACGGCTGAGACGAATTTATTCAGAAGTGACTTTGCGGAAATCCATTATAATATCTTAATGAACATCAATTATTTAGTAACAAATGCGCTAACCCAGGTAAATATGTGTTGTTTATCTAATAAAAGTCAATATAATAGTAATTAATCAATATAATATAGTCAATATAATAGTAATTGTAGTTAATATAATAAAAGTTGTTTTTATTTGTAATACATTTAAATTATGTTAATTAAATCCATTTATTATTTATTATTATTTGAGTTATTAAGAAATAGGTATATTTAATTAGCTTTGTTTTTGGATTACTTATACATATATAGTTACTTATATAGTTCCTTTTATTTTGAGTACACGTTTACACATTATAGTAGTGATAGTGATACTAATCAGCTCATTATATATGTAATATATGTGATAGTAATCAGCTTTCCCTATCCTAGAAGGTTTGCTGGAAGAGAACTCTTTTTAGAGTTAAGCTCGCCTTTGTACATGCCGTATAGTTAGGTTTTATGTACTACATGTTTACTGAGTGTACAAATAAGAATAAAATAAAAATATTGTCGGGACGCCTGGTAGACGTGAAACATAAGGTAGATAGTAGAATTTCTTACCTGTGCATTTACTTGGAAGTTGGTTATCGTTATTCTTAGTTGTCCAAAACTATAGCTATAATAATACTACGAGCACCTTTTCTGATGAAAAATATTTTTTACCTGGAACAGAAAGAAATTAGTGTTAAAATTCCACTGTAACTTGAATCATCATCATCATCATATCAGCCATAGGACGTCCACTGCTGGACCAAGGCCTCCCTCATTGATCTCCAGGAACTGCGGTTGGAAGCCGCCTGCATCCAACGCCGACCTGCGGTTCTTACCAAGTCGTCTGCCCATCTTGTAGGTGGACGTCCTACGCTGCGCTTGCCGGTCCGTGGCCTCCATTCGAGAACTTTACGGCCCCATCGGCCATCTGTTCTGCGCGCTATATGGCCTGCCCATTGCCACATCAACGTGCTAATCCGTCTGGCTATGTCGGTGACCCGAGTTCTCCTACGTATCTCCTCAAGTTCAAAGTATAAAATAATAAACTGCCGATTTATTGTACATAGCCGAAAGAGTTGAGAATAAACGTATACATTTTAGTCAGTTTATAAAATCACCATGCACTTTATGGAAATCCGACATATTGTACTTTCTCTCTGTACTTTCATTTGATTGGTCGGTCACGTAAGCGACACGGTTCTTCACTTATAAACCGGCGCTGACTAAGGGCGTGGGACGTCACGGCGCGGAAAAGGATTTTAATCGTTATTAAGTAAATTTCATTATTATTTAATTTTAAATGTGTTTAAAATTCATAGCACTATGTTTTAATACAATCGATGTTTTTATTAGTAAAGCTGTCATAATACTGTAATTATCTGATATTGACATTTGATATTGTTATTTACAATTTTACAAGTTTGTGTTATGTTAATATGATCCTAGGGTCCAAATTGGATTTTTTTATTTTAATAAAATAAGTGACGACGACAGTGGATGAGACTTGCACAGGACCGTTTACGTTGGCGTGCTGAAGAGGAGGCCTATACCCAGCAGTGGGTGTCAACGGGCTGATATGATGATGATGATGATGATGAATAAAATAAACCTTTTTGTGGTTAAAGGTATTTTTATTTGTACTTGTACGGCAAACTTCGCGGAGTTCAAGACCCTGACAAGAATCAGCGGGCGTTTAGGTTGACATTATCGTTTAATTAGCTGTTAAAAAAATTAAAACTTTCGTAGTCTTGAATAAAAATCACTCAATCCTGGAAAGTCGTAGAACAAAAATTGTTCCTGAGGATGGTCAGAATCACCCCTTTCGGTTTAGTATACCCTATATAAAATGTCCTCAAACTAGAAAAGATTATTGTCGACTGTATCGAGGACGTAACACACTACCGGATAAAGTTATTATATAGTTTTATGGTTAAATAACACAACGTAATATTTAAATATACAATGTGTTGAATCAACCTAAATTTTATAAACTTTATCTTGGCCAGTAAAAACTTTAGTGCCCCTACAAAGTCTTCCTGGTAAATAAGGTTGTCTATAAAACGGAATTGAATAGAAGAATAGTCCTTAGAGCGTAGGTGTAAGACTGGTTTTAGTTTAAACGTTTTTATAATGAAAACTTTAGTGAGCTATAAGGTTTGTGAGTGGGAAAATTATTATTATCATTGTGTTTAAGTTCTCTTATTGTTCCGTGTTGGATTAGTGGTGTGGTAACATCAGACTTTCAATCCGAAGGTCGTTCGATACCGGCCGTGCACTAATGGATTTTTCTTTTTTGAAAATATTATGTGCACTTATAATCATCATCATTTCAGCCGCCCACTGCTCCAAGGGCCTCCCTCGTAAATTTTTTATCATGAGACGTGGCTTCCGGTACGGGATGTTGAAACTTCGAAAGATACTGATGCCATCATCATCCGGAATCATCCTATAGGGGTTGTGAAGATCTATATCACACACTGGCTGGACAATACCCTGGTATTTTCGGTTTTAACTCACCCAGCACTCACCGATCTTACACACATGAAAAGCTACTCCTCTCGCCCTTACGGCTCACATGACAGTTCCCATTGTGACAGTGACAGTTCGCTAACCAATACAATCGTTGTATAACCGTCAATACTCAGGCCACACGAGACAGCGTATGTATGCGTATAGTATATATAGTATCACATACACTACACATCCCTTGGCAGTTTCTTACTGAGTCCACGGGCAAGAGAGGAGGGGCAACATTCTACTGCCGGCACCCCACGGCGAGTAGCAGTACGTCTATGTTGGAAATATTCTTTCCTATGGAAAGTGATACCAATTTAAAAAAAGGAGATCAATAGATAAATCAACTAGGCAGGTGACCGTGTACCGTGTATAATCATCATTTCCGTAAAACGTCCACTACTGAACACAGGCCTCCTTCACGGATCTCCATTAAGAGTAATTGCCACCATACTCATCACGCTTGGCAGGCGTGTTGGCGAGCGCAGTTCGGAATGTTGATACACGGACAGACGCTGCTGCCCATCTTCCGGATGTATCCATCTTTACGCAGCGCACGCCAAAATAACTCCCAATCCGCATGAAGTTATCCGACAACTTCAACAATCATCATCATAGTTTAGCGAACTTACAACAAACGTCAATAAATTTAAGGCTTTCCTCTTGAAACACTCTATCCATAAGTGAAAAGGGCAATAAAATTAATTCCGTGGTTTAGGAGGAAAAGAGAGCCAAACAGACAGACAGACATACAGACGCGGGCAGTGACTTCAATTTATACATTTATACCTGGCCTGCCCATTGCCACTTCAACGTGCTAATCCGTCTGGCTATGTCGGTGAACCGAGTTCTCCTACGTATCTCCGCAAGTTCAAACTATAAAATTATAAACTGCCGATTTATTGTAAATAGCTGAAAGAGTTGAGAATAAACGTATACATATAGAGATAGAGAAGATACAACTAATTAAGGATGTAGGTTATGAATAAAAATAATAAAAAGTCTTAACTGAACTTATAAATACTTAAATTGAACTTGAGCATGTACTGGCCGTGGGGTGCCAGCAGTAGAATGTTACTCCTTCTCTTATGCCCGTGGATGCAGGAACAGCCTGCTAAGGGATACCTCCGGAAGATGGGCAGCAGCGTCTCTCCGTGTATCAACATCCCGTACTGCGCTCGCCAACTCGCCTGCCAAGCGTGGTGCATATGGCTACTAGCCCCTCATGGAGACCCATGAGGGGGGCCTGTGTTCAGTAGTGGACGTTTTACGGCTGAAATGATGAGCATGTACCTTAACATCCGTGCAAGGCCTGAGTTACGGACTGTTAATAAGACTTATGTGAACAAGAACCTTAATTAAATAAGTCAGAATGATAACATAGATAGATAGATAGATAGATAGATAGATAACTCTTTATTGTACTTAACTTAATACTAACACAAAAATTAACATAGAAAAAAAACTTACAAAACTAAAAGTAGAAGTACAATGGGCGGCCTTATCACTATAAAATAATGAAAGGCTCAACGTAAAAGAGATGTACTTGCAGCAAACTCAAAACAAAGCAAAATTAAATAATATGTAAGCTTAAAATGGTTCTGTATTCCTTAAATTGCGTATCATTTTCTTATGTACGGACAACGTGCTCGGCGCGCACAGCCTTACTATTGTAGCACAAAATATAATTTTACGATAAAAATATAGGGGAGGAATCTTACCATAAAGTTGCAGGATCCTTAACAAAAGCAGGGTTTTTTTACTGCTTTGTACAAGAGTTCGCTACTGCTCTCTTATTGTACTATGGAAATATAATAGAATAGAATACGCTTTATTGAAACAACATAAAACATACAAACAGGTATTAACAAGTAATAAATAACACATTATGCTGCTCAATGGGCGGCCTTATCGCTGAAAGCGATCTCTTCCAGGCAACCTTTGGATGGACATGAATGGGTTGAAAAAAGAGACGACGGTGGCGTAAATTCTACGTTAAAAGTAATATTAAATATTCATAATGAATATACTTATACATATTTAGAAATAAATAAATAAACATAGGTACTACTATAATACATAATATATAAATGTAATACATATACTAATATACATACATATATAATTAACTTTGTTCAAAAGTAAATATTACGAGTTAGAAACTGAGGAGAGAAAATATTTATAGACCATAGCTTTAAAAATAGGGAGAGATTTTGCTTGTCTTATTATTGTAGGCAACGAATTCCAGAGCTTCCTAGCGCGCACTGTGAAAGAGAGACTATAAGAGTGGGAAGTGTGAAATAGTTCATAGGAAATATTTGATCGCTTACAAAACTGATACACACAGAAGTTCCATTCTCATAATCAACATCTCAGCCGAAGGACTTCGGTCCACGTCCACTGCTGGATGCCTCAGGGATCTCCAAGATCATGAGGGGGTTGTTGCCACACTCACCACGCTTGGCAGGACGGTTGGCGAGCACCATTCGAAATATTGATTCACTGAAAGACGTTACTGCTTATCTTCTGGAGGAATCCCTTAGGCTTTTACTGCATCCACGAGCATGAAAGGAAGATCTTGGATCTTGGAGATCCATGAAGGAGGCCTATGCCCAAGAGTAGTCGAGAACAGCTGTCCTACGGCTGAGATGGTGATGACGAAATATTCTTTTCATACACAGAAGTTTTACGTAAACATATCAGTCTATACGACGCGTTTCATACAAACTTGCAGAGTTAAACTTTTCAAACGTACTTTGCATAAACGGTTTGGCAACTCCCAACATTTTGAAAGTTTGGGCACTTCATCTTTGTTGCCTGCGCCTGCATGATTGCCGTGTGGCGGAGTTTTCACTTTGACAGGGCTTTAAGACACAAACGAACACGCCTACGAAGGAGTCTACCAAAGTATTGAAACAAAATTTGTGGTAGTCAAATTCTCAAACTCAAGATTCTTGGAGATTTTTGGGTACAAAACGTTATATCGCAGATGAAAATTAAAATTTGCTCCTCTTGCCCGTGGGTGTAGTAATAGTATTACTACACCCAACCTCGTGATACCTCCGGAAGATGGGTTGTAGTGTTTTTCCGTGTATCAACATGTATTATAGTAATTTCAAAACAAAAACAAAATACATTTAAATTTAATAAAACACTTCATAATTGAATTCGATCGCTTAAGATGACTTTTTTTTAAGTGTGTAGTGTAGGTAAGTATACATATAAGAAAGTAATAGTCAATGTTTATGTTATCTTAATGTACAATACAAAGTTATCTATCTATCTATCTATAGTAAACTGGCTTAATCTGTCAAACATTTCTTAGTGACCGCGTCCCGTACCCAAGGACTATCAGTTCCTGCCGCTGCTCAAACCATATTTATAGATGTTGAATACAGCTATTATCATAAAGTCTTAAAACCATAACTTCTTATCCATAAACATTAAACTAATCCGCGCCCTTCCCCCTCCCCCTTAATAAGTGTTAAGGCAGTTAATTGTGGAGTATTACACGATTATGAAACTTTCTTTGATTTACGTTTACGATCATTTTCTATCCATAGGAATATTTACTCACTTAAGTAGTTCGTAATTTATAGCTCTACAGTTTATAATAGTGATATTTTGTGACACTTATTAGTTGTCTCTTAGATTAAGATTTCGCTGTATAAGTTTGTGAGTGTTGCAAATAAATCATTTTTCATTTCATTTCATTCATTTTTCATGATACATTGAGAACCGTTACAATAACTAAATGTATAGTAAAAAATCTGCTGACCTATGTATATCTAACGAGCGCTCGAAATAACACTCCAAAGGAATTCGACACGTATTTTGCCTCTCTACAAGGCCACTGCTGGACGTAAATAAAAAATATAATAATAAAAAATCATTTATTGCTTTAAAGATACAATATTATGAGCACACAGTAATACACGTTTAAATAAATTCTTATAAATCTAAAAAGCAAAGGGTGTAAATTCAGCCTGTGCTGCATGAGGATACAGCGCTGGTTTTCAATTTACCCCCTCGGATTGTTGTCCACCGAGAAGTTAAGAGGAGGCGGATATCCATGAACTACATTGTAATTATATAGTATCCAATCTGGATAAGTGATCGTGGGGGGTTGTTGCTATACTCTCCACGCTTTGCAGTTGGGTAAGCGAGCGCAGTACGGGTTTTTGATACACGGAAAGACGCTGCCCATCTTCCGGAGGCATTCCTTGGCAGGCCAATATTCTAAATGTCAAAAAACGCTAGCAATCGAGCGAGTGATTAATGAACCTATCATCTCGCAATAGCATTAGACCAGTAAATTAAGAGAAATCAGAAGATCTTTTTGGCCAACACAGCTTTGTTCAAGAGAACAATATTTTTTCTAATCTCCACAAGAAAAAGAAAGTACTGAGTCAGATTTCCACTTAACAGAATGCGATAAAAACTCCCAGGAACAGAGAGGTTCATAACTCATACCTCAGTTTTGACAAATGGGACAGCCGGACACCAAGTTAACCAACTGTAAGTTTTCGCATAAACTACTCAAGAATATTCTATTGTTTCTCTTGCCCGTTATAAGGAAGACAAAATATTTGCTTTATCTATAGGCAATCTTTATTTTTTCCCGTAAATTGTGTTTTAGATAGGGTTTAGTATCTCTGCAAATACTCATCTAACTTACATACACACTTAAGGTAAAAGCACCTATTACCGCGGTATGGAAAATTGGCACTTATTACCGCGGTATTAGATATTTTCGTATTTTATTTTAATAGCAGCAACTCCAGAACAATATCGTTTCGGACAAATTGTAACTTGTTGTATTCTACATCGAACCAACGTGTGCTAGTGATCATACCTACGAGCAAACGGACAAAAAAAATCGGTTTGTGGGACGGGAGCGCAGGAGCTGGTCGTATCCATACAAGGACGGTGCAATTTGCGTTAGTCCAGTCATATTTTTGTAACGTGATTTTTAAAGTAATGCTCTATCTAACTGATTACGGGTTTTGTTTACCTGTTTTTGTGTTTTTCTAGGAGTATTATCCCATAATTTTCATGGTGAAATGTTGTATAAATACATAATAATATTAATTTTAAAAAACCGCGGAATTAGGTGCTTAAAATTGTGGGTAGCATCCATCACCGAGGGTACCATCGGTAATGGATAATATTAAGGGTCTAGATATTTCCTGATTATATTCAAAGTCACTATCTTATTAGTAAACATTGAAATATGTTTCATTCCCCATGAATTCTAAAACCGAAAAATCTATTTCCGATGTATGCAAAGTCCAATAGAACTCTTTATATTATTATAAAAACTATTGTACTGAAAGTCTATTTTTATACCGAGAGTCCAAAATGACATAAAATATTTGCTATATTCATTTGACAGAAAAGTGATAATACCGGATATCCAGTGGTTTTATATACTGTTTTCCATGAAGATTGAACTCTCTTTTAGCAAATTGATACCGAAAATTTATAAATGTATTTATTTTTTAAGGGTCGGATTTACATTTTAGAACATCCCGTTCCACTGCTAATACCGCGGCATACCTCGGTAATACATTATATGGGAATCTATCACCGAGTGTCAAGTACTCGGAAATAGAGTTCCCATGTAATCTATTACCGAGTGATAAGCCAAGTAATAATTAGTATTTAGGGTTCCGTTATATTTTAGCTGCCTAGCCGAGTGCGGTGAGCAGCACCCACGCGATTCTTTTTAATACTTACAATTTTAAATTTGTGATATATGTATTTCATACCGGGTGTCCGAATCGAAATATTCAAAGTTATATAAAGGTATTGAAGCAGTTAAAGTAGTTTATTTTAAATATGAGATATAATTATGCTTATGCTGTTGCGGCATATTTTGTAGATAACTTTCAGTTATGTAAAATTTTAGTACATTTTTTTGTTCTATAATCAATAGTTTACGCAGCGCACGTGTTATAACGAACTTTAAGGTAATTTTTTTTTTATATAATTGGAGATTTAAAAAAGACCCCTAATATTTTAACCGACGAAAAACGGATGATTATGTTTGTTATATGGATGTTCAGGCATAACTTTTTACTGAGTAGTCCGATGTTGATAATTCTTTTTTATTTAAAAGGCTATAAAAAAGGTGCCATATAAATTTAGAGAAAATTAGGTATAAGTAATTTTCTCATTATTAGTTACTTACAGAGACAAGTCTTTAGTAAAATTAAATATTCATCATTTCAGCCATAAAACGTCCACTGATGAACACAGGCCTCCCTCATGGATCTCCATGAGGTACCCCTCATGGAGATCCATGAGGGAGGCAACTACCGTTGCCATTCTCACCATGCTTGGCAGGCGGGTTGGTGAGCGCAGTATGGGATGTTGATACACGGATAGACGCTGCTGCCCATCTTCCGGAGGTATCCCTTAGCAGGCTCTTACTGCATCCATGGGCATAGAGGTATCATTCTACTGCCGGCACCCCACGGCGGCAAATTAAATATTACCTGATGTTAATGACCTACAATACTGTTATTTAGTTTCATTATTATTACCTACTACAGGGTGAAAATAATTTAAATAATAAAGTTGATCTCAATATTGCGTGTTTTTATTTTGTGCGGAACCATCGGTACATTAAGCATTAATTTTTGTTCTATACTCGGTAATAGGAGACACATATAAGACAGGATATAAGATACCGCGGTAATAGATTTAAAAGGTAGGGCATACCTCGGTAATAGAGGAAGTAGTAGCCCTGACTAAAAACAATTAAAATAAATATAACGCTTCAAACTAAGTAAAAAAAAAGTGTGAAAGTACGGAAACAAAAGTATATAAAACTCAAAAAAAAATCCATATAGTCTAGGACAGTCCTTATTCCACAATATTTCATTCTAAAGTGAAACTTCCTCGATTTACCGCGGTAATAGGTGCATTTACCTTACATACAAATAAGCTTTCGCGATTTGTTAACATATTTTTAAGTTTTAAAATTACAGGATTTTATCGCGTACCTTTTTTATTATTTTCCCGACGGGAGGACTGTCCTCCCGCGACCAAGAACACTGAAATGTGTTCGAAACGTCGGGAAAATAATAAAAAAGGTACGCGATAAAATCCTGTAATTTTAGAACTTAAAAATACTCATCTACTAAAGAGCAAGAGATGTTTTTCTTGCTCTATATAATGTTCTCTAATTTTACATGCAAATAGGGTTTTTAATGCTACTAAGCGGTAGGCTCTACCTATTACAACTGCAATATCGCGGTGATTACTAAGTACGTCTGCATTGCATTGCGCCCTTCAACCTGAGGCATAGAGTTGTAAGGTCTCATGTGCCAGTTGTGTCCCCGGCCCCTACAAACCGGAACACAGCAATAGAGAAATTACTGCTTGGCGGCATAAATAGGTATGGTGGTAGTACTTCTGCGGATAAACTCTACAAAAAGTTCTACTACTACAGGGTGTATTATAATTATGTGTAATAACCCGAAAGGGGGGTTTCAGCCCATGAAAACAAGTAGTTTTGGAAGGGAAAAAAATCCTAATGCAAATGATCCTAGGGTTAAAATTGTTTTATTTTTATTTATAGATATATTTATTTCAAGAATCAAGAATCAAGAATCAAAAAATACTTTATTCAGTGCGGCCGCATGGACCTTATTGACGCGTCACAAATTACAAAATAAAACAACACAAATAAATAGAATAAAGCACATAATTGAATCTGTTCACTTCACCGCATTTGTACATGTATTATAAATCTCTGCGGAGTGCAATGACCCCGACAAGAATCATCTGGCGTTTAGAATGTCATTATCGTATAATCAGCTGTTAAAGTTAAAACTTTCGTAGTATTTTCTTGAATCACTAAATCCTGAAAAGTCGTAGAACAAAAGTTGTTCTTTGGGATGGTCAGAATCTACCTACTTTCGGCTTAGTACTTACACATGTTATGATACACCGTATATTAAAATCTACTAATAGGTATATTACATCTTCTTTGCCTTAGGTTTGCTGGAAAAACTGTTCAGGGTTAAGCTCGCCTTTGTACATGTTCGTTTCTTTAACCTTTTTGTAAATGTTTTCTAAGTTCATGTATCACAAGAATTACAAGTCGAACTTTGAGGTTGTCGTTAAAACACTTTGGTAAACTCCAACCTGTAGTTTCCGAAGGCATGTACATGACGTGTTTTCAAAAGCCCTGTCATCTGTCATTGCTACTGAATGCATCTTCAGACAATGAACAGGAGAACTCTAGTAGTTTCCTGTAGATGGCGCTCTAATTGGTTGCTCAAACCGATATCCACCTTATCACGAATTTCAGCGGGTCCAGACATGGGTTCTGTAGCTTAGCGGTCAAAGCACTTCCGGCTTTAGGAAGTATCAAATATCGATTTGACAGACGTGGGTTCGAATCCCATCGGAACCGTAAAATTTTTGATAAGGTTATTCATTTCTTTGAAAATGTTCTACCTAAGTGTGGTTAAACAATATAAAAATAACAAAAACTACAAGTTACATTTGTTTTACACGTCGCAATGTTTGTAGTACCATACAAAAACAAATGCAATATTTCAACTTTATGATATGACAACTTAAATCAGTAAGAAATGAGGTCACTTCCTGTTTGAGACACTCCGTAAAGAAACGCTAGCAACTCCCTAAAACTCGGGAAATCACCTGACGAATGGCCCAACTTTCCCCAACATGAACGGATCACCATCTAGCAATATGAATCTTAGTGTACAAGGATAGGGTTGTGTTTCGTGTGTCATTTGAGTTGTTTCGTAATGTGCGCAAAGTTTTATGTTCTGGGTATAATGAGGGTTGTCAGGTTGTTTGCGTGTCTTTACTCACGACGAGTGACACAACAGTGATATAAATTAGGACTTTAAGCTTCTACAAGTGCATGTAAATGTCGAGGTCAAGATATCCTTTATCCTATTCACTTTCAAAACACTCGTATTAAATGTGTAACCCACGCGTTGAGTTGGGTGCTGGTTGGTTAGGTGTTGGTAGGGCGTAGGATAGCTATTTAAAGCGAGTATAAAACCCGTGAGACATAACAATTTTCTTTTTTCATTTGTATTCTTGTCACAATAATCTCACTAATTGTAATAAATATTACAATTTCAATATAAGTATATGTATAACTGAACTATATATAACTTCAAGCGAAAACTAGGGGGGGATCAACCTGAATCTTTGCATATATCTAAAAATAGACGAGTAGGTCTACCATGAGTTTTCACAATCTATACTCGCTAGCGACGAGTGTTCTTAAAAAAACTTTTACAGCGCCTGGGGGCCATGAGCTTCAATTGCTTAGAGTTTGGTACCATGAGTTACAAATCTGACAGATTTCACAGTAACGTGCTATTGCTACTGAAGTAAGGGCAGGCGATCTAACAGTGAAAACTCACTATGAGTTGTCACTGTGACACACAGGATTATACATATGATAGATGGAACACTCATTATTGTATACTAAATTTAGAGAACAGGATTATTACTTCTATCTCGAATAAAGCTGAATTAGCTTTGCTCTAACTTATAAGTGTTGGACAAGCCAGAAATACAGAAACTATAATTATCTTGTCTTGTCTTGTCTTCTTATTTTATGGCTTTTTGTGTTTGGTTTTACACAATTCCGCCAGTGTCAAGTTAATTAAAAAAAAATCTTATGATAATCGGTTGGCCATGTTGACGGCCATTCAATTCCGTGAACTTAACTCTATAATTATCTTATACCCCCTGTATTTCCGTACAAATGTAAGTATTGGAAAAGTTTTTCGCAATTTCTGACATTTCTAGTACTCAAACCTCAGTCGGTCCAGTAGAGACTTTTGATCCTAATAAGAAAGAGGATCGATTGGCATCAAAAAAAGTTTTTGTGTAAAATGACCATTTTCTTACTGACTGTATATTTTTTTCAAAATCTGTAAATGCAGTTCAGAATATCTTAAAAAATTATGGATAGTCTTTTAAAAACGTTTTCCTGTAACTATAACGGTTAAGGTACCTACCCTTACTGTCCCGTCTCAAAAAATCACCCTGTATATAATCAGGAAATAAGGCATATGAATGAATCTGTTGACTTCCCTGTTTTAAGCTGTGATAAGAAGCGATTAGAAAACACAGTTCTTTTTAATAGTTAGTTTTTTGGTTGTTTCGGAGTTCGAGCAAATTTAATTCCAAGCATTTTTGTCTTCTAGATAATCAGATATTTTATAGTAAGCTTTATTGTGAAGATTACATTTCATATTTTTTTTAAACTTAATGGTAGAAAATTACTGACACAAGCACAGAAGGATTACAATACCTATAATATTATATTAAGAAGATAGAACTCGTCTATTTTAGTGCTTTCAGCCCATTCTTAGGGCAAGAATGGATTATATCTTCGTTCTTATCTTCTTATCCGACTGCCAAGGATATTGTTTTTAATATAATAATATCCTCGTAATTCTTGTGTTCTGCGTCCACAGTAGGTAAACTGTTAGCGGCCGGCTGATTTATTTGTTTGATATGGAGTTTCCAGTCTGCTAGTTTTGCGCTAACTCTTCGCAGTTTGCTTACGTGCGCCGACTGTCTCAGTGAGCGGCCGACTCACAGCAAAACCGGTCCCAGTCGGCGGCGGTGATATGGTTGTTTGCCGGGGGTAGAGAGTTCAGTTCCCCACAAATGTGCGGCTCACTCAGTCGGCGGCTAACAGTCTGCATACTCGGGGCGCAGTTTTTAATTAATTCTAATGGCATGTCTTGCTTAAGTAGAACAAAATAATAAGACAAGAAGGTAAACACGCTAGATCACTTAAACGAAGAATGAAGATTGGCATCAAGAGTTAAATGGCTCATTATCAAAGTTAACGTACAGTCAACGACAAAAACAAACTAAACCATGATTGATTGCCGTGGTGTGCCGGCAGTAGAATGTTGCCCCTCTTCTCTTGCCCGTGGATGCAGTAAAAAAATGCCAAGAGATACCTCTGTAAGATGGGCAGCAGCGTCTTTCCGTGTGTCAACATCCCGTACTGCACTCGCCAAACCGCCTGCCAAGCGTGGCGAGTATGCGAACAAACCCCTCATCACCTTGGAAATCCATGAGGGAGGCCTATGTCCAGCAGTGGTCATGGACAACATTCCTAAGGCTGATATGACGATGGCCTTTGCATCTATTATAGATGATTTATACAGCGTCAGCAACTGGTAATCATGCTGTACGGGACGCTGCAGTGCCTGGGACATTGTTAGATGGATTAGGCTTGCCCAGCACCTATACCATCCTCTCAGCTTAGTCAGCTATTAATCAGAGGAAAGAACAGGTCAATACGTCTGAAGCTAACTAAGCCGCGGGTTTCCTCACGATGTTTCCTTCACCGTTACAGGACGTGTTAAGTGTGCACATACATTTTTCAAGAAAGAAAAATCCATTGCTGCACTGCCGGTATCGAACCCACGACCTTCGGATTGAAAGTCAGGGGTCGGCCAACACGGCTTTTGACGATGATGTTGATGATAATACCATGATTTAAACACACAATGGTGACAATTCCGTTGGCGCACTTCCTTACTAAAGCAAAATAAAATTGCGTAAAGCTTTTCGGTTAGTGCGGTTCTAAAAATTAAACAGGACAATTTTATTTACCTAATTTTACGTTGATAGCTCTAAATATGAAGTGTCATATCTTTAATTATAATTAGCTTTAGGAGGTGCAACATTGTACCACTTGTGTTGCTACTGCTTTGTTCGCACAAAAGTAGCAGTTCTGTACGAACAAACGAAAAGCATACAAAAATCCATGGATTTGAAACTGGATGTCTTGTGCAGAGGAGTGACTTATCTATGATGCTATTTGTACCCATAACACAAGCTCTGCTTGCGTTGGGCTAGAATGGTGTTGTGTGTAACTGGCATTATATATAATACTAGCCGCACTCTGCGGTTTCATCCGCGTAGTTCCCGTTCCCGTGGAAATACGGGGGTAAAATATAGCCTTTGTTACTCAGGAACAATGTAGCATTCCAATGGTGAAACAACTTTGAAAATCGTTCAAGTAGTTTTTGAGTCCATTTGTTACTAACAAACAAAATATAATTCTATATTTTTCAACAAGAAAAACCAACTTCAAATGATAAAATAAAAATATTTGAAAAACATTGTACGTGCCTTTGAAATTTGTGGGATTCCCTCTATTTTACCACCATCAGATCCTGACTTGGTTCCAATGTGACCATATCGGAAGTGCACTCTTTCGAATAAAAAACGAATTTTGAAAATCGGTCTTTTATTGACTTTAATTGAAAAAATATATATATATTATACAGTCGAACATAAAAACTCCTCCTTTTCTGAAATCGGTTAACAACAGACAAAATACAAATAATTCCTCTTTATAATATTGGTATAGATATGTATATTGTTGCTATCAACTAGCATTAAATTCAATAAACATGTAAAGTTACGTTTAAATTATGAATTATAAATTAAATTCAAATCGAATAATTTACTGTATAAATCCTTAACAAAGAATTACTTGCACTTTGAAAGACCTCCCGCGCTAGTCAAAAAACTTCCTTCAACTTACAATCTTCTTTAAAACTGGTAAATACATCATTTAATCGTCTTATCCTTCTTCAGAATGCGTAAACAGTATCAGTATCTTTTGTCAACAGTACCTGTTCTTTAGAGCACTTTCCACAGAGCGTTAAACTCCGAATCATCGACTCGTAAAGCCTTATTTATGCTTTTCTAGTGGGATAAGAGCTATTAAAAGATTTAACTACCTTTACCTTCTTATTTTTATGGGCTTCATCATCCTTATCATCTCAGAAGCAGGACATCCACCTGGACATTGGAACCATGCATCTCTATGTACTGACCATGAGAGGGTTGTTTCCAAACTCACCACGCTTGGCAGGTGGACTAGCGAGTGCAGTGGGGGATGATGTTACGCGGAAAGACGCTGCTGCCTATCTTCCGAAGATGTCCTTTAGCAGATTCTTACTGGATCCACTGGCCAGAGAGGAGAGGTAACATTCTACTGCGCCGGCACGCCACGGCAAGGTAAGTCGTGCCCGTAACTTTTTACTTTCTTATCTATATCTATACTAATTATTACAAAGAGGAAAGATTTGTTTTTCACATGATGTATTTTGGCCGTGCGGTGTTAGCAGTAGAATGTTGCCCCTTTTCTCGTGCCCGTGGACGTAGTAAAAATCTGCTAAGTGATGCCTTTGTAAGATGGGCAGCGTCTTTCCGTGTATCAATAACCCTTGGCGCTCGCCAACCCGCCTGCTTGCTGCTGCTTGTTAGCTCCAAACTTTATTTAATTTTAAAACAAAGGTAAGTTTAGGAATTTTAAGCGTAAGTAGCTGTCTAGACGTTCTAGAAAAAGTTCTGTGAAGATTGTTTAAGTTTCATATTTCAAAGCATGTTTGCTTTGAGAAGAATGCCAGATTCAAAGTAATATTATTACTTTTTTATATAAGTATAGAGGTATTATACCTCTAGTTATGAATAAATTATTTTATTTAGTTTCAATTTTTTTATTCTCCTAAGTACGCCATCATCTTTAGTTGACTATCTATGCTCAAAGTGGCCTGGAAGAGATCTATTTTAGCGTTAAGGCCATTGTATCTTTGTTATTATTTAAAGTTCTCAATCCTGTATCTGATTTTAGAAGTTGTTTGTACAATAAGGATTAATTCTTCAATGTCTTTGAATGTTAAGTAATTGTAAACGAAAACAAAAGAAGACATTCTTGAGTGTTGATTCTTTAAAGACAGCTGTATATTTAGAAATCTGAAACGCTTACCCCCAGAAATAGAACCTTCAATTCAGTTAGCGTATACACTGTGTAGTCTTTATTTTTCGTTTGCATTTCGTTCCGTCGTTACATCGAGATATGCCTATTTGTGTGTTTCCAAAATGGTCGACCACATTTATCTCTCGGGCTATCTGGAAAGGAAATTGATTTTATGCCCAGAACATCCTATTTCCCTTGCATGACGTCAGATACTATCATTGTAGAATGAGCTTTATTTCGTTCGTATAAAATTCGATATCGCACAAATAAATGTGGTTACATCTCCGCAAAGATTTGTTTCTTATTTCTCCTATTGGTTTTCATTCAATGTGTAATGACCCGTACTGCATCGGGTGAGAGTCGAGATTATGGTTACTGTTAACTGGGAACGTAATCATACTTTTCAAATTAAGAATTTGAGGACCCAAGTTTGCAATCGTTGGTTTGTAGTACTATTAAACGAATGATCTCAAAGTGAGATTGTATAATCTCTTACACGCGAGGAAATATTTTAAAATTGGAAGCCAAGCCGAGTTTAGCTTCATCATCTCAGCCGTAGAACTGGTAGAACGTCCACTGCTGGACATAGGCCTCCTTCATGGATCTCCAAGTACTGCGAGCGCAGTATGATAAGTTTTGATACACGGATAGACGCTAAGGGAGACCTCCGGAAGACGGTGCTGCCCGTTTTCCGGAGGTCTCCTTTAGCAGATGCTTGCTGCGTCCACGGGCAACTTTAACTGCCGGCTCCTAAAAGGTCCTGTTACCACGGTATCCACAAATTATCATCCATGCAAAATAGGTAAATACAAACTTATAAGCAAATTCGTACTGAAAAGTACCAGGCAACCATATTAATATAGGAGGTTCAAAATTTTCTTTGATTAAAACACCTCAATGGAAATTATTTCATTGTAAACTTACTGAGACAGATCTCTTAGTGTTTGTTTTTTTCTCTTTTAATACAACAATGTAGAACAATCTAGATTTTCATTTATGGGTTGAACAGATAAGCTAAATACTACAAAAGCAGGGATATAATGTTAAAAATTTGAATGCACAAACCGCTGTGCTCTTTTCTCTTTTAAGGATTATTGAGCTTCATCTTATTAAAATGAAAATCTATGTCTTGCTGAGGCACAAAGCACAGAAACAGAATCAGAAGCCAAGCTACGGTTTGCCTTTGTTTCAGTGTTAGAAATGGCCTGAAACTTAATCTATACTAATATTATAAATTCACTGAAAGTCAGAAACTCATTTATCAATTTCCATAGTTTTTAATGACATAACATAGACACTTACACTTAAAATAAAAAACATACATAATTAATCGTTTGTCAACAGGTTAACAAGATTAAATTGTTGTTATTTTATTAAATAATAATTCTCTCTTAATCTTTATTATGCATAATTTATAAGTTATTTAGCTATAAAACAGTAAAAATTATAAAATTATCATAGAAGAGCGAGACCTTTTAACACAGTATTTTTATATGCTTAAAGGAAGGTCTATAGAGACCTTTCTTGACCGTTCTTGACTTGACATGACTGTGATAGCACAGTCATGTTTTTACTATTTTTATACAAATAAACATTATTTTGTATAACAAAACAAGTACCTAAGTGCCCGCATCATTCCTGCTAATTATTTATTTGACACACAATTATATATATATATATATATATATATATATATATATATATATTATATATATATATATTATATATTTATATATATATATTATATAAAACATAAATATATTAAAATATAAATTATATTATATCAATCATCTAGTCACCACAGTTCAAGCTTTGCTTTGTTTGGGACTCTAGATAGTTCTGTGTATTGTGTACATCTATGATACTCATAGATAATTTATACCGTGGGGTGCCGGCAGTAGAATGTTACCCCTCCTCTCATGCCCGTGTATGCAGTAAGAGCCTGGCTAAGGGATACCTCCGGAAGATGGGCAGCAGCGTCTTTCCGTGTATCAACATCTCGTACTGCGTCGGCAACCTGCCTGCCCAGCGCGGTGAGTATGGCAACTTGGAGATCGATGAGGGACTGTCCACTTCTGAACACAGGCCATATTAGTAGTGGACGTTTTACGGTTGAAATGACATGATATGAAATTACATACATCTTTCAAGGAAAAAAAATCCATTGGTGCACGGCCGGTATCGAACCCGTCATGGGTTTGAAAGTCTTCGGATTGAAGTTAGAGCTACATTCCACTCTGCCAACAATGTGTTGTGTACAGCCATATTATTAAAGTCAGAATCGATATCGGGTGGAGTTATATCAAAGTTGCATGCAAAATCCCGCATCTCCTATATTTTACAAAAGATAAATAAGGTTTTATTACTCGGTATTATCGTCATATGCCGTGGGGTGCCGGCACTGGAATGTTACCCCTCCATGCGGTAATAGGGATACCTCCGGAAGATGGATAGCAGCGTCTTTCCCGTGTACCAAAATCCCATACTGCGCTCGCCAACCCGCCTGCCAAGCGTGGTGAGTATGGCAATTACACCTCATGGAGTTCCATGAGGGAAGCCTGTGTTAAGCAGTGGACGTTTTACGGCTGAAAAGATGCAGGAAAGGTTTGGTGCCATACTCGTCACGCTTGGCAGGCGGGTTGGCGAGCGCAGTACGGGATGTTGATAAACGGAGTCCCTGCTACTTATCTTCCGGAGGTATTCCTTTGCAGATTCTTACTGCATCCAGGGGCAAAAGGAGAGGGAACATTATACTGCCGGTTCCCCGCGGCCCGGATACAGTATATTAATAATGTGTTGTAATCGCGAAAGTTTAATAAAGGTTAGAAATAGTCAAGGTCAAAGTCAAGCTCATTATGTGTTATTTAATGGACCGAAAAGTTAGACCTTACATGTTGACTTCAATAATAGTAAGTATTGGAAAAGGCTTTACATTTTCAAAACACTTTGCATAATGGAAGACATTCGCAAAACACGTGTTAACGACTTTGTAAGATACTTAAGCAAAATGCTACTCGTTACTGAAAAACCTTTCAGAGGTGTTATAATAAATTTTATGTAGTCAAGGTGTCTTGCCGTGGGTGTCGGTAGTAGAATGTTGCCTCTCCTTTCTTGCCTGTGGAAGCAGTAAGCACCAGCAAAGCGATATCTCCGGAAGGTAAGCAACAGCGTCTTTCATTCGGTACTGCGCTCGCCAACCTGCCTGCCAAGCGTGGTGAGTAGGGTAATAGCCCCCTCATGATCATTTCTAAGAGTACCCTGAGAGAGGTCTATGTCCAGCAGTGGGTGTTCCACGCCCGAGATGATACGTCACACTTATACAACATTACCTAATAAAAATGCGATTGAATAGTATTTTCTAAAGATTTTTTCTATGTATTATATTGTTAAATATTTTTAGTTTGTGTACGTAGTATCTAACAATGTCCCAGGCACTGCAGCGTATAGTAGATAACCATGGTTTTTTATGGTTAAAGCTGTATGCAAAGTGAATTATGTGAATTATAATAAGTGTACTAATCCCAAAGGGTTTCAGCCCATCAGGGAAAATATCGGAATTTCGTAGTTTTTATTTTTTATTTTACTAGTTGCAGTGATAGTTATATAAACTCTTTATTATGTAAATTATACAAAAAATATAACAAAAATGATAATCCTGAGGTCATAATCATTTTTTTAATATAAATAAATAAATAATGCTGGACAAATCACACAGCATCATCTAGCCCCAAGCTAAGCAGAGCTTGTGTTATGGGTACTAGATGACTGACATACTTAATACATTATATTACATAGATAGATATTTTTATTATATATATAGAAAAACACCCAGAACACCCTGAACAAATATATATTTAAATAAAAAAAGAAACTCTGTGTGGTTATTCGTGTTCTTGTACGGCAACTCTTTGCTGAGGTCAATTACCCTATCAAGAATCAGCTGGCATTTAGATTGTCATTATCGTATAATCACCTATTAAAGTTAAAACTTTCGTGGTCTTTTCTTCAATGAAATTCACCAAAGCCTGAAAAGTCCTTTTGAGGCCTTCGCCCCCTTCTCTGGTACCCCCGTACCAATGCTTGTTTATGTATCCCGATGTTAAAATTCCGTGGCACCTGCGAGCGAACAACAGAGGCAAATTTAATAATTTCTCAACATTTTTTAACAAACCATTCTTTATAAGCGATTTTTTTTAAGGCAGCCTGCGTTGAAGGTGTTCGTCTGAACGTTACGGGTTCGAGTCCCGTCGGAGACAAAATTTTGATTGCATTTTTCATTTCTATAAACCATTCTTTATTTTATTAACTAAAAAAAACGACCTCAATGACTTGGTTTCTATAGCATCTTGATAGTACACACTTTCTAATAAAAAAAAATATCTACAATAATTAGTGACAAAAAAATCGGTGAACATACGTAGAAAAATAAGTATACAGACTAACATAGAACTTTTTGAGTATCTCTTCAATGATAAACACCTTCTAGTCCCAAACTATGCAAAGCTTGTAATAGGAAAACCAGATGATTGATAGAATACATACATTTTTGTATTATAAATATATACTTTTCATACATAAAAAAATATTTGCAGAACAAGAACAAACACAATTATTCCGTGGCGAGAATCGAACCCGCTATCTCCTGCGTACCAGTCAGCTATTAAACCAACTGAGCCACTGTCAGTCTACTTCATTAGTTATTCAGTTTTTCACGGCAGTCATATCAGAAATGGGATTAGCGCGTCTGGAAAATTCCTGTCCAATCGATCACCTCGTGCGAAGGATCGAGTAACATGATTTGCCTTCGCTTCTGTTTGTTTGGGGTCAGTGTAGATAATAGACAGAATCCGTATGGCACGAAAAACACAAAACCGGTTAGGAGCCAGTCGGATTCGCGCTCCGACAGACTTATGACCATATCAACCACTATCACCTCAGCCGTAGGATGTCCACCGCTGGACGTAAGCCACCTTTATGGATCTCCAATTGCTCATGAGGGGGTTTTTACCATACTCACCACGCTTGGCAGGCGGGTTGGCGAGCGCAGAACGGAATGCTTATACACGGAAAGACTTTGCTGCTCATCTTCCACAGATATCCCTTGTCAGATTCTTACTGCATCCACGGGCAAGAGAGGAGAGCAACTTTCAACTGCCCTACCCTATGTCAAACGCGCAGGTATCATTCTCAAATGACCCTTGGATCTTAGAGTCGAAAATTCACCCACTACGCGTCCTATCCAAAATCTCGGCCATAGCACAACATGAGAGACGGCGCAGACAGCCTTTACATAGGCGCGAATGTAAAATTTAAAGGCAATCCGAACAAACACGCTGTTAGCTCGCATAAAAGACTAAAAGCCCCCAGATGGAAGCGTTACACACTACAGGGTGTGCAAAAATTTTTACAAAAGTCGTTTTAAACTTTCTTGTAAAGTGCGTATCTCTACAAAGTATAAATTGAAGTCGTTTCCCCGTCTGTCAATAAAGGCTTCTTGCTCCTCCTTAACCACGTAATGGATTTTGATGCAGTTTTCACCAATGGATACAGTTTCAACAGGAACATCTTGTTAGTGGACGTTCTACGCTGCGCTTGCCGGTCCGTGGCCTTTATTTGCAAATTTTTGGGCCTTATCGGCCATCTGTTCTTCAAGCTACATGGCCTGCCCATTGCCACTTCAGCGAGCTAATCGGTTTGCCTATGTCGGTGACTCGAGTTTTTCTACGTTTCTCTTCATTTCTGATCCCGTAGAGAAACCCCAAGCATATCCCCCTCCATAGCTCGTTAAGCGACTCTGAGCTTATTTATGAGGCCAGCAGTAAAGGGCCTCAGTTCCGTAAGTTATCCCAGGTAACACACACTGATTGATGACTTTCGTCCTAAGGCACTAAGGTATTTTGGACGAGAACACAAACAACAATGAACCTTGTAAAGTTTCCCAAATTCTGCTCGCTGTACTGTATTATACGCGTGGTTAATTATTGTTTTTTTCTTTTCTCTTTGCATAGCTTAGAATGGCGTATCACCGTTAAATACACGCAATCCTGGGCCACCCCGTACGCGATATCGATAGTCATCCCGTATTCACGGCGAGGTATTACAATTTGCGAACGGCCAGCGCATAAATAGCGTATTCAGCGGAAACAGTTACCGGTACAATACCCGTTTGTTTGTTATTGTTATTATCCTGCGATGTAGTATATAGGATATCCTATCAGTTAAAGAAGCTTAATATCTGGTACCGTCGGGATAAACACACTCTGCTTTATCTATAAAAAAATAATAAAAAAAAAATCCCTTCTCTATAACATCCTCAATAACCCTCTTACTTTTTTTCTCCCTCTTTTCCCTCCTGACCGTGTCACACGTTTCTCCATTCACTTTCTAATCAGGACTCAGGAGCATAATATCACTTTTTATACTACAGTACATTTATTAGCTGACCCGGCGAACTAGGTATTGCACCTATAACTACAACCACCACTTACAACTTACTCTACAACTAACCTACAAATACCCTACAACTATCCTAAAACTACCCTACAACTACCCTTACTACCCTACAACTACCCTAAAACCCCCCTTACTACCCTACAACTACCCTAACACTACCCTACAACTACCCTACTACCATCCAACAACTACCCTACAACTAACCTACTACTACAACTACGCTACAACTAATGCTGAAACATGTGTTTAATATTTTTTTACATGCAAATTTTCATCCCCTATTTTAACCCCTTCTGATTTAATTTACGCAACGAAAAGTAGCCTATGTCCGTCTCCATGGTCTAATCTACTCCTATACTAAAATTCATTTAAATCGGTTTAGCGGTTTTTACGTGAAAAGGGAACATACATACATACATTCTTACTTTCACTTTTATATATTAAGTAGGTTAACACTTTTTTCCAAAATGGATGCTGGAGCTCACATAATTACCAATTGTTTTTATTTTAAACGATAATAACTGTTTTGGCACTTACAAACTTTTCAAGCGCGTTTTTTTCAGGCCGGACGTTTCAGTCCGAGTTTTACCATTGTAATAAAAATAATTGTGTAGGTTTATTATGGCGCCAAAAAATGGACGATCTCCATGAGGGGCAGTTGCCATACTCACCACGCTTGGCAGGCGGATTGACGAGTGCAGTACGGGATTTTGATACACGGAAAGACGCTGCTGCTCATCTTCCGGAGGTATCCTTTAGGCTCTTACTGCACCCATGGGCATGAGAGAAGGAATGGCATTCTACTGCCGGTACCCCACGGAAAATGATGATGATGATGAATTGCTTATCAATGCGTCGCTATAACCTGGAATAAAGGCCCTCGATAAGAGTCGAAACAGTTGGTGCCTCCACCAACAATAACAAGTATGTGAACATTCCCGCTATTTAATAAGAATTTTCATTCGGTTATTTATGATTCAAAAGCAAGCGTTATTAGCAATACAAACTCGAACCCGGCTCGATATTAAAACGATGTCAATAGATACCGGTACTGCCATTGTACCGGTATACAGATATTGTTCCCTCCGCATCCATTGAGATAGCTATCTCCCGTGCATCGGTTATGAATGAAGCCTTTCCTATTGGATAATTAATAAGGTTTTATTATAATATGTTCATAAATAGATATTGATATTGTTTTCGGGAGGCAATTTGAATGTTGAGAGGTTACTATATCAGGATTGGAAGTGAGAAACGATGCAATAAAAAATCATGTAAGTGAAATATGCCGCTAGGTGCCAGCAATATAATGTTGTCCCTCCTCAAGCCAATCATTGCTAAGAGACCTTTGGAAGATGAGCAGCAGCGTCTTTCTGTGTAACAACATCCAGCAGCTGAGTCAAATCTCAGGAAGATGATGTGAATATATATAGCCATTTGAATAAGTCTTGTTATGTTATATCTAAATTTATAATAAACGAATTGAATGGAATGAAAAAACTTCTGTGCATTTTTTGGGAAAATCATTCTTTATTCATTGAGGTTGGCAGCTTAGTTCAGCCCCAAAGCCAAGTCTGGGATTTGTATTTAGATTTTATTAAAAAAAGAAGTCTACAAGTTATCAGTGCCTTAACGTGATACTTCGTCTCATCTCAATTCTTAGTGTCTACTCCGATCGTCACATCACTCGTAAAGTATAATATTATCTCGATAGCCACTCCTTACCAGTCGATGCATCACGATCGGTTTGATATAACTTCGACAGAGAATTGACAGTCTTTGTGAAATCTATCGCTTATGAGCGATAAATTATCACTTGGGTACACTAGAATTGGCCCCCAGACCTCGGATTATAAACTTGGCGTGTTCAATAGGATGTATACCCAACTGGTGTTGGTCAGAATTTATAATACGATACTCTACAGCCTAAAGATAAATTTAAAGCCCTTAAACAGCAAATGTGCCCCAAAATTTGTGTACGAACTCAGTATATGCAGCTTGTGTGCTACTTGGGAAGGGCTTAACATCAGATGAACAGATTCAATTATGTGCTTTATTATATTTATTTGTGTGTTTTATTTTGTAATTTGTGACGCGTCAATAAGGTCCATGCGGCCGCACTGAATAAAGTATTTTTTTGATTCTTGATTCATCTATTATTAATGATTTATACAGCGCTGGACATACGCCTTTCTCATGGATCTTATAACTACTGATCCTAAGAGGGTTGTTGCCATACTAATAAACCTTGGCAGGCGAGTTGTTGAGACCAATAAAAGCGTGGAAACAAAAAGGAAATCGCTCACTAGCGATGGCAATACGTTTGCTGTTTTTTTTGCGACAGCTATACTCTAGCCACTTTTGATGTAGAATGTATGTCAACAAACTATTAAAACTTAACCCTAAAAATAACTAACTGTCTGTTAGTTTTTAGGGTTCCGTACCCGAAGGGTAAAAGCGGGGCCCTATTACTAAGTTTCCGCTGTCCGTCTGTCTGTCACCATGCTGTACCTCATGAACCGTGATAGCTAGACAGTTGAAATGTTCACAGTTGATGCATTTCTGTTGCAAATAGACTACAACAAATAGACTAGAATCTATAAACAGAATGAAATAAATAATTAAGGGCTACCATACAACAAACGTGATTTTTTTGACAGGAAGAAAGAAAGAAAAAACATTTATTTCTGATACAATACAAACATACAGCTAATTATAAAACAATCTAAGTAAAACGTTTATATTGTACTACAAATAGGCACCCAACTCAGCATTTGTTGTCTTGTCCTGCACAAGACATTACAACGCTGATATTTTTTGAAGTTTTTGATCGATATTGATAACGGCAACAGGTAGACGGTTGATATATTCACAGAACATTTAGTTGTATATTTACTACTTAATGCCGTTTGAATATTATAGCCACATGAAAAGTGAGTAGATAACTGAAAATCACAAAGAAAAGTGGGTTATGCTACCTCAAAAACAAGGTACATATTTTTCCAAATAATGGTACGGAACCCTTTATGCGCGAGTCTGACTCGCACTTGGCCGATTTTTATATAATATTTTTTAATTGAATTGAAATTATCGTGGCCTGACATCATTTCATAAATAAAATACCGCTTTCACCGTCAAGTATAAATCGGGATCTAAAGACCAAATTATTAATTATAGACCTATTTCCATACTATCCTCGTTGTCGAAGATATTTGAAAAAATTATAAATAAAAGATTAGTCAAATACCTAGAAGATAAATTAATCTTATCAAATACACAGTTTGGCTTTAGATCTAAGTTATCTTCTTCTGACGCTGTTCATCATCTTACTAACTTTCTCGCACAAGAATTGGATAAAGGTAAGCACACCGTAGGCATTTTCCTGGATCTAGCTAAGGCTTTTGATACTGTTTCATCCCCTATCCTTTTGCGCAAGCTTGAGTCTATTGGAATTAGAGGCACCCAGTTGAATCTCTTCTCAAGTTATTTAGAAGGACGCATGCAATGCCTTAAAATTGGAAATGTTCTCAGTGATGATATGAAAAATACATCCTTTGGGGTTCCCCAAGGAAGTATTTTAGGACCTACTCTGTTTTTGATTTACATAAATGATCTCTGCAATCTTAATCTAGAACAGGGCAAAATCATATCATATGCTGATGATACTGCTCTAATTTTTTCGGCTGATTCGGAAAAAGAAGTCTACGAGTTAGCGCAAAATGGCTTTAATATTGTGACTAAATGGCTTCAGTACAACTTACTGACACTTAACGCAACAAAGACTATCCATATCAAGTTTTCTATGCGCAATCCACCGTCAACCGAAGGATATTTGAAATTATTCGCTCATTATTGCATTCCCTCTCCTGAAACTAAATGTATGTGTCCCGCTATCAACCATTCAAACAAAATAAAATATCTGGGTATCTTGCTAGATGATACTCTTTCTTTCAGACCATACATAGATGTTTTAAGCAATAGAGTTCGTAAGTTGATATTCGTATTCAAAAAGTTACGTTGTATTGCGGATCAGAAATTATTAAGACAAACTTACTTTGCCCTTTGCCAGTCCATTTTGTCATACTGCATTTCTATTTGGGGAGGAGTAGGTAAATCATTATTACTTCCAATCGAGAGAGCTCAAAGAGCCGTACTTAAGGTAGCTACTTTCCGACCTTTTATTTTTTCTACTTACCGTCTATATCAATCCTGCGAAGTGCTAACAGTTCGGCAGTTATTTATATTAAATGTGGTACTAAAACAACACACAGCTCTTCCCTACAGCACAGAGTTTACTAACAAAAGACGTAATTATATTGTTTGCCCCCGGTCAACCTCAACAAAACATGCCTTCTCAACTAAATTTTATAATTTTCTAGGTCCAATTCTCTACAATAGACTTAATATGATAGCTAACATTTTCCCATTAAATTATAATAGTTGTAAAATATCTTTAATAAAAACACTTCAGAGCATGTCTTATGATGATACAGAAAAGTTATTAGCAATAACTAAGTAACTAACTGTTACTCTATTATCACTACCATGTATTCCAAGAATGAAATGTTACGCAAGCGTTTTTAACGAACATAGTTGTAAAAATTTAGCTTAGTTTTAGTTTATAAAATCTATATGAAACTGTTCCATTTAAGTCTTCTAATTATAATGATTGTTATGTTATTTACCTACAATAAGTATATGTAAGTCCCACTAGTCTGAAACACAGGTTTATCCTAGTTCAGACACGGATATTTTAGTACATTTAAATAGTTTATAAATACGGCTTTTGTAATTTATTGTGAATTTATATTGATTTTTGAATAAATTATCTTATCTTATCTTAAGTGAAACGTCAGCAAGATAATAAGTTAGGTACATGGTGAAAGCCATATTACATTTATTAAAATATTTCTCAATTAATGGGAATTAGTGACATACAATATAAATTACTATTGACCCGGTGAAAAAACCAGACAAAGGAAGCAATTCAATTTTAAGTGTGACAGTTTGCTTAAAACATTCTACATCGAAGTGGCTGGAGCATAGTGTGCGACACAAGTAACAATATAGCTGCAAGAACTTTGAGTCTATAATCGATGAAGGATTTACAAATTTGCCACCACAACTGTCTTAGGAAATTAGAACCAATAAAAATTATTTGCACCTACCTTCCTCATTACAGCTCTTTCCCATCATTAGTAGGGATGATTATGAAAATGTTAAATTTCCGAGACTCGTGTTCTCTGGGCGTATGTTTTTGTTTCTCTAAGACTAAAAACGTCTAAATTTGACGACCTTCAGCCTACTGAGCCTATTGATAGATCCGGCACTGCCTATAATTCAACTCATGCCGTGCAGAAGTGGTATAGTGAAGAGAGCTACATTAAAGCGAAGGTAACGCCTATTATAAGTGAAAGTGAGAAAATAAAAAAGGCCATTAACAGGAATTACAGCGCTTACACGGAATCGTAGCACAATGGGCTCCTTATTGAATACGGAATTCCAGGAAAGGTACCGTCGGAAACTACCTATTCTTTTGTAGGTTATAAGAGGTATTCTTAGAATTAGTTAAAATAAGACGTGGAAGAAAAGCTTTCGTTTCTTTCGTGGTTTTTTCACGAATGAAAATTACCGAATCCCGAAATGTCGTATTTATACGACTTTTCTTTTAAACTGACATACAAACATTATTTTACAATGGGTATAGTAAGTTTATTTTTCCAATCCTTAAGTAGGTTATTTCATTTACTTGCAAAAACAATCTAAATTTTATCTGGAAGTTTATAGTCTAAATTAAAATAATATTGAACATAAAATTATCATCAAATTACATAATAACATAAAAAAAACATCAATATAATACAGAGTTCATTAAATTAATATGATAACCTCACTATATTATAAAGCCGAAAGTTTGTTTGTATGGAGGTTTATGTATACATACATATACCTCCATACAAACAAACTTTCGGCTTTATAATATACTAATAATACGGCGTACGTATTGAGTATTTGGTATTGAGCTGAAATATTGCAAACGTATAGATGTTGACGAGGATTAACACATAGGCTACGTTTCATCCGGGTACAACGCATGCGAAGCGGCGGGCACAAGCTAGTTAATTATTAAACACGACTGTCAGCTCTATGAGAAATAAAATAAAACTAGTTTAGTTGTTTGCGTTCAATGTTAACAAAGTTCTTTATCACCTCACAAACTTTCGCTATGACATTAGTAGATTAATATCATCACCAGAAAATAGGTATTTGGTGTAACTACAAAAGCTTTGGCATTTCCTTCGCTTATAGAAATGCATTGGTCTACTGCCTGTTTCGAAACTACAACCTTCGGATCGAAAGTCGGGGGTACGTACCACTCGACCAACACGGCTTTTCAATGTCGTCAGTGCAGATCTGGTAACCCCCACTAGAACTGGAATTAAAAAGCACTAAGCAAACCCCAAATAGCAAATAAAAGTACACACATAACGACTGTGTCAGACAGAGAATAACTGCGAAGATGTTACTCGCATTAGACTGAACAAGCCGCCGCTGCCCTATTTCATCGGGGTACAGAGGTGGCTTAAGGGGTAATTTAGGGGTTAAAATTCTGGAGTGCAGTATTTTGCGTAGGTATAAAAGTACCAAGAGATGTGATGTCCATAGCATAAATATTAGGAACAATATCCCTAGAGTCTGACTTCAAAAAGTGAATAAATCAGTTATGGGAAACTGTGTAATGAATAATAAGCTTCCCTATGAGGCGACGGAATCAACGATTCATAGGTTTTAGCTTTTCATAAAATAAAATTGCATAAAAACGCTTATTACTCCATAGTGTAATGATTTGTTCAAACCACTATGTAATGATTAATAGTAAATACTAGCAGGATATTTTGTAATGTTATGAGTTGTTACTTTAAAACCGTAAAAAATCAAAGCTTACGAAAAAATTTACGTATTAAATATTGCATTGCAATGAAAATAATATTTAGAATTGTAATTAATTAAATAAATCGGTGTCGTGAGATCTGCGAAAAGATACCTCCTGAAGATGGGCAGCAGCGTCTTTACGTATATCAAAATCCCGCGCTGCGCTCACCAACCATCCTGATTTTTGCCCAGCTTTGATCTTCCTAACTCCGGCCCTGTGCTGTTGGTCACTGCATCGCCATCCTTTTGTGCCACGAACCCATTTATCTTAATGCGGAACAATGGAGGTATATACAATATTTTATGTTATCTTATTGTCGCAGAGTACCGGCAGTAGAATGTTGCCTATACTCTCTTGCCCGTAGTTGCAGTAAGAATCTGCCAAGGGATGCCTCCGGAAGATGGGCAGCAGCGTCTTTACGTGTATTACTATCCCGTACTGCGCTCGGCAACCCGCCTACCAAGCGTTGGCGAGTATGGCAACCACCCCCTCATGATCTTGGAGATTGTTTTTGTAGGGTTCCACAAACATTGCGACGTGTGAAACAAATGTAACTTATAGTTTTTGTTATTTTTATATTGTTTAATCACACTTAGGTAGAACATTTTCAAAGAAATTAATAACCTTATCAAAAATTTTACGGTTCCGGTGGGATTCGAACCCACGTCCGTCAAATCGATACTTGACGCTTCCTTAAGCCGGAAGTGCTTTTGACCGCTAAGCTACAGAACCCATGTCGGGACCCGCTGAAATTCTTGATAAGGTGATGTCGGTTTGAGCAATCGAAGATGTGTTCGACCTAAGTGTGGATAAACACTATAAAAATAACAAACTATAGAATAGGATATCTCACGTTAATTTTGATAGTAAAATATTCGAGGAACGGAATTGGGAGAGATAAAGAAATATTTTTTACCCCGGATTCTGAGTACAGTTTTATAGAATAAACCAATTCCTTTCCTTTACGAATATGACTATGCTATAACTGCTATCTGTTCATGAAAATGGTAAAAAGAAATCCTTTAAATTGAAAAAAAAATTAAGGGACTTATTTTTAAAAAAAGCTTATTAACAAACAAGATTTTATTCAAACATACTAAAAAGAAAAAAATAAACATTTTCCATTAAAGTTTGATGTCAACTTAAAACGTCTTTGCACAATTTCTGTGATAAAAACTCTTGTTTGTTAAAAAGTTTTTGTTACTTTTAATTTATTTTAAGTAACTCTCAGCAAGGCATTTTATTTAATACCTTATTATAGATAGGAGTGCATTAAAAAAACTATTCCGCCATGTTGGATGATAATACATTACAGTACAATACAGTATATTACAGTATAGTATAGTACAGTATAGTACAGTATAGTACTATATAGTACAGTAGAGTACAGTATAGTACAGTAGAGTACAGTATAGCACAGTATAGTATAGTGTAGTACAGTATAGGACAGTGTAGTACAGTATAGTACAGTAGTAGTACAGTACTGTACTTTACTGCATATATTAATGTAACCTTGTTTCGATGTCGTCACCCATAAATTTTGTTATATAGAAGCGTTTCGATAACTCTGTGGTCTTCATAATCAGTTCCACTTAACCAAATGTTGTTTTCTGAATGCAAATGCTTGATCTCTAGGCTTATTATGCCAAAAACTATGCCGTGGTCTCTATATGAATGTTAACAATAATACCGACGCACGCACACTGGTTTTGTCAATAAACCAAACTGTTATTGTTACCATTTATTATGTGCAATCATGTTGCACAAACTTTCGTGACAAAAATAGCACACACCACGTCCGGCTAACACTGTGTTTTAAGATAAACTGATGCCAAATGGGCGAGCTCACTCATACATATCGTGTAAACAAAACGGTACGCTCTCATTACGGTAAGGGCGTATCTAACGAATTAAATGTTATACAATAAGTGTTTATTCAATAGAGACACATAGAATAGTCAATTTACAAAAGAAGAACAAGACACATTTAAATTGAATAAAGCACATAATATATAGCCAGGTTGAAATGGAGATGGGCGAGGCACTGGAACGAAAGGATGCTGAAGATGGACGAAACCCGTTACTGAATGGTGGACTCAGTGCGACCAAGAGGCAGACCACCCGCCCGATGGTCAAATGACATCGTTAGTTCCGTTGGAAACCGGTGGACACAAATCGCGAGGGACCGGAAAGAATGGCGCATTAAAGAGGAGGCCTATACCCAGCAGTGGGTGCGAACGGGTTGAAATGATGATGATGATGAAAGCACATTATTGAATTCGTTCGCTTCAGATACCTTTTGTTCTAAGTGAGGGAGAGAAGTGAACAATAAACCTCACTCTTTCAAAAGCAAGTCTGACATAAAAGCAGACAAAATCACACCATAAGGATTTTATCATTAAAATCATCATCATCATTAAATCCGTACGACATCTACTGCTGGACATAGGCCTCCCTCATGGACTAAGAGATCCAAGTACTGATCATGAGGGGTTATTGCCATACTCACCACGCTTGCCTTGCGGGTTGGCGAGTCCAGTACGGGATGTTGATACACAAGAAGACGTTGCTGTCCATTTCTGATTCTGAAGGCAAATTGAGGGTAGTCGCAGATACTACTCTCGACTTACGGCGGTAGCTCCAGTACCTGGCTATCCCGTGACTGGTCTGCAATGCTTTTGAAATGTCAATAATAATATAAGAAACGCGATAAAGTCTCGTTACTGTTTGAATTATATTAATTTTTGTATTCAGGAACCCTAAAACTTCAGTGTGTATTGCAGTAGCAATTATAATTTTTCCGCTAAGTAACCCAACAAACATGTTCACGAAAACCCGTTGCCAATTTCAGCATTCAAGCCCAAACTAAAAACTATTGAACTTTATTCATTGTTCATTAATTCAGTCTGCAAAAATGGGATGAAAAGTCCGCCTGTTGTTCTCTCTCGACCCAGATGTACTGTCGCAAACTCAACTAACAAACTAATTCTAACAACGAGGTATGTTGAAAGCGAACATTTTCAATTTGGCTTTGTTTAAAATTATTTTTGGTGTTATCAAATTAGCTTTACAAATAGTAGTTAAATTTAATTTTATGTTATAACACTAAAAAGTGAGAGTCGGACTCGCGCACGAAGTGTTCCGTACCATTATTTGGCAAAACAACTATATAAATAAACAACTAAATATTCTGTGAATATTTCAAGCGTCTTGCCGTTATTGATATAGAGCAAGCAACGGCATTAAATTCACGTTTGTTGTATGGGATCCCCCCTTAAATATTGATTTTATTCTGTTTTTAGTATTTGTTGTTATAGCGGCAACGGCAATACATCATCTGTGAAAATTTCAATTGTCTAGCTATCACGTTTCATGAGATACAGCCTGGTGACAGACAGACAGTCGGACAGCGGAGTCTTAGTAATAGGGTTCCGTTTTTACCCTCTGGGTACGGAACCCTAAGATTTTAATTCCTAACAACTTTAACTGCTTTAACTCCTAAGATAATTATTCAAATTATTTAGCATAAAGAGCAAATATAGTATGTTCTCTAACACAAGCGTTAATACGGCTTCGCAAATAATGCATGCTTTTTAGTCAAAATTTATGTGTAAAAATATATTTGATATGTTATTATGCATTTGCGTTACTATGTGTAAAAGCTAGTTCGCAAATACTACCCTAATGCGAACTAGCCTTTATCCATGAAGGATAGACATATGCCTGTCACAGTGACAGAGAAAGAGAAGAAAAGACATATTATGAGATAGACAAGTTACTGTACTAGACTTGTATTGTATAATAAGATAATATTGCTGTTGGTTTTCCTACAAATAAATAAATAAATATTTTGGACATGTGATGCGTAACACTAAGAAGTGTGTATTCCTTCAAGTTATCATGCAAGGAAAAGTGGCAGGCAGGAGGAGGCCTGGCCGCAGAAGAATATCATGGCTTAAAAACTTACGCCAGTGGTTTGGGAGAAGCACCAAATCACTTATTTTATTCTATGAATATGTTGTCTTATTTTGTTATTTGTGACGCGTCAATTTACCTCATTTGTTTGCAGTTTTATAGTTTAATTATTTCAAGTTTTATATATCCATTCTTATGTGACCCTTTACGGCGTCAAACAGATTGAATAGGGATTAGATCGGTTTCTTGTCAGTACAGACATACCGTGTAGCTTCGGACTCCCCGACTCATGCGGCTGCACTAAATAATTTATTTTTTGAATATTTTTTTTTTTAAATCACTATTTAGAGCAGCGGTTTCCAAAGTTGAAGTAACATTAATGATTGCCAATCTTCGTACGGTTATAAGGATGTGCACATATGTATATTTAAATGGTGTATCAGGACCAGCCTCAAACCCAGAACCTTCGTTAAAACTGCTGTAGAAAACAACCCGGTTGGGACAAAATAAAAGAGATTTAATTACTTGCCCGGGTCAGTGGCCCATGTGCCGCTTGATTGATGTGTTCCAATATCGCTCATTGTCCCGGTGATATATGGCTCCATCGATTTTAATATTAGTTTAGCTTACGTAATAGACCATAACAGGACCGCAATCAATTCCAGCAGTAGAATGTTACCTCTCTTCTCTTGCCCATAGAAGCATCTGCCATTGAATACCTCCGGGAGATGGGCAGCCAACCCGCCTGCCAAGCGTGGTGATTACGGCAGCAACCCCTCATGACCAATCATGAGGTCACGTCGTTTACGTCGTTTTCTACTTGGCGCTCCTTGAGGGAAGCCTATGTCCAGCAGTGGACGTCCTACGGCTGAGATGATGATGATGATGATGAATCAACTCGGAGCAGTCCCAGTCGCCGGATTGAATAACTTTTAAATCTTTCTTCCGGTGAGGTCCAAGATTCGACGCCATACAGAAGAACCGAGAACACGTAGCACGGTGCTGAAAAAGGTGGCTGAGTTTCGTGAACGCATTACGCGTTCAGCTCAATTCAGAATTTAATTTCGATGCTTCAATTATTTATGTTTTGCAAATTCTACAAAGTTTTGTTTGCCTGTCTGTCAAGAAAAGGATTATGAGTATTTTAGCACTTTCATGAACTTAATCTACATGTAAAATGTTCGGATTTAGCAATTATTTTATCTACTTCTTAGTCAAAGTCAAAGTCAATAATCGTTTATTCAATATAGCAAAGAACTACATAGAATAGTCAATTTACAAAAGAAGAACAAGACAAATTAAAATTTAATAAAGCACATAATTGAATTCGTTCGCTTCAGATATTTTTTTTTCAATGGAAAGAAGATGATAACTTACGATCAATAGACTCACTGTTTAATTTCAAAATTTCACATGTTTTGTTTATTAGATTTTGAGTTATGAAGGGACCAATAGCGCCTCCAAATGGTTTGGGTAATATAACACACTGCTGCGTCATCGCCCGTTCGCTTTGTTTAACTCGGCTGGACACGCTGCCGCGTAACTGGTTAAATAAATAATGCTGATCATTTCACACAGCACCTAGTCCTAAATTAAGATAGATGGAAACCAAAGGCAAAGTAGAATGTTACCCCTCCTCTCTTGCCCGCAAGCAGCAGCAAGAATCTTGGCAGAATCTTGCTGCATCTTCGAAAGAGCAGTGTTTTCCCTTGTGTCAAAATCCCCCATTACGTTCGCTAACCACTCGTCTGCTAAGCGAGGTGGCTATGGCAGTAACAGCCTCATGATCTTTAAAAAATACTAAATTCAGTGCGGCTGTATAGGCCTTATTAACACGTAAATTATTACAAAATAAAACAACACAAATTAATATATAAAACACGCTAGTTAGGAACATAACTCGTTCGTTATAGTCATAATTTAACTATTTTTCTTTGACGTTTGACGGAGTCGAAACATATTCGGTCCGAAGTGGTTTTGCCCTCTAGGTAATCTGATAGAATGGAAACTCTTTAGGGAGGCATAATATGTGCAGCAGTTGACTTGATTGATTGAATAATCATTATTATGAGCCATTTGGGTCCCACTGCTGGGCAAAGGCCTCCCAAATCCCTTCACATAGACAAACTTGATCATTAAATCGTTCTACGTAGTATTTACGAAGATCATTTTCCCAATTAAATTGTATTTTTATCAATTATTTGGAGGGAATTCACTCAGGTTATTGATATGCCGTGGGGTGCCGGCAGTAGCATGTCACCCCTCCTCTCCTGCCCGTGGATGCAGTAAGAATCTGCTAAGGGATATCTCCGGAAGATGGGCAGCAGCGTCTTTCCGTGTAAGAACATCCCGAACTGCGCTCACCAACCCGCCTGCCAAACGTGGTGAGTATGGCAACAACCCCTCATGCACTTGGATCTCTAAGTCAATGAGGGAGGCCTTTGTCCAGCAGTGGATATCTTACGGCTGTAATGATGATGATGATTGATTGTATTATTTGAAAAAAAAAATACAGACGAGTAGAGAACCCTATTTTGAAGTCAGTTAATAAAACAGGTTCACGCCTTAACAATTCATCCTCCCTTATTTATCTGAGAAACAAGCAATGACTTCCTAATGTCCCGTATCTGCGAACTAAGCCGGGTCTACAGGGCCCACTTGAGATTCAGTGCCTCCCGGCAGACTTGTTGCGTTTTATGAGGGCCGAGGGATCAAATTAGAAGTTAATGAGCTTGCTTTGCCTGTAAAGCGTGTAATGAAACAGGCTTGTTTAGACATGCCGGTCTTTCTGCATGTTTCATCGCCATCTTACCCGTAGAACGTCCATTGGTATACATAGGCCTCCCTATTTGGTCGTTGCACCGACCGCAGAGATAAAAAAAGCTTCAACTCAACTCAGAACAAGAATACCGGAAAATATGGGAACGCAGACTGGACTGCAAACTATCGAAGCAAATGGTCCCAGAAAGAAATAATTAGATAAAAAAAAGCTTGAGCAGAGTTAATAAATCATTGATTGACTATTATGCAATATTTACGGGATATTTATAATAAATAAATTTATAAAATAAATAAATAATGCTGGACAAATCACACAGCATCATCTAGCCCCAAGCTAAGCAGAGCTTGTGTTATGGGTACTAAATGACTGATATACTTAATACATTATACTACAATAGAACAGTGACATTAACTGAACAGTGTCTTGAACAGTGTCGTGTCGGCCCCACGCGCGGACAGGCATTCAATCCCATGATGATTTTCTTGAAAAATCGAAACTTGTCGGAATAATCTTCGACGTTACAATACTACGTGAGTAATTCCCGTTTTACAAAACGATGAATTGTTGTCTGTGAGCTGAAAAGAAGTTACAACAACACCTAATTCCAAATCTTATTATGTCAGAGTTGTGCTGTAGATGACTACACAGCGTCAGCAAGTGGTAATCATGCTGTACGGGACGCTGCAGTGCCTGGGACATTGTTAGATGGATTAGGCTTGCCCAGCACCTATACCATCCTCTCAGCTTAGTCAGCTATTAGTCAGAGGAAAGAACAGGTCAATAGAAGCTAACTAAGCCACGGGTTTTCCACAATGTTTCCTCCATCGTTAAAGCACGTATAAGGGGTAATATTAGAATTTAAAGAAAACACTCTTGAAGCCGCTCGTGTCCATTACTTTTTACACGATCTACCAATATTTAAAGCACAAGATTAGCACTAACCTTAATCAAGCCTTCCAGCAGAACACCAAACTTTAAACAGTCTACATAGTTGAATAGGTACGTCTTTACTCCATGAACCTCCAAGCACGAATGCCGGATTCTTTCTACCATCTTCCACGAAAACAACTTTGTGATTGAGCGGAAATACGAACTACACACTATTTCTCAAAACATAACTCCTTTCAAAATAATGATTAACATTATGGTGAGAAATTATAAATAAATTAAGTATAAATTACAAAGTAATTTATAGATAAATAAAATTATAGTGCATCTCTAATATCACCGGAAGTTTAACTTTCTTGCTTATAAAATTATTTCAATAAAAGTCATTAATCCTAACAAATTATTACCAATTATTAAGTAACAGTTAACAAATTAGTTCAATTAAGACAGTTATCCCTACACACGTGTGTGTACATACATTTTTCAAGCATGAAAAATCCATTGGTGCATAGCCGGTATCGAACCCACGACCTTCGGATTGAAAGTCGAGGGTACATACCACTCGGCCAACACAGCGTTTTTTTTTCTGCGATAATTCTCACAAAAATAAACTCCGTGTTGGTTTTATGAGCACACACAGGTTTTAATAGTGAAGGATACATTTTGAGGAAACCCGTGGAGAAACAGCCAAAAAATCCATGAAAATACATTAACATTGGGAAAATGATCTTCGGTAATACCTAAATTATTAATAAATAAATTATCACATATTTCATAAGCTGAGGCAGGACCGCTCTATAATTATTCATTATTATGTTTTATGTTTAGGTGGATAGTAGATCAATAGATTAATGTTCTTTCTTTAAACCTTCCGTATTCCGTATTCCACCGTGGGGTGCCCATGGATGCAGTAAGAGCCTGCTAAGGGATACCTCCGGAAGATGGGCAGCAGCGTCTATCCGTGTATCAACATCCCATACTGCGCTCACCAACCCGCCTGCCAAGCGTGGAGATCCATGAGGGAGGCCTGTGTTCATCAGTGGACGTTTTACGGCTGAAATGATGATTCCGTATTATTTTCGTTGTCATCATCTCAGCCTTAAGACTGCACTTTACACGTCCACTGCTGAATAAAGGCCTTCCTCATGGATCTACAAGATCATGAGGGGATCGTTGCCATACTCACCACGCTGAGCAGGCGGCTTTACCAGCGCAGTTTGGGGATTTTGATAAATGGTAGCCGCTGCTGCCCATCTTCCGGAGATATCCCTAAGAAGATTCTTACTGCATCCACGGGCAAGAGAGGAGGGTCAACATTCTACTGCCGGCTTCCCACGGCACTTTCGAAGTAGTTTTAAAACTGTATTAATTGTTATTATAACGTTGTGTTGTTCATTTTTTGGTTCCAAAGTGCAATTTAATTCGTTTATTGTGAAATAAATGACATGAATTAAAATTAACTTAAACCATAGTGCTCGTTTGGGCTTAATCTATGGTTTTTGTGTTTATGTTTGGCGGGATATTTTGACTAGACGTTAAAAATGCTTTCTGCCTCTTTGTTTTTATCGGAAAAAAAAATATATATATATATATTTATAGTTGTACAAACTGTTATTTATTGTATTTAATAATGCATTTTATATTCATGTTTTTGAATATTTAACAAAACACGATATTTTCCACTTCACCTGATAATAAAAAAATATGAAGGACGGATAGTTTTTGCTTATTTTTGTGGTTGTACTTCAAGATTATCAATGTTATACTCTCAATAAAATCTCAGAAAATAATAAACGACGTTTAGAATAATAATTAACGGTTAGTTCAAAAACATAATTAAAATTTTTTGAAACAACTTTTGTAGAATTTAATTATGCCGCGCCCACGCGTCTCCCTCAGTAGCCCGCCGCTGCAATAACCTGGCCTTAAAAAACCAATACAAATAAAGCCTCCAATCTATCCACGGCGAGTTCTCTCCACGCCTACGCTTACAAGCGTGTATATCAGTCACGTCGGCTGTGAACGACTCCACTTTTCAATCACTCAGAGCCTCCCTCAAGTACCTACTTACTTGCCGAACTTACTGCGGTAATCCGGACTTCGTTTTCTGAATCACGAAAAGGAGTGTTGCAAACGAGGAAACCGTGGGGTGCCGGCTGTAGAATGTTACCCCTTCTCTCACGGCCGTGGAACATGGAACATGCTAAGGGATACCTCCGGAAGATGGACAGCAGCGTTTTTTCGTGTATCAACATCCCGTACTGCGCTCGCCAACCCGCCTGCCAAGCGTTGTGAGTATGGCAACTATGGAGATCCATGAGGGAGGCTTGTATACAATAGTGGACGTTTTACGGCTGAAATGTTACGAGGAACGGGAGGAAATTTATTAGTTTACAAGTGCCTGTTCATGAGTAGAGACCGCGGCTTGGTAAGCGTAGTGTAGGACGCCCACTTGCTAGATAGAGTGATGATTTGCGAACGGTAGCTGGTAGACGCTGGATGCGGCATGCTGCAGACAGTAAATTGCGCAGATTTGGGGAGGCCTGTCCAGCAGTGGACTAATATAGGCCGATAATGATGAAGTGTCTGAGAATATTGAATCTATTCGAAAGGAGAAAACTGACTTTCCAATTCCTTCTTTAGAATGTACTTCAAGGGCAAACTCCACTAATGTTATAGAGCCGAAAGTTTGTTTGTATAGATGTATGGATATTTGTTACCTCTTCACGCAAAAACTACACTACGGATTGACCTTAAACTTTGCACACGTATAGATGTTGACCAGAATTAACACATTGGCTACCTTTTACCCGGGTACAACGCATGCGAAGCGGCGAGCACAAGCTAGTTGTACATATAAATTATGTTGAAGCCTATACGAGAAGAGTAAGGAATAGAGGAATAACAATAAGTGTGGAGAACCTTCACAGCGCCATTTTTTGTCTGACAGCGGAACATTTTTGCCGTGGGGTGCTGGCAGTAGAATGTTACCCCTCCTCTCATGCCCGTGGATGCAGTAAGAGCCTGCTAAGGGATACTTCCGGAAGATGGGCAGCAGCGTCTTTTCGTGTACCAATATCCAGTACTGCGCTCGCCAACCCGCTTGCCAAGCGTGGTGAATACTCACCACGCTTGGCCATACGGCAACTACCCCCCATGGAGATCCATGAGGGAGGCCGGTGTTCAGTAGCGAACGTTTTACGGCTGAAATGATGATGATGAATATTTTAAAGTTTCCATGATACCCCCTGTCCGCCCCCATTGCAATGATAGTAGGAATATTTTTCAAAATGTATGTTTATATTTGCAATATTAGCGAAGTGTCATCTAATAACATTTCTAATTTCAAGTCGATATCATCAGTAGTTCTTAAGATATCGCTACCTTGGGGTAGAAAGGTCGTAAAAACCAAAACCCTACTTTACAGGACGAGCAAAAAACAAAATTTTAAAAACATTTTGGCTTGTAATTTTTTTGTTCTTATGGGTATATTGACCCTATTTAGTGAGATTTATTAGTTTTTTATGTTCTTTGCAATGGAAAACCTTATTTTATTGTCAGTCTCTTAATTTAGAAGTTAGCGTGGATTTACGACCAACTTTTTTTTTCAAAATGGTTTTTACATCCTGTAATTATTTGAGTTGTTACGTTGTAATGAGTCGTAACTAGATGTAAGTCGTTATAATTGGGCTTAAAAACCACTAACATAAAATAATGTAAGTCGTAAAATTAATACCTTTCAAATGGTGGGAGTCTCAACTATAGTAACTGAAGTAATTTTACATACTTACTATAAACTTTGGTAACAAAAACCATCATACCCACTTTACCTACCAGTGTCTATGTGAGAACTAATAACAAATTATAATCAGATGAAACAAAATTTAGTCAATTTTTAAAATGACACATTTATTCAAATTATTGCACAAAATAAAGCATTTTGTTTTGTTCAATTAAATTGTTTTTATTCAAAAAAACGTAAACACAGCGTTAATGACACGATACAATGAACAAAGGTAATTTAATAATAACTTCGAAAATACGTTCGTATTTCACAAATATTTTATTCTATTTGAAGCATATATGTAGCTATAAAAAAAGTGTAATAACACTATGATTACAACCATCATTGAAATCAAAATAAGGCTATAATTAGTTTCAACTTTACAATTAAGTCCTACAAATGCGAGTCAATATTAAAATCTAGAAAGGTAATTCTCTTGTATATGAGTTCTTCTTTGACTCATATAAGCAAGGAATAAACCACTGAGTTCTGTATCCGAGTGAATAAGCGGTAGTATTGAATAATTAATCATTACAATATAATAAATTACAATGCAATTCAAAATAAAAGACCGAAAAAAAATTAGCTAAGTACCTATGCTAGGTAGGTTAATAATATTAATATTCATGTTGATATGGTTTTGTTATGATTTCTTTTTCACATAAACGTTTCAAATCGTTGTATTTTGCAGTTGGAATGGGCAGTCGACAGTCATATAACTTTCGCAATATCAATTCTTCTCCTCCTTGTATGGAACTTGGTTCGCTATTTGTATCGTCGTCATTATCGCGAATTCTTCATCTACCCTTTCCTTTAAATCTTCCTGTTACTCTCCCTTTCCCCTTTCCCTTTTTCATTTTTGTAGATTCTTCATAATGATTGATTGTTTCTTCGAGTGCGTCTTCACACATTGAGTACTTCATTTCTACTTTATTTTTACTTCTGTTTTTAAGTGTTGCAATCCTGATTTGTTGGAATTAAAATTTTTAGGGTGTCTTTTGTGAATGTTTTGAATGCAATTTCTTCCTAGTTAATGAATTATTCATGTTCCAAAATATTGACTTGGTATAGTCGAGGACGTTTGCGTGCAGAGGAAATATAAGGTAGCCATTGTGAGGGGCTCCAAATACACATACTGTGAATTTTTGAACTTCCTTTTCAATTGTTGCATGAATTGGATCTACGGGCATGAACGTATGTCCGGGTAGCAAAAAATTGATTTGTATAGTCTCTAAGCATTTGGATTACTTGAGGAACTGATTGATAATAGACATGACTATCTTGTACTTGTTTTGTCATACGCAAGAATCACAGTAGAGTATCAAATGTTTCACCTTCCTTTTATCAACTTCTTCAAAGTATTTATATAAGCAAGTAGCAATTTCTTGACTGCCTCGTTTTGCATCACACTTATAGCAATATCCATCACCCATACATAGCAATATCCATTTCAAGTCTCACTTTCGTACAAAGTGAAATTGAATACTGCATATTTTATGGATCCTAGTAGCATGTTTTCTCCATGAGGGTGTGGTTAGCACCTTTTGCAGATCAAAGCTAGTGGTCAGTGTGTCATTGTTGAGACTTTTGAATTTTTGGTGAGCTGAAAATCTTTTGTACATAGATTTCTTTTCTTTACAATGTATATCTAAGTTCCTTTTTTCTGCTTCATTCATATTCTCATTGCGCTCTGCTTTTGTACACAAGAGACATTTATCTTCGGAAGCAGCAGGTGAGTAGGTCATCGTCAAGCACGGGGTTTCAGCAGGACACAGGGAGCACGAAACTAGGGCTGAGGATCTTTGGAAGCAGCAGGTGGGTAGCTCGCCGTCAAGCACGGGGTTTCATCAGGATGCAGGGGGCACAAGCTGAGAGCTGAGCGTCTCTGGAAGTAGCAGGTGAGTAGTTCATCGTCAAGTTCGGGGCTTCATCAGGACGCAGAGAGTACGAAATTGAGGGCTGAGCGTCGCCGAAAGTAGCAGGTACCCACCAGGTACCAAACAAACTGGCTCCAAACACGTCGTTTCAGTACTGTTCCCGTGTTTTATTACTTCGATGGAAATAATATTAACTTGCTTCTTTGCATCAGTATTTTTTAATGGACTGTTCAGATCACCAACATTGTCTCCAAAGAAAGACTTATTAGATCGGGGTACAGATATTGTAGAAGTATTGAAGTCACTTTCGCTGCTGCTATGTATTATGATATTTTCTTTTCTTACCTTTTTTCTTTTCGGTGGGCTTTCTGTATCATTTTCTTCTATGATGTCTGTGCTCTGATTTTCATCATTGCTATTTTCATCAATACTTTTGCATCTGCCTATCTCACCTTGTCGTTCGTGGTTCAATCAGTAAGTAAAAAATATACCTTATCTTAATAATTATAATAGAGAGTGCTTTTGTCATTCATGGTATCCAATGTAGGTCCTTCCTCTGACAGGAGTGAGAGCAGCAGTCAGTAGGTGCCAACTAAATTATTTCAATTTATTCATCTGAATATTAGGAAAATGAGTTATCATTTGAAAACACTTTAATTTCGAAGGCAAAAAGTGAGCAAGAAGTAAAAGCCATGAAAAATAGTAAACTGTGTCGTATAAGCCACTTATACCGTCAAAACCAAAGAAAATATTGAAAGCAAAATAAGTGTATAAACCATCTATTTCGGCTGATGATCGTTACGACCACGACTATCTGGGTAGGTACCACATTATTTAATAAAATTACCTATTCAAATATTATACTAAATCATATTTTTTATTAAACACATGCTAATATATTGATAACACTATAAGCATTTAAACAAATTATCTGTTGTATATCGCTATATCTTATATATCTGTTGTATTATCTGTTATATGTCACCATTTTTGAAATAACTGTCATTTTATTCTAACACTAAAATCAATAATTTTACCGGCTATATAAGTTAGTGACAATGTTTAACACATCGGTACTTAATCATCATTCATCATTTCAGCCATAAAACGTCCACTACTGAACACAGGCCTCCCTCATGGATCTCCATGAGGGGTAGTTGCCATACTCACCACGCCTGACAGGCGGGTTGGCGAGCGCAGTTCGGGATGTTGATACACGGAAAGAGGCTGCTCCCATCTTCAGGAGGTATCCCTTAGCAGGCTCTTACTGCATCCACGGACATGAGAGGAGGGGTAACATTCTACTGCCGACATCCCAAGGCACGGTACTTATTTACGTTAAGTCCGGTACTTAATAATTAATACTTATTATTAAAAACAGGAAAGTACTAAGGATGCTAAAGTAAGGAAAATATGTAGGTAAACGTAGCTTACCTTTTTGGAGTTCGATTTCGTAATTTTAGTAGTGATTGAAATACTCTTCTTCTTTTGAGTAATTAATTCAGGTTATTTTCCATCAGGACAATCGATAAGTTAAACTCTCACCTATTTATTTATCAAAGAAGTATTACAAACTCATAAAACAGCCGGCCTCACGAGAAAACGATAATTAAAACGTAAGTCTTTGACTAATATCTATCTTACTCTGACCTATACGAAGTTCATAAGAACTAGAAAGGGAGACCCGTCGCCGTATTGAAAAATGAACTTTATTTTTATATGATCACAACGCCTAAGATAACTATGACGATTCGCCGTGAGTGTAGGTATTTCTGTTATGATCGGCGATTCTCGGCGTGGCGTTTGGTTTCAAACGTATTTTTTCGAACGGAGTAAGTACTTTCAATAAATTTGTAAAAAAAATTATTATGATGTAAAAGCCAATTCGCCCTTCACGAATGTGTTCTGGATGGGTGTAAATACTTTACCGTCAGTTGCTCTTCTTGAGCTTAGGGTGTAAAAACCAAATTGTAATAAAAGTATGGAGGTAAAAGCCTGTAAAACGAAATCATACTGAACTTTGGTTTTTACAACCAAGCGCAATTTATTAATTTGGAAGTACACCATACTTGAATGAAATCAACTATCTTTTACAACCTGAACTAGTAAAAATTATAGCATTTCTCCAAATGGTCAAAGCAATTATATTTTTTTTGGTTCTTACATCATAAATTCCAACAAAAACTCTGTTTAGACGTTGAAGTCGTCTGGGCTGTAAAAACCATTTTTATGAGAATTTGAATGCGTCACATAGACCAATCAATAGAGCGGAAAAATCTGAATAAGACTGCATTCATAACTCATTTTGAGCAAAATGGTTTATACGACCTTTCTACCCCAAGGTGTCGATATCATTAAGTGACAGACAAACAGATAGAGAAAGTCACACCATAAGGCTTCCTTTTTATTAACCCTAAAAATGGCTAGTTTGCAAAAAAAAAATCTTCTCATATTTTATTTGAAGAAATTTGAGCGCCTACTAATCTTGCCTCGAACATTATTTACCTACACTCTCGTAGAAGTAATATCTTGGCGTGATGTGTGGGTTTCTGTCAGTGTTCAAGTTTTGATATTACAAGTTCTGTACTCGTTAAGTCAACGTGCAATCAAATCTCAGGTATTAAATAAATATTAAATATAAATAATGCTGGACAAATCACACAGTTTTATCTAGCCCCAAGCTAAGTGTAGCTTGTTTGATGGGTACTAGATGACTCATATACCTAATACATTTAATTACATAGATATATATTTTTTATTATATATAGAAAAACATCTAGAACACCCTGAACAAATATCTGCAGATCAAACAAACATTTGTTCCGAGGCGGAAATCGCACCCGCAACCTCTTGTGTCGCAGGCGGAGCTTCGCTCGCTGCGCCACAGAGGTCAGGTATTTACGAGTGGGAAGGGTGTCCTTAATTATTCAGATTTACGTACATATGTCGTGGGGTGCCGGCAGTAGAATTTTACCCCCCCCCCCCCCCCCCCTTCTCATGCCCGTAGATGCAGTAACAGCCTACTAAGAGATACCTGCGAAAGATGGGCAGCAGCGTCTTTCCGTATATCAATATTCCGAACTGCGCTCGTCAACCCGCCTGTCAGGCGTGGTGAGTATGGCAAAAACGAAATATGGAGATCCATGAGGGAGGCCTGTGTTCAGTAGTGGACGTTTTACGGTTGAAATGATGACGTATGTATGCAAAGGCGTTACGTAGCAACTTTAGCATATAATTAAGGCAATTAATTTAGGCTAGTGTAGATTTTTTTGTAATGACGAAATATTTATAATATTTTAACATTTCACCAGAAATGAAATTTCCAACAATTCAAAACTAGCATAAAATAATAAGGGTAATATTTATATTATTTTAAAAATGTTATACAGGTACTTTAACACGTTTTTTTATTGTGTCCCACTTTTGGTCAAAGGCTACTTCCAAATTCTTTCATTCGTCATTTAATTTTTATTTAATTTTAATAAAAAAAATTGAGGAAAAATATTGTCAACCATGGCATATAAAATCATAGGACTAGTTTTAATATCGCCATAAAATGCCGACTTATGTTGATATATTACAGCTAATCGTTGTTCAATGGGTTCGAAGAATGTTTATGGGACTAGTCCCATAAACAAGGGGTCCATGGCTCGGCCGAGTTATTTGAGACCCGAATAACTCATCTCCACTTATAATAATGATTGAGGTTGTTTGAGGACCACTGTTATCGAGAGGTTAGGTTTATAGAAGCTTTATCCTCAAAAATAATTACAAAATGAATAGTATATCTCACGTTAATTTTGAAAGACAAATTCGCTTGCTTGAGAACTTATAAAATAATTATAATAAACAAAAGAACCTAGACGATGGTCACACGGGCCTTCCTGGAAATCAGCGCCGCGACCTTATAGCTTGTTTGATATGTGATTGCAGTAATACTGAGACAGTGTCCATTTTTCGACCCCACGCAGCATTTGTTGTTAAAATAAGTTAATTACACCATAGTGCAACTAATCTGATTCTTTTTGCGTTAATGTGTTGTGTGTGTGTCAAAAATAAATGAATTTCTTATTTCCACTTCTTTTTCTAGTTCACGTACACTGCAGATTGAAAATTTAAATGAGCGTCGGTGGCAGTCTGGTTTGTACAAAACAACTTTGTTGAGTTTAATGTAAGAGTACTAGGAGTATGCTTGCAACTCCGTCAAACGTAACATAAGACAAAACAAAATTGTTAAATTATGACTATAACGACAGAGCTAGGTTCTTCTGTTCACTTCTTTACCTAACTCGCGTGTCATCTGAAGTGAACAGATTCAATTATGTGCATTATTCTATTAATTTGTGTTGTTTTATTTTGTAATTTGTAACGCGTCAATAAGGTCCATGCGGCCGCACTGAATAAAGTATTTTTTGATTCTTGATTGTTTCTTGATTCAAGCTAACAATGGAATGGACGTGGCTTTTTGTGTGTATGTGTGTGGTGTTTTAGGAATCTATGCAATTATGTTGTTAGTAAGGTAGTAACTGTGCCGTGGGGTGCTGGCGGTAGAATGTTGCCACCCTCTCTTGCACGTGGATGCAGTAAGAATCTGTGGAGGGGTACCTCCGGAAGATGGGAAGCAGCGTCTTTCCGTGTATCAACATCACGTACTGCGCTCGCCAACCCGCCTGCCAAGCGTGGGTGTTTCAACAACCCCTCCATGATCAGAGCTTGGAGATTCGCGAGGGACGCAGAGAGGACGTCCTATGACTGAGATGATAATGATGATGAAGGAAAAAATACAGAAGATGTAAGCCTAGAGCTGTAAGATATATTTGGGTGTTTTGTTTTTGAGTCTTTGAAGTATCGTGAAAACTAGTCAGTTTTTTTGATAAAATCTAATTACGAAAGCCCAAACCTGTTTTTCCAAAATGTATATTCACATTTAACTCGTGCTTTATGGTGAAGGAAAACATCGTAAGGAAACCCGCGGTTTAATCTGCTTCTGATGGATTGACTAGTTCCCTTCTTGACTAATAGCCGACTGAGCTAGGAGGTTGGTATAGGTGCTTGGTAAGCCTAATCCATCTAGCAATGTTCCAAGCACTGCAGCATCCTGTACAGCATGAAAACCAGTTGCCGACGCTCTATACATCATCTTATTTAGATGTAACGGCCTAACTTTTTAGACAGAGTGTAAATAAAACAGAGAGTGTTCTAGGAAAGTATTAGTGGTTCTCAATTCGTCTGATATTTTGTTAATTTTTGTTACCACAGAACTCCATCATTTACGAAATAAAATCATACAATTTTGGCAAAATATGTCTTTTACTTGTTGATTCACGAAACCTACAATGAGCAAAAGATTTGATAATCTTGGGCTGAGCTCGCTCTTGCAGAAACCTGAAACTCTATTTCAAACAAATTCGATACTATAGTAAAACATTTGATTCAAACATCTTGCAACAACAATTACCGCTATTCTAAGTCTTATACCTGTTGGTATTTCCTTATCTTCACCTAACATAAAACAAAGATTACGGGATTAAAGTTTAAGTACGGGTAGGAATCAAGTTAGGTATCCAAAACAAGAATTTCAGCTATCTACATCACATCATCATTACAATTTAATTCCTTTTGTAATCATTTTCTGTTAGCTACAATTAGGTATAAACAAGGTTTTGTTATATGTGCAGATTAACAAAAATATCTGGATATAAAGATCTTTGATACAATGGTTATGGTTATGTTATTCATGATTGCTTTTTTTTCATTTTAGTGTTCCTGTTTTTTGCTTCTCAAGCGGTTTCAATCTAAAGGAAACCTCACGAAAACATAACACCTTTTATATTATTTCTTCAAGAAAACCCGTAGTTTAATCTTTTTAACAATTTAAAAGACTTCAAAATGTAGAACAAGTATCGATAGACCATTATAATATATTTAAAGCACATACCTTATCCAAAGAAGCAAGAATTTAAGGAAACTTCAACACAAACTTTCACACTCGCAAACTTCACTTGAACGACGCGGCGCTAGGGCGGTTGGGCGCTGGGCGGGCGGTTTCCAGGGCGGTCACGGACCGACTGAGGCTTTCAAGGTGCACGCAGCTCTACGCGCATATCTGAAATCATGATCACCTTTTGCATATATATTAAAAACTCAAATTTATTCGTACTTGACAGGTACACTGCACAAACAATTTCGTCAAAACAATTTTTTTTTTAATTTTATAAGCAGGGAGACGAGCAGACGGGCCACCTGATGGGAAGTGGTAAACATGAAAAATAAATAGTTATATAGGCTTTTGGAAATTATATAAAGCCTTTTAGGAGGCTCTTATCAGATTCACTATTGCTTATTGGAGTTATAAATCAACCGAGCCCATCAAAAGTTACGAAACTTCTCGATAGTTTCACTGATATTGTCAATAACGTAATCGGAGCAGTGGGGCTACTGTCTCACACATGTTATATATCGCCTGCACTTAGTTTAGGTAAAGAAGTGAGGCATTTGCATCTATTATATATGATTTATACAGCTTCAGCAATCGCAAACAGGGTCGCTGTAGTACCTGGAGAAACCCACGGTTTCCTCCGACTAATTAGCTGACAGAACTGAGAGGATGGTTGTATAAAAGTAATCCCTTTGTACTCTCTATTTTGTGTGTTGTTCTATACTCTATGGATATAAGTGGTCCGACTAAAGGTTTGGGTAAAGGTTAGGACCGATTATTTTTTATTATTTTTAATATATGTGCTGGGCAAGCCTAACCCATCTAACAATTTTGGAGGCCTATGTTTAGCAGTGGACGGACGGCTAATATGATGATGATGTTCAGAAACAAAAGAGTTAAAGGAGAATTTAATATGCCAATTTCTCCTTCGTCGCGGGCTATTTCTCCACCCCCGTTTCATTCGAGCCGGGGCTAATTCGCCGTACATGGCATTTTACCAGAGCCTATTTTATTGTATGGGCCTATTATCTATGGTTTACTATGCTATGCCAACAGATATGTGAAGAAAAGTAAAGATAAACATTGATTTGTTGGCTACAGAGCTTTCTTTACAAGTGAGGAAAATAAACGAAAATGAAACCTCACTCCTTCACTTCTGTTCTCTATTATATACTAATAATTGGTTTAATTTAATGTCCGCAAGAGTATTAGGCGGATCTTGAGGATTTTGACCTTATTTTATCAACCCCCGACAAAAAAGAGACGTGTTATAAGTTTGACCGCTATGTGGTCTGTGGCACTGTGTCTCTTCGCTGTAGCTTCAACGAGTGCACTGATTTAAATGCAGTTTTTTTATTTACAAGAAGGTAATTAATGGAATCAGGCGTTACTTTGCGGAAATCCATGACAATAAAATGCAATAGGTTTGGGTATGCATGCTGCACTGACAAACTAGTTCTCCCTGTATGTGCATAATCAGCGGGCGGGAGGGCGGTGCTCCTGCATCTCAGCATAAGCGGAATTAAAACTAAATATTTTTATTGCATTTTATTTTATTACAAGAAGGTGTTCTAGTTTTTTAGCGGTAGTTCTTAAATGTTTTATCAAAATCGGTTAAAGCGTTAACAAGAAAGGGGGTTGAAATTGGGGATGAATAATCAAATATTTTCAAATATACCCATGTTTGGAATCGAAAGGAAGAAAACGGTGTGTAGAATGCAAAACTAAAAGTTACATAGATATTGGTTGAGCCATTGTCATTATAATGAGGGTGAAAGTGGGGGTAGGAAATCGAATGTTTTCAAATATAGGTACTCAACTTTTATATCAAGTTAAAGGAAATTATGTGTAATTTTATTAGAAAGCAGGTTTTCAAGCTCTTACTTAGTGTCGGGTGTTACAATTTTTAGGGTTCCGGACCAAAATGGTATAAAGGAACCCTTATAGAATCACTCTGTCTATCTGTCTGTCACAAATGGATATCTCGAGAACTTCTGATGCTATCGACTTGAAATTTGAAATAGTAAAAGACAACACTTTTTTACAAATATAGCATATACATATGTATGTATATATATTAAAATGTTAAAAAATATTCTTAATAAGATTGCAGGGGGGCGGATAGGGATCTCAAAATGTTTAAGTGAAGTTACTAGGTCGTGTGGGGTATCATATGAAAGGTATTCATTTCCACTTTAATAAACCATTTTATTTACCTAGAAACCGTACCGTTTCCGAGTTATTAACAAAAATGTTGAAAAAACGACCGTTTCCCACCCATCCCCTTAGCTCCGAAGTTTGCAGATATAAACCCGTGAAACTATTATAGCTAATAGAAGTGTATGTAAAGTTTTTTAGGAAAATTATAGCGAACTCTCTAATTTGTATAGTTTTTTAGACAAGGGGTGGATTGGGTGGGGTGGTTTTCAAAAATTTATTGAAGTTACTAGGTCATGAGGGGTATCATATGAAAGGTATTCATTTTCACATTAATAAACCGTATTTAGTTTTTCTTTATACCGTATCGTTTTTGAGTTATTTACAAAAAAAAATAAAAAAAACAACCGTCTTAGAAACCGTTTTTAGAAATCATCAAAAGTGTAAAAAATCTACATAGGTTCCGCTATCAGACAAGAGATGGCGCTGTCAAGGTTCTCCAACAAATATAAACCGCCTTTGTCATATATTATTTCACGGAACCATCGGGGCGTGAGTCTCGCTCTTGCCCGGTTTTATTTTATTTTACAAACTTGATTTATTTATTAGGTTTTATAAAAAACTTTACGTTACTCACAGACTTTATCACGGATGAACCAAGCAACACTCGGCTAAAAGCCACTCATCGCCATCATCATCATCATCTCTGCCGTAGGATGTCCACTGCTGGACGAAGGTCTTCCTCATGAACCTCCATTTCAAGTTACTTGTATTTACAAGTAACTTGAAGTGGAGGCGCTAAATCGGTGCTAAACCAATATGATCTCAGCTTGAGGGACGGTAATGATCGATTTTACAACGTGGGTTCGAATTCTCCCTTCCTTCGAAAACTGCGCTCGCCAACCCGCCAGCCAAGCGTGGCGAGTACGGCAACAACCCCACATGATCTTTGTCTATGAGAGCAGTCTATAGCTTTTAAGATGATGATGAAAAACGAAACCTACATTTGGTATATTTATTTTTAGTCAACTGTCAGGTTACCTTATCTAATAAAGCTCATGTGAAACTGAAAATTAAAAGCTTCATCATCATCATTTCAGCCGTAGGACGTCCACTGCTGGACAAAGGCCTCCCTCATTGATCTCCAAGTACTGCGGTTGGAAGCCGTCTGCATCCACCGCCGACCAGCAGTTCTCACCAAGTCGTCTGCCCATCTTGTAGGTGGACGTCCTACGCTGCGCTTGCCGATCCGTGGCCTCCATTCGAGAACTTTGCTGCCCCATCGGCCATCTGTTCTGCGCGCTATATGGCCTGCCCATTGCCACTTCAACGTGCTAATCCGTTTGGCTATGTCGGTGACCCGAGTTCTTCTACGTATCTCCTCATTTCTGATTCGATCCCGTAGAGAAACCCCGAGCATAGCCCTCTCCATAGCTCGTTGAGCGACTCTGAGCTTGTTCATAAGGCCAATAGTGAAGGACCACGTCTCGGTTCCATATGTCATCACTGGTAACACACACTGGTTGTAGACTTTCGTCTTAAGGCACTGAGGTATGTTGGACGAAAAGACGTTGCGAAGTTTCCCAAACGCTGCCCATCCGAGTTGGATTCGACGATTGACCTCTTTCTCGAAGTTGGACCTACCTAATTGGACTGTTTGTCCTAGGTATACGTACGCGTCGACAACTTCAAGAGCCGAGTTCTCAACCATAACTGGGGCAGGCACGACATGGACATTTGACATGATTTTCGTCTTGTCCATGTTCATTTTAAGGCCTACCCGCTGGGAGACTCGATTGAGGCCTTCGAGCATCGTGCTGAGCTCTTCCATCGACTTTGCCATGACCACAATATCGTCGGCAAATCGAAGGTGAGTGATGTATTCGCCGTTAATATTGATGCCCAGCCCTTTCCATTCCAGGAGCTTGAAGGCATCTTCCAAAGCGGTCGTAAACAGTTTCGGAGAGATTACGTCTCCCTGTCTTACGCCTCTTTTTAAGGGAATCGCCTTCGAGCTCTGTTCTTGTACTCGGACTGACATAGTGGCGTTTGTATACAAACACTTCAACACTTCGATGTACCGATAGTCAATTCGGCATCGTTGGAGAGACTCAAGCACCGCCCATGTTTCGATCGAATCGAAGGCTTTCTCATAGTCCACAAACGCAAGACATAGCGGCAAGTTATACTCTTCGGTCTTCTGTATGACTTGCCGCAGCGTATGTATGTGGTCTATGGTACTGTAGCCTTTTCGGAACCCGGCTTGTTCGGGAGGCTGGAAGTCATCAAACCTGCGTTCGAGACGGTTCGCGATGACCCTTGAAAACAGCTTATAAACATGGCATTAAAAGATGGCATAGCCGTGGGGCGCCGGCAGTAGAATGTTGCCTCTCCTCTCTTACCCATGGATGCAGTAAGAATCTGCTAAGGGATACCTCCGGAAGATGGGCAGCAGCATCTTTCCGTGTTTTTTCACTACCCTATACTGCGCTCGCCAACCCGCCTGCCAAGCGTGGCGAGTATGGCATCAACCCCCTCATGACAACACAACAAAAAACCAGGCCCCGAGTCCCCGGCGGCCCCGCTAATCCTGGCTACGGTAGCAGTCACGGTAACGGCGGGGCTAGGGGTGCTAAGAATCCCCGGGAGACGATCGGCTACCAACCCCTACGACGACCACTGGCCCTGGTAACACACAACATCCGCACTTTGAGGACAGACGATAAGATTGTTGAGCTGGAAGAAGAAATTAGTAGATTACACTGGGACATTTTGGGGCTATCAGAAGTCCGTAGAGAGGGCGAGGACACGATATCCCTTAAGTCCGGTAACCTACTATACTACCGGGAGGGCGACCAACAGTCCCAAGGTGGTGTCGGGTTTCTCGTTCACAAGTCACTCATTAACAACATTGTCACCATCGACAGTGTGTCGAGCAGGGTCGCGTACCTAACACTCAGAATATCTAAGCGATATTTGCTGAAGGTCGTTCAGGTATATGCGCCGACCTCGTCACACCCAGATGAAGAAGTAGAGTCTATGTATGAGGACATCAGTAGAGCCATACATACGAACAACACTCACTTCACTGTTGTAATGGGGGACTTCAATGCAAAGCTAGGCATGAGAAGCGATGATGAGTTGAGAGTGGGGCAATTTGGGTATGGGCAACGGAACCCCAGGGGACAGAGGCTGGCCGATTTTCTGGAGAAAGAAGGACTCTTTATGATGAATTCTTTCTTCCAGAAGCCGCCTCACAGGAAATGGACCTGGATGAGTCCCAATGGTTCTACGAGAAATGAGATTGATTTCATCCTGACCAACAAGAAACGAATATTCAATGATGTCTCTGTGATTCACAGGGTGAAAACCGGCAGTGATCACCGAATTGTAAGGGGCACATTGAATATGAACGTTAAACTTGAAAGGTCCCGTTTGATGAAATCTACGCTCCGACCCACTCGCGCACATATCCAAAACCTCGAGAGCTTTCAACTCGAACTCGCAAATCGCTTTGACTGTCTAGGAGTAGATGCATCGGTGGACGAGATCAATAACAGGTTCGTAGAAACCGTCCATACGGTGGGGTCCCAGTTCTTTAAGACCCCCCGTACTAATAGACCTCAGAAACTTTCTGATGACACCCTAAACCTCATGGCTGAACGACGTTCTTTGCGACTGCAGTCTCCCGATGATGCTCAGTCACATAGGCAGCTCAATAGACAAATTTGGAAATCCTTGCGGCACGATATTCGTACCTTTAATACAGCCAGTATTAAAGATACGATAGAGCGGAATAAAGGCTCCAAAGTGTTCGCGAGAGATAGTTCTATTGGGCAGAGCCAGATGACGAAGCTGAAGAGGGAAGATGGCAGCATAACGTCAAGTAAAGCAGAAGTGTTAAGGGAAGTCGAAAGGTTCTATGGACGGCTCTACGATTCGGTCACTAAACCTGTTTGCAGTGCGGCCAACGACCCAAGAGCTAAACTGACCCGACATTATACCGAGGATATCCCGGACATCAGCCTGTACGAGATCAGGATGGCCTTGAAACAGCTTAAGAACGACAAGGCGCCGGGTGAGGACGGAATCACTTCAGAGCTTCTGAAAGCGGGTGGATCACCGGTACTTAAAGTCCTTCAGAAGCTATTTAATTCCGCCTTGCTTGAAGGTACGACGCCGAAAGCATGGAACAAGGGCGTGGTGGTTCTGTTTTTCAAGAAAGGTGACAAAACCTTACTTAAGAATTACAGACCCATCTCGCTGTTGAGCCATGTTTATAAGCTGTTTTCAAGGGTCATCGCGAACATTAAAAGCTTGTGTGTTCAAAAACAATAGAGCCCGTATAAATTGCCGTCAGCACGCTTGTAATACAATATGACCACAGCTCAATTATAACAGTCATACTACTAGTCTTTTTACCCGACTGCCAAGGAAGGGTATTGTTTTTCGCGCGTATCTTGTACATATGTGTTTGTTTGTAAATTTCATTATTGCCACTTATCTTCCAAACGGCTGGATGGGATTCGACAAATAAGATATTGTTAGATTTGTTTCAAAAACCCAAAGACCAAATGGAAATTAGGAATAGCGAAAGTTCGTGAATAGCGAAAACATTTTTGAAATATTAAATTCAATTATGCTTTCGTCAATGAAAATGTAGTGTTTTCTTTTGTAAATTAACGTTTCTTTGCGGGCCCGAATGAATAAAGATTTTTCATTTCTCATACTCGGAAAGTAGTGTTTTTTGTCTCATTATTGGGTGGAAAATACTGCTTCCCTCCATAGAGAGGGAAAAACTCATACAAATTACTTTCCACCTAAGGGCCGGAATGAACTTTAAAAATAGAACTGCTGTCATCTATGAAAAGTTTTATGTAAAAAAAAACTACCGAATTAAAAAAGAAAGCTGCGGACATGGCCGCAGCTTTTTTTTCTACTGATTTTCTAAACAGCCAGTGTGAACTTAGCACAAACTTCTTTGAGCGGAATAAGCCGCAACAATTACGCGGTGAGTTCCATATTTAAAATTTAAAAAGTCGACATAAATTGGCGGGATAGTAATCTTGTCTTGTCTTGTCTTTTTATTTTATGGCTTTTTGTGTTTGGTTTTACACGATTCCGCCAGTGTCAAGTTATTTAATATTTTTTAAATATATTTTATTAAATTTTACAAAAATGTAGTGCAAACAGTACCTACTACCTGGATAGTAATCTGTTATGTATTGTGACGGAATTAAAAAAAATTGGTCCTAATTTGACAATTAATTTTAAATAGGTAAGTACTACTCACATTATTATATATTATCAATAAATAGTTAAATAGCTTACAACTAGTTTTATTTTCCTTATATTAGAAATGAAAAGTAGAGTGTTTAACACGGGTAAAAGAATCAATTCCTACTCGGACTATAGCCGCCCTCGCTGCGCTCGAGCGTCTAAATACCTCGGGAATTGATTCTTTCGACCCTCGGTTAACAATCTACTATTGTATAAAATACAGAAACGTATAAAAAATATTAATTAAATTTTATTACTACAGGTTGGTTTTCATGCTTCTGGTAGCATACGTGTAATGTTAGCGCAACATCAGCACATTGTTGAAAAGCATTATGAATAGTATCTAATGACTCTATCATCATTATCATTTCAGCCGTAAATCGTCCACTACTGCACAGGCTTCCCTCATGGATCGCCATACTCAGTACGCTTGGCAGGTGGGTTGGCAAGCGCAGTACGGGATGTTGATAGCACGGAAATACGCTGCTGCCCATCTTCCGGAGGTATCCCTTAGCAGGCTCTTACTGCATCCACGGGCATGAAAGGAAGGGTAACATTCTACTGCCGGCACCCCACGGCAATGATTCTGCAATTACTCTATACACGAGCAGAACACATCGAACCGTCATCCAATAAAGATCTACATATATCAACTATAAAAATATATCACTCATCATGTCCACCCGAAGTACCTGTAAAATCATCCAACATTACATACTAAAAGTTGCATTGCTGAAACTAAGTAGGTATTAATTATCCAAAACTCTTTACACTGTGACTTAACTATTACGCGGCCATTTAGCGCTCCTATATCAGTTATTCAAATGAATAATTACTCATAATTAGTTGTTTTGAGCTTTCATTTTCGAGGCATCAAATATATTCGTTTGAAATAATTAGAGATTTTTACCCGACTTCCAAATAAGGAGCAGCTCCCAAACCGTCCGTATTATACTGTCTTTTATATTTTTTTAATCTTTGTTACTTCAAAACTCCGTCGTTATGAACCGATATTATCATTTATTTATTTATTTCATTTATAAAAGGATCGCCAACAGTTTATATATAACACATTCAACATTGAAATATTGCAAGGACCAGTTCTTATATAATTAGCAACTTATACTAAAACTAATTTATTAAACAAAAACTATAAAGTTATGTAAGTAATACTACAGTTAATTAAATTAAATTATGATGAGATCTTAGATACTTAAAACTATAGGCACAATGAAATACTTATATTAAAAAGTAATCATCATATAAAAGTATTCAGAAATAAAAATATGGATTCTATTTTATAAATTAATTATTCCATTGTAGATGTTTTGGATATAGTAGAAATATTAAAGGTTATTAATATTTCTACTATATCCAACGATTTTGGCATGTTCTGAAAACTGAAACTTTAATTAAAAACTTGTACTTATAGACCATCTCTTCTATATCTCTACATAGTATAAGTTGAAGTCGCGTCTGTCTGTTTATCTGTTTGGCCGCCTACTCCTCCTAAACTACACAACGGATTTTGATGTAGTTTCCACCATTGGATAAAATATTCTAAGAGGATGGATTAAAGTTAAAATTCTTGTTGTAAATTCGCTGAACTACGATGAAGATTGTTGAAGATGTCGATGTTTCAAGCTGACTGGGAGGTGTTCTGGCGTGCGTAGCGTAAACCATTTTTCTCATAAATAGACTATAATAAAGTCCGCAGTAGCATAAGTGTATATCTTAAGGATAACTCATGAAAAAAAAAACTCATTTTTGATATTAAAATTTGGATAAAAAAGTACCTATGCCTTATTTTAGAAGCCGTTTCAACCAACAAGGATATACGATTGTATACATCTATATGTGTCATCTATATGTGACATAATGTCTTAATATGATTGTATACATCATGCCATGGGGTGCGGGCAGTAGAATGTTGCCCCACCTCTCTTTCCCGTAGATGCAGTAAGAGCCTGCTAAGGGATGCTTCTGGGAGCATCCCTGGGCAGCGGCGTCTTTCCGTGTATCAACATCCCGTACTGCGCTCGCCAACCCGTCTGCCAGGTGAGGTGAGCAACTTCCCCTCATGGAGATTCATGGAGAAAGGCTTGTGTTCAGTAGTAGATATTGCACTGAAACGACGATACATCTCAAGTAGTTCATATCTAAATTTGTTTCCCTTTAAACTATGTGAATTTAATTAATATCTTACGAGTTATAGCGTAATTAAAACACTCGCACCACAATATAATTACGGCGGCGGGCGTGCCACTTAGTTGTCGTACGTGTCCTTTCGCGTATACCATCTAACCAAAATCTCTTTGTGTTGTCTAATGAAAAACAGATCTGCCCGTTCTATAGAAGACAATATTGGTGAAGTCTCTGATTCCCATTTTTACAGCCTGTAACAAAATCGCTGGAAATTCTAAAGAGGGTTGTTGTGTAGATTGACCTAAACGACTTATGTTCTACGACTTCGGAAAATCATGTTATTGTTAACTCTTCATGCAAGATGCAGGTACAGTCGCGTTTTGTGCTGCCGTGGGGGGTCGGATTATGGAGATCCATGAGGAAGGCCTGGATTCAGTAGTGGACGTTTTACGGCTGAAATGATGACAGTCGCAGCATTCTCTTGCTTGAAAAATGTATGTGCATACTTGTATATGCTTTAACGGTGAAGGAAACGTAAGGAGACCCGCGGCTAAGTTAGCTTCGGACGTATTGACCTGTTCTTTCCTCTGACTAGTTGACTAAGCTGAGAGGATGGTATAGGTGCTTGGCAAGCCTAATCCATCTAATAACGTCAGAGGTACTGCAGCGTCCTGTACAACATGATTACCAGATGCTGAAACTGTATAAACAATCTTTAATAGATGCAAAAGGCCTTACTATAAATGCATCTGTACACCTGTGTGAAACCCGAGTCGCTTCTCAAAATGAAGATGTTAAGAATAACACGGGATATCAAAAGAGTGTGGCCTGTTCGTCTGTTTCACTTCATTAAACCCCACATTGTGAAAGTAAATGCTTGCCTTGGTTGTTAAACATACTAAAAACCATGTATGCTCATACGACGTAGAGCGCTGGCAATAGAATGTTGTCTCTCCTCTCTTGCCAAGAATAAAGAATCATCATCATCAAGCCAAGAATCTGCCACGGGATACTTCCGGAAGATCGGCAGCAGCGTCTTTCCGTGTATCAACATCTCGTTCTGCGCTCGCCAACCCCCCCTCATGATCTTAGAGATCTATGAGGGAGGCCTATTTTTAGCAGTGGGCGTGGCTGAAATAATGATGATGATGATGAGGAATCGAATCCAAGGTAAAGATCATGTCATCAGAACTGAATGAAATACAAACTCAATATAAAATAGGAGGGTATTTTAGGTAAATACACACGTGAATAAGATAATGATAAAAAAAATATTTCGTTGTAAGTTACACAACATCACATCTTAATATCATCTTAAAAATAGTTGGTACCTGAGTGTGAAAATGACCCATTTTAATGCCTCGCTAATGAGTTTTTTGCTGTTGCTAAGTCGTAACTTGTGTTAACCCTTAGTTAGATGCACGACAAAAATCGTACAATTGCTCGCACGGGGCCCCACTGACGCCAATTTATTTCGGAGATTGCTAGTGAAATAATGAGGGAATAAATAAAATATGACTGTGTGCTACATAAATACTTTATCCTTTTAATTACTTTAAATAACACCAATAAACAGCAACAAAAATTATACAAATAAACCAATAAAAATCTTCCTAATCAATAGAACATTTTAGGCACTATTTAAAAGATCAGTGTTATAATATTTTGTTTTTTGACAAACTAATCAGAATTACCGTAATAGCAGGTTTGACAATGAAACCCAGAGTAGTCATTGCGGACGAATTTAGTGCATCTCATGCATTTGGTTGGTGCTTTTCGGTCAATGCTTTTAGGCCAATAATTGCACCGTTATCTGATGGGACTGGGACTAGTCGGTTTGCTAGATCATGCATCCCTGAGGGTATTTTTTTATCGGTTTTGGGGTTGCATTTATGTCAACCCGTATTTTTGGAAACCTGGGTCAGTTATGTTGCAAGATGTCCTCGACAAATAACTGAAAAATAAATGTAATATTCCACAAATACCTATTTTTATATTCAAAATACAACATTTGGGTTATATTTTACACAATACTTATGTACATAATAATATTTTAATTACACTTATAAATATAAAAATAGGTTTACTTACCTCTGACATAAAATTTAAAGTAATTACTCGCACGGGGTCACGCGCAAAGAGTGCAGAGACGCCCATCCAATATCTTGTTTGTTACTGAAATATCATCTTAGGCCCGAATGTCGTCTGAAGTAAACAGATAAAATTTTGTGTTTTATTATATTCATTTGTGTTGTTCTATTTTGTAATTTGTGTCGCGTCAATAAGGTCCATGCGGCCGCAGTAAATAAAGTATTTTTGAGTTTGGGGAAGGAAGGTGGAAGCGCTTTCCAACTGACTGAAGTTTGAATTTTTGATGCGCAAAGTTGCGTTAACGCCATGCGAGCAGTTAAGGGTTAATACATCCTATTACCACTAAGCCAATGCTCACGGACCTGATTGGTTCGCACTCGACCGAATTGTTTAATGTCATTTCTATGGCAATAACCAGCCTATAACTAAGCCCTAACTCAATACTAGGTATGTGCTGCAAATCAGCCTCAACAGCCCGCCATTCATTCCACTTCAGCCTTCAACTACAATAGTCCGAACCCATCGACGTCAATAGTATTATTCACATCTGTGTTGGCCGAGTGGGATGTACCCCGACTTTCAATCCAAAGGTCGTGCGATACCCGGTCGTGCGCCAATGAATTTTACTTACATGAAAAATGTGCATACACTTGTTTTCACGGTGAAGGAAAAGATCGTAAGAAAACACGTGATTTAGCTTCAGACGTTTTCACTTGTTCTTTTCTCTGACTAAGCTGAGAGGATAGTATAGGAGCTGGGCTAATACACCTATATATTAACGTCTCAGGCCCTTACAATGAAGGAAAATTTGGTGAGGAAACACGCGACTTGACAGCTTCAGACATATTGACTTGTTCTTTCCTCTAAGCTGAGAGGATGGTATAGGTGCTGGGCAAGCCTAATACACCTAACAATGTCCCAGACACAGCATTGTCTTATACAGAATTATTGTCAGTTGCTAACGCTATAAAAATTATCTATGAGATGCAAAGGCCTAACATTTTGTGTGCAGAGTATTAAACAAGGTGGGGCAGTATTTTGAGTCCAGGTAACGAACTTTTTTTTTGTACTTCAAATGATTTGTTCAGTTATTGTTCTAATATATTTTAAGAACATTGGCATTTTTAGATATTACCCACTAATCAAATCGAATTGTACGTTCCTAGTTTGTAGTTCCTCCGGGGAAAGTGTTTCTGTTGGGAAATGCCGGCACCATAAGGCACGGCTTTTCCTATCATCATCATTATCTCTGCCGTAGGACGTCCCCTGCTGGACAAAGGCCTCACTTATGGTCAAGTACTGATCATAAGGGATTATTGACATACTTACCACGATAGGCCGGCGTGTTGGCGAACTAAGTACGGGATGTTGGTACAGGCAAACACGCAGCTGCTCAGAGGTATCCCTTAGCAGGCTCTTACTGCATCCATAAGCATAAGAGGAGGGGTAACATTCTACCGCCGGCACCTTACGGCAAATATTCAAATATTCATTCCGCAATGATTGCTGAGCAATATTAAATTGGTTTGAAATTAATTAAGCCGAACTATAAGGGTATTATGTCACATACAATATTCAAGCTTTGTTCTTGGTCCATTTGCATCATTAGGGACTATTCAATATTAATTGGAGTGCCGTGGGGTGCCGGCAGTAGAATGTTACCGCTCCTCTCGTGCCCGTGGATGCAGTAAGAGCCTGCTAAGGGATACTTCCGGAAGATGGGCAGCAGCATCTTTCCGTTTATCAACATCCCGTACTGCGCTCGCCAACCCACCTGCCAAGCGTGGTGAGTATGGCAATAATCCATTTTGATCAGTTCTTGTCCATAAGGGAGGCCGTTGTCTTGTTCTTGGTCCATTTGCACTATTACGGATTATTCAATATTAATTGGAATGCCGTGGGGTGCCGGCAGTAGAATGTTGCCCTTCCCCGTGCCCGTGGATGCTGTTTCTGCCAAGGGACACTTTCACATCACTGCTGGACATAGGCCTCCCTCATAGCTCTCCAAGATACTGCAACGACCTCTGTGGCGCGGCGATCGAAGGGCCACCTGCGACGCAAGAGGTTGCGGGTTCGATTCCTGCCTCGGGACAAATATCTGTATGATCTGCAGATAGTTGTTCAGGGTGTTCTGGATGTTTTTCTACATGTAATGAAAAATATCTATCTATGTAGTATAATGTATTAATTATATCAGTCATCTAGTACCCATAACACAAGCTCTGCTTAGCTTGGGGCTGGTGCTGTGTGAATTGTCCAGCATTATTTATTTTATTTATTTATTCCCACGGGAACGGGAACTACACGAGTGAAACCGAGTGAAACATATATCTGCAGATCGTACAGATATTTGTCCTGAGGCGGGAATCGAACCCACATCCTCTTGCGTGGCAGGCGGACATTCGCCCCCTGCGCCACAGAGGTACACAGTAAACAACATACAAACCTTTTTATAATATTGAGAGATTAGTATTATTAGTATAGATATACTAAATTAGTTTGCTTCAGAAGACTTTTTTTCTAATTAATGAAAATAATTTTCAATTCCGCCGTGGGGTGACGGCAGTAGAATGATACCCCTCCTCTCATGCCCATGGATGCAGTAAGAGCCTGCTAACGGATGCCTCCGGAAGTTGGGCAGCAGCGTCTATACGTGTATCAACATCCCATACTGCGCTCACCAACCCGCCTGCCAAGCGTGGTGAGAATGGCAACTACCCCTCATGGAGATCCATGAGGGAGGCCTGTGTTCATTAGTGGACGTTTTATGGCTGAAATTATGAATGAAAAGAAGCGAAAACTACTCAGCAGTAAGCCGGCCGATAATGTCTTATCGGCCGGCTTACTGCTGAGTAGTTCGATGATTAAGTCTGTACTAAACTACTCCGCCGGCGCCGCGCAATACAACAAGCAAGTAATTAATCGGTACTCCATAAGCTTACGCTTAAGGTTTTTATTGCTAACGAGTAGGTATCAACTGGGTCACTAGACACAGCCTCCATACTTCATTGTCATTCATATGTCGACGTCCGGGTCATTGCACCCGAAGGTTGTATTCTAGAATTCAGAACACGGTTCCGTTCAAACAATTGAGTTTGGATGTTCAAAGTATAGGGGGTGAAAGCTGGTTTAACTTTTCTATTTCTAACGGTAGAAAAAGTTATCTATTTCTCGTTTTTGCAGCGAAAACGATGGATTCTGAAAAAAATCTGAGAAACCTTCCTTTGAACTGCGGGTACTCAACTCAGATGTTTAACAGACTTAATATTTAACTAATTAGTAATCCCTAAGAACATTCTCTGTTTGCTTATGTATATATAGCTCTTCCAGTCCACAGATCACTTAGATTTAAGTGTTGAACGAAAAATTAAGTAAGTATCTTCTTCAACTTACATCATTGTATGCATGGTGTATACAGGGTGTATTATAATATGCATACTAAGCCGAAAGGGGGTAGTTATGACCACTACGTTCTACGGAACTAACGTTGTTCTTTGGGGTGGTCAGAATTACCTGTAAATAGAATTAAAACTTTTCAGGATTCGGTGTTATTCATTCATGAAAATACCTCGAAAGTTTTAACTTAAACAGCTGATTAGACGACAGTGACAACAAAAAATGTAAAAAAAACCGACTATTAACGCAAGATCATCTTTACATCCAGTAAAATTTAAAAAGAAAATTCCCCTCCAAAACTACTTGTTTTCGTGGGCTAAAACTATAAACTATAAAAAAACTACAAACTATAATTATATTATTAACATATGTACATCATAACAGCCGTAAGCTATCCACTGCTGGACATAGGCCTCCCTCATTGACTTAGAGATCGAAGTGCATCAGGGGTTGTTGCCATACTCACCACGCTTGGCAAGCGGGTTGGTGAGCGCAGTTCGGGATGTTCTTACACGGAAAGACGCTGCTGCCCATCTACCGGAGATATCCCTTAGCAGATTCTTACTGCATCCACGGGCAGGAGAGGGGGGGTGACATTCTTCTGCCAGCACCCCACGGCACATTAACATACATTTAACCGGGTATTTATCCTGTAAATAACCTTTATTATTTCCTGACGTTTCGCTTGGATTGAGACAAGAGTCTTCCCGGGACCATGTTTGGTGCAATCCAAGCGAAACTTCGGGAAATAATAAAGGTAATTTACGCGATAAATACCCGGTTATATGTATGTTAATAATGTGTTGTGATCGCGAAAGTTTAAAAAAGATAACTATATATAATTTCAGGTTTTATTAGCCCAATACATATTATAACTCACCCTAATACGCCCATTTATAAAAAATCCTACTAAACCTACGTTCAATTGCATGAACAATTTAAGTTTAATAGTTAGCATGTTAATATATACTACCTTTAATATTTGTATACCTATCAACGAATGTATGTCATCTACGAGTCGGCGTTTAAAGGTTATGCCGTCTAGTAAAGTTTTCCAGAACATTCTAAATGTCAGGTGACACGCATTCTCGAGTTAAACAATTACCACGCCGCCCACAGTAGGGAGCTTATAACGAGGATACTGTAATTGCTTTACAATCCTCCTGTGCCTAGCCGTGGGATGCCGGCAGAAAAATGTTACCCCTCCTCTCATGCCCGTGGACGCAATAAGAGCCTAGGAGGCTCCCTGGAGATAGACAGCGGCGTCTTTCCGTTTATCAACATCCCGAACTGCACTCGCCAACCCGCCTGCCATGGCGAATATGGTAACTAGCACTTCCGAGTTCTATGGTAATTCTTTCACCATTCAAGCCACTAGACTCTGGAACGCACTTCCTGTTTCCATTCGTCATGCCAAATCCCTTCCTATCTTTAAAAGCCTGGTTCATCAATTTTACCTAGAGTCCCTGGATAAGCTTTCGTAATATCGTAATACCAGTATGTATTAGTTTATTTATTTAAAATATATATGTACTTATATCTGTATGTATTTAAATATTATTTCCCCTTATATCTCTCTCCTATTTATCGACCTCAAAGTACGCCACCGTCTTTATATTGTTTAATCTTTCCTGTCCATGCAAAGGTTGCCTGGAAGAGATCGCTCTTAGCGATAAGGCCGCCCATTGTGCATTTGTGTTTATTTTAAGTTTTCGTAATGTATTTAATTTAAGTTTTGGTGTACAATAAAGTTATATTCATTCATTCATTCATTCATTCATTCATTCATTCATTCATGGAGATCCATGAGGGAGGCCTGTGTTCAGTAGTGGACGTTTCATAGCTGATATGATGGATGATGATGAATCCCCCTGTGATATTTAAGCTGCAAAGTTCTTACTAGTAGTTTTCATCCTAATGAGAGAGAGCGCACTGGACTATTTTGTTACTGTGTCTGTTTTGTTAATTTTACCCGGTATGTGGAGTGCCAGCAGTAGAATGTCAACCCTCCTCTCCTGCCCGTGGATGCAGTAAGAATCTGCTAAGGGATATCTCCGGAAGATGGGCAGCAGCGTCTTTCCGTGTAAGAACATCCTGAACTGCGTTCACCAACCCGCCTGCCAAGCGTGGTGAGTATGGCAACAAATCTCTAAGTCAATGAGGGAGGCCTATGTCCAGCAGTGGATATCTTACGGCTGTAATGATGAAGCAAGAAGTATGTTTTTTTTATTACATTTCAATATTTCTATTGATTTATCATAGATCCTATCATCAGAACTGGGTTTAAAAGCATGCAAACATTAATAAGTGAAACAAAACAATGAACCAGGGCATAACACTACCTTGTGGGATTCAGTACATACAATAAAATTACTCAATTCTATTAAATTTTATTCCAATTACCCTGCTTCTGATGATGATGATGTGTTAAACCATCTAGTAAAGTTTTCCAGAACATTCTAAATGTCAGGAGACACGCGTTCTCGAGTTATACAATTAGCACGCCGCCTGCGCCCCACAGGCGGACTTCCTCATAATGAAAAATAATTGCTTTACAATCCTCCTGTGATATACAGGCTGGTACATTTAGATCGGTCAGTATGGAAAAGCCTGAAACTATAAGACATGCTATAATCTCTTCTTAGGAACCATGGTATCGATTTTAGTAACAGAAAAACTGCATTTATACATTTAAAAAAACATGTGCTCAGCTTGGCAATCGAACCCGGACGATTTTAAAAATAAAATTAATTTCTATTTAGATATCAATTGTGCAGGTTTTTGGCAGTAAATGTTACTGTTATGAGAGTTATGAGACATGATGGTGCATTGTTTTCATGTCCTTTAATTTATTTTAGTAAGTTTCACCATTTTTTTTCGATACAACATTCAAACGATGACATCAATCAATCAATCAATCAATCAATCATTTATTTATTTAAAATCTTTACAAAGTATTACATATTAAGCGCAATTTTCAAGCCCTCACCTCCCGTGCTAGTTAAAAACTGTGTTACGGCAAGGTAAAGTCTATCCAATCACGCACACATATAAAAATACCTTACGAAGATTTAATACATACCTTACAGACTAACATATACTATGTAATAATAAAATATAAGCACTGTTACGGCTGCATTTTTCAAGGTCAAGAAATAACTACAAAGAGACGAACATCTATAATGATAGTAGGTACCTAGTAAATCTAAAATCTGTAAACTTATTGTAATAATGCTAAGTATAAATTAATGTGAACTGACTATTTAACAAAGGTACTAATCTAGATCATACATACGTACATAACATTTAATATAATCACACAGTGTATTTAATAATAGAATAGGTAGGTAATCTTGGAGCGAAATCTTTTTCAATGCTATAACCGCAATGTGTGAACTCATGAGTTGCAGAAAAAAGTAGGACGGTGGCAGAGTTGCTGATGGTGTTACTTTCAACATTTACTGAAGTTAAGTGCATCAAGGTCGTTTTTAGTCACTAGGCAGTACAATAAAATGATTAGGATTTAAAGTTTATAATATCGCTCTTAAGTGGCCCCATAATCTATCGAGTTGATGTATCTTTTTTCCGCAATCATCTTTGCCGGACATTCAGCAAAACCTGTTATGTGTTTGCAAGGCTTTTTGTAGTGAAGGCATGTAGCACACTGAGGATCTTCGGCCTTTTTTGTGCAGTCCTTAAACGAATGTCCTTGAAGTCCACAGTGGCTGCAGGTGGTGGTGGTCTCTCGACAGGTCTTGGCGGCGTGTCCGTATTGCTGGCACTTGAAGCAGCGTGTGACAAAAGTGAAGTCTTTTACAGGGCAGGATGACCAGTTCACGTATATTCTTTCTTTCGATATAAGGGCCTTGCGAATTATTGCAGAAACTTCTATTATAAAGTTACAAGTTTCAGCGTCCTTTTTACCTGATTTGTGACTTAATTTAATGAGGCTTAGGAATTTCTCCAGAGAAAGGTCTTGAAGAGTTTCAGCCAGGTTTTGGCGGTAGATGCAGGTGAAAACTTCCTTCTCTTGCATATTCGAAGGCACTCCTACTACAACGACTCTGGGTTTCCGTTTGAGTTGCTCATCAATTATCAGGGCTGAGTTGGAAATTTCCATAGACTGCTTGAGCTTTTCTATGTCACCCCTCGTTTCAGTGCTAATGATAACTCCTCCGTTTCTTGTTTTACGAAGGCCTCTAACTTGTAGCTTCATTTCCTCTGGGCAAATAATTTTTTTAACCAAGTTTTTGGTTTCTTCGCTCGTTTTTAGCTTGTCTAAAGGATATATGGCCAAAGAGCTTGTGTTCTGGGGCTTGATGAAGCTGCTCCCTCTTTTCACCATGTCAGCAAAGGAATTCCCGGCGGGAGGTGCGGAGGCAATGCTTTGCTTTAGGTCTTGTAGCTGTTGCGAGATATCCAGTTGCTCTCGGAGGGCTTGAACAGCGGAATAGGAGCGAATAGCTTTCGCCTTGAGGCCTTGGTAGTGCATCGCCATCTGCGATGTCCCACTCGATACTTTTCTGCACAGAGTACTAATTCGAAGTTTTTGTTCCGTATTCATCTTGCTCTCCGCTGCGATAGTGCTCATTTCATTAAGAAACTGATCTATGGTCGTCATCCAGCCCTGTAACTCCGATGTAGAGACACATTCCATGGTTTCGCCTACTTGCTGAGGGTCCGGGGCGCGCGGCGCCGGCGCGGAGGGCGTGGGCGGCGGACTGCGCGCCGTCCTCCCGCTCCGGCTAAAGGGACTTATGTCCATGTAGAATTAGCTAGTTTCTAATAGTCCATTTCTTTATTCACTTTATATCACAAATACCTATACAACTTTCTGTAAATACTGTGACACAGATTATGTTAGTCGCGGGAATGAGGTCACGATGCAGCAAAAATATTATTTGTGCATTTTAATCTAAGCGCACGTCCGTTCTTTACAACGTCTCAAAGAATTTCCTCGTTCCTTGACATGGTTCCTAAGAGATCTTCGTATGTCCTATAGATTTAGACTTTCCCATACAGCTATATAAGCTGCGAAGTTCTTACTAGAAGCTTACAGCCTAATGAGAGAAAGCACGCTAAAGTTGTAAGTTTTATCCGGTATGTGATGTATGCCGTGGGGTGCCGGCAGTACAATGTTGTCTCTTCTCTCTTGCCCGTGGATGCAGGAAGAATTTGTTATCAGAAGATGGGCAGCAGCGTCTTCTAGAAAACATTTCTAAGTCCGCAGACATTATATGTATTTCTAGGTTTTTGGACCAAAAGGTCAGCGTAATGTTGATCCTTAGAAATGAGGATATGGTTTAGTACAGTCAACTTATGCAAGGCCGCTAGGTTTTATTAATTTGTAGATTTGTATCATTATGACGTGTGTTTTAGAAATTAAAAATTAATTGAGCATGTTATAGAAGAGTGACGCTTCTTAGCCGTGCTACTAACTAACTAGCCGTAGGGTGCCGTCAGTAGAATGTTACCCCTCCTCTCATGCCCGTGGATGCAGTTAGAACCTGCTAAGTGATACCTCCGGAATATGGGCAGCAGCGTCTTTCCGTGTATCAACATCCGGTAATGCGCTTGCAAACCCTTGTGGTGAGTATGGCAACTACCCCTCATAAAGATCCATGAGGGAGGCCTGTGTTCATTTGTGGACGTTTCACGGTTAAAGGATGCTTCTTCATACAAGTATTTACTTAAAAGTAAGTAGTACTTAAAAGGAGGTTTCAAATACTGAAATAAATTACAAAAACTTGTAAATGAAAATGAATATTTTGAATCTTTCGTATAAAAAGTCCTGTATCATCGTAGTAATCGATAATCATTAAGTTGCGAGTCTAAAATACTGCTTGTCTCTACCACAATATTGTTTATGTGCTGTATTTAAATTAAATGTTTTATTTTTCTTCTGACACTTCCGTGGCCTTTATATCCTAATCAATAGTCTTTGACTTTGACTTTGTTTTCCAGAACATTCTAAATGCCAGCACGCGTTCTCGGCTTATACAATTAGCACGCGTCGCCCGCGCACTGTCGAGCCAACTAATTTCATTTCGTTACAACCCACCTGTGATATAATAAACTGCGAAAGTTCTTACTTCTACATTTTAAAATACGAGGATCAATCACATTATCATAATTTCAGCCGAAAACGTCCACTACTGAACACATGCCTCCCTCATGGTCTTCAGGAGGGGTAGTTGCCATACTCACCACGCTTGGCAGGCGGGTTGGCGAGCGCAGTACAGGATTTTGATACGCGAAAGACGCTCCTGCCCATCTTCCGGAGGTATCACTTAGCAGGCTCTTACTGCATCCACGGGCATGAGAGGAGGGGCAGAATGTTGCCCCTCCTCTGCCGGCACCCCACGACAATTAATACATTTTTGGGTCGAAGTCGAATTAGGTAGGATGATTTGAATCTGACAAAGCCCTTGTTGAGCTGCGTAAATTATATGTTTTATGCTAATTACATTATATTCTATATTTTAATCTTTTTTATATTTAATAATGGGTTTGTCTCTCCTACCCGCGGATGCAGTATGAGCCTGCTAAGGGACACCTCCGGAAGATGGGCAGCAGCGTCTTTCCGTATATTAACATCCCATACTGCGCTCACCAACACACCTGCCAAGCATGGTGAGTATGGCAACTACCCCTCATGGAGATCCATGAGGGAGGCCTTAGTTCAGTTGTGGACGTTTTACGGCTGAGATGATGAATGATGAAGTGTTCATTGTGATCCTACAGTATGAATAAATATGGAAAAATACTGAAGAGAAAAATATAATTTTCTTTAGTTTTAATGTTTTCATCAAGTTGTTTGTCAGTACCAGGCTTTGCGAGGGAAAGTCTTTACAAAGAATAACTAACTAACTATTAACTTTATCTGGTATCGAGTTATAATGTTTCCATAATATTTTAACTGACGAAAAAGTCGTTGGTTAAAACTTCTGAAGTGTATGGTTTTCCATTTTAATGATAAATAAGAAGTTAATTAATCTCGGACTGTTTTGAACGACATTTTGTCTTAAAGGATAAATAAGCTTGACGAAATGTTACAATTTCAAAAACATTAATTCTTATTGTAATCAACGATGTAGTGTTAAGTTAGGGCTATGGGGTGCCGGCAGTATAATGTTGGTTCTACTTTCTTGCCCGTGGAACGTATGAATCCGCCAAGATGGGCAACTGCGTCTTTTCGTTAGTCAACATTTCGTACTGCGCTCGCCAACCGTGGTGCCAAGCGTGGAGAGTAGAAGAAGAAGAAGAAGAAGAAGAAATACATTTATTAGACACACACACACTAAACTTAAAAATAACTATAGTAAAAAACATCTGACTTACTTCTAATTTTAATCTAGGAGTACCTACCTACCCTGTTATGTATTATGCGACATAGTGACAAATAGATGGTAAGCAGCTCACTCAGCGGGTCAAAGCAGTAAGAATATTATTTCAAGCAATGAACAAACCAGTTCATAAAGTTGTGCGAGTCCAAAGGGGCCTGACTCAGCATTATGCTTCCACGCATAAGGAATGCTAGGAAGCGCTGGTTTTCAGTCAGACCCTATTTACTGTCTATCTCGGTATAAAATAATAATCATGTAGGTACCAAAAGAAATAAATAAAATATATAATTATAATTATTAGTGCATAATTAAATAAATGAATAAATAGTGCATTGCAAATAATATAAATAAAATAGCTAAAGTGATAGGACATTGAAAACAAAACGATACGTGTAAACAAGGGAGGAATAGCAATATTATTAAATTAAGCAAACGTCAGGTTTCAAAATGTCAACTTCAAATTATGACGTGGCAACATGTCAGCTATAAAAAAGAAGAAATCCCAATGTGTCTCCATCGAGAACAATACATTGAGAAAATGTATAGTGAAAATTAAATCATTTCAATTCTAATTAACACGAAAGAGGATTATGAAGAAACAAGAAAAACTGTGTCCGGAGCAGGATTCGTAAGGTGACAACTGCAGAACGGCCGTCAAAGCAACACGTGTATGAAAAGTCGGTAAGGTTATCATTTGTCAAGCTGTCCATGGTTAATTAAGTGTTTACAAAAAGTGTTTCTAAAAGCTTTCACCATTTACAGGGCCGGAATCATTGAACAAGAGCAAAAATGCCCACAATCCTACAAAACCGTCGAGAGCAATACGTGCATACAACGTAAGGTTAGTGAGGTTATATTATGTCGAGTTCTGTTGCAATGTTAATAAGTGTCTCCGAAGATAGATTTTAAATGTTTTAACCGTTTTCAGGGCACGAATCTTCGGCGGGAGCAAAACATTCCAACAGTGCGTGGCCGCAAACCTGAAAGATCCGCGGAATGCAACCGACTTGTGTCCTGGTGTTACGAATACGTGAGCACATTGCCTTCTGTTGTACATTGAACCCTCCTTTGCCCACATAAGTTTCTTATATAAGTACGTGGGAGTCCCGCCCGCAATCACACCAAACAATAAGGTAGCTAGGTGGAGATCCCTACGTGCACCCATTTTAAGCATGTTGGACGAGTTCAAATAAGGGGTCACATGAGTACGCGGAGGGATATGAAAGCAGAACCTTGCACAAGCATTTTGAATGCGCTGCACAAGGCCCTGGGTACGCTTCAGCAAGCATGGACCATACACAACATCGCAGTAATTAAGCCGTGAAAGTACCAGTGATTCACACAAGGTGATGCGCACTTCCTCACTAAGATAACCACGTATCTTATACAAAATTCTCAGCCTGTAGAAGCAGTTTCGGACACATTCAGAGACATGCTTTTCAAACTGAAGGTTTGAGTCCATTATGAGCCCAAGATTTTTAGCCTCAGTAACTTGTGCCACCCTTACCCCATCAACTTGAATGTTAATTGTTTCGCTAGCTAGTTTCAAACGGCTCATTCTAGACCCCATCAACATGTACTGGGATTTTTTAGGATTGAGAACAAGAGAGTTACTCTGAGACCATTGAAAAACACGCTCTAAGTCATGGTTCATCTTCTTCACTGCTTCAAGACAGTCAGAGGGGGGGAATGAGAGGTACATCTGTAGATCGTCTGCATATATATGAAATTTACAAAAAGCAAGATCTTTGACTATATCAGCACAATACAATATGAAAAGTATGGGGCCCAGTATGGATCCCTGAGGAACTCCTCTAGAGACCATGTGGACAGAAGATCTAACAGGTAACCCATTTGACAGCTTGAGCTCCACGCATTGACGCCTGAGATAAAGATAATCAGAGAACCATTTTATGGTGTTACTGTCAAATCCATAAAAGGCGAGCTTTGAAATTAGCAAAGATAAATTTATGCAATCGAAAGCTCGTGAAAAATCTAATAATACTAGTAGGCTACACATCCCCTTGTCTTGGGCATCCAATAAATTATCTACAACATCTAAAAGAGCAGTAGAAGTACTGTGCCCTTTGCGGAAGCCTGATTGGAATTCAGGCAGAATCTGATTATCCTCAAGGTAATTTATAAGCTGTGTGCAAACAACTTTCTCCAAGATTTTAGAAAGGCATGGAAGCAAGCTGATAGGCCTAAGGTCAGATATGGAGGAGGGCTGGTTACCTTTAGGGATTGGCTTAACAATTGATATCTTCCAAGAATCTGGAAAAACTCCACTCAATATAGACCTATTGATGATGGTAGTAATGACTGGCAGAGACTGAGGAAGGGTTAAGCGTATCATCTCTAGAGAAATATCATCAATACCACATGCATTAGAGCGGAAGCTCTTGATGATCTTCATAATGGACAATTCATTTACAGGTTGAAGTGAGAATTTCACTGCAGAGAACCTATGATACTCAAAATATGTCAGTTCAGAGATTTTCACAAAATCAGTGCCTGGGACACTGAGGAAGTGACAGTTAAGTACTTCAGGGTTATCAAAGCAGGCAGGAAGTTCAGTTGCTTGTTTTGTTTTAATTAATAAATCATTTTTTAGACTTTTCCACAATTGCTTTGAGTTTCCAACATTGCGATTAATATTTTGAGTAAAATAGGCCCTCTTCTCACTTTCAATGGCAGAAAAAACCACACTCTTCATATCCTTATAAGCTCTTTTTAGCACATCAGTTTTAAGCATCTTGTATCTGTGATGATAATTGTCCCGAATTTTAATCATATCCTTAATAGTTTCTGTGATCCAGGGAGGTCTAGTGTCTCTTATAACAGATGTTTTCTTAGGTGCATGCAAATCAAACAAATGAATAACTGTACTAGTGAAAGCCAGAACCAACTCATCCACATTATCCATCTGTTGGAAACAGTTCCAGTTGATACTATCCAGGTCAGCCGAGAACAAGTCCAGAACTATGTTTTTCATTGGCCTAAAAGTAGCAAGATATGATTTAGGTTTGTCTTTTTTTATATTTAATTCAACCATAACCATGGCATGGTTCCCTAAATCTGGTGTATGCTTGATGGATATTTTACGCACCTGAGCATCTAAACAAACCAAATCAATTAATGTTTGGCTATGCTCGGTGAAGTGGGTAGGCTCAGAAATAACTTGAACTAGATTAAGGCTATGCAAAAACTGTTGAAGTAGATGCACTTTACTGTTTTGACCCATCATATCAACATTAAAATCCCCCATCAAAATTATGTTGTCACATTTAGAGAAAGAAGATATTGAATCTGTGATAGCATCCAAAAATGTGACAACATCCTGCCAGGGTGCACGGTAAGCAGTACCTACAACTATACATTTGCCAAGCACAGTCAATCTTACCCACATCTGCTCAACTACCGCCACCACAGGGTGTGAACATTTTCGTGCACTAATACCTCTGCGCACAAAGAATCCTATTCCCCCACCACGACCATTTTTAATATTTTTTGACCTAGGAGTATGTATAAAGTTGTAACCTGGTATATGAGGGGCTTTGTCTTCCTCACCATCCCTAATCCAGGTTTCATTTATGGCCATGAGGTCAGGGCAAAGATCTTCCATGGCTACCAAAAGCTCTTCCTGTCCAGTGTTAAGCGAGCCAGCATTAAATAGACCAACTTTTAGGTGATGCGGGTTAATCATTATGACAATGTAAAATATTTTTACTGACAATATCACTAGTAGAATACCAGGCAGATGGATAAATATATGTTAATATGATATATACTATGATTTGCCATGTAATTGTAATATACAACCATTGTAGGATGTTGCTAAATGCAAATATATAGTATTTATAAATATTGTCTACAAATAAAGTTAATGGCATGTTATTATTGTATATAAGTTTAAGTACATTAAAACAAATATAATAATGAGTCAGGAAAATTGTGTAAACTATATCAATTAATGAATATATAAAATGATAAATAATATTAAACTGGTATAATAGAAATTGCAAAATATAGCATTTGATTACCCAAGTCCTCCCATAACCACAACAGAATGAGCAGCTTACCATCCACACAAAAAATATTACTTTACTAAGAAACATTGAAGAAGGTAAATGATAATACAGTGAAAAAACAACAGTGACAAAGGAGAGGAGAATCAATATAACATTAACAATTATTGCAGGAATCCTGATCAAACAAGCGGAGAACCAAAAACCCTCAGCAAGTCAGCCTCTGACTGGATGTTGTAGGCCTGCTTGCCCTCACTCTGCCTGGCGAAGATGCGGCCACGCTTTGTCCAGGAGTATCGCCATTGAAGCCTGCGGCACTCCTCGCGGACTCGGAAGAATAGCTGCCTATTCGCCAGCGACAGTCTCTCGTTGAGGAAGATCCGAGAACCCTGAGCGGAAGTAGAGCAACCAGCATCAGCGGCAGTCAGCGTGCGTCGCACTCGCGCGGCGTTCAGCAGCTCATCGCGGATGCTCCTCCGTGTCAGGCGCACCAGCACACGGCGCGCGCGCGGCGGCTCTCCTGTTGCCCCAGCGCCCGGCGGCAGCGCCACGCCCACGCGCTCCGCAAAGACGATGTCTCGGTCTTCCAGCACGACTCCCAACTTGGCGGCCAGCACGGTCAGCGTGTGCACCACGTTTTCGCCCTTGTCCTCAGGCAGGTGACCAATCTCCAGGTCAGCGTGCAGGGCTTCCTGATCACGGACGCGGATCTCCTGCTGCAGCACCGAGAGTTTCATCATAAGGTCAGCGACCTGGGGGTGAGGCGCCTCCTGATGTTTTTCGATCGCCTCAATACGCCGTTCAAATCCGTCGAGGCGAGAGTTAACGCCCGCCATAGTTGTACGGAAGTCTGCAATGTCAAGACGGAGGTCTCTCATCTCCGCCGAAAAAGCCCGCATTTCATCTTTGAATGAATTTAATTCCGAGAAGAGATCCTCTCTAATCGACCTCAAGCCCAGCTGAAAATCCATGTGCCTGTCCGCAGTGATGTTGTGTGCCGTATCCAATGCCATCGTCTCCGTGCTCTTCGCCAATCGAGAGGGGTCCTGGATCTGATAGTTCTCCTGTGCACCGCGTATCGGCGTAGCGGGGTCCCGACCCTTGGGCGCCCTACTCTGACATTCGCCACATCGCCAAGAGTCAGTGACTTTCGCCCCCACCGGGACTCGAACACATTCAAAATGGCTAAAGCTTTTGCATTCTGGACACGTAACCCCATCTTTCTGCATAAACTTGCCGCACGCACCACATTTAACCATGATCGTTAAATAGGAGCTAGTAAGATGGATTTTTACTAATTGGTAGGATTCGTGTCAAGCTGGTAGCTCCTTTATTAGTTGGCAATAATTGTTGTTGCTAAAAATGTCGTGGGTCGCAGATGAAAATTGGTTGCAAACGTCAAATGCGCTTGACAGTTGACAGTGATCACGTAGTACTGTCAACTTCAACAGGCAAATGTGAAGCAAATCAGCTGATTTGTTCCGGGTCAGTGAACTTTACTGCGGTTAGTGCTTATTTTGCATATAGTGTTTTATGCCAGAACTATGTAACCAGTGTAAACAATGAGTTGGTTTTTGAATAAAACTGTATTCTGAAGTGGGTTTCTTCGTGAATTTTCGTTATTGAGTTGCTCACCAAGTGAATTTTCTGTCGGCCAATTGTTTGCAGGTTATGTGCACTGAGTTTACAACAACTTGAAAAGGTATTGTTTGCGTTTTGTTATTTTAATTCGATTTCTTGGACGGAGTCGAAACGTTAGCTGTTTACTGTACAAGTGTATGGCAACAACCCTCTCATGGTCCATCACACGTCTCATGGCATGTGCCCAACGAGTCGCCGCTCGGACGTCGTTCCAGACGCCCGCCGCCCGCTGCCGCCTTGGTCCCCGCACCAGGCCCCTGCCGTCGCCCGCTAGCGTCCAGTGCTAGCTTCGCTTCGTTGCGGTGTTATTCTTACTAGCTTGCTAGTCTGAATAATCACTTGCGCGAGCGATTACCGGTAGTTCGCACTTTTTAGTGCGCTACTGGATTACTATCCTGTTTCTTTTCGAGTTGTTTGCTCTTTTCAGAGCGAATAACTCGAACTGCTCCAGTGCAAGAGAAAATCGTTCTTTTCAGAACGATTTCTCGAGCTAGTTTCTTTGCCTTATAAACTGTCGAAAGCCACGACTTCAGTGGTCAGCTAAGGGATACCCTACGGTGACAACGAACTTAGCTGGGCGTGGACCCGGAGCGCCTGTTTTGCCTCTTCAAGGCAACACAGAATCCGGCTGGGTCTGGAACCACCGGCCTTGGGGTGGAACCCTCGCCGACCCCAGATAGCGTGAGGCACACACCCCTTTTGCCCCAAAAGAGAGGTAAAAGGGACACACACATTTAGGTAGGACACATAGGCACACACCCCTCCTTGTCTATACCCGACAAGGAGGGACACTTAGTTATCTCCCGGGTGTCCCCCCCGGGAATAGGGACCTCCCCTCACCCCCCGCGCGATGTCAAGCCCGGACTTGCTGGGTGGGCTTGATCCTGAGACCCTCCTGGGGGTACTCAGGATGTTAGCCCAGCAGCACGGGGACTTGTTGTCCAAGTTGCTCGCTTCTTATCAAGAGGCGAACAAGTTGGACAAAAAGTCCAAGTCCCATCCGATGGAGGTGGCCACCGCGGCCCTTCTCACCCCCGCCCTTCAGGCCACCCCGGAGACTCCGGTCTCCCCCGCCCTTCCGGCCACCCCGGAGACTCCGGTCTCCCCCGCCCCGTCCTCCTCCTCCAATTCGGACTCCGACGCTTCGGCGATGGAGCTCGAACCCTCCCCGAGCGACAACTCTTCCTCGTCGGAGCAGTCCTCTGACGACAGTTATACTGTCGTCGAAGGCGGCAAACGGCGCAGGAAGAAGGCGTCCCACAAGTCGGCCTTAGCCCCTCCGGCTAAGATCGCAGTCCCCGTAGAGGCTACGGCTATCCGCCCGCCTACTCCCCCCGCGACCCCCGCCGAACCCGCCCCCCTCCGCAAGGAGAAACCCCCCCGCCTGTTTTCCTCCGCGAAAAGGCCAAATGGGCCAGCGTGGAGAGGCTTCTAACCTTGAAAAAGGTTAATTTCACCAAGGCCCAGCCCATCAAGGACTCTATTAAGATCCACGTCCAGACATCGGACGATCACCGACGTCTGACGTCTGTCCTCCGTGCTGAGAACATAGGTTTTCATACCTATGCTCTCGAGAGCGAGCGCCTTCTGCGCGTAGTCATCCGCGGCCTCCCCGCGGAATTCGACTCTGAGGTCATAAAGACCGACCTCTGCGATCAGGGCTTCCCCGTCAGGGAAGTCCACCGCATGTACAGCGGACGGGACAAGACCCCGTTCGATCTTGTACTAGTCATCCTTGACCTTTCGCCCGAAGGAAAGGCGATATTCGGCGTCAAAACCGTGTGTCGCCTTTCCGGCCTCTACGTAGAGGCTCCCTTCAGGAAGGGCCCCCCCGGACAGTGCCACAGGTGCCAGTTATATGGCCACTCTGCGCGCAACTGTTTTGCCCGCCCCCGCTGCGTCAAGTGTCTGGGTGACCACGGCACCGCTGACTGCAAGCGCGTCCCCAATGACCCCATGCCGCCTAGTTGCGTGCTCTGCGGGACCGAGGGGCACACTGCGAACTATCGCGGCTGCCCCAGAGCCCCAAAGCCAAGCGCTAGGAGAGCGCATGCTAGGGCTCCGGAGCGCTTCCGCCCCGCCCCACCCCAACACGCGAGGACATCTCCGAAGGTGTCCTTGTTGCCCCCCGCCCCTCCTGCTGTGTCAGCTTGGGCGAGACCTTTGGGCTTCACCAGCCGCGCCCTTCAGGCAACAACTGGTGTATCCTCTCCCCCGCGTTCCCAGGAGCTTCACTCCGCCCCTGCCCCCGCACCCCTACCCCGCCCCACTAGGCCCTCTCAGCCAGCTCCCGCTGCTGAGAACCCTAGCCTGGGGCTGCCGAACATCGATTTCGGATCGGTGAACGCGCTCCTGCGCAAGCTTAGCCTGGCGAAGTCGCCCATAGAGAAACTGATGATTATCTCTAATCATCAGGATGTCATGGCGTCTCTCGACGCCCTCACTTTCAAGTCTTTTTAGTATGGCAGTGCAGAAAGAAAGACTGAAACCCCGCTCCCTCTCGTTAGCATTTTTTAATGCTAACGGCCTATCTCCCCAGAAAGAACTCGTGAAGCAATTCCTTGTCAATCACCAAATAGATATTCTGCTAGTGCAGGAGACCTTCTTGAAACAGTGCCATCGCGATCCTAGGATCGCTAACTACCAAATGGTACGAAATGACAGAACGAACGCCCCTAAAGGCGGTACTGCCATTTATTTCAAGAGGTCGCTGCACTGCATTCCCATTGATCCCCCGCCCTTAACAGACTTAGAAGTCTCTGTCTGCAGACTTGCAATGACCGGTCATCAACCAGTTATCATTGCATCCTGCTATCTTAGCCCCAATAGGAAGCTTCTTAAAAGCGACCTAGAATCCCTTCTCAGTCTTGGAAGCTCAGTCATTCTGGCTGGCGACTTCAATAGCAAAAGCCCTATGTGGAATTGCTCGATACGTAATAGAAACGGTGCCCTCCTCTCAGGCTACCTAGATTCTGTAAATCTAGATCTTATTGCCCCCATGTGTCACACTCGATATTCCCCACGTATTGGTTTTTCCAACCAAACCCTAGACCTCGCACTGCTGCGGAACGTATCCCTCCGGATGAGCTCCATAGTAGTGATGCAGGAACTAGACTCTGACCACCGTCCCGTCATATTAAGACTTGGCCCTCTGCCGGACCCTACTCCCCCGACCAAGACTGTGGTGCAATGGTATAAACTTGAGAAATCCCTCAAGGTTATCCATTCTCCCGACTTGGATAAAATCCCCGACGACATTAGGTCCCCTGACGACATTGCTATTGCGGTCGACTCTCTGACCAGTCACGTCCAATCCGCCGTTCGCGACTTGTCTAGACAGGTCCCAGCTACGCCTGATCGTAACTGTGTCCTGCCTGATGAGATAAGACGACTGATCACAGAGAAGAACGCAGCAACTCGTCGCTTTAGTTCTTGGCCCTCCGAACTAAATCGCTTCCGAATGAACTCGCTTCGCCGCAAGGTGAAGAGGGCCGTTTGATGACAAGGAAAAAGCAGACGCGCTAGCTGAGAGTCTTGAATCCCAATGCTCTCCTAGTCTTGAACCCGTCGACCCTGATCACCTTAACATGGTGAACAGAGAGGTCGACCGCCTAGTTTCCCTTCCCCCCTCTGCTCCTCCTTTGGACCTCATTAGAGCAGCAGAGGTCGCCCAGATCATTAAAGATCTTCGCCCTAAGAAGTCCCCTGGCTCGGACGGCATCAGCAACAGAGTACTCAAGAAGTTCTCTGTTGCCCTCATACATCTCCTGGTCAGCATCTTCAATGCTGCCATGGCTAACTGCTCTTTCCCTGATGTCTGGAAGGAAGCCAATGTAATTGGCATCCACAAACCGGGCAAAAAGGCAAACGAGCCTTCCTCCTACCGTCCCATCAGTCTCCTCAGCTCCCTGGGGAAGATCTACGAGCGTCTCCTTCTGAGACGTCTCTGGCGTCACGTCAATGAGCATAGTCTCTTGCCTGACGAACAGTTTGGCTTCCGAGCCCATCACTCCTGTCCCCAGCAGGTGCTCCGCATCACGGAGCACATCCTGTCCAAGTGGCATCACACCTGGCCAGCAGATACGGGCGCTGTCTTCCTCGATGTAGCTAAAGCCTTCGACAAAGTCTGGCACAACGGCTTGGTTTACAAGCTTTTCCTGCTTGGAGTGCCAGACAGACTCGTACTCATCTTACGAGACTACTTGTCGAACCGCTGCTTTCGCTACCGCGTGGAAGGCACGCTCTCAGACCCCAAACCCGTCCGAGCTGGAGTTCCTCAAGGCTCAGTCCTTGCTCCCCTTCTCTTCACGCTGTACACCAGCGATATTCCCCGACACCCGCAAGTCGAACTTGCCCTCTTCGCCGATGACACGGCTTTGTACGCGTCCGATAAGAACAGGAATCGCGTACGCATAAGGCTGCAGGCTGCACTAGACACTCTAGGTGCCTGGTTCAGAAAGTGGCGCATAGAGGTGAACCCGACGAAAAGTGCAGCAGTGTACTTCACTCGGAGTCCCTTCTTGCCCCAGCCTCTCCTCCTCTTCGATAAACCCATCCCTTGGGTTAGGTCAGCTCGCTACCTAGGAGTAATCCTAGATAGACGTCTCTCCTTCTATCCCCACATAAGGTCTGTCACTAATCGTGCAAAGTTCGTGCTTAGCCGGTTAAACAGCCTTCTCAACTCGAAAAGTAAAATGTCCTTTAGAAATAAAGTGACACTTTACAAGACAGTTATACGGCCAATAATGACATATTCCTCTGTCGTTTTCGTTTTTGTCGTAGATGCCTTCAGGTAGTCCAAAACAACTTCTTGCGCAGGGCCACGGGTTGCCCATGGTACATGCGCAATGTAGACCTCCACCGAGATCTCAAACTCGAGTCCATCGAACACTTTATTAAAACTGCTTCAAAGCGTTTTTATGAAGTGGCGGCGGAACACTCCAATCCGTTAATCTCGGGATTACCCTCCGACTACCCGATAGAGCCATTGCCCACGAGTTCTTTCCTCCGTCGACCGAGACACGTTCTCGGCTTGCCCGTTGACGAGCTCACCGCCGCTAACCCGGAGGTGACGTCAACCCGTCCCACACTAGCTGTTAGACACATATTCAAAAACCGGTCCCGCCGGCGGGGCCGAAGAATACATTCTTCCGTCTAAAGGTGCAGTTTTGCACCTAGACGCTATCCTTCAGTAGATTCAAAAATTCTGGCAACAGTCCAAGCCGTGGTTCGAACCTAAGTGGTGCCCTTGAGCTTGTTGCCCCAACCTAACTTTTGCGGCTGGGCGCCTTCTGCGCTCGCCATAGTCCGGTAACGTTGTCATGGCCATCTGCGGTCAACAACATTTTTGTCATTTCGAAAAAAAAAAAAAACACGTCTCATGGTCCATCACACGTCCTACTTTATAGTCCGGTAACGTTGTCTATAGTCCAGTAACGTTGTTATAGTCCGGTAACCTTGTCATGGCCATCTGCGGTCAACAACATATAACATCATTTCGAAAAAAAACATGTCCTACTTCGTTTAAACACGTGTTAAATGTGCACATGGATTCTTTGAAACATAAAATTTATTGGTCCACGGGGGGACAACCCACGGCTTTCGTTTAGAAAGTTGAAGGTTCATACAAAAAGTACAAACAGGGCTATTACAACTGTTCAACAGAAATATAGGATACTGAAAAATGCAGCAATGTTGCAAACGCCCCAGGGGGAACGCTCGCAGTAACAGAAACAATAACTAACTTGCTGTACCGCAAGCTAACATTGTTGCTTAGAATTATAAGCATGTCTGCTCTACTTTAAATTACTTGTCCGTTTAGCTTAATAAAATGTCATGGACATGTTGCTGCGGAACCACAGATTACAGAAACTAACAGATACATCACTCCAATACAAAAGCGAAAATACCTACGCTATAATAGCCTACAAAGTATTAGTAATACCAGCAGTTCATAGCGAGAAAGAGTGTACCATAAGTATGCTAACAATAGAGTTGAGATTGCTTTGCTCACCCTCTCTACCTACTTGCAAGTAATCTGTGACGCGGCATCTAATGAGTGGCTAGGGTTGCTTCTACGATGATTTTGATATTAAAACTAATGTGGTGAAAAAAACAGTTCTTTTTATATGGTTGATCAAATATTTTTGAGTTTTATAAAATGATGGATACATTTTTTCCTTGTCTAAAATCATGGTTACTAAATATTAACCTTGAAAATATGCTAAATCGCGTAAATAATTTTAATAGGTACGCATGAAGAAAACAGGAGCAATCAAGGATGCAATAGTAGTAGTATCAGTGTTCTCTGAAGAAGTGTTCTAGTGTGAATCTGCTGTGAGATTCTTATTGGTGTGATTTCCAATATAAAGAATAATTTTGTTCTAAGTGGACTACGTTATTTAATCCCAAACCCCAGCTTCCTATGTTCTAAGTGGAAAATATGGTGAGAATTTATAAAAGTAGTATGGATCCATTTATAATCGATTTTAACAACTTGTTACGCGAATAATGATTTAAAACAACCTACTTCACGAGCACAATAGTCACGCGGTTTCGGCATCTAAAGGAACGCATTTAACGTGCGTGCGCTCAAGTGGGCGTGTGGCAGCCTACTGCCGGCGTAACACCAACGTTACACCAAGCGGTAGGCATTTAACGCTGGCCTTGAGCAAGTGACGGACGCCTGGCGGAACGGCAAATTATCCCCGGCCAAATGGAGACAGGTCATGTAAGCCCGCGCCTCAAAACTTGGTAATCGAAAATTGTTGATAACGTTTTCATTTCCTTGAAAAATTACAAACTACTTATATAAGGTCCGTTCTCCTCAGTTGATTTTAGATGTTACTCGACTGTATAATTAAATCCGGTTGCTTTATGATTCAGGTTAGTGATATACGAGTACTATCCTAGAGAACCATTTCTGAATGTTACATATTTACAGATCTTCATCATCATTTCAGCCGTAGGACGTCCACAGCTGGGCATAGGCCTCATCGATTTCCAGTTGTTGCGGTTGGAAGCGATCTACATCCACCGTCGTCCTGCGGTCTTCACCAGGTGACAGCCCATTACCAATTTGTTATTTTAATCGAGAACTACTGTTTTGGCGCTTATGACTTTTCATTTTAAGCTATCATTTCAACGCAGTTTGTATGCTGGCGCCCCCACTCAGTCCGCGTTATAGATAGAAAAATCTATTGTAATTAAACAATAACGTTCAAATAATTGTTTATCACGACAACAATTTATTGAAGTATGGTGCCGGCAGTGAAATATTGTCCTTCCTCTCATGCCCGTGGATGCAGTTAAAATTTGTAACAGCATCCCGTACTGCGCTCGCCAACCCGCCTGCCAAGCGCTGCGAGTCTGTCAACCACGTGTCAACAAACCCTGCTTTTGGAGAGAGAGGCGATGTCTAGCTGTGGACGTGAACAGTATTCCTGAGGCTGATTACTATGATGCATTGCCGTGGGGTGCCGGCAGTAGAATGTTACCCCTCCTTTCATGCCCGTGGATGCAGTAAAAGCCTGCTAAGGGATACCTCCAGAAGATGGGCAGCAGCGTCTTCCCGTGTATCAACATCCGTACTGCGCTCGCCAATCCGCCTGCCAAGCGTGGTGAGTATGGCAACTACCCCTCATGGAGATCCATGGGGGAGGCCTGTGTTCATTAGTGGACGTATTACGGCGGAAATGATGAATGATGATTGTTTATCAATGCGTCGCGTTAAGTCTACGCTTGCAGGGCACATGCAAGTACAAACGCTTGCTACGAGTATCTCGTATCTCTCTACTTACGTGCACCACAAACAAACTACGGACTAGCGAGCGTTGATTAGGGGTACCGAGAGGAAAACAAGACTGTGTGTCTACCGTGAGTTGTCACCGTTAGATCGCCTGCCGTTACTGCAGTTATAATACTACTACTATTACTACATCTGTCCGACTTGTAGCTAATGGTACACAATTCGAAGCAAATGAAGCCCAAACTACAGTCACTGTAGTAAGTTTACGGCGTATTTTAGTACCAAACTATCCGCTAGAGGCGTTGTACAAGTTTTTATGCATCTTTTTAACTACAATCGCTAGCGAGTATAGATTGTGAAAACTCATGGTAGACCTACCTGGTCTTTGAGTCGTCATGCAATTAACTCTCCTGTTTCAGTAGTTGTCTAATGCTAAGTAGTTCCAACAAACTGAACTAGATGTCGTTCCTTATTCAATTGTTAATCAGTCAATTTGTTAAAAGCGCTAACGAAACCTCAAAGCATAAAATGGCCTCGAGCTGAAACTTTGAAATAAATATCTCTAATTTTTTTACTTGTAACTCACTGCTTTTATAAGAAATAAGCCACTTTCCTTTCCACCTATAGAGTCAAAGTATTAGTATATATTTAGTGTTTATTTTGTTGGTGTGACTTTCTAAATAAATAGGTACGTAGATACAAACAAGTTAAATAAAAACAAGAAAACCGTAACCTACACGCAGTTTCAAAACGTATAAAAGTCACTCACGAAAAGCTTTACAATATACAGATGCAAACGACGAAAAACCGAATATCAACCAGATAAATTACTATTTGTGACGTTTTTAATTTAAAAATGCATCGTGCACATTTCGTGGTTGACCGAGAGCGTGGGCTATTGAAAGCTGTAATTCATGTGGTCAGTGACCCCTGGAACATACGTCAGAAAATTATAAATAAAATAAAACTGGACCTCCGCATAATGGCATAGCGTGATGACCTTACGCGCGTGAAGTGCTATTTAACATTATATCATCATCATTTCAGCCATAAAACATCCACTGATGAACACAAGCCTACCTCATGGATCTCCATGAGGGGTAGTTGCCATACTCACCACGCTTGGCAGGCGGGTTGGTGAGCGCAGTATGGGATGTTGATACACGGATAGACGCTGCTGCCCATCTTCCGGACGTATCCCTTAGCAGGCTCTTACTGCATCCATGGGCATGAGAGGAGGGGTATCATTCTACTGCCGGCACCCCACGGCTAAAATACAGTATAAATAGTTTAAAAAATACTACAGTAAAATCACTCACAAACTAGGTACAAAAGGCAGCAAGAACCAAAATTCTTTTTCAAGTAAACAGCAACTGGCCAGATATAAATCTTAATAAAACTGCTATCTTGCAAAATGCCCACGAAATTCCTCGTCCATTTAATTTTTGCTAACGCCAAAAGGGTTTAATTTAAGCCTGCCTTTCCTCAATGCCAGAACTCGCCATGTTGTGTTTGAATTAATTTTAACCATCAAAGTTTGCAAGGGTTCAACCACAGTTGTACAGTATTGCCGTGAGGTGCCGGCAGTAAAATGTTACCCGTCCTCTTATGCCCATGGATGCAGTAAGATGCTGAGGGATACCTCCGGAAGATGGGCTGCAGCGTCTTTCCGTATATCAACATCCCGTACTGCGCTCACCAACCCGTCTGCCAAGCGTGGTGAGTATGGCAACTGCCCCTCATGGAGATCCATGAGGGAGGCCTTAGTTCAGTAGTGGAAGTTTTACGGCTAAAATTATGAAGTTCATGATACAAAAATAAAAATACAATTTATAAGATTATTACCATAGGCAGGTATGACGTTAAACAAACATTAGGTAAGTTAGGTAGATAATATAGTGCAGATATAAGAACATTAAAGTATTCATAGCTCGAAGGCCAATTTAGATGTTTGTTTGTAATAATCATAAGTTATAATTAAATTAATTATATCGACTGTGTCTGATATGTTGATGTTGTTCAATGCATCTATACTCTACATTATCATTTTATCATTTCAGCGTAAAACGTCCACTACTGAACTCAGGCCATACTCGCTTAGCAGGCGGGTTAACGAGCGTAGTACGGGATGTTGATATAAGATAGGCATCTTCAAAGAACATTTGTAGTTTTATATACTCAAACATAAAATACAATTTAAATAATTTATTCAAACATTAGCTTCAGAATTCATGCCTAACGAACTTAATATACGAGTACACAAATTCATATTTTTTACCAATACCCAAAATAATGCATTATTGGCCATGTTCTCCGTTCTTGCACGTAAGAGTACGTGACTCAAGATAGTGTTCGGTGCGTTGTCGTGTCATTATTCTCACCCTAACATGGCATCTCACCACGTTCAGCATACGTGAGTTTGCATAATATCCGACGCCCCTGCGCGAAATTCAATTCGTCCAAATTGCATTTTCTGTCAAATCACACTGGAATCCTTTGACTTTATGACTGAATGGATGATAAGGTATCTTATGAAAGAACTGAAGGATTTGAGCCGGAAGCTTCCGAGTGGAACCGTGGCATGTGTTTACCTGAATAGCGAGGAGCCTATTTATACTAATTCTAAAGCTAAAGAGCTTGTTTGTTTGATTAGACGCGTTAATCTCAGGAACTACTTGACTAAATATAAAAATTATTTAAGTGTTGGATAGCTGAATTATCGAGAAAGGCTATAACATATAACTCTACGACATAAAGTTAACGAGCAGAGCATTAAAACGAAGTCTATACGAAGTATCTAGTAGTTTATATTTAAATATATACTACTAGATATTTCCTGCGACTTCGTTTTAATTTATTCTTTAAAGGATCTCCATGAGGGGTAGTTACCATACTCACCACACTTGGCAGGCGGGTTGGCGAGCGTAGTACGGGATGTTGACGCTGCCCATTACACGGAAGAATCCCTTAGCAGGCTCTTACTGCATCCACGGGTACGAGAAGAGGGGTAACATTCCACTGCCGGCACCCCACGGCAACTTTCAATAAATTACTAATTTAAAAATAAATTGTCAAGTGTAATGAAATGACGGATAAATTAAATGTTATTATTTACAGCTATAAGCTTTACTCATCGTAAGAAGCCCAATTTTGAATATAAATTAACAACAATGTAGCAAGTTTAATTATAATCTAATTGGCCTAATGGAAATGCGCAAGTTTCTATTTGCGGCAAAGTTCACAGAGGTTATAAAGTTTTGCGAAGGCTTTCCCTTGGTGAGGTTAGGCTCTATAAATATAAAAAAAATTTTGTATATCATACAAGTAAGTTTATTTATTTTTTATTTATACAACGCAACAACTGGATGCGAAATTCACAGGACACAGGAGGCTGGCAAAGACTTAGATAAAGTTAAAGATAAAAACAAGTTTATTTTGGTACCAAGCATAAAATACACACAAACAATTCACAGGTACATGAAATCAGGTACTTAGGCAGGCCTATACCCAGCAGTGGGTGATTCTGGGCTGAGAAGAAGAAGAAGAAGAATGTTTATTTATGCCGTGGGGTGCCAGCAGGGGCAATACACCCCCTCCTCTCTTGCCCGTGGATGCAGTAAGAATCTGTCAAGAGATACCTCCGGAAGATGGGCAGCAGCGTCTTACCGTGTATCAACGTCCTGTACTGCGCTCGCCAACCGGCCTGTCAAGCGCAATGAGGGTGGCAGTAACCAATGATTAGAACTTTGAGATCTATCAATCAATCAATCAACATTTATTTATAAGCGCATTTAATCAAGACCCTACCTCCCGTGCTAGTTAAAACTGTGTTACGGCAAGCTAAAGTCAAGTGAAGTATATATATATATATTTATAATTTATTTAAGGTATTTTTATATGTGAGCGTGATTTAAGAGACTTTTTCAACAGACTTTTAGACTAGCAATTATTTTATAATAAAACAATTCAATAAATACAGTTACGGCTATATAGTTTTATACGGAAATATTTTAAATTGATACAGATAGATGAATATAGCAAAAGACAGATTTTGTTTCAACCGCCATTTAGACATAATCCAAAGTTTAGTTGTTATACTATTTTAAAACACTGTTGATAGTCTAACTTTGAGGAATCCTTGGACTCTAGAGTATGAGAAAGTGCAATGTTAAAGCAAATAAGAAGAGGTATTTTAGCTGGAAGCTTTTGATCATGAAGTTATTTTGAACTAGTTTCTGTTGGCAAAAGTTCGAATGAATACCTTTAAATATCACTTTCACGTTTATATAGAATTTGGATATTAATGTCACAAATAATTTTCAGTACCTTAGGAAAGGCTTATACTATAAAATAAACAAATAATGCTGGACGCAGCACAGAGCACTATCTAGCTCCAATATAAGCAGAGCTTGTGTTATGGGAATCAGATGGTTGATAAAAAAACTTATAACGTATTCTAATCTAATCAGCCTGTAGGATCCCACTGCTGGGCAAAGACCTCCCTTCTCTCTCTCCATACTTCCCGGTCCAAGACGTTGGTCGACCAGTCAGCACAGTACATGTCCAGCTCATCCCGCCATCTGCGCCTGGGCCGGCCGCGCGGTCGTTGTACCGCATGTGGGACCCACTCGGTGGCTATCTTTGCCCACATTTCTTCCGACATGCGACACACATGTCCGGCCCAGTCCCACTTCAGTTTAGTTGATTTATTGACAGCATCGACGATTTTATATAACTTATTTTATATTTCTATATAACTTATATAGAATAAGTTATTTAAACAAATACAAAGGTAATAATTTAATCACTTAATTTAAGAGCTAACTAACTGACCAACCAACCAACCAACTGATTAACTTGAAATTGTTTTTAAAATTTATTACTTAACATGTTAGAACATGATGTATTAAATTATAAGTAAGTCAGTAGCATCGATGTTTTAGTTTAATAGTTAATAATTGAGTACCTTTTAAAAATAAAAATCGATGCTTATTAAACTTAAGGTTAATTAGTATGGGGCAATTAGGGCGCCACTGAAAATCAGTGCCGTGTTCTCGCGGCGTGTGCTGTGACCAATTTAAGGAAACCTAAAGAAAATTAAATGTTAATTTTTAATTTAACTAAGTACTTATGAGTCGTGAATAAATAATTTATATTTCCATTTCAAATCCTTTAAGAAATATTCAGACCTGGCACAAATATCTGCAAAAAACTAACAACTATTTATACCGCGGCGAGAATCAAACCCGCAACCTCCTACGTAGAAGGCTTACCAACTGCGCCACGGAAGCCTTTTTTAAGTATCATTTAATAAATCAGCATGTAACAAACATTTATCTAACAAACGATATCCCATTTAACGAAGCCCACGCAAAAATAAAAAAGATTTTCTTAAAATTTCGCGATCACAATTCATTAAAATATAATAACGAAAACACGGGAATTTATCGCGTAATACCTTTGATTATTCCCGACGTTTCGACTGTGTTTCAACAATCGTGGTCCCTGGTTGACTGTCAACTAGTCAACTGGAATAATCAAAGGTATTATATTACACGATACATTTCCGTGTTTTGTTATTATATTATAAAATAAAAAAAGTGTTACTAGTAAGTAAAAAACAAATCAAGCAACTAAAAGGTTCTACGCTTCTAAAATGCAATTACTCGCAAGAAGAATTAATTAAACCGATCCAGAGGAATAAGGAAAAATAAACCAAGCGGCATTGCGAGTGAGTGCATTTTACTGTGCTCCTGCGTTCTAGCCATTATTAGATACATACCTCTGACCTTAAACAGAGATTAATTTGAACAGCTGATTAAAAACGAGTCTTCTATGTGAGCCCGACAAACAGATGCGATGAATACTACGCCGTGAAGTGTCGGCAGTAGAATGTTGCTCTTGCACCTGGATGCTGTATGATTCTACCAAAGGATACCTCCTGATGATCTGCAGCAGCGCCCAGTGTATCAAAATCCCGTCCTTCTCTCGCCATCCCACCTGCCAAGCGTGGTGACCATGGCAATAATCGCCTCATGATCAATACTTGGATGTCCAACGGTTGAGATGATGATGATTTTACGACATAATTCCTGAATTTGTAACTAAAAAAACTCAACCGAAAAATGTGGCCGAAAATGAAAAACAGCTTTAATGTAATTATTACATTTGAGTATTTACCTCGATTTATCAAGGACCCCATCATCAGTACTGGGTGTAAGCAAACAAACATTATTTTAACACAAACTAAAACAAAACCGCAAGTTTAAATTTAGGGCATAAACTATAGCTAAATATATAATAGTATAAAATATAGCTTGAGGGACAAAACGAAAAGAAATTAGAATTCAATAACAATTTACCTACTATGAAAAAATAAATAAATAATAATAACAAATATATGTCTAGAAATATATTTATTTATATTCATTCATTTTGAAAAATATAAATAATTTAAATAGTAAAGTTTTACATTTTTTTTTGCCTACCTGTATGTGTACCTACTTTCTACACAGTGTCCTCCAATATAAAATATAAATACAAATATAATTCATAAAATATTTCTTAAGTGAAAGGTCATGTTAGTACTAAATCACCACTTTATGGACATGAAATGTAAGTACATAAAATCTATTTTAGAAAATAACCCGAATGCCAATCTGCTTTTAATGCCAACTGAACTAGGTACTTTGTCAAGCTGATCACACTGCTTCGAAAGCTCTGTGGAGGAATCCACATCTATATTGAAGATTTGGAAAGCAACTTGCAACTTTTCAATGGCTATTATTCACAACTCACCTTCGGCGAGAAACCAGGCTTTATATAAAGTCTAGCCCAGAATAGGCAATCTATAGTTGCTAGCAGGCACGTTTGTAGAATGTTGTCCTATCTTGCCCGTGGATGCAGTAAGAATCAGTCAAGGGATAGCTTTGGGTGATGAGTTGCAGCGTCTTTCCGTGTATTAACATCCCGTACCGCGCTCGCCCACCTGCCTGCAAAGCGTGGTAAGTATGGCAACAACCTCCCCATAATCTTGGAAATCTATGAGGGAGACATTATATCCAATTCTTAACCACAGCACGTGAACATCAGTCCTACGGCTGAGATGAATATTTTCAATTTACCTAGAGCACGACGAGAATGAATACGGGATGCTGTGGGGTGCCGGCAGTAGAATGTTACCCCTTCTCTCATGCCTATGGATGCAGTAAGAGCCTGCTAAGGGATACCTCCGGAAGATGGGAAGCAGCGTCTTTCCGTGTATCAACATCCTATACTGCGCTCACCAACCCGCCTGCCAAGCGTGGTGAGTATGGCAACTACCCCTCATGTAGATCCATGAGGGAGGCCTGTGTTCAGTAGTGGACGTTTTACGGCTGAACTGACTGACGACGAGAAACCAGTTTACTTAGTAAGTCTAGTCCAGACATAGGAACATGCCAGCGGGTGTGCCTTGCGGTACCGGCTGTAGAATATTGCCCCTCCACTCTTGCCAGTGGATGCAGTAAGAATCTGTTAAGGGATACCTTCGGAAGATAGGCAGCAGCGTCTTTCCGTGTATCTACATCCCGTACTGCGCACTCCCACCTGCCCGCCATGCGTGGTGAGCATGGCCATTAACCCCTTATGATCGGTGTTTGGAGATCCATGAGGGAGGCCTATATCTAACAGTAGACGTGAACAGCAGGCCTTGGCTGAGATGAGATATTCACAATTCACCATTCACAATTCACCTTTCACAATTCACCATTCACAATTCATCTTTCACAATTCACCATTCACAATTCACCTTTCACAATTCACCTTTCACAATTCACCATTCACAATTTCACCTTTCATAATTCACCTTTCAAAATTCACCTTTCACAATTCACCTTTCACAATTCACCTTTCACAATTCACCTTTCACAATTCACCATTCACAATTCATCAATTCAATTCACCCTAAAATGTTTTTGTTAAGGAAAAAGATAAGTTAGGTAAGCTTTCATAAAGTCAATATCGGAAACTATGAGTATATTTTCTGGTATTTCTATACAGAAAGTGTATGCACGAGAAGTTTTCTCGGTCTGTTGGCTAATGGCGGACGGAATTGACGTGTTTGACGGCTTCGGCCTGAAATGGACAGCTGTTTGCTTTGTAAGATCGTTTTTATGTATTTTTTTTATAAGATATTTACTCAATAGAACAATAGTTTCGTCCACCATTGCCGTGAGGTCCTAGACAGTAGAATGTTGCCTCTCCTCCCTCGTCCGTGGATGCAATAAGATTCTGCCAAAGGATGCGTCCGGAAGAGCAGAACGCGTTTCCGTGTTTAACCATCCAGTACTGCGCTCGCCATCCCGCCTGCCTAGCGTGGTGAGTGTGGCAACAAACCCTAATGAAGCCATGGGGCCATGGACCTCCTACAGCTGAGATGATGACTCCTAAGAACTTTCAACGAGACATACGCTAGTGCGTACCAGATACAATAAATTTATAAATATGTTAGGCATCTATTTTATCCGACTTCAAAAAACGAGGAGGTTCTCAAGTCGTGAACCGATTGTTTCAGATCGGTCACATTTTTTTAAAACTCGATTCTGATAACCGTAGTACTGATGGATATAGGCCTTCCTCATTGATTTTTGTACTGACCATAACTGGTTGTTACCATATTCACTTAGTACATAATGCCGTGGGGTGCCGGCAGTAGAATGTTACCCCTTGTCTCATACCCGTGGATGCATTAAGAGCCTGCTAAGGGATAGCTTCGGAAGATGGGCAGCTGCGTCTTTCGTGTATCAACATCCATACTGCCAGCCAAGCGTGGCGAGTACGATGACAACCCCTCAAGATACTTTAAGTTTTTGAAGGTCCATGAAGGAGGCCTATGTCCAGCAGTGGACGTGCTACGGCTGAGATTATGATGATGATCTACAAAACACATTCCATAAAACTAACTTAAATTATGGATTCAGACCACGCTACTCAAATCTATTTTTGTCCAAGCAAAAATGTTAAGTGTGTCTTTATAGGCCCTTGCACAGATCATAACATTTTGTTTGGAAACTATGAAAGTGTTTGGCACGAGCTTGTAAAAGTTTGTACATAAACATCGTTATTATTAATAAATAATAAAAAGCTAAACTTTTGATTATATTATGTTGGGGTTTTTTGATTATATTATGTCCTTATACGCAACATTTACGGGATATTATATACCTACCATGATTTGAGTCTTTTTTGTGTTTCCCGATATTTTGACGCAGTTTCACACGTCATGATAACGGGTAGTCTTTTGCGAGTAGGTAGTCATTGGCAGACAAAACGATCTACCCTCTTCCTAAGTCTCTGACTGCGATGGATGGCCCTACTATCGGTTTTATTTCGAACGCAACTCGATTTTTTACCGACGTCAAAACAGGAGGTTCTCAAGAATTATGTATACAGGATGCACAGACTTCTTGAGAACTATTTGTTATTTTTATGCCGACTTCAAATGTTTATGCCGAGTTTTTAACGAATAGATTCATCGGCCTAGGCGGTAGTCCTCGCCAGTTTTATTAATAACATCTGTCAAAGACATCCAGATGTAGTGTGATAAATAATCTCGTAAAATTGCGGGTCGTTAATAAATTATGATGGTAGATAGAAAGTCATCTTTATTAAATATATTAATATGTGGGCAGGCTGACAAAATAAAAGATCGGGACCATTTTTAGGGTCCCATAGTACGACAAGGAACTATTATAGTCTCGCTTGGTCTGCCTGTCTAATCGTCTGACGAAGAGACTATTAGTCCTATTATGAAGCTGTAATTTTGCATGGTGCTATAAAATAATCACGCCAAGATAACTTTACTCTAACAACAGAACCCTACATAGGTACACGTCTTGTGAATTGACACGCGCTTGGCCTTGCTTATTATTCTATAGACCTTTATTTATCTCTCTCTAACGTAAACTTTCTAAAACTGCAACTGCCAAAACATTTACTTTTAAAGACAACATTGAGTGAATTTTTTTCCACAAAACTATTAAATAAAACGTCGTTTTAACTTTGATAATGACATAAGAAACCAGAGATCCGAGGAACGATATTACCAAGACTTTGAATTAAAAGTTTAAACGATGTATCTTTTATTTATAATTAGTTAGATCACAACTTAGAAATATAGGAATAACAACAAAAGACAACCATCTACGTTGCTGCATAAACATTTAATGTAAGGAAAACTAAACAAAATACATAATCAGTTAGTACTTTTAAAAATAAACTAAAAAAGACTGCTAGAATGACAGTTAAATTCGACTAATATGACAACCCGCTTTTCTAGGCCTCTGACCTAATCCTACTATCCTATCCTATCCTCTGACCTAATCTAAATGATGGCAATTATATACTTATAAATTTTTTTAAACCTACTTATTGTTAGAATTTAGAGAAAAAACGTTTAAATTTATATTTTATTATAGTTACGCGGCAGACCGAAGCGCACATGGCGGGACGAACTCAAAGTTGGCGGTCATAGTTCTTGAACAATATAAGAGACATTGTCCACTAGTATCGTTATGCAATCTATCAATCAATATAATATATAAAACTCTTCCGTTACTGACTGAGTGACTGACAGACAACGCACAGCCTAGACCACTAGATCTAGAGACTTAAATTTGGCACATATGTATGTATATACCTTGAGTATCCTAGAGGTGCACTAAGAAGGGGTTTTTCGAAATTCCCACGGGAACAGGAAGTATGCGGGTGAAACTGCGGGGTGTGGCTAGTATGTGTATAAAGGAAACTATTCACTGCTCTAAAAGTAATTTCAACACAGTTTTTTACCGTGGGGTGCCAATAGTAGAATGTTGTTTTTCCTCTCGTGCCCGTGGCAAGATGCAGGCAGAATCTTCCAATCTTCCGTACTCGTCTGCTGATGTCACATCCTAATGAGAACAATATTTTTTTTTCATTCCAATTTGTATTTGTAACTCAGCCGATTATATTATTTTAAATTGATATTCATAAATCAACTGAAATTTACTCCGTATTCACCCTATAACAATAAATACCAAGAACGTGCAATAAAGGGATCTTGGTAATTTATAGTATCAGGCTTCCTTTCATACGTACCAGCTCAAAAAAAGACTGACTTAAATCATTGGCACGATTAATACGACGATACTAACGATTAATATGACGAGCTCTGTGGCGCAGCGGGCGAAGGTCCGCCTGCGACGCAAGGGGTTGCGGGTTCGATTCCCGCCTCGGGACAAATGTCTGTACGATCTGCAGATATTTGTTCAGGGTGTTCTGGGTGTTTTTCTATATATAATAAAAATATCTATCTATGTAGTATAATATATTAAGTATATCAGTCATCTAGTACCCATAACACAAGCTCTGCTTAGCTTGGGGCTAGATGATGCTGTGTGATTTGTCCCGCATTATTTATTTTATTTTATTTTAATAGTAGGAATTCATCATAATCTCAGCCGTAGGACGTCCAATGCTGGATAAAGGCCTCATGAATCTCCAAGTACTGATCATGACGGGGTTGTTGCCATATTCGCCACTCTTGGCAGGCGGGTTGGCGACTGCAGTATTGATATTGATGCAAGCAAAGGCCAGAAAGACGCTGTTGCCCACTTTACAAAGGTATCTTTTGGCAGATTTTTACTGCATCCACCACAGCTAAGAGAGGAGGGGCTACATTCTATCCCCGGTACACCAAGGCACAAGCCAAACAAATTACTCTCCTTAACAAACATAAAATCATTTTAAGCACCCTCAACTTAAATTGTAATTCAAAGTTCTGATTACACAAGTAGTTGCAATATCTGCATAGTTTGAAAGTTATTTATTTAAACTTGGTCATATTAAACAGGGTTTATGACTTTAAGCGGATGTCTTAGTACAAAGTGATACAAAGTACTCGGTTACGTAATAAATATGTAGGGAAACGAGTTGAAAATTTAGTACACCATAATCAGTATCTATTTTCATCAGTAACAGTCCTTTTGTATGATTTCCGATTGCAGTAGAATGTTACCTCACCTCTCATGCCCGTGGATGCAGTAAGATCCTGCTACAGGATACCACCAGGGTAGCAGCGACTTTCCGTGTATCAGCATTCCGTACTGTACTAGCTAATACTCTCCACGCTTGGCAGGCAGCTTGGCGAGCGCAGTACAGGATGCCGATACACTGAAAGACGCTGCTACTCATCTTCCGGAGGTTTTGAGTTATGAAGGGACCAAAAGCCCCTCCAAATAATTTCAGCCGTAAAACGTCCACTACTGAACACAGGTCTGCCTCATGGATATCCATAAGGTGTAGTTGCCATACTCACCACGCTTGGCAGGCGGGTTGGCGAGCGCAGTTGTTATGTTGATACACGGAAAGACGCTGCTGCAAATCTTCCGGAGGTACCCCTTTGCAGGCTCTTACTATATCCACGGGCATGAGAGGAAAACCTTAGCGCACGAGGCAACTCACACTTAGCAATTTTATGTTTGATGTGTGTTTGCTAAATAAAAAACTTCTATCTCCTGCATAACTCAAACTCAATAAATATTTGTTTCCATGCGGCCGCAGACCTTATTAATGCGTGAATTTACAAAATAAAACAACACAAATTAATAGAGTATTCTAGGTTACGGGAGTCGTTATTGACTTCTACTTGAACATGAAACATGACTGAGTGCTCAGCTCATACAAATTGATGTTAACAAAGTCATTCTACAATTCAAGACATTGGTTTTTGAAAGAAAAAGCAGAGTATTCTAACATTTTCAAGAAAATAATTGAAACCGTAATTCGTGACGATCCAAATATTTGTTTTCAATAAAACCTGTCTTTAGTCGTTAGCAACAACTCAAAATTAATTGGCGTCTACGATGCTCGTAGAGCATCGCAGATACAGTGTATCTACGTACCTCGTAGCATACTCTACGAAGCTCTTAACGTTATTTGGTTACCGTCAACGGTCAACGACATTTACATTTTTAAATTAACACCACACACATCATAAAATTGTTTTAATTCTAGAATTTTGACGTTTACTGTATTTCTTGACATAATATTCTGTATTTTTTTGACATTCTTGACTTTAATGTAATTTTTGACCGTCATTTGTGACCGTAAATGTGACCGTTGTGCTTATGAGAATACAAGAATTTTTAAATCAAGCCAAAGAGAAAAAACATTGACATTAAAATTCAGATTCATAGGTTGTAGGTTACAATCGCGCTGCAAGCAAATAATTATTATGATATTGGTGATTTCGTGTACAAAAATGTATACAAAAGTATTATTACTACTTTAACAGTATAATGGTCTAGCTTAGTTATAATGGTCTAGCTTAGTAGTAGCTACCGTAAGATTTTTCGCTTTGTTTATTTAAGTATGATCAATATGTTTTTAATAAAAGATGCGCTGCAGTTTACGACTAATTTCCGCATGTTAAGGCTAAAATTAATCTTACAGTATAATTTTTTGTGTCGTGTAGTTTTTACGACGACAATAAAGGGGCGTCTAAGCCCCATAGATCGTTGTGGGCAGCCGGCGACCCATAAAATTCAACTTAGCTGAATTTTTGCATTTTTACGTCCCGCCTGCATTTTCCCGGAAACGGGTTTATTGTTCAGGGAAACTATCCTGGGATGAAATTGCCTGTTCATGTTTCGGAGGTAGTCGGGTTTAAAATACGCGGGATAAATATTGCGTTTTTTGTAATAAATATATAAAAATGGGTGTTCTATACGAAGTGCTCAGTTTTTTCTGTTTATTATTTAGATTTAGGCTTTGTGTGACACAGGCAGTTTTAAAAGTGACATTGTTCTAAATGTATTATGTAGGGGTTTTAAGTATTTATTATACAAGTAACATTCGGTTCGTCCATCTGCGTTTCATCTAGATTATTTTGTCAGCTATAAAATAGCGATAAAAAACTTAAGGACCATTCATCATTATTGAAACTTTTGAAACTATCACGGTTTTAAACATTATTATGTAGTACTAGGTAGTGACCCGTATGCAATATTTACGGGATATATAACATGATTTGAGATTTTTGGTCGTCTGTATCTTTTAAGGGTTCCGTACCCAAAGGGTAAAAAGGGACTATTACTAAGACTCCACTGTCCGTCTGTTTGTCTGTCTGTCACCAGGCTGTATCTCATGAACCGTGATAGCAAGTCAGTTGAAATTTTCATAGATGATGTATTTCTGTTGCCTCTATAAAAATAAATACAAAAACAAAACAAAATAAATATTTAAGGTTTATATGTATTATGGGGCTCGAATACAAAAACGTGATTTTTTTTCGCCGATTTTTGCTAAATAACTGCAACAGGTAGACGCTTAAAAATATTCACAGAACATTTAGTTGATTATTCATTTTATATGATAAATGCAGGTTGAATGAAATGGCGAAGAGTCTCAGTGACAACATGTTAACCGCGAATGCCTCTGAAAATCAAGGAGTAAGACTTTATGACTGTTATTAGGCCTGTCGTAATGTATGCAGCTGAGTGTTGGCCTGCAAAGAGGATGGATGAAAGGAAGATGCATGTGAAGGAGATGCGGTTGCTGAGATGGATGTGTGGACTCAACTCGAATGGGTTAGTTAAGGAATGGGTATATAAAAGGAAGTTTGAAAGTGGCATCAATTGTAGATAAGTTGAGAAGTAAAAGGCTTGCGTGGTATGAGCGTGTTATGAGGAGGGATGAGAGTCATATAACCAGAAAGGTGATGAGTATGAAAGTGGATGGATATAACGGAAGAGGGATACCAAAAATGTATGGATCGACTGCGTAAAAGATGATGTGGCTCGAAAAGGTGTGAATGAGAATCTGTTAGGGTACCATTAGCCGTGGGGTGCCAGCACTACAACGTTACCCTTCTCTCTTGCCCGTGGATACAGTAAGAATCTGCTAAGGGATACCCCCGGAAGATGGGCAGCAGCATCTATCCGATATCAACATTCCGTACTGCGCTCGCCAACCCGCCTGCCAATCGTGGTGAGTATGGCAACAACCCCATGATCACTTGGGAGATCCATGAAGAACCGATATCCGGCCGCAGGCATCCTTCGGCTAAGATGGTGATGAAAGCTGCTTTATGTGATTGAAATGAAATGAAATGATAAATATTTTTTTTTATAAGACATGAGTCACAATTAGTTTTTTTATTGCATATGAAAATCTAATACACTTCTCCGTTTCAGGAACGCATGACTGTGTGCGTGGTACAACCCCTCGTGATCAGGACATAGTGATTAATGAGGAGTCCAACAGTGGAGTCTTACGGCTGGAACAGGTACCAACGTAGTTATATTTTATATCAGAAGTCGGACTTGTTTTGAGTTTTTCACGCTATACATCCAGTTCTCGCCTTTTTTCATCTTCAAAAGCTTTTTCTGTATCTAATGGTCTTGTCTTGGCAACATTTTGCATGGAAATATTTTTGGTAGAATTATATTTTGTTCCAAGCCATTGGCAGTGTACTGGCAGTCTGGCATTGTTTAATAAAACAAAGGATCCAAGAAGCACTTCGTGTCTTCTTTCAGTTAATAACTGAAGTCTCAAAGCCAGATGTCCATACTGGAACGAGGTCGAACAGCACACAAACAATATCCTTGTACAGTAAGCACCAAAAGTATTTCAGGGTGCAGGGTAGCGAGGAAAATTTATATACGCTCTCAGACTATTCATATTGATCTAAGAAACCGAAGTGTTCAAAAGAGCAACGATCATTCATAAATATCTCCGTTACCAAGGCATGCATTGTTAAATACGAACCTCAAAATTGTTCAATGGTAACTTGGCATTAATAAAGTCAATGTTGTGAATCGACAAATCAACTGTATTAAGTTGATTAAGGTTAGTTAATTTGTAATTCCAAAATATTTCCAGTGATGGCAACAACAAAATAAAACCGGGCAAGAGCGAGTCGGACTCGCGCACCGAGGGTTCCGTGCCATCATACAATATAATATATGACAAAGGCGGTTTTATATTTGTTGGAGAACCTTGACAGCGCCATCTCTTGTCTGATAGCGGAACTTATATAGATTTTTTACACTTTCGATGATTTCTAAAAAAGTATGCTATGTAGAGAGATTGTAATAAATTTCCTCTAATCTTTACATACACTTCTAATAGCAATAAAAGTTTCAGAGGTTTATCTCCGCAAACTTCGGAGATAAGGGGGGGGAACGCTATTTTTTTCAATATTTTTGTACATAACTCAAAAACTATATGACTTAAAGGAAAACTAAAAACTGTTTATTAATGTGCAAATGAATACCTTTCATATCCCCCCACATCACCTAGTAACTTTCCAAAAATTTTGAAAACGCCCCTTCCACCCCCATTGTCTAAAAAACTATGCAAATTAGAGAGTTCGCTATAATTTTCCTATAAAGTTTACATATACTTCTAATATCTAAAAAAAAAATCACGGGTTTATCTTTGCAAACTTCGGAGATAAGGGGGGGGGGGACGGTCGTTTTTTCGACATTTTTGTAAATAACTCAAAAACTATATGATTTAAAGAAAAACTAAAAACTGTTTGTTGATGTGCAAATAAATACCTTTCATATGATACCCCACATCACCTATCAACATCACAAAATTTTTGAAAACCCCCTTTCCACCCCCCTTGTCTAAAAAACTATGCAAATTAGAGAGTTCGCTATAATTTTCCTATAAAGTTTACATATATTTCTATTAGCTATAAAAGTATCACGGGTTTATCTCTGCAAACTTCGGAGATAAGGGGGGGGGAATGGTCGTTTTTTCAACATTTTTGTAAATAACTCAAAAACGATATGGTTTAAAGGAAAACTAAAAACTGTATATTAATGTGCGAATGACCTTTCATATGATACCCCACACGGCCTAGTAACTTCACTTAAAATTTTTGAGATCCCCTATCCGCCCCCCTGCAATCAAAATAAGAATATTTTTTTACATTTTTATATACGCTATATTAGTAAAAAAGCGTTGTCTTTTACCATTTTAAATTTCAAGACAATAGCATCAGTAGTTCTCGAGATATCCATGTGTGACAGACAGACAGACAGACAGACAGAGTGATTCTATAAGGGTTCCTTTTTACCATTTTAGTCCGGAACCCTAATGACATAAAGTAGTAATTTTGTAGTCTTCTAGTCATTGTTTTAAGCATTTCAAATATTATAGTCACTGGCTGACGTCATGCACAAAATGAAAGAAATAGACATATAAACATGGAAGAGAAAACTGCTTAGAAGTAAAGAGGTATAATGAACCCTTCTTTTCATATTGAAATCATATTGGAGGCTGAAAATTGTTGCTGACTGTACGTCCCTGAAACAAGGGGTACCTACACGTTCACCTCGTATTAACTACATTGGTGGCTCTAAATAACTATCTTATTATACAGGGTGTATTATAACCCAAAGGGTTTGATCCCATAAAAACAAAAGGTTATGAAAGCGGAAAAAATAGGGGTTCGTTTTGTTTTAGTGGGTATCACTTTCAAAATCATGAGTCACACTATTCATTGTTATGATAAACGGGTTTTCTACTCACGTTAATTATTGGTTCATATTTTCAACGTGTTCATTTCAACCAGGGGAACTGGTTTTTCTATAACATTTTGAAAAATGGTACCGTTCTGTGGTTTTTGGTATTTATATTTGTACTTCTCTGGCAACTATTTGCAGAGGTAATGACCCTACCAAGAATCGCTAACGCTTCATCATCATCATCATTTCAGCCGTAGGACGTCCACTGCTGGACATAGGCCTCCCTCATGGATATCCAGTTATTGCGGTTGGAAGCGATCTGCATCCAACCGCTATCGCATCCGCTAACGCTTATGTTGTCATTATTGTATTCGTATATATAATCAGCTGTTAAAGTTCAAACTTTCGTTGTCTTTTCTTGAATGAAAATCACCGAATCCTAGAAAGTCGTAAAAAATATTTAAATTTGGATCCTCTTTTAGGTTAGTACACATATAATTTATACACCCTGTCACGCTTCACCATATCAACCATACACCCTGTCACCCAAAAATCTGCAGTGAAGGTTTATAGCTGCCCTTATAGCTGGTATGAGTACTATCAAGGAGGAAATGAAATATTTAGAGGTAAGTATAAAGAGCTTTAACGAAGAAACTGTTAAAAAAATAAATGTCCTAACTTCCCACTATGAAGAAGTCTAAATAAAAACCACAAAACTGGCAAACAACCACGAAGCCAGCAGCATTAAAATACAACAATTGTAAATCCAGATTGAGGACTTAAATCGCCAATCGTGTGCCTATAAAATTAAACTGAAAAACATCCCAAACAAAATGAAAGAGTCGACACAAAGCTTACAAGAAGTAGAAAATAGAAAGTTAAACAACCAAACAACTGAAATACGCTGTGTGAAAAGGCTGTCAGGTAAGCCGGGAGCATCCCAGTCGATTATAGTCGAGGTAGATACTGCTAATCTGAAGAGCAGGATTATTCAAGGGGAAACTACAACAAAAATAACAAGTTACAAGAGAAACTGGACACTTCGCACCTTTTAATACCCGGATTACCGAAACCCGTATTTATTGGAGAGCACCTGACACGGGAGTTTTCCAAGCAGAGGAATTACGCGTTTTGCTGGACTTCCAATGGCCAAATCTTCCTACGGAAGAATGAGGGAGAAAGGAGTATCCTGATCAAGATCGAAGACCAGCTAGATACCCTGCAAGAAATGGAAACATGACTCAGGAACCCGCTTAAGCTCTTACGTGGTAATCTTATTTTAAGTTTTAATAATTTTGCTTTTGATTTTCCCATCGTGAGGTGTATCGTTAAATAGGTATTTAAAAATGATTTAGGGGTTGGGAATACAACTTTTCGATTTAGGATTCCGTTTGCGAAATATTAAAGTTGTAAACTTTGTTTCGAGCGTCCCTCGAACTCGACTCTGGACCGAATGAATATAATTTCTCGTGGGATTTGAATCTGACACCCAAAGGGTGAGTCAATGAGTTATGTGCCCAGCCAAGCATTTTTACAATATCCGATACGACAAATGCTAGAGGTAACTTACTCAGATCGACGCAACCCTGCTCCAATTGGCTTTTGTCTTCTAATATATTGCTGCTTTCAGTTCCCATACCGGGATGCATGGGAAATCGAAGGAACTACTCAAATGTACAGGCATGTCAATTTTATTTGTTTAAAAGTTAAAGAATTTACTTAGAACTGAAAAATCTTGGGCTTGTTATGTTTATTTATTTATTTTTAATCAACTTTCAGTATAAGCAGTTTATTTTCCAAAGACTGTCTGCTTGTCTGACCCTCTTTCTCGGGAACGCGTAGAGTTATCAATTTAAAATTATATGCAACATTTAAATATTTAAAAGCTCTTAGGACCTCTAAGTAACCAAATCAAAAGATACGGCCGTTTGTGCTGTCTATCCTGACACTTGCAATTAACCAAAACCTAAGGGTACTTTCCGTTGACCTAGAACCATGGCAAGAAACTATAATATCATCATGATAGTCATCCTCTGCCGTGGGCTGCCGGTATACAAATGTGAGAGGCACTCCTCTCCTGCCCGTGGATGCAGTAAGAATCTGCTAAGGGATACCTCCGGAAGATGGGCAGCAGCATCCTTCCGTATACCAACAACCCATAATGCGTTCGCCAACCCGCCTGCGAAGCGTGGTGAGTATGGCAACAGCCCCCTCATAACCCTGGAGATTCATGACCCTATGTCCAGCAGGTGAAGTGGACAGCAGTCCTGAGACTGAGTAGAAGAATCATCCTTAGCCGGACTTCACCTACTGGGTATCCTGCACCAGTCCGTGAAATCGTTTGCTGGCGACTGAATAAATGTGGATTGCCCATCTCACATTCATTCATTCATTTCAGCCGTAAAACGTCCACTACTGAACTAAGGCCTCCCTCATGGATCTCCATGAGGGGCAGTTGCCATACTCACCACGCCTGGCAGGCGGGTTGGTGAGCGCAGTAAGGGATGTTGATATACGGAAAGACGCTGCTGCCCATCTTCCGAAGGTGTCCCTTAGCAGGCTCTTACTGCATCCACGGGTAGGAGAGGAGGGGTAACATTCTACTGCCGGCACCCCACGGCCATCTTGCATACCAACCACAAAAACTACATACAGCAAAAATAAAAGTAAAATGCAAAACCCGTCGTATTCAGTTTCGGGTTAACCCGTTCTTGGGGGGTCCAAACTTGTAAACGCAGGAAAACGTTCAAGACTCGGTTCCCGTGATGGACGATCTTTTGATTATATTTATCCTCAAGTCTGTCTATACATTCGGTGAAGCCTACCCTCGCTGCATGGGTCTGGCTAGAGAACCCTTAACCCGACTTGGTGGACCTTTAAAGGGAACTTGTTAAACTTTCGCGATTTGTTAACATATTATTAGTTTTTAGAATACAGAACTTTATCACAGAATTTTTACGCGAAAAAATCCTGTTTTTTTAAAACTAATATTATTTTCCCGACGTTTCCAACACATTTCAGCGTTCTTGGTCACGGGAGTTCGGGACTAACGTCGACATCAAACATCGGTAATTTACAAATAAAATTATTTCCGATAGACGAAGCCGGAATTTGCACTGGCAAGGAGTGATGATGATGATGAATGACTAACCTTTATAATTGTATTAATAAATAGTCTCCATCTGCTACTTTCGGAAGGAGATAATAAAGGAGATATAAAATATAGTAATACTTTATACTCGAGAAAATTTATCTTTATGATTATAAGCCTTTATAAGTGAATTTAAATATTATAAACAAGTAAAATTGCCTTTTATGATTTTACTGGATTTGAAACAATAAACTACAGCGCGAGCGAAGCCACGGAAAAAACAAGTATGTGTAATATTGTTAAGGTTTCATAAACAAATAATTTAATATTGATTCGAAACACCGCTTGTTTAACGATGGCCCAAAGTACTCTATAGCTACAAGTGTATATTATACTATGCCTGTATGTCTGCCATGAGTTGCCACAGTTAGATCGCCTGCCGTTACTACAGTAGTAATAGTACGTTACTATAACATCTGTCAGATTTGTAACTCATGGTACCAAATTCTAAGCAAATGAAGCCGAACTACAGTTTACTGCATATTTTAGTAACAGACTATCCGCTAGAGGTGCTGTACAAGTTTTTATACATTTTTTACAATCGTTAGCGAGTATATATTGTGGAAAATCATGGCAGACCTACTGAGGGTTGACCAAATTGAGCGAAATTCTGGGATAATGGATAAACATCGATCACTTATCGGAGGTTTCTTTCAGCTCTGAGAACCACGGATAATCGGCCAATCAAGGACATCCGTGGTCTGTTTTGTACTAATTTATTTTAGTTTCTCGGTTAGGCAATGTTGTGATTCCGAATCGATGGTCGTACTGCCGCGCTTATGATAAGCGCATTAACTAGGTTTTGACACTTTTCGAGAAAAACTCAGTTGAAGTTATTATTATTATTTTTCTTGTATCTCTGGAACTAAATGAGATACCAACATGAAAATTATACCCAGACACTAGAAAAATGTCGGTGTAATACCGACATTTTTCTAGTCTTTTTAAAAACATAAAAACATTGAATAATTAAAAAAAAGTACTGATCGCTAACAGCTTCATATACTTGTGACATACTAGTCATAAGCGCATTTATTACAAAATCACCATAATTTTTTTTACGTAGCAAACTTATATATTACTTATATATAATATACATAAGATAAGATAATCTTATCTTATCTTATGTATATTATATATAAGTAATATATATCAAGCATCAATTATTTCACTAATGCGCGTTTGCTCAAAAAATGGGTAAATTTGATGAAATAGTAAATGTTTTCTTAGACATTTGTTTATTATTTATGTAAAATTGACTTTCTAATTGTATGTAATATCTTACTTTTAACTGACTCGATCATTTTAATAGCAATGTAAAATCATTTGAATATAGTTTTAATATAATTTTTAAATAATTATAATATCATTTTAATATCTTTTAATATATTTTTTTACATCGTTTTGATCCTAGGGTCAAAATTGGATTTTTTTTGTGGTTATCGGTATTTTTATTTGAACGGGACATCAATTATTTCACTAATGCGCGTTTGCTCAAAAAATGGGTAAATTTGATGAAATAGTAAATGTTTTCTTAGACATTTGTTTATTATTTATGTAAAATTGACTTTCTAATTGTATGTAATATCTTACTTTTAACTGACTCGATCATTTTAATAGCAATGTAAAATCATTTTAATATAGTTTTAATATAATTTTTAAATAATTATAATATAATTGTAATATCATTTTAATATCTTTTAATATATTTTTTTACATCGTTTTGATCCTAGGGTCAAAATTGGATTTTTTTTGTGGTTATCGGTATTTTTATTTGAACGGGACAACTCTTTGCAGATTTCAATGACCCTGGCAAGAGTCAGCTGGCCGTTAAGGTTATCATTATTGTAAAATCGGCTGTTAATTTTTCGTAGTCTTTTCTTGAATAAAAATCACTGAATCCTGAAAAGTCGTAGAACAAAAGTTGTTCCTTGGGATGAGCTTGGGATGGTCAAATAATCACCCCTTTTCGGCTTGGTACACATTATAATACACCCTGTAATCTGTGTACCTGTATACACCTAAACAGCAAAACAAGTCGCCTCTATAATAAGTTAGATACGTGGTAAAACCGTAATATATTAATGAAATTATGTCAAGCCAAGATAATTTTAATCCATGATCTACTTTTAAAGCATGTAAAAAATATTTATAAGCTACCAACGGATACAGCGCAATCACTTAATTTATAATAACGTAGTCAGTTTTACAATTGTTTAGATTAATATTTTATTTGTAGACAAAGTTCTAACAAAAATGAAACAATAAATTTTCTTCCAAAATATGTTTTAAACACGAATTCAGTAACATTAGGCGTAGACTTTACATCCTTTTTGTGTTGGCGACTTCGATAATATTCTGGTTTAACTAAATTGATAAAGATCTTTGTTGAAATGTCAGTTGATCTAGTTGACATGTCAAAATCAATGTTGAAGTTGTATTCGAAACGACCCATTTCACAAGAATCTTGGGCGATTCGCCCAAAAGGCCCAAGGAATGGCCGCAATCAGAAACAGTGCTCGGGTTTTTCGCACCGTGGTTCGAATCGCATGTGGTGCGAAACGACTAAAGACCCAAAGAAATGGGCATTCGGAGTGATGGGAGTTAGACGGATTGAGAAGGTAGATCGGGAGATATTGAGAAAATATTTTAGTAACATATCTCGCTTGGGTCGTCTTGCATTTTCCAGCAGTGCCATAAGTTTGTGCCTCCACCTCAGCCCTTAATCGCATTGTTTTGTTTTCCAGAGTTCTTAATTTATCTTAAACAGTACAAAAGTATGTTACGCTACACACAATTCAGGACATACCTACACAGTTAAAATAACAATGAGTTGGCAGGCTAAATCACTTAGGGAAATACTTTGTACAAAAATAATCGTTAATCTTAATCGCATTAATCAACGAGTAATCTTAATGAATGAAGTATAAAAACCTTTAACAGGAACGGCACACAATAACCCACTCAATGTCATAGCCCTTCCATTAATAAGCTTATCTGGCTCAGTGATCGCTATTGTATTTGCGGAGTTGCGTACCCTGTGCTACGTTGGCTTGATGTTTAGTTACACAGTCGCAAGGACAACGTGGGGTGCCGGCAGCAGAATGATACCCCTCCTCTCATGCCTATGGATGCAGTAAGAGCCTGCTAAGGGATACCTCCGGAAGATGGGCAGCAGCGTCTCTCCGTGTATCAACATCCCATACTGCGCTCACCAACACGCCTGCCAAGCGTGGTGAGCCATTCTCACCACGCTTGGCAGGCAACTACCCCTCATGGAGATCCATGAGGGAGGCCTGTGTTCATCAGTGGACGTTTTATGGCTGAAATGATGATGATGAAGGACAACGTGTGGTCAAACACGCTTTATTCTAACAACACACTAAATTGACAAATAATGACGGATCGATAAGCTTGTCTGACGTATTGCCCGTAAGCAAAGGAGTGCCACAAGGCTCTATATTAGGTCCCCTCCTGTTTATTTTGTATTCAGCCGACGTGCAGACACAATTAAAATATTCGTCTTGTCATATCTACGCCGATGACATCCAGGTCTACATTACATGCAAACCACAAGATGTAAGTGTGGCTGTAGACAAAATCAACGACGATCTCTCAAATATAGCTTCATGGTCTAAAAATAACTGTCTTCTACTCAATCCATCTAAAACTAAATTTCTTGTTTGTGGTTCTAAACACCAATTAGCCAAATTAAGTCCCATGAAAATAATGCTTATGGGTGAGCCTGTAGAAAGGGTATACGAGGCGCGTAATCTAGGTCTGTGCATGGACTCTGAACTTCGTTTCGAGAACCATGTTACGCACTCAGTTAGAAACTGCTTCTATAGACTAAAAACTTTATATAAGATAAGGCCGTATATCAAAGTAGATTTGCGTATTCAGCTGGTAGAGTCGCTTATTCTTTCTAAGCTAAATTATTGTGATATAGTTATAGGTCCCCGACTCCTAGCTAGAACGCAAAGACTAGTGCAACGAGTGCAGAACGCGTGTGCCCGTTATTGCTTCGATATCCCACTGAGAGATCACGTCACGCCTTTTTTAAATAAATACTCCATCTTAAAGATGAAGCACAGGCGAAAGCTACATCTAGCCTGTCTTCTCTTTGGGGTGTTGAAGCATACAACACCACAATATCTTTTTCAAAAGTTAACGTGGAGGTCTAACGCTAGATCATGTAGTGCTCGCCAGCTTTCGATGCAGCTCTCTACACAACAGCATGCCTCTGTCGCTTTTAGAGGTAGTTTCCGTTATGCTGCATCGAAATGCTGGAATAATATTCCACCTCCAATAAGGAACCTGCAAAGTATATATAGTTTTAGAACAAAACTAAAAAAGTTTTTGCTTGATAAGCAATTAGACCAGAAAGATCTCAAACATGACATCAGTATTATATAGGTTTTTTTGGTTTATATGTTTGACAATTAGATTTCCCACATGGATTTGTTTCTTACTTATTTAAGTTATAGATTACGGTTCTATTTTTTTTTGATCCCACTCAATCTTTTATTTTAATGTTTTTTTTTGTTTGTAAGTTCTTTGTGGTTTTATTGTATGTATAAGAATGTGGTTACATCCGTGACATCACTGTCGGTTCTGGCGGAAGATCAGCGTTAGCTGTTCACCCAGCTAACACAATGCTGAGCCAGGTCCGATTTGTGATACCTGTTTGTTTATTATTATTACTGTGTAAAATTTGTATCACAAATAAATAAATTTTCATTTCATTTCATTTCATTTCATTCTTTTTCCCGGTTTGAGGAGAACTTACAGCTGTACAATTTATTAATATAAAACAAATGATTGCAGGGAAAAGCTTACTGATGGCTAATTACAAGTATCCACGATTTCTTTTAATGGCTACTGCATTAATATATAAAATGTCAACTTAAAAAAACTACAGTTAATAGGTACATCAAAAACAAATAACAAAAGTTTAAAACAGAACAGCAAAATTACAATAACAATAATTTAAAACAAAAAAACTCCAAAATAATGACATAGGTACAGTCGCGCTTATAGTTAAGTATACCACTAAGGTAATACACTAATTTTACGAGTATGTGTCAAGCGCAGTGTGTGCTACCAACATTACCAAAGAACACTAGCGTAGTCATAGTTTCCTGAACTGCTTATGCTGAATGGTGACCGATTTGTGTAATTTTTTTGTTACATTAAAAAATATAATGTGGATAATTCGATAAATACTAGTAAAATAAAAACTTATAATTAAAAAAAGTAAGGCCTTTTGCATCTATTATAGATGATTTATACAGCGTCAGCGACTGGTAATCATGCTGTACGGGACGCCTGGGACATTGTTAGATGGATTAGGCTTGCCCAGCACCTATACCATCCTCTCAGCTTAGTCAGCTATTATTTAGAGGAAAGAACAGGTCAATACGTCTGAAGCTAACTAAGCCGCGGGTTTCCTCCCGATGTTTCCTTCACCGTTAAAGCACGTGTTAAGTGTGCACATACATTTTTCTAGAAAGAAAAATCCATTGGTGCATGGCCGTTATCGAACCCACGACCTTCGGATTGAAAGTCGGGGGTACATACCACTCGGCTAACACGGCTTTAAATAAAATTATAATAAAATAAATATAATTAAATCATCATAAAAAATTCATGTAGATGCTACCATGTTCATTCTTAAATTTTCGACAAATAAAATACTGTCCTGTTTTTCGCCGAAAACAAAGAAATATTTTAAACCCGATTTACTCCTGATTTGCAAACTGTTAGAACTGTAAAAGGAGCACATTTTTATAATGACGGCAGTATATGTAAGTATCCCTGGCACAAGACACCTAGCTTCAATGCCCTACTAATAGCGCGGCTGAAGGGTTTCTTAGTTAAGACGTCCATTGTACGAGTAGTACCTAACAAAAACAAAATACCGCCGTGGAATAGATCGGTACCTAGTGCCCAAAATAGTTCCTTTCTAATTTCACGAACGTTAACCAATGTATCCGTATACCACGAATATTATTTTTCTTCTTCATCTCAGCCACGTCCACTGCTGGGCAAAGGCCACCCTCATGGATCACGCATGGCAGGCGGACCAATGTTTTTAATAGAAATGCATATATATGGGTAAATAGAGGAACAAGGATGAACAGTACACACAGCACCATCTAGCCCGAAAGAAAGCAGACCGTGTGTTATGGGTAGCAGATGATATAAAGAATACCTATTTTTTTTATAAATACGTATCATACCTTAAAAATGCCACATATAGAGGGACCACTCGCACGAACAACTTACGAAATCTGTTGAGGACAGTTGAAGCAATTTTTCGAATGATTGAACGCAAACCATATTTGCGCAAAGATTAAAATCGCTAGACGTGCCCTGACGCTAAAAACTGTCGCATTGTATTTCTATGTGTGCTAAAAATAATGCTGACGAATTGGTTTTGCCAATAAACCAAACTGATTACGTTACCATTTATTGTGCAATATTATTTATTACACAACGTTTTCACAACTTGTAATTTTATTGTTACTAACCTTACTTTTAAGTTTTTTCTTTAATATCTATACTAACAAAAAAAATATTTCGAATAACAAGATCCATAGATCTTGTTATTCGAAATATTTTTTTTTTTATTAATACACGAACTTTCGTGGAAAAAATAACATACACCACGTCCTGCTAGCATTGTGTATCTCTACACTGCTTCCAAAATTCAAACAGTCTTGCGCTTGCATTCATACTGACCGGGAATTACTTGCATAACTAATTAAAACGTCGAACTACACCGTTAACATTAAGTGTTCTACTTGCAATGAGGATTTCATTAATGAAATTCAGTGCTATTCTTGCAAGAGAAACCTAGACTTTGGCTGTGCAGGGATTAAAGAAAGTGGTTGGAGAAGATTGGGATCTGAGTGTCGGAATGCATGGAAATGTTCCTCGTACAGACTGCTGTCTCCAAAACCACCTTCCCATCCAGGAAGTCCTGAGCCAGCTTCACTAGATATTATTCATAACAAGCATTAAAATATAAATAAACTATAACAAACATTTTCAAGAATAAAACCCTGCATTAATTACCAAATTATCCAAATATTCGTCAATGCTTGAAGTCTTCTAAGGAGTACACGCACTTTTTTAGCAGAACAGCAAAACGCTTTTGCATTTCTCATTCTCGGAAAGTACCTATTATTTTGATCTGATTATTGGGTGGAAAATGCTGCTTCCCTCCATAAGGAGGGAAAAACTCATACAAATTACTTCCCACCTAAGGGCCGGAATGAATTTTAAAAAGAGAACTGCTGTCAGCTATGAAGAGTTTTATGTAACAGTGACTTTCTAAACAGCCAGTGTGATCTTAGCGCAAACTTCTTTGAGCGGAATAAGCCGCAACAATTACTCGGTGAGTTCCATATTTAAAATTTAAAAAGTCGACATAAATTGGCGGGATAGTAATCTGTTATGTATTGTGACGGAATTAAAAAAATAGGTCCTAATTTGACAATTAATTTTAAATAGGTAGGTAAGCACCTACTAGATAAGTATAGTGTGGTAAGTACATAGCCGTGGGGTGCCGGCAGAAGAATGTTACCCCTCCTCTCATGCTCGTGGATGCAGTAAGAACCTGCTAAGAGATACCTCCGGAAGATGGGCAGCAGCGTCTTTCCGTGTAACCAGGCGGGTTGGTGAGCGCAGTACGGGATGTTGATACACGGCGCTGCTGCCCATCTTCGAGAGGTGTCCCTTAGCAGGCTCTTACTGCATCCACAGATAGGAGAGGACCCCTCCTCTCCTCCGGAAGATAGGCAGCAGCGTCTTTTCGTGTAGACAGTAGAGATTTCTACTGCATCCACGGGTCAGGGGCAACATTCTACTGCCGGCACCCCACGGCAAGTTTCATATAGAACTAATCAAACAGTGCCGTGGTGTGCCGGCAGTAGAATGTTGCCCCTGGCCCGTGGATGCAGTAGAAATCTCTACTGTCTACACGAAAAGACGCTGCTGCCTATCTTCCGGAGATACCTTCGGCAGCAGCGCTTGCCAAGTGTAATGAGTGTGGCAGCATCCTCTCATGATCTTGGAGATTCACGAGGGAGGCCTTTGCCCTGCGGTGGACGTCCTAAGGCCGAGATGATGATGATGGTAAATCAAACATAGCCTTATATAATATAAGCAACTTTGTCTGATCAATTATAATTTTAAAATTATTGAATAATAAATAACATTCATCATCATCATTTCAGCCATAAAACGTCCACTGATGAACACAGGTCTCCCTCATGGATCTCCATGAGGGGTATTTGCCATTCTCACCACGCTTGGCAGGCGGGTTGGTGAGCGCAGTATGGGATGTTGATACACGGATAGACGCTGCTGCCCATCTTCCGGAGGTATCCCTTAGCAGGCTCTTACTGCATCCATGGGCATGAAAGGAGGGGTATCATTCTACTGCCGGCACCCCACGGCGGGTAATAAATTATATCATTACTATTCAATGATATTCAATAATTTATTCAATAATATCTTAAACCTCAAGATCTTTAAATTGCATTCCGTGTGATGATTGAAAGTACTTTGTTAAACTTTTAGAGAATTTTCAAAGAAATAAATACCTAACCATATCAAAACTTTTTACGGTTCCGGTGGGATTCGAACCCACGTCCGTCAAATCGATATTTGACGCTTTCTTATGTCGGAAGTGCTTTGACCGCTAAGCTACTACCTAAGTGTGGTTAAACACTATAAAAATAACAAACTTTTAGAGAATGTCCGTGTCGGATGCTACAAGTAACGCCATCTAGAAGGGAGTAGACAAAACCTTCCTAAATATAGCGAGATCCTTACCAGGCGGCAATGGTTCTGTGGTTCCTGCCATATTAAGGGTTCAGAGAAAGTAGAACCTTTTTGATGGACGTATTTTTATTTGCGCAATATATTTAGTGCTTAGCTCTAATGATAGATGGCGTCAATAACAATTATTATAAAGACTATACAGTAACGACAATGTATCAGTAGGTACTATTTGGCGACCTTGTTGGTTCAGTTGCTTTAGTACCCGGCCGAGACGTAGAATGTTGCGGGTTTGATCCGCCGGGGGACAAATGTTTTCTTTCTGCAAATATATGTCTCACCACCTATAATGAGAGGATAACCTCAGAGACTAGGTAAATTTGTCGGGGGTTACTTATTTTTTTAAATTTTATAAGCTTGTGAATATTGTGATATAGTTTATAAGTATAGTTTAAGCATAAGTGAGGGGCATGAGAGGAGGGGTGTTCTACTGCAGTAGAATGTTACCCTCTTATGCCCGTGGATGCAGTAAGAGCCTGCTAAGGGATACCTCCGGAAGATGGGTAGCAGCGTCTTTCCGTGTAACAATATCCTGTAGTGCGCTCGCTAACCCGACTGCCATGCGTGGCGAGTATGACAACTACCCCTCATGGAGATGATGAGGGTGGCAGGTGTTCAGTAGTAGACGTTTTATGGCTGAAATGATGAACATGAATTATAAGTAACTTAAAAGTATAATATACATATAGTTTATATAATTTAACACTATCTTTCAGTCAGAAAGGTTCCGTCAAAATACCAGCGCAACTCTGCGCGCTTCTACGCGGGTAGTGTGCATAAAGCTGAGACGGGACCTTTTGACCCATACTGCTACAGACAGCTTAGATAACACTGTTTTTTTTCTTTATTTATTAGCTAGGTATGTTAACTTCAAAAATATATTTGTTTCGTTAACCTGTTTGCGCTGTATCTTTATGTGGTCAATAAAAACTCCATTCATTCAAATTGAAAGCAATTCATTTTGGCAGTAGTTGGAAAATGAAATTAATGTTCTTTTGGTTGCCTGCATTGAAAACGACGACGAACGCCCTCTAGCGCGAAATATCGTCGAGGTTAGGGAGGTGGAAAATGATTTTGCCATTCTTACTCCTGACTTCTCGAATCTGAAAATTGTAAAAATTTTCTCGGAAAAGTATTTTCCATTGTAGCACATCAGAATGTTGTTTTTTCGTAAGTTTAGTTTTTCACTTTCTATGGAGCTGTGGGGCTCAGCTATAGGACAGTAATGATTAAAAATAAAAAATAAAATCTCTCAGTATTATTTCTTCTCTTATAAAGAGGAAAGATTTGTATTTTATATGTTTGTAACGATTATACACAAAACTACTGGACCAATTTAAAAAAATATTTGATCAATAGAAAGCCACATTATCAAGGCTATATATTTTTCCCGTATTCATACGGAAACGGGAACAACGCGGGTGAAACCGCAAAGTGCAGGTAGTGCAGTGCAGTGCTAGTAGGATATAAGGCTAAAAACGTGGTGGAATGCAATAAATAACTTTACCATGCCTTTTTTAAAAAGTAATCAATCAAACTATAATATACATTTTGATTTTGTGGTTTTCTTTGATGTATAATAATAATAATGAAATTATGTTCGACATTGCCCACTGCATGCTGCATGCAAACTCAAGATAAGCAGAGCTTGTGTTACGGGTTCCAGATGGATGGTTGTTACAATATTCGATATATAGTTTAGAAAATACACACAGAAAAATACCTAAGACAAATATCTGCAGTTAGATCGGTCGCATCATCATAACAGCCGCAGAACGTCCACTACTGAACACAGACCTCTCCATGGCTCGGCATGGATCTCCATGAGGGGTAGTTGCCATACTCACCACGCTTGGCAGGCGGGTTGGCGAGTGCAGTACGGGATGTTGATACACGAAATAGGCGCTGGTGCCCATCTGCCGGGGCCTTCCCTTACCAGGCTCTTACTGCATCCACGGGCATGAGAGGAGGGGTAACATTCTACTGCTGGCACGCCACAGCAATCGGTGGCATGTCCTACAATAATTTGCAAATCATATAAAAGAATAGAATCTCAGCCGTTGGACGTCCACTGCTGAACTTCCAATGGATGGATTTCCAAGTATGAACAAGAGGGTGTCGCTGCCATACTTGACACGCCTGGTAGGCGGGTTGGTGCAGTACGGGATGTGGATACACAGAAATAAACATTACATTTAACACCAACTGCTCAGATCGACGGATATAGGATTAACTCTTAAGAGTCCTGTGGACGACCTCTGTGGCGTAGCGGGCGAAGGTCTGTCTGCGTCATTTCAGCCGTAAATCGTCCACTATTGAACACAGGCCTTCCTCATGGATCTCCATGAGGGGTAGTTGCCAAACTCACCACGCTTGGCAGGCGGGTTGGCGAGCGCAGTACGGGATGTTGATATACGAAAAGACGCTGCTGCCCATCTTCCGGAGGTATCCCTTAGCAGGCTCTTACTGCATCCACGAGCATGAGAGGAGGGGCAAAATTCTACTGCCGGCACCCACGGCTCATCCCTGAGTAACATAATTATATTTTATCCTCGTATTCCCACGGGAACGGAAACTATGGTTCAATGGTTCATTTATTGGTAAAATGAATATAGTTTTACATGTCAAATAGTAGATAATTAAGGTACAGTCAGCGTCAAATTGATACGAGCGTCCAGAGTAGTCAAAATGATCTGAAAAACACAAAAGCAATCCGATATACGCAGCTCGAATCATCATACTGCTGCAAGTACGCGGGTGAAACTGCGGAGTGGGGCTTGTATTATAATAAAATATATATATATCAATGTAGTATTGTATTAAGTATATTAGTGCTCTAGTATTCATAACACAAGCTCTGCTTAGCTTGGGGTTAGCAGATTCCAGACCAATGTTTAATGTTGTACAGAGTGAAATGTTTTTAATACGTCGAAAAAACAGCTTAAGTGCTTTGCGAGTATCATAGATTTATTTATTTGAGCCACCAACAGCAGATACACAAAGAAAAATTACAAAAGCAAAAACAATAAAAATCATGAGCTAGTGTTCTCCCAATTACAGGCAGATTTATTTATGATTTATTTATTTGTTTATTAAGAAAGAAACAGAAACGCAGCGTAGGACGTTCACCTACAAGATGGGCAGAAGACTTGTTAACAACCGCAGGTCGGCAGTGGATGCAGGCCGCTTCCATCCGCAGTACTTGGAGATGAGGGAGGGCTATGTCCAGAAATGGACGTCTTACTTACGGCTGATATGACGAAGAAACAGAATAACACAGCTGTTAGAGATATTAAAAATTAACTCTAAGCCGATACCTGTAATAAAACGACTATTCATTTGTAAGGCCAAATTGCTTTTTAGGATTCCGTACCAAAAGGGTCAAAACGAGACCCTATTACTAAGACTCCGCTGTCCGTCTCCAGGCTGTATTTCATGAACCATGATAAAAGGTAAAAGATAATTTATTCAAAATTCAACATAAATTCACAATAAATTACAAAGAGCCGTTGTTATTTAAATGTACTAAAATATCCGTGTCTGAACTAGGATAAAACCTGCGTTTCAGACTTGTGGGACTTACATTTACTTATTGTAGGTAAATAACATAACAATCATTATAATTATAAATTATTGTTTTTGAATGTTTTCTTATTATTTTATGTGTAAACCTGTGTTGGGTATCCTATTATAATAAATAAATAAATAAAAGACTAAAATGGAACAGTTTCATAAAGATTTTATAAACTAAAACTAAGCTAAATTTTAACACCTATATATGTTTGTTAAAAACGCTCGCGTAGCATAGTATTTCGTTCTTGGAATACATGGTAGTGATAATAGAGTAACAGTTAGTTACTTAGTTATTGCTAATAACTTTTCTGTATCATCATAAGACATGCTCTGAAGTTTTTTAATTAAAGAAATTTTACAACTTTTGTAATTAAATGGGAAAATGTTATGATAGCTAAATATTAAAGGGGGGCTCCCATACAACAAACGTGATTTTGATGCCGTTTTTTGCTCGATATTAATAACGGCAACAGGTAGACGCTTGAACTATTCACAGACTAATGGTACTTTCCTTCGCGCGTGCCAACTCGCACTTGGCCGATTTTTATTCTACTTCTGTGGCGCAGCGGGCGAAGGTCCGCCTGCGACGCAAGAGGTTGCGGGTTCGATTCCCGCCTCGGGACAAATGTCTTTACGATCTGCAGATATTTGTTCAGGGTGTTCTGGGTGTTTTTCTATATATAATAAAAATATCTATCTATGTAGTATAATGTATTAAGTATATCAGTCATCTAGTACCCATAACACAAGCTCTGCTTAGCTTGGGGCTAGATGATGCTGTGTGATTTGTCGAGCATTATTTATTTATTTATTTATTCTAAAGTAATTTGGTGTCGATAAAATTCCATAATACTTGTAAGTCGTTAAGGCGTAACAAATTACTCTTGTATATCAATAACAGTTTGTACAGGCTTAATATTTGTAATTCATTAAATACTTTTGATTGTTATAATTGATTTTCCGCCTTTGGTATAAAAGGCGCTTACTTTTTGGTTTGTCGAAGAGATTTCGCTGCCATGGAGCACTTTATTTTATGTACTGGTGAGTTTTTTTTTTAATTTTTCCATTCCAAGCTTCTTTCATTTAAATTTACCAAGTTTCTTAGAGAGGATTTGATCCTTCATTGACCCTATCGATTGATGCCATAAAAGTAGTTTTAACAACATCCTGTACTTTTATGGTATCCCCGAATCCCCCGAAAAAAGAGAGGTGTTATAAGTTTGACCGCTATGTGTATCTGTATGTCTGTCTGTGGCGTCGTAGCTCTTAAACGAGTGGACCGATTTGCGTGCTGTTTTTTTAATAAGCGGTGGTAGTTCTTTAACATGTTTCACGCCCAAGCCACCGAGATTCCGACCCCGATCAGCCACGGTAGACGCGGGCTTGCGGACGCCGAGCAATGGGTAGCTCGCCGTCCGGCTGTCCGGTAATCGACCACACCAAGCCCAGTCGTCAACAGCGCGTAGTGATCCACGCGCTCCTCAAAGAGATGTAACAAACCGTACGGGCCCAATAGGGCCGATGCCCGCAAGCTAGGACCGCAGGGAATTTCTGAAAAGGAAACCCGTAGTCCTAGAACGCAAGGGGCAACTGAAGGACACGTGTGGTTTTAGTCAGTAAAAGTCTGACACGCCCTCCGCTCCGCTAAGAGCGGGAGAAGTCATTAGATGATTTCCACATCTAAAAAAAAAACATGTTTCATCTAAATTGGTCCACTAGTTTACATGATATGGGGAGTGAAAGAGGGGATGAGTAATTGAATGTTTCCAAATGTATCCGAGTTTGGTATCAAATTAAAGGAAATTGTGTAGAATGCAACATTTAAAGTTATACAAAAATCGGTCGAGCTATTCATGAGATATGGGGGTTGGAAGTAAGGGAAAACAATCGAATGTTTTCACATTATATAAAAAAAAATAGGTAACCTCAGAGATTTGGTAAAGTTCAGGGGATACTTATTTTTTTAAATTTTATAAACTTGTGTAGAACTTTTGCCAGTACTCAAACTCAAACTGGATAAATCCACTCTATTCTCTTGGTAGTTGGAAAAAAAGTTTACCCCAATTTTACGTGTATGGAAGGTACCCTAAAAATAACACCTCCTTTTGGTCTAAAGATAAAGATAAATAAAGATAAAGAATGCATTTATTTAACACAAAAATACAAAAATCAACTAAGGTTGTACACGGATACTTAGACAAGCAATAATTAATTAAGTATACCTCTATAAACAAATTTACTTTTATGCCAAAAAGGCGTTTTGCTCAGCATAAATGTTGGGAGCGTTGATACAGCCCAACGCTGATTTTGAACTGAAACCTGAGTAATGAGGGTTGTGCAGCAGTAATTAGTAATAATCTAGTTCAACACAATGAGTTTACAAGACGTTACCAATAAACACAGAAAGTGTTAAATAAAAGAAAAGTACACTTAGTATCTAAACGGATGTCACCAAAATCATCATTGTACATAAAGTAGTGATACAATACATACATACATAAATAAATTCTATAGCGATTTGACGCGGTAGTTCGGAAGTTATGCTCGTACATACATTTCGGCGATTAATTTTTATTTATATAGATTTTCTGATTTATTTTCAGTGGTAATAATGGCCATATGTGCTCCATTACATTCATTGAAGGTGGACGGAGACCATGACAAAAACCAGGAGAGAATAGCTAGCGAGATAGGAGAATTGCCTCATTCACACTATATATTTAACGAACCTTCGGAACAGTGTATGTATGAATCAGATAAAAATTTAAAAGCTGTAAATTCAGGAGCACCAATAAGTTAGCTTAGGCTGCCGTGGGGTGCCGACAGTAGAATGTTACTCTCATGCCCATGAATGCAGTAAGTGTCTGCTAAAGGATACCTCCGAAAGATAGGCAACATCTTTCCGTGTATCAACATCCCATACTGCGCTCACCAACCCCCTTTCCAAGCGTGGTGAGTATGGCAACTACCCCTCTTGGAGATCCATGAGGGAGGCCTGTGTTCATCAGTGGACGTATTATAGCTGAAATGATGATGATGAAGACATGGCCAAGAGTCAATATTATTAAAATAATCATCTATGGAGTAAAATGCATTTTATGAGATTTTGTTCATTAAAAAGCTTGAACCTACTTGTATAAATCGATAGTGCCGTCTCCTCAGTTAGGAGCCTATTATAAAAGCGTTCACAGTTTCCCATAAATGATTTATTGACTTTTTGAAGTCTAAATATAGGGATGTGCAATATATTATGTATCATGACTGAGTACAGTGGTTAGTAAATAATACGAGCGTGCATGGTTTTTATGGTTTAAGTAAAATAATGATAAAGTATGAATAGCGGAAGTAGAGAGATAGAAAATGCTTTATTGCACACCTTAAATATAAAAATAACAACAGAAAGATAAACACTAAACACAAAGTGAAAATTGGCGGTCTTATCGCTAAAGAGCGATCTCTACCAGACAACCTTGGGATGGATTGGATTTGTGGATACAACAAGGGGTTTAAAGATGTACGAAAGGTTTTATGAATTTTTAAGTATGCTTACGTTTATAATGAACTGGAGTAGGTATTAGTTTATAAAGAGGATAATAACCTAAAATCATGCTATTTTCTATTATTATCGAATGTGAATAGTTTGTTACGTATAAATAGGTTTTTATTAGGGTTTTGTAAATAAAAGGTAAACTGATTAGTTAAATATTTTGTGTAGTTATTAGAATGACAGGCAGAAGAAATACAATACAAAAATCAAACGAGACAGGCTATAACAGTTAATTGTAGCTTATGGAAAATTGGATAGAAAGAAAAAGTACTGGAAAATAGTCATTGAAGTTTAGCGAGATCAGCTTCATTCAGGATCCGTGTTATTGGCGAATGATCCCCCTAGATAGAGATTCCTAGATAGAATTGTGCAGTTCTGCACTCATATATACTTGAATCCGTTATCACGAGCCAGCAGTTTTGCACGAGTGAGTAGGCGCTTGTTTTCAGGAGTGAGGTGATCGTTGATGAACACTCTGCTTACTTCCCCCTGGAAGCCGACGTCTTCTGTTGTAAGCTTTTTGTAGGCTCTGGCCGCAGCGACAAAGTATTCTTTCAGAATCTATTGATGAAACTCACTATGATTGGTTTATCTTTGGTGGATGATCGAGTTCTCGTAATGTAGTTGATGTCACTTTTAGATGTAGGCTGTCTACTAATTTCACCAATTTTACTGATCAGGTTGAATAGATTTTCATTCTTCTTCTCAGGGACTCCGTTTAGTTCGATGTTATTCAGTTTTAGCAACTGATCCTTAGCAGCTTAGTAGGCAGAAAGCTGCATAAGTTTGACGCCGCGCGGCTCACCGTCACAGGATCCCTGGGGACGATCCTCTAATTTGTGTAGACGTACCTCGAAGTCAAGCTAATTTAGCATCATGTCGTTTCACGTCTGTTTTGATGTCGACAATGGATCCTTCGATAGCAGCAAGGTTTTTCTTGAGTTCCTTTACTTCATGGATGAGGGTACGAAACTGCGTATCGAGACGATTTGTGGGTGAAGGTCCAGGGGATTGTATACTCTATTACTACATTATACATTACTATTCTGTGGTTACACCACAGAATAGTAATGTATACAGTGTTACACAGTGCAGTTAAACATTGTAATATGATTACTCCGTTCCGAAAATGAGCGAGAGGTTTTAGTTATTGCGTAATCACGGTAAGCGATCGCGGAGCGGTCTGGAACTGGACTTCCCTCTTAAGAGCCTTACAGAGAGGACGTATTTTTGAGTTTTTAATTAATAATTGACTATATCGGGGCTTCGCCTAAGGACTTCGCCACATTCTTCAGTTCAACTTGTTTCTCGTAACGTGTCTTCAGATGGGGTCCCGTCAAGAAAGTTGGTGAGAGACAAAAATTGTCACCTTCAGCCGGTTGCGAACTCGCGGTCCCAGCTTCACAGTCCGAGCCTATACCGCCATGCCAGCGATCCACTGAGCGGCCGGCTTAAAATTCGAGTGCCCTGTGCAAGCTTTGGTTCCAAGGATCTACTTACACTGGCCGAAAGCGCCAAAGTATCCATCTGTCGATACTTGACCAAATAAGCTGTCCTCTCCGTGGTTGTGTTTGGGATTTTTTCTTGGGTTTTGCATTACTATCAAATCCTTTCTGTTCCCTTACTAAGATGTCGATCGATCGTACACCGCCGTCTTGAATAAATGAATGAATGAATATAACTTTATTGTACACAAAACGTCTTCACCAGCTCCACCCGCTGATGCTTCTGCTGCGCTCGCACCGCCACCGGTGCCACCCACACCGGACCTGCATGTGCCTGTACTAGCGCCTAAGCTTATCCATACAAGTTCCTCGCGTTCCATTTCGCCGGCTGATAAATTAGCGGTGCCCGTCTTGCCACCACTGCATGCCTCTTCTTCAGAGCCCAATCTAGCGGAGAATTCAGCCACTGGCAAACGTAAGCGGTGCTACCTGAGGTACTTAACGATTTTATGACTGAAATGCCTAAGATGTTTAAGGAATTTTAGGACGAGTAGGTAAAAAAATGTGATCAAATATGCACTGCCATCGAGGCCATCCCATCGTAGGTTGACTACTTGCCAGAAAAGCAAGATGTCCTGAGGGCCAAAGTTGAACAGTTGGAAAACGGAAGAAAAATTTACCTACAGTACATCACATTCTTCGAAGATAGATTGAAAATACTACGATTGGACGGCTTGGAGCGAAATTCTAGATCAACATGTTTGGAGATTAGAAATGTTCTAGTACCAGCCTCAGAAACTAAGTAAACCTTGCTGAAAACCTTTATTATGACGACAAAAATTTTAAATACAACAAGCCGAGGTGAAGGACATATTTAGAGTAACCGGCAAGGATCCTGCAAACAGAGCGATAATAGTTGACCTAACAAGTGTTCTTCTGAAGGAGAAAGTGGTAACAGTGTACCGTAAATTTAATAAAGTTTCAACCAGACTAACGACAGAGCATCTACATCAGAGTGGACCACCAAAACCGATCTTTATTTCCGAGAACCTTTCTCCCAAGTCCAAGAAACTGTTTTACCTTGCCAGAGAATTCGCGAATTCTAATGACTTTATGTTCTGCTGGGTTTCTCATGGCAAGATATTTCTTCGGAAAAGAGAAAAAGGACCTCTTATACGAGTTATAAATGAAAGCGTTCTACAAAACATCCAGGAAAAAAAGTGACTAACTTTGGTTAAAAATCGATAAAGCGCCCTCTGCGCATTCGACAAAACTAGCTAACTTCAGTTTTGTGCCTTTACAACACAATTCATATAATTTATATCTCGAAGTCGTTTATTGGCTCACCAGAACAAGCAACTAATTACATATGTAGCTCCGGATTAACATTTTTCCACGCAAACATACGAAGTATTTACTGTAATTTTGACCAAAAACTTATACTTCTTCAAAGAAATGAATAACCTTATGAGATTAAGAGGATAAAATTTATTTATTTCATACCAAAAAACACAAACATATTTAGACAATGAAAAGGAGAACACTAGTAGTTACCTGTAGATGGCGCTCTTCGGTTGCTCAAACCGACATCACCTTATCAAGAATTTCAGCGGGTCCCGACATGGGTTCTGTAGCTTAGCGGTGAAAGCACTTCCGGCTCAAGGAAGCGTCAAGTACCTATCGATTTGACGGACGTGGGTTCGAATCCCACCGGAACCGCAAAATTTTTGATAAGGTAATTTTTGGTAAGTTGATAACATTCTGTCCTTCAAGAAAGGTGACAACACCTTACTTAAGAATTACATACCTACCCATCTCGCTTTTAGATAGATAGATAGATAGATAAACAGTTTATTTGGAACTTCAATCACACACATACAGTACAGAGATAAAAACTTAGGAGAGCAAATAACTTAGTAACTAAACAACTAAACGGTAACGTGAACTAAATGCCTAACTGGCTAAGTAGTGCATGTGTGTGTTGCAGCATGTCAAAAAGGTCACAGCTCAGCGTATAATTTTGCTTGTTAAGCAAACACTGATTTTCAGCTGTTACCATTAGAGTTAGCGAAAAGAACGAGATGGCACAACATAGACGGTTATTATTGGAATGATATACTACTTACATTTTATATTTTACCGCAGATTAAATATTTGTCAAAAAAGAACAAAATATGTTTTATCTGTTTGGTGTTTATAAGGCTAATCCTACTATTTTCCCACCAATACTGTGTGGTTTTCCTAGGTGTCAGTAACTAATATTACGTGACATTTAGCGCAGTTTAAAACATATATACTACAGTTGGCTAACGAAGTGCTTGGGTATACCTTCTTTTTGTTTTTCTAGTAAGAAAGATTTAAATTGTGTTTTAAATGAAATTTTGGAACTTAAGTTGCGAATGGGAGGTGGAATATTGTTCCAGCACTTCGTTGCCATGTACCTAAAACTCCCAGTAAAAGCCGCTGTTCTGTGATCATGGTATAAGAGAGCAGATCTGATTGATCTCAGTTTTTTACCCTTATTACCAGCAGCAAGTTTCAGTTTAGAGTACAGATATTCAGGATTTTTGAATTTAATCACATCAAAAACCAGTCCTCCAAGATGTAACAACCTACGTGAGTCCATGTTTAACATGGACATACTGTTCAGGTACGGAGTTATGTGGCTGCGTGGTGGAATGTTGAAGCAGTAACGACAGCACGCGTTCTGCACCCTTTGTACAGCTCGTTGCGTTCTCCCTAGTAAACGAGGTCCATAAACAGTATCTCCATAGTTTAATCTAGACAAAACCAGAGCCTCACATACAGCGATACGAGAAGCTTCCGAAAGTTCGTTACGAATTTTATAGAGAATTCTAAGGCGATAAAAACAATTCTTCACTAAACTGAGAACATGATTTTCAAATCTGAGATTGCTGTCAAGGATAACTCCAAGATTTTTTGCTTCATCTACTCGTGCTACTGGTACTCCATGAATCATGACGTCAGGATTTGCATTAAGTTTCCCAATTTGGATCCTTGTACCTAAAATTAAATATTGGGACTTAGTGGGGTTTAACACAAGTGCGTTGCGTTCTGACCAATCCGCGATGATGTTAAGGTCTTCATTTAAAAGTTTAACCATTTGGGGAATTTTATCTGGAGTTTCTGACATGTATATCTGGACATCGTCAGCATAACAGTGGAACTGGCAGTGCTTAATATTTCTTGTCAAATCCGAGGTATAAATTATGTAAAGCAAGGGCCCAAGTATGGACCCTTGAGGTACTCCACGATTTACTTGTATAGCTTGTGAGAGAACTGTGGAACCATCAGCCTTCAGCAATTTTACCGCTTGAAATCTATTAAATAAATAACTCTCAAACCACCTAACAGAATTTTGACCAAGACCATAATACGAGAGCTTGGCTAGAAGAAGAGGAATATTTAAACACTCAAATGCACGTAAGTAGTCTAAAAGAGTTAGAACTGTACAGCGTCCCTTGTCCTGCTCTGTTAGAACGTTGTCTGTAACATCCAGAAGGGCAGTCACGGTACCGCGACCCTTGCGGAAACCAGATTGTAATGACGGCAGTATTTTATTAAATTCCACAAATTTTGTCAATTGCCTACTAATGACTCTTTCCAGAATTTTTGACAAAAAGGGTAAAATACTGATTGGCCTAAGATCCTTGAATTCGACCGGGCTGTTCACTTTGGGCAAAGGCGTTACAAGAGCTCTCTTCCACTGGTTAGGCACCGTGGAATTTATTATGGACTCATTCACAATAGCCGTAATAGCATCAAGCGTACAAGGAAGAGATAGCAAGATCATCTCTCTGCTAATATCGTCATCACCAAGGGAATTGGATTTTATTGATGTGATTATTTTTGCTATCTCAGTCGACGCTACTGTTTCAAATTCTAGAGATTGAAGTGAAAACTTGTTATTATTAAAAAAGGATAATTCAGATAGGGGAACTGTGTTATCACCGGGTACATTTAGAAAGTGTGCGTTTATTTTATTTGGATCATCAAAATGTAAAGGCAATGATTTATCTTTAGTGGATTCCACTAATACTTTATCTTTAAGGTTTTTCCAGAATGTTTTACTGTTATCTATTTTAGAGTTTATTAAATCGTTAAAATATGCCTTTTTTTCACCGGCTATACCATTCAAGACTAATCTTTTCATCTGTTTATAATATACTCTGTCCTGTTCGGTGCCTGACTTACGGTACGTTTCATGTGCTTTATTACGTTCGTCTATCATCATTTTACATACATCTGTTACCCACGGCAGCGAGTGCTTGTTTCTTATTGTAACAGTTTTAATTGGGGCATGTCTATCAAAAAGAGATATTATCAAAGAATTGAATCTGTCGACCATCATGTCAATATTCGGCAATGATTTTATTACATCCCAGTTAATAGAGTATAATTCTTTATTAAATTCAGTTAGATTAATATTGCAGATGGGACGAATAGTAAATGACCTAGGGATAAATTTGGGTTTTTTCATTGACAGTGTCACAATGACCATTGAGTGTCCAAATTCACCAGAAATATTTTGTACCATGACATTGTGCACAGGTGTGTTTGTACATACAACATCGATGAGTTTTTCACTGTGCGATGTAAAATGTGTCGGTTGACTCACAACTTGAGATAAATTCATACAGTCTAGGAACTGGTTAAATTTAATAGTATTTAATTCGGATTTTACAAGCATATTTATGTTTATATCTCCCATAAAAATAGCATAGTCAAAATTTGAGAAATTGTTTAAGGAGTCCGATAAAGCATCTATAAAAGTATCAACTTGTATCCATTCGGGTCTGTACGCGGTACCTATAACAATACGAAAGCTATTCACGCGAACAGATAACCACATTTGTTCAATTAAATCATTAGGCCTTGTCAAGTAGCGGACGTTTATGCCCTTTTTAATATAAAAGGCCAATCCACCGCCCAACCCTCCTCGCATATGCAAGGGGCGCGGGGCGAGCCGCAGTCGATATCCAGGGACAGTCGGCGCGCGCGCCTCTTGCCCCTTTTTAATCCACGTTTCGTTAATCGCCACAATATCTGCACAATAACGGATCATAGCGACAACAAAACTATCCTGTCCTGTATTTAGTGAGCCCGCATTATAAAGACCCAACTTAAGTAACTTTGTCTTAGGATCCATAAGAACGATTAGTAAGGCCAACGAACGTAGACAAAAGACAATAGTGTAATAAATGGGCTTGTATAATTTTAAGTAGTGTGGTGTAATAATACAGTTTAAAAAATAAGGCGATTTTCAAGAAATTGCTTGGGGGTAGTACTAAAAAGTGTTGTGTCATCTCGCTCATATTACCAAATACTGCAACACTCACTACGCTATAATATGGTAACAAGGTAATTAAACGGTATAGATCAAGAAAATACTTAATGGGCAGAGTAGGTAAACAGACAATGAATAAAATAGGCACTCGTATCAATAGTTTGTTGTGTTCTAACAAGCACGTAAAAAAATACTTATTTATCTGTGATGCAACATAATTAATATTGTACATGCATCCGATGTAGTTATCTACGGATTGATTTAAATAACAGTTATTTCTATTAATATTACACAGTGAAATAATGAGTTTCTTAAACATTAGACATAGTGAAATCACAACAAAATAAAGTATCTGAAAAATGCAAGTGATAAATAATGATCCATTTCTATTAGTTCTCATTATGACTAAAACTAGTGCCAACCGCTTCGTGTCCAAAAACCCGACGAATGTCACATTCGGTACGAATTCGATAGCGTGGGGATTCCACGCCATGGTGCCTGCGCGCGAAGATTTTGCCGTCCCGTGTCCAGATGAATTTCCAGCCTAGACGACTTCCAACATCTCGTGCTTGTCGAAACAAGAAACGGTTCAGCTTGCTTAATCTTTCATTGACGTAGAATTGACGATGAGGAGCTGGCAGACCTGTGCCCTCCGTTGTGATGCCACGACGTACTCGCGCTGCCTGCATTATCTGGTCGCGCGTTGCCCGCCTCGCTAGGCGAACCACCAAGGGGCGCGGACGGGGCGCGGGAGACGACTCGGATGACTGTTCAGGGCGTCGACCAACTCGTGTAATGCTAACCACTTCTTGCTCAGTAAGTGACACTCCTAGTTTAATACACAGGACTTTTACGGTTTGTTCGAGATTTTCACCTTTTTGTTCAGGTATGCAGGAGATTTCCAGATCATTACCAAGCAGTTCCTGATCGCGGTCATGTATCTCCATCTTTAGTTGCTCAATAGTGTCCAAAAAGGGTTTATTGTTTATCAAGGACCCGTCAGCTAGGCGTGTCTCAATGGTACTTATACGTGAATCGAGCTTTTGAACCTTGCGGTCACATTCATCCATTCTGCATACCAGGCTAGATAAGGTTCGGTTTAAATTTTCTAACTGAATACGCGATTGCCTCATTTCGTCCTTGAATAAACGCAGTTCTAGCAGAATCATTTGCGTATCAGATAGTTCAACAGTGTCATTATTTGCTGTATTTGTTATGCTATCATTCATCAGATCCTGAGGGCTTGTAAAAGCTGCCCCCCGCTTTAGGTTAACTGTATCCATAACTCCACGTACAGGTGTGTTTAAATTGTACTCTCTAGGCTGCTTACTGACACATAAAACACATTTCCACTCGGTCTTGCTTTCCGTTGACAGATGGTTGTTAAACACGTCTTCTGATATATTGGCACATCCAAGATCATACGTTCGTCTGCAAATACTGCACCTCATAAGATTTCCAGAAATCACTTTTCTGCATCCTGAACACTCTTCCTTACAGGACATGTTGAAAAAGGAGCAAAACAAAAAGCAAAAAGTGAGTTTCTTCCGTCCAGATACGAACTCTGGGACGTTGAATGGTCACTCTGTGTATTACCACCACACCAACGGTACGATACAGTCTAGTTCGAAATAGTCATGTATGTTGACAAATCCTTAGTCTCAAAGAGTTGACCAATGACAAGCTAGAGTTTCAAGGTTCAACGTCACAATTACACAGCAAAATAACAGCTGTTTGTTTTATTGTTCACTTGATAACAGCACTGCCACTAATCGCATAGGGCTGACACATACACCAAACGTTAAGTATTTTTACAAGGAGTCCACCGATATATAGCACACACCGATTTAGTTAGTTTAACTGCTGTATATATTTTATTAACTTTGATGTAGATTACGAAGACGCAGCCGGTTTCTCGTTCAACCCGCAACTCCTTTTGAGCCATGTTTCTAAGCTATTTTCAGGGATCATCGGGAACCGTCTCGAACGCAGGTTTAATAACTTCCAGCCTCCTGAACAAGCCGGGATCCGTAAAGGCTACAGCACCATAGACCACATACATACCTACGCTGCGGCAAGTCATACAGAAGACTAAAGAGTATAACTTGCCGCTATGTCTCGCGTTTGTGGACTATGAGTAAGGCCTTAGATTCGATCGAAACATGGGCGGTGCTTGAGTCTTTTCAGCGATGCCGTATATTGACTACTTAGTATATTGATTATTACTTTATGATGATGATGATGGACAACTTAATATAATTGAGTGACATTATTACTATATTGGATTATCGGGTATTTATCGCGTAATTTTCTTTATTTTAAACCCGACGTTTCGACCGGATTGCACCTGGTCGTAGTCGCAAGGAGTCTCCCGTAAGTCTCTAAGAGATCTCTAAGAGTCTACCAATATAATTAATAGACGGTAATTACGCGATAAATACCCGATAATTCAATATTGTAATAATGTGTTATGATCGCGAAAGTTTAAAAAAGACTAGAATTGAGACAGACCCAATATTTAATATTTTTAGCTATTCAACAGAAAGGACTGGACACAGTGGGCAAAGCATTCTTGCGAGCACCATTGCAATCAACATTGAGAGACGGTCAATGGGAAGAAAAAAAAATATATCGTGGGAATTTGTGTACATGTAAGTGCTTTCGAACACCGGCAAAAAAATGTCGCAATCCTGTAGAGGTTCCCTTTAACCCTTTTGCTCGTCGAGCTTAGAAGTTAAGTGAGTTTAACTTTATGTTTTCCGATTGAAGATTTATTGTTATATTCAGAAAAATTCACATACAGAGAAAATCTTAAGTTAAGATAAACTTTATACTTTACATTACAGTGTTATGAATCAAAATGCTTGAAGTTTTCTTTATAAAAATATTTAAACAAAATAAGAAATAGGCATAGCAACAATCAGAGGGTAACATATAAATAAAGTAATGAATAAAGGTGTAGCTCCTGAACTATCTTAACCACAATTCCACAAATCGCGAGTAAAGTGAGCGTATTCACATATTTTGGGCTTTCGTAGTAAAATAAGAAAACTTATAGTTTCGTTTTGTCTGTCTGTCTGTCTGTCAGTCTGTCTATCCATCCTTCCGTCACCGGCTTTGCAGAGAGACTATTAATCCTAGAAAGCTGTAAGGCGCAATCCCCTGGACTTTCAACCACAACCCTTGACCAGGTATTGGTTGAACTACGCAATGGAATCAGCAAAATCAACAGTCGTCTCGATACGCAGCTTCCTACCCTCATCCATGAAGTAAAGGAACTCAAGTAAAACCTTGCTGCCATCGAAGGGTTCATTGTCGACATCAAAATTGACGTGACACGACATGATGCTAAATTACCTGACTTCGTGGTACGTCCACACAAACTTGAGGATCGTCCCCAGGAAACCTATGACGGTGAGCCGTGCAGCGTCAAATTTATGTAGCTTTCTGCAGTCTTAGCTGCTAAGGATCAGTTGCTAAGGCTGAATAACATCGAGCTAAAAGGAGTCCCTGAGAAGAAGAATGAAAATCTATTCAACCTGATCAGTAAAATTGGTGAAATTGTTGGATAGCCTACACCTAAAAGTGACATCAACTACATTACGAGAACTCGATCATCCACCAAAGATAAACGCATCATAGTGAGTTTAGTCAATAGATACCTCAAAGAAAACTTTGTCGCTGCGGCCAGAGCCTACAAAAAGCTTACTACAGAAGACGTCGGCTTCCAGGGGGAAGTAAGCAGAATTTTACAAAAATAAAATAGAAAGCTCTTTGGGTAAGTATTTTTTTTATTTAATCTTTTCAATGTACTCTCCATCAGCATTATGCAAACCAGTTTTCGAAACACTTTTTCTAGTCCGCCGCTTCATGATATTAAGTGACGAATGAAGTGACGACATATTAATAATAGGTGGTGTTGGCGCAGGCACACAACCACTCCACTGTTTCTAGAAAATACTACAAATCAGTTTATCGGCTGACATTAAATTGCGCGACTGCTCAATACCCCGACCTCCCCTTGTACCTCACTTAGATTCCTCTCCTAGGTTCGATTGAATTATAGATTGAATTCGTATGTAGTTTGACCTCTAACATGTGGCTACAAAATTGCTTTCTTATTGGAAGTTAAAGCGACCTCGGTGGCTTAGTTGGTTACCCAGGATCGCGCTTCGCAACTTTGATTCCCGGCGGGGGATAAATGTAAATGCAGATATTTGTTTCGGGTCTGGGGATTTTTATATATGTATATTTTTAAAAAAATGATGTATCACAGCCTGCTGTCCACTGGTGGGCATAGGCCTCCCACATGGATTTTCAAGATCATGAGGGGGTTGTTGCTGTAGGGTTACCTCCGGAGGGTGGGCAGCAGCGTCTTTCTATGTTTCAACATCCCGTACTGCGCTCACCAACCCGCCTGGCAAGCGTGGCGAGACGCTGCTACCCATCCTCCGAAGGTAACCCTTAGCAGATTCTTACTACACCCACGGGCAAGATAGGAGGGGCAACATCATACTGCCGGTACCCCACGGTTTAATGAAATATGCACGAGTATTATTATTATATTCTATCAATTATCTAGTTTCCATAACTTTTGCTTAGTCTCGGACTAGATGGTTGTGTGAAAGTTCCAGCATTATTTTATATAACTATTTTGTTAACAGACATTTTTCTTTTCAACCTCTTGGTCGCAAACGAATGTTATGTTCACCAGTATACAAATATAAAATATTATTATTGACAAGCCCACCGATCATAGAAAGAGGTCTCTTTCCTCTTTTTGATGTAAATCTTTTGCGGGGGTAAAACCGATCGGACAATAATAGATGACGCTTGACGCTTGGAGGTGTGCGAGTTAGAACAAGGGCGACTGCCCTAGTGACCAGTTACCTGGGCGACTAACCTTCATCCATCGTGCCCATCTGTAACTGGAACCTTCTTAGTTCAAAGATTGATTGAAGAGGGCGCTGAGCGAACAGCGATTGGCCCTTATGTTTAGCGCATTTTTGAAGAAGCGCGGACTTTAAAAAAAACACAGGAAGTATATCCTGAATGCCGCAGATTCCCTCACCGCACGTATTACACCATACACTAAACAGAACACGTTAAGTACTAACCACATACTCTAATTCTACGCTCTACACACGCTCACATTTGCCTTATTTTGTTATCTTAGACGTAATTTCAACACAGAATAGAATAGAATAGAATAGAATACGCTTTATTGAAACAACATAAAACATACAAACAGGTATTAACAAGTAATAAATAACACATTATGCTGCTCAATGGGCGGCCTTATCGCTGAAAGCGATCTCTTCCAGGCAACCTTTGGATGGACATGAATGGGTTGAAAAAAGAGACGACGGTGGCGTAAATTCTACGTAAAAATAATATTAAATATTCATAATGAATATACTTACATATACATACTTAGAAATACATAAATAAACATACATAGGTACTACTATAATACATAATATATAAATGTAATACATATAATAATATACATACATATTTATATAACTTTGTTCAAAAGTAAATATTACGAGTTAGAAACTGAGGAGAGAAAATATTTATAGACCATAGCTTTAAAAATAGGGAGAGATTTTGCTTGTCTTATTATTGTAGGCAACGAATTCCAGAGCTTGCTAGCGCGCACTGTGAAAGAGAGACTATAAGAGTGGGAAGTGTGGACGGGGGTTTTCAGCTGAAGCGAGTCAGATGAACGTAAGGATCTAGAGTGGGATTCATGAAGATATTCAAAACGATCTTTGAGATATCGGGGAGTAACAGGATTAAATAGGATGCTGTAAAGGAGGGAAAGAATGTGTGCATCCCGGCGAAGGCGGATTGGTAACCATTTAAGCTTATTGCGGTACTCAGTAATGTGGTCGTACTTACGTAAACCGAAAATGAAGCGTATGCAGAAGTTTTGAAGCCGCTCAAGCTTATCAAGTTGTTCTTGCGTGAGGTCTGGATAGCTGACGTCGGCGTAGTCGAGGATAGGGAGTAATAAGGACTGAGCCAGCGCAATCTTAGTGGAAATCGGCAAAAAATTACGAAGCCGCTTTAGAGAAGCTGCTGATGCGTAGGTTTTCCGGCTTAGTTCAGCTAATTGTGGCCCCCATGACAACTGCCCATCCATTAAAATTCCAAGGTTTTTGACCGTTTTACTGATCGGGATTGGAGTACCATCAAAAATAACTTGCGGGATGTGAGCCAAGTCAATTCTAGACACCATTCTTGAGCTACCAATAATGATGACCTGGGTTTTGGTAGGGTTCACTTTAAGTCCATGGGAAATGCTCCATTCAAGAATGGTGTTAAGATCTCTGTTGGTCCTTTGGATGGCTTGATCTAATTGCTCAACACGAGCCTGATTATAGATTTGTAAATCATCAGCATACAGGTGGTAGGATGAAGAAACTTGTTTAGAGATAGAATTTATAAAAATAGCAAAAAGTAATGGAGATAAGACGCCGCCCTGAGGTACACCGGCACTCAAATTACTCCAAGAAGAGATGCGATCGTCAATAGCAATGCGTTGCCGGCGACCGAACAGGTAACTACGAAACCAGTGAATTACTGTTGGAGATATGTTAAGAGAGCGGAGTATACTTAGCAAGATTTCAAAATCAACGTTGTTGAAGGCACAACTGAAATCTAGAAGGGAGAGGACAGTCACTAGGCCATTCTCAGTGCCACGTCTTATGTCATCCGTGATTTTGATGAGAGCTGTAGTAGTACTATGGCCTGGACGAAAGCCGGACTGGAAAGGATTGAGGAGGTGGTGAATGTTAAGGAAGTGACTGAGTTGTTGGTGCACGAGACGTTCTAGAACCTTGGAAAGGAATGGAAGGATAGAGATAGGACGGAAATCAGAAAAGGAAGAGGGTTTGGACTTTTTTGGAAGTGGAGTGACTTGCGCTTCTTTCCACGCACTAGGAAATGTACCACTCGTAATGGAAAAATTTAGCAGGTATGTAATTATGGGCACAATTTCATCAAGGATGGGAACGATCATTTTCTTACTTATGCTATCAGTACCGACAGCATTCGAAGATATGGAGGATATGCTCTTCTTAACATCACAATCAGTAAATTCAAGAAAATAGAAACAAGAAAAATCAGGAATTGGTGTTAGTGAAAGAGAATTCAATGTCTGGTCTTTAATAATTCCGTCAAACTTACAAGAAGAGGAGAAGTGATCGTTGAGAGAATTAATGTCCAAATCATTTGGGGGATTAAAACGTGATTTACCAATTCCTAATGATTTAAGAAATTTCCATGCCTTTGAAGGGTCACTATTTTCAACAGACTTGTGAATATATCGGCGTTGTGCGTCCCTACACACCATGTTGCAATGATTACGAGATTTGATAAAATGTTCTTTGTTTTCTACAGTTGGAGAGCGCTTGAACCTAGCCTTGGCAGTAACCTTCTTACGAAGCTCCGTTCTAATTTCATCCGTAAGCCAGGGTGCTGGTACATGTTTAATTTTAACGGCTCTAACCGGGGCATGAACGTCATACAGGCTTATAAGGGTACGATTGAAACTCTCAAGTTTACCGTCCATGTTATCTGCATCTAAAACACCAGTCCAATCTGCAGTTTGTGCATCGTTTCGTAAAGACTCTAAATTAATTCCACCAAAATTGCGCTGAAAAAGAATTTTAGGTTTGGCTTTAGGAGGACGGATTTTGTATGAAAGAAAGATCAAGTCATGATAAGAGAATGCATCTGCTGGATATTGCCCATGCTTAGCGACATGGGAGGAAGACGAAACTAAAATTAAATCAAGAAGGGAAGGATTGCAATTTGGGAAGTTGTGAGTAGGATGTAAAGGAAGAATAGATAAATTATGGGCTATAGCAAGACGTTCCAAGGACGATGACCGATAGTCATTCTTCAACAAGCAGGTGTTGAAGTCACCCATAATAATGGTGTGATCGTGCAGTGGAGTAAGCTTATCAAGAAGTTGCTCGAAGGAGGAGAAAAAATTTATACGTAAGGAAGGGGAGTAATAAACACCAAGGAGGATTTTGCGATGTGAGAGGATAACTTGAACAAATAGATGTTCACCGGCACTGGGAGGTGGTGGTTGTGCAGACATGTCAACAACAGAGAAAGGCAAATAGTCACGGATATACATGGCCACACCCCCACCAACAGCTCCAGTGCGATCATTTCGCACCAGTACAAATCCAGGTAGGAAGAAAAGGGAAGAAGGTAGACAGGGTTTGAGCCATGACTCAGAGACAAGAATGGCATGGATATTTTTATGGTCAAACGACGCCAGCATATCAGTAAAATGAGCCGGGATGCTTTGTGCATTTATATGCACCACGTTGAAATTTTTAGGAACACTGGAAAAAGTGGAGTCTAATGTATCGGAAAGAGAAGGAATACTAACAAAGCTATCGTTGCTATCTGGATCACTATGGACAGAAGACGAACAAGACAAGTATAGGTCTTCGTCATTATCGCCCATTTATATATACAATAAGCTAATAATAAAATATTTAAAATAAATATAAATAAAATAAATATATTTATATATACCAACCTAAACTAATAAACTTGTATCTGTTTAAAATATTTTATGTCCACCTGCCAGCTGCCCAGTATTTACCTAACTTTCGCAATTAATAAGGTCTAGATACGATAAACATACATTGAAAGCAAACTATCTACCACATTTGCATAAACAACAAAAAAAAAAATTATAATGTTAACATTGTAGGCATAATGGGGCTTAGGAATAACAAAGAAATAAAAAAGTTTAAATACTTTTACAACAAAATTGTTCACTGCGTGAAACGAATCGTTTTCTGATTGCTTGACTAAAACGATCTGTCAATGTCATAGTCACTGTCATGTCACAAACCATAAACAGACAGAAACGTCAAAAAAAAAAAAAAAAAAAAAAAAAAATGAAAAAAAATAAAAAAAACATGGCTTAGCCAAATAACTTACGAATTTATAAATTAACATGACACTGGCGGAATTGTGTTAAACCAAACACAAAAAGCCATAAAATAAAAAGACAAGACAAGACAAGACAGAAACGTCAAATTGAAAACAACAAAAATAAAGTGACAAATTAAAAAAGATGTGCGTGTAGATTAAATTAAAAGCAAATGTGTACCTACATATAATGTTCAGAAAAAAGCCCAAGCCCGAGCCTTACCCATGCGATAACAGTATTACGATACACTAAACACCTTCTACTTTCGAATTGCGGCGACTCGTCTGGATTTGGTTGGCGCTGGTGCAGCGGCTTCCTTTGGGGGCACCGCTGATGTTCCTGCTTTAGATGCTGCAACAACCGTCGGTAGTTCCGCTATGCTGGTGATGCGAAGTCGATTTCCATCAGGGCCGAGCACAAAAACAAAGCCCTGATTCGTCCAGCACTTGGTTACACCAAACCGCTTGCGCGCCTCCATGAACGCGTTGTGCCTAGACTTCGTAAGGAACTCTGAGAGGGTTATCCCGGTGTTCTTAAGTGCCGTTTTAGAGCTCCACAATTTGTCACGGAGAGACACTTCACGCAGTTTACAGAGAATAGGCCGAGGTCTGTCTGAACTGGAGCGGCCCATACGATTACAACGGCTTATATCGGTCCTGGTGATGCCGGGGATTTTTATCATGTTCGTGAAAGTGCTCACAACAGTGTCCTCTAAGTTTTCACGATTAGTTTCGGGGACACCATGCACTAAGAGAATTTTCCTCCTGCCCCGCATTTCCAACCGGTCAACCTCATTAGCAAGCATTGTCACTTGGTCTTGGAGAGTATTAAGTGATTTTGTGATGAGGGACTTGAAGATTGCAAATTCACTTGCTAGGACTGAGACATCATGGACTGGACTCTTGGACCGCATCAGTTTTTCTTCAAATTCAGCCATTGTGTCACTGAACATTGCACTCATCTGGGCCAGGGAACTCTTGATGTTGTTGGGGTCCATGTTGAGAGAGTGAGGTTATGTTTCTTAGTGCTGTGATGTGAATGTGGAAACTATGTGTACAGTTTGCTCACTGGTAGGATTTCACTGGACAGCAGGTAGGATGCACCAACAGTGTGTTTACAACATAAATACTTGGATATTACAGCTTGTAAATATTATTTTTGTATTTTATAAAAGTTTGGTTTATGAAACAGGTGTATTCTTTTATACTCCTACCCGCCAAAAAAAGTATTATAATTATGTTTCTTTTATAACTTAAGTCCGCGGCATGAGGACCTGGCGACCTGACACAAGTTTTATGTCTATATTAGTTAGTTATATGACTATAACGACCGAGTTAGGTTCTTCTGTTCACTTCTTTTCCTAACTCGCGTGTCATCTGAAGTGAACAGATTCAATTATGTGCTTTATTCTATTTATTTGTGTTGTTTTATTTTGTAATTTGTGACGCGTCAATAAGGTCCATGCGGCCACACTGAATAAAGTATTTTTTGATTCTTGATTCTTGATTCGATACAAACCCATCGCTGGCGCCAGTCTCACACAATTATACCCAGAAGGACCTAGATTAGACAATTGCTATTTGTATGACTTCATTGTATACTGTCCGAGAAATAAATATATATATATATATACATACATATATGTTTAATTTGATTTGTATGCCACCAAGATAATTCTTCCTTTGAAAAAAAATCCTTGCCGGTTGCTGAAAACGCCCACTTTTAAAAACGCTTATTATATTGAGTAGTTCTCTGAATTTATCATGGATCCCATTTTCAGACCTGGATGGTAAAACAACCAGACATTAAGACATTATAATAAGAAACAAAATGACCCAAATGGCTCATAATAATAGTAATAATGAGAAACAAAAAACCCAACCGCAATGTATAATTTAGGCCATGAAACTTTCAACCTAACTTATTATCAGCAAGATGATAATAAGTTAGGTACGTGGTGTAAGCCGTATATTATATTTATTACATGAAACTTTGCTTTGAGAGACTCCAATGCAGTAGACACTGGATAACATTTAATAATTCCTCATGGATCCCATCATCAGAACTGAGTTTTGAAAAAATGGGACCTTTTCTTTATGACCTACCTTATAAAAAAGAATCATCAAAATCCATTCATAATTGGCGGGTAACAAACATACAACAAAAATATCGTTGAATTGAGAATCTTCTTTTTGGTCGATTACAAAAATACACACATATAAAAATACCCACACCAAGATTCGAGACAATAATATCTTCATCACTAAACGGTACGACGTAGCCCATTAAACTTAGCAGTGCCTTAAGAATAATGTATTTTATGCGAACAACATAATCCAGGACGCCGGTCACATTACTGCTACCCTGTATAACATAAGATTATACAACCTGTATAATGTAATACAGCTTAGATGTTTTCGATGTAGATACGTTGCACGCATATTTAAAATATTTTCTGTTGGTGATTTTCAGTTCGGACCCACATCGGTCAAATCCATCCTTAACCCTTCCCAAAGCCTAATAATTTAAAATCTTTCTGAGATATGTGTTCCTACTCAACTCGTTTATATCATCTGGTAACCATTACAAACTCTGTATGTCCAGCATTATTTATTTTATCATCAAAGTTTTGAAGTTTCCTAAACATTGTGTCGATTTAGCAAAAATATGCATCCCACAAAACACAAATCTTAATGAAAATATTATCATCATCATCATCATCATCTCAGCAGTAGGACTGCTGTCCACATCTACTGCTTGACATAGGCATCCTTCATGGATCTCCAAGCTCTGAAGGGGCTTGTTGCCACCATTTACTTCAGTAACTACGAAACAGGTATTGATTTAGATTTAGCCAACGACGACAAAACTCACTCTGTACATAACAGGTCTATACTGAAACATCATAGATATACAGTGTGTATGATATCAGATTATACGGGATGGAATAACTGAGATGTCTGCTGCGAGCGACGCAGCCGCAACCATTACGGAATTTAGTTGCGGTCTGAGTAAGAGCAAGCTTATAACCCTGTATGTACGTTATTATGTAGGTACTTACTTGCCTATTGTTCATCTGTCCAATTAGTGTAACTGTTAATTATTGAAATAATTAAATGTTAATAATAGGATTCTGGGTCTTTGAGACGTCGTTATGTAACCCAACTGCGGAAATGTAGCCTATTGTAATTAGCCTCACCCTGCCACGGGGTGTGCCAGTGCCGTGGGGTGCCGGCAGTAGAATGTTACCCCTCCTCTCATGCCCGTGGATGCAGTAAGAACCTGCTAAGGGATACCTCCGGAAGATGAGCAGCAGCGTCTTTCCGTGTATCAACATCCCATACTGCGCTCACCAACCCGCCTGCCAAGCGTGGTGAGAATGGCAACTACCTCTCATGGAGATCCATGAGGGAGGCCTGTGTTCATCAGTGGACTTTTTATGGCTGAAAATAATAAAAAATAATAATTGGTACGGGGCCATTTTTGACTTTTGGTGACCTTTTGAGGTCACAATAACTCCAGCCCCTGTGACCATAGGGTCACCAAAATCAATCAGTACCCTTCTCTCATTAAAACAGTGCCAAATAAGGTTGCATGTAAATCGGTTAACGCATTCGGTTGTAATCGTGTCATGCACAGCTGTCTGTGCATACATCTATACATCTGTACAGACAGACAGACAGCGCTATGCATAATAGGGAGCTTCACCCCCTAAAAAGCTATAACTTAAACGTCACTTTAGAGAGTTAAGAGGGCAAATGCTGTTAAATTTAAGAATCGTTTAAGTGACGTATAAAGCTTAACGCTAGTTAGACTTAAACCGTATTAGATTAGAAGCAAGAAATTATTTGGACAAATTCAGCTTTAGTTGATTCCTGAGGTACTCAATTTCCGGTCATTTTCCTAGTGCTATGATAGTTTTCTTTCATTCTAGCATTGCATATAATTAACGACGACCAGAACAATGCAGACATTATAGAGAACTTTGGGCTCTGGCGATAAGATGTAATATCCCAATTATTATTTATTTACTAGCCCATGCTTGTCCTGGTAGTCATATCGATATGACAAAATAGTATGACAAATAACAAATGGTTGTGACCATACTCGCTACGTCGGGCAGGTTGGCGAGCTCAGCGCGGGATGTTGTTACACAGAAAGACGCTGCTGCCCATTTTCCAGAGGTATCCCTTAGCAAATTCTTACTGCATCTACACGGAACAGAGGAGATGTAACATTCTACGGCGTCGGTCCCCCACGGCTTCAAACTGTTTTAGCTTTATCTCCTAAGGAACATTTTTTTTTCTTCCTGAGGAACTAAATGCCGTTGGGGTGCGGGCAGTAGAATGTTGCCCCTCCTCTCTTGCCCGTGAATTCAGTAAGAATCTGCCGAGGGATAACTCCGGAAGATGGGCAGCAGCGACTTTCCGTGTATCAACATCCTGTACTGCGCTCAACAACCTGCCTGCCAAGCGTGGTGAGTATGGCAACAACCCCTCATGATCAGTACCAAGTTATCGATGAGAGAGGCCTTTGTCCAGCAGTGGACGTCCTACGGCTGGAATAGAGGAACTAAATGTCCAGTCGCTTGCACTTAATGCAAGCAGCTTCTCTTTGAGCCGGAAAATCTTATTCATCATCAATATAGTTTATGTATGGTATATTTCGTGCACCATAATAACCCCTTGTCGTATTTTTACAATCCAATCCCTACCAAGGTTGCCTGGTAGAGATTGCTCTTTAGCGATAAGGCCGCCAATTGTCACTATGTTCTCAACTTTCTTTTGTTATTATGTTTAGTTTTAAGGTGTACAATAAAGTATTTTCTATCTATCTATCATTTCAGCCGTAAAACGTCCACTACTAGATAAAGATAAAGATACGTTTATTTTGTCACACAAATTACAATTAATCCATAACCAATAATAAGGCTTAAAAAAAATAAAAAAATGTGACAAAAATGGTCATTACTCAGCATATGCTATGGCAGAACGGGTCCGTACCACAGCGCTGGTCTTCCGTACTGAACACAGGCCTCCCTCATGGATCTCCATGTGATAGTAGTTGCCATACTAACCACGCTGCTGCCCATCTTCCGGAGGTATCCTTTATCACGCTCTTGCTGCATCCGCGGGCATGAAACATTCTACTGCCGGCACCCCACGGCGCGTGATTTATCCAAGTAAAATAGTGATTCCATTATTCGCGAGATGCGCCAGCTGTTCGAGATTATCACGGTACACAGCACGGGACGCCGTCTGCTGTGCTCTTAAAACATTATGTTCGGAACTTGGTTTTAATCTTCATTTTGCGAGGGATTTTAGTTAAACTGCTTTTGAAAGGTTTATGAATTATGATACCTAAAGTTGCCGGTCAGCAGAGTGTTGTCCTCTCCTCTCTCGCTAGTGGATGCCGTAAGAACCTGCCAAGGGATACCTGGAAACCTGGCCCGGATGATGATCAGCAATGTATTTTCGTACCAACTTATCATCACATCGGCGACGTGTCTAATCCGATGACCTGACTCTATAAGTGTATTTGGGTAGTTTTGTATTATTTATAGTATGTACAATGTATAAGGTAATATCAATCATCTAGTATCTATAACACCTAGCTCTGCTTAGTTTGAAGCTAGATGATGTTGTGCCAATTTTCCAGCATTATTTATTTATTTAATGGTTCGCTAGTTAATGTGGACTGTCACGCTAGATGCACTTAAAGATATTTCTTCGAGGTACATAATTAAAAGCACCTTTCGTGGAACAGGTTAAAAAATTATAAAGTTTGACCCGAGCGCGGAGGTTTCAGTTCATTAAATCCTCATGAACAAACTATTTCGAAATCGAAATAATTGAAATTGGTTACTGAGAGAGATAGAACATTTCAACATGAAATGGTTTCATCATCATCATCATCCACAGCCTCTTTTCCCACAGCTGGGTATAGACCTACCTTAGTTTGTGCCATCCGCCACGAAATCGTTTACGTTCAAATAATAGAGGAAAACATAGAACTTTTACTGTATTTTAGGCATTACCATAGATAATAAGCTTATATGAAGCCCCATAAAGAAGAGCTATCGAAAAGCCTCAGTTCCACTGCATATTTAGTAAAAAAAAGTTCAAAAACCTTACAGACATAGGTTTTTTTAAGACTGGTTTACGGTCGCTATTTCCATAGTATTATGTCTTATGGATGAATGAATGATTGAATGATTATAACTTTATTGTACACCATAAAATAAAAGAAATAACAGGTTAAGATACTTAACTAAATGCACAATGGGCGGCCTTATCGCTAAAAGCGATTTCTTTCAGGCTAACTTTGGATGGACAGGATTGTGAGAACCATATAAGACAGTGGCGTACCAATAAGATACATATAAAACAAATTAAAAATTAATTAAAATAAACTAAATGAACTTTTCAATACCCAAACACAATAAAATATATAAATATTGTTGACGAATACTTAAAGTGAATAAAATAAATATAATACGTAAATAACATGAGCTAAAGTGAATCCAAATATAATTAATAAACCTTGTTTTTTAAAATAGGAAGGGACTTTGCGTGTCGGATGGAAACAGGGAGTGCGATCCAGAGCCTTGTGACCTGTATGGTGTATGAAACACCATAGAACTAAGAAGTGTGAAAAGGAGTTTTAAGCTGGAGAGCGTAAGAGGACGGAAGGGAAAGAGGATTGGAGTCTTGAAGAAACTCAAAACAATATTTGAGATATAACGGAGTAGGACAGTGTAAAGGAGGTTAAGGATTTGAGCATTCCGGCGAAGACGGTATATAATATATATGACATAGTGTTGTGGGGGTGCGCTGGAGCTAAACTTATAAACAGTGTGTTTCTGCTGCAGAAGCTGTTTGTACAATCTACATTATGGGTCCCAGGGAATCGTTACGTGATAAAAATTATGACAGTTCCCTCTCAATTAATATATATAAAACTTTTCCGTTACTGACTGAGTAACTGAGTGACTGACAGACAACGCACAGCCTAAACCACTGGACCTAGAGACTTGAAATTTGGCACACATATACCTTGAGTATCCTAGACGTGCACTAAGGAGGGATTTGTTGAAATTACCACGGGAACGGGAACTACGCGGGTGAAACTGCGGGGTGCGGCTAGTACAGTTATATAGTTCTGCTGTACACCTATAAAATATTTATAGTTACAAAGTAAGTTTTTCTTTATTTGTAGTATTTACATTGTGAAAGTCACTTTTCTTAGGAAAACTATATATATTTCACATTCAAAAATAATGGGAGATATAATTCATTTTGTAAAAACAGGAATTTACTATATTATTCACAATGTAAAAACTACAAATAAAAAATTAATTAAGTAAATCATTTACTGAAGACTTTTCTATAAAACGTTGTTCATAAAAGCTATTTGAAATTGACTTTGACTTTATGTAGGTACTTAATACCGTTGGATTGAGGGAGCCTCGTCTAAGCACAGAGCACCTACATCTTGCTTAACCATCCATTTAACTTCTCAAACCCATTACTGAAGCTGTTCAGTTCTACAACACGTCTGTTAACGTTGCTTCCTAAACAGTTAAGTTGTCAGAGAGCAGGTTTAACTGCACTTACGTAGAGGGCTTTTAGAGACGATGGGACTCAGATTAAAATGAAGATGCCCCTTTATACATATATACCAGCATAAGACTGTATAATATAGATATATGATTACTATATAGGGTTATCGGGTATTTATCTTTATTTATATCCCGACATTTCGATAGGATTGCACCTATCGTGGTCGCAGGCAGAAAGGGATAAGTTTATATTGGATTATCGATATATTTGGATATCGATAAAACAATATATTGACTAAAAAGTTTAAAAAGCATTTAGATATTTATGTAAAAGGCCAAAATTTACTGTTTTTTACTAAATAATTAATGTAACTAACTTTAATTTCGCGGGTAATATATTTCTGCATTGCAATTTTTACTACAATAGCCTCTTAGCTTAACCAGCTATATTTAGATGTTAAGTAATTATTTTTAAGACTAACATCTAATGATCACAGCGTTCTCATCAACAAAAATTAATTAAGTTTCATCATTTCAGCCATAAAACGTCCACTGATGAACACAGGCCTCCCTCATGGATCTCCATGAGGGGTAGTTGCCATTCTCACCACGCTTGGCAGGCGGGTTGGTGAACGCAGTATGGGATGTTGATACACGGATAGACGCTGCTGCCCATCTTCCGGAGGTATCCCTTAGCAGGCTCTTACTGCATCCATGGGCATGAGAGGAGGGGTATCATTCTACTGCCGGCACCCCACGGCTAATTAAGTTTGTTACTCATGAATTAAAATAACTGCTCAGAGTGTGCACGGACGCCACACCCTGGCAATTGGTGATATAGAGTATAGTTTGATATACTCGTACTAGGAAAACACCGGTAGATAATTATAACTGGTATATTTTAAAGAACGTTACATGTTGATGAGACGCGCTCGGTTGGATAGCAAAACACGAACTGGTTGATCAATGATTTTACAGGTTGGCTACAGGATGGCGGAATTAATGCTAGGTTGGCAGAATTATGTATGTATGTCAATGTACGAGGCTCGTGCACAAAGAATATGATGTGCGGCTGTTAAGTAAAAAAACAAGCATTGGTACGGGGGGTACCAGAAAAGGGGGCGAAGGTTTCCGAAAAATGCCATTTTTGACCTTTGGTGACCTTTTGAGGTCACAATAACTCCGGTCTTTGTGACTTTAGGGTCACCAAAATCAATCAGTACCCTTCTCTCACTAAGACAGTGCTAAAAAAAGGTTTAATGTAAATCGGTCAACGCGTTCTGTTGTAATCGTATCATGCACAGACAGACAGACAGACAGTGCTATGTATAATAGGGGGCTTCGCCTTTTATATAATTGAACATATAGAACGTTTTCGTAAGTCGTAATAATGTTCATGCCGAGGGGTGCCGGAATAGGATGTTACCATTCCTCTCATGCCCGTGGATGCAGTAAGAGCTTGGCTAAGGGATACCTCCGAAATATGACCAGCAGCAGGGAGATCCATGAGGGAGGCATGTGTTCAGTAGTAGAACGTTCATAATGTATCCATAATGTTCAAAATAGTTTTTTGTTTGGTCCTAAAATAATTTTCGTAGCACAAATCACTAGCCGTACAAGATACTCTTGTTTATTTATATAATGGCGTGTCTAGTTCCTCTCGTCCCACTCTGTGCCCCACTCATGGGTTTCATTATCAATTACCCCGAAGGGTTGTCGTAAAGACACCGGCAAGCTATTGGACTAGGGGTCGTTGGGTCTAAACGCTTAAAAGCAGAATTAAAAGCAGGTGGGGTTGAGAGATGGCTAAAATAAGGCTGTTGTAAAGAGTTTAGTGGTTCTCGGATGTGTTCGTGGTGTATTAAATTATGATATGCAGCTTATTGCAGTCTAAAAAAAAAATTGGAAGATAACGAATACCGTCAATACATTAATTCATTAATTAGTCCCAGCCGTAGTAACGTCCACTAATGAACATAGATGATGCTGTGTGAATTGTCCAGCATTATTTATTTATTTAGGCCTCCCTCATAGATCCAAAGATCATAAGCTGTAGCCATACTCAACACGATCGGCAGGCGAGTTGGCGAGCGCAGTACTCGATTTTGATACACAGAAAGATGCTGCTGCTCCGGTGGCATCCCTTAGCAGATCCTTACTGCATCCCGACCAGGTGCAATCCGGTCGAAACTTCGAGATAATAATTTAAAGGTTATTAAATAATATAATATAAACGCGATAAATACCCGATAATCCGATGTAAGAATAATGTACTGTGATCGAGATAGTCTAAAAAATACTAACGGCACTCAACATCCAAGCACTTTATCCGAACAAAAAAAATATAAATGTTCAGTATAGATAACGGTCTAGTTGCTTGAATGCTGAAAAAATCACCATAGAACTCGGAAGAAGAGGAGTTTTCAGTTGACAGGTGTCAGAGGACCGAAGGGATCGAGGATGGAACTAAAAGCGATCTTTAAGGTAGGATGGAGTAGAAGGAAAGTAAGGAATAGTATAAAGGAGAGAATTTTGTATGTGTTATGTCAATGTCAGTGGATGGTCGGGACAGGTCGGGACGTCAGAAAGGTTCCGTTAGAACACCAGCGCTACTCTACGCGCTTCTACGCGGGTAGCGTAGCATAAAGCTGAGACGGGACCTTTTGACCCATACTGCTACAGATAGCTAAGATTACATTGTTTGTTTTTCTTTATACGGAGCTGAGACATGGCCACTTACGAAGGAATACATGCACACCATACAAGTTTCACAAAGAGCGATGGAGCGCGCCATGTTTGTCATCTCCCTCCTCGATCACATACCCGACAGGGAGATACGCCAGTTTACGAAGGTTGTAGACGTAGGTATGCGGATCGCAAGCTTGAAATGAAGATGGGCAGGGCATGTCGCCAGGCGAGACGACAGCCGATGGACCAAGGCGGTAACAGGGTGGTTTCCGATGGAAGCGACACGGCCTCGAGGCAGACCACCTGCCAGATGGGTGGACGATCTAGCCAGGGTTGGCAATGGATGAGACTTGCACAGGACCGTTTACGTTGGCGCGCTGAAGAGGAGGCCTATATACAGCAGTGGGTGTGACATGATGATGATGATGATGATTTATTAGCTTTGTTACTTTAATCTTTTTGTGCTGTATCTTTATGTGGTCAATTAACACTGCATTCAGTCATTCATGGATTCAATAGATGCAGAGGCCTTACAGGTCCCAGCACGCTTCCACTGAAAAGAACAACTTCTCACACACCGGCCGTGACCCTTACCATTCGGAAACGAATTTAAACAATAAAGTAACTTGGAAGCTTTCTTTCAATCTGCAATTAGCAAAGTTTAATTGTGTTTCACTCTGATTCGGCTTTTCGGCTCATCCCCGCTAAGTGGACAGAAGCCACCGAAGTTTTTTCAAAGATATTAGACAAAGGTTATTTTATTGGTTTATACAGTTTTTAGAAAGTTTTAATGTCAGAGGCAAGTCTAAGTTAAAAGGTCCGTTTTTGCATAATCACTTTGGTTCTTAAATGTTAGCCGCTAATATAAAAATATATAATGTAAGTGTTGGTGTTGGTTTGATGGTTCGTCGATCTGTCTTTCATGAATATATTTATGCATATATATTACTCTCCTCATTTATCTAATTATTACTCTATTATATGTACTTACCTATTATTACTGTATAAATGGTATTTATCTAATTTGTACGCCTACGCCTTGCACTGGCAGACGAGGCGGTCACACGGACCTCCTGAAAATCAGCGCCGCAACCACGTAGCTTGCTACGTGATTGCGGTAATACTGAGGCAGAGTCCATTTTTTGACCTCACGCAGCATTGTTTGTTTGTTAAAACTTGTAAACCATTGTAAGCCTAATTTGATTCTTTTATGAGTTTTCTATTTATTTTGTATGTGTTGTGTGTGTGTCAAAAATAAATGATTTCTTCTTCTTCTTCTTCTAAGTATATAGTGCAATGTTGCTGTGCCCTCACAGGGTTATATATTTGAAACAGTTTATCTACCCGACACCTGTATTTACAACATAAGTGCAATGAACGATTTTGATATTAGTTTATCGTGGGGAAGGCTATCCTCAAAGGTTTGCTGGAAGAAAACTCTTTTTAGTGTTAAACTGGCCTTTGAGCAGGCCATGTTGTTAAGTTGAATGTAAGTATTTACTGTGTGTACAATCTATAATTATACTAAAATATATTCAAAGCATGCTAGGCTCACCATAATATACAGTCTACCCATTAACCACTCATTCTACTCCCAACTTAGACTTCTAACCCGACGAAGTAGAGTCTATTTTGCGGTGGACTATTTAGCGGTTTTAGGTGAAGCTTCCAATTTTACGCTGTAATGCACTCAGTCACATTTCGTTGAGGAGTTCTGGGACTCAGTTTAATGTTAGTTGGTATTATGCAGTGTCAAATGCAAACTACTTGCTGGTTTAAATAATAGTATAAATCCATAAAAGCGGCTAAAAGCATCTACGCTTAAGATGCTTTTAGCCGTTTTAGGGTTCCGTAATGCAAGACATAGTTTCGCTCTGGCTGACTGTTTGTCTGAAGTCGGCTTGACGAAAAGACTATTAGTCTCGTAAAGCTGTTATTTTGCACGGTCATAAAAAATATTACGCCAAGATAACGCTATAAATATATGCTGAAAGTAATTAATTTTGCTACCTCTCATACACGTGAGACTTTTTTTCCTTTATTTTTCAATCGAAAAATACTCTTCGCAAAAAGTCGAAAATAAATCGAAATAATGGTTTTAAAATACAAGATACAAGAAATTTATTTGTACAAAACATAGGTTAGAAGAAGAAGAAGAAGAAAATCGTTTATTGATCCACAACAAGCATAAGTACATAAAATTAATAGTACCTATAATAAAATTTGTGGACCAAAAGGTCCTACCTCAGCATAATGTTAATCCCTAAATGTAAGGATTAACGCTGGTTTTCAGGTAGGACCTTATGTGAGTGTCGCACATAAAAAAAAAACAAAGTAAAATAAAATTGATATTGGTTTTTATCCAACTACTTAGTTACTAAATTAAACTTAATGGAAAGCCCATTCAACACCGGATCAGCTCAACAATAAACTAAAAACAAAAAAAAAAACTTCTTCAAACGGACGGCTGACTGGCAACCAAAACTGGCTTGACTGTGATTGAGGTTGATTGGGTTACAATAATGGTCTTAAATAAAAATAAGTTCAGCCATGTCTCGCCGCAGATGGGCATACGAATATTAAAATCTAGATAATGATATGATATAATTATAATTATTAAAAAAAAATTAGTAGCATGCAAATAATAGTAGGTATGTACATTACAATTATAATTTAACAAACAATAACTTATAAAACAATGTCAGAATGAGGTGAATAATATATATATTTTTTGGTCTTAGTCAAATTTGTCAGTTAGATATTGATGCACGTTATAATACACTTTGTCTGTCAACAACGTTTTAACTCTACTTTTAAATAGGCCTATTTAACGATAGCCTACAGGCTGCCTGTGTGTATTTTTAAACAGAAAAGTGTTTTTTATTAAAGGTTCAGTTCACGAAATATTAAATGGAAATGCCCCAGATGCGCTTTAGGGACGTTTGTCGCGAGTTAATATAAATTATTTCCGAAATTTGAAAAGGTTGATCGTTTACCTAAAATTTTTATAGCTAATATACAGTGTAAGTGTATGTCAAGTACAGGAGAATTTAAAAAGATGAACACCTGGAAATTATACAGCTAATAATAAATAATACAAAAATTAAAAAAATTAAAATAAAATAATATTTATTACAGCAAATATTTAATATTGTTTAATCAGCATCACTTGTATTCATAGGTGTTAATTTTTTTTAACACCTATTAATACAAGTGAAGATAAACTTATTAACTAGAAGAGGTTATTGTCGACTCCCTCACTAGGCTCAGCCTGTAAGTGTCTTTAAAGATTACAGAAAAATAATTACGAACTCTCTATTAGCATAGTTCATTAAATACCAATGAAAGTTTAAAAATCTACATAAGTTCTGATATCAGACACGAGAGGCGCTGTCAAGGTTCTCCAACAAATACATATAAACCCCCTTAATACAAATTATATTGTATGATGGCGCGGAGCCCTCGTTGCGCGGGTCCGACTCGCTCTTGCCCAGTTTTTTTTTGTTAAATTTATCTTCGGGTTGAATTAAATAACATAGACACTTGAACTGCCAAAACACAATCTGTAGCTATAAGAAAAAAAAAATATCACCAGAAAAAATTTAACCAACTAATTTTTTATACAGTTTGCCATTTTTATAGTGTTTGACCACACTTAGGTAGAACATTTTCAAATAAATTAATAACCTTATCAAAAATTTTACGGTTCCGGTGGGATCTGTTATTTTTTATACCTCAGTTTAATTTAAACGTAACAATATACATAACTTAAAAGTCTACAGTTTCACCGGTAGCTGTAAAAGAAAGCCTTCAACTCCTAATCTCTGTTACATCAATCTCATCTCAGGTTTATGCTAATAAGTACATGTATAAAAAACCGAGAGAATTGTCTTAAAACTCCGCGTTTTTACAATGCTGGTCCGAGATCTAGTTCCTTACTTGAAGGGTTCTTTACAAGTGGATAAAAAATAATAATAAATAAATCATCAGTCTATTTTAAACTTTCGCGATCACGACACATTATATTTCTTTAGCTTCATTTTTCAGATATAAATAGAATAGGTAAACAATGTAGTACTTTTTTCAAGCTACTAGGCAACTCGCACAGTTAAAAAGTAAATCGATTAATCGATTTGAAAACGAACGATCATTCGTTATCCTACCCTACGATATCCGATCCAAGCTAAGCGCTCTCATTCTTTTTTTGTGCGAGGCAACGGTAGCACGTCTTCTACGGGCTTTATCATTTACTTAATCTACTTACCTAGTAAAGTGTAACCTGTGATTTTGACTGGACGATAATGCCAAAAAGAAGAAACGAAGATAAAATTAATTACTATGAAACGAAGATTCAAAAGTTGCGGGACAAACAAAGGCCCGCCTCAATTACACGCCGACGGTGTGTAATCTATTCTGATTCTTCCTCGGAAGAAATATCAGGTGAGTGAAATGATCACCTTTTACTTGTGTAAAAGTTACAATTTTATTCCTTTATTCATATCCTGGGTATTGGCCGCGAGTCAATGCGAAGGAAAGTCAAAGCCGGGGTGCTGGCCGAGAGTCATCACGAAGGCATTATTTTATGGTTTAGGTGTCGGCCGTGAGTCACACGATAACCTTAGTCAGAATTAAAAATTTTGAAAATTTTTTTTCAACTACCCTCAAAAATTAATAAACGTTTTACGTTATTGCAGACCAAGAAATAACGAATATTGCTGAGAAAATATCTTCTCAGCAAGAATGTATCGAGGTTACGTCGGAACCTTCGAGTATTTCGTTAGAACCACAGAGCGCGGAGGTTCACGTACCTGCTCAAGAAGCTGAACGCCCCGAGGAAGAAATCGATGATGAATTTCTTTCTGCATTGGGTGATTCAACTCAAGATGCTCCAATTTATGGTGAAAAAATCCATGAAATTATGGCACAACGTTGGCTACCAATTCTGCGCCGAGGCATTTCTAAAGAGACGAAGGAAACTTTGCTCAAGGAACAAAAGATTCCAGAGAATTGCAAATTATTGAGAGCCCCAGGGCTGAACCCCGAAATATCGGCAGCGCTTATCGAATCGATGCGAAGTCGGGATAAGAAAATAGAAAACCAGCAACAGCAGTTAGGACTCGGCATAACAGCTGTCAGTCGAGCTATGAATATTTTAGTCACTGGCAGTGAAAGCAAACAAACCAAGGTGCAGGCCGTAAAAATCCTTTCAGATGCCTGTCGCATACTATCAGATCTCCACTATATGGAAACAAGATCAAGAATAAATCTGATTACACCAGCATTGGATAAATCATTTATCACACTTATTCAAGATATAGAAAGAGACGAATCACTCTTCGGGACAAGACTTTCTGACAAGATAAAGGCTTCGAAAGTCATAGAAAAACAAGGACTACAGATTAAAAAACCTACAGGGCCACACTCTCAAAGAGCCCCTGCGCCTTCCTCGTCGCAGCCAACACCAACAAACCGAGGTCGCAACCAGGGAAACTGGACAGCTCCCTCCCGGAATCAGCCGTCAAACCGGGGGGGGAGGGACAGTGCTCAGAAGACCCCATATACTCCGCACAGACCATCGAACGTGACGTCACAGGCCAGGAACACGAAACAACAAGCTCCCCGACAATAACCACGGTATGTCATGCAGGCAGAATTCAATTTTTCTTTGATTGCTGGTTGAAAATAACAGATAATCAACTAGTCTTAAACTGGATTAAAGAAGGATTTTCTATACCTTTTGAAACCAAAGTTGCTCAAACTATGGTTCCTCAAAACAGTTTTTCTACTTCTGAAAGGCTAGACATGATCTCTGCCATAGAAAATCTGCTAGAGTTAGGTGCTGTTACCAAATGTGTCCCTTGTAACGATCAGTTTATATCAAAAAAAAAAAAAAAAAATTTTGACACCTAAGTCTAATGGTAGTAAGCGGTTTATTCTTAACCTAAAACCATTAAACAGGTTCATTTCAAAACTTCATTTTAAAATGGAGGACTACAGGACGGTCACCAAATTAATTCCCAAAAACGGGTTTATGGCCACAATTGATTTGAAAGAGGCTTACCTTCTTCTTCCAATCGCGTCTAATGACAGAAAATTTTTAAGGTTCCAATTTCAAGAAATATGACGATTTCATTACCTGACGAAAAACGTGATAAAATAGCTCAACTCATTCAGAGGTTTCGTTTGTTACCGTATTGTTCAATCAGAGATTTTGCACAATTAATTGGTACACTAACAGCAGCTTGTCCAGCAGCTCGTTATGGATGGCTGTATACAAAATCATTAGAAAGACATAAATATCTTGTTTTGAAGAAGAACATAGTTCATTTGATAGTTCATTTGATGCAAAATTTAAACCTTCAGTTGATATTTTACCTGACCTGGAATGGTGGGCTCAAAACATTAAATCAACACATAACTCGATAGGTATGCTTTCCTTTGATTTAAAGATATTTACTGACGCATCCAGAACAGGATGGGGCGCATTTTGTAATAACAACAGAATTAGCGGAGGCTGGACAGAAAGCGAGCAAAACTTTCATATATGTAAATTATTTGGAACTTTTGGCAATATTCCTGAGCTTAAAATGCTTAGCTCAGGATTTGTCTGAATGCGCTTTGTTATTACGTGTTGACAACACTACGGCGATCAGCTATGTCAATCGAATGGGGGGAATTCAATTCCCTCATTTAAATGAATTAGCTAAGAAAATCTGGCAATGGTGCGAGGTGCGTAAAATTTGGTTGTTTGCTTCCTACATAAACACCAAAGAGAATAAAGATGCAGATGAATAATCAAGAAGATTAGTTAATCCTGACATAGAGTTATCATTATCTGACCAAGCTTTTACAGACATTGTAAATTGTTTAGGAACTCCTGAAGTAGACCTTTTCGCATCTCGCATCAACGCAAAATGCGATACTTATTTTTCATGGAAACCGGATCCAGATGCAAGTGCTGTCGACGCTTTTACTTTGAATTGGAATCAGTGGCTCTTTTATGCTTTTCCACCTTATTCATTAATTTTAAAGTGCCTTCAAAAGATAATGTATGACAGGGCGGAAGGTATTTTAGTTTTCCCGTATTGGCCTGCCCAGCCCTGGTTTCCTCTTCTTAAAAGCATGTTGACTTCGGAGATAATGTTTCTGAGTGACGATGCTCTTCCTCGGTCTCATTACAGGAGGCGCCCACAGCAGGCTACCCTGGCTGCAGCGAAGCTCTCCGGCACGCGTTTTTAAGAAGGGGAACCCCAGGTGTCGCTTGTGATTTAATGATTGCGTCACTTGCTAAAAACACCTTACTTCAATATAGTGTGACGTATAAACTTTGGTGGGTTTTCTGCAAAGAAAAATGTTTAGACACTTATACTTGTGAACCATCTCATGTTATTGTTTTCTTGACTGAACAGTTTAACAAAGGTTCAACATTCGGTACCCTGAATAGCCATCGATCAGCACTCTCCCTCCTGGTAGGAGGCGATGTCAGTACTGACGTCAGAATCAAACGACTTCTGAAAGGCGCCTTTAGGCTTAGACCTTCAGCCCCCAAGTATACAGCAACATGGGATCCACAAGTTGTACTAAACCACATTTCTAACTGGAATCCCAACAATAACCTTTCTATAGAGAAGATTACTAAAAAACTTGTAATATTACTTGCCCTCTGTACCGGCCATAGAGTACAGACTTTGTCGCTCATCAATGTGGAAAATATAATTATCAATCCAACTGAAGTAAGAATTATTATATCTGATTTAATAAAAACGTCGGGACCAGGGCGTAGTCAGCCTGTTTTAATATTGCCTGTTTTCAACGAGAACAGGACTGTTTGTCCAGCTACTGTTATACAAGATTACTTAGAACTCACAAAAGATTTAAGACCTATTGGCTCAAAAAATCTTATACTTACTTGGAAGCGACCTCATAAGATAGCCTCTGCTCAATCCATCAGCCGGTGGATTAAGCAGGTGCTGGCGGACAGCGGCGTCGACGTGTCCGTGTTCAGTGCTCACAGCACTAGGCACGCGTCCACGTCCGCTGCCAGCTCAGCGGGAATATCTTTAGAGGTTATCCGGAAAACAGCTGGTTGGACAAAAGCTTCTGAAACGTTTGCGCGTTTTTATCAGCGCCCTATTGTGCCTGATGAAGGAAATTTTGCAAGGTCAATATTATGTACCTCTAATGATTTAAACTGATTATTGTTTTTGTTTATAGTTCATACTGATTGATGAACACCATATGTGTTATTTTGAAGAAATAAATGTTTATGTTAAAATGGACAAAACTTTTGACTCTAAACATCTACATTGTTTACCTATTCTATTTATATCTGAAAAATGAAGCTAAAGAAATATAATACTATGATCAAATGAACTTCACGGGTGAAGTTCGATCATTATTATATGATTTAGCTTCATTTGAAGATATAAACCCGCCCACCCTAAAACACCCTTTTAAAGTTTGGTCCAAATCTCTGAAAAGAATGAGAGCGCTTAGCTTGGATCGGATATCGTAGGGTAGGATAACGAATGATCGTTCGTTTTCAAATCGATTCATCGATTTACTTTTTAACTGTGCGAGTTGCCTAGTAGCTTGAAAAAAGTACTACATTGTTTACCTATTCTATTTATATCTTCAAATGAAGCTAAATCATATAATAATGATCGAACTTCACCCGTGAAGTTCATTTGATCATAGTATTATTAACACATATTTAACCGGATATTTATCGCGTTATTTACCTTTGTTATTGCCCGACGTTTCGACAGGATTGCACCCATCGTGGTCCCGGGAAGACTGACGTGTTAGAGGTAACCGCAGCAAAGCGAAGGCGTCTTTTCAGACTACCCTCACTTGTCAAACGTCGGGCAATAATAAAGGTAAATAGCGCGATAAATACCCGGTTAAATATGTGTTAATGAATAAATCAGCATCTCATCACCTCAGCCGTAGCATGTCCACTGCTGGACAAAGGCCTTCCTCATTACTGCATCGGGCATGGGAGGAGGAGTAACATTCTGCTGCCGGCACCACAAGACGAGGATAGAATAATAATAAAAAATAAATAAATAATCCTGGACAATTCACACAGCATCATCTTGCTCCAAGCTAAGCAAAGCTTGTGTTAAAGGTACTAGATGACTGATATACTTACACTAAACTACATAGAAAGATATATTTTTTATTGTTGGTATATATAAAAACATCAACATCCTGAACAAATATCTGTAGATCGTACAGACATTTGTCTCGAGGCCTCTTGCATCGCAGGTGCACCTTCGCCCGCTGCGCCACAGATCTCGTCAGATGAGTGTTAAAAGTCTACTATCATCTCCATCTCGCTCATTACCAGTCGATGCATCACGATTGGTTTGTATAGATATTGGTGTCGATGTTTTACACTTCCTAAAACTAAATATAAATAGAGATAATTACGTTTATAGATTTAGAGCTGTCAGCGTGAAATTGGATCTATTTGTTCCGTTTCATTTTTGAGCGACACTGAAAGCTTTGTCAGTTAAGTTCGTTTTACGTTAATTTAATTAAATAGCTTTAGCTAGTTAGTGCAACAACAGAATCACCACCACTGTCTATCGCGGAATCATGAGAATGCAGAAAGTTTGTTCGAATAGAGATTTCGTCCGTACTTGCGAAAGGTATCGTTTTCGGGCTTTTATCACTTGGATCACGATACACGAGAATAGCCCTCCATCCTGGTCTGAGATCTAGTTACTTAATTAAAGATCGTTTCACATGTGGATAGAAGATACAATAGGTAAGATTTTTTTTATTAAATGTTAATTCGAAATTTGTACATTATTTAACTTTATCTAATTGATTTTAATTTTATTTACAAACAATGTAAATACGAGTACCAACTTAAATCTCGCGACAAGCTATTAGGTACATTTATATAAATTGTGTAAAGACGTTATGAGTTGAAAATTAATATTTATGGAAAATGTTTATTTTATTATTTTTAGTACTTACAAAATAAAAGCTTGGTTTTTTAAAAAGTTTTCTTTTTTCATTGATTTGTTTATTAGTCTATGGCCAGGCTCATCTGAAAACCGAAATTAGGTTCGACCCAGATTAAACCACAACCGCAAAGCCGATTGCCGCAGACATACCTCGGAAAATTAATCCTTTTGGTATAAAATGTGTGGTTCTTCTTGGCGTTTTTCATCTATGAGAGATAATCATAGGACGAAGGACAAAGGCCTCCTTTATAGATCGCCAATTACTTATATTCATTTATTTCACCGTAGGCACATAATGTATACTTGGCTATGTCAGAGGTTCTAAAATAAAATGTCACTTTTTTAAGGTAACAAAATAATAATTTAATAGTTAAATTCTAAAGCAGAGAACATAATCCTGATTCCAAAATATCATACCCCTGTTTCTTACAATTAGGAGGATTTACACTCAAGCTAGTATAAACACGAGCTTTAACGGTAAAAAACGTAGTGAGGAAACCCGCGAATTAGTTATAGAATTTCATCTCCAAATCTAAAATTACTTAAGTTGAGAGGATCTATCAATGCAAACATCTAACAATGTTTAGTTGCATCAGCAATTGGGTAACTAAGACAATAATGCTATTACTCAGTTTGCATTATGAGTACGTGAATTCACGAGTTTTGGTTGAGTTATGTACCTATGTAGATAATCTATTAATGTCTTTCAGTTTCAAAGACAGGTCTAACAATAGGTATAAATAAGATTTCTCCTTCAAAATTAACGTTAAAAACTTTTCATTTTGTAACTATAAGTTTGGGTCGGACCCAAACTTAACGCTAAGTTGGGTAAAAGCTAAAGGTGAGAGGGTGGTGACTCCGAAGAGATATAAATGACCGAACCCGTAGAGTGTTGAAATCGCACTGTTTTATTGTTTCCACAAGTTACACGACAATTAATCTAGTTCAATGCAATCGATGCTAAAATAACTAAATTTGAATGTACTCGAACATTTGCGTATGTAAGTGCTAGCTCGTACACTACATTTATTTATGGATTTCATTTCATTTATTTATTTATTTGTAAACATGTATTTTATGACACAAGTGATTTAAGACGATGGTACCTGCAGAAGTACGAAACTGTGTCGCAGATACCAACGCTCTCCTCCTTAACATTAAATACAGAAAAAAATATAATTAAATAAGAAATGACATTTGTATTTCTAAACTTTATATACATACATATTTATATAAACTTTTATATAGACAAATAACTGTGCTGTTGTGTGCGTGTGTGTGTGTGTGTGTGTGTGTGTATGTATGTATACATACATATGTATATGATGTGTGAAAATACATAAATGTTGCGGTTCTATAACATATAATGTTAGAAAGGTAAAAGTAAAATATCATTTATCAACCATAAGAAGGTTTTCCGTCTCTTGATAGTTAAGGGAAAGGAGCAGCTCTAGACATTTCATTTTACATTTAAAGCGGGTCAGGGAATATATATTTAATCGCTTATTAATTCTATTATATAGAGATGCCCCAATATAAGCAAAATGGCGACTAGCAATTGACGTCCGTCGCGGTTCTATTTTGCAGACCAGATCATTTCGCCGTTTATTTTTATTTTTATTGGGATCATATGGCAATTGGGTGTGTTTTTTGAGGATTGTATGTAGAATAAAAATCTGTCTTACAGTGGGGACTTGACAGATCGAATACAGGTCAGCTGTAGGGAACCAGATAATACTTTAAGCACAGCTCTCTGTGCACGTTCCAATCTTAACATCGAGGTTTTGGCTAAGCCTCCCCAGGAGGTAATGCAGTAAGATAATATAGATTGGCCCAATGCACAATAGACAATCTTGCAGTGTTCAAAACTGATAATTGATTTTAGGCTTTTAAAGACAAAAATCAACCTTCTAATACGAGAAATTGTGCAAGCTATATGTTGTTTCCAAGATAGTACATTATCCACCATGACACCAAGATATTTTATACATGTAACACGCTCTAGTCTAGTGCAATTGCAGGCGACTTGGATATCCGTATACGGGCAAGTATGGGCACAAAAAGAAAAAGAGGAATCAGGTGTAGATGAAATGTTGGCACTAAATGGGATGTATTTACTTTTTGAGATGTTTAAAGTTAAGAGATTTGCACGTAGCCAGTTCATTACTATTTTCATAGCATTTTCGAAAGAAACTCGAGATTCTTGCCAGTTTTTGCCATGGACTAAAAGAACTGTGTCGTCTGCATAAGTTATAATCTTGCAGTTTGGTAAATTGAGATTACACAGTTCATTTATATAAATTAAAAACAAGGTAGGGCCAAGGACACTACCTTGTGGAACGCCAAAATTAATAAATTGTTCGTCACTTCTATAATTATCTATCTTGACGGATTGAGATCGGGTAACAAGATAACTTTTAAACAAATCAAGTACGACATCCCTCAAACCAATATTTTCCAGTTTGGTAATCAGTATGGGGATCGAAACGGTGTCGAAAGCTTTAGAAAGGTCTAGGAATATGCCAATAGTCTTTTGCTTTTTGTCTATGTACTTAACTACAGTATCAGTAAGCTCTAGAACTGCATCCTCTGTTGATATACCACTCCGAAATCCGTGTTGATTGATAGATAGTATATTGTTGTCATTTAAGTACTTGACAAGTCTTTTATTTATAACTTTTTCAGAAACCTTCGAAAGCGTAGTTAAAATGGAGATTGTAGTCTATAATTTGAAACATTGTTCCTGTCTCCATTTTTAACTTACTTACTCACGTTTTTGTACTACTACGACGAGACATAGCTGAAGGCCCACCTGATTTTAAGCGGTAACCTCTGCCTTTAACAACTGAAATACTGCGGTGATCACGTTTACTAAGCAGGTGACCGACGCTGAATTGCGCCCATCACCCTGAGACATATAGTTGTAAGGTCTCATGTGCCCGTAATTTTTCCGGCCCCCTTACCCTTCTTGACGAGCTCTGTGGCGCAGCGGGCGAAGGTCCGCCTGCGACGCAAGGGCTTGCGGGTTCGATTCCGGACAAATGTCTGTACGTTCTGCAGATATTTGTTCAGGGTGTTCTGGGTGTTTTTCTATATAATAAAAAAATATCTATCTATGTAGTATAATGTATTAAGTATATCAGTCATCTAGTACCCATAACACAAGCGCTGCTTAGCTTGGGGCTAGATGATGCTGTGTGATTTGTCTAGCATTATTTATTTATTTATTTATTATTCAAACCGGTATACAACAATGCAGAGATACATAACTGCTTGGCGCCAGAAATAGGTATGGTGATTGTACTTCCCCGGATTAAATCTTCACCAAAAGTACTACTACTAAAAACACTATTACAAATATAATATTAGAGATTGAGTAATCAACATTTTTTTTCCATACAAACGTTATGGTAATCAGTCCTTTGTTTGTCATTGCACGTTCAAAATTAAGCTTACAGTTGATTCGTTTCGTCGGTATCTTTGCCTGGTCGTCGCCAGAATAGTAAAATAAAAGTAATTTGAAGGTAAGGAGCCTCGAAAGATCCGTATTATAACACAAATTTTGGCTTAAATAAATAGCAGAAGCAGTTTTATTTCACCAAATCAAAATCGTTATTTAAGTGTTAAAATAATTTTAGTTTTAATAAAGTTATTTTTACTCTAGTTTAACACTAGTAAGTTTTTTATGATACCTCAGTGTAGGTTTGCGCTGTAAATACAAAAAATAGCCAATAGTTTCCATTCGAGTCATTACAAACAGTACCGTACCGGGAATCATCCTCGACAATAACAGAAACCCGACCGAGCGAACTGACCCTTTCACTCGACCGGTTCCAACGAGGCACGCCTTTTATTTCATTCCAAAAGGGACAAGATTGCGACGCGACTTAAAAGTGAAACAGGTGAAATGAAACCCACATTAACATTTAAGTGCTTCGGGACACAAATAATGGAAAGACTTCTTGTAAGCCGAGAGTAATTTTATTTGTAGCTGAAATCGCGCTAAGAAATGGAATTCAAAACAAAATTTGCGAAGATTTAAACAATCATTGGTACGGGGGTTCCAGAAAAAGGGGCGAAGGTTTCCGAAAAATGCCATTTTTGACCTTTGGTGACTTTTGAGGTCACAATAACTCCGGTCCCTGTCACCCTAGGGTCACCAAAATCAATCAGTACCCTTCTCACATTAAGACAGTGCTAACAAAAACGTTTCATGTAAATCGGTCAACGTGTTAGGTTCTAATCGTGTCATGCACAGACAGACAGCGCGCCCCCTAATGTCGCCAACATATTATTGTCGGCATTCCGAGGTACGCACACCTTACACACATTTTGCCAATAAACCAAACTGTTATTGTTACCATTTATTGTGCAATCTTATTGCTCGAACTTTAATAAAAAGTATAACACATACCACGCCACGTCCGGCTAACACTGTGTTTAAAGGTACACTGATTCCAAATGAGCGAGCCATCTCATTTCGTGTGGAAATAAAACGGCGGGGTCTAATTACGGTAAAGGCATATCTTACGAATTAAATCTTTGAAAATTCGTTGTAATCTGGCCCTCAAAGCCTAAGGTTCTAAATGATGTAAATATATCTTCAGATGAATATAGCTTTAAACAGCGACAGATCTTCTTTGTTTATACAAACATCTCTATGTACAGTTATTTATTCAATACCAAGACCTCGAAATTTTTAACCTCACAAACTAACCATACGGGAAATTAAAAAAGAATCAAATCATGGTAAATATCCCGTAAATAATGCATGTACTGTTTTCAACCATGATAGTTTAAAAAGTTATAATCATACGAGGTCGCCGTACAAGTAAAAATACCAAAAACGACAAAAAGGTATTTTAGTTTATCTAAATGTAATAAAAAAATCCAATGAGGAACTCAGTGTTCATGTGTTCGCACCAAGTCAACTGGTAAAGATGTTGATAAAAGTATTAACAAAAATTGAGCCGTCATGGGACATCTGGCAGATGTAAAACATGTTCACCACAATCGACACAGCCGCCACAGTAGCCCCAGTTGAGCTATAGTCACCACATCCGCTACAGTCGCCACAGTTGCTCCAGTCGCCACAGTCTACACGATGGGCACGATGGACGAAGGCCAGCCGCCCTAGTACTATATCGCACATCTCCAAGCGTCACTAGTCACCTCTCGTCCGAACGGTCTTACACACGCAAAATATGTTTTTCATCAAAAATACGAGTTCTTGACATTTTTCTCCGACTTGTTCTAATGGGCTCAAGCAAACCCTATTCAAGCTAGTAAGTAAGGCCTTTTGCATCTATTATAGATGATTTATACAGCGTCAGCAACTGGTTAGTACACATGTTTTAATACACACTATGGATGATTATATTATTATACACTTTTGACCGAGCGGAGCGCGCTGTAAATGCTTTCGTCCGATCTTGTAGGAAAATGTACGCTTGGTTTCTTCTTTGAAATGGGTTTGTAAGTACTGGAGTACTTAAAATCTAGAGTAGAGAGAGCGGTAAGATCCCGAGAGAGGTACGTAATGACGACACTAACAACGATATAAACATGGCTTGTGAAGAGAATTTTGGGTTTAAAGCTGTAGAACGGACTGTATGGTACGTTCTATTTTAACCGACTTCAAACTGAAGGAGATTCTCAATACAATTGTATTATTTTGTACGTTTGTTGTAACGATTAATCCGCCAATTATGAATTGAATATGATGATAACGTTTTTATAAGGTTGGTCATGTTTCAGAGGTGGTCCATTTTTAGAGGTGATTTATTATTTTATAGCCATATGACGTAGCACTATTATTGCATGTTATATTTGTCTGTTTCTTTGTGAAATTTATGTTATATGGTGAATGTACAATAAAGAGTTTATGTATCTATCTATATATGTATAGGCTGCACTCAGTCAGGGCTTCCAATGAAGCTGAAAGCGGCCCGTATCCACCGCCGACCTCCATACAAGTACAGGTCGTCCACTCATCTCGTTGGTGGACGACCTACGCTGAGCTTGCCTTGAATACTATAAGAGTACATCTGTTATATAATATGATTTATGCGTTAGCAACTGGTAAATGCTGAACAGGACGCATTATGTACCTGCTATGTAAATTACTTTAGTGTTTGTTATAGTGCAATACATTATTTCAAAATTCAAAATTCAAAATTTAATAATTTATAGGATATGATAGATTATTAATATAGATTAGGAATAATAATGGTCCAGGTATGGAACCTTGTAGTACACACATTGAAACGAAGCACAATTTCATAAAACAATGCTGCGTAAGCAAGTCAATTTTAAGTGTTTCAGTTAGTTGGCCACATGAGGCTAATACACCACCAGTCATTTTTCCCCCGTAGGTGATCGAACCTGAAATCCTTCGTTAAGACGAAGTGACTAACTGAGCCATCGAGGTTGTCCAATCATTTATTCAGGTTTTCAACTTTGCATTCAGCATTCAACAAAGCTTACAGAATAACAGTCACTATCACCTTTATGTATGTAAATATTGTGAATAGAATAATTGTGACTGAACCAACAAGAGAGACCCTAACATTAAAATAGGTTAAAACATAATCTTCCGGTAAAAAGGGGTTAATAAACGAGAAACATTATCTTTTTTAAGATGTTATTCTTGAGCCTCCATATTCTCCCATATGGCTGTAGGACGTCCACTACTGGTCACAGGCCTCCCTCATGAATATTCAAGTACTAATCATGAAGGGTTCGTTGCCATACTCACCACACAGAGCAGTACGGGATGATGATACACGGAAATACTGCTGTTCATCTTCCAAACCTCTGGAAGCAGTCGTTTGGCAGGTTCTAACATTGTAAGTAGCAGTCTTTCCGTGTATCATCACCCCGTACTGCACTGCGTGGTGACTATGGCAACAAACCCTTCATGATTACTACTTGTATATTCATGAGAGAGGCCTGTGACCAGTAGTGCACGTCTTACGGCTAAGAAGATGAAGGCTCAAGGTTTTGTATTGATTCTTGCAAAACCGCCAAGATTAATTAATTAACCACTTTTTGTCGAAATATTATGTTTAACCATATTTGAATGTTGAGTTTTCGCGCTTGTTGATTCAGTCAGATTTATTCTGTTCAAAACATTTACATACTTAACGGTAACTAATAGTGCTAATAGTGAGCGTATTATTCTGAAAGCTTTGTTAAGTGTTCATTCTCAGTTGAAAAGCTTAATAGATCATTATCACATTAGTAGTAAGTCCACAGTTGGACATATGACTCATGGATCTCCAAGCACTGATAATGAAGGGGTTGTTGCCCTACAACCCATTTATGGAGTATGGTCTTGGCAAAATTTTACTACAATCACGGCTACGGCGGCAACTCAGCAATAAGACAAGGGGGAGTACTACCACCATACCTATTTCTGCCGCCAAGCAGTACTGTCTACATTGCTGTGTTCCGGTTTGAAAGGTAAGTGGGCCGGTGAAATTATGGGCACATGAGACCTTACAACTCAGGGTGACGAGCGCAATGCAGGGCAGGGTCGGTCACTTAGAATAGAATAGAAAAAATAGAATAGAATAGAAAATGTTTATTTATGTCTCAAAGATATATGAAAAATAACACATAAAGATACAGAAACATAAATCGGTCGCCAACTTAGCACACGCCGTGAGAAAACGACACTGATTTTCAGTAACGCCGTATTTGTTCCACAGGACGCAACACCGACCAAAACAAAACATCGAAGATTAATAACAGTATTTAACAATCTTTCTCAATTTCTCATTTCTCAATTTGACAGACTTGCCTAATGAACGTGATTATAGCAGTATTGCAGTTTCAATAGACCTCAGGTAGGCCTTGGGCTTGTCTCGTCATTAAGTCTTATATAAAAAAGCCAGCCTTGTATAACTCTACTAGCTTTTTTCTCTTTAATATATTTTTTCTTGTATTTCATATACAATAACGAATTTTCGTTCGTTCTAATCGGAGCAGCACTTCTGAAAGTAGCCTTAGATGAAGGTTTAACATATTTGTGTAGGCAATGTCCCCGAGGCAGGAATGTGGCTGTATTCATGAAGCAGCTATTATGGAAAATATGCTGGCTGCGGAGGAAATGGATCTATCAAAATGTTTTGGCAGTTTCGTTAGTAGTTTAGGTTTTCGTAAACTATTCTAAAGTAGATATATTCCAAAGTATTAGTGGTCTGTAAGTATGTTTTGAATGATTGCTGCAAAGCGTGGCAAGTATGGCAACAACCCTCATGATCTTGGATATCCGTGAGAGAGACTGATGTTCATCAGTGGACGTGGAAGCAGTCCTACGGTTGAGATGATGACTAGCTCTAATTTTAATGATCATTCTGGTGGCGAATATCAAATTTGCACTGTCCCGCATTGCGGTGTATTATTGTATCCCGAGATACTAGCCTGATCCTAAACTTACCAGCCCAACTCCTTGAAATACGAGAAAATGACGCGGACCGCTGGCGGCATTCTATGAGCATCTAAGCATATGCATAGATTATAGATTTACTGTACTATTGTAGAAAAAGGGAATGACTCCATGAGCTCCTGTAGTCTCATTATAATAGCTTCCTTTGTGGCAAGAGGAGATACCTGCTACATAGCCCACAGTCTGTGGCCCCTGTCTTGAGGAGATGGTGGTTGAGATCACAATGTCAATGTTAAAGAGTGAGGTTTCTTGTTCGCTTATTTCCTTTGAATGAAAAAAAAATGTTATCGGAAGCGAACGAACGAGTGTTTTGCTCTATTAAATAAACACTTACCCCCATCATTCATAGGTCTTCTCTTGTCATCTTAAGCAAAGCTTAAAATATTACTAGGCGTTTTTTTCAAGTTTCAAAAGTATTATTACTACAAGATACCTGTCTGTGCAAGATATTGCCGTGGGGTGGTAGTACAATGTTGCCCCTCTTCTCTCGCTCGTAGATGCAGTAAGTATCTGCTTAGGGATACCTTCCGGAAGATGGGCAGGAGCATTTCTCCGTGTATCACCAACCTGCACTGCTGAGATCTTCGTCTATGTTGAGATCTTGTTGAATGGCTGCATACAATTTGGAATAACTATAATGCTCATTTGAATTTTAATTCTGATTTTAATTCTGATTTTAATTTTATTTTAATTTTATTAATTGTATTTTAATTTTATTACTATATTTTGTTGTATTTAAAGTTGAATTTTATTGTACTTATGTGATAATTTTTGTGTAAATTTTTATTGATGGGTGTTCAGTCTAAATAAACAAACTTTTTATTTTATTTTATTTACTGCGCTCGTCAACCCGCCTGCCAAGCGTGGTGAGTATGACAACAGCCTCTCATAATCAGTACGTAGTGATCCATAAGGAAGGTCTTTGTCAAGCAGTGAATGTCCTACGGCTGACATAATGATGATGACAAGATACCCAGCGTGGTTCAGAGGTCATCCAGGTAGGATATGAATATTCATCTGTACAAATCCGGTTGCGAGATACTGACCGGTACGTTATGCATTAGCATAGTCCATGATTATATTAATAATGTTAATCTATGAACTTTTAAAAAAATCGGCCAAGTAGAAGGGTTCCGTGCCGTTATTACACACATTACATACATTGTCTTGTCTTTTTTTTATGGCTTTTTGTGTTTGGTTTAGCACAATTCCGCCAGTGTCAAGATAATATAAAAATTCGTAAGTTATTTGGCCAGCCATGTAGGCGGCCATTTTTTTATACAAGAATATCTGTTTAAGTTTGACATGTATTATGACAATTCCATTTTTCTTATTCTGGGCACAGAGAAATTCAGAAAATATAAAATCATTGAAATCGGTCGAGCCAATCTCGAGTTATTAGTGGAACTAACCCGACTTTGTTTTATATAAATACTACTAGCTATCCCGTGCAACTTTGTTTGCGCCACATAAGGGAGACAGTAGGCACCTATAATTACAGTGCGCGAGAAGTGAAACCGTGATAATCTTCTATGATATTCCTTGAACATGTACCTACTTGTTCAAATTCAAATTCAAATTCATTTATTGCGAAAATGGGTTACATACAGATGTCAATAATATAAAAGTCCTTCCATAATCAACTTTACAGCATGCAATATTCAATACATTGTTTAAAATTAAAGTAATAAAGTATTTTAAAATCAAATAAATTAATTAACAGCACACACAAATAAATATGTCAATAAAGTAGGTAAGTATTACAAAATATGTCAATTACGAGCATCTTAATATTTAAATTTCAATGAATTAATTATAAGCACAGAAGAATAACTTAATAAAGTTATATAAAATGTCAATTACATTCAATTTTATCATTTAAATAGTCATTAATAGAATAGTAAGCTTTTTCTAAGAGTAGTTGTTTAACTTTAAACTTAAAAATATTATATGAGGTGGTTTCTAATACAGATTTAGGTAAGTGATTGTATATTCTTGGTGCCATGCAAAAAATGCTTTTGCTAAGCAATGCGGTTCTATGTGACGGACATAGAATTTTATAGTTTAGGCGCTTACTTTTCAATTTGTTATAAAGTTGTAAGTTGCTTCTCACAAATTGAACCACCTCATATATATAAATACAAGGCAAGGTCAATATTTTAAGACTTACAAAATAAGGTTTGCAGGTGTCAGTCTGTTTTAGTTTGCTGATAGCCCTAACGCATTTCTTTTGTGCCCTAAATATCACGTCTTTATTGGTTGAGTTTCCCCAAAACATAATACCATACCTCAGAAGGGATGCTACATATCCGTGATAGGCTGTTAGAACAGTAGAGGGACTTGAAGTTTTAGACAGCATGTACAAAGCATACGAAAAGCGATTTATTCTAGAACATAGGTTTTCTATGTGTGATTTCCAGTCCAAAACAGAGTCTATATTTAAGCCTAAAAATTTTGTGATTTCAATTTCATTTATTCTATGTCCTGAGAAGTTAACTTCCATATTGGAGATTTTGATTGCTCTATTTCGAAATATCATTAAATTTGTTTTGGTCAAGTTTATTTTTAAATTATTAGATGTCAGCCATTTCATTATATTAGTCAAAGTAATATGAATGTCAGATTCTAAGGAAGAATGTTCAGTACCAGTGAACAGAATCGTACTATCGTCTGCAAATAATGTGGTATGATGGTTTGTTACCTTGGGAAGGTCATTTATGTAAATAATAAACAGTAACGGTCCCGTGTACTGTTGTACTGTGTACTTGTTAATACACCCTGTAAAGATATTCATCTTTACAAATCCGGATGCCAACCCCTACTGACCGGTTCGTCAGGCATTAGCATATCCCACGATTCAACTGAGAATGTTATTGTATCTCGTGTTTTTCTACGACTGTCAAAGGTTTAGCTTGGACTTGGAATAATATTGAGCGTTGTTCTTTAAACCCCGAAGCAAGAGGTGCTATACGTTTATCTGATGTGTATCTAAGTTAAGTCTGCACGTGCATTTTTCAAGAAAAAAAAATCCATTTAACAATGTCCTAGGCACTGCAACGACCCGTACAGCATGATTACTGACGCTGATTAAATCATCTATATAATATGCAAAGGACTTACTTATTACCAAGCTACTTACTAAGCTAAGATACATTTTGTATGTCAACTGAGACAGTCCTAGGCAAACCTAATATACGAGTAGGTAAGAAAAAAAATGTTTGATCAGCACACACGACATTCACAAAGAGAGAGTGTTCGTGCACTGGTCGTCCTGTCCTGTTCGGGACTTTACCTTAGTTACTAAATGTTACAAGTGCCAACAGTATGTACACGCGGCAAAGACATGCAGAGACCAACATCAACTGCAGTCACTGTGGTCAACAAGTGTAGTGACAAGGAAACGCAGTAGAGGAATGCACAAGGAAGACTGAAGACCCAAAATGTGCTACCTCCCTGCATTTCAAAAAGCCGAGTAACCACAAAACTGTTTGTTCCGACTGCCCAGCTAAATTAATGGCGGAAAAAAGGTACATTAATTCAATTGATTATGAATGAACACATACATACTGTTGAATAAAAGACAGAAGCAGCAGCGATACCAGTTTATTCATCAGCGGACGAAAAGGAAAAGAGAGCTGTACAATCTTTATTTCTTATTTTATACTCTTGTTCAACTACGTCCCCCGCTTGGTCGGGCCGACCGACATTCGTCAGACCATCCCTCCCGCGACAGATGACAGCACTAGTCTTAACGTATCCGATTCGTAACATTTCTCATAAATTATTTTAATTGTGCCACACTGACAAATATCATGAAATGCTTTGAAACGAAATGTCAACGTCAAGACCAGTCAGTCAGAAGACAAGTCACTTTACTGTCAATACATGTTTACAAAGGTTGATTTTCGTACATTAGTACAACTTGAATTGTTTCCTTTGAAAATATAAATTTTTAATGCACGGAACTGTGGTTAAAATATTGTAAAAGTTACTATTAATGACAGTGATTAACAAGAATAGTGAATACTAAGTTACAAAAAGGTGCAAAACTTAACTTATGGCTTACAATACATATTATACTAGCTATTTATCGACCTTTTATTTTTTCTACTTACCTTCTGTATCAGTCCTGCGAAATGCTAACAATTCGGCAGTTATTTATATCAAATGTGGTACTAAAACAACACACAGCTCTTCCCTTCAGCACAGAATTTACTAAAAAAAGACGTAATTATATTGTTTGCTCCCGGTCAACCTCAACAAAATATGCCTTCTTAACTAAATTTTATAATTTTCTAGGTCCAATTCTCTACAATAGACTTAATATGATAGCTAACATTTTCCCATTAAATTACAATAGTTGTAAAATATTTTTAATAAAAATACTACAGAGCATGTCATAAGATGATACAGAAATGTTATAAGATATATCGAAGTAACTACTCGTAACTGTTACTCTATTATTACAACAATGTACTCCAAGAACGTAATGCTACGTTACGCAAGCGTTTTTAACATACATAGGTGTAAAAGCTTAGTTTTAGTCTTTGGTTTTAGTTTATAAAATCTTTATGAAACTGTTCCATTTAAGTCTTTTAATTATAATGATTGTTATGTTATTGACCTACAATAAGTAAATATAAGTCCCACGAGTCTGAAACACAGGTCTTGTCCTAGTTCAGACACGGATATTTTAGTACATTTAAATAACAACGGCTCTTTGTAATTTATTGTGAATTTATATTGAATTTACAGTTGAGGGCACGGCAGTGATGCATTCAAAGTTATTGTGCGGAAAATTCAAGAGGAACTTATCAAACCCCTTGTATTACGGACCTACACTGAATTTTAATGTATCATTTATGTAAATAATACAGGCATGCATAGGTCTCGTGGGTTCGAAACCGGCCATGAACCTTTTTCTTGAAAAATATGTTTCTTGTAACCCGTGCTTTAGCGATGAAAGAAAACATCGTGAAAACCCGCGTCTTTGTCAGCTTCAGACGTACTGACCTGTTCTTCCCTGCGGCTAATAGCTGACTTTACTGAGAGGATTATTTACGTGTTGGGCAAGCCTAATCCATCAAACAATGTCCCAGGCACTGCAGCGTCCTGTATAGCATGAACATAACTTGCTGACGCTGTATAAATCATCTCTAATAGATGTAAAGGCTACAAGGCAGGCAAAAAGAAAATAAACTACATACATAGGTGTGTCATTTACCGTGAGGTACCAGCAGTAGAATGTTACCCCTCCTCACTTGCCCGTGGATGAAGTAAAAATCTTCTGGAAGATGGGCAGCAGCGCGTTATCCCGTGTATTAAAATCCCCTATTGCATTCCAACCCGCCTGCCAAGCGTGGTGAGGATGTAAACATCAAAAGCTCATGTAAACATCAAACAACCTCGTACAAATAAAGTTCTTTCATCTTGTATCATGATTGGAAGCCATGATGGAGGCCTATGTCCAACAGTGGACATAGACAGCAGTCTTACGGCTGAAAAACGGCTTCTGGCCACGTGGTTCAACTGCATGGTTCGATCAATCGGAGTACGTGAACTTTTTTTTCGATTGGTTCGATTTTCGAATCTTACGATCCTATGGTTTAATAGGCGAACTACTAAACCATAGGACCGCGTAGTCGTTTGTCATTGCCCAAACCCAACGTGATTTTAAATTAAACTTTGTAAAATCCATGTGAATGCCTGAACCTAACGAGGAAGCGTGAACAAGAAAATGGAACACGACTCAACTCAAACCCAATAGGATAATGACACAAGCGTCCGTGAAATGGTAAAACTGTGCGCGCTCGCAAACTATGCTAATTTGTCTTTGTGCCGTGTTCCATACGTAACGACCTTTTATCCGAGACGATCTTAGGCTGTGTTCATGATGGTTTTTGGACTTAAAAGCCTTTAAGATTTGATCTAAAATATATAAACGGTCGAGTTGAGAAACATCCTCCGTTTTTTTATTCGTCGTTTAATAAAAATGTCCATTATATCTTCCTTATTTGCCTAGATAAGCCTACGTATGCCTATGCATGCCTAGATAAGGTACATTATATGTAATGGATATTTCACGCATAATGGACCAACTTTGAGTCTAAATGCGGAAACGGAGTCTCACACACATTAACATTATGTAATGGATATTTTTTATTTTAAGACCAACCGCCGTGGGGTACCGGCGGTAGAATGTTACCCCTCCTCTCATGCCCGTGGAAGCAGTAAGAGCCTGCTAAGGGATACCCCCGGAAGATGGACAGCAGCGTCTTGCCGTGTATCAACATCCCGTACTGCGCTCGCCAACCGGCCTGCCAAGCGTGGTGAGTATGGCAACTACCCCTCATGAAGATCCATCAGGGAGGCCTGTGTTCAGTAGTGGACGTATTACGGCTGAAATTATGATGATGATGATGATTAAGACCAACTCTTTAACTTATATTCGTGCAAATAAACATATTTAATCTTTTAATGTTTTAAATGTATCTCTCTCTCACACAGGATACAGGCCTCCGTCATGAATCTAGAAGTACTGATCATAAGGCAGTAGTCACCATACACCACGCGGCGGGATGGCGGGCGCAGTACGGGATGTTGAAGCACGAAAAGACGCTGCTGCCCATCTTCCAGAGGTTTCTCTTGGCAAATGCTTTCTGCATCCACAGGGAAGAGAGGATGGGCAACATTCTACTGCCGGCACCCCACGGCAATATATCTAGCTAGAGGATAGCGTTAGCAACTGTTAGAGCAACAAAAAAATTTAGAAGGTGGAATTGTTCCTATTTGATTGTTCTACATAAAAGTCAAAAATATCGTAATAAAGTCAAAAATAAGGATAGCTTACTAGAACCACTCTAATGTGAGTATAAAAATAATGTTACTTAGTAATTCAAAAATTAAAAAGCTATCTAGACGGATACGATAACAATCCTTATCAACTCATGCAGAATATAATTATACTTTACGTAATTTAAATTGATGTTTAGACACAAAGTTTTAAGTATTTCCCATATGTGTGACTAGGTGTCTTCTAGACTTTTGTGATCCATCATCGGCCACATCGTCGCTTACCATCAGGTGAGATTGTGGTCAAACGAAGGTCTATCTGCAATAAAAAAAAATCTGACATGCGTGACGCGACGGCTCAGTTTTTTCTAACATAATCATGATGAACAGTTCCAATTCACCAAATCATATTTTCTAAATGTTTCCTCGATTCATGGATTCCGTAATCACAACGATATTTTGACAAAAGTAGGACCATTCTGGAAGTGTCTGGACCAAAATATTTTTTCTAAATCGCTTCATAAAGACGAGACAACCTCTTCCTTTTTCCGAAGTCGCTTAAAAATGCATTATATCCAGTTATCTGTTGTTTGCTCAATGAGGCGTTTTGTTAAAGAAAAAGTCTGAAATCCTCATAAATGTCGCTAGTTTTTATTTTTTAATAAACAAAACAGACAATGACAAGGCCGCCCATTGTGCATTAATTTGTAATATTTTTTTTCCTGTATTAAAGTTATTTTTAAGTTGGTGTGCAAAAAAGTTATTATCATTAATTCATTCATTCAATGACAGTATTGTCTTCTCTTTTTATTTTATGGCTTTTTGTGTTTGGTTTTACACAATTCCGCCAGTGTCAAGTTAATTTATAAATTCTTATGTTACTTGGCTGACCATGTTGGCGGCCATTTTTTCTAGGGTTAGGTATCATGTGTTCCAATGACAGTATTATTGTTATAGCCTTAAAGGAGAGCTGTTGTTCCCAACGGGGTATTAACGTGCCGTAAAGTGCTCTCTCTTATAAGATTGGGAACACAAGGCACCTTTGAGCACATGAAAGGGTAGAAAACAAAAACTCTCCTATGAGACTTCTTATTTGGCCGAAATTAGCTAGGAAACATCATCATCATCAGGACAGCTGTCATCAATTTCTGAATTTTGTAACAGTATAAATGCTTAAACGAGATAAAAGAAATGACCTGTAACAACGACTTATTTTATGGACTGCACAAATAGTGATATGCAATTTATTTATTCAATCATGACGCAACATTCATCATTTCAGCTGTAAAACGTCCACTACTGAACACAGGCCTCCCTCATGGATCTCCATGAGGGGTAGTTGCCATACTCACCACGCTAGGCAGGCGGGTTGGCGAGCGCAGTACGAGATTTTGATACACGGAATGACGCTGCTGCCCATCTTCCGGAGCTATCCCTTAGCAGGCTCTTACTGCATCCATGGGCATGAGCGGAGGGGTAACATTCTAGTGCCGGCACCCGACGGCGACATGCGTAGTAATGAACCTTCCCCTTAGATATTTTGTTTCCTTCTTCTGCAGACTTTCCTCCTTTTTCTTTTTCTTTTAATCGCTAGACGAGTACTTATTGTTTACATAATTAATTTTGGTTTTGTTTATAATTTTATGTGATTTTCTAATGTTATACTTCATCATCATCATCATTTCAGCCGTAGGACGTCCACTGCTGGACATAGGCCTCCCTCATGGATATCCAGTTATTGCGGTTGGAAGCGATCTGCATCCACCGTCGACCTGCGGTCTTCACCAGGTCATCATCCCATCTTGTTGGTGGACGTCCTACGCTGCGCTTGCCGGTCCGTGGCCTCCACTCGAGAACTTTTCGGCCCCATCGGCCATCTGTTCTGCGAGCTACATGGCCTGCCCATTGCCACTTCAACGTGCTAATCCGTTTGGCTATGTCGGTGACCCGAGTTCTTCTACGTATCTCCTCATTTCTGATTAGATCGCGTAAAGAAACCCTGAGCATAGCCCTCTCCATAGCTCGTTGAGCGACTCTGAGCTTATTCATGAGGCCAATCGTGAATGACCACGTCTCTGTTTCATATGTCATCACTGGTAACACACACTGATTGTAGACTTTCGTCTTAAGGCACTGAGGAATTTTGGACGAAAAGACGTTGCGTAGTTTCCCAAACGCTGCCCATCCGAGTTGGATTCGTCGATTGACCTCTTTCTCGAAGTTGGACCTACCTAATTGGACTGTTTGTCCTAGGTATACATACGCGTCGACAACTTCGAGAGCCGAGTTCTCAACCATAACTGGGGCAGGCGCAACATGGACATTCGACATGATCTTCGTCTTGTCCATGTTCATTTTAAGACCGACCCGTTGGGAGACTCGGTTGAGGCCTTCGAGCATCGTGCCAAGTTCCTTCATCGACTTTGCCATGACCACAATATCGTCAGCAAACCGAAGGTGAGTCATGTATTCGCCGTTAATGTTGATGCCTAGTCCTTTCCATTCCAAGAGCTTAAAGGCATCTTCCAAAGCGGTCGTAAACAGTTTCGGAGAAATAACGTCTCCCTGTCTTACGCCTCTTTTTAAGGGAATATCCTTCGAACTCTGTTCCTGTACTCGGACTGACATAGTGGCGTTTCTATACAAAGACTTCAACACTTCGATATACCGATAGTCAATTCGGCATCGTTGGAGAGACTCGAGCACCGCCCATGTTTCGATCGAATCGAAGGCTTTCTCATAGTCCACAAACGCGAGACATAGCGGCAAGTTATACTCTTCGGTCTTCTGTATCACTTGCCGCAGCGTATGAATGTGGTCTATGGTACTGTAGCCTTTTCGAAACCCGGCTTGTTCGGGACGCTGGAAGTCATCAAACCTGCGATCGAGACGCTTTGTGATGACCCTTGAAAACAGCTTATAAACATGGCTCAAAAGCGAGATTGGTCTGTAGTTCTTAAGCAAGGTGTTGTCACCTTTCTTAAAGAACAGTACCACGATGCTTTTGTTCCATGTTTTTGGCGTAATACCTTCGAGCAAGATGGAGTTGAAGAGCTTCTGAAGGACTTTAAGTATCGGTGATCCACCCGCTTTCAGAAGCTCTGAAGTGATTCCGTCCTCCTCCGGCGCCTTGTCGTTCTTAAGCTGTTTCAGGGCCATCCTGATCTTGTACAGGCTGATGTCCGGGATATCTTCGGTATAATGTCGGGTCAGCTTGGCTCTAGGGTCTTCTGCCACACTGCAAACAGGTTTAGTGACCGAATCGTAGAGCTGTCCATAGAACCTTTCGACTTCCCTTAACACTTCTGCTTTACTTGACGCTATACTGCCATCTTCCCTCTTCAGCTTCGTCATCTGGCTTTGCCCAATAGACATATCTCTCGCGAACACTTTGGAGCCTTTGTTCCGCATGTTATACTTAGTTAAGTATTAATTATGGTTTTGGTACCTACTTAACTTTTAATTCTAAATACACATGAGTATTTTTTTTTTGTTTTCATTAACTTTTTGGAAACACACATTTTGATCTCTACTTTAGACTATACTGTTAGCTTCTATTTTGTTTGAATTATTTAGTTTGTTGTTTTTTGACACTAACCTATAAGACCACTTAGACTATCAAATTTAAAGTATTTAATGTGATTTTTTTGTTGGATGTCCTAAATAAATGAATCAACCCATGAAACAAGTAGTTTTAGAAGAAAATATAATCGGGAATTTGTATTTTTTTCGAGTTTTTTTAATGTTTTTTATTTATAATTTTACTAGATGGCGTGATGTGAAAATGATCCTGAGCTCATAATTGGTTTTTATTTAAACATAAAAAAAGCTATTTGTGATAAAAGGTAGTTTTATTTGTAACTGTACGGCAACTCTTTGCGAAGGTCGATGACCCTGTCAAGAATTAGCTGGCTTTTAGGTTTGTCATTATCGTATAATCAGCTGTTGAAGTTAAAACTTTAGTGGTTCTTGAATGATAATCACTGAATCCTGAAAAGTCGTAGAACAAAAGTTCTTCCTTGAGATGGTCCGAATCATCCCTTTTTGAAAATGCATCCGGGTAACATGATCCGCCCAGTCCCATTTGAGTTTGGCAGCCCTTGTCCCCATGTCAGCGATACCAGTTTTTAAGCGGAGCTGGGTATTTCTTAATTTGTCGATTCGTTTCAAACCCCGTGCTTGTACTTTTGAGGCTCGGCCAACGACTATGACTGTGCACCGTAGGTTAGAATGGGCAGAATACACGTAGAGGTGTATGGGTTACTTTCATTAAGTCTTTCATGAAGCAGTAGCTCTTCCAGGCTTTTTTAACTCGGCAGTCTACTTTTTTATCCTGCCTATATCCGAAGCTCGCTAACTGGCCCAAGTAGGTGGTAGTTCTCGACATATTGTATTTTTGGCCAGTCTACCTCGACCCTACGTTTATTTTTTTGTCATGATTTGTGTCCTTGACCGATTTACCATAACTCTAACCTCTAGGCTTGCCATGCTCAGATCTTGAAGCATTTCTTCCAAATCATGTGCATTCGGGGAGAACAATGTCATCGGCGAAAATAAGGTTTGTAAGCTTTTGGTTGCCGATTTCAATGTCTTTCGATGCCCAAAGAACTGCCAATGGTAAACTTACCTAACCATGCTGGTAAATAGCTAAGAAGAGAGTGAATTGCCTTGTTTAACACCCTTGTCTATTTTAAACAGGAAGCTGGAGGACAACTTTATATTTGCTTGTGATATCTGCTGCTGCTGCTAGTAGTAAATATTTTTCTTCACTGAAAACATGAAAGAGCTAAGTGGAGCTGTGTAATATAAGCCCAGTAACATAACTAATTTAAAGTGCAACATAAACAGTTTTACTGTCAACGTTACTTCAGCCCCGAGTGACCCGATCCCCCCCTTAGGTCCCAGCGTTCAAAAATGCAGAGTACAATCTGCATAACAGATCAGTTTGCGCTTGCAACTGTCATTTTTCAGCGTTAATTGCCTGTTTAACCCGCCCGTTTAATTTGCACTGTGGTTTTAAGGGTACGGAGCAGACGGGAAACTTATAAGAGTAACCGTAATCGCTTTGTAGTCGTCGCGATATAAACAAGCGTTTGTCACTGTTAATAAACAATAACTAGCTTTTGCCCGCGACTTCGTCCGCGTGGAAGTCATAAAACGTAAAATCCCCTTTTTTACGCAGAGCCACTTTGATTCGAAAACATAAATCCCATTTATTCCCTATCCCGTGAGAATTTCGAAAAATCCCTTCTTAGTGCACCTCTAGGATACTCAAGGTATGTCTGCCAAATTTCAGGTCTTTAGGTGTAGTGGTTTAGGCTGTGCGTTGATATATCAGTCAGTCAGTCAGTCAGTCAGTGAGTCAGTCAGGACTTTGAATTTTATATATGTATATAGATTAATTCTGGACACCAACATTAATATCTAGTCTCAAACTAAGCATTGCTTGTATGCTACTGAACTTAGATGAATGATGGAACTCTTATGTACCTATAATGTGCAGTGGGGTGCCGGTAGTAGAATGTTGGCTCTCTTTTCCTGCCCGTGGATGCAGTAAGAATCTGCCAAGATATCTCTCGGAGGCATCCCTCCGGAAGATGGGCAGCAGCGTCCTTCCGTGTATTAATATCCCATACTGCGCTCGCTTTGCTCCAGCAGTGGATGTCCTACAGGTGTTATGATGATGATGATGAATGATCATGGACACAAAAAATCTGTTTAATTTCAAACTAAGCAACGCTTGTATGCTTTTTAAAATTAGATGACTCATAGAATCCTTATGTATATTTGAAACTGAACATGAACTATTTTGTTTACTTTTATAGGACGTCCGCTGCCATCTGCGTCATGCGTCTATGATCATGCCTCCCTCATGAATCTCCAAGTATATATACTTATCATTCTTCGGTTTTTGCCATACTTGCCACGCTCGGCAGGCGGTTTGGCGAGCGCATTAAAGGAAGAAAGACGTTGCTACACATCTTCTAGAGTATTTCTTGGTACATGAGAGCGCAATACGGAATGTGGATAATGTTATATGGAAAGACGATACTGACCTTAAGAGGTATCTCTTAAAAAATTCATACTACATCCACAGGTAAGAGAAGAGGGGCATCATTCTTTTGCCGACACCCCAAATTAATCGCCCGTCTATCCATCCCAACCCGAAAAGCTGCTGTTTTACTAGGCCGTGTAGAATGCTTAATGAATTAAAAACTGTCTGTTAACGATGTGACGGGGACATTTTCATTTTGGAGCTTATGATTCGTATATTTTAGGTGCTAATTTACTGCGAACTTTGAGCCGGGTTTTTGGTGACGATGGTTCCTTTACCACTGGTATTTGAACATGACTTATCTTTGGAATTTTGAAACACGAGTCGCCCTGATATTTATTTAAGAAACTAAAAAACCCGTCATCCTCTCGATCCTTTGAACTCCGCCAATGCTCATCGCAGCTGTTAATACAGCGGCATAAAACCACTGCATTTAGAGGTAGTTTCCGCTACGCTGCGACGAGATGTTGGAATAACATACCGCCACCAATACGGAGCCTGGAGAGTATTCATGGTTTTAGGAATAAATTAAAGACCTTTCTTTCGGGTTTGCAGAAGATGCAGGAAAACCATGTCCTTGAAACGAGTGCTATATAATATATAATATCTTTAAGTCACTATGCCATATTCGAATATTAAGTCACAGCACGGATATCACTCTTAATTGTTTATTTTATTTAAAAATAAACCCACTGTGGGGTGCCTGCAGTAGAATGATGTCCCTCCTTTCATGCCCATGGATGCAGTAAGAGCCTGCTAAGGGATACCTCCGGAAGATGAGCAGCAGCGTCTATCCGTGTATCAACATTCCATACTGCGCTCACCAACCCACCTGCCAAGCGTGGTGAGAATGGCAACTACCCCTCATGGAGATCCATGAGGGAGGCCTATGTTCATCAGTGGACGTTTTATGGCTGAAATGATGATTTAAAAAATAGAAGTAACTTCTTAGTTTATTTTTTTATTTGCATGCTTTTTTTTGTTTTTCTTTTTTTTTAACTTTGTATCAACTATCCCAAATATTTATTTGTCTCTTTTTGGTTATTATAAGTTTTTTTGTTAGTAATTAAGTATGCGTCTGCAAGTTTGAAACGGTCCTATCGGAAGACCAGCGTAGTTTGTTGGCTCCCTAACAAACTGCACCATGCTGAGCTAGGTCCATTTTGCCTGCCATAAGATTGTCTACTTACCTTATGTGTTTTATAAAATTTGTTTTGATTGTGTGTATGTTTTGTAATAAAACCGGTTTGTTAGTTATGTATTTTTCTTTTGGTATGCAAATAAATCTTTTTGTATTGTATTGTATTTAATCGCCTGACCGAAACTCCATAGAACACGCGTGGGACAAGCGCATGCCCCACGCGTGGAATTTCCTAGCCAACATTGCGACGGAAGGGCAACTTTTTCGCATCTTAGCCGGGGACAATATACAGCAACAAGACTTGAATAACTTAATCCAAAGCATGAAAAACCGTTGCAGGACCGTTATTAACGTCATGGGTGGTTTTACTGACTACTGATTTTTTAAAACAGATTAATTTTTCCTTATTTTATTACTTTTTATTATATACACATTTTTGTATAAAAAAATGTTTTCTTTTATTCTGGAGTGTAGTCTAATATATAAAAAACTAAAATATAAAAAATATATACATGTTGTAAGTTATTTTTAATACATTTTGAGTAAATTGACTAAATCCAAAATATCCCTAGACAGTGTTGATGTGTGTTAATAAATTTTCCTCTCTATAGGGTATGTCCTCGATGAGTACAGTTTACTGCGTATTTTAGTACCAAACAATCCGCTAGAGGCGCTGTACAAGTTTTCATGCATTTTTTTAACTACAGTCGCTAGCGAGTATAGATTGTGAAAACTCATGGTAGCTGTGTAAGCGAGCAAATAATAGTTCATTTAAGATAGACAATGTGACCTGACCTGAAGCAAAATGAATGAGAATCATCATCATCAACGTCGATTTAAAGTCTTGATTGATAATCAAGACTTTATCTTATATCATCTCAGCCATAGGACGTCCACTGAGAGTATTTTAAGGTTGTGACCATACCCACCACGCTTGGCATGCGCGTTGGCGAGCGCAGTACTGTTGATACACGGAAAGACGCTACCGCCCATCTTCCGCAGATTGTTACTGCATCTACGGGCTAGAGAGGAGGGGCAACATACTACTGCCGGCACCCCACGGCAAGTTTATATTTATTAAAAACTTTTAATTATTCCGCGCTCAGCTTAACTTCTCATTTCAGCGTTTTTACGATTCGAGAAATAGGCAAGTGCAACTAATTAAGTTAGTTACCTAGCCAAGTTTATTTAACTAAGGCTAGGCTAACGAAGGCGGGATTCATAATTTTTATTTATTTAAATATTCAAACGGCTAAGACTCTAAGCTAGAGTTAATGAAATGTATACAAAGCTCGCGTTTCATGTTCTGCTTCATTATAAATAATGCTGGACACAGCACTATAAAACTTATTCAAATTTTAAAAAGAGAGCTCAATTAGTTTTTGAGATAACCAGCTGTGACAGACAGATGCACAGGTAGAGTCATAAGGGTATATTTAACCATTTTGGGTTTGAGCCATTTTTACCATTTTGGTCCCTGATTAGTTAAAGCTGACGCCGTACTTTATTACTGCGCATTTGTTTAGATGCTTAGTGACGTAATGACCACAGAGAAAAAGGGCGGCCACTGTCCACACACACCGTCAATTTCATAAAAAAATTGTGGTATTTTTAGTGATAATATAATAACAAAAACACGGGTATTTATCGTGTAATACCTTAGATTATTCCCGACGTTTCGACTGTGTTTCAACAATCGTGGTCCCGGGTTGACTGGAGATTTCGTTGGTAATATTTTTAATGTTGAATAAGCACTACATGATCTAATTTAGGTACTATTTGAAATGTGTGTAATGGGTTGTAAAGAAAGAGTAAAATGGGCTAAGTGAATAGTGATGATGACGTCAGCTGGGTTAGCCCCTTTAGGACCAAAAATAAAATTATTTGCAAAAGCAATTCACTTCGTTATTTCCTCTTACATCTCAGACGATCTATGCATTTTAATCGCTAAAGAACTTTCAAAGGCGTTGTTCCTCTCCCAGGCGCGACGTCATTATACCTCAATACGTGGAATTAAAAGAACTATGGACCTATTGAAGTGAGATAAATGGAGAGCGCAGCGAGCCGGTCTCTTTGTGTTCGGGTCTTGGCGCTGGCTTGGCAATTGTATTAATGCTGAGGAGTTTTCACTCGGGCCACAATGATTTTTATGCAATTTATAAAAATAATTGTGTATTCAGGGTAAGAAATTCTTCAGATTTTTATTTTTAGAAACTCATTCGTTTATTTCCATAGTTTGCAATTACAAAACATAGACGGTTAGATATCGGGGCAAAATGAAGGCCTTTACATCTTTCCTTAGATGATGCGTCAGCAATTAGTAGTCGTTCCATAAGGGACGCTGCAGTGCCTGGGACATTTTTAGATGGATTAGACTTACCCAGCACCTAATAACATTCACTCAGTTAAGTCGCCTTTTAGTCAGAGGAAAGGGCACGTTAATTAGTTGTAGCAGTTTCCTCACGATGTCTTCCTTCACCGCTTAAGCACGTACGTAATACACATAAAATTTTGCGTTGAAGAAAAATCCATTGGTTCTCGGCCGGAACCCACGACCTTCAGATATATCACACGGCGAACACGGTTTGAATATCACGGCAAACGATACTGTTTATTCTATACAATAAAGGTTGTATCACTTTTGCCAATTATCAATAAAACTTTTATATCCTCCATCCATAGATTAGCATAGAGCTGTAGGCCGTCTGTCCACGTCCACTGCTGAACATAGGCCTTCCTTTTGAATCTCCAAGATGAGGATCTCCATGAGGGGTTGTTGCCATGCGCACCACGTTTGGCGCCTGCCAAATCATCACATCAAAATCATCCAAAATCAAAACATCCCGTACGTCGCTCGTCAACCCGCCTGGGTTGGCGAGCGACGTACGGGATGTTCGACTGTCACCATTGTTTGGTCGCATTTAATAAGAAAAAACATAAACTAAGCCCAAACTCCATGACTTCTTTTTAACTTCAAGAGTACCCGAAACAAGAAAACCAAAACCAAAATCAGTCGTAATATTTTCTTTTCAAGTTCCTTAATCCCAAAGTGTTCGAATTTCTTGGGAATGAAATGGGCCAGTCTATTCAATTCATCTCATCTTTGCCAATTCTTAGGACGATTTAACTCGCAGTTTATTCTGCTCTTCGCTTCGATTCGCTCTATCCGCCGCTATTCCATCGATTCATATTAACCACTACTGGTTAAATGCTTACGAATTTTGTAAATGCGAAGCAAACTCCGTATTGGAAGGTATTGCAACGATTTTCTCAAAAAATAGTTGAATGGTACGTTGATGAACAGTTATGTAAATGTTTAAATTACAGTAACGCGGATTGTGGAGGTCATCGCATACAAACTGACGCGAGATCAAGCTTTATATGAAAAGCTATCATCATCATTATCTCAACCGCAAAACGTCCACAGCTGGACATAGGCCTTCCTCATGAATTTCCATGTTCTGATCATGAGGGTTTTGTTGCCTTATTCACCACGCTTGGCAAGCGTAGTACGGGATGTTGATACATAGAAAGACGCCGTTGCCATCTTCCCTTGGCAGATTCTTACTGCATCCATGGGTAAGAGAGGGGGGCAACATTCTACCGGCAGCCGCCCACGGCATAAAAGTCGTAAGCGCCGAAAAAGTTTATTTCACCTGTAAAGTGAAAATCTATGTTTTAGAGCACTTTTTAGGTTTTTTGTTGTAATAGTCGACGAATCGTGTAAACCAACTACCACATTTTAATATCAATACCCGATGTTCTGTAATTGGTAAAAAAGTTGATTTCCCTGACGCCAATATAGTCTATTCGCCGTCTTAACTATTACTGGGTCGGCTTGTTGAATTACTTTACAAATTGAACCAACTCCGTAATGGACAGAAAATTTGGTTTCTTCCCGAAATTTAGAGGGAATAAAGTAGCTGTGCACTCTGCATTTAAAATTGGTATTCTTGAATGCGAGAATTCTGAACGCTTCAGAAAAGGAGCGAAGGTTTTTACGGAGAGTTAGACCCGCAATTTTGTTATTTTACGGTGACTAAGGATGGAGAAGTTTGGACATTTTGCGCTCTTTGTTAGACAGACTGGCCTTTGTTCTAAGATGAACTGGACCACTTTTCTAGAATTGCATAAAACTAATCCATTATATTCTAATAACGGAGAAAACTGAAGAATCGAAAACCTAGCAATTTGTATGAAGAGTCATTATTTCAGTCCACTGTCCAACGTCCACTAATGAACACAGGCCTCCCTCGTGGATCTCCATGAGGGGGAGTTGCCATACATGCCACGCTTGGCAGGCGTGTTGAAGAGCGCAGCCTAGATGTAGATACACAGAAAGATGCTGCTGCCCATCTTCCGGAGATATCCCATAGCAGGCTCTTACTGCTTCCACGGGCATGAGAGGAGGGGCAACATTCTACTGCCGGGACCCCCGGCTAGTATAATGAGTGTTGAAGTATAATTTTAAACTGTTTAACGGGACTTTATCGCATAATTACCTTGTTTTATCCAACTTTTGCGTCAACAATTGAGTCCACCCGTGACCACGAGGGCAGCAGGGCACTCGTAACGTCGGTAAATAATAAAACAAGTTATTTCCCGACGTTTCGAGTCGATACATAAATGATTTTTACCTCTTTATCTTATATAATAGATTAGATAAAAAGATAAGAATCATTTATTTAATAGATAAGATAACAAGATAAAAATCATTTATTTAGACTTGGTACAAAGGCACTTTAATTCTAATGAAACGATGACACTACCGAAGCTTTACAACTGTGTGGCAGTGGCAACGCCCACCTCCTAGACATACATGGATTCTAAATGTTTAAAATAAAGTAATTAATAATTATAAACTTAATAGTATGTGTGTGAGCGTGTTTTGTGTGTGGGTGTGTGTGTGTGTGTGTGTGTGGTCTTTGTTTGTGTGTGCAAATGATTCCCTGAGGCACCCGTCTCTTAAGAGTCTGGGTAACAGGAGATTTCAGTGTTGAATATGTGGTATTGTAGAGATCTATTAAATCTGTAAAGTATAAGTGTAATAAAACCTCAAGACACGGTTCCGTTTTCGCACTGACACTCACAACAGACAGCTAAGATCTTCCGAAAACTTACTACTGGACATTCCAGAGCATAGTACTTCTTTTCGGGATGACTCCTTTTCAGTGGAGGCTGTTCGACTTTGGAATGATTTACCCCTCGACATCAAAAAGGTACAATCAAAGGACTGTTTCAAGTAACTTACCCGCAAGCACTTTCTTGATAAAATATACCCGTAGGTTCATCATCGTCTCCCCTTGCTTAACCCTCGACTGTTCTATTGTAAAGTGTAATTTCATTAAATGTAAATTTCTGTTTGTTTAGTTTTTAAGTAAGTACCATTATAGCACGCCAACCACACTCTCAACTACAGATTTGGCAAGTAGAGAGTGCTTTAGCATTAAGCCCACCTTTTTTAATTGTGCAATAAAGTATTAAATAAAAAATAAAATAAGTCAACGCCCAACTCCTAGACAAAATATGGATTCTAAATGTTTAAAATAGAGAAATTAATTATTATAAACTAAATAGGATGTGTGTTTTGTGTGTGTGCACGACCGCGAAAGTTAACAAAGTGTTGAAGCATATATGAAGTTCGATTGCGGGAACTTAGAAGTTAGTCTGAAAATCTACTTAATAATCTAAACACAAACTAGCGGTTGATTTTAGTAGTAGTAGAACGTTTTGTGAAGGGTTCATCCGGGGAAGTAGACATATGCATTGTGAACGTGATCACTGCGGTATTGCATTTGTAGTTGTTAGAGGTTACCGCTTAACATCAGGTGAACCTTTGGATTGTCCCGTCATTATGAAGTAAAAAAGCAGATAAATACATGCGTTAAATTATGGTACATTAGGGAAACCATGTAAAGAGAAAAATAGCGAGACATTGTAATAATACGCACATTTGACCGCCTCCGTGGCTCCGTCGGTCTAATAGCCAATCGGTACGCAAGAGGTAGCGGGTTCGATTCCCGCCAGGGGGACAAATGTTTGAAATTATTCGGCAGATATTTTGGTTCAGGGTCTATGTACTTTGTTATGTCTGTATGTGTATGTTTGTTGTTTATTTATAAAAAAAGTTCATAAGTATTCTATCAATCATCTGGTAACCATAACACAAGTTCTGCTTACTTCGGCTAAACGGTGCTGCGTCAAATATACAGCAATATTTATTTAGCTCAAAAGCTATAAATATTTCACTTTTTGGTACGCACAGCGCCAAAGATCATAAAAAACCGGAGTACCAACAACTACGCCGACGCAGTTCTTTGTTATTTTCCATTCGGAATGCATAATGCTGCAGGATCAGGCAACACAAAGTTCTGGCGAGATTCGCACTGAAATATGGTAAGTTCAGCTAAGTAAGGATTTGCAATTGCTCTCATAGAGTTATGCGCGCCTGGTACCTAGAGGTATGTTAAGATACGTACGCTAAAACCGGCTACTCACAAACCTGCCGCAGGGGCAATATTAGAATTGGACCCATAATATTGTGATGTTTATAAATAAGCAGGGGCATTTTTTATATTAGGCCTACGGCAGGGCGGCTGGGGTGAAAGACCTTCCTAGCTCCTCTAGGTTGTATCTTATTCACAAAAAGTTATATATTGTTTAGTTTATCATTATTATTATTATTTTTTTTTTTTATATTAATAGGTACTTACTTTGTTATAATATTTTATTTTAGCGTATTGCATTTCTGTATCGCGGTAGCCACCATCCGCACACTTCGGTCACTACGGAAGACCAGCGCTGTGGTACGGACCCGTTCTGCCGCAGCATATGCTGAGTAATGACCATTTTTGTCACATTTTTATTTTATTTTTTAAGCCTTAATATTGTACATGGATTGATTGTAAATTGTGTGACAAAATAAACGTATCTTTATCTTATCTTTATCTTATCTTATCTGCCGCCCTGCTTGGTTGCCGTATGTGTAGTACGATTGGGAAAATTCCAGTCAGTTCAGTTCTTCGTTTCTGCAATCACTTCTTCACCCAGTATCTCCTCTTTATTTTTTTTTCGGTAGCAGCATAGAAAGAGCTAAAGTTATACCAATATTTTGGTGTTTCGAAAATACTCGATCCATTCTCGACGTGCGTTCAGCGGGACGTTTAGTTACACACTGTTTTTTATGTGTGGAAATCATCTAATGACTTCTCCTGCTCTTCGTGTCAGACTTTTACTGACTAAAACTACACCTGTGTCCTTCAGTTGACCCTTGCGTTCTAGGACTACGGGTTTCCTTTTCAGAAATTCCCCGCGGTCCTAGCTTGCGGGCATCGGCCCTGTTCGGCCCCTCCGGTTTGTTACATCTCTTTGAGGAGCGCGTGGATCACTACGCGCTGTTGACGACTGGGCTTGGTCTGGTCGATTACCGGACAGCCGGACGGCGAGCTACCCATTGATCGAAGTCCGCAAGCCCGCGTCTTCCATGGCTGGTAGTCGGGGTCGGAATCTCGGCGGCTGGGGCGTGAACTTACACACTGTTAACATGTGAAATTACTCCGCGCTGTGCGACCGGTATAGCCCCTGCGGCAGGTGTGTAAGAAGCCGGCTTAAGATGTGTGGCGTATTGGGGTGTGAGGCCTTGTTTAAAAATAATAAACTGTTCCGTGTTGAATAAACTATTTTCTTATAAAAAGAGTAAGGTTTACACATCTTTTATGGATGCTGATAAAGCGTCAGCAACTGGTATATGCTGGTCAGGACGCTGCAGTGCCAAGCGCATTCTTAGAAAGAGCAGGTTAATATGTATGAAGCTGACTTAGCCGCGGGTTTCCTCACGATTAAACCTTCACCGTTAAATTAACGTGACTTATGAAATGTGAACATACATTTTTCAAGATAAATAAATAGGTTCACGGTCAGTAGCGAATCCACGACCTTAGGATCGCAATTCATGGGTATATACCACTTGGCCCACGCCGCTTTTTACTAAATGAATCCCATAATAGAGCAAGGCTGTTCTCCAATGGTTCTTACTTAAAAAAAACATTATTATAAATAAACAACCGCAAGTTTATATTTAGATATGTCCTCAACTAAGAGACGAAAGCTGTGGGGTGCCGGCAGTAGAATGTTACCCCTCCTCTCATGCCCGTGGATGCAGTAAGAGCCTGCTAAGGGATACCTCCGGAAGATGGGATGATCTTCCGGAGGTGTCCCTTGGCAGATTCTTACTGCATCCACGGACAAGAGAGGAAAGGCAACAGTCTACTGCCGACAGGTGCACGGGCTCACTTATGAGTCTCATTACCACGGCATGCAAATGCTTATAAAAATCTTGAAAAAAAAACTTCATACATTGATTTTGATTCGCATCCACAAGTTTTTGAAAAACTACCAAGGGATCCATGAGTTCTTAGCTCAAATGTCATTTCTGGCATTGTTTGAATTTTTTTTGCACTGGTTCGAAAAATCCTAAAAACTGCTCTATAAAAATATAGATTTTTAATTTACAAGTAACCTGAACCGATTTAGGCCTCTTAATTTTCTGTACATACACGTACATATATGTCTATAGACTCTTTTTTTTAAGTTTTTATTTTATAGTAGAATTAACGTTTTGGCGTTTATGAATATTAATTTCAAGCTAGTTTTCCGCCTCAGTTTGTATGAAAAGCCCCAGTCAGTTCGAGCGACATTATAATATTATTAATTACAATAATTATTGTTTATCAATGAGCTTACATAGGACTCCGATCATCTGTCAGTAGACGTACCGCTTTTACTGATGATATTTTAAGGCCTCTACATCTATAATAGATGATTTTTACAGCATCAGCAACTGGTCATACTGTACGAGACGCTGCAGTGGACATTTTTAGATGGATTGGCTTGCTCAGCACCTATACAATACTCCCAACTTAGTGTGCTATTAGTCAGAGGAAAGAACAGGACAATATTATTATAATAGTGCCGTGCGATGCGCGCTGTAAGCCAGACGTATCTCTAGCACTGCTACGGACTTAAAAATTCGCAACACGCGCCGGCTTTACGCCGCGGCCGAAATCCACCGCGATGACTACCAAGTCTATCATTGTGAGCGAACGAACGTAAAGAAGAGGAAATATGCAGACGGAAGGCTCTTATTTTCCAATCGTTTGGCCAGCTACCCAGATGCCGTTCCGCAGGAGAGATGGACGGAAATGAAGTCTCCAGGACATAGTCTCCTTCATGAATGAGACGACTGCTGAAGGACATCACGTTCCTGAAGACTTGCCTGGCCGAAGTGAAGGCCAATTTAGAGCCGTCCGAAAGTACTGTTGCGCCGAGTGCAAACGCAACCTAGTAAGTTAGCGAAAGATCCAGAATGGACCGGTGCTTAGGTGATCGGTCAAAGAGTCCAAATGTGACTTCTATTAATGTAAGCATAAAACAGGTGAAACTGTAATTAAATTATTAATTTTGGTTTAATTGGACTGCATTATTTAATCCCAAACCCCCAGCCCGTAACAGAACTATCTCCAGAAAGCGTGCTGAATTTGTGTAATTAATTTAGTTAGTACCACCCACCTTTAACAAGGGCAACAAACGTCGGGGTGCAACGTTTCGGTATCGAGTGTCGAGTCGGAATTCGTCGACTCAGCTCAGTCGCTGATCGCCGCCGCTAATACACCGAGCACGTGCCTATGCCCCGCCGCCCGCATCTCTCATCATGAGACCTGACTTTTGGCCAAAAGGGGTGAAGTTCCGGCGGTTCAACGGCTGTCTCTCAAACCACACATCTGGCGGACGTGTGCCTCAGATTAAGTTTATTTTTATGTATGTTAGAATTTAATATACCTTTATATTTTATATGGGCCGTAGTTTCTAAGTATTTTACTTCATGTACTTTACTAATCTAATATTATAAACGTATCATAATAATTAAAAAAAAATATATACATATGTCTGAAGCTAACTGACTAGGCCGTGGGCTTCATCACGATGTTTTCCGTCAAACAAAGCATAATTGTTAAGTGTGCCCATACATTTTTCAAGAAAGAAAAATCCATAAGTGCACGCACGCTACGAACCCACGACCTTCACATTGAAAGTTGGGGGTACATACCACTCAGAAATACTGAAATACTGACGTAACCGATGGCCAGATAAAAATACGGGGACGAAAAACTTCTATTGGCTTACACGACTAAGGTATACTTTGTCTGAGTTCTATTGAACCATCCCGTCATAAAAGCCATCATTTGGATCAAGTTAATGCCTGGTGCGCAAAGCCACATGTGGAATTGTGAGGAGACAGTTTCACATCGTGTTTCATGTAGACAAGAGTAGATTTAGAGTGTCTGTGGGTACAAGTCGTAAACATTTAGCGGGTGTGAAGGTCATCATCATCTCAGCCGTAAGACTGCTGTCTACGTTCACAGCTGGGCTACAGCATCCCTCATGAGAGGGTAATTGCCATACTCACCTTGGCAGGCGGGTCGGCGAGCGCAGAACGGGACGTTGATAGACGGAAAAACGCTGATACCCATCTTCCGGATTCCCTTAGCAGATTCTTATTGCATCCAAGCAAGAGAGGATAAGTAACATACTACTGCCGGCATCCCACGGCAAACATTCCGTTAGTCAACACTAACTTAAGTAAACAATCTTAATTCTAAAGGGCAAGTAATAGTGACAATGTAGTCAGTAAGCGCCTATAGACATCGAACTATACTGCACAGGCGTTGCATCGGCTAGGCAGTTGTTGAGTAGATCATTTTTCAACTTATAATTACTCTAACATATTACTAATTCGTTGTTTTTTAAACACCGACCAAAAAGAGGGGTGTCTATGTGTCTGTCTGTGGCACGTAGCTATAACACGAGTAGATTTGCATGCAGTTTTCCGGGTTGCAGGCACAGTACACTATTATCCTACGGAGTTGCGGGTTTCCGGCGTTGGTTCTTAAACATGTTTTATCAAAATCAGTTAAGAAGTTTACAAGATATGGGGATGAAAGAGGGATCCCCTCTTTCATTCCCCATATCTTGTATAGTCTAGTGAATAGTCGATTGTGTCCCGAATTTGGCATCAATTGAAAGAAAATGAATAGAAATGAAAAATGAAACAAAACAGAACTGAAAGTTATACATTATAAAATATGTAGGTCGAGCCATTCATGAGCTATGGGGGTTGAAAGTAGGGGTAAACAATCGAATGATTTCAAAATATATACCCAAGTGTCACTTCAAAATGAAGGGGCATGATGTGTAGATGTATATCATCTAATAAAATCTAATTAATTTATTCCTAGAGTAAGTAAGTTGCATAATGAAAGATTCTCTGATTGTGATTTATTTTCGTAATCCAAGAAACAATTTGAAAAACAAGTTTTTCTTTTACATTAGTATTATGTTCTCTTATTAATTTTTGTTTACATTTTGTTTGTTTTTTACATATTACTTCTTAACCATATCAATGTCAGCAGTGTATTAGATATTTTTTTGTGAACTGTTTAGTATTAGTGGCAGCTTGATTAGTGTATCCATATTATATATCCTTGGTAATTTTAAGCCTTTTGTTTACTGTTTGTGCCTTATTAAGCGAAAAATAAAAAAAATATAAATAAATAGATTGCAATACTGAGGGTACCTCATTACAAAAAATTTGGGCATCCTCAGATACTAGGTAAAGTGGCATGCAATACTTAATTTCTTTTATTTTAATAAACTTGTCAACTAATAAAAACTGTAACATATTGACGATCTCTGTGGCGCAGTGGGCGAAAGTCCGCCTGCGACGCAAGAGATTGCGGGTTCGATCCCCGCCTCGGGACAAATGTTTGTCCGATCTGCAGATGTTTGTTCATTATGTTCTGGCAGTTTTTATTTAAATAATAAAAAATATCTAAGTATAATGTATTAAGTATATCAGTCATCTAGTACACAAGCTCTGCTTAGTTTGGGGCTAGATGATGCTAAGTGAGTTGTCAAGCATTATTTATTATTATTTATTTATTATTGGTTCATTGATTTTTCTAGTACTTGTTTGAGTAATTTTCTCATTATGATTATACTTTTATCGTTTTATCACGTTGAATACTTGCAATAAAATTTCGGTACTTAAAACAACAAGCATTGGTACGGGAATTGTGTACCAGAATAGGGGGCGAAGGTTCCGAAAAATACCATTTTTGACCTTTGGTGACCATTTGAGGTCACAATAACTCCGGTTCCTGTGACCCTAGGTCAACAAAATCAATCAGTTCCCTTCTCTCACTAAGACAATTCTAACAAAAAAGGTTTCATGTAAATCGGTCAACGCGTTCGGTCGTAATCGTGTCATGCACAGACAGACAGACATTTAGACAGACAGACAGACAGACTGACAGGCAGACAGACAGCGCTATGCATATAAGCTAATTTTTAATTTAATAAATTTGTCAACTAATAATAACTGTAAGACATTATTGATTCATTGATTTTTCTAGTACTTGTTCGATTAATTTTCTGGTTATGATTATACTTTTATCGTTTAAACACATTGAATACTTGCAATAAAATGTAGGTACTTAAAATAAATATTTCCTTAATCGTCTTCTAGCCTCTCGTTCATAGCTTAGACCAGGCAACCCGGGACAATGCGCAAGCTTTCTCGAATCCTGAAGTCAATTCCCGGCGTATTGTCCAGGGATGACGTCACGGGACACTAAATGCTCGCTTTAACATCAAATTCAGGAGCTAAATTGAGCTTAGGGTTTTTGTATTAAAAGTTTGTGGACGCGTATTTTCAAGCGGTTATTCTTTGTAAATCAATGGTTAAAGTTACTGAGTCGTGCAGTCTTGGGTTTGAATCCAGCAACGGGACAAAAGTTTATAGTTTTTTTGCACGTATTTGTGCGGGGTCAAGTTATTTTTATAGCTATTATTTTGTATATTCTATTCTAATATTATCAAATTTAAAAAAAACTTTTTGTATTGTACCATCATCATTATTTTAGCTGTAAAAAGTCCACTACTGAACACAGACCGCCTCATGGATCTCCATGAGGGGTAGTTGCCGTACTCACCACGCTTGGCTGGCAAGTTGGCGAACGCAGTACGGGATGTCGATACACGGAAAGACGCTGCTGCCCATCTTCCGGAGGTATCTCGTATATCTTAGCAGGCTTTAACTTTATCCAAGGTCATGAGAGGAGCATTTTAAATATTACATGATCTCTGTATTAAAAAGCCATGTTGGCCGAGTGGTATATACCCTCGACCTCGGTTTGATACCGGCCAAGTACCAATGCATTACCCTTCTTAAAAAATATATTTGTGTACATTGAACACGTGCTTTATCACGAAACAAGCCGTGTTGGCCGAATGGTATGTACCCCCGACTTTCAATCCCAAGGTCGTGGGTTCGATACAGGCCGTGAACCAATGGATTTTTCTTTCTTAAAAAGTGTAAGTTCACATTTAACACGGTGATTAACGGTGAAGGAAACATCGTGAGGAAACCCGCGGCTTAGTTAGCTTCAGACGTATTGACCTGTTCTTTCCTCTGACTAACAGCTGACTATGCTGAGAGGATGGTATAGGTGCTGGGCAAGCCTTATCCATCTAACAATGTGCCAGGCACTGCAGCGTCTCGTACAGCATGAATACCAGTTAATGACGTTGCATAAATCTTATAATATAATATTTTTAAATATAATTTACGAATTTCTCTTATTTTAAAATTTAAAGTTTGTCTCAAGTAATTTTGAAAGTAAAATATGTACTAACTTACAACTTTTCCAAAAACTGAAGTTAATATTCCACCTGACAGCTCCCGAACCCACCTAACAAACCGAAGTTATTCAATTACTAACTTTTACTTAAAGTTAAATTTCAAAGTTGAATTTAATAGTTTAAGTTGCACAAACCTGTTGGCGTGTTAAATAATTAACAAAAGTGAAATTATATTCTGGGTGGATGAACATTTAAGTTTCGTGATGCTGTGCTGAAGGCTGTGATATCAAAGGCAAAAGTGTTATATATACCTCTATAATGGATATCCTAAAGGGTTACTACGCAAAAGGAAGACAAAACATTTAAATGATGCCCTGGGGTGCCGGCAGAAGAATGTTTCCTCTCCTTTCTTGCCCTGTTCTCTTCTACTGCCGCCCCAAGGCATAATTTAAATGTTTTTTGTTTTTCTTCTTACTGCGTCCACAGTAAGAATATGCCTGGAATCTTCCAGATATGTACAGAGTTTTTTATATGTAGAGAAAAAAACTGTAGATGGGCAGCAGCATCTTTCCGAGTATCTTTATTGGCTGTTCTCTATAGCTTTTTGCTCTGTTACAAACTCTATAAACACTTATTGTCTTTGAATTTGACTTTATCAATATCCCGCACTGCGCTCGCCAACGCGCCTGCCAAGCGTGGTGAGTATGGCAACAACCCCTCATGATCTCATGATGTAAACTCATAAAAACTTTGTCCAGCAGTGGACGTCCTACGACTAAGATGATGAAATAATAAATTATTTCTCAAACAGTCAAACATGTGAGGGAAAGAAGCGCAACATTTAGGGGCCGTCTCCACGAGCGACGGAATCGCGGCGATGTTATCGTCGTTCCACGTATGTATTTCTATAGCGCGGACTCGTCGCGATTCTCTCGCTCGTAGAGAAGGTCTCTAAGAGGTGTATAGAAATATGCGGCACGACGATAACATCGCCGCAATTCCCTCGCTCGTGAAGACGGCCCCTAAGTAGCCCTCGCGGTAACAACCTGCCGCGCCCGCTGTAGAGATATTATCATATTCCCTTAATCACTTGCAGTTTGCTAGTCTCATTTTAAACTTTGATAAATCCATTCTTATGTGACCCGTTTCGTCTTGCCTTAAACAATCGAGCAACCGAAGCGAGTGACGTTCTTAAGTGTCAAGTGTCAGTGTGGCACTGGGTGTATTATGGGGTCACTCACAGTGGATCCAGTCTACATATCCAGTCTGGATCTAGTAAGGGTTTTACCCCCAGTTTTAAAATTAACAAAAAAATCAACTATATCTGCCAATTGAACTTGAATCTTCACGTTATAAATAGATTTTTTGACAGATGTCAAAAGTGACAAAATTAAAAAAAAAATACAGATCTTACTAGAGTATAGCAAAAACTCCAAAACGTCGATCAGTGGACGTGAAGATAATGATGAACGTTTATTGTCTGTAATAACTTTCGCATTTTTATTAGTTAGCAGATATGTATGTATGTATTGTATGTCTTGTGTGCCAATAAATGTGTTTTCTTTCTTTCTTTCTTTCTTTCTTTCTTTCTTTCTTTCTTTCTTTCTTTCTTTCTTTCTTTCTTTCTTTCTTTCTTTCTTTCTTTCTTTCTTTATTTCTTTCTTTCTTTCTTTCATATGTGGAGGCACCAAATGATGCACGACGGGACGCGAACCGGGGTCATCCTCAAGTGACACTCGATAAGGGTTGATGCAGTTGGTGCGTCCACCAACATAACAAGTACGTGAACTTCCCGCTAAGTTGTTTGTGAAATCTGACGATCCTTGATTTATTAATCCGTCTAAGAAAACCAAAGGTGAACCTGACTATTTTGCTGACTATCCTCCGTCGACCGAGACACGTTCTCGGCTTGCCCGTTGGCGAACTCACCGCCGCTAACCCGGAGGTGACATCAACCCGTCCCACATTAGCTGATAGGCACACCTATAATAACCGGTCCCGCCGGCGGTGCCGAAGAATACACTCTTCCGTCTTAAGGTGCAGTTTAAAAAAAAAAAGTAAACCTGACAAAATGTTTAAAGAGGTCTGGATTTAAAATAAAACAATTTACGTAAAAACAGAATCTTTAAATCATCACATTTCTGCATAGAAAGTTAAAAGTTTAGCACTACGAGTATCTTACGTAGAAATAACATTACCTATATAAAATGCAATATAATATGAAATGCTTTGCTAAATTAGGAATCATATATTTGTAGAAGAAAGCTAGGCATTAATCCAGATATAATATGTTCAGATACAAATACTAAACTTAATCCACAAAACCTATTTTATTCACAAAGTTAAAACATGTTTTTACAGTGTATATTTTATTTTATTTCACAGAAATTCACGTGTTTAAAATAAAAAAGGTGCCTTACGAGTCCTACAATAGTATCAACATTCTGTTGATCTAACGAAATATATGTTGCAAGCAGTCTATGGTGGAAAAAAAACAAAAAAAATGCCGTTATTTTTTTGCAAATATATATGCTTTGGCTTTCGAATATGTACTTATTACTAAATATAATATGCGTATTGATAACTTTAAATTTCAAATGTATAACAATATTGCGTATTCTACATTATAATTATCATTTACTATAAAGCTTTTTACACATTTTGATAATAATATGTTATATAACAGAAGATCTAACAGTGGCACTTTACAATTCTAATTATTAATCAACTCTTTGTAATATTTCAGGATAAATTGTTTTTGGATTCTGACTAGGAACCCTGTTACAATTTTATAATATATATCTACAGTTATATAAAGCTACTTATGATTATTATGTATATTATAGTTACAATTTCCTATTAAGACGAATTTATTGTTTCGTTAGAGTTCCCTAGGAACCTAGTTACCAACTAGTACTATATAAATAAAGCTGACTGAGAATCTATATATTATTACTAACTTAGTAAATTAATAATACTTTTTGACAAGATTTAAGTAAACAATTAAATTTATACTATAACAAAATGTTTACTAAAAAGTTGAGCAAATTTGTGCCTAAAACAAACTTGGGAAAAATTTAAAAATCAAAAATGAGCAAACTAAATATGTAACAACGTGAGCATAAAAAACACATTTACGAATATTTATCTAACTTTATACAATTAAATTTTAATATATAATTATTTTACATTTTGATATGAATAATTTATTATTGGGATTAATATTCTACATTATCAAATCGCGATGTGCTACATCTTGTCTAAGCTAAAGACAATTTGACAATTAATACTAATTTAATACTAGGGTATTAATAATATTTAGAGTTAACTCTTTTTTTATGATATTATTAAATTAATGAACTGACCGATGGACGGTAAACAATTGTAAGTTTAAGACAAGGTACAAATACTTTTAAAGTAAACTTAGACTTAAACATTTTCACAAAAAAATAAATTATTAAAAATATCACAACCTTTAAAAGAAAAGCTTATGTATTTTGTACATACATAGTTATTTGGCATTCAGTTGCACTTTTACGTAGGTAAAGGACTAGAATTTAGGGAGATCAAACCTTACATCGTTATTTACATTAAATTATATTCTATATCATAATTTTTAAAATAAATTTTGATATGCTATTTTCTACAACTAACACTTATATTTTATAACCATAAAAATACTTTATGGTACTTACAAGGTTACATATAGATTTCTATATACTGTTATAAACTTAATTATGAGTAGGTATTTGGTCGTCTAATAGATCGCACTGAATATAAGAACGCATATACACATTCGTTGTAGAAGTTATTCACTTTCATATTTGATGGTCTCTTACTTAAAAAAGTAGTTTAAAAAACTTTCTGTTACTTCCTTAAACCAAAAAAAATATACGTTGAATAACTAGTCCAATATAATTTTTCGAAGTACAAGGAATGTTTATAATGAACCGTTTATAATTTTTTCGTATTAGGTTAGTACATTTTTATACAATATTGATAACACGGTTTCATACTCGTATGAAATATGAGTACCTAAAACAAGAAACAACATTTTTCTGTTGTGATTGATATATTACAATAATAATTAGTTATTATTATTTTGTTATCAACACGAACAAGACTAATGTAACATTATGTTTCATTAGTAATTACAATTTAGATATCCTTGGCAGGTTTTTATGGTATTTTAGGAATGTTTTATACATTCTTAAAATTTAAGGTTAATCGTATTTATGTTTCATGCATTATTTAGTAATGAAAGCATTTTTGCATGTCTATATAATAAAAAAGTAATTTCTTTACATCTATTACAGATGATTTACGCCTGCAGTGCCTAAGACATTGTTACATGGATTAGGCTTGCCCAGTACCCGCATCATCCTCCCAGCTTAGTCGGCTATTAGTCAAAGGAAAGAACAGGTCAATACGTCTGAAGCTGACTCAGCTGCTGCGATCCTCACGTTTTTTTCCTTCATCGATAAAGCACGTGTATGTGAACATATATTTATCAAAAAAAAAAATCAATTGATTTAGCGCTGGTATTCCGGGGGACATACCACTCGGCAAACATAACACGTCTTCTAGATAATAACATCACAACCAATATTATAGCATCTAATCAGTGTGACCTACCCTCAGCTTACTGAGTGAAGACGACCAAATAATCCGCGGGCTAGGTGCCACAGTGGAGTATCTTCCTAAACGCCTTCCGGAACTCAGGGTTGAAGATGGTGTAGATGACGGGGTTCAAGAAGGAATTGATGTAGCCAAGCCAGGTGGTCAGGATGAAGGTGGTGACTCCTGGAGAGAAGGGCAGGTCGAACTTGTCGCAAATGGCACCGAGGACTGAGCACGTAAAGAAGGGTGCCCAGCAGAATAAGAAGACGCCTGTAAAAAAAATGGTGAGATTTGATGCTAGTTTTACTAGACATATCAGTTAATCGCTGTAACTTTTCTTGGTTCATCATAATCATCATCATCATATAAGTCTGACTATGCTATTAAGCCTCTTCATCAACGCGCCAACGTAAACGGTCCTGTGCAAGTCTCACCCACTGTCCGGTAACCTTCACTATAACGTTCGCCCATCTTGTAGGTGGTCTGTCTCGGGGCTAACTATATTACTTAACTTTAAATTTACTTTCTATTTGCCTTTTATGGCCATGGCTATAAGCCCTTTGTAACTTTTTACGTTTAATATTACTCTTAACAAGCTCATTTCATCTAGTTTGGGGCAGGATAGTGCAGTGTTTAATCCAGTCTATCTTATCAGCCGGTAACACCCACGGCTGGATAAAAGCCTTAGCTCATAAGAGCTAAGGCCTTTATCCAGCAACAAGACCGTATAGTAGAGGAGTAGCGTATAAACGCTACTCCTGGCGGTCTTGTGTCAGCCGGACCCACTGTTCCCCTACTGCCTTTACAATATCATCCGATTTGCGGTTATTATAATAGACTTTTTTTTATTAGGAAAATAGGTTGATTCCCTACTCGATTGACTGACATCATTTTAGCTTTCACGGGAAAGCATCTGCTCAACTGTGTTATTTGTGGTGTCATTAAGAAAAAGCCAATCATCATCAACTCAGCCCGCGTCCATTGCTAGGCAAAGGCCTCCCTCATAGTGCTTAAATTACTGATCATAAGGAGATTGTTGCCAAACTTACCACGCTGGGCAGGCGGGTTCGCGAGCGCAGTACAGGATGTTGAACCACGGAAATACGTTGCTGCCAATTTTTTTTAAAAAACCTCTTGATAGACTCTTACCACATTCATGGATAACCAAGGAGTAAATATTCTGCTGCCGGCACCCAACGGCAAACGCGACTCAGCTCAAGCTGGTGATAATAAAGCAATAGGATGTTACATACCTAAAACAATAGCCAGAGTTTTAGTAGCCTTCCTCTCTCTTTTAGCTGAAGACTTCTCCCGTTTCTTTTTGCTAGCTTTATTAGCTTTGTAGATGGTAAACCTGGCTGTGGCAGCACTGGCCTTCCTCTCCTTCTTAGACGTGGGGCCGTCGTGGAGGTCGAAGGTGCTGGCTTCGAGGTCTTCTTCTGAACGAAGTGCCAGGGAGACGTTTCGACTGCAATAAATTACAAATTTTTAAAACGACTACAATTTAAGGGAATTTACAAGGATTCCCTCATGAATCTCCATGAGAGGTAGTTGCTCAGCTTGTATTTACGTTCTTCTTGCAATGTATACTAGCCATGTTCTTCATCACAGGGGCATTCGTCAAGGCCAACGACCCTATCGGCAACGTGTGCTCTCTGATGATGTCTTTTAGGTGTCATATGAACGGTATCTTGTGACTTTGAATTTTGTTGAAAGATACTAAATTTTCCTTTGTCACTGACTACTTTCTTTCACCTAAAAAACTACGGGCCTCCGGCATTCCTAATGCTCCTGGCGGGAACTGGGGATGAGACGGATGGAGGGAACTACAAGTCGTTAGATCCTGTGGTAAGACTAATGGAAATCCCAAATTTTCCTGAATCACAGACTCAAGATGCTCTATGCCTTTGATATTTTCCTTAAACTAGTTCCTTACCTTGAATCGCTCAGCTTGCTTTTTCCGTTCTTTTTCCACTTGTCACAGGCCATGTTCTTCATCACAGTGGCGTCCCTCATCCCCGGCGAGCCTGGCGGAGACGTGTGTTCCCTAGTGGTGTAATCCTGGTTCGATGGAACGTAGCCTGAGTCGTTGTTGCCATTGGGGTCAGGCATGATCCGACGCTTCGGTGTGCTGCTGTTGGTAAAAAAATCTTACGTTAAGACGACGCATTGGCGATAACGGCGTCAGGTATTTCAACTTTTTTCAGCAATTACAAAATATTCGGAATTAATATTTTATGTTTTTAATTATTCATTCATCTTTTTACTTAAAATTGGAAGTTGGTTTACATAATTGGTTAAATAATAACATAAAAATATCGCTATTACTATGCACGCTGCATTGCATTGCGCCCGTCACCCTGGGACATAGAGTTGTAAGGTCTCATGTGCCCGTAATTTCATGTTGCATTAGATGTGGTAGAACACATAGAGATCATAAATTAACATTAGACACGTGAGCGAAAGCGGTTTATGCCTCAATATTTTATATACATAATAACTCCATATCATCATTTCAGCCGTCAAACATCCACTACTGAATACAGGCCTCCCCAATGGATCTCCATGAGGGGTAGTTGCCATACTCACCACGCTTGGCAGGCGGGTTAGCGAGCGCAGTACGGGTTGTTGATACACGGTAAGACGCTGTTGCCCATCTTCCGTAGGTATCCCTTAGCAGATTCTTACTGCATCCATGGGCAAGAGAGGAGGGGCAACATTCTACTGCCGGTACCCCACGACTACAGTTCCATCAACTTCATGTAATATACTAACTTTGCAGTCTCCTCAGCCACTGTAGCCAACATGAAATCAGTTGACTTGTCGTTGGGGATAACATGGCAGTCGTCTGCGTCTGCTTCCATCTCATATCTCTTGTCGAAACTGCACAAACGTTAAATTTAATAATTTATAACTAGTTGTTTGCCTATAAGAACGAACGAGCGGCTTCTTTCAATAAATTCTCATCGCATTTGAACTTGATTAGTAGCGGGAATGGGACCTGCAACCTCCGTTTCGCTACTAATCGTGTGTTGATAAAATCTCCCTGCGTTAAATATCATAAAAATCCTAGTGGTTCAAGAGTTTTGCTCCGACAAAAAAACATTGATTAATAAATGCCTAATCTCAACAACTAAAGAAAAGAAAAAGAAAGAAAGAAACCGTTTATTTGCACCAAAGTCATAGTAACAATTCGAACTAGATCACCTATCAAAAATCCCCCGCGACAGTTGATTTGTATTGATGTAATAATTAATCTAAATTTTATTAAAATCCGATCATCCGTTCAAGAGCTATCCTCGGACAAAAATTGCGGACATACATACAAACAATTAGCCAAAACGCCTAGTTGCCACTTAGAACTTCGTTCGCTTTGCTCACTCGGTCGAATATATGGCACACAATACAGCGTACATTCATCTTATTAACATTTTAGTCCACAAAACTTTAGCATAAACATGCTAGAGTTTTGTGAATTGACGTTTCTAAAATGCCGTTGCAGTCGCACGAAATAAAGTATTTTTTGAGTTAGAGATAAGAAATATTCCTAAATGCACTAGTTTTTCGTAAACTTCCGCGATCACAATTTATTATAATATAATAACATAAACACGGGAATTTATCGCGTAATACCTTTGATTATTCGCGACGTTCCGACTATGTTTCAACAATCGTGGTCCCGGGTCGACTGGAGATTTCATTTCAAGAACGATTCGTGAGGCACTCGAAATCAAAAAACACCCGAATTTCAACGGTGAAGATGGGTTTAGGCTCCCGATATCTTGGAATCCAGTAATAAGTAGGTGTAGTGCGCGTCGTGATGTAACATTGCTTAGTGAACATACTGTTAGTGTTGTGTGCCGCAATGTAAACGCGGCCTTACCGAGTTCTGAAGACAAAGTGAGGGTAGTTGCAAAACCACCATCGCTCCTATCAAGGAGCGATGGTGGTTTTGCAACTACCCTGTGTCCATCAGGACACTCCAATGAAATCTCCAGTCGACCCGGGGCCACGATTGTTGAAACAGTCGAAACGTAGGGAATAATCAAAGTTATTACGCGATAAATTACCGTGTTTGTGTTATGTATGCCGTGGGGTGCCGTCAGTAGAATGTTACCCCTCCTCTCATGCCCGTGGATGCAGTAAGAGCCTGCTAAGGGATACCTCCGGAAGACGGGCAGCAGCTTCTTTCCGTGTATCATCAACATCCCGTACTGTGCTTGCCAACCCGCCTGGGCCTGAAAACGTGATTTTTGACTGGTGCTCTGACGCATTAAGTTCTATATCAAAAAGTCCCAAACTATAACAAACGCTGCATTAATCCTGATACATTGTTTTTGAATTGTTCTACTCCACTTATTACGTTCATCATCATCAGCTCAGCCGTAGCATTGCTGATCAATGATCTCCAAGATCATGATCGTGCTTGCCAACCCGCCTGGGGTTGGCAAGCACAGTACGGGATACAAAGCGAGGTGAGGATGGCAACAACTTCACATGATCTTGGAGATCAGTGATCAGCAATGCTACGGCTGAGCTGATGATGATGACGATGAACTTAATAAGTGGAGTAGAACAATTCAAAAACAATGTATCAGGATTAATGCAGCGTTTGTTATAGTTTGGGACTTTTTCATATAGAACTTAATGCGTCAGAGCACCAGTCAAAAATCACGTTTTCTGCATTTAAAAACTGACTTGCTTTTGTCTTTTTTAAGCTTTCGCAATCACAACACATTATTAATAATTCATATAACCGGGTCTTTATCGTGTAATTTAAATTTTTTCCCGACGTTTCTCGCGTAATGCACCAGGCATGGTCCAGGGAAGACTTAGTCTTCCGGGTTATGATATTATTATGTCTTTTAATAATGTGTTAAAAATAAGCAGCTATTCTTAAATGTTGTTCACAGTTTTCCATTTTAAAAAAATATTTATAAACTAACTAAAGATAAAACTTTGGATACTCTCAAAATTCACCTTAAAACCTTTTTTTTTTCGTGACTTCTAAAGTTAAAATTTAATCAAAATATTCTCTCTATTAAATTGGCCCTTTATCAGTTGACCCATGAAAAGTCATTTGAGAGTCCAATAAAAGCGTTATATTGATTCAACGAGAAGCGCAACTCCATGAAAATATTCATAGAGATCGTAACTTATAAAACGTTACCTTCTTTTTGTAACGATGTCATCATCATCATCGACATTTCAGCCATAAAACGTCCACTTCTGAACACTAATAAATACTCACCACGATCGGCAAGCGCGTTGGAGAGCGCAGTACGGGATGTTGATACATGAAAACACGCTGCTGCCCATCTTCCGGAGGTATCCCTCAGCAGGCTCTTACTGCATCCACGGGCATGAGAGGAGGGGTTACATTCTACTGCCGGCACCCCACGGAAACCAATGTCGAGTCGGATTCGGAGTCCAATTAAATCACTATATTGATTATACAAGAAGCGCAACTCCATACAATATTGCTAGAGATCGTAACTTAGGAAAGTTACCTACTTCCTGTAACGATGTATTCCGGCTTATAAGGTAAGGGAGTTTTGGGAAAAAAAAACAATTGTACAAGATAGATATCAAAAGAATCTAAAAGGACTTCATCATCATTTGACGACCTCTGTACGCACCTGCGACTTAAGAGATTGTGAGTTCGATTTCCTATCGGATAAATGTCTGTACAATCTGCAGATATTTGTTCAGGGTGTTCTGGATGTTTTTCTGTATAAAATAAAAAAATATCTATCTATGTGTTATAATGTAATGAGTACATATATCGATCATCTAGTACCTATAACACAAGCTCTGCTTAGCTTCGAGCTAGATGATGCTGTGTGTGCATTATCCACAGCACTCACTCCTGTGCTAGTCACATCCACTGACCCGTTCTAATATGACTTTTAGAGTAACTCTCAAATGCCAGTTAGATGACCACGTTCTGTATCATCACTGTTATTATTTGTAGTACTGACTCATTAATAATGTCATCATTATCATACTCATTAATCAGGAAGAGTAAGGTTATTTGCTAGCTTCTTTACTTAACTCGAAAAAATTGTTATTCTGTGAAGTATTTATTATATGTGCCCTAGAATTGTTACATTTTGAAGGCTTTCTTTATTGCCCAAAATAAAAATTTCTCTTATTAGTCACTCACCTGTCATCATGATCATCTTCATTGCTACCCGACCCAGTGTTGGTTGGTCTGTCATCATGCAATGCTGTCTCTTGCAACTTCCTGGTTTGGGCTACGTTCTCTATGACCACGGCTGTTGTAACCCCTGATGCATCTGGTACAGGAGGTTTCTTCGCTGCCCGCTGCTTCATCGCTCTCATTCTTAGTGCCTACAATTCAGAGGTTTGGTTATTAAAGAGAGAATCAAATGTGGATTTGGCTTTAATTTGGCACTACAACAGAGTTATTAATATCATAACAAGTAGGTATGGCTTGGCTTAATTTGCCTAGCAAGCATAAACCAAGCAGTATTTTGTTGTATTTTTAACATTATAAGGTTTTTCTTATACGATTTTGCTTTATAGCGGGCCTATAGCCATCTTAAACATAATAAAATTCTTGTATGATCCTTATTTATAGAGAAATATTTTGAACTGGAGTTTAAAACTAAGCCTCAATAATTTAGTACTGAAAAAAACAATAGGGTTTCTACAATCTTGCAAAAGATTACTACAATTTTTAAAATGGGCACTGATAGCAATGAAAAAAATTGACCGCGACAACAATAGACCTCAAGTTCCCTCAGCAATAAGGCTATATCTAACGCCTCAGTCATAAGCGTCTAGTCGGCTCTAGTGCTAGAATAAAAACAAAGAAAAGATCTTTATTGAAAAAAATTTAGTAAGTAACTCACAAAAATACAGTTATACAAAATCATCATTATAATGATGATTTTGTATACAGTTATACAAAATCATCATTATAATGATGATTTTGTATAACTGTATTTTTAGGGTGAGTTACTTCTTTATCACCTGTATAATACAGGTGATAAAGAAGGAAGTCAAAAACGTGTACTCTGCACTAGTACCGGTATAAAAATACAAAGAAAAGAGTGCTAATTAATTAAATCTAAGGAGATAAAGATACTCTCATCTTAAAAATACTGTAATACAGGAACATCATCATGATAAAAGGGATATAGAACGACCTGAGCGAGGAGTAAATGACGTAGTTCTGACTATTGAAGAGACACTCGCCAAGTTTCTGTCCAGGGTATCGTTGAGGCTAAGAACGATGGGGGCACCGATAGCGATGGATAAATAGTGCTGATTGACAAATCTTAGTAAGTAAATAACAAGACACTCACCTTAAAAATACTGTAATACAGGAACATCATCATAATACAGGGGATATAAAAGTACCCGAGCGAGGAGTAGATGACGTAGTTCTGACTGTTGAAGAGATACTCGTCAAGTTCCTGTGTAGGGTATCGTTGGGGCTGAGGACGATGGGGGCACCGATAGCGGTGGAAAAAGAGTGCTGATTGACAAATTTTAGTGAGAAAACAACGAGACACTCACCTTAAAAATACTGTAATACAGGAACATCATCATGATACAGGGAATATAGAAGGAGCCGAGCGAGGAGTAGATGACGTAGTTTTGACTGTTGAAGAGGCACTCCTCAAAGTTCCTGTCCGGGGTATCGTTGAGGCCGAGGACGATGGGGGCACCGATGGCGGCGGATATGCACCATACGAGGACGATCGTGAACCAGACGCGTCTGTTGTTTTTGTGCTTCGCGTACTTGATTGGTTGGGTTACGGCGATATACCTGTGGAGTAGATGTTGTCAAAGTATTATAATTTCACTGTGTCTTTTTATGTTTATATCCTTGACATTTTCGATTTTATTAATTTATTATTTTTTTATTATATTCTTTTAATCTTAAATCATTCATTAACTATTGATGCTTTTTATGTTATGTAATTTGATTTTATTGTTATGTTAAATATTATATTATATTAATTTAGACTTCCGCATGCAAAGTATCTTTGTTTTTGGAAATAAATGAAATGAAAAATGAAATGAAATATTTTACATGTCGCTTTTACTAAGCTTTCAAGATAAACCAAGCCAAGTTGTGCAGATGGCTTTTCAAAGCAGTTAACTTATGTATCAAATCCACGGATACATGAAATTGCACGGACGGCTCGATCATTTGTTGGTTCCATCTCAGATGTTGTCAAAGTAAATACCTACTGAACAACTTGAGAAAATTCTCATGACTACGGCTACAAAGCAGTTCGATAATTTACGCGATAGAAGAAAATAGTCTTGTTTAATAAAGTTAACTGATATCTTCGCACCTGGTTTGCAATCTTTTACAGTTAATCTTGTATAATATAAATCTCTTAGTGTTCAAAGTTTTTAGTACTGCTTCAAAACTTTTTAACAACCCTACAGTCGCTTTTACGGAGCAACCAAGATAAACCAAGCCAAGTTGAACAGTTGATAAAATGGCTTTTAGAAGCAGTTAACATATGTATCAATTCTACGGATATATGGAATTGCACAGATGGGTCGAAAATTTTTGGGTTCCGTACCCAAAGGGTAAACACGGGACCCTTTTACTAAGACTCCGCTGTCCGTCTGTCCTTCTGTCCGTCTGTCCGTCTGTCCGTCTGACCGTCTGTCCGTCTGTCCGTCTGTCCGTCTGTCCGTCTGTCCGTCTGTCCTTCTGTCCGTCTGTCCGTCTGTCAGTCTGAACGTCTGTCCGTCTGTCCGTCTGTCCGTCTGTCCGTCTATCCGTCTGTCCGTCTGTCCGTCTGTCCGTCTGTCCGTCTGTCCGTCTGTCCGTCTGTCCGTCTGTCCGTCTGTCCGTCTGTCCGTCTGTCCGTCTGTCCGTCTGTCCGTCTGTCCGTCTGTCCGTCTGTCCGTCTGTCCGTCTGTCCGTCTGTCCGTCTGTCCGTCTGTCCGTCTGTCCGTCTGTCCGTCTGTCCGTCTGTCCGTCTGTCCGTCTGTCCGTCTGTCCGTCTGTCCGTCTGTCCGTCTGTCCGTCTGTCCGTCTGTCCGTCTGTCCGTCTGTCCGTCTGTCCGTCTGTCCGTCTGTCTGTCTGTACAACTGTCTTGCCATCACGTATAGTATGTAATAAATATAGTTGCGCGCGAGCTCTTGTACAAGCTATACGTCAACGCTCTCAAGACGTATCAATCACAACAACGTATCGTTTGTTTATTCCACGCTGATTTGCAATTGCTTTGTTCATTGTGATGATTTGTGCAACCTGTAAAACGTCATTCAGTGATGGAGCTGACTGTGGGGCCTGCAAAGGTCACTATTGTTTCTCATGCGGGAATATAACGGAGTCCGCCTATAGAAAACTTCGCCCCGAACGCAAAGCTAACTGGAGGTGCCCGGGATGCCGCTCTGAAATTCCTGCCTCGTCTAGAAGCACTGTACCAGCCTCAGCTGTGCCGGAACTGAAGAAGGACGTATCGTTGGAGGATATCATGAGTAAACTAAACGATGTGACACGTACTATTGGTTGTTTACCAAAGCTGTCAGCCGATATTCGTGAATTAAAATCCGAATTGCAGGAGGTTAGAAATACGTGTGAATTCACCAGTAGCAGAATTGACGAGTTCTCCTCAAAGTTGAACGACCTCGGAGACCGTGTGTCGGTCCTTGAAGCCGCTAGGAGTGAAGCTCTTGCTGCCAGTACATCGGTGGAATCAATAAAATCTCAATTCTACAATCAAGATCAGTGGACAAGGATGAACAATGTTGAGATCAGAGGAATCCCAATGAAAAAGGACGAAAACCTATTCAAAGTAATTGATAAACTTAGCGAGTACATTGCGTACCAAGTTCCTAAAACTCAAATCAACTATATTTCCCGTATTCCAACATATAACTCGAAGGATAAGTCGATCCTACTCAGCTTCGTAAATAGGTACGTGAAAGAAGACTTCGTGGCAGCCGCCCGAGGAAAGAAGATGATCTCAGCATCCGACATAGGTTATGCTAGTGATAATCGCCGGGTGTACGTGAACGATCACCTCACGCCTCAGAATAAAAAACTGTTAAATGAAGTGAAATTAATAGCCAAGGATAAGCAATATAGCTATGTTTGGGTCCGGTACGCGAAAATACACGTTAGAAAGAATGATACATCTCATGTGTTGACCATTCACTCGGTACTGGATTTAAACAAGCTTACATAACATGTTTTCTAAATCACTTTTGTATAATTTACTGTTACCTTAGCCATCTTGAATTTAATCTCGTTTGTCTTACGTTCTTTTATAATAACCTACATATTTTTATAAATGCAATGTGCCGCTATTTACTCAATCACGCCTTGTCTATTGTCTCAACTCGGTCGAACTATCCTCGTATTGCTATCTTTCTCTTGCGCTCGCCATACACGACTAGCTATCACTCTCTCTCATGTTTTCAATGTGGAAGTATATCTACTCATTACCGCTTACTAGCAAATGACGCTAAAAAATACGAACATCAAAACAAACTTTTCATGCCTATGCTATTTATTTATAACTCAACTTCTCAGAACTCAGCTTTTATCCTATTTGTTAATTGTTATGAGTTGTTTTTATGGTTTTTATTTAAAAGTTCGTGCGGGCACCTCGGATATGTTGGTAGTATATTGCACTACGTATTATGTTTTCTTACTTTGTTGTTATTTTTTTCATACATTTATAATGATGCCTAACACTCATACTTTCGAAATATACTACCAAAATGTACGAGGCTTGCGGACTAAAACCTCAGAGTTCTATAGGAACGTGTGTTTACATAAGTACGAAGTTCTGTGTATTACTGAATCCTGGTTATTAGACGCAATAAAAGATTCTGAGTTTTTTGATGACCGCTATATGGTTTGGCGCCGTGACCGCGACTATACAAAAACACATCAAATATATGGCGGCGGAGTTTTCATAGCTACACGTCAGGACCTACGTGTGGTGCCGCGGCCGGAATGGACCTCATCTGCGGAGGATATGTGGGTTACAATTTATTTAGGTAGTAAAAGTTCTCAGTCAACTACTAGGCTTCACATTGGTTTAGTGTATCTTTGCGAGGAAAATCTGGGTAACTCTTTTTCACAACAACTTGTTAACTTTCTTGATAGGGTAAATGAAATAATCACATCCAATCCGGACGATAGGTATATTATACTAGGTGACTTTAATCTAACTAAACTGCAATGGAACTTTGACCCTAGTACTAAGTCCCTGTCTCCGGTTAATGTTTGTTCCATTGATGAGCACGAACTCTTCAACCTAATGAACATGCATGACCTCGCTCAATATAATGGTGTGTACAACATTCACGGTCGACTGTTGGACCTGGTTTTATGCAATGAGGTTCTCGACATTAGAGAGTGCTTTCAACCTATGGTTAAGATCGACGACCATCATACACCTATTATTATTTCACATCTTTCTATTGACCATGAAGTCTTACAGCCAGCTAAACGTTCTAAGTACTTATATCATCGTGCAAATTTTGACGGATTGAACACTGATTTAGGAAACATCGACTGGGTCTCAAAGTTCTCCTCGAGGTCGTTGGATGAATGCGTACAATTATTTTATCAATCAGTCTATGATCTGCGTGACAAGTACGTACCATCTAAACTTGTCTCACCAAGTAGCTACCCTCCATGGTACTCACCAGCCCTAAAGAAAATAATCGTGGAGAAGTTTAAATACTTACGTAAATATAAAATATATGGGAATAGATCCGATTATTTATCTTTTACTTTTCTGCGTAACTAAATCACCTTTGTTTGTTATAAGCTTGTATTTACTTTCGTGCTCCATTTCTATAATATTTCTAAAAGTGAAGACTTGTTATTAGCCGTTTGATTCTAGATTACTTATATATATTATGTTTGATTTGTGCTGTTAGTCTTCCTAAAATAAATAAATAAATAAATAAATAAATAAATAAATAAATAAATAAATAAATATTTATAGGGTCTCCCAATCCAACAAACGTGATTTTGATTTAATATTACGGAACCCTTCGTGCGCGAGTCCAACTTGCATTTGGCTGATTGTTATTGTTCCATCTCAGATGTTTTTAACTGTACTCAACAACACAAAAATTTACCCGTAAATATAACAAAAATATGACTACGACTAGCGCTCGCCAACTTGCCTGCTAAGCGTAGTGAGTATGGCAACAATTTCCAGAAGTGGACGTCCAAGATATCGTTAATGTTGTAATGAGACTGGCCAACAATGAATAGAAGTGAAAGAGTGGTAGTAGTTTCTTGTTCGCTTCTTTCCCTCACTTGGAAAAAAATATCTGAAGCGTACGAATTCAATCATGTGCTTTATTCAATTTAAATGTAGACACATTTATGTTCTTGTTTTATTACTTCCATGACTATTCCATGTAGCTTTTTGCTTTATGGAATAAACACTTATTGACTTTGACTTGGCCTAGCACGGGAAGGAGTGACAAAAATAGAGGAGGTAGGCCTAGCAATGGGTTGTCACAGGCTGAACTCTCAGGCATACATCACGATGCTGGTCAAAGTACGAGTACCTTATCTCTCAGTAAATATAACAGAAAGCTCACCTATCAACAGATATGGCGACCAGGTTGAATATGCTGGAGGTGGATGACGTCACGTCCATGGCGATGTACACGTCACACACGAAGGCGGGCAGCCCCCAAGAACCATGCACCTGGAGACAAAAGAAAACATTAATTAAATAATTTATTTTTATGATTGTTTACCGAAATGTTTGACGTGTATAAGTGTATCCCAATAAATGAATCTGAATCTGAATCTTAAATTAGGACATTTAAAACTATTGTAAGGTAAACATGATTTTTATTTCGTCACAAATATTAGAAGGTGTGTTTGATGTTTCAATGGCATAATCAGCCTGGAGACGATGATGTTTGGTATAAAGCTTAAGTACAAGTTCCTTCAGCCGTTTTGGTTATAAAGGGTCTTGACGGACAGACAGAGCACTTGGCAATCAAACAGACAAACATATAAACGAGAGATCTTTTAAAAGTTTATAGAGTTACGTACCAAAAGGGTAAAAACGGGACTCTATTACTAAGACTCCGCTGTCTGTCCGTCTGTCTGTCACCAGGCTGTATCTCATGAACCGTGACAACTAGACAGTTGAAGTGTTGCAGTTGATATGTGAAAATTTCATAATTTAATGGTGTATTTCTGTTGCCGCTATAGCAACAAATACTAAAACAGAATAAAGTAAATATTAGGGTACTCCGATACAACAATCTTGATTTTTTATCGGTTTTTTGCTCGATATGAATAACGGCAACACAGGTAGACGCTTGAAATATTCACGAAATATTTAGTGGTACATACACGAAATATAGTGGTGTATACACACTTTAAAAATTAATAAATTTCAAATAAATCAAATATTTGAGGGGGGGCTCTCCCACACAGAAAATGTTATTTTTGTAGTTTACGGAACCCTTCGTGCGCGTGTCTGACTCGCACTTGGCAGATTTTTTATTTCCAATGATAACTGGCGTCTTTTAAAATGTATTCCAATGTTTCCTCCTCCTGATTCCTCCATTATCAAGCATTTGCTCCAAAATTTTACTAACAAAAAAAGAAATCTAGCCATAAAAGTGAACGAAGCCACGACTCGGTAATTTATTCTTGTTCCGGCACATGTGTCCCTGGAGATATTGGGTTCGGTTCCCACACGGTGAATATGCATGATATTGCCAATATATTAGGTTTGAAAGTTTCCCTGATTGAACCTAATAAAAATCTTGGTTCTAGGTATCAAGTCTGCAACCTGGTTTTAATCTGCAGGTGAAATAGAGTTTTTAACTATGTTGGGAGTCTTTGGATTCAACTGTCGACCAGTGTGGCGCAGCGGGCGAAGGTCCACCTGCGACACAAGAGGTTGCGGGTTATATTCCCGCCTCAGGGCAAATGCCTGCATGTGTGAAATGTGTTCTGGATGTTTTTCTTTATTAATACAAAATATCTATCTATGTAGTATTAAGTATAATTGTCATCTAGTACCCATAACACAAACTCTGCTTATCTTGGGACTAGATGATGATGAGTCTAGCATTATTTATTTATTTCTAAACGAATATCCTTTAAGTCATGTGTATTTGTATGTACTCAAATCATCAGGTTAGGTTTGTTTATTATGTAAATTGCCTTATTGTCATAAAAATGTTGTTTAACATTCTCTTACGTACAGAATGATCAAAACCTACAATGGGATACGTACAGGATATGATGTATTTTTTGGTTCTTTAGCCTCAGCCGAACCGCGGGTTAAAAAACTGTTTCAAAATCAGTTATCGTAAATTCGTCTATTATTTTTTTTTTGTTTTTTTAAATTTAGACTTGACATTTAGTATATTTTTTTTGTACAAAAAAAAATGTTTGTTAAGTGAACACAGCGTTCACTGTTTGTTAGAAATAACACCGGTAATATCATACCTTAAGAAATTCGATTAATTATTTTGTATTTATTTCAAGTTGTGAACCAAATAATTAAAAAAATCATGTACATGGTTTGCATTATATCTGAGTTGCATACTCGCCACGCTTGGAAGGCGAGTTGGCAAGCGCAGTATGGGACGTTAATATGCGAAAGATGCTACAAATTCTTACTGCGTAGATGGAACAGAGGAGAGGCATCAGTCTAATGCTGGCACCTCACAACGATGATTCATCTCCGGTAAAAACAAATAACGTGCCCGTACCGGTCATTACGAACCGGACGGTTGCGGAACAAACATAGTTGGTTGTGATCCTATGTAGTTCCTCTCATTTTTAACGCACCGTGTTTGCTCGACGTTGTTCATTTATTAACGTTTTACACTGTGCGATTTCTTTGTAAGGAATGATGTTGAGATCAATTCGATCAAAATTAACCCAATTCTAAAATACCTTTCGTGTCGTTAGTCTGAAGCCAGTGAATCTACCATCGAGGGAGCGACTTTTAAAACAGGAGATGCCACGGAAAATACATTGGAGCAAATAAAACAAACCACTCAGTTTTATTGTAGACTTAATACAATAGATAGTCTACAATAAAACATATGTACTTTCTCAAGTTTCAGCGATAAACCAATCCCTGACCACCTATCATGTCGTGCCGTGTGTTTAATCTTCATCGTATCGGCCGTAAGACATAGCTGGACAGGGGCCTCCCTCATTGACAAGTACTGAGCTTGAGGGGTTGTTGCCATACTCTCCACGCTTGGCAGGCGGGTTGGCGAGTGCAGTACAGTATGTTGATACACGGCAAGAAGCTTCTGCCTATCTTCCGGAGGTATCCCTTAGCAGACTCATACTGCACCCACGGGAAAGAGAGGAGGGGCAACATTCTACTGGTAACACACGGCGTCAGTTTAATAAAGCCAGTAAATCTACCATCGGTGAGCAAACTGATAAAACGAGGGATGACACAAAATACATTGGAGCAAAACTACTCAGTGCAACTTACGCCAACAATAAGACCTACTTCTCTCTTGCCCGCAGACTGATGAGAGATAAATGTAAGAAATAATGTTATCCCTTGTCAGTGGAAATAACCGGTGGACAAAAGTTTTATCCCCAGCCCATGCTAGCCCTTCAGGTGGGCATTTGGCTTGTCTCGCCATTATGTCGTAAAAAAAGCGGCCATGACAGATTATTATTATTATATTATTTGGTGCACTTGTGTCTTTTCATCGCGTCGCTAACACTCGTCGTGTCGTAAGTCTTAAACCAGTAAATCTACCATCGACGGAGCAAACTAATAAAACGGGGGATGGCACAAAAGACGGGACAATGGCCACGCACGCCGGAAGCGGCCCGATACAGGATATCCACGTCACGACTACTCCAGCTAAAAAATAGCTTTTTGGAGATGGTGCCCTTTTTTCGCGAGCGGGAATTGTAGGGTATTTTTTACGAATTACTGGGATCAATCGAGTTTGGGTGGCTTTGCTTTGACTCTGCAAGTAGGCATTTACCAAAAGTAATAGAGTTTTAGAACTGCTTTGTGGTGGTGATATTAGATAACCACGTGGTACATGTTTGTGTGCGTTTCCGTACTCATGACTGACTTCAAGAAAGGAGGAGGTTCTGGGTCGTAATTGTTTTTATGCTTGCTTCAAAAACCGGTTCTGGTGGTACTTTCCTCCGTCGGCCGAGACACATTCTCGGCGTGCCCGCTGACGAACTCACCCGGAGGTGACGTCAACCCGTCCCACATTAGCTGTTAGATATACATTCAGTAACCGATCCTGCCGGCGGGGCCGAATAATACAGTATTCCGTCTTAAGGTGCAGTTTTGCACCTAGACGTTAACATCATTACATATAAAAATCTGACAACAGTTCAAACCGTGGTCCGTACCTAAGTGGTGCCCTTGAGCTTGTTGCCTCATCCTAACTTTTGCCGCTGGGCACCCTCTGCGCTCGCCATAGTCCGGTAACGTTGTCATGGCCATCTGCGGTCAACAACAATAATTCAAAAACAATTGTTCTTTTATTTTGCAAACTGAATTCTTTGGAACAGAAAGTCGGGAGTACATACCACTCGGCTAACACGCCTCAAATAAAGTGAGAAGACATCCACATTGGCAACGGCCTGCCCTCCAATCTATAAACGCTGTACTACATTATTAAAACACATTTATGCGGATATTTACCGCGTAAATAACCTTTATTATTTCCCGACGTTTCGCTTGGATTGCACTCATGGTCCCGTGAAGACTACTACAGTCATGATATGTATGCAATAGTTTTTACCTTTACACAATAACTGCCCACACAAAATTTGCATTGTCTTAAATGTGTGTAAACCAAAATGCCGACGCACGCACACTGGTTTTGCCAATAAATCAGACTGTTATTGTGACCGATTTTTGTGCAATCATATTGCACTAGCCGTGGGGTGCCGGCAGTAGAATGTTACTCCTACTCTCATGCCCGTGGATGCAGTGAAAGCCTGCTAATGGTTACCTCCGGAAGATGGGCAGCAGCGTCTTTCCGTGTATCAACATCCCGTACTGCGCTCGCCAACCCGCCTGCCAAGCGTGGTGAGTATGGCAACTACCCTTCATGGAGATCCATGAGGGACGCCTGTTCAGTAGTGGACTTTTTACGGCTGGAATGATGATTGCACGGACTTTCGTGAATAAATAACATACACTACGTCCAGCTAACACTGTGTTTAGATTCCAAAAGAGCGAGCTATCCCATTTCGCGTGAAAACAAACAGCGTTGTCTCATTACGGTAAAGGCCGCAGCAGTTGTCTATGGATTTAAATCAGTGAATGTATGTAAGGCACATTTTACATAGTTTATTGTTATTTTACAACATGTATTAACGAGAGGGTTCCTTGGCTAAGCAGTCACATCGTAAACTTTATCGCAAAGGGCTTCGCTGATGTAGTGCGATAATAGACCTTATGTCTTGATTGTGAGGGTTCACTTCAAGACAATGAGGTATAAAATGGAGGATATTGACGATAACATGCTACCATTGTTGCTTTAGCTGTGACATGATGTATTTTATTAAGTACGTGTTTTTGCGTATTCGTACTAAGCTCATAAACCCAGAGGGTGGTATTTTTTGTAAGGCAGTGGATATACCGTAGGGTGCCGGTAGTAGAATGTTGCTTCTTCTCTCTTGCCCGTGGCTGTAGAGACTGCAAATGGATGGCTCCGGATGAAGGCAAAGTCTTTCCGTGTAATAGCATCCTATAGGCATTGATATAAAAGCATAGATGAGCCCTCACCGTACTGAGACCGCGCCGTTGTGTTTCCAACGATGAGAGTGAGCTCACTCATGCAAAAAAGAGAAAGTAGTGTTTGCAAATAATGTGGGAGAAAGAGATAACACTATTTTTTCGGTACGCGTGGCGTGTTGCGCATTCGTCGGCAGTATTGTAAACACAATGCCAGAGTTTTTGAGGTGAGGGCTCATCTATGCTTTTATATCAATGCCTATATGTAGGTACTGCTTGCAAACCCGCGGCCGCAGCCCCCTAATGATCCGCAAGGCGCCATGATTACGTCGACGTAAGAAAACGTATTTGCTGTAAGTAGCAAGAATGGCGTAAGTAGACTGAATACACAGCCATATTCAGAAAAAAAATCTGCGTCGAATGGTCTGGGTCTCATATCCCTACGACGACAAAAACTTTTAAAATAGGGTATAATTTTGAAAAGTTTACGTGTTCAATTTGCTGTAAGTCATGTAAAAAACGGTGTTTTAACACTCTTTTTACTTACAGCAAAAGTGCGGTTCATTATTTAATCATCTGATATAACTTACAGCATTCTTATGGAATGAAAGTAACATGTGAAAAGATTACTTACAGCATTCTTTTGGGGTGCAAATTAAATACAAGATTACTTACAACTTGCAAACAAAAGAACAAATAGAAAAAATAATACTTATGAATTTAAAAGAAAAAGAAGACTCTCAAAATAGATTACTTTTTTATCAAACACTTTTTGAAAAAGATAAGAGTGTAATTTGATTGAGCTTCGAATTGTAGTAATTTATTGTATAAGTATACACACCGCATGGTAGTACCATGTCTAGCAGCCGCAAAAAATCTGCTTACAATTTTACGGTTTATGAAAGTGGTACCCGCTTTGGTTTTAGCAATATTTGTTGGTTTTAGCAATATTTGGTCTGAAACTGACGCTCATCGAGGAGCAAACGAGCAAATCTTCTTGTCTGCTAAATTATAGAATGTTTATAGCAGAAAAGTAAAAACCTTGCTCCTTTACGCAGATTCGTGCTTTGGCCAAAACTAACTAAACCGTACTAAGCATGCTGCGATACGCATTGAAACGCTGCATAAATTTAGAAGTCATTCAAATTAATTTTCTTCTTCCAAGGCATAGGTACATATATGCCAGCCGATAGTATGCATGCAACTATAGAACGTGCAGTCAGGAAAACGACGGTATGGGCTCCATGCCACTGGGCAACGGTCATAGAAATGGCAAGGAAAAATCCATGTCCCTATGAAGTTACCGTGCTTGCATGAAAAGATTTCATGAGGTTTGAAGATGTTGTTAATAAAACAGTTAAAAAAACTACAAAAATTAAGATATCTCACATACGTATCGCAACGTTTCAAAAAAGTAAGCTAGATGTAATGCTCGTAAAACACTCCATGGCCCCTTATATTGAAATTAAACTTGGCGACATTGGAGACACAGAACTAAAACTTAATTTATACCCAGCTAAGTTGCCAATTTCTGTCCAGAAGTACAACGATCTAAAAAAATGATCTATACCTACTAATGTTATAATGAGGTAAAGCTTGTGAGGTTGTAGGGGGTAATTTCTGAAACTACGGAACCGATTTTAAAAATTATTTTACTAAAAGAAAGCTACAGTATTTGTGATTGTCATAGGCTATAAATTACTACCCAACCAAGTGGGCACCGGGTCAGCTAGTTGATAATAAAGTGTTATATAGCCACAATGGCTAGGTATCATTTTAATAACAGCTAAAGAATATTTAGATTTGAAATTTAATAAAAGACAGTCGATTGTTTAGCAGACACTGACGAAGAAGAATAACTTTAGGATTATGTTCCTTGTACTTAGGGCGTCTTGCACCAAAGTTAAACGTATTTAATTTGGCGTTAAACAAAACTAATTTGACAGATTTGTATGAAACTACTGTCAAAATAGTGATTTAAATTCTATTTAAGCCTAAACAACTTTTGGTGCAAGACGCACTTTGAATAATAATTGAATTCTTAGAGAGCAAGCTAAATTTTATATTATAATTGTAACAGTTATAAACAAAATAATAAACTTACAGCATTTTATTTGTACCACACATACAAACTATTCTTTATTTATACCAATTAAGTGGTATCAGTATTTTTTTAGAATTAGTCTTACATCTCTTTAATAGTACGTAATTTATTAAATATTTCAATTACAGCATTTTAAATGTCTGGAAATATACGGAACTTAGCTATCTCCATAGAAGTCACTAAACTACTTACAACGTTCTTTAGGTCTTTAAAATGAAAAGTTAATTGCTGCAAGTAATGAAAAGCCTACTGCTAATAACTTTAACAAAAATATTTTCATTGCTATTCATGAGTAATATTTTAACAAAACCGTGTTCCAAAAATCATCTTTCTGTCACTAATAAATAAAAAGATATGATTTTTTTTCTAACTTTTTAAAAGTTTTTTGGCTCTGGTGAAAAGTTGGGTTTTAGCTACTTACAGCAAATACGTTTTCTTGCATCGACGTTTCCCGCGTCAGGTTTGCAACAGGCGTATACCTCGCGATTATCGTTGTCAAACGTAATTTTTTGCTATGTACTACAAAATTGATCATTGAGAGCGACGAGAATTACGCCTGTTGCAGCGATGGTCGCGAGATACACGCCTGTTGCAAACCTGTCGCGAGATATATAATCAGCCTGCCATACTGGAGATCTATGGGGGTATATGGAATAACTTTTTGGAATTTATTCAATGATAACTTCTGCAACTCGCTTGGGAGTTTGTTGTAGAAGTGTATACATTGCCCTTTAAAATTCAATTTTTATGTTTCGCAAATGTATAAACACAAACTTTCGGACTTATAATATTAATGAGATGAATATTAACGTCGTCTTCTACATTCAAACTTTATCTCCATGTACTGTATTGTAGCACCGATACATTATAAACATCAATTCCAACACAAAATAAACAGATACGAAAGTTCCCACATACCCATCACTTAGGAAAGGTTTCAATCCATTCTTCAAAGGCTTCAAACTTTTGCGGTTTATCGTAAAGGCATGATAGACTGCGTGTCGGACCCTTATTTACATTTCATTTTCCCACACCTCGGGTTAAATGTATGCTGAACACTGTAACAATATCTGAACCGTTTACGGAGAGATTTAGATCAGTATGTTCGCGAGGGCTTGGAAGTTGATAGAATATTTTGGACTATCTTGTGAGTTATGCGGGATAGAAGAATAATTGGATGCGTCTGAGGCCGACCCGCGCTCCAAGGGTTCCGTGCAAACTTTATCATCATAATTTCAGCCGTAAAACATCCCATACTGAATACAGGCTCCCTCATAAATAAATAAATAAAATAATAATAAATAAATAAATAACGCTGGACATCCATGAGGGCAACTACCCCTCATGGATCTACATGAAGGGTAGTTGCCTTAATTACCACGCTTGGTAAAAAATAATTAATTAGAAATCCCATTTTAAAGTGGTCGGTCATCTCCATGAGGGGTAGTTGCCATACTTACCATACTTAGAAGAAAAATAATCAATTATAGAAATCCCCCTTTAAAGTTGTCGGCCATATTAAGTAGTTTCAGAGCTGTCACATACAGACTGTCAAGGCATAACATATGCGTTCCATCTTAATCTTTAGCTTTATTTATAGTTTAACAAAATCACTGTTGAAACACAAAAATTTTGGAATTGAGGCAATTTCTAGTTGTCAACTCACCTGAAAAGAAGACCGTTCTTACGTTCGATTTCCTTCTCAGAAAGTCATTCAGTTCCGCAATATCACTTAAAATTCGTATTCGGTTACATTTATTCCTAAACTATGATACGAAAATGAGCCAAATTGAACTCTATTGCTAGACGCTACGACTGAAAATACGCTAGAGGTAATAATTGCTCAAAATATTCCCTACTACGCGACCGCCAATCGTGCCAGTTTTAGTGATGTTCTATTTATCGATGGTTTTATATCGACATCAATCTTGTGTTTCGACAATGTAGCGTTGGTTATAAATTTTCGTAATACTGAAGTGTTTGCGAAAAATGGGAATTCAGGAAACGATATTTTAGAGCTGCAAACGTGTTGCAATATATTTATAGCATACTTTGTCCAGTGCTAGAAATTTATTAGGTGTAACAATGTGTACGGGCGTTGACTATTTGTATATATTGAAAATATATTGCGAACAATATCGATTGATAGCTTATTTTTACAATGGTAAAAAAAGTTTTACCATTTAATTTAATTCAAGACCGTTAAATTTAATGAGGTACAATGCAAATCGCAGATAGATAATAAACAAAAAAAAGAAAATGCATTTTTTGTAGGATGGCGTTTTTTGTAGATTTTGACGCACCATTTTATTGATAAGATCAAAGTATAATGTGTAAAATATTACTACTTCCGTCATCAATACAACGATCTTCTAGCGCATGTATATTATACATACTTAAAAGCAGTCGCATACCACTGAAATCTACATTTAAGATTAAGTTACTGAAATAAATATTTTTTCTTTTATTTTTTTTATATATTTTTAGAGATTTAGTTAAACCAGAATTGCCTTCTGGTTCATTTAAATCTCTCAAACAAACTGTATTTTTTTTTTGACAAGTGAAACTACAGATTTTGTAGTTTGTGGAAAAAATCTTATTCGTTTAGGTCGACACTAATATTGATAAATAGAACAAGCTTATTTAAAAATTGGTAGATCTGTGCAGATTTATCTCTTCGGAAGTTTTTATTCGAAGTGATTAAAAATGACGACACAATCATTAAATTTTACAATATACAATAATATTATTGGCTTAGAATAAAACCACTAGTGTTTTAGACTATTGGTATATCTTGCCTCACCGACCTTATCGCATTGGCCTAACTGGTTACAAAGAACCGATACATTTCCTATCCACAAACAGTCCCCTCACTAAATCCTTCAGTATTTTTAAGCAGCCTTTGAATTTGGAATAACACCATCACAGCGTCTCTACGTGTTCGGAATAACGCTCGCTTGCAAACTATTTCACGAGTAAACTTACGAAAGTGGCAAATGGGAGGAAAAACTGACTTGGTATTAGTTGTTGGGAAGCGTGGTTCCAAGTTTGAAAACTATCTAACTTGGCTTTTTCACTTGTCTTTCCGCGCGATAAGTTCGATAATTCGATTATTAATTTGATCTCTGTTTCATGGAAACAAAGTTATATCTATGCTAAAATTTTAGTAGTAACCCTTGTATATTAATTTTAATTGATTTATACAGCATCAGCAACTAGCATTCATGCTGTACAGACATTGCAGTCCCTGGGATATTGTAAGATGGAATAGGCTTGCCCAGCACCACCATCCTCATAGCAAAGTCGGCTAGTATTAAGAGGAAAGAACAGGTCACTACGTCTAAAGCTGACTAATCCGCATATTTTGTTTTATCTTAAGGGCGTGGAAATTAACGGCACGTGAGGCTTTACAACCCTGTTTCAGGGTGACGGGCACAATGCAATGCAGCGTTGGTCACGTGCTGATGTTAAGCTATAACCTCTACCTATTAACCGCAATACCGCGGTGATCACGTTCACGGATCACCTGACCAACGATGCGTTGCATTACACCCCAGTATAAAGAATAAAACGGACAAAATACGAGCGCGATTCGAGCCTTAAGGGTTTCGAAATTAGAATATATTAATAATATTACCTAAATTAAAATATCTATGCTAGACAGACCGACATTTGGCCATTAAAGTTAATAACTTACTTACTTTTAAATAGGAGGTTATTTAAAATTACACCGCTTAAAAAAACGCCCGGTTCTAGCTAGATGCCCTGCCCATTGCCACTTCAACGTAATTATCCGATTGGCTATGTCGTTGACTCGAGTTTTACTTCGTATCTCCTCATTTCTGATTGGATCCCGTAAAGAAACCCATCAACATCATCATAATGGAAATATTTAGTGGTGATGACAGTGACATCAGCAAAACTAATTTTGTGGCTGCAAAACGTACCGATCTACCTACATTTATTAACATCATCAGCACACAAAAGTAAAGAAGAAAGAAGTAAGCAAAAATAATAATACCGGGAAAAATAACAGACCCGTATGTATAAATACCAGTAATATGAATAAAGGCGCCAAAAGGAAGCTTCATCCGCAAATGAGAAAAGGAACTGGGCAATATTGCTCACACCTATTGTACACTAATGTGTGCCAGACTGGGCGACATAATGTGTAGTGGCAGTAGCATGGGTGTGACGACGAATTGGCGATACTGGCGTTAGGGATTTAAAAGAAATCGGTAGGTGACATATGGCAAAAATAAGCAAAGCTTTAACTATGAAAACCAGCTGATGATTAGTAGAATTTACCTCAATACATTTTATTTGTTAATACATACATAGAAAAATACCCACCCCCGAGAGAATATCTACAGAACAATATACAAACATTTGTCCCGTGGTGGAAATCGAACCCGCTGCCTCCTTTGTATCAGTCGGCTATTGGACTGAGCCACGGAGGCAATAAATATACATATAGTAGATAGATAGATATATAGATAAACTATTTGTTGGACATTCACCTGATACTAAATACAAATAACGTTTAATACGTGAAAATATAACCGTATGATTGAAATTAACAGTTTGTGTAGTCTCGTTAGTTTTGGAAGTAAAATTATTATATCACAAGTAATCCAAGCCTCTACTCCTCTTCCACATAATTATCCTGGGCTTCTGTCCGCCAAACCGCGCGATGCTTATCCAGTTCAAACAGCCAAACCGTCCGATTTGCTGATATGCGCTTTGTGGGACCAAAAACACGCTGATTTATCGCGTAATACCTTTCATTATTCCCGAAGAACCAAAAATATTACGCGATAAATTACCTTGTTTGTAATTCTTAAAATAACACATTTGATATTGCGAAAGTATAAAATAGACAATGTTATAATTTTGGTCCACATATTGAAACAAACTTATTTTATTATAAAAATGCTACATAAAAAATAAAATAAAAAAACAGCAAGAGGCAGAGTTTGTCACTTTATCTCAACAATGTGTTAGGTGAAATTGCTAAGATCGTTTATTCAAAGTACAAGTTCAGAAATGGTATCTATATTAACCTATAATATAAATATACATCTTTAAGCCTTTCTAGGGCTCCGGGCCTAAATGGTATACAATATTTTTTTTTCCAACATTTTTTATTTTTCCTTTAGGTCTTATTTACAAAAATGCTAATACTCCCCTTTTATCTCCGAAGTTAGAAGAGATAATCTCTATTGTATGATGGCACGGAAACCTCGGTGCGCGATTCCGACTCGCTCTTGGCCGGTTTTATTTAAATGTATAGTTACGGCTTACCGTAATTCTGATTTATACTAGGAAACTCGTATTGATGTACCTACTGCCTTGGGGTGCCGGCAGTAGTATGTCACCCCTTCTCTCTTGCTCGTGGATGCTGTTAAAGGATATCTCCGGAAGATGGGCAGCAGCGTTGTTCCGTGTATCAACATCCCGTACTGCTCTCGCTAACCTGTCTGCCAAGCGTGGTGAGTAAGGCAACTACCCTTCATGGGAGGGAGGCCTGTGTTCAGTAGTGGACATTTTACGGTTGAAATGATGATGGATCTAATAGATACTTGTATTGATAAAACGTTAACGTACTTACTAATCAAGAAACTCGTGCTATGTCTTCAGATTTATTGCACATCGTTTGTGGGCACCTATACAGAGCGACTGTGGTTTTTATCAACACTTTCATGAGTTTGTTTATTTATACGCAATCGCAAAAACACATTTCCTGTTCTATTTCCGTAGAACTAAAAGATAATGTAGCTTTGTTGTCATATTGCGTAGTCATAATGCTACCACTTATTTTCCTCACATAGGAAAAAAGTTTTCTGAAGCGATAGATTTCAATTATAATTATCTGCTTTATTCAATTTAAATGTGCTTAGTTTTTCTTTTGTAAATTGACATTTCTGAGTGGACTTAGTGTCTTAACATTATTGTCTAAATGAATAAACACTATTTGACCGTCTATTTTGTGCAGCGCTCGCCATACCAACTGCCAATCGTGGTAAGGCAGCAGCTTTTTTCTGTGTATCAACATCCCTCGCTCGGCAACCCGCCTGCCAAGCGTGGTGAGTATGTGTTGGCATACTCACCACGCTTATGACCCTCTTATGATCAGCACAAACATCCATGAGGGAGGCCAATGCCCAGCAGTGGAGGCAAGAGCTTGTGTGAGCTCCGGCCTCGAAAACACATCAAGTTCTTTGCTCAACCGTCAAGTCGCACGGTAGCGCGCTCTAATACTCCAATACCAAGGACCCTCACTGCCTTAAACAATCTTCTGAATGCCACCGACGACTATAACATAATAATTCTAAATAAAGTAACTGGAAAGATCTTGAATTCGCCTGCCTTAGGATCTGTGAGATGGTTAGTCATCAGTACATTATCGTTGTTTGTAAAATTATTGTTTTTGACATGTTTAACCTTATTTGCCGTGGGGTGCCGGCAGTAGAATGTCACCCCTCCTCTCCTGCCTGTGGATGCAGTAAGAATCTGCTAAGGGATATCTCCGGAAGATGGGCAGCAGCGTCTTTCCGTGTAAGAACATCCCGAACTGCGCTCACCAACCCGCCTGCGTGGTGAGTATGGCAACAACCCCTCATGCACTTGGATCTCTAAGTCAATGAGGGAGGCCTATGTCCAGCAGTGGATGTCTTACGGCTGTAATGATGATGATGATGAACCTTATTTGACACTGTATTTTATTTTCTTTCTATTAATGATTTTATTTTGTTAATTACCATATTTTTTTAATAATAAAATAAATATTGAGTCTTTTATTATATAATTTTGTCTTTATGTGTAAGCTTTTTAAGTAATTAGAGTAATTGGTGCTGTCACCGTTCTAGTTATTAAATAAAATAATACAAAAAAAAATGTCCTACTGCTGAGATGATGATAATGACTAATGTTTGCGCGGGACGGCTACTTTTTGATATGATCATACGAATATAGACATGCTTATTCTGTGTAACACAACTACAGTCCGTGCCTAATCATATAACTGCTGATATAAGTAAAAGAGTAAGCGTTAACAATACATAAATGCTTATCAATACATTATTTGATTACGATACTTGTGCGAAATGTTAAGTGATTTTGAACGTTTTGTGACTGTCAAGAAAGGTATTGTATTTCGCGCGTATCTATTACGTTTGTTTCTTTGTTTGTAAATTTATTTATTCCCACGTATATTCCAAAGAGCTGTATGGCTTTCGACAATGAAGGTATCGTTTGATTCGTCTCAAAACCCAAGTGTCCTTAGATAGGTATTAAAAAAACAATATGGCGGAATTGCGTCGCCTAATTTTAAAAAGTTCATAAATGTTTATAAGCTGAACCTATCGAGTATGATATTAAAATAAGGGGATTTAAAAGATTACAATGTCATGTTTTTAAATGTAATCAAAAAGAATTACAACCATTTTATTTCAATCATTCGAATTTTGTAATCAATGCAATTAAATGATCGTGTTTTGGCTTTAAATCGGCCAAGTGTGTGTTGGACCTTGCAGTTGGGTTTTTTGTTTTACTTTACAATGTAATAAGTCGTTATCGATACTTTTCTATTTTACAATTCTACCTCTACAGCTCGTGCCTAATCCTATAACTGCTGATAAAAGTAAAAGAGCAAGCTTTAACAATAAAATTGCTTATCGAACACAATAAAATATTTTATTACGATAAGTACCTGTGCGAAATGCTAAGTGATTTTGAACCTTTTCTGGCTCTATTATATCTATAAGGACTTAGCAGTGGCAACGTTCATCATCATCTTTATTTCGAGGCAGTCGTAGTAGAACTTTTTGTAAAGAGTTCATCCGGGGAACGGTAGTTCCCACCACCATACCTATTTCTGCCGCCAAGCCGAAATGTTTGCATCGATGTGTTAAAGGTTAAGAAGGCCGGTGAAATCACGGGCACATAAGGCCTTACAACTCTATGTCTCAGGGTGACAGTCGCAATGCAATGCAGCGTCGGTCACGTGCTTGAACGTGATCACAGTGGTAGTGCAGATGTTATATGCAAAGGTTACCACTTAGCATCAGGCCTCCCTTATGATCAGATCTACGTGACGATCCACTTCGACGTGAAGACCGCAGTTGTGGTGGATTACCTCAAGAAAAGGACCGGAGTGTTATTGAGGGTCGAGAAGCTGGACTCTCTTCATAATGTAAGCTTTAGCTCATTTTTGGTGAGGGTGGTGATTTTTGGTCTGGCGACCATCGTGCTCCCCCACTTCTGGCCGAAGAGCGTGAAATTCAGGCGGTTCAAGCGCCGCTTAGCTACCTACCGCGCCGACCACGGTCCACACCCCCACCTAAATGGCCTCGCACCCCTCCACGCCCGTCCGCCGGACCACAAAGGTCAGTGGCGATCATAGCCACGAGACCTTCTACATACCTCATCAAGCGAGGATAACTAACACGCCTAACTGAACGCCAGCCGTAGAAGGCGCCATCAAATGACCCAGGGGTAGTAACCCTTGGAGAAGAAGCCGGGGTAAAGAGGTTCCACCTCGAGGCCCCTCCCAGTGACCCCAGAAAGGGGTAGCGACGTCAGCACGACGAGGGACCCCAGCTCCGCAACACGTCGGTGACATCACGTGTGCCCTAGTTATAAGTTTTTTTTAATAATGTGTGTAATAATAATGCTGTAAGGTATATGATATAGGCCTTAAATTAAGTATTTTACATCTTGTCATTTATCTACAGTGACAAGATGTAAAATACTTTAAAATAATATATTCAAAATAATAATTTTTTCAGTTGCCTTAATTAAAGATATAAAAATAATAATTATTATTATCATAGGTGGGTGATCTTGAGGTTCAATAATAAAACATCATCTACTAGATTAGTATTTAAATAATTTAATTTTTATTTTGATTATTGATCAGGTATGCATTTTAACGTATTGATTAATAATTAAATTAAACACTTGCTGACATAACAAGGTAAAACATGTTTAAAAAATATTTTGAAATAATCGTTAAACTAATATTATCAAAAAGTTTTTTAAAAATAACTATTTGCTTATGGTTAAAGAAAAAAATGCTTGAGATATGACATTAATTATTGATAAGAAGAACTCAACTGTAGTAAAAGTCGCTCATCATCTCACTAACGCTTCGTGACTTCTTCATGAGCACCGTTTGTGGCCGCCTTCGAAGGCCGCGAGACGAGAATTCTTAAACTACGCAGACAAAGTTTCTGTACTGCGGCGCTCGGAGACAAACGGTGCTCATTGAGAAAGGCCTCAAAACGGTTCGAAACGGCAGCAAGATGATATTAAGTTAGGTACGTGGTGAAGCCGTATTATATTTACTAAAAGCTCGAGTATTTCACTTTCGAAACACTCGTGAGTTACACTAATCATTGTAATGTTCAACGGGCTTTCTACTCACTTTAATTATACGTCGAAAATAGGTTTCCAATGTGTTCAGTTCCTCCCAGGGAATCTTTCATGAGGGGATGGAGTCTTACGCGGCGCCTTCTTCTACCCTCTCGCGCGCTCGCGCTGCACTGTGTGATAGTGGAGGAATTGAACACGTTGGAAACTTATTTTCAACGTATAATTAACGTGAGTAGAAAGCCCGTTTAACATTACAAAGCTAGAGTATTGTTTTGGAAACCTTAAATTTTTTATTCATTTTATTTATTTAGATCGTATACGATGCTTTGTTGCCATAAAACCCTAAAATCTAAAGAGGAGGACCTCACGAGCCCTGTCAGAAAATCAGCGCCAGTGATATCCCTTACCAAATTGATGTGGTCACCTACAGCAATTTTGGCTTCAAGAATCCCTTTATCTTAAAATCCGAGATTGACAGCCTTATCAACGACGTTAGTGATCAGCTCGCGTAACTTAGAAGGACTGAGCGACTTCGCGCTTAGCAGGAGGTGGAATACTTCTGCCGCTTGTTCTTCAGGGGAGACTGTTCTATGTCTGATAGCTCCTCTAATTTTAGCTTAGACATGGAGTGCTGAATGGCACGATATCTTGGAGCACTTGAGCCATTCTTGAAAAAAGGGCTCAAACTCTTGCTTTAACTGATCGGCCCCAACAGTGTTCTCTCAGGCTTCCCTTATTTGACATGCTTTTCATATATAGGGTGTATACCAACTACAGACTTGCAGAACAGACTTGCGCAGATCTTATACATAACATTACATTAATTAACTGGTTTCTCAACAAACTTAGGTACACCCAGAACAGTTCTGGTTTCTACCTCTAGAATCTCTTTATATTAAAAGCTGAGATTGACAGCGTCATCATTAACGTCGGTGATCAGCTCGTGTGACTTGGAGGGCCTGAGCGCGGCAACTCCACTCCTCAGCGGGGGGCGGCCCCTGATTCTGCCGGAGTACTTATGTCGCTTGTGCTTCAAAGGAGATAGCTCCATGTCCGACAACTCCTCGACTTTACGCTTCGATGCTGAAGAGGAAGTGGAGTCCAAGGAGCGGTGGGGTGTTGTTGATGCTGGAATGGATGATACAATAAAACATAAATAATGCTGAATGCTAACCGCGCCATCTAGCCCCAAATTCAGAAAATTCCATTAAAATAAACCTTGCGTTTTGACCTTTGCGTTTGGAACTGATTGGAAAAATTATTCATGGTTATTAATGCATGCATAATAAAGTTAATTTAAAAAAAACGCTTCGCGTCAATAACCTCAAAAGGGAATTGGTGTCAGAAATTACCAAGAAAATAGGACAGGGTTACATATTAACGCTATCTATCTAAAATAAAACTAAGTACATAAGAGGGTAATTAATAAAATATAAGGGTAATTAATAATATATAATAAATTTCTAAGCTTAGTAAGCCTAAAATAACAGGTTTCCTTAAAGGAAAATAATTAGGTTAGCCTTTATACGATCCCAACTAAATGTAGCAGACAAAAACATTAAGAGGCTTTATTACAGCCCATACATCAATTTTACTTTTAATTTAATAAATCAGAGCTGCACGGATGAAAAACCAAGAAAAATATGGGGACGCAAAAAATATTAATCTCAAGAATATTACGAAAAAATCCCAGAGTCCGGAATTTTGCTACAAGTAATAAATTTAAAAGCTTCGAAACATCTCGCTGAGAAATGCGAGGATATGCTGCACGCGGTACACTCTCGGGGCCAGTAAAAACTATCACGACAAAGTACTAATGTAAGTGAAAAACAAGACTAGCATAAGGGGCCGTCTCCACGGGCGCGAGAATCGCGACGAGTCCGCGCTATTATCGTCGGGTAATCTCCCCCGAACGAGCGATTATTCCGCCAGCGTATCGTCGCGACTCGTAACGAAATCGCCGCGCGTCCGCAGCGACTCGTCACGGAATCGCCACGTTTCTTTGACGACGGACGCGTGGTGCTATTATTTTGTAAACAGATTAATAGTTCATAAGTAAATAAATTTCCGGGATTCCGGGATTGCATAACTAATCGGATGTTTATTTACTGAAAACTTTTTGTAATTTGTAACCTTAACACGCAGTAGGTACCTGCACACACATTGCTTGATGACATAGGTGAAATAATGTTCATCCGTATTCGTCACACTCGAGACGAGACGAGACTTTCAACACGAGGCAAAATCATCATCACCATCATAGGACCGCTGTTCACGTCCACTGCTGGACACAAGCTTCCCCATGTATCTCCAAGATCATGAGTTGTGGCCATACTCGTCACGCTTGGCAGGTGGATTTGCGAGCGCAGTATGACATATTGCTACACGGAAAGGCGCTGTTTCCCTTCTTCCGGTGGTACCCTTTGGCAGATTCGTACTGGATCCACGGGCAAGAGAGGAGGGGTGACATTCTACTGCCGGCACCTCACGGCGGCGTCGAGGCAAAAGCAACAAGTAATTAATCAAGTACGATAGTAATGATCGGAAAAGTGAAGAAACAAATTTATCCGGGTACATAATGTTTTAACAATGTCTTGTGATCGAGAAAGTTTAAAAAAGGCAAGGGGGAATCGTTTGTGTATGAGGTGAAAGTGTGAGGAAAGTTATAACGACATTAATAAGCAAAGTAGAAATGGCTTTTAAACCTGTTATCTGCAGCTTTAACGTTCGAAGGGACATTTCCAAGAATAATATAAATCGATAGACGTTGGGGTTCATAAGGCATCTAATATAACTACTTATGCTACAAGGTGTAGTATGCAGCATAGATAGAAAATAAAAAAAATGCCGTCACGTCGAGTCGCCTGGCAGATGTAGAACATTGTATCTGTTAACACTCTTAAACACCAAAAAGTTGGCGAAACGGGATGCTCGTTCATATCGCCAATTCGTCAAAGTCGCCGATAGTGTACAGCGGACATTTAACCGTTGAAAAAATATTAAAACAATTTCTTTAATGGTGAATGCAATAATGTTCCTCACTTGTCGCTGAAAGGGCTTTTACTTAAAATAAGGAAAGAAGTGGCCAATAGTTGCTTTATTTCCTTCGCGATGTGAAACACCTTTGTCTTTTTAGCTTTCAATAAATAGTATTTTAACAAAACTGTCTAACTTGTGGAAAGGATGTACCTAAGAAATAAACCGTGGGGTGCCGGCAGTAGAAATTTGCCCCTTCTATCTTTCCCGCAGTAAGAATCTACTAAAGGATACTTCTGGAAGATGGGCAGCAACGTCTCTCCGTGTATCACAATCCCGTACTGCGCTCGCCGAGTGTGGTGAGTGTGGCAGCAACCCCCTAATGATCAGAACTAGGAGATCCATGAGGGAGACCTGATGATAATGATGGCTAAATCCTAATCACATTAATTTATATTTACACCATGAATACCAATTGCTGACGTTGTACACGTATAAATTATCTATAATAGATGCAAAGGCCTGATTTCTGATATGAGCGCACAGACCTGATACCTTATCAACCCAAGTTGCATATCCCCGAGAATAATATAGAGGTAGAAAATCACGCGCTCGCTTGTCACGCGTATTTAATTAATCAGTAAGTCTTTATAATAGACTAGTTTTTGCCCGCGACTTCGTCCGCGTGGAAGTCATAAAACGTAAATCCACTTTTTCACGCAGAGCCACTTTGATTAAAAAAAAATACCATTTATTCCCTATCCCGTGGAAATTTCGAAAAATCCCTTCTTAGTGCACCTCTAGGATACTCAAGGTATATGTGTGCCAGATTTCAAGTCTTTAGGTCCAGTGGTTTAGGCTGTGCGTTGATATGTCAGTCAGTCAGTGAGTCAGTTAGGACTTTGAATTTTATAATTAAAGATACTACGATTTAACAATAATTTGCAGATACTAAAGGGCCATCGAGAACTATCCAATTGATGTAAAAGCAGTAAAAGGCATAGTACAAACATTACATACGTGGTCTCGTAATATCAGTAATTTGAAGGCTGTTCAAACAGGACGAGGTGGCCGAGTGGTTAAGGCGTTGGACTGCTAATCCAATGTGCTCTGCACGCGTGGGTTCGAATCCCATCCTCGTCGATACTTTTTGTTTAAATTCGATGTTTTGTAAGTTACAATAAATACCTATTTTACGACCACGAGCAGGTGCAATCCTGTCGAAACGGGAAAAAAGAAAAGTAATAATATAAATCAGCTAAGTGCGAGTCGGACTCGCAGTGAAAGGTTCCGTATCATTTTTTTGTAAAAAAAATGTTCTTTGAATATTTGAAGCGTCTACCTGTTGCCGTTATTAATATCGAGCAAAAAACGGCAAAAAAACACGTTGGTTATTATAACCTTAAATATTTATTTTATTATATTTTTAGTATTTGTTATTATAACTGTCTAGCTATCACAGTTCATGAGATTTTCGTACAGTCTGGTGACAGACAGACAGACGCACGAACAGCGTTGTCTTAGTATTTTTTATCCTTTGGGTACGGAATCCTAAAAACGCAAGCAATACCCGATAATCCAAGCAATAATCCAGGATCCCAACGAGTCAGTGACAAACAAGCAAACATACAGGTGAAACTAATAATAAAAAAACGTTTTAAAAACACACAAATATTGCTATGCCCTTTCAGGGTTCATGTTTGTAACTACTTACCTAATTTTTAAGATCATATGTAACAACATGTTCGTAATAAATAGAGGTATATTATGAGTATTGAGATTTTTAATAGATCAGGTGATTTAATTCCTTTGTTTTCCGCGTGCCTAAAACTTAATGTACCTACGTAGCTATATTGTCTTAGTCATTTCAATTGCGTCACAAAATTACATTGTATATGACCTATTACTACACCTATCATCATTTCAGCCGTAAGACGTCCACTACTGAACACAGGCCTCCCTCATGGATCTTCATGAGGGGTAGTTGCCATACTCACCACGCTTGGCAGGCGGGTTGGCGAGCGCAGTACGGGATGTTGATACACGGAAAGACGCTGCTGCCCATCTTCCAGAGGTATCCCTTAGCAGGCTCTTACTCCTTCCACGGGCATGAGAGGAGGGGTAACATTCTACTGCCGGTACCCCACGGCCTATACCACGGCCAATACTACCTCTATACCTATAGTATTGTTCAAATGTCAATTTTCTAAATCTCACGAATACTAAAAAGCCGAAAGTTTGCTTGTATGGAGGTTTGTTACCTCTTCACGCTAAAACTAGCGTAGGTACGTATCGAGCTGAAATTTTGCAAACGTACCTATAGATAGATGTTGACTATGATTAACACATACTTAGGCTACTTTTTACCCGGGTACAACGCATGCGAAGCGACGGGCTAAAGCTAGTTATTCATAAAGTGTTAATATGAAAGTGCGATTGGATAATTGGTTTTATTTTATGGTTGGAAATAATAATTAATAGTGATACTGAGATAAACAATTAACTTAAGAATGGGCGGGCTTTAAATCTTAATCATATGGAAATTTATGAGCCGGCAGTAGAAAGTTGCGTCTCCTCTCTTGCCCGTGGTTGCAGTAAGAATCTGGCAAGGGATACCTCCGGAAGATGGGCAGCAGCGTCTTTCCGTGTATAATTTTGTAATTTGTGACGCGTCAATAAAGTCCAGTTTGAATTAACATCTAGTACTGCACTCGCGAACCTGCCTGCCAAGCGTACCCTCATGATATCTATGAGGAAGGCCTGTGTTCAGTAGTAGACATTTTACGGCTAAAATTTAAAAAAATATATTAGCCAGTTATATAATCAAACCCAGTAGTAAGCACAACCCTAAATAGAATATCTCATTGTATAATTGGCAATATTTGGGTACGCCCTGAATTCCACGCAATTTTCACCCGCGCCCCAATTCCGAATAAAAACATGGATATAATAAACGAAAACAAACGCTCCCCCGACAGCACTAGCCCCCACCCGCGACTCGACTCGCTAACCTCAACGCAGGAAATTGCCTGATTTAGAACTGCTTTGATCACACTGCGAACTCGCGCAAACTCATACGCTCTCATATAGATATGAGAAGATAGCTAGGAGAAAGTTTACTCGAAGAAAGCATTAATTTGGGCTATGTAACAAGTAAGCCGCCTGCTGGCGTGGCGAGTATGAGATCCATCAGGGAGGCCTATGTCCAACTGTGGTCGTGGGCAGTCGTACGGCTGAGATGATGATGATGGAACAAGTTTTTTAATGTAACCCCTACATATAACTATACTTTTTGCATTATACACACCATTTATCGCTATACGGATGCAAGCACGAAGAAACTCCCTAAAATAAGTCTATGTAGTATAGTGTAACGCCGTGGGGTGCCAGCAGTAGTATGTTGCCCCTCCTATCTAGCCCGTGGATGCAGTAAGAATCTACCAAGGGATACCTCCGGGAGATGGACAGCAGCGTCCTTCCGTGCAACAACCCGTACTGCGCTCGCCAACCCGCCTGCCAAGCGTGGTGAGTATGTCAACTACCCCTCATGATGTTCCATGAGGGAGGCCTGGCTGAAATGATGATGATAGTGTAAAGTAAAGCTACGTTGCCACAGACAGACACAAACACAGCGGTCAAACTTATAAAACCCCTCTTTGTACATATGTGTCGCGTACCACCACAGATAACACAAAGTAAAAAACATGCTGATCATCGTCTCAGCTATAAGACGTCCACTACTGGACAAAGGCCTCCCTTATGGATCTCTGTCGGGGTCTTGAGGGGTTGTTGCCATACTCACCACGCTTGGCAGGCGGGTTGGCAAGCGCAGTACGGGATGTTGATAGACGGAAAGACGCTGCCGCCCGTCTTCCGAATATAAATCTTAGCAGATTATTACTGCATCCACGAGCAAGAGATCAGAGGCAACCTCCTTATTGAAGTCCGTTATAAAAGAGAAACACTAAACATAAAATAATCCTATAATCGATAATCCTTAGCAGATTCTTACTGCATTCACGAGCAATAGAAGAGAAGCATTCTACACCCGCCGCTCCACGACCAATATGGAGATAATAAAGGTTAACAAACGCTAGACATCAGCCCACTCCCGCGACTCGCCTTAGCGAGCCGAACTTGACGCCGGAAATTACTCAATTTTAAACTGCTTTGATCAGCTGGAATTGCCAACTCGCGTAAACTCATACGCTTTGTCTTATTAGATGTCTCGAGTTATAAAATAACTAGATGGAAATGTAATCGATTATTTTGGGATCGCATTAATTTGAGCTATGTAATCATTCTTTAATTAAAAATAAAACGACGACTTCAAATGAAGATAAAATACTTGACTAGTGCTGAAACCACCCAAAACGCTTTATGTACGCCTAATAAATTTGAGTATTTCCTTTGGGACTGCCAGCTCGCGCTACGTCTTAATAGATGTCGTGCGTTGTAAGATAACTCGGTGGAAATTTTATCGATTATTTTTGATGCATTAATTTGTGTTATATTTTTAAAAGAACCGACTTCTAATGATAAAATCCTTGACTTGTTGCTGAAAACATCCAAACCGCTATATGTTAAATTTGAGTATTTTCTTCCATTTATCATGGATCCCATCATTAGAACGAAACCACCCAAAACGCTTTAAGTACCTACGCCTATTATATTTAAGTATTTCCTGTGGGACTGCCAGCTCGCGCTACGTCTTATTAGATGTCGTGCGTTGTAAGATAACTCGGTGGTAATTTTATCGATTATTTTGAGAATGCATTAACTTGTGCTATATTTTTAAAAGAACCGACTTCAAATGATAAAATCCTTGACTTGTTTCTGAAAACATCCAAGCCGATAGATGTTAAATTTGAGTATTATCTTCCATTTATCATGGATCCCATCATTAGAACTGAGTGTAAAAGCTAACATTATAAATTAAAATAAAAAATCCAAAATTTAGGGATTAAAACTTTGCCTTGAGGGACTCCAGTGTTTACTTTTACAGTTATTTAATTCCTCACGGATCCCGTCATCAGAATTGAGCATCTTTAATAACTTGACCTACCGTATAACAAAATAACTATCAAAATCCATTCATAATTAGCGGAGTAATAGGGTAACAAAGATACATAAGTAAACAATCGAATATAGAACCTGCTTCTTTTTGAAGCCGGTTAATAAGTTTAAGAGTAGCGGGAACCAAAAATGGGTACAGTTGGCGCAGGACCGGAAACTATGGTGTGACCAAGAGAAGGCTTACACCCAATAGTGAGTAAATGCGGGTCGATGGTTAGATGTAAAAAGGTAAAGTAAGGTCCAAAGATTGTGGAAACCGGAAAGACCTTTGATTCGAAATTCAGGAGCTAATGCACAGGAGTAATGAACAGCTAATGCTTTCTTATCAGCCATACTCAGAGGAAAGAGTAGGTCAGTATGTTAAAGCAGACTAAGCCAGTACTTATCTCAAAATCATCGATACATCTAAACAGAAATTGAAAATTTTTCGCTCAAAATCGAGTACAAATAATCGGTTCCGGACAACTTGTGAACTAAGTTTGTCTGCTAGTTAATCTTATGAACAAGCTATTCGAAAATCACCTGCTCTAGATCCGCGTGGCCTTAACACGTGTCAAACTAATATAACTTACGTAATCTGTGTTCAGTCAGTTTTGATTCTGACCTAACTCACTTCCAACTGAGATACCCAGACATTTTGTTAATAGAATTTGGTACAGGATTTAGGTTATTGAGGCTTTGAGCATTAACACGTTTTGATACTCAGTAAATTTCGATGAAAATTACAAGTGAGACACGAAAACGTACGCGTTTCCAATTCCAAAATTGTCTGATGCAATATTTTTTTGTTATTTACTTGAAGGTAGCAGTACTACTACTAATAGCTTTATCTTTTTCTGTTTCGCATAATATATTACCATCTGATAATTCGATATATCTATTATATTAAAATAATTACGATACTTTTTTAATTCAAGCATAAATTAATTAAACATTTCAAACAGCAGTTATTAGCCCATAAGAAAGTATTAATGATTAGTATTCCGATTCGCCGTGGAGTGCCGGCAGTAGAATGTTACCCCTCCTCTCCTACCCGTGGATGCAGTAAGAGCCTGCTAAGGGACACCTCCGGAAGATGGGCAGCAGCGTAACAGTGTCTGTACGTGGTGAGTATGGCAACTACCCCTCATGGAGATCCATGAGGGAGGCCTTAGTTCAACAGTGGACGTTTTACGGCTGAAATGATGATGATTCCAATACCTCCTTCTTAGTAAGTAGGTACAAAATGCTACAATTCACAATAAATAAATTTGTTAGTCCATTGCAGTTTAACTTTCAAGTTTCCCAGGGTACGAACCACCACCAATCAAGTACGGAAACTTCTTACCAAAGTGCGGTCCTTCGCCCCAAAACGCATTTTTTACGGCGCGGGCCACGCTGGACCAAATGTTCTCTTTATTTACGTCGTCACTGTTATAGCTCTCGCCGTTATTATCGACACCTACGAAGGAAATAAAACGATAAAATAAATAAATTAACTGATAACATTTAAAGAAAAATAATCTCTAGAAGAATATTTATTTATTCAAAAGTTTAAAAAATATAGTGTTTGTATAATTTTGGTGGGCCGTACGACAAAAACATATTCCTTTTTGAAATAGTAACTGTAAGCTGGATTCTGTACTATCTGTATGTCCCATTATTTTCACCTACAACTGAACGTTGAAACGCTAAATTTAGCCTTGTATTGTCCACAAGACACTAGGATAATAAAATAAATTTAAAATCAACCTTCACAGTCTTCTGCTAATCTCTTCACGCTAACCTTCTTCCTAGTGATTACAAACTTGAATTGAATCTCCGTCTCTTCTTCCGTGGTCTTCAATGCGGAATGCAGACACGTCTGAAGGGAGCCAGCGACATTAGCAGTAAAAGCTGTTATAGCGTTGCTCATATCTGGAGATCCCACGCAAGTCTTGAACGATTCATTGGATTCTTTTGAATAATGGTTTTCTACAACTGGGCTCTCTTCTTTGAAGTTGATTGCTCTAGCGTGTATATTGGTTAACTCGCTGACAGCTGGAGTTGTTTCTTGAGCCTTTTCCCGGTTGTGGATGGGAGTTCTGGCCATGATCATGCCTTGGTTCTCAAAACGGTTGATGAGCGCTTGGAAACCAGGGTTATTGGGGTATTTGGGTCTTTGTGGGCCTGGCGTGAGCATTCGTTTCGGTTTTCTAAACACTGGAAATGAAACATTTAAATTACTTCTTGACTCGAGCAAATAGTGAAGTAGTGACGTTTGAATATGTGCAAGTGCAAGTGAAATGGCCAGCATTGGCAGTAATTAGCACTGCCTAGCATGGCAAACCGGTAACATCTATAGAACAATCTCGATAACATTTACTTTTTTTTTTCTAATTAACTAAAACTTACACTGTTTATCTCAAACCTAAGCACAATCAGGTTTTAAAATTCTGACAGTATTGTAATAGCGTAGTACCTCGTTTTATTTTAGCCTGTTTAAAGACAGTGTTATCAGCAAACGTAACCTTCTTTTTTATAGAACCATCAGAAGTGAGTTCTGATTCCTGGAAGGTCACATGCTTTTCCGTGCTTTCTTGGCTAGCGAGACGACGGCTTGTGCTGATGATGCTCTTCAACTTTGGAAGAACTTCTGATTTTGATGACTGGAATGACGGTCTAAAGTTTTAAAATCGTGCAAAAAACATTATGGCGGTTACTCGTAGTTACAAGTTAAAGGAAGAAGGAAATAGCTTACTACGATGTGGGTTTTGTTGATGGAGACTTGGAAAGATAAGAGTGCCATATATTTTGTATAATTTTGTTATTTTCCTGCTTAACCAGTTCTAGCATCTCGACTTTCAAACAATATTAGAATATGAAAAAGATTAAACAAAGAGGGAACGTTCCATGGAACCAGCGTTATGTTACTGCACTTGAGTATTAAGTTAAATCCCCACAAAAATATTTTGCCAGTCTAACAATAAATCAACTAAAAATTGATACATTAATCCCAGATTTAGCTCAAGTTCGTCATACCTCATTAGGAGCACTTTGAGCTGGACTCTCAGCATTCTCAATTTCCGAGAGAGGAGAATCAGCCCCCTGTTCCGGGAACATAGTCCAACCTTCATTAATAGGATGAGTTGGGGTGCTAGTGGTCACTGTCTTGGCCAGCTTCAGCAAGTGGGGAATGTGGGATGTAGGTGTGGTCATCTCCTTTTGTGTTTCTGAAACTATGTTTGTCTTAGGTTATAATTTTATTCTCAAACGTTAAAAAATACTTTAAGACTACAAATTCATGTTTATATAATTTTATACAACAAATTCAAATAACATTTATTGATATAACCTTTGCATTTGCGAAGCCTAGGCACCCGAAATAACGTTAGATGTGTGTCAGGAAACAGTTTCTTCCTATAGTATTATAAATTGGTTCAGTTTAATTTATAGTCCCATAATATTAAGAAAACAAACACAGTTTTTTTATGTGGGAATTGTGTTGTAAATCTGTTAAATAAAGGTAAAATTTTCAATAAAATACGTATAGTTAAATTCAAAAGTAAAATGTAAAAAAGAAGTCCAGGCCAGGGATTTTTTTATAACAACGTTCACGTATTCACATTAAGTTGTCTAATTAGTAGATTTCATAGATAGAATATTCCGCGGTCTGCGGTCACGGGCAGTGTATAATGATGCGGTCGCGGGTGTATCGCGGACGACTGATTCACCCAAGACAGCAGAGTGCCTGTTTGCGCGAGACTTTCATACATTTAAGCACATTTGGCCATTACTTTCGTGTATTTTTTATACTCGTACAGCGTAAACACCTGACGCAGTAATACATTACGGCCATTATGATAAAACAAAGAATAAAATTGTAATCATCGAAACGAAATCACAAAATTATGGAAAATGTCACCCATTTACTGATAAATTTCCATTTGTATAGATGTATCAATCTAAAGAGTTTTCTTTTAAAATGTTTTACGGTATTGTTACGTTAGTTAGTACGAGTATTGTGGTAGTCTATAAATTATCATTTTACTTACTTGGATCATTGTCATTTCTCGGTGTAGTTTTAGGTGAAGTATCTACATCTATAGTTTCTTCATATTCTTCAACTACTTTTTGTCTCATCATGCTTAAAAACTTCTTTACATGTGGCGTTTGGTTTCTTTGCTTTTTTGATTTAGGTGTTTTAGCGACCAATTTTGGATGCGGTGTCTTCATAACTGCCACTTCTTCTTCTTCTTCTGAATCACTTGATTCATAATCGACAAGATGTTTCTTCCTGACTACCGGAGTAACGATTGCCGTTTTAGTGGTTTTGGTAACAGAAACGTTTCCTTCACTGTGTTCCTCATTACCTCCTTTTGATTTCTCGTAAATAGAGTCGAATTTATCGTCTAGATCGTAAGATTGCACGCTGGTATCCTTAACGAGTTCCGAGATGCTTGTACATTTATCTATGTCCGTAAAATCTTCCATTTTGTTGAATGTTTGTGAGCACTTACTGCAGTTTAATGGCAAATGTTCTTTGGTAAGATGGTCTATGAAAGTTTTGCTGAGTACCTCGGGCTTGCAAAGGAATTTGAACCCTCTGCAGATGGGGCAGTCAAACAAAAGTCCGTGAGCTGACGTCTCGTGCCTCCAGCGACAATCTCTGCAGCAGAATATTAGGTGGCATACAATGCAACGTGCCTAGAAAAAGGAACATTAAACAGGTCAATAAAGTTGCACTTTTGTCGTCCATATAACGGAGTCTCTTAAAATGAAAAGGTAACCTAGAAGTTAGTGTTTCATAAAACTCTTGACCTGAAATAATTTTTTTTCTAAAAACTATTATGTAAAATACGTAAATGATTACAGTAAGTTAGTAACAGTGTTTACCGAAAGAAGAAGAGGAGAAGTCTTATGCAAGATAATTGTTACAACACTGAATAGGACATACAAAAAATGCATAATTCTTAGGTTCTGTATATGTCAACAGATTACGAGTATTATAATATCATCCCCCTGTCATGTGTTGTGATCACAAACGTTTAAAAAACTAATATTTAGCTGGTCTATGGTATCAATGTACTTTAACCAATCCCAAAAAGGTAAAATTTGCACAACTCGCAGAGAAGTCACCAAGACTCCCTAAATATTGACTAATAAATTATCAACTGATATGTCATGTCGGCTGTCCAAAATCAGAACCTAGCAAGTGTTGTTCACCAAATTTTACAGGAGAAGGAAAACAAACACTTTTTTAAATATTTACGAACACAATTTATTTTTGGTACTGTGTTCATTTGGCATTCGATAACTAAATCTTGCTCTACATTATAAGTTAATGTACATTATTCAAATAACAATTCTACAAGTTTTATGTGCCTTACTGCAGTTTGATTTGGGAAATCTCAGTTAAATTGCATATGTAATCCAAAACAATAACCTAGCAAGGTTACTTACTAGGTATATAAAATGGTTAGTCTAAGCAACTTATATTATTGACCGAACAATAAAACCTAGCGAAATCACTAGATATGTTTTTGAATTTATTTATGGCTTAATTAATAGCTTATGGTCATGTCAATACCTAGTGAGGTAGTAAAATGTTAAAAGTTACAATACAATACAAAACTCTTTATTAAAACACCATAGACATATAAAAACACAAATACAAAAACACGACTTTAAAAACAAGTGAGACAATGGGCGGCCTTATCGCTGACAGCGATAAGTAACTTTATTTTTAACTTAAATTAAATTTCTTCGAGCATATCCCCGTCTGTTTGTAAATCAATAGATTGGTCATTTACTGGCAATTGATTCCAGAACAAAATACAAATACAAATACAAATATTTTTTATTTCTGTAACTTATACTAAAAAATACATTTCATAGGTTTGGGACCCTCTTTTAAGTATAAAAAATACCTGTCTTAGAGGATCTCGCTCTTCAATTATTAGTAACTAATATCTAGAGTACAGACACGTAAGTGTATAATATTTAAAATATTTACAAAACTAAAGTAAGTAGGCTGTGTATAAAGTGTACCTAGTGTTGTGTGTGTGTAATGTTTGTGTTTGTGTGTGTGTGTGTGTGTGTTTGTAATGTGTTGTGTGTGTAATGTGTTGTGTGTGTGTGTGTGTATAAACGTGCTATCTAACAATTTCGAGAAGTTTTTCAGCCTTCTCGTAGCTAAGTGTCAGAACAATCTTCTGGATTCTGGCATTAAAGGTACTAATTTCTCAACTATTGTTTCCTTTTTTCGAGTTGGGATACCGCGAGGTGCTGATATTTCTTTAGGTAATTCAGTCACTTTTTTTTTTCACAGTTTTTGGGCAGGAAATCTAACTCAGCAAATGGTTCATCGAAACTGAAACAGAAGTTATAAATAGTTTAGTAAGATACCTACTCAATTAAGACAAGTTTTTAACTTTTTTTAAATATTGATAGTAGGTACCTTGTTTTATAAAAAACATTCCTTGAACCAGCGACGAATTTAACTTGAACAACTTGATTGAGCAAGAATGTCTTCATTAGGTCTTCGTCATCATTTTTTTCTTGGAGCTCTTTTCTTTTTAGGCCAAGTCCTACAAATGTTTAATTCGGTGACTTTTATTTTGTTCCTTGAAGCAAGTATGAGCTCCTTGAAATCTTCAAAGTCCAAAACATCTCCTTGTCTCTTAATTTTGGTTTCGATGTTTCCATGAACTGAATCGGCGGTCATGTGTGTATGTCCTTTAGTTAAAAAACTTAAGGTAACAGTCTCCACTGGATTCGTATTGACGATTGTAGTCAACGCCGTAAAAAGGGTCCAGTTTTTATTTTGGGCTGTACAATTATCAGCCCAAATATGAAAATGTTGACAATCTCTGTCATTCTTCATAAATGTTAAAATGGCATCAACGATGTTAGAAGCCTCTCGTCCAGCATGGCCTTCGTGCCAAATTACACATGTAGCTGGATCTGCTGATTGTTTATTTATTGGAGCAAAGGTTAAATTGAATGTAATAAGGCGACTAATAAAGACAGCTTCTTTGGTTTGGGGCATTACTGGTAACAATATTACCTTTTGAAGATCCATTGAGAAATATTTCACATGCGTAGTATTTTTCTTAGCAGAATGAGTCCTGTATGTATGCAATGCTTGATCACATTTAGTTTTGTGTACGTTATATTTCTGTTTTATATCATCCGGTATTTGAGATTCATTGCTGTATTTTTTTTTCTCTTCAGAATATAAAAAGCATTCATCGCACTTATCTCCTCTAGGCATATTTAACGATATTTTCATTTCCTTGAGCTCTTTTCTGTATGTTTCATCCGAACATTGGTCTTGTGGGTATTTTTTTAGAAAATCAAAATGCATTTTGCGGACTGATAATTCTCTGGGTAGATATTTAGTAAATGGCGACTTATGTCTTCGATAATGGCTAACAGCAGGATTGTAACTGAGTATGTGTTCACGAATCACATTTCTGTTCACTTCTTTACGTTTTCCACCTCTATTTTCGCGTGAAATAGAAGCATACTGCCCCTTTCGTACAGCTTTGGATAATTCTGTGATTACTCCATCCGTTCTGTGACCTAATGTATCCAAAAAAAATCTTTTGCAGACAGGAATTGAATTATTGCCTTTTCCTGGCAGATAATAGTACCGTGTTTCGTTTTTGGATTGACTAGAAGTATTCGTATCAACTTTTCGTCTTTTTATTTCTGAGACTTGAACAAACTTGTTTAAGAAACCACGTCTTATTTGAAATTTTGACGACCAGTATTGTTCCCATATGACCAGTCTATCCTGATGTGTTAATTCTAAGCATCGTCTGCGACAGCTTCCATTACAAGATATTTTAATCATAGGGTGTTTAAGCATGTTTTTATTATTCAATATACAATTGTTGATTAAACTATTTGCCATATAAATTGTTCCTGAAGTGTCAGCTATAAAAACCTGATTTGTAGAATTCGAAATGTTACAGACAGGATTTGTCTGTTCTGAAATATTTGACGTGGTATCGTGAAGTATAAGTTCTTGTATATTGTTTGTTTGTGTATACATTTCGTCTACAGGTTGGATATCAACATCATTTAAAGCATTTTCATCATTAAAAACGATATTATGAACGTCAATGATGTCCGAAATTGTGCTGTCATCGTCAAAATTCGGGCACGGAACATACAGCGGATCTGCGACTGAATCATCATCACTGAAGTCAAAATCCGCTCTGTCAGCTATGTCTGGAATAGATGGAAGCTGAAAGCCAGAAGTTGAAGGTCTAGTATGTGGCCCAATACCAAATACGTAAACCTAGTAAGAACTACTTACAAATTCAATAATCTAGTATGTACCGTACTTACTAGAGTTATGGACTTGGAAATGTAACTTCCTAGGTTTTTGACTTTTTTATTTTGGATTAAAACAATCAATCAATCAATCAATCAATCATTTATTTATTTAAAATCTTTACAAAGTATTACATATTAAGCGCAATTTTCAAGCCCTCACCTCCCGTGCTAGTTAAAAACTGTGTTACGGCAAGGTAAAGTCTATCCAATCACGCACACATATAAAAATACCTTACGAAGATTTAATACATACCTTACAGACTAACATATATTATGTAATAATAAAATATAAGCACTGTTACGGCTGCATTTTTCAAGGTCAAGAAATAACTACAAAGAGACGAACATCTATAACGATAGTAGGTACCTAGTAAATCTAAAATCTGTAAACTTATTGTAATAATGCTAAGTATAAATTAATGTGAACTGACTATATAACAAAGGTACTAATCTAGATCATACATACGTACATAGCATTTAATATAATCAAACAGTGTTTTTAATAATATAAAAGGTAGGTAATCTTGGAGCGAAAACGTTCACTTACTAGGTTTGGCCGTTTTGTAACTTTGGCCCTAATTATGATAGAGATATGGTTGTTTTTGCATTATACGCAGCAAAAAAAATATGCTGATAGATTTAAAAAAAACATATTTCGCCGAAAATGTCCCTTGCTAGGTTTTGATTTTGGACAGCCGATGTAAGGCGAGTCATTTTCCCAAGTGACACGCACACTCAGCCGTAGGACTGCAGTCAGCGCCCACTGCTGGGCATAGGCATATCTAAGGGGCCGTCTCTACGAGCGAGGGAATCGCGGCGATGTTATCGTCGTGCCATGTATTTCTATAGCGCAGACTCATCGCGATTCTTTCGCTGGTGGAGACGGCATCGAAGAGATTGTATAGAAATAAGTGGCACGACGATAACATCGCCTTGATTCCCTTGCTCGTCTAGACGGCCCCTAAGATCATGAGGTGGTTGTTGCCATACTCACCACGCTTCGCAGGCGGTTGGCGAGTGATACACGAAAAGACGCTGCTGCCCATCTTCCGGAGATTACCTTTGCATCCAAAAGCAAGAGAGAAGAGGGAACATTCTACTGCCAGAACCCCACGGCAGACTCATTATTCGCCAATTTACCCTGGCATTGGAGAAGCAATTAAAATTACAGCAATCATTCTCAAATAACTGGATCAAAGGATAGTTGATCGTACGCTGCTGTAATTAATGCGAATTGCTTTTTCGTTTGACGTTAATTATGTAAGTAATTTTAGTCAGCGTAACCCGTATTATAAACTCAATCATAGTTAGTCGTTATGTCAACTGTTCATAATAATGTCTAGCATAATGACCTTTATAATATTAACCCTTACATGGTGATGTAAGTAGCTGGGTGTGTAAGCTGAGATTAATTAAATCTTTAAATTAAATCTTTAACTTTACCTTCATCATCATCTCATCATCATCATTTCAGTTGTAAGACGTCCACTACTGAACACAGGCCTCCCTCATGGATCTTCATAGGGGTAGTTGCCATACTCACCACGCATGGCAGGCGGGTTGGCGAGCGCAGTACGGGATGTTGATACACGGAAAGACGCTGCTGCCCATCTTCCGGAGGTATCTCTTAGCAGGCTCTTACTGCTTCTACGGGCATGAGAGGAGGGGTAACATTCTACTGCCGGTACCCCACGGCATCATCTCAGCCAAAGGAAATTCACTGCTAGATAAAGGCCTTCCTCATTGATCACTACGTATTGATTACGAGGGGTTGTTGCCACACTCACCACGCTTGGCAGGCGGGTTGGTGGGCGAAGTACGGGATGTTGATACATTGATAGATGCTGCTGCCTATCTTCTGGAGGTATCTCTTAGCAAATTCTTACTGCATCCACGGGTAAGAGAGAAGAAGAGGTATTCTACTGCCGGCACCCCACGGCACCTAAGTATATACCTTCATTATCGGTCGTTTGTAGTGCATCTCATTACGTCTCCTCATGTTTGCGTTCCTAATTGACTTGTTGACCTATGCGAGGGCTGATTGGCAGCTCTGAACCTCAATCGAGTTTCAACTTTCCACCTTTGGGAATAAAGCTGAAATTCCGCCAGATTTTTATGTATTTGTGGTTTGACAAATTGATATTGATAGTGGCACTTAAATTTTACAACGCCTCGTAACGAAGTAAAGTTTGAAGTTTAATTAATTTAAAATTTAATTATGCTGGTCACTTCACTCAGCATTATCTACCTTAAAGCCCTACTAGCTTGTGCCCGCCTCTTCGCATGCGTTGTACCTATGTGTTAATCCTAGTCAACCTCTAAACGTTTGCAAAATTTCAGCTCGATATGTACGCTAGTTTTTGCGTGAAAAGGTAACAAACCTCAAACTTTCGGCTTTATAATATTTGTGCGATAGTATGATGAGCTTGTGTTATAGTACTAGATCTTTTAATAATTTTAGGTTTGTTTGTTGCATGAATATTATGTAGACACGATTGGTTTATGAAAAGTATATAATTTTACAGTGTAACAAAAATAATACTGTCTTAGAAAATAAATAGATAAAATAGATGATTGATAGAATACCTTAATACATTTAAGTTTTAAATACTTACAAAAATACCCGAGACAAATATTCAATACAAAAACAAATTAGTAGAAATATTACAAATTATTTTAAACACTGTATTTTTGTTGAAAACGTAGGTACGAATTAACGCTTGGTTGTAACGGGGTGTCGATACATGCGTTCTGTTAATAGAAGCATTCCCATATAACTAAAAGGCTATTTTGACTTAATTTTAATTTTTAGTCCGTCAGAATAATTAAAACTATTGGACACAATTTTCCTTCTTTAAGTTATCAAAAATAACAGCGATCCGCTTTATGTCGAAATGTGGCGTGACTTCACGACGTGTTCCAGTACAGTTCATGATTATGCTCTGACGTCACGAGCCCCCAACTTCTTAATTTCAATGCAATTTACATCCAAGTTTTATTTCAATTCAGAAAGATGAAATTCACAGCACCTGTTTAAGAGTAGTCTAGTGATGGGGTTCAGATGTTACTACAATCAAGAGATCCATGAACGAGGCCTACGTTCAGCTCAACAGTGGACTTTTTTCGGCTGAGATGGATAACGAATAGTCCAAACGAACGAGGTGCCATCCAAAGTCAGTAAAACCACAGATAAAGTGAAACATTTCGTCAAAAGTGCTTTCAAACTGTTACTACAAAACCGTGCCAACGCTACACGACCTAGGTACTTGGTTTTTGTTGTTCTAAAGGTTTTTCTATTTGGCAGATCGCCCAGCGATTATGCCCATAAAGAACGATAGCCGATATGCTGCAATGTTGCAGCGTTTTGATCTAGTGCCTGTTTGGTTTCGCAAAGGAAAAAAAGGAAAACCTGGCAAGCGTGTGACACTATAGAAAGCAATGATTAGATATTTGAGTACTTGAACTACTAGTTGCTCACCACGAACTTAGAACGAGCGGCGACTTCTTTCAATTAATAATAATAATAATGCTGGACAAATCACACAGCATCATCTAAGCAGAGCCCCAAGCTAAGCAGAGCTTGTGTTATGGGTACTAGATGACTGATATACTTAATACATTATAATACATAGATAGATATTTTTTTTATTATATATAGAAAAACACCCAGAACACCCTGAAAAAATATCTACAGATCGTACAGACATTTGTCCCGAGGCGGGAATCGAACCCGCAACCCCTTGCGTCGCAGGCGGACCTTCGCCCGCTGCGCCACAGAGCTCGTCAAATTTGTTCCCTGGACCTTGGACTTAATTTAAACAATATGTGTTTAAATTAAGTCCCCATTGCATTTGAGCTTGATTTTACGTAGCGATCTGGCTGGATTTGGACAGGATTGCATTTGTTTTCTCCCGTATGATCTACCGCACAAAATATTCCTCATTGTATTTTCATCGGTCCTTGATAGGTATGCAAAGTTTCAATTAAATTGGATGTCTTAAAGTGGGTTAAAACAACTTTCGTAGATTTCGTTACAAAGATCAGATTTGTTTAAAAAGACTAACATTTGTCCCGCGGCGGGAATGGAAGCCGCACTTTCCTGCGTTTGAATAGCTGCTAAACGTGTGTTGGTAAAATCGCCCATGTTTTTAATCGTACTAAAGACGTAATGTTCAGGAGTTACGTTCGGACAAAAAACATCTATTAATAAATCCCCATAAATATCTAAAACTTACTCCTCTTATCAAAAATCCCCCAAGAGAATCGATTTACTTGGTAACATAACTTTTTAGGTAACAAAATTTTGAGAGCAAGGACCCCATTTTAATTGAAATATAAATATTGTTTTATATAAATAATAGCAATATTAATGAATAACCCTAAATTAATAATATTCCTCAAGTCGATATCGCAAGTACTTCCCAAGATAGCCATCTATGACAGACAGACAAAGTCACACCATAAGCGTTCCTTTCTACCATCTTGGTCCGGAACCCTAAAACGATATATTATGTGCCCTATCTTCCCGCGGTCGAGTCCATCAAGCAATCGTATTCCCTGGTCGATGACGTCACTTGAACGCGCTACACGGTTTCCCTCTTAACCTCGCGGTAAGCGGCTTCCGAACACCGGCCACCTTTGCCTAAGACTTTTACAAATAGCCTCGCAGGACTTTTACTTTTGGGAAACCCTAAAATATAGTTTCTTAGAATAAACTTCGTTTCTCTGGGATGGATTTGGTTCTCTATTTTGTCTCCGAAATTTTATATCCCTAATATAATAATCTATAAAATTTATTTTCATAATCATCGATTGCCCGAATAATCATAAGCTATAATATAAGGATCTCTAATATAGTTTTCACTAATATCGGTATCCATAATGATTACAATCCATAAAATGATTCGCAATAAGTAAAGAAATCCATAACATTATTAAGTCATACGGTTCTGTTAAAGGCAGTGTTTTAGGATGGTTATAAAAAAAACCTAACAACATACTGTCCCTCCATCTCGGTTCTACCACAGGCAGTGTTTTTAGATTGTTATAAAAAAAACCAAATTACCTACTGTCGCTTCATCTCGGTTCTGTCACAGGCGGTGTTTTCGGATGGTTATAAAAAAACCTAATAATCTACTGTCTCTCCATCTCGATTCTATCACAGGGAGCGTTTTTGGATGGTTATAAAAAAGTACCTAATAACCTTTTATCCTTCCATCTCGGTTCTGCCACGGGAAAGTTTTATAATCGTTCGAAAATATTCGGAAGAATAAGTTTTATAATTTGTTATTATTATGAGTTTACCCGCCGTGGGGTGCCGGCAGTAGAATGATACCCCTCCTCTCATGCCCATGGATGCAGTAAGAGCCTGCTAAGGGATACCTCCGGAAGATGGGCAGCAGCGTCTATCCGTGTATCAACATCCCATACTGCGCTCACCACCCGCCTGCCAAGCGTGGTGGGTATGGCAACTACCCCTCATGGAGATCCATGAGGGAGGCCTGTGTTCATCAGTGGACGTTTTATGGCTGAAATGATGATGAGTTTATTACGATGAAAATTATGGAAATAATACATAATATTAGGTAAAATAACTATATACGTAAAAAGCATTAGGATGAACAATATCTTATTGTAAATTATATTTATGGGATCATAATATTATAAATAGTGATGTTTCGGAGACACTTGTTATTGATTTTGATTTTAGGACAATCGATTTTCGGAGACAAAATGGGCACCCAATGAATTCGCTTTGAAGTCGTTTAACCTTTGACGATGGGTGGCGGCACAGAACGGCTGGATTCGTGGCAGCTATGCTACCACGAACTGCTGGAAAAACTTGCCGCCACGGTTAAAAGTTGCAAAACCGTTAGTACTTTTAAAATCTACTTAAAAATACTTTGCTAGAATCACAGTAAAATTCGACTAATATGACAGTCCGCTTCCTCTAGGCCTGGGACCATCCAAAAAAAATAATAATTTAAGATTTTTTTATTTTTATATTTATCTAATGTTGCCCCTCCTCTCTTGCCCTCATGCATAAGAGCCTGCCAAGAGATACCTCCGGAATATGGGCAGCAGCGTTTCTCCGTATATAAATGTCCTGTACTGCGCTCGCCAACCCACAAGCTAAGCGTGATGAGTATGGCAAAAACCAGCTTCAGATCAGAACGATCCTCAAATATTTGTTGATAAAGCGGCAACAAAAATACATCATCTGTGAATATTTCAACTGTCTAGCTAGAAACATGTTTGTTTCTTTGGAGTTGGCGATGACTATGCGATTTATAAAATTCTTTGTTAAACAAAAGAGACATTTTTTTTGCTTATGTATCACACATTTCTATTTTATATAGATTTATATATATATAACTACTATTATAAACCGTCACTGCATAGAAAACACTGTCGGAGTGCCAGCACTAGAAAGTTTCCTCTCTCTGGCCCGTGGATGCAGTAAGAATCTGCCAATAGATACTTCCGAAGATGGGCAGCAGTATCTTTCCTTATTAATATCCCGTACTGTGCTCGTCGACCCGCCCGCCAAGCGTGACGACTATCGCCACAACCCACTCATGATCCCAGAGATCCATGATGGAGCCCTATATTGACGTGGACAGCAGTCCTACGGATGCAAGTTATTGATGATGAAGAGATTTTTGCGTCAAAATAATACCAAACAGTACTATGTATAACACAAAGAGCGGGGTTGTTGCCATACTCGACACACTTGGCAGACGGGTTGGCGAGCGCAGTACAGAGTGTTACACGGAAAGACGCTGCTGCCCATCCGAAGAACCTTAGCAGGTTCTTACTTTATCCACGGGCATGAGAGGAGGGGTAACATTCTTCTGCCAGCTCCCCACGGGCGTCCAAAATAATACTACTATAACACACAACAACTTACCTCAACAGTAGATACCATTTTCAACATTTTCCATTTTCCATATCAAGAACAGACAAAACACAACACAGTAAACAAGATTAATATTCTCACACAATCAAATTGTTTTCACTTGTTACCATTCAATGAGCTGACTAACTCAATACTGTTGAGAGTTCTCGAGTACCCTCAAAAAGCTCGCGATTTCAGAAGTAACTTGTTCGGATATCATCATTTTTAAAATTGTTGTCAATAACAAGGACGATTCAATCGTTAGATGCCGATACATCAAGGTTCTTCATTTTTTTTTATCTATTCTTTACTATAAAAAATTCATGGCTTTCTTAGTATTATTGTATCCGTAAACCACAGAAGGGTTTGTGTGGATACTCACACTCGACTTTAACATTTTAACTTAAGTTTAATCTAAGTTTAATCTAGTTAGTTCCTAAGCTTACTTACAATTTTATTTATCCATAAAATAAACGTTTGTTTTTCACAAGGAACAAAAACATCAATGAAGTTCACGCCAAAGATGGATATATGGTTAAATCGAAGACTTAGTTATTATAACAGTCGTGTAGTAGTTCGGGTAGCATAAAGCGCAGTCATCCGATACTTCTCAACTTCGCAGTGTAATAGTTGTTTTTTGTGGCTCACTTCAATCACTTTACTTCTTGGTATGCAATGAAGTAATTATCATTCATTCATTCATTCTGTTTTGTGAGTGGATGTTGCAATATACAGGACGGGTAAAAACACAAGTAGACGCACAAAATGCAGGTGTGCATTATATACGAGTACATTATAATGTACTTGCAAGCGCCTTGCGGGCGTTAATTGTATTTTTTTTTCGAATCATTGCTAAAAATGACAATAATTGCATTAATTGTCATTTGAGTCCTTATTAAACCATTTAATTATAACAGTTACAGCCGCTTAAGTCTGGCGAAACAGTTACGGAAAAAAAGAGAGCTCAAAACAGAATTGTTATTTCTTAATTCGAGTCTCAAATAGTTTCGTTCCCAAACATAACCAGACCAGTAATATTGCATTGACTTGTTGCTGGTTCCGCAATATCCGCGCTCGCCTTTACACGGCGGAAGCGGTGCGGTTCCGTCGCTCAGGAAGCGCCGCACCGTGAGAACGCGGCTTTATTTCGAGCTGGTATTGTGAAGTTAGCCCAAGTTCGGGGAACTCGGATTTTGTATAGAAGATTATCTGGGATGACACATGTACAACTTTCCACCTGGGATTCGGAATGAAACGGATTCGAAGCTCAGCTTGGTTCTTAACAGTATAACTGGGTATTTATCGCCTAAATAACCTTTATTAATTTACCTTTATTAATTTTATTTCCCGACGTTTAGCTTGGATTGCACCTAGCATGGTCCCGGGAAGACTCACTTAAAAAAGACAATAGCTTGGTTCTGTATGCAGCTTTGCCTGCACCCTATGCATTTAAAATATGGCATATGATCTATGCCGTGAGGTGCCGGCAGTAGAATGTTACTTCTCATACCCATAGATGCAGTAAGAGCCTGCTAGTGTATACCACCGGAAGATGGGCAGCAACGTCTTTCCGTGTATCAACAACCCGTACTGCGCTCACCAACCCGCTTGCCAAGCCTGCTAAGTATGGCAACTACACCTCATGGAGATCCATGAGGGAGGCCTGTGTTCAGTAGTGGGTGTTTTACGGCTAAAATGATGATAATGTTCTAGATATTTTTATTGTATTACTAGCAAACACGGCAGAGGTCCTCCTGACCGCTAATTTAGTGACATACCAGCAGCAGCCCTACCGGGTCCTGTTGTCTTTTCATACCATCTAGGAGCCCAATGAAATATAAAGACAAAATTTAATCCAAGGGGGGGGGGGGAGGCTCGCCACCCCGCCAGTCAAGCGTGTTGAGTTCGGCAACAACCCACTAATGAACCTAATGGCCATGAGGAGGCCAGGCAGTGGACGGGGACAGCAGTCCTAAGGCTGAGATGAAAAGTTATAATTTTAAAATAAAAAAAGGAAGGCCTTTGCATCTATTATAGATGATTTATACAGCTTCAGCAACTGGTTATCATGCTGTACGGGACGCTGCAGTGCCTGGGACATTGTTAGATGGATTAGGCTTGCCCAGCACCTATACCATCCTCTCAGCTTAGTCAGCTATTATTCAGAGGAAAGAACAGGTCAATACGTCTGAAGCTAACTAAGCCGCGGGTTTCCTCACGATGTTTCCTTCACCGTTAAAGCTCGTGTTAAGTGTGCACATACATTTTTCAAGAAAGAAAATTCCATTGGTGCACGGCCAGTATCGAACCCACGACCTTCGGATTGAAAGTCAAAAAGGGGTACATACCACTCGGCCAACACGGCTTTTTGTTTTTATTTTAATTTTAAAATAGGTATTAAAGTATATCACACTATTACCAGTGAACATATTATCATGAACTATGCATTCAGCCAGAGCCACTTTAAACCACAACCTCGCTAAGAGCTTGCCAAGTTTGCTTTCCACACGAAATTCCCCAAAGCAACGAATGCATAAGCATTTTGAAACTAAATCGAAGTACCAAAGCTGATTCTGATGTATTTGTGTTTGCACCCTACCTGCAACTTCATTTTAATTTTGTAATAAGCAGATTTTTTTTTGGTTTAAAGTTAATTTTAATAACAAAAATTGTCTTACTCTTTTTATGCATGTGGTGTGAACCTGTAAGTGATTGTGCATTTAACCACTATAATGTACTTTGTGTATTATTAGTTTTAATAAGCTTTAAGTATGAAATTATAATGTAACAACTGTTGGTTAACCTTAATAAATAAATAAACTATGAAACCTTGCTAAGCCACAGCCCGCCAAGTTGCCTTCCACACCAAATTCCCAAAGGCATGCAATGCACAAACATTTCGAAACTACATTCGAGCTGAGCTGATCGCCTAGGTAGCCAGCATTCTGAATACACGCCGAGAAAGTATTGTTGGGAAGTGATCCCGACAATGCGCTGGTTAACGTCACAGCTGATAGGGAAAGGCTTGGTTAATAATATTATGGTTTAAAGCATGTTTACAGGATATAAAAATAAAAATTATATTTTTTCCGTCAGTTAGATACCTAATAGAAAAATAATAGACATTTAATTATTGCTTTTTAGTAAAACTCGAAACCCTTATTAACACAGATATAGAGGTATTATATATAGATATATTAAAATTCTTTTTTTTTTCGAACTTCTAGCTTCACAAATCAGAAAAAAAATAATGTAGTTTTAACCATGAACTTTCTAGGAAAACTAGTAGGGTTAAGTTAATATTTTTAGTTTCGGAGAAAGAGTCGCTTAAATTGTGATGCGGTTTTCCAAACGTATCGGTATATTGAAACCATAAATTCAATTAATTCCTGTTAACATGTTTTGGTAAACGTACAAAAATATACATCAACTTCTAACAACAGGTCCACGGTTAACTACGGAACCCGACACAGAACGTTGCCCGACACGCACCTGGCCTAATGTATTTGATTCTGTTGGCGCACTTTCTAACTAAACCTTACTGAAATTGGGTAAAATTTGTTCCGTTACACCTGTCTGAAATTAAAACGGAACAATTTAATCTAACTTAACGTTGACAGTTCGAAATTTAGGAACGTTAAATCTCTACTTACATAGCTTTAGTAACTACAGAGTCGACACGATTGTCAATAATGAAAGTTGTAAACACGTGAAGCCTGAGCGTAGCGAAACGCGTGTGGAATTCATTTTGAATGTTCACACAACACCTAGGTGCAGTCGCGTTCATAGGATACCACATTAGTCGGCCAGTCACAAGTGGTATTCTTTACTATGGGCGCGACTATACACAGATTCATTTTTTTTTTTACACAGCATCATCTAGCCCCAAGCTAAGCAGAGCTTGTCTTATGGGTACTAGATGACTGATATACTTAATTCATTATACTACATAGATAGATATTTTTATTATATAATAGAAAAACACCCAGAACACCCTGAACAAATATCTGCAGATCGTACACACATTTGTCCCGAGGCGGGAATCGAACCCGCAACCCCTTGCGTCGCAGGCGGGCCTTCGACCGCTGCGCCACAGAGCTCGTCATTAGTTAAAGGTTGTTTATATTGTATACAGTACACATCGTATTCGCTGTAGCTGTGTATCGCTAAACTGTGTAAAGGATGAGCTCGTGTGTGTCCTGTCGCCCGGGGCCCTGCGGGAAATCTTCACCGTTTCGCCGCAAAACGCCTCGCTCGGTGCAATATCTATGGCTGTGTGACTACATTACCTAAACACAAAATAAACAGTTTCATTCTACTCGCGTAGTGTCAGAGTTAGTGCCATATTTACAACTTTACAGAACCAACACATTGATGAAACCTATATTAACATTCTTACACAACGTCGCACAGTGTCAAACATAGTGCCATATTTACAAATTTACAGAACCAACACATTGATGAAACTTACATTAACATTCTTAAAATTATAAATAAAAATAGTACAGCAGTCATTAAATTAAATTCGACAATTAATAAAGTAGTTAAACAGGGCAACCCGTTGTCCCCAATACTTTTCACCGCAGTCTTCCAAGAAGTTTACCGTCTCCATCTGCAGGGCTAGCATGGGCTGGGGATTAAACTTTTGTCCACCGGTTATTTCCACTGACAAGGGATAAAATTATTTTATCCACCTGCCAAAGCACGGCAACAGGGGGAAAGATAATTATATCACTTTTTGACATTAGACGTGGACAAGCGTTTCCCCTGGTTTGTTCACCGTGAATAGTTTATCAACCCATGTCGCCATGCTCGGAGAGTGGACAAAATTGACAGAGGGAAATAGTATTTTGTCTTCTCCCCGTGGATAAAATATCTCCGGCCATGCTAGCCCTGCAGCTGGACAACAAAAGGCATCAACATCAATGGCAAACGCCTTACAAATTTACGTTTTGCGGATGACATTGTCTTTTTTGATGCAACTACTTTAGAAATACAGGAGATGCTTCAGGGATTAAGCGTGGCAAGTATTGAGGTTGGTCTCCAAATGAACCGGTCGAAGACCATGATAATCTCAAATGGCACGAGACGTAGGGTCGTGGTAGATGGGCAGGATATACAATATTTTGACGAATACATCTACTTGGGCCAGTTAGCAAGTTTCGAAAACAAAAGAACAAAGAGATCGGTAGAAGAATCGATAATGCTTGGAAGAGCTACTGGTCCATGAAGGCGTTCATGAAGGGTGACCTTCCTATATCACTAAAACGCAAACTCGTCGACATGTGTATCTTGCCCGTCCTAAGCTACGACGCCCAGACGTGGTCTTCGACTGAGTTACAGAAGAGCAAACTCAAGATTTGTCAGAGGGCAATGGAACGCAGCATTCTCGGGTTTAAACGAGTCGACTGAATTCGTAACACCATGCTGCGTTCCCTTACTGGCATCACATATGTCGGTAAGAAGGCTGCAAAGCTGAAGTGGGACTGGGCGGGCCACGTGAGCCGAATGCCAACAGAGAAACGGGCTCAGAGTGTAACATCTTGGTTCCCTGATGAGGGAACGCGGTGTCGGGTCGACCGAGAAAGCGTTGGCGGGATGAACTTGTTAACTTTGACAGAGGATGGTGGAAGTCTGCAAAGGATCGAGATGGTTGAAAGACTTTAGGGGAGACTTTTGCCCAGCAGTGGGACACCATAGGTTAAATAAAAAAAAATCTACTCACACTGGGTGTGGATGAAGAAAGGTTTTGTGATAAGATAATTGGCATTTAACTTTCGCTTAGATAGATTTGAGTGTACGTAACGTGACGTGCGAGTAGAATGTTGCCCTCTCTTGGCCGTGGATGCAGTAAGATTCTGCCAAGAGATACCTCGAGATGAACAGCAGCATCTTTCCGTGTATTAACATCCTGTACTGCGCTTGCTAATCTGCTTGCCAAGCGTGGTGAGTATGGTTAACACCCCTCATGATCAGTACTTGCAGGTCCATGAGGGAGGCATATGTCCACTGCATCCACGGGCAAGAGAAAAGGCAAGATTCTGCTGCCGGCACCACACGGCATCATTAGCAGTACATTGTACGATTACAATATTTATTTAATTGAACAAAAGAGGTGTAGAAGTTAGCTGACGCAGCGCTGGGCACTGCAAGCTGAAAATAACGCATATTAGAAGACACTTATTAATTGGTATAACATTTGAAAATATCATAGTTATGAGTCTTATGATCCAAACCAATAAAGTTCCTGTAGCTTTGATATCTTGAAATCAGAAGCTACATGTATCAAAACTTCACCCGGCATTTATTTCACTTCACTGGTACAAACAATAACAGAATCTGTCCAAAGCTAGCGGCACATTACTCACATTACTCAGATACAGATGTTGAAGCGACTCAGCACTTTGCCTGTGAAATAATAAATGGTACACCAACAGGTAAATGCAACAGGTGGCTTCGATACTGGAATGTTTTACGAGATTGCATTTTACATTACTAATGTTGCTGTACGATGGATTTGTTGAACCATTTAAGATGATCAGATAATAAGAATTTAATTGATTCTTGCGTGACTTTCCGGAAGTCCATCAAAATTTCTGTACAAACAACAAGGTTGTACTTGAGGGTTGAAGTTTAGCAAAACTGATGTTTCATGTGTGGTTATACAACGCTGTTACTATTTTAACTACATGTATAAGTAAGGCGTAAGGAAGGTTAAAAAAAATATTTAATATTTATTGGATTGGCGAGCGCAGTACTGGATGTTGATACACGGAAAGACGCTGCTGCCCATCTTCCAAAGTTATGCCTTATTTACTGAATCCACTGGCAAGAAAGGCATCATTCAACTTCCGGCACCCCACGGCATACTTATATAAAATGTTATCCCCGCATATCAAAGCGTTCCAAACACCAGTGTCCTCCAGCTTCAGAGATAGTATCCACGCATTAAGACGCGTCAGCGAGCTGATCGCGGAGTTTTGCTGTTCTTCAGATGCTGTACCCTCTATAAATATTTACTTACATTCAGATTCAGATTCATTTATTGGTATACACATATAGACGTCAAACATTTCAGTACACAGTCAAAAAAATAAAGTAAAATAAATTAATTACGCACAATGCTCAAAGTCAGACCTATAGTAACCATAAAATTTAATATACTAATAGTATTATATAATAATAATAATGTACATGTCAAAACAGATTGAATTAAAGTATGTCATTATTACATTGTTTTGATAATGCCGCATCCATGCCATTAAAGATTTTGTACTTTATCAGCAAAATGCAACGTGTTTCGCGTCCTGCCGGCTAGACGGCGTTATTTTGCGATTCGCTAGTTCACGAAGTATTTTCGAGGAGCGATGGGGTGAGGAGAAACGAAACTTTTAAAGTCATTGGCTCACTACAGCGCCTTAACCTGTAAGACAAGTCATAAATTAAGACAGGAATGTTAAAACAGTACTGCCAAAGCATCCACTTAATTCCCCAATAAATTCCTGAGATGCCCTATACCTTGACCTAATTTAACATGACGTGAATCTTGCGGTCACATACTGCTGTGTATTCCGTGGCCAGCCCTTCGGCACAGATGAAGCTGTTATGTTCAGAGAGGGCGCGTTAGGGACTGCAAAATGCGGGGTCTTGTACAAAATGCAGTTTTTGTAGTTTGTTGCAGAAGAGATGCTTAGTAAGCGCACTTGTAGGTGTTGGGGTGGAGGTCACTGGCGTACGAAGGGGTGTAAATCAAAGACTTTTTGATGGAAATCGCGACAAAGATTTCCATCAAAAAGTCAAGTTCAAGATTTCCCTCATAACGTCTTTGATTTACACTCCTTCGTACGCCAGTGACCTCCATCCTGTTTATGTATTATTTATCAGGAGCTTATCAATGAAACGAGCGTGATCTAGCCATGACTGCTTTATTCACCGCCTACCCACAACATCATTTAAATATAGAAGATACCTACAACCCCCTTATTAGAACAATAAGTGAAGCGTGGTAATTTAACACTTAAATTTAAGATACTTAATCATAATAATTAATTACATAACATAATCTCTCTTGTGTTGAAGATGGGCTTCTAATAACAATAAATCATCTGCTTACTTAGGTACATATTTAGAAATAATTCATTCATGCAAGACACGGTAACAAATATGTATACACAATGAATTATCCATTATCCACCAACAGTAGGTATGTAATATCGGCATGCAATACACGGAGTTAGTTTTTTTATATTACTTACTGCTTTTTATTTTTACGAGTACGGAGACTCTTTGCGGAGGTCAATGACCCTGTCAAGAATCAGCTGGCGTTTAGGTTGTCACTATCGTAAAATCAGCTGATGAATTTTAAACTTTTGTGGTGTTTTCTTGAATGAAGTAGTTCCTTGAGGTGGTCAGAATCACCCCCTCTCGGCTTAGTACACCATATTATAACGCAGGGTGTATGATGACTAGTAGGTATTTAATAACTTATTTTTCGGGAACTTGCCACAACAAGCTTTGTTAAGATAGGTAGACTAGTCTGGTCTCCGCATCACATGTCCTATTTAGTCTTATACATTCTTTGCCAGGAACCGTTTTGTATTCCACGCCGTGCCCTAAAGGGGCGCTAAGTCAATTAAGAGCATAATTCCTGAGAGGACAGCGACATAAGCGGCGGAGACAGGCGGTGGGATGCTGAGGTTAATGAGGCATTATTAAAGGAACACGTCGGAAGGTTAGAACTTGCCGTAAGTGGTATGGCTAGTCATACGACATACGACAGATTTCCATATGCTGGATACCGTATGTTCCGACTGCTGGAGATACTCCCTCATCCACATGGATACGCAAAATTGTGGAGGGTTGTTGCCATACTCGGCAGCTGATAAATGATTACCTCTATATTGGTATCTTACAGATGTTATTTAGTCCTCGGCGGGAAACAAACCAGCTACCTTCTACGGCTACCCAAACTAATCAAAACAAATATGTAGAAAGTAGTCAGGAAGAAAATGGACTACATTTTTATCCGAAATGCAACACGTCCGGTCGAACCTAATAATATTGCGAAAATATAAAGGGTCACACTTCAAATACGGACCCGAGTCTTAGAATCAATCAGTAAACTATCACCGATGATGAACCCGTATATCATCAGTCCTGACCCACGTCCCATCAAATAGACGTCATAACTCAGTGGAAGGTGGCAAGAGTGTTGCCAACAAGATAATAATGTTTTCGTAAATAAATACATATAACTGGACACGGTTAGTCAATTTATTTTATTAAATAAACTGCACATAGTAAACATCAACTACATAAGAATATAAGAAATAAAGATCACAAGGCTGTCCACTGGGATTTTAATGGCTCAGTAATTATTTGCCTTATTCAATTAATTTGTGCGTGAAAGGTGATATGAGCGGTAAAGGAGTGAATATCGAGTTAACGTCTGATAGAGAAGAATGGAAGAAGAAGACATATTGTGCCGACCCCACGTAATGTGGGATAAAGGCAGGGAAATGATGATGATGAATTAATTTGTGTTGTTTTATTTTTTAAACTAACCTTTCAAAGAGCCCTTGCACTGAATAAAGGTTGTTGAGTTTGAAATAAACTCTTATTCTATTTGTTCACTTTTTTCCTAGTCGTCAAAGCTGGCAACATCCACGTCACATGGACAGGCACGTCCATTTGTCTGGTAATGTGTCGTTTCCTAGCGACCTCGTTATTACGATTGGGTTGCTGCGAATACACGCGGGAAAAATTGAGATTTGCCGGTCGACATGAATGATATTATCATTTTACTGTACATATCAAGAAAATTACAGGAAAAATTGTTTTCTTTACATAGGCGCAATGGTGCGATTTTTTTCTTCATTGTAAGTGGCTTATTTGCTTATTGCCGTGGGGTGCCGGCAGTAGAATGTTACCCCTCCTCTCCTACCCGTGGATGCAGTAAGAGCCTGCTAAGGGACACCTCCGGAAGATGGGCAGCAGCGTCTATCCGTGTATCAACATCCCATACTGCGCTCACCAACCCGCCTGTCAAGCGTGGTGAGAATGGCAACTACCCCTCATGGAGATCCATGAGGGAGGCCTGTGTTCATCTAGTTCAGTTCTATGACTTTAAATTCAATGTTCACCTTGTGATCAAGTATACATATAACAAAGTAAAAAAGTTGTACGTATAATTATTTTACCACCAATGTATTTTACATATCAAGGCGTGCAATTTTATAAATATTTAATTTATATTGAGATGGTACTGTAATATATTACTAAAAAATAATAGGTCAGAATAATGAACAAATCGCCGTAGGGTGCTAGTAGTAGAATGTTATCCCTTTTCTCTTACCCGTGGATGCAGTAAGAATCTGCCAAATGATGCCTCTGAAAGATGGGCAGCATCGTATTTCCATGTAATAACATCCCGTACTGCGCTCTCCAAACCATCTGCCATCTGGTGAATACTTACAAAAAACCCCTTATGATGAGTACATAAATATGAGGGAGGCCTATGTCCAGCAGTGGACGTGCTACGACTGATATGATGACTTAAACAACAAAGATAATCAAAAGAACTTAAGCAAAGCATTAAAAACTTCTACTTTCATGTAAAAACTTTTAACATACCATCAGAAATGCCACCACGTCAATTAGATGTCCTAGGTAAAATATTTAAGAAATAAACGAATAAAATAATAAACTTAAAAGCGCTTAAAACTCCCTTTAGTACCATCTAAAATAATCTTACGGATATAAATTACAAAATGAACTCTCTTTTCCATAAATTAGGTCTAATTTTCATCGTTAAATCTGGGACATATCCACATCAGAAATGTAAATTCTACGGGCCGCTATGAATTTTCCAAAATCCCAGCTGAATACGATGCTGTGACCGCAGCCTTCCGAGAAACTCTGAATTCTACCCTAGACGGGTGATTAGTACCCGTGTTTGTAATGAATACGGTTGGATTACAAATTTAGCTCACGACTAAATCAATTATAGTTGTGAGATTTCTAAGAAGTGTTAGGTTACCAGGGTCTACCCTTGTTTGTAACCTAACACTAACCTAAACCTAAAATACGTTTTGAGCGGGACTGCTAAGACCACCTTATACGGAAAAAAACTGTCATGACATGTGTGGTTCTACATCTACACTAATAATAAAGTTTTTGATTTTAATTTCTTTGATTTGATTTTATTAAATTGAATTTGATTGTTTAACGACCTCTGTGGCGCAGCAGGCGAAGGTCCGCCTGCGATGCAAGAGGTTGCGGGTTCGATTCCCGCCTCGGGACAAATTTCTGTACGATCTGCAGATATTGCAGATACAGGGTGTTCTGGACGTTTTTTTTAAATAGAAAAAATATATGTCTATGTAGTATTATAATGTCTTATGTATATCAGTTATCTAGCCAACACAGCATTTTATTACATAAATTTGAAATATTTTTTAGGGTTCCGTACCTATCTCAAAAGAGAAAAAAGGATCCCTGATTGAATCACTTTGTTGTCCTTCTTTCTGTCTGTCAAGACCTATCTCATGAAGATGTGAAGGTATCCAGTTGAAATTAAAACCATATATTCAAATCTACAGCTTCCTTAAGCTGTGAAAAAATTATATTCAAAGTTAAGCTGAACAAAAGATACGACCGTTTATGTCTCAAACAAGCATTGGTACGGGGGTGCCAGAAAAGGGGCGAAGGTTTCCGAAAATTAATTAGCTGTAAGTTTTCTTAAGATTTTAAAATAAAATAAAATAAATAAAATGCCATTTTTGACCTTTGGTGACCTATTGAAGTCACAATAACTGACCGGAGTTATTGTGACTTCAATAGGTCCTGTGAACCTATAATAGGGTCACCAAAATCAATCAGTACCCTTCTCTTATTAAGACAGTGCTAACAAAAAAGGTTTCTTGTAAATCGGTCCACGCGTTCGGTTGTAATCGTGTCATGTACAGATAGACAGACAGCGCTATGCATTATTGACAAACGCATGTTTTGACAATCTCAAAGGAATCATAACTCATAGGGTACTACCCGTAGACCTAGAACTAGAGATTTGGCAAGGTATATCGTCTTATACTATACTCGTAGATACAGAGAAAAATCTAAAAACTATACATTGACTCATAACAAAATCGCCCTTAAAATAGTACGAAATCAATCAACGTGCGGACATAAATTGGATGGGTGACCGAATCTTTTTGTCCATTTATAAAACTTACTAATGATCAGCTAGTTAATAATAATTATTGTGTTCCTACGGAACCCTTGGTGGGTGACTACAGCTAGCATTTGTCCGGTTTTATTTTTATCAACATCACTTCACAGGAGTTTCAATCTAAAAGGCAAACATGACATTCAAGGACCCCTTATGAAAAGTAGCGACTTGTCTTTTGAAGTACATCATTACTTCAAAGGTTAAGGGTGTCCCTTTATTTTTAATGGATTCTAGTAATGAGGGGCTCATTAGTAAGGGTTCACGTTCGAGGATTTAGAGATACGAAAATACGTGTAGATTTGTGTAAGGCCTATACTTTTATGAAACCGTGTTGGCCGAGTGGTATGTACCCGCGACTTTCAATCCGAAGGTCGTGGGTTCGATACCGGCCGTGTACCAATGGACTTTTCTTTCTTGAAAAATGTATGTGCACACTTAACATGAGCTTTAACGGTGAAGGAAACATCGTGAGGAAACCCGCGGCTCAATTAGCTTCAGACGTATTGACCTGTTCTTTCCTCTGAATAATAGCTTACTAAGCTGAGAAGATGATAGGTGCTGGGCAAGCCTAATCCATCGAACAATGTCCCAGGCACTGCAGCGTCCCGTACAACATGATTACCAGTTGCTGACGCTGTATAAATCATCTATAATAGATGCAAAGGCCTTACTTTTTTATACTTTTATTAAAGCTGAGGAGTTTGTTGAACGCGTTAGTCTCAGGAACTACATACTGGTGCGAATTAAAAATATTTCGGTGTTGGATAGCCCAACTATCGAGAGAGGCTATTTATGAAACATCACTATAACTAATAGCAACGGAGTATCATTGAAGTGTTGCATAAGTGGGGAAAATTCAATTCTTTTGAGAGCTTTCGGTGCGTGCGCAAAATATATAGCAGCTTATGTGTTAATCCTGGTCAACATGAATACGTGTGCAAAGTTTCAGATCAATCCGTAGCTTTGTTTTTGCGAGAAGAGGTAACAAACCCTATCCAAACAAACTTTCGGCTTTATATTATTAGTAGGATATTCAATTTTACTTATAAATACAACTATTCAATCCGATCAAAAAGCAGCAATGCTGATGTGTCTATCCAAACAAATTTTCTTTAATATTGGTGAGATACTACTAGATAAACCTACGACCTACATATATATTACATTTGCGATGTGTTGGGTTAAACGAATATTATAGTTCACTTAAACACAAAAGTTATTATCTAAACTAGCTTGTATCTAGCTCAGTAGTAAAAGTATCTAAAGTAGGTGTCATGTGGTTACCAGAATCTAGTTTTTTCAAAATGTTATTTTTTAAACAATTTTTAAATGTGCATAGATAAACAGTTTTTAATCTTATCAAAGGTATAATACAGCTGAGCGCCTTCGTATAATGTGCTTTATTTGAATTCCAAACGAAACATTAAAAGCACTCTCACAAATGGCGCATCTCAAAGCAGCAAGAAGACTAATTAACGCAATCTAAATAAATAAGCAATAACAAACGGTAGTATTTTTTTAAACCAGCCATTGCGAGAACAAAATGGCGGTGTTAGAAACGGGGGAATTTACGACACCACCTAAAAATTTATTGCAACGACAAATTAAGTGTATTTGCGAAATTGTGTTGGAGTATATTTAACGCTTTTTTCGTAGGTTGCAAATGGATGACCAGCGTGTTAAGCTTGTTTTAAGCCTTCGTCATCTCAGCCACAGGGCGTCCACTGCTGGGTCGTCCTCATGCATCACCATGTATGAACAGCGTCTTCCCGTGTATCAACATCCCGTACTGCGGTCGCTAACCCGTCTGCCAAGCGTAGTGAGTATGGCAACAACCCCTATCAAAACAAAGATCCACAAGGAAGGTAGCCGTAGGACGTCCATTGCTCATCACATCGTCTCAGGATGATGATGATAATGAAGATATAGCCAGAGGGCACGTTCCCAAACATGCCAATACCGTAGAGGTCAAATTCATTCAATTAATTATCGGTAACCATAGGGGTCCTTACCTTTCATATGACAATGTCATGGGGCCCTACAGACTCAACATTTCAATGCCCGTACAATTCAACAGAATTGTACGGGCATTGAAATGTTGGGTCTGTAGGGTCCGGAGCTTATACGACAAATGTTGTTGATGGTTATTGATGAAGGGCTGTTGTTTGTTGCTTCTTAGTACAGTTAGGGGTATATTAAGTGAATTAATACGTACTCATCATCATTTCAGTCGTAAAAAGTCCACTACCGAACACATGCCTCCCACATGGAGCTTCATGTTGGGCGGGTTGGCGAGCGCAATACGTTAAACATTTCACAACACAAATGAATCTGACTATAATCGACTCAATTTCATCTCACCTCAAACACGTCTGTATAGACAAATTAATATTATTTAATAACTTCAAATTATAATCAACAAGTGACAAAGTTACCTCGGGGACACGAAAAGTGTTAATTTTATGTCAAATATATTAATTAGCACCCTTGTCACTGTCAACCTGTTAACGAGAAGTGTCGTCTTAATTGGTTTACGGGGTAAAGTTTGTTTCGATGTTTTTACACCTGAAATTAAACTGAAAACATCTAATTAAGATGATTTATACAGTGGTAACGAGATTATGACGGATGCTTGAGTGTAATCGCGGCTTCACCGTATCTTATTAATTTGTAAGGTTACGCAGAGAATTCACTAAAGCATTTTAGAATGTTGAAATTAACAAATGTACCTAAATGACTTACGAAGATCATCTTTTGAGTAATACGTCCATGTCGGGGTTTTCGGGGCACAGATTGGCGGGCACAGTACGAGTTGGTGGTACACAGAAAGCTGCTGCCCTTCTCCTGGAGGTAACCCCTTGGCAGATTTTTACTGTCACGGCCAAGATAGGACGGGCAACATTCTACTGCCGGTACCACGTGTCAGCTGACAACATTGTACGCACAATACAATAAAATCTAAAATCAAATCAAACTCAACCTGGAAGATTGGACCACAATATATAGTAGATAGACAAGTGTAACAGGAAGGGGCAATGCCCAGTATTGGGACAGAAGAAACAAATAAAAACCAAATCGTTTATTGCACTTATGTTGTAAATACAGGTAATTGGGCAGATAAAATGTTTTAACAAAAGCCCTGGGCACAGCAACATTGCACTAGGAGGCGCATTTAAACTTAAACTTAATAAAATCGGCCAAGTGCGAGTCAGACTCGCGCACGAAGGGTTCCGTACCATTATTCAACCGAAATCATGTTTTTTGTATGGGATATTTTTATCTTTATTCTATTTTTCGTAGTTGTTGTTAAAGCGGCCACATAAATATATCATCTGTAAAAATTTCAACTGTCTAGCTATCACGGTTCATGAGATACAGCCTGGTGACAGACAGAGAGACAGACGGACAGACGGACAGTGAAGTCTTCGTAATAGTGTCCTGTTTTTACACGGTACGGAACCCTAAAAACTAATTATTCGTATAACACTATATACAGTAGGTACAGGCTTATTATAAGTGTATGAAAAGGTAGTAGAAAAAAATATATAAAACATCCCACTAATATTTTAAAGCCGAAAGTTTGTTTGTATGGAGGTTTGTTACCTCTTCACGCAAAAACTAACGTACGTATCGAGCTGAAACTTTGCAAACGTATAGATGTTGATCAGAATTAACACATAGGCTAATTTTTATCCGGGTTCAACGCATGCGAAGTGGCGGGCACAAGCTAGTTATAAATAAAATAAATAATTCTGGACAATTCACACAGCATCACCTAACCCCAAGCTAAGCAGAGCTTGTGTTATGGGTACTAGACTGTTGCCATACTCACCACGCTTTGCAGGCGGGTTGGCGAGCGCAGTGCGTGATGTTAATAAACGGAAAGACGCTGCTACCCATCCTCTGGAAGTGTCCCTTGTTAGATTCTTACTGCATCCACGGGCAAGAGAGCAGGGCCAACATTCTACTGCAGGCACCCCACGGCAAATGATGATGATAAAAATAAATCAAGTGATTCAATAAGGCCTCCTAAATTCGCCCAATTTAAAAACATTTAAAAGCGATAGTAAATTAATACAGCTTGGAAGTTGATTCGGGAGCAATCTAAAATTTCCATTTTTTCTCGAGCCCCACGTTAAATATGGCATTAATTATAAAGCGAGGGACTGGATTTCCTACGGGAAAATGAAAAAATATAAATTTACCTTTCAAAATATTAAGGGGTCCTAATGCGGAAAAATCATAATTAAGGACTTAAAAAGTATATTATTACATGATAATAATGCTGATAATTATAAAATAATGCTGGACAATTCACGCAGCATAGCCCGCATGCCAAGCAGCCCCAAGCTAAGTAAAGCTTATTTTATGGGTAGTAGATTGATATCATTTCAGCAAGAAAGCGTACTGAACACAGGACTCTCTCATGGGTCATCTTCATATGTGGTATCTTGGCAGGCGGGTAGGCGAGTACGGAATATACACGGAAAAACGCTGGTGCCTATCTTCCGAAGGTATCCCTAAGCAGGCTCTTACGGCATACACGGGCATGAGAGGAGTGGGTGACAATCAGTAGGTTGTCAGCCTTGTGGTACAGCACTAGCGTTACCTGTAGTGGCTTGATTGATATACGTACGGGATATTTACCATGATTTCAGCCTTAGTTTCCCGATATTTTCTATATCCCGTAAATATTCAGATTCAGATTCATTTATTGCGAAAAAAGGTTACATCCACATGTCATGTCAAAAATATATGCAATTCTTCCATAATCAACTTAACAGCAAGCAATATTCAATAAATTGTTTAAAGGTAAAGTTTATCTCAGTCAACATAATAACACACACAAAACAAATAAGTACAAGCGCAAACAAATGTTCACAAACATGATAGGTACTCGTAGTTTCAAAAGTGATTCTGTGCTTATTCACGTGTTGGTTCAGTAGGTCATCACTGGTACACTTTCGGCTTCAGAAACTGAGGTATTTTGGACGAGAAGACGTTGCGAAGTTTCATAGTGTCGCAAATTTTATTATACCTCGTAAACCTTAGATGTCCCACTACAGGGCAAAGACCTCCCTTCCCTTGTGAGAGTTAAGTAAGAGTAACAAAAGTAAAATTGCCTCTTATCGACAGTACTTTGCAGATACATGTTCTAACATTTACTGGTACGTATAAGGCATTTATTGAAACCAACTTTTTTGTGTCACTTCATCGTAATCTGTTACCACGTCTACTGCTGTGGGCCTACCTCATGAATCTCCAAGATTATAAGAGGTTTATTGCCATACTCACCATGCTTGGCAGGCGGGTTGGCGAGCGCTGTCCATCTTCTGGAGATATCCCTTGACAGATTAGAGAGGAGGGGGAAAATTCTACTGCCGGCACCTCATGACGGTTGTGTCGCTTGTGTAGATTAAAATTCGTTTATACACCTACGTTACCTACTTAATAAATTGTCTATATTATAAAGAATTCTTTCATTATAAGAATACTAGGTACATTATCCCTGAGTAACATAGGCTATATTTTTTTCTGGTATATCTATAGGAACGGAAACTACGCGTGTGAAACTGCGGAGCAAAGCTAGCTACTTATACAATACCATGAAATATTATTTTAGCATTTCTGTATGTTGAACACAAAAGCTGGTAATTCTATAGCATCTTACTAAATCATCAACAAAGGCCTCGCGATCTCTATAGATTCTAATTAACCCTACTAAATTGTAGTGTCGACCGGCGGAATGAAATACAGCTCAATTAGCGACCTTTTCTCCCAGGCCGGGTAGCCGTTGGACCTCCATTACAATTTTTGATACAAAATCATGACGTTCGAAATTTACCGTATTAATTTGGAAGAATAATTTAAAGCAATTTCATGGTGATAGCTTTTAGATGGAAATTTAGTGAGATATTAGTTTGAGTGACGGGGACTCAGAGGTGTTGATCGGGAAACGGAAGGTTGGGGTAAGCGGTAATGATTTATTTTTCTTGCTTGTTATGTTATTTCCATAGGCGTAACTGAAGGTTTTATTGACATCTCATCTTTTTAGGTAAAGGATGAACGAGTCGCTCATCTTTCCATACAACAGTGGAAGGGTAACTACTCCACTGTTTGACGTTAACCATCCAACGCTAAGGATTATATCAATTTATCTCGTCATAATCTATGATTGTATACACCCCAAACCGTAAAAAAAGTATTTATTTCAAAAATACAAGCTTCTAAACTTTCGTATTTCAATACTGATTTTAGCCCAACTTTGGACGAAACTAAATAATATAAGGAGAAACAAAACTCAAAAATAAACGCCGTTCCGACATAGTTTAATTATTCAAAAGTTAAAATAAATGTTTTTTTTGAAAAGATTACACTCAAGTTTTTCTATAATAACCCTTGTGACAAAAGTCTATTCACATACTTTTGCGCGGTCGGTTTAGGAATGAATCATTGTGCATTTCATTCTAGCGCGCGGGTAAACACACTATGTCAGGTGGGACATTTAGGCCGCGCTTACTGACGACTTTGCCTCCGCGACTAGTTGGACTTTAAGCGACTAAAAAGTATTTTTGTTTCTTCCAGCCGTAAGACGTCCACTGCTGGACAAAGGCCTCCCTCATAGATCACTAAGTACTAATAATGAGGGGTTCTTGGCGTACTTACCACGCTTGGCAGCGGCGAGCGCAATACAGGATGTTGACACACGGAAAGACGTTGCTTCCCATCTTACGGAGGTATCTTTTGGCAGATTCTTACTGCATCCACGGGCAAGAGAGGAGGGGCAACATTCTTCTGCCTTATTTTTTTATTCCATGTTCATAGGAAAATCACTTCACTGTTATTTAGTAACCCAAGTGGGTTACTAAATAACACCTCACTTTCTTGCCCATGTGTCTTTCAAATCCTCTTTATTAACCGACTTCGATTATCGAAGAAAGTTGTCAAGTAGTCTGTATTTTACAAGCTTTTATTTAACTTGCCATGTATGACGATGATGATGACCACGATGATAGACGTTATAAGTTGATATTAAACCTTTATGGAAAATTATTATTTTAATTTTTTTAGTAAGTTTATTTCATCATTATCATTTCAGCCGTAAAACGTCCACTACTAAACTAAGGCCTCCCTCATTGATCTCCATAAGGGGTAGTTGCCATACTCACCACGCTTGGCAGGCGGGTTGGTGAGCGCAGTATGGGATGGTGATATACGGAAAGACGCTGCTGCCCATCTTCCGGAGGTGTCCCTTAGCAGGCTCATACTGCATCCACGGGTAGGAGAGGAGAGGTAACATTCTACTGCCGGCACCCCACGGCTAAAAGTCTATTTAAACGTACTTAAAATAATAAAATAATCATTTATTTACTTTAACTTAAAAGCTCCGTGCTTGAGCGCGTGATCTGCTTGAAGGCGCGTAGATGCATTTTCAGTGTGTTGGACTATGCGTGTTTTCTAGAGGTATACAAACAGAGATACTTACAAGCAACGTTAGAAGACGCATTCACGCAACACGCAGCGTGGTGCGTGGCAGTATGTGAACCGCCTTTTTCGGCAGACAGTACCGCCCGCAGTCCAAATGTTAACACTTGTAAGTCAAACATGCATCCACCTATGTAATTGCACGGCTGATTGGCCAACACATTGCTCCCTGAGTAGATGATCTCGAGACATCACATCATTCAATTATGCGAGCTAATTGGAGATGGCAGAGATCAGATTGATGTTAGCGACATTTATTAGCGAGATTACAATCTGGATTATGTCTGGTTGAAATAATTAGTGATAGGATTCATCATCATCTCAGCCGTAGGAACGACTGCTGGGCATAGGCTTTCAGCATAAAGGGGTTTTTGCCATAATCACCACGCTTGGCAGGCGGGTTGGCGAGCGCAGTGCGGAATGTTAATACACGGTTAGACGATTATTCTATTCGCCGTTTTTCATCAAAAATACATGATAAGTCTTGGTAATGTATTGTCTTTTTTAGGGTTAGGTACCCAAAGGGTAAAAACGGGACCCTATTAATAAGACTGCGCTGACCGTCTGTCTGTCTGTATCTCATGAACCGTGATAGCTAGACAGTTGAAATTTTCACAGATTTTTGCTTGCCGTTTTTTGCTCGTTATTAATGACGGCAACAGGGAGACGCAGTGTGACCCAAAAGTAATTTTCCAAATCGGTTCATACTTGACGAACTTCTGAGGTAACAAAGTTTAAAAAAAAATACAGACGAGTTTAACCTTTCCCGATGTCTGTCTGTAATCAAATCTTGCGAGTTAAATTTGATACACTTTCCGGTTTCCGATTGACCTGAAATTTTTCATGCATTTGTAAATCGGATGATAATGCCAAAATTATTATCAGATGGAGCTGATCTGATGGTGGAACCGGAAGGTGGCCATAGGAACTCGGTAGTTAAACGACATAACCACATCGAGTTTGGACTCGTTTAATCCGTCTTTATGAGTACTTTGGTGCTAGATGGTAACAATAAACAATAAAAGCTGGTTTTGAAAAAACTTTTTTTTGAACTCAACTTGATTTTAAGCAGGTTGAAAATGGCAGGAAAATAGTAAACACCTTTAATATAGTTATTTAATCTGAATTTAAACTTACAGTTGATTCACAGTAATAAACTTCACACGTACTTGACTCGATGTATTTCGCATCTCTGTTGTGTAAAAAATATCAAACATTTCAAACGAAAAATACAAAAGACCGTCATTCCTCAAGAAACGCAGATAACATAAATTACAGAAATAAAACCTAAGACAATAGGGGAAATCCTTTATATTTGTTAAAAGAGCTTTCAAAAACTGTTATTGTATTTCACAAAGCCTGCATAACAGTACAACAAGACAACTTTTCAGGATTCTTTCGAGTGTGGTGAAAGTAAATCATTTGACCGCTGAGCCCGGCAATAAAACCAAGATTTTCTCAATACAAAAAGATATTGAACAAAAAGGCCCTGAATGGTGGATTGGGACCGCAAAGAACCGAAGGCATTGAGTTCCTTAGGGCTGTTCAATGGGTTACAAAAATTGCAAAACTTTAAAACTGCGTTTTAGCATCAGTGCCTTTCTCAAAAAATCCGAAAATTCCAAAATAGTTATTGCACAAACAAAATTACACAATAATGGTCATGTACAAAGACAACCTTAACCCTAATAAATTAAAAGAAAAAAAACTTTTTACTAAACAAGCTTTTATTTAAACGTACTAAAAAGAATATAATAAACATTTTCCATAAAAGTTTTATGTCAACTTAAAACGCCTTTACACAATTTATGTGATAAAAAAGCTTGTCGCGAGATTTACCTGTGTACATATATGAGTAAATTAAATAACTTGATCTCATTGATTTTTTATTAAACAAAATAGAAAAAAGCACTGAAATATCGCGACAAGCTTTTACATCACATAAATTGCATAAAGACGTCTTAAGTTGACATAAAACTTTTATGGAAAATGTTTATTATATTATTTTTAGTACGTTTAAATAAAAGCTTGTTTAGTAAAAAGTTTTTTTTCTCTTAATTTATTTTTTATGTACTCGTTTAATATGGGTATCAAAATTGAAAGGACTTTCTGTAAATAACTCGAAAAATGAAATGACGTCTGAATCTAACATGGCGCAACACCCAAGATAGCGGACTAGTTATTTTTAACAGTATAGCTCTTCTTTAAGTAGTATTTTTTTTTTTTTCGAAATGACAATATATGTTGTTGACCGCAGATGGCCATGACAACGTTACCGGACTATAACTTTAAGTAGTAGACCATTAGCGAAGAGCTTTATACAACGGCATGGTCGACAGTACTCTTCGTAACTAGTCCGCCATCTTGGGTATTGTGCCACATAGGATTTAGAGTGACGTTATTTTCTTTTATGAACAATTCTCAGCAAACCATTTTCTTTGAAACCCATATTGTAGGGGTGCATTAAAAATAACTAGTCCGCCATCTTGAGTGTTCCGCCATGTTGGATTTAGAGTGACGTCACATAGCTGACCATGCATTGTCATCCATAGAAAAGATGTATTTAAAATTTTAGCTCAATTAGTTGAAGATATCTGCTTCAAAATTGAGTTACAAGATTCCGCGAACAAACATAGTTACATACATATGTACATGCATACATACATACAGGGTGAGCTAAATAAAAGCTTTAAATAAGTAGTCCGCCATCTTGGGTGATCCGTCATGTTGGATTCAGAGTGACGTTACATAGCTGACCCTGCATTGTCATCCAAAGAAAACATGTATACAAAATTTCAGCTCAATTGGTTGAAGATAATGTGCTTCAAAATTGAGTAGCAAGATTCCACCCGAACAAACATAGTTACATACATACATTCATACATACGGGGCAAGCTAAACAATAGCTTGTTAAAAGAGTAAAATATGACGCCTTTTAATCATAATATATTTTAAGCCTCCTTACTCCAGATACATAAAACATACATATGTATATGAATTTTCCAAAACAGTTTATTTATGACTGATTTCTGAGGTAACAAAGATTAATGAAATAGAATACTTGCGAACCTTCTACTTTAGAAGTAGGTTAGAAATAAATGTATAATTACAATAAATACTAACAATAATTAAGCCTCTATTAAATACTAAATGTTTAAAAAGAATAACAATTACTTATCATAACATTTTATTGACAATAATAGGCAAAGTAATAGACCACCATCCAACTCGGAGACTAGTAAAGATGAGGCCTATGATGGGGCACGCTTGTCTTAAAAGAACCTATGTACTCTAGCCCAATCTAAACCAAAGTTATCATTCGACCCATTTTTGCCGTATTTTATCAATACACAGAAATATTAACCTATATTACTGGCAACCCTCACAAATTGACCAATCAACTGGCACAGCCGCCTGAACAGAGTCGTTTAAAGTTCTTTCACGCGATTCCTTCGCCGCAATCGTCTGTTATTATTCACTTAATTGGGTCAAGTGAAGTCTATGGTCCGTGTTAACCAATTAAACAAGTATATAAAGTAAAAAAAATTAAGTAATCTCCGACACTTTATCAATTCTCTGAGGTTACCTAATTTTTACTCAGGTATGTATATTTGGAAACATTCAATCATTCATCCTCTCTTTCACTCCCCATATGTTAGAAACTTATTTGTTGATTTTGATAGAACATGTTTAGGAACAACCACCGTAAAACCTACTTAAAGGGGGGTTAAAAAAGGCAACTATACTTTCTGTCACCAAAGTTTAGAAACATTGATTGCGTGCCGTGGAGTGCCGGCAGTAAGATGAAGCCCTTGTCTCTCCTTGCTCGTGGATGCAGTACAAATCTGCTAAAGGATACCTCCGGAAGATGGGCAGTCGCTTCTTTCCGAGAATCAACAACCTGTACTGCACTCATAAACCCGCCTGCCAAGCGTTGTGTAGCAACAACCTCCTTCTCCTCCTCCTAAAGACTCCTTTCAAAGCCATTTAATCATTTCAGCCGTAAAACGTCCACTACTGGACACAGGCCTCCCTCATGGGTCTCCATGAGGGGTAGTTGCCATTTTCACCATGCTTGGCAGGCGGGTTGGCGAGCGCAGTACGGGATGTTGATACACGGACAGACGCTGCTGCCAATCTTCCGGTGGTATCTCTTAGCAGTAAATTAGTAATCATTTCAGCCTTAAAACATCCACTACTGAACACAGGCCTCCCTCATGGATCTCCATGAGCGGTAGTTGCCATACTCACCACGCTTGGCAGGCGGGTTGGTGAGCGCAGTACGGGATGTTGATATACGGCAAGACGCTGCTGCCCATCTTCCAGAGGTGTCACATAGCAGGCTCTTACTGCATTCACGGGTAGGAGAGGAGGGGTAGCATTCTACTGCCGGCACCCCACGGCACTAGTAATATTGTTTTGAAATTAGTAATATTGTTTTTTTATGATTATGATCTTATCAGTCACCTAATTAAATAAATAAATTAGATGAAATCCCGGAACCACGATTGGTGCAATCCTGTCGAAACGTCGGGCAATAATGAAGGTAAATACCCAATTATTATATTAGGTCGTTACAAATGATATTGGCGTTTTGTATGAGAGGAACATAAAGTCGATTTTTTTATATAAAGTATTTAATTAATCAAAGTAAGTATTATTGCTATCTATGCACTTTTGCCATCTCATAGGTAGTTCATTGATCCTTTTACTAAAAAAACCATTCGAACGGTAATCAATAAAATCTTTGAAGGCGGTTTGGACTGCACCATCAGCAGTCGAAAAAAATGGTAATCTGTTGGAGCAAGGTCCGGAGAGTACGGTGGATGTCTTAGACATTCCAATTGAAGCTCCTCTAATTTGGTAGCCGTCTGTTGAGCAGTTTGTGGTCTAGCGTTGTCCTGAAGCAGCAGTGCCCTAGAGCGATTGACCAGCCTCGGTTGTTTAGCAGCTAGCTTTTCCATCATGGTTTGCAGTTGCTGACAATAGACATCTGCTGTAATCGTCTGGCCAGATATAAAAAAGCTGTAGTGGACGACACCGGCACTGGTCCACCAAACACTCACAAGTAACTATTTTTGTGTCAGTTTTTGCTTGAGCGATAAGCGCTTCCTATTATCGTATAGGATCCACTTTACATCACAGGTAATGATTCGATTTAAAATCCCTTCAATATTGTGCCGGTTGAGTAATGTAACGCAGCAGTCGACGCGCGATTGTCGATTTGCTTCACTCAATTCGTGAGGTACCCACCTTTCAAGCTTTTTCACGTTCCCAATTTGCTTCAAGTGGATTAAAATAGTTTTATCACTAACAACGCAGCCTGCCGCTAACTCGGACGTGGTTTACGATGAATCCGCTTTCACAATAGCCTTCAATTCTTGAATATCAACTTTGGTCTCCAGCCGTCCACGGAGCTTGATCTGCAGATCGAAATTTCCAGAACGAAAACGTTGGAAACAAAAACGCACTATGTTTTCTTTTGCGACACCGCCGCCATACACATCAATAATCCTTCGAGCCGTTTCTGCAGCACTGGTGCCACGGTGGAACTCGTACTCATAAATATCGCGATATTTCAAGTTTTCCATTTTGTAAACTGAGTGACGCAAAGAAAAAATACAAAAGAGGAAAAACAAATGAATTATGACTTTCGAAACACAAATGCATAAGTAAATAGCTGTATAAATATGAATTTGGAATTCCTAACCAAAGAGAAGTTATTTGAGATCAAATTGGCCAGTACGACAAAACGCCAATTTCATATTAACATGTAAATATCTAATATAATTATGATAAACAAAGAAAAATATCTAGTTTTAATTCCGCTAATGCTGAGATGCATATGCACCGCCCTCCCGCCCGCTAATTATGCACATGCAGGGGGAACCAGGCTGTTAGTGCAACATGCATACCCAAACCCACACGACGACACGTGTTTCGCCTCTCCGCGAGGCATCTTCAGGTTAAACGCCGAGATGTTGACTGGTCGGCGGCTGGAACGAAAGGGCGGGAGGGCGGTGCATATGCATCTCAGCATTAGCGGAATTAAAACTAGATATTTTTCTTTGTTTATCATAATAATATTGATTTCCGCAAAGTAACGCCTGATTCTATTAATCTAATATAATGTTAATAATAAAAGGTCGTGATCGCAAAAGTTTTAAAAATAAATCCCTACCCATTTTTTTTAATTTAGAGCTTAATTTATCTTTGAGTCACCTATGTTAACAAAATAAAACCTCGAACGTAATGAGTTTCAAGCATGAACGTAAACAGAAATAAATACATAAATCAAATAACCTAAAATATCAGAACGTAATGGGGGAGGGGGGTGTTTTTTGCAATAACGCCTTCCGGCATCCGAATGCTATTGACGTTGGTACTCATTTTATTCAAAACACACCCCTAAGAAATTCTTTGGACCCTTACAATGGATTGTTCCGGAGCCATTCGCAGTTTTTTCACGTCAATCATAATTTGATGGCAATCGAACAAGAATAAAACATTTCATTGCTTATTGCCTTTAGTAAAATGACATTGTATGTGAATAAGTAAACGTCAGAATTCTACATATACAGCTGTCTGAATTTACAATACGTATGTAGTTAAATGTGAGTTTTTTTCAGTTTTATTTCTTGTATTAATTAATTCTTAATATATCTTTGTTGCGGTTTTTCTGTAAAATATTTGCAATAGAAGAAGAAGAAGAAGAAAAACATTTATTTACCACACGCACAATACAACACATACACAAAGAACACAAAACACATATAAAACTTAATAAACAGTAAAATACGGACAGGAAGAAGAGGATGTGGCGCCAGTGAATGCGTCCCCAACTCAGCATTGTGTGCACCTGGCCAGGCTCAGATGCTACGCTGGTTTTCAGTTGGGGTGATTTCACGACCGCGTAGAAGAAGGTGACTGGAAAGGAATAGAATAAACGTACGGACGGCAAAACAACATCAAACTCAAACAAACAATAAAACCCACATACAAACAAAACAAAAACACAAAAATACTTAGTTAAAAAAAAATAACACAGATATCAAATAATACAGTAATTTATAAAAAAGAAAATGAAAATGAGTAGAAAAGAAAATACTATGCAATAATTGACATAAAGGAATCCTCTTGTATGTCGATCCGCCTTTAAAAGGTCGATCTCATTTGATCGCATCTGTCGCGCCACCTTCTAAAGGCGCTTAGTGCAGTGCCATATAAAATTGGTTTTTATGACACTTTTAATTCATCTTTCCTGCTCTTACTTTTACAAAGAGTAAAAGAAACAACAAGGATGGATATAAAAACAATTGTGACCGTTACAAAAATATTTGTAAGGCGCTGGTGTAAGTTTGATGTGACGCGCTTAAATTAACCGAAATAAGGCATGTACTGTAAATACTTGTGTTGTAAAAAAAATGTATTGAGAGGTGTGGTATTATTTCTTATTTATGTAAATTAATATATTTTTAAGTAAATAAAACATTTTTTCTTCGAAATATTTTTTTTATTTTAGTTTTAGGACGACTTTTGCATGATGAAGTGGAAAAAATCACTTCTCCTTATTTCAATTGAGATTTAACATAATATTACATGCAAAATGATATACTTATTAGTATACAATCTATTAGTATAATTCATTGCCATTGCAAAAACATAAATTTTATATATAGGTCTTATAATAAATTTGAGAAATATCGGTGTTTTAATATTACGCGCCGATTTTTCGCAAAGTCATCTGTGAGTACTCCGACATAATGCGGAATTTCGTGCAAATGGCCGCGACTGCTGAGAGATCGATTTTGATCGATTTGATGCCGATTTTGATGTTTCTTTATTCATTTATTGAGAACTTCCAACAAATATGATACAAATTATAAAAATTAAATTGTAATTCTGTTTTTTTGTTTATTGGTTCCTGAATCACCTAACGCAGCATTAAAATTATAAGAAAACCTTTACAATCGTATTTGCAGATAATAGATCAGTTTTAGCTTGAACAAAATCTATTATAATAAGCATGTAAGTAGGTATCACACCATCAGCTGGTATAAATATTTGTCAAGTAGAGAGAGACTGACTTACATACGCTAGATTGTAAAATGACGTAATAACAAACAACTTGCCTCTTGCACTTCTCCGGCATTCACGGTGTCCCCGGACGCGAAAACTTTGCTATATTAATTTCCATTGATGGCTTTCTGATATTGCCGATATTCCGAATGAAAGTTATGTTGGAATAAAAGAAAGAAGAGTTAGATCTTGAACCATATATTTTTAATCAACACAAGTAGGTACATAATTATATATTTACAACAATTATCATAATTTAATAATCAGTAGGTATTTACAATAATGAAATGATACTCTCAACCTTATAATTTAATTTAGGAACTGAGCCTACACGGACATAGTCCCAACATAAGATGTTGATGTGACTGTTTGACGATCAGGAGCAAAGTGGCGGTTCGACCCCGCGCCTTCCCGTCGTAGGCTCGCCATGCGCTCGCTACGCCCCGAACAATCCCGAACCGGCGCTCGGCTCCGACGTCACTCAACGCGACGGGCGGAGCAAACCAGTGACGGAACGTGGTCGGCGCAAACGAAATCCGGTGCGACAACATCCGGCTATCCTGCGCACGCATTCGTCCCGAATAGCGTGTTGGTCTTGAAGTGACGCTGAAAACATACAACAGTTTAGATACCTATAACAATTTTTAAAGAGTTGGCTAGACCAGGCTTCATACGTCAAAAATATATCACAGAGCTATTGGATTAGAAGCCATGTATGTGGTTTGAACTAGATGATGTTCACCAGGGACCAACTAGTTGTGTATCACCACTTGCATTACAACAGCGTTCACAAGGATGCCTGTTTCAACCCAAAATCCAACACTCTGCAATACACCAATAATGTTTGAAGCTCTCACTTTTAGACCAATATTACCAAAATTAGAAAACAATATTAGCCAATTACTTTATAGCATTCATATTTAGAACAAAAGGTTGTGTGTCAGTGTCTGTGTCTGTGTCAGTGTGCTTACTTACAATCTCACGACAACATCCGCCATCACACTACTCAGCGAGACGGATCCATGGCTTCATATTTTCAACGCATGCGATACCATCATAGCGTTTTGAAGTTCTCTCTGCTCCTCTCATGTCCGCTACTTGGTACCTATCATACCTTTGCTACTTGAAAAGGGCCCTCATAGAGAGGCATTAGTTTCGTACTTTGTCCGTCATTAGTATGACTTGGTATTTTTAGAACGACCAAGTCTCCGACTGCGTAGACTGGGGCTACTTTTCGTTTAGCGTCGAAAATGGCTTTTGCTTTAAAGCATTTTGCTTGATATTCGCGTCAACCGTGTTACGCAATGCCGTAACGTCAATACAATGTTCCGTACTTTCATCGTCTGCGACCATATCATTATTCATGCGAATTCTATATCCAAAGAACACCTCGCTCGGAACTGCAGATGTGGTTTTATTTATTGTGCTATTAATGCCTTGCTGTACATATGTTTGTAATATGCTGATCCCATTTGTTGTTTTCAGTATCTGCACCCATGCTACGTAGTGCCTCTAATATCATCTGATTGTAGCGCTCGACCTGCCCGTTTAAACGCGGCACAGCTGTAGCTATAATGAGAGCCCTAATGTAAACAAGGCACAATTTTCAATAAACTTTCTGAAATAATTTATAAGTCCTAAAAATTGCCTCAGTTGGTGAACAGATTTAGGTGTTGGATATCTTGAGATTGCATCAAGCTTTTTAGCACTAGGACGTACACCCTCTTCCGAAATTTCATAACCCAAAAATGTTATTCTATTTTCGAAAAAATCACATTTATCTAGATTAATGGTCAGCCTATTATTTGCGAGAATATCTAGCACAGTTTCTAAACAAAGAATATTTTCCTCAATCGTTTTGGTAGCAATAAGCAAATCATCCATATAGCAAACTACCCTCCCAAAACAAAGATTTCCTAAAATAGTATCCATTAGTCTTTGGAACACGGCTGGTCCATTACAAACCCCAAATGGCTATTCATAGTGCCCATCATTTGTAATAAATGCAGATTTATGAATATCCTCACTCCTAATACTTATTTGGTGAAATCCGCTTTTTAGGTCTAGCGAAGTATAGAATTTACATCCCTGCAGTCTGTCAATAAGGTCTTTAATCATTGGCATAGGGTACTTCTGTTTTACTGTTATCTTATTAAGCTGTCTGTAATCTATACATAACCTTTTGGCGCCTGATGGTTTGCTAACCAAAAGCGCTGGGCTTGCATAAGCAGAATTACTGTTCCGAATAATTCCGTTCTTCAAAAGATCATCTGTTATTTTCCTTGTTATAGTTTTTTCAGACTCGGACATTCTATACGGACGTTGGAATATTGGTTTGCTAGATGTTAATGTTATTTCTAACTCGACACAAGAAGTTTTACCTAGATTAGATAAATCATTAGAAAAACAATGTGGAAATTTCGACAAAATATTTTCCAGAACTAGTTTGTGATCCCTTGGCGAGCTGCTTATAGTACTCGTGTCTACTTGACAAATACCAAGTGACTCGATGGGTTGAAATGTCAAAATATCACCCAAACGTATTACATGATACTTTTGTCTTCAGTAAAATTCCTGCCGATTAGAATGTCGCAGTTGGATAACACATCAATGACATACAACGTTATACAAAGTTCTACAGAATCGACCTTTATATTTAAAGAAACGGCTTGGTCAACGCGGGTAGTTAAGCCAGTTGTAAATCCTGTCAAATTAATAGGGTTCTCTAGGAGAAATGGTTGAAGACAATACTGGTTTGCGAACGCTTTTGTGATTAAGGAGCAGTCACTACCCATGTCAAAAAATGCTTTACATTTCTGATCATTTATAAGTATGTATGTCTTTGTAAAATTTCTGTTTGCACAATGAGGGGCTAGAAATCAGTTATACCTCGGCATCTTTATCTACTTTTGGTTTAGGTTTGGATTTGCAAGCTGCCTCTAAATGACCTACCTTACTGCACGAGGTGCATTTTACATTAGTACTAATAGGACAGCGGTCCCTTCTGTGCCCTACTTCTCCGCACCGGTAGCACGTCAGAGTGCTATTGGAATTTACTGACGGCTCTGTTCTAACTTCGGACTTACTCATGTTATTGTTTGAATTCGGTCGAGATTGTTTTAACGAATTTTTTTGTGCGATTTCAATTTCAATGGGATTGTAAGTTTTTCCATGTAAAAAGGAGGCTAACTCATCACAGTATCGAAAATTACCGGCTTCGGCAGCAACAGTAATATTTGTATTTCCTATCAATCCTACAATGACGGATATCATATCTTGTTCTCTAAATCCTAGCTGCATACTGTCGATTTTCGATTTCTGTTGGAAATAAAATTCGTACAAAGACTGGTTTGCTAAAGGTTTTGCTTCTATCAATTCCATAAGAGATCGAAACATATTTCGATTCACTTGGAATGTGTCGGACAACGTGTCCCGCCAATTCTTCCACCGCCACGTGGTCCATCTTGTGTTATTTTTTTGAAAAGAATCTAACCAAGTTTTCGCCGTATTGCGTAACTTCTGCAGTGCCTGATGTTTGATCATGCATCTGACCAGCCAAAAGCAAGGGCATTGGCTTCTACAACATTAATCCACATGTCTACATTATCTACGAGCGGGTCGAATTCGGGAATCACAGACGATAGTACAACATTCTGACTCACTGTTGGCGATTCTTACGATGACGCTTATTTTTCCTTGGGCGTCGCCGTTCGTTGCCACTGCTGCTGCTAGAACTGGATGTGCTCGTGGTGGCAGACGAGCTCGAGGAATCTCTTCTAGAGCTTTTCTTCTTCTTGCGACGAGGTGGCATGTTGTGGACGTGGTACGGTAAACACTTCTGATAAAAGAAAGAAGAGTTAGATCTTGAACCATATATTTTTAATCAACACAAGTAGGTACATAATTATATATTTACAACAATTATCATAATTTAATAATCAGTAGGTATTTACAATAATGAAATGATACTCTCAACCTTATAATTTAATTTAGGAACTGAGCCTACACGGACATAGTCCCAACATAAGATGTTGATGTGACTGTTTGACGATCAGGAGCAAAGTGGCGGTTCGACCCCGCGCCTTCCCGTCGTAGGCTCGCCATGCGCTCGCTACGCCCCGAACAATCCCGAACCGGCGCTCGGCTCCGACGTCACTCAACGCGACGGGCGGAGCAAACCAGTGACGGAACGTGGTCGGCGCAAACGAAATCCGGTGCGACAACAGGAATTATTCAGCAATGGTAAAAGAACAACGATTATGTGGCGCGCAACTGCGTTCGTATTCCAGAATCGATAAGGGCTCGACACGAGTTCGGTTCGAATGGGTTCAGACAATTTGAATAAGAGAAGTAAACGTTATTGGGGTATCTTCGGCTGTTTGTTTTTGAAACCCCTCAATTTGTGAAGCAGCATGGATATCGTTGACATAACCCCAACTTCATCATTATCATTATCTCAGCCGTCGCGCGTTGGAAGGACGTCTGGACATGGATCATCCTACATGGTTCACAACGCACGGATCATGAGCGGTTGTTGATATACTCGCCACGCTTGGCAGGCGGGATAGCGAGCGCAGTACGGGTTGTTAATACACGGAAAGACGCTTCTGCCATTTTCTGGAGGTATCCATTGGCAGACTCTTACTGCATCCACGGGCAAGAAAAAAGAGGCAACTTCTACTGGCCAGTACCCTATGGCTTACCCTCTTATCGAAAAATATGTTACTCAAGCGGCACTTACGTATCGTATTTTCAAATTATTTCATATAAAAATCGATACATGAGGCATCTGGTAGAACTTATAATAGTAAAAGTAGCACTTATAATTAAGGGAGTATGTCTTTACTTAGCTCTTCGATGAAGCAAAGCCAGTTTAAACCTGATTTAATAAAATCCGTCGTCAAATTAATTAGAGCTAAATTAGTATAACCATCCCGTGGCGTGCTAGTGGAAGTCTCTTGCCTGTCGATGCAGTAAGAATCTGCTAAGGGATACCTCCGAAAGATGGGCAGCAGAATCTTTCCAAGTATTAGCATCCCGCACTGCGCTCGTTAACCCACCTGGCAAGCGTGGCAAGTATGGCAACTACCCCTCATGACCTTGGATCTATGAGACCTATGCCCAGCAGTGGACGAAACTATTAAGATGATGACCATAACCGTTATAAGCCTCTTCCATGAAAGTATGCCGCATCTTTTATGTTAACGCCCCTCCTACTTAATCGATTCAAAGATCTTTATTTCTCATTTACAACAAGAGTCACTTACATGAGAAACATAAAAACTATAAAATATTAAGTAGGTATATACATTTTTTCATTATCTGTGTTAGGTTACAATAAAATTTTACTATAAGGTATATTTTTAACCCAAATTAGTAGTATCCTCACCAACATGCTTAGCTAGTTTTGATTTGAAAAGTCCAATGGTTTCTGCGCTTAATTCCGAGATTTGATGTCTGCCATCTATCTCATTACTTACTTCGAATATGAAAACTCTCAGCTAAAAGCACTTAAACAGAGCATATTCATTAAAATCCATTTAAGAAATGCTTCTGCATTCAATTTTAACGACGACCTCTTTCGATGGAGAACTTTTTCCGCCTGGCTTAAACGCCGTGTAAAAATAAAAAAAGTTGGATATTTCACAGAGCACCATCTGGCTTTTCCAAAAATCCCCTGCGTAGAGGATTATTGGACTTTTTGTCCAAAAATCCTGGTTCTGAAAGGGAACGCAAAGAGGATTTCTAGTCAAAGTTAGGTTTAACTTTATTCTCATAAGAACACAAAACAAATGTTTCACTTAAAATGAGATATTATTAAAATATGGGATTATCGGGTATTTATCGCGTAATTACCTTTATTTTATTCCCGATGTTTCGACCGGATTGCACCTGGTCGTGGTCGCGGGGAGACTCCCCGCGACCACGACCCATAATCCCATATTTTAATAATGTGTTGTGATCGCGAAAGTTTAAAATAAGATACATGAAATTACTTAATCTAAGTTTTAAAACTATTCCTTACAAAACCTCTGGTGCCTGGTGTTATTTATAATCGTTTTTAATTATTACTTAATGTACCTGACAAAAAAAAGCAAGCGAAAAAGCTTTTTACTCCATCTATGGAATATGAAAACTCTCAGCTAAAAGCACTTAAACAGAGCATATTCATTAAAATCCATTTAAGAAATGCTTCTGCATTCAATTTTAACGACGACCTCTTTCGATGGAGAACTTTTTCCGCCTGGCTTAAACGCCGTGTAAAAATAAAAAAAGTTGGATATTTCACAGAGCACCATCTGGCTTTTCCAAAAATCCCCTGCGTAGAGGATTATTGGACTTTTTGTCCAAAAATCCTGGTTCTGAAAGGGAACGCAAAGAGGATTTCTAGTCAAAGTTAGGTTTAACTTTATTCTCATAAGAACACAAAACAAATGTTTCACTTAAAATGAGATATTATTAAAATATGGGATTATCGGGTATTTATCGCGTAATTACCTTTATTTTATTCCCGATGTTTCGACCGGATTGCACCTGGTCGTGGTCGCGGGGAGCTTTTTACTCCATCTATGGAGTAAAAAGCTTTTTCCATGAGATTTTGTTTTTGAGAAAGCTTAAACCTATGAATCGATAGTTCGGTTGCCTCAGATGGAAGCTTTTTAAAAAAACGCACGCAGCTTCCCATAAATTATTTATTTACTTTTTGGAGCCCAAATTTAGGGATGTGCAATTTAATTTGTTTTTTGTATTATACTACTACGTACATCACATCTTTTGATAAAAATTTTTTTATGTCAGTAATTATATTGCGATGTAACAGTTAAAATGTTGATTTCCTTAAGACGTTCTCTGAGTAGATCGCGAGGTTTTTGAAGGACAAAATCTATCTGCCGCCCTTCCCCAGAGCTGAATACGATATGACATCACACTATGGAAGTAGCTAAAATAAACCAGTCTAGCGGTAGCTTCATCAGTAATAGTTCTTATTGTTCTAACTGCTTAAGCTACTGAACTAAGCCGATCTACAAGTGCATCAATTTGCAGTTTCTATTAAAGGGTAGAATCTATGTGTGTACCTTAAAATACTGTGGAATTGACCGGATTGATAATTTCCCCACACAATATTTTTATTTTTGTTGGATATTCTTTTACGTTTGTTAAAATTCTACACAAGCAAAACGATATTCATCTGTGTGAGTGCGTGCACATCATTGGCGAGTTTGAAATCGTGTGATGGAGCGGAGCACTACGATTGGCTATAATTAAATTACAAATGCAATGCACAAGCTTCATATTTATTACGTGAAGGCTTAGTGGTAATAACAGGTGGGGTAATTTGGCGACATCGGTTTCCGTTGCAGTGTACCCCTTCTAACCTTTTAATAATTCTGTGTTAGTTATAGTGAAGTATTACGTAAGCTATTTTATTTCTCAGCACGTTCCAAGCAATTGTCCAAAGAACAAGATTACGCAATGGCCGGCCCTGTCGAAATCACCTAAGTGCCAATGAAGCCAATTCAATTTTATTTCAGAAACACGGCCAAAAGTTATAAAGTTCACTTGCAGCGGGCAACACGCGTGGAATACTGAACCGGCCGACTCTTCCGCAGCTAATGTCTTGATGACACTTGGTGGGTTGCCAACTCCCCGTCTTGTTTACTCAAACCGAGCTCTGAAATGGACGTTTTGCTGCAATAAGCAAAGATTGAAATCATTAGATATGCCCTAACACCAAAAATTATGGCACTATTATTAGTTTTTAAAATACAGGGTTTTATCGCGTACCTTTTTTATTTTCCGACGTTTCAAAAGGTACGTGATAAATAAAATCCTGTATTTTAAAATTTAGTACTATGTTAACAAATTGCGAAAGTTTAACAAGTTTAATTGTGGCACTGTCTTTATTATGAGTATTAACGATAATACCGACGTACGCACACTGGTTTTGCCAATAAACCAAATCGTTATTGTTACCACTGTCTTATTGTGAAATGTGATAATATGTGTATAGGGAAAATAAATTAAAATTAAAGTTATTGGATATCCATATTGTAGGAGTGCATTAAGAATAACTAGTCCGCCATCTTGGATGTTCCGCCATGTTGGATTCAGAGTATCGTCATTTCATTTTCGAATTATTCTCAGCAAGCTTTTTCATATAATATCCATATTGTAGAAGTCCATTAAAATAACTAGTCCGCCATCTTGGGTGTTCCGCCATGTTAGATTCAGAGTGACGTCATTTCAATTTTTAAGTTATTCTCAGCTTTGATACCCATATTATAGGGGTACATTAAAAATAAGTAGTCCGCCATCTTGGGTGTTCCGCCATGTTGGATTCAGAGTGACGTTACATAACTGAACATGCATTGTGATCCAAAGAAAACATTTGTACAAAGTTTCAGCTCAATTGGCTGAAGATATCTGCTTGATAGAAAGATTTGCAAGCATGCAGATTTTCAGATCTTGATAGAAGTTTCAGCTCAATTGCTTGAAGATATTTTGCAAGATTCCACCAACAAACATAGTAACATACATACATACTGGGCAAGCTAAATAAAAGCTTGTAATAAATAAAAGCTTGTAAAAAATAAAAGCTTGTAAAAAAATAACACACACCACGTCCGGCTAGCTCTGGGTTTAGAGGTACACTGATAACAAATGAGTGAGCTCACTCATTTCGTGTTGAAACAAAATGGTGAAGTCTCATTATGGGCGTATCTAAAATTTTTTTTTTAAATAAGGTGCACGTTGCAGAGGCTTTGTTCACTAAAAAATATAAAAAAATACGCGACGTCCGAACGTGTCGATTTGAGTACCTATTGACAACAGTTTGTATTTCATCATCATCATCATTTCAGCCGTAAAACGTCCACTACTGAACTAAGGCTCATTGATCTCCATGAGGGGTAGTTGCCATACTCACCACGCTTGGCAGGCGAGTTGGTGAGCTCAGTACGGGATGTTGATATACGTAACGACGCTGCTGCACATCTTCCGGAGGTGTCCCTTAGCAGGCTCTTACTGCATCCACGGGTAGGAGAGGAGGGGTAACATTCTACTGCTGGCACCCCACGGCAGTTTGTATTTGCATTGTTCGAAAAAAATGTTTTAATAAACGAGCCCAAACACGATGGGTAGGTATACCTTGTTTAGTTCAGTAGCAAAAATACATTTTTCTAAGACTAATAGGTTTCTGTAATCTGTGCTCGTCTCAGTAATAGTCTCTTCGTAAAGTCGAAAACAGAAAGACAGATAAAGCGAAAGTTTAAGGGTTCCTTGTTGTACTTAGGTCACAGATTACAGAACCTAACTTGTGTATTTCTATTGTTTTAGTAGTTTAAGTTAATTTTAGTTATTTTTTATTTTCTGTATGATTTACACAATAAAGAGTATCTATCTATTTGAGGTGTGCAAATCCCAGAATTATAAAATTGTTTATTTTTTTTGAGAACATAGATGTGACCACACAATTATATGCTACTACATTATTTGTATGGGCGTTCAGAGGCTGGTTGAGTGGTGGTTTCATATTTTATACCACTTAATAACGAGACAAGCCGAAGGCTCATCTGATGTTAAGCTGTGACTTTTACCTATTATAATTGCAATGCCGCGGTGATCACGTTCACTAAGCACGTGACCAACGCTGCAATGCATTAAGCCCATCGCCCTGAGACATAAAGTAGTAGACTCATCTCAGCCGTAGGACGGCCACTGCTGGACAAAGGCCTTCCTCATGGATCACTATTATATACTAATCATTAGGGGTAGATGCCATACTCGCCACACTTGGCAAGCGGATTGGCGAGCGCAGTAAGTGTTGTTGATACATGGGAAGACGCTGCTGCCTATCTTCTGGAGGTATCCCTTGGCAGACTATTACTTCATCCACGGGCGAGAGAGGAGGGGCATCATTCTAACGCCGGCACCCCACGGCAAGACGTAAAAACTCATGTGCCTTTAATTTTATCGGCCGCCCAAGCCTCCAAACCAGAACACAGCAATGCAGACATTACTGATTGGCGGCAGAAATAGTTATAGATTTAGTACTTCCCCGGGAGTAAAATTCTACTACTAAATCTAGCTAACGTTTAAGAATTCCAGTCTAGGACACAGTAACTGGGCTACGATATTAATAGTTATTAGATACTTATGCTCAATTAAAGGGACTCTTAACTAGTACAAAAATTGGATCACAAAGCAAGAAATAAAGTGCCCTCAAAGATTTGAAATGGTTCACTTTATATTCGACAAAGGGACAGTAATTGGGTCGTGTTTGTGTTTTTGCCTGTTTTTAGACGCTCGTTTGGCTTTAGTTTTGTTTAAGACTGATCCACTTTAAGGCGTAAAGGAGGATAGATAAATAAAATTAAAATTCATAATTGTTAATAAAATGCAATTCAAATATCTTGTTTTAATTCCGCTAATGCTGAGATGCATATGCACTACCCTCCCGCCCGCTAATTATGCGCATGCAGGGAGAACTAGGTTCTTAGTGCAACATGCATACCCAAACCCACACGACGACACGTGTTTCGCCTCTCCGCGAGGCAGCTTCAGGTGAAACGCCGAGGTGTTGACAACACCTCGGAATTAAAACTAAATATTTTAATTGCATTTTATTGTTATGGATTTCTGCAAAGTAACGCCTGATTCCATTTATTATTTTAATAATTGTTACTAGCCCCACTACGCGATTTCACCCACGTACTTCCCGTTCCCAGGAATATGGGTATACGGGAATGAAATATAGCCTATGCGAATCAGGGATAATGTAGCATTCTAATGGTGATAAAATCATTCATAATTTCATGATAAGATCATTGAAAATTGGTCTTGTAGTTTTTGAGTTTATTCGTTACAAACATTCAAAATACAAATCCTCTTCGTAATATTGAGAGATAATTATGTGAAGAACTTTGTAAAAATCATCATTTCAGCCATAAAACGTCCACTAATGAACAAAGGCCTCCCTCATGGATCTCCATGAGGGGTAGTTGCCATACTCACCACGCTTGGCAGGCGAGTTGGCGAGCGCAGTATGGAATGTTGATATATGGAAAGACGCTGCTGCCCATCTTTCGGAGGTATCCCTTAGCAGGCTCTTACTGCATCCACGGGCATGAGAAGAGGGGCAACATTCTACTGCCGGGGCCCCACGGCGGTTGTAAAAATAAAGTGCAAATAAATATGTTCTATTTCTAATTTTATGAAAGACTAGCTTATGCCCGCCGCTTCGCATGCGTTGTACCCGGATAAAAAGTAGCCTATGTGTTATTCCTGGTCCACGTCTACACGTGTGCAAAATTTCAGATCAATCCGTTGGGTAGTTTTTGCATGAAGAGGTAACAAACCTCCAAACAAACTTTCGGCGTTATAATATTAGTGGGATTTGCTACGTACATTACCAAATGATCCAAATTTAAAAAAAATCATGATTTAAGAATAAAAACATAGAGCTCACACTATAATTTGGTATTTTGACACTAAATGTCGGCAACCCTCGTAGTAAACGAGTTCTTGAATGGATACCGTGACTCTGAAAGCGGTACGTATGTACACTATTATAAACACAAGTATTGTTGGGAGGTACCAGAAAAGAGGGAGAAGGCCTCAAATGGTCACCAAAGGTCACAAATGGCATTTTTGGGTTTTTAGACGTTTTCGGCCATTTGAAGTCTTTTATTTTTTTAGTGACCTTTCGAGGTCACCATAACTTTAGTCCCTGTGACCCTAGGGTCACCAAAATCAACCATTACCCGTTTCTCATTAAGGAGATGCTAACAAAAAAGATTGCGTGTAACGCGTTCGGTTGTAATCGTCTCATACACAGACAGACAGACAGCGCTATACATATTAGGGGGGAAAACAAAAATAAATATTAACATACAATGAGCCGTATTGTTGCAAAAATAGCGTTTTTGCAATTAGTAAGGCCTTTTCGTCTATTATATATAACATATACAGCGTCAGCAACTGGTAATCATGCTCTACGGGACGCTGCAGTGCCTGGGACATTGTTAGATGGATTAGGCTTGCCCAGCACCTATACCATCCTCTCAGCTTAGTCAGTTATTAGTCAGAGGAAAGAACAGGTCAATACATCTGAAGCTAACTAAGCCGCGGGTTTCCTCGCGATGTTTCCTTCACCGTTAAAGCACGTGTTAAGTGTGCAAATACATTTTTTAAGAAAGAAAAATCCATTGGTGCGCGGCCGGTATCGAACCCTCGACCTTTGGATTGAAAGTCGGGGGTACATACCACCACTGATTGTTTTTATGGTTATTTGCAATAAGATGGTTTTGTTAATCTACATGACAAACAAATAATTAAAATTTAGTCATCTAGCCTATTACAATTCACTACTCAAACACCTAATTGCTTTAATATACCCCAATTTACCCTTTTGCATCGGTATAACTAGCAAAGACCGCTATTTCAGTCTTAAGGCCTTTCACGGTCTCTTCTAAAGACATTCCCCAAAGGAACGCCCGACTCGGTAGATCTGTTCATTTCCGAGGCTTCTCGCTGCACGATAGTTAATGAACGCTTAGACTCGTATTCCCGGAGATATTCAAGGAGAAATAAAGCTTCTCGCTGTGCGAATGGTAGATAATGAATGCGTGTAGTTTATAGTAGTTTCCGAGGCTAAAATCAACAGTACATGGTGTTTGACGACCTCTAAACCTAAGAGTGAGATTTCTTGTTCGCTTCTTTCCCTCACTTGGAAAAAAGTTATTTGAATAGAATGAATTCAATTATGTGCTTTATTCAATTTACATGTGTCTTGTTCTTCTTCTGTAAATTGACTATTCTATGTAGTTTCGCTATATTGAATAAATACTTATTGACTTTGACTTTGACTCTGTGGTACAAAGGGCGAAGGTGCGACACAAGAGGTTGGATTCACGCCTCGGGACAAATGTCTGTACGATCTGCAAATATTTGTTTCGGAAGTTCTGGATGCTTTTCTATATATTTTAAAAATATGTTATACATGGTTTAGTATATAATATCTATGTAGTATAATGTATGAGGTATATCAGTCACCTATTTACAAACCTACTTACCCGCTTATAGTGATAAGAATAAGAATAAAAGAATAAAATCAACTTTATTTGGAGCATCAAAAATTTTTTACAAACTTAGAACTAGACGTTAATATGACAAACTGAAAGTTACAATAATGAATAAGACAAAAAATAAAATAAACAAGATGCTTCAAATTGGTGTCCGACTCAGCATAAATGTTGTGTAAATCTAGGATTACCACAACGCTGATCTTCCGTCAGAAACCAACCTGGGCTGTTACGCACGAGAAAAACAATTACTTAATAATAATAATAACTACACTACTTAAATACGGGTCTAAAACATAAATAACGACGTATACACTACTTTATTTGGCAAACACATATATACACAAATAGTTATGGCAAGAAGACAAATTGTAAAGTGCGGATAATAGCAATTGAGCAAAAGAGGTAGAAAGGAACATAGAGTAAGAGAGATGGGATTCATAGTAGTGAGATCTCGTGAATGAAATCATTCATTTTCTTCTGACCTTCCAAGAGCATTTTCTTTAAATTTAACCTAAAGCTTTGAATGCCTTGAAGCTCTCTTATAGGCGGCGGAATATTATTCCAGCACTTAGCCGCAGCGTACCGGAAACTTCCTCTAAAAGCTGCGGAGTGATGGCGCTGGATCAATAGCTGCTTTGAGCATCTTCGTAAAGATCTGGTACTAGATACCCATGTAAGCCGCTCATATAAATACAGTGGATTTTTAAATTTGACCACACCAAAAAGAAGGCAAGCAAGATGAAGTTTCTGTCTCGCCTTCATTTTCAAGATGGAGTTATGGTTCAGATAAGGAGTAACATGGGTTCTATTCGGAATTTTGAAACAAAAACGAGCGCACGCGTTCTGTACCCTCTGTATAAGACGTTGTGTACGACACAGCAGTCGAGGACCCGTGACAGTATCCACGTAGTTAAGCCTAGAAAGTACCAGGGATTCGACCAACTGTACTCGTAGATCCTCATTTAAATATGGCCTAATATTGTAGAGCACTTTGAGCCTGTAAAAACAAGTACGTACTGTCTCAGTGATGTGTTTCTCAAACCTTAAATTTGCGTCAAAAATGAGACCCAGGTTTCGAGCCTCATAAACACGCTCAATAGGCTCACCCATAAGCAAAATATCTGAAGGCAGGTGTAAGTTCCGCACTTTATGCTTAGTGCCGATTACCAGGAGTTTACTTTTTGCAGGGTTAAGAACCAGGCTATTTTGATTTGACCAAATAGCTAACTTAGTTAGATCTTCATTGATTTTAGTGATAGCCGAACCAATTTCCTCGGGTCTGAATGAAATGTAGAGTTGAACATCGTCAGCATATAAGTGATATCTACAGTTTTTAATACAATTTACTATGTCCGCGGTGTAGATGATAAAAAGTAAGGGGCCAAGAATAGATCCCTGCGGTACACCCCTTTCTACAGATAGTTCATTCGACACAATAACTTTACCGCTAGAGTTCTGTATTTTGACATGCTGACGACGACCGCTCAGATAGCTATCAAACCATTTCACAGCATTAGTACCGAAACCATAGTAACTCAGTTTAGAAAGCAGCAAGGTGGTATTTAAGGCGTCGAAAGCTCGTGAAAAATCTAGCAAAACCAGTAGAGTAACTAAACCTTCATCTTGTGCATTGAGAATATTATCAGTTACGTCGATAAGAGCGGTAGCAGTACTGCGTCCTCTTCTAAAACCTGACTGAGCATCCGGTAAAATCTCATTTTTATCTAGATACTCAGTCAACTGGTAGGACACCACTCTTTCTAATATCTTAGATGTACAAGGTAGTATGCTGATTGGTCGAAGATCTTTAAACACGACAGGTTCAGGTATTTTAGGTAGAGGACAAACACTGGCAGACTTCCACGCATCAGGGAACGTTGACGTAATAATAGATGTATTAATGATAGATGTTATCACTTCTAACGTGTTCGGTAGAGTCATTAATAACATTTTTAGATTTATTTTGTCAGTTCCCTCTGCATTTGATTCTAGGGAGAGGATAATTTTCATGATATCTTGACAACACACGGGAGTAATGTTAAAACTGGCATCGCTGTGTCTATGAAACTCGAAAAAGGTAAGCAAAGATATTTCGCACTCAGGAATACCAGGAACTTTTAGAAAATGGGCGTTAATAGCATGGGGATCATTGAAGTGGGGAGGAAGTTCGCTAGACTTAGGCAAAAGTATTGTTGATTTTAAGTTTTTCCACAAGTGTTTAGGGTCTTTGATTTTATTATTTATATTTTGATTAAAAAAAGCAGTTTTTTCGGAATATAGAGCTCTGTTAACTTCAGACTTAAGTTCCTTATAGTAAACTTTTTTGGGCTCAGATTTAGTGCGATGGTAAGAACGTAGTGCTTCGTCTCTTAATCTCATCATCTCTTTTATGGTGTAAGTAATCCACGGGTAGTCACGGTCTCTAACAAAAGACATTTTAAGAGGGGCATGTAGATCAAACAATGTGACAAGATAAAAGTTAAACAGTTCAACCATCTCAGTTACTGTTTTAAGTGAAATTACTGATGTCCAAGGTAGAGATTTAAGGTCCTCATTAAAAACATCAATTAGGATATTATTAAGAGGTCTATTGGTAAAAACCCGTAAAGGAATTTTATCGCGCTTAATCTTGAACTCGCATACTAGTAAATGGTGGCCATTTAGTCGTCCAACAGGGTCGTCTATTATGCTTTTTACTGGTAAATTGCTACATACGACATCAATAAGTGACTCCGTGGCGTCAGTGAAATGCGTTGGCATTGTGACCAATTGCAAGAGACCAAGGCATTCTAGGAATGTTTGAAACTTTTGAAGCTTACAATTGTCGTTAATATTAAAGTCGCCTAGCAATATAAGATTATCACAAGAAGGAGATGCATTAATAGAGGCCGTAAGTGCGTCGAAGAATAGGTCAACATTTAAACGAGGTGGTCTATAAGCGGTTCCTACAACAATTTTCTTTCCCTTGACTGAAGTGGTGAGCCACATTTGTTCAACAGATGAGTGCAAAGGGTCTACAGGATGAGTCCAGGTTCTGGCTACTATCCCTTTTCTAACAAAATATCCGACACCACCACCTCTATGTGCAACAAACGATGGTCTAGGAATATGGCGGAATCTGTAGTTAGGTATAATAGGAGCTCTATTGTCATCACTAGATGTCATCCACGTCTCGTTTATTGCTACTAAGTCCATTGAATATCTACCAAAAGCTGTGATAATGTTTTCATGATTTGTTCCCAATGAGCCAGGGTTATACAAACCAATCTTTAAAAATCTATCTAAAACCATGTTTACATGAAAAATAATTCCAACATATTGAAGCCACACGTAAATAAAGCGAAAAGTAAAAAATAAAAGATAGGTTATTATATACAACAAAGATCAATAAAAACTTGTACATACGTGATATAAATATAACATAATAATTACAGTAGTGCAAAAAACATATAAATTTATGTAATTTACTACAAACACACACATTTGAGGTATAAGTATTAAACAATAACTCAAACAGGGATGGACCCAAAAACACGATTCAGGTCTTCATCTGAACGGAATAGGAACCGCTCCTTGCCTTCAGCTTGTCTCGCGAAGACCCGGCCCCTTGCAGTCCACGAGTAACGCCATTGGTGTTTGCGGCATTCTTCTCGGACTCGATGAAAGAGCACACGATTAAGTTTAGAAAGTCTCTCGTTGACAAAAATTCGACCCCGAGGCGGTGAGGTAGAGCCTGCAATGGCGCTAGGATCTAGGCTTGCATCGGAGTAGGTTAAATTCCGACGAACACGATAAGGCATTGTACTTCTACTTTTAGTTATGTTTCTATCTATGTTATATTTTATTTTATATCTTTTTTTAAGTTATGTACCTAGAGTTATCTATTATCTATCTGCCCATAACACAAGCTCTGACAGCTTGGGACTAGATGAAGCTGTGTTAATTGTCCAGCATTATTTATTTAAAAGTGTGATTTTAAATAAAAGTTAAAGTTTAAAAAATTAAAGTTCAGTGTGTGTAATGAACTCCAAGTACTGATCATGAAGGGGTTAATGCCATACTCCCCACACTTCGCAGGTGGTTCAGCGAGTACAGGGTGTTGATACACGAAAAGACGCTGCTGCCCATCTTTCGGAGGTATCCCTTGGCAGATTCTAACTACATCCATGGACAAGAGAGAGGCAACCTTCTTATAACAGCCTTAAATATTACAAATAGCAAAAACAGGTCATACAAAAATTGTAAGTTATAGAAACCTTGTTGCAGAATCAGCGCTCTCCTCCGATATTTACTAACGCATAAAGATGAAGAAGCATATTATTTACCACAAAAGAATAAAAAACAGATAGATAAATAGATAAACTCTTTATTGTGTAAATCATTCAGAAAATAACAACAAAAATAACTAAAATTAACTTAAACTACAAAAACAACAGAAATACACAATGGGCGGTCTTATCGCTTAGAGCGAATACTTAACCAAGAAATAAGTAATTAAGTTGCCTGCCGTGGGGTGCCGGCAGTAGAATGATACCCCTCCTCTCATGCCCATGGATGCAGTAAGAGCCTGCTAAGGGATACCTCCGGAAGATGGGCAGCAGCGTCTACCCGTGTATCGACATCCCATACTGTGCTCACCAACCCGCCTGCCAAGCGTGGTGGGAATGGCAACTACCCCTCATGGAGATCCATGAGGGAGGCCTACGTTCATCAGTGGACGTTTTATGGCTGAAATTATGAAGTAATTAAGTTAAGGGACAAATTTGCTTTTGTGCTAAAAAGGCGTTAAGCTCTGCGTTAATGCCGGGTGCGTTGATACAGCCCATCGCTGATTTTCAGCTGAAACCTGAGTAAAGAGCGTTGTGCAGCCGCGACGTATTTAGGAATAAACCAGTTCAACACAACATTTTAGTTATATTTTATACCTCAACATTAGCATACGAGTGGACATTATAATACTTCGACATTGTTACACAAAGACCAAAATATACTTTGTCACTTTTCTACTTTCACAAAATTTACCGTTGGCATTTTTACACATTTACATTTTTATACAAGTGGACATTATTATACATTGTCATTTTTCATTTAAGACCAAAGTGGTCAAATCCGCCGAATGGTGTAGTATTTAGAAAGTTTAATGAACGACTGACACTCGACACCGCGCACACTCATCACATTCGGCGACGTGTCTAATCCGATGACCTGACACTATATGAAGTGTATTTAGGTGTTACTGAATTCTACACAAGGTATCTATTTTATATAATTAGTATGTATATAACCTTGTGATGTATTTTATATGTAAACGTAGTTTGATAGTCACCATGTTGTAACACAGTTTAGAACTAGCACGGGAGGTAAGGTCTTGATAATTGCGGTAAACATTTATTATGATGTAAACGTTAACATAATAAATGATTGAATAATAAACCAGTTTAACAAAAACTGTTTACAAAATGTTACCAATAAACACAAGGTGGAAATGAAAATTACAGTAAGGCCTTTTGCATCTATTTAGATGATTTATACAGCGTCAGCAACTGGTGATCATGCTGTACGGGACGCTGCAGTGTCTGGAACATTGTAAGATGTATTAGGCTAGCCCAGCACCTCTACCATCCTCTCAATGAAAAGTACACTGAGTATCTAAACAAATGTCACGCCTAAGGCAAATACTAACTAAACTGAATGTCAAGGAACACTCAAACTAAACTAAATGCCAAGGACCAATAACAAGCAAATAACCTGAAAACAGCTGAATAATTCCTTCACTTTCGTCTAGATGGTGTCACCACTGCTGAGCTGAAAGCCTGAGTTATGGCCACTGCGACCAGGATTGCAGTCCTTTATGGGACACAAGTGGCTCTGACCTTGGCCAGGATCGGACATTGAATGGCGGAGATACGGTGAAGACTGGGACACTTAGGAATAAGCTTGTGTTGTTGAGATAAGAAATAATATTTATGTTCAGTGGTTATGTTGTCTTGAGATAAGTTGTGGTTTAGTTTTGATAGGTTAGTGATTCATCATCATCATCACAGCCGCAAGACATCCACTGCTGGGCATAAGTCTCCCTCATGGACTTAAAGATCTAGGTACTGATCATGAGCCGTTGTTTCCATACTCACCACGCTTGGCAGGCGGGTTGGCGAGCGCAGTTGGGGATGTTCATACTTGAAAGACGCTGTTGCCCACCTTCCGGAGATATCTCTTAAGCAGATTCTGACCGAATCCACGACCAAGAGGGGAGGAGTGACATTCTACTGCCAGGACCCCACGGAACGGTTAGTGTTTAGTATTGCTAAATATAGACTTTTGTTTTTTAAAGTGTATGTATAACATTAGAAATTCAGAAATTCATTCGTTTATTTCCATAGTTTGCAATTAAGTACAAAACATAGACACGTCAAATTACATAAATAAAAAAACATATTTAATCTTATGTTAAAAGGACTGTCCCTGTTTTAAGCAGTGTGATAAGAAGTGATTATAAAACACAGTTCTTTTTAAAAGTTAGTTTTTTTAGCTGTTTATATTAACCTGCGACGCCGCAGACCGAGACGTAGTTGGCGGGACGAACTCGATCAACACGTCCTGGTGGCTCAAGATCAAGATGCATCGAAGGAATGGGGGGAGGTTTTTGCCCAGCAGTGGGATCAGATAGGCTCATAATAATAATAATATTAACCTTTCGAACCTAAGGCACAACTACTAATAGTAATAGGCATGTTGAATGGATGGTATAATCACATTTCTATTATGTCTGTCAGTTAATACAAATATAATTCTTAAGCTAACATAGACATTTTACTTACATATTACTTTACCTTCACCGTTAATAATAATATAATCTATAACAATAATATTATAAAGCTTGTTTGTTTGTTTGGTTGAACGCGCTAATCTCAGTAAGTACTGGTCCGAATTAAAAAATATTACGGTGTTGGATAGCCTCTCTATTGAGGAAGGCTATAGGCGTATATCACAACGCTGTCTTATAAGACCGGAGTATCATTGAAAATAAAAAATATGCCTTTTGAGACGTCGCGTTGCGTGCGCTGCGTAAACGGGTATAGTTACGCAGCCATCATGTATGGCAGAACTGCTCTTCCTAAAAAGCTGATAGCATATGCCTATCTTTGTTTGGATTTACCGCGCACGCATTTTAATTATCGGTGCCCATACTCTCTTTTGTGTGACGCAGAAGAAGTTGCAAGTGACAGCTATAATATGAAAACGGCCTTTATTCTGATACCGACAGCTTGGTCTGTTTGCTCAACTTTGGCAAATGCCTCCTCCATTTCTTTACATTCACTTCTATTTAGTGCTTTCCTTGTATGATCTTCCTGCTGTTGTTGTTATGTCGTCATCCCACTTCTGATGCCATTCCTGGTTTCTTTTTTTGTTTTTAGTATGCCAGATAACGACACCTCTTATAACCATAAAGCAAGTGTTAAATGTACACGAATTTGTACACATATTTTAAAACGATCCTGTATATCCTCAGTTCTTTCAATCCGTGGCCACCGTTTGATGTTTAGTATTCAGGGCGGAGGCTGGGCGGACTGTCACTTCGCTGAGAAAGCTCTAATTTATTTGTATAAGTGGATACTGAGTAGGTCACTCGTACTACTTGTTTTTAAGACGCTATAGAATCTGGAAATTGGTATTCGTTTTTGAATAGATAGCAATTACCTGGGAGCCTGTGAAAAGGCTTTTCTCGTTTTATAAAATATTGATAAATTTTAAGATTTTATTGGTTTTGGAATAATTTTTATAAAACTGAAAATCTTGTTAAATACATAGTGTTGCAGAATTATATATTTTCAATTGATATTTTTTTTAAGTTTACAAATTATATTGTCTATTATATTTTTTTCACAGTTCTGGGGTGTTATAAGTATATATACATACAAAAAAAATTAAAGTACCTACCTATTCAAAGAACCATCTGGTTTCCGTAGTACAAACTTTGCTTAGCCTTGACTAGACAATGTTGTGTGTAACAGCATAAATTTATGTACTTATTTATTTATTGACGCGTACGTAATCTCTTTTTAATGTTGACTGATTCAAACATGAATGGGATGTGACGTCATAGGAATAGTAGGGAACAGCCCAGTCCGATCTGCCTTAATTTTACTTACTTATATTGTCATCTCAGACGTAGGACGTATGTCTACGTCTACTGCTGGAAACCGGCCTCCCTTATGGATCTCCCTGATCATGACATGGTTGTTGTCATACACGCCACGCTTGGCAAGCGGGTCGGCAAGCGCAGTTTGGGATGTTGATACACGGAAAGACACTGCTGCCAATATGCCGGTGGTATCCTTGGTAAATTTTACTGCTATTGGCTTCCCACGGCGGGCCTACTTATCTATATATATAAAATTCAAAGTCGTAAGTCGTAGGACGTCCACTGCTGGACATAGGATCCATAAGGGATCATGAATCTCCGATACTAATCATTACTATATTATAATTAATTTGGTTTATATAAATATTTATTGCATAATACAGCTGACTAAGCTTAGCGGATGGTATAGGTGCTGGGCAAGCCTAATCCATCAAACAATGTCCCAGGCACTGCAGCGTCCCGTACAGCATGATAACCAGTTGCTGACGCTGCATAAATCATCTATAATAGATGCAAAAGGCCTTACTTTTTATTGCATAATAGGGACTTAAAGAAAAAATATTTTAATCCGTCACCTGGCCTGGAAGACATACACATTAACCTCAGAAAAAAATAAATCAAAAATCACCGAAGAAATGTGAGCAGATTCAGTAAGCAATTTTAGTCCCATAAATAAAATACAAGATACGTAATCTTTTACAAATAAATTCTCGAAGAAAATGTCCGCTTTGTGTTTGTTCTGTACAACTAACATAAATCAACATATACTGAAAATCGAAGAATCGAAGACTTGTCAACGCAGAATAAACGTTAATAACCTCTTCTAAAGGATCAAAATGGCACGTTTCCTGGCTGCATTAGGCGTTTTACTTAGTTTCTGTAATCTGTGGATTTACGTAATATTTTCAAGATTCTATCCAGAATTCAATACGATGGAATTGACTGAACTTAAGATACTTTGAATGAGGATTTCATGCGAATTTAAGTTTCAGGAAGTTGAAACAATGTTGCGGTAAGAGTAGAATTTTCTTAAAAGTATTTTTTTATTATTTTTGCTTTTGTTATAATTGTATTCTTATTAATATTTCGTCAATTTTAAAAATAGCAAGAGTTTATACGTGCTTTTGAGCCTGAAATATATGAATTTAATTTAATTTTTTCATTTGCTTTTTAGGATTCCGTACTCAAAGGGTAAAAACGGGACCCTATTACTAAGACTCCGCTGTCCGTCTGTCTGTATGTCTGTCACCAAGCTGTATTAATTTTCAGTTGAAATTTTCATAGATGATCTATTTTTATTGCCGCTATAAAAACAAATACTAAAAACAAAATAAAATAAATATTTAACATATAACCCATACAACAAACGTGATTTATTTTTTACCGTTTTTTACTCGATATTTATAACGGCAACAGGTAGGCGCTTAAAATATTCACAGAATATTTATTTGTATATTCGCTTACAAATAAAATAAAACATATTTTTGAGGCGGGCTGCAACAACAAACGTTTTTTGCCAAATAATGGTACGGAACCTTTCGAGCGCGAATCTGACTTGCACTTGACCGAGTTTTACTCTTATTTTAGCAATGACCCAATCACTAGTTTCTTGTGTACTCGGCTATCTATGGTTGTATCTCATTTAGGTTCATATCGTCTAAAGAACCTAAAAGATACTTCACATGCCATTGTAGTGATTTCCAATAAAACAAATCTGCTTCCGTGGCACAGTTGGTATAATAGCCTACTGATTTGCAGGGTTAGATTCCTGCTGTGGGACAAATGTTGGAAGTTTTTCTGCAGATATTTGGCCTGGTCTGGTTATTTCACTTTGTATGTATGTACTTATGTAGCTACAAAAAAATGAAGTATTTTGTCAACCATCTGGTACCCTTAAGGGTACAAAGTTCTGCTTACTTTGGTACTATATGGTGCTGTGTGGAACATTATGAAATAAAAAATATTAATAAATTCAGGAATAAAATACTTACTAGATAAAAACCATAACTCCCACTTTCGAACAGCAAACGCAACACCAAAAGGGAAAATAGAATCGTAATTGTTGTTTCACAAGATGGAAATGAGTAATTTATGTTGGAAATCTGTTCAAAAGTTAGGATAATCTGGTAAAAGATGTTACCAGCACACTCATTATTTACCAGCAGTCGGGTTGTTCATCTTTATTTTTGTTGTGGGTTGTTTTCATAATTGTTTTTCGGTCATCATTTCAGCCGTAAGACATCCACTGCTGAACACAAGCCTCTCATGGAGATCCAGCCGTATTCACCACGCTTGGCAGATGGGTTGGTGAGCGCAGTACGGGATGTTGATACACGGAAAGACACTGCTGCCAATATTCCGGTGCTACCCTTTGGTAAATTTTTACTGCTATTGGCATCCCACGGCGGGCCTACTTATCTATATATATAAAATTCAAAGTCCTGACTGACTCACTGACTGACTGACTGACTGATATATCAACGAAAAGACGCTGCTGCTCATCTTCCGGAGTTATCCTTTAGCAGGCTCTTACTGCATCACGGGCATGAGAGGAGGGGTAACATTCTACTTCCGGCACCCCACGCTAATGTATTTTTCAGTGCACACGAAGAAAACATTGTAAAGAGAGCCATCTTTCAGTGGCCAAGGCAAGTATCATAGAAAAAAGAACACAATTTTTTTTGGAATTACATTAAAGACAAGCGTGGCCGTAAATACAAACTCCCATCAACCATATCTGAGGATAACATACAAGAAGAAATAGGTAAGGCCTTTCAAATCTCTTCTTATGCCAGTTTTCATATAAATAAATAAATAAATAATGCTGGACAAATCACACAGCATCATCTAGCCCCAAGCTAAGCAGAGCTTGTGTTATGGGTACTAGATGACTGATATATGTACTTAATACATTATACTACATAGATAGATATTTTTATTATATATAGAAAAACACCCAGAACACCCTGAACAAATATCTGCAGATCGTACAGACATTTGTCCCGAGGCGGGAATCGAACCCGCAACCTCTTGCGCCGCAGGCGGACCTTCGCCCGCTGCGCCACAGAGCTCGTCATATGTATAAAGTAAATATTTTCTTAGCAGGGAAGATCCTTTTTGAACCAAACTCTAATCCCACTTAAAATTATCTTGTCCATCATTTTCATAACATCATTGTCATTGTGGGAATGCCCATCGTTGCGATGGCAACAAACCTTCTTATAATCTGAGAGATCCATGAAGGAAGCATAATAATATGTCCAGCAGTGGACGTGGACGGCAAACTTAAGGCTGAGATGATGATGATGAATTATTGTTGGAGTGACACGAATGGAAGGGGGAAAAAGGTGATCCAAATGAAGTAAGTAATTATAAAAAAATACTTATAAGAAAATCAAGATAGCATTGTTAAACTATTATATATAAGATAAATTATAGATAAGGGAATATAAATGTAGGTATAGGCCTATGCCTATAATACCTATATTACGTGCTTTAACGGTGAAGGAAACATCGTGAGGAAACCCGCGGCTTAGTTAGCTTCAGACGTATTGACCTGTTCTTTCTTCTGACTATTAGTTGACTAAGCTGAGAGGATTGTATAGCTGGGCAAGCCTAATCCATCTAACAATGTCCCAGGCACTGCAGCGTCCCGTACAGCATAATTACCAGTTGCTGACGCTATATAAATCATCTATAATAGATGCAAAGGCCTCACTTTTTATACCTATATTCCCTTATCTTATTTTTAAAAGTTTCTCGAATCTCTTGCATGCTAAATAATAACACGTCATTTTGATACAGTGATATCAAATGCTCAGTATGTCACTCTGTACAAACCAATCTATTTATGTCATGACATTTTCAATGTTTCACAGGCACTTGACGATAGACTTAGACTAGATGCGATATACACTTCAAATAAATGAATAACCTTATCAAAAATTTTACGATTCCGGTGGGATTCGAACCTACGTCCGTTAAATCGATACTTGACACTTCGCCAGAAGTGCTTTGACTACTAAGTTAACAGAACCCATGTCGGGTACCGCTGAAATGCTTGATAAGGTGATATCGGTTTGAGCACGGATAAATTGATTTTAAGAGTGATTTTGATATTGTGAACTATTGATTAAATCTAACCACCATCTTGAAAAGGGTGTTGACTTATAATTTACAGAAAATATGTCATCTAAAGCCGTGGGGTGCCGGCAGTAGAATGTTACCCCTCCTCGCATGCCCGTGGATGCAGTAATAGCCTGCTAAGGGATACCTCCGGAAGATGGGCAGCAGCGTCTTTCCGTGTATCAACATCCCGTATTGCGCTCGCCAACCCGCCTGCCAAGCGTGGTGAGTATGGCAACTACCCCTCATGGAGATCCATAAGGGAGGCCTGTTCAGTAGTGGACTTTTTACGGCTGGAATGATGATGTCATCTATAAATTAAAATCTATGTTCTAGAGTAGTTTTTGAGATATTTTTTTCTGTTGTAATGGCTTACTGGCACCAATCGTGTGCAACAACTAGGTACCAATTTAAAAAAAAATCGGCCAAGTGCGAGTTGGACTCGCGCATGAAGGGTTCCGTATCATTTCGTGTGTACATATGTATTATGATAATATTTCAAGCGTCTACCTGTTGCCGTTATAAAAATCGAGCAAAAAACTGCATTAAAATCACGTTAGGTGTATGGGAGCCCCCCTTATGTAAGGATATCTGTTTTAATTGAACTAATTTGTTAACTGTTACTTAATAATTGGTAATAATTTGTTAAGATTAATGACTTTTATTGAAATTATTTTATAAGCAAGAAAGTTAAACTTCCGGTGATCTTAGAGATGCACTATATTTTTTTTACCTATAAATTATTTTGTAATTTATACTTAATTTATTTATAATTTTTCACCATAATATTAATCATTATTTTGAAAGGAGTTATATTTTGAGAAATAGTGTGTAGTTCGTATTTCCGCTTAGTCACAAAGTTGTTTTCGTAGAAGAGAGTGGAAGGAATCCGGCATTCGTGCTTGGAGGTTCATGGAGTAAAGACGTACCTATTCAACTATGTAGACTGTTTAAAGTTTGGTGTTCTGCTGGAAGGCTTGATTAAGGTTAGTGCTAATCTTGTGCTTTAAACATTGGTAGATCGTGTAAAAAGTAATGGACACGAGCGGCTTCAAGAGTATTTTCTTTAAATTCTAATATTACCCCTTATACTTATAAGTTTATTATATTCTGTTTTTAGTATTTGTTGTTACAGCGGCAACAGAAATACATCATCTGTGAAATTTTCAACTGTCTAGCTATCACGGTTCATGAGATACACAGACAGACATACAGACATACAGACAGACGGACAGCGGAGTCTTAGTAATAGGTCCCGTTTTTACCCTTTGGTTACGGAACCCTCAAAAACTGAGCCGTTACGGGACGCCTGGTGTAAAACATCTTCACCACAGTCGCCATAGTCGCCACGGTCAAACACGATGTGTACGATAGACGAAGGGCAGTCGCCCTTTAACAAGTTACTAACACAGTCGCCCTAGCTCAACTCCCACATCTGCCAGAGTCACGCGACACCCCACGTCCGATCGGTTTTACCCCACACAAAAGATGTTTGACATCAAAATCAAGAAATATCAAAACATTTTAATTTCGAATGATTGTAAATAATAAATAAAATTGAAAATAAAATAAAATTAATAAGTAAATAAGTCGTATGCCGAATAACCTATGGGCTTTCATAACAACAGACTGGGTCCCCAACGCTGGAAAGAGGCAACGCGGCAGACCCAGACTGAGATGGCGCGACGAACTTGACTTGTTTTTACAAGGTTGGTCCTCCATAGCACAGGATCGGGATAAATGGAAGGGGGATAGGGAGGCCTTTGCCCTGCAGTGGGACGAAAATGGCTAGTAATAATAATACTAATGAGTAAATATAAATAAGCCAACATCGCCAAAGCGTCTGAACGGGACTTCACCGCGTAATTACCACAGATTGGTATAAATCATCAGGAACCCCTTTCGTCGATTCTTAACCTTTGATAGGCAACGCCACCACATTTAGAAGCTTTTACGTCGCTTTGTTGATTCGAATAATTTACTGCCAGCTCGCTACTTGATGTTTTATTCGATTATGTTTATTGGAAGTTGTAAATGGAACGGTTTGCGTTTAATGGCGGCTATACTTGAAGGGCGGGGAAAGATTGAAGTGGACTTTATGGATCCCTAATAAATTTATGTGAGAAAAATTTTTAGCGTTCTCCTTACCTTCATTTTTATATACAGAGTTTGCGCGAAATACAAAAAACAGACATATTATTTAACTAGGTACATATGTCTAATTTAAATCGTGCTGTAAAACGTGCAAATAATTAATAAACTATTTCTTATTAATATCGCAATTTGAACGACCTTCATCGTACAGTTGATTAAGTAGCCAGCTAAGACATAAAAGGTTCGATTCCTGCCGCGGGACAAATGTTGTAAGTTTCCTGCAGATGTTTGTCTCGGTCTGGGTATACATATTTATAAAAATATATATTTATGCATTTTATTACCCATCTGTCACCCATAACACAAATTCTACATACCTTAGAGCTAAATATATTAATTATAACACCTGCCAGCCATGCCGTGGGGTGCCGGCAGTAGTGTTACCGTTTCTCTCATACCCGTGGATGCAGTAGGAGCCTGCTAAGGGATACCTCCGGAAAATAAACAGCAGCGTATTTACGTGTACCTAACAACATCCCGCACTGCGCTCGCTGTGCCAAGTGAGTATGGCAACTACTCCTCATGGAGCTTCATGAGGGAGGCCGGTGTTCAGTAGTGGACGTTTTACGGCTGTGAGTATGATGAACACCTGCCAGATGGTCGGACGATCTATTTAAGGTTTCCGGACGGCAGTGAGTGGATGAGACTTGCACAGGACCGTTTGCGTAGGCATTTTTAAGAGGAGGCCTATACCCAGCAGGTGTCAACGGGCTGATATGATGATGATCATAATGAAATAATATAAACACATAGCGAGAGAAACAAACGTAATGACTATTAATCAAAATACGTCTATAATTCATGCATTCTAGTCCATATAATCACACAAAGTTCAATTCATGCTAACATAATCGGTCTTAAAATCAAAGCAAGTGACAAAATGTAACACACGCCGAGCTAGTTATCTTGTCTGTTTTGCCTAAAGTCAGAACGAATTATGGAAAAAAAATACTTTTGAAGGAGCACAGCTTTATAATAAACTACCTAGAACATTAAAAAAAAGTCAACACGATTCATACCTGTTAAACTGAACTTGCTAGCTTTGCTATGGATAATTGGCTAATTTTATAAGATTGCTGAATTCTAGTGTAAGTTATGTCTAATATCTATTTTTATTTTTTATCAATCTACCTCTATATACATATATAAAACTCTTCCGTTACTGACTGAGTGACTGACAGACAACGCACAGCCTAAACCACTGGACCTAGAGACTTGAAATTTGGCACACATATACCTTAAGTATCCTAGAGGTGCACTAAGGAGGGATTTTTTGAAATTCCCACGGGGCTGGGAACTACGTGGGTGAAACTGCGGGGTGCGGCTAGTGTAGGTATAAATCTGGCTTCTACCTATTTGTACCCACATAAGTTAAATTATGCAAAACTGTAATACCTATAGACCGAACAAAGAATTGCTTACACTCAGCTAAAAAACTGTTCTCATGTAAGTGACTGTGTCTTTTTTGAGAATAAATATCTTTAAATGTAACATAAATCGGTCGCCAACACTGAACTCTGTGTTAGACACAGAACTGGTTTTCTGTGGTGCCGCAGGTATTTCTTAAACAAAAGTTAGTCTACAGATAAAACTAACAAAGTTATTTTTCACTATTGTAACTTCATAAAGATAAGAGTTGCTATAAGATTTGTCAAGTGCATGACGGGACGCGGAGGGAGCGGGTCAACCGGTTTACCCTGAAGAAGGACCTTTGTAAGGGTTGAAAAAGTAGGTGTCTCCACCAAGTACGCGAACTTTCCTTCTTATTAATACTAATGCGAAAGTCACGAAAGTTATTGTATCTTCAAGCTTTGTTTGTGACAAAAATAAAATGTTTTATATTCAATGCTCTAGGGGATACTGTGCGTGCAACTCCTGGAATAAGGTAGATTTGGTTTGTTCAGTACATATTCTATCCTTTCAGTATAGTGAGTTTTGTCCCGAGAGAATACTCGTACCTTTTATTTATAATATTTAAAAGATACTGTGCTTTATTAGCATACATATAACATATTATAAGCGCAGCGTAGGACACCTAAAAGATGAGTAGATGACTTGGTGAAGACCGCAGGTCAACGGTGGTTGCCGCTTTCAACCGCGATACATGGTCCATGAGGGAGGCCTAGGTTCTGCAGTGGACGTCCTAGGGATGAAATTAAGAACCGGGTATTTATCGCGTAAACTACGTTTATTATTTCCCGACGTTTCGCTTGGATTGCACCAAGCATGGTCACGTATTAGTACAGAAACTATCGCTAGACCTTAATGTGGGGTGTTCCGTTCTCATTCTAAGACGCCTGAATAGCTTTAAAAAATAAACTCAAGCATTAACCGATCGAGAAGGCGTTCTATTTGGTCCGGGATTTCCTGGACAAAACATGATGCTACAAAATATTTTCGGCTTATTCAATTTTATTTAAAATCGTTTTGTATTCTTATATCTGATATATGATTGTGTATACTTATTTAACTAATAATAGTTAAATTTATTATCATTAATTTTATAATTTTATTTTATTTTTGACCTGTAAATTGTTTACCAATAAAATGCCTATCTGACTATCATCCCATTAGGTATACTATTCTTAAGTCATCCCAAACTGTAGTAGTCCTAACGCAACCGATAATTATTATTTCAATTGATATTATTAGCTCAAGCAATATATTTGTTATTCATCCTTAAACAAAAACAAAGACGAGCTTACTTGAAAGGGATGGATAACATAAAAGTGAATTCCAGTTATTGTGTTCTTATGTTATACAAACTTTTAAAACAGGCTTTTAATTACAACCCTATATTGATTTCTACTGTAGTGTTTGAATGATTGAAAATAATTTTATCATTCAAGTCTAGTTATGTTTAAATTAAAAATGAAAAGTTATTAAGCAAGCGTTTGCAATATTTTTGTTCAGATCGCACACAGAGACACCTTGTCTATTTTGTTAAAAACGCAATCGGTTGAGTTAGGAATACTTGTGGGGTAAATCAGGATAAAAAAAAATGATTTCTGTTGATTAAGGAACAGAAATCGGTTGAGATAAGAATAAAACAATGAATATGATGAGACGTCACAAGATGAATACCGCCCTTATAAAATAGAATTGTATTCTGGCAAACGATTTGATTTTATTTGAAAAGCAACTGCCAGATTTTCCACGTTTTTCTCCACAAAGATCAAACACTTTCAATCTTTATCTTTATTTACTTTTGATCGTGAGTACCTCACACCTACAAGACACCAATAATTTAGCCAATTTGGCGTTCACGCCCCTATCCTATTAGCCATATACTTACACAAAGGCTTTTTCCACAATGGCAAAAAAAATCAGTCTTTCGCTTCTTGCAATACTTACCAATGTGCGCTGAAAGGTCGCCAATTTATTTAAAGTGGAAGCAAAGACATAAATTAGAACTAAGTAGCACTACTTACATCGTGTAGAATGGGCTCGTATTACTTAACCTTTTTTATCGAAGGGATCTTGGAGAAAGCAAAAAGAAATTACTTGTGAGATTGATGTGGCCTGGGGCTTTGATTTATCCGTTAAGTACTTGTTTTGTAAGGGAGGTGCCCTTTTAAAATTTTCCGGCTAAATCAACGGAGAGAGATAATGCAATAAAAAATAACTGAACACATCACCACAGTTAGTAAGCAGAGCTTGTGGTATTGGTACAGATCAATTATCTATTTTTTTTATTGCAGATAGACCTTTGTTTCAACACAATCTCACCTGATGGTATGCGACGATGAGGCCGATGATGGATCACAAAGGTCTAGAAGACACCTATTCACTCTTGACTTGAAGAGACCCATAAATACTTAAATGACGATGGAATACTTAAATGTTGCCACATTCCAGGCCAACTGTGGGCTAAAATAACCACCAAATGGAGCCCTAACACTGCAAGAACGTGGCAGGCCCAGACGGTGGCGCGATGAGCCGGACTAGTTCTATAAAACATGGGAGGAATTAGCTGTGGACCGAAGTGCCTGGAAGAAGTGGAGTGAGGCCTTTGCCCAGCAATAGGATGATTTGGGCTGACAGTACCAGTCATAATTTCAGCCGTAAACATCTATTACAGAACACCTCCCTCATGGATCTCCATGAGGGGTAGTTGCCATACTCACCACGCTTGGCAGGCGGGTTGGCGAGCGCAGTACGGGATGTTGATACACGGAAATACGCAGCTGCCCATCTTCGAGAGGTATCTCTTAGCAGGCTCTTACTGCATCCACGGGCATGAGATGAGGGGTTACATTCTACTGCCGGCACCCCACGGCGACAGTAACAGTAATATCATAATCATCATATCAGCCGTAGGACGTCCACTGCTGGACAAAGGCCTCCCTCATTGATCTCCAAGTATATTGATCTCGGACGTTTTGCTCTTTGGTCGTTGCGTGGCCGCACTGCAAACAGGTTTTGTGACCGAATCGTAGAGCCGTCCATAGAACCTTTCGACTTTCCTTAACACTTCCGCTTTACTTGACGTTATGCTGCCATCTTCCCTCATCAGCTTCGTCATCTGGCTCTGCCCAATAGAATTATCTCTTGCGAACACTTTGGAGCCTTTATTCCGCTCTATCGTATCTTTAATACGAGATGTATTAAAGCGACCCTTCGAGTATCAAATATCGTAAAAGCCAAAATACGACTTTTGGGAAACACGAAAAAAACAAAAATGGGCAAACTTACTTTCGCTGTAACTTCTTTGTTTCTATAACTATATTAAAGTCATTCAGATATTTTCTTTAAAGTTTAGAGTCCTTCCTATTACTATAAGCCTGAAATACCTAGCTATTGCAGGTTAGAAGTTAGTTGGCTAATACTACAAAAAAAAACCATCATAACTGGTTGCTACTACAAATGTTTTGCCTAAAAAGGTAAATAAGCTCTGTGTTATTTTGTTGTAGTTAGGCATTAATAGAAAATAAGGAAATTATTTAGGCAGTAAAAGACTTGTTACACTTGGCGATCAACAACTTACATAGAAGTAAAAGACTTGTTGAATTTGGCGAAATGACTCTTATTGTTGTACATTACCTAAAAATTAACAATATTAAACAAAACATAGTCAAGTATTACTAAAACTTTAAATTAACTGATCAAAATAAGGCTATTAACCAATCACTTCTTTAACTTCTTTGTCCTCTTCGTGAGTTTCAGTAAGCGTGTCACTTTTATTGTTATCATAAGGCAGCTCAAAGAACTCTCTATGAAATCTTTTAGGAATGACTCCTTCTTTACATAGTTTTTATAGATCCTTGTACTTGGCTGCTGGTATTGGTAGTGTTTTTGTGTACATTAGAAGCAATTCTATAGCATTGAGCTCTACCTGGTGTTTTTCTTCTTGGGATAGAGTTGTAGCAGTGTCTTCTCTCCTCTTACTTTTTTCCTTTACCTTTGCCTTTTCCTTTCTTAACTATTTTTTCAAATAGTGTTACCTTTCAGTTCCGGCTTCGTTTTTCATGAAATATTTAACCTCGATCTGATTCAAGTTCTTTTTTTTTAAAGTAGCTACTCTAATCTCCTTAATTTTTTTTTTGACGTCTCTTTTGTAAATGTTTTTTCCACAAGCACTTGCCAGTTGATAAAATCTGTACATTCCATAACTGTCACATCATAGGGTTTTGGCTTTTTTCTCACTGCTTCGAAGTATGAAGGCCATTGTGAGGGGCTCTACACAATAATTTTCTTCACCTCTGCTTCAATAGTCGCATGCACAGAATCGCCAGGCATATTATGGTATGTCCGGGTAATTAATCTGAATTACTTGTAGATTTTTAAAGACATGTAAGAAGTAATTTAGCACTGATTAAGCAGTTTTATTTTTGTTTTTCCCAGTGCAAGAATCACAATATAAAAGGGTATTTTATCACCTTTTCTATCTAACTCTTTGAGATACAGATACAAGCAAGTTGCCATCTCTATGCTGCCCCTTTTGCCATCACACTCACCCCAGGTGTAACAGAAGACATTTTGTGTGATACTTTCATATACAGTAAAGTTATATACTGCATACTTACGCGAGTAATGCAAAAGCATATTTTTTCCGAATAGTGTGTTAAGTACTTTTTGTAAATCGAAATTACATGTTACAGTCTCGGCATTCTTAAAAATTTTATGAGCTTTAAATCTTTTATAAGTTCATCATTATTAGCTTCATTATCTTCTCAGTGTATTTTAAACTTTTCTTTGTCTATTTCATTCATGTCATTTTCGGAATTTTCTGCCTAAGAACATAACGTGCATTTATCTCTTTTTAGGGCTGTGAAAACCAAGATCATACTCATTGAGAAATATACTCCTAAAAATGGATTCGCTTACACTTTCTTCATCCTTCTTTTTGCAATTTTCTGACATATTGGTTACAAAATGTAGTATCAGCCATGTGTTTCAGAAATTTGTCCTTTACCTCATTTTTTTAACTATTTTATACAATGTAAAGGTAGTTACATCATTTTTTTTGTCTAATGATTGTTTTAGGTCATAAAAAGTCTGAGTAGTAAAAACCATTTTTTTAGGAATATCAAAATTTTAAATATACAGTCCGATAGAGCTTGTTTTACTTAGTAAGAAAACACCAAGAAGTCATTTTGGCCAAAATGGCTTTTACGACATTTGATACTCGAAGGGTCGAAAGGTACGAATATCGTGCCGCAAGGATTTTTAAATTTTTCTATTGAGCTGCCTATGTGACTGAGCATCAGCGGGAGACTACTGTCGCAAAGAACGTCGTTCAGCCATGAGGTTATGGGTGTCATCAGAGAGTTTCTGAGGTCTATTGGTACGGGGGGTCTTAAAGAACTGGGACCCCACCGTATGGACGGTTTCTGCGAACTTGTTATAGATCTCGTCCTCTGATGCATCTACTTCTAGACAGTCAAAGCGATTTGCAAGTTGGAGTTGAACAGTAATATAACCATATTTAAATACCCAGACTGACAGACAAGTATTGGCAGAGAAGCAAACATTTGTCCTTCGACGGGAATTTTGCTCTTGCGCATCTGAACGTAACTGAGTCACCCAGAAAACCTCCGTGTCTAGGTGATTTAAGTCAGCACCTTAATATCTAAATAAACAACGAATATATAGAAACAAATCTGCTAACCTTTATCTAACGAGCGCGTACACTCAAAAAAATAGATACGTGATTCGCCTCTCTACAAGAAAACTTCAGGAGAAATCGGCTCCCTGTCACAAAATACACTAAATCAGCAAAGAAGCAGAGGCAGTTGCCCTGCGTTGCAGAAAACTATTATTTACACCAAACAGAGGGTACAAAGACTTTCTGTTCAGCGTCGGTCTAAATAAAAAAGTCAGTGTTAACCGTTACCGTATTAATTAAGTTAAGTGACGTCACAACCAAATTACGTGCATTAAATTTTGCTCGTAATTTGACGAGAACGCTGTTGCAGTGGACGCCCTAATTTATCTGTATGAAATCATCATCATCATTTTAGCCGTAAAACTTCCACAACTGACCTAACCTCTCCCTCAATGATCTCCATGAAAGGTAGTTGCCATACTCACCACCCATGGGGTTGGCGAGCGCAGTACGGGATGTTGATATACGAAAAGACGCTGCTGCCCATCTTTCGTAGGTAATCCCTCAGCTGGCTCTTACTGCATCCACGGGTATGAGAGGAGGGGTAACATTCTACTGCCGGCACCCCTCCGCGTAAATGTCCAACTCTAGTTTAATGTGATTATCCAAAAGCTCTGTAGAACTTAATTTAGTCCTAAAATTAGGATTAAGATAAGTGCTTTGGGAATTATCATCATTTTTAGCTTGTAAATTCAGACCTCTTTGTCTTAAGCCAACATTAAGAAGGTTTTTGACCCGTAGGAATTTAGGTATGTACCTAAAATTAAAACTTAATGTGCTCAATTTTACAATGTAATGTGCTATAAAGTGCTTTTATAAAATAACCTTTATTTTAGGCAACACTAGTTAATTCATCAACATCATTAATATCATCTCAGCCGTAGGTTGTTCACTCCTGGACGTAGGCCTCCATTATGGATCTCTAAATTCATGGGGTTTTTACCATACTCACCACGCTTGGCAGACGGGTTGGTGAGCGCAGTACGTTATGCTATACACGGAAGGACGCTGCTGCCCATCTTTCGGAGGTATCTCTTAACAGGCTCTTACTGCATCCATGGACATGAGAGGAGGGGAACATTCTAATGCCGACAACCCACGGCAAGTGTTTTTAACATACCTAATGATAATGACAAACACATCACAATATGGAGTAGATGGTGGCGCGTAGAATAAGATGACTGTGAAGAATTTGAACGGATAAATGGGACAAAAAGAACTGTGTACAAAGTGTGTGTGTGTAAAGTGTGTGGTATGTATAGCATCAGACGTATGTGTGGTAGGTAACTACGTGGATTCATCATTTCAGCCATAAAACGTCCACTGATGAACACAGGCCTCCCTCATGGATCTCCATGAGGGGTAGTTGCCATACTCACCACGCTTGGCAGGCGGGTTGGTGAGCGCAGTATGGGATGTTGATACACGGATAGACGCTGCTGCCCATCTTCCGGAGGTATCCCTTAGCAGGCTCTTACTGCATCCATGGGCATGAGAGGAGGGGTATCATTCTACTGCCGGCACCCCACGGCAAAGTGGGGTGACTACGTGGATTAAAAATGTGTGATTGTACGTGAAAAATATTTGAAGATACGATCAAAAATAAGATAATACTATCATCTTCTCAGCCGTAAGATGCCCACTACTGAACGAAGGCCTCCCTCATGGATACGTGCATGGACACTACATGCTAATCATGAGGGTTGTTGCCATACTCGCCACGCTTGGCAGGCGGGCGTGCGCGAGCGCAGTACGGGTAGATACACGAAAAGACGCTGCTGCATATCTTCCGGAGGTATGTCGTATTACCGGAGGTATCATGAGGCTGTTTTTAAGTAACAAAATTTTTTTTTAGTGACAACTGTTTGAAATTTTTAGCTTTCCCCTACTGAATAACTTTACTATGGCGCAAGATACGAGTGTCTGTAGCGCGTGCGGGCGCGCGGGGCGAAGTAGTGTTTAAATACTTAAAGTGTTCGGATATCATCGCCTTACCTTAAGTGAATATCTATGTTTTTCTAGAGCAGTTTCTGTGATTTTTAAAGTATCACCTGAGTAAATATCACATTGTGATTATCTTACCAACTTCACGAAAATATAACCTCATGGCTCGCGTCTCCATAAAATGCACACGTAATACCGTAAATTCCGTAACTTCATTACGGACCAGCCCAGAACTAAATCGAAAACTTTACCAAATTACCGAACGGATATTCTTCTTCGGTACCTATCTGCGGCACACACCGAATATGGCTTTAATGGTGAATCACTTGAACCATATTCCGATGGGTTAAGGTTCAGAAGGGACCGTACAATCAAACTTGCGAGGTCTCGTATCGAAGGACATACGAGATTTGATAAAATGTGAGCGTACAGATCGAGTTATGAGCGACGTACAAAGAATTCCTGACGCTTTTACAAGGTTACACCACCATATTTTGTTGGCATAATAACGGCGAATGTTTTATACAGTAAAAGTACAGTACAAAAAAAAGGTTCCAGTTAAACAGAAATTATATGTCTTTCTGCCGTTGCCGTCGCGTTGTGTCTTCGCTAAAGTTATTTTTGAGTGAAATCAATCTTAGACTATTAAACATTATGTAGGTACCCACGTCGCGGGCATATTATTGGCTTGGTACAACGCAGGACCGGATAATGTTTTGTTTACCATTGGAGGCCTACACCATCACCCAGCGGTGGGCAATTTGGGCGGTGGATGATAATGAGCTACCCTTACCTCTAATCATCGAGGTGCTTGAATCTGCTATTCACTTACCTGTAAAAACAAAAATAAGTCAGTAAAATACAAATATACTAACGAGAACAATAATAAATGTGATTCATAAAAAAATATTCAATGACGTGTATGTGTAATAATTAATGTAACGATTTCATATTATCATGATCATCATCATCATCATTTCAGCCGTAAAACGTCCACTACTGAACACGGGCTCCCTATTTGATATCCATGAGGGTAGTTGCCCTACTCACGCTTGGCAAGCGGGTTGGCGAGCGCAGTGCGCGATGTTGATATACGGAAAGACGCTGCTGCCAATCTTCCGGAGGCATGATGAAGATATTATTATAGTAAAACTTTATTATTAAGCCATCTTTCGATCTCGTAACCCGTGAATTTTTTACGACAGAAGAGTTTCAATAACCATATGTGGTCTTCTTCATCGGAACACCTTAACATGTCATACTTTCTGAATGCAAATGCTTGAGCTTTAGCTTAATGCCAAAAACGCTATAATTACGACCTACAATATTTGAAAAGTTCCCTTAATTTCCACCATCAGAACTTAGCTTAGGAAAAATATACACCTTGAAAAAACTGTATTAAATAGAACTCAAAGAGAATGTTGCAAATCGGTTCATAACGATGGAATTTTGGAGTTACACCAGATTAGAAACAAAGTAAATATGAGATTTAGAAAATCGAGACAACTTGAGACCCTCCTACTTTTTTTAAAAGAGTACATCGATTAAACATAGGTAAGGAAAATTGTACAATAACAAGACATTGGTCTTGTTAAAATACTTTTTTCATTCTACATTTCAAAGTAGACTACGAAACATGTTTTTTAAGGGCAGGGACCCTGGACGCCTTCATCACCCGCCAGAGAACGTATTCCGGCGAAGCGACGCCTCATCCCATATCCACCTACAAGTCCTAGCGCCAAGGTACGACCACTTACCGCATAGCAGACCATACGCCCGGAAGCTGCTGCCCACCGAAGACCACAGCGACACCACGGACACCGAACTCGAGCCCGAGGCTACTTGGGCACAGACACGCGGCCCAGTTGGGCCCACTCCTTAGTAGTGACTAAGGGCGGACACGCATCACCGCAGTAACGCTCTTAACGCTCGAAACTGTCTCTCCTCGTGGATTTCTTCCTTCGTGAGTTTGTGAGAAGAAATCCACGGCTAAGTAGTACGAGTATTAAAGAAAAGCCATAAAAACATAAAATATATAAGTAAAGAAATGAAGAACACCAACGCCGAAGCAAGACATTGTGTTACTTAAGCTGGGGTCTGTCTTCAAACGATCATAATAAACTTCATGGCTTAATTGACAATAATACTATTGTAAACATGGTAAGTCTGGTCGGTCCGACTAAAAAATGGAGTAATTAATAAGACGTACATAATTTACTTTGAAATAAGTCTTAGTGACTAACATAGTAACATGGGTAAAAGTCCTCTAGGTTAATAGTTAATTAATGTGCTATTCAAGTTTTTTGAAACTCAGGTAATTTCATCATGTACCACAAACAACTCCCTAGGTGTGCCTTAGTACATAGCTTTCTAAATTATTTTCAATTTATGGTGACATTAGTAAGTGCTTTTAATGTACACCTGCCTCATCATCATCATCATTTCAGCCATAAAACGTCCACTGATGAACACAAGCCTCCCTCATGGATCTCCATGAGGGGTAGTTGCCATTCTCACCACGCTTGGCAGGCGGGTTGGTGAGCGCAGTATGGGATGTTGATACACGGATAGACGCTGCTGCCCATCTTCCGGAGGTGTCCTTTAGCAGGCTCTTACTGCATCCACGGGTAGGAGAGGAGGGGTAACATTCTACTGCCGGCACCCCACGGCAAACACCTGCCTACTTGCTATAAAATCTAAAATAATCCAGTGACAATCCAGTCCCAGTGCTTTCAATCGTTTTGTCTATTATTACTTCACCTATTATTATTTATTATTATTATGAGCCATTTGGGTCCCACTGCTGGGCAAAGGCCTCCCCCAATTCCCTCCATACATCCCGATCCTGAGCTGCTTCCCTCCAGTCAACGATGTACTGATCGAGTTCGTCCCGCCATCTGCGCTTCGGTCTGCCGCGTCGCCTTCTCGCCGGGTCAGGCCGCCACTCCGTGACTATCTTTGCCCACAGCTCACTCGGCATGCGGCAGATGTGGCCAGCCCAGTCCCACTTCAGCTTAGCAGCTTTCAGAGCTACTTCCGCGATTCCAGTCCTGGAGCGCAGTTCGGTGTTTCTGATCCTGTCCGTGCGCTTGACACCCAGGATGCTGCGCTCCATCGCTCGCTGACAAACTTGGAGCTTGGACTTTTGAATGTTGGTCAGAGACCAAGTCTGCGCACCATATGTTAGAACGGGGAGGATGCATGGGGGTGTATGGGGTTTCAAATATCATCTTCTCGAAACCCAAGCCAACCTCACCTGCTCGTGGTGCACCCTGCTAACCAACAAACGAGGCTCTGGCGCCCCACCCACCAACCCGCATTGGACCAGCGTGGTGGGTCACGGTCCAAACCCCCCCATTCCATTCTATGATACACAACACAACTTCACCTACCCACAAAATAAATATTATTCGTCATAACATCACGCAGCACGATCCTTTCACTGCGATGCTGTCCTTAATTTAATTAGAATAGTTAATAGTACTACGTTACCTAACGTACGTAAGTTAGCCGACGAAAATACATCAGCAAAGCGCGACTCAAACTCTCGCACTCGGCCGCATTGGCGCGGTGTTGCGTATTTTGGAAGAAGGGTGAAGGGAAGTGGGCACAACATCCATCTCAAACGACGGTCTTTTGATTGCACACTCTTGACAACGACCCGCTATAGTTTTTTGGCTTATTGCTAACTGCATCATGGAATAGTCTTTTTTAAACTTTCGCGATCACGACACATTATTAACACATATTTAAACGGGTATTTATCGCGCTATTTACCTTTATTATTGCCCGACGTTTCGACAGGATTGCACCCATCGTGGACCAGTCTTCCCGGGACCACGATGGGTGCAATCCTGTCGAAACGTCGGGCAATAATAAAGGTAAATAGCGCGATAAATACCCGTTTAAATATGTGTTAATAATGCATCATGGAAGTAGTCAAATAGGAAAATCAAGCACGTTTCTATCAAATAGTTTTTTAATCAAGAGAACTCCTCTCAGCGTTTTTGGTATTTTCAGAAACAAGTTCAGCATTTGCAAAGATAGTAAGATTTGGTGAAATGAAGAAAAACACTAATGGGTATCGAAACTCTACGATTTTAAAAACCCAGGGGTAACGATAATGAAAAATGACTATACTTAATCTAAAACTATACATAGACATAGACATAGACATTCCTTTATTCGCTGCTGCAGTACAAAGCATACAAAATATTAACTTAAAAAAAATTACAAATTTAAACTTAACATACAAATACTAAATAATAAAAACTTAATGAGGAAAGGGCTGTGTTACAGCAGCATAAAGGTCTCGGCTCAGCATAAATGCCTTACCACTCGAGAGTAGATAGGCGCTGATATTCTGCCGAAACCATGTGATCACAAGACCCTATGAGGCTTACGATTAGTGTGATATGTGTTACTAGTTCATGTAATAGTGAGTGTGAAATAAGGGTAATAGTAGTTTTATAATAAGCAAATAGTATACCTACTTCAATACAAATAAAAATAATAATATATAGTGATATATAATGTGTGTCTGACTGTGTGAAACGGATATGTACCTATTGATTAGTATATAAAGATAAATTAAAGAAAGTAAAGTAAATAAATATAGTTATAGCCCAATAAGCTGGAAACTCTGTTCAGCGAAAACCTAGCAAGAAAATGGTGCACCATCGCGGGTCATGGCTCCAGGCAACCCTGTTACATACATTTATACAATGATACATTTATGTTCGCACTTTTTATCTCATCATCATCACTATCATCAAGTTCTTAGATGCTGTTTTTTTTTGATAAATAGTTAATGAGTTATATCATCATCATTTCAGCCGTTGAACGTCCATTACTGAATACAGGCCTCCCTAATGGATCTCCATGAGGGGTAGCTGCCATACTAACTACGCTTGGTAGGCGGGTTGGCGAGCGCAGTACGGGATGTTGGTACACGAAAAGACGTTGCGGCCCATCTTCTGAAAGTATCCTTTCGCAGGCTCTTACTGCTTTCACGGGCATAAGAGTTAACATTCTACATATTATATGGAATAAGGTTAATTTCAACCGTGTATCCAGGCTCTTCCGTTTTAATAACTCCCGTTTATAGGCAGTTAAAATGGTCTTACAGTATCAACCAAGACTAAGTACTGTTCTTTACCACTCCGTTATACGAGCACGAGCACCGTTAGTGTTAGGCGTAACGGCGTTACGTTAAATCGTTATGGCAGTCGTTATAACCTATACTTTTAATAATGACTGCTAGAAGGGTGAACTTTAATTGCTAAGCTTTCATTATAGTGTTTATATTTAATTAATTATAATTAACTCCTTAAGAAATAATCCTATTTTGATTAAATTTTCAATCTAAAGAGATAACGATGTTACATGATACACGGAAACCCGGTGCTGCTCATTCGAAGATATCTCTTGGCTTCATACTGCGTTCCCGGGCAAAATACGAGCAGCAACATTTCACTGCCAGCACCCCACGGCATACGCTTATGTTTATTTCTCCTTTTTAGGGTTCCGGACCAAAATGGTAAAAAGGAACCCTTATAGAATCACTCTGTCTGTCTGTCTGTCTGTCTGTCTGTCTGTCACACATGGATATCTCGAGAACTACTGATGCTATCGACTTGAAATTTAAAATGGTAAAAGAAAACACTTTTTTACTAATATAGCATATTTAAAAATGTTAAAAAATATTCTTATTTTGATTGCAGGGGGGCGGATAGGGGATCTCAAAAATTTTAAGTGAAGTTACTAGGCCGTGTGGGGTATCATATGAAAGGTATTCATTTGCACATTAATAAACAGTTTTTAATTTTTCTTTAAAACGTATCGTTTTTGAGTTATTTACAAAAATGTTGAAAAAACGACCGTTCCCCCCCCCCCTTATCTCCGAAGTTTGCAGAGATAACCCCGTGATACTTTTAAAGCTAATAGAAGTGTATGTAAACTTTAGAGGAAAATTATAGCGAACTCTCTAATTAGCATAGTTTTTTGGACAAGGGGGGTGGAAGGGGGGTTTTCAAAATTTTTGTAAAGTAAATAGTTAATGTGGGGTATCATATGAAAGGTATTCATTTGCACATTAATAAACAGTTTTTAGTTTTTCTATAAGCCGTATTGTTTTTGAGTTATTTACAAAAATTTTGAAAAATTGACCGTTCCCCCCCCCTTATCTCCGAAGTTTGCAGAGATAAACCCGTGATACTTTTATAGCTCATAGAAGTGTATGTAAACTTTATAGGAAAATTATAGCGAACACTCTAATTTGCATAGTTTTTTAGACAATGGGGGTGGAAGGGGCGTTTTCAAAATTTTTGGAAAGTTACTAGGTAATGTGGGGTGTCATATGAAAGGTATTTATTTGCACATTAATAAACAGTTTTTAGTTTTCCTTTAAATTGTATAGTTTTTGAGTTATTTACAAAAATGTTGAAAAAAATAGCGTTCCCCCCCCCTTATCTCCGAAGTTTGCGAAGATAAACCTCTGAAACTATTATTGCTATTAGAAATATATGTAAAGATTAGAGGAAATTTATTACAATCTCTCTACATAGCATACTTTTTTAGAAATCATCGAAAGTGTAAAAAATCTACATAAGTTCCGCTATCAGACAAGAGATGGCGCTGTCAAGGTTCTCCTACAAATATAAAACCGCCTTTGTCATATATTATATTGTATGCTCCTCTCCTGCCCGTGGATGCAGTAAGAATCTGCTAAGGGATATCTCCGGAAGATGGGCAGCAGCGTCTTTCCGTGCAAGAACATCCCGAACTGCGCTCACCAACCCGCCTGCCAAGCGTTGTGAGTATGGCAACAACCCCTCATGCACTTGGATCTCTAAGTCAATGAGGGAGGCCTATGTCCAGCAGTGGATATCTTACGGCTGTAATGATGATGATGATATTGTATGATGGCACGGAACCCTCGGTGCGCGAGTCCGACTCGCTCTTGCCCGGTTTTATTTATTCCAAACTTATCTAAAGTGTTCAAATCCACCTCGCATAAATTCAAATCAAAAGCTTTCCCACATCTCCAGTTATTTAAATATAACGTATTCATTACTTTAGAAGTTTACAATAACCGAAGAGAGCAGAAAACAGAATAATAAATCTAAAGCTCTTCGAAAGTTGAAACAGTTTTAACATCAGCCAGCCTACAAAGAAGCCGAAATCCAATTTAGAGTTGGCTCCGTTTTGTATGCAACAAGCGGGAAAAACTTCCAGATAAGGGTTTCAACACACGGGGAGAATTTACCGCGAAAAGTTTTAAATTGAAACATGGTAGGTGGAACGAGGAGAAAGACTTCATAATAAAATGCTGGGAATGGAAAATATGCATGTGGTTTAAATCTGGGTAAAATATTATTTTTTAGAATCCTATTTTCCGTATATTGGGTCTTAAACTCTTCTCATACCCATGGACGCAGTAAGAGCCTGAGGGATGCCCCCGGAAGATGGGCAGCAGCGTCTTCCCGTGTATCAACATCCCGTACTACACTAGCCAACCCGCCGGCCAAGCGTGGTGAATATGGCAACTACCCCTCATGGACATCCATGAGGGAGGCCTGTGTTCAGTAGTGGACGTTTTACGGCTGAAATGATAAAAACGATGATGGTAAGTCGTATTGCTTTGTTATTTAAACACACAAAGCTAATTTGCAAAGACTACAAATAATGCTAGAAAAGAGTATAAGGTTTAAACCACTGGTTTAAATCCGGCTCAATTTGTTTCTGAATCTATTATCAACCTTACATTAATGACGTGAAAATCGTATCTTTTTCATTTCTCGAAGATAATTTACCGTGAAAAGTTTTTAATTGAGACATGGTAAAGACTACAATTGTAAATTGTGAGGATAGGAGTTCCTATTGCAAAAAACTTCATTATAACCAAACGCATCATTTTAAAAGACAGAAATTCACTCTGTCGTCATAACGAATAATTCACAATTATTGTAATTGTACGATTTTAAAAATATTGCAATATTTACGGGATATTTACCATGATTTGAGTATTTTTGAGTTTCAAGTAAAACTGGTAGTAGGGCCATCATTCACAGTCAGAGACTTAGAAACAGGGTAGATCTTTTTGTCTGCCAATGACTAACCCCCCCCCCCCCCCCCCCCCCGCAAAAGACATCAGTTTATCCGCGATCATGACATGTGATACTGCGTCGAAATATCGAGAAACTCAAAAAGACTCAAATCGTGGTAAATATCCCGTAAATACTGCATTATAATCTATAATGTTCACAAGCGTAGTTTTAATAGTCTACATCTACACTTAAAGAGGAAAGATTTGATTGTTTGTTTGTATGCATTGAATAGGCTCCGAAAATACTGGAGCGATTTGAAAAATTCTTTCACCCTTATATTCCTACATTATTTGTGATGAATACGGGAATTCGGGAATTACGCGGGTGTAACCGCGTGGTGCGGCTATTTGAGTATAAAGTGGATCAACAAGAAATTATGTCTGTTTCTAAACTAATACAGGATTTAAGATAAAAATACTATCTGACGTTAAGAACGCTCAGTACGCCCACTCCCTACTCTTATATAGCATTATATCTCGTATACTTCCTGAACTATGCAAGAGAATAAATAAAAAACTTTCCCCCAGGCTCCATAGGCTTTTGGAATGAAATTATAATGCCAGACCATCTAGATTAAATATTTTGTTATTAGATTCCAGAGATTAGGAGTTTTATATGAGGGGTAAGCGAAAAGAACGTCACTTTTCCGGTTTTTACATTGCTCAGAAACAACAGAAAACTTTGAAGGACGTTTAAATAATTATCTATATATTAAACTTATTTGTTCGTAAGGAAAGAGGTCCCTAAGATACAGGATTTCCTAGATTGTGGGTCAGTAATGTGATATGTATTGTTTTTGTTCTTTAGACGTTATTAATAAAAAAACACCGTTAAGCTTTTTATATATGCCATTTATAAATTAACATTAAAAGCATCAAATTAAACATGTTTTATGTTATTCGCAAAATACTTTGGACGATGAAGAACTCTGGTTCAATCGGTGCTCAACCGATGTGATCTTATCAAATTTTTCGACTCAACCCGTCAAGGGTTCCGTAGCTTTGTTGCTTAAAGCACTGTTGTATTCAGGCAGGGTCAAGGGTTTGCCCAAGTGTGTTCGAACCCCATCGGAATCGAGAATGTTTGATGGTACTTCATTTCCTTGAAATTATACTGCTATCCGATCAAGATTACATAAAATATTTTGTTATTAGATTCCAGATGTAAAAGTTTTATATAACCCTCCCTTTTTTATATGGGATCCGTAAAAGGTTATTTAAGGGATATGAAATGAAAAGGTATTGGTAAATTACGATACAGATGTCATAGAAATTTTATCTGCACAATTCATTTCTTATCGGTTGTGATGAACAATTTTGTGAAGTCGTATTGCGAAATAACGTTACGATAGCAAGTAAACCCTTTTTATTTTACACTAGCCGTACTCCGCGGTTTCACGAGCGTAGTTCCCGTTCCCGAGGGAATTGGGGTTAATAAATGAATGCTACATTATTCCTGAGTAGCATAAGCTATCAGGGATAATGTAGCATTCTAATGGTGAAATAATTTTGAAAATCAGTAGTTATTGAGTTTATTCGTTACAAACATACAAAATACAAATATTTCCTCTTTAAAATATTAGTAAAGATATAGATAGACGAACTTTTATCCTTCAAGTTTCTAATTTAGCGTTCAGAAAACAGCGAAGTGATTCGTGAAATGTAATTAAAGTCAATGAGTTATGTATTCATGAGCCAAATGAGATTTCTGTATATGACAATAAATAGGGGCGCAATATTACCGTGGGGTGCCAGCAGTAGAAAGTTGCCCCACCTGTCTTGCCCGTGGATGCAGTAAGAATCTGCCAAGGGATACCTCCGGAAGATGGGCAGCAGCGTCTTTTCGTGCATCAACATCCCGTACTGTGCTCATCAACCCGCCTGCCAAGCGTGGTGAGTATGGCAACTACCCCTCATGGATATGAATTAGGGAGGCTTGCGTTCAGTAGTGGACGTTTTACGACTGAAATGATGATGATAAAAGAGTGGAGCTTGCTACCGGTGTCTGTTCTACCGATTTCTAAGTCGCTATAACCTTGGAGTCTTCAAGGCCAGAGTGCATAGGTTCTTTTAAGACAAGCGTGCTCCATCTTATGCCACATTTTTACTTGTCTCCTAGTTGCCAAACTCTTTCTCCAATAAAAAACAAGGCGGAACTCTGAATACAGCCAGGTTAAGCGATTTTCAACTTAGTTACTTCTGACATATCATCTATCTTTCAGAAAAAAATCCTTTTAGACATAATGTCAATAATTACCATACATATTACGGAGCGAAGCCCCCTTTTATGCATAGCGCTGTCTGTCTGTCTGTCAGTGCATGACACGATTACAACCAAACGCCTTGACAGATTTACATGAAACCTTGTTAGCACTGTCTTAATGAGAGAAGAGCACTGATTGATTTTGGTGACCCTAGGTTTTGGTCACAGGGACCGGAGTTATTGTGACCTCAATGAATTTGAAATTATGAAATTTCAATTTATTTTTTTATGTTTTTCGGAAACTTTCGCCCCCTGGCAACTCTGTACCAATGCTTGTAATCAGGTATGTATTGCGTAAATTACCTCTATAACCAAACACTTATAACCAAGAACTCTTTTCTATACCATACCCTAAAAAAACCCAATTTCACAGTGTTACTATTATCATCCAATAAATAATGTAAATACATGGTTAAATGCTTATAATGTTAGGTCTTCGATTCCAGTTATAGCCCGATCATCTCGATAAGCAAGTGTCGTAACATTGCTTTATATTTTATGCTATCTACCTTTTCATACCAGTAACAAAAAGAAAAAGGTAAGGTCGCGTTGCCAAAGGATGGATTAAAATAGCCGGAAAACTACCGAGCACTTAAGTTTTTGAGCCTAGTACAAGCGTCTCGCATCGCTACGTATCTAATTTCTGTAGTTACAAACAAAGACAACCAACTAAATGATTCATATTATGATTGTGAACATTCCCGCTATTTAATATGAATGTAATAAGTCACGAAAGTTACTATAGTAAAACAACTAAATGATTTTGATTTTGAAAAACCTATTGTGCTAAGAAATGTCGTGAAAATGCATTGAAATTCCATTTGTTTTATTTGATAAGTAGGTAACTATTGCTGGGCAGCTGGCAGGTAGACACAAAATTATTTAAATATAGTTTATTAGTTTTTGTTAGGTATTATAAATCCTTAGGTATCTATTTTATTTGTTATATATATACTATATAATTATTTAAACACTTATGAATGATAGTGACGATGACCAATTCTTGTCTTGCTCGTCTTCGGTCCATAGCGATCCGGATAGCATCGATAGCTATGTTAGCATCCCTTGTCTTTCCGATACCTTAAAATCCACATTCTCTGATGTCTCTAATAACTTTAACGTGGTGCATATTAATGCACAGAGTATCCCGGCTCATTTTACTGATATGCTGGCGTCATTTGACCTCAAGAATATCCATGCTATTCTTGTTTCAGAGTCATGGCTAAAACCTTGCTTACCTTCAACGCTTTATTCTCTTCCTGGCTTCGAACTGATACGAAATGATCGCACTGGTGCTGTTGGAGGCGGGGTGGCCATACACATCCGTACTCACTTTTCCTTCTACATTGTTGATATGTCTGCACAGCCACCCCCTTCCAATGCTGGTGAGCATCTATTCGTTCAGGTCGTCCTTTCACACCGAAAAATCTTACTTGGTGTCTATTACTCTCCCTCCTTACGTATCAACTAATTCCCTTCCTTCGAAAATCTTCTTGACGAGCTGACTCCCATGTACGATCACACCATTATTATGGGTGACTTTAACACATGCTTATTGAAAAATGATTTTCGATCCTCTTCCCTTGAACGTATTGTTCATGGTCATAACTTACCCATCCTTCCTTTAAACGCCACTCATAACTTTCCGAACTGTAATCCCTCCCTTCTTGATCTTGTTATTGTTTCCTTTCCGTCCCATGTTATAAAGCATGGTCAATATCCAGCAAAAGCTTTCTCCTACCATGACCTGATCTTCCTGTCCTACAAAGTCAAACCTAGAATTCTTTATTAGCGCAATTTTGGTAGAATGAACGTGGAATCGTTGCGTTTGGATGCACAGCAGCATCTCTTAAATGTCTGCGTAACTCTCTGCCCACTTCTACCAAAATTGCGCTAGCACAATCCCTACTGCTCCCTATCCTCGATTACGCCGACGCCAGCTGTCCTGATCTGACCCAAGCACAGCTTGATAAGCTTGAGCGGCTCCAAAACTTTAGCATACGCTTCATCTTCGGTCTACGTAAGTATGACCACGTCACTGAGTACCGCAATGAGCTTAAATGGTTGCCTATCCGCCTTCGCCGGGATGCACACGTTCTCTCCCTTCTTTATACTATCCTTTTCAGTCCTACTACTCCCGAGTATCTCAAAGTAAGATTCGAATTCCTACACGAATCCCACTTTCGATCCTTACGCTCGTCTGATACTCTCCAGTTAAAAAGTCCTATCCATACTTCTCATTCCTACAGCCTTTCCTTTACCGTACGTGCTACTAAGCTATGGAATGCACTGCCTTCAAAAATTAAACAAGCTAAGTCACATTCTATTTTTAAAAACATGGTATATCACCACTTTCTCTCCTCAGTATCTTCTAGTCTGTAACATTTCCTTTCGCACATAGTCTATTATGAGTATATAAGTAAGTGTTATAAAATATGTAGTATTTATTTATCTAAGTAGGACTAATATAAAAAAAAAATTAAATTGCTCGTACTTGTGATTCTAAGTACGCCACCGTCTTCTCATATTCAACTTTTCGTGTCCATCCAAAGGTTGCCTAACAGAGATCGCTTTTAGCGATAAGGCCGCCCATTGTACCACTTTTTGTTAATTGTGTTTATTTCTGTATTTTTTTCCTGTTTGTTCTGGTGTACAATAATGTATATTCTATTCTATTCTATTGTCTTTACCTGGTAGTTCGTTTATTTAGACATTTATTTAGAAAGATACAACTGAGAGTAAATACAACTGAAACGCTTACTTATCTTCACAAATTACACAGAACTTTAAATAATAACAGATTTAAATAAAGCTTACAGTAAATAAAACAAAAATATACAACTATTGGCCGTGGTGGTTCGTTAATACAGTAACTAAGCCGAGGGGTGGTATATTAATTATTATTAATTATTGACGAGCTCTGTGGCGCAGCGGGCGAAGGTTCGCCTGCGACGCAAGGGGTTGCGGGTTCGATTTCCGCCTCGGGACAAATGGCTGTAGATCTGCAGATATTTGTTCAGGGTGTTCTCGGTGTACTTCTATATATAATAAAAATTTCTATCTATGTAGTATAATGTATTAAGTATATCAGTCATCTAGTACCCATAACACAAGCTCTGCTTGGCTTGGGGCTAGATGATGCTGTGTGATTTGTCCAGCATTATATTATTATTATTATTAATATATTACCGCTTAACATTAGCTGGGGCTTCGGCTTGTACAGTCGTTAAGTGGTATAGAAAAAAATGCTTTTAGGCTGAAATCTTTAAGAATTATTGAAGTGGAACTTTTGGATAGACAGACAGATTTTATTGTCTATTAAGTGTGATGTAGAAAACGTAGAATTTAATTAAACTTAAAGTAGTAAAATTACAGTACAGTAATTAATCCGATAGCTACACGGCTGCCTCATATCCTACTTCGGTAAATAGCCGGTTTACTAGTGTTTAGTATCTGTGTCCAAAGACACAGTAAGGCCATTACATCTTTTTGACTTTGTTTTTGACGACCTCGGTGGCGCAGCGGGCGAAGGTCCGTCTGCGATGCAAGAGGTTGCGGGTTCCTTTACCGACTCGGGACAAACGTCTGTACGATTTACAGATATTTGCTCAGGGTGTTCTGGATATTTTTTATAACATAATAAAAAAAAATTGCCGCGGGTGCCGGCAGTAGAATTTTACCCTCCTCTCATGCCCGTGGATGCAGTAAGAGCCTGCTAAGGAGCGATACCTCCGGAAAATAGGCAACAGCGTTTTTCCGTGTATCAACATATCGCACTGCGTTCGCCAACCCGCCTGCCAAGCGTAGTAAGTATGGCAACTGCCCCTCATGGAGATCCATGAGAGGCCTGTGTTCAGTAGTGGTCGTTTAACGGCTGAAATGATGATGAAATGATGTATAAAAAAATAATATATATGTAGTAAAAACGTACTAAGCATGTCATCTAGAACTTCATCTAGTACACATCACACATGCTCTGCTTAGTTTAAGATTAGATAATGCTGTGTGAATTGTCTAGCATTATTTATTTATTTATTATCTATTTCAAACTTCAAATAACAGCGTCAGCAACTGATATTCATGCTTTATGGAACTTAGCAGTGGCAGTGCCTGGGACATTATTAGATGGATTAGACTTGACCAGTTCATATACCATACTCTCAGCTCTCCAGCTATGAATCAGAGGAAAGAACGAGTCGAAAAGTCTAAAGGTGACCACTCGGAAAACACGGCGGCTTTTTTGGCCGGACACAGAACCTCACTATTCAGTGACATTTGCAGTTTAAAGCCTGTAATATGAGCTTTGATACATATTACATTATAAATCTTGGTACTTTGTTAAAAAGAGCTAGTTAATACGTATTTATTTTAGGTTGTTTTTTTTATATTCGTTGTTTTATCATAATAAAAAGCCTTGCACACTTCAACGAAGACGAAATTACCTACTTCGTAAATAACAATTAGGTACTACAACTGACGGTGGCCGTGGGGTGCCGGCAGATGAATGTTGGCTCTCCTCTCTTGCTTGGATGCATAAGGATCTCCCAAAGGATAGGTACCTCCGGAAGATGCCGAGTAGCAGCATCTTTCAACGCGTTCTTTCATCAACATCCAGTTCTTCACAACTTCTCATGATCAGTAAGTGATAAATTATGGAGGCTCTTGCCCAGCAGTGGACATCCTATGGCTGAGAGATATCTTCCTTCAGTCTTTAAAAAGAAGCTTGAATAGTGTTTAAAAATTGTAAATGATCCCGCATCATATGACAGTCAGCGCAAAAAATACAGAACGCGCATTGAAAAATACAAACTTATCAGCGATTGTCAAAAACACGTCACAAGCAAAAATTTTAAACGTTATCGCGTTGAAACGACACAAAAAGAATTATCGCCAGCCCACAGTGGAAATACGGGAATACAAAATGAATGTTTCCGATAACGGTGTCAAAAGGAAGCTTCTGATTTTACCGTAAATTTGTTGAATTGTTGACGAAAAGAACGAGGTTTTGGGATGTAAGATTTCTCTGAATGTACAAATATTTGTTTTGAGTATTTATAGCGTGAGGCCTGTGTCCAGCAGTGGACGTTGACGATAGTCCTACGGCTGAGATGATGATTGACAAATTATTATTTAGATTCCTTAATATTGTCGGTAGGTACGGTTAGCATATCAGCGCTATTTTAATTACCTTCGCTATTTTTGTATCAGAATAAACCAGCAGCAGTAAATACGACACGTTTTGAATATTTTCTCTCTGTCTGTTTGTTCACGCTAATCTTCGAAACGGCTAGGCCGATTTTTACTTACAAATTTATTGATAATAAGTTACTTACAGGCAGCAGTTAATCAGAAATGAATAAGCAATGAATGAAAGAAAGACAAGCTCTTATTTTTCTTTTGAAAAAAACAAAAAGCATACATAAAATCAGGTAGCTAAATTAAATATGAATACAAAATTCCTGGATCCAAAGTGCTTAAAGGCTTATAATAAACTCGATAAAAATATGTTTTTAATAAATCACAATTCATTATTCTGTCAGATTTCTTCCCATTAGTTAATAAGCTACTTCCTTACTTACTTCATTGACTCAGGAACCCGAACTGACGAATATCGTTATTACTTTTTCAAGCGGACTGTTCCTAAGACGCATAAAGATTGATGATAATGAAAAGTCGAAGAAAATTCTAAATTACACTGAGATTGATGGACGAGTTTCGTTATTAAAATCAGATGATGAACTATGCAGTCATCTTAAATTTAATTAGGGCATTTAAAATTTCATCTTAATTTTATTATAACCAGCTTCGGCTGGGGACTTCGTTCGATTTTAGATTGTGCTACTCTATCCTAACATTGTGAGGAAAACCGCGGCTTAGCCACCTTAATACGTATTAACCTGTTCTTTCCTGTGACTAATAGTTAACTAGGCTGAGAAGATGGTATGGCTGGGCCAGCCTAACCCATCTAACAATGCACTGCAGTGTCTCGTAGAGCATGCTTAACATTTGCTGACGCTGTATAAATCATATATAATAGATGCAAGGGCCTTGCAATTCTGCGAAGAATGTTTCGTCATTTAAACCGTAGGACGTTCACTGCTGGACGCAAGCCCTCCAAGGTTCATAGACTTGCAGTTATTGCAGTTGGATACCTGCATCTACCATCGACCTGCGGTCTTCACTAGGTCGCCAGCACAGCCTTCTTGTTGGTGGACGTCCTACTCTGTGCTTGCCATCGGCCATCTTTTCTACAAGCTACATGGCCTGCCATCTCAACGTGCTAATCTGTTTGGCTATGTCGATGACCCGAGTTCTTTTACGTATCTGTTCATTTCTGATTCGATCCCGTAGAGGAACGCCAAAAGCTCGTAGAGCAACAGCTTTTTCATGTCATGAGGCCAGTATTGACAGAACACATCTCGGTTCCATATATCATTACTGTAACATACACTGATTGAAGACTATTTCGGACCAAAATGCGTTGCGGAGTTTCCAAAACGCTGCCCATCCGAGTTCGATTCGTCGACTGACCTTTCTTAAAGTTGGACTTACCTAATTGGACTGTTTATCCTGGGTATGCGAGTCGACAACTTGAAGATCAGAGTTCTCAACCTTAACCAGACCGTTAATATAAGCGATACCATACCATAATAAAGCCGTGTTGGCCGAGTGGTATGTACCCCCGACTTTCAATCCGAAGGTCGTGGGTTCGATACCGGCAGTGCACCAATGGATTTTTCTTTCTTGAAAAATGTATGTGCACACTTAACAAGTGTTTTAACGGTGAAGGAAACATCGTGAGGAAACCCGCGGCTTAGTTGGCTTCAGACGTATTGACCTGTTCTTTCCTCTGAATAATAGCTGACTAAGCTGAGAGGATGGTACAGGTGCTGGGCAAGCCTAATCCATCTAACTATATCCCAGGCACTGCACCGTCCCGTACAGCATGATTACCAGTTGCTGACGCTGTATATATCATCTATAATAGATGCAAAGGCCTTACATACTTGAATACCTACTTAAGTCCATTTTTATTACATAAGCCGACTGAAGCGCAGAAGGTCGTGGGTTCAATCCTCACCGGAATATAAATGATTACTGCAGACATTTTCCTGTCTATTAAGTTTATAATTTACAAAAGTACATCAGTTGCCTTGAATAAACAAAATATTCAAGCAAACATTTTTCTATTTCATCTTGTATTTCTCACTTTTATTTTAGCAGATCATTCTGAGTTTTCCAAGGTTACACGCACAGGGGACTACTCCCGCTACTAAAATTCAGGTACCTAACCTGAATTTTAGTAGCGGCAAATTTCTAATATACATTTTCGTTAACGAAATTTCCTTTTTATTATACCTATTCTCACGTACGATGTTTATGGTCCGAGGCCGTGAGCTAAAGCAATCATTAGATGGCATCAAAAGAAATGGTTTTCGGGACTAGAATTACCCCGTTTTCGAAGACCAGTCAGAGTGGTCGTTGATGGCTGCTCCTCTGACTACATGGCTATTAATGCCGGAGTTCCTCAAGGGTCTGTTCTCTCTGCGACGCTTTTCTTGCTGCACATTAATGACTTGCTTCAGCTGGGCATTATTGGGTATGCAGATGACAGTACCGTTACAGATAGATATATATCCAACACACGATCTACCAGTCAGGAGATAGATTCTCTGAGACTGGCTATGATTGAACGAACAAATCAGGCTCTTCAAACTGTCTGCCTTTTGGGGAGAAAGCAACAGAGTTAGTTTTAACGTTGCTAAAACACAAGCGTGTGTGTTTTCTGCCAAAAAACACAAATTTGACCTAGCGCCAGTGTTTTGTGGTACTACTGTGTAGATGTTACTGGCCGCCTTGAACTTCTTGGCATAAAGTTGACAGCTAATCTAAACTTTGGCACTTCCATCGAATCAAAGACTCAAATAGCGGCTAAAAAATTGGGCATATTAAATAAGGTTAAGCGATACTTCACACCGGGACAGCTTCTCGCACTCTACAAAGGTCAAGTCCGATCTTGCATGGAGTATTGGAGTATTGCAGCCACCTCTGGGATGGTTCAGCTAAATACCAACTCGCTGCACTCGATTCGGTGGAACGCAGAGCTAAGAGGCTCATTGGTGAGGAATATCTTGTGACATCAAAGCTTGACAGCCTAAGTCACCGTCGCAAGGTAGCATGTATATCAGTTTTCTACAGATTGTACTACGGAGAGTGCTCACAGGAACTACATGACTTAATTCCACCATCACCGGGTGATGGGTAGTGTGCAGTGTGTCTACACTGCACACTATCATCCTCATTTGGTTGAAATCCCAGAGCTGAGAACTAAACGCTTCCAATCGTCTTTTATAATGCGCACTGCCTTCGACTGGAACAAACTACCATCGTCTGTGTTTCCAACCTCTTATGACCCGATTACGTTTAATATTCTTAAACGTAATCGGGTCATAAGAGGTTTATAGGCATTTTCTAGGGAAGCTCGCTCCATCGTCGATCTCATGCTTGCGATAGCAAGGATGAAATCAAGAGCTAACCTATCTTACATAAAAAAAAACCTATCCACACGCGTAAGGCTTCCTGTCCTCTGGAGCGAAGAGGAGAGGAGTGGAGCTGTGTCAGTTATAATAACCAATGAATTCTTAGTTGCGCTTCACATTGCTTCAGTGGGCATGGATTTAAAGATTAAAGATGTTTATTTGCACGAATATAATTGTAGGTTACAGAATTGGTCTTAAAATTAAAGTTAAAATGTCCCATAAATTCTACCTTATCTAGGCATGCAAATATTTTGGCTTATGAGTAACACTACACATAAGATAATCAAATTTACAGATTTCATGCAAAAATAAATGATTTAATTAATTGATTATAATAATAAAAACAAAGTCAATAAATATATTCAAAATCCTCTATTTCCCTGTAATTAAAATATTGATTTATAGAATAATAGCATTTAATAAGAAGCCATTGTTTTAACTGGATATTAAAAAAAAATCTGATAGTTTTTTTAAGTCCTCTGATAAATTGTTGAATATTTTAAGTGTCTAACTTAACTAGGCTAAATATTCATATACTTTAAAAGCGGAGCAGAGAAACGGAATTGGGAAGCGTAGCTAGGTGGCGGAGCGGGGAGGCGGAACACAAACTAAACTGATCGTCCATCGCCGTGCTGTATACTACAAAAGTGCTTTAATACTCCGCACAGTACTCAACACCGTTCTCTACTCCTTCGCTCCGCTCAGTTTCCTCGCTCTGCGTCAATGGATAAGCACAGTCCGCATCACCGCTCCGTATCGAGAAAGTACTCCCTGCGCTTCGCTTACTCTCCCGCTCCAGTAGACAGGTAGCTGTAGCTAAGAACTATCCAAACTTCCCCCATATATCTCTGCGTAATTTACAGTCGAGTTCGCCTTGTTGCCAATAGTGACCGTAAGAAAAACGACGAGTTAAATTTATAGCGACAAAGGGACAGAAGTTTATATAAAGAGTTTTCTCTTGGAGATCAGGTGGTTGGAAGTTTCAGAGCACTGTGATGTTTGCCTAGTGGGAAGTGTATTTGGGCTAGATGAACAGTACCATCGACTGTTTTATGTTTGTTTTATATAAATACAGTACGAGAACATAATGCTTTCATCTGTGGAGCCCGTTTTGCGCGAAATGCAATATGAAATGTGTGTATGTGTGAAACTTTTATTTTATCGCTTTTTTTAGCGCGATCAATCGGGGACGTAGAATAGGATTACGTTATGGTAGATTTATAAATACCTTTTTAGGATAAAACCTACTCAAATGCGGTTGTTTTTCAATCGATTAATGATTTTACAGCAGAATTTAACCGTCGGGTTGAAAATCTTGACTGTCTTTATCGGTTTCGAAGCGAGTGTTAATTGCTCCGGGGCCGAACGGTATAGGCAGCCTGCGTTAAAGGTGTTCGTCTGAACGTTACGGGTTCGAGTCCCGTCGTAGACAAAATTTTGATTGCATTTTTCATTTCTATAAATTACCTTAATCCTTAAAACCTTAGTGTGGGTTTACACTTTAAATACAAATAAAGCTTATTTCTTTAATAAATAAATTACTAGCTGAATGTTTTCCTGTAAGTGCTAAAATAAATAAATAAAGTCCACCTGATGTGAAGCGGTAACCTCTATCTATTAATATAACTGCAATACAGCTTAGTTTCTGTAATCTGTGATACCGCGGTGATCACGTTTACTAAGAGCTGTAAGGTTTCATCAAACCGGCACACAGACAGCAAACATTATTGCTAGTCGGCAAAAATAAGTATGATGGAAGTACTTTTTCGAATGAACTCTTCACTAAAAGTTCTACTACTTTCCTTGCGATGTTTATTTTAAACTGCAAAATCTTAACCTAAATGTTTATACATGACATCACTCGAAACTATACCAACGAGCCTGCCCGAAACCGCACTAAACGCCAGATCTATGATAAAACGGCCTACACCACGATAAATTTAAACTATAACGCGCAACATAATGTCAAGGAACTCAATATCTGGGTATCGGAACAGGCCGATATGTCCCTAGTCCTAAATGGATATTAGAAGGATCGCGGGGGTTCCATTACCCACACCCCGGTGAGGGCCAGGGGGTGGAAACATACGGGGATGAAATTATTTTGAAAACGCGTAAAAGGGAAGCAAGATGATGAATAATTATTTCATCTTCTTGTCAACAAAAAACCGACTTCAATTCAATTTGCCGTGGGGTGCCGGCAGTAGAATGTTACCCCTCCTCTCCTACCCGTGGATGCAGTAACATAGGGACAGAAAAGAGCCTGCTAAGGGACACCTCCGGAAGATGGGCAGCAGCGTCTTTCCGTATATCAAGATCCCGTACTGCGCTCGCCAACCCGTCTGCCAAGCGTGGTGAGTATGGCAACTACCCCTCATGGAGATCCATGAGGGAGGCCTGTGTTCAGTAGTGGACGTTTTACGGCTGAAATGATGATTCCCTTGATTTATCATAGATTTCATCATCAGAGCTGTGTTTAAAAGCAAGCAAACATTATCTTAATAATGTTTGCTTGCTTTTAAAACAAAAAACTCAAACACAAGTTCAAATTTAGAACAAATTCAAAATTCAAAAAATACTTTATTCAGTGCGGCCGCATGGACCTTATTGACGCGTCACAACTTACAAAATAAAACAACACAAATAAATAGAATAAAGCACATAATTGAATCTGTTCACTTCAGATGACACGCGAGTTAGGAAAAGAAGCGAACAGAAGAACCTGACTCGGTCGTTATAGTCATCATTTAACAATTTGATTTTGTCTTATGTTACGTTTGACGGAGTTGGAGCAGATTCCGTCCCAAGTGGTTTTGTCCTCTAGGTAATCTGGTATTTTATAATAAGCTTTATTGCATAGATTGCGTTTAATAATGTTTTTGGATTTATTCAATGATAACTTCTGCAACTCACTTGGGAGTTTGTTGTAGAAGCGTATACATTGCCCTTTAAAAGATATTTTCACCTTATGGAGCCTAGTAGTGGGCACAGCGAGTTTATTCTTATTTCTTGTATTTACATTGTGATTGTCGCTGTTTTTCTTAAACGAAGCAATATTTTTATGGGTGTACAACAGGTTCTCATAAATATATTGACAAGCTACTGTCATTATATTTATTTCTTTAAATTTAGTGCGAAGTGATTCTCTGAATGAGTGATTCTGTGAACATAACAGAAACTATGATTTGGTAAAGTGGATCATGAACATGTTAAATGTGCGCATAAAAATACAGCACAGCGCACCAATCCAGCCGTTGCTATTATTAACTTGTAACAATGTATAGCTATTCATTATTTTTAGGCGCCAATAATAAAACGTGATTAGTTTTAAGAACAAAAACCTTCAATAGTAAATTTTATAAAGGATCAAGTAATGTTATAATAACGTTGAGATCCGAGAGTTTTAATCCACACAAATTAATACAATTAAAGTGACTGTAGTGTCAAATAAACAGGTTTTTACCCGTAATTTTCTGTTTTGTTTTAGTTTAAATTCTGAAAGTAAAAAATCATAGTAGCACTGCTGAGCTGACGTCCACTGCTAGACATTGACCTCCCTCATAGACACCAAGATCATAAGAGAGTTGTTGCCATACTCGCCACGCTTGGCATGCGGGTTGGCAAGCGCAGCACCGGGTGTTGTAACACGGAAAGACGCTGCTGCCCGTATTCCTGAGGTATTCGGTCGAGGACGTGGCAAATTCATTCTGCATCCACGGGCAAAAAAGGAGTGGAAACATTCAACTGCCGGCACCCCGCGGCATTTAAAAGGAAACCATAAATAAAACTAATTATTCCTCCGTGTGTTTCCATCGTTCCGAAAATCGCAATAAGAATTCATGGGCAACCCTTGGCATGACAAATTCTCTGGAATTTATAATTTCTTCAGTTGTCGAGAAGGATTTTAATAAAACCGTTTTATCAAGACCCTGTGCCCCAATTTAGGCTGATTCGGGTGTCTTAGGATCGTCACAAACGAGCGACTTGCTACGATGGATAATTTCATAGGTAATGGATTTGGATGGGATCATTAAGATTTTGTGTTCACAGGGTCATCACGGCATCCGTAGAACGTCCACCGCTGGACATAAGCCTCCCTCACAAATCTTCAAGCATTGGTCATGAGGGTATTTTTGACTTACTCACCACGCTTGGCACGTGGGTTGGTGAGCGCATTACAAGGTGACATGTAAAAATACCCATCTACCGGATGTATTCCTTGGCAGATTATTACTCTTAGGCTCAAATGACCAATTTAACAGTGTTGAGACTGTAAAAAGTGGAAACCTACCAGCGCTGACTCGTTTCCTTAATTCTAATAAGTCTAGTTTTTATTTATTTTAAAACTGTGTCTAATGTTTTGTTTGTATCTTATTTCAATTATTTTTCTCTGCGTATGTGTTTTGTAGTGAGTAAACAAATGATTATGGCTATGTCTAGGGGGCTAAAGCAGACCTAACTGCTTGAGCAATTGTATTAAAATGGTAAATTATAAAATACGACTTCCACAGCAAGGTTCATTTAATAACAGGCTGAGACGCAATGCGCCTCCTGCAGCGGGAATCGAACCCGGAACCACGACAAGTCCCCGCCGCCTGCAGGACGAATATTTTTATAAACTGCAGATTTTTTTATTGGGAATGGTAAATAACGCAATAAATACCCGGTTAAATATGTGCTTACAATCTGCAGAAATATTTCGCAATTCTGGGTATCTTTTGTACACTTTTCCCGTTCTGGGTACTCATCTTTCGTATAAGGCTAGCTACAAAAAAACATTTAGGGTCAAATTGAGTAAGAATTCTAGCAATTATTTAGTACCAATGGCTAACAATATTAAAGTCAAAAAGCGGTTGGAGATATCTATGTTATAATATTATATATAATAACAATATATTTCACTATAAAACAATACATTCTAATCGAATAGAGCACTTACTTCAGAAAACTTTTTAAATGAAGCTAAAAACAAACCTAAACTAACTTTGGAGCTCATTCCCATAACTTATTACATTATCTATGAAATTATCGTGCAAAAAAGAAAAGCATTCTCGTACATGGTAGGTGTGTGGCGTGGTTATCGAGGAATGTATCAAGTTGCCCGTTTACGATGCCGACGACGCTTTCATGCGAATTTCTTATGAAAAGGCTTCGTAGATTCGGGTAAAAGCGTAAAGAAATCTTATTGATTTACATTAAGTACTTTTATTCGGTACAGCCTTTGACTAATTTTGCTAAAATGTACATATGGCACAGCGTGGTGATGACAGGCAGAGAAGCCTTTTAAAACTTTCGCGTTCACAACACATTATTACTACTGTATTAGATTACCGGGTATTTATAGCGCCAGTCTTCCCGCGACTACCACCAGGTGCAATCCGGTCAAAACGTCGAGATATAAAAATAATACTGGTAACTCATCATATCGGCCGTAATACGTCCACTACTGAACACAGGCCTCCCTCATGGTTCTCCATGAGGGGTAGTTGCCATACTCACCACGCTTGGCAGGCGGGTTGGCGAGCGCAGTACGGATGTTGATACACGGAAAGACGCTGCTGCCCATCTTCCGGAGGTATCCCTTAGCAGGCTCTTACTGCATCCACGGGCATGAAAGGAGGGGTAACATTCTACTGCCGGCACCCCACGGCATACTGGTAATTACGCGTAAATACCCGTTTATCCAATAAAGTAATAATCTTGACCGTAAGTCTGTTGTCCACGTCCACTGCTGGACATGGGCCTTCCTCATGGATCTCCAAGGTCAAGGGGGTTGCCATACTTGCCACGCTTGGCAGGCGGGTTGGCGAGCGCAGTACGGGATGTTCATAAATAGAAGACGCTGCTGCCTATCTTCCAGAGGTATCGCGTGATAGATTCTTACTGTATCTACCAGTAAGAGAGGTGGATCAACATTCTTCTGTCGGCACCCCACGGCGAATATAGTAATGGGTAGAGCAAAGCCATAACTGAATGGTGAGGATGGGGCATACAAGTGTCAGGCGACCAGTGGCTAGGTGGGTCGACGACAAAGTTCACGCCGCGGGGCGTCCGTGGATGCGACTGGTGGCAAGACCGTGGTAGATGGCAAAAACTTAGGGAAGCCTCAAGGTCCCAAAAGGCGACCAGCGCAGTTTATCATGTAACCTGTATATGCTGAGTTGCTCCATTTTGCAGGCAGGTTTATTAATTTTTAGGTTTCGTAGCAAAACAAAGAGACCTATAGTTTCGCTTTGTTTGTCTGCCTGCCCGCCGGTCTTCGGCTTTACGAAGAAGAAGAAGAAGAAGAAGAAGAAAATCATTTATTTTTGACACACACACAACATATACAAATTACAAAGAAAACATAAAATAATCAAATTAGGCTTACACTGTTAAACAAAATTTTAAAAATATGTACAACCAATGCTGCGTGAGGTCAAAAAATGGACACTGCCTCAGTATTACCGCAATCACGTAGCAAGCTACGCGGTTGCGGCGCTGATTTTCAGGCAGGTCCGTGTGACCATAGAGTAACATATATAAAGGGAGATAGAGGTAACAGTAATTAAACGATGCAACGCCATCCGACGGTAATTGACTGCAACTTATCGTAACTTCCGTGGCTCAGCGGGACAGTAATCGGCTGAAAAGCAGGTCAGGGTTCAATCCCCGCTGGCTGGAAAATGTTTTTGTTTTTACCTGTATACCTATTACTACTTTTCCTAAAAGTAGGTGGCTTAAATAGCGTAGGCAAAATATCAATAAAACATAATGTTTTATTCAAACATTTATTTATTCAAATTTTCAAACATTTTTTTTTTCTTTTTCTTGCATATTCTTGCGCAAGATTTTGAAAAATATCGTCACTGTTAACAGTCTCCCTATTGCGACCTTTTAATATATTGTTAGTGTCTTTACACCAATTGTGTAAAAAAAATCGACAAGCTAAATCAAACAAGAAGTCCACATTATCTTTTTTATGTTTTTCACAATTAATGAAATTGGTATTAATTTCTATATACAAAACTGTTTTAGTTACATTCTTTATATTATAACTTTGCGTTTGTTTCTTTAAAACCCACATTAATACATCTTGTATTTCAGAAAACATTTTTATCAACTTATCTGTTGGGTAACCTAAGTATTTCTTTTTTTTATCATATTCCCTGGCTCGAATGTAGTCATTATCTTTATCTTTATTGTAAAGATCGTTTTTACAAGACACACAGTTTTTAAACACATTAATTTTTGTTCTTCTTAAAAGGTAACCAGTTACATATTCTAGTTGTCCTAAAACCACTGGACTTTCTTTTTTTAAATTGAAATCTACAAAAATATTTTCGTTCATATACGATAGATCTATATTTTGAGGGATGTTGTTCATTTGATTACTTTTAAACAGTTCTTTCATTGACTTAAACATTATTTTACAATTATCTCGTTCACAGTTAGAACCAGGCGAATGCATCCCTGTTAAATTGCTGATTAACAGAGATGCAAACGCTACTTCAAAACCAGCTGGAGTAGGGCTTATGTTTCGGTAGCCATGACTCCGAATGCTTCCGAAGAAATTCTCAAGTGGGTCCTGGTTGAAATGTCTCATCCATATTGATTTGATATTATATTTAAAAAACAAAACATCCCTCAAATATTCTGCGTTATTTACTGTATGTAACCAGTTACTAACAGATGGAATGGTAACCTCTTGATTATTTTTTAAAAATCTAATTGATTTTAAAACATCTCTTGCATATGCCCATGTAGTACTGTGACTTGAGTTTGGTGTTACTGATCGCAATAATGGCTTTCCACTTCTTTTCCTTGAGTTGACTTGGCTTCCATTAAAAGAGTCAAATAAATTGTCAAAGAAGAGTATTACGTCCGCAGTCTGCTGGCATTCCATTGGCAATATATGTTTATCTGGAACATTAAAAAAATTGCATTATAAAATAAAAAGTCAATATAAAAAGTCAGTATGGTTTGGCTATTGTGCAGCTAGCAAGCCCTGCAAATATTTCTATTCAATGCAACTACTCTACTGCTAGTCTTTTTTGATTAACCATAACATAAAATATTATTATATGAAAATTACCTGCTAAATAACCAATTGTGCTTGCAACTTTTTGACTAAAAATTTGTGTAGCAAGCTTCACCTTCATCTTGCATTTTTCGGGGTTAATGTGATCCTCTGTCAGATTTTTTATCAATTTTATGCCTGAATAGGAAGGGTTTTCTTCATGTAGTTTTATTATATGTTCCCATTTTGCTATTTTGATAGCTCCATTAATTGTGCATTTTAAATTCTTATGTAAAAGATTATTTCTAATGCCTTTAATCAGATGCGGCGGATCGTACAGCGGTATAATTTCTTCATCATCTATTTCGAAGATGTCTCTTTTAAGTTCTTCTCCTTTTCTTAAATATTTTGCTTTGGTTTCGGCAATTAAATGTCTGATGCAACTTACATTGGCAGCTCCCTGATCACACACTGTAGCCAAAACCCGCAAACCCACACTGTTTAATTTTCTGATAACAGTTTTAATTAACATGGCCAGTTCTGCCTTTTTCGTGCTGCCAGAGCAAAATGTGTATGCCACAGGTTGTTTGTAGTTTCTTAAAACTCCCCTTATCATAAAAACCAATGCATGATCTGCAATTTTATTCTGGTTGTCTGCGCCATTAGTAACAAAACCTGAAATTTGGTCTTTTCTTTGGTTGTATTGAAAATGAGGTGATATCGCCATTTCGTCAAATAACAATATGCACAACTTGTCATCAGGTTTCAGCTTGTTGATTTTCTTCCGCATCACAATAAATAACTTTTCATTGATTCCTGCCCTTAAATCCGCTCGCTTTATTAATCTGCTTAATGTTAGTGGAGAGGGCAGCACAAATATTTTACTGAGTAGCCTGTAGCACCTTGGTCCCTGTTTATAAATGCTCAGTGCCATGATTTTTTCTTTTTCTGTGAATCTTCTACCCATCTTGTTCTTTGTAATTTCTCTAAATTGCATTGCCACAAATATAGCTGCCAGGCTCGTAAAGTTTTTCAAACTATTTTGAAAAGTGTTATTTTCTGATAATTTTAATGCCTTCTTCAAACGTGTTGCGTAACTTTCTTTTTTTCTGGTTTCTTTCTTTAGCATTTGTAACAAACTTGCTTTGTTGTCAACAAATCTGATCCCTGCAATTAATTTATTTAAATGTCAGTCATCAATGCAATTTTAATAAGTATAAAAGATGCCTGTGAAGATAATCTACATATTAAATATATATTTTTAAAAGTTGTAAAAGAAAAGAAAAATATTAATTATTTAATATTACATTTGCAAATCTGTGACAATTTGAGAAAATACACTACTATTATGACTTAAGCTAAATCACCTTTAGAAGTAGTAGCAGCTGTGGGATTCAAATTTCGGGTGGTGGCATCAATGGATTGCAATACTTCTAAATTACTGGCTGCAGGTAAATCCTTTAAATTACTGACTTCAGGGAAAACTTCCAAATCACTGCCTGCAGGATCTATGTTTGTAATGTCTCTCATCGCCACCTTCTTCATTTGACTCCCTGTTAAAATTAATAATGGGAATCAATAAACAGTTAAAATATTTCACTTTGAAAATTAACGTGAGATATACCTACTTGTGAAAAATGAATAAATTAAAATAAATAATAAGTGCTACATTGTTTGTTAGTAATTTATTTCACTTAAATACTTCATTGATTTATATACATTATTTGTAGTCAATAGACTATTATGTACTTATTACACTTTAAAACCATAATATCATATATATCTACTATTGTCAAATTCAAAACTCAATTCAAAAGAATGTGTAGAAAATTCTGATAATATTTAAAATAATAAATTACCATGCATGTGTAAAGTTGGAATGGCTATATTAGATAGCATTCTAGTCCGTGTCAAATATTTTTCTTCAAAGTGATAATGGCATATTTTTCTATTTTTTAAAACAAACTCCGGATCTAATGAAGTAATAGTACTTACAACAGCATTCACCCAAGTAAGAAATCTTTCTTTCTCTTTTCTTGGATTAGGAAATGCATGCAGCACAACATTGTCAGTACCTGCAAATATTAAAATAGATTATTAGAAACTATACATCTCATCATAGTAATAAAAATAAAATAGGGTCTCTCAGATCTCTTGGTATCTAGTATTTACGATACCTTGGGGATTTTAACGGTGATAGTCGGGTACCTCCAAACATTAATACTTTTAATATTATAAATGCGAAAGTTTCAGGATCTAGGATGGATTTTTGATACTTCTTCACGCCCTAGAAACGGATTTGGCTGAAACTTGAAATAAACCTATACGAATAACACACTGGTAGGTACAACGCGAGCGAAGCCTCGGGCAGATACTAGTAAAGAATAGATGAAGAGATAGACTGTTATATTTTGATGAGAACTTACGAGATTTACCACATTGTGGAACACAACACTTCCTAGCAGAACAAGCCATGTCCTCCGGTATCGACAATATCCAAATCGTCAGGCACAAAAACAGTGTCCAAAGCGTTTTACGAGGGTCAAAATTTGTCAGCGGGGTCATCGGAGTCCAAGGGAAAAGCAAAAGTAGAAGATAATTATTAGTAAAATCACAAAACACGGACACACAGCACAGCAAACGAGACTGAACTTCGCCAAGCCAATTTATTTACGTTCCGTTACTGTCAATAAGTGAGTGAACAGAAAATAATTGGTCAAATGCCAGGACTGTGAATGAGCCCTTATGAATAAGCCCCTATTAATATTGAGAAATAATTACCTAGACATTCATTATTTTATTTTTAGATCTAGTTTACAGTAAATTTAAACATGCTGGTATAGTAATCTAAATTCCTTTTATGCGTGAAAACGAACGCAAAAGTTACCCAAATGCTGCCATATGAAATAGTAATACCATCACAAAATAATAAACTATAGTGCACGTGTCGACATCTAGAGGTAATTGACTCAACTATTAATACCTCTCAAAATCATAATGTATGGGAGTGAAATGACCCTGCGTGTGACCGCCTCGTCTGCCAGTGCAAAGCGCAGGCGTACAAAATAAATAAATACCATTTATACAGCAATAATATTACATACAATAATAGAATACTTAATTAATGAATAAATGAGGAGAGTAATATAATATAAATACGTGACCGACCAACCATCAAACCACACCAACACAGGCACAGCGAACACCTGTGGACAGGCCATTAGCGTGCGATACTCTGTGGTCGGTGTGGTCTTATCTATGGCCATTTGTGTGAAAAATGAAAAAAAGATGTCTACCGACAGGATTACAAGGTTATGAATTAACTTCGTTTACCGTCACTCCAATTCAAATTTGGCGTAGGTATGAAAAGTGTAACAGAAATCGTGGACTGTGTAGACTACCTACCTATGGACAAGTGTGAAACCATTGCGCAGGGAAAGTTAAAGACGCGGATCAGAGCCAAAATGATGGTGGCTAAGGAGTTTGAGCTTGCCATTCGTAGCAGTAACTCATCTTCAAACCCCGATACGCGTCCCGTGCAGAACCAAAGGTAAGAGACTTGTGCCTAGGAGTAAAATATATAGATTTAAACGTGCATGACGTAAAGCGAAGCTGAGTGAATCTCAGCTCTATTGGATATCACTATTTTACAATTTTAGTACATTATTTTGCAGCGCACGAAAACAAGCCGGGGCGAGAGAGAGAAAGAGAAGAGGCTCAGGCTGTTTGAATGCACCAGCTCAACACAGCTAAATGCAGTGCCAGGTTGAGTGTTCTGTGGGTTGAACAGGCTCATGCAACTGATTTCAGCCCCGATCCGTGCGCCGTGCTTATGAACAAAGGTAAGTTGCCCTAAAAGGAATAAACATACATTAGAGAGTTCTTATTTTAAGACAAGGCTATTTATTTAAAGCTAGTCTCAGTACACAGACTAAATGAAGCTATCCGCCTTATGTTGAAATGTATTAAATTACAGCGCATATGTACAAGCCAAGGGCAAGTGAGAAGAAAAGCAAGAGGCTGAGTCTGTAGTAATGCAGGAGAAATTAGCAGAGACTGTACATTAACTGTACCAAGCTCACATCAGAGGTCTCCATTCTTCTCAAGCTGGATGTGCATACAATAAGAGGTAAGATGGCAGTAGCAGGTTAAATAAAAATTATTTATTTGCAGCTAAAAGGAGTTGTTGACTGAGTAAGTACTTTTTTACCACACATCTAAAAGTATAAACTGTTTTCAGCATGCGCACAGGCGGAGGGAGGTCATTCCACACCTTGGAAGCTGCAAATTTGAAGGCACCACGAAAGACCCTAGACTTATGTCTAGGAGTATCGAATACATGAGTGCATGCTCTGCTGGGTAGTGAAGACTGACAACGTGCCCATGTGAGTTTATTGTATAAATATGGTGGACACTTACCTGCAATTACTCCGAAAAGAAGCGTTGCAAGATGTAGTTTTCTACGTGCCTCCATTTTAAGCATTTTAGATGTATTCAGAAAGGGAGTTATGTGAGATCGAGGGGGTATAATAAAGCTGAAACGTGCACAAGCATTCTGAACACGCTGAATTAAATTAGAAGTTCGTTTAAGAATACATGGGCCATAAACAGTGTTACAATAATTTAATTTTGATAATATTAAGGACTCACAGAGAGTAATTCTAATTTGTTCACTCAGGAAGGGGCGGATTTTATATAGAATTTTAAGTCGGAAGAAACAGTTTCTCACACTCTCAGACACATGTTTTTCAAAATTAAGAGAGCTGTCCATGGTCAGACCAAGGTTTCTTACCTCAGAAACACGCTCTACAGCAGTTCCATCTACAATTATGTCCAATGTGACATTATGTAAGCACTTTAATTTCTGCCTTGATCCAGTAAGCATGAATTTAGATTTCTTTGGGTTAATAATTAAGGAATTATCTCTAGACCATTTAGATATTTGGGCTAGGTCAAAGTTGATTTTATTTACTGCCTCACCTATCTTTGATGGAGGGCAAGAAATGTAAAGCTGCAGATCATCTGCATATAGGTGGAATTTAGAGTGTACTATTGACTTTATTATATCTGAGCTGTACAATGTAAACAAGGTCGGACCCAGTATGGAGCCTTGTGGAACCCCTCTAGTGACATGTAGAGGCCTAGAGTGACTCTTAGGCTCATTATTAAGCTCGACAAATTGATAGCGGTGGTTCAGGTAGCTTTCAAACCATTTTACAGTTAAAACATCAAAACCATAATAAGACAATTTGGATAAAAGTAGGGAGGTATTCAAAGAATCAAATGCGCGGGAAAAGTCAAGTAGTACAAGAATGCTTATCATGCCACTATCCTGCGCAGTGAGCAAGTCATCAACAACATTAATAAGTGCTGTGGAAGTGCTATGGCCCTTCCGGAAGCCTGATTGAACTTCAGGAAGGATCCTGTTATCTTCTACAAATTTTACTACCTGCAAGTTAACAATTCTTTCTAGCACTTTAGAAAGACAGGGTAGTAAGCTGATTGGTCTTAAATCGCTACATGATAGAGGGTCGTTATTCTTGGGAATTGGTCTTACCATAGCCATCTTCCACTGCTCAGGAAATGATCCACTGAGTATAGATTGGTTGATAATTGAAGTGATAGCTTTTAGTGACTCAGGTAGGGTCAATAATAACATTTCCAAGGATATACCATCAACCCCTACTGCATTCGATTTCAGGCTTTTTATAGCTTTCATAACAGCATCTTCGCTGACTGTGCCTAATGAGAAATGTTCGTCTGAACAATGTCTATGAAATTCATAATATGTCAGAAGTGATAAAGGAACATGTTCAGCACCAGGCACCTTCAGAAAGTGACGATTGATAAGATCAGGGTCATTGAAACCTGGTGGAAGCTCGCAGGACTTGTTAAATGGAATGATAGTACTTTTTAAGTTAGACCATAGCTTCTTGGAATTTTTAACATTCCTATTAATGTACTCACCAAAATACGCCTTTTTTTCACTGAATATTGCGGCAATCACAATATGTTTCATTTCAATGTAACAGTTTTTGGCTGAAACAGTTTTAAGATGCCTGTACTTGTTATGATACCCATCCCTGATCCTGATCATAGACTTAACAGTGTCTGTAATCCATGGGTGGGGGGGTTCCTTGAATTTAGTTATCTTAAAGGGGGCATGCAGGTTAAAAAGCTGAAGAATAGTGTCAGAGAAATAATTTACAAGAGAGTTTACATCTGTTTGGCTACAAAAGTAGTCCCAATTAATTCTGTTGAGGTCCGCTAAGAATTGTTCCATTAGAATATTTTTAAATGGTCTGTATGTAACTAAACGAGGGGTAGATTTAATTTTCCTCACATCAAGCTCTACCATTACCATGGCATGGTGACCAAGATCAGGGCAATACTTGACAGTAGTGTTGCGAACTGGTCCATCAGTGCAGATTGTATCTATTAGTGTGGCACTGTGGTCTGTAAAATGAGTAGGTTCATTGATTATCTGACATAAGTTGAGAGTGTGAAGAAACTGCAGAAATAGTTTAGTTTTGCTTGATTCTGGTGTTAAAATGTTAATGTTGAAATCTCCTAACAAAACAAGAAATGAGTAGTTTGCTATTGAGGTAATTGACTCTGAGAGAGCATCAAAAAAGGAATGAGGGTCTTGCCATGGTGGACGATAGGCTGTGCCAATAACAAGTTCCTGGTTGTGTGCTCTTACCCTAATCCAAATTTGCTCAACAGAGGGTGAGGGGGGGACAACACAAGGCCTAGTACTTATACCTTTTCTAAGGTAAAAGGCAATCCCGCCCCCTTTCCCCTTCTTTATATGAATAGGTCTAGGGGATGAACGCAATCGATATCCTGGAACCATTGGGGCCTTGTACTCCTCACCAACTCCCAACCAGGTCTCATTAATGGCCATGACGTCTGGTTTCAAATCATCCATAGCCGCTATGAACTCATCATGTCCAGTGTTTAGTGAACCAGCATTAAAAAGACCAACTCTAAGAATCTTATCAAAGAGTTTTATAAGTAAGCATAAATATCCAACTGATTGAACATAAAATTGTAATCTTCATAGTATAGACCTGGTCAAGCTCACCTAGTGAAAGTTCAAGTAAAACCCAGCCAAAGCAATTGTACATATAATGGAATAAGTAGGTATAGGGAACAAGGTAATAGAAGAACACAATATATATTAAACAGATTGGATATGTTATGATTAGGGAAAAGTTAATACACACATGTAAAAGACAATAATAATACTTTACAATATATAGTATGTAGATTAGATATGATATAATTGGGGGATAATTATTTATATGAATGTATGGATAAATGGAATATAATGTGTGTGCTAAATAATAACCTTTTTTATAAATGAGCCCCACGCAGACAATGCAAAAATGTTCACATTGAGCCATGATTATTAATAAGCTATGATTACATTTATTTTTACCTGTACCATCATTGATAAGCTTCCATTGTTTTAAATAAAATGATAAAATAAAAATTGCTAATACTATTTGAATAGAAGTGGTAGGAATTGAAGACTGTAATATAATTATTTTTACAACACTGACTGATGATCCTAGTGAAGAAATAATAATCATATTTTTCATACATGAAAAACTAAGGTGGCAGTTAAAATAGAAAACATGAAAAGCAAAAGTTAATAAAGTGAACAAAGTTTTTGGATTTTTGGTTATATTATTTTCCTTCGCACCATAATTCACAAAGCCCATATAAAAAGTGAATACTAAGCCAGGTCTGTATCTAAAACTTAAAGTTAAATTAGCAAAAAGAAAGATAACAATTGAACTATATGTAGTTAAACTTATGAGACATTTTTTAATACCAGGTGCTGCGAACCAACCAAAGTATGACAAAAAACCCGTTCAACATCTTCTTTGCACTTAATTGGGTAAGCTGGCTTCCCCTCCGCCTGCCTGGCAAATATCCGACCGCGCTTTGTCCAAGAGTAGCGCCATTGAAGTCTGCGACATTCCTCCCGGACTTGATGAAAGAGAACACGATTTACTCGAGATAAGCGTTCATTGAGATAAATGCGGTCACCGCCTGGGTGCCCAGCATCAGCCGAGCTTAACGTTCTCCGGACTCGAGCCCCCTGGAGCATTTGATCGCGCAGTTCACGCCTAGTGAAGCGTACCACGACCCGACGAACGCGCTGGGCGGCACCCCCGGCCGCGGCGCCCGCCGCCATGCCAACCCGCTCAGCATACACGATGTCCCGCGGCTCCAGCTCAACCCCTAACTTGGAGGCTAGCACCGTGACCGCATGGATTACGTTTTCGCCTTTTTGTTCAGGCAGTTGTCCGATTTCGAGGTCTGATTGGAGGGACTCTTGGTCCCGGTCGTGAAGCTCTTGTTGCAGCAGTGAAATCTTGGACTGAAGCTCAGCTATCGCAGGAAAGGGTTCCTGACACCGCTGCTCCATCATGTTAAGACGCGTTTCCAGCCCACCAATTCGGTCGTAGACCCCGACCAAGGAGGCCCGGAAGTCGGCCATCTCCGTCCGCATCTCCTTAACCTCCGATGACAGGGAACGAAAATCATCTCGAAAGGAATGCAATTCGCTAAGAACGTTCTCACTGAGCGAGCGAATACTTGACTGGACCTCCTCTCTGAGCGACTGCAGCCCAAGCTTTACCTCCATCTCGCCGAACTCCGCAGTAGATTTAAGAGCTGTATCCTGTGAAGTCATGGGTTCCGAGTTCCCATCCGCAGCTGCCCCAGCACGGAGGGAGTAGTGGTCCTGCGCGGCTCGTATGGGGGTAGAAGGGTCCCTACCCTTCGGCGCCTTGCTTTGGCAGTCACCACAACGCCAGGACTCTGATACAATTACTCCTAACGGGACTCGAACGCAGTCGTGGTGGTTCACGCTTTTGCATTTAGGGCATACAACGCCATCTTTGATAAAGCGGCCACAAGCTCCGCATTTCGCCATGTTCCCCGATCGACGTCAAAAGTGAGAACCCCGCGTGAGTTAGGTAGCTGAGGCACGAAAAAGTGCTACCAATAACACATAGATGGCGCGCACCACAATCGATAAATTGGGTTAATCAGATGTGGTCGATCGATCGTAAATATTATTTACTGTATAATCGGAACTAGGTCTTGCACTGTATTTTGATTAAATAAAAACGAGGACTTGCCGATTGTATGATGAGTCAGTCAATAAACACTTTACAAAGCACTTTACAGTTGTTGATATTCCTTGTATAATTTCGACCGAGGGTAGGAACAATGTTAGTAGCGAACACGAATTGGTTTTATGTCGATTTCACTGATAAGATTGCGAAGAAACTCTATAAAAACAGTACCAGATAGGCTACGCACAGTTAGCCACAAGATAATCACTTCATTCGCACTATAAAGTTAGAAATATAATTTTACGACACAAAAACAATACACTTAGCAACGCATACACTGACGTACGTGACGTGTCACGAAGAGACTAGAATGCTGTTATTTAGCATGGATATATAAAACATTGTTAAAGTACATAATGTTCAGTCGCCTTGGCCAAAATCGGCTAGGAATCATCATCATCAAATACATAAAATGCTAAAAAAAAATAATTAAGGGTACCTCCCATACACGTAAGATGGGAATGAACTGTTTTTTAGACTACTTGAGAGCCTCCTCCTTTTTTGAAATCGGTAAAAATGCTGTCTAAAACCACTTCATACTCTTTCCTACCTTCGTTTCTAAGAGGCAGTTCCAACAAAACTCATATTATCCTCACTGTCACTTCTACACTGTCTTGCTCGTTGAACACGCAAAATACACTCCAACTTCAATCACCCAGTAAATTCTTTGTACATTTTCAAAAGGCAATAACGCAGAACTGAATACTCGATTGACGTGTAATAAAATGATCCGGCGAACTTGTGATGTGTGAACTTACAAACAAAATTAGGAATGTAATAATAAATTAGGGCTTTGTAATAAGCTTTTGATAAAGTCTGCTATGTGTTTGATGAACGCTTGCTTGTGGAAATAATTTGGTTCGTTTATTGGAAGGCTCTTTGATGTATTTTTGTTTAGTCAACATTGTCGGCATTCGATGGTGTGACGAATTTCTGAAGTAATTTGTTTGGCATGCAGGTTTCCTCTAAGTAAGAGGAACATCGCTCTAGACAGGGGGACAGATTTGGAAAAGGCGTTTGCCCATCAGTAGGACAAAATAAATTGTTTTAAGATCTCGTCATCATCTCGGCCGTAAGACATCCACTTCTGGACATTATGCCTCCCTGATGAACCTAAAAGTACTGTACATGAGGGGGTTATTGCCATACTCACCACACTTGGCAAACGGGTTGAAAAACCCATAACGGGATGTTAGTACACGAAAATACGCTGCTGCCTTCCGTAGGTATCCCTTGGCAGATTTTTACTGCATCCACGATGAAAGAAAGGAGAGGCGACATTCTACCGCCTACACTCCACGGCACAATCTTTATAATTCGTTTTTTTATATAATTAATCTATCTCGTCCTACTTCTGGGCTACGTTACGTCTCCCCAAATTCCTCCAGTCACCTCTCTCCTTCGAAATATGGAACGAATTTACTATTAAATTAATCGAGAGATAAAAAGTCTAATTTCAAGTCATCATCTATAATGTCTCTACAACGTTGTCGACCAGCTGTGTTCAGCGTTTCTATTGGCTGCCTCTAGCATAAGCCATATTAGGCAATAAGTCAACAAGGACTGCTTTATGACGACCTCTTTGGCGCAGCGGGCGAAGGTCCGCCTGCGACGCAAGAAGTTGCGGGTTCGATTCCGGCCTCGGGACAAATGTCTGTATGATCTGCAGATATTTCGTTGGTGCTCTGGATGTTTTACTATATATACCAAAAAATATAAATTTATGTAATAAAGTATATCAGTCATATAGTACACATAACACTTGCTCTGCTTAGCTTAGGACTAGATGATGCTGTGTGAATTGTCCCGCACTATTTATTTATTTATGCTCATTTTCAAGCCATATAAGCCATACAAGCCTTTGACGAGCTCTGTGGCGCAGCGGGCGAAGGTCCGCCTGCGACGCAAGAGGTTGCGGGTTCGATTCCCGCCTCGGGACAAATGTCTGTACGATCTGCAGATATTTGTTCAGGGTGTTCTGGGTGTTTTTCTATATATAATAAAAATATCTATCTATGTAGTATAATGTATTAAGTATATCAGTCATCTAGTACCCATAACACAAGCTATGCTTAGCTTGGGGCTAGATGATGCTGTGTGATCTGTCCAGCATTATTTATTTATTTATTTATATAACAAAACATGCAACCACAGTAAAATATTAACCTTTTCAGCATTTCAAACATATACCTCTTATAGAGGTATATATAACACGAAAAGGCGTCTCAATCCAACGCTGAGGAGATGGCGCCCGAGATAAGTCACGAACTATGGACTCACAGACTCGCCAGTCTTTGTCATTGCAATGCAGCTGAAAACTTGATTATACAAAACTGGGCGATTGTTCACCCTGCAGGTAGCTTTTTAGGCTATGGTGTCATCATCACCATTTCAGCCGTAAAACGTCCACTGTTGAACACAGGCCTCCCTCATGGGTCTCTAAGATCATGAGGGGAAGTTTCCATACTCACCACGCTTGGCAGGCGGGTTGGCGAGCGTAGTATGGGATGTTGATACTGAAAGACGCTGCTGCCCATCTTCCGGAGGTATCCCTTAACAGGCTCTTACTGTATCTACGGTCATGAGAGGAGGGGAAATATTCTACTGCCGGCACCCCACTAGCTTCACACTGCTGTGTTAATATTTCCAAGTAGTTAATCATCTAGCACACTGTTCTTGAAGTTAGGGCTTACATAAATAAAGGTTTTGTCACCAGATATTTCAGACACCGAGTCTATTTTTTCTCCAGAACTAAGCAGAGCCAGTATTTATTGACCCGAATCAAGCAGAGTGCGTGCGCACCTGACCTTATGACGCGGACGGTCAGCAGTATGCGAAAAGGATTGATACGAGAGACTATAATGCATACCTATATAAAAATAACACTGATACAGGAAAAATAAAAATAAATAAATGTATAGTGGGTGGCCTTATCGTAAAGAAAAATCTCTTCCAGGCAACCTTTGGATGCACAGAATACAGCAAAGTATTATTTTTAACGGTGGCGTACTACTAAAATAAACAGTATAATATACACACATACTCAAAAATTTCACGCATATTTCTATTATAAACTAGCGCTCCGCAGTTTTACCCGCGTAGTTCCCGTTCCCATGAGAATACACCGCGGGAACAAAATATTGACTTTGCTACTCAGAGATCATGTAGCATTTTAATGGTGAAAGAATTTTAAAAATCGGTTCAGCAGATTTTGAGTTTATTTGTTACAAACATACAAATATTTCCTCGCTATAATCAATATTATAAAACTCTTCCGTTACTGACTGAGAGACTGACAGACAACGCACAGCCTAAACCACTGGACCTAGAGACTTGAAATTTAGCACACATATACCTTAAGTATCCTAGAGGTGCACTAAGAAGGGATTTTTCTAAATTCCAGCGGGTACGGGAACTACGCGGGTGAAACTGCGGGGTGCGGCTAGTATGTGTATAGAAGTATAGTTAAGGATCTATTCTCAACCTACAAATCAAGACGAGTCTACAGACGGGCGCTAAGCTACTTTTGGTCACATTGCCCACATTGGTTCTAGTAGGTACAATAGAAGGAAAGGGACCACGCGGAGGATCACTCTACCCGATGGTCCGGTTAAAGACGGCACTAACAAGGCTCGCTATTACTACTGCCCTGAGACAAGCCGAAGACAGCGTGTTGTAGAAGCTATTTACGACTTCGGTGAAGGTGATTCAAGACGGGCACAACCTTGACGAAAACGAAGAAGAAGATAAATTAACTAATATCAAATGATGAATAGGTAACATTAATACAGCTTATCAAGGGAATCCATAGACCTAAAAGGCGGCTGTTGGCGGTTTAGAGGCAGATTATAGTTTAAAAAAATTACGGATATAGATGATTGATAAAGCGTCAAAAACTGTAATTTAAGCTGTACGGGATGCTGCAATGCTGTAAATAGATGCTGTTAAGTTAGTCAGGGAAAAGATCAGGTCAATATGTCTGAAACTTACAAAGCCATGGGTTTCCACGCGATGTTTTCCTTTACTTGGTGTAACGGTAAAGGAAAAATCCTGTTAAAAGTGCACACATTTTTTAAGAAAGTCCATTGGTGCTTGCCCTGCATTAAACCCACGACCTTCGGATTGAAAGTACGTATACGTAAAACATTATAAGTGGTAACTGCACTTGCTTTCGAGCAACCTCCACTTATACAAAAAAAAATTGGGCTCGTCCGGGATTTGAACCCGGGACCTCTCGCACCCTAAGCGAAAATCATACCCCTAGACCAACGAGCCGCCTGACGAAATGTTCGAAATTATCTGACTAATACATGTACGGAGCTACTGTGACTGACTTTGCCTTTCACCTCGGCGCATAAGCAGAGCCATAATATGACTCATTTAAATTATCATTTTAAATTGATTGCTTCATCAGACCTATCAAACCTGTATCTATAAGACACTGACTGCATTCGCGGCTCAGTTGTAGCGGGTGCGATTCCCGCCGCGGAAAATATTAATTCAGAATACAGAATAATTTTATCGCCCTGGGGTGCCGGCAGTAGAATGGTACCCGTCCTTTCATGCCCGTGGGTGTAGTAAGAGCCTGCTGAGGGATACCACCAGAATCTTCCGGGCCTGTGTTCAGTAGTGGACGTTTTACGGCTGAAATGAATTAATGAAGTTATCATGTAAGGGAATATTAATTCTAATGAGAATAAAATATTATTTGAACCGAAATATTGCTACTATAATCACAAGAGCAATCAGAAAACCACGATCATTGGTTAATTAACACTAAATTGGTCATAACTTAACCCAAATCTAAAATCTAAAAGTAATTATCTAACTGTAGATAACTAGACTGTTTCGAAACTCAAACAAAACCACTGAAAACCACAGCCGAAACTTCGTGTAATTGTGCTCGGGACGGGTCGAGTAAGTGATTGGATATCGAACTTGATAAATGAAGCTTTACTTGTTTATGCTTAGTGTTGTAACTTATTTTATAGGGTTCCGTACCTAAAGGGTAAAACAGGACTCTATTACTAAGACTGCGCTGTCCGTCTGCTTCTCTGTCTGCCTGTCACCAGGCTCTCTTGTCTTTTTATTTTTTTATTTTATAGCTTTTGTGTTTGGTTTTACACAATTCCGCCAGTGTCAAGTTTATAAATTATTATGTTGTTTTTCGTCACCAGGCAGTATCTCATAAACCGTGATAGTTGAAATTGATTGATCGCTAGACAGATGAAAATATATTTAATCTAGCTAGTAAGTTTAAAAAAACCAAACCTCAGATATGGTTTTATGATATTAAATCACCCAGGGAGGGTAACCCAGTGGCTATAACACAAGTATTCTTTACTTAGTGCGGGCACTGCTCACCACCAAAATTCACACACCACCCACAAGCCATCATCATAAAGAAGACCTAGAAAATTTAGTTTTTATTGTATTTTATTTGATTTATGTATGCTTGTTTCTGAAAATAAACGTCACTCGTTTCGTGAAAAATGTATGTGCAATTAGGGAACTCGCCTTCACCTTCGAAACAAAAGTCAGGCGTCCCAACTCGACCAACACTTTTGAATTTACATAAAATAAACAGTAATTTACTTTCTCACCCAATTCCGTTACTATCCCAGACTTATTGCGTTGACATAAGATACAAATTGAACTGAAATATTTATGCGATATTGAGGGTTAGGATCTGTTCTATTTATCTTGAGGCTGAAATTTGGAGCAATCTAGCAAATTGCAAACAATCTAAAGTACTCCTGTTGCTGACTGAGGCTTTGATACTTGGCGCTCATTGACATTGACGCTCGTGACGTCACCCTCGCGAGACCTGTCTGAAAATCAGCCTTACCAGCTAAATGTGGCGTTATGCTGAGATAAAAAAAGTGTATTTCGTGAGGCCAAAAAAGGGGGCCAACACACATTTTTTTAATGTCTCCCTAAACTGCTCTCTTTCTATATGTTTTGTTTTTCTTAAGATGTTTCTGTTCTTTTGATGGGCGGGCGACCTGGTAAGGCATACTGGTTGGCGGTGGATTCAGGCCGATTCCAGTCGCAATACGTAGAGGTCCATGAGGAAGGCCTATGTCCAGCAGAGGACATCCTAAGCTGAAATAATGATGATGATGATGATATACTTTTACCATAGGCACCTCTGTATTGTTTGTGTTCATAAATAAAAATGTATTTCTTCCTATTCTTCATACTAGTTTTCCAAGTACTTCAAGCCAAGGTCAAGCACAACGGCCTTACAGGCTTATTGGTCTGTTAGTCGGCTGAGACGCAGGATTTGCAGGTTCGATCCCCGCCGAGGGACAAATGTTTTCTGCAGATATTTGTCTCAGATCTGAGTGTTTTCTATGTATGATAAGATAAGGGATATATAAAATATGTATTTAGGTATTCTATCAACCATCTGGTTTCCATTGTACAAGTTTTGATTGGTTTGTGGCTTAGAAGGTGCTGTGTAGTATCTAGCACGCATTTATTTTTGCAAACAAATACAAACACACACACACCCTTTAACGTAATCATGTTGTGTGTGTTATGTTTTAGAGTACAATCCAGTCTAATGTTATAACTTTCTTCTCTACCATGTATCTATATATAAAATTCAAAGTCCTGATTGACTCACTGACTGACTGACTGATATATCAACGCACAGCCTAAACCACTGGACCTAAAGACTTGAAATTTAGCAAACATATACCTTGAGTATCCTAGAGGTGCATTAAGAAGGGATTTTTCAAAATTCTTACGGGATAGGGGATAAATGGGATTTATATTTTCGAATCAAAGTGGCTCTGCGTGAAAAAGGGAATTTTACGTTTTATGACTTCCACGCGGACAAGGTCGCGGGCAAAAGCTAGTTAATTATATGCCAAAATATAAATAAACACAAACAATCACATTTATATCTTTTTCTAAATAAGTAACCGTATAAATGTTTACAGATAACATATTTATTAGTTATAAATCTTGATTACTTTAAGTTATATAAATTTATGGTTCTGTGTACGCGCCGATTAGTGAAAGGCACACAACGTCACAGTAGCTATTTACATCTACCAGTTGCATAATTTTGCGCGTGTTGTCAGGCGGCTCGTTGGTCTAGGGGTATGATTTTCGCTTAGGGTGCGAGAGGTCCCGGGTTCAAATCCCGGACGAGCCCAATTTTTGTCACTAAAAACTACTTAATAGACGTCTACAAATCATAATTCTAAAAGCTAATAACACAGCTTTAAACAGAGTTTCATAAATATTTTGTTAATCCAGAGGTATCGCCAGGATTAACCACCAATGGCATTAATTTATTCATAGTTTTTTTCTAGGATATGAAAAACGTAATCAATTTTTATATAAGTTTTTAATTTCCTAGTAAACAGATTTTTTTCAGTTATTTTTTGACAAAATTACGTAGATATATAGACAGAAAACTCTTTGTTTTATTTCTATCACACCACATTAAGAGAACATATAAACATTAAAGGTCAAAACATCATCGGAGTACAAACGGCAGCCTTATCGCTATGAGCGATCTCTCAGGCAACCTTAGGATGGATAGGAAAAAAAGGACGCTATAAAATCGTGGCGTAAAATTTTATAGAGTAAAAAAATAAAACTAACACGAATAAATAAATAAATAGTCCTAGATTAGGTACGAAAGTATTTTACCCGAAAATATAATACAAACACATAAAATAATAGAATAAATAGCTATATTATAAAATAATAATTAAACATCTGATATACTTGTTCATAAGTGTATCAAATACAGTGTCTTTCATTGGTCCTACGCCACACCTACGCAATGAAACGGGCAAAGTTGTGAACAATACAGAATTCCATTAATACATTTACCATTACTAAATGTAAATGATTCTAATAAACTCATACTCCAAATAGTTCCAATGGTTCTTAAGAGTATAAGAGCTCACGGCTTCTTAAAAGCTTATTTCTGACACCAGTATTACGATGCTATAACGATGAAGGAAAACATCGTGACGAAGCAATAATTGTATCAAATACAGTGTCTTTCATTGGACCTACGCCACACCTACGCAATGAAATGGGCAAAGTTGTGAACAATAATTATTAATGTAAATGATTCTAATAAACTCATACTCCAAATAGTTCCAATGGTTCTTAAGAGTATAAGAGCTCACGGCTTCTTAAAAGCATATTTCTGACACCAGTATTGCGATGCTATAACGATGAAGGAAAACATCGTGACGAAACCAACAGTTTAGTCAGCTTCAGACCTGTTTTTCTCTGATTAATAACTGACTGAGCAGTGAGGATGGTATAGGTGCTGGGCAAGCTTTATGTATCTAATGATGTCCCAGGCACTGTAGCTACCGTACAGCATGAATACCAATTATTGGCGCAGCCGTGGGGTGCCGGCAGTAGAATGTTACCCCTCCTCTCCTACCCGTGGATGCAGTAAGAGCCTGCTAAGGGACACCTCCGGTAGATGGGCAGCAGCGTCTTTCCGTATATCAACATCCGGTACTGCGCTCACCAACCCGCCTGCCAAGCGTGGTGAGTATGGCAACTGGAGATCCATGAGGGAGGCCTTTGTTCAGTAGTGGACGTTTCACGGCTGAAATGATGATGATGAATGATGAGATGTAAATCTCCTTTCTTATTATTTCGAAACAATTAAGACACGTTATTATATAAAAAAAGCGGCCAAGTGTGAGTCAGACTCGCGCATCGAGGGTTCCGTACATATCTGAAGGTACATAAGTCCTGAGTATTTGATATGAATTTCAATTTAATATATCTACGCGTTCATGAGGAGAGGGATAGTAAGTTTAAAATTATTAAGAATATTTTAATTATGTGATGTAACTAAAAATTTACGGTATTCGCATTTTTTTTTATCTGTGCTATAAGATGTTGCTTCGTAACAAATTTCAAGATTCTGAGTTCATGGGATGTACCCTGTAGGTTTTAATTCCCTTGCGAGTGTCGAAAATTTGCGGAAATTTGCGGCATAAACGGCTGTATCTTTTGATTGCGTTGGCTCAGAAGTTTGATTTTTTCACAGCTCTAAGAGACAGTAGACCTGAGTATTTGATATAAATTCCAGCTTGATAACTCCATGCGTTTTTGAGAAAAAGGGTCTTGACAGACAGACAGACGGACAACAAAGTGATGCAATAAGGGTTCCGTTTTTTCCTTTCGAATTCCTAAAAATAAACAAAATTTGTTCTTGATATTATATAACAACATTATTATTATAACATATTTACCGCAATCATTGTCAAGACCTTACCAGCCATAATACATTAATGAACGGATAAGACAGCCTTTTAAAAATTTAAAGTAGGTACATTACCATAAGTCATAGTTCCTTGAAATAGGGTTTTTGAAACATTTCCAGGTGTTGTTTTACTAAAATGAAAAGTAAAATTAAATTAATTAAAAATTAATAAATATTATTTAATATATAAATTTATTTTTATTAAAATTAAATTCTCTTTAAGTCAAGAGTGATTGGGTGTCTTCTAGACCTTTGTGATCCATCATCAGCCACATGGTTATCAACAGGTGAGATTGTGGTCAAACAAAGGTCTATCTGCAATAAAAAAAAAGAAAAAAAAAGAATTGCTAAGCTCTATCGATTACCTAATATAAAATATTCCTCAATTACCGAGTACTTCGATGCCGTAGTGCCGGCAGTAGAATCTTGTGCCTTATCTCTTGACTCTATATGCAGTAGGAGTCTGCAAAGGGATACCTTCGGAAGATGGGCAGCAGCGTCTTTCCGTGTAGCAACACCCCGTCCTGCGCTCGCCAACCCGTCTGGCAATAGCCCTTCATGATCTGTAACTAGCAACCCATAAGGAAAGCCTATGTCCAGTAGTGGACGTCCTACGGCGGAGATGATGGTGAGAGCTCTTGGGATTCTCTAAGACTTTGTGTTGAGAGATAATCCCAAGAGTAAAAGGTAATGCCAGACCCTCTTTCAATCGCTTAGGATTGATTTGATTCGGGTTGATAGGCAAACACACTATTGTGTCGTGAGACGCATATCGGGCTTGTAAATGTAATAAGTAGCTGCCAGCGGCCCAGAGTCATTGTCCCGTGTTTCAAGGAGTTGGGCTGGCTAGGGTGTACTGTCAGACGGACAATGCTCAGCACAATACAGCCAACGCTATTTCAAATCTAAGTATCATTTTAGCCGTAAAACGTCCACTCGACACAGGTCTCCCTCATGGATCGCCCATCTTCCGGAGGTATCTTTTATAAGGCTCTAATTGCATCCAGGGGCGTTAGAGGAGAGGTAAAATTGTGCTGCCGTCACCCCACGGCAAGTATATCTAAGTATCATCATCATCATCATTAAAGCCGTAAGATATCCACTGCTGGACAAAGGCCTCCCTCATTGACTTAGAGATCCAAGTGCATGAGGGGTTGTTGCCATACTCACCACGCTTGGCAGGTGGGTTGGTGAGCTGCGCTCAGGATGTTTTTACACGGAAAGACGCTGCTGCCCATCTTCCGGAGATATCCCTTAGCAGATTCTTACTGCGTCCACGGGCAGGAGAGGAGGGGTGACATTCTACTGCCGGCACCCCACGGCTAAGTAAACCCCACCAGTATAAGATATATAAACTATGAAAGCAAACCACAGATATCTACCACTGTGAACCAAACAGTTCAAATGCAACACTTCAAAATAGTGTGTTTCCATCAAACTAAATCATCATCATTATCTCAGCTGTGGGGATGCTGTCCACGTCTACTGCTACACACAGGCCTTCCTCATGAATCTCCAAGACCATGAGGGTTTGCTGCCATACGCGCCTAGCTTAGCAGGCGACTTGGCGAGCGCAGTACGGGATGCTGACACAGAAAAACACTGCTGTCTATCTTTCGGAGGTATCCCATGGAAGATTCTCAGTGCATCTAAGTGTAAGAGAGCAGTAAGATTTACAAATGTGCATTCAATGTCAAAAAAATTCGACGAATTAACTTTTCTCAGGCATCACACACATCATTTTGACAATAACTACACAAAACATCATAGGTAAAATAATGACAAAAATTGGGCTCGTCCGGGATTTGAACCCGGGACCTCTCGCACCCTAAGCGAAAATCATACCCCTAGACCAACGAGCCGACTGACGAATTAGCTGAATTTGTGCAACCGGTAGTTTGTGCGTAAGAACTGGTTGTAGATGCGTGACGTCACACCTTTCACTTATCTGACCGGAATGTAGCTTAACTGGCTTAACCGTTAATGCTTATCATAAGTGTCATCATTGAATTTTTATGATCCTTTAGTTCCATGTTCTTGGATCTATTATTGTTTTTTACGACCAGCATTTAATCTTTTATGGTGTCGATTTCGTTAAACTTTCTACTGCTACTTTCTTATTAAACTAATTATAATTAGATATATGTATGAGGTTTCTAAATTTAGAGCTGTCAATGTATATTGTAAATTGGGTATCATTGTTTCGTTTTTAAAAATGCACTAAACAAATAACTTTATGACACTTTAGTACGTTTTACGTCAATTTAATTAGGTTTAGCTAGTTAGTGCACAACAGAAATGCCAACTTTATATATTTATTATAGTAAATATTTGTTATTATGTGGTTTTTTGTGGCTTATGAGGAAGATACCTGATTACGAGTATGTTATACCACAGATAATATAATACACTAGGTTACAAACAACCAGACCCGAGAGAAGTAACGGGCTCTGCGTCTTTTTTTTGCGACTAAATGACGAGACAATCCTAAGGCCCATCTGATGTTGAGTGCTAACCTCTACCTATTACAACTGCGATACCGCGGTGACCACGAGTCCAGCGTTGCGCCCGTCGTTACCCTGAGACAGAGTTGTAAGGTATCATGTGTGCCCGGCATTCCACCGGCCCCTTACGCTACAAACCGGACCACTGTGCAGACATTACTGCTTGGCGGCAGAAAAAGGAATAATGATAGTAACTTCCCCTTCATCATTCCAGCCGTAAAAAGTCCACTACTGAACAGGCTTCCCTCATGGATCTCCATGAAGGGTAGTTGCCATACTCACCACGCTTGGTAAGCGGGTTGGCGAGCGCAGTACGGGATGTTGATACACGGAAAGACGCTGCTGCCCATCTTCCGGAGGTATCCCTTAGCAGGCTTTTATTGCATCCACAGGCATGAGAGGAGGGGTAACATTCTACTGCCGGCAACCCACGGCTTCCTTACCTCTTCACAAAAAAGTACTACAATCTCAGCCACCAAATAAAACATACATTTCTATTATGTCAAAATTAAACATAAATACAATTTGCAAGCATCAAATAAATCGTCCAAACTCCAATGTAACTAAAGTTGGGTGTAACTTGTAACGACAGGCTGTAAACAAGGCCGGGAATCGAACCTGGCACGAAACAGGATGTTTTGGTTGAAGTTGCCCCGACCTACATAAACTTTGCAAACTCGATATTGAGGCGGAAGATTGTAAAAGTATTCAGATTTTAATATTAGTTTTTACGATAATTTTGGCAAGAACTCTTCGTGCTTAATGTAATATGAAAAGAAATATGCCGGCCGTAGAATGTTATCTCCCTTTTTTCCCCTTAGTTGCAGTAAGTTTACGCTAAAAGAAACCTCTGGAAGATGGCCTGTAGCGTCTTTCTGTGTATCAACATCCCTATTAACACATATACAACCGGGTATTTATCGCGTTATTTACCTTTATTATTGCCCGACGTTTCGACAGGATTGAACCCATCGTGGTCCCGGGAAGACTGACATGTTAGAAATAACGCGATAAATACCCGGTTAAATCATCATCATTTCAGCCATAAAACGTCCACTGATGAACACAGGCCTCCCTCATGGATCTCCATGAAGGGTAGTTGCCATTCTCACCACGCTTGGCAGGCGGGTTGGTGAGCGCAGTATGGGATGTTGATACACGGATAGACGCTGCTGCCCATCTTCCGGAGGTATCCCTTAGCAGGCTCTTACTGCATCCATGGGCATGAGAGGAGGGGTATCATTCTACTGCTGGCACCCCACGGCAAAATATGGTTAATAATGTGTCGTGATTGCGGAAATTTAAAAAAGACTATCAAAGTCCCACTATATACATTACCGTGCTCGCCAACCCGCCTGCCTAGCGTGGTGAGTATGGCGACAACCCCCTCGTTATCAGTAGTTTACGTCCAACAGTGGACGTCCTACATCTGAGTTAATTAAGAATATTAATTAAAATTATAGTTTTGTCAAGAACAAACTTTACGTATTTCAGCGATGTTTCTTAAGGCACTTGAGTTAATATTTGATATGTTTTTATTCACTTTAGTTCATTAAAACTGTTTACTAAGATGTGTTTAAACAAGTTAAGTAATCATTAAACTTCGCTTACAAAAGTAAATAAGGTGATAAGGCTGCCTAAATTTCCTTTATTGTTTCCTGAAGTTGTAAAATATGAGCAGAAGAAAAATAGCTGTTTTGTTTTTGGAAAGGTTTGTTGGGTCGGCACGACATGTCTTATCCCACATAATAATAAATCATCATCATCAGTTTTTATTATCTTATATCCTGTCCATCCAAAGGTTGTCTGGAAAAAATCGCTTTTAACGATAATAATTTGTCTGTGTTTATCTTTGTGAAATTTATATTTTATGGTCAATGTACAATAAAGAGTTTATCTATCTATCTATCATTATACTATATCAGTCGTGGGACGTCCACTGTTGGACAAAGGCCTCCCTCATGGATCTCCAAGTAGTGGGGTTGGAAGCGGCCTGCATCTACCGCCGGCCTGCGAGTCTTAGGGTCAGCGCAGACAGAACGGAGCGCAGCGGAGAGGATTTTACTAACGCACTTGAAAATAAACTTTAAAATTATTAAAATAAAGTGCATAAATGCTTGAACCTGACAAAAAAATGCTCGCGCGTCCTCGAAGATACGCGGGAATCCCCGCGCGGCGTTTTGCACTTTATTGTAATAATTTTAAAGTTTATTAATAAATTAATTAAGTGCGTCAATAAAATCCTCTCCGTTGCGCTCCGTTCTGTCTGCGCTGACCCTTACCGAGTCGTCCATCTTGTAGGTGGACGTCGTATGCTGCGCTTGCCGGTTCGTGACCTCAATTTATATGATAAATCATCATTTCAGCCTGAGGTCGTCCACTGCTGGACATAGGCCTTCCTCATTGATCTGCAAGTACTGATCATGTGTGCTATACTCACCACGCTTGGCAGGGGGGTTGGCGAGCGCAGTATGGGATGTTGATACACAGAAAGATGATGCTTCCCATCTTTTGGAGGTAAACCTTGGCAGATTCTTAGTGCATTGGATTGCATGGGATTTTTAGAAATTCTTACGGGAACAGGAACTACGCAGGAGAAACTACGGCGTGCGGCTAGTTCATACATAAAAAACATAGAAAACACCTAGACCGAGGCAAATATTCTCGAATAATGCAAACATTTTTGCGTTGGAACCCGCATCGAAACAGTGAGGTTTTTAGGGTTTATTAGTAAAACAAAAAACCTTAAAGTTTCGCGTTCTCTGTCTGTCTGTCAGTCCGTCCGTCATCGGCTTTGCGTAGAGACTATAAGTCCTAGAAATATATAATTTTGCATGGATGTATAAACTAACAACGCCAGGATAACGCTGCAAAAAAATGCAGTAAAAATATTATTGGGGGCCTCCCATTGCACGTGTGAATGCTGGGGATGAACATTTTTTTTTTAAATTTCTCATTGTGTAAGGTATCGTTTCATCATTATCATCATCATTACAGCCGTAAGATATCCACTGCTGAACATAAGCCTCCCTCATTGACTTAGAGATCCAAGTGCATGAGGGGTTGTTGCCATACTCACCACGCTTGGCAGGCGGGTTGGTGAGCGCAGTTCGGGATGTTCTTACACGGAAAGACGCTGCTGCCCATCTTCTGGAGATATCCTTTAGCAGATTCTTACTGCATCCACGGGCAGGAGAGGATGGGTGACATTCTACTGCCGGCACCCCACGGCATCTATAATGTTTCGTTTAATAGGTATTTTTAAATCATTTAGGGGCTGCGAAAAAACCTTTTATTATTCATTAACGTTCTAGAAAAACTATAATGCTACTTTTTTAATTTCATAGAATTATTCGCTCAAATAAGTGATGCGGTTTCACAAACATACCGGAGTACTTTACACCGAAAACTCAAATAATTATTATGTTTTGGTAAACTTAAAAAAAATGCACCAATTCTAACAACAGTCTACGGTTTCTACAAATTCCTACATAGCGCGCGGCGCGACACACACCTGACCTATTTTATTTAAATAAGTATTCTGAAGCAAACAAATTCAACTATGTTTTTAATCTAATTCAATTGTGTTTTGTTTCTCTTAAGTAAATAGACAAATCGAAGTAGCTTTTTTGCTCTAATAAATAAACATATATTGACTTTGAATTTGACTTTGATGAAGCCGTGTTGGCCAAGTGGTATGTACCCCCGACTTTAATCGAAGGTCGTGGGTTCGATACCGGCCGTGAACCAATGGATTTTTCTTTCTTCAAAAGTGTAAGTTCACATTTAACACGTCCTTAATGGTGAAGGAAACATCGTGAAGAAACCCGCGGCTTAGTTAGCTTCAGACGTATTGACCTGTTCGTTCCTCTGATCAATAGCTGACTAAGCTGAGAGGATGGTATAGGTGCTGGGCAAGCCTAAATTATCAAACAATGTCCCAGGCACTGCAGCGTCCCGTACAGCATGATAACCAGTTGCTGACGCTTCAAAAATCATCTATAATAGATGCAAAGGCCTTACTTTTTTGACTTTGTTTTATTTATTTATTTATTTTTATTTATTTATTTATTTACATGTACATCTATCCTGACGGGTACCCCCAATTCGATAGAGTACCTACCTTATATTCTAGTCTAGTGTTCTTATTTAATATTAAAATTAGAAAATTATTAAATATTGAAATTATTAACATTTTAGAAAACAATAAAAATAATAAAATAAAATAAAAAAAAAAAAAAAAATCTTAAAAGTCACCATTAATTAAATATAACATAAAATAAAAAACAAAGCCTTTTGGAATTCGCTCCAGGAACAGTAAAAAAGATCGATTCTCTCGGCAATCAGATTAAGCGTGCGGATGCTACGCGTCAGAGGTGCTTTATGTAGCAGGTTGGTTCGCCCTTTTGGTACTGCCAATAAGGCGGGACGCCGACGTCTGTGAACAAAGTCCGCGGGCACATTCAGCCGCATTTCCTCCAAAATACCTGGATGGACGATCATCCCTCTCAACACCTTAAACAAATGTTGAGCGAGTGCTGCATCCCTCCTTACTTCTAGCTTGTTGTATCCAACCATGCCAATAACAAACAAGGTTGGATACATCAAAGGGTAGAAGGGGTATATACCGTAGACCTTCAGGTATAAAAATCTAGTAAACTTATTTTGTATGCGCTCTATCATTTGCTTGTACTTGGCCTCATGCGGAGCCCATATCGCTGAATTAAATTCCAAATGGCTTCTCACTAAAGCATCATAGAGCGACTTCACTGCTTGCAGGTTGTTAAAGCTGTTTGTCTGACGGAGTACAAATCCTAAAGTTTTAAAGGCCTTCTTGCAGATGTTAACAACCTGATGTTAACGTTATCCAGCGTCTAGGTTGTCGATATAATTACCGCGTCGAACCCAACTCTCAAAATTGTTATGACATTCGACAAGAAAACTATAATTACATCTAATAATATTTAGAATGGATACTGTCAACCATTTAGATAATTAGCTGTCTCTGTTTTCACAACTCTCTAGGGGCCATAACTATACAGCTAAACTCTATACAGAATTCAAAGAAAACTCCAGAGAAAGTTCAAAGGACCAGAAACGTAAGTGTTTTAGTCTATACAAACTCGTACGAATGTATGTAGACCAAAACGCTATTTCTCATTATTTTCTACAAGATAAATTTTTGTCGTTAAATTAGAATAAAATACTTTATCAATACATAGTATAAAACAAAGTCGCTTCCCATTGTCTGTCCCTATATTTGCTTAGATCTTTAAAATTACGCAACGGATTTTGATACGCTTTCTTTTAATAGATATAGTGATTCAAGAGAAAGGATTTTATGTATAACACAAACATAATATAGGAGATAAACACTGATAATTTTAGAGGTTTCAAATGTGAGGTCGTAAATAAACATTTTTTTGCGCTTACATTGCAAACGCTGGCTGAACCCTACGAGATAGATCAAAATAATGTACTACAGTATTGTACACCTCAAAAAGGTCTGCAAAAAAGACCGAGATGGTATATTCTGTAGTATATTTAGTATCAGTATTGCACCCGTGCGAAGCCAGGGCGGGTCGCTTGTATACTTATATAGTAATGGTCATTGCGAATCGAATGATATACATAGGTATAGATTTTAAGCTAAAGTAACCCCAATGATTTTAACCCGGCGTCATGGGGGATGGGTCAAAATGACCCGCGACTTTTTTGTTAGCTTACAGATTGGTAACTATGCAAGTGACGTTGCTGCTCTTCTCAGTAGCTGGAGTCAATGAGTTACGCTAAGCATTGTTTAAAAAGTATCAGTTGGACGGCGACCGTGCTTGGAGCTAAGTGCGTCCAAAGTTGAAAAAGTTATATAATTTGCCCTGAAAATGTTGTACCTTTCTGCGGTGATTGCATTTACAACGATGATTCTGATTAGTTTTAAGTTATTATTTTTTAAAGATGTCTTAGTTAAGTTTATAAAAGTGCCATAAAAATTAAAGAATACTTATTAATGGTAAAAAGTGAGATTTCGCTAAGGAATGCCAATTTTGTTGATTTTTACGTGTTGTTTTTGAAGTGATCTAAAGATATATTTAAATACTCTGGTAATACACATTCTAGTTTAATTTAATAAACCACAAAACAATGTAGCTGTAATCCTAAAATAATTGATAATTTCTTTTGAAAATGTATAAATATCGTTAGTCAAATTATCGGGTAATAATGACCCACCCCCACGTCCGTGTAGTTATTTTCCACCCCCATGACGCCGGGTTAAAATAAGATTAAAATAGATCTGAAGCGACGGGTCCGGAGCGTGCCTCGCAATACCTTATAAACTATTTGCTGGCCCGCTCCAAGGCTCTCAATTCCTGGGAGGTTAATTGTGTTACTCGCATATTTTGGCTTTACTAAACCTAAATTGTTATAACGCTTACTTTTCAACTTCTGTTCCATCGCCCCCTTAGGCTATAAATCGCATTGTTAAACGCAGACCCTTAGTAACATGTTAACTCCAATTAGTAACATCGTAACGCGGGGTAAAGTAGTATCGTAACCTAACTTCAGGTCTGTATTCCAAATTACTTAAATTTATGGTAAGAAACACATTACAAAACACAATGATATAATGTTTCTATTGACACCGAATGTATGAAACCAGGAACGCTTTAGCCGCGACTCAACATAATAATGTGGTTCTAACTATATCATCATCTCAGCCGTAGTAGTACGTCCACTGCTGGACAAAGGCCTCCCTCATAGATCTCCAAGTACTGATCATGCTTGGCAGGCGGGATGGCGAGCGCAGTACGAGATGTTGATACACGGAAAGAAGCTGATGCACATGTTACGGAGGTATCTCTTGGTAGAATTTTACTGCATCCACGGGCAAGAGAAAGGACAACATTCTTTTGCCGGTACGGTTTCACATCTATAGTATAAGCTAACCAAGGATTTAGATAGATTTTATTTCAAATTTACCCCAGCAGGCTCATGTAAATCAGCTACAAGTTAATTCCAATTAGTAACATCGTAACGCGAATGCACGCCATTCCGAATGTCATGTTCCATGTCGGAAGCACTAACGGCGGGTACGGTAGCATTGTAACCTAACGTCTGGTCTGCATGCCTCTTAATAGCTGATCGTAACGTAGATTGGAGGTGCGAGAGGTAGGGTGGGGAATGTATCGATGGATTTGAATATCGATGATTAATTGTCTGTGAAGCCCTTTTTCTGTGACCTATTTCTCGTGCAGTGTATAAATATCGCAATAGAAAATAACGTAAAAACTATCAAAGTAACTTAAGATTAATCATAGGTATTTTGAGTTTGTGAGTCGTTAGGTTGCGGTTTTCATTCTCGCTTGGGGTGCAAAATGTTTACTACCACAAATCCAGTTAATAAAAGGTACATAAAATTCTGCAAGGTTACACCTAATATTGTGGAGCAGCATGTACATAGCTGAAACTGGTCCTTTTTGGCCAACAGCGGCACAGAACATATCTACTAGTGCCCTGCCCGCTGATCGTAAGTCATTAATATATGTAATAAAATTGTGTTATCATGTGTTTGCCATTATGTGTTTGTCTGTACTGTTTTGTTGCCAAATGAATGTCTATCCATCTAAAGAATTGAATTAGGAAGTAGAAAACGATGTTCATGTTACATCAGTCAAGCGATACATCGTCGTTTAACGTAGTAGCCTTAGATATCATATAAGCTCTAATTAGAACCATCGTAACGCGGATGACGTGTGTCGGAAACACTAACAGCGGGTATGGTAACCTAAGGTCTGGTCTGGATTTCTCTTAATAGCTGATCGTTACGTGGATTTGAGGTGCGAGAGATAGGGTGGGGAAATTTATCGATAATTATTTTCTATGAATATCTTACTTGCACATACTGAATCTCGTACATCAGTAATTTTTTTTTCGAATTATTACTAGGGAGATTATGTGTAGTCGAGCTTCAGTATCAAAATATTTTAGCCATTTTCCAACAACGATCTGGTTTCCATGGCTTTGCTTAGCTTCGAAATTGATGATGCTGTGGTTAGTAACTTTGGAAACTATCATGGTTGTGAACAATGTAATGCAAAATTTACGGGATAATTACCTTGATTTGATTCCTCTTGAGTTTCCCGGTAGTAGGGCCATCAATCGTATTCAGAGACTTAGAAAGAAGGTAAATCGTTTTGTCTGCCAATGAATAGTCACTCGCAAAAGACTTTTACAGTTTATCCGTGATCATAGCGTGTGGAACTACGCCTAAATATCAGGAAACACAAGTCAAATCATGGTAAATATCTCGTAAATATTGCATTAAAGTGTTTACAAAAATTGCATTAAATTGCATTAACGGTTAGTATACGGCATCACGTTAGGCCCAGCTCTATGTCGATATTTTAGTATACCGCATCACTACCCCGTGGCTAGCTCCGTTCTGCGATAATAGCGGCGTCGATAACTTTCAACACAGATGAGCCTGCACTTACGAAGTTTCTTGTTACCCTTGCTTGAAAGCAAGGATAAAGCATAAAGCAAGCATAATCTGAAGCTTATATTTGCTTTATGGGGTACGGTCAACTATTTATTTAAATAATTCGGGGATACCTCACGTTATAATTTTAAATCGTTTATCATGCCGACACGTTTCGATTTTCAAAAAAGCCGAATTTAAAAAAAAGTTAGGTATTGACGGAATTGTTTCTTTACAAACTAATTTGTTGAAAGATCGTATTTAATTTTGTCATTTACTTATTTAAACATAAAGACAAATGGGCTCGCAGCTTGCACCAAAGTGCCCAATCACTTTGACGCAAGCTACATAAGATTTAAACACGATATAAATATAGGAATAAAAATAATTTAAATAAACAAGTCAGGATTCAATATAAAAAAAATTGGCCAAGAACGTGTCGAGACACGAGACAAAAAGGGTTATGTAGTACCCGTAAACCTTATGTTAGAATTTGGTGCGTGTTTTTACGTTAACCAAAACATTTTTAAATGTATTTATTGAGTTTTCTGCTACTTTAAGCTGGTATGTATTCCGGTATGTTTGGTAAACTGAATCACTTATTGAAACTGAAAAAACTAGCTTAACTGTTATAGTTCATGGTTTAAACTAAATCCAAAATGACAATGTAGTAATGTCAAAAACAAAAAAAGATATGAATTATCTCTGTTAGACTATTATTTAACCGTGTACTATTTACCGGTTAAATATTCTTGGTATCTGATATCTTAAAAATATCTGTGATGTTTTGAGCTCCAAAAAGTTAAGCAATTCAGGTGTGTACACCCTGTTAGTTTTTTATTTTTTTTTATTTTATTTAAGAAAGGCACAACAAACAGCTTCATTTTAAGTCTTAAGTATAAGAGTTATAAACTAGTTATATTAAAAATGAGGCCCACTACGCTGTACTCAGATTGTGTAACAAACAAATTTACTAAACTAGTCGCTAAAGAGCTAACCTAAAAAGGACTATTATAAACCTTCATAATATAAAAATTAAAGAAAAAGTTATAAATAAAAGTAAGAAACAACACTTAAAATTAATAAAAGAATAACAATATTAAAACATTTTATGACAAAAAATACAAACTAAGTAGAGGACAACTTTTTAAGGACTTGTGATTTGAACTGATAAGTACTGATTGCAAAAATATCAATATCTATGAAATTAACATTATAAGATTCAATCATTCTGCGAATTGGCATGCGAAGACCAGCATTAGTGCGACATGTGTTGAGGTGAAACAAGTGACCCGACCGTACTGCACGCTTGTGCAGTTGTGATAGAATACTAAAATGGGCTATCGATAACCTTTTTAAGACATTTTAACCATGATTCTTGTATTATCGATAATTCCACCATCCCTACAGCAAGCGTTAATCACCGGCGTGGTTTAATAAAGTTGTTTCAGCAGGCGTGCACTACTTTTGTTCCGCCAAATCATGCTTTAAACCAGTACCTGTAACATCGAGCACCATATCCAATAGAGGGGAAATAAGGTCATAAGCATTCCGAAACACATTAGTGCTTTGCACTATTGTTAATTTTTTCGCTCCTTTCGGAGCAGGCTATAGTTTAAAACCATACCGCCTATTCTAACGTTATGTTATTTTTCCTTTAGTTAATTTTGCAGTTTTTGTCTTGCGTAATTTTTACTTGTTGGCAGCCATTTTTTCTTCCGTCCTGCTTTGCACTAATGAAATGACAACTGTCTCTCGCCTTTGACAGTACAGCGCCAACAGCCGACCTGTGTAATTTTCCGTAAAATTATGAAATATTTTTGGCGGAATTGTTGTTTACACAATATAAATGGCATTTCCTCTTTACTAGGTATGTCCTCGATGACCTCTAATGATAGGTGTATGTGTCAATAAAGAATTGGAATTTGTATCCAATTACCGATGTGGCGAGAACTAGACTATGAAGTGGCATACAGCATGAGTTAAAAGTCGCTGACGCTGTTGAAATAGTCCGGTAACGTTGTCATGGCCTTAATCCGGTAACATTGTCATGGCCATCTATGTTCAACAACAGTAAAAGTCAATTCGCAAAAAAAAAATATCACGGGTAATGTAGAAAAAATAAATACTCGTTATGAAATTAAATCGTGCTGGATATTTCACATAACACCATAATGAAAAAAATATCGTAACAATGAATGGAAGTCAAAGAGTGAGGTGTCTTGTTCTCTTATTTCCCTCATTTGGTAAATTAGTTCTTGTCTTGTTCTTCTTTAGTAAATTGACTATTCTATGTAGCTTTTTGCTCCTATGAATAAACACTTATTGACTTTGACTTAAGGAGAGTTTAATATGAAAGAATTTTCAAATGCGCTTTCGATAAATTTTCTATGGACACTTTTACCATAATTTTTGTCATCATCATCATTTAATTTCAGCCGTAAAACATCCACTACTAAACACTACTTCATGGATCTCATGGATATCTTCGCAGGTGGGTTGGAAAGCGCACTTCGGGATGTTGAAACACGGAAAGACGCTGCTGCCCATCCTCCGGAGGTATCCTTTGGCTTTTACTGCATCCCTTTGGCCCTTACTGCATCCACGAGCATGAGAGGACGGGCTACATTCTACTGCTGGCACCCCACGGCTTGACTCTTGTATTATCAATAATCCCCCATCCCCACAGCGAGCGTTAATCACCGGCCCGCTTTAATAAAGTTGTTTGTTTCAGCAAGCGCGCACTTCTTTTGTTCTTTTTCCGCAGACTAATTAGAACTAGATCCCGGCTAGATAGCCGCGTTCGTACTGCTAATACCCGCCATTACTTCATTGTAAGCTTATTATATTTTTTGCTCCAGGCTTAGCGGTTTATTACTAAGCGTTCGCATAAAAAGTGCTTGATTAAACTGTGATAAGCGGAAGAAAGGGATAAACGGCGGATTGCCGTAGGTAACGGCATAGAATGTTGCCTCTGTTGCTCACATAACATCAGGCGCAGAGGATGCAGTAAAAATCTAGCAAGGGATGGGCAGCTGCTGCTCATCTTACGGAGGAGGACTTTGGCGCATTAACGTATCGCGCTCCTTAACCCGCTTGCCAAGCGTGGTGAGTATAGCAATAACCCCCTCATGATTACTACTGAGATCCATGAGGGAGGTCTATGTCCAGCAGTGGACGTCCTACAGCTGAGATGATGATAATGAGTAACCCAGTGTTACCTTGTTGCTAAGATCATTGTAATCGGTCCCGCCATACTCGAGTTGTAAGTGGTGTAACTAACACGAATTTGTTTTATATATACATTTTATTGCCGTGATGTTACCCTCCTCTCATGCCCGTGGATGCAGTAAGAGCCTTTTAATACCTCTGGAAGATGATCAGCAGCGTCTATCCGTGTATCAACATCCCATACTGCGCTCACTAACCCGCCTGCCAAGCGTGGTGAGAATGGCAATTACCCCTCATGGAGATCCATGAGGGAGGCCTGTGTTCATCAGTGGACGTTTTATGGCTGAAATGATGATGCTGATGATAAGTTTATTTTGTCACACATAGAACAAGCAATCAAAATATTTATGATAATAAGATTCTTCAACTAGTGACAAATGGTCACAACCACTCAGTACTCGGCTTGTGCTGTGGCAGAACGGATCGTACCACAGCGGAGGACTTCCGTACTGACCGCAATGTGCGGTTGGTGGTCACCGAAATGCACACGCTAATTAATGAATTAGTCGGTACATATAATATTATGGCGTGAAAAAGAAAACGATAAAATATATTTTATTTTAAGCCATAAAACGTCCACTGATGAACACAGGCCTGCCTCATGGATCTCCATGAGGGCTAGTTGCCATACTCACCACGCTTGCCAGGCGGGTTGGTGAGCGCAGTATGGGATGTTGATACGCGGAAAGACGCTGCTGCCCATCTTCCGGAGGTATCCCTTAGCAGGTTCTTACTGCATCCATGGCCATGAGAGGCAGGATAACATTCTTCTGCTGGCAGAAAAAATATATATTTTAACATGAAAAAGGAATATAAGGTAAAACGATATATCATAACAGGATATTGTGTTATTGATTACCTACCATACAATTAAACAAAGTAATTAAGCGACGAAATTCTGTTTATTATTTATGTATATTGACCACATATCTTTTTATGACTAAATGACGAGACATGCAGAAGGCCCAACTGATGTTAAGTGGTGACCTCTCCCTATTACAGTTGCAATACCGCGGTGATCACGTTCAGAATCACTTGACCAATACTGCATTGCATTGCGCCCACCCTGAGACAGAGTTGTAAGATCCCTTGTACCCGTAATTTAGTTTACAAAGTACTTCATCATCTTGCAACTAAATATAAAAAGCAAATTAAAACACAGCTTAAAACGCCTACAGATTTTCAATTAACATTTGAGTAGGTAAAAGGTTGAATCTGTCGTGGGGTGCCGGCAGAAGAATGGTATCCCTCCTTCTATGCCCATGGATGCAGTGAGAGACTGGGGTACCTCCGGAAGATGGGCAGCAGCGTCTTTCTGTGTATTAAAATCATGTACTGCGCCCACCAACCCACCTGATAAGCGTGGTGAGTATAACAACTATCCCTCTTGGAGATCCATAAGGAAGGCATGTGTTCAACAGTGGACGTTTTACTGCTGAAATGGTTTAATGTTTGACGCTTAAGTGCTTAACTTGTTAGAACTGATAGAGCTCACCAGCTGTGCCCGCCGAAGCACTAAAATATCCAACAACAACCAAATTACGACGAACTTGTTAACACGTCAACTGCCAAAGTTGCCAACTATTATGGGAAATACCCCAAGTTCCGCCATAAGTGCTGCCATTAAGCCTTATTTTGGGGACATATTGTTACGTGAAATTGATTTTATGCTGAAACTTTGACGCCGCAGATTTAAGGTCCAAGTAATAAGATGACACTGTGTTGCCGTGGGGTGCCAGCAGTAGAATGTCCACTACTCTCTCGCCCGTGGATGTAGTAAGAGTATGATAAGGAATACTCCCGGAAGAAGCTTTAATAAGAATTTGACAAGTAATACTACCAGCGTTCTTCCGTGTATCAACACCCTGCAATGCCCTCGCCAACCCTTGGCAGGCGTCAAGCGTGGGGAGTATGCCAACAATCCTTTCATGATCTTGAAGATCCAGGGCTTTGGACATCAGTCCACGATGGTGACTGAGATGATGATGACTGTGTAAACTGGCACGTAACGTGGGTACTAACAACAACTTTAAAGGCCAAGATATTTAAGCAAAGTTTATAAGTTCAGCTTTGCTATGCCGTGGGGTGCCGGCAGTAGAATGTTACCCCTCCTCTCCTACCCGTGGATGCAGTAAGAGCCTGCTAAGGAACACCTCCGGAAGATGGGCAGCAGCGTCTATCCGTGTATTAACACCCCATACTGCGCTCACCAACCCGCCTGCCAAGCGTGGTGAGAATGGCAACTACCCCTCATGGAGGTCCATGAGGGAGGCCTGTGTTCATCAGTGGACGTTTCATGGCTGAATGATGGTAAGTTCAGATACTTTTAATAGCTCTTTGAAAATGGGTTTCAGAAAATTACCTGCCGTTTATTAAAACGTTTGGCCCTCGGCGGGAATTGAAACCGCAACCTCCTGCGTCTCGCTTTTAGATAAATCGACCCGCGAACGTTAAAAAGTCGATTTATACAAGTAGGTGTTTTGCAAATGTTTGCTTTTCTGAAGATAATGAGATAATCAGAATAATTAATTACTGGGGTGTGGGTGTTGTCAATTTACGATAAGTATGTAGTTACAAAGTAAGTAACAGTTTTCTTGGGTGAGGCCACCAGGATCCCCTAACCCGATCCCCCAGGGGATCCCAATGAACTTATCGGTTCACTAGAATCCCCTTGACATAAAATTAAGTTTAAAGGTTTAAATACAAGCAGGTTTTGACATTTTTATCGAAATCGGTTGACCCATTTGGTAATTATTAATTATCAATATATGTAAGTGTTAAAATTTTAAATTTAATGTCATTATTTTTACATAATATTGATAACTGTTAAAATTTTAAATAAATATTTTAAGTTTTACATAATTATTGGTCACATAATTTTAATGTGACAACGGAAACACACCAACAAAAAAATGCTGTTGCGTAGAATACCTACTTTTCCGACCACTCGGCCAACACGTCACTAACTATGATACTTTCCAAGTATGAAGCCAGGAATCAACCCACGCTAGCTCACAGCTAGATACTCTCCTCATAAGCATCTCAGTGCCGTGGGGTGCCCGCAGTTGGATGTTGCCTCACTTCTCTTGCCCGTGGATGGAGTAAGAATCTGCCAAGAGATACCTCGGGAAGATGGGCAGCAGCGTCTTTCCGTGTATCAACATACCGCACTGCGCTCGCCAAGCGTTGTGAGTATGGCAAAAACCCGTCATGATAAGTATTTGCAGATCCATGAGGGAGGCATATGCCCAGCAGCGGACGTCTTATATCTGAGATGAGATGAGAAGCATCTCAGAGCCCGATATCTTCGAATCTCCAGATATCTGTTCAAACTCGAAAAGGGGTGATTCTGACCACCTTAAGGAACAACTTTTGTTTTACGACTTTCCAGGATGCGGTGATTTTCATTTAATAAAATAATATTTTTTTTTATCAGACAATCTTATTTTAGAAAAGGCCACGCAAGTTTTATCATTAACAGCTGATTGTAATGTTGGTGACAACCTAAGCGCCAACTAATTCTTGACCGGGTCTTTGACCTCCGTGAAGAGTTGCAATTTAGGTATAAATAAACATACATAAAACATACACCACTACAGCGATGTCCAATTTTTTACCTACATAAATACATTTCAGTTTTGTTTTCTTGTCTCGTAATGTACCAGCTGTGTTGGTATCCTTTTGTATCAATAAATGTTTTTATATTCTATTTATTCCACTTATTTTCATGCGCTGACATCCCCGGGTTAATATACACCCTGTATACCATCGAATTTCCATTCCCAAGCATAACATATTTCACTCCCTTTCCCGTCCCCGATAAAAATCAAACCTTAAATATATCGTTCCCTAAAAGTCCCGTATTTAATCCGCATTCAGATATCTCGAAGTTTAGATTTACGATTGTGGCGCCACCTGCCGTGGTTTAGTAAAATATAACTGTAGAGTAGTGGGATGGCAGAGGATTTTGTTTGTAAATTTTAACACTTTCAAAATATAGTTGTGGTATTGAGGCTGTTCTTAAGACTTTTTATGCTTAAAAAGTCTCTGTCAATTCTATGTTTGGAAATTTTTGTACGAAATTACACAGCTATTTATACAAAAAATAATCCTTATTTCTCCTAGTCACGCTATAACTTGAGAACGGCTTTACCGATGTGGCTAATTTTAGTCTTAATATTTGTCGAAGCGTAGTGAAGGTATATACGTCGAGAAAATATGGAAAAACACGAGAAATATACTATAACCATGAGTTAAAATTTCCAATACAAACTATTCAATGAATTTAATGCTAGGCATTCAAACATTAACGAGCTCTGTGGCGCAGCGTGCGAAGGTCTGTCTGCGACGCAAGTGGTTGCGGGTTCGATTCTCGCCTCGGGACAAATGTCTGTACGATCTGCAGATATTTGTTCAGGGTTTTCTGGGTGTATATATAATAAAAAAATATATTTATGTAGTATAATGTATTAAGTATATCATTCATCTAGTACCCATAACAGAAGCTCTGCTTAGCTTGGGGCTAGATGATTTGTCCAGCAATATTTATTTATTTATTTGATCGGTCCGTATGTAGAGTAGCAGTAGAGTAGTTGTAGGGTTGAGCTCGCGCCAACGGGCTGTCAGCGCTGTTCTTCCTAGCTTCGAAGCCTGGCTAGGGAGGGAGGAAGGTAACGTCACCTATCGATTTACTCAGGTACTCACTGGGCATGGTTGCTTCAGTGAGTAACTGAGTAGGATCGGACGCGAACCGACACCGCAGTGCCACCATTGTGGGTGGGGCCAGGATTCCGCCCAGCACACGCTCGAGGATTGCTCGGCGTGGTGCGTGGAAAAGCGGAATCTGGCACTCAGGACCGGGTAAGATCTCTCTCTGCCCAGCGTAGTAGCGGCTATTCTGGCAGATGAGACGGCGTGAAAGGCGGTGGTCTCTTTCTGTGAGACCGTAATGGATCGGAAAGAGGCCGAGGAGCGGGATCGCGAGAAGGCTGATCCCTCTCGTAGAAGGCGGCTGCGGGGTGTAGGTAACGGCCGGCCCGCACCGCCTGCCCCGTGAGGCTACGGCGTCATGGGACTGCGGCATTCCCTATAGGGGACCATCTGGGTCCGTAGGGTAGTCAGAGTGAGGGCTTGGACTATCCCAGACGGACCCAGGGAGGACGTTTATGCATGATGGCTATGCACCATCGTAAGTTCCGCGAGACGTAGGGCGCGTTAGTTGTGGACGCCCCGGGACGTGCTCAGGGCACGGTGCGATAGGGGCTCCGGAGTGTTCTTTACGAGGAACCGGAGCCCCTAGTGCACCGAGGCCGGCCGTCGGGGGGGTTTTAGTGAGTCGTCGGGAGACAACCTCACATAACCATGCTCTGACCTTACGCAGCATGTGTATCTGACCTAGCAGATTTCCCCCCGCCACCAAAAAAAAAAAAGAGTTGTAGGGTAGTAATAGAGTAGTAGTAGTAGTATAGTAGTAATTGTAGTATAGTAGTTGAGTAGTTGAAGGTTAGTAGTTGAGAAGTTGTAGAGAAGTTCTAGCGTAGTAGTAGAGCAGAAGTACAGTAGTGGTTGAGTAGTAAAAGTAGAGATACTATTACTACTACTCAACCATTCATCTACTACCCTTCAACTACTCGTAGTAGTAGCAGAGTAGTGGTGGAGTAGTAGTAATAGTAAAGTAGTAGTAGTAAGAACATGTGGTAGTAGGTGGTTGATTCTGGACGGTACAAAGTTCGGCGGGACAGCTATCATTAAATTTTTTTTTTTTTTTTTTTTTTCTCAATAAAACGTATTTGTATATTTTGGCACCGGGCAATCTACCCGTGATCACGATAATTGCAATCCTGATGAAACTTCGCGTCAGGATATAAATAAAGTTACCTATATTATATAAAGGTAAATACGCGATAAATACCCGATATATTCCAATAAAGTAAATGTCCTGTGATCTCAAAACTTGACGTGGGACAGCGTAGGCTGAAAATAAATTATAATTAGAAATAAGTAGTTAGTAAGCGATGGCGGGACGATCTCGACTCATTTGAGATTGATTAGGAGATTGGTAAAAGATCTCTAGGGAAAGGGATGACTGGACAGATTCGGGGGAGATCTTTGCCCAGAAGTGGGACGACACAGGTTGAAAAAAAAAAGTAGTCGTCCACTACTAGACATAGGCCTCATGGACCAAGTACTGATCATGGGGTTGTGGCCATACTCACCACGCTTGGCATGCAGGTTGGCGAGCACATTGCGGGATGATATACACAGAAAGACACTGCTGCCCATCTTCCGTGGTGAATTCTTATAACAAGCAAAAGAGGAAAAGCAACATTTTACTGCCGGCATCGCATTAGGTGATAAACAGAATTTAATGCATATTATGATAAAACCAAATTATATTCATATAAACTTCACAGTGGCACTGATTCCCAAAAATAAGTAAGTTCCAACCCACGTCAACACTGTTGCCTAAGCTCGGTCAACTTTTCTAAACTCGTATCGGCAATTTAAAAATAAAAAATATAAGTTTGGAAAGACTTAGGGGTTAAAATATTTGGAATTTCGGCTAAGAGCTTCAAGTTGTAAAGTTATTAGATACTGTCTAAAAGGGAAAACGTGCGCGGGGTAGAATAAGCTCAACTGAGGAGGAATAGGGTATAGCTAAGTATTGTACCTTTTTACTACTTCATTTTTATTTTGATGTTATGCCGGTAATTTTATTAATCCCGATGTCTTTAAAATGCTTAAAATAAAATTGGATGTGCTTCCAGATACCACCTATATTTTTTTAATAAAAGATAATATAAACAATACATAATAAAGCATAATAAAATTGATTCTCTTACAGTCTAACAGTAGGCGTGGATTCCACAACGATAGGTACAGAATAGGTAATGAAAATATTGCCGCTACGTGAATGTACCTAACACTTGCATTTCCATGCTGTAAAATACTAATAGATTTAAATCGCTAATAGGTAGTTTTTTCACCCAACGGTGGCATTCGAACTCGCATCTGATTGATGTGATAATAAATGAAAACGAAAAAATATTTATTGACAACATACATGAAATAGTAACAGTTACATTATTTTTTGTTATATTAATAGATGCGGGTCTGCATCCATCAGCAACTGCATGCAACCTAAGCTCTTGTTTTGGTTGCCATGCCTTCTAAATAGTTTTCGTATTACTCAATAGATGGTGTGGAATACCTAGATGTAGCTAATACCTAGACGCCTGTAATTGGGAGAACACTAGCTCATGATTTTTATTGCTTTTACTTTTGTAATTTTTTCTTTGTGTATCTTCTGTTGGTGGCTCAAATAAATAAATAAATGCATTTTATCAAACCATTAATGCCGCGGGGGTATAGTCAGTTTCCGACGCCCTATGGGGCACTGCTTATACATGAAGGTATAATGACACGGAAGATCAGCGTTGTCATGTCTAGTGCGGGACAAGACAACAAATGCTGAGTTGGGCGCCTATTTGTGGCACAATATAAATGTTTTTATTTAGATTGTTTATTTGTGTATATTGTGATTGTGTCAGAAATAAATGTTTTTTCTTTCTTTCTTTCTTTCTTGACAGTATAAAATCATCTACAAAAATCTACATAGACTTTTATTCATCAATTCGGCCGTGAAACGTCCACTACTGAACACAGACCTCCCTTATGGATCTCCGTGAGGATTAGTGCCAAGCGTGGTGAGAATAGCAACTACCCCTCATGGAGATCCATGAGGGAGGCCTGTGTTCATCAGTGGACTTTTTATGGCTGAAATGATGATATCCTTAAGCAATATAATCACGTCAACGTGATCAAACGTTACAGGGGGCAGCTTGTGAATGGTACGATTAAGGCAAGTCTACCCTAGTACGGGATGTTGACACGGAAAGACGCTGCTGCTAATCTTCCGGAGGTATCCCTTACCAGGCTCTTACTGCATCCGCGGGCATGAGAGAAGGGGTAACATTCTACTGCCGGCACCCCACGGCAAAGACTTCCATTGTTCACAAAATAAATTCATTTCGGCCGGTGAGAATTACTTTAAATATTTGTCTCTGTACCCAGGCTACTCTGCGAGCAATCGAGCGAGGCGCGTCGATGGCAAATTAAACAGAGGAGAGTGTGCAAATAAAAAAATCCAATCGCTTTTCACACTTCATATTTAAAAGTGGATACTTCGAACGACGACTTTTATTCGCTATTATCGATTATCTTATCGATAAAGTTTATCGGATTTTTATAACATTTTATGATGTTTGAGATGCTATTATCAAATGAAGTGAAACTCTGGCTCAATAAGAATTCCTTTACTTTTATGAATAGATTGCCGTAGGGTGCCAGCAGTAGAATGTCGCCTCTCCTCTCTCGACAGTGTATGCAGTAAGAATAGATAAGCAGCAGAGTCTTTCTGTGTATCAACATCCCGTACTGCACCCGCCAAATCGCCTGCCAAGCGTACCAAGTATGGCAACCAAACCCTCATAATCTTGGAGATCCATGAAGGCCTGTTTTCAGGCCCAGTCCTAGATGGATAAATCCACCTATTTCTAATAATGCAAAAATATAACATCGTATAAACTACCTTAACTTTTACTACTAACGTGGCAAGATGTGGTTTTGTTTCACAATAACACCGCAAACCGCCTCGCTGACACTACAGCTCCATTAGATAATATGTTATGATGCTGGGGGCTGATTTATGGACAACTGCTTGTGACCGCGGTGAGTTGGGGTAAAAACAACAAATAAAAGTGAGAATGGAAAGAAAGAACATTAATTTCGGCATTTTGGCACAAACATACAATTTTCACTTAGTGGCGACAGACGGCAGCCCTCTGGGAAAATGTTATTTTTGCTACGAGCGTGCGTACAGTTTTAAACACGCTTTTAATAGCTTCCCTGTTCCTATGTTTCGGAAACTTCGAACGTTGTTTTAAAACACTTAAAGATTTCACTCACGGACGAAAGTGGATGAAACAGTGGACCGTTTACGATGGCGTGTACCAACCGTGTATTGTAGACGATTTATACAGCGTTAGCAACTGGGAATCTGTACGGAACGCTGCAGTGCCTGGGACATTGTTAGATAGATTAGGCTTGCCCAGCGCCTATACCATCCTCTCAGCTTAGTCAGCTATAAAAAGAGTATTTAGCGGTACCCTCACCGTTAAACGTAAGTGGTCCTTCGACCTGTCTCGTCATTTAATCTTATAAAAAAAAAACTACCAAGTGACGAACATGAAACACGACATACAGACGGACAGACAGACGGACAGCGTAGTCTCAGTAAAAGGTTCCCGTTTTTACCCATAAAAATAAATAATAAATAATGCTGGACAAATCACACAACGTCATCTAGCCCCAAGCTAAGCAGAGCTTGTGTTATGGGTACTAGATCACTGATATACTTAATACATTATACTGCATAGATAGATATTTTTATTATAATATAGAAAAACACCCAGAACAACCTGAACAGCAGTCTGCAGATCATACAGACATTCGTCCCGAGGCAGGAATCGAACATGCAACCTCGCAGGCGGACTTTCGCCCGCTGCGCCACAGAGCTCGAAAAGTACAAAACCTACTCGTAACTAACCGTTTTTTAAACAACAGCTATTTTGAAATTCCATTCCACGTCTCGTAAATCACGGTTCCCAAACTGTAACAAACGTCAATCGTGGAAAAACATTGATCTATCTGGCGTCACGAAAGCACATGCGGCTTATATGCAGATTTCACTCTGGGTTACACGAGCTGGCTTGAGTTTCGGAACGGAGCATTTTGGTATTTTAACTCTTTTACGAGAGTCAGGGTAAAGTTTAGAACCGACTACAAAAATAAGTCAAAGTCAATAAGTGATTATGCAATAGAGCAAAAAGCTTTAAGAAATAGTCAATTTAACAAAAGAAGAACAAGACACATTAAAATTGAATAAGGGAGGCCTATGCCTAGCAGTAGGTGAAGTAAGACTGTGGATGATGATGATGATGATGAAAGCACATTATTGAATTCATAATAACAAGCACTAATGAAGGAGGTTCTCAATTCGACTGTACCTATTATTTTATTTGTACACATACAAATAAAATTATAAATAACATTATGCATAATTGATATATAAATTTAATTATGTATACATAGAATAAAATTATGTTTTAATATTTTTTTTTATTTGTTAACTTGAAATAATTTATATTGCCCGTTCTTACAAATGTGTGTTATTAAATAAATTAATTTATTTGTCAATTATACTTATAACGAAAACGTTTAATAAAACTATGTGTATCCAGGAAGACTGGTGGAAAGTGATCGTTGACATTGGAAGTAGATGGGGGAGTCCTTTGCACAGCAGTGTAATGTAGCTTACATTATAGTTTAGAAAAAAACTATGTGTGTGACTGTTGGGTATATATAGGTGCTTATTGAAAGACGGCTGATAGCTCACTAGTTTATTCAAACAACATGGCGGTGCAACCGCAACAATATCTATATCTATGTATGTATGTATGCATACATAACACTTTTCCCCCCCTCAAAAAAAAAGAACGACCCAAAACTAACAAATATATAGGTCGAGTAGGTAGGTACTTAGGTTCATACATGATTTAAAAGAAAGGCCTATAATTAACGGGCGGTCTATTTCTACGAGGACGGTCAGGCTGTGGCGTGGGGGATTCATCTTGAGCGTCAGCGAATTCTGTCTGTGCTGGGGTGCTGAACACCATACTCTCGCTCGTTGCGGAGGAGTTGCCAGGCGTGCCTGGTGAACATCCTTCCTGCGATAACAATTCCGCTTGGACTGGTGACTCTAAATTTCCATCTAGCGTTCTGTCAGATCCAATATCTTCGTTGTCCGAAATGACGTCTGTAACCGTGTCGCTTGTCGAATGTGATGAAGTCTCCGCAGGTAATGAAGAACGTGGTGAAACGCTTACAGAATCACTGCCCACATGCTCGATCTCCTGAGGTACTGTGACATCCCACGTGTGAGCTGAGCCTCCAGACATTTCAACATCAACTTTTAAGGATTGTATCTGATTCTTATGTCTCACTATTATTTTCTTCTCTTCAGATGTCCGAATCTGGTACATGACTTTTCCTAGTTTTTTAGTAATTTGCCCTTTAGACCACGAAAACTTTTTTTTTCCACTTGTGAACAGTTTAAACCATACAAAATCACCAACGTCAAAATCTCTTTGTATTATACCTCCATAATTTTTAACCTGTGAGCACTGTTTACGAGCAATTAATGTAGCTAACTCGGATGACGAGGCGTCGGCGGGCTTGGGTGACAACAAGTCTAATCGACAACGCAGCTTTCGACCGAACACTATTTGAGCTGGAGAGGTCTCGGTAGTACTGTTGTTGGAATTACGATAATCAAACAAATATTTACATAAACGGTTTTCGAAATCTAATTTGCTGCCAGAAAGCAATATAGAATTTATACCTTTCTTTACGATTTTAACAAACGATTCCGCTTGTCCATTACTCATGGCATGGTACACAGGTGAAAATAAATGATTGATACCATTAATTTTGCAAAAACTACTGAACTCTTGTGAAGCAAAAGAAGTTCCGTTGTCACTGACTATAACGTTTGGCATACCAAACCTAGACATAAAGTCGCATAATTTATTGATCACAGCCTTAGTTGTAATATTGTTATTCATCACGTAACATTCAACCCATTTTGAGTATGCATCCACAATCACCAAAAACATTTTGTTACATATAGGACCTAAAAAATCCAAATGAATCCTAAAGAAGGCCTGCGGGGGGTGTGGCCATGGTGCGAGCGGTGTGCGCGGAGGTGTAGGGCGTAACTGTGCACAAATTTCGCAAGCACCAACTAATTTTTCCAATACCCCGTCTATGCCTGGAAACCAAAACCGAGCCCTAGCCTCAGCCTTCATTTTAACTAGCAAAGACCTACAATCGTCCAATATTTTTCAGGCTAAATTTATCGTTAGGAAATGGTTGTTGACGTTATCGTATGATGAGACTGAGAGACTTTTAGAAAAAATATGTTAAATCATTGTTTTTTGTATTTTGTTTTCATTTTCTTATCTTTTTCGAATTTGTTGCAATTTTATTTACTTTTTTTTATATACTGCCTAATTTGAAATGTTTGCTTGTCATTGGAGGTTTTTTTTGAAATAACGTATTCTGGTTCCCACGATACAGGCCCAGCCTAGTGTGGGAATCACTATTAATATTATTTTTTGTAAACCCCTCAATAATTTTTTTTTTTATTTTTTTTATTTTTTATTTTTTTAACTATGCCAAAATGAGAACTGTGCAGTTCAGTGAGTATTTTATCACGCAGATTATTAGGAATTATCACTTTGTGTCCTCTCAATAATATGCCATTTTCAAACGATAATTGTAACCTACATAAAAAATATGGCTTAAGCAAAACATCTGATACTTTTCGCGGCCAACCTACCTGAACGTAATTACTCACAATCTTTAAAACAGAATCTTTTTGTGTTTCATTAACCAATTCCTGTGCCGTGACAGGTAAACAACCATCAACAACAAAATGAACATAAGCTGTCGTATCCGTGCACACTGTGGACGCACCCGATAAGCTACTAGCACTGCATTGTTCCGAGATTGCACGCGATAAGAAGTCAGCTGTATTTGATGCACTATTAATATATTCTATGACGTAATTATACGCACTTAAAAATATAGCATAGCGTTGTAAACGATTAGCGGAAACCTCCGTAATGCCACGAGTATAACCGAATATGATGGTTAGCGGTTTATGGTCTGTACGTAAAGTAAATGGCTGAGATCTGCCGTACAGATACTGGTGATACTTTCTCACACCAAAAATTATTGCTGTAGCTTCCTTTTGTATCTGAGAGTATTTCTTCTCAGCAATAGTTAGTGAGCGTGACGCATATGAGACTGGGCGTTCTACACCATCTGTACCTATTTGGGACAAAATTGCACCTAGCCCCACCGGGGACGCATCCACAGTCAAAATAATTTTAGCATTATAGTCGAAATGTGCTAGAACCTTTTCAGAAGCCAACATGTTTTTTATGCTTTTGAAAGCATTGTTCTGTTCACTGCCCCAGAGCCACTTTGTATTCTTTTTTAAGAGATCATGTAGTGGATTTAAAACGGAAGAGGCATTAGGAGTAAAGTTTCTATAATAATTTATCATACCTAAAAAGGACTGTAACTCACATTCTTGGGAACAGCTGCTTGCAAAATGGCATCGACCTTTAATGGATTATTTCTAACTCCATCTTTGTCAATGATATAACCTAAATACGAAATTTCCTTTTGAAAAAAAACACATTTTTCTTTTTTCAAAGTCAACCCAGCTCCCTCCAAACGTTCTAAAACCTTTTTTAATCGAATTAAGTGCTGATTTCTATCTTTACCTGTAATACAAACATCATCCTGGAATACTAATACTCCATCAAGGTCCCCCACTATTGACTCGATAACCCTTTGAAAAATAGAAGGGGCACTAGCTAAACCAAATACTAAACGAGCATACGTAAAAAGGCCCCGTGGAGTGTTTATGCATGTTATGTATTGGGAGTTTTCATGAATTTTCAGCTGGTTATAAGCCATGGATAAATCAAGTTTAGTAAATTCTTCTCCTCCGTGCAACTTTGTGAACAGTTCACTAGCTGTCGGAAGGGGGTACTTCTCCACATGAAGCTGCTTGTTGATGGAAACCGAGTAGTCAGCGCAGATACGCACACTACCATCTCGCTTAAGTACTGGCACTATAGGCGAAGCATACTCTGAATAAGTAACCGGTTTTAAAATTCCTAATGTTACTAATCTATCTAACTCTTTGTTTACCCTATCTCTGAGAGCAAACGGCACAGGACGCGACTTAAAAAATATTGCTTTTGCGTCGGGTTTTAAAGGTAATTTGATCTCGAACTTAGTAAAACAGCCTAAATCATCAGAAAATACTTTAGGATAAGCCTTAACTAAATTTTCTAAAATACCGGCCTTGTTATTTACCGACTCACAGTAACCGATAGTAGATACAAGGCGTAATTCAAACGCACGCATAAAATCTCGACCTAGTAAAGGCGGGCCCCCGTGTTGTATTACGTAAACAGGTAGTTTGACCGTACGTCGCAAATATGATATCTCTAACATCATATACCCTGTTACGGACATTTGCGTACTAGTATACGTAAGCAAATTTTTCATAGGCGGTGACAACGGAACATATGCAAATTTACTTTTGTAAAGGATTTCTGAAATAACGGACACAGGTGAACCGCTGTCAATTTCACATTTTAAAATTTGACCCCCCAAACTCACTAGATCGGTCATCGGCACTTCGTTTACACAATTAATGTTCAAAAGTAACTCACCATCGTCTCCCTCGTCATCCACGTTAGCTTGGCCTACCTCCACGTAATTCACTTTCTTAGCACTAGGGCACATCCTTCGCAGATGACCTTTGCGATTGCAAACCTTGCACGTATAATTGGAGAAACGACAGTCTGATGTTTTGTGATTTTTGAAACCACAAACCGCACACTTATATTCACTATTTTGACGCGACGATCCTTTTGCATTATCTTTGTTGCGTTGATCAATCTTGAACACGGCGTCCTGATTAGCGTTGCTGAAGCCCGAGCCCGCCGCCGCGGCGCCCATGCGCGCACAGCGCACGCTTTCTGCTAGGTCGACAGCTTTACTCAGCGTCAAGTCCTTGATCTCTTGAGCGAAGAGTTTGTCTCGTTCATGCCCTGATAACATTCCCATCACGAACTTATCCAGAAGATTCTCCTCCAATTGAATAAAACCACAATGCGCAGCGAGGCCACGTAACCTTGCAGCCCACTGCGCGTGCGTTTCGCCGGGTTGCTGCACCGCCGAATAAAACTTGTGCCTTTCTGCAAAACCACAGCGTTTCGTGGTAAAATGTTCATCTAAGATGGTCAGGATACTCTCGAACTCCTTGGCATCTAGATCAGTTGGCAGAGCGAGATTGCACGCTAGTTGGTACGTGTTTTCTGTGAGCGCGCTCAACAAAACCGCTTTCCTTTTGACACCTCCTTTGTCAGTTCCGTTATCCAGGCTGTTGGCAATAAACCATTGCTGCAAACGACTTTTGTATATTTTCCAGTCTTGAGTAAGGTGGTCGAAATTGGAAAAAGCTCCGAAAGAATTTGTGCCGAACATGTTTTATCTTTTTTAAATGTGGGTACTCGTCGTCACTGTTGGGTATAGGTGCTTATTGAAAGACGGCTGATAGCTCACTAGTTTATTCAAACAACATGGCGGTGCAACCGCAACAATATCTATATCTATGTATGTATGTATGCATACATAACAGTGACAAATGCGCAGTAAGCTCTATACAGCAACAGACAGAATATGAATTGATAATTGAAATTTTAAGAATTAATTTTAATCATTCTTTTTTTAAAAGGTAGGTCATATTTTAGAGACAACAACGAGCCCACAGAATATGATTTCTTTTTTTAATTATTAGGGGATTTTTTTTAACAATTTTGATTCTGATGATGGGATCCATTAGGAATTTAATAATTGTAATTGGACACAATGGAGGCCTATTCCATGCCCTAAATTTAACCTTGCGGTTGGATTTTTTGTTTCACATTATCCAACATTAGTTGTATCGTTTTTACACACAAATCAGACAATGGGATCTATGATAAATCGAGGGAAACACTCAAATTTAGGCGTACGTTTCAGCAACAATTTAGATTTTATAAATGTCGGTATTTTTTGTGAAAAATTCAAGAGTTATTTGTATGCGGTTTTTCATGTGTATGATTAGGATGTAAAGGATAGAATCAAAGTCAAAGTGTTTGTTCGTTCCGACCACGTAAAAAGGTACGTTCACAAAGGAAAAACGAAACACATTTGAACATAATTAAATTCGTTCTTCCCTCAGATTGTTTTTCTCCAGTTAGAATAGAAGCGAAAAAGAAACCTCACTCTTTGACTTCTATTCTTGTTTTTATTGATAGGTCCACATACTACTTGTAACATATTAAAAACTTAAATAAATTACAATAAAGTGTACAACACGTGTACAGCCTACTTGAAGTGGACACAAGATGCTTTTATAAATATCTTATCACTCCAGAATAAGTAAGAAAATAAAGAACAATTAATTACAAATTATTATATTATTAACACATATTTAAACGGGTATTTATCGAAACGTCGGGCAATAATAAAGGTAAATAACGCGATAAATACCCGGTTAATGTGTTAATAATGTGTCGTGATTGCGAAAGTTTAAAAAACAATATTTTATATAAAAAAATATATAAATATAAATTGCCTACAAATCAAAAGACTCCGGAGTAAGTCTTTTGTTGGATGAAATTGAGGAGTAGAAAACATGTGTCTTGACAAATGTGATTATAACAAGAGCACATGCGATTGATCGGAGAATTCTGACTATAATCTGCATAGCAATAAAATAATTTAAATGTCATTCTATTTTAGAGACGGCTGGATGAACGAGGAACAGAAAGTTGAATTTTTTCAAGCAACTGAGGGTTATCAATTTTACCATTATTATATTTCTGCAAAAACACAATGTCAGCGATATTTATTCATCATTTCAGCCGTAGGACGTCCACTGCTGGACAAAGGCCTCCCTCATTGATCTCCAAGTACTGCGGTTGGAAGCCGTCTGCATCCACCGCCGACCAGCAGTTCTCACCAAGTCGTCTGCCCATCTTGTAGGTGGACGTCCTACGCTGCGCTTGCCGATCCGTGGCCTCCATTCGAGAACTTTGCGGCCCCATCGGCCATCTGTTCTGCGCGCTATATGGCCTGCCCATAGCCACTTCAACGTGCTAATCCGTTTGGCTATGTCGGTGACCCGAGTTCTTCTACGTATCTCCTCATTTCTGATTCGATCCCGTAGTGAAACCCCGAGCATAGCCCTCTCCATAGCTCGTTGAGCGACTCTGAGCTTGTTCATAAGGCCAATAGTGAAGGACCACGTCTCGGTTCCATATGTCATCACTGGTAACACACACTGGTTGTAGACTTTCGTCTTAAGGCACTGAGGTATGTTGGACGAAAAGACGTTGCGAAGTTTCCCAAACGCTGCCCATCCGAGTTGGATTCGACGATTGACCTCTTTCTCGAAGTTGGACCTACCTAACTGGACTGTTTGTCCTAGGTATACGTACGCGTCGACAACTTCAAGAGCCGAGTTCTCAACCATAACTGAGGCAGGCACGACATGGACATTTGACATGATTTTCGTCTTGCCCATGTTCATTTTAAGGCCTACCCGCTGGGAGACTCGATTGAGGCCTTCGAGCATCGTGCTGAGCTCTTCCATCGACTTTGCCATGACCACAATATCGTCGGCAAATCGAAGGTGAGTGATGTATTCGCCGTTAATATTGATGCCCAGCCCTTTCCATTCCAGGAGCTTGAAGGCATCTTCCAAAGCGGTCGTAAACAGTTTCGGAGAGATTACGTCTCCCTGTCTTACGCCTCTTTTTAAGGGAATCGCCTTCGAGCTCTGTTCTTGTACTCGGACTGACATAGTGGCGTTTGTATACAAACACTTCAACACTTCGATGTACCGATAGTCAATTCGGCATCGTTGGAGAGACTCAAGCACCGCCCATGTTTCGATCGAATCGAAGGCTTTCTCATAGTCCACAAACGCAAGACATAGCGGCAAGTTATACTCTTCGGTCTTCTGTATGACTTGCCGCAGCGTATGTATGTGGTCTATGGTACTGTAGCCTTTTCGGAACCCGGCTTGTTCGGGAGGCTGGAAGTCATCAAACCTGCGTTCGAGACGGTTCGCGATGACCCTTGAAAACAGCTTATAAACATGGCTCAACAGCGAGATGGGTCTGTAATTCTTAAGTAAGGTTTTGTCACCTTTCTTGAAGAACAGAACCACCACGCCCTTGGTCCATGCTTTTGGCGTCGTACCTTCAAGCAAGGCGGAATTGAATAGCTTCTGAAGGACTTTAAGTACCGGTGATATTTATTCATTGTAACAATATGTATGTATCTTAATATTATGCTTAATATAAAGTAATAAACTTACACAGTTAAAGCAGTACAATACAAGGCCGCCCTTATCACTATTAGCGATCTCTTCCAGACAACCTTTAGATGGCCAAAAACCAAAAAAAGCTATTTATTATATAATATATTCAAACTTAATTGACTATATTTTAGCGAGTATATGTGTATAGATATATGTATAAAACCCAGGCGGGTTGGCGTGCGCAGCACGGGATTTTCATACACGAAAAGACGCCGCTGCCTATCTTCCGGAGGTTACGTTTGGCAGATTTTACAGACACAGACTCCGATACTAAAAGTGCAAACAAAACTGACACCACGGGAATAACTCGTTGCAAAAATTGACATAACTGCTGACAATAAAACATGGTTTCGGAAATTGCTGTCGCAGAAAATTGTTCAATTCACGGAAACCCGAGTAGGTAATCGAGGTCTACTATGAGTTTCCACAATGTATACTCGCTAGCGACTGTAGTTATAAATGTATGAAAAATTGTACAGCGACTAGTTTGGTACTAAAATACGCAGTAAACTTTACGACAGCTACTGTAGTTTGGGCTTCATTTGCTTAGAATTTGGCACCATGAGCTACAAATCTGACAGATGTCATATTAGTACTGCAGCAACGGCACGGCAGGCGATCTAACAGTAACAACTCATGGTAGACGCACTGAAATATTGTTGTTTGAAATAGTCATTCCGCATTTTGAAAACTGGTCTCAGAACGGATGTTCTCAATGTTAGAAAGAAGAAAAGAAAGAAAGAGAGAAAAAAAGTGAGCTATAAATTCATATAAAAAAGTCAAGTTTGTGGACCAAAAGGTCCCGATATTGATTTTTATACTATATTACGTTTTGAATTATTTCGGTTATTTTTTCCACATCCTAATGATCTACAGAACAGTTACAATGCGCTATACCGTATCCTCAAATACTTAATTTTGGTAACACTCTATTTCTTAGTATGACTGTACAAAACTTTTCAATAATCATACAGATTTAATATGGTGTTCAAAATGTCACTAAGTAGACAAATTTAAATTGAAAATGACATTTTGGTTATATTGTCCTTAAATAAAGTCTCCGAAATGTCACTTTGCCCTCTCAGCATAATGTTGATCCTTTAAAAAAAGGATTTGAGCCTGTTACTAACACTTGTTACTTCATCTTCTCAATCTAGCCGCGGGTTTCCTTCGCCGTTATAGCACGTGTTAAATGTGCATATGAAAGAAAAATCCAATGCGCGGCCAGTATCGAACCTACGATCTTCGTATTGAAAGTCGTACATACCATTCGGCCAACACGGCTTAACAAAAGAAAAACAAAACACATTAAAAGGTGAGCAGGTCCTGACACAAACTATTACGTGCTTTGTGCCACACAAAGCACGTAATAGTTTGTGTCAGGACCTGCGCACCTTTTCTAAGGCTGTTATTCAGCTAAACGCAAGTGTTGTGTCCAAGTAGCTATTACGTTGTACCAGCACCGCGGCTGTGGAGTACCGAGCTAGCTGCAAGCCTAGTGCAGGAGGCAGAGGGAAATATTCTACGCCAGCATTTCCTAAATCTCTGAAATATCGTGGAATCTACTCGGAGACTTTCGTCTGCTATATTTTACTAAGCGAATGATTTATGAGAAACATTGAAACACGTGTTTCAATGTTTCTTTTGCCGTGGGGTGCCGGCAGTAGAATGTTACCCCTCCTCTCATACCCGTGGATGCAGTAAGAGCCTGCTAAGGGATACCTCCGGAAGATGGGATGGTGAAGATGGGCAGCAGCGTCTTTCCGTGTATTAACATCCCGTACTGCGCTCGCCAACCCGCCTGCCAAGCGTGTTGAGTATGGCAACTACCTCTAATGGAGATCCATGAGGGAGGCCTGTGTTCAGTAGTGTTCGTTTTACGGCTGAAATGATGATGATGATTGAAACACGTGTTAAATTGTTTTTAGTTTTCAACGCTTATGTGAACTTTCAAGAATGTAACAACTAGTTTTATTACAATATCCTAGGCACGGAACTGCAGCGTCCCGTTTCTGACGTTGTAAAACTTATCTTTACGTGCGTGAAAGGCCTTACTTTTTAGATTAACTTTTAATTGTAGAGTTTAGACAAGTGCTTACGTTTTTTTAACAATTACACTAATCTTTATTATTCTTGTATAAACCTACAGTATCGCCTGGAAGACACCATAATTTCACATCAAATATCATTTACATTTTAGGGCTTTGAAGTAAAACAAGAAACTCTTAACGTTTCGCTGTCCGTCCGTCACCGGCTTTGCGAGAAAGTCCTAGTCCTATAAAGTTGTTATTTTGCATATAAAATAAGAACGCCGAGATAACGCTACCAAAAATGCCAAAAGCATAAATAATTTGGGATACCTCCCGACTCGTAAGGTGGGAAAGAACTTTATTTTTAACCATCTAGGAGTTGAGAAGACAAGTTTTCGAGTCAGGGTTCCGTTTGCGAAATGTTAAAGTTCAAAACTTATTTTCGATTGTCCCCCTCCTCTTCTAAAATCTAAGCTTTACAAAAATTAAACACATCATGAATGTAGTTTTAACCATGAACTTTCTAGGAAAACCTTAAAGGTTAAGTTAGCTTTTTTAGTTTAGGAGAAGCAGTCAATAAAATAACCCCTGTAAAGCTCTAAAAATTCAATAATTTTATGTAATCCAGCTCCTAAACTCAATGTTCATGTGTCAAGTCCAGGCTCTAATTGTACCCCTTCAACACGACTACAAGTGTTGTGCTGCAAAACTTCCTGAAATTACTGAACTAATTACTAAACCGTGGGTTGCCGGCAGAAGAATGTTGTTCCTCTGCTCGTGAACGTATTAAAAGTCTGTCTAGGGATACCTCCAGAAGATGGGCAGCAGCGTCATTCCTTGTCTGCGCTCGCTAACCCGCCTGCCAAGCGCGGCGAGTATAGCTTGTTGCTATACTCGCCGCGCTTGGCAGACGGGTCTCCCTCAATGGAAATAATGCATGAGAGAGGTCATGTCCAGCAGTGGCTAAAATGATGAAGATGCTAACCAAAACAATCCTTTTCAAAATCGGCATAAACTCCTAAAACTGAAATGATTAACAAAATTTTATGAAATAAATCTACAAAAATTGGGCTCGTCCGGGATTTGAACCCGGGACCTCTCGCACCCTAAGCGAAAATCATACCCCTAGACCAACGAGCCGCTTGCGTAATCGTTGACAATCTTTAAACAAGTGTTTTCTCTTTATTTCACCTTGATACGAGCCAAGTCATAAATTATAGGATAAAGCGTTAAATTAGCCATAAATTACTTTGACATACTTATAAGGACGTGGCGTGAGATGCCGGCAGTAGAATGTTACCCGTCCTCTCTTGCCCGTGGATGCAGCAAAAATTTGCCAAGCGATACCTCCGGAATACGCGTAGCAGCGTCTTTCTGTTGTCCACGTCCACTGCTGGATAGATCGTGGATTTTTGGATTTCTAGAAATTCAGCGATCCGTATCACGTATCGTGATACGCTATATACACACTCGATATATATCATCGTGATCCTGGATTACGATACAAATATCGCGATACATATCGAGCGTGTAGCATTCGCCATATAATAGCCAGTCTTCTGCAGTCTAGCACACCCTCTACTGTAATTTTTGCAATCGGATATTGTTCAGAAACAGTTATGAAACGTTGCTCAAGAATAATCTCACTAATATTATAAAGCTGAAAGTTTGTTTTGATGGAGGTTTGTTACCTCTTCACGCAAAAACTAGGCTACGGATTGAGCTGAAACTTTGCACACGTATTGATGTTGACCAGGATTACCATACATGCTACTTTTTATTCGAGTATAACGAAAGCGAAGCGGCGGGCAGAAGCTAGTAATTTTATCATATAATAATATAATAACAAAATTACGGGAATTCATCATAATACCTTTGATTATTCCGACGTTTCGACTGTGTTTCAAAACGCGACAAATTCCCATGTATTTGTTATTACTCGTATATTACAATTATTTGTGATCGCGAAAGTTTACGAAAAACTTATAATACTTTAATTTATCATAAAATAACCTTTAATGATAAATCCCTTGATTTTCCTGAGATAACACCACCAGATCCTGATTTGGTCCCTACGGGACCACCTTGGAAGAACACACTTTCGAATCACTAGATTTTTTTTGTCTGGCAAAGGTCTCCCAAACTAAAAATTTTAGGTGACCCCAAATGGTACACATTACTCCTTTTGTAGTGTTCCCTCCAGCTTTGAAATCTACACATGATGCCATTTCATTTGATACCACACTTGGGTATATTTGTAAACATTAAATTGTTCACTACTTTCAAACCCCATATCTCATAAATAGCTTGACTGATTTTGGTATAACTTTTAGTTTTGAATTCTACACAATTATTTCCTTTCATTTTGTACCAAACTTGAGTATATTTTGAAACATTCGATTATTTATCCTCTTTTTTCACTGCCTATATCTAGTAAACTTGTCAACCGATTTTGATAAAACGTTTAAGAACCAACGCCGAAAAACTTGCTTTCAGATAAAAAAAAATTGCATGCAAGTTGGTTCACTCATTTAAGAGCTATGGTGCCACAGACAGACGCCACACGTAGCGGTCAAACTTTAAACACCCCTATTCGTTGTCGCGTTAAAAAATCGGCCAAGGGCAAGTCAGCCTCGAAAACAAAAGGGTCCTTACCATTATTTGGCAAAACATTTTTTTTCTATTGGGAAGCCCCCATAAATATTTTACTTCATTTATTTTTAAAATTAATATTCAACTAAATATTCTGTGAATACTTAAAGCGTTGCCGTTATTAATATCAAACAAAAACGGCAAAAGAATCCCGTTTGTTGTATGGGAGGCCCCCTCAAATATTAATTTTATTTTGATTTAATTTGTATTTTTAATTTAAATGTACAATTTAATATTCTGTGGATTTTTCAAGCGTCTACCTTTTGCTGTATTTAATATCTAGCAAAAAACTACAAAAAATCACGTTTATGGTATGGGAGCCCCCCTTAAATATTTATATTATTCTGTTTTTAGTATTTGTTGTTATAGCGGCAACAATAAAACATCATCGTTAACAAATTCAACTTTCCAGCTTTCACGGTTCATGAGATACAGCCTGGTGACAGACAGACAGACAGACAGCGGAGTCTTAGTAATAGGGTCCCGTATTCACCCTTTGGTTACGGAACCCTAAAAAAAAAATATTTCAATGACAACTGTCACAGTGATGAAGCCAAATTACACGAACTAAATAAAGGAGCGACCGGTCGCAAATCTCGCGACCAGGCAACATAATCAAATTTAAATTTCGACCATTTTGGCGTTCCATAATTAACTATACACGGTAATAATGGGGTAATAAGCATTCAGAAAGCAACTCATTTTGCACTAATAAAACAAAATTATCCCTCAATCTCCCGATAATTAAATGTAATTTTAGCAATAAGTAAACTAATTAGTATCTCCTAATGAGGTTGGTGTAATTACAAGTTTTTCAATAAAAGCGTTGCTTTGTAAAGGCTATTCAGACTCGCGAAATAACGGGGTGGTAACTGAATCTGGACTATATTCAAGGTGCTGTAGAGGTTTAGTTGCCTTGTTGTAAGCTGTTGGATTAGCGCTTCGCTAAAAAATCTTAAAACTGAATTAAGTTGGTTCCAAGTAAATTGTTGAACACGCTTTTAAAGCGATAAATCTCAAAAGGCGCGTGAATTTTCTGTTTTATTTTTAAATTTTTGCCGATTTGTCGCCGTGGGGTGCCGGCAGTAGATTGTTATATTTCTTCTGTTGCTCGAGGATGCAGTAATAATCACCAAGAGGTACCTCGGAAAGACGGGTAGCAACGTCTTTTAGTGTATCAACATCTGGTAACTGCGCTCGCTAACCCGCCTGCCAAGAGTGACAATCATGGCCAGAACTCCCTCATGATCTAGGAGACCCATGAGGGAGGCCTGCGTGCAGCAGTGGACGTGTACGGAAGTCCTACGGCTGCGATGACATAGCTACTTTGTTTCTGAATCATCAGCACAAAACATAAAAAACCTAATAATAGTCATAACAGTAATTTATTGATAAAAAACATTATAGGTCACGATTTGTTTTTGATGTGGTTACCAGTACCACAATATTTCAAAATTAATCACGCACACGTGTCAATAATAATTTAAAGAAAAGGTTAACAAGAAGGTCCTATGGAATATTATTAAATAAAATCAAATATTTATTAAATAAAAATAAAGAAAGAAATATGTCAAGTTCTGTATTAAGAAATGTCATAATGGTCAATCTATTAAAAGTAAATGTAAAACTATTTACTGAAAAAAAATAATGTGAAAATATTCAACAATAATACCTAAAATATGTCTAAAAAGTACAATTTGTCAACTTAAATCGTATTAAGTATCAATAAAAAGTCAATAAATGGTATAAAACAAAGTCGCTTCCCGCTGTCTGTCTGTCCCCATATATTTGCTTGGATATTTAAAATTAGGTTTCTAATGTGAGGTCGTAAATAAACACATTTTTTGCGCTCACATTGAACGGGAAAACCGGGTAAAACCGCGGAGTCATCATCATCATCATTTCAGCCGTAAAACGTCCACTACTGAACACAGGCCTCCCTCATGGATATCCATGAGGGGTAGTTGCCATACTCACCACGCTTGGCAGGCAGATTGGCGAGCGCATGAGGTAGGCTTGCGTTCAGTAGTGGACGTTTCACGGCTGAAATGATGATGAAGATGAATAATTATTAGCTTAGTAGATAGAATATTTTTATAAGAATCATTTTTCAAATTGAAAGGAAACCTTAGCAATTTTGTTTGTGTTATAATCTGCGAATCCGCATTGACTCAGCATTAAGAAATGGGTTCAGATATCCCTCCAGTTTTCAATTACTAACAAGAAAAATATCAAAGATTTATCATCGAAGGAGTTGGTATCCAATTTATAAATTGCTTACGTGACTAATATTTGATATCTCGAATCTGCAGCGTTCCAATCATACATGTATAGGGTATAGCATGTGTACTAACCCAAAACGTGGGCGTTTGTGCCCATGACGACCTCTGTAGTGCAGCGAGCGCACGTCCACTTGCGACGCAAGAGGTTCCGGGTTCGATTTCCGCCTCGGTACAAATGTCTGTACGATCTGCAGATATTTTATGTATTGTATTGTATTGACTAAATGGTGCTGTGTGAATTCTCCAGCACTTATTTTTTAAGAAATCGACTTGGAGGGAATGAAATCGGGAATTCCTATTTAATATAATAAACTTGTACTAGTTGATATGGTGTGAACATGACCTTGAGTTCATAATTGTTTTTTTTTATATTTTACTACATATTGATAAAAAAATACCTCCCGGTACTCTTTCGTTCAATGATCCTGTCAAGAATCAGCTGGCGCTTAGGTTGTCATTATCATATTATCAGCTGTTGAAGTTAAAACCTTCTAGAATTAAAATCATAACCTTACCCGAACCATAACCGAGTCTTAGAAAGTTTTAAGACTAAAGTTGTAACTAAGGGTAGTAAGAATTACCCCTTTTGGTTTAGTATACATATCCCGGAAATCCTGGAAGATGAGCCACTTTAAAAATATTCAGTAATAATAAAAACATGTACAGCTGCCGTGGGGTACCGGTGGTAGAATGTTGTCTCTATTCTCTTGCTTGTGGATGCAGTAGGAATCTGTCAAGGGATACCTCCGGAAGATGGGCGGCAGCGACTTTCCGTTTAACCACATCGCGTACTGCGCTCGCCAACCCGTGAGTATGTTTACACCCCCTAATGACCAGAACCTGGAAATTCATGAAGGAAGCTTATGTCCAGCGGTGGACATCTAACGATGATGATCATGATAATACAGTAGAATTTTGACCTAATTTGTCGCAATAGCACATTAGCATGCCGAAGTGGCAGTTGACTGGCCATATCTGCGCAAGAATCAACAAGCGATGGGGTAAGCGAGTTTTTGAGTGGAGACTGCGAATCGACAAGCGTGTGGAAGGTCCACCAGCTACGTGATAATTTAATTATATATGCCCAGCAGTGGACTTATACAGCCTGATGATGATGATAGTGTTTCAGAATTTCGGAAGAGTTATCAATGAATATTACAATTTTATTTTATTGCCGTGGGGTGCTGGCAGTAGAATGCTGCCTCTTTTATGCCTGTGGATGCAGTAAGAATCTGCCAAGGGATACCTTTCGGTAGATAGACAGCAGCGTGACTCCGTTTATCTACAATAAGGTCCATGCGGCCGCAATGAATAAAGTAATTTTTGATTCTTGATTCTTGATTCTACACCCCGTACTGCGCTCGCCAACCTGCCTTCCAAGTGCGGTGAGAAGAACAGCAATCCCCTCATCATCAGTACTTGGAGATCCATGAGGGAGGCCCACGTCCAGCAGTGGGCGTGGGCAATAGTCCTACGTCTGAGATGCTGAAGTATGTAACAAAAATAATAAGTATTTTATCTAGGATTATCGCACACGAACTCGGGAGCAGCAGCCTAGCTATTGACGTATTGGTCGTAATATGGTTAACAGCAAACAGTTTAAGCTCAACCGGCGGAACACAGCTTGGTTAATCTAAACGGTGATCCGGCTAAATGACCACTGAACCAATATACACAGCCCAAAAACATGTCCGCTAATTCATTTTAAAGTCAAAGTCATCATCATCATCATCACCCACAGCCCCACTTCACCCACAGCTGGGTATAACATTTGACGGTCCTGTGCCAATCTCATCCAGGTCAGTTTTGATGTTGTCTGCCCATCTCGCTATTCAAAAAACAACAAAAAACAAGCACCAAAATATTTATTTGAAAAACTTCAATATTCTTCTCGTCAAGTACCTACGCTTAGCAATAATTTTAATCTGTCCCCGCCATAGATCAACCGCATTTAGTGGCAGTTTTCGATATGTTGCCACGAAATATTGGAACATTCTCCCACCTCCAATTAAAAATTCAATTACTATTACTCTTTTAAAACCAATCTAAAAAAATGTCTTTGAATTAATCAATATGTTATTTCATAAAGGGTCGATCCTTGTGTCAAAATACCGATATCATATTTACGCAGTACAAATGTTGATATTTTAACAACTAGGTAACTAATGTGTGTTTTATTACCAATAATTACTCTGTACTTACTTTTCTTAACTCAATTGTTCTATGTTTAAATAAATTTTATGTCTGTCATGTATGTTTCGCAATATACTAACTAATAAATATGTAATACTTATATTAAAACAAATTTGTGTCTGGTGCGCAGTGCGCTTCACAACGGCACTACAGAATACCAGCGTAGTAGTAGTTACATCAACTTTTACTACATAAGCTGAGTGGTGACCGATTTGTGCCATTTTTAGATTTAAGTTAGTCATTAATTATATTACTCATTATTGTTATTTTATTTTGGCACAAGTAAACGGTTTTTTATCTTTATCTATTGGACGACCGACGTTCCTCTATCCAGTTCTTGGACGCCATTCAGCTAACGCCTTACAGGTGGACTGTCATCATGTCTCCGTACAAGGTGTCCTGCTTAGCTCCACTTTAGTTCCGTAATGCGAGTCCCAACGTCTTCCACCTTTGTCTTTTTCCTTTGTCAAAGTCAATAAGTGTTTATTCAATAGAGCAAAAAGCTACATAGTCAATTTACAAAAGAAGAACAAGACACATTTTAATTGAATAGAGCACAAATTGAATTCGTGTGCCTTATTCTCTGTTAACATAATGTTTAAATATGTTATTTTTTATTGTAAGTTGACTATGTTTTGTTATTGCGAACTATGGAAATAAATTGATGAATTCCTGAATTTCTGCAAATAACTTTTTTCCAAGTGAGAGAAATAATCGTACAAGAAACCACACTCCTTCACTTCTATTCATTGGTACAATTTCTGTGTAAATCATCATCATCATCATATCAGCCCGTTGACGCCCACTGCTGGGTATAGGCCTCCTCATCAGCACGCCAATGGTCAAACGTAAATGGTCCTGAGCAAGTCTCATCCACTGTCGTTTATTTCGGCATTATTTTTTACTGCGGTTGAACCGAGCAACACTCTGTCAAGGGTTATTTAAAAAATCATCTATAGTGTAATACGCTTTTGATTTTTTATTAGATTTTGTTTTATAAAAAGCTTAAACCTTTGTTAGCATATTTAGTGTTTGAGTCAACGGCCTGTCTTTACGCTTTAGCGTGCAGAAGGGAGTTCACAGGGACGGGGCGGTGCGGCGTATAGATGCCGAATATAATGAAATACAGATATTAGCTTCATGCCTGTTTCAAACTTTTGTCATCGTTGACATTGTATGTAAAGATATTACATAATAATTATAAGATTCCATAATTTTCAACCAAAAAATCTGACTTCAATGTTAAAATATAAAATGTTGCTTACAAAACGATCTAAAATCTTTAGCTGGTGGCAGCTAGGCTCTTCGGCTGAATGTTTTTATTTATGTTTGCCATTTTGATAAACTCTTGAACGGATAATCAGATTTTGAATAAATTTAAAACCTATAGAGATAACATTAACGTATACCGATTCTCGCTGGTGAATTTTGATAAATGAGGGATTTTCTTTGAATTTTTTGCTTATTACATTTGTGTATTTCACTTGATTTATCTTGGATCTTATCATCAGAACTGATTTAAAAGCAAGAATACTTTATTTACTACAAGAAAATCCAACCGCAAGTTGAATTAAGGGATATATTCGTTGAGGGACTCCAGAAGACACTGTGACCATTATTTTATTTAATGACCCTGATGATGATGATGACGTGTAGAATGTGCAAGCTTAGCAATCAAATATCAAATCAAACCAAATATATATTAGTCTTTTTTAAACTTTCGCGATCACAACACATTATTAAAATATGGGATTATCGGGTATTTATCGCGTATATATATTTATTTCTCTCACAACAAACCGTAAGACAAAATGATTATACATGGAAAGATAAAACTTACTCTATTTCAGTCGGTTTGCAGGAGACTGGTGCCTGAGATAGGTTAGGAAAAAACCTGTGTTACAGGTCACCAGGTCCCTTCACTCCCCGGATTCAAAATATAAACTATAAAGTACAAGTTATTTGAATATACCGCCGTGGGGTGCCGGCAGTAGAATGTCACCCCTCCTCTCCTGCCCGTGGACGCAGTAAGAGTCTGCTAAGGGATACCTCTGGAAGATGGGCAGCAGCGTCTTTCCGTGTAAGAACATCCTGAACTGCGCTCACCAACCCGCCTGCCAAGCGTGGTGAGTATGGCAACAACCCCTCATGCACTTGGATCTCTAAGTCAATGAGGGAGGCCTATGTCCAGCAGTGGATGTCTTACGGCTGTAATGATGATGATGATTTGAATATATATAAATGTAAATTTTATATAAATATATAGTTTACACACATAAAATACATAAAATAACATCATATATTTGAGCTGTAGTGTGTCTGTTGTGTTGTGTTATGTAAACGTGAGTATGTTAGTAAGTTACCCCCTAAAAACACCAGACTCGTAGGAGGCAATGTGAGTATAGAGTCTGTGCTATTGTGTGTACCTATCTGAGGGCAGTCAAGTTTGAATTAACAAAGAGGTGACAAGAGGTCTCTTTGTAACTGAGGGATTTAAGCCACGTGTTAACTGCAGTTTTGCATTTAAATTTGGGCATTGGGTATATAGTTAAATAGAGTTTACTTTATTATATATAAATGAGCCAAGGTAACTTGAAAAGTTGGTTGATAGACTTGTGCGGAACGTGAGAGTAGAACAGACAATCCCCTTTCTCCGCTTATCACTCACCAGAGCCGAGTCGTACATAAGTTGGGAGTGTGTAGTGAGTAGGACTTGTAGTACGAAATACTGTCTGACAGAGAGGACATCCCATCTTGTATACAGTTCAGCCGTGGGGAAGCGATACGGGAGTCTGGCGGCCACCTTCAAGATTGCTTGCTGGGCCCTCATCATAAGATATGTCGTCATCCGTGAAGGTTGTAATATGAAACAGTTTCTATAACCACCTATGTTCTTTTTGATGAGTTTCACTTCGTCAAATCATACTTTCTGAATGCCAATACCTTAAGCTAAACGAGTAATTACATCTAAATGAAAAAATATATTAATTTACTCTAAACCAACTGTTTAATCCCAGCTGTACCCATAAATGGGTACTTAATACTCGATCGCTTTACATGATTGTTTATTATTGGTGCAAACTGCCGGGCCAGTGCTACATCGCGTAATGTAATGTACGTGAACTGATGTTCTGCTGGAGACCAGATAAGGCTTTGTGTGAGGCAAATTGTTGACTGAGACACATTGTAATTGTAGGCTTTCTTTACGATGTCATATTTTTAACATAGTATCCATCCCACCTAACTCGCATAACGTATCTCGCGACAGGTTTGCAACATTCCTATATGCTTTTTATATACGACGAAATTGACCATTGACAGCGATGATCGCGAGATTTACGCCTGTTGCAGGGTTGATCGCGAAATATCCGTCTGTTGCAAATCTGTCGCGAGATACGTAATCAGCCTGCTGTACTATATGGGTGGGACTATACGATTACAGTCCCACCCATAAAGTACGACGATGCCACAGGTAATTTATATCGTTACGAAATTCAGAACTGGACGAGGCGGGAATTTGATGACAGCTGTCGCAGCGATCAAGTTTTAAGGGGTTGCTGTTGGTATTTCATCATCATCACTTCTGCTGTAAAAAACGACTACTGAAAACAGCCCTCATAGATCTCCATGAGGGGTAGTTGCCATACTCACCACACTTGGCAGGCGGGTTGGCGAGTGCAGTACGGGATGTTAATACACTGAAAGACGCTGCTGCCCATTTTCCGGAGGTATCCCTTAGCAGGTTCTTAGTTTGCCACATTTCTTTATCAGCATCATCATTTCAGCCTGAACACGACATTTCTATATAAATAATAAATAATTATTTATATAGAAATGAAGTAAATACATCGTATGTATATTAATTTTATTTATTGTATGTAAGTTTGTCACATTTTTTTTAATCATAGAGCTGTCAGGGCGTTAAGCTCGCTCTCTCAGCGGTAAAACGTCAAGTTTAATTAAATAAATGAAAAATGCTGATACACAGTGCTTTAGCCTTAGAGAAATGGGTAGCATATTATGGTGTCTGTTTTGTTAATACATACAAATCATCATTCATAAATACATACATTCATCACTTCAGCCATAGGACGTCCACTGTTGGACATAGGCCTCTCTCATATGATAGAAATCCAGGTATTACGGTTGGATGCGGCCTGCATCCACCGCCGACATGCATACATTACCTGATCGTCGGCTCATCTTGTTGGTGGACGTCCTACGCTGCGCTTGCCGATCCGTGGCCTCTACTTGAGAACTTTTCGGCCCCATCGGCTATCTGTTCTTTGGCCTACAGCCCTGTCCATTGCAAATTAAACGTGCTAATTCGTTTGGCTATGTTGGTGACCCAAGTTCTATGTATCTCCTCATTTCGGATTCGATCCCGTAAAGAAACCACGACTCTGAGCTTATTCATAAGGCCAGTAGTGAAGGACCACGGAAGGATTTTTTTATGTATATGTGTCAGCACATAACTAAATAACACCTAGCCATGTGACAAATATCTGCAGGAAGCCAACATTTGTCCCGCGGCGGGAATCGAAGCCGAGAACCTCTTGTGTCTTAGCCGACTATTATATGAGCCACAGCCCATTTGATATCATTATTATAGTCGGCTGAGACAAAATAACATACACTCGACATTAATGCATGCCTACCTTAGTCATAATAATTAATAAATTATTTTATTACAGGAAAGGCAAGCAGTACTTGAAATGTGTAATTAAAATACCCTACTAAAAAAGTTGGGATGATTATCACGAAACCAGCAAACCTTTATACACCTTCGAGGGATATTTCAGTGTTTTATCAGTAATTAATTATACGTGTATATGATAACAGCAGATCTCATAAATAAAAAACTTGAAATTTTACTAAAAGTTGGGCTCGTCCGGGATTTGAACCCGGGACCTCTCGCACCCTAAGCGAAAATCATACCCCTAGACCAACGAGCCGCCTGCAGTAACTTCTAAAATATTCTTACCGTTGAATCAAAAGTAAAGTTGTTTTGGTGAAAGGTGACCCAGATTCCAAGAGAACGCATTATGTATACATAAGGTCAAGATAACTTGTTTTGAGAGCTGTGAGTAGATCAGTTTGTTTTATGTAACAACCTTATAACATCCTTGTTATTGTTTTATCATCATCATTTCAGCCATAAAACGTCCACTGATGAACACAGGCCTCCCTCATGGATCCTCATGAGGGGTAGTTGCCATTCCCATTACGCTTGGTAGGCGGGTTGGTGAGCGCAGTATGGGATGTTGATACACGGATAGACGCTGCTGCCCATCTTCCGGAGGTATCCCTTAGCAGGCTCTTACTGCATCCATGGGCATAAGAGGAGGGGTGTCATTCTACTGCCGGCACCCCACGGCGTTGTTATCATAGCATTGTTATTGTTTACTTTTGTCAAAAACAAGGCTGGTTGTACTTGTAGAACTAATTATAATTAAGAAAATAAAAATCTTATGAAAAGTATCCCACCAGAATTGTTTTTTTTCTTTGGACCTGAGTGTGATATTGTTATTATAATGTATTTAATTTTAATATGTGCATATATCTAATTATAATTTAAATTGATTATTTAAATGATTTAAATATTTTCCTAATTTGAATTGACAAGTGATAAATTTTGCATGCTTTATGTAGATAATGGCAGAACTTATTGGACTATTTACCATCTTTTGTATTTACCCATTTTCGCAAAATAAATGTTATTTGTATTTGTATGTGTGGTTTAGCGCTATCGTCTTCTCAGCCGTAGCGCTGGTGTACTTGTCCACTGCTGGTCATGGGCCTCGAAGAACATGAGCCTCCAACCCCTCGTGTTCTTGGACATCCATAAGGGCGGCCCATGCCCAGCTGTGGACGAGGACAGCCAGGGTTCCTACGACTGAGATGATGATAATGATGATAATAATAAATAATAAATAAATAATGCTGGACAAATCACACAGCATCATCTAGCCCCAAGCTAAGCAGAGCTTGTGTTATGGGTACTAGATGACTGATATACTTAATACATTATACTACATAGATAGATATTTTTATTATATATAGAAAAACACCCAGAACACCCCGAACAAATACCTGTAGATCGTACAGACATTTGTCCCGAGGCGGGAATCGAACCCGCAACCCCTTGCGTCGCAGGCCTTCGCCCGCTGCGCCACAGAGCTCGTCGATGATGAGGAGTAGATGGTTAAAACTTATTTATATTCTACTTTATGTAAGCAATGGATATCTCGAATCCAATAAACGATTTTAGTGCTTACACAAGAATTATCGAAAACCAGATTAACTATGATAATATATAATTTATTGCCACTAAAATTGGAGCATCGAAGCGTGCGGTAGTTATAAAATCGTCATAATTTCGTCATAACTTATATCTACGGATAAGACTGTGGATGATAAATTCGTTGTACTTCCAAGCGGCTCGTTGGTCTAGGGGTATGATTTTCGCTTAGGGTGCGAGAGGTCCCGGGTTCAAATCCCGGACGAGCCCAATTTTTTTCCTTATTAATTTACTTTCTACACGCTTTAAATTAGCTTCTCATGTAAGATCCCCCAAGCCTAAGCCCAAGTTTTTACTGTTTTTAGGTGAACGGAAATCTACAACCTTGAGACAAGTAAAACCTGACATTCTAAAACTATTATTGATTGTGTGATGGATTCATTTATAATAATTTTCATATAAACTATTTAAGAGCTCTTGTAGCTAATTATATAGGTTTTTTTCTGTCTCGTGACATTTCGCATTGTTAAAAAGTAAAATCAATAGAATGTGAACATATTTAATTCCATTTTATATCTGTAAAATGGATCTGTGGCGCAGCGGGCGAAGGTCCGTCTGCGACGCAAGAGGTTGCGGGTTCAACTCCTGCCTCGGGACAAATGTCTGTACGATCTGGATTCAGAGTATACTGGATAATTTTTTATCATCATCATCATTGTTTTCAGCCCGTGTCAACCCACTGCTGGGTGTAGGCTTCTCCATTCCTTGCCACTCCTTCCGGTATTGGGCCGATCGAATCCAGGTCTTGTTGGCGACCTTAACAATGTCACATCTAGCAGGTGGTCTGCTTATATATAGTGAATATATATGTCTATGTAGTATCATGTATTTTTATCAGGCATCTAGTACCCATAACACAAGCTCTGCTAACCTTGGGGCTGTGTGAATTGTCCAGCATTATATATTTGGCACTCTCGATACCGGCCGTGCTATGGATTCACCTTTCTTGAAACATTTACGTGCATTTTTTACACGTGCTTCAACGGTGAAGGAAAACATCGTGGGCCTACAACAACTCTAAACTGATCTATAACTGACGTAGACATCTGACGAACTGGAAGTCATCATTTCTGCCATAAAATGTCCACTGATGAACACAGGCCTCCATGGATCTCCATGAGGAGTAGTTGCCATACTCACCACGCTTGGCAGGCGGGTTGGTGAGCGCAGTATGGGATGTTGATACACGGATAGACGCTGCTGCCCATCTTCCGGAGGTATCCCTTAGCAGGCTCTTTCTGCATCCATGGGCATGAGAGTAGGGGTATCATTCTACTGCCGGCACCCCACGGTAGAGGAACTTGAAGTGATTGTTCTAAATACACATAGTACTGTATTAGCTGTTGATTATACAAAGGCCGTCATTGTATACTCAACAGCTAATAATACAAAGGCTGTTTTTGTATACTCAACAGCTAATACAGTACTATGTGTATTTAGAACAATCACTTCCAGTTCGTCAGATCCCTACATCGTACATCTGTGAGTATCATAGCAGTTCCTTGCACCGCTTAGCTCCGGTCTGGTTCACATCAACTGGCTAGTCTCGCGTAACAGCCGTGAAGCCTTATCGCGCCGCTGCAGCGTTCCCTTTCTCAATGCCCTAGAACATTCGCCGACAGCCATTAATGTGCAGAAACACATAACCTGGCGAATGAGGTCGAGTGCCTTGCATTGTTTGTCTCAACTCAGTACGGGCCGTGAGGTGCCGGCAGTGGAATGCCTCTTCTCTCTTACCCGTGGATACAGTAAGGATATTTTAAGAGATACCTCCGAAAAAAGCAGCTGCGTCTTTCCGTGTATCAACATCACGTACTGCGCTCGCCAGGCGTGGCGAGTATGGCAACAACCCCGCCGTCGTCGATGGGTCTGGACCAGGCAGCCCTTGAACCGCCTGAATATCACCCTCTTGGCCAGAAATCGGGGGGTCATGAATTTCGACAAACTTTCCGTAGGGACCATCACCATAAAATAAGCTAAAGCTCATGTTATGATGAGAGTTTTTCGACCCTCAGTACTACCCCAGTCTTTCTTCTGAGGAAGTCCACAACCTCTGCGGTCTTCACGTTGTAGTGGACGCGAGACACTTATAATTGCGTAGTGGGCACCTAATTTTCTACAAAGGTTTCATGATCTTAACATTCTCACAGTCCGGGGGGGGTCTGTCCAGAAGTGGACTAATATAGAACGACCACTTATGATAAATAGGCTTAGTTAGCTTCCGATGTAGGTAATGACCTCTTACTTTTACTGATGATGTGATGAGGTCCTATCTGGCATGAATGAGCATCGAATTGGCATCTTTTCTGCCTTGAATCACCAGGCCTTCTGAACTCACTGCTTCTATTTCTTTGCTGTTCCAGGCCGAGTACGATTTACCATCTATTCATATCTTTACTTGCCAATTTACTTCTAAAAAAAGTAGACATTTATTTAAAAAAAAGCAAAATTTGGGCTCGTCCGGGATTTGAACCCGGGACCTCTCGCACCCTAAGCGAAAATCATACCCCTAGACCAACGAGCCGCTTGTGAATGCACCAAAAAATTTCAAGTTGTTAAGTTAATACAACGTGTAGTAACAAAATAAAATACAAAAAATTGGGCTCGTCCGGGATTTGAACCCGGGACCTCTCGCACCCTAAGCGAAAATCATACCCCTAGACCAACGAGCCGATGCAAGCTCAAATCAAATGAATAACCATTTTATAACCTTTTACTGCATATTGATACAGTCATATCAGCGAAGGCAGTCGCACCGTAAATCATGAGTTATCGTGAAACTGATAAATGTTGTATGTGCATTACCAGTGCGGTACTTGTAATTGTTTTATGGATATTCGTCTGTCCGCATGGGTTTTAGTTTTATTACAAATATTTATAACATTGACAGTGGATGAGACTTGCACAGGACCGATTACGTTGGCGTGCTGAAGGCCTCCTACAGGCCTCCCTATACCCAGCAGTGGGTGTCAACGGGCTGATATGATGATATGATGATTTATAACATGTAATCCGTGGCTAAGTTGTTCCGAAAGAGGGGCTTGGATTCCCGCCGAGGTCTTTTCTCCAGATATTTTTCTTGTATATTTCTCTATTTTAGTACGATATATTACATGAAATTACACAGAGTTTAATACTATTTACGCAGATCTCTGTGTAGGTAAGTATTTTTATTTGTATGGCAACTCTTTGCGGAGGTTAGGTAGTGACCCTCACAAGAATCATCTGGCGTTAATGTAATCATTGTTGTATAATCAGCTGTTCAAGTTATCAATTTATTGGTCTTTTCTTGAATTAAAATCACCGATTACTGAAAAGTTGTATAACTAAAGTTGTTTTTTACTTTGGTCAGTATCACCACATTTTTGCTTAGTACACATATTATGAAACACCCTGTAGAACCCAATCAAATCAATCAATGTCAGTCTCCAAAACGAAAAAAGGTAACGGTTGCATTTGGTTAGTTCATAACAACATTCTAAAATAGTGAGAATTGATAGCGCACCAATATTGCAACAGTAACTTGTCAGTTGTCAACGATATCAGCGAACAGTTTAAAAGTTAAATAAAGCAAAACACATGCATTTTAAAGTTTTCTCCAAACTGACAACTATCTCAATATTCCCGGCAAGCATGTTTGCTTACATCAAAGTAGCTATTTCAGATACTCCAAGAGTAATGCGAGAAGCTATGGTTATGTTACTAAGTTATTTTTATTATTATTATAAGCCCATCTAATCCCACTGCTGGGCAAAGGCCTCCCCCGATTCCTTCCATGCATCTCGATCCTGAGCCACTTCCCTCCAGTCGACTCGGTGTTGATCGAGTTTGTCCCGCCATCTACGTCTTGGTCTGCCGCGTCACCTTCTCGCCGGGTCAGGACGCCATTCAGTGATTGCCTTGGCCCACAGTTCACCTGGCATACGGCAGACGTGGCCAGCCCAGTCGCACTTCAGTTTGGCGGCTTTTAGAGCTACATCTGCGATCTGAGTTCTGGAGCGCAGTTCAGTGTTGCGGACCCTGTCGGTTCTCTTTACACCCAAAATGCTGCGCTCCATCGCACGCTGGCAAACTTGGAGCTTGAACTTTTGGATGTTGGTTAGTGACCATGTCTGCGCACCATATGTCAAAACGGGGAGGATGCATACGTACTAAGTGATGCATGTAACTAAGATTTTTTTAAATTTATTATGGACATGTGGTCTAAAATTACCACTCAGTGGGTCCCAGAAAGCGCAAAGTGGTCTCGTGATCGGCCCAGGCAAATACGGCGGGATCATTGAGTATCACAGATTGGCCGCATCGCTACTAACTGCCTTAGACCGGAATAAGTGCAAGTTCCAGCGGGCTGTTTAGATTAAGATATATATTCAGGACCTTATGAATAAGCCAAGAGTCGCTCAACGAGCTTATCGGGAATTCCGACGTAACCCGACACGGGTTCCGTAGCTTAGCGATCAAAGCACTCCGGGTTTAGAAAGCGTCAAGGATCGATTTGATGGACGTAGATAGGACGTTGAATTTTACCAGAATCATACATTTTTGATATGGTTTTTTATTTTCTTGAAATGGATTTACTACTTGTATTATTAAAAATATAATATCAATAACTAATACCGTGAGGAAACCCGCGGCTTAGTTAGCTTCAGACGTATTGACCTGTTCTTTCCTCTGAATAATAGCTGACTAAGCTGAAAGGATGGTATAGGTGCTGGGCAAGCCTAATCCATCTAACAATGTTCCAGGCACTGCAGCGTCCCGTACAGCATGATTACCAGTTGCTGACGCTGTATAAATCATCTATAATAGATGATTTATACTACTATTTAAAAAAATAGTAAATACTTTACGTCTGTTGCTTATGTTTTATACAGTGACAGCAAGATATACAAAATTTGGTTTTAAAATCTGTGCCAACAAAGATTTAAATCGTTCGATACGCCTTAACACCAAACCACCCTGGCATAGTCTTTATATTATTAATGTATGTAAACAATTATTCCGACGCCGCACACTGGTTTTACCAAGCTTAACTTTTAACTTTAACTTTTTTTAGCTGTTAACATAATAATTGTGAAATCATATTGCACAAACTTTCGTGAAGAAATACCATACCACTAAGAGCTCTTGCACACGAGCGGCATGTTACCAACGGCATAGGTAACTGCAGCCGTCGACACGCGTCGGCGGCATCCGTTGATGTGTCGACGGCAGCCGTCGACGCATCGGCGGCAGCAGTCAATACGTCGCTATAGTTCGACTGCTGCCGTCGACGCGTTGACTGCTGCCGTCGACGCGTTGACTGCTGCCGTCGACGCGTTGACTGCTGCCGTCGACGCGTTGACTGCTGCCGTCGAAGCGTCTACGGCTGCCGCCGACGCGTGTCGACGGCTGCAGTTACCTATGCCGTTGGCAACATGCCGCTCGTGTATAAGAGCTCTAACACTGTGTTTAGAGGTATACAAAAATGAGCGTGCGCGCACACATTTCGTGTGGAAACAAAACAGCGCGGTCTCATTACGGTACGTATCTAACGATTTCAGTCTTTGTATGCCGCTATGAACATGGACAAATATCTCACTTTCAAAATTAACGTGAGATATATTCATCTCTGTCGTGTCAGTGTCGTGTCGGCCCTACGCGCGGACGGGCATTCAATCCCATGATGATGATTTTTTTGGAAAATCGAAACGTGTCGGAATAATCTTCGACATTACAATACTAGGTACATACGTGAGTAGGTAATTCCCGTTTTTATAAAATGAATGATCAAATATAAATTCTATTAAATCAAATTATGGATCTGGTAATCTAAAATATTTTTTTTTATTTTTTTTATTTTTATAAATGTCTGGTTCATACATCATGCCTAGCCACCGTCCTTGGTCACGTGTACTACAGTACTCTCGGGCAATATGAACGGCGCAGCATATTGGGCATGGCTGCGTAGCATATTGGGTATGTCTGTTGTATTTCCGTATTCGTATGGGAATATTTTTAAAGCATAATTTCCAGAGCGTATTTTGCAGAAGCTATTGAGTCGGTGCCTGGTATAGGTTATGTTCCGTGTTGTATTAGACATTGGTGGTAAAAAAAGCGAGAATGTTTTTACAAGCTTTTATTTAGATTAACCTGCATGTATGCATGTACATATGTAACTGTTTGTTGGTGGAATCTTGCAACTCAATTTTGAAGCAGATATCTTCAACCAATTGAGCAGAAATTTTGTATCATGTTTTCTTTGGATGACAATGCATGGTCAGCTATGTGACCTCACTCTGAATCCAACATGGCGGAACACCTAAGATAGCAAACTACTTATTTTTAATGTTCTCCTATAATATGGGTATAAAATGCATGAAAAAAAAGTTAAATCAATTAGATCAAGTTACAAGTACATAGGTTAATCTCGCGACAAGCTTTTTTATCACATAAATTGTGTAAAGACGTTTTAAGCTGACATGTTTATTTTATTATTTTTAGTACGTTTAAATAAAAGCTTGTTTGATAAGATTTTTTTTTTACTCTTAGTTTATTGGATATTAAAAATGTTTCTTTAATTTCAGAATTATATCTTTATCGTCTGAGGATTAGGAATGAGTATATAAGAGGCATGCTGTGAGGTGCCGGCAGTAGAATGTTGCCTCTCCTCTTTTGCCTGTGGATGCAGTAAGAATCTGGTAAGGGTTATCTCCGGAGGATAGGCAGCAACGCCTTTACGTGTATTAACATACCGCACTGCGCATGGCAACCCGCCTGGCAAGCATGGTGAGTATGCCAAAAACTCCTCATGATCAGTACCCTCTCCTTAAGGGAGGCCTAATTTCCAGCAGTGGACGCCTTAGTAGTAGTGCCGCTGAGACGATGATGATAATGATGTAAGGGGAGTTTTGAAAGTCGTGTCATTGGTAGAAAGGTGAGGAGTAATAGGTTATTAACACATATTTAACCGGGTATTTATCGCGTTATTTACCTTTATTATTGCCCGACGTTTCGACAGGATTGCACCCATTTTTGCCGTACCTAAGGCTAAGACTTGAGTTGTGGCGCCGACCCTAGTTCCATATTATATAAAAAGTGCTGGAGACTTACACACACAAAGCGTTATCTAAATCCCAAAATCAGCTTATCTTGTTCAGTGTTGGATTTTGTAGTATAATTATACTATTTGTACCATTATTTCATTATGTGTAGTATGTAGTATCTTTAAGCCAGTATACTACGCGAAAATACCATAATTTTACCTTCAAGCCGATTGACAACTTTTATTGGTTAAATCATTTTGTTTTTTATTATTTATCCTACAATTTCGGGAAGTTCTGTATGTATGGTAATATCGAATCAGCCAGCGATTAGTGGTGGCTAAAAGAACAAAGTATCCAAAGCCGAAAATAAGCGACAGCGACAAGCTTCGGGAAATCCCCGCGTAGTGTTTTACTTTATCGGTCGTTCTAACAGGAGGCTTCCGTCGTTTGGGACCACAAGATATTGGGACCGCGGTCCCATTCGCCGGATTGATTTAATTTAATTATTTTGCTTCCGGCGAATGGGACCGCTCTCGGAACAGATGGGTGTGATGGTCGGTGCTGAGATAAATAAACATCTACTTGCCTCAATTTGATTGATTTGTACATTAACAATTACTAAATAAAGAAAATTTCACTTACATAAATGCATTTTAATATTGAAATCCACGAAAAACGAAACGTAGTATAATTTTCGACAAGTAGTATATTTTTAATTTCCAAAGACAATAATTTTATGAGGGTCTGAATCCAACCCTGCCCATCGTGGTCCCGGAAAGACTTCGACCGCGAAGTCGATAATTCGAAGTCGTCGGGCAATAATAAAGGTAAATAGCGCGATAAATACCCGGGTTAATATGTGTTAATAATGTGTCGTGATCGCGAAAGTAATAGGTTGGCATGGTATGATCATGTAATGAGGTAAGTATTATATACCTCTATTCAAGATGAGGAAGGAGAATCATCCTCATCATACACACACACAAGCCTCCCTCATGGTTCTCCATGAGGGGTAGTTGCCATACTCACTACGCTTGGCAGGCGGGTTGGCGAGCGGGTGGGCGGGGATGTTGATACACGGAAAGACGCCGCTGCCCATCTTTCGGAGTAATCCCTTAGCAGGCTCTTACTGCATCCGTGGGTATGAGAGGAGGGTTAACATTCTACTGCCGGCACCCCACGGCCGAAGAAGGTTAGGAATGAATGTGGAAGGTGATGGTGCGAGAGGCAGGACAAAGAAAGAAAAAAAGTTTGAAAGAAAATATGCGAAAGAAAGGAATGAGTGAAGGGATGGGAACTGAGAGGAGATTGGAAGAGTGAAACATGTTTTGCCGACCCTCCGTAGAGTATGATAAGAGAGATGATGATGATGATCTCAGCCGTAGGACGTCCACTGCTGGACATAGGCCTTGGATATCTCCAAGTCACGATCATCAGCCGTGGGGTGCCGGTAGTAGAATGTTACCCCTCCTCTCCTACCCGTGGATGCAGTAAGAGCCTGCTAAGGGACACATCCGGAAGATGGGCAGCAGCGTCTATCCGTGTATCAACATCCCATACTGCGCTCACCAACCTGCCTGCCAAGCGTGGTGAGTATGGCAACTACCCCCCCTGGAGATCCATGAGGGAGGTCTGTGTTCATCAGTGGACGTTTTATGGCTGAAATGATGATGATGACGATCATCAGGGGCGTACTCGCCACGTGGCAGGGCGGTTGGCGAGCGTTGTACGGTATGTTGATACACGTTAAGACCCTGCGGCTCATCTCTAAGATGGGCGTTTTAATATAAAAAATTATTAATAATTCTATACAAATACCATAACTGCATCTGGTTCCCATAGCACATGCCCTGCTTACATTGGGACTAGGTTACAACACGAATGCTGCTACAAACCTGGTTCTTAGTGGTGCCATAGCGCTAGGCAAAGCACAGACATTTAACACGGTGCAACGTACCTAGAACAAAACAAAACATTATTATTAACAGCGTAACCATATGCCGTGGCGTGCCGGCAGTAGAATGTTGTTATCAAAAACTTATAAATAAATTTGTTTCTAAAATAGAAGATCTGTCACCTTTTGATCTCCAAGTAGAATTTGTTTCTAGTAATCAAACTCTACACATCTACTTTGTTGGCAGAAAATATAGCTGCCCTTTTATAATCAACATTGCAGCCACATGACTGGATGTCCACGTCCACTGCTAGACAGGCCTCCCTTATAATCACCAAGATCATAAGGGAGTTGTTGCCATACTCGCCACGCTTATAAAGCGACCTGGCGAGCGCAGTACGGGTGTTGATACACGGGAAAACGCTGCTGCCCATCTTCCGAAGGTAGGTGGCAGATTCTTACTGCATCCACGGGAAGAGAGGAAAGACAACATTCTAAACCTTATGGAAACTTTTATAATCATAACCACAACAAAATTTAATTCCTTAAACTCCTACCAGTTTGTTTACAAGGTATTATAACCACCTTATTACCAAATATTGTAATATAATCCATTTCAATATTTCCGCCAGCAGGTTTTCAGAGACCCTTTCAAGTTGGATCCAGCCTAAAAGCTGTCAAGCCTTCCATCTTAGCTCCATCAGCATATATTTCGTTTGCATTGCAAATTGTTTGGCTGTGGAGTGGCCCGCCGGCTTTGATATGCAGGCTTTCAACCTGTTCTAGGGTATGTAGCATACCCTATTTGAATGATTGCTGATGATTTTAACCATTTCAAAGGAGACTAAGGCGTTCAAGAGTTTTAAAGAACCAAATGTTTAAAGCTGAAATGCGTTTGAATTCTTAGTCCTAATTAATACTCTTAATTTTGAAACGTTTACATTGGGATTGAAAGGTACTTTAAAACTCCATAGATATATGATAAATCCATAAGATGCCATATTATAAATAAATAAATTAATAAATAATGGTGGACGATTTACACAGCATCATCTAGACCCAATATGGCTACTGGCGCCGTTTATTGCGCTCTACACGTTGCATGTGCATATAAAATAACAACGACGGGATAACGCTACAAAAAATGTTAAATAAATAATATTTTTTGGTAATAGGTACACTTAAGGCGGGGATGAACTTTTTTTTATTGATTTTGCCATTGTGTGGGGTATCGTTGAATAGGTATTTTAAAATCGTTTAGGGGTTGCGACAATAATTTTTCGATTTAGGTTACCGTTTGCGAAATATTCAAGTTTTAAACTTTTTTTCGTACGTCCCCCCCACTAAAATCTAAACTTAAACAATCCAAAATAAATCCGAAATTTAGTTTTAATCATGAACTTTTTAGGAAAACTATACCGGTTAAGCTAGCTTTTTTAGTTTCGGAGAAATAGTCGCTCAATTAAGTGATGCGGTTTCCGAAACGTACCGGAATACTTTAAACCGAAAGCTCAATACACCAACTTCTAACAACAGGTCTACGATTAACTACGAAACCCTACATAGCGCGTGGCCCGACACGCACCTGGCCTAATTTATTTAATTTTACAGTGTACTCTATGTTGGTGAACTGATAAATAAATAAATACATTTTATGTAGTCATCGCATTTTTCAATGGAATTTATGTTTTTCCTAAAACCTTATTGTGGTTAAAGCTTATATTTTCCGACACCATATTAAGTCCAGAATTAATGGCGTAATTCTGAAAAATATTACCGCAAAAACAAATGAAAAGTCGAAAGGCAATGATCAAATTGCCGAAGCCGTGGGAAACAAAGGTTCAGATAAATAAAACAAAAATGAAAGAGTAAATCAATTTAATGATACCCAAAGGATAACGCCGAATACTGGCACAGGGAATGTAAAGCAGCTAGTTTAAACCACATGAGCAAATGCCCGAACAGATTCCAAGCTTCTATTAAAAAGCTATTAGCTAAGCTAATAGCGTGCAAAATAATATAGAAACATTAATAGGATTGTCACATGAAGATTTAACATTTTGTAGTCATCGTAAAAGAACATCCACTTTAAACCAACATCACCTTATCAAGAATTTCAGCGGGTCCCGACATGGGTTCTGTAGCTTAGCGGTCAAAGCACTTCCGGCTTAAGGAAGCGGCAAGTATCGATTTGACGAACGTGGGTTCAAATCCCACCGGAAGCGTAAGATTTTTGATAAGGTTATTAATTTATTTGAAAATGTTCTACCTTAGTGTGGTATAAAAATAACAAAACGTCCGCATTTGGCTTTTGAATTATTTTACTTTGATGATGAAAGTATCAAAAATTTTACTTTTTCTGGGTTATACGAAGCTACACGGAAAGACGCTGCTGCCCATCTTACGGTGGTATCCCTACGCACCTTCTTACTGCATCCACAGGCAAGAGAGGAGAGGGGTAACGTTCTACTGCCGGCACCCCACGGCAACGGACGCCCGTATAATTGCACAAGTTTATTTAGCCGTTATTTTTTATATGAACGATTGCCCTTGGAGAAAATGAATCGGTTTCCTGACCGACACAACGTTATGAGCAGTGAATAAAGTTACTACCTTTTTAAATAAAACGTGGCAATAAATAATATGTTTACTACTGTGGACAATGCTTTTGAATAAAAAATGGAGATATTACCTACGAACTTATTCAATACTATTCAATTGTTTCCAACTCGGAAGTGTTTAATAGTTATAATAGACGCAATAAAAATAAATTGTACCTTCCCGCCTCCAACCTTCATATTGTAGGTAAAAGCGCCACATACAGGCTAGTAAAAATGTATAATAAATTACCCGAACAAATTAAATCAGAAGAAAATGACTCAATATTTATAAATAAACTGAAACAAATGTTATTAAAAAGGCATATTATGACGTAGAACAATTTTTATCTGACAAACTAAACAGCGCAACCTGGTAGTTAGGCATCCTTCGACTTTAACCTGACTGACCTTTGACTGATTATAATAGTAATAGCATGTAAACAATTAAAATTTAGTTTTGACATCTGAATAACTTTATTAATAATGTCATTTTTAATTTGATACATCTGACATCATATCTCTTTCGATGTTATTAATTAGGTATATTTTAAATTTAAATTTTGCTACGCCCTTGCAGGGTAAATGTACGTACCTATAGCATCCTAGACCTAAGCTAATCAATTTGTACATTATGCAATAAGTAAATGAATATGAATACTAGACGCACTCCGCAGTTTCACCCGTGTAGTTCCGTATTCCGTGAGAATACGGGTTTAAAAAAAGCTTATGCTACTCAAGGTTAATGTAAGTATATAATGGTAAAATAATTTTGTTAATCGGTCTAATAAACAATTAGTTTTTAAAATACAGGATTTTATCACGTACCTTTCTTGTGCGGTTCTTGAGTTTATCCTTTACAAACACACAAAATACAAAAATCTTTCCACTTTTTAATAATATAAGTATAGATTAAAATTACCATACAATTATAATGACATACCTGCCATTTTGTAATAAAAATAAAAATAATGTTATTTCTTTGTATTCTTATGTTTTTTTTACTCTCTATGGTGTACGTACAAAAAAGAGTTAATCTATCTAATTTTCTAGTCTGCATTCATTCGCAGTATTGGCCGAGTGATATAATATCTCCGACTTTCAATCCGAAGGTTGTGGGTTCGATACCAGCCGCGCACCAATGAAATATTCACCGAATATTAAGTAGTATATTTTCTTAAAAGTAAATAATGATATATTATTAATGGCTCCCATAACAAAAACTGATTGTTTTGCAGTTTTTTGCTCAATATTAATAACGGCAACAGGTAGACGCTTGAAATATTCACAGAATATTTAGTTGTATATTTATTTTAAAAATGAATAAGTAATAAAATTTAAACAAAATTAATATTTAAGATCATCATCATTCCAGCCCTAAAATGTCCACTACTGAACACAGGCCTCCCTCATGGATCTTCATGAGGGGTAGTTGCCATACTCACCACGCTTGGCAGGCGGGTGGGCGAGCGCAGTTTGCGATGTTGATACACGGAAAGACGCTGCTGCCCATCTTCCGAAAGTATCCCTTAGCAGGCTCTTACTGCATCCACGGGCATGAGAGGAGGGGTAACATTCTACTGCCGGCACCCCACGGCTCATATATTTAAGATAAATACAAAAAAATATACCGAAAAAAGTTTTTTGCTCGATATTAATAACGGCAACAGATAGACGCTTGAAATATTTACAGAATATTTACTTGTACATTTATGATATAGTAGTGGTTTTGCCAAATAGTGGTACGGAACCCTTCGTGCGCGAGTCTGATTCGCACTTGACCGATTTTTTCCTCTTAAGATTCGGAAGCCTAATTATACTTTCAATCAATTGTCCCTTACGCAGCTGATCTCAACATAAGCTGTGGTAACACCCGGCTTAAATGACGACAGAAAAGTGTTCTCGACGTTAAATTTTAAATTTACGAGTTGATAAATACATTGTAGCGCTTTTCACAATACGTTTGGTGAATTATTTCTTTCACTGGCTTATTGTTAATTTCGGTTTGTTAGCACACGTTTTTCCGCCATGAAAACAATAACTCATCATCATGATCATAATCTTACCCGTAGGACTCTGTCCACGTGTACTGCTGGACACAGGCTTCCGTCATAGATCTCCAAGATCAAGAGGGGGTTGTCCACGCAGGCGGGTTGGCGAGCGCAGTACTGGATGTTGATACACGTAAAGACGCTGCTGCCCAGCATCCTGAAGTATTCTTTGGCAGAGTTTGACTGCATCCACTAGCTAGAAACGGAGTTCTACTGCCGGCACCAGTACAGTACGGGGAGCCAATTTATCCTGAAGGTGCTTTGTTGAGAGGCAAACACGTTTATATCTCATAGTTGTGGGCAACAGACGACCTTCGTTGCTCAGTTGGTCTAAAAGCCGGCTGAGGTTCGAACCCCGCCGAGAAACAGACGTTTCCTTTATTTGCAGATATTTGTTACGCACTTTTTTTAAAACATAAATAGATCTGCCGTGCCGGCAGTAGAATGTTCCCCTGCTTCACTTGCCCGTGCAAGTAAGAATCTATCAATAAATACCTCCGGGAGATTCAAGCGTCTTTTCGTGTATCAACATACTGCGCCCGCTAATTTGCCTGCCAAGCGTGGTGAGTATGACAACAACCCCGTCCTTATTAGTGGAGATCCAAAAAGAAGGCCTAAGTTTAGCAGTGGCCGAGTATGGCGAGGCACAATATCACTTTAGGTAAACCAGAACCCTTCTAAAGTTCATGATAAAGGTTTTTTGATAAGAACTTCTCAACCAAAGCTTTTCAAATCTTCATGTTTTAGAAAGGTACACCTTGTCGGCGATCTGAGAAGAGATACGGTCCGCTCCAACTGTTCAAATAAATCTCCCGTGGTGGAAATCGAACCCTTCTGCATCACTATCATCATCTCAGCACGTCGGACATCATAGGACGTCGACAGTTGGACATGCCTCTCATGGATCTCCAAGTGCTGATAAAGGGATTGTTGCCAAACTCACTACACATGGCAGGCGGGTTGGTGAGTGCAGTTCTGGATGCTGATATGAAAGACGCTGCTGCCCATTTTCCTGAGGCATCTGGCGAAAGTCGTAGAAGTAGGTATGCGGATCGCAAACTTAAAATGGAGTTGGGCGGGAAATTTTCCCCGGCGAGACGAGTGATTCCGACGGAAGCGAGACGGCCTCGAGGCAGACCACCTGCCAGATCAGAGGACGGTCAGGGTTGCCGGATGACAGTGGATGAGACTTTCACCGTTTACGTTGGCGTGTTGAAAAGAAGGCCTTTACCCAGCAGTGGGTATCAACTGGCTGATTATGATGATGATGATGATCCCATGGCAGATTTTTACTGCATCCACGGAGAAAAGAGAAAAAACTTGCTCAAAATCTCGTTCCTCGTGCCTAGGAGAGATATAAATTTTAGGTTAGTCACAATGTAACATTCTGAGGAAAATTCCTTGATAAAATTGTCAGGCTCCTCAAATCTCTATGTTATAGAGCGGTACAAATCGTCAGCGATCTGAGACGCGATACGATACGCCGCAAGACTATAAATACGGACGGTCATTTCCATTTGTAGCGGCCGCGGCATGACTTTGTGGTGTGGTGCGAGTCACAAGCCACACTAAACGATAAGGGATATTCATCATCATTTATCATTACAGACGTAAGACGTCCACTACTAAACACAGGCCTCCCTCATAGATGCCCATGAAGGAGTAGCTGTACTTACCACGCTTTGGAGGAGACTTTGCTGCTTATCTTTCAGAGGAATACCTCAGATGCTAAGTGATAACTTAGCAGGCTTTACTGCATCCACGGGCATGTGAGTAGGGGTAAAGTTCTAGTGCCGGCACCCCACGGCAATACAGGATACTGTCGCAAAATATATATATAGGATATGCAGATGCTGTAAAACAAAGGCATGACTCTATGAGCTCCTGTTTTTGACTAGAGGAGCGTCTCTGATTATGCCGTTGGGTGCCGGCAGTAGATTGTTACCTCTCTTGCCCGTGGTTTGCAGTATGAATTGGTCTGCGTCTTTACGTGTATCAAAATCCCGTACTGCGCTCGCCAACCCGCCTGCCAAGCGTGGTGCGTATGGTCAAGACCCCCTCATGATGTTGGAGATCCATTAGGGGGGGGGGGCTAAATATATTTAGCAGTGGACGTGGACAGCACTCTGAGATAATAAAATGGTAAGGGTACTTTGAATAGTTACCCATTTATTACAAAGCAAAAAAAACAAATGGCAATAATCAGAGGACTTTACCGTGTTTCAGTAATTGTTTGTGTTTGTTTAAGGTTTTACAAGTTAGTTGTTTCATGAGACCCTGCTTAAAAGGGATTTTAGACTCTAAAGTAGGATTGTTTTGTCTGAATATGTATATTTTAAAGTTCAATTGAATTTTGATTTAGCCATAGCATCTCCTAGTATATCGTGTCTACAAGCTATGGATGAAAATTTGGTGAAAATGCAGCGTTTTATCCTCGGTATAATAAAATTTAAGGCTACAATTCGCAAAAGACACGGTACAAACAAAGTTACAAGTTTCAGCTATTACCTTGCACCACGTCAGCGTCCGTCACAAGAACCGGCCAATGAACGTAAAGTCCCTGTTTATCGGGAGCCCGCCACCCGCCTTTATGACTCAACACTACGTTTTATTCGATCCACTTCCCATTGTGGGACTTTAGTGGCGCTCGCTTTTCGGCGAGGTAATGGTTATAGAGTTTCTATTGCTTTAGCTATATTACTTCAAGTTTAATTTCTCCATCATCATATATTTAAGCGCGTGACAACTCGCTGGAGTGTTGCCCCTCCTCTCTTGCCCGTGGATGCAGTATGAATCTGCCAAAGGATAACTCCGGAAGATGGGCAGCATCTTTTCGTGTATCAGCATCCAATGCTGCGCTCACCAACCCGCCAAAACCAAATCAAGTCTTAGGACTGCAACCTATGCGGATCTTTTTGATTCTAAATCCTTTCCATAACTATCTGCAAGAACCCTTGATGTACAGGTAAATAATTTAATGAAGTCAGACGTATTTATAAACATTGTAATTGAAACAATAACAAAGGTGATGAGCAACAAAGATGTTTCCATAAATTCTGGGTCTATCAGAAGACCTTAAAAAACTCTCAATAATAAGTTCCCTCCATCTGCATAATGAATTTTTTAAACATTATTCAATGGAATGCATGGATAAATGAATGTGTCTAAAGAGTAATAAGCAAATGTTTACTAATTTTTTAACAAATAATATTCATAAAGCAATAATTTCAGAAACATGGTTTAAACCTCACCAACAATTCAAAATAAAATATTACAACGTTGAACGTAATGATTGTGGTAACAATCATAATGGAGTAGCCTAAAATGGCTACTCCATTACCTACACGACTATGAATTATCATGCAGAAAATATCACCTTTTGCCACTTGCTAGGCGACGCGAAATTGCAGATGTTCTTTACTTGAGCAAGCTGGTAACTGGTCAACTAGATTGTCCCGAATTATTTAGTAAACTGCAATTTTATGTCCCTAACAGGTTTCGTAGGTATATTCCCACATTCTACTTGAAAACAGTATCTACCAACTATCGGTGTAATTCGTACTTATGGCGGGTCTGTGACGGCTTCAATAAACAACATAATACTTCTGTGGATTTGTTCGACTGCAGCGTGGCAAGGATGAGGCGCTTATTGAGTTCTGATTTCTTTGACTGAATTGAACTAACTTTTTTAATCACTTTTGTTAACCTAAATCACCTTTGTTTGTATAAGCTTGTATTTACTTTCGTGCTCCATTTCTATAATATTTCTAAAAGTGAAGACTTGTTATTAGCCGTTTGATTCTAGATTACTTATATATATTATGTTTGATTTGTGCTGTTAGTCTTCCTAAAATAAATAAATAAAATAAAATAAAATAAATATTGGGTTCGCAAGTAAAAAATCTTTAGTTTGCAGATGATTTGGTTTTTTTGCATCGAGAACAAGTTTAACTCAAGTAGCTTGAATTGTTATTTAGGAATTGTAAATATAAGGTATCTTATATCTATAATGACTAGAAACGTTCAAAAGAACGAAGGAAAAATAAACATTCATATGTGTACCAGCTGTTGGTATAATATTTTCATTCAGATGTATAGACAAAAATTGATATGATCTCTACTTTTAAAAAAAAATATGCAAGACAAAAACTACAAAATGAACTAAAGGGAAAATAACATAACGTTAAACTAGACGGTATGGTCTTAACCTATAGCCTGCTCCAAAAGGAGTGAAAAAAGAAAAACTACCACAAACTTGGCCCTTTTTAATTAACTTTAATATTCATAAAGGTTCTTGTTTGTTTGTCATTATTTTTCAGCGTTCATGCTTTAATAATTGCGCTTTGTGAGCTCGGCAATTATGTTGATACTTAACTTGATTAGCAAGATGTGTATTATTAACGGGTTTTGTGTCAGAGAAATTGTTTTTGCCGTGGCGTGGGGTGGCGGCGGCAGTAGAATTTTGCCCCTCCTCTCTTGCCCGTAGATGTAGTACGAATCTGCAAATGGATTTCCAAAAAAACAGAAAAAGCAAGGCAGCAGCGTCTTTCTGTGTATCAACACCACGTATTGCATTCGCCAACCCGAATCAATGGCCACAATGCATGTTCACTAAGAATCTCCTCCTTTTAAGGGTTCCATAGTAGAAGAAGAAGAAGAAGAAATCATCTATTTTTGACACACACCCAACATATACAAATTACAAAGAAAACATAAAATAATCAAATTAGGCTTACACTGTTAAACAAAATTTTAAAAATATGTACAACCAATGCGAAAAATCCTATCGAAAAATGGACTCTGCCTCAGTATTACCGCAATCACGTAGCAAGCTACGCGGTTGCGGCGCTGATTTTCAGGCAGGTCCGTGTGACCGCCTCGTCTGCCAGTGCAAGGCGCAGGCGTACAAAATAAATAAATACCATTTATACAGTAATAATATTACATACAATAATAGAGTACTTAATTAATAAATAAATGAGGAGAGTAATATAATATAAATACGTGACCGACCAACCATCATAGTACGACAAGTAACGCTTATATTTATGCTTTGTTTTAAGACAATCGTCAATCGAAGACGTTTTAAGACGTCTTATGGCTGAGAGAGAGTTGTCGACATATGTAGACCTCCCTAATGGAAGTATTACCTACTGATGATTATTAGTTGTTGCAAGCGTGGCGAGTATGGCAACATGGCGTGCGCAGGTAAATAGAGTGTTAGAGAGGCGCGGAAGGCGCTGCTGTCCATCTTCCGGAGGTATTCTTTCACTTCCAGCCGTAGGACATCCACTCCTGGACAACAGCCTCCCTCATTGATCACTAATTACTGATCATAAGGTGTTGTTGCCATACTCACCACGCTTGGCAGGCGCGATAAGGCGACCGAAGTACACGATGTTTATACACGGAAAGACGCTGCTGACCATCTTCCGTAGGTATCCCTTAGTAGATTCTTACTGCATCCACGGGCAAGAGAACAGGGGCAATATTTTACTGCGGACTACCGGGGGGGGAATTAAATTGTGCAACTCGAAAGCACATTTTCCAAAATATATCCTATAAAATACCGATAAGCTTACCTTACGTTCTAGGCTTTGTAACCGTGACTCGAGTAAAGTGTCATTACCTATGATTCTTTTTGCACGCCTCTCTATCGACTGCAGAGCCTCAAGTTGATACTTGGCAGAGCCATCCCAAAGGTGGCAACAGACTTAGGTAATAATTAAAAAAAAAACTGGGGTAGTTCCTATACGTTCTAAAACATGACGACATCGGACAGAATAAGATATTTTTGTTGATGTAAAACATCTTTAGAACAGCCGTGGGGTGTCGGCAGTAGAATGTTACCCCTCCTCTCATGCCCGTGAATGCAGTAAGAGCCTGCTAAGGGATACCTCCGGAAGATGGGCAGCAGCGTCTTTCCGTGTATCAACATCCCATACTGCGTTCGCCAACCTGCCTGCCAAGCGTGGTGAGTATGGCAACTACCCCTGAGGAGACCCGCGCCGACTGCCTGCTGCGTACATCGTGCCTCTCGTGTTGACTGTGGCGACTGGAGAGGCTCATTTTTAGGGTTCCGTACCCAAAGGGTAAAAACGGGACCCTTACTAAGATTCCACTGTCCGTATGTCCGTCTGTCTGTCTGTCACCAGGCTGTATCTCATGAACCGTGGTAGCAAGACAGTTGAAATTTTCACAGATGATGTATTTGTGTTCGCGCTATAACAACAAATACTAAAAACAGAATAAAATAAATATTTAAGGAGGCTATTTTTATTTTGAACTATGGAACACGTTTTACTTTTTTTTTTCATATGGTTCTATAGGACTAGGTAAATAAGACCCTTTAATATTATCTTCTTAATCATAGTCTCTAGAAAGTAATATTATTTTTTGTGGCACTGGCCGTGAGGTGCCGGCAGTAGAATATTACGCCTCCTCTCATGCCCGTTGAACAGTAAGAGCCTACTAATGGACACCTCTGGAAGATGGGCAGCAGCGTCTTTCCGTGTATCAACATCTCGTACTACGCTCGCCAACCCGCCTGCTAAGCGTAGTAGTGAGTATGGCAACTACGCCTCTTGTAGATCTATAGGGGAGGCCTGTGTTCAATAGTGGACGTTTAAGGTCCAACTAGTCGCGGAGCCAAAGTCATCAGTGAGCGCGGCCTAAATATATGCTATCTCTAAGTGTACTCGTGTACGTGTAAGTGTATAAGTGTACTCGACGTGTGAATCAACCTAAGTGTGCTGATACAGTTAGTGTAGTGTGCTGTCCCAGTGTGAAACAGCCTTAATCTCAAGTTTTTATATTTATGAAGACCAAGTGAGGGTAGTCTGAAAAGACGCCTTCGCTTTGCTGCGGTCACCTCTAACATGTCAGTCTTCCCGGGACCACGATGGGTGCAATCCTGTCGAAACGTCGGGCAATAATAAAGGTAAATAGCGCGATAAATACCCGTTTAAATATGTGTTAATAATATGCTATCTCACCTGACATAGTGTGTTTACCTGCGCGCTAGAATGAAATGCACAATGATTCATTCCTAAACCGACCGCGCAAAAATATGTGAATAGACTTTTAGCACAAGGGTTATTATAGAAAAACTTGAGTGTAATCTTTTCATAATAACATTTATTTCATTTTTTTAATAATTAAGCTATGTCGGAACGGAATTTATTTTATATAGTTTTCTTTCTCCTTTTATTATTTAGTTTCGTCCAAAGTTGGGCTAAAATCAGTGTTGAAATGCGAAAGTTTAGAAGCTTGTATTTTTTTAATAAATACTTTTTTTTTACGGTTTGGGGTGTATACAAACATAGATTATGACGAAATAAATTGATATAATCCTTAGTGTTGGATGGTTAACGTCAAACAGTGGAGTAGTTACCCTTCTACGTTTGTATGGAAAGATGAGCGACTCGTTCATCCTTAACGGCTGAAATGATTGTGGCACTTGTCGAAGTGACTAATTTGAAAACTCTAATTGGAAAACTTTGATTCTCATTTTGTTATATGGCATAAAACTCGAGTAGAAAAGACTTTAACTTTGTTCGATGACGTTACCTATTCTATTATTATTATTATAAAGCGGTAAAGTTTGTGAGTTTGTAAACTTGTGAGGTTGTAAAGTGATCTCTGGATGTAATAACCGATTTTGAAAATAATTTACTAATAAAATGCTACTTTATTTGTGAGTGTTAAAGTTGAAGGCTATAGAGGTACGAGTATATTAACCAACAAATTAAAAGACTTTCGTGGTATACAGATTTTTTCCGCCCAACAAAAACAAACGGGTCAGTTGGTATTCCATAGAACACATGGGAACTACCCTAAAACTGTTTGATCTAGTATTCCTGATAATTTTAGATCGAGCTTCAGTTTCGGGCAATATTTGAACTTGTATTAGACTATAACTTAATTTTTGTTGATTTAGAGCCGTTTCTCGAGTGGGAGGAATCGTTTTCTATCATGAAAATCATATTATCATCATTATAATTTCATTATAATATAATAACATAAACACGGGAATTTATCGCGTAATACCTTTTGATTATTCCCGACGTTTCGACTGTGTTTCAACAATCGTGGTCCCGGATTGACTGGTGGACCAGTCAGTCAAAAGGTATTACGCGATAAATTCCCGTGTTTATGTTATTATATTATAATGAATTGTGATCGCGAAAGTTTACGAAAAACTATTATAATTTCAGCCGTAAAATGTCCACTACTGAACACAGGCCTCCCTCATCGATCTCCATGAGGGGTAATTGCCATACTCACCACGCTTAGCAGGTGTGTTGGCGAGCTCAGTACGAGATGTTGATACATGGAAAGACGCTGCTGCCCATCTTCCGAAGATATCCCTTAGTAGGCTCTTACTGCATCCATGGGCATGAGATGAGGGTTAACATTTTACTGCCAGCATGGCTAATCATGTGCTCTTAACAGTATTCCGATAGTTTGTCTTCTGTTCATATAAAAATTGATTAGCAAATGATAGAACTCTGACGTAACATACTTAAAAAAATATAGAACCGAACTTCGGCAGGGTGATCACGTATCTCACGACAGGTTTTGCAACAGGCATTTGACAGCAACAATTGCTGTCAAATGTTAATCCTTGCTGTTCTCTAACACAAACTTGATATAGGTAATATGACAGCAATCGTTGCTGTCAAATGCCTGTTGCAAAACCTGTCGAAGTATTCCCGTTTGAGCACCTATTATTTGGGTACCTATGCATTGAGCACCAAAGGCATTCCCATTTGAGCACCAATCAATATTTTAACGTGGTACACAAAGGTGAACAAAAAATAAAATTTGAATCTATTCCCCATTGAGCACCTACGTGGCCGCAGCTTCTAGTGATGGGGTGTATAATAAAACATATCGATAAAAATTGGCAGTACTTTTATTATCATATCAATTTTAGAAAACTATGTTATATCGTGAGATACGTAATCACTCTTCTCTTTTATGCAGTCGCTTAAATACAATGCACCAGCTCACTAATGCTCTGAAGACGACGGTCATAATTCAGCGTAAACTGAACCGATACAGCCCCAAGTTATGAAACTTTGCCTAAAAACTAATAAATTATCAAAATTAATTACATTATCAATAACTACATAACTATATATTAATTACGTGTACAAAGCTGAAAGGGTGGGGTACTAAACATCCCAAGGCTTAACTTTTGTTCTACGCCTCTTCAGGTTTCAGTGATTTTCATTCATAAAAAGACCTTAACAGCCGAATATTTGATAATGACAACCTAAGTAAAAATATAAATATATTACCAAAATGAGGTTTTATTTTATTTAAATGTAAAAACAAAGTCTAAAAATCCTTCTAAACCTACTTGTTTTCATGGGCTGAAACCCCCTTTTTGGGTTAGTACACCTATTATAATACACCCTGTATTGCTGAATTATGAAAGGACGATGTTGAACCCCCAATAGCATTGAATAGAGCTTTAATTGAGTTTCAGATCGGTTACATACATTAGCGGGTAATTAAATTATCTACAAAGTGTTCAGATCTAATGGATTCTTGATTCAGTTAATTTGAGCTGGAGTGCCAGTTATAATCATCATTTCAGCCTTAAAATGTCCACTGCTGAATACAGGCCTCCCTCATAGATCTGCATGAGGGGTAGATGCTATACTCACCACGCTTGGCTGGCGGGTTGGTGAGTGCAGTTTGGGATGCTGGTACACGGTAAGTCGCTGCTGCCCATCTTCCGGTGGTATCTCTTAGCAGGCTCTTACTGCATCCATGGGTATGAGAGGAGGGGTAACATTCTACTGCCGGCATCCCACGGCAGTTATAGTGTTATGTTTGTATTATAGAGGTATATAACTGATGGACTTACTGAGGTTTGTTATTATCACTATCACTTAAGCCACGTTCATTTAATCCATGACCATTTAAGCCATGCTGGCAAAATAATGTAAGCCCTCCTCTCATGCAGTATGAGCCTGCCAAGGGATACCTTCGGAAGATGGGCAGCAAAGTCTTTCCGTGTATCAACATCCCGTACTGCGCTCACCAACCCGCCTTCCAAGCGTGGCTCACCACGCTTATACTCATATGACAAACCCCTCATGGAGAACCATGAGGGAGGCCGGTGTTCAGTAATGGACGTTTTGGACAGCTGAAATAATTATGTAGATGATGAGAAGTGCGTATATATAGGACGGCGGCTGAAGACAGGACGCAGGACGGCAGGGGATCCAGGCCGCTTCCATCTTTCCGTGTATCAACATCCTCCTTTCTTTAAAGTCGGTAACAAACGAGCAATGCTCACCCTAAGGGATGATAATCAACCCCCATAGCATTTAGAGCTCAAATTGAGTTACAGATCGATTACATACATTAGAGGGTAATTAGGTTACGAGGTTCTACAGAGTTAACGTAAGATGATTCAACGCCGTGGGGTGCCGGCAGTAGAATGTTACCCCTCCTCTCATACCCGTGGATGCAGTAAGAGCCTGTTATGGGATATTTCTGGAAGATGGGCAGCAGCATCTTTGCGTTTATCTACATCCCGTATTGCGCTCGCCAACCCGCCCGCCAAACGTGGTGAGTATGGCAACTACCCTTCATGGATTTTATGAGGGAGACATGTGTTCATTAGTGGACGTTTTACGGCTGAAATGATAACCATATTATATTCCATTACTCATGGATCCCATCATCAGAATCGAGGCTCGAGTTCTGTGGTAACAATGATTTAATAAAAATTCAGACGTCTTCAGAACCCCCTTTATAATTATATAGAAGTCGAATAGAAACATACAGAATAGAACTAATCTATATACGATGCCATCAGAAGCTAGTTAGAGACCCCAGAAACAGTTTACATGTTTAATTAACGCAGCCAAATTCGATTCGACCAACGGATTCTACATCGAAAATTACCACAACCAATTAATGCGGTATCATTTAAAATTCGAACGCTTTTGTTGAACTGAAGACTTAAACCTTAAGGCTGCCTGCCCACTAAAGCGGAGCGGGGTATCGGAGCGGAGCTAAGGAGTAATACAGAGCGGAGTTGCGGGATATAGAGGTATTTGTCCATTGACGCGAAGCGAGGAAGCTGAGCGGAACCTGGGAGTAAGCGGATCGGCAGGTTGATTACGTATCTCGCGACAAGCTTGCAACAGGCGTAAATCTCGCACTCATCGCTGTGAAACGTCAGTGTGTGAATTAACTTTGTGACGAATATACAACAACATATGTCAATTTTGATATAGGTAGTTAACCTATATCAAAATTGACGTTTGATAGCGGTGATCACGAGATTTTCAACTATTGCTAGCCTGTCGCTAGATACGTAATCAGCCTGCGGAGTTGTGTATAGTGGAAAGATATTATATGCATTATTTACGGGACATTTATCATGATTTGAATCATGATCAGATCACTGATAAACTGTTTAGTTCAAAATTTTATCAGTGATCTGATCATGATTCAAATTTTATTTAGTTTCAAAAGTTATAATGGAAAGCTAGACTGAGCGCTCGCGACGAGTCAATAGTGACGATTATGTTGTTGCACTAAGTAGCTTGATGATTTATAGATGATTTATACAGCGTCAGCAACTGGTAATCATACTGTACGGGACGCTGTAGTGCCTGAGACATTGTTAGATGGGTTAGGCTTTCCCAGCACCTATACCATCCTCTCAGCTTAGTCAGCTATTACTAAGTAGCTAAAGCTAAATAAATTGACGTTAAATGAACTAAAATGACATTATAGCTATAATCGGTTAGTGCCGTTCTATTAATAAATAATAAATAAATAATAAATAATGCTGGACAGATCACACAGCATCATCTAGCCCCAAGCTAAGCAGAGCTTGTGTTATGGGTACTAGATGATTGATATACATATGTAATACATTATACTACATAGATAGATATTTTTATTATATATAGAAAAACACCCAGAACACCCTGAGCAAATATCTGCAGATCGTACAGACATTTGTCCCGAGGCGGGAATCGAACCCGCAAACCCTTGCGTCGCAGGCGGACCTTCACCCGCTGCGCCACAGAGCTCGTCAATAATTAATAACTATACCAAATAAATTTTACGCCGATAACTCTTTTAGAAACGTCATATCCCTGATTATAATCAGTTTTAGGAAGTGTAAAACAGAATCGACCCCATTATGTAGTATCATCATCATCATCATCATCATTGCAGCTTGTACTACCCCAATCAGCTCTACTCTGGGCCTTTTGTATCCAGGTCTTGCCCTGTACGGCATCTATATCCTCCATCCATCTGGTAGGTGAGCCCTTCCCGATGAATTATGTAGTTAGTCTAAGCTAATTTGATTTGTGTGCGCTACACAACGACACCACAGATCCAGCGTAGTAGTATTTACCTGAACTAATTACTACATAATGCTGAGTGGTGACCGATTTGTGCCACTTTTAGATTTAAATTTATTTATGTATAATTATTGTAGTTTTGTTTTGGCACATTTTTATCATTTAGAGCGAGCGGCGGCGGACTATCTGTTTTGCATTATCTACTAGATAAAAATTTTCAACAAAAAAATAACAAAAAAAATTCAACAGCATTTTCAACGCAGAGCGGAGAAACGGGGCGGGCGCCTCCCCGCTCCGTTTCTCCGCTCCGCGTATGCCTCTATATTTTATCTAGTTCGCAAATCCATGTTGACTAAAGAGGGCGGAGCTTTGATTGTATGGATTAATATCTCCACACCTCTTTTCTATTCTCCGCTTCAGTGGACAGGCAGCCTAATAGCGCCCCTAAAACAATAAAACCTAACAAGCAGTGTTCTCGCTTACAAACACCTAATTACCTAACCTATCCAATTAACCTGGAGCACTGAAAAAACAACCTTATCTCGAACGCATACATCACGAAACAGCTTGACAGGTTTATCAATTAGGATAATGAATTTCGAATGAGCTTCGTAAAGGAAATTGATCTGTATGTGCTCGGAGATAAAGTGTGGAGTTGTTTGGAGCTGGGCATATGGGTAAGGGCTGCGTTTTTAGTGTGAAAGCGAATGAGTGTCCATTACCTGACTTTTTTGAGGATAATTTATGCTGAAATGTTTGCATCGTGTTTGTTGTTCTGAAAATTATCTCTCTCTCTCTTTATCTCCTTGGCAATAACTATTCCTTGTGGTGTTTAAATTGGGGTTTGCCTTTCTGGTCTATTATCTTTACATCGCTCTATCTAACAAGTCATCTTGGAAAATATTCTAAGCGTTCTGAAAACTACCTTATGAAATACAATTTTGGAGCAAAGACAAAGCTGGAACAATAACACTATTTCACTTCAGAAGTATCTTACTTTTAAAATACGATTACGATTAATTTTATTTCTTTATTTTATTTATTACGTAACATTACAGGTAAACTAAATCGTTACGTAAGTAAACGTACATATTACATTACAAAATGAAACACAGTTATGAAAAGAATATGTAAACTAATTCGAGACAAAATACTTTTAATAAAAAACATAACAAGAATAACTTTATTTAACTAGAGGTTACCCTTGGCAGATTCGTACTGCAATCAAGGGCTAGAGAGGAGGGGCAGCATTCTACTGCCCCCACGGCAAACATTGCAAGTAAAATAAAAGCTTGTAAAAACGATTGCCTTGCTAAGACGTGGTAGATAATTAAAGTTATATAAAATAATATCATCATCATCAACTCATCTTTGTAGAACGTAAGCCTGCGGTGACGCGCCCGCCCGCCCATCATCGCAGGGTAACCGCGGAATCAATTTATCTGACATACATGACGTGGCAGCTACGTGTGAACCCATAGCAGTGTGTCTACCATGAGTTGCCACTGTTAGATTGCCTGCCGTTACTATAGTAGTAATAGTTCGTTACTAAAATCTGTCAGATTTGTAACTTGTGGTACTAAATTAAAATGAAGCCCAAACAACAGTCGCTGTAGTATAGTTTAATGCGTATTTTTAGTACCAAACTATCCGCTATAGGCACTGTACAAGTTTTCATAGGAATTTTTAACTAAAAATGCTAGCGAGTAGAGATTTTGAAAAGTCATGGTATACCTATGTAACAGTAGGTATACCAGGATATACCTACTGTTTTCATGCAATCATGTTAAAGCTGTTGAAGTTAAAAACTTTCTTGAAAATTACCTAATTCTGTAAAGTCGTAGAACTTAAGTTGTTCTTTGGGGTAGGCAAAATCACCCCTTTTCGGCCTTAAACACATATTATAATAGAGGTGTATTAGGAACAACTTCAGTTCTACGACTTATCAGGTGTATCTTATTTTTGTCGTAGGGTGCCATCATGAGAATTTTGCCACTCCTCTCTTGTCCAGGAAGATGAGAATTGGAATGAAATTTGAAGATGGGAAGTGAATCAACATCCGTTACTGCGCCCGGCAACACGTCTGCTGTGCGTGGTGGCAACTAGGCGTATTTAGTTAGGAGAACATGCTGTGAATGTTGCCACTGGGTGCTGGCAGTAGAATGTTACCCCGCCTTTCATGCATCTACGCATTAGGAGCCTGCCAATGGATACCTCCGGAAGATGGGCATCAGCCTCTTTCCGTGTATCAACATCCCGTGCTAAGCGTGGTGGCGTGGTGAGTATGGCTACTACCCGTCATGGTGATCCATGAGGGAGGCCAGTTGTGGACGTTTTACGATTGATGTTATGACGATGATGAATTTCACTTAGTAGTAGCACTTCACAGTAATATGTAAGCAGTTCCAGGCAAACATTCGAGAAGTTAAACAAACTGGTACTAAGTTAAAGTTTTTAGGTATTTAGTCGGATAGTTGGTGCAAGTAGTCGCTAACTTGGTCTTTAGTTGATTATTCTGCTAGAGGGTGTTGGGAATTAAACATTCATCATCATCATCTCAGCCGTAGGACGTCCATTGCTGGACATAGACCTCCCTCATGGGACATACTTTATAAGTACTGATCATGCGGGGGTTTTCCCATATTTACCACGCTTGACGGGCGGGTTGGCGAGCGCAGTACAAGGTGTTGATACACGGAAAGACGTTGCTGCCTTTTCTCTCTTCCGGAGGTATCACTTGGCAGATTCTTACTTCAGCCACGGGCAAGAGAGCAACACTATACTGCCGACCTCATGGCAATAACATAACAACTATGTTATATTCATACCTTTACACGGATTCTGGGAAACAGTGCGAGTTCAAATCTCGTCGGTCCTGATCATTTTAAAATAATTTTCTCATAAAAAATATTAAGTACTAGCTTTTGCCCGCGACTTCGTCCGCGTGGAAGTCATAAAACGTAAAATCCCCTTTTTCACGCAGAACCACTTTGATTCGAAAACATAAATCCCATTTATTCCCTATCCCGTGGGAATTTCGAAAAATCCCTTCTTAGTGCACCTCTTGGATACTCAAGATATATGTGTGCCAAATTTCAAGTCTTTAGGTCTAGTGGTTTAGACTGTGCGTTGATATATCAGTCAGTCAGACAGTCAGTGAGTCAGTCAGGACTTTGAATTTTATATATGTATATAGATGTTAGTAGTTAGTTGATAAGGTCAGCCCCGTGTTGGCAAACTTAGTCAATCTATCTGTATGTTGTCATCAATTCCCTAGCAAGTTGAAAGACGCTATTATCCGTCCAATTCATAAAAAAGTAGACCGAAAATATGTGTCTTACTATAGTGTGTCTATACTATGTGTCACCTATAGCTATACTTTCAAGTATAGACAAAATAATTGAAAAGTGTATTGTAAAGCAAATTTGGCTTTCTTAGTAAACATAATGTGTTACCTGAATGTCCAAAAAGGTAAAAGCACTAGCACATTACTGTCAAAGTTTACTGATCAAATAAACATTGAGAGTGTTGAATGTGTTACGTATCTTGGAGTCAAAATTGATAATAATTCCTCTTGGAATTAGATTATAATAGAGGGGGAGTTCAAATAGTAGGTACCTAAGTAATAGGTATGATTTGTTAACTATATATAACATTGTCCTATAAATGTTTACTAAAACCCTGATTTCACTGTCAAACTATAAAAATATTTTTTTGTAGGACTATGTCCAGCTTTATTAACAAAATAAAATAATAAGATATTTTGTTTCATTATCATTGTTTATTTTAGATGTGCATTCATCGTTCTTTGTCGTTATTTTCAATTATAAAATAATACTTCCTAATGAAATACATTTAGACAGTCCGACACTAAAGTTTGTAAAATAAATACCTAAAAGTTAAAAAACTAAAATCACGCCTTCAAATAGGTCGAACTAAAAAGTTTAAAATGAAACAGTAAAGTAATAAAATATAACACAAAAAGTGAAGTTTTAGAAGTAGTTGCTTATGTCATTCTTCTTCTCAGTTGCTGTCCACATCTACTGCTGGACATAGGCATCCCTCATGGATCTCCAATCTCATGACACCCCGTCATGAGATTGAGATGTCGCCATATTCACCACGCTTTGCAGTCATGCGTCAGTTACTTACTATTAACACGTTATAACGAGCACCACGCGCTTCTTGTTATATGACTATATGGTTTTATTTTAAACTTTTTAATTCGACCTGCTTAACAGCGTGTTTTTAAGTTTTTTTAAACTTTTATATATTTCACCTATTCGTTTACTGCGCTCATAAAACTTTAACAACTAAAGTAAAACAAATTTGAGGCGAACGTGTAAATATTAAATAAAGCAAACTATAAAAAAAACCCCGATAAAACCCCGCGAGCCCGATGTATCTTCGCATAATAATTTTATTGCTTACCGTGTTTGCACCTCCGGTTTTGGCTACGAGTCATCATCATTATAACACATATTTCAACGCATTAAAGACTTTAACACATTTAAACGGGTTATAGACGGAGTCTTCCCAGAACCACGATGGGGGGAATTCTGTCTAAACATTGGGCAACAATAAAAGACAATTCCCGGTTAAATATGTGTTAATGCAGTAGAATACATAATATATATTGCTGTGGTCGGTTTTGCGCCTTGTGGGGCAAATATGGTGCCACTGAATATCAGTGCCGTGTTCTCACGGCGTGTGCTGAGTTGGTGACCAGTTTATGTCTCATAAGATTTTATTCTGTGTAATTTTAATTTACCTGTGTACTATGAGTCGTAAATATTATAAATATTTTCTTATTCTCATTCTTATTCTAATATGACCTCTCCTCTCTTGCCCGCAGTGCAGATCCCTTAGCAGATTCTCTGATCCCAAGCAACTATCTGTGTATCAACAGCTCGTACTGCGCCCACCCATCTGCTAACCGTAGTGAGTATGGTAACAACAGTACTTGGAGATCCATAAGGGAGGCCTATGTCTAACAGTGGACGTTCCACGGCTGAGATGATCCTGATTGTGAATACTTCGGAGGCGGGCGCTGACTCTGCTACGCAGTTCTTTTTGAAACTTTTGCAGCAGTCAACGTTTTCCTCATTATGTTGTACCAAAGTTTTTGTTCCAAATAAATATTTTTGTATTTTTTGTATTTGTAATGTTATTTTTGTTTTTTTTTGTGGATGTATTTTCTGTGATTTGTGCGTGTGGTAAATAAATGTTTTTCTTCTTCTTCTTCTTCATACTTGTGAGTACAACCTTCAGTACCACCTACCATGATCAGTCCTTGGACATGAGATGAGATTATTTTAAATAATACACATTTATAAATTTTAAACTGCAATTATAAACTGTAATTAATGAATGAATGAATCACTTTATTGTACACCAAAATCAAGAGAGTTACAGGAAAAGGAAGAGTTATTAAAAATAAACATCGGTACAATGGGCGACCTTACCGTAATGCTTGTTTCGAAATAAACAAATATAAATTTAATTAGGGTCCATGAAGGAGGCCTTTGTCCAGCAGTGGACGTCCTACGACTTAGATGATGATGATGATAACATAGGAAATTCTTAAAAACCAAGTCAAATTAAAACAGCAGGTTATTTTGCACAACGCCAACAGAATTATGAAAACTGATGACTGATATACTTGATACATTGTACAACTCATCATTTCATTCCACTACTAAACACAAGCCTCCCTTATGGATCTCGATGAGGGGTAGTTGCCATACACACCACGCCTGGCAGGTGGGTTGGCGAACGCAGTACAGGGTGTTGATACATGGAAAGACGCTGCTACCCATCTTTCAGAGGTACACTTAGCACTTACTGCATCCATGGGCATTTGAGAAGGAGTAACATGCTACTGCCGGCACCCCACGGCAACAACCATACAACTCAGATAGATATTCTTTTTATTATATTATAAAAAACACCCAGATCAACAAATATCTGCAGATCTTTCAAACAGACGGGAATCGAACCCTCTACACAACAGCCTCTTCGCCCGCTGCGCACAGAGGTCGTCAATCGTTTAAAATTAAGAAGATACGAACTTAGTCAAAGTTCTGAATTCACTCGAATCATAAAACACAAATTTCTTCATGCAGATACAGATGCAGACGGCTTCCAATCGCAGTACTTGGAGATCAATGAGGGAGGCCTTTGTCCAGCAGTGGACGTCCTACGTCTGATATGATGATGATGATGATAAAACACAAACGGACAATATTTCACATTTTTATAACAATAGGCAGCACATTTTACGAGTAAGTAAAATTACCCCTAAAATATTTTACGGCTTTATCGGAATCGATGGGATTTTTCACGTAAAACACATCATGCGTAAGAGGAGCTGTAAAATGGGATTTTATTGTTAACCCGCTGCCCGGCGAACTTCGGAGCCACTACCTACCTACTACAACTACTGACTTATAGGCTAGAAGACTACCATTTTAATATTTAGTTTGTCATGCAGATTAACTAAATCTATAGGAGTCGTATTTTCAGGACCAAAATGGTAAAAGGGACTAATGGTATCACTTTATCTGTCTTTCTGTCACAAATGGATATCTTGAGAACTACTAATGCTATTGACTTGAAATTTGGAAAGGTATAAGATAACGCTTTTTAACTAATATGAAATTATATAAAGGTGTTAAAAACTATTCTTATTATGATTGCAAGGGGGCAGAAAGCGGGTCTCAGAAATTTAGAGTGAAGTTACTGGGTCATATGGGGTTTCAAGTAGAAGGTATTCATTTGAGCATTTATAAACAATTTATAGTTTTCCTTTAAGCCATTTATCATTTCAGAGTTATTTACAAAAATGCTTAAAAAATATACCGTAAATATACCTTATCTCCGAAGTTTGCAGAGATAAGCCTCTGAAACTTTTATGGCTCATAGAAGTGTATGTAAATATTACAGAAATATTATAGTGAATTCTCTAATTTGCATAGTTTTTTAGACAAGGGAGATGGAAAGGGGGTCTCAAAAATTTTAGTGAAGTTACTAGGTCATGTGGAGCATCATATGAAAGGCATTCATTTGCCTTTGATAAACAGTTTTTAGTTTTTCTTTGAGCCGTATAGTTTTCGAGTTATTTACAAAATTTAAAAAAAACTGTTCCTTCCCTTTATCTCCGAAGTTTGCAGAGATAAACACCTGCACATTTTATAATAGAAGTGTATGTAAAGATGACAGAAAAATTAAAACGGACTCTCTTATTAGCATAGTTTTTTAGAAACCATCGAAAGTTTAAAAAATCTACATAAGTTCATGGACAGGCATGAATACTTTAGCATTAAGTCCTCCTTACACAATTTGTTATTTGTTATTGTTATAAATTTCAGCCATTAGTACAAATTATATTGTATGACACGGAACCCTCGGTGCGCGTGTCCGACTCGCTTTCTGCGGGGTTTTTTATAATTGTTTTTATTATTATAACAAACACAAGTAAATATGAAAATAGAGAAATCGGTCCACCCGTTCACGCGTGATATCGTGATCAAAGGAAATAGGGTTTCATGTTTTGTTTAAAGATGTCTTCATGGGCCAGTTGGAGCACGTTTTCACGGGACAGTGGCTTTCGGAGCGGCCTGATTTATACACTGGACTGAAAAAATATGTCAATCCGTAGTACCGTATCATATTTGGCAGGGTACTGATTGATTCTCATTCAAGGGTAGGAAAAACCTCATCAAAAATTTCGATTGCGGTGGGGATCGAACTCACGTCGGTCGGCAAATCGATGCTTAACTCATTTCTAAGCTGGAAGTACTTTAACCAACTAATCTACGCAACCCCTGACTGATCTGTAGTTACAATGGGTGTACCGCAGGGATCAATTCTTGGGCCTTTTCTATTTTTAATTTACATTAATGATCTACCTCATCTTGTCAAAAACAATAATGAGATTGTATTGTTTGCTGATGACACTTCACTTTTGTTCAAAATGAAACGACGTACCACCGATTATGACGAGGTGAATAATGCAATCTCAGAGGTTGTTAATTGGTTTAATGTCCATAACCTATTACTTAATGAAAATAAAACAAAATGCATTAGATTTACTTTCCCTAATGTAAAACAGGCTGATGCCAAGATTAAATTAAAAGGTGAAAGTTTAAACCTTGTAGAAAAAACTGTATTTTTAGGCATAACTTTAGACAATAAGCTTCAATGGGGCCCACACATAGAACAACTATCGGGTAGGCTTAGTTCTGCAGCAATATGCAGTCAAAAAAATCCGCCTTCTTACAGACGTAGATACCGCTAGACTTGTTTACTTCAGCTATTTCCACAGCATTATGTCTTATGGCTTACTACTGTGGGGATGTGCTGCAGATATAGACACCGTATTTGTGCTGCAGAAGAGGGCTATTCGTTCTATGTATCTACAATATGGGTCCCAGAGAATCACTTCGCACTAAATTTAAAGAAATAAATATAATGACAGTAGCGTGTCAATATATTTATGAGAACCTGTTGTACACCCATAAAAATATTGCTTCGTTTAAGAAAAACAGCGACAATCACAATGTAAATACAAGAAATAAGAATAAACTCGCTGTGCCCACTACTAGGCTCCATAAGGTGAAAATATCTTTTAAAGGGCAATGTATACGCTTCTACAACAAACTCCCAAGTGAGTTGCAGAAGTTATCATTGAATAAATTCAAAAACATTATTAAACGCAATCTGTGCAATAAAGCTTATTATAAAATATCAGATTACCTAGAGGACAAAACCACTTGGGACGGAATCTGCTCCAACTCCGTCAAACGTAACATAAGACAAAATAAAATTGTTAAATGATGACTATAACGACCGAGTTAGGTTCTTCTGTTCACTTCTTTTCCTAACTCGGGTGTCATCTAAAGTGAACAGATTCAATTATGTGCTTTATTCTATTTATTTGTGTTGTTTTATTTTGTAATTTGTGACGCGTCAATAAGGTCCATGCGGCCGCATTGAATAAAGTATTTTTTGATTCTTGATTCTTTTGATCATAAACTATAATAAATACTAGCTGCACCCCGCAGTTTCACCCGCGTAGTTCCCGTTCCCGTGGGAATTTTGAAAAATCGCTTCTTAATGCACCTCTAGGATACTCAAGGTATATGTGTGCCGAATTTCAAGTCTCTAGATCTGGACCTAGAGACACTCAACCACTGGTGGCTGTGCGTTGTCTGTCGACTGACAGACTGTCTGATACGACTGACTGACAGACTCTGACTAATAGGCTGTCCATAAAGTCCATACTGACTAAGTGACTACTCAGTCAGTAACGGAAGAGTTTTATATTGATTTATTTCGACTAGCCCAGAATGTCTACCAAGAGTTTTCACAATCTATACTCGTTAGCCGTAGTTAAAAAATGTATGAAAACTTGTACAGCGCCTCTAGCGGATAGTTTGGTACTATACGCAGAAAACTATACACAGCTCTAGTTTGGGCATCATTTGCTTAGGATTTGGTACCGTGAGTTACAAATCTGACAGATTACATAGTAACGTACTATTACTACTGTTGTAACGAAAGGCGATCTAACAGTTACAACTCATGGTAGACACACAGTACCGATTTAGGCAGTTATCACACTGTCACGCACCACGCTGCATGTTGCGTGTCGACGCACTTACGCGCGTACTTGCGGGAGTGCAGATCTGCATCATCTTGCGGGTTTTTCACGTACTCACGCGCGTATTTGCGTCTTGTGGATTCACGGCGGCTGACTCATTTCGTTCAAAGCTGTTCGCTAGACTGCGGGACTCGGTGTGCCATACCTTGCGTCTCGCCCCGCATCTACGCGCGTGTGTGCATATTTCTCCGCACCTACGCGCGTGATCTCCGTGAACACATGATATCCAAGTAACCTTGGCTGCTGTGGTCGTCGATCAATCTTCTCTAGTTCTCCCTATTCTTCTTTAGCAATGGGACGATACAGGCCAACAGTACCGGTAACTCTTAGCTAGTACCTCTTGAACTCTAACAACAAACAGAGTAGAACCCCATTCTCCAAGAATATCTCTTCAGACTCTTGTTCTAAATTTATCGTTGTTTAACATGGATTACATGATACACATGTAACCGCGGGTGCTTTGATCGGCGATCAATCTTCTCTAGTTTCATTTTCTCCGAGCAGGGCTCAAACGGGCCACTTCATACTGTTTAAGTGTAAGCAACTTTAGTGGACTGACAATCAAGTAAGGTCCACTAACACTTAAAGGTATACGTTTAAAACGTAACGTCTTATAGAACTTGTTAAATTATTTATAATTATTATTATAGTAACCCGCTGTGGGTTGCCGGCAGTAGAATGATACCCCTCCTCTTATGCCCATGAATGCTGTAAGAGCCTGCTAAGGGATACCTCCGGAAGATGGGCAGCAGCGTCTATCCGTGTATCAACATCTCATATTGCGCTTACGAACCCGCCTGCCAAGCGTGGTGAGAATGGCAACTATCCCTCATGGAGATCCATGAGGGAGGCTTATGTTCATCAGTGGACGTTTCATATTATGATGATGATGATTATAATCATCATCATCATTTCAGCCTTCATCAGCTTTCAGCATTCAGCCATCATTCGCAATGTTTATTACTATAGTAATAAACATTGCGGGAGACCTTTGCCTAAAAGTGGGACGAATTAGGTTAGTAAAAAAGAATCTCCCTATCGCTGTAGTTATATAATAAATTATAATGCTCGACACTACGCACAACACCTTGTCCCAAACTAAGCATTGATAGAATACTCATAAATACATTTTTCATGATCAGTGCGTCACGTGAAATATAAACTTAAGTGTTTTAGGGTTCCGGACCAAAATGGTAAAAAGGAACCCTTATAGAATCACTCTGTCTGTCTGTCTGTCTGTCACAAATGGATATCTCGAGAACTACTGATGCTATTTTCTTGAAATTTGAAATGGTAAAAGACAACACTTTTTTACTAATACAGCATTTATGAAAATGTTAAAAAATATTCTTATTTTAATTGCAGGGGGGCGGATAGGGGATCTCAAAATTTTTAAGTGAAAATACTAGGCCGTGTGGGGGGTATCATATAAAAGGTATTCGTTTGCAAATTAATAAACAGTTTTTATTTATTCTTTAAGCCGAATCGTTTTTGAGTACAAAAATGTTGAAAAAACGACCGTTCCCCCCCCTTTATCTCCGAAGTTTACAGAGATAAACCCGTGATACTTTTATTGCTAACTTAAGTGTGTGTAAATTTTATAGGAAAATTAAAGGTAACTCTCTCATTTGCATAGTTTTTTAAACAAGGGGGGTGGAAGGGGGGTTTTCAAAATTTTTGGAAAGTAACTAGGTGATGTGGGGAATCATATGAAAAGTATTCATTTGATCATTAATAAACAGTTTTTAGTTTTCCTTTAAATTGTATCGCTTTTGAGTTATTTACAAAAATTTTGAAAAAATAGCGTTCCCCCCTTATCTCCGAAGTTTGCGAAGATTAGCCTCTGAAACTTTTATCGCTATTGGAAGTATATGTAAAGATTACAGGAAATTTATTACAAACTCTTTTCTTAGCATACTTTTTAGAAATCATCGAAAATATAAAAAATCTACATAAGTTCCGCTATCAGACAAGAGATGGCGCTGTCAAGGTTCTCCAACAAATATAAAACCGCCTTTGTCATATATTATATTGTATGATGGCACGGAACCCTCAATGCGCGAGTCCGATTCGCTCTTGCCCGTTTTTTTTACTTCTGGTACGCTTACGTATACAACCACTTTAAACGGTACCTGCTCCAATAGAATAGAATAGAATAGAAAATATTTATTGAAAATTGTTGTACATAAAGATCTTAAAATTAGTTTGTACTGTTTTTCCAACTCCGTCAAGACAAAATAAAATTATTAAATGTGGACTATAACGACTGAGTTATCTTCTTGTGAAGTGCACCGATTTAATTGTGTGTGATTCTATTCATTTGTGTTGTTTTTTTTGCCATATACATATGTTGATTTGTGACAGTACTTTGGTACGCTTCTTCTTGGTGGCGTCCATCTAGGTGCTTAAGTAGAATCCCTCAAAATTAAATTTTCGAACTTCACTTGTATACAATTCGCAATTGGCTAGCCTAGTAATGTATCTAACAGCGTGCCGCATAGCAATGTTATTAAAAAACAATCAATGCTGTACGGGACGCTGAAACATATAATGCTTACGCTATTAAAATATCTGAATAGCACAAAAAGCCAACCAATTTGCAGTAAAATTCAACACATCATAACTCAAGCTCAAGTACATACTAAAAATAGTTATTGCACGCCTTCGTATTTAATTCATGGGGGTAGGCCTCTTAAAATTAGTGCCATTCATTTGGGTGTTAGGTGAGTGCCTCTTGTGTTCTAAGGACAGATTAGGCGACTTTAAATCGCTCGCTCAGGCGATCTTTATGTGAGTGTCTACTTGAAATTCAGTGTTTATGTGATAAACTGTTTCCGTAGCAATAACTCAGGCGATCCATCAATGCTGTTCTGTCTCTTATTGTGTTTACTGATGTTTCACGTGTATCAATGACTATTTTACCCGCCCAAAAAGCAAAATAATCTGATTTAAAAATATTACGCTTTTACAAAGCGATGATAGTTTTTTGATACTTGTTTATTTTGCCTCTACGCATTCAGCTTTATCATCATCATCAGCCTACGTTAGGCCACTGTTGGACATAGGCCTCTTATAAAGCGAACACTGTGAATCGTCGCTATGAGGCAGGAATGCCTCATACGTCGCTTTATTTACGTGTTAGTTTTAGTTTATATTATAATGTTAGTTTTAATGTGTGTATCTATGGGCTGTTGATAAGGTTATTTTAAACTAGCTTATGCCCGCCGCTTTGCATGCGTTGTAAAAAGTAGCCTATGTGTTAATCCTGGTCAACATCAATACCTGTGCAAAGTTTCAGCTCAATTCGTAGTCTAGTTTTTGTGTTAAGAGGTAACAAACCTCCATCCAAACAAACTTTCGGCTTTATATTATAAGTGGAATCATTGTACTTGTATATTGTTGTCTAAAAAAATATAATATATTGTCTGTAACACAGGTTTTATCCTAGTTCAGACACGGATATTTTAGTACATTAAAATAACTACGGCTATTTGTAATTTATTGTAAATTTATATTGAATTTTGAATAAATTATCTTTTATCTTATCTTATTTATTATTTATCTTTTTTTTATTGACTTAAAAATAACTATAATAAAAGAAATCTTGATAAAATGTACACATTTAACATGAACTTAAACCGCGAAGAAAAACATCGTGAGGAAACCCGCAGCTTAGTCAGCTTCAGACGTTGTTCTCTCTGTAGAAAAGAAAAATGCAATCAAAATTTTGTCTCCGACGGGACTCGAACCCGTAACGTTCAGACGAACACCTTTAACGCAGGCTGCCTTTACCATTCGGCTACGGAGCATTCGGCTGTGGTTCTCTCTGTTTCCATCTGCTATAAAACCTTGTTCTTTCCTCTGACAAATAGCCGAGTATGCTGAAGTTTTGTAAATATTTACATTTTTCAAGTACGCCTTGTTGGCTGAGTGGCATGTACCCCCGACTTTCAATCCAAAGGTCGTAATTCGAGACCGGCCCAAAATGTTTGTGCACCTCTTATATTTCGTGCTTTAACGATGAAGGAAAACATCGTAAGGAAACCTGCGGCTTAGTCAGCTTCTGTCGTATTGACTAAAAGCTGACATAGCTGAGAGGATGGTATAGGTGCTGGGGAAGCCCAATCCACCTTACAACGTTGCAGCGTCCCGTACAGCAAGAAAACCAGTTGCTGACACTGCATAAATCATCTACGATATATGTAAAGGCTTCAGAGGAAAGAACAAGATTTGACAGCAAATGGGAGCAGAGAAAAAGAGTTTTCTTGCAAAATAATCATTTGTACCTCAAACTTTGTCCAGTTGAAAACTTTTGTTCGCAACATCTTAACTTTAAACTCTACACATAATTCACAAACAGTCAACTAGCGGACTATTGAGACCGAAAACAGGATTTCAGCGACAACTGAAGTGCTAAGTTGGAATCCCTTGGAATTCGACGACAGATGGAACTTTGGTCAAGTACTAGACGGGGGGAAACAGCTGATTCACTTTTATCATCTCAGCCGTAGCAGGTGGACAAAGGCCATGGCCAAGTCCTGATCATGGTTATTGCCTCATCAAGCTTGGCATGCGGGTTGGCGAGCGCAGTACGGGATGGAAAGACGCTGCTGACCATCTTGCAGAGGTATCCCTTGGCAGATTCTCACTGCATCCACGGGCAAGAGAGTAGTTCACTTTAGCATTTATCGAGACTCTCTATCTAGCCTTCTGGGACAACGTATTCTCGGGCTCTTGCTATAGACATGTCCTAATAGTTTTATAATACTATTATTTTGTGTAACTAGCGTGGTAGTAACCTCATATTTTTTTTAATAGGTTGAATGAATGAATGACGCCTTGGATAAATGAGTGACGCCGGTGACGTCAGAGATGTAATCGGTGTACATATACTATGTACATATGTGTGATGTGAGTTGGTTTGCGTGTGTTTAGTCGACATAGACAATTGAATGAAACTTGTGGACATTGACAGCGGAATGAAACTGGCGCAAACATCATGAAACACTGGAGTGACCTAGCTATTTCCATCTGCTGTAGAACAGTTGAACTTTGTTCTAGATTCTATTCCAACTCGGTTACTTTAACTACCTAACAAAATAGTCACAATGTGATTTCTAATGTTTGTTCTATTCTAGATAGACTTCTAACTAAGTGGGTTGACCTAAGGAGTTAAGACTTCTTTGTTCCTAATGCAGCCGTAGGACTGCTATCACGTCCAATGCTGGACATAGGCCTCCCTCACTCATGGATCAGTACCGATCATGATGGATTGTGGCCATACTCGCCGCGCTTGGTAGGCGTTTTTGACTAAAGCAGTACGAGATGTCGATACACGGAAAGACGTTGCTGCTCGTCTTTTGGAGGTGTCGCTTGGCAGACTTTTACTGCATCCGCGGAAAGAGAGGAGAGGCACTATTCTACTGCCAGCACCCCCTTGGTTCATATCATGTTGAAAAATTAACCCGATAAATGTAGCTGCCGTGGGATGCCGGCAGTAGAATGCTCCCTCATGGATGCATTAAGAGCCTGCTAAGGAATACCACCGCAAGATGGGCAGCAGCGTCTTAAAGTATATCAACATCTCATACTGCGCTTACCAACCCGCCTGCCAAGCGTGGTGAGTATGGCAACTACCACTCATGGAGATCCATGAGTCCTTAGAGGGAGGCCTTAGTTCAGTAGTGGACGTTTTACGGCTGAAATGATAAATATATATTTTTTTTACATTCACTTAAAAAAAAAACAAAACATAGACGACCTCTGCGACGAAGCGGGTTCGATGCCCGCCTCGCGACATATCTGTAGGATCTGCAGATATTTGTTCAGGGTGTTCGGGATGTTTTCCAATGTCTAATAAAAACATCTATCTATGTAGTATAATGTATTAAATAAATCAGTCAGCTAGTAAGCATAACACAAGCTCTGCTTAGCTTAGGACTAGATGATGCTTTGTGAACTGTCATTATTTATTTACTAGCTTTTGCCCGCGACTTCGACCGCGTGGAAGTCATAAAACGTAAAATCCCCTTTATCACGCAGAGCCATTTTGATTCGTAAATATAAATTCCATTTATTCCCTATCCCGTGAGAATTACGAAAAATCCCTTCTTAGTGCACCTCTAGGATACTCAGTATCACTAGGTCCAGTGGTTTAGGCTGTGTGTTGATATATCAGTCAGTCAGTGAGTCAGTCAGGACTTTAAATTTTATATATATAGATTACCTAGAGTACCTGCTAACGTTATATGTGAAAGGACAGAGGCTTGTTTTCCGTAAAGCATGAGTGCAGCCGAGCATAAGCTAAAACGTACTAAAATGGCTAATAAAAACAAAAACTAAAAGTATACCGTCATAAAATCGTTTCCATAAAATTCGTCCGCAGTCGTATACCTCGTTATTTTGATGCACCATTTGCTACGAACAAATAAAGAGACATTTAATGAAACAAAAATAACTGAAAATTAACGTCCTGGGAGACAATAGGACAGCTGTAGAATTACTTTTACCGTATCCGTGTGAAAGTTTCAGAGAGTACAGAACAATCTAAGCGCGAGTCGGACTGGCGCATGAAGGGTTCTGTATCGTGTGCAAATATTATATGAATGTTTTAAGCGTCTACCTGTTGCCGTTATTAATATCTAGCAAAGAACGGCATTAAAATCACGTTTGTTGTGTATGAGAGCTCCCCTTAAATATTCGTTTTATTCTGTTTTTAGTGTTTATAGTTATAGCGGCAACAGAAATACATCATCTGTGAGAATTTTAACTGTCTGTCACGGTTCACGAGATACAGCCTGGTGACAGACAGACAGACAGACGGACAGCGGAGTCTTAGTAATAGGGCGGGACCCTACCTCTTACCTTCTTACCTTTTGGGAACGGAACCCTAAAAACAAAGTTTTCGATGTTATAACAGTGGCACAGACAACTACTGCCCTTACCTAGGGAACTCGAAACACGGTGATACAATTCTCACTCATAACTAATTGGTGGCTGGTAACGATGATGATATCTGGATCATCATCATCTTAGCCGTAAAACTTCCATTTCTGGACATAGGCCTCTCTCATGGATCTTCTAGTACCGATCATGAGGGGGCGTAGTGAATCAGGCAACAGCCTTATTCACCACGCTTGGCAGGCGGGTTGGCGTGCGCAGTACGGGATGTTATTTCACGGAAAGGCGCTACTGCCCATCTTCCTCATCATTTTTAAATAACGTATTCTGGTTCCCACGATACAGGCCCAGCCTAGTGTGGAAATCACTATTAATATTATTTTTTGTAAACCTCTCTACTTATAAAAAGTAAGTAGAGTAAACTCAATCGTTTTGTTTATGCTCTTAAAAGGTTACGACAAATATCTAGCGAAAAGATAGCTCTAACTGCATATCACGGCTATGTCATGTCAGTTCTAAGGTATGGTCTTATATTATGGGGCAACTCAACTAATGTTTGCAGGGCTTTTATCGTCCAAAAAAAATGCCTAAGAGCATTGTGCGGAGCGGGTCCTTTAGAATCATGCAGACCGCTATTCAAAAGACTGAAACTATTAACACTAGCAGGACTTTATATATTTCAAGTTTGCCTGTTTGCAAAAGAAAATCCCATCTTTATCCAATATAAAGATAATTTAAACTCTATCATAAAAAACCGAGACCCTACAAAGCTTATATTACCAATATGTAAATCGACACTTAGAAGCAAGAGTTCATACATTATGACTATAAAAATATATAATAAGATACCTAAGGACATAAGAGAATTACCATTCAGACAATTTAAGACAAAGCTGTATAAGTTGCTAGTAGATAAATGTATTTATAAAGTAAATGATTATTTAAATAGTAAATTTTGACATTGTATAGATATGACAATTTGAAATTTGAATTGGATGTAAATCAATTAATATTAGAATCTCCGTTCATTCTTATGTAGGTACTTGTAACTACAGACATTATTTTGCACGCTGATCAATCAGTGAAGTATGTGAAGCTGACTTACTTATCCTAAAACCTTTGTACCATACTTCTGGCAAATAAACAATTTCATTTCATTTCATTACTTATAAAATGCTATAATTTGTATAACCTGTGTGAACCTTGTGTATATATTTAAGTATGTAGTAATAAAAGTATTTTTCATTTTTCATTTTTTCCGGAGGTATCCCTGTCAGATTCTTACTGCATGCATCGGCAGGAGAGGAGAGGCAACATTCTACTGCCGGTACCCCACGGATTAAATATAATAAAACGTTATTTATCATTTACAAAATCTATTGATTGACAAAAAAAGTAATTAACTTCTGTGTCAGTGAAGAGGCAATTAATAAACGCGCAGAGTATGCTCCCATTTAATACCCTGATGAAGATCTCATTGAAAAATCTAAACTTGTCGGATTAATTAATTATGCTTCGAAATTATAAAACTCCGTGAATAATCCCGTATTTTACACGTGGTGCCGGCAGAAGAATGTTACCCCTACTCACATGCCGTAAAAGCCTGGTAGGGGCCTCCAGAAGATGGGTAGCAGCGACTTTCCGTGTCTCAACACCCTGTTCTGCGCTCGCCAAACCCGCCTGCCAAGCGTAGCGAGTAGGGCAACAAAACCTCATGATAAATAATCCATAAAGGCCTATTCCAACAGTGGACGTCCTACGGCTGAGAAGATGAATGCCGTATTTACTAAATAAATACATCTCACATTGAGTTTAACGTGAAAAAACTGCTCGTTCCTACTCAAAAATGAATTGAGTCAAATCCATCACAACCCAACAGAATGGATCAACTTCTAACAAAACTAAACGGTAATTTCAAAATTCGAAACAACTTCGAGTTGAGTGAAGAAGACGCTCGGAAAGATTAAACAGGAAACGGAAGCTGGAAGTTACCTCATTTGGAACATTAACAGGCTTTTGCTGATAAACAGCTGGCTTTAGCGTTGAGATAGCGAAAGAAATATTGCGTCTTTTGGGAATTGAATTTTCATAATTGTTTTGTAGATTTTACAGCGACTGGTGTTGAATAGAGTAATGGATGATTCTTTATTATCTCGTTCAGTTTGTATATCTTAGTTAACTATTAGTCAGAGGAAAGAACAGGTCAATACGTTTGAAACTAACTAAGGCGCGGGTTTCCTCACGATGTTTCCTTCACCGTTAAAGCACGTGTTAACCTTTAACTGGTGACGTAGCATTTATGTAACGTAACTGGTGACGTGGGGCCTGACAAGCCTGTACCTTTTTTGAACATTCGCGATCACAACACATTATTACTATATTGGATTATAACGGGGAGTCTCCCCGCGACCACGACCTGGTGCAATCCGGTTGTAACGTCGGGATTAAAATAAAGGTAACTACGCGATAAAAACCGGCAGGGTGATTACGTATCTCGCGACAGGTTTTGCAACAGGCAATTGAGAGCAATATTGCTGTCAAATGTCAATTCCTTGCTGTTCTCTAATACAAAATTGACATTTGACAGCAATTATTGCTGTCAATTGCCTGTTGCTAAACCTGTCGCGAGATAGGTAATCACCCTGCCGATAATCCAATATAGTAATAAAACTTGTACCTATTCTATTTCGGCGATTTTATTAAAATGGAGAGCTGGTACCCTACCTAAGTATTTATTTCCTGTTAGAATGCGTATAAGGAGATAAACAGTTACAATTTCTATAAATCTTACTGTATGTTTTAATAATAAACAAGTAGTTATGAAATGTTCCTTCTAATAATTGGTAAAATTGGCATGAGATCAACATTTAGTCATAAATTAACAAAATCTTAAAAAATAATTATTTTTATAATAAGGGGCGAAGCCCTCTATTATGCATAGCGCTGTCTGTCTGTATAGACATACAGCGCTATGCATAATAGAATATTTGTCTTTGAAGCTGCTAAATTTGTTAAGGAACATTTAGACCAATTTTGTAAAGCTGGTGATATCTTTACTAGATGTGTAAGAGATCGTGTGTGTGTTCATTCCAGATTTTTAGTGGATGTAGCTATGTAATAAGAGTAATAACTTCATAACATTGACATTTGCATGTTGGATAGTTCGGTCAAGTGTGTGATACCTAACAATACATACAAATATCTGTGTAAAACCATACTTGAGGCAAATAAATTATTTCATTTCATTTCATATCTCTTGAGCTTTAACCATAAAATAGCTTAGTAAGTATATATTATAATATTATTACATACTAAATACATGGGCTATTTAGTATGTAATAATATTATAATATATATTGTTAATTTTTTTTTTCATGTAAACGCTCTGTTACTGTGAAACCTTTTTAAATATAAACACATTTTTTTTATAAAATAGTTTTGGTATAGATTTTGTCCTAATTTACTTTGTGACTTTTTGGAGCGCTCGAAGTAGAAAAAGCACTTTGTAGTACATTGTGTAGTGTCCGTTATAAGGAACCAAACCGGCACTGCCTCACAAATAAGTTTTGTATCATCTTATTACTTTTCCTGTGAAAGCTAATCAATGTTGCCAGCTTGTACAACCTTTTTACATAGGCACCTATTTTAACCTTGCTGTAAAATTGCCTAAGACTGTGAATGAGGTGTTTTCAATAAAAAGTAAAAACTTCAAAAATAGTTCCCTCGAACCATATAGATGGCGTTAGTTTTATTTTACTGGTAGAAAACACAATTTGACAATGACAGCAATTGCGATTAATCACAAACTTGCTTTCTCCGCATGCCAGCTCCATCTGTTAAGTGTATTAGGAAACACTTTTTGTTTTTTACTGAAAACGGCTCATTAAAAACTACCACTCACCAAATAATAAACTCCAAAAGGCATCACCACGACCGCCACCAGCAGATCCGCCACCGCCAAGCTCACGATGAAGTAGTTCGTCACCGTCTGCAGCGCCCGCTCCCTCACCACACTCATTATCACAAGCACATTCCCGAACAGCGTGAAGAACGGGAATATCAGCAGCATCATTGCCCACATATTGTACTCCAACTCGTCATTCTGCCTAAAGCAAGATATATTGAACGTTCCGTTACTCGTACAGTTCGAGAAGTCGTACACATCACTAGTATTACTAATGTCACTTGCATTGCTGTAGAAATAATCACTGAAGTCTTCAACTAGTCGTAATATTTCACTTGTTTCGTTTGTAGTGTTTTTGGCTTCGTACACTTCTCTTGTCGGTCTGTTTGGAGCTGCGTCTATGTCCGGAGGCTTCTTGGTAGGGAACAAATGCTGTGTCGTCTCGAATATGCTTTTGCTTGGATACGGTACGGTCATAGTTTTGTTAACTGAAGTCATTCGTGCTGCGTCATCTTCGGCTATGAGTGTCGTTTTCTTGTCTTCATTTTCGCTACACCTGTAACAATATAAAAACTTATTACATTTTGTATAAAAATAGGAAAGTGTCGTTCAATGTTTCGTTCGAGAAGAAATTTAGAAATTTTCGGCTATTTATTTATTTACTTCCATCATTTGCAATTACAAAACATAGACCACAATGAAAAAAAAAGTTAAATCTTATTTTGATTTTTCCATTGTGTGGGGTATTAATGAATAGGTATTTTAAATTCATTTCGGAGTTGCAAAGACAAGAAACGATTTAGGGCTTAGTTTGCGAAGTATCAAAGTTTTAAACTTTCCGCGCGTCCTACCCTGTAAAATTTAAACTGATAGCTTAAAATGCTTGAAAAAATCATCAATCAAGTTTTTTACTTAAACTTTCTAGGAAAACTATAACGGTCTAAGCTATCAATTTTAGTTTCGGAGAAGTTGTCGTGTAAATGATTGACCAAACATACCGGAATACTCTAAACAGAAAACTCAACGAATTCCTGTTAATATGTTTTGGTAAACGTAAAAGTACTAACATCAACTTCTAACAACAGGTCTACGGTTAAATACAGAACCCTACATATGTAGCTCGTGGCCCAACACGCACCTGGCCTAATTTATTTTACAGAGATACGAAAGATTACAATCAACTCAACTAGCAATCCTTACGCTTGCGACGCATTGATGACCCGTTCATCACGCAATGGACAAGTATAGATCATGATAGATTTCCAACAAGACAACTCAAACGCCATTTCGAGATTGACATGATTATAACGTGGGGAATGTTCACCGTGGGCATAGCGGGAAGTCATTTTCTTTTTTATCGACCCCTAAATCTGGCTGCGATCGCATTTGTCAATGTCATCGAGTTGACAATTCACAAACCGGCAAAAATCAGGCTGCAGAAGTTAATGGGCGAGGAAGAGCAATGGCGTACCATATAATGAATGTGTAGGTGTACCAGTATGGTTGTGAAAATATTTTGAGTTTAATCCGTTGTAATTAGATGACTGCCAAACATTTTGTTTATTAATAATAATACTGGACACACAACTACACACAACGCCATCTACCCCCAAACTAAGGAAAGCTTGTACTACAGAAACCAGATGTAAATTATAGAGTATGTAAATATTTTTTTAAAACCTAGTTAATTTTTATTGGTTTGTAATTTTTAAAGTGCTAAACCAGACTTGGGTAGAACATTGTATGTAATTATTGTGTTTCTTGTATATAATGTTTAATTTTACCTATCACACAAATGGAACACGCTATGTTCACCCCAATTGTCAATTTGTATCAGATTGATTACCCTTATTTTTAATGTGATCAGTACTTGGCTCTCCAGGTCCACGAGGGAGGCCAAGGTTTAGATAAGGGGGGTGGAAGGGGGGTTTTCAAAATTTTTGTGAAGTAACTAGATCGTGTGGGGTATCATATGAAAGGTTTTTATTTGCACATTATTATACAGTTTTCATTTTACCTATTAGCCGTATCGTTTCTGAGTTATTTAAAAAAATGTTGAAAAAACAACCGTTCCTTATCTCCAAGGTTTGCAGAGATAAACCCGTGAAACTTTTATAGCTTATAGAAGTGTATGTTAAGTTTTTTAGAAAATTATAGCGAACTCCCTAATTTGCATACAAGGGGGTGGAAGGGGGGTTTTAAAATTTTTTGTAGTGTTACTAGGTCGTGTGGGATATCACAGAAAAGGTACCTATTCATTTGCACATTAAGAAACAGTTTTTAGTTTAGCTTTAAGCTGTATTGTTTTCGACTAATTTACAAAAACGTTGAAAAAAATATCGTTCCCTCCCCTCATCTCCGAAGTTTACAGAGATATACCTCTGAAAGATTTATTACTATTACAAGTGTATGTAAAGAATACGGCAAAAATATAACAAACACTCTCATTAGCATACTTTTTTAAAAATCATCAAAAGTTTACACTAACAAAAATTACATAAGTTCCGCTTTCAGACAAGAGATGGCGCTGTCAAGGTTCTGCAACAAAATAATAAACGCCTTTATCATATATTACATTGTATGATGGCACGGAACCCTCGGTGCGCGAGTCCGACTCACTCTCACTCACTCGGTTTTATTTATTGTAAGTGGACGTGTCTTTATTTTGTAATTGCAAACTATGAAAATAAATGAATGAATTTCTTTATTTCTGAATAAAAATGCTCATCATATCAGTCGTATCCTACGGGGGATAAAGTTTCTCGAGTGGAGGCCACGGACCGGCAAGCGCAGCGTAGAACGTCCACCTACAAGATGGGAAGATAACTCGATGAAGACCGCAGGTCGACGGTGGATGCAGGCCGCTTCTAACCGCAATACCGGGAAATCCATGGGGGAGGCCTATGTCCAGCAGTGGACGTTTTAAGGCTGAAATTATGATAATAATGATTTTTTCAATGGTTTGTTTTATGTTTACGATACTTTTATGGTTATATCACTTTTAGTTTTCTTTTACAAAAACTTTAATGTCATATAGGTTATTTAAGATAAAATAAGATAAACTTTATTTCTCATGGTGTCGACACTCGCCAAAGGTTCTACCTAAAAACAGCGTTAATCCTTATTTTGACTAACAATATGTTGTTACCTTTTGGTCAACAAACTTGCCTTTTTTTTAATTTATACCTGATGTACCTATGTTGTGGATTTATCATCATTTCAGCCGTAAAATGTCCACTACTGAACACAGGCCTCTCTCATGAGGCATCCCTCCCTCTGTGAGGGGTGGTTGCCATACTCACCACGCTTGGCAGGCGGGTTGGCGAGCGCAGTACAGGATGATGATACACGAAAAGACGCTGCTGCCCATCTTCCGAAGATATCCCTTAGAAGGCTCTTACTGCATCCACGGGTAAGAGAGGTGGAGTAACATTCTACTGTCGACACCCCACGGCAGGTGGATTAATAAATATGTTTATTTATTTCTTTTCTTTCTTTCTACGACTAATATGATTTAATAAATATAATACGGCTTACACCACGTACCTAACTTATTATCATCTTGCTGACGTCAAGTCGGCCTAGAAAGTGACACAGTAAGCACCGTGTGTATCCAGCCTAACGCTACGGACGAAACAAGTGATGAGGATTTAGCAGGGGGTTCCCCCCCACCACCAGCGCCGGCGGCTATGTCCAGCCGCGCGATCCGAGCCGAACGCCGCGCTCAAGCTAGTTCTCGTCTCGCGGCCCTCGGAGTCGGCCACGAACGGTGCTCATGAAGAAGGGCCTCTAAATGGTCTACGAAACGTCAGCAAGATGATAATAAGTTAGGTACGTGGTGTAAGCCGTATTATATTTATTAAATGATGTGTAGCCACGATAATTTCAATTCAGTGACTAATATGATGAAAAAAACATATCTTTTCATAACTGTCACTATAGTTGCCTGAATTAATAATATAACAAGACCAATCTCCTTCATTAAGTTCGACCCTCATCTCCAGAGTATGGTAGATATTTCTCAAACTACACCAAAAAGTAATTACCTAGTAATTGGTTACGGGCGATCATCACATATCTCTTTAAATCTCATTAAAGTTCCTCTAAGCTAAGGAAAAAATCTAGGCCGAAGTTAGCAACTCTTAAAACCTAGATGATCGATTCTCAATCACTTATCTAGGAAGCTGGGGTAATAAATCACAGGACATTATGTCAGGGCTTTTATTAAAGCTTAAGGAAAAGTTATAAGTTGCAGTCTTTGTGTTTTGTACGTATACTAGCGACCCATTATTAAAATATGGGATTATCGGGTATTAATCGCGTAATTACCTAGCCGATAAACCCATAATTTATTTGCCAAGGGGTGCCGGCAGTAGAATGTTACCCCTCCTCTCATGCCCGTGGATGCAGTAAGAGCCTGCTAAGGGATACCTCCGGAAGATGGGCAGCAGCGACTTTCCGTGTAACAACATCCCGTACTGCGCTCGCCAACCCGCCTGCCAAGCGTGGTGAGTATGGCACCTACCCCTCATGGATATCCACGAGGGAGGCCTATTTTCAGTAGTGGATGTTTTACGGCTGAAATGATGAATCCCATATTTTAATAATGTGTTAGGTAGATAGATAGATAAACTCTTTATTTTACATTCACCATATATCATAAATTTCACAAAGAGAAACACAGACAAATATAACATACAATGGGCGGTCTTATCGCTAAAAGCGATTTCTTCCAGACAACCTTTGTGTTGTGATCGCGAAAGTTTTAAAAAGACTACTAGCGACCTTACTTGCTTCGCACAGGTGTATGGATGAAGCAATCATCGCCCATCTTGTTATGAAGATATCATGAAGAGTAAAAATAAATATGTCTTTCCAAAATCGTAGACCCAAAGTTATTCAGTTTGGTGGACACAACAACCCTGTTGGATTTCTAGGGTATATTGTTATAGGTTTTATACACGGCAGTGAGTTACCTTATAGGGTGCCGGCAGTAGCATGTTGCCCCTTTATTGCCCGTGGATGCAGTAAGAATCTGCCAAGGGATACCTCCGGAAGATAGGAAGCAGCGTGTTTCCTTTTATCAACATACCGTACTGCGCTCGCCAACTTGCCCGTCGGCGTGGTGAGTATGGCAGCAAACCCCTCATGATCCGTAGTTGGAACCATGAGGGAAGCCTTTGTTACCTCTTCAAGCTATAATTATCGAACAGATCAAGTCAGCTTGACCTGTTCAAGGTTCAAAGGTTCAGACCTTTGCTCACATATAAATAAATAAATAATGCTGGACAATTCACACGGCATCATCTAGCCAAAACCTAAGCAGAGCTTGTGTTATGGGTACTAGATAACTGATATGGTTCGTGAGATACTACAGCCTGGTGACAGACAGATAGACAAACGGACAGCGGAGTCTTAGTAAATAAGGTCCCGTTTACCCTTTGGGTACGTAACCCTAAAAGTGATGATGATGATATCTCATCTTGATCAAACCCATACCAGCTCTTAATCACGTCCAAAATTGACATGACAATTTTACAACCACACGAGATACGAGTACTAAGGGGTTGTGAGGGTGCGGCTATTTTTAGGCTTAATTTAAATGAAGGGCAACGGGCTGGAAAACATTGTGTACATGAGTGGAGGATCAGATTAATCGCAAATATTTAAATCGTTAGATACGCCCTCAAAGATAAAGATATTTTTATTATCAAATTGAGTACATCGGTCTTAAAATGTAAAGATAAAGATAAGCCGCTCCGTTTTATACCCACACAAAATGAGTGAGCTCACTTATTTGTAATTAGTGTTCTAAAAAGTGTTAGCCGGACGTGTCTGATATTTTTTTCATGAAAGTTTGTGCAACATTATTGTACAATCATCATCATCATTTCAGCCATAAAACGTCCACTGATGAATACAGGCCTCGCTCATGGATCTCCATGAGGGGTAGTTGTCATTCTCACCACGCTTTGCAGGCGGGTTGGTGAGTGCAGTATGGGATGTTGATACACGGATAGACGCTGCTGCCCATCTTCCGGAGGTGTCCCTTAGCAGGCTCTTACTGCATCCACGGGTAGGAGAGGAGGGGTAACATTCTACTGCCGGCACCCCACGGCATAGATGTACAATAGATGGTAAGAATAACAGTTTGGTTTATTGGAAAATACCAGTGTGTCGGCATTATTGTTAACACACATATTAAAAACAATGCCACAGTGTCTGGTGTCAGGGCATATCTTACGATTTCAATCTTTGTTTCATAATGCTAATGCTGCCCGTATTGCGTGACGTTTAGAATGATTTTAGCATGTAATTAGGAAAGTACGAGACCCTCTTCGCTATCATTTAGAATAAGAGTCCCAAAAATAAGCATAATCTAAAAAGTTTGAAGGGATCGGTGAAAGACTTCCGAAGTGTCGATTCAAAGTCAAAGTCAAAAAGCGTTAATTCATTTGAACCCAAAGGATCACATTAAGATTGAACAAATCACATAGTATATATTTTTTTATTATTTATTTACTTCTGTTCAATATAACATTTTCGCCACAATAATAATGATGCTTTAATAATATTATTATTTTATCCAAAAGGAATTATTGGAGAGTTTGGATATTGCAAAATGATTTTTATTTTTTAATTTTATATTTATTAAGTAGGTAATAAGTGTGGTTGATTAGTGTAATTAGTGTCAACCGTGTGTGTTGAATTAAAGAAAATGATTTGAAATAAAATTGAAAATGAATAATTTCTTATCGTGGATGAACCGTACAACAGCCGACCAAGAGTCTATCTAGGAATCTTATCTAAACCAAAAACCCTGATGGATTCCACTGCTGAGCAAAAGCTTCTCTTCTCCCCTTCAACTTATTCCGGTCAAAGGCCAATAATTAACTAATGTTTCCTTAAAGAAAGAAAGAAAGAAACCGTTTATTTGCACCAAAGTCATAATAACACACATAAAATTATAATTATAAAAAGAGAGAATAAGAATAATAAATAATGAGAATAAGAATCTTAACGAGATTTTGTTATAAGAGTAAGCGCAGCGCTAGTGCTAGAAAAGATTAGGAGTAATGATGAAGAGCAGGGATGAAACGTAATGTAGGAAGAATAAGTGCTTTTTACAAAAAAAGGATCTGACGAATATTAACTAAAAATTTGTAAAATAATTGTATATTTGATTCAGATTTTAAATGATTTCTCATATGATTATGATTATGAGAAGAAGCAAACATCTGTCTTCTCTTCTCTTAGGCATAATAAATGGTCACATACGCGATAAGCTCCCGTGTTAATTATAATGAATTGTGATCCCAAAAGTTTAAGAAAAACTGATTAATTAATTTTAAAACATGACATTGAAAGGTATATATTTAATAATATTTGTATTTAATAATAATAATTATTTTGTATAAGATTAAAATTAAGTGTTTGCATGCCATCTTAAAAGTGGTAAAACATATTGATTCTTATAATTAGTTCCTAAGACCCTATGTATAACATATGTTTTGCAAATAAAATTTATGATTATGATTATGATGATGTCGATATTTTATAAAGAGCCTAAACCTATGAATAGATAGTTCGGTCGCCTTCAGGGTAATAACGGCGCGTGTCGCGTGAATAGAACATAATAGTCACGTCACGGCACACCAGTTAGCTAGGACGCACAATGGATTGTACATTGCATTGTTCGGGAACTGAACCCGCGCCTGCGACCTATAATCGGTACCGAACATAAAAACATAATTATGTGGAAATAGGAGCCAAGTTCAATAATGACAATTGTGTGGTTGTCGCGTTGTTTGGCTGCAAAAGAATTGAGATCGAAAATAAGTGCCAGGTTTTGTAGATAATCCTGTTTTTATTTTTAAATCTAGCTAATAATTTACGTGTTAAATTGAAGTTCAAGGTTTAATTTGGCTTGTTTTATTACTCGTATATAAAATAGTAAGGGCTATCACTCCCACTCCAGGGCACATTAAAAACAATCTATTTCGAAAAGATTCCAAACCATTCGATTTGAAAAGCAAAATGAGAACATTGGTTCGTTTAATATCTTGTAGCTTAGCGGATTCTAAAAGGACCAAGTTGAAAACAAACAAGGAATTGACCTAAAAAAACACGTACATTAAGCACGACTGGAAGCAATAAGAAATCAATGAATAGCATGCTAATGTACCCGATGAGCGGAATTTTAATGCATGTTTAATGGTAACAGTGTACAGATTATTAGAAGTAGAGAAAAAATATAAATGTTTATTCCACTTAGGTTTGGGTAAGAAATGTATTATCAATAAAGACAAACAATTGTCACTTATGTGATAACTTAACTCTTATTTTAAAACTTTCCTCGACGTATATCCAACTTATTAAATTATTTACTAATAAGAAAACAATGCCAAGATTCCTCCATTCTAGTTATCTGTGCTATGAACAATATGTTATGCAAGTTGTTTTTTAAGACGTGAAATGATTTTACGTGTTTAATATGTGTCAAAGTCAAAGTCAATAAGTGTTTATTTAATAGAGCAAAACGCTACAGAAAAAAAACAATTTTCAAAAGAAGAACTAGACAAATTTAAATTGAATAAAGCACATAATTGAATTCGTTCGCTTTAGATAATAGTGGTAGCCTCTACCTATGATAACAGCAATGCATTGCGGCTGTCATCCTGAGACAGAGAGTTGTAAGGTATCATTTGCAGTAATTTCACCGGCCCCCTTACCCTTTAAACAAGAACACAGCAATGCAGACACTGCTGCTAAGGGGGTTGATGCCATACTCACCACCCTTGGTGAGTGCAGTGCGATATTTTAATATTCGAAAAGACGCTGCTGCCCATCTTCTTAAGGTATCCCTTGGCATATTCATACCGCACTTACGGGCCAGAGAGGAGAGGCAAAATTCTACTACCGGGACCCCACGGCAAAGCCTTTTTGTTTGTTTGTTCGCAATGGTTCTCAGTAGGTCTACCATGAGTTTTCACAATCCATACTCACTAGCGACTGTAGTCAAAAAAAATTATGAAAACTTGTACAGCGCCTCTAGCGGATAGATTGATACTAAAATAGCAGTAAGCTACAATAAAGCGACTGTAGTTTGGGCTTCATTTACTTAGAATTTGGTAGCATGAGTAACTAATCTGACAGATGTCATAGTAAAGTACTATAACTACTGTAGTAACGGCAGGCGATCTAGCAGTGACAACTCGTTCATCATATTGTCATCTCAGCCGTAGGAATCCGTCCACTGCTAGACATAGCTCTCCTTCATGAATCTCCAAGATCATGAGGGGGAAGCCTTTATTGCCACATAATAAATAAATAATGAAATGGCGTTTTCCTACTATAAATATTCCAAATTCTAACAAAGCTGTGTTGTTTCGTTTCTCAATGATACTACGTTGCCGATAATCTAATCAGCATAAAACGTAATCTGTGATAAAACTGCAATCAAATCTCAGAGTTGTACTACTGGTTTAATGTGCGCCGTGCTCGTCGGTCGATTGCTCGTATTTGGGGAGTATTCAATGGATTTAATGAGCGCTCCGGCTTTTGCTTCTAATCGAATATTGTAATGTCCTTGTTTACATAATAAACTCCGTGCTAAAATTGACTAGTTTTAAGTTCGCTGCTGAAATAATACGGCCAGAAATTAGACGCAAACTTTATAGAAGAGGTTTCATTTTGGATTTGTTTAGATTGTTGTGTAAAGTTAAAATTCATCATCAACGTCATCTTAGCCTTAGGGCTGCTGTGACGTCGAATGCTGGACACAGGCCTCCTACATGGATGTCCAAGGTCATGAGGAGTTTGTTGTCATATTCTCGCGGCTGCCATCTTCCGGAGGTACCCATTACTGCATGAAAACATTCTACTGCCGGCACCCCACGGTAAGCAATAGTTGGACACAGGCAATAAGTATCTCATGGTTCAGTGTACGATCCATCGAACAAGAACAAAGTTTCAGTGAAGTAATGTTGAGAAATATCATTGTCTTCAACATAGATATTGCTACGTGAATATTTTTATCATAAACGTAATATCATATAGAAAAAAAGTTGTTGAATTATGTCTATATCGACCTGGGAAGGGGCTTGCGTTTCATAAGACGCTAACAAATTCAAATATGTACCTATTTTACAACCTTTGTGGTGCAGCGGGCGAAGGTCCGCCTGCGACGCAAGAGTTTGCGGGATTCCCGCCTCGGGACAAAAGTCTGTTTCATCATTTCAGCCGTAAAACGTCCACTAATGAACACATTATTATGGATTTCCATGAGGGATTGTTGCCCTACTTACCACGATTGGCAGGCGGGTTGGCGAGCGCAGTACGGGATGTTTATACACGGAAAGACGCTGCTGCCCATCTTCCGGAGGTATCCCTTAGCAGGCTCTAACTGCATCACTGGGTATGAGAGGAGGGGTAACATTCTACTGCTGGCACCTCACGGCAGTCTGGCAGGCGGCAATGTCTGTATGATCTGCAGATATTTGTTCAGGGTGTTCTGGATATTTTTCTACTTAATAATAATAAATGTAGTAAAATGTATTTAGTATATCATTCATCTATTACCTATAACATAAGCTCTGCTTAGCTTGGGGCTAGATGATGCTGTGTAAATTCTCCAGCATTATTTATTTATTTACTTTTATCAAACTGCGGGTATATACGATCTTACAACTCTTTGTCTCAGGGTAACGGGTGCAATGCAATGTAGCGTTGGTCACGTGCTTCGTGAACGTGATCACCGGGGTGTTGAAGCTGTAATAGGAAGAGGTTACCGCTTAACATCAGGTGGGCCATCGGCTTGTCATTTAGTCGTAATAAAAAAAATCCTTTGTTGTTGTATTTTGTAAATTAACTTGTCAATGTGGCCTTTGCGGGCCCATTGAATAGACGATTTTAAAATATATATTTTTCGGTTTCGTTGAAACAAAAAGACTTTTCTACTTGTGTGTAATTTGCACAAATTGTGATGCATATGCGGTGTTATAATAAGCATCGTCACCGTGACTAATTATCTCTAATATTAAGAGATCTTAAAAAATGTTCACGGCAAACCTTTTCCATCATTATTGTCATCAGTGCATTGCCAGACAAGGCCAATTTTGAGGTTTTTGTTCAGCTGTAGACGGTGCTGTGGGGTGCCGGCAGTAGAATGTTACCTCTGCTTTTATGCCCGTGGATGCACAAAGCCTGCTAAGGGACACTTCCGAAAGATGGGCGGCAGCGTGTTTCCGAGTATCAACATCCCTTACTGCGCTCGCCAACCCGCCTGCCAAGCTAGTGAGTATGGCAACTACCCCTCAGAGATCCATAAGGGAGGCCTGTGTTCAGTAGTGGACGATTTACGGCTGAAATGATGATGATTACATTAAGCCGTAAGTGTCCCACTGCTGGGCAAAGGCCTACCCCTCAGCTCTACATGCATCATTAAAACATGATTATAAAAACAAATTTATTCTAATATACACGTCCCTCTCATTTAAGCAAAAGAATTCAGTATTGAGGAATTATAAATATTAAGATTTGCATATAATTTCAAAACATCTACGTAGCTACATAAATTCTGTCAGCTTAGTCAGCTTTTCCAGAGAAAAGACGTAGTCAATAATAATCCGAGGGCTTTCTTATGACTTTCCTTCTTCAGAGCACTTAGAGGAACCAATAAATTTTGAAGGGGAATGCGGCCGGGATTTGAACGCGCGACCTTGGCCAGACTGACCCCGTCCTGTAGGTCAACGCGGATCTCTTGCTGTTCAGATTTCTTTTTCAATAACCTAACGATCTTTGTGGCATCATCATCATTTGAGCCGTGAAACCTACACTACTGAGCACAGGCTCATGAGAGGTAGTTGCTCTACTCACCATGCCTAGCAGGCGGGTTGGCAAGCGCAGTACAGTTGATACACGGAAAGACAGCAGCGTCTTTCCATCTTCCGGAGGTATCCCTTGGCAGGCACTTACTGCATTCACGAGAAAAAGAGGAGAAGCAACATTCTACTGCAGGCACCCCACGGCAAATAAGTAGATACGTCACGGTAAGTTAGATACTTTAACCAAAATCAAGCACTTTCATTTCTATTGATGGAAAGCTAGCTAGACAAAGGCAGTGAGAAGGTAAGGTGCCAGTGTCAAGCTGAGTATCTTTGAGGTTGATACTCTTTCATTTTGACCTACGGTGAGATGTTTTGGCAAAGGTCTTTCGAGAAATACTTTGCAAACAAAAAGTAGGTACTTTGTTATTTCCTTTTAATATCTTAATAAGGTTATTATGTTAAACTAGTTGCTGCATACGATTTTGCCCACGGTTTTATATTTTTGGGCGAAACGCAAGTCCGTAGGCAAAGTACCTTTGTGGCATAGAGCCGACTAAGTTGCAGAAGGTATTGCATTCAATCACTACTAGACGATACATTTTTATAAGTACTAAGAATATTCAAGACATTCGGGTTAATATATGTATATATATATTTTTATATGTATGTATAATTATATTTTAAATGTTGAATTGACATGTACCCAGGTATTTACCAGTTTACACATCTAGGTTTAAGTACATTATGGATTTATCAAAATTATTTTCTGCAATACCTCTCGTATGTTATTGTACCAACGGGTTGGTTGGAAAAATATACTTTGAATAAGGCAATAATGGCTGCCAATTTGTAGGTTACTATAATTTTATCTTGTTTTTCTATTATTTGAATTTATTTTTGCATTAATGCGGTAATTTATTTATTCATTTAAGCCTGGGCTAATTATTCATTATGTAAAGTGTAATTGTTTTTCATTTATTCTTTAAACTTCTCAAAGACCAGACTTAGGCAGGTTTAAGATTAGGATGATGATATCATCCAGCTGTTCTCCATAATTGCAAAACGCTTGATAGCGGGTGTCTGAATAATGACTCAATATTTATTCAAATTGATTTTTCGTCTGGAAAAAATAAAGATACTCGAGACAAACGATACCTAATAAACTCTGAAGGTTATGATAGAAAAGTTCACGCCAGATATAAAACGTTTTGGCAAAAGCAACAGTCGTTCATTACTTTACATAATACTATCATCTTTGATGCCATTAGTCACAAAAATATTCCAAATTTCAAGTAACAATGCCAATTCTATTTTGTCGCTGCGCCAAAAAATATTTACGGGGACAAAATGAGCTGACAAAGGACTCCGCTCTTTACTACATACCTAGTATAAAACAAAGTCGCTTCCCGCTGTCTGTCTGTCCCTATATTTGCTTAGATCTTTAATACTACGCAACGTATTTTCATGCGGTGGAGGAATTCAAGAGGAAGGTTTTTATGTATATACATACGTGCATAATATAGTAGAGATACACTGATAATTTTGTGGGTTTCTAATGTGATGTCGTAAATAAACACATTTTTTTGCGCTTACATTGCAAACGCTGGCTGAACCCAACGAGATCAAATTATTACAACAGTACAACAGTATTGTACGCCTTAAAAAGATCCTACAAAATCCAAAAAAGGGAAAGGGGAAAGGGACGAACGTCAGTACCAGTGCCCATTATGCCATGTAAGCTAAATGAGCCCCAGTATATTTTCCCTGTTTTTTTGTTGCGATGCTGGGCAAAGGTCTCTCTCAAAGTTCAACAAGCATTGGTACGGGGGTACCAGAAAAGGGGGCGAAAGCCTCAAAAGGTCACCAAACGTCAAAAATGGCGTTTTTGGGTTTTAGGACGTTTTCGGCCATTTGAAGACTTTTATTTTTTGGTGACCTTTTGAGGTCATAATAACTCCGGTCCCTGTGACCCTAGGGTCACCAAAATCAATCGGTACTCTTATCTCATTAGGACGGTGCTTAACAAAAAATGTTTCATAAAAATTGGTCAACGCGTTTGGTTGTAAACGTCTCATGCACAGACAGACAGACAGACAGACAGCGCTACGCATATTAGGGGGTGAAATAACAATACTTCAGCGGAGTCCGTTTCTCAGTGGTTATCAAGTGGAGTAAGTGCCTGAAGAATTATAGTTTCCTCGACAATTTTATTTTCAGCAGAGTCCATTCTTTCACAGTGTTTGTCAAAGTTCATGATAGGCATAAAGCTACTTAACTGGCCCATCGCCAGTAAACTTTGCCCGGCTGAAGAAGATAATTGTTTATGGTCGGGTATAACCTATGAATACTCTACGCCATCTCGTTAAATCTACCTGAGGGTAACTTCAAGGGATATCCTTGAATTCTTTACGAGCTTAACGAAGTAATATGTTAGGGTATATAATGTGAAGATATGTTAGGTTAGTTTTGGTTTTACGAGGTTATAGAATTCTAAATTTACCTGTGCTCTCTTGCACGTAGATGGAGTAGGAATCTGCCAAGGGATATTTCTAGAATTTGGGTAGCAGAGTTTTTCTGTGTTCAATAGTAGACATTCTGCGGCTGATGTGACGCTTATTTGGAACCAGTGTGCCTTAACACACTGATTCCAAATAAGCGAGCTATCTCTTTTCGTATAGAAACAAAAAGGCGCGTTCTCATTAAGTCAAATAAAATGAACTTTAAAACATGAGAGCTTTTGTTAACTGATATAGCATTATGGGCTATATTATAAACATTTTGGTATGTTATTTAGCCTAGTTAGATGGCACAAGTTGAGTAAGAGTAGAGCATGCTAACTGCTCGTAATTTACTTAATATTTTTTAGTTTGCCAAATAAATATTATTTAATTATGTATTAAATTATAATGTCACAGGTTAACTGCAATTAAATAATTCACATATAAAATCAAATTATATGAGAGATTAAATAGTCTAGTAAATATTCTGTACCTCACATTACAATTACTCATACCAAACACATTGAAATCTCAATACAAGTGTCAGAAATGGTCACTATAAAACTTAGCTTGATCGCTGCGACAGCTGAAATCGAAACCCCGCTTATAAAGTTCTGAGTTTTGTAACGGCATACATGACCTGTGGCAACGTCGTACTTCATGGGGACTACACTAACAGTAACGTGCGAGCCGCGAAGCCATCGTAACTAACATTTGCCGTCATAAATATTATCATAAATATGTGTAATATAAAATGGTAAAAATGAACCCTTATCGTGTGACTTTGTCTGTCTGCCTGTGGTGTCACATGTATATATAATTCGTATGTGTTGTGTGTCAAAAATTAATGTAATTCTTCATCTTCTTCTTCTATACACATAATAATGTCACAGCGATCAATTCAAGTTTTACAAACTATAAACAGCATTGTGTATATAAAAAAAAATCTAAATCTTAGAACAAAATATATTATGACGTATCATACAAGACAAATCGCGCACCGTAGGGAAATTCAAATAGCTTACAAAATAACATAACGAGATACCCTCGTGATTTAGACCAAGTTCTTCTAATTTAACATTTATGACGTCACAAGTTTAAAGTCGCTGAGCACCAGATCCGGAAAATTGGTGCGACTTATAATTTGATTTGCTTTTAACTGAAAAGTTGTAATGCTTCTATTTTAATTTTGGTAAATTGGTATTCTGGATTTAATTTAACCTTAATAAATTCCATGTTGTAACAGCGGATCAGGACTATTTAAGTTGGCAGTGTTTAAGAGGAGTCAGTAATGATTATATTCAAATTTAGTAGTAATTAAGTTGATTTAAATTTAACCTTACTAAATCCCATGTTGTGGATACATACACCGGATAGGGACTGTTTGAGTTGGCAGTGAGAAGATAGATAGATAGATAAACTCTTTATTGTGTGAATCATACAGAAAATAAAAACAAAAATAACTAAAATTAACTTAAACTACAAAAACAACAGAAATACACAATAGGCGTCTTATCGCTTAAAGCGATTTCTTCCAGACAACCTTTACAGAAGTTGTAATGCTTCTATTTAAAATTTGTAGTTATTCTAGCTGATTTAAATTTAACCTCACTAAGTTCTAAGACCATATAAAGCAATGTTAAAGAGAAGGCTGTAATACTTTTATTTTAATATTGTAGCTTTTCTAGCTGAAATAGACCTGCTGAGCTTATCTATCGACTTGTTAAAGCCCTGTCTTCCCACGTGTAGCCAAACTTTAGATAAACACTTGTTTCTACAACAGTCCGAGGATGCAGAAGTGTAACTGAGCAGACCATAAATTCCCAATACTCTCGCAACTTGCTCTACGGAACCTGGGTAACCAGTGTCGTGACACCGCTGAATTAACCGATATACTTGCTAGGGTTGGACTAATTTCAAACTCAGAATATGGGTTTTGTCTACAGTCTTAGATAGTTTAACATGTTATATTTAACCCCCGTCAAAAATAGTGGTGTTATAAGTTTGACCGCTAAGTGTCTGTGTAACTGTGTGTCTGTATTTGTCTTTGGCACCGCAGCTCTTAAGTGAGTGGACCGAATTGCATGTTTTTGCGCTAGAAAACCTGTTTTTTTTAAGCCTTCTAGCTGTGGTTTTTAAACATGTTTTATTAAAATCGGTTATTGGACGTTTTCGGCCATTTGAGGACTTTTAGTTTTTGGTGACCTTTCTAGGTCACAATAACTCCGATCCCTGTGACCCTAGGGTCACCAAAATCAATCAGTCACCTTCTCTCATTAAGACGGTGCTAAGAAAAAAGGTTTCATGTAGGTAAATGGGTCCACGCGTTTGGTTGTAATCGTCAAATACACAGACAGACGGACAAACAGACAGACAGCGCTATGCATATAATAAAAAACATATTAATTTTTAGCTAATCCTGATTGTGGATGATAACGAGGAACTTTTAAAGAACTCCCGATGTATTTCCGTTTAATATGGTGATGATTATTTCTGTATAATGTGACCATCACTAGCCGGCCACCAGACACCGGAAGCAATAAAACGAGCTGTGAAATTTACTGCACTTTGTTAGTTGGACCTAAAGACAGTCTCTTAAGAAATTGAACGGTAGTTTAGATCAGTAATCGTTGTTCAGGAGGACGCCAATGTAATATATTTAGAGCTATACGTGCACAGTTTCAAGTTTTTTCCGAGAGTTGACAAACACTTTTCAGTTGTTTCTTTTGAGAGGAAGAAATAAATTTAGTAGATACACACAAAACTTAAAAACAACTTCAATAAAGGAATGAACTTAGTTCTATTTTTATTCTAAGAGTACCAACCCAATTTAATATTTTAAAACACAGTGGCATAAAGCTGGCAAGCAGCTCACTCAGCGGGCCAGAGTAGAATAATAGTAATTTAAATAGTGTACAATCTCGGTACAAGTCCACAAAGTTGTGAGTCTAACCGCTTGTTTGGTTTTGGTCAGTTTCCTTACCAAGGTTTTTTTGCCGTTGTTTGGTTTTGGTAAGTAAACTGACCAGTGATTTAGCGTTCCACTAGGACAATTATTATTACTATAGTTTTTATCGACTTTTTGTTTGTTTTGCTGCCTTCTGAGTGAAGAAAAAAAAATTAAGTCAATTAAATTAAAATTGACGCTGACTGAATGGTGGCCGAGAGAAGGGCACAGAAAAAGGGGTCGTCCACCATCCCGATGGGTTGACGATGTTCGGAAGACCGTGGGTTGCACCTGGCTAATAATAGCCTATGACAGAGGCGAATGGCAAAATCAAAGGGAGGCCTATGCCCAGCAGTGGGTCGATAGGGTCTGATGATGATGATGATGATGATTAAATTAAAATTTAAAAAAGATTATGCATAAAAAATGCATTTTATAATTACGATTAGAATAATATTTTGTTTATAGACACCACAGAGACAGATAACAGAATAAGTAGGTACTTATTCTGTTATTTTTAGTGAGGATATACTACAAACTATGTATAAACAGCAGAAAATGTAGATAGATGATACCAAATTTTGAACTAAAAATAAAAATATTTTGAACTAAAAACAAATTAATAATTAATAAAAAATAATTTTTACTTTGTATATCCCGAACACAGACTAAATTATGAATTAACGTACTAACAATCTTCATTTAAACCCTTTCCATAGAGCATAAATATCACAATACGTTCCATTGTAAAAACCGAGCCAGTATCCACTTAGCGCCGACGCGGAGCGCACGCCGTATTTCGCGCCAAAACGCAAACCAAATGAGGGACATAATCGGCGCGGCGTGCAACCAAATAAGCGGAATAGGGCCTCACTCAGCGCATTTTACAAGCTTTTATTTAATTTCACCTTTCCCGATGTTTGTCTGTAATCAAATCTTGCAAGTTAAATGTGATTTACTTCCCGATTACCAACTGAGCTGAAATTTTGCATGCATGTGCCGGATTAACCGGATAGTTCTCTCGTTATGTCCGGAACATTTTCACACGTATCCATCACTCTTTGAATAATTAAAAGTGATAATTTTCAGAGATATAATAATGGGGTGCAGGCAACGGAATCTTGTCTCTTGTCTCTTGTCCGTGGATACAGTGAGAATCTGCCAAGAAATACCCCCCGAAATCTTCCGAATCTATTTGTTACTCGTATGTTGTTTCTCAACATTCCGTACTGCGCTCGCCAAACCGCCTGCCGAGCGTGGCGTGTATAGCAACAACCCCCTTATGATGCTGGAGATCCATTAGGGAGGCTCGTGTCCAGCAGTGGATGTGGAGAGCAGTTCTACGGCTGAGATGATGATAATATGAAACTTAGAGTTATTGTTGCACTTGAATAGACGTTATATCATATTTATACAGCAAATTATACTAAAATACATTTTTGTATTATTATGGTGATTTTCAGTAAGAGTCTGCTAAGGGATACCTCCGGAAGATGGGCAGCAGCGTCTTTCCGTTTATCAACATCCCGCCTGCCGAACATGGAGATCCATATGGGAGACCTGTGTTCAGTAGTGGACGTTGTACGGCTGAAATGATGTTGATGATGGTGATTTGTAGACTTAATACCCACAAGTCGAAATATTTTCTAACGTTTTATGAATAAACTTAGGCTTTGATTATGAAATGCGAGCCACGAAAACAATGCCCATACTCGTATCGTTTGAACATAATGGTGTGTGTCAAGAATTAAACAGTATTACCACTCAAACGGCGTCAAATCGTCATCGCTCAGGATGAGGCGTTAACGAGTACGATGTATGCGAGCTGAGGCGTTGTCATCATAGTGAGAGGTATCCTTTATTACTGAGGCGGGCGAGAATCCGCCTGCGACGCAAGAGCTTGCGGGTCCAAATCTCGCCCCGGGACCCAATGTCTGTACAATCTGAAGATATTCTGTTCAGGGTGTTCTGGATGTTTTTTTTTCTATATAATAAAAACATATTTCTCTAAGTATAACATATTAAGAAAGTATATCACTCGCCTAGTACCCATAACTCAAGCTGTGCTTAGCTTTGGGGCTAGATGATGCTGTGTGAATTGTTCAGCATTATTTATTTATTTATTATTTTGTTAAATACCATATTAATATAATGAATAACAAAGAGTTGGGACAGAATCTGCTTAAAACAAAAAACATATACAGTGTTCTGTCAGTGAGGTTTTTGTCGTTTACATTTATAACTTGCGTGTCATCTAAATCGTACAAATTCAGAAAAAGGTGTAGAAAGATTTATAAAAAAGGATGGTTTACGGTATCGATAGTTCAAGGCCACAAGAGTCGATGAAAGACGGCGGAATGCCACCAGGTCCAGCACCCTTACTACGATCCAAATTCTTGATTTTAGTAATAACACTCTATTTGGTGATGACTACAATTGATATAGTATTATCGGTTTTATGAACAAGGGTTGGTGCGGTGAGCTGAAGTACTTGCCGAAAAGTTCACAGATTTTAGATAGATAGATAGATAAAACATTTAATTGTAACGCTCATAACAAAACACATAAAAAACACAACAGGAGAGACAAAATAACAAATTAAACTAAAAAAAAACAGTTACAAAGAGGCGTCTGACTCAGCCTTAGTTGAGCATAAGCACAACGCTGATCTTCCGTCAGAACCGGTTTTATACGAGATGAAAATATAACACTCAACTCATAACTACTAACTAAAATTAATAAATATAACTACCTACTAACAAAAAAACTAAAGAAACAGCATACCATAAATCTAATAGAAAAAGTGCAAAAGAATTTAAAACTATCATTTAAAAGTTAAAACTATTCTATCTCTAGTTAAAGGATCAGAGCACGAATGTAGAACACACTGTTAGGCATCCGGCTTAGTATATGGAAGTACCCACAACCAAATGAGACTTGGCATGTTTAAGAAAATTAATATACAAAATATGCGTAGATAAAGCTCCCCCCTTTAATCAATGTAATGTGTATAAATAAATAATAATAAAAAGTAAGGTAACAATTTCGATTTCCTACTGTAAATAATAATAACGCTAACATTTATTACTACGAGAAACGTAACAACAAAAAACAAAATAAAGCAAAAGTATATAATAAGCTTACTATAAAATAGATATCTCATGTATCAAGTCCGCCACTGCATTCTGATGTTCCATTAGGTAACGATTCAGTTTTAAGCGAAAGCACTGAACACTCTGGAGTTCTCTTATAGGTGGAGGAATATTATTACTGTGATCTGTGTGTGAGTGACCTTTGTAAGACATGAGTTGAGGTATTGAGACGGAACCTTTTTGTTTTGGACAAAGTTCCAAAAACTCTTTTATATCTCCAACCAGGGCTTCCTCAACTGAAGAGCTATTTACTTTTTGCGCGGAGGAGAGAATAAGTATCGTAATCTCTTGGGTTCTGATATAAAGCGTCTATGGAATTTTGCTTGTTTTCTTAAATTTTTGGTAGAAACCTACTGTATCAGGAGGGATGTTTGTTAGATATATAATGTAATGAAGTATTTTCCGTAATTGAAGCATTAAGTAGTGAGTAAAATTTGTCCAAACAAGAGCCAACATCGTCGTGAGAGTTCTACGGACCAGTCTATGCTACTTAATTTCTGTTTTGATATCTTTCAAATTACATTTTTTATAATTTAACATGTTTGTCTTACGAGCTTTCAACGGTTTAGGTATGTGAAATGTCAAATCAACAAAAATATAAGGGTGATGTTTGTCAAGGCTGCTAATAGGTTCTGCACCATACACTTTAAACACCATAAACGGTTGACATAATTAGATCAAGGAAGCGGTTGTTTTGGTTAGGGATATAGTTAAGTTGGATAAGGTTGCATACAGAAAGGGTGTCTAGGAGTAATTTACAATTAACGTCTAATGGTTTACTAGGGATCATGATATTAAAATTGTCAGAGGGCATCCAAATAAGAGGCGAGTTGAAGTCTTTAAGAATCAGGAACTGTGTGATAGGTTATTTATTGAGAATCAATATAGCCTTTGTACTTAACAATATTTGTATGGGTTTTATTATATTTATTCCACCCTCGTCCTCTGCTGATAGGCTTAGCAGATAAGACTAAACGGGTTTGCTGCCTTGCTGAGTAAAGGTCTTTGTAGATATAAGCAGTAAGTACTTATTTATTTAGGAAACTCTAGGAATATACCTAGGAACTAATAATAAATCTGACACGCTCATTAGATAAATAGCAGCGGATTTGTTACTGAATATTTGTTGTTCTTTAAGATTAATTTCGGCCGTAAAACGTCCACCACTGAACACAGGCCTCCCCTATGGATCTCCATGAGGGGTAGTTACCATACTCACCACGCTTGGCAGGCGGGTCGGCAAGCTCAGTACGGGATGTTGATACGGAAATATAAAAAGACGCTGCTGCCCGTCTTCCGGAGGTATCCCTTAGCAGACTCTTACTGCATCCACGGCCATGAAAGAAGGGGTAACATTTTACTGCCGGCACCTTACGGCAGTTATTTAAGATTACCTGGCCAGACGTGGTGTTGGCCGCTAGACTAAGGCTGTAACAGAGTGGCGGCCAAGATCCCGCCAGAGAGGTCGTGGTCGTCTAAAAGCGCGATGGGTCGACGACATGATCGCAGTCGCTAGGAACACCTGGATGCGAAATTCATAGGACAGAGGAGGCTTTAGAAAACTTTGGGTGGCCTTTACCAGTGGGTGATTCCGGACTGATAAGTAAGTAAGATTAATTAAGGGTCCAATTGCCCCTGCAGCAGGTGTGTGAGTGGCTTGTAAAATATATGCAAAGTGAAACAATATGACCGCTCAAACGGCGCCAAACCGACATAACTCACGCTGACGACACCCATCTATCACGTGGGCGTTAACGAGTTTGATTTATGCAGGCTACCATGAGTTTTCACAACCTATACTCGCTAGCGACTATAGTTAAAAATATGTATAAAACTTGTACAGCGCCTCTAGCGGATAGTTTAGTACTAAAATACGCAGTAAACTTAACTACAGCGACTGTAGTTTGGGCTTCATTTGCTTAGAACTTGGTACCATGAGTTACAAATCTGACAGATGTCATAGTAACGTACCATCACTACGGTAGTAACGGCAGCTGATAACAGTGACAAATCATGGCAGACACACTTAGTAGAGCTGTCACCATAATTGACTGCCACAGTGGCTCAGTTGCCGTGGGGTACCGGCAGTAGAATGTTACCCCTCCTCTCATGCCCGTGGATGCAGTAAGAGCCTGCTAAGGGATACATGGTGAAGATGGGCAGCAGCGTCTTTCCGTGAATCAACATCTCGTACTGCGCTCGCCAACCCGCCTGCCAAGCGTGGTGAGTATGGCAACTACCCCTCATGGAAATCCATGAGGGAGGTCTGTGTTCAGTAGTGGACGTTTAACGGCTGATATGATGATGATGATGACAGTGGCTCAAATGGTCTAACGGCTGACTGATACGCAGGAGGTAGCGGGTTCGATTTCCGCGACTGGACAAATGTTTGTAATTGTTCTGCAGATATTTGTCTCGTGTATTTTTCCATAGCACTCGATCGTAGCAAAATACTGAACACAAAGTTAGCAGTTCTTATAACTAAATGGATAACGCTCTAAGACGACGCATTAGCAATATTCATCATCATCATTTCAGCCGCAAAAAGTCCACTACTGAACACAGTCCTCCATGGATCTCCATGAGGGGTAGTTGCCTTACTCATCACGCTTGGCAGGCAGGTTGGCAAGCGCAGTTCGGGATGTTGATATACGGAAAGACGCTGCTACCCATCTTACGGAGGTATCCCTTAGTAGGCTCTTACTGGATCCGCGGGCATAAAAGGAGGGGTAACATTCTACTGCCAGCACCCCACGGCAATTAACGAGATAACCGTAAGGGATTTTTACTTTTTTCAAATATAACAAATTGTTCGGATTTTTTTTTATGTTTCATTTTTTTCTCGAAATTGGAAACTGTGTAAACCCTTTTACAATTTTAAGTGAAGACATCGATTGGATTGAGCTATTGAACTATTACAACATAAAAAAATCTAAAAATTATACATTGCTGTCCCGCTCTAACGGAATATGACAGGCCTTTTTCTGTTTTCATGTTTTCCGTATTCTTGGCTTAATCGGTCTTCAACAGACTTCTAAGAAAAGTCAATTAACAAAATAAAAAAACAAAAAGTTTATCATGAGCCAGTAAATTCTCTGTAGTTATACATATATTACTAATTTAATTACATCAATAAAAACAAATACATATTAAACCAAAAATCTAGGATATGTTAAGAAAGTTTTAAGAAAGTTATATGTTTTTTCATTTCGCTCATTAGCATCTAAAGAGGTGGTAGCGTGTCCAGCCAAGTTCAAGCAAAGCGAACGGGTATAGGCTAGCGGATTTGTATTAAGATATTATAATGGATTATGGGCAGCAGCGTCACCAACCCGCCTGCTAAGCGTGGTGAGAATGGCAACTACCCCTCATGGAGATCCATGAAGGAGGCCTGTGTTCATCAGTGGACGTTTTATGGCTGAAATGATGAATGGATTTCCGCAAACGAAATGAATCAATTAATTCCGGAACAACCTTACTCTAAGTCCTTGTCGAAGGTATAACCTCGTAGATCACATCGCACCATCACATCACACCTTGTTCGTAACACCGTCATTTATCTGGCAGCCAGATTATCTCCGCACCCGCCGGTCGAATGACAACCTTAGTTTGTAAAACTGAAAGTTGAAAGTTGCTTGTGGAGAGTAATGAGACGAGAGAAATATTGTAGGGCGCGACAAATGGATAAAGGAATCTTTCGCGACACCCCTTTTAGTTGGATTAGTGCAAGGCTCCACGCGTGTCGAGGCCGTAGATAAGGAAACGGAAATTTAAATATATTTTTTTATCAGAAAATGCCGTGGGGTGCCGGCAGTTCAAAATTTAAAAAAATATTTAGTGCACACACAAAATAACACAATAATAGAATAAAGCACATAATTGAAGCTGTTCACTTCAGATGACACGCGAGTTAGGAAAAGAAGCGAACAGAAGAAGCTAATTCGGTCGTTATAGTAATCATTTAACAAATTTTTTTTGTCTTATGTTACGTTTGACGGAGTTGAAGCAGACTCCGTCCCAAGCGATTTTGTCCTCTAGGTAATCTGATATTTTATAATAAGTTTTATTGCAAAGATTGCGTTTGATAACGTTATTGGATTAATTCAATGATAACTTCTTTAACTCACTTGGTAGTCTGTTGTAGAAACAGACATTTCCCTTTAAAAGACATTTTCAAGTTAAGGTTTCAGTAGAATGTCCTCCTTTCATACCCGTTGACGCAGTAAGAGGCCTGCGTTCATTAGTAGACGGTTTACGGCTGAAATGATGATTTTATTTTTCGCCGTGCGTCACTAGAATGCTTCCTCTTCTACCCTACCCGTGGATGCAGTAAGAATCTTCCAAGGGAGTCTGGTGTGTTCCGCATGATTGCTGAAAATGGTCAGCCCGTGACAATCCACGCCACTCTCAGCCGACCATAGACGACGGTAACCACATTCCATCTGGAAGCCCATCTGCTCGTCTTCCAGCTTAAAACATAAAAAAAACTTCTTTGCCGTAAGACTGTTCACATACACTTAGCAGGCAAGTTGGCAAGCGCAGTACGGGATGTTGATACACGGAAAGATACTGCCGCTTATCTTCCGGAGGTATCGCTTGGCAGATTCTTACAGCATATGTTTCATTTAGTTTTTAGATCTTAAGAGTCGATTTTTCTAACATTGAATTTTGAGGTACATTGTGTTAAACCAACATGTTTTTTATCTATTTATGTAATATAAAGTCGTGTTAGTTACACCACTTATAACTCGAGAACGACTAGACCACACAGACTAGACAGATTTATATGACCTGAGATGTTTTAGATTAATCTGAGCCTGGGTTAACATATATGCTTTAATAAACATTGTAAAACTTCACAAAAAACATAATTAGAGGTATAACGAAAATAATTTTTCCTACATTTTATATGGTTGATATGATGACATTCTTTGTTTTTAAAATATTTAAAGGTTTGTTCAAAAAGTTTAAATTATGATTAGACTTAAACTCAATATGTTTATATTATAGTAGTTGGAAGTAGTTGTAGAGTATTTGTAGTGCAGTAGTACGGTAGTTGTAGAGTAGTAGAAGTATTAATTTGTAGAAGTTGCGATACGAAGTTTGCCGGGACAGCTAGTTATTTAATATAATATAATATATTTTTCGATATTATTAATCTTATAATATCGAAAAACATGGGCAGAATCCAGCATCTACAGAACGTAATAATCCCTCGTCACAGGGCGTGCAATGACACACTTAGTGGAACTGTTACTCATCGGTTAACGCATTTGTGCGGGTTCAGTGCCCGGCCCTTTGAACCAGCGACGTGCTCGCATAAAATGCTCATGTATTCCTGACGCAGCCGGATGACTGATTTGAATTACATTTTGAATACATATCTTTGGGCGTGAGCGTGAATTTCACTTCCGTCATCCTGTTATACAGGTCAGGTTTTGCGAGATTCTTTTTTTGTAACGTGCTGTGGGGTACCGGTTGTATGTTACACCTGTTCTCTTGCCCGTGGATGCAGTGAGAACTTTTCAAGGGATAGCTCCGAAATATACCGGAGCAGTAGCGTTTTTCCGTCTATCAACATCCTATACTGCGCTTATCTACTGCAGGGCGAGTAGGGCAGCAACTACCTCATGATCAGTACTTAGAGATCCTTGAGGGTGGCCTGTGTCTAGCAGTGGACGGACTATCTACGCCTATGACCCTACTTAAAATACAATGTTAGAAATATTTCATGAATATCATGAATCAGTGTTCGGTTTTGTATTTTTATCTGGATTAATTAATTTATTTCGGTTTCAAATAGATACTCTTTCAATTAGGTAGCATTTTTTAAAACTCAATTCTAATGATGTGATCAATGAGGAATTACATAACTGTAATAGTGTCTAATGGAGTCCTCACATGCCCTGAATTAAAACTTTAAAACTTTCGGTTAGGATAGTTTTATAACAGACAGTACAGGACAGTACAGTCCTCCCGCGACCAAGAACGCTGAAATGTGTTCAAAACGTCGAGAAAATAATAAAAAAGATACGCGATAAAATCCGGTAATTTCAAAACTAAAAAAAAGGTTTGTTTTGTTACACGACTAAATGTTTGCTTATTCTTACATGCAATTCTAATGATGGGATCTATGAAAAATCGAGGGAAATACACAAATGTAACAGGCGCATTCAACCGGTTTGGGTAATTTCAGAAACAAATTAAGGATTATATAATTGAAGTTTTTTTTTAAAGTGTGAATACGAGAGGAAATAATGTGTGAAGCAGTATAATACTATTCATGTGGAAAGACTAAGCGTGTTCAGTTCTAATGTACAAGCAGTTGTTCCAACTATGTTAATAATGTAATTCTGCTACGAAATGGCTACGAACTAGCTACGAACTCGCGGTAGCGCTACAGCTGCTACGAACTAGCTACGCTAACCTCTACGAAATACTAACAATTAGTGCAGTTAAGTAGCTAACGTTTGGGGAAATTTAACCATAACAGATTATTATACCTAAGTACTTACATTTAGGAAACTAATTTCGACCAATGACTTTGCACTCGGTGAAAGACACACTCATTTCAGCCATAAAAGGTTCACTACTGAACACAGATCTCCATGAGGGGTAGTTGCCATACTCACCACGCTTGATAGGCAGATTGGCGAGCGCAGTGCAGGATGTAATACACGGAAAGACGCAGCTGTACATCTTCCGGTGGTATCCCTTACCAGGCTATTACTGCATATTACTGTAAGTATGTTACCCCTCGTCTTATGCCCGTGCATGAGACGAGGGGTAACATTCTACTCGAGGCCACAGATAAGGAAACGGGGAAGGATTGGATTTATAATATTTTTTTTTATTTACATTTATTTTTATCAGAAAATGCCGTGGGGTGCCTGTAGTAGAATGTTAACTCTTCTCTCATGCTCGTGGATGCAGTAAGAGCCTACTAAGGTATACCTACAGAAGATGGGCATCAGCATCTATCCGTGTACCAACATCCCGTACTGCGCTCGCCAATCCGCTTGCCAAGCGTGGCGAGTATGGAAATTACACCTCATGGAGATCCATGAGGGCCAGTGTTCAGAAGTGGACGGGTTACGAAGTAAATAATTATAAAAAAAATAAAAGTAAAAAAAAATCTTTATCAAACAAGCTTTTATTTAAACGTACTCACTAAAAATAATAAAATAAACATTTTCCATTAAAGTTTAATGTCAACTTAAAAAACGTCTTTACACAATATAACAAATAAAAAAGTTTGTCGCGAGTTTAACCTGTGTTAACTTGATCTAACTGATTTAATTTTTTTTAACAATGTAATTACGAGTACCTTAAATCTCGCGACAACCTTTTTTATTACATATATTGTGTAAAGACTTTTTAAGTTGAGATTCATCTTTAATGGATTCTTTAAATCTTTAGATTCTTTAGATCTTTTAAAGTTTATTTTATTATTTTTAGTGGGTACGTTTAATGGATTCTTTAAATCTTAAGATACTTTAGATCTTTAAATGTAATTTAGATAAAAGCTTGTTTGTTAATTTTTTTTTACTTTTAATTTTTTTTTAACTTTTTAGTTATCACTGGACAGTTAGTTACTTGTCTGTTCATCTCATGACCGCCATGTTGGATTTAGAGTGATGTCATATAATTTTTGAAGTAACTCTCAGTAAGGCCTTTCATTTAATACCAATATTGTATGAGTCCATCAAAAATAACTTGTCTGCCATCTTAAGTGTTCGGCCGTGTTGGATTCAGAGTGAAGCCATTTAATTTTTTGAGTTATTCTCAGCAAGCCCTTTCATTTGATACCCATATTATAAGAGTAAATTTAAAAATAAAAAATTAGTAGTTTGCCAGGACAGTACAGGACAGTACATGACAGTACAGTTCAGTCCAGTACAGTTCAGTCCAGTACAGTTCAGTCCAGTACAGTTCAGTCCAGTCCAGCCCAGTCCGTCCAGTCCAGTCCAGTACAGTCCAGTCAAATCCAGTCCTGGGTGTTGCGCCATGTTGGATTCCGAGTGACGTCATTTAATTTTTTGAGTTATTCTCAGCAAGCCCTTTCATTTGATTGATATCCATATTATAGGATACATAAATACATACATACATTACATACAGGGCAAGCTAAATTAAAGCTTGTAAAAATTATGTCTTTCGCGAGACATCTTCTGTATAATACAGAAGATGTCTCGCGAAAGACATAATTATTGATCGCTAAACTCCGCAATGTATCAATATTTACTCGCAAAAGTAAATAAGTAAAATGTAAATGCAAAAAACTCGCAGTAAAACTGATTTCGTTCGGATATTTTACCAGAATGTGCGTGGGCTGAAAACGAAACTCCCTAAGTGGCGAAATAACCTGGCGTTGCTAGAGCACCACATACTGGCTGCGACTGAGACGTTCCTCGACACTTCAGTTAATGACTCTGAGCTGGTCTGCGCGGACTGGAACATCCTTCGGCGGGACAGGAGCACGCCATGTGGAGGCGTTCTAGTGGCCGCTCGCGCGCCTCTCGTACTACGCCGCCGCCGCGAGCTCGAGACCGACTGTGGCGAGGACCTGTGGGCGAGCCTTTCGTGGCGCGGTCGCTGCTTCCACATTTGCGTGATTTACATCAAGCCTAGTGGTGGGGATCAAGACTATATGCGTTGGTTTTGCAAAATTGAAAGTTTTATTAACGATTTAAAAGGAACTGTTATTGTCTTAGGTGACTTAAACCTGCGTAGTGCGTCACGAAATATTCAAAATTATTATTGTTATTTTTTGTCATTTTCAAGTTTTACAGAGAAAAATGTTGTGTCGAATCTGCATGGTGGTATGTTAGATGTGGTGTTGGTGCGGGAGAGCGTTGAAGCGCAAGAGGTGTTGGTCACCAGCGTGGAGGGTGTGGTCCCTTTGGATGCCTACCATCCAGCGCTAGATATCGAGGTAAGGGTAGACTTGACTCATTACTCAGATTCAATAGAGCCTAGCAACATCAATCACGCCAAAGATTGAAACTTTAACAAATGCGATCTCGAATTACTGCATGATCTACTGCTGAGCGTTTCTTGGGAGAGAGTATTACTGTGCGATGATGTAGAGAGTGCGACCAGTAACTTTTATAGCGTTATCTATGCCATCTTTGACAACTGCATGCCTAAGAAGAGTCGTAAAGGGTCGACGAATAAGCGATATCCCGTCTGGTTTACCCCCGAAATTATCCACGACATTGGGCGTAAAACAAATCTTCATGCCGACTGGAAACGCACCAAGTCCGCAGTCAGTTACAAATATTTTTCGGAACTAAGGTCTTCATTAAAATCTCGCGCAGCGTCTGCCTACAGTTCATATATGAAAAAGATAGAAAACAATATTACGTTAAATCCACGCAAATTTTGGCATCATATTTCTAGTCTGCGGACGAAGGGCGGATTTGAACATAATGTGACTTACGAAGGTAAAGCATGGTCGGGAATCGGTGCAGTAGAGGCTTTTGCCACTTTTTTCTCAAGCGTATTCCTTCCTGAAATACCATTACTTAACCCGGAAAATATTAATAGCAGTGACAACAGTAATTATATAAATATTTTCCATTTCACACCGATGGATGTTGTAAATGGAATAAGAAAATTAAAATCTAGCAGCTCGGCTGGCCCGGATGGTATTCCATCAACCATCTTTAAACAAGTGAAGGGTTCCTTTGTTCTTCCTCTTTTTCACATTTTTAATTTAGCCTTGAGAACAGGGATTTATCCACCGCAATGGAAAGTCTCGAGGGTTACCCCCATACCGAAGTCCTCAAATAAATTACCTGTTGAAGAATATCGTCCGATTGCAATTTTGTCGGCACCTGCTAAAATATTTGAAAATGTTCTCCACAAATTAGTATTCTCACAGGTTGAGAAGTTCCTAAGTAACGCTCAGCATGGCTTTAGATGCAAAAGATCCGTCAACACCAACTTGCTGACTCTAGTAGAGGATATATCCAAGCAAATGGATAGGGGGTTGCAAGTTGACGTGCTCTACTTTGACTTCCGGAGGGCGTTTGATAGGGTCAATAATGACATACTGTTGGCTAAACTCTGTGCCATTGGCTTCGCACCAGACTTACTCTGTCTTTTTGCCAACTATTTACGCGATCGCCAGCAGTATGTCAGACTTGGAATGTACGAGTCTAGGCCCTATCACACGCGTTCTGGAGTTAGTCAAGGCTCCATTCTGGGACCTCTGTTATTTTTACTAATGGTTAATGACTTGCCGACCCATTTGGTGTTTTCAAACTGTCTTTTGTACGCGGACGATTTAAAGTTGTACGCGACAATCAACTCGCTGGAGGATTCCTTGGCACTACAAAGGGACATAGACATAATGTATCAATGGAGCATTGATAATAAAATGGAGTTCAATGTCGCCAAATGCTCCGTGATGACTTTCGGTCGCATGGGGCATCCAATATCCTTCAATTACAACATGAATGGTGATATAATTCAAAGACCCACGTTGATGAAGGATTTGGGTGTCACATTCGACCGGAGGCTTACGTTCCATGAACACATTACGGTGGTTGCGAAGGAATCCTTCCAGAGACTTGGTTTTGTTCTGAGAAATGCTCGAGATTTTCAGAGCGAGCACGTTATCAGGCTGCTGTTCAGTGCTCTGGTCCGAAGCAAATTAGAGTCCAGCTCATGCGTTTGGAATCCCCATGAAAGCACCTACGCTCTGCTTCTAGAAAAGATTCAGAAAGCCTTTTTAAGGTTCCTATACAAACGCAAGTTCGGTTATTATCCTTTTATGTATCCGACTAAATTTCTCCAAGGATGCCTAGGATATAACTCTTTGCAAACCAGAAGAGCACTGGAACAGATCACCACCTTCTGTAAGATTTTCCGCGGCAAAATCGACGCGCCAGATCTGTTTAATGAGTCACTTCTACTCTTTGTTCCGGACAGATATCTTCGGGGTAGAAAGCACAACCTCTTTGCTCAGCCCAGGTGTCGCACCGTCGCGCGTGCGGCCTCTCCCATACCAAGAGCTCTCAACTCCCTCAACAAACTCCTCCAAGCTAACCCAGAATTCGATGTGTTTGCTGACGAGTTCTATGCCATAATGTCAGAATGCCTAAGACAGTGTGAGAGAGACGATGGCTAGAAAATAATAATAATAATGTGTTCAGCTTTATTTTATTCAAGTAATTGTATTTAAATTGTATTTAAAAATAATTGTATTTCGATTTAATTAATTAATGTTACCTGACCATTTCATATTGACATTTTATTGACATGTTTATTTTGTATTATTGATTTTAGTTTGTAGGGAAATTTTTGCTTGACTATTGTAAGTTATTTTTTTTGTAATATTGATTGATTGGTGTAAGTGGTGTAAGCCGTTCTAATCAAATGTATTAAATAAATAAATAAAAAAAAAAAATAAATGTATAAAACAAGTAATCCTTCCAAGTTTCGGAGTAACCATTCGTATACCGTATACATAGAGGTTATATTACGCATAGATACAGTTCCTTCCTTAACGCGATTCAGCCCATAAAACCGCATTTAAGGATATATTTTTCCCGCCCCTTCCATGGATTCAAACTTGAGTTACGCTACTTGGGAAACAATGCCGATGAATTTTCTAGTGTTGGGGTGAATTGAAGGAACGTGGCGAGTGTGGCAACAATCCTCTCATAATCTTGGAGATACTTTGGAGGCCTATTTTCTGCTGTAGACGTGGACGGCAGTCTTACAGCTGTGATGATTGTTGGGGTAAATTAAGATACAACTACCCTACAACTACTCTACTACTACTATACAACAACTTACTACTACAACTTGCTACTAAAATACAGAGTTCATGAGTTTAAATTTAATCACAATATACATTTTCTGACTCCCTCATGGATCTCCGCGAGGGGTAGTTGCCATACTCACCACGCTTGGCAGGCGGGTTGGCAAGCGCAGTACGGGATGTTGATACACGGAATGACGCTGCTGCCCATCTTCCGGAGGTATCCCTTAGCAGGCTCTTACTGCATCCACGGGCATAAGAAGAGGGGTAACATTCTACTGCCGGCACCCTACGGCCTTTGTTTTATATAATTATGTAGATCATTATTATAATCAACTGGATTGAATTTTTCCGGAAATGTTAGTTAGTCTGAAGACTTATTCTAATAGTTATATTTAATTTTTTTTTGCTTATACAAAAACGAGTATTTGCTTGGCGTATCCCATTTGTTCCGTTTATGGAAGAAATGGGATATAGTATGTACTATTTCTTCCATTATAGGAACAAACGGGACTACGCCATTTGTTTTGCTTTTACATAGAATGAGCGCGTATATAGAAACTTTAAAGTGTCATGGTTCCAGAGTATTTTTACCTAAGCAGGCTTTTTATCTAGCCCTATTTAACTAGAAATTCATCATCTCAGCCATGCTGCCCACGCCTACAGCTGGACAAAGGCCTTCCTCATAGGTCTCCAGTATTAAGAGACGGTTGTTGCCATACTCGCTACCACGCTTGGCAGGCGGGTTGGCATGCGTAGTACAGTATGTTGATACACGGAAAGATGCTGCGGCCCATCTTACGCGGGCAAGACAGGAGAGGCAATATTCTACTGCCGGCACGCCACGGCAGACGCTAGTATGTTAATAAGCCGGATATGTGTGCCAACCCTACCGCCATAAAAATGAGTATCATCATTTCAGCCATAAAACGTCCACTGATGAACACAGGCCTCCCTCATGGATCTCCATGAGGGGTAGTTGCCATACTCACCACGCTTGGCAGGCGGGTTGGTGAGCGCAGTATGGGATGTTGATACACGGATAGACGCTGCTGCCCATCTTCCGGAGGTATCCCTTAGCAGGCTCTTACTGCATCCATGGGCATGAGATGAGGGGTATCATTCTAGTGCCGGCACCCCACGGCTAAAAGAGTATGTTCCGCAACATTGCGACTTAGACAGCGAGGTAAGGAAGCTGTACACAAATATTGAGATGCAGGGTATTAGATGTGAGGAAATTATCACAGCTGTAGTAGGACGTCCATGACTGCTCCACATAGGCCTCCCTCATGGTCTTGGAGATCCAAGTACTGTTCATGACGGTTGTTACCATACTCACCACGCTTGGCCGGCGGAATGCGAAATACTCGGAAAGGCGCTGCTACCCATCTTCCGGAGGTATCCCTAAGCAGCCTCCTTCTGCATCCGCGGGGATCAGAGGAGGGGTAACATTCTACTGCCGGCACCCAACAGCTAACGGTGACGGAATATATCACGAGAAATTAAATATTTATTACGAGTTTGATACGTATCGAATGTAATGCAGCGCTCGCAGAGTAAAAACATTCAAAGTACACGTTTTTCTTAGAGACTTATGCTTGAGAAGATGATAATTATACCATAATAGATAAATATCATAAATACTATTTTTATGTTATTACCGTGGGGTGCCGGCAGTAGAATGTTACCCCTCCTCTTATGCCCGTCGATGCAGTAAGATGGGCATCAGCGCTGGTGGAGACGGCCTCTAAGAGAGTGTTTAGAAATACAGTCTTTCTACACACTCTCTTATAGGCCGTCTCCACGAGCGAGAGTAGGTATCGCGACGAGTCCGCGCTACAGAATTGCCGCGATTTCCTCGCTCGTGGAGACGGTCTCTAAGGCTAGATGGGGCTGTGTGAATGTCCAGCATTATTTAACTACTCGTTGATTTCAACATAATACTTCCATTTGGTAACTAGTCGGATCATTTTACCGCTTCAAATTATTGCGTTAGTGAACGTACCTACACCCAGACAAAAAAGCTTTCAAAGAAATATTATCAAAATGTAAAGATTTATTTATCACAATAAATACAAAATCAACTTAAGCATACACAGGTACCACAATAGTAGATTAAGTGATCTTAGGATGCTATAAATATATATATTTTTCATTTTTATATTGGTGTCGATTCTGTTTTGCACTTCCTAAAGCTAATGATAAAAAGGGATATGACGTTTCTAAAATTTAGAGCTGTCAGCACGTAAAACACACTGCTGCTTTGTCGCCAGTTCGCTTTTGTTGAACTTGGCTGGACACGCTACCGCGTGTCTAGTCTGTTAAACGAATAGCAATATGTAATTTTAGTCGGTTTTACATCAATTTAATTAGCTTTAGCTAGTTAGTGCAAGAACAGAACTCCATTGGCAGTATAATTAATCCACGGATGTTCAAATGGAAACCTCAGGTGATTTCCAGCTACCACTATGCATTAAACAAGACCCCCAGCTATAAAGAACGATTTACGGGCCGAGACGCTGGCTACGGGTGCTCCCGTGTCGGCCCGGAGCCGTCCCGTGTCGGCCCGTGTCGCACACGCCCTGTGAGGTATGCCTTTAATCTGTTAGAGCATGAGGTGAAAGATGTAGTAATACTGAGTATGATTGCCACCTTTGGATAAACTTTGAGGCAGCTTGTGTTACCTAACTCATAATAACGTTTACAAATTATTGGTAAATATTTTTAGGGTAGCGTAGTAAAACAAGAAACCCTTATGGGTTTGCTATGTCTGTCTGTCTATCAATCTGTTTGTCCGACACCGACTTTAAGAAGAGGCTTTTAGTCCTAGAAAGCGGTAGCATAGACATTTAAAATAACAACGCCGAGATAACGTTAAAAAAATGCTCAAAAATAATTAATTTGGGGGACCTGCCATACACGTAAGGTGGGATGCACATTTTTCTTGATTTTTTCATCGTATGGGGTATCTTCGAATAATTATGTATTTTAAAGCCATTATACAGGGGTTTTAAAGACAATTTTTCGATTAAGGGTTCCATTTGCGAAATATAAAAGTTTTGAACTTCGAGATTATTTTTTTGTAAAGCCTAGCAGTTTAGATTTTAGAGATGTGGCCTCCAACATCCTAGGTGCTAGCTTTACAAATCTGAAAAAAATCATGCATATAGTTTGAATCATGAACATTCTAGGAAAACTATTAGGGTTTTGATTTGATTTTTGAATTGCGAGTAAAATACCATTTTAAATAAGTACATTTTTGCAGTTAAAAATTATAATTTGGTTTTTAATTTTTAACGTAGCTATTAATTACCGCTCAAAAAATAACCTGCGTAATGATGCACAGAGGTACTGGAAATGATGATTTCCAGTACGTCTGTGCAGGCAGACCCTGTATATGATTTCTCTGCCCCTATGGCTTTACTACATCTTTTCCCGTCACGTTATATCTCTGAATATTTTATTGCTTACGCTTCGTGAATCGAAATCTGGGGCTGATCTCGATCGCTCGGGTTACATCTCGATTATAGTAGCTTACATTTATAAGAATTTACGGGAAACTCGTATTCCCTACGGCTTTTCTTGCTTAATCGCGATAAATCAATTAGAAAAGTTTATCGCGAAAGGTTAGGAGTAATTTATGCTAAAAAATAAATTATAACAAGATTTTTGTAAAGTTTGTTTCATAAATAATAGAGTTTGACAAAAAATATACCTGCTAGATGCAACGTCGGCTTGCGACTTACAAATCATCACTCACTAGCTGGTGAGTGTCTCAAACTACGCTTGCCTGCGGTCTCCACATTAGAATTCGTTAATAGCGTCGGTTATCAGATCCAGGTAATGTAAGAGTAACACATAGATGCAGAAGGCCCAGAGTGCAGCAGTTTGGGAGCTAATGCCCAGCCGTGGGACAGTATAATGATGAGGATGTTTTAGCCGAAAAGGCCGCCTATTGTTTTATGTTTGTTGTTACACCTAAGTATGTTTTCCGTTATACCTGGTGGATCAATAAATTGTTAATCTTAATCTATGATAAAGATGGGTTTTAGTGCCTTAAACAATTTGTACAACACATCGGTTGGAAGTGCCGTCGGGTGCCTACAGTAGAATATCACCCCTCCTCTCATCTCTGAATGCAGTAAGTGCCTGCTAAGGGATACCTCCGGAAGATGGGAGGAGTATCTTTCCATGTATCAACAATTAAATATCCTGAACTGCGCTCGCCAACCCGCCTGCCAAGCGTGGTGGGTATGGCAAAAACGTTTTATGATCAGTAATTGCTGATCAATGAGGGAGGTACTTTGTCTATCAGTGGATGTCCAACCGCTGAAAGAGAGAGGCATGTACTGACAAAGAAGTATATATTGAGCCCATAAATACTACACGCATACCACTATAATAAATTAGAAAGGGGTATCCGCCTTTTACAACTGACTGGAACTGCGGTTGAATAAGGCTATGTCCACGAGTGGGTACTACAAGCTGACAATGATAAATTTATACAATCGTACCTTAAAACACATAGATAGGGAATTTCCATGTACAGCGAGGAAATTATATGGACCCAATTAATACAACACTCATGTCACTATATTAAATTAGAGAGGGGTATCCGCCTTTTTATATATTTATATGCCTTAAAAGAATCCTAGACTACTTCGGACACATTGCCAGAAAGAAAGTCGATAATTTGAACGACTCATGATTACTGGCAAAATTGAAGGAAAAAGGACAAGAGGCCGTAGTCCGATGCGATGGAGCGACCAGATCCGCTCCACACTCGACACTCCCGTACACGAGGCTCTACACATCGCCGGGGACCGTTCCAGATGGCGCTCCATCGTCAAGAGTCGAATGTCAATCATTAGTGGTCACGACCCTCAGTAACTGAGGAATACGACTGAAGGAAGGGAATCCGCCTTTTTAAGACTGTTTAGCGGTTGAAGGAGGCTACGTCTAGTACCAACTGGTATTACAAGCTTTTGAGTTTCAGCGAGTTACACAATCATACGTTCTAATCTATTCCTGTCCATCCAAAGGGTAAATATTGGTTTTAGCTATGGCTACTTAATTGTTATTAGTTTTATTTTTTTCATATTGTTATATTATTTGAAAGTTTTATATGTTATGAATATGTTTTAAATTAGGTACGTTAAAACATATAAACGAGGAACTTCCATGTACTGCAAGGAAATATATCGGCCAAATTAACACAACACGCATGCCACTATAATAAATTAGAAAGGGGTATCCGATCCGCCTTTTTTGTGTAAGGCTCGTATGATCCCGCTTTAGTGGGTATTTGAGCACCCGTTCATTTCGGAAACATTGCGGGTGTGGCCTTGTCCCCTCCGTAAAGAGCCTAAGCTGGTATGATTGAAGAGTTGAAGACCTTGAAATGAAATAAAGCTTGTATAATTGAAGAGTTGCCGTGGGCTGCTAGCAGCAGAATGTTTCCCCTCCTCTCTTGCTCGTGGATGTAGTAATAATCCGCCAAAGTGTACCTCCGGAGGATAGGGAGCAGCGTCCTTCCGTGTATCAACATACCACACTGCGCTCGGCAACCCGCCCGCCAAGCGTGGTGAGTATGGCAAAAACCCCTAATGATCAGTACTTGTAGATCCATCAAAGAGGCTTATGTCATTATAATTAAATTAAATAATTTCATCATCACCGTCCCAGTCGTAACACTCCACGTACACTGCTGGACATAGGCGTGTTAGCGAGCGTATTATGAGATGTCGATCAGGGAAATGCCCTACTGCTGAAATAATTTATCCACAGAAAAGAGAGTGCAAATAGGTCTTATAAAATAGTTTTAGCTCTTCTATTTAGCTCTTTCTAAGTCAAAAGTAAAAAAGTCAAAAGTCTAAAAGTGTTTATTAAATAGAGCAAAACGCTACTTAGAATAGTCAGTTTACAAATTACGAACGAAACACATTGTTTTTTTCAAAATCATTATGCATTTATTTCATTAACAAAAATAATAAAGGGTCATTTAAATTGAAAAGGCACATATAACATTAAAATTGAATAAAGCACATAATTGAATTCGTTCACTCTGGAAAACTTTCAAGGCTTTGAAGGGTGGTTTTTTTCCAAGTGAGTTAAAGAAGCGAGCAAGAAACCTAAGGCATGAAAGTGAAAGTGAAAGTAACTTTAATTTTGTGGACCAATTAGGTTAATGAGGAGTGTTGAAATAAGATAAATGCACTACGACGGGATAGATGGTAACGAAATAAAATCATTGTTAGATGAATTAGGCTTGCCCAGCACCTATACCATCCCTGCTTAGTCGACTATTAGTCCGAGAAAAGATCATGTCAATACGTCACAAGCTGACTAAGCCGCGGGTTTCCTCACGATGTTTTACTTCACTGTTAAGCACGTGTCAAGAAAGAAAAATGCATTGGTTCACCGCCGGTATCGAACTTGCGACCTTCGGATTGAAAGTCGGAGGTACATACCACTCGGGCAATACGTCTGACATGGTTTATATTATAGCTTTAATATAAACCTTATGTTTTTTGTTAGTTTTAAAATTACAGGACTTTATCGCGTACCTTTTTTATTATTTTCCCGACGTTTCGAACACATTCCAGCCGTCTTGGTCGCGGGAGAACGCTGAAATGTGTTCGAATTGCCTTATATCTCAAAAACTTCTTGACTGATTTTAATAAAACATGTTTAACCCTAGACACAAACCATCCCCTGTACCCCTTTATACCTAACCATACCTCGAAACGATGAACAATTTTGAGGGCTTTTAATTTTAACTAATGATACAAGTTTTAATTATTTTAATAACTTGATCACATTTAATAACTATTATTTTAGTTAATTAAACTAAATAAATATATTTTTCATTCGTTATTACTTATTTTTTTACCTTAAATCGTGAGCCACTAGTTTTTCAAGATCAAAGGAGATACTTACTAAAAGAAAAAAAATATAAAAAGACTACACAATGTAGACGTTTATTCTTTGGCGTTCGCCTTCAAGCCCACAGACCTCTAAAGTCCCCTTGCCGTCACCGCCATTAAACGGAATTCTCAGACAAATCCGAAAATAGGTAGATACGTTGTAATCTTCGAAAAATGTTTTATTATGATCATAAAAAGCAATACCTGTCCGGTCACTGTACCATAAAAACTGAGACATTTATTATCCTCATTCGCGGGTCCCAGATTTCCTTTAATATCTTTTATCAATTTTCCGGCAGAGGTAACCTGTAGGAAAGGCGGTCACTTCAAGTTTATATATATATAATTTATTTATTCCTTATCATCCTTATCATCTCATAATGTAGAACATCCACTGCTTGACACAAGCCTCCTGTCAAAGTCAAAAAGTGTTTATTCAATGGAGCTTAAAGCAACATGGAATAGTCAGTTTACAAAAGAAGAACAAGACACATTCAAATTGAATAAAGCACATATTTGAACTCGTTCGCTACAGTTTTTTTTTTCAAGTGAGAGGACGAAGCGAATAAGAAACTATAATTGGTGAGCGCAGTCTGAGGTACCTATCTCTAAGCAGATTCTCTCTTCTCTCTACAGCAGATTCTCTGCTAAGAGATACCTCCAGAAGATAGGCAGTAGCGTCCTTCCGTGTATCAACATCCCGTACTGCGCCAACCACCTACCAGGCGTGGTGAGTATGGCAACAACCACCTCATCATCTTAGAGGTCCATAAGGCACACCTATCAGCAGTGGACGTTGACAGCAGTCCTACGAGACGAAGATCAACTTCCAATAAAAACTCAATATCACTGACTCTACTCCACGTACCCCGGTCACGTCATGACCACTAAGTGACTTTGTTTCTGGCCAACCTTCCCCAACACATAAAACACGTTTTATGACATGAAAAATGACATCCGCTGACGTAATGGAATAAAGTTTTTTGAGAGCTATATAAAACTCCGTGTAGTCGGCAGTGGAATGTTACCCCTCCTCTTATGCCTGTCAGGGATATCTCCGGAAGATGGGCAGCAGCGTCTATCCGTGTATCAACAACCCAAACTACGCTTGCCAATCCAAGCATATAATCTCCGAGGGGCCGGCAGTATAATGTTACCCTTCCTCTCATGCCCGTGGATGCTGTAAGAGCCTGATAAGGGATACCTCCGGAAGATGGACTGCAGCGTCTCTCCGTGCATCAGCATCCCGTACTGCGCTCGCTAGCCCAAGCCAAAGGTGGTGAGTATGGCAACTAGCCCTCATGGAGATCCTTAAAGGCGTGTGTTCAGTAGTGGACATTTACGGCTGGAATTAATAAACCAATGAACATAAAACTCCACAACCGATATTATACAATAGTTGTTTAGCTTTATCAAGTTTAAAGTTCGTTCTTTGATTAAGACGTAAGTAATTTTACTAACGTTTTATAGACTGAAAGTTTTTATCTGTATTTACAGATAAAAAGCTTTCCTGTTAGTCTTTTAGTACCGTGAAATGTATGTACTGTTTTTCTTAAAAGAAAATGTCCAAACATATCTAGTTAATGAAAAACCTTATCAATTTTTTATAGTTGAACAAGCATAGTTGCTATGACCAACGTAGGGTTTAATCCCACCGTAATAGAAAAAAATTGTAAAGGCATTTATTTTAATTAAAACGTTCTACCTAAATGTTTAATAATTATATAATTTTAGATATTTTAGATTTCAGAATGTTTTCACTGCTTTAATCGCCTTTTTTAAACTTTCGCGATCACAACACATTATTAACATATGTACATGTAACCGGGTGTTTATCGCGTAAATTACCTTTACTATTTCCCGACGTTTCGCTTGGATTGCATCAAGCATGCAGTCTTCCCGGGACTATGCTTGGTGCAATCCAAGCGAAACGTCGGGATAATAAAGGTAATTTACGAGATAAATACCCGGTTATATGTATGTTAATAAACTTCTTTAATCGTTTGAGGATTTCACTTTTGAAACTATGATACATGTAGTAGTGACATAAATTGCGTTATATATCTCGAAAATAGTACCGTGGGGCGACGGCAGGAGAACGTTACCCCTCCGCACTTGCCCGTGGATGCAGTAAAAGCCTGCTAAGGGATACCTCCGGAAGATGGGCAGCAGCGTCTTTCCGTGTAGCAACATCCCGAACTGCGCTGGCCAATCCGCCTGCCAAGCGTGGTGAGTACGGCAACTACCCCTCATAGAGATCCATGAGGGAGGTAGTGGACGTTTTACGGCTAAAATTATGATCTCGGAAATATGGCATTTTAAGGTTTGAGAATATTTGATTGGACTTAATGATGATCACTGCGCTCGCTAACCCGCTAGCCAAGCGTGATGAGCATGGAAAAAACGCCTCTCATGATCTTGGAGAACCACATATTATACAATGAGTCGTTTTAAGTAAAAAAGAAAAAAATGTATTTTAGGTTTTGTAGAAAACTAAACCTAACAGATGGAGCTAGCAAGCGGAGAAAGCAAGTTTGTGATTAATCACAATTCCTATCATTGTCTCATTTTGTTTCCTACATACCACTAAAACCTATTGTGTAATCAAATTGCACGAACTTTTGTAAAAAAAAACACACACCACGTCCGGCTAACAACCTGTGCCTTAAGAGGTACTTTGATTCTGAATGAGTGAGCTCACTCATTTCGTGTGGAAACAAGACGGCGCTGTCTCATTACGGTAAAGGGGGTATCTACCGATTTAAATCTTGTTTAATGTTGGCCAAAAACGACCAGTCTCAGATACATCGTTACCGCCACAGGCCACAATTCACACAAGACTTCCTTTAGGCTACAGGGAAAAAATTAACATCATTAGACAGAGCCCCGCCCACTGCTTAATTTCGCAGTTACCCTAACGCCTCTGACATTAAAACCTATTTTCTGTGCCCTCTAAGAGACGACAAAATGAGTTTTTATTGTGCGGAGCTAATCTACATGCTTCGTTCTAGCGAGGTTAGCGATGTCAAGCATGAGTAAGCGAGTTAGAGATAAATAACACTGGACACTACACACTTTACCATCTAGTCCCGAACTAAGCGAAGCTTGTACTATGGAAACCAGATGATTGAAAAAATACTTGAACGCACTTTTATGGTAAATAATTACTTATCATACTTATAATATACACAGACACGGAACAAATATCTGCAGAACAATTGCAAACATTTGTGCCGTGGCGGGAATCGAATCTATTTCTTCATTCTTTAGGGAGATATCAGGTAACAAATGCGTATTAATTTTTCCCCGAAATCGTTACTCGTTGACGAGCTCTGCAGCGTAGCCGGCAAATGCCACGCAAGAGGTTCCGGGTTCGACTCCCGCCTCAAGACAAATATCTGTATGATCTGCAGATAATTGTTCAGGGTGTTCTGGATGTTCTATATGTAATAAAAAATATCAATCTTTGTAGTATAATGTACTAAGTACATCAGTGATCTAGTACACATAACACAAGTTCTGCATAGCTTGGGATTAGATGGTGCTGTGTGAATTGTCCAGCATTATTTATGCCGGGCGTTCCAGTTAACTATTTCCAAAATGCTGTCTAAAAAAATCCACATACTTTAATTCAGTTTTTTATATGAATAAGTACTATCAAAATGGTTTGCACTATGTCAAATTGAGCTGTGCATTGTAGAAGTTTACTTATTGATGACTCTACATTAGTTTTTTTTAAACTTTCGCGAACACGACACAATTATAAACACATGTGTAAACCGGGTATTTATTTTCATTATTGCCGAACCTATCGACAGGATTGCATTCATCGTAGTCCCGGGGAGACTGACACTGGATTCTACATTGACCAGACTTTCGGACAAAGTCTCCATTTTAGAAACCACTTGCCTCGAGTACACTGCCCATGCCCAAGCTACTAGCGAATGCAAACGAAGCATAATTCGCTTAATGGTTCAGAAAGTATAATGGCCAGGAAATTCAAGATATTCTTTTAAAACGACGCAACTGATGAGATGATAGCCGGTACAAATTAGCGCGTATATACATATACTAACGTATCTATTTTATTTGTATTTATTCAAAACATTACATTTTTACAAGTTTAAACTCTAAACAATTTTTAATGGTAATTTTCGATACTTTATTGCTTTTAATAAATATAATACGGCTTGCACCACCGTACCTAACTTATCATCTATAAATCAATACAAGATGAGTTGTATGATAATAAGTTAGGTACGTTTTAATAAAAATATAATACGGCTTACACCACGTACCTAAACAATTGATTGATTACGGTATGTTTAGGGTTCACAAATTAAATCAAATTAAATAAAAAAATTATTTATTCACTAAAGGTAAGGATTACAATTTTTTTATTTATATAATGCGCCATTATAACAATGTTTAGTGCGTTATAGTTTCGACATTCGTCAGTGAACAGATGATAAAATAAAGCGCAGAACAAATGAATATTATAGCACATAGTTGATATTATGTGCTTTATTTTAATAATTTGTTTGTTTTTTTTTGTAATTTATGACGCATCAATAAGGTTCATGCGGCCGCACTGAATAAAGATTTTTTTGAGTTTGAATCAGTTTAAAACGAACTCCCGAGCCTACAAACAGGTAAACCTATTGGTCTACGAACCATGTCTAGAAAAATTGCTTTCAAATTAAAACTAACCGTATCCAAATCGCGTCACTCGTTTAAGAGCAACGGTGCTACAAACAGTCAAATGGAAAAAGTTTTCTGAAGTGAACAAATTCAATTGAGTGCTATATCAATTTCAATATTTTTTGATTCTCATTTTTAATTTGACTATTCTAAGGTCTTAAATCTTCATCATCATCATTATTTCAGTCGTAAAACGTCCACTACTGAACATAGGCGTCCCTCATGGATCTCCATGAGGGGTAATTGCCAAACTCACCACGCTTGGCAGGCGGGTTGGCGAGCGCAGTACGGGATGTTGATACATGGAAAGATACTGCTGCCCATCTTCCAGAGGGATCCCTTAGCTGGCTCTTACTGCATCCACGGTCATAAGAGGAGGGGTAACATTCTGCAGCAGATACTGCTGCCCATCTTCCGGAGGGATCCCTTAGCAGGCTCTTACTGCATCCACGGTCATGAGGGAGGGGTAACATTCTGCAGCCGGCACCCCACGGCAACTTAAATCTTAATAAATAATTATTGACTTTAACTTTTTTGAGAATCAACAGACCTACACAACACACATAGTGTATCTTACAAATCCCTCATTTTGCGAGTTTAAAAAGAATATAGGTCGCGTTGTCAATGTATTTCCAAGTGTGATTTCATAGTACACTGTTTTCCCCTTTCATTCCCTGTATTGTTTCTGTTTGTATGGCGTAGCGTAGTGTTCCGTGAGTATTACAATCCACATTATGCTCGTACCTCACGTGACAACGGTTTTAGGTCCCGAGCCGATGACCTGATTTATTCAGGTGGAAGTGATGTTTAGGAGCTTTGTCATTTGTTGTTGGATTTCATGGGACTAATGTTCGATCTGCTAATGTCCGTTCGGTCGAGCTTTAGTATGGGCTTTTTGGGAGACTGATGAGTTAGTTGCACATTTTGAGCAACTTCAAGGAAATGAGTAGGTTCGTTTGTATTTATTTATATTTAATAGCTCAGAACTTCGTCGGTCGTTTATAAACCGATATGGAAAGAAAAATGGGGTTCGAATAGATACACATCCAGATTGCTCTTATTTTTGTAAACTCAATTCTGATGATGGAATCCATGAGGCCGTCCGTGCCGTGGGGTGCCGGCAGTAGAATGATACCCCTCCTCTCATGCCCATGGATGCAGTAAGAGCCTGCTAAGGAATACCTCCGGAAGATGGGCAGCAGCGTCTATCCGTGTATCAACATCCCATACTGCGCTCACCAACCCGCCTGCCAAGCGTGGTGAGTATGGCAACTACCCCTCATGGAGATCCATGAGGGAGGCCTGTGTTCATCAGTGAACGTTTTATGGCTGAAATGATGATGATGAATCCATGAGGAATTAATTAATTGTAGTAGTATATCTACTGGAGTCCCTCAAGGCGTAGTTACATGCCCTCAATTTGAAGTTGTGGTTTGGTTTTTTTTGCTTGTTTTCACCCAGATCTGATGTAGGGATTCACAAGTCAGGATTTTTTTTTAAAGTCGGTTGTTTCTGTTGAAGAATTATAAGGATTATAGTGTGTTAATTCGTTGTTCTAATGTACGTATTTAGAATAATAAATATTCTGTTTTGTTTGTCGGTTAAAGGTTCTCTTTGGGCTTAGTGATTTTTTTGTGGTTTTTTATTGAAACGAACGACTCCAATAAAAATCATGTGCTTTGTTCAAAATTGAAAAATTGTCTTTGCAACCCCTAAATGATTTTAAATTACCTATTCAATGATACCTCACATGAAAAAAAAAGTTCACAACCTAACGTGTTTGGGAGGTACTTAATTAATTATTTTTTCAACATTTTGCGTAGCGTTTTCTCGGCATTATTATTTTATATGTTCATTCAAAATATCAGCTTTATAGAACAAATAGTCTTCGCAAAGCCGGTGACGGACTGACAAACAGATAGACAAAGATAATTTATTCTAAAGAATTCATGTTTTACTACGAAAACCCTAAAAACATACGCAAACCTAAAAGAATAAATTACCATAAAAGTTACACAGTATCTAGCCAACATAATGACGAAAATAGAATAGAATTCTCCGAAACCAAATTACTTGTAGCGTGGCGAGTATGGCAACACTCGCCTCATGATCTTGGAGATGCACGAGGGAGGCCTGTGTCCAGCAGTGGACATGGACAATAGTCCTACGGCTGTGATGATGATGATGATGAAATGACTTGTTGGATTAACGTGATCACTCAACGCAGTCCAGCGGTCACAAAGTTGATGTGAAACCACAAGTTTCTAGGTAAAAGTCTTTTTTAAACTTTCGCGATCATAACACATTCATTGGATTATCGGGTATTTATCGCGTAATTACCTTTATTTTTTTTTATTGCCGACGTTTCGACCGGATTGACCTGGTCGTGGTCGCGGGGAGACTTCTAAAAAATTTCTAGGGAAATTTCTAAGGGGGGAAAATTTCTAGGTAAAACCTTTAGAAAATAACAGGGCGAAATTCGGGTTTGATTAATTTCGTTCATTGGATTTATGTCATTTTTTTTTGTTATATAGGTTAGCTCTTGATTTCAACCTTGCCATCGCGTTATTATATTTCGCTTTAGTTTGTTAGCAAGTAATATTATAATTCTATGTCTATGTCTTAACCGTTTCTAGCTGTGGAGACCTTTAAATGGCTTCATAAACTGTTTTAACTTGGTACTATTTAAGAATTATTATGCCGATGGTCTTCCTAATATAAATAAATAAATAAATAAAAAGAATGAGATCGACGATGGAGCGAGCTTCCCTAGAAAATGCCTATTGAAGAATGTTTGCTTTCTAGAGTTAAGGGAGTGGTACACATTTTGATCGATAACCTAATTTCTTAAGTCCACATTGGTAATTCGTGGGCTTCCTTTGTTCCAATTTTCTGAGCCGATTTTGTTCCTTTCAGGAGAGATAATGGAATTTTCAGGAAATATTCTGTATTAACGCTGAACTGTCATTGGAATGACAGTTGTAAAGTCTTGTCTTGTCTTCTTATTTTATGGCCTTTTTGTGTTTGGTTTTACTCAATTCCGCCAGTGTCAAGTTAATTTACAAATTCTTATGTTATTTGGCTAGCTATGTAGGCGGCCATTTTCTAATCCAGTTGTAAAGTTTTCAACGGAGTGTTTTGTGTCATTTATTTTGACTTGAAACGTTTTATAATATCGTATCTTAGGCGATAAATATCCGCAGGGTGATTACGTATCTCGCGACAGGTTTGTAACAGGGGTATATCTCGTTTTCATTTTTGCTTTTATATTCTACAAAATTAACCATTGACAGGACGATCGCGAGATTTACGCCTGTTGCAAACCTGTCACCTTATATGTATGTTAACAATTGACAAGTGACAGAATTATTATTGTTGCCTTGCTAGCCCCGCTCGCTAGCTCCATCTATGAGGTTCATCATCATCATCTCAGCCGCTGGACTACTGTCCACATTGTTGCCATACTCACCACGCTTGGCAAGCGGTTTGGCGAGCGCAGAAAGATATTGATACACGGAAAGACGCTGCTGCCCATCTTCCGAAGGTATCAATCAGCCGATTCTTACTGCGTCTACGGAGAAGAGGAGAGAGGCAGCATTCTACTGCCGGCACCCCACACCATAGGTTAAGTAGGAAATACAGTTTTCTTTTTTACTGAAAACGGCACGTAAAATATTATTTCAAGTTAGAAAATACCTATATCAGAGCTTACCGAGTTTCACCTTTCGTGTGTAGCAAAAATGTTATGCAGAAGAATTTCCACACTATTCATAAAGAATGTTCAACCTCACGAAATTTACTATTTTTGTTGTTCAAATTTACTAGCAGCCTTCTGCCGTGCATCCTCGTTATAACTAACAGCACCGTTCCTAAGTTCCCAACTGGGACTAAACGCGATATGACTAAGGTCCACTTATTTGTAGGTACGCTGTTCCCGCATGAGATTTCTTGGCGTCCCTTATAACATGATTATAAAGCAAAATTTACCACTGATGGATGGTGCGTTTACTTAAGGCTAGTGTTCTATCATTAGATATCGCGGATGATAGTAGTAGTCGTGGGGTGCCGGCAGTAGAATGTTACCCCTCCTCTCATGCCCGTGGATGCAGTAAGAGCCTTCTAAGGGATACCTCCGGAAAAAAGGCAGCAGCGTCTTTCCGTGTATCAAAATCCCGTACTGCGCTCGCCAACCCGCCTGACAAGCGTGGTGAGTATGGCAACTACCCCTCATGGAAATCCATGAGGGAGGCCTGGTCAGTAGTGGACTTTTTACGGCTGGAATGATGATGATGATGAGTAGACAGTAGTCTACTACTTCTTCGGATGAACTACCGCCATACCTATTTCTGCCGCCAAGCAGTAATGTCTACATTGCTGTGTTCCGGGTTGAAGAGTAAGGTGAAATTACGGGCGCATGAGGCTACAACTCTCACAACATGTCTCAGGGTGACGGGCGCAATGCAATGCAGCATTTGTCACGTGCTTAGTGAACGTGATCACCGCGGCATTGCAGTTGTTATAGGCAGAGGTTACCGCTTAACATCAGGTGGGCCTTCGGCTTGTTTCGTCATTATAATACTATAAAAAAATTGTATATCTTCACAAATTAAAGAATTTTGATGTTACCTGCTTCAGTTCCATTTCACAAATCATAATTTCGTATTGAAAAGGACTGATTTGTTGAACTATACCAAAAATTATATTATGAATTTCTTCGATTATTTATTAACCGCACCATCTCAATCAAGTTAAAAATGGGAACAAATAAAAAAAAATATTCGGTACTACTTTTTTTATTGGTCCATTAACGTCGGAGTTCAGAGGTAACATATAAAAATAAACAAAAAATACAGATGTTTTAAGAACCCCTCCATTTTAGATGTCGATAAATCAAACAGGGCCAGTTGGAAAGTGTATCCTTTAGGAAAGCTCCCAGTCGGCATGAAATTTTCCGACAACTTCAACAATGTTCTTCATAGTTCAGCAAACTCACACTAAAACTTAATAAGGTTTACTTATAATCCTTTCACTTGAAACACTCTATCAATAAAATTAGTGAAAACCGCAAATCCGTTACGTGGTTGAGGAGTAAGCGGCCAAGCGTCTTGCTTACAGACAAACGGAAGCGATTTCAACTTACCTATGCTTTGTATTTATAGAGATAATTGCAAAATAATAACTTTTGCATTGGTTATAAAGTTTATGATAACTTAACAAACCCATTTAATTTATTTTTCGCTTCTTTATCTCAACTGAAAATAAAAGTATTTTGGTAGACCACCATGAGTTTTCACAATCTATACTCGTTAGCGACTGTAGTAAACATGTATGAAAACTTGTACAGCGCCTCTAGCGGATAGTTTGGTACTAAAGTACGCAGTAAACTGTACTACCGCTACTGCAGTTTGGGCTTATAAATTTTATGTTAAAAATAATACTACTTACTAATACAGCTACGCTCGTATGTACCTGAAACAAAAATATTTTAGATGACTTTACATACAACAAAGTTACAACGTTTATTTAACTCATAATTATTACATTAAGACGTAATAAACTTAATTATTCAGAACTATTTAACCTTATTGCCGTAGGGTTCCGGCAGTAGAATGTTACCCCTCCTCTCATGGATGCAGTACGAGCCTGCTAAGGGATACCACCGGAAGATGTGTAGCAGCGTCTTTCCGTAAATCAACATCTCGTACTGCGCTCGCAAACCCGCCTGCCAAGCGTGGCGAGTATGGCAACAACCCCTTATGATCTCGGAGATTCATAAAGGCCTATGTCCAGTAGTAGTGGATACAGTCCCACTGCTGAGATGACACAATAAAAAGCCAATTATCGCTATACAGCAGCCAGATCCAAGTAAAACACGTAAGCAGATTCATTTATCAAGTTGTGCACCTGTTGTGCAACTCGGGCCAACTTTTACCAGCGGACGTGTATGGACAGTCAGTACGATCAGCAAAGGAGTCGATACCATCTTTATGTTATTGTTGTTTGTGAAAAATTGTTATAATGAATACATTTTATTCATCTTAGCCGTAGGACTGCTCTCCACGTCCACTCCTGGACATTGGCCACCCTCATAGATCTTCAAGATTATGTGGAGGTTGTTTCCATACACGCCACGCTTGGCACGCGGGTTGGCGAGCGCAGTACGGTATATTGATGCACGGAAAAACGCTGCTGCCCATCTTTTGGTGGTATCCCTTGGCAGAGTTTTACTGCACCCACGAGCAACAGAGGAGGGACATCATTCTACTCCAAGCAGTCCATAGCCGAATAACGGAGGTGTTATGGCCTCTGTCCTGCATAAATTTTAAATATATAAATGGAATTTAAAAAAAAAACACCTATATAACTTTGATAATGGTAATGATAATAATGAAGATGAGTAGGAGCGACGATACATTGCATCACAGCATATATATTTTTACTCGTGAGTTCCGATGATCATCTTTGGTCTTTTTCATGAGTTTCAGTTCACTAAAACATACTTTCTGAATGCAAATGCTTGACTTGTTGCAGAAAATACCAAAGAGAGTTTCCCTCGATTCCTCATGGATCATCAGAATTTTAAACCAAATCAGGATGACTTGGTTATAAAGGGACCACCTCGGAAGCACTCTTTCGAATAAAAAAATAATTTTGAAAATCAATAAAAAAAAATATATACAATCGAACATAGAACCTCCGCCTTTTTTGAAGTCGGTTAAAAAGAGCACACAAATTATGGAGTAGCTAAAGTAATAAATGGGGACTTAAACGGTTCTTCTTGGTTCGCTTTTATCGTGAGTTGATATTTAGGGTTGTCACGCGCAGGGTAATTTATCGGGGCACCCGGAAAAAGGAGAGATTTCCTTTAAATCGTCAAGGATATCTTATCCAGCGGTTTAATTTGTAACATTAGTTTGACGTCTACCCTTTCTCAAAATTCAATCATGTTTCAGGTATCGTCGCTTGAAAGGTAATTGTATATTTCAATATATTTTTAATTGAAAAAACATAAAATCATCGTTGATAATCATTATCGTCACCATTTTAACCGTAAAACGTCTACTACTGAACACAGGCTTTTCTCATGGATCTTCATGAAGGGTAGTTGCCATATTAACCACGCTTGGCAGGCGGGTTGGCGAGCGCAGTACTACAGCATAATGTTGTCATGGTTCTTGATATACATACATAAGTGGAATGAATAAAAATATTATTAAATAAGAAAACAACATTAAAAGATTCCCTTACACTCTTATTAGTATGCAGACGTCTATATAGTATAATAGTTACCATATCCTGTCCATCTTATTTGTTTAAGCGATAAAACCGCCCATTGTAGGTACATATTTATACCTGTATTTTTGTCATTTTTATATTGTGTGCAATAAAGTTATCATAATTATCATACATACTCATAATATCATAATTATTATATTTATTTCGCTTACATGTACACATATTATACAGCTTAGATCTTATAATTAGCCTAAAGAAAGTACATGCACCTTGCAATTAGGGCACTGCAATTTTTTGTTCCGTTCATATAAAATAAATCGTGAGATTCTTAATAATTTTGAGGATAATTATGAATTAACTAATAAGTTAAAAGTTAAATATCATCAACAAAACACAAACAACAACAAAATTCGTCAAACTCGAATAGCGTCATCATATTCCTGCCTTTAACCAACTTCGGAGATAAGGGGGAAGGGGGGGAAGGTATTTCCCTAAACATTTTTGTAAATAACTCAAAACCGATTCGGCTTAAAGGATAAACTGTTTATTATTTTGCACATGAAGCTCTTTCATGTGATATCTTACCAGATAGGGTCAGTGCAATATATTTTTCTCTGCCACTCTTCCCTCTCAGTCGTCATCTCATTAATTTTCTTTTATTATGCGCACTGCCCTCGATTGGAACACAGACCAGTTTAAACAAGACTGGTCTGTGATTGGAACAAACCGCCAGCGTCTGTGTTTCCAACCTCTTATGGTCTTAATAAATCTTACTAATGGTATTAATAAGTTTAAAATGTCACATCCACACGCATATCGTACTTACCAAACGTTCATACACACATAGCCTAAGAAACACAAACAAACTCACCCTTTGTTCACCAAGAACAAAGCTTGGTAAAATAATTATTTTATATGATGGTTCAAAAATATTTAACAGCCTTCCTGATGAAATAAAGGATTCCACTAGTATACCATTATTTAAATCTAAACTCAAAAGTTTTATTTATGATAATAATATACGAATAATATTTTATACATAATAACCGTCACGCTACTAAATATGCACCTCAATTTTAGTGTAAGAAAATGTATATAAGTATATAAATATATATGTGAAATTATAACATTTATATATTAAAATATACAAGAAAAACATATAAATATTAATCTCTTTTTATCACTGCCGTGTCTGTAAGTTCTGAGCGCTGTCGCTATCACAGCGCTGCGCTCTGCAGCCGGCCGATCCGCGCGCCTACCCGCATTAACGCATCTTTTCTGGGGTCATTGTTGTAACACTACCTACTTTTTACTTTTAAATAGTTTGTATTTGTAAATGTTTGTCTACTATAAGACCGTAATGCCTTAGTAATACGTACTTTTGCATAGTTGTATGCTCATTTTAAGTGAACCTATTGTTCTTTATTCAAATTCAAATTCAAATTCAATTTATTTACCATAAACGTTACACAATAACATTGGCATGTCAATATAATACAATACAGGTACACATCGTTCAAATAATATTTAAATAGTTAATTGCATACTTAATGTCAAGTTACTTATACAATACGGTCAAAACAATTTAATTCATAGTTTAATGTCAGAAAATGAGGAACTAAAATATTCTCTTAGGTTATAGAAAGGGTTACATTCGAAAAATGATTTTACTATAGTCTTGAATTTATGCAACGGTAGTCTTGTAATGTCTAATGGCAACTTATTGTACATGTCAAGCTTAAGACTAAATCCGTGTTTGTAAGTTTTTACAAGTCTAGTTCTAGGAACATGTAGTTTTTCTTTATTCCTGGTGTTGAAATGGTGAATGTTAAGTTTCATAGGTAAACTGTCTTTAATTTTATGGATTTCTAGTAGAGAATTATAAATGAACAATGATATAACAGTTAGAATTTTTGTTTTCTTAAAATACGCCCTTACTGACGTAAGTCTATGCAATCCATGTATAATGCGTACTGACCTCTTTTGACCGACGAGAACTGTTTCTATTTGGGCAGCATTTCCCCAAACAGTTAAGGCATAACTAGTTATGGAGTGACAGTACGCATAGTATACCGATATTAGGGTTTTTTTATCTACTATTGGCCTTAGCTTGAACAGAACATAGTTTGCGCTAGCCAGTCTCTTACATACATTCCTTATGTGACTTTCAAAGCACAATGTGGAATCTAATGTGCAACCCAGAAATTTAACCTCTTTATTTTCATCTCTTACATTGTTCTTTTTAGTAGAATAAGATAGTGTTGTTGTTTTGTCTGCGTTCAAAATAATTCCATTTGCCTCAAACCACTGCTTTAAACTAGTAACTATGAACTCACTTTGCGTTTTTAGTATTTTAGCATTACTATTTTTTATCCCAACATGGGTATCATCAGCAAACAGTGTTACGTTTGCCCAGTCTGGTAGGCAATTAGTCAAGTCATTTATGTATATTAGAAACAATAAAGGACCTAATATTGAACCTTGCGGTACACCTATGTCACTGTATTCCTTATCCGATTGAACATCATCAACGCTGACCACCTGTACTCTGTTTTTGAGGTAAGATTTTAAAATGTTAAGTTCCGTGTTGTCAAAACCGTAATAAATTAGTTTATTAATGAGAACATCATGTCTCAAGCAATCAAATGCTTTAGATAAGTCGCAGAAGATGCTAGACACTTTTTGCGCTTTATCCATCGCTTCTAGTATAAAATAAATAGATTTTTGAATAGCCATTACAGTTGATCTATTTTTTCGGAAGCCAAATTGAGATTCATTAAACAGATTATTTGAATCAAAATATTTAATAATTCTTGTTTTTATTACTGTTTCTAGTAGTTTAGAAAGGACCGGTAGAATACAAATAGGTCTATAATTTCCAAGGTCAGTGGTATCTCCTTTCTTATGTAATGGAATTATTTTACCTAATTTTAAACAGTCAGGGAAAATTCCTTGACAAATACATGAATTAAAAATGTCTACTAAGAGTTTTAGCATATCATCATTACACAAAATCAGTTCCTTAATTGTCTTTGGGTCCATGTCATATTATGTCTCTCGATGACTTACTCTTTAAGCTACGAATAATTTTTTTTAACTCTATTAATGAAATCAGAGGGAATATTATTTTAGTATTTATTGGGTTGTGTAGGTATTTACTATATTGATCTTGATTTAAAGTTAAATTTATAGTCAGATTACGTGCAATATTATTAAAAAATATATTAAAGTCATTAGCAATTTTTTTAGAGTCAGTTATTATATTACCTTCTAAGTTACGAATTCTATTGATTTTATTTTGGTTTTTACTATGTGCCTTATTCTGTTGTTCTTTTACAATTTTCCATGACATAGCTATTTTATTCTCTGCATTTTTGATTCTATTTGCATTGTTTGTTTTTTTGGCAGCACACAGAACCTTTCTCAAAATTTTTCTACAACATTTAATTTTCTTCCTCCTTTTAGGGCACGGCAATAGATTCTGTAACATCTCTAGCTTTTCAATATTAGACTTTGATGTAATAATACCTTTTGTAGATAAAATATGCTTCTTTTGTATTTTCGTTTTTATTATTCTTATCGGAAAAGCTACATCATAACAATATTTGAGGTGCTCCATGGCGATATACATTTTTTTATTTGCACTCTCGGTGTTATTTATAACATTTTTTACGATTTCAATGTCTTTCGAAAATAAATAATGAAAATAATCTTTATTCAGTTGAGATTTTATCCTTGTATTAATGGTTTTGTTATTGTTGTTTAGTTTTGTCTTGCTGACTTTATATTTTAATGAAATCACATTATGATCTGACAGTTTACACTCAAGCACTTGTCCTATATTATGTATAAAATTTTCATCTTCATTAATAATAAAATTGTCAATGCATGTGGCGCTATTTTTTTGTACGCGGGTAGGCTCATTTATAATAAGTCTACACTTAAAATTATCTAAAACTGTTAAAAATTTCCTAACATTTTTCTTATTATATTTGTTATCTTTTAGTATGTTCAAATTAAAGTCACCAGCTATCACAATGTTCTTTTTTTCTGTACTTATTTTTTCTAAAATTTTTGTCAGTATGTCTTCAAATATTTCATAATCATAATTAGGTCTATACATGCACACAATAATTAATTTATAACATTTAATTTCTACCGCTGCTAGTTCACAATTCATTTCGAAACTTAACCCTGTCAAGTCGTGTCTTATTTTAAAATCAATTTCATTTTTTAAAAAGATCGCTGTTCCACCATGTTCAAACATTTTTCTATTATAATATGCTCCAAGTTTATAACCGTCAATAGACATTACATCAACTTTATGTTCATTTGACCATGTTTCCGTAAGACAAAGTATATCACAATTAGTAATTTCAGTTAACAATTCAATTTCTAGATGCTTGTTTCCAATACTTTGAACGTTGCCTTGTAATATTGTTAAGTAGAGAGTAGAGTTTTTGAAGTTATTGGAAAATTTTTAGAAATTTCTTCATCAGTATTAGTTTTTATAAATTGCAAGCAAGATGAACTAATAAAATTGCAACATGAACGTAATATTTCTGTAGCTAGGTGGTCTTTTATAGTATTTATATTATGAGTATTAATAAATTTATTTAAACCGAAAATGTGAGCTAATAGGCACTAATAGGGAAACTCGCTCAATCGTAGATTTCATTATTGTCTAGCCAAAGATGCAAGGTTCAAGGTTCGGATCACTATATGGCATACATACAGCAGAAGCTGAAGATGAAAAAAAAACACATAAAAACGTTATAAATAAATAAATAGATACGGTAATCTTGACAACCCTAGCATTTCCCCACTTCAGTACTACTAGCACTTTATTTATAGAGTACGTAACATGTACAAGTTGCTGCATTGTTCGACTTGAGACAAGACAATATTGAAGAATGTTCCACACGGGTCTGGCGCACGAGGTCGATAACATCGCTACGAAGTCAAAGTCATTTAGAGTTTATTTTAACCCTAAAACCACATAGGAAATGACAATTTACTAAATGACAACAAAAAATAAACTTTATTTAACACATAAATGAATTATTTCGCGTAACTTCTATTCATTATTATTATTATTTTAATAATAGTTTTGTTTCATTTAATGTCTACAAGGATTGAAGAATTTCGATATTGAAAGATGAAATATTTCTTGTCACGGATGAACTGAGCACCACCTGGCCAGGAGTTAATTTAATTAAAATAATCAACAACGCGTTTACCCTTCGTGCTTCAACGTGCGAAAACTAGCACTTACTACACTCATAAGCGCTTATTAGAGTTGTAATAAGAAGAGTACTGTAAGTTGCCGCTGTAATTAAAGCACTAAAGCAGAAACAAAGCCACTAAAGCAATATGAGGTACTAAATTTTATCTTAGAACTATCGTAAATGTATACCGGTCGTTGGTTTGGCCATTGACGCTTATGAAAGTTTTAGCGATGTTTGTACCGACAAAGTGAAAGAATAATTTTTTTAAGGCTACCTAAAAATAGCATTAACGCTAAATCATTAGCCCATCCTTGAAGCAAGAGTTTCTAAATTTAAAGGAAATAAATAATTTACGAACTTTTGATTACCAAAGAACAAAGTGTAATTTTGTTGGGATCCCTAATATTCTACTGCCTATTCTAGTTGTGTACTTACTGGTAATTATGGATTAATCGTGTCTGAAATAAATGCATAATAAATGTAAAAAAATAATAATAATATGCTGCATAGCATTTGAACTGATGGGAATCAAACAAACGTCGGCAACAACGTCACTTGAAAGCTTTCCGTATTCTCAAAAGAACCTAGCAGCTTAACACGTTCGTAGTTGTTTGCAAGCACCTCACAACAAAAGTTTACTTGCAGCTCTGTCAGTCTATTAACAGGCTGTGCAGTGCAATTAAACTAAAAAGTCTTGAACTGTTTCAGTTGAGTCGATTAACACGAGTCGATTCGGATTTAAACGGAACAGTTTTTTTTAAATATACACGGAAATGTATCGCGTCATATCTCAGAATTTTCTCGCCGTTTAGACTGTGATAAAAATTTGAATTAAAAAAATACTTTATTCAGTGCGGCCGCATGGACCATATTGACGCGTCACAGACTAAATAAAACAACACAATTAATAGAAATAACATAATTGAACCTAAAACAGCCGTAACCTAAAATAAGTGACTCTGTTATGTTTTAGGTGTGTTCGTATAGAGTGTCCAACAAAAGCGGGAGATCTGGGGCGTAAGGAGTTTCTGATTTGTGTCATTCAAGATTCCGTTAATGTCTGAAGGCATACTGATAAAAGCTATACCGATAAACGATTAAAGTTATGAACTTACTAAATGCACAACTTGTTTGAAATGTAGTCTGTTTATTTATTAAAAAAAATGAAAATGAAAAAGCATTTATTACAGCAAAAAGAAAAAGTATAAAATACAGCGAAACTTATGCTAAAACTTAAAAGATTAAGAATTCGTAATTAATTTTACAATGATGACACCGCGCTTTCACTTTAAGATCGCTTACAGTGATAAGCCTGCCTATTTTATTTCTGTTTCTAGCTTCTTAATTTTATTATCTCTCTTCCATTGTTTTAGGTATTCTCTTCCTCGCGCCTACTACAATGCTTACTCATAATAATATACTCTATTATGTGTTTGTGTAGAAACGCGCAACTAATCGCATTGTATGTTAACTATTATTATTTTTGTGTTAAGTTATTTAAGTTGGTCTTGTATACGTACTGTGTTTTGTCTGTGCTGTTTGTTGCCAAATAAAAGTCTACCTATCTATCTATCTACAATACAGAGGTACTCCATGGTCTACTTAAGTTAATGGATTCTTAATGATGATGATTGGTGGCACAAACGTAGAACCGGTGTCACTCAGAATAACGGATGGGGAAAGAAATGCCAGTCGCGGTCTTACGTCTGAGTTATGACTCGATGAGCTGAGTTTTGGTACGACACATTTTTATTACTGATACCAGGATGATTGAAGGCAGGTGAATGAACGATCATTTTAGGAATGTTACTTTTTAGGTTTCCGAACCTAAATAGAAAAAACCTTACAGGTACACTCGTTTGTCAGCCTGTTAACACCCTTTCAACTATAAACCAAACATCTCTTAGGTTATGTAATCTGTAACATAACTCTGCGACTATTAGTCAAGGACTAACCTCAGATTATCAGAAGTGTAAGAAATAGGCAAAAATGGAAAATTTCTAAGGCATTTCCAGAGGTGTCACGACTCTGAAATTTGGGTACATAAGTGGTACAAGTAAAGTAAAAATTCAGAAATTTAGTTTTTGTAAGTAGGTACCCGTTATTACCGTATTGAAGTTTAAGAAAAATGCGTTTGTTATTCGAAAAGGCCTTGATTAATGAATAGATATTTAAACATTACAGGTATTTAGATCAAGAAATATGATATACTTAACAAAGTCTAATCTTTTTTAGGGTTACGTACCTCAAAAAGGAAAAAAACAGAACCCTATAAGGGATCACTTTTTTTAGTATTAGTAGAACTTTTTGTGAAACGTTCATCCGGGGAAGGACTATCACCATACCTATTTCTGTCGCCAACCAGTAATGTCTACATTGCTGTGGTTCCGGTTTGAAGGGCAAGGGGGCCGGTGAAATTATGGGCACATGAGACCTTACAACTCTATCTCAGGGTGACGGGCGCATTGCAGTGCAGCGTTGGTCACGTGCTTAGTGAACGTGATCACCGCGGCATTGCAATTGTTGTAGGTAGAGCTTACCGCTTAAAATCAGGTGGGCCTTCAGCTTGTCTCGTCATTTAGTAGTATAAAAAAAAACTTTGTTGGCCGTCTGTCTGTCGGTCTGTCAAGACCCTTTATCTCGATAACGTTGTAAATGATTAACCATATACTCTAATCTACAGCTATGTATATACACATCTACAGCTACATAGCTATGAAAAGATCAATATTCTAAGTTAACCTGAAAAAAAGTTACGACCGTTTATGCCGCAAAAAACGCATGTTTTGACATTCTCAAAGGAATCAAAATTCATAGGGTATTTCCCGTAGACCTAAAACCATGAAATTTGGCAAGGTATATCGTCTTATACTGTAGATAGCATATAGATATTTCACCAAATATTACAAGTATTATCTTCTTATTTATAACCAATGTGTTCTGCCCATACTCACCTACGGCGCTGAGACATGGCCGCTCACAAAGGAATACATGCACACCATACAAGTTGCACAAAGGGCAATGGAGCGCGAAATGCTTGGCATCTCCCTCCTTGATCACATACCCAACGTGGAGATACGCCAGCGTACGAAAGTCGTAGACGTAGGTATGCGGATCGCAAGCTTGAAATGGAGATGGGCAGGGCATGTTGCCAGGCGAGACGACAGCCGATGGACCAAGGCGGTAACAGAGTGGTTTCCGATGGAAACAAGACGGCCTCGAGGCAGACCACCTGCCAGATGGGCGGACGATCTGGCCAGGGTTGCCGGACGACAGTGGATGAGACTTGCACAGGACCGTTTACGTTGGCGTGCTGAAGAGGAGGCCTATACCCAGCAGTGGGTGTCAACGGGCTGATATGATGATGATGATCTTCTTATTTTGGAACCCTTAGGTCGCGAGTCGCACATAATATTTGTTTTAGTTTTTGTTCTAATAATAACTCGCCGCACTCCGCAGTTTCACCAGCGTAGTTCCCGTTCTTGTTAGAATACGTGGATAGAATATAGCCTATGTTACTCAGGGATAATGTAGCATTCTAACGGTGAAAGAATTTTGCAAATCGGTCCAGTAGTTTTTGATTTTATTTTTTGTAACGAACAAACATACAAAATACAATTTTTCCTCTGAAATATTGACAGACATGGGCGCATAAAATGATAACGGTAACCATGATTTCAGTCTTTTGAGTGGTAAGCAGCATTATTCTGAGACGTCACATTTTATGCTGTTGTTTATTTTTGATTTTGTTGTTTGCCTGTATGTCTTGTGTGCCAATAAATGTGTTTTCTTTCTTTCTCACCCTCTTTCTAAGTATTTCTAAGACTATTTCTATGAATATCCCTTAAATATTGCATATCCCTTGGTCTGCGGTGGCTGTTATAAATTAATTGGAATAAAAAACACATAAAAGGCCAATTTATTTTTACTCACATAAATTTACGGTCAGTTAATGATGATGGTTGGTAGCACAAGGTATACAACCGGTGTCACTCGAAGTAATGGATGTGGAAAGAACCGCCAGTCGGTCTTACCTCTGAGTTATGACCGAGTTTCGGGAAGACATTTTTGATTCACGGTACGTTGGCCGGGCTGAGTTTGATCGCAGGTGAGTATAATGTAAAACCATTTTGGGAATGGATCGTTTTTGCAACGCTAGCGCGTGAGAGGGCTGGAGAAGTTGCCTAGTAACACTCCAATCCCCGATGAAAGTTCTGGGAGGAAATGGACACGTTGGATACTTATTTTAAACGTATAATTATTAATGTGAGTAGAAAGAAAGTTTAACATTATGGAACTTTTTTGTTTTTATTGTTTTATCGGTCCTGTACGGAAAATGGATTTCTTTGAATTTGTTTAGATTGTACTTTGGTTGTAGTAGGAGAGGGGTAGTTGCCATATTCACCACGCTTGGCAGGAAAGTTGGCGAGCGTAGTATTAGATGTCGGTTGAAGAACGCTGCTACTCATCTTCCGGAGCTATCTCTTGGCAGATTCTTACTGCATCCACGGGTAAAAGAGGAGGGGCAACATTCTACAGCCGGCAGCCCACGGCACTTTAAAGTATAATATTACTATTAATATATATAAGAATATATTTGAAAATGGAGGGATGTAGCGGAAGAGGCAGACCAAAGAAAAGATGGATGAACTGTGTGAAGGAGGATATGGGTTAGAAAGGAGTGAGTGTTGAGATGACGGCTGATAGAGCGAAGTGGAAGAGGAAAACCTGTTGTGCCGACCCCACATAAAAGTGGGATAAGGGCAGGGAAATGATGATTGATGATATAACGCCGTGACGTGCCGGCATATTGCACCACATCTCTTGCCCGTGGATGCAGTAAGAATCTGCCAAGGTTATCTCTGGAAGATGGACAGCAGCGTCTTTCCGTGTAACAACATCCCGTTCTGCCCACGCCAACTCGCCTGTCTAGAGCAACGTCAGCTAGCAGACCTCGGTTGTTGGTATGAATGTCTTGACGTCGTGTTGAGGAGTTCTCATGATAGGCCTTGCTCTTATGATACCAAACAGATTAAGTAAACTTCTCTTCCCCCTTCCATGGACAAAGGCCTCCCTCATCAACCACTAAGTACTTTATTAAAATATGGGATTATCGGGTATTTATCGCGTAATTACCTTTATTTCATTCCCGACGTTTCGACCGGATTGCACCTGGTCGTGGTCGCAGGGAGACTGGCGTGCTGAAGATGCCGCAGCAAAGCGAAGGCATCTTTTCAGACTACCCTCACTTGGTCTTCATAATTAGAAATTTGAATTTTAAGGCCGATTAAAATAAAGGTAATTACGCGATAAATACCCGATAATCCCATATTTTAATAATGTGTTGTGATCGCGAAAGTTTAAAAAAACACTAAGTACTTATCATGAGAAGTTTTTGCCATACTCCCTACGCTTACCAGGCGGTTTGGCGCAGTCTAGGATGTTGATACCACGGTAAGATGCTGCTGCCTATCTGCTGGAGGTATCCCTTGGCAAGTTCCACCTGCATCCACGGGCGAGAAGACAGAGGGGCAATATATCCCGGAACCCCAAGGCAATATTCTACTGCCGGCACCCCACGGCAATTTGTAAAAAAGATTATTTAAAATTTCAACACGCCTGACAGTATGAAACAACTTGTTAAAGATCAATGAGATACCTCAAAAGTTTTAGTCGTGTCTGTTGTTTTCGTCAAGTATTTTGGTCTCGTATTTAATATTTTCTAGACATAATTGGATCTGGAGATGCTTGGAATACGTTTTCCTACTCTCAGTTTTTGCTGGAAATATGCCGGCAGTAGAATATTACCCCTCTGATGCCTATGGATAAAGTAAGAATCTGCCAAGGGATACCTCTAGAAGATCGGCAGCAGCGTCTTTCCCTGTACCTCATCCCGTACTGCGCTCGCCAACCTGGACGTCCTACGACTGGTTGACGATGGTGATGATGAAGATTTAGCAATGACTATTTATAATGTGTAATAATACCGCCATGGGGTGCCGGCAGGTAGAATATTACCCATCCTCTGATGCCCAAGATGCAGCCGGTGGATGGACAGCAGCGTTTTTCCGTGTATCCGGCAACCCGCCTGCCAAGCGTGGTATGACAACTTCCCCTAGAGGAGATACATGAGGGAGGCCTGTGTTCATTAGTGGACGTTTTACCGCTGCAATGATGATGATGATGATGATTTATAATGTAACAATGACTTCTTCTTATGGCATAATTAAAATGATCATTTCAAACCCCAAAACTAGAACACAATTTGTAAAACATGTCATTTCCAAAAAGTCCTAGCAAAAACAAGTTAGTTTTAACAATTGAACATTTAGTTTATTAATGGAGAGAATTGTTCAAAGCGCGCCGCGTAGGTACGACTCCCGACCCAAAACTTTCTTGAGGTCAAATAAACACGTCCAAAGTATTACTGAAAGGGCCAGACGAACAGATTACAGGGTGCGTCTACAAATAGGGACCGTCGCAGAGACCGGTACCGATTGGTCTATAACAGCGTTTGACATGTGAAAATCAATAAGAGGCTTCGTCGTCAATTCATTCAATTCATTTATTTTTTCATTCTCTCTTGCTACTAACGTCCACTGCTGGACAAAGGCCACAGTGAGGCGATCAGAAGGCGATCAGTGAGGGCACTGATCGCTTAGAACTGAACATGAGAGGTTATTGCCATACTCACTACGATTGGCAGGCGGGGTGGTGATCTCAGTACAGGATGTTGATACAGGGAATGTCACTACTGCCCATCTTCTGGACGTGTCCCTTGGCAGATTCTTACTGCATCCACGGGCAAGAGGGGAGGGGCAACAGTCTACTGCAGATGAACAGAACGGGGCCGTATCCACGAGCGAGGGAATCGTGGCGATGTTATCGTCATGCCACTTATTCCTATACACTCTCTTAGAGGCCGTCTCCATGAGCGAGAGAATCGCAACGAGTCCGCGCTATAGAAATACGTGACACGACGATAACATCGCCGCGATTCCCTCGCTCGTGGAGACGGCCCCTAAGGGATACCTCCGGAAGATGGGCAGCAACGTCTTTCCGTGTATCAACATCCCGTATTGTGCTCGCCAACCCGCCTGTCTAACGTTGTGACTATGGCAACTACCCCTCATGGAGATCCATGAGGGTGGCCTGTGTTCAGTAATTGAATTTTTATGGCTGAAATTATAATGAACAAAAATTTTATTAATAATCATCTCCAAAATATCCTAAAAACCAATATATTTTTTTTGTTTTGCTTTTAAATAAACTTCTTCCAAAAAGCGCACGAAATTAAAGCATCCTAGAAAACTCCTACGGGATAATACGGAACTAAAGCTGGTAAAATAAACTAATAAGAAAATCAAAACGCCATGGGAAAAGCAAATGTCGCCTAAGCACGGGATAGTAATATGGCGGGGGGTGGCGAGTTGCCGACCACATTGTTCCGTTAGTTTTGCGAACTTTGCTTATATGGCAGCTCTGGGGGCTCCTGTTGTTTTAGAACAGTGGCTCTCAACCTTCTAGTACTGAGAGAAAGGCCTTTGCATCTATTATAGATGATTTATACAGCGTCAGCACCTGGTAATCATTCTGTACTGGACGATGCAGTGGCTGGGAGATTGTAAGATGGATTAGGCCTGCCCAGCACCTATGCTATCCTCTCAGCTTAGTCAACTAGTCAGAGGAAAGAACGGGTCAATATGTATGAAGCTAACTAAGGCGCGCGTTTCCTCACGATGTTTCCTGTACCTTCACCATTAAAGCACGTGTTGAGTGTGCACATAGTTTCGTCGTGCCACGGATTAGGTTCTGTAATCTGTGCCACGGACCACTAAGAGGTTAAACAACCCAGACATTGTTGTATATGTGGGATAGGGGCCTGGTGATTTTACTAGTTACATATGCTATGAGCCTTTAACTAGCACCAGTCTCTCATAATACATGTTACTTACACTATCAATGTGCACCTGTTCACTGTGCTTGAAACCTTATTGAGAGAAACCAAGAATATCTATGTATATTATTTATTATTACTACATTATACTTATATTATATTATTATTATATTACTATATTATTGGATTTTTTTAATTAACTTTTTGATTTTAATATATTAGATATTATTATATATATATATTATATTAATATTTAGATATTTATAATTCAGATAATTTATTGAGAATTAACAAACTTGAACTTGTAGAATTATTTTTAATCTTCATTGAATTTATGTCGATATAGACATAATTATAAATTTATATTAATTTTTTTTTCATTGTATTTAAAATGTTTGACGTGTGATTAACAAATTATGAATAAATGACTATAAACGAATGTATAAACATTTTTCGTAACGATTTTGCGTAAGATAAAATCAGTACGTTCCACGCTAAATACTACTTTTAGTTCAGAGCGTGTAGATAGTTAGAAGTTTATTATCCGATTTTAATTAGTTCGCGGACCGCTTTGGGTGCTCACACAGACCACCAGTGGACTACGGACCATAGGTTAAGAACCACTGTTTTAGAACATCATCATTATTAGGGCCTGGGTTTGTTATCCTGTTGGAGAAAAACAAGTTTAAAACTGTATGGTTATTTAGTGATACCGGCGTACAAGTGAGGTTTATTTTTTGCTTCTTTCCCTCAAATATTCCGAAGTGAAACGAGTGAAAGAAGGTTTATTTTTACTGGGTAAGTTACTCCAATTATTTCTCATGTTCAATGTTTATGAAGTTCGTTATGTGCCGTTTATCTGTCGAGCATGGATAAATCTATAATCTCACTAATATTATAAAGCCGAAAGTTTGTTTGTATGGAGGTTTGTTACCTCTTCACGCAAAATATCGAGCTGAAATTTTGCAAACGTAAAGATGTTGACTAGGATTAACACATAGGCTACTTTTTATCCTGGTACAATGCACGCGTTGCGGCGGACACAAGCTAGTATTACTATAATTAGGAAATATTTGTATGTTGTATTTTGTATGTTCGTAACGCATATACTTAAAAACTACTTAACCGATTTTCAAAATTCTTTCACCAATAGTACCCTTCTCTCATTAAGACGGTGCTAACAAAATAGGTTTCATGTAAATCGGTCAACGCGTTTGGTTGTAATCGTCAAATACACAGACAGACGGACAGACAGACAGACAGACAGCGCTATGCATATTAAAAGAAGGTGGATATTATGTGGTGCCAAACCCACGTAGTATAGAAGAAGAGCAGGAAAAAATATGTTATATTATAAAAAATAAAACCGGGCAAGAGCGAGTCCGACTCGCGCACCGAGGGTTCCGTGCCATCATACAACAAAATATATGACAAAGGCGGTTTTATATTTGTTGGAGAACCTTGACAGCGCCATCTCTTGTCTGATAGCGGAACTTATGTAGAATTATTACACTTTCGATGATTTCTAAAAAAAGTATGCTATGTAGAGAGATTGTAATAAATTTCCTCTAATCTTTACATACACTTCTAATAGCAATAAAAGTTTCAGAGGTTTATCTCTGCAAACTTCGGAGATAAGGGGGGGAACGCTATTTGTTTCAACATTTTTGTAAATAACTCAAAAACTATACAACTTAAAGGAAAACTAAAAACTGTTTATCAATGTGCAAATGAATACCTTTCATATGATACCCCACATCACCTAGCAACTTTCCGAAATTTTTGAAAACGCCCCTGCCACCCCCATTGTCTAAGAAACTATGCAAATTAGAGAGTTCGCTATAATTTTCCTATAAAGTTTACATATACTTCTATTAGCTATAAAAGTATCATGGATTTATCTCTGCAAACTTCGGAGATAAGGGGGGGGGAACGGTCGTTTTTTCAACATTTTTGTGAATAACTCAAAAACAATACGGCTTAAAGGAAAACTAAAAACTGTTTATTCATGTGCAAATGAATACCTTTCATATGATACCCCACATCACCTAAAAACTTCACAAAAATTTTGAAAACCCCCTATTCACCCCCCTTGTCTAAAAAACTATGCAAATTAGAGAGTTTGCTACAATTTTATTATAAAGTTTACATACACTTCTATTAGCTATAAAAGTATCACGGGTTTATCTCTGCAAACTTCGGAGATAAGGGGGAGGGAACGGTCGTTTTTTCAACATTTTTGTAAATAACTCAAAAACAATACAGCTTAAAGGAAAACTTAAAATTGTTTATTAATGTGCAAATAAATACCTTACATATGATACCCCACACGGCCTAGTAACTTCACTTAAAATTTTTGAGATCCCCTATCCACCCCCCTGCAATCAAAATGAGAATATTTTTTAATATTTTCATATATGCTATATTAGTAAAAAAGTGTTGTCTTTTACCATTTTAAATTACAAGTTGATAGCATCAGTAGTTCTCGAGATATCCATATGTGACAGACAGACAGACAGACAGAGTGATTCTATAAGGGTTCCTTCTTACCATTTTGGTCCGGAACCCTAAAAACTGTATATTTTAGTTAGATAATCTTTCCATTTATGATACATCTTCATGAGGGGTATTTGCCATACTCTCCACGCTTGGCAGGCGGGTTGGCGAGCGCAGTTCGGGATGTTGATACACCGAAAGACGCTGCTGCCCATCTTCCGGAGTTATCCCTTAGCAGACTCTTATTGCATCCACCGGCATGAGAGGAGGGGTAACATTCTACTGCCGGAACCGCACAAATTTATTTTATAAACTTGTCCAACAGTAAACGTGGACAGCAGTTCTACGACTAAGATGATGATGATGAATTCCAATCGGTTAAACCGACTCTGAGAATCACTCTCAGTAGATCTAGTCTAAAAACCAGCGCCGCTTCCCAAGAAGCTGCATTACGCTGGAGTAGCACCAATTTGGCCAACATGCGAGAGATTTTAAGAGACGTCGTATCATCATAGGTCAATATGCCCATTGTAAAGACCATTGTAAAATAATCAGCAGAATATATTCAAGAGCCTCTCATCGTCCATTCGTGCCGATAAAGCCTTTATTGTTTAGGACATAAGGTAATATTTATCCTGGTGATATCGACATAATGGATATCCAATAATCGAAGGCCGAGCCTATAGTCGTATTTGCGACATATTTTCGTGTCATTTTAGGAATATTTTGTCGGCAGAAGCGCCGATTGGATTCGCAAATACAATTTTAGATTTGAAGGGACACTGTTGGTGGAATAGGTTTGGATGCTAATCTTATTTCATGACCCTTTCAAAGGGTTCTTTAATACTGGAAATGTTGCGAATGAGTTTAGGTCTGCGTTCTATTGATAAACATTTTATTGTAAGCTGATTTGTGGAGAAGAGATTTGTTTTACTTTCAAAATTAACGTAAGATATACTATTCATTTTGTAAAAATGGGAATTACCAATCTACATCCAATGGAGATGCAGTGCGCGTGTTCAGTTCATCCACATATAGTCGAGACGATAGTAGCGATGATGAACCTGCACTGGAGACATATGCCAGCGCCACTACACCAACAACGACGCCTGCAGCAGCGCAAGCACATCAAGCGCCACGCCGAGCGCGCCCCTCCTCTCGCGCCGAACGATACGAGGCTCGCGCGGCACGCGCCGCCGCCAGCGCCAGTGTCTATATGTCAATGATGACTGTGTAATTATACAGGAGGCCTGAATTACAGCATGAAATACATGTAATGCATGGACGTATCAACTAAAGTTGGGTGAATTACATTGTAACGCTCCATGCATATAATGTAATTCACCTATCTAGGCAAAAATAAAATTCAAACATCTTTCTAGAAAGGGGATAAGCTCACACAACACTACATTTTTCGGACTAGTTCCAAAGATTAAAGAACCTAACAGACTTCACTATCTCGGAATACTGTGCTAACATTATGATTTTTTACTTTGTAATATTTAGAGTTATTATTTTTTTAGGGTCATTTAGGGCTATAATAGGACCGGTGGCGAGGTGGGTCGACGACCTGGTACACATCGCGGGGCGTCAATGGATGCGACTGGCACAGGATCGCGGTGGATGGCACAAACTTAGGAAGGCCTATACCCAGCAGTGGGTGAAATCGGGCTGTAGATGATGATGATGATGATGATGATGATTAAGGAACAACTATAAAATTTATGCCGTGGGGTGCCGGCAGTTGAATGTTGCCTCTCCTCTCGTGCCCGTGAATGCACTAAGAACCTGTCAAGTGATACAACTGGAAGACGGGCAGCAGCGTCTTTCCGTGTATCATTACCTCGTACTTTGACATTTATAATTTTAGTGATTTATTATTTTATAATTTGACATTCGATAAATAAATGTTATGGATCAATTTTTTTTTACTAAATTACCATTATTCAATTGCTGTTATTAAATATTTGTTATTAAATTAATTTCATAAAATTGTTGATGTTAACATAATAGAATCAAATTATTATTTTTGCATGACATTCTTATAATACTTATAATTAAAATTTGCTCTATAATTAAATTCAATTCAATTCTAAAAATTTGCATACCACATTAGCTGGTAAGACATCGGATGGAATCCATAATTATTTACCAACCTTTGTAACCCGTTGTTTGCAAATAAATATTTTGTATTTGTATTTGTATTTGTACTGCGCTTACTAACCCGCCTGCCAAGCGTGGTGACTATGGCAACTACCCCTCATGAAGATGTATCATTATCCCGTACTGCACTCGCTAAGTGTGGTGACTATGGCAACTACCCTTCATGAAGATCTATGAGGGAATGTGTTCGTAGACGTTTTACGGCTGAAATGATTAAAGTGTTCAGGGGGTCAACTCTTAAACGCAAATTGCGATAAATCGAAGTCCTAATCAAGCCAAACTAAGTCTCGTGGCCATTACGTAAAGATTGCCATTCCGACGATATCGTTTCTTAGAGTAGCTGCCTAGGATTTTGTCATTGACGTAAGTACTACAAACAAAACGTGTGAATCTAGAGGAATATTTTATCAGAATATAGAATATTGTGTCCCTCTTCTTCTGGGCAAAGGTCTCCCCCATCTCCTTCCAATGTCTACGATCACCAGCCGCTTCCCACCAGTCTTCCCGGAAGGCATTGATATCGTTACGCCAGCATCTTTTAGTGAAAACCCAAACAAAAGATTAATCCGACACGTTTCAAGAAAATCAACTACATTAGATCGAATGCCCGTCCGCGCGTGGGGCCTACATTGTACTACGACGCCATAATACTACGTGAGTGATGCCCGTATTTACAAAATTAATAGTTTAACTTACGTCAATTTTAAAGGTGAAACCTTATCAAAATTTTCCACTCCGGTGGAGCTCGAACCCACGTTGCTCAGATCAATATTTATCCCTTCCTAAAGCACTTTCGAACGGTGCTGTCATTAGAATATTATCCCTCCTTTCACGTCCGTGGATGCAGTAAGAGCCTGCTAAGGGATACCACAGGCAGCAGCTTTCCGTGTATCGATATCCCAAACTACGCTCGCTAACCCGCCTGCCAAGCGCGATGAGTATGGGAACTACCTCTCATGGAGATCCATGAGGGAGGCCTATGTTCGGCAGTGGACGTTTTACGGCTGAATTGATAATTGCCAACTCCAAAAACCAAGCCAATAAAAAAGTCCCTAAGTTCAAGCGCCCGTCGAAACTTGTCGCTCAAAGCCGGCAAGTTTCGGGTAATTATCATGAAATAGGGCGAGGCGGCAACTTCCCGTCAAGTGAGAGCTATTGGGTTATGCTCACTCATTCGACTAATTAATACTGACTGCATCATCATCATCATTTTAGCTGTCTGCTGGACATAGAATAAAGATGAATACTATAATTTAAGGTCAATATTATTAAGGGGGCTTCGCCCCCTAATATACATAGCGCTGTCTGTCTGTCTCTCTGTCTGTGTATGAGACGATTGCAACCGAACGCGTTAACCAATTTACATGAAACCTTTTTTTTAGCACCGAGAGAAGAGTATTGATTGATTTTGGTGACATTTTGAGGTCACAATAACTCCGGTTTCTGTAACCTAGGTTAAAAAAAAAGTCTTCAAATGGCCGAAAACGTTCAAAAACCCAAAAATGCCATTTTTGACCTTTGGTGACCTTTTGAGGCCTTCCTTCCCTTTTCTGGTGGTCTGCTTGTAAACTATATTGCTTAACTTAAACCTTTGCAACTTGTAACTTGGCGTTATTAATAAAGAATTGTATTTATTTATTTATTTTCCGAAAACCAGAAGCTTATTAATAACTTATAAAACAGCAAAAGATATACCATGAAGCAAATTGAAGGTTTTGACCGATATACAACATGACAAGTAAAATAAAACTATGAACATTCTTATCTATAATCATAAACTTTAGAAGACCCTATAGTATATGAAGTTTGAAGTTAAATAAACATAATTATAGTCAAAAAACTCCGCTCAGCTACCGCCTGACGTGACACTTGTGCAAAACAGAATTGTATTGTTTTGTAATAATAATAATGCTGGACCCTACAGACAACACCATCTAGTCCCAAGTTAAGCAAAGCTATAGAAATTAAATAACTGATAGAATACTCAAATATATTTTTTTTAACAAAGTTATTGACGTTTGATAGTTATCAAACATAGAAAAATATAGACCGAAATTCAGTGTCAGTGTAACCTCTCTTGGGTAGCTCTGATCACTGCCTAGTCAGGTCAGAGTCATCATATTCGCCTCCGGATCCTACCTCTAAAGGCAGTAGGCGAATATCGCGATACAAGTCAGCAGACTAGGATGAAATGCGTAACTTTTTCGCATAAAATTATTTTTGGCGTTTCATTCATTCGTTCCATTCCTTGGCGGCAAATGTGCTTTTCTTCTCGCGATACGACAGTCTGTGCTGACGCTGTAACGGGGGTGATTAAGAGTGCAATGGAGTATTTTGTTCCTTTCACCGACAGAGCTCCCCATGGCAGTCAATTCCGGGTATGAGGGGATGTTGATACACGGAAAGACGCTGCTTCCCATCTTCCGGAGGTATCCCTTAGCAGGCTCTTACTGCATCCACGGGCATGAGAGGAGGGGTAACATTCTCCTGCCGGCACCCCACGGCATTAAACCCACAGGGGGTAATTATATTGTTAGTCCTAACACATTTTGATAAAGCGCAGCTAGAAAACCTGCTTTTCAATAAAAATAAACTACAATAAAATCGGTGCACTCGTTCAAGAGCTCAGTGCCACAGACACAAACAGCGGTCAAACATAAACATCTTTTTGCGTCAGGGTTTAATGGAAAGGAACATCCAAGACCATTTAAAAGTTTTTCTCGCGGCACACTTCAAACGAATCATAATAACGCCTCCGAAACGCATTAATCACAAGACGCTCTGCCAAAATCTTCTAACTTTCGACTTGATACCCAAATTACAGTATTATTAGTTGTAAACGACCCTGAAAGTAGGCAAAGTTACATCAAGTTACAAGTCAAGTTCCCGAGACGCTGCTGATAAATAGCTTCTATGAGTTATACTTTAGGAACAGCCCGTAGCTGTTAGTTTAGGAGGCAAATGAGATACGAATTGAGAGTAGTATATATGTAGCTGTTCCGGCAGTGGAATGTTACCTCTCCTCCTTTGCCGTGGAGAATCTACCAAGGGAAAACTATGGAAGATTGGCAGCGTCTTTCCATGTTATAATATCCCGTACTCGCAAACCGTCTAGGGTGTTGATTATGGCAATAACTCCTCATGATCAGGACTTGGCCATGATTGGAGATACATGAGGGAGGCCAATGTCCAACAGTGGATGTCCTACGGCTGCGATGATAATGATGATGTGCACGTATTGCGGCTAAGACGCAGAAGATTGAACGATATGATATATACAGGGTGTATTACATGTGTAGATACTAATCCGAAAGCGGGTGATTCTGACCATCCCAAGGAACAACTTTTGTTCTCCGACTTTTCAGGATGCAGTGATTTTCATTCAAGAAAAGACCACGAAAGTTTTATCTTCAGCAGCTGATTATACTATAATGACAACCAAAAAGCTGATTCTTGACAGTCATAAAGAGTCAGTGAGAGCCTGCTAAGGGATACCTCCGGAAGATGGGTGGGCGTTTTTTCGTGAACAAACATCTCGTACTGCGCTCACCAACCCGCCTGCCAAGCGTGGCGAGTATGGCAACTACCTCTCATCATAAATGAAAATGAAATGACACCGCACTTTTACTTTCTTGTAGTTGTTGCCTGTAATAGATCGCTTACAGTCATAAAAGTAAGGCCTTTGCATCTATTGTAGATGATTTATATAGCGTCAGCAACTGGTAATCATGCCTTACAGGACGCTGCAGTGCCTGGGACATTGTGAGATGGTTTAGGCTTGCCCAACACCTATACCATCCTCTCAGCTTAGTCAGCTGTTAGTCAGAGGAAAGAACAGGTCAATACGTCTGAAACTAACTAAGCCGCGGGTTTCCTCACAATGTATCCTTCACCGTTAAGCGTTACAGCGCATTAGCTTCGCCTCTGGTGTTGCAGATGTCCATGGGAGACGGTGACCACTTCCCATCAGGTGGCTCGTCTGCTCGTCATCCTGCTTATAAAATAAAAAAAGCCGACAATTATACATATTTTTTTAAGTTTTTTATTTGTATAAGTTGCAAAAAAGAGTTGTATGTGTGTGTAAAAAATATATTTAACTATTCTATCAATTATCTAGTTTCCATAGTTCAAAGCTTTGCTTAGTTTGGGACTAGATGGTGTTGTGTGTGTATCTATGTTGATTAGTGAAGTCATATACCAAACAATTTTCTTCTTCGCTCCTTTCCATCACTTGGAAAAAAAGTTATCTCAAGCGAATGAATTAAATTTCCGCTAGGTGGCGTTGCACTAACAACATCGACCATACACTGATATCTCCGAGTGCACGCACACACACGCATGCAGATAATACACTAGCACAAATAAATCCAACCGGTTCTACTATTTCGCTTCTTCTCCCACCGGCGACACTGGTGTAGCGGTTGAGCGCTCGGCAAGAGTCGCCTAGTATCCGTCATCATCGAGTTCAAATCTGCTCAAGGAACACTTTTTGCTTTTTTTTTCTTCTTCTTTTTTTACTTTGAGAAGAACTAAAAAAAGATGGCAAGCGACGACAATTGCGCGGGATGCCAAAATAAACTAAAAGACACGCCCTATTTGGGCTGCTCACGATGTAAGGCAAAGTACCACCATTCATGTCTAAATATCAACCTCAACGACTTCAAAGCTTTAACCAAGGACTACAGAGCTGACTGGATTTGTGTACTGTGTCGTTCAAAAGAACGTAGGGGTGGTGATAACTCCAATACCCCTGTACGATCTGCGCCCTCACCGCATCATGTCACGCAACGCTCAAAATCTCGTATCACGGCCGCCGCCGCCGTCGACGCTACGTCTAACATCATTGCAGACACCGCCGCTCCTGCTTCCACAGCAGATAACTGCTCATGTTTGGCACCCAACAGCATAAGAGACATTATACGCGAAGAACTACAGAATGCGTTCAAGTTCCAGTTCTTACCACATCTACAGGAGATCAGAAACGCTGTATCAGATCTTGAAGCTTCTTTGACGTTTTGTAACGACGAATTACGCAAAATTCAAACTTTACAGGCGGAGCAGTCTGCAGCTTTAGATGTCGTCAAGAAAGAAAACCTGAATCTGCGCGAGACCTGTAAATCTCTCTCCTCACGACTCATTCAGCTGGACCAGCAGTCCAGGTCCTCTAATATTGAAATTCAATGCGTCCCGGAGCATAAGCAGGAGAATCTGCTGAAAACCGTCCAACAGCTGGGAAATACAATTAAATGCCCCATCAATGATAGCAAAATCTATTACTGCTCTAGGATGGCTAAAATGAACAATTCTAGCCCTCGCCCGCGTTCCATTCTGGTGAAATTCAGTAGTCCACGTCTACGCGACGAATTTCTTGCCGCTACCAGCAAGTTCAATAGAAGCCACAAGGACGACAAACTTAACTCCAGCCATCTCGGGATCGGAACAAATAAAAAGAAACCAATTTATGTGGTAGAGCATCTCACCGCGGAGAATAAATCTCTCCACTCCGCGGCACGCAGCAGAGCTAAAGAACTTAACTACAAGTTTGTGTGGGTGCGGGACGGGCGCATTTTTATGCGCAAGAACGAAGAGTCTCACTTTGTTCATGTTAGGAGCACCGAGATTTTGTATAATTTGTCATAAATGCGCTAAAATTGCCATAATTGTACCTAAGGGCGCGTTAACAAATCTTAATGTTTATTACCAAAATGTCAGAGGCCTAAGAACGAAAACCGTGACACTATTTAATAGCATTATATGTTGTAACTTTGATGTTATAGCTTTTTCGGAGACTTGGTTAAACAGCAGTATCTATGATAACGAGATTTTCGATGACAGGTATGTCTTGTACAGGCGCGATCGAGAATACCGAGGTTTCGATAGTCATAAGGAAGGCGGTGGTGTACTTATTGCTATTTCTAAGCGCTACAATTCCCAGCGGATATATGAACTAGAGTCAGATTGTGAGGATATTTGGGTAAAATTAGAGCTACGTGATAAAAGAAATCGTTCCAGTTATCTCCTCATATGCTGTGCTTATTTACCTCCACCAGTGAAGCTTATTAATTTGGAAAAGTTTATTGATAATTCTAACCAGGGTTTGGAAAAACATAATGGTAGCACCCTTTTATTAGGTGACTTTAATTTAAGCAGCATTGTTTGGACTAAAACTCAAACTCTCGAACTTGTTCCGGAAAGCTCAAGCTGCTTATTGCATAGCAAGCTGCTCGACTTCATATCTCTTAATAATCTTTCCCAGTATAATTCCAGTCGAAACGTAAAAGGCAGAACCCCCGACCTACTGCTGAGTTCGTTGCCCTTGTCAGGCTTTGAAGTCTGCACAAACCCTCGCACAATTATTGACCCACTACATCCCCCTTTTCAGTTTACAATACCATTAAATTGTGCCCAAAATCTTTCACCAGTTTGCGATTCTAAATATAATTTTTATAAAGCTGACTATGAGCTTATCGTTAAAGAACTGAGTAATGTTCAGTGGGAGGAAGAGTTATCTGCATGCGGTACTGTGGATGATATGGTTGATATTTTCTACTCCTATGTCAGATCATCTATAGCAAAACACGTACCCAAGTCGCGACCCCGAGCAATTAATAAATACCCAGTGTGGTTTTCCACCGCCTTGATTAGGTCACTCAATGAAAAACATAAATATAGACTGAAATTTCGAAAGTATGGGAACCCTCGTGATGAAGTAACCTTCCAATTACTACGGGATCGATGCTCAAAACTTATAAGTGTCAATTACTCTAAATACCTAATTAACTTAGAATCTTCCTTATCATCTAACCCTAAGTTGATTTGGACTTTTATTAAACAGAAGAGAGGAGGTTCTACGACTCTTCCTTCACAAGTTTCTTTGGACAAACGTGTTGCAAGTAATGGCACTGATATATGCGAACTTTTTGCAGCCCAATTTTCCTCAGTGTACAACACTGACGCTATGCCGTCACACGACAAGCCCTTTATGTACGCTGCTACTAACTTTTTGACCACAATTTCTGTCACTACGGACAAAGTATATCGGGTATTAAAAAGACTTGTCTCAGGTAAGGGTGCGGGTGCTGATGGTGTACCGTCAATTTTTGTTGTCAGCTGCGCCAGCGCCCTGGCCTTGCCCCTCTCCATTATTTTTAATAAATCATTGACTTCTGGCTCTTTTCCAAATGCTTGGAAAGAGTCGCTTATACTCCCACTCCTTAAAAGCGGCGATGCCAGTAAAGTTCAAAACTACCGTCCCATTTCTTTAATCCCAGTCTTTGCTAAAGTGTTTGAGATGTTGTTGTGTCCTACTCTTACCTGGCACTTTAAGCGCACTATGTGTTTGCAGCAGCACGGTTTCGTTAAGGCAAGATCGACTGCCACTAATCTTACGTCCTTTGTCGAAGACCTTGCCGAGGAAGTTGACCATGGGAACTCGGTAGACGTTATTTACACTGATTTTAGCAAGGCCTTCGACAGAGTAAATCATAGCATACTTTTGAAAGAGCTTGAAAATTTCGGAATAGCCGGCCCTTTTCTATTGTGGTGCCGGTCTTACTTAGCTGATAGGAGATCTAAAGTTGTTGCTGGAGGATACTCCTCTAAGCCTTTTGCTGCCTTATCTGGAGTTCCCCAGGGATCACATTTGGGACCACTGTTATTTAATATATTCATCAATGACATTAATAGCTGTTTTGTAAATTCAAAATTTTATACATTTGCTGATGACTTGAAGTTTTTCAGGAGGGTTAACTCTATTGAGGACAGTTATCTTCTAAACACTGATCTCGATAATTTGGTTTCATGGTGCGGCTCAAACGGTATGACCTTAAATGTTGATAAATGTCACGTGATTCGATTCACTATGAGACAAAAAAATCTTGCAACCCGATCATATACCATTAACCACAATGTGATATCGGAGGTAGACCAAATACGAGATTTAGGTGTGATTTTTGACCGTAAATTGCGTTTTAATGTCCACATTGACTCAATCGTTAAAAAATGCTTTAAGATGCTGGGATTTGTGCTGCGAAACTGCAGAGTTTCGCCCAAATACAAAAATTAATATTTATAGAGCTCTTGTGCTAAGTTGTTTGGAGTATTGTAGCGTAGTGTGGAACCCACACTATGATATTTACATTAAGCGTCTGGAAAGTGTTCAAAAAAGATTCCTTTGGCACCTATCCTACAGCTGCAACCTAGCTAAAAAACTACCAAGCTACGAGGACCGTCTTAAGCACTTCAATTTGATTTCACTTGCAAACCGCAGAAAGTTGATGGATCATATGTTTTTATTTAAACTCGTAAACAACCATATTGATAGTCCTTATCTTCTATCGCGCCTGAACATTTCCATACCTAGAGTAATGCCAAGACTTTATAAATATAAGCCCTTCGTCCCGAGATCTGCTCGTTCCAAGTTAGGCCAGTACTCCCCTTTGAATAGAGTAACTAAAAACTACAATGCTATCCATAATGTTTTCGTTCTAAGACCTACAATAAAATCTGATAATAGTGATAATAATAATGTTCCTTATGAAATTGACATTTTTAGTAATAGCATTCATACCTTTAAAAAATACGTAGGACTGACTTTTTAGTGACCAATTTTATTTATTTTATTTTAATTTTAAAATATTATTTTAGCATAATTCTCTTAGTTTTGTTTTAATGTATTATTTATTTCATAGACATGTATTTTAACTGTTAATTAACTACTTTTTTTTATTTCTGATTACTTTTGTTGAAGCTTGTTGTTTATACCTATAATTAAGGTTGCACTTAACTTTTGTCAGTGTTATTAATTTTATGATTTTAATGGTGTTAACTTTGTTGGTGTAACTTATCAATAAATAAATAAATAAATTTAAAGATGTCTTGTAAATTGGCTATTCTAGAGGTATGTAGCTTTTTGCTCTATTGAGTAAACATTTATTGACTTTGATTTTGTTCAGCTAAAGAGAAACATACGCCAAATGAAAATCAGCTCAGAGGGTTGAGAATCATTTGGCAATGTCTAAATAAAATATTATTCAATAACCCGCGACCCACACATTCTGCCTAACGATATTCCTGTCATTTGTACCCTTGGGCAGCTCTGTCTGGCCATTTTACGGGTTATAGCCAGTATGTCTACCATGGGTTTAACAATCTATACTAGCTGTCGACTGTAGTTAAAATAAAACCGGGCAAGAGCGAGTCGGACTCGCACACCGAGGGTTCCGTGCCATCATACAATATAGAGGTAATATATGATAAAGGCGGTTTATATTTGTTAGGTAACCTTGACAGTGACGTCTGATAGCGGAACTTATGTATATTTTTTACACCTTAGATTATTTCTAAAATACTATGCAAATTAGAGAGTTTTTTATAATTTTCCTGTAATATTCATAACACGACCATTAACGGTGAAGGAAACATCGGGAGGAAACCCGCGGCTTAGTTAGCTTCAGACGTATTGACCTGTTCTTTCCTCTGAATAACAGCTGACTAAGCTAAGTGGATGGTATAGGTGCTGGGCAAGCCTAATCCATGTAACAATGTCCCAGGCACTGCAGCGTCCCGTACAGCATGATTGCCAGTTGCTGACGCTGTATAAATCATCTTTAATAGATGCAAAGGCCCTACTTTTTTATACATAAAATCAATAGTTTCAGAGATTTATTTCTGCAAGCTTCGGAGATAAAGGGGAGGACGCTATTTTTTTCAGCGTATTTGTAATTCATTAAGTCTTAAACTTTACGGCTTCATCCAAAACTAAAAACTTTTTAGTAATGTGCTAATAAAAACCTTTCATAATGATACGCCACATGAGCTAGTAACTTCACTAAAATTTTTGAGACCCCTTTGTCTAAAAACTTTGAAAATTAGAGAGATCGCTATAATTTTCCTGTAATCTTTACATACACTTCTATTAGTAATAAAAGTTTCAGAGGTGTATCTCTGCAATCTTCGGAGATCAGTAGGGGCAACGGTATTTTTTTCAACGTTTTTGTAAATCTAATTAATGGAATCAGGCGTTACTTTGCGGAAATCCATGACAATAAAATGCATATTATTTTTTTTTTAAATAACTCAATAACGATACGGCTTGAAGGAAAACTAAAAACTGTTTATTAATGTGCAAATTAAGCCCTTTCATGTGATGTCCCACACGACTTAGTAACTTCACTTAAAGATTTTGAGATAACGCCCCCATTGCAATCATAACAAGAAGTTTAGTAAAAGATCATTATCTTTGACCATTTGAAATTTCAAGTCGATAAAATCAGTAGTTCTCAAGATATCCATTTGTGACAAAAAGACAAAGTAATAAGTACCATAAGGGTTTCGTATTATTTTAAAACCCATTCAGATATGATGGAAAGACAAACAAGACATAATGACTGGCTTTACATTCCACATTGTAGATTAAAACTTATCAAAAATAATGTTTATCAGCAGGCAATTACAATTTTTAACAAATTACCTAGTGACATAAAATAAAACCGGGCCAGGGCGAGTCGGACTCGCGCACCGAGGGTTCCGTGCCATCATACAATATAACATATGACAAAGGCGGTTTTATATTTGTAGGAGAACCTTGACAGCGCCATCTCTTGTCTGATATCGGAACTTATGTAGATTTTTTACTCTTTCGATGATTTCTAAAAAAGTATGCTATGTAGAGAGATTGTAATAAATTTCCTCTAATCTTTACATACACTTCTAATAGCAATAAAAGTTTCAGAGGTGTATCTCTCAAACTTCGGAGATAAGGGAGGGGAACGCTATTTTTTTCAACATTTTTGTAAATAACTCAAAAACTATACAATTTAAAGGAAAACTAAAAACTGTTTATTAATGTGCAAATGAATATCTTTCATATGATATCCCACATCACCTAGTAACTTTCCAAAAATTTTGAAAACGCCCCTTCCACCCCCATTGTCTAAAAAACTATGCAAATTAGGGAGTTCGCTATAATTTTTCTATAAAGTTTACATACACTTCTATTAGCTATAAAAGTATCACGGGTTTATCTCTGCAAACTTCGGAGATAAGGGGGGGGGAACGGTCAATTTTTCAACATTTTTGTAAATAACTCAAAAACAATACGGTTTAAAGGAAAACTAAATACTGTTTTTTAATGTGCAAATGAATACCTTTCATATGATACCCCATATCACCTATTAACTTCACAAAATTTTTGAAAACCCCCCTTCCGCCCCCCTTGTCTAAAAAACTACGCAAATTAGAGAGTTCGCTATAATTTTCCTATAAAGTTTACATACACTTCTATTAGCTATAAAAGTATCACGGGTTTATCTCTGCAAACTTCGGAGATAAGGGGGGGGAACGGTCGTTTTTTCAACACTTTTGTAAATAACTCAAAAACGATACGGTTTAAAGGAAAACTAAAAACTGTTTATTGATGTGCAAATTAATACCTTTCATATGATACCCCACACGGTCTAGTAACTTCACTTAAAATTTTTGAGATCCCCTATCCGCCCCCCTGCCATCAAAATAAGAATATTTTTTAACATTTTTATTTAAGCTATATTAGTAAAAAAGTGTTGTCTTTTACCATTTTAAATTTCAAGTCGATAGCATCAGTAGTTCTCGAGATATCCACTTGTGACAGACAGACAGACAGACAGACAGACAGACAGAGTGATTCTATAAGGGTTCCTTTTTACCATTTTGGTCCGGAACCCTAAAAATTGCAATTAAATTTATTCAAATTAAAATTAAAATATTGGTAAAAAATTATGAAAACTCGTACAGCGCCTCTAGCTGATACTTTTTCATAGTTAGTCAGCAGTAGAATTTTGCCTCTCCTCTTTTGCCAGTGAAGTAAGAATCTGCCAAGGGATATCTCCAAGATAGGCGGCAGCGTTTTGCCGTATATCAACAACCTGCACTGCGCTCGCCAACCCTCCTGCCAAGCGTCGTGAGTATGGCAAAAATCCGTCATGATCTTAGAGATCCATGAGGGAGAACTATGTCCATTAGTTGATGAAGACAACAGTCCTACGGCTGAGATAATGATGATGATCTGGAGAAAAAACAATTATTTGTCCCTCGACGGTGATCGAACACGCACCTTCCTGCACCTCGGCCGGTTAATATAACCGGCCGCGCCACGGAAGTCTTTGTATTATTTGGTATTCATTATGATGTCTTTCAGACATTTCTAGACACGGGAATTTGAACCTTCACTCAAAAACCTTAGAGTTGCACTTTGAGCCAAATTAGAAAGTATAGATAACAAAATTGGCCTTGTTTTGTTTATGTGATCCTAGATCCAAGACAAGACTTACAGTCATGCATGACACTTGGCAGTTTAAAGACCGCGTACGGTCTTTTTACAAGCTTTTATTTAACTTGCCGTACGACGTAAAGACGTTTTACGTTGACAATAAACTTTTATTTTATTCTTTTTAGTCCGTTTAAATAAAAGCTTGTTTGTTAAAAACTTCTTTTACTTCTTTTTACTTTTTTTGTTATTACTGGACAGGTCTCAGTCTGTTCATCTCATTCAACGCATCATTATCGCAAGGTCGTTTGCCGGTTAATTTGGAACAATCTAGCTCTCTTTTATGTAGATATTCTAATGATTTATTTATTTATTCATTTACTTTAATTATAACGGTACAACACCAATTACAATAATTAAAGAAAAAAACAAAAATGAACACAATTAAAAGTAACATAATAATCATAATTTTCATAATAATAATATTAATAAAAAAAAATATATAAATATATAATGATGTTACCCTTCTTATGCTTGATTATCAGCGAAGAGCTATTAGCCCAAGGTATACAACGGCATGGTCGCCAGTACTGTTCGTAACTCTCCGCCGTATTTGGTTTTAAAATAACAGGATTTATCGCGAATTTAAATATAGTTTTAACAAAAAACCGACTACATTGATAAAATCTCAATTGTTGCTGGAAGTAACCAACGTGTTTCCGGTGTTTTCAGTAGTCAAGGATTTTATCATTGTTGTGGGTTTTTTGTTATAAATCAAATCACCATCATCATTTCGAATATGGGGATAAATATAGCCTATATGTTCAGGTAAAAGAATTTTTAAAATTGTCCAGTAGTTTTTGAGTTCATTCGTTACTAACATACAAAATACGCACTTTCCTCTTTAAAATATTAGTATAGATAAAGATAAAAAAACACACCGTAAGTGTACCTCTAAAATTAACTCTTTCATCATGATCATTTCAGCCATAAAACGTCCACTGATGAACACAGGCCTCCCTCATGGATCTCCATGAGTTACCATACTCACCACGCTTGGCAGACAGGTTAGTGAGCGCTGTGTGGGATGTTGATACAAGGAAAGACGCTGCTGCCCATCTTCAGGAGGTATCCATTAACAGGCTCTTACTGCATCCAAGAGGGGTAACACTCTACTGCCGGCACCCCACGACATTACGGTAATTTAATGCATTAACCCTTATAATTACCGTATTTAAAGTTTTTTTAAGCAATTAAAGCACCAACACCGAATAAACGGAAACGCAGCGCAGTTCCACCGACTTTAACCGGATAATCGCAAATGGAATTTAAATTATACAACGCTTGTTCGCATAGCAAGAGATTAAATTCAAACACGAGTTCAGGCTGTTAATTTTAATATTAGGGAGATTATAACAAATGAATAGACATGATAATTAGCAATGCTACTGCATAGTTATAGGTTGGACTACATTGATAGCATGGCATTCGTTTTAAAATACATGGATTACTCACGTTAATGCCGTGGGGTGCCGGCAGTACAATGCCCGTGGATGCAGTAAGAGCCTGCTAAGGGATACTTCCGGGAGACGGACAGCAGCGTCTTTCCGTGTATCAACATCCCGTACTGCGCTCGCCAACCGGCCTACAAAGCATGGTGAATATGGCAGCTACCACTCACGGAGATCCACGAGGGAGGTCTGTGTTAAGTAGTGGACATTTTACGGTTGAAATGATGACTGAATAAAACGAGTTTCAGTTGCCGCACTCCGCGGTTCCCGTTCCCGTGGGATTACGGAAATAAAATATAGCCTATGTTACTCAGGAATAATGTAGCATGCGAATGTTGGAAGAATTTTGAAAATCGGCCCATGAGTTTTTGAGTTTATTCGTTACAATCATACAAAATACAACAAAAAGCATACAAATCTGTCCTCTTTATAATATTGAGAGTAAAAGTTTAGTAGTAGGTTTAGAATTCAATGACATTTTATTTATTTAAATAAAATCCACAGTCCTTAATCTACATTATCATATATTTCATATGTATCCTACGACCAATAACATATGAATTCGCCAAGAGTAATAATAATTCTGGACACAACACACTACATCATCTAGTCCCGAACTAAGCAAAGCTTGTAACCAGATGACTACGTACATACTTAAAGCATATAGTAATATTTTAAACATTTAATATGTTAGAGCAACCGTCTAATTGGGTTGAACGCATAAAATTTATCAAGTTTAGAGAAATGTGCGTCGTTGGAGCTTAATGTCCGCAATTAAGCACATTCTTAAGTCGTCATTCTCTCTCTCATCTCAAATCGTTAGACCACAGCTATCTTGGGACCAAAATCTAGATACCAGCTTAGCCATAGGCTACTCTGCCAGCCTTCGCAGGAAGTACCATACTCGAGTTATTCAGATAAGTAATCGTGGGATACTCCACTGTAAACCAATACTTGGTGCAATCCGAGAATGTTATCGAGAGGTTTGTGATTAGCAGTGTGTTTCTTATATCGTACATCTACACAAAAATATTAACTTACACTTGGCAAAACCACGTCGGAGCGTTTGCTGTCCTTGCAGGTTGAACTAAGATTGCTCAAAGAGAGCCTAGCCGCATGTTCATTCTCTGACTGCTGCCTCTTTCGTTTAAAAATAAATGCAGATTCAAGTGGCTCAGTAAGGGGCAAACCTAAATTGGCTCTAAAAGTACTCGAATTATTATAACTGGATATTTCGTAGTTTCACTCGTTTCCTGTTAGATCTGCTATATTATAACACCTAGAAGCCATTGTATTATAGAAGTGCGTTTTGCGGGACTTTCAATTTCAATTTCAATTTCAATAGCCTTTATTCACAAACTTAAATCTAGCGTTACATATGTATATATATTAAATTCAAACATCGGTAATGAGCTTGTGTTGCTTGCCAGCATAGGCCTCCCCCAGACTCTTCATCAGATAAATAATTAAGGTAAATTTAGGTACAAAAATTATCTGAAAACTTTTTTTTTAGCAAAATAAACCGACGTCAATGTTTAAATGCTTCTTTTTTATACGACTGAATGACGAGCCAAGCCGAAAGCCCACCTAATGTTAAGTGGTAACCTGTAACTATAACAACTAACTGCAATACCGCGGTGATCGCTTCACGAAGCACGTGATCAACGCTGCATTGCGTTGCGCCTTTACATGAGACATGAGACCTTACAACTTTATGTCTAAGGGAGACGCCCTTAGACATAAAGTTGGGCCATACTCACCACGCTTGACAGGAGGGTTGGCGAGCACATTACGGGATGTTGATACACGGAAAGACACTGCTGCCCATCTTCCGGAGGTATCCCTTAGCAGGCTCATACTGCATCCACGGGCATGAGAGGAGTGGAAGAAGGATTTGTGTTCTTTGTGTATTTGTAATTATCATTTTTATTTTCTTTGTCGTCGTATTGTATCGTGCGTGTGGTAAATAAATGTTTTTTTTCTTCTTCAAAACTTATTACTAACTTAATTATCTAAAAAGTATTATACGATGATATGTTGGAAAAACAATTTTAAAAAGTAGTTGAGCACAATCGTTCCGTAAGGAGCCGACCACGCGTCTGAGCTGCACATCGTAACTCCGCGTGCAGTACCTACTTGATCATTATTTTGCTGTGACGTTATTTTAAAACTGCGATATCAGTAGTAAGGATTCGCCGGTTCTAGATAAATCTAGAACCGGCGAATCCTTACTCGTTCTCCGGTTCTAGATGAAGCGGTTCTGCGGTCGTCCAGTGGCAGGATCGCCGCCTAAAAAAAAAAAAAAAAAAAAAAAAAAAGTTTGGTATCAAATTGGGGGTTTTGGCATACGCCCGATCGATTGCACTTGTCCATTTTAACGTATCTTAACTCATTCCAAAGTTACAGAAAACGATTAATAAAACTGATTATCACCTTCAAAACTAATTACTAATAGCACTTCGCCACTTTCATTGTGACTAATTAGTTTACTCGCTTAAACATTACCTTAATTACCTCGGTGATTAGGATGTTGCACATAAACATTTTTGATTTTATTCCATATTTTTATTTACATTAAAACATGTATTAAATAACTTAGACAGAAATATATCGTTTTTCAGCTTACTGCTACCAAATAATTTTACAAAATCCATCATACTATTCCCGTTATACTTGTAATATAAATATGTTAGACAATACTCTCCACAAACTGAAGTCAAATCATGCTGTAGCCTGTACCTATTGAAATCCCACTGTCTTGTGGTTCGATTCAAGAAACTTCTATGATTCCCCGTAGGTGGTCGTCCATAAGAATCAAAATACTGGCCAACTCCATTTCTCTCTATGTGAATGGCTATCCAATGAGAGCCTGGTTCACTATCGGGGTCTAAATTACTTATTATGCATGTTGGAGTGTTAATTTGTAAAGGTAACCTGTTTGCTGCATAAACATGTTTTTGTAACGTAGGATGTATGAAATGCAAATATTTTTGAATTTCAATTGTGTTCATCATACAGTTGTGACACATTCAATTTTCAAACCAAGAATGTAAATCTTGATAGGCTGAACTTCTTTATAAAGTATGGAAGGAAATAAAAGGATTGGAATATGTTTTGATGTTTTTTATTTCGTATTTATAACTAGGTTTATACATTGATAGTGGTGAAAGACTGGTTATAAAGATATGCAAGGAATGTGTACTCAAGCAATCACATTTGAACTTTGCTTTGTAATCACATTAGGAGTAATTAGGTACTAATGATCTTGATATCGTTGAAATACTTGGTATATAAGTCACGCATTTCTTCAAATGTTCATATTATTGCTAGTGCATTGTGAATCATCAGATTATATTTAGTGAATTGTGCTGTGTGTTAAAAGTGATCTACAGAAAACAATGGAGGTAAGTTATTCTCTATGTATTTAAACTGTATGTTAAAAAAATAAATCATAGTTATGGTTTCAAAAGCTTTAATTTTTATAACTTTGATTTTGCAGAACTCATTCAATCTGACTGAAGAAAACACATTCAAACAGTACTATTACACTTGTTCAGATGATGATGATGATGCTACACAGGAGTTGAAAATTGCAAAAGATTGGCCATTACAGAATTTGATAAAAAGAAAATCATCAGAAAGCTTGGACACACTCTTTGATATCACAAAATCAAAGAAGAAAAAGTTATCATCAACAGTTTCTCATGCCCACCGGGATGGCGGGAATGTGTTTATATCTACCAATGAGGACGATGGTCCCAACTCTAATTTTATGATTAAAATTGAGGTTTACGACATGCAAAAGATTAGGAAAGTGGCTTCAAATGAACAATGGAAGCATGCAAATTATAGACTTAAATATTTTACTACTGAAACCAATCAAAATTATGAAAGTGTAAAAAAATTAATGTTTAATGTCACTAAAGAAATCGCTGCAGCTCCAACATGTAAAAAATATCATTTTAAAAATTAATAGGTAGATAATAATTTAAATCTTTTTCATTTTTATGATATAATTTTATTTAAAACTTACTTTATGTTATATTTGCTTCCAAGTAATCAACAAATTTTTAGTTGTAGATAAGGTACTCATTACTTATTTACTTGAAACAATGATCCCTCATAAAGTAATCACTTGGGGTACTTATTAAAGTTTACATGTTTGTCATATAAATAGTACACACAGACATATTGGTAGCATCAGTTGAATTTAAAATCTATAACTGTGAAGTATCTCTGATTATTATATCTTGAAGAAAATGGCGAATGTGAACTGTGTTAGTGTCTTTTTCAATACTGATTCTAAAATTGAAGAAGAGTTATGTGAAAAACTAGATACTTGTATGGCGTTTGAAGATGAATACGATGAGGAACTATACAATATTTGCGCCGTTGTTGAGGAAAATATAATGTAAGTAATATCCATAACTATACCAACGCTTTTATAATTTTTTGATTTAAAACCAGGATTGTGTCTTATAACGTTTTTTCATTGTTGTAGACAACAAGATGGAGGAGCTCTAAAGAGAGTGCATAACACTGAAAATGATGACATCATTGTAAAACGAGCACGATATGAAGTTGAATCATCTACTAATGCAGCAGGATCTAGCAGTGTAAACGGTGAATCAACAACTGAATCTATCAACGACAATGGAGGTGATGCTGTTATGGTGACATGTAGCACATGTCATGTTTTAGTTAAAAAAAGGTATTTAGCAAATCATTTGAAAAGTAATCTCCATAAAAATAAACTTAAAAAAGTTCACAACTCTTTAAAAAATGTATCTGTCATTGAATCAGCTTTTGGTCAAAGAATAATTTCTTATAAGATTCATAGTAAAAATGAAATAACTACAAAAAACGTTGTAACACCAGAATTATTTTTGAATTCCATAAAAGAAGAGATTTTGTTATTAATTGAAGAATCGATTCAACAGCATACTATATTTAAAGTTAACTTTGTTTTGCACGCAGATTTCATTCAACAAACTAAAGAAGATTCATTTCAAACATTTGATTTTCAAACGTATAATTACATAGTTTTTCGGGGGGATGATCTGGATATATTGTTTTCATCTTTGTGTGACACTATGGCATGTAAAATCAGTTCTTTTGAAAAAAAAGACAGTGGTTGGAGTCTTAAAGAAATAAGAGCAATTGATATGAATGTAAATAAATTTAATCCGCTACGTGGTACTTCATACATTGAGTTGCCAAAGGATATTAGAACAAAAAAAGCTGTAGTTAACGTTAAAAATGCTGATAACTTATGTTTTAAGTGGGCATTGCTTTCTGCTTTGTATCCGGTAAACGAAAATGTGAATCAAGTATCATCGTACACTAAGAATTCTAATAAATTAAAATTTGACGGAGTACCTTTTCCTGTAAAGTTATCTGATATACCAAAAGTTGAAAAACTAAACAGTATTAGCATCAACGTGTTTGGTTTAGAGTTTAAAAAAGAAAAAAAGTGTAATAATGTAGTCGGACCATTATTTTTAACAAAATCTCGCAAAGACGTTCACGTTAATTTATTACTCATTTCAAACGGGTCAAACAATCATTATTGTTACATTAAAAACATGTCGCGCCTTGTAAGTAAACAAATTTCTAATCATGACCACGCAGTTCATATTTGTGATGGATGTTTACTACACTTTCCTACAAAACAAGGGTTAATTGATCATCAACAGCATGACTGTGCTCACATTGCAACAGAATTACCAAATAGTTGCAAAACGTCAAAGGATTGGTATGGTCTACCAACATCTAATGATAAATTGAAGTTTGATAAATACAATAAGAAGTTAAAAATACCGTTTGTTATATATGCTGATTTTGAAGCTTTTCTAAAACCGATTAAATCATGTTGTAACAATCCATCAAAACCATATACAAGCAATACTCACGAACACGAGCCATATAGCTTTGGTTACTATATCAAATGTTCATATGATGATACCTTATCAAAATATGAGACTTATAGTGGAAAAAATTGCGCGCAAGAATTTATGAATCGTTTACATGAAGATTTAAAAAAAATATGTAGGAAAATCAGTTTTCAAGTTTCTCCTAAGCCACTGACGGTTAAAGAGGAGAATGATATTTTAAATGCGACAGTATGTCATATTTGTGAAAGTCATTTAGATGGTGAGAATACTATCGATTATGATTGGCAAACTGGTCGCTTTAGAGGAATTGCACATCAAGTATGCGCAACAAAGTTTCGGTCACCACGTCATATTCCAGTTTTCTTTCATAACCTAAGCAATTATGACGCTCATTTCATTGTTCACGCCTTAAATTTTGTTGAAGGTAAAATTGATGTTATCCCTCAAACCAAAGAAAAATATATTTCATTTTCAAAAACTATCAATGTAAATAATCAAAAAATTAGCTTGAGATTTGTAGATTCTTTAAAATTTTTACCATGTAGTCTTGATCAACTAGCAAAAAACTTATGCAATGAGCAATTTAAGACTTTAAAACAGAACTTTCCGAACAATGAAGATTTTAAACGTCTTCGAAAGAAAGGTATATACCCATATGAATTTATGTCATCTGAAGACAGCTTGAGAAAAACAACACTCCCTACCCAAGATCAGTTTTATAGCTCACTATCCGATTCTCATGTATCAGATGATGATTACAATCATGCCAAAGATATTTGGCAGCACTTTTGCTGTTGCACTATGCTAGATTATTCTAATCTATATCTCAAAACTGATGTTTTATTGTTAACAGATGTTTTTGAGAGTTTTAGAACTTTATGTTTAAAAACATATGGTTTGGATCCAGCTCATTACTATACAGCACCTGGGCTAAGTTGGGATGCTATGTTAAAGTACACTAAAATAGAGTTAGAGCTATTAACTGATTATGAAATGGTTGCTTTTATTAAGGCTGGTATACGGGGAGGTGTATCTCAGTGCAGTAATCGCCATGCAAAAGCTAATAATGAGTTCATGGAAGATTATGATAAAGGTAAGTTGAAATCATACTTAACCTATTTTGATGCGAATAATCTTTACGGTTGGGCTATGTCTCAATATCTCCCAGTTGGTGGTTTTGAATGGGTAAATGTTGACACAAACTTCGATGTATCTGAAAATGCAGAATACGGTTTCATTTTAGAAGTAGATTTAGAGTACCCTGACGAGCTTCATGATTTGCATTCAGATTTGCCTTTGTGCCCTGAAAACATTAAAATTGGAAATTCCAAAGATACAAAATTAGTTCCAAACCTGAATAATAAAACAAAATATAAAATCCACTATAGAAATTTGAAACAGTGCATTGAAATGGGTATGAAATTAACAAAAGTTCATAGGATTTTGAAATTCAAACAACATCCTTGGTTAAGACGTTACATAGATTTAAACACAATTTTACGAACATCTGCTAAATCTGATTTTGAAAAAGATTTTTACAAATTAATGAATAATTCTGTATTTGGAAAGACGATGGAAAATATTGAAAAGAGGGTAAACGTTAAACTGTTAACACACTGGGAAAATAGAGGTAAAGTTCTTGGTGCGCAGGATCTAGTAGCGAAACCTGAATTTCATAGTTTAGCCATATTTGGAGAGAATTTAGTTGCAATTCAGTTAAGAAAAATTAAATTGCTTCACAACAAACCCATTTACTTAGGTTTTTGCATCTTGGATATTTCAAAGACTTTGATGTATGACTTTCACTATAACTTTATGCTTAAGAAGTTTAACAATAGCATTAAATTACTTTACACTGATACTGACAGTTTAATATATCATGTATTCACAAATAATTTGTATGAAGATCTTAAACCAGATCTCTCTTCAAAGTTTGACACATCTGATTACCCAGATGACAACATATTTGGTTATCCAAAAATAAACAAAAAGAAGTTAGGTTTTTTTAAAGATGAAAACAATGGTAAAATATTTCGGGAATTTGTTGGATTAAGATCTAAAATGTATGCGTTAGATGTTGAAAGTAAATTGATTTCAAAAGCAAAAGGTGTAAAAAAATGTGTTACAAAAAATATGAAAATAGAGAATTATAAAACATGTCTATTTGATAAAAATATTCAATATGGTACTATGTCTCTGTTCAAATCACTTAAACATAAGATATTTACTCAGCAAGTAAACAAAATATGTTTATCTTATAATGATAGCAAGAGATTTATTTTACCAAATAATGTTGGCACATTAGCTTGGGGCCATTATAAATTACGATAAGATATCTAATGTATTTTAGACATTAAGTTTAAACTAATAATTTAAGGAATAAATTTGAATATAGTATAATTTGTAATATTGTTTAGTAAGTATTAATAAGTAAGAAGATATTACTGTAAATAGTACCTATAATCTTTGTGATGTTATCATGTAAACTTAAGAACTAGATTAGTTATTTTTGTATACCACTTATTAATGAAATATAAATTTGTAAAATCGTTTAGTAAGTATTAGTAACTAATAAGATATTACTGTAAAAAGTACCTACCTATATTTTTTGTGATGTTGTCATGTAAACTTAAGAACTAGATTAGTTAGTTTTGTATACCTTATTAATGAAATATAAATAATTGATATTTGCATATTTGTCTCATTATTTTCATAAACCTCACACAGTTAACATATAATATTAAAAATGTTTCATTTTATTCATCCATTCACAGCAATAGTGGCAGGTCCAAGTGGGTGTGGAAAATCTAAATTCGTAACAAATTTTGTAAAGTATGCAAAAGAAATTTGTAGCACTGAATTTATTCAAATTACTTGGTGTTTTGATGAAATGCAACCGCTGTATAACCTCAAAAATATAAACTATTGCCAAGGAATACCAGATCTCAGTATGTTTGATGGAAAGGATGCTCAACTAGTAATCATTGATGATCTCATGAGAGAATCCGATGGACGCATTGTTGATATATTTACAAAAGGTAGTCATCATAGAAACTTAAGTGTCTTTTATATAACACAAAACTTATTTCATCAAGGTAAAGGTCAGAGGGATATATCTTTGAACTCTGGTTATATCATCTATTTTAAAAATCCTCGTGATAAAACTCAAATTAGATATTTAGCACGACAAGTATCACCAGAAAATACAAAGTTTATGGAAGATTCATACAAGGATGCAACTAAGGACGCTCACGGATATTTGATGATAGATTTAAAACAAGACACAAGTGATATTTGTCGTTTTAAAACTAAAATATTTCCTTCAGATAGATATTGCACTGTTTATGTTCCAACGAAACTTTATAAATATGCGAAGAATCATCAAATTTCTGTCATTCATAAATAATGTATCAAAGCCTAAAGACGCATAAAGATTTACTTAGTGCTTTGCATACACTTAAACCAAAATATCAGAAAGCGCTTCTAAAATCATGTAATGAAAAAGAAATTAATTGCATTTGTGAATGCATTCATAACATTTTACAGGGTAAAGTACCTCTTGAAGAAAAGGTAAAGAAAAAGTTAAAGAAATATAAAGGTTTACTTCGAAAACTAGTGCGAAAAAGTACTAATCAAGTTCGCAAACGTTTGATAGTTCAAACCGGAGGATCTTTTTTACCTCTTATATTGGGGTCAATTTTGAGTGGATTAGTTGGCTCTATTGTTTAAAAATATGGAACACGCTAAAAAAATGTTATTAATTGATCCAAGTGTTATTGAAAAAATGAACCAACATGATTCTGTTGATAACCCTATATCAAGGTTAGACACTGAAATGAAAAACATTTTAAAAAGTGATATGGAAGATAGACAAAAATGGATATCATATTTACAAATTTTGCAAAGATACTTACATTTTTCGGAAGAAAGACGCCAACCTCTGGAAATTCCCATAGTTTCAAATATTCCACGAGTAGAAAGAGGGGGTCAAGTATCAGATGATGGTATGATGGATAGTAAAAACAAAAATTTTGATGTCAAAGAAGTAGTTGCCGATCAGACATCAAACGAAGAAGAGGAACAGGGGAAAAGTTCTGGCTTAAGTAGAAAATCGATTTACTCTCCTAAACATATACTCAGCTTGATACCTAAAACATATTTAAGGAAGGGTGAGAGATTATTGTATTTGCTATCTTCAAATAAAAACAAAATTCATTGGGGTGATGACGGTACAATCACTGTAGACAATGAAACAATTCCTGGAAGTAATATTGTTGACTTAGTAAATGATTCTTTGAGACCACTCAAAAGAAATGATCCAATAGGATGGGAAAAATTCATGCAAGCATTGAAAGATATTAAAATACCACTTATATACATTGGAAATCCAAAAAGACTCCATTATATGAATCAGCTTCAGGTAAACGAATTTAAAGAATTCACACCACACAAGGAAGAGGAGAAGGAAGTGTTTTCAACACCAGTTGCTAGAAGAGTCAAACAGAAGATAGATTGGGAAAAATGGAGTCCTTATTAGAAATAAACAATATCTACTATAACCCGTCACACCCTGCTGGGTATGCTAGTATTGATAAACTAGCTAGAGCTATGAAAGGTAAAATGAATAGAGAAGATGTTAAAAGATGGTTACAATCACAAGAAACCTATACACTACATAAAACGGTTCACAGAAACTTTCCACGAAACAAGTATATCTTATCTAATCTTAATGAACTTTGGCAGGCTGACTTAAGTGATATGAGAACTTATTCAAAATATAATAATGGTTATAATTACATTCTTTGTGTTATTGATGTGTTTACCAAATATGCATATGCTCGACCTATGAAAAGTAAAAATTCAGAAACTATTAAAGCATGTTTTGAAAGCATTTTTAATGAGAGTAAAACAACACCAACTCATATACAATCAGACAAAGGAACTGAGTTTGTATCAAAAGATGTTCAAAGATTCTTCAAATTAAAAAATGTTAATTACTATACAACAAATAACCCCGATATCAAAGCTAGCATTGTTGAAAGATTTCAAAGAACACTCAAGATGAGAATGTGGCGTTATTTCACTCATAAAAATACGTTTAAATACATTGATATTTTACAAGACTTATTATATGCATATAACCATAGCTATCATTCAAGTATTAAGATGTGTCCATGTGATGTAAATACAAATAATATAATGACTGTATGGAATAACTTATATGATAGAAAAAAAGTTCAAAGTTTTACAAGTACAGCTTTACCAAAACTTCGCATTGAGACTATGTAAGAATAACGAAGTATAAGCATATATTTCAGAAAGGTTATGAATCCAACTGGAGCGATGAAATATTTATGATAACTTCAATAACAGAACGATCTCCATTTGTTGTGTACACCTTAGAAGATTTAAAACAAGAAGCTATAGTTGGAACGTTTTATGAAAAGGAATTACAAAAAGTAATATATGACCCCACCACGCAGTATAAAATAGATAAAATAATTAGTTCACGCTATTCTGGTAGCAGAAAGCAGGTGTTAGTGAAGTGGAAAGGTTATCCAGATAAATTTAACAGTTGGATTTACGTTTCTGAGTTGAAAACAATATGATGACAAAAAGTTTTTATTTAACATTACTTAGTAATAGTTCCATGGAATATTTTCCAGATAATATGACAACACGATTTTCAACAAAATTACCAAAATCTATAAAACTTGAGGGAGAATGGTCAGTTGGAGTTGTTGAATTTCAATATCCTTGTACGATGTATACTGTACAAGACCATGAAAATGTAATTTATATATCAAAAGTAAAGTTGATGCCAAACGAAGAAAAACCTTCATTGGTGTATTATAAAACACATATTCCAGCAACAAATTATGATAATATTAATCATATATTAACAGCGATAAATAATATAAAGGAGAAAATTAAATTTCGATATGATGAAATATCAAAGTTTGTGTCTGTCTCTGTTATGGATGAATCTATTAAATCGTTGACACTATCACAGAAGTTAGGTTTACAACTAGGCTTTGAACCGAACAGAAATCTCGTGGGTAATGGTTTAGGTAAATGTCCTGCAAATTTACATTTAGGGTTACCATATCAATTATTTGTTTACTGTGATATTATTGAATCTCAGATAGTAGGAGATGTTATGACACCTTTATTGAGAATTATACCGTTGGATCGTGCAAAGTATATTTATGGAGCAAATAAAATGCATGTTTTCTCACCTCCTCACTACTTACCTGTTATGCGTAGAGAGTTTGATACCATTGATGTAGATATAAGATCGAGCACAGGTCAAAAAATCCCATTCCAGTTTGGGACAGTATGTGTTAAGCTACATTTCAGAAAAATATAATGTATCCTCGCGATAATATAACTTGTCCCTATGAACATTATTACTCACATCAAGCTGGTTCTGGGATTGGGGTGATTTATAAAGGAGCACCCTACCAGCGTGGTCATGGCATCGGTAGTTTTTTAGGTGGGCTGTTTAGATCTGTTCTACCATTACTTTCTAGTGGAGCTAGAGTTATAGGCAAAGAGGCTTTAAACGCTGGTGTTGGTCTACTATCAGATATGGTAAGCGCTCGTCCCATGGAGGATTCAATAAGATCTCGACTTAAAGAAGCAAGTTCAAACCTGAAAAGAAAAGCAGATAATAAAATAGATAGATTAAATATGTCTGGCTCTGGATATAAAAGAAAAAGGAAACAGTTATCTTCACGCAGTCTACTACCAGATGTCAAAGTGAAAGCTACTAAAAAATCAAGAGCTGACAATTTGAAAGATATATTTACATAAAATTAAATAAAAATGTCGTTTTTACATAGTCATTCTTGTGAGTGTATAAAATCAGAGTTGGATTTATTCGCTTTACCATCTACGCAAACCAGCATAGAAAGTGGATTATGGATACACTACAAACCCATTTCATCTCTTGCTGACGATGGTCCCATAGAGTTTCAAGTATCGGGGACAGGGGATGACTATATGGATTTATCCCACACATTGTTACACATAAAAGCCAAAATATCCAATCAAGACTCAACAAATATATTAGCATCAACCACTGTAGCCCCTGTTAATAATTGGCTTCATTCGCTCTTCAGTCAACTAGATGTTTATTTAAATCAAAAGCTTGTATCACCTCCAAACAATACATATGCCTATCGTGCTTACATAGAAACTTTGTTAAACTATGCCCCTGCAGCAAAAGATTCTCACTTGACTTGTGCACTTTGGTATCAAGATACAGCTGGAAAAATGAACTCAACCGATGAAAAAAATGAGGGGTTTATTCAAAGACAACAGCTAACATGTGATAGTAAAGAAATAGAAATGATTGGTCATCTTCATGGTGATATATTTAACCAAGAAAAGTTTTTAATTAACGGTGTTGAAATGATGGTTAAATTAGTTCGCTCTAGAGATACATTTAATCTTATGGCTTCTTCAGCAGATTTAAAATTTAAGGTATGCATTACAGATGCGACTCTTATTGTTCGTAGAGCACGAATCAATCCAACTGTATTACTAGCTCATCAAAAAGTGTTAGCCTCAACAACTGCTAAATATCCTATTACTCGAGCAGAAGTCAAAGTGTTAACCATTCCTTCAGGTATTCAGGGCAAAACTCTCGATAATATTTTTCTAGGACAAGTCCCTAAAAGATGTATTATTGGATTTGTAAACAATGCAGCATTTAATGGGAGTTTGACTAAAAACCCATTTAATTTTGAAAACTTTGATTTGAATACATTTTGTTTATACATTGATGGTCATCAAATACCTTCAAAAGCTTTGCAAACATCGTTTGAGAGTAATATTTTTACTGCAGCCTATCACACACTTTTTTCGGGGACAGGAATACATTTTCTCAATGAAGGTAATGGGATATCTAGGGAACAATATGCGAAAGGATACTGTTTGTTAGCCTTTGATCTAACAGCAGATCTCAGTTCCAATTCAAATACCCATTGGAACCTTATAAAACATGGTAGTGTTAGGTTGGAAGTTCGATTTGAATCTGCACTTACTCAGACAATTAACTGTATTGTTTATGCAGAATTTGATAATGTTATTGAAATAGATATGAACCGTAATGTAACCGTAGATTATAGTAGTTAAGTTCACATTGTATAAACCTAGTTATAAATACGAAATAAAAAACATCAAAACATATTCCAATCCTTTTATTTCCTTCCATACTTTATAAAGAAGTTCAGCCTACCAAGATTTACATTCTTGGTTTGAAAATTGAATGTGTCACAACTGTATGATGAACACAATTGAAATTCAAAAATATTTGCATTTCATACATCCTACGTTACAAAAACATGTTTATGCAGCAAACAGGTTACCTTTACAAATTAACACTCCAACATGCATAATAAGTAATTTAGACCCCGATAGTGAACCAGGCTCTCATTGGATAGCCATTCACATAGAGAGAAATGGAGTTGGCCAGTATTTTGATTCTTATGGACGACCACCTACGGGGAATCATAGAAGTTTCTTGAATCGAACCACAAGACAGTGGGATTTCAATAGGTACAGGCTACAGCATGATTTGACTTCAGTTTGTGGAGAGTATTGTCTAACATATTTATATTACAAGTATAACGGGAATAGTATGATGGATTTTGTAAAATTATTTGGTAGCAGTAAGCTGAAAAACGATATATTTCTGTCTAAGTTATTTAATACATGTTTTAATGTAAATAAAAATATGGAATAAAATCAAAAATGTTTATGTGCAACATCCTAATCACCGAGGTAATTAAGGTAATGTTTAAGCGAGTAAACTAATTAGTCACAATGAAAGTGGCGAAGTGCTATTAGTAATTAGTTTTGAAGGTGATAATCAGTTTTATTAATCGTTTTCTGTAACTTTGGAATGAGTTAAGATACGTTAAAATGGACAAGTGCAATCGATCGGGCGTATGCCAAAACCCCCAATTTGATACCAAACTTTTTTTTTTTTTTTTTTTTTTTTTAGGCGGCGATCCTGCCACTGGACGACCGCAGAACCGCTTCATCTAGAACCGGAGAACGAGTAAGGATTCGCCGGTTCTAGATTTATCTAGAACCGGCGAATCCTTACTACTGATATCTCCTATATTCATTGAAATTAAAAGATATAAAGTGCAATTTTGTTTTCAATTAAATACTTGTAATAAATAACGTATTTATTTAGATAAGGATTAATATCATGTTTATAAAAACACCTTCGCAAATATACCTAATGCATTATTTTAGAACAAATTTGGTAAGCGTAAAAAAGGTTATAGTGAGCCAACCTTAAAATATAGATATACGCTGCCTCGGTTTTTTAGATCATTTAAGGGGAATCAATTCTGTCATACATGATTTTTGCGAAACTAACCGTTTACGCACCGCACGCAGCGGAAGCTCTCAAAAGGAAAAAAATCTCCAATTTTGAAATATTATTCATTGGTACTCCGCTCCTATTAGCCTTAGCGTGATGATATTTATATATCGTAGGCTTATGAGCCTTCCTCGATAAATGGGCTATTTAACAATAAAATATTTTTTTCATTTTTCAAATCGGATGAGTTGTTCCTGAGATTAGCGCGTTCAAGCAAACAAACAAACTCTTCAGCTTCTATAATATAAGTATAGATTGGTACTTAACGGGAGGGAATCAGAAATGAGGCGAGACTTAAAAGAATTCAGCTCACTGACATAGTCAAACCCGTAACCAAAGGACGTTGAAGCGGCAATGGGCAAAGTCAGTAAGTGTTTAGAAGATGTTTTCCTTCACCACTAAAAGCACGTGTTAAATGGGCACGTAAATTTTTCTTGGAAAAAAAAACTATTAGTGCACGGATTGCATGGCTGAGGAAAATAATGTAAGCAAAATAGCGTCCAAGATGCTTCAAAATCATCCCAAAAATGTTTACCATGAAATATAAAAGTATTTCTTGGAAAATTACATTTACATAATACAAGGACAAAGACCCGATTTTTATGATCGCTCAGCGAATTCCAAAACTTGCTTTTCCCCAAGAATCAAAGTGCCAAAAGTTCTGACATATTAAGTATTTACTAGCGACTTACCCCGGCTTCGCACGAGCGAACGCGAACTTACGGGATGTGAAACGCGATATAGTTATATCGGTTTCATACCTGAAAATAGAGTAACTGAAAGTGGTGCTGTTAAGCGTAAACTGAACTGGAAGTATACCCTATTATTTCCACTATGAAAGCTTATGATGACGTGATATTGTTACTAAATAAAAACAACTAAGCGTGTCAAATAAATTTACGAGGAACCAACTAAAGAATTCACCGTGGGGTGCCGGCAGTAGACTCCTTTCATGCCCGTGGATTCAGTAAGAGCCTGCTAAGGTATACCTCCGTAATATTAGCAGCAGCGTCCGTGTATCAACATCCCGTATTGCGTTCGCCAACCCGCCTGCCAAGAGTGGTGAGTATGGCAACTACCCCACAGAGATCTATGAGAGAGGCCTGTGTTCAGTTGTTTTACGGCTGAAATTATGAAAGAATGATATCCATACATCTCTTTCATAATCATCAAAGGTTTATCAAGTAGAGTGAAGGCAAACAGACCAACCCACAATCTGACTTGGTTTTATACTGTTAGAATTATTCATGCCCCGACTTCCTCCAACCTGCCTAAGGGACGGCAGAAATTACGGGAAAGATTTATGCTTGCACCGGTAGATGAATTTATTACGTACCACGTTGTGTATTATACAAAATTGGAAAAGTTGTCTTGCCTAAGTCTAAGTGAAATATCATCATCATCTTATTAACATAATGACTGATATACTTAATACATTTTACTAAACACATACATATTTTTAGGGGGCTGCGCCTGCGGGCTGATCTTCTTGGACATCCTGGGAGATGGCAGCGATCTTTCGCTGTCCGAACTCGTGGCGTGGTTACGGTAAAAGTAAAGGATAAAAAAGTTACGTGTGCGCGCGGCTAACGGGTAGCGAGGCCAATATTTTGTTATCTTTTAACATTTTTTTTTGTCTTATGTTTGACGTTACGTTTGACGGAGTTGGAGCAGCTTTGGTCCCAAGTGGTTTTGTCCTCTAAGTAATCTGATTTATTATAATAAGCTCTAGTGCAAATATTGCGTTACATAACGTATTTGAATTTATTCAACGATAACTTCTGCAACTCACTTGAGAGTTGGATTCAATCCATATTAAAAGATTGAATCCAACGTTATTTTGTCAGTTGTTACGATATTTATCTATTGTGATATTTTATCATCTTCACAAGAAGTAGGCCCTTGGGGATAATTAGTTTTGTAATAATAAAAAACTTTTACATATATAATATTAACGTCTAATTATAAGCTATTTCTTGTGTTTCCCGAGATCCCCGAGAGTACAAGACAACAAACAAATTCTAATTTAGCGTTTAGAAACCAGAGAAGTAATTCGCGAATTGTAATTAAAGTCAATGAGTTATGTATTCATGAGCCAAATGAGATTTCTGTGTATGAGAATAAATAGGGGCACAAAATTACTTCATACCTTCTACGCGATTCGATAAATTGTTACAAGTAGTATTGGTTTGTATATCATTGTATATCTATGTGAATGATTATGGTTAGCACTGGTGAAGAGTGGAATTCGCTGCCGGCATCTGTTATCCCAGATCGGGATAACCACAGATCTATTTATGTTCCGTGGGTATAATCTTGTAGTCTTCAAGGCATGCGTATTTCGTACTCAAGCTTGAAAATCGTTAGCTCGATGTTCAATACCTCGATGTCTCTGCCTCAACGGTACGTTTCGTCGATGGGTTGTTACCTAGAAAGATCAGTACCTGGAAGGGTTTCTACCGCGATGGGTCTTTGCTTCGAAAGATCATCAAAACCAAATGGGTTCGTCTTAGAAAGACGTGCTCCATCTTAGGCCATATTTTCACTTGGAATCAGGCGTTACTTTGCGGAAATCCATGACAATAAAATGCAACAATAAAATGAACGAAAGATTCTCTTACGTTCCAGCGGCCGACCAGTCATCACTTCAACGTCTCACCTGGTGATGCCTCGCGGAGAGGCGAAACACGTGTCGTCGTATAGGTTTGGGTATGTATGCTGCACTGACAACCTAGTTCTCCCTGCATGTGCATAATTAGCGGGCGGGAGGGCGGTGCTCATGCATCTCAGCATAAGCGGAATTAAAACTAAATATTTTCATTGCATTTTATGTTGTAGTTTGTTAATGTTATTTTTGTTGTAATGTATTTAATTCAGCATTCGTTTCTTTGCATATGTGTGTCTGCAATCGTAAATAAACATTTTATCTATCAATCTGTCAATTCAATAAATTGTTTTAGATAATATGGGTTTGTTTATATATGTCTATGATTATGGTAGGTATTCGTAAAGAGGAACTCCTGCCGGCGTCTGTTTTCCTAGATCAATATACCCTTGGAGTCTTCAATGCATAGGTTCTTTTTAGACAAGCATACTCCATCTTAGACCACATTCTTACTTGTCTTCAAGTTAGATGGTGGCTAAACGCTTGCCAATAAAAAACGAGGCAGAATACAAAAACTATCAAGGAAGAGCCATTTTTATCTTCTTAATCAATCTCTCAGACAAATAGTTCTTTTCGTCACAATAGCAATGAGAACCAGTTGGTTAAAGTGTCAGCAGAGACGCATTAGGTGGCAGGTTTGATACTTGACGGTGGACATAATTTCGTTTTAATGTTTAGATATTTGTCTCGGATCTACTTATCCACTTGAACGTTCATGGGTATTACAGTTACCAAAAAAATTTTGGCAACTTACGCCCGTGGTACTACAGTACCCATAGGGGATAAATAAGTCATAATCTCAGCTGCCTATCGTATCCCTTAGTAACTTACTGCATCCACGGGGACGAGAGGTGAGCCAAAATTCTACTGCCGGCACCCCACGGCGAATAAGTGATAAAATATATGTATGTATTCCATCAACAACCTATACAACAAGTTACTCTGGTGCCAAACGTGTTGTGTAGTTTAGAGTAATACAGATTAGTTGTAGAGTAATCGTAATGGTAGAGTAGTTGTAGAGTAGTAGCAGTAAGTAGTTGTAGTAGTAAGTGCGATACAAAGTTCGCCGGGACAGCTAGTTTGACTTAAGCCTTCAATAATTAAATTGACGAGCTCTGTGGCGCAGCGGGCGAAGGTCCGCCTGCGACGCAAGGGGTTGCGGGTTCGATTCCCGCCTCGGGACAAATGTCTGTACGATCTGCAGATATTTGTTCAGGGTGTTCTGGGTGTTTCTCTATATACAGGGTGTAATCGTTAAGTGTGCACAGGCGATTATTCCGTAACTATTGCAGATACCAAAAAACTTTAAACTGATATCGAAAGTACTTTACCTAATGAGTAAAATGACATTAATAACTTTTTAAAAATAAAACGAGAAATATCAAAAAAAAATACATTAATCACTCCCATACATTTAGTATGAGATAGTAGAAAGGTTTTAGTTTCCTTATTTTAAGTGGAATAGTACCTACTCATTTTACCCTTGTCATTTTATAATTATGTACGATATGAAGGTATTAATGAATTTCAAGTAGATACACGTGTAGATTAATTATCTTACCACTTCAAATTTATAATAAACCTTGTTTCCATATTGTATTGATTTGAACTAGCTGAAAAGCAACATACTAAATAAAAACAAAAAGAAAGATACTCTTTGGTGTTCGTTCTAAATTCAAATTCTTTATCGCGGGTTCTCGTTCCCGCCAATTTATTGTATTTTTCAATTTGCGTTAATAATCGTGATTGTTGCATTTATTGATTGAAAAATGGCATATTCCAATACAGAAAAGAGGGACATGTTAAAAATGTACTACAAACATGATTGTAACAATAGGGCGGCCATTATCGCCTACAGAAGAGAGTACCCAGATAGAGAAGTTCCTTCTGGTACGTATTTACGTAAGTTGGATAACAATTTGATAAATTATGGATCTTTTAACAGAAAAAAAGGTTCGAGAACAAGAGCTCCGGAATTTGATAATGACTTAGATAACAATATTATTAACTACGTAGTAGATAATCCACAAGAATCAACGCGTTCAGTGGCCCGATCATTTCCAGTGTCCCACAATTATGTACACAAGTTATTAAAAAAACACAACTTCAAAGCATTTAAGATAAAACCTACTCAAACGCTGCACAATGATGATCCTGCTCGTCGGCTGGTCTATTGCAATTGGCTAGTCAATAATTATGTCAATGTAAGGTCAATTTTATGGACCGATGAAAGTAATGTTTCAAACTGCGGCATTTACAATAGAAAAAACTCGCATTATTGGTCAATTGACAATCCTCGCTTAACTACTGAAGTTAGAGCTCAGGTGCGATTCTCAATTAATGTGTGGTGTGGTATTCTTGGAGATCGGATCATTGGGCCATATTTTTACAGTGGAACCTTAAATGGACAGAGATATTTCTCCTTTGTACAAAACGATATGCCAAGTCTCTTAGAACCAATTCCAGACGATGAAAGAAGGTCGATAATTTTTCAACAAGATGGAGCACCTGCACATAATACAAATGTTGTAATGAATTTCTTACGAAACAATTATAATGGCTTAATAGCCAATAATAGTGCAACCCCTTGCCCTGCCAGATCCCCGGATCTCACGCCTTGTGATTTCTTCCTATGGGGATTTGTCAAAGACCACGTGTACGCTGAGAGAGTACACAGCCTAGAAGAGTTACAGAATCGTGTACGTCGTGCAATTGCTTTAATTACTCCGCAAATGTTAAGGAAAGTTCATTTAGAAACTGTAAATAGAGCTCGTCATTGTATTGCACAAGGAGGACGTCACTTCGAACATATGCTTTGAACACAAAATTTTGTACTTACTAAGAAATAAAATGTATGGGAGTGATTAATGTAATTTTTTTGGATATTTCTCGTTTTATTTTTAAAAAGTTATTAATGTCATTTTACTCATTAGGTAAAGTACTTTCGATATCAGTTTAAAGTTTTTTGATATCTGCAATAGTTACGGAATAATCGCCTGTGCACACTTAACGATTACAGCCTGTATAATAAAAATATCTATCTATGTAGTATAATATATTAAGTATATCAGTCATCTAGTACCCATAACACAAGCTCTGCTTAGCTTGGGGCTAGATGATGCTGTGTGATTTGTCCCGCATTATTTATTATTTAATTAAAAAAAAAATCCTAAAAGCCCCAAAATCGTTAAAATATAATTTCGAGAGAGTCAAGAACATAAAGCAATTTAAGACTCGCATAAATTTAAAGAGCTGGTGATACACCGAAGCTTATTAAGGGAAGAACATTTCTACTGCGATAAGTAAAATAACAGTAAATTACATAAGAGGGGAATACCCTTATGAAGGTATATAATATAAGTATAGACATAAGGGTTATGCTCGGAGATTTAGCGATTAGCGGCGGTTAAATAATTATATTATACTTATGCCGCAGGGAGAACGAGAAAAAGGTAGAAAGCTGCCTCTCCTCTCTTGCTCGTGGATACAGTAATAATCTGCCAAGGGGAATCTGGAAAATGGGCACTGATGGGCAGCATCGTCTTTTCGTGTATCATAGTACATCCCGTACTGCGCTCGCCAACCCGCCTGCCAAGCGTGGTGAGTATGACAACTACCCTTCACGGAGATCCTTGGCCTGTGTTCAGTATTGGAAGTTTTACGGCTGAAATGGTGATAGTTGTCTCACTGGTGGACAAATGCCCCCGTTCGTTCCATTAATCAATTAAACTGAAATCGCTCTCCTTTAACAGTGCGGCCGCACCCTTCGCATGCTATCATAATTAAGGCTTTCGTTATGTCAGAGCGTTCGTTGTCATTTAATTAGTGCTTTAATTTTCGCGTCTGTAATGTAATTATGTAACTATGTCCCAGCCCCACCTTATTGTACAACTTATAATCTTAGACGCGAGTTTCAAGACCCTTAACTGCTTGTGTCTATTGTAAAATAAGTACATAATAGTACAGTGTATTTAGAAAAACTAACAGCATCAGGCTGCCTATCCACTAGGACGGAGCAGAAAGTGAAATTGAGCAATAGAATTTACTTTCATTTTGAGCTCCACTCGGTGGATAGATATATCACATAAACTGTGTAAAAACGTTTTAAGTTAACATTAAACTTTAATGGAAAATGTTTATTTTATTATTTTTAGTTGGTAAGTTTAAATAAAAGCTTGTTTGTTAAAAAGTTTTTTTTTACTTTCAATTTATTTTTTACTTTTTAGTTATCACTGAACAGTTGGTTTCTTGTCTGTTCATCTCATGCCCGCCATGTTGGATTTAGAGTGATGTCATATAATTTTTCGAGTTACTCTCAGCAAGCCCTTCTATTTGACATCCATTATTGTAAAAGTGCATTAAGAATAACTAGTTCGTCATCTTGTGTATACGGCCATGTTGGATTTAGAGTGATGTTATTTAATTATTCAAGTAACTTTCTGCAAGGCCATTCATGTGATAACCCATATTATAGGAGTGCCTTAAGAATAACTAGTCCGTCATCTCGGATGTTCCGCCATGTTAGATTCATAGTAACGTCATTTCATTTTCGAATTGTTCTCAGCAAGCCCTTTTATTTGATACACATATTATAGGAGTACATTAAAAATAAGTAGTCCGCCATTTTGGGTGTTCCACCATGTTGGATTCAGAGTGATGTCATTTCATTTTTTGAGTTATTCTTAGCAAGCCCTTTCATTTGATACCCATATTATAGGATTACATCAAAAATAAGTTTTCGCCATCTTGGGTGTTCCGCCATGTTGGATTCAGAGTGACATCACATAGCTGACCATGCATTGTCATCCAAAGAAAACATGTACCTATACAAAATTTCAGCTCAATTGGTTGAAGATATCTGCTTCAAACGTGAGTTGCAAGATTCCGCGAACAAACATAGTTACAATAAAAAGCTTGCTGCTTGTAATAAAAAGCTTTAAAAATACGCTTTGTATCTAAAATTGATATTCCCTGTCTTGTACATTAGGAACAGAGGTATTTCTATTCAAATAACTGAAATAACAGAGATCATTAAACATTTTTTTTCAACCCGATAGAGACAAATTTGTGGGTTCTAATGTAATAAGTTTATATCCTTACCTATATCTACTTGACTAATGAAATTACAAGAGATCTCTCTTCGTTGACTTTAGGAAATCGCAAAGAAAAATTAAATTGCTTTTTTAATATAATTAATAGAATCAGGCGTTACTTTGCGGAAGTCCATATTATTATGACAAACAATAAAAATATCTAGTTTTAATTCCGCTAATGCTGAGATGCATATGCACCGCCCTTCCGCCCGCTAATTATGCACATGCAGGGGGAACCAGGCTGTTAGTGCAACATGCATACCCAAACCCACACGACGACACGTGTTTCGCCTCTCCGCGAGGCATCTTCAGGTTAAACGCCGAGATGTTGACTGGTCGGCGGCTGGAACGAAAGTGAAGCCACAAAAAAGCCTAGTAAATCTCAACAATTCACAATTTTTTTCAATTAAGGCTTAGGTTTATTACATTTAATAATTTTTAATATCTTAGTCACAAACATGTAACTTAACAAATACTAGCCTAAAATCATTTACTAATAATAAATATGTTAATTTAAGCCATAGTTTAATTATAACTTTCTATACAACATCCACTGAAGCCGAAACACAAAAGCTGAAGGCTGTCCATAAAAGTATCAGGTATATAACGAATGAATCAAAGGTATCGACCCATTCCAAGCAAATAGTCGATTCAAAAACCGTATCGAACCTTCGGGAAAAGTTGCGCAAACAATTTCCAACTGATTCCAACTGAGAGACTAGAGTTGTGGAGTAAGCGACGACACAGCTCACGAGAGATGGCTTCGTTCATATATTGTATTCGCATGCGTTGGACCCAGAAAATGTAGGATTTCTGTTAATCCCAGTCAATATCTATTCTTGTGCGACATTTCAACTTAATCCGTAGGCTAGTTATTGCGTGAAAGACTAACAAATATTCATACATTCATACAAACTTTGACGTTTAGTAGGATTTCTTAAATAGGCAAACAAATAACAAAAAATGGTTTCCTTCATTACGTCACAATACTCTAGGATTTTATCACGTAGCTTCTATATAATTTTCTCGACGTCCTGAACACGTTTCTTTGTCGCGGGAGGACTCTACCAGTCTTGCTGCGACAAAAATTATCTAATTTTAAAATTAATTAGTTAACAAATTACAAAAGCTGTAAGTCATTTAGTTATTCACTAGACTTAAAACCATTCGGTTTTGGTGCTGTGTTAGAGCGTCTGTCCACAGCGGCACACGTGGGCCTCGTCTTCCGTCACGTCACATCTTTTTAAGGTAAAATAGAATTTAATAGAAATACTGTTTATTGTACACCAGAAAGTAAAAACAAACAGAAATAAGTAATTAAAATGCGCTGCAATAGACAAACGACCTACAAATCTTCCAAAACGTAAATGTGTGAAGCAGCTATTCTCATGTAACTGTGCCTGTATAGAATATAGGCGCGTTTATACCGATACAATGAACCTTACAAATTGTTTCGAGGACTAAATTGAGAAACTTCTATACTGGAGAATTATTTTCGGTGTTTTTGCTGTCTCAAAGTGTGTTCAAATTACTTACTGAGAAATACGCAGCTCAACTTATCCAATACTTATACTGTGTGATTGGGACAAGAGTAGGTTTTGTTTAGTTTACATTGAATGTTAGTGAGGGAAAAATAGACGCAGTATGCTTTTACTCAAGAAAAAAAGAAAAAATATATATTAAGAAAAGAAATTATTACTAGATATTATTATTATTACTAGAAAAGAAACAAATAATTAGAAAAAAAAAGTTTTTAACAAACAAGCTTGTATTTAAACGTACTAAAAATAATAAAATTAACATTTTCCATTAAAGTTTAATGTCAATTTAAAACGTCTACAAAAAACAATTACAAATTTCAAATTTAAATAAAAAATATTTGATAATAATAATAATGCACAATCAAATAAAATATTTATAAAATATTCTGTACAAAGGACAAATCTGTCCCCATACACCAACAAATCAAAAAGTGCATTCTAGTGATTCTCTCTTGCTCTGTCTATTGCAGGTTTGTTTATGAAAGAAAGAGAGGTTAATATGCTCTTTAATTTGATGTATAGTGTGGTTTGTTGTCTTTGGCATCGAGCACTGCCATTTTGAAATCAGACGTTCGGTACGACCAAAAAATTGCGTGAATAGTTTACTTTTTATTTCAAGTAAAATTACCTATTAGTTTCAGTATTACCGTCATTCTTGTAAAAGGTGTATGGCATGATAGGTGACAGCTGAGTAGAAGGGTTAACATCGTGTGGCATCAGATTGTCTCGTCATTTAGTCCATTGTTCGGTATTTCAAAATACCGAACAGTGGTTGAAGTGACCACCTGTGAGCACTTCTCCCATAACATGCCTAGCTAGATAATCTACAGACTGTTTCCTAGGCCAAATAAAATTACGTTTGAAGTGCGGTAAAGTCCCTAATATAAGCAAAATTTACCAGCATTTTGTATTAAATGGAACGTAAAATTTTAGTTTTATGATACCCCTCCTTACATGCCCGTGGATACAGTAAGAGCCTGCTAAAGGATACCTTCGGAAGATGGGCAGCAATGTCTTTCCGTGTATCAACATCCCGTACTGCGCTCGCGAGCCCGCTTGCTAAGCGTAGTGAGTATGGTAACTTCCCCTCATGGAATGTTCATTCATCATCATTTCAGCCGTAAAACATCCACTACTGAACACAGCCCTCCCTCATGGGTCTCCATGAGGGGTAGTTGCCATACTCACCACGCTTGGCAGGCGGGTTGGCGAGCGCAGTGCGGGATGTTGATACACGGCAAGACGCTGCTGCCCATCATCCGGAGGTATCCCTTAGCAGGCTCTTACTGCATCCATGGGTATGAGAGGAGGGGTAACATTCTACTACCGGCACCCCACGTCGTCTTTCATTTACAAGTTGAATAAACCATTGTCCCAATCAAAATCAGCTTAGCCCGTTCTCCACTACGTGTGACCATATAAAAATCCTAGGATCAGAGTAAATGTTTGCTAAGCCGGCGGATAATGCCGCAGAGGGTAGGAACCCCCAAAAAGGAGATAAATCCTATCTTTTCGCTTTTACAATGTGCAAAAGAGATAATGTATCTCTACCCCTTGATTTGGGGTCAAGGGATAATGTTGTGTGTAGCATTTCAAAGCTTGTTTGTTGTTAGAATGATCTGGGAAATCTAGTAATATGTAGCAAGGATATTGTATTAGTTCACTTTCGAATGAAAACTACAATTGTAGCATTTATATTGATGATCTAAATGTTTTATTTGTAGCTGAAGTCAGAGCAAAAAGCTACAGAAAATAGCCATTTTACAAAATAAAATTCAAAACACATTTAAATTGAATAAATTGAATTCGTTAGCTTTGGAAAACTTTTTTTCCAAATGAGGGAAAGAAGCAAAGACGAAACCTTACTCTTTCACTACTTGTGTTGTTCAGTGACTTCTAAACTTCAATATCTCCGATACACTTTAGCACAAAGTTCAGTTATTCATAAGTTGTTACTTGGAAAGCACTGTAAAACAGTAGTTATTACAAAATGTGTTTTTGTTTATAAATATAATATCTGTCTTGGCCGATTTAGACAACAGCGTCTGATTATTACTGGACTGGTATAATTAACTATGAGGACTATAATGTTGGTGTATGGGGACAGATATGACTTATAATTATGAGGCGCGAGTCCGCTCCAACTGGCCTGTTAGTTTTTTTTATTTTACTAATACCATGTAGAAATATAACCAGAACAGGTAACAATATCTGCAGAAAAACTACAAAGATATATTATGTCCCGCTGCGGGAATCATCAATCCATTGTTAGCGAAACCGGATGTATGCCTCTAAACTTTTTGTTCATAATATTTATTATTCGAAATGGTAATCATCGTTTTGAAGCTTACGTTTTTATTTTATTAATTTAATATACGCAAGTTTAAGAAGTTGTATTCAAATAATTGTTTATCAATGCGTCGCCTTACCGCCTTCGATGGGCAACTCGACCTTCTGCGCCGACCCGCCTGATTAATTTACTTTACTTATTGCCCAAATTATCCTCGCTTAGCCATTCAATATTCTTGAAACACCCAATCCGTAGACCCAGCCAACTACAAATTAAAATTGCAACCATCACTCCGAAATAAATACTGCTCCAGCTTTTCATCTCGAAAATTAATGTCTCCGCCCAAATACATATCTTGCGAAATATCTTTGGTGGAAATATTAGATATTTCTGGAGAATTCTGTAAAAGTATCAAAGCAGGGTTCAGATGTTATCTTATAATTTTTGCTATTAAAAAAGTTTTATCAAATGAGTCGCAGAGGACTAATGGAAACAGAAACCCAAAAATGTTGGCGCACAAATACATTGAAACAGGTTTTATGGGCCATGTTGCCTGGAACCTACAGGAATATATTTTGGGTCTTTAAATTCATCATCATCAATTCAGCCGTAAAACGTCCACTACTCAACACAGGCCTCCCTCATGGACCTCCATGAGGGGTCATTGCCATACTCACCACGCTTGGCAGGCGGGTTGGTTTGGCGAGCGCTGTACGGGATGTTGAAACACGGAAATAATGCGCATCTTCCGGAGGCATCCCTTAGCAGATTCTTACTGCATCCACCGGCATTAGAGGAGGGGTAAAATTCTACTGCCGGCACCCCACGGTGACGTTCTTTATATTACATTATTTCTTCTACAAAAATATGCATTTACGAATACACAATACTCATACTCTTATTCTTGGCACCATTATGTACATACCTTTAAAAAAAGAAATTAGTGTTTTAAAAAACGTCTCAGCGAAACTGATCAGAAACACCTCGTTTATAAAGATCAGTTTAAACTGAAGGAGTTAATTTTTTCATTCATCATCATCATCTCAGCCGTAGGACGACCACTGCTGGACATAGACCGTCCTAATGGCCAAGTACTAAGAACGAGGGGGTTGTGTAAAGGGTTTGTTCAACAATGAACATGTCACCCTTGTAGGTACACAAAATACAATACAGAAGTAATAATCAAATTAAGATGAAAACAGATCAAAATAAGTAAGAAAAAAAATTAAAAAAGTTCAGGATGTTGATACACGGAAAGACACTGCTGTCCAACATTGGTATTGGATTGTATTCCTAGACAGCATTGGATGGTATTCCTAGACAGATTTTTACTGCATCCACGGGCAAAGGAGGAGGGGCAACGTTTTACTGCCGGCACCCAACGGTAAGATTACATTGGATATACTTATTTTGTTTTGTTATACAACTAAGGAACTTTTCTTTATTCACTAGTTTTACTTTATCACCCTATGTATCGATTTATAGGATTTGTTTTTGTTATATAGAAAATATTTATACACAGGATGTATTATAACATGTGGTTCATGAAAACAAGTAGTTTTAGAAGGTTTGTAATTTTTTATATTTTTTTTAATGTTTTAATTTATAATGTTACTAGATGGTGTAATGTGAATATGATCCTGATGTCCTAATCGTTCTTTTTTTTACTTTTTAATAAAAAAAAATCTATTTGTGCTGATAGGTATATTTATTAATTTGTACCTGTACGGCAACTCTGTCGCAGAGGTCAGTGACCCAGTCAATAATCAGCTGGATTTTAGGTTATCATTATCGTATAATCAGCTGTTGAAGTCAAAACTTTCGTGGTCTTTTCTTGAATGAAAATCACTGAATCCTGAAAAGTCGTAGAATAAAAGTTGTTCTTTCGGATAGTCAGAATCACCCCTTTTGGCTTAGTACTAGGGTGCATTTTTGAGTCTATTCGTTACAAACATACAAATTACAAAATGCAACACACAAACTACACCTTTTCTTTTTATTATTAATTATAGATTAATTTTACTAATTTAGTGAATATTATTATAATTTATATAATTTGTAGCAAAACCTTTTTTCATGTAAACGTTCCGGTGGACCTATTTAAACATGGCTGTCTCACCAGCCGTCTCTTTCAGTCTGCTCTATTTCTGGCAGGCAGTCGCTGGAAAATCAAAGCGGGGCTCAACGAGGTGTGAACGCTCGCCGAACTTAGCCAGGCTGCGCCATGTGACACTAGTGGATACTGATAAGGGCCAATTTCGCAAAGCACCTTTGAAGATCTCTCGGATCACGTTTGTAAATTACTTTATTGAATTATCGGGTACTAATGACCGCCGTGGGGTGCCGGCAGTAGTTTACCCCTCCTTTCATGCCCATGGATGCAGTAAGAGCCTGCTAAGGGATACCTCCAGAACATGGACAGCAGTGTCTTTCCTTCCGTGTATCTACATACCGTACTGCGCTCACTAACCCGCACTACCCTGCCAAGCGTGGTGATGAATGGCAAGCGCACTAGGGGAAGAATTCTAACAAGGTGGTCCGATATAATGAAAAAGACGATAGGTAGCACATTTCATCAGGCTGTCCACGCCGCCTACCATAGAAAATCCTGGAAAGACAACTCATCGTAGTCGCGATCCTTACCATTGAGGGAACGAGGTAGAAGAAGAAGAATAAGTTTATTCAAAATAGCTTGTGCCAGGGACCAGTTAAATACTATTCTAATCCAAAGAATAACATAGCATGGTGAGAATATGCTTAAATAAAAATAATGTTGATACTACGTTTGTATGGGACAGTCATCCGTCGCCAAGCCTTAAGTACAAGGTAAACATTGATCGTCCATAATTCCGAACAAGCCCAATTTAGCTTACTTATCTTTTCTTCCTGGAAGGACGAAAATAAATGCTCCCAGCCAAAAGAGGTATTATTCGAAATTCTATTTATATAACTTTATCAAACATCATATGAATCATCATAGAACAGCTAGAGAGACAAGATACCTTTTATGTACGACTTCAAAAATAATTAAGGAATGTGGTATAACAGCGGGACTGCTGCCGAGCGCAGTACGGGATGTTTAAACGCTCCTATACAGAAAGTCGCTGCTACCCATCTTCCGGAGGTATTCCTTGACAGACTCTGACTGCATCCATGGGCATGAGAGAGAGAGGGGGAAACATTTTACTGCCAGCACCGCACGGCATTTAAATTATTTAATTGTTCGCAATTATCATATTGCGCGCCTTGTATAAAAAGCTAGCTCTCCCGGTGATTTTTTTCCGCCTCAGAATCAACTACCTAATACTATTGTAGTATTAGGTGTAGTAATTGTAATTAGTGAGTAGTAATTGTACTACTCACTACTACTCTATAAATACTCTACAACAATCATTGGTGATGAAAATGTTGTTATCTCGTGTAAGATCATGCTCAATTTTCATCTGGAAAGGCGAAAATGTTATCATCACTGTAATATCAATCTCTATTTAGAAATGACGAGCTCTGTGGCGCAGCGGGCGAAGGTCCGCCTGCGACGCAAGGAGTTGCGGTTTCGATTCCCGCCTCGGGACAAATGTCTGTACGATCTGCAGATATTTTTTCAGGGTGTTCTGGGTGTTTTTCTATATATAATAAAAATATCTATGTATAATGTGTTAAGTATAATAGTCATCTAGTACCCATAACACAAGCTGTGCTTAGCTTGGGGCTAGATTATGCTGTGTGGTTTGTCCAGTATTATTTATTTATTTATATTTATTTTATAAAAAGTTGTTATGACTTTAGAAACTTTTTTTAGGAAAATATTAATTTACGACTCATAGGCGACAAATCATCATGGCACACGCCGTGAGAACACGGCACTGATTTTCAGTGGCGCCATATTTGCCCCACTGCAATGAGCACAACACCGACCACAGCAAAACGTCGATGCTAATTAAACTAAGGTATGCACATTAGAACACAATTTCAAGTAATTATAACTGATTTAGTTAGTTGGTAAGTCGAATACAAACAAACACAAACAAAACGAAAAAAATAACGTTCAAATTAAGTACTTACTTAAATTTTATAATTACAATAACTACAAAATACTAGCCTTAAAACAACCGTTTATAAATTGGATTTCTGAGAATTCAACAAACCAAATGTATTGTGATTTCAATCAAATCAATCATGTGTAGCTGAGCTTCCTGAAATGTTTGCCACAATTTTCATTCCAAACAATAAGCCTCAAACACACTACTTGTCGAGCATTTCATAGACACGATGTCTCGAACGTAAAATTCAAAATGTATGTAATGTAAATTTGACAGATAGTGTCATACAAGCGATTCCATAATACTTTCCCCTGGCTAAGGGCTGTTCAAATGGCATCTGTCCCAGCGAGATAGTATTCACAAGCGTACCCAAACAAACCTTTCTCGGGATCATCCAGCCTGCTCCTGTGAGCTCCGGACAATAATGTCATTTATCGTTTATATAATTAGAATTATCATATTTGGGCAGGAGCTGTATATTTAGGATGGTTAGAGGAATTCGTCTGTGAGGGCTACTGAAGTGCAGGTGAAAAATGTGGAACGTGGTGAGTATGAATAATGCCAAGCGTGGTGAGTATGGCAAATACCCCTTATCTATCTATGAGAAAGGCCTGTGTTCAGTAGTGGACGTTTTATGGCTGAAATGATGAGATAGTTAGCTATCGATAGTGTTAAAAAATCACACACAAGCTCTGCTTAGTTTAGGGCTAGGTGGATGACCTAGTCCTAATAGTTAGGTGTACCAGATGATATAGAATACTTATCATACAAATAAAATAACCAGATCGGAGGCTTTGCAGAAAAGCAAGCATTTGTCTTTTTTATACAACTAAATGACGAGACAAGCCGAAGGTCCACCCGATGTTAAGCGGTAACCTCTACCTGTTATTACATGTGCAACACCACGTTGATCACGGTCACTAAGCACGTGACCAACGCTGCATTGCGCCCGTCACCCTGATACTTCACTTGATAGTGTTACTGCATGTTCTACGAAGGGAATCGAACGCGCAGCCTCCTGTGTTTCAGCCTGCTATAAGACCAACTTAGTCACGAAGGTCGTAAGGTCGTCTCTCAAGGCAGGCAACTGTGTCAATACTACTTATTCCAAAGATTTTAATCATTAGATGTGCCCTGACACCAAAGCCTATGGCACTCTTCCTCTTTATAATTGTGTTAACAATAATTCTGACGCATGCACACTGGTTTTGCCAATAAACCAAACAATAATTGTTACTATTTATTGTGGAATCGCCGTGGGGTGCCGGCAGTAGAATGATACCCCTCCTCTCATGCCCATGGATGCAGTAAGAGCCTGCCAAGGGATACCTCCGGAAGATGGGCAGCAGCGTCTATCCGTGTATCAACATCCTGTACTGCGCTCACCAACCCGCCTGCCAAGCGTGGTGAGTATGGAAACTACCCCTCATGGAGATCCATGAGGGAGGCCTGTGTTCATCAGTGGACTTCAAATGAGCTAGTTATCTCATTTCGTGTGGAAACAGAACGGCGCGGTCTCATTACGATAAGGTCGTATCTAACGCATCGACTTATTCAACTTTTATGGATAATATATAGGAAAAGTTAAAATTGTTCCGACGACTGTGAACAACAAATTATACTATAATCTTGTTTACATAACAAGCACTTCTGCCATTTTAGTCAGAAAATATTCAAAGCGTTATTGAAATTAAAATCAATACATTAATTAAAAAAAGTATTAATCAAAATCCGAACAAAGACAATTTATTAGCTTAGTTCCCCCATTCAAGGGGCCTCGCATTTGTGTAAAAAGTTGGATTGGGTTAAAATTACCCTGTAGGGCACTGAGTCTGGGGTAATTCTCCCGAAAGGGTCGTTAGGGGCAAAACAAACAAACAGACATAAAAAGGCTACGTTTGTTATTCGGTAAAAGGGAATAACGACTCAATGTAAATCCCTTGGTGAGTTTTTGTTGGTGTTGATGGCTCTGCGTATTTATTTTTGTAACTTATCACGACTATCGTTTCAGCCGTGAAACTTCTAGTCTGCAAGTACTGATCATAAGGGTTTCTGCCATATTCACCACGCTTGGCAGGCGGGTTGGCGAGCGCAGTACAGGATGTTAATACACGGAAAGACGCTGCTGCCTATCTACCGACGGTATCCCTTAGCAGGCTCTTATTGCATCCTCGGTCATGAAAGGAACGGTAACATTCTACAGCCGGCACCCCACGGCATGCAAAAGGTTAAGGTTATTGTTGCTTTATTATTCTAGGAAACATAATAACTAGTTGTTTGCCACGAACTTAGAACGAGCGAGCGACTGCTTAAAGAAGGTCCCGTAGTATTTGAACTTGATTTGTGACGGGAATAGAACCTGCAACCTCCTGCGTTTCAATCGGCTACCAACCGTGTGTTATTAATTCTTACAATATCCATGTTGATCTAAGAAACCAAAGTGTTCAAAAGATCTAAGTATCTCCCCTACCAAGGCGTTCATTTTCATCTAAACTAAACAGTCAAAGTGCTCAATGGTATCTAGGCATATACCAATAGTACCTAATCGTAAAATTAATCGTATTCCTTTGTACTAGACAACATGTACAAAATTAAAGATATATGTATATAGAGATATGGAAGAAAAAACTGCTAAAATGTATTTTTTTTTTCGATCGCCCAACATAAATGTTACGCCTACTTAGAGTTTCCAAGACAAATTTTTTTGTCACATAAAAAGTAAACGTAATTCTTGTAATTCTTTATTGCACACAAAAAACATTTACAAAAAGGGTACAGAATCAAACATGTACAAAGGCGAGCTTAACCCTAAAGAGTTTTCTTCCAGCAAACCTGAGGCAAAGGAGATTCAATATACCTATTGGATAAGACAGATAAGTGTACAACTGAAGAAATTAAACCCAAACTTCTAAATATTTCGTGATTTATTAAGATATATTAAAAAGAAACATCGAGTACGGTGCGTTAGATTTTAGAGGGAAGATCATAGAGAACAAGTAGTAGCACAGATAATAAATAATGACAAAATAACACAGATATTTAATATTTGCGTTCACTAATTTCAACTCTTAACATTCTCTCCTGAACGCAAACCCATTGCGTTTGTAAATGCTTCATGTTTTGGTCTAGGTAGCCCCTTTGTGAGAACATCAGCAACCATGTCCTCAGTCTTCTTATATTTTACAAGAATTTGATTGTTTCCAATCTTCTCTCTGATGAAATGATAGCGAACATCTATATGTTTACTTCGGGCTTGATAACTTTCATTCCCTGAAAGACTAATACAACTTTGATTAACACAAAACATAATTAAAGGGTTATTTTTGCATACCAAACAAAATTCTTCTTGTAATTGTTTGAGCCACATAGCCTCTTGTACAGATGTGGCCAAAGACATATATTCAGCTTCAGTGCTTGATAAAGCCACTGTTTGTTGTCTCTTAGAGACCCAACTTATAGAAGCGCCCTGAAAAAGAAAAACATATCCTGTGCAGGATCTTCTGTCATCTGATTGACTTGCCCAATCGGCATCACAATATCCAGTGATCTCGCTGTCATCTCTCTTAAATGTCAATTTATAATTTATTGTAGCCTTTAAGTATCTTAAAACTCTTTTAAGTGCACTCCAGTGTTGAGCAGTTGGCTTGTTATTGTATCTACTTAAAGTATTTACTATATAAGCTATGTCAGGTCTTGTACCTTGTGATAAATATAGTAAACATCCAACAGCCTCATGATATGGAATATTTCTAAGTATTTCTCCTTCATGCTCAGCCCTCTTTATCTGAGTATTTGCTTCACATGGTGTATAAACTGGTTTACAATCATTCATTTTAAAACGATTGAGAATTTTTTCAATATATATTGACTGGTCCAATGTTATCTCATTTTCCTTTTGCATAATTCTAAAACCAACACATTGCTTTACTCTTCCCATATCTTTCATTTGAAAATTATCTTGTAGTTTATGTTTTATACTGTCCATTGTAGTCTTATTGTTAAAAAAACATGCTAAATCGTCGACATACACAGTAATAAATAAAATATCTTCTTTGCCCAATATTCTATAATATATGCAAGGATCTACCGTTGAACGGGATAGTCCAATTTCCAATAAAACATTGTTCAGTTTTTTTATTCCACTGTCTACTTGCTTGTTTGAGCCCATAAATTGATCTGTTTAAGCGACATACTTTCTCTCCTTGCTCAAAAGATGGCGGTTGAGTCATAAATATTTCTTCTTCGATGTCACCTTGCAGAAATGCAGAAATGGCATCCATTTGATGTATTTCTAAATTATATTTAGCAGATAGTCCAACCAGGTATCTTATTGAATAATATCGGACAACAGGTGCATATACATATTTCATTGTAATCTATTCCTTTCTTTTGTTGATAGCCTTTAATAACTAACCTTGCCTTGTGACGTATAATTTCTCCATTCTCATCTAATTTTGATTTGTACACCCATTTGCATGGAATAATTTTCTTACCTACTGGTTTATTTACCAGTGACCATGTATTATTTTTAATTAGCGAATTATATTCTTCTTCCATTGCTTGCTTCCACAGATTGGCTTTATCACTATTTAGTGCTTCATCAAGGCTCTGTGGATCACTATAAAGGAAACTTGGTGTTAACTCAGTATTCATGCAAAGGTAAGATGTTGAATTACTGTCATAAACTTCCATTCGCCGTGACCGTGGTCTAAGTTGTAAGTTTAATGTCTTGAGTGTATCAATACTTTCATCAGGTAAGTATGTAGAGGTACTATCATCAGGTAAGTATGTACTATCATCAGGATCGTCATAACATGATCCTGTGCTTGATGAGTCTGAAATACTAACTTCCTCACATTCAGATGTCAGTTCAGTTAAAGGCAATTTTATTTTATTTTCCTTTATATTTTTGTTTTCAATTATTATTTCCTTTTTATTTTTATTAATATTTTCTGTTTTTATTTCAGGTGAAGGAGTGGGGACAACATTTATTTTTATACTTCCTTCCAAAAATACAACATCTCTACTCATTACTGCCTTTTTATTTTTAGGATTTATAAATCTATAACCCTTAGTACTTTCAGGATATCCAACAAAAATTAACTCACTTGATTTTGAGTCCAGTTTTTGCCTTTTTTCTTTTGGTATGAGGACCATTGCTTTGCACCCAAATATTTTCATGCAGCTCAGATCAGATTTTGTTCCAGTCCAGGCTTCTTCAGGTGTCATGTCACAGAGAGCTTGTGTGGGTGACCGATTTATAATGTATGCAGCAGTAGCCACCGCTTCGGCCCAAAAATCTTTTTCTAGACATGCATTAAACAACATACATTTAGTTCTTTCAATCAATGTGCGATTCATGCGTTCACTCAAACCATTTTGTTGTGGAGTGTATGGGTTGGAAGTTTGATGCACAATACCACTTTTTTTAAGAAAGTTACTAAAATTCCTATTTATGTATTCTGTCCCATTATCACTTCTCAACACCTTTATCCTTTTATTTAACTGATTTTCTACCAAATTCTTGAATTCAATAAACTTATCCAGTACTTCAGATTTATTTCTAATAAAATATACAAATACTTTATGTGAATTGTCATCAATAAAAGTTGCAAAGTACCTTGCTCCTCCAATAGAAGTAGTCTGCATGGGTCCACATAAGTCGGTGTGAATTAGCTCTAGCAGGTTCGGTGCTCGGGAGCCACTACTTGGAAATGGTTGTCTAGATTGTTTTCCTTCTAGACAAGTGATACATGTATAACTTTCCTGTTGCGGTGACAAGTTTATCCCACTTACTAATTTTGGCAATTTATTAACATCTTTCATGTTTAAATGCCCCATACGCAAATGCCATAAGTGTGTATCAGATTCTACAGTTGCTGACATAGCGTGAGATTGGATCATGACATTTAATCTGTAAGTATCATTTATAATATCTGCTGAGGCCAAGGTTTGCTTATATTGATTTTGTATCAAGCATCCAGTCTTATTAAATACTACATTATTCCCAGCTTTTATTATCTTACTCACAGACAGTAAGTTGGTTGACAGTTCTGGTATGTACAGAACATTTCTCACCTGTATTGTATTGGTACTATCTAATTTAATAGTCACATTACCACAACTTTCCACATGCAGTAATTTATTATCAGCAATTTTTATGCTCTGAACAGGCGGAGGAGTTTCATTTTCTAACCAATGTCGATGCATGGTCATGTGAGCTGATGCCCCGGAGTCAACATACCAGTTGTAGTTGTCATTCATCTGCATAACTGAAAAAGCTGCGACGAAACCATTATTATCTTTATTTTTATTTTCAGATTTATCCTTTATATACCAACAATTTTTGCTAAGATGCCCATATTTGTTGCATTGAAAACACCGTGGGCCTTTTGGTTTAGACTGAGACTGATTTTTATTCAGCGAGGGCTTTTTATGTGAGTTTGTGTAAAATGCGGAAGTGTCTGGTTGTTTCACTTCTTGCAGAAGTTTAGTTTTAATTAAATCGGCACTAATTTTCACACCTGAACTCTCTATACCCATTATCATAGGTTTATAAATGTCTGGCAAACCGGCCAACATTAAAGTTCCGAGCCACTCGTCATTTACCTCAAATGATATGTTCCTTAACTTATGAGCAGATACCATTATTTTATTTACATACTCTTCAACGCTATTACTTGTTTCCAATGTTGTGTTTATGAGGTCTTTCAATAAACCTACTTTTCTAAGTAGACCGGAGTCTTGAAATGCTTTAGACAAATTATTCCATACCTCTTTTGCAGATTTCGCATCCTGTATATGGACAAACAAAATAGGATCCACTAAAAGTATCAGTTTAGATTTGGCCTTTTTATCCTTGTGTGCGTCGGTGGGACCTTTTTCAATCATCTCCCAAAGATCTTCGTGCTCGAGGTATGCTTTTACGGCAAAACTCCATGTCGCCCAATTATCACGGCCAGTGAGCTTCTCAATTAGTGTCAGTGTATTGTTTGAAGTCATTTTCGTACAACACTTCGTTATCTGAAAACCTGAAAAGAACCGGCGACCGCGTTCCCCGCGTGGCGACACTTAGGTTATGTCTGCTTTTACTATTATTACACGAACTTTTCACGAAATAACTATTTCCAGGTAGTCCTGGGCCCATAACCTGAAGAAATTAAACCCAAACTTCTAAATATTTCGTGATTTATTAAGATATATTAAAAAGAAACATCGAGTACGGTGCGTTAGATTTCAGAGGGAAGATCATAGAGAACAAGTAGTAGCACAGATAATAAATAATGACAAAATAACACAGATATTTAATATTTGCGTTCACTAATTTCAACTCTTAACAACAACAATAAATAAATAAAGCAAGAAAAAAACATGCGACAGATTTATTATACATATGTATGTATGTACATACACACAATATATTATAATATACTAATAAATATATATATATATAATAGCCGTGTTGGCCGAGTGGTATGTACCCCCGACTTTCAATCCGAAGGTCGTGGGTTCGATACCGGCAGTGCACCAATGGATTTTTCTTTCTTGAAAAATTTATGTGCACACTTAAGACGTGCTTTAACGGTGAAGGAAACATCGTGAGGAAACCCGCGGCTTAGTTAGCTTCAGACGTATTGACCTGTTCTTTCCTCTGAATAATAGCTGACTAAGCTGAGAGGATGGTATAGGTGCTGGGCAAGCCTAATCCATCTAACAATGTCCCAGGCACTGCAGCGTCCCGTACAGCATGATTACCAGTTGCTGACGCTGTATAAATCATCTTAATAGATGCAAAGGCCTTACTAATAAATATTATACATTCGGAAGTAACTGCATAAACGTACATAACAATACAATATTTATATAATACCTACATGGAGAAAAAGTACTCTTTAACACGGTTTTTAAAAATGTGGTGATGAGATGTTGCGGATAGTGTGAGGAAGAGAATTCCAGAGTCGTACAGCTGATACAGAAAATGAATCGCTATAACCGCTGGACGAGTGAGAAGGTATTACAAGAAGGAGGGACCTACTGCTCTGCATGAATCATTGGGAGGAACGAGAAAATCAAAGCGCTCACGGAGGTAAGAGGGAGCTAAAGGATTTTTGATGACGCCGACGAATAGGAAGCCATTTTAATTGAAATCTAGTTTTCGAAACATGATCAAACTTGCGTAAGCCAAAGATGAAACGGATGCACAAGTTTTGCAGGCGCTCAAGTTTGCTTAAAAGTTTCTCTGTGGCGTCAATAAAAAAAATATCAGCATAGTCAATAGAGGTAGTAGGTAATAGCGATTGAGCAAAAGTGACTTTGGTTTCAAAGGGTAAGAACTGCTGAAGGCGCTTTTGAGAGTGGACAGTGAAGTTAACCCTTTTACTGACCTCATTGATGTGACTAGCCCAAGACAACCTGTCATCAAAGATAACACCTAGATTCGTCGCTTTTTTAGAGTAAGCGATAGGAGTATCAGCAAACAATACGGAAGGAGGCGAAGAGTGCGCAATATTGTTAAGCATATAAGAGCTTCCTAGAATCAACGCTTGAGAATTGGAAGGATTGACCAAAAGACAATAAGCTTTCGCCCAAGTGTTGATATTGAGAAGGTCGGAGTTGATTTGATCAATTCCCTCTTGTATATAAACGTGAGCTGAGGTCATCTCTCCGTTAACTATGAGGACTTTAAGCAGTTCATCATTATCATTTAAGCAGAAAAATGTCCATTACTGAACACAGGCCTCCCTCATAGATCTCTATGAGGGGCAGTTGCGATACCACGCTTGGCGGGCGGGCTGGCGAGCGCAGTACGAGATGTTGATACACACGGGGGTTGATACAAGAGAAGTGGTAACGTCTTTACGTGTATCAACATCCTGAACTATGTACGTTCGCCAATCCACCTGCCAAGCGTGGAAGTATGGCAACAACCATCGTGTTCTTGAAGATCCATGAAGGAGGCCTATGTCCAGTAGTAGACACGGACAGCCAGTCCTACGCCCGAGATGATGATTCATTTTACTGAGTACAAAACTCACGCTTGTTCCAGTCAAAAGTACATAACCTCGTGCCTCCACCTAACGTAACAAAAACTCCTGAACCGTGTACCCAAACACACATCATAATCGTCTTTCCAATATCCACTGATAGGTATAACATGACATCAAAGCCTTACATCAAAAATTACATAATATTTGGCTTCCCAATAAGGCCCGGGCATTGTAAGGGCACCTTTTTGTTTCGGCTGTAGCAGCGCCAAGCTTACATGATTGAACTATAAAAAACCGGACCCGCAAACTAGACCGCAAAGGAACACAGTATACATGAATTCAGAAGGTTTGCTTGGAAATTTACAATATTTTTAATAATTATTTATATAAATCTTCTTTCCTTCCTCTCATGCTCGTGGATGCAGTGAAAGCCTGCTAAGGTCTTCTTCTTTCTCTTTTATTTCTTTCCGTGTATCAACATCCAGAAATGCGCTTGCCAACCCGCCTGCCAAGCGTGGTGAGTATGGCAACTACCCCTCATAGGGATCCATGAGGCCTGTGTTCATTAGTGGTCGTTTTACGGCTGAAATGATGATGATATCCTCTTTGATGACCTCGGTGGCGCGGTAGGGTTCGTTTCCTGCCTCGGGACAAATGTTTGTATGATCTGCATATAATTTGTTCAGGGTGTTATGGATGTTTTTCTATATATAATAAAACAAATATCTGTCCATAATTATGTACCTAGTATAATGTAGGTTTTATGTATGTATATCAGTTATCTATTACCCATTACACAAGCTATACTGAGCTTGGGGCTACTTAATGCTGTGTGGATTATCCAGCATTATTTATTTATTTATCCATAGAGACGTGTTGGCCAAATCTGGGTCAAAAACTGGTACAGCCAGTTTTTGAGCAATGGTTTTCACTTTCATGTAAAATGTTTGTACACATTTAGAACGAGCTTTAACGGTGAAGGTTGACATTGTGAGGAAACGTTGGCTTATTCAGTTGCAGACGTCTACCTGTTATTTCCTCCGACTGATGGCCGACTAAGCTCGGGGATGGTATAGGTGCTGGGCAAGTCTGTACTATCTATCGATGTGCCAGGTACTGCAGCGTCTACAGCATGTTTGCTTCTTTCCCTCACTTAAAAAAAGGGTAATATATGCGAACGAATTCTAATATGTGCTTTATTCAATTTAAATGTGTCTTGTTCTTCTTTTGTAAATTGACTATTCTATGTAGCTTTTTGCTCTATTGAATAAACGTTTATTGACTTTGACTTTTAACATGAAAAATGCTGTATAAATCATCTAATATAGATGTGAAATGCCTTTCTTTGTATCAATTCTTTATATCATTTTATGCCAGGCTGCCCTAAAACGAGGCTGTTACAAATTCACACTCACGTGCCTTTTTCGTAGATTACTTCCTTTAAAAGATTTTTTAAATGAGGTAATTTGCTAATCTAATTACTAACACAACCTGCAGCCTGATAATTTTAACCTGCTGTACTGTTCTGTGTGTCCTCCGTCTCTACCAAAGTTCCATCATTGTTTTAGGACATATTGTTGCTAAAATATGGCGAAGTATGATGAGTTTCCGTGAAAATTATGGGACAACGTAGAACCACGCTCATCACGTTTCGTTTTAAATTTATGCACAGTTTTGTAAGGGATATCCAAGTGAACAGGAAGAAGATTGGTATTCGAAGTTCATGATTGATATTTCTTTTTAAGGCCTTTTCCAAAACCATATAGGTTGACAAAACACGATCGAGGCAAAATGCGATCAGGGAAAAACCAACCGATGAAAAATGCGTCTAAGGCAGACATCTAGCAAACCGGTATATAAGGTTATATTTCAACATATTACTATATTTTTATAATTTTTATCCACACTTAGGGAACAGATAACAAGGAACCTTTTGTTGCGTAACCGATTATGATTTTACCAATAATTTTGACTCGGCCCGATAGGGTTACGTTGCGGTTAAAGCACCACCGGCCTTAGGAGTGGTTCAGTATCGATTTCACTAACGCTGGTTAGAACCTTAAAAAGAAAAATCGTTAAATGACAAAAAGCTTTACAAATCCTTGAAATGTATTAATCGAAGGGATAAATGCGTTGAACTAAACGAAAAACTGGCAATTAGGTTGAAGATACATCCATCATACTTCATTGAGTTGTGTTGGTCGTGTAATTTATCTTTTGTTTTATGAAAATATTAAAGATTCGATACTGGTAGGGCACTAATTAATTTTTCCATTATAAAAAATCAAGTGATCTCGTGATGGGTAAATTCAGAAGAGTACCCATCGCTTTATCTGTCTTATCTGCCAGTTGTTCTTTTAGTTTAACGCTTTTATCCGTAAATCTTTGATTTTGATGTTTTTGATGTTATTGTATTTTTTCTTAGAGGTGGTTTTAGTAAATTTATAAATTTACCTGACATTGTTATTATCACTTTCGTTCCATTGTTAATACTATATTTTTTTTTAACTAAATTTTTGTTCGTTATGCATGTCTCTGTCAATAATGTTTATCTTTGTTATCTAACAGAGGAATCTTTGCTGGTTTCTGTTTATTTTATGTTTAAAATTTAAGTATAAAGTACTGTTTGTTTCCCAAATAAAATAAAAAAAAACAACTGCGCTCACCGCCCCTAATCATCATGGACATCAATGAGGGGTAGTTGCCGTACACACCACGCTTTATTAACATATATTTATCCGGGTATTTATCGCGTAAATTACCTTTATTATTTCCCGACGTTTCGCTTGGATTGCACCAACCACCACGCTTGGCAGGCGGGTTGGCGAGTGTAGTGTGGGATATTGATGTACGGAAAGACACGGCTGCTTCTTTCCGTAGTTGCTTTTTAAATTTAGAGCATAATTGGGTATAATTATTCCTTTTTAATTTTAGAACGGCACTAACCGAATAGCTTCATGTCATTAAAGTCCGTTTTAAAATAAAGTAAATTTAGTAAGCTTTGGCTTAGTGCAACAACAGAATCGCCACCATTGTTTTAGACAAGGGTGTTAATACCGGAAACACAGTTTAATTACTTCAGTAGGATCATCGTTCTCTGTGTGTACTGTGAAACTGTGTTATTAATGTTCCAATTAGATATTTTTTATCTCACCGTTAACATCTACTAAGTAATGAGGACCTTTTGAGGTACTAATATTACCCCTAAAAGCCTTTATACCGAGCCCTCATAAAGTTTTAAGGGACTTTCATCTTGTAATTGTGTATTCATACATTCAGGACAGAGCCATGAGATGTGATGAGCAATTACCTTAATTGTGGATTTTTAATGAAGGTAAAAAGGCACTTTTGATATGGACTAAATCAACCGGAAAAGGGTTCAGTAATAGTACCAACCTATTTGTATTTAAGTAAGGCCTTTGCTGTGGTGTGTTGCGTTAAAATGCGTTTATTGGTACACCACACCTTAAACATAATTAATAATCTAACTTATGAAAGTTACAGTTTTTCATAAAAGTGTGGTGTGCCAAAAGGTTCTGTCTCAGCAATAGAAGAAGAAGAAGAAGAAGAAGAAAATCATTTATTTACCACACGCACATTACAGTATAAACACAAAGAAAATAAAAATAAAAATTACACATACAAACAAACAAACAAAGAACACAAATAAAACTCAACATTAAAATACGGACAGGAAGAAAAGGATGTAGCGCGGGTAAATGGGTCCCCAACTCAGCATTGTGTAGCACCTGGCCAGGCTCAGACGCTACGCTGGTTTACAGTTGGGGCCCTGGGTGAATTCACGACCACGGAGAAGAAGGAGACAGGAAAGGAACATTAAACTCAAACAAAACAACATCAAACTCAAACAAACAATAAAACCGTATACAAACAAAACAAAAACACAAATATAAAAACCTTACAAAATAATAATAATAAAGATAACAAATTACGGTACATTTATGAAACAGAAAACAAATTAAAAGAAAATCTGTCACGCTCAAAAAGCTGCCAGACAGGCAACACCAGCAATAGTTGCACCTAAGATAAAAGATGCAATGCTAGTATTCTGGACAGAACCTTTTGAGTACCGCAACAGAACACATAAAAATAATACGAATAAACAGAAATGTCAATGCAGGCATCACTTGAAAAATAATTTTACGTAGCCGCAGAATGTTGTCTCTCTTGCCCGTGGATGCAGTAAGAAGCGCGCCAGCACTCATGATCTTGGTATGAGGGAAGCCGTGTGTCCAGCAGTGGACAGCCAGCCCTACAGCTGTCCACTGCTGAATGCTGATGAAATGAAGGCCGATAAATATGTTTAAATTAAAGTACACATAAAAATTGACTTTTGGATAAATGTTATTATGGCATTTATATTTTTTGACATTAATATTTCTTATCTCTTATTTAAATATTTTTTGAATGACATTTTTTGACCCCTATCTAAGGTTTTTTTATACGACTTAATGACGAGACAACAAGCCGATGGCCCACCTGATTTAAAGCGGTATCCTTTACCTGTTACAACTGCAATACCGCGGTGACCACGGTCACGAAGCACGTGACTATGTGATCAACGCTGCATTGCATTGCGCCCGTCACAGTTTTGTTAGGTCTCCAATTCTATTTTTCTTCAATCTTCAATATCCATTAAGTGTGAAATAGTGGCTACAGAATTTGTTGGTTTATATAAAAAAATAATAAAATAAAAAATACATAATGCTGGAAACTAGGAAACTACACACAACACCATGTAGGCCCAAACAAAGTAAAGTTTGTACTGTGGAAACCAGCTGATTGATAGTAAAATAGTACTAATGTTAGTACAGGGGTCCCAGAAAAGGGGGCGAAGGCCTCAAAAGGTCACCAAAGGTCTAACATGGCATTTTTGGGTTTTTGGACGTTTTCGGCTATTTGAAGACCTATTTTTTGGTGACCTTTTGAGGTCACAATTATTGCGGCTACTGTAACCCTAGGGTCACCAAAATCAATCAGTACCCTTCTCTCAAGTAGACGATGCTAACTAAAAAGTTTTCATGTAAATCGGTCAACGCGTTCGGTTATAATCGTCCCATACACAGACAGACAGACAGACAGATAGAGAGACAGACAGACAGCGCTATGCATATTAGGGGGCTTCGCCCTCTCAAATATCACTAATCTCACTAATTATTATAAAGCCGAAAGTTTGTATAGATGTTTGTTACCTCTTCACGCAAAAAAGTAGCCTACGGATTAAGCTGAAACTTAGCTCACTTAATGATATTGACCAGAATTAACACAGGCTTTTTTTATCAGGGTACAACGCATGTGAAGCGGGGGGAAGAAGCGAGTCCTTATAATATAAAAATGTATGTATATTTCCTTTGGTCACGCTATTTGACTTGAACTTGAAAACGATTTTATCGATTTTGATGAATTTCTTTGTTTCAATAGCTATCTCCTCTCTTATATTATAATATTGCCTGGTAGTTAATGTTCACAAAATTGGAACCTGAAGGTCGCTGCAATAGGGATGCAGTGCGGTGCGAGGTTCGCCCAGATACATAGTAAAGTATGTAACTTGATTAGTTAGACGGTACAGTCATATGTATAATAATTGTAAGATAAATGATAAATAGTACATTCTATTCATCAGAAAAATAAAGGTTTTATGCAGATATAAAAACTACAATACACGTAGTTGAATCTGACCGTTTAAAGTGGGTCAAAATCGAGTTTAAAGGAGTCAGTCGGTTACAATGATACAAGTTAAGCTTATAAAAGCGTGTTTAAAATCCAACCGGACATTCCTCGCGTTCGAGCCAAAAGTTGATCATTTACCGTACCTAAACTCTTAAATCCTTTATTGCATAAACTTAATAAACAATAATATATACTTTCAGAAGGCTAGCTTAACCCTCAAAGAGTTTTTCCACAGTAAACCTTGGGCTAAGAAAGAGGTGAATATTAAATGCTATGGATAGAAATTACATACGTGTGATAAAGGATATATTTATCACCTTTTGTCTCGATTTCACCAGCTGCGGCCACGGCTGACAGGAAATAATGCGATAAAAAGCCTCCATGTGTATTTATGATATGGCCAACTTAACCTGCATCAGCTCACAGCTTCACAGCTCAGTCACGGGTTAAGCAAAAACGGATAAGATCCGGTATTAGCCGGATTCATTCAAGATTATATTTAAAAGGTAGGCTTATATTCTACCTCTATCAGAAAGACGACGAGTGGCAGACATCTCCTATCTCTTAAGTGTAGCGAGTGGCAGGGTGGACAGTCCGGAGTTACTTAGTTATATAGGACTAAAAACTACTTCAGCATCTGTGAGAAATAATAACCTTCTGTATATCCATACATCTAAGAATAAGTATAGACAGAACTCATTTATTATACGAGCGTGCAGACACTACAATGCAGTGGCCCAGAACGTTGACTTATTCAACACTTCTCCTTCTAGTTTTAAACATATGTGTAATAATTTATTCTTTAAATCTTAATTCCTAACTTAGTATTTGTTTATTTGTCAACTTTTTATATTTGTATTCTTCTACCCATATGTGGAAACTTTTAATTGGCTTTCTGTACCTATTTCTTTAATTATTAAATTGCTAGCTGTAAGTTTTCCTGTAAGTTCTAAAATAAAATAAAATAAAATTCATTTGCTATGGAAGCTAACGGCGCGACATAATTTCAGCCGCAAAACATCCACTTCTGAACACAGGCCATCCCTCATGGATCTCTGAGGGGTAGTTGCTATACTTACCACTGGCAGGCGGGTTGGCGAGCGCTGTACGGGATGTTGATACAGGGAAAAACGCTATTGCCCATTTTCCGCAGGTATCCCTAAGCAGGTTCTTACTGCATCCACGGGTGAGAGGAGGGGTAACATTCTACTGTCGGCACCCCTAGGCATAGTTACGGCGATTAAATACGGAAAAGTCCGAAACCCTGCCACCACAAGGCAGGCCGTCCACTGCCAGAAGCAAAGTATTGTTCCATCTTAAAGGTGTATACTGTTTTGCTGAAACCCCCCCTTTCAGGTAAGTGCACATATTATAATACACATATGTATGTATTACTAAAGATGTATTACTAAGATACTAGACCTGTACAAATCCTATTAACCACTGACGTAACCGTTATGGCTACGTCGGCGTTTTCCAATCAATGTCGATCAACCCGCGCGAAAGATGGCGCCACTCCCGAATTTGAATATGTAGGTCGCATCACAAGCCAACACGTTCGTCTCTAATCGCTCATAATTAATGCGCCTTTCGTGAATTTGGGACTAGCAAGGCCTTTGCATCTATTATAGATGATCTGCAACTGCTGTACGGACGCTGCAGTGCCTGGAACATTGTTAGATGGATAAGGCTTGCCCAGCACCTATACCATCCTCTCAGCTTAGTCAGCTATTACTCAGAGGAAAGAACAGGTCAATACGTCTGAAACTAAGCCGCGGGTTTCCTCACGATGTTTCTTTCACCGTTAAAGCACGTGTTAAGTGTGCAGATACATTTTTCAAGAAAGAAAAATCCATTGGTGCACGTCCGGTATCGAAGCTACGACCTTCGGATTGAACATCGGGGTACATACCACTCGACCAACACGGCTGTTAAGTTGTAAGATGGTTGAAGTCGGTACTAAGTTTATTAATTAGACTGTTTTTGCAAATAAAGTGTTCATCATCATCGTAAAACGTCTACTACCGAACACAGACCACCTCCATGGATCTCCATGAGAGGTAAAACCCTACTCACGGTACACGGAAAGACGCTGCTGCCCATCTTCCGGAGGTATCCCTTAGCAGGCTCTTACTGCATCCATGGGTATGAGAGGAAGGGTTATATTCTACTGCCGGCACCCCACGGCGATTTATTTATTACATTTACTCACAAATGGAATAGGTTCGAGGTCATCATAATCATTATCATCATCTGAGTCGTGTGACGTCCACTGCCGGGCATACACCTGCCTCATGGATCTTAAATTATACTGGTCGTGAGAGGGTTGTTGCTCACCATCACGCTTGGCAGGCGGGTTGACGAGCGCAGTACGGGATGTCGACACCTTGGCTGATTCTTACTGCATGGGCAAGAGAGAAGGAGCAATATTCTACAGCCGGCAGATCACAGCATCATCCTTACAGCCGTAGGACGTCCATGGATTTTCAGTTTTTTTTTTATTTTAATCTATATTGTGTCCCACTGCTGGGCAAAGGTCTCCCCCATCTCCTTCCAATGTCTACGATCACCTGCCACTTCCCACCAGTCTTCCCGGAAGGCATGCGAGCGTCTTTTAGGCCTGCCTCGGCGTCACCGCCCGTCTTCAGGTTATTGGCGATTTCCAGTTATTGGCTGAAATTCGTCGACATCAACATACCAAACCAATTTGATTAACAAATTTACTTTGGCCAAATTACTCACAGCTAAACAAGTCCAATTATGTCTGTATTTTTCCAATTTCCGCGATCTCATTAGGCTTTGAGCTCGGGGGCATACTAATTTTGCAAATCGAAGGAGCGTTGCCTTCGACAGCTCTGAATTACTGGAGAGCTCGCTTGTACGACTGGTGTGTTTGTTCGTTCAATGAATATAGGTGATTGATGTTATTTAAAGATTCAGAAAATCATTCATTTATTTCCATAGTTTGCAATTACAAAAAAAAGATACGTCCACATACAATAAACAAAAACATATTGATTCTTATGTTATCAGGTAATAAGGGCCTTAATTGAATCCGTTCGCGTCCCTGATGATTTTGACAAGACAAGATTTTGTAACGCACCTTTTTAAAAATTTAAATATGACTTTGTCATTACATGGTTATTGCCGTGGGGTACCGGCAGTAGAATGTTACCCCTACTCTCATGCCCGTGGATGCAGTAAGAGCCTGCTAAGGGATACCTCCGGAAGATAGGCAACAGCGTCTTTCCGTGGATCAACATCCCGTACTGCGCTCGCCAACTTGCCTGCCAAGCGTGGTGACTATGGCAACAACCCCTCATGGAGACCCGTGAGGTGTGTTCAGTAGTGGACGTTTTACGGCTGAAGTGAATAAATGAATTAAGTTCTAAAGCAATCTACATTCTAACCTAAAGAATGTGGCAAGGTTTGATGTGTATAAATCGAAATCACAACGACATATTAATTCTGAGGACGTAACACTCTTAGATTCCCGCCTTGAGACAAATGTCTGTACGATGTGCAGATTTTTTGTTTAGGGTGTTCTGGTTATTTATATATATATATATATATATGTACTAAGCCGAAAGGGGGGGATTCTCACAATCCCAAGGAACAACTTTTGTTCTACGACTTTTCAGGATTCATAGATTTTCATTCAAAAAGGCTACGAAAGTTTAAACTTTAACAGCTGATCTCATTAATATTATAAAGCCGAAAGTTTGTTTGTATGGAGGTTTGTTACCTCTTCACGCAAAAACTAGCGTACGTATAGAGCTGAAATTTTGCAAATATATAAATTTTGACTAGGATTAACACATAGGCTACTTTTAATCCGGGAACAACGCATGCGAAGCGGCGGGCTCAGGCTAGTTATACAGTAATGACAAACTAAACGCCAGCTGATTCTTGTCAGGGTCATTGAACTGCGCGAAGAGTTGCCGTACATGTACAAATAAAAATACCTAAAACCACAGAGGTATTTTTATTAAAATAAATCCAATTTTGTCCTGAAGATTACGTACACCAACTAGTAACATTATTGTTGTTAAATGAAAATATTAAAAAAAATATTAAAAAAAATATCGAATTCACGATTTTTTTCCTTCCAAAATGACTTATTTTCAAGGGCTGAAATCCCCCTTTTCAGGTTAGTACACATGTAATAATACTCCCTGTATAATAAAAAAAAATATCTATCCATGTAGTTACTCACAGCTAAACAAGTCCAATTATTGTATGTAATAAGTATATCAGTCACCTAGTACTCATAACATAGGCTCTGCTTAGCTTGGGGCTAGATGATGCTGTATGAATTGTCCAGCATTATTAGGGGGCAAAGCCCCCTATTATGCATAGCGCTGCCTGTCTGTCTGTCTGTGCATGACACGATTACAACCGAATGCGTTGACCGATTTACATGAAACCTTTTTGTTAGCACTGTCTTAATGAGAGAAGGGTACTGATTGATTTTGGTGACTAGGGTCACAGGGACCGGAGTTATTGTGACCTCAAAATGTCACCAAAGGTCAAAAATGGCACTTTTAGAATACCTTCGTGCCCTTTTCTGGTACCCCCGTACCAATGCTTGTTATTATTATTTAGATAAAAAAAATATGTCCTAAAATAAACTCTTTTTTCTTATACTAGTGAAAACCTCTGCTGAGAAATGATAGATAAAAATCGTTGAACTGCGTTAAGCTCCCTGTAACCGCGCGTGCACTCTAGTGTTAATAAAATCTCAAAAATTAAAAGATATTTACTGCCGTATGCCTCTTTATAGGTAGAACCGGCCGACCGGAAATTAAAAAAAGTTTCTGCTTCAAAATTTAAAGCTAATAAAACGAAACGCAATCAACACACAGAGTTCAGTAGCTAACGCTGGAAAATAAATTATACAATGTTTGCATACGATTTCATTATACGTCAACACAGAGTTTCATAACCAGCCCTATTTTTCATATTAAACATCTTTTGTGGGGGTAAAACCGATCGGACGAGAGGTGACGCGTGACGCTTGGAGATGTGCGAGTCAGTACTAGGGCAACTGCACTTCGCCCTTCGTTCTCACCGTGTTGACTGTGGCAACATGTGCGACTGTGGCGACGGGGGCTACTGTAGCGACTGTGGTGACTGTAACGACTTTGGCGACTGTGGTGAAAATGTTTTGCATCTGCCAGGCGTGCCGTAACGGCTCAATTTTTTTAAGAGTTCCGTAGTAAAACAAGCAACACATAAAGTTTCGCTTTTGTCTGTCTGTCTCAACGTGTCTGTCTTAACGGTACAAAAAAAATGCTTAAAAATAACGGGAATTCTTATTTTTCATTAAATGTAAAAATATATTTACTTGAAGTTTTACCAATAAAATTGGTGCTATGTGAAAATGATCCCAGGGCCAAAAATGTTTTTTTTTTATATTAAAAAAAACCTCTTTGTGGTTCATGTATTTCTATAAGTACCTGTACGGCAACTCTTCGCGGAGTTCAGTAACCTTGAAAAGAATCTGGGGTTCAGGTTGGCACTATCGTATAATCAGCTGTTGAAGTTAAAACTTTCGAAGTCTTTTCTTGAATGAAAATCACTGAATCCTGAAAAGTCGGAGAACAAAAGTCGTTCCTTGGGATGGTCAGAATCGCCGCCTTTCGGCTTAGTATACTTAATTTATTACACCCTGTATATAGCTTAACTTTAAACTCATCGACATTGGCTGTTGAAATTGTATCCATCATCATCATCTCAGACGCATCACAAACAACTGCACACAGGAATCTACAGATCATAGGCGTTGTTGCCATACACACCAAGCTTGGCAGGCGGGTTGGCGAGCGCAGTTCTAGATGTTGATACACGGAAAGACGCTACAACATGCCTTTTAGCTCAGAACTTGTAGTAAAAAGAAACAGGATATTAATATTCAACACAATGCAGGCTCTAAGTCTACTCATGTGAGTGTAGCTTACTCACCCAGGTGATTTATTCTAGGTGCTCAAGGTTGAATATTCCAGTTTAATGAACATTGCATCGACAGTGCATCGTGCAGAATATTGTTTTGATTTTGATAATTTTGCACAATTTCGAGTTAACGTGGAAGGCCAGCAGTAGAATGCTGCCAATCCTCTCTTAACCATGGATGCCGTAAGAATCTGCCGAGGGATGCCTCCGGAAGTACTTTGCGGTTCATGAGGGAGGCCTATGTCCGGCTGTGGACGTCCTACGGCTGAGATGATAATGATGAAGCTTGCCTTTCGAAGTGAAGTAAATTTCATACCAGTTTTGTGATTTTGATCTCTCATTGTGTAATATGTAAGTAGGTATAGTTTATTAATTCTGAAACCTACTTATGTCATTTGAATATAATTATGTGAATACATTAATATACCTCTAGTGTTAGACAAACAATTTGTTTTTAAGTTTCAGGCTCTTACTACATCCACGGACATGAGAGGAGGGGTATCATTCTACTGCCGGTGTTGATACACGAAAAGAGGCTGCTGCCTATCTTCCGGAGGTATCCTTTAGCACGCTATGCATCCACGGGCATGAGAGAAGGGGTATCATTCTATTGCCGGTGTTGATATAAAAAAAGACGCTGCTGCTTATCTCCGGAGGTATCCCTTAGCAGGCTCTCACTGCTAGAGAAGAGGGATAACATACTACAGCAAACCACGGCAAGTTTTTAGAAAACTATTTCTTAATTTCCGTATCGAAAGCTAGTTTATATTACAAATTTAACAGGAAAACCTCGAGCGCAGTTCAAACCTGACGCAGGAATTTAAAAGTTCCCTCTCGAATCGAACCTCCATTAATTAGTTCCTGTTATCGAGTTGGAGCGTCTTTGTGCGTTTTGTTTACTTTATAGAATCAAATGGGAGGGGTGAGGTGGAGGCGTAAATTAAATTTGATTGTTGAGATATCCCGCACCTGAAAATAGCCGTTGGGTATCCGTACAAAACGTTTTATGCCGTTTTTTCGTCTGGTCTTTGGAACTCCTTATATGAGCATGGGAAGAAATTGGGATAAGTTTTCTGTGTAGGTACTAGTATTAATAAGGCAAAGCGATTTTCGGACACTACACTTTATTTATTATTTATTTACTTTCGGACACTACGCCCAAAATATAATTTTTAATAATTTATTTAGATACTTATCTTTTAAAACTATCGTGGTTGTGAACACGATATGCAATATTTACGGGATATTTACCACGATTTGATTCTTTGCGAGTTTCCCGCCATTTCGGCGCAGTTCCAAAAAAGAATCAAATCGATATCCCGTAAATATTGCTTATAGTTATTTAGTGACATTTCGGACACCATATTAAAGCTGTACCTATGAATATTGAAAAACGAAGTAAAGTTTTGTACAGTCATACTAAGAAAAATACTGTTACCAAAATTAAGCATTTTAGGATTAGGTATGGCGCTATTTTTTAGCATTGCCACTGTTCTGTGGACGTGTCACTGTATTTTACTATAATAACTATCGTGAATTATCGTATTCATAATTAGTAGTGCACTACGGGACGCAGAGGGAAAGGGCCTGTCATCTCCCTGAAGAAGGCCCTCGATAAGGGTAGAAACAGTTGGTGCCTCTACCAATTTAACACGTATCACTGTAATTCAAATCATGAAATGGTCTATCATGGTTGTATCCTAAAGTAAGGAGGTAAGAAAACAAACTACGAAATTTTTACAATTTTATAGTCAGTAGTATATCTGTGGTAGTATTAAGTTTCCCATGCCGTGGGGTGCCGGCAGTACAGTGTAACCCCTCCTCTCATGCCCGTGGATGCAGTAAGAGCCTGCTAAAGGGATACCTTCGGAAGATGGACAGCAGCGTCTTTCAATTTATCTACATCCCGAACTACGCTTGCCAACCCGACTGCCAATTGTGATGAGTATGGCAACTACCCCTCATGGAGATCCATGAGAGAGGCCTGTGTTCAGCAGACAACGTTTTACGGCTGTAATGATGATGATGATTCAGTAGTATTAAGTTTCTCAAGGTCGTGAGTACAGCCGTGTCCTAATCGTACTAGCTAAACAAATAGTGTAACACTGGCCTCAGCGGAAGTCGATGCACCGCAGATAGATGGAAGATGAACGCCCAGACCTGAAGATGAACATCGGTAGGCTGATGACGGGATTGGACCGATTATCTCGGGACAGGTTTACAACAGGCGTATATCTCGTAATCGTCGCTGTCAATGGTTAATTTTATAGTATCACTAGCTTTAGTCCGCGACTTCTTCCGCGTGGAAGTCATAAAACGTAAAATCCCCTTTTTCACGCAGAGCCACTTTTATTCGAACATATAAATCCCATTTATTCCCTATCCCGTGGGAATTTCGAAAAATCCCTTCTTAGTGCACCTCTAGGATACTCAAGGTATACTCGTATGTGTGCCAAATTTCAAGTCTTTAGGTCCAGTGGTTTAGGCTGTGCGTTGATATATCAGTCAGTCAGTCAGTCAGTGAGTCAGTCAGGACTTTGAAATTTATTTATATAGAAGATCATTGGTTTTTTACATAGTATCATCATTGGCCTTTTACATCTATTAGAAATGATTTAAGCAGCGTTTGTTTATGAAATCGGCACTTAAGGACATGGCTAGTAAGGCCGATGCGGGAGCGACACCGACACAAAACTGACAGACAAATTCTGTGCCTGGTGATGTTTTATTTTATTTTATTTTTATTAATAAGTTCACAAAACAGAGTAAAAACAAACTTACACTAAAACAGTACTACACTAAAATTCTTAAATCTAGCCTTGCGAACATAGCACGACTGAAAAAGTGTTGCAAGCTGTTAATTACAATTTACCTACTACTAAAACAAACATTGAAGAATTTCTACTTAAAACTAATTTAAACTTAAAAAAAATATATATATTATTGGAGGAAAGTAAAACTAAAAACAAATAACTATACAAAGCACGTTAATCGAAACATGGACTTGTTATACATAAAAATACTATACGGAAGGTGCTAACTAATACAAAGCAGGTGGATTACACATTTCTTAAATTTGTACAGATTAGGGTGGAAAATATCTAGCTCATCGTTATCCGAAGCTAAGGTTATATAATCGTTATGTTAAAGGAAGTGCAGCCCGTTGGTGGCGTAAATCACGCTTTGGGACAAAAGGTTGAACCAGGTGTTGTCATGTACGACCGATAAAGTTTTCCTTCACCTATCACGGTCGTCTGAAGAGTTTTCCCAGTTTTTAGGATCTATATTAATAGATAACATGTCGCGCTTAGCACTGTCGTTGAATCGTAACAACATTTTTAGTATACATAAGCAAAAAAATTATGCTTGACTGTTTCGAACCTGTCGCGATACGTAACAGTCTGCGGAACTCAACACGACATGTTCTCTAAAAATTAATCCTCACAAGTTTTTAAAAATAAAGTTTGCCTTTTGACCCCGTGGAGTAATCGCAATGGAACGTTACACCTCTTCTCTTGCCTGTGGAGTAGAATCTGCTGTGGGATACCTCCGGAAGATGGGCAGCAGCGTCCTTCTGTGTATCAACATCCCATACTGCACTCTACTCATCATTAGTATAATTGATTAATTAAGGGTCGTTGAAGTCGGCTGTTGTAAAGAAAAATAAAATAATAGGTTATCCAAAAAATACCGCGATGCGAAACGTAGCGTGACGTCACGCACCGACGTGTTTCCGTACAGTTTATTACTATGCTTCGACGTCACGAGCCCCCACTCCTAAACTTATATGATCTTTATCTAAGCATCGTTTCATAACTGACGGAATAAATAAAATATCTACTTTTATGCCCTGTTAACATATCTCATAATAGTAGATTGTATCGTAATAGTAATTGTATATAAGGGAGCAAAAATATTTGTACGGCGAGGGCGCTTTTTTGAATCCCGAGCAAAGTGAGGGATTCTTTATTAGAATCCTGAACGTAGCGAGGGATTCAAAGTACGTCGCCCGAGCCAAAAATATATTTTGCGCCCGAGTGATACACTACTTTTCATCACCCTCTATGAGAAAATAAAAGGTTAGAATTGATTGTTGATTTTAGCATTGAGTAAGTACTCCAAAGAGTGGGAGGTTGTTTAGTTTTGGCTAAGTACTAGAAGTAGGCCAAAAACACAGATTCTAAAAAAATCTTGGCGCCTCTTGCATTCCTCCATTCAATAAAATTACCATAGGCTTTCATATATTTCTCCCGGGACTTTGCAGGTAATAGATTACCCATCACATTACCTTGCGTCAGTTCTTATACTTTCAGTAGTTAATTCTATACTTTCACTGTCACTTGACGAACTCATTTTTCAAAACAAAAGCATGGATATCTAACAATCCGTGAAAATTGACAAAAACGCGGGCTGTAGTTTGCGCGTTTTTAATTTGATTTTTTGTTTTTTATTCAGCCGGCTGCGCGACTATGGGCCGTCGTACCAGCCAGTCTTTATTCAAACAATATTTGCGTTCGATTTCTTTGGCGCTGAACACTAAGATGTTCCAAATTCAAATAGTGCGCGGCAAAGATAATTGCGGCGCACTTATAAAGAGGATTACAAACTCATTACTACCCGCTAAAAGTTTCTTAAAGAAAACACCACTTTTGGGTGCACTTAAAGGCGAACCAAGTCGTCCTTCTCGAATAGATGGGATGAAAATACTTGTTTTTGTTATCTCAATAATACTATGATTACACTTATGCCACCATTTAAAACATAAATTAATGAAAAAATTGGACACACACACACAACACCATCAGTCCCAAACTAAGCTAAGCTTGTAATTTGGAAACCAGAAAATTACATAATATACTTAAATTTATGTATATTATTTTTCGTTAATATGTACATAACATGTATTAACAACTTATCGTTTATAGAAGAAATACTAGAACCCCGGACAAATATCTGCAGAACAATTTCAAACATTTGTCCCGTGGCGGTAATCGAACCCCTGCGTATCAGTCGGCTATCAGATCAACAACTGAGCCACATAGGCAGTCGTTTGTAATAATGTACTTTCATGAAAATAGTACTAGAAACAACATCAGAAATTCATTCAATTATATCCATAGTTTGTAATAACAATAGGTAAGTCCACTAACATTATAAAAAAAATCGGCCAAGTGCGAGTCGACTCGCGCACGAAGGGTTCCGTACCATTATTCAATCAAAATCACGTTTGTTGTTTGGGAGCCCCCGTTAACTATTTATTTTGTTCAGTTTTTAGTATTTGTTGTTAGGCATTATCTGTGAAAATTTTAACTGTCTAGCTTTCACGGTTCATAAGATACAGCTTAGTCACAGACAGACAGTCGGATTAACGGACAACAGAGTCTTAGTAATAGCGTCCCGTTTTTACCCTTTGAGTAAGGCCTTTGCATCTATTATAGATGATTTATACAGCGTCACCAACTGGTCATCATGCTGTACGGGTCTCTGCAGTGCCTGGGACATTGTTAGATGGATTAGGCTTGCCCAGCACCTGTACCATCCTCTCAGCTTAGTCAGCTATTATTCAGAGGAAAGAACAGGTCAATACGTATGAAGCTAACTAAGCTGCGGGTTTCCTCACCAAGTTTCCTTCACTATTAAAGCACGTTGAGTACGGAACCCTAAAAACATATTTAATCTTATGTTATCAGGAAATAAGGCACATGAATGTTCCTTATTAATTTATGAACTCCAATAATTGGTTTCGAAAAGATGGCGGACAGGGGCAGCTGCCGAGCGGGGATTATGGCAGAACCTTTCTGTCTTGTAAGGGATTATGTCCAATAGCATTCTGTTGATTTGTTCCCCCGTATTCTTGCTTGCCGTGTGGTGTCGGCAGAAGAATGTTGCCCCTGGCCGTGGATGTAGCAAGAAATATCGTTATTTTCCAAATAAACTTTACTGAACGCCGTCGACAGGTGCCTATAAAATGGCGTCACTAAAACCAGAGTGATTAATAAGATCCTGAACGTTGATAATTAAAATAGATTATGCAAGACTTTCCTACGTCACCACCCATCATAAAGTAAGCAGAGCTGTGATATGGGTAAAAAATGGTTAATTGATCACTTAAATTCCGTTTCTTTTGTAGAGACATTCGAAGTATACATAGAAAACACACAAAAACCCGAGACAGATCTGCAGAAAAACATACATTTGTCCCCAGATGGGGATTGAACCCGCAATCTCACGCGCCTTAGACTAATACAGGGCCACGGAGGTCGTCGGGTTACTACAGGAAACCCGTATAGTTTCCCTTTGCTGTCTGTCTGTCTGTAGCGTCGGCTTAACAAAGAGACTGTTAGTCCTAGGAAGCTAGCCTAGCTATATTTTGCATAGTTATCAAAAAAATCACCGAGCTAAGGCTAAAGACTAAAAAAATACTGTAAAAATAATTAATTTGGGGAACCATACACGTTATATTATGGAACTGAACTTTTTTTCTCTTGATTTTCCCATCGTATGAGGTAAGGTTGCCGTGGGGTGCCGGCAGTAGAATGTTACCTCCGCTCTCATGCCCGTGGATGCAGTAAGAGCCTGCTAAGATACCTACGGAGGTTGGACAGCAGCGTCTTTCCGTGTATCAACATCCTGTACTGCGCTTGCCAACCCGCCTGCCAAGCGTGGTGAGTATGGAAACCACCCCTCATGGAGATCCATGAGGCAGGCTTGTTTTCAGTAGTGGACATTGTTTAAAACGATTTAGGCGTTTAAGGTATCTCCCTCCCCAAAAATCTAAAATGTTAGGCTTAACAAAATTTAAACGATGAACTTGGAAAACTTTAATTTTTAAGCTAATATTGTTAGTTTTGGCAAAATTGTCGCTCAAAAAAAAGATATGGTTTACCAATCACACCGAAATACTTTGAACCGAAAACTCAATTCAACATCATCATTTCAACCATATGACGTCTGACACTGTTGAACACAGGCCTCCTATAAACTTCCAAGTATTGCGGCTCGAAGCGGCTGCATCCACCGCCGACCTGAATACCTTAAAAGGTCGTCCGCCCATGTTATTAGTGGACATCCTACGCTGCACTTGCCGGACCGTGGCCTCCAATAGATAACTTTTCGGCACTATCGGCTATCTGTTTTTCGAACTGCATGACCTGCACATTGCCACTTTAGCGTGTTAGTCCGTTTGGCTATGTCGGATCCCAAGTTTATCTACGTATCTTCTCATTTCTGATGTATATCGATCACAGAGAAACCCCGAGCATAGCCCTCTCCATAGCTCGTTGTGCAACTCTGAGCTTATTCATGAGGCCAGTAGTAGTGAAGGACCACGTCCCGGTTCCAGAAATCAACAATGGTAACACACACTGATTGTTATCTGTCGTCTTCAGGCACTGAGGTATTTTGGACGAGAAGATGTTGCGAGGTTACCCAAACGCTGCCCATCCGAGTTGGATTCGACGATTGACCTATTTCTCGGTGATGGACCTACCTTATTATATTTGTCCTAGGTATACGTACGTGTAGACAACTTCAAGACCCGAATTTTCAACCATAACTGGGGTAGGCACAACTTAAGCCTGTATTACATAACACCATATTCAGGGACCCTTACCCTAACTAAGAGTGGTGTAATAAGAGTTAGAACGTAAGGGACCCTAACTAGGGCGACCGGTCGGATCCGGCAAGCCTTGCTTGGTAGTTAGGGCGATTAGGGCGCCCTAACTACCGGGCCTTGAATACTGTACAGGCTATAGGTATTCGACATAAGGTTCGTCTTGTCTATGTTTATTACGAGACTCGATTGAGGCATTCGAGCATCGTGCTCAGTTCTTCCATAGACTTTGCTATGAACATGATGTCGTCGGCAAACCGAAGGTGAGTAATGTATTTGACGTAAGACGTCATGTAGACGAAGTTATACTCATCGATCTTCTGTGTGACTTGCCGCAGCGCATGCATGTGGTCTATGGTACTGTAGCCTTTTCGGGAAGCTGGAAGTCATCAAACCTGCGATCGAGATGATTCGCTATGATCCTAATATATTTATTTATTTAATTAATTCATCATCATCATTTCAGCCATAAAACGTCCACTGATGAACACAGGCCTCCCTCATGGATCTCCATGAGGGGTAGTTGCCATTCTCACCACGCTTGGCAGGCGGGTTGGTGAGCGCAGTATTAAAAATTAAAATGATGATACACGGATAAATGCTGCTGCCCATCTTCCGGAGGTATCCCTTAGCAGGCTCTTACTGCATCCATGGGCATGAGAGGAGGGGTATCATTCTTCTGCCGGCACCCCACGGCAATTTAATTAATTCATTAACAATAATGTGTATAGGAATGCTTGTTTTTACAAATTAACAAATGATCTTATCTTATCTTAAGTTATTCTCGAAAACGCCGTATGAGAATGGCTTAAAAGCGAGATTGGCCTGAAGAAGCTCAATTTTATTAATTCCAGTTAATTATGTTTTCGTTAACGTAACAAATCGGCCAATTACGAGCCGGACTCGCGCACGAAGAGCTTCGTGCCGTTATTCAATCAAAGTCACGTGTGTTGTATGGTATCTCCCCTTAAATATTTATTTATTCTCTTTTAGTATTTGTTGTTATAGCGGCAACAGAAATACATCATATGTGGTAATGTCAACTGTCTAGCTATCACGGTTCATGAGATACAGCCTGGTGATAGACCGACAGACGGACGGTTGGATTCTGAACCCTAAAAAAACATACACCTTCTGACAACAGGTCGATGGTTAAATGTATATATATAAAATTCAAAGTCCTGACTGACTCACTGACTGACTGACTGACTGATATATCAAAGCACAGCCTAAACCACTAGACCTAAAGACTTGAAATTTGGCACACATATACCTTGAGTATCCTAGAGGTGCACTAAGAAGGAATTTTTTGAAATTCCCACGGGTTAGGGAATACATGGGATTTATATTTTCGAACCAAAGTGGCTCTGCGTGAAAAAGGGGATTTTACGTTTTATGGCTTCCACGCGGACGAAGTCGCGGGCAAAAGCTAGTACCCTATATAGCGCGTGCCCTGACGCGAACCTGGCCCACTTTGTTTAATTACTACCTTAACTTTCCTAGTGAGATAGCCCAAGTAATTCAAGTGCAATCAAGTGAACAATGGATCCTGTGTACCTATTAAACTGTTCTGTTCCAACAAAACAAACAATTTGTTTCAATACCACAGATCCACTTCTGCAATTAAGGTGGTATGGCTTTTAAGCATCCCTGGTACGAGGCACCAAGAACAAAATCGATCTTCTCTGTACATTGTGTCTTCCAGTTAACCTAGTCTATCTGTCGTGTCGGCGAAGTTATTTGTTAAGACGCCGCATTGGTGATAATGAAGCCTGAGATTTTAACTTTTTTCACCAATTTAAATCTTCTTTATTTAAAAAAAAAAAAATACTAAATATTTTAACCATTTTAATAAATCACGTTTACTTATGAAAACTTCATGCAAATAAAACAATAAACTTATAAAACTTAACTTAACTTTACTTGTTTTATAACTTCACCAATTATAAAACATTTGGAAATTAAATTTATGTTTTGATGTTTTTTTATTGTTTTATAAGGTCTACTATGACAACAGAAAAAAACCCAAAAACTTCTCTATAAAAACGTAAATTTTTACTTTACGTGTGAACGAAACCAATTTAATTCTATACAATCTAAGTCCAAACATGCTTTTCAAAAAAGTGGTTGAATTTAAAAAAAAATCCTGTCATTTTAAACAAAAATTTACGGTTCTGGCATACGATTTTTAATTTCAAGTAAGCTTTTCGCATCTGTTTGTATGCACTCGGCCCCCTATTTAGTTTTCCGGCAGTAGAATGTTGCCTCTCCTCTCTTGCCCATGGATGCAGTAAGATACGCTAAGGGATACCTCTGGTAGATGGGCAGCAGCGTCATTCCGTGTATCAACATCCCGTACTGCGATCGCTAACTCGCCTAAGCCGTGACGAGTATGGCAACAACCCCTGATCAGGGCGTAGTGATCCAGGAGGCCTTTGTCCAGCAGTGGACGTCCTACGGCAGAGATAATGATAATGATGATGAGTGTTCATTAACAAAATAATCTACCTAAGCGTGGTTAAACAATAAGCGATATAAAAATGAGAATGAGAAAATATAAAAAAAATATTTATTTACAGCAAAAACAATGTAGATATCACAATATTAATAAAGACACAAGTTAAAGAGCATAGAATAGGTATACAGTTGTGGATATAAAACATGTTATGCTATGCACTTATTAGCTAGGTAAGGTTATTGTCGGCTTCCTCACTAAGCTCAGGCTCTACTGAGGAAGCCAGACCACAAGAAAATAACAACAGCATCATTGAAACATATTTACGATCTGTAAAATTATAACTTAATAAAAAACTAAACCAAATAAAATTATATAATTAATAGAAATACTAAAATATTAATAATAATGTTCAAAACATACTCGTTCATATTTTCGTAGCTACTACCTGAAATGACAAGAAGCTCCTCTGTCTCATCATATGTTAATATATAATAGAAAGGTATTTATTTAAGAGATTTTGTTTCGTGTTTTATGTCGCAGGATTTTTTATATGTAATACTATTTCAAGTCGATAGCATCAGCGTTTCAAGATATGCATCTGTGACAGACAGACAAAATCACACCTAAATTTCTATGGTATTTAAACATAAGGGTTCACTTTTTACCATTTTCGTCCCCAACCCAACTGACTTACAAACTGTAAGTGTTTATCAATGCGTCGCCTTAACTCCAGACGGAACTTTTTGGTTAAGACCCTTAAATAAAATAAATAGCCTTTGTTCCTTCTACGCCGAACTTCAGAACTTCGCTCAACTTGTCGCGAATAATGTTACAAGTTTTGTAACCTGTGGTAAAGAAACATAGAGTTGGTGAAGTAAATTGTTGTTCAACATATATACTATATCAAAAGATAAAGAATCGTTATATTCGCCCTTACTTTAATGAGACCGCAACGTTTTGTTTTCACACGAAATTAGTGAGCTCACCCATTTGGAATCAGTGTACCTTTAACCCGGTATTATCCGGACGTGGTGTGTGTTGTTTTTTTCTCACAAAAGTTCGTGCAACATGATTGCACAATAAATGGTATAGTAAAAAGTTAAAATAAGGCCTACGCATCTATTGTATATGATTTACATACAGCGTAAATCATATAAAATAGATGCGAAGATACATACATATTTTATGATACAGCGTCAGCAACTGGTAATCATGCTGTACGGGACTAGGCTTACAGGGATGGATGGCTTGCCCAGCACCTATACTATCCTCTCAGCTTAGTCAGCTATTAGTCAGAGGAAAGAACAGGTCAATACGTCTGAAGTTAACTAAGCCGCGGGTTTCCTCACGATGTTTCCCTCACCGTTAAAGTGCGTGTTAAGTGTGCACATACATTTTTTAAGAAAAAAAATCCATTTGTGCACGGCCGGTATCGAACCTACCTTCGGATTGAAAGTAGGTGCCAGTCTCACATAATATACCCAGGACGTAGATTAGACACTTGCTATTTGTATGACTTCTTTGTATTATTGTGTTAGAAATAAATATATTTGATATTTGAAAGTTGGGAGTATATACCATTCGGACGGCTATTTCTTATTGAATCTTAAAATCAATGAATAAATCACTTCTGCGCAGTCACTAGTCTTTGGTAGAGCACAAACAACACAGCGCTATTCATCAGGCTAAAATCGAATTGTCGAAATGTCAACTCGATTTTGACGATTCGATTTCAGCTTGAGTGATGATTCGATTTTAATTTGAGTGATGATTTGATTTTCATTTGAAGTCACGAGTTTGCGGGTCGATCTTCGGATGATTAATGATTGTTTTAGATTCTACTTTGGTAGTATTTCCCATTTCAAAGTGCGAATCTTGAACTTATACGTAATAGTGGAACTGGGTATTTTGAGCTCTTCTTTTCTTCTCCCTGCCCTTATCCCACTTTATGCGAAGTCGGCACAACATGTTTTCCACTTCCACTCTCCTCTCTCAGTCGCCATCTCAGCACTCACTCCTTTTTTTCGCATATCATCTTTTACGCCCTACATCCATCGCTTCTGGGTATTTTAAGCTGTTTAACCTTAAAGTCTAGGTACCTACAACGCAAAGGCGCATGTAGAAGCCAGTGTGAAATATATATCATTTTAAGCCTTTGTGAACGCCGATTGTATGTTATATAATTTGAAGAACGCCAATTGTATGTGGTTTGTATATATGTATCTCAGCCGTAGAATGTTACCTCTCCTCTCATGCCCATGGATGCAGTTAGAGCCTGTTAAGGGATACCTCCAGAAGATGGGCAGCAGCGTCTTTCCGTTTATCAAAATCTGGAACTGCGTTCGCCAAGCGTGATGAGTATGGCAACTATCACTCATGGATATCCTGAGGGAGGCCTGTGATGTGGAAGTTTTACGGCTAAAATGATGATATAATATATCTTTGTAGTTTAAGTTATATGGTGAATTAACCATAAATAGTTCATCTGTCTATCTATGAAATTCTATTAAATATATATTCTATTTTTATCAATTATAATCACACGAAATTCTTAATCAAGAAAATGTTTTGCAACCTCTCAATGGTTTTAAAATACCTATTCAACAATACCCTGGAAACACGATAGAAAAATCAAGAAAAATAAGTTAATCTTACGTGTATGTCTCATTAGCCGAGAAACGAGCGAGACGGCATCGACAGGCAGATACATCCAATCCACCAACTGCAATGGACACCCACGTCTGCCAAAACTGCGGTCGCGCAGTGAGGTCGAGGATAGGACTGTTTAGTCATTTAAAAAAATGTAACACCCAAACCACAGGCAATTACCTGAATCGTCTGTAATAGACGAAAAGGCCGATGATGATGATGATGGGAGAGGTACCCCATACTTTTTCATCAATATTACCATTATCTCCACGTCATTATTTTAAATGCCCATGCAAAATTACAGCTTTTTAGGACTAACAGTCTCTTCGTAAAGCGACGACAGCCAAACACGACAGAAAAATCGAAACTATAATGGTTCTTTACTGTACAACGGGTCCCTATAAATTGGGTACAAGGCGTGTGTAGAACCCAGAGTGAAATATATCATTTCACGCCGTGTACCTAGACTCAATAACCATTTTATAGATCCTGATAGACGAATTCTGGGTCCTAATACTTATGGTGTATTAGGCATTACTGTGGTGGCAAATCTTCCCCTATTTCAATTTCGGTCAGTTTCGAATAGAAAAAAGGACAAGAACATTTTTTGGTCGACCCCTAAGCCCCGAAAATACATTCTGCACATTTCCTCGACAGCGTGTAGCGGGTGGCGAGTAGATAAAGTTATTGTTATGTTATTGAAAACAGTCGGATATAAATGGTGGAGGCTAAAACGCTGACTCGTAGAAAACATGTATTCTCTTGACGATGATATGATGATGATGATGATGACACGTGCTTTTACGGTGAAGGAAACATCAATATAAAACCCGCGGCTAAGTTAGCTTCAGACGTATTGACCTGTTCTTTCCTCTGAATAATAGCTGACTAAGCTGAGAGGATGGTATAGGTGCTGGGCAAGCCTAATCCATCTAACAATGTCCCAGGCACTGCAGTGTCCCGTACACCATGATTACTTTAGCCATGATAGTTTCATAAGATAAATCTTTTTGACATCCGTAGACGTTGTTACTGGGAAGCACAAACCTTGATTCGATTAGGTCGAGAGCCTCAAACAAGTATAACCTAAAAATTTAAAAAGGGTGCCGTCCCCTGACCTCTCGTGGCTGGAGAGGTCCAGATTTATTAGGTAAGTAGGTATTTTGTGGGTGTTGATTTAACGGTTTCGGGTATTTTTACTGAAAGGTCAGGTTTTATCGTGCTTAGTTAGTAGGGATCGGATGATCAATAAGTAATGACGATGTTAATGGAATATTTATTATGACCAAAAGGCGGCTGCTCAAAAATATTTTGTAGGTCTCTAAAACTTTGATTTAGTTTGGACCTTTGGATTTCGTAGTCCTGTAATGAAGGCTTTTATTCGGATCCTGATCTAGTAGAAAGGTTCGCTTGAGACTGCCTGATCGGGACTCGGGTAAAGGTCTTTTGAACTTCTTTTTTAGTGTATTGTGCTTTTACAGTATTTTAACATAGATTTTAAGACTTATTAACAAACTAATGGACTTTAATGTTGTCTGATTTAATAAATTCATTTAATTTAATTTTATATAAATTATTCGACAGGTATAGAACCGCGACCGTGTCGTTATCTATTGAGTGATATTTCTATTAGACGCCTTTTTTTAAACAACACCTCAATCTCTTATTCAGGGCTACATTATCCTGTCAAGATTTCTTTTGCCCTCACTAATAATAATAAGTCCCAGGATCAAAAATTATTTCTGGTGGGTACTTGAGAAAGCAGTGTTTTTCCCATTGGCAGTTATAAATTTACTTATATCTCGGGTTGGAACTCCTGAAAGACAATCATCACAAGTAAAAATGTTTACCGCCCAACGAAGTGGGCACGACTCAGCTAGTGAGAAATAAATATATTTAAACTGAATGCCTTCTTCATGAATTCAGGAGACAGTTTGCCACTCGAGCCTCAGCTATCATAGGGCAATTATCTAGCATGAATATGAAGAAAGAACCAAATCTAAAAGTTTAAACTTCAAAACCGCCCTCAAACGCCTGTTTCCTCTACAAAAAACGCGAGAAACTTCCACCGCGCTCAAACAAACAACCTTTGCGGTGTAAAAACTCACTTTCCCAGTTGAACTTTCAATTTAGCACTTTTAGAAGTACCCAAGTGTAAGTCAAACAAAAAGCGGGACGCTCAAGTAGTTTTGAATGCAAATACGGGAAGTTACCTTCGGGGATTCTGACGGAATGGGATCTGCCTTGAATTAAAAGATGCGGTTGCTGCGCCTGTTTTAGGAATTTTATGTGAGAGGAATTAATGTATTTGTTTCAGAGAGTAGGATGAATGCTTTGAATTAAATTTGCTCCAACTCCGAAACAACTAAAGACTGACTATTTATTTATGTTGTGTTTTCTAATCGCTTCTTATCACAGTGAGTGCTTAAAATAGAGAAGCGAACAGATTCATCTTTGTGCCTTATTTCCTATAAACTTAAGATTAAATATTTTTTTAGATTGTAAGTGTATATGTTTTGTTATTAAAATTAAATGATTGAATTTAATGGAAATATAGGTAAACGGATATTTAAGTAGAGGGAGAGAAAATAATTTATTTATTTAAAACACCAATATAGCTAGCACTAAAATATCTAAATATAAATACAAAGCATACAACATAATAAATAAATAATGTGGCTTACATTACCGAGGCAGCTATCTGCAGATAAAGCAAACATTTGTACCGAATACTAAAAGAATTTCGGAACGCTTAAGGCGAGAGGCTTGCTTGGAATTTGGAAATTTTGATCTCCAGATATTCTGTCATATTCTTGAAACTTGATTAACTGAAGCACAAAGTTTAAAAATATTAGTTCTTAACTAACACGGACAAGTGCGAGCGAGACTAAGACCTATAGGGTTTTTAATTATAACGTGTACACGTAACATTTGTTTTAATATCTAGAGGTAGAACCTTGATTTCGAAGAGCATAATTTGCTCGCGGACCTTGGTTGATGATGATGGTAATCATCAGCCCGTTGACACCCACCGCTTCCTCTTCAGCACGCCAACGTAAACGGTCTTGTGCACGTCAGACCTTAATGTTTGATATAAACAAGTTGATACCTTCAGCCGTTTCGGAGAAATATGGTCTTGACAGACAGATAGACGAGTTGTGTACAAATCCGGGTTTAAAGCAAGAAGGAAAAAAATTCGGGAATTCGTATTATTTTTGAATATTTTTTATTTATCATTTCACTTTATGGTGCGATGTAAAAATGATCCTAAGGTCATATTCGCACTTTTTTACTTTTTATTTAAAAAAATCTACTTGTGGCTAAAAGTATTTGACGAGCTCTGTGGCGCAGCGGGCGAAGGTCCGCCTGCGAAGCCAGAGGTTGCGGGTTCGATTCCTGCCTCGGGATAAGTGTCTGTATGATCTGCAGATATTTGTTCAGGGTGTTCTGGGTGTTTTTCTATATTATAATAAAAATATCTATCTATGTAGTATATTGTAATAAACATATTAGTAATCTAGTACCCATAACACAAGCTCTGCTTAGCTTGGGGCTAGATGATGATGTGGTGATTTGTCCAGCATTATTTATTTATTTATTTATAGGTATTTTTATTTGTACCTGTACGGCAACTCCTCCATGTCAAGAATCAGCTGGATTTTAGGCTTTTAGTCATTAATCATTAATTAGCTGTTGAAGTTAAAACTTTCGTGGTCTTTTCTTGAATGAAAATCACTGAATCCTGTAAAGTAGTCGAACAATTGTTGTTCCTTGGGATGATCGGAATTCACCCCCCTTTTCGGCTTAGTACACCCTGTATGTAAAAGCGTTCTGGATCTCCTCTTGATGTTCGGAACTCTAAAAACGGCTCGGAAGTGGTTATTGTATAATTGCAAGCGAGGTCCTTGAAACGGAAATTTGACGGCTATGGTTAGCCAGAGCACTGCGAAATCCGTCCAACTATTTATCTAATCTATCCAAAATCATCTCATGCAAATTCAATTTTCACGCTCTGGCGACAGCTTTCGTCCGTTTAAGGATTTTGCGTATTGTTGCAAAATAACATCTACAAACTTCAAAAGCTGTTTGTTATTGTCAAAATATAAAATAGCTTCTACGAGTATTATTATAAATTATTATCTCTACCCAAAGGATTGGATCACACTCAGTAGACCAATCAATAGATCCAGTCTGGATCTAGTGAGAGAAATTTCCCTTTAGAAAACTTTAGATACAGTATTTAGAACAGCAATAAGTTATGGATCTAGTGAGAGTTTTTAACTGTTTGTACTCTCAGTAGATCCAGTTTCGATACAAAAAAAATAACTGTATGTAAATGCGACTATAACTTGAATCTCCAAGTTCTAAATCGTTATTTTTGACAGATTTACTACTCCTTTCTTTACTTTATTTTTAATTAAACGACGTGGTTTTGTCTATTGACACTTAGTTATTTTAAGAAGGTTCAAAATTGGTGTATATACTTTTGCCCAGCATTAAGACAATAATGGCTAAAAAATAATGGCATTACCTGACGCTTGTAACGTTTTTTTCGTGAAGTACTTAGTCTTACTGTCGGCTTAATATAAAGAGTTAACATTTGTTCGAACACTATAAATTATAAGTCAGGCCAGATAGACATGTCAAATATGAAAAAAAAATACATAACTAGCTCTCCTGGCGAACTTTGTACCGCCCAGAATCAACTAACTACTACTACTACATCTTCTAATTACTACTCTACTACACTATTCTACTTGTACTATTACTCCTTCATTACTCTACTACTACCCCAAAAATACTCTACTTCTATAGTTTGTTATTTTTTTATAGTGTTAGACCACACTTTGGTAGAAGATAGATAGATAAAGCATTTATTTGTTTAGAACAGTTTCAAAGAAATGGATAACCTTATCAAAAAATTGACGGTTCCGGTGGGATTCGAACCTTAAAATTTTATGAACGCACCTATAAATATGACATCCAAGTGACACCGACGACGGGCCGAACAACAAATGTTTGACTGGTAGGAATAGTTTGTATTGGAAAATTAAATTCATGATTTTAGTATTTTTTCAACGTTTAAACCTTCTCTGGACTACGACAAACATTTTAAAGCTAAAATCAGCTAAATCAGCCCCACCGTTCTCGAGATTTAGCGAGGAAAACGAACAGACATTGATTTTTATGTACATGGATATAGATATACATACATGTATGTATATAGATAGATTTATAGATATCGAATGAATAAAGCACGTTATTGAAATTGTTTGCTTCAGATGACACGCGAGTCAGGAAAAGACACGAACACAAGAACCGCGGTCGTTATAGTCAGTTTCTGTAATCTGTGGTTATTGTCATTATTGAGCAATTTCAGTTTTGTTTTTAATTGTTATTGTATATTGTATAATAATAATAAAAGTTTTTATTTCAGAAAATGTTAACAAAGTGCTTTAAACTTATTCTAGGTTAGAAAAAAAAATCCAATAACAGTAGGTACTTAGTAGGAAAATCTTTATGGATCGCTAAGTTCGACACCTTGCTCTAAGTGTTCACTTGTAAGTAGGTAGACGCAAGGCCTCACTCTCGGCGTCCGTCAGGATTTTATCAGCAGTTAAAGTATTATGTTGTTACTTGTGGGTATATATGTCTCTAGAAACAGAATTCAGTAAATAAAATAATTTGGACTTATTTAAGTGTGACTCTACATAAATAATAAAAATAAAAAAAACTCCTTTGATATATACTCTAAATATTTCAATAATTTAAAATACCTTAAAACCTATTTTACATTTAGCCCATTTAATAATTTAACATTGAATCGATAGCAACCCCTCAGTTTGGTCGTGTATGTTTATATATTGACGGAGTTGGAGTATATTCCGTCCCAATACTTAAGGGATATTTACCATGATCGGAGTCATTTTGAGTTTCTCAATACTTCCACGTAGCTACGATTACAGATAAACTTTGTACATGTCTTACATTAATACGGTATATTTGCTTCCACGTTTTCCCTCCAAAAAGACGTGCGTTGCGGCTTCATCATCGCAATGAGTTCCGGTCCCGAACGAGAATCCAACCGGAAGCGACCCCGCTGCGTATTTCACCCATTTGATTGTTCGGAGCTTAACCTAAATAGACCTGGGGTATTGACCTGCATGTAATCATTTATTCGTATTGTAAGTACGAAGCTCATACATCTTGAAAGTATAGTAATCGCTAATTTAGATATTTTTATGATACCTAACTTTTATAAATTTAAACCTTTAGTGCTGGAATATTTCCAGCATCTTGAACCTGATTCTTAGTCCACAATTCATATAAAACTTTATTAAAGAAACTGTAGAAAGTACCTACTGTTTTCTTAAAAATTGTTTTTAATTTTATATTTTTTTGTTTTTAAATGTGTAATTAAAATTAACTGGTTCTTGCAATTTCAATTTTGAATGTGTTATATATAATACTGTAGGCGTTCTTTTGTTATTATAAAAAAATCGCTTACATTTGTAATAGATGATTCGAATAAAGTCAGCAATTGTATTGTGTGACCAGACTTGCCTACACTATCATTTATTTCAAGAAAAGTACAAAATAACTTATCTATGACCTGTACGATATACCTAAGAGACTAACATGCATAATTATCATCATAATCATTCATCAGCCGTAGGACATCAATTACTGGACATAGCACATCAACTTCTGGACATAAGGTATCAACTACTGGACATAGGACATCAACTACTGGACATAAAACATCAACTACTGGACATAGGACATCAACTACTGGACATAAGGTATCAACTACTGGACATAGGACATCAACTACTGGACATAGGACATCAACTTCTGGACATAAGGTATCAACTACTGGACATAGGACATCAACTACTGGACATAGGTCATCAACTACTGGGCTTCTCCATAGATCTCCAAGTGATCATGAGTAGTCAATCAACTCAGCCGTAAAACGTCCACTAATGAACACAGGTGCTGCGTACTGCGTACTGCGCTCGCTAACCCGGAGGGGGTTAGCGAGCGCAGTGCTCGCGGGATGCTGATACACGAAGCTGCTGCTCATCTTTCGGAGGTATCCCTTAGCAGGCTCTTACTGCATCTATGGGTATGAGAGTAGGGGTAACGTACTACTGCCGGCACCCCACGGCCTGAGCGAAAGACGCTGCTGTCCATCTCCCAGCGGTATCTCTTGGCAGATTCTTAATGCATCTACAGGCAAGAGAGGAGGGGCAACATTCTACTGCCGGCACCCCACGGCATAAAGGGTCGCCGTAGTCGAAATCGGTAAGGAAGGCTATTATTATTACCTGTAAAATGGGCACACCGTTTGTAGTGATATTGAATAGGAATCCAGATAACATCTACTCGTATTAATGTGCAAAGTTTTAGCTAGATCTGTTTGGTAGTTTTTTCTTGTGGTAAAAACAAACGTACTTCCGAACTTTCAAACTTTATAAGTGTGGAAAGTATCAACGAAGAGTTGGTATTGAAAATAAAATAGGGGAAATAGTTCCGAAGCCGACGTCAACAGTTTGGTGGCACTTAGTCTATACTTCTATACTATACTAATATATAAAGAGGAAATATTTGTATTTCCTATGTTTGTAACGAATAAACTCAATAACTATTCAACCAATTTTCAATATTCTATTATTTATTCAATAGAATGCTACGTTATCCCTGAGTAACATAGGTTATATTTTATCTCCATAATCTCACGGGAACGGGAACTACGCGGAGTACGGCTAGTAAATTTTGAAAGGGGCAGCTATAGACGCACGTAGCACTAGATCGTGGTGTGTATTAATAATCTGCGAAAGCCTAGCGGTAGGTGAAATCAATCTTCAGATGATGATGACGATGATGCATCAAATTTATTAACTGGGTTCCAAATATCGATATCCGACGACGCGACGCACGAAAGTCCAAGATGTCGAAATTAGGATTAGGGAACTAAGGTGGAGTTAGGCAATTTTTCTCCTCAACATTCATCATCTGCACTGGAACTTGGAACTCGCAGCCGGCTTCCTTATTTTCCTGTAAACTACAGCCTGGGCTTCAGCCGAGAGTAAAGATGTGTCTAAAGTTTTATTATATTATCATCGTCGCAAGCGCCGATGGCAAGCCATGAGGTGAAATGATAGCCAAACGAAGCTTGACTGTCGCCAAAAAACTGTTGATGGGGCAAAGAAGTGTCGGGCGAGCGGCAGCAAGGTCGGTCGACGACAAATTGCAAATCAAGGGTCAATAACAATTTATTTATTTATTTAATAACAAGTCGAAAAGTCATTTTGTAAAAAAAGAGATCTTAGCTGCTTGCAGACGATATAAGGGTACGTATTAATGTTTAAATCAGTTCGCTTAGTTCAAAAATACCTTTATAACCTCTTTATTTCTATGATATGATGCGAGTAAGGGGTTGATGCTTTTCTATACTTCGCATCCAATAAATCACTCGCTTCTCGCTTCCATTCTAGCATTCAATTTTGACAGTGACATATCTGTTTAGAAGAGTTATTACGCCATCTATCAAAAACGTACAAAACACCTCGTTTTCTTTTCGAATGCCTTGCTAGAACGTCCAAATTCAATTGCTGTGTTTGAACAATCATTTTTTGATAGTAGTAGTAGGTAGTAGAGCTTTTTGTGAAGAGTATTTATTTATTTATTTATTCATCTTAAGGAAACTATCAGCACAAGATACACAATAGTTATAAGTATAATAATAAGTGGCTATTAATAAGTTTCCACTTATAGATACACAGTAGTGGTTTACAAAGAACAAATTAAAAGAAATGAACAATAGTAGGCTAGTAATTCACACATACCCTGGGAAAGTCCTATCACCATACTATTACTGTTGCAAAGCAGGTTTTTATTAAAATAATTGTAGTTGTAGACACTGGAGTTCCTCAAGGCTTAGTTTGATGCCCTAAATTAAAACTTGCGGTTAGGTTTTTTGTTTTACTTTAAAATGTTTGCTTGTTTTTACAACCGTTCTTGATTAATCGAGGGAAATCCCCAAATAAAATAGCAAACTATTTGGGTATTTTCAGCCACAAGTCAAGGGTTATATCGTTGAAGTACCTAGGTTTTTTTTAATAAATAATTATGGCAAGCGTGGTATGGCAACTACCGCTCACGGAGATCTATGAGGCTGTGTACAGTAGTGGACGTTTTACTGATGAAATGATGAATGATGAAGACGAAAGAACTGTTTTATTTCGCGCTAACATTCATATTCACTACATGAAAATGTATCGACTAAATAGTTATACAACTGATACTCGTAAGCAAAACTACACGAGTATCATTTTATGTTATAGGAACCCAACATTAGGGTCTGAGTACTTTCCTATCAAATGTTTGGTTTTATAGGGGTCTGATTGCTGCTACATTTAGATAGGTGTTGGAATCCGTAATGAGTTAGAATAAACAACGGCCCTTACTAAAAGGGTTCCACCGCAACTATCGAATATCCGTTAATAATTTATCTAGTGTAACAAAATCAATTGGTTCGTATAACTACTTAAACAGAGACTACTGGAATGACTGATCATTTTTCGTAGGCAATAGAATGTTGCCCCCCTCCTTTCACGCCCGTGCACGCAGTAAGAGCCTGCTATGGGATACCTCCGGAGGATCGGCAGCTGCGTCTTTCGGTGTACCAACATCCTGAACTGCGATCGCCAACCCGCCTGCCAAGCGTGCTGAGTATGGCAACTACCACTCATTGAGATCCATGAGGGAGGTCTACGTTCAGTAGTGGACGTTATATGGCTGAAATGATGATGTTGAATAAAATTCTATCTGCAGTGTTTTTAAGCTAAATAATTTAATGTTATTATTTATTTTTATTATTTATTTATAAACGTATTACGAAGGATAGATATTGTATGATAACTAACTTAATGAAGTTATTATTTTTTTCAGCCGTTACTATCTTACAATTAGGAAAAGGCCTCCCTTTCCTTCTCACTACTCCTCTCCTCAATACTTCACGCAGTTACAGGAAAAGATATCTAAGATAAGAGGCGTCAAGCTCATCCCGCTATCTCATTCTCGGCCTTCCACGTCGCCTTGTAGCATTGGTTGTGCCCCACTCTGTGGTGGTCTTCGCCCATAAATCGCTGGACATGCGTCAGACGTGTCCGGCCCAGTTCCACTTCAGGCTTTGTGACCAACGTCAACAATGAAATAATACTTGCAAAATCACTTAATACTTACAAAAAACTTATAGTATCTCTTATGAAAGAAGTTAGAACTGTTTGGGAAGAGTTCTTCCGGGGAAGTACAACCACCATATTTATTTCTTCTGCCAAGCAGTAATGTCTACATTGATCTGTTCTGGTTTTAAGAAGCGAATATTTATTAAGCAATTAATATATAATATCCACTTCAATGACTTGGAATATTTATGTAAATGATAGAGGAACATAAACTTACATCATCTCAGCCGTAGGATGTCCCAGTTGACAGTGAAGATCCATATGGGAAGTCCTATGCCCCAAGTAGGAGATCTAGTTCGCTTGGCAGGTGGGTTAGCGAGCGCAGTACCGGATGTAGAAGCACAGAAAGACGAGATTGATGTTTTTTGTGTAACGTAGACCATGTTTCTGAGGTGGTTCCAATTTTTTCTCACGATTCTGATGAGGATTTAGATAGTTCCAGTGCTTACTCTTACAACTATTGATCAAGGAAACACATCTGAGTGTACGAGTATTAAAGTGAAATCCCCAGGACGTTTTTGAATTGGCAGAAAAACATAATCATACATTACCATCTCAAACCTACTATGATTGCGTTTCCCTTCCCAGTTTTTCCTGAAGGCAACATTGCAAACAGTGTTTTGTCACGAACGCCCCGAGAACCATAGATTTATTTCGATTTCATCAAAGGATTTCCTGTTCCCCTCTGTCATAAAGTTGTGAAATAAAATAAAACACGAAACAAATACCTTCCTTGATCCGATTCTGAGAGGCAGCTTAGGCAGGTATTTTATTATTACATTTAATGTATCGGACAAAAGGGGACTCCTTTGTCCTGCTATAGTAGGTACAATAATGTTTATTTTAGTTGTAATCTAACCATGAGGTGAATTTCAATTCCTTCAAGGTGAGAGTACCTATACAACGCCTCTTTCATGGGCGCTGGTTTTTGGCCGAAAGGTGTAGTGTTCCGAAAGTTTATTGGACGCCTGACACTAGAGACCGCGCACACGTCATCACATCGGCGACGTGTCTAATCTGATGATCTGACTAAGTGTATTTATACTGTGTTACGCCAAGATAAGGACTATCAAACTACGTTTACATATAAAATATATCAGACTGAAGGTTGTAGATACATGCATAAAATAGAGATACATTATTATGTATCTCTAAGTGTTTTGTGACACTTTATTTAGGTATTAAAATATACGAAGTTAGTATGTATTCAGGTATTTTTGTATTTGGAATACAAAAATACCTAAATACACTTAGTCAGAGATACATAATAATGTATCTCTATTTTATGTACATATGTATCTACAACCTTCTGATATATTTTTATAAGTAAACGTAGTTTGATAGTCTTTATCTTGGCGTAACACAGTTGTCAACTAGCACGGGACGTAAGATCTTGATAATTGCGGTACATAATTTAATATAATATTGTAAAGTTTTTTAATTAATAAATGAATTCATTTTGATTTGATTTATGTTTTTTATGCTTATGTAAGTATATATGTATAAGGCTTCATCATGCAAAAGCGACACCTGAATCATGTAATTTTAGGTTGTTTTCAAGAGTTCAAGCACCTTTTTAGGGTTCCGTAAGAGGTACAACAAGGAACCCTTGCAGTTTTGCTTATTTTGTCTGCGGATTAGCGAAAAACTATAAGTCCTAGAGAAGTACGAACACAAAGTAATTAAGCCAAGATAAAGGTAAAAAAATCTGAAACAAATATTTTTTCATCGTGTGGGTTTTATTGAATTGGACTTTCAAAATCATTTAAGGATTGCGAAGCAATTCTCGATTTAGGGTTCCGCTTGCGAAATATTAAACGCTTCAACGCTTCAAGTTTATGTATACGTAATCCAACAATTTGCATGCTAATTAGGGTAGAACAGGATCTAAACGATAATCAAAATGCCGTGTGGTGCCGCCCGTAGAATGTTACCCCTCCTCTCATGCCCGTGGATGCAGTAAGAACCTGGTAAGGACTCTCCTACGGAAGATGGGCAGCAGCGTCTTTCCGTGTATCAACATCTTGTACTGCACTCGCCAACCCGCCTGCCAAGCGTGGTGAGTATGGCAGAAAACCCTCATGATCAGTACTAGCAGATCCATGATAGGCATATGGCAGATATCCAGCAGTGGACGTTTTACACCTGAGATGATGATGATTAAATTTGTATTAAAATATACGAAGTTATAGAATAGAATAGAAATCATTTATTTGCTGAAATGTAGGTCCGTGTATTAAACACGGAATGACGCTGCTGCCCAACTTCCAGAAGTATCCCTTAGCAGGCTCTTACTGCTGTTTGAGAGAAGGGGTAACATTCTACTGTCGGCACCCCACGGCTAATTCTCGCAAAGATGATAAAATATCACAACCGATTAATATCGTAACGTATGTCAAAATAAAGTTGAATTCAATATTTGTCTTTCTTGATATAAAGATATTTTGTTATTCTCATGACTTCTTCCTTCTTCGTTTCTTTTTCGCTTCTTTCTCTCACTTAGAAAAAAGCTTTCTGAAGCGAACGAGTTCAATTACGTGCTTTCTTCAATTTATGTCTTTTTTTCTCTTTTGTAAATTTACTATGTAGCTTTTTGCTCTATTGAATAAACACATAATGACCTTAACTTCTCACTAATATCATAAATTCGAAAGTTCGTCGAGCCTATAGCCTCATCATTTCAGCCGTAAAACGTCCACTACTGTACACAAGCCTCATGTATCTCCATGAGGGGTAGTTGCCATACTCACCACGCTTGGCTGGCGGGTTGGCGAGTGCAGTGTGGGATGTTGATACAAGGAAAGATTCTGCGGCCCATCTTCCGGAGGTATTCCTTAGCAGATTCTTACTGCATCCATAGGTATGAGAGGAGGGCTAACATTTTACTGCCTGCCGGCAGTAGAATGTTACCCCTCCTCTCATACCAAAATAGGCTATATTAGGCCGTGGGGTGCCCCCCACGGCCTAATATAGTCTATTTTAGTTCAATTCGTTTGCGTGAGAGCTAATAAACTTCCATACAAGGCTTATTTTCAATTAAATATTAAATTATGCTTTATCGCTCGAGCTTATGTCTTGCGATTACATCAACGCGTGCTTAGTTATAAAGAACATCAATGCTTGTCTCTTCCGATAATAGCGCGTCCCGTTCGCGTTCTTGGAGCGCCCAAACTTCGCACAAAGTTTTGGAACCAGAACGTTCAGTATTAATCACTTACTATAATAATATGGGCATTATTCTGTTTTTAGCCGTGGGGTGCAGGCAGTAGAATGTTGCCCCTTCTCTCCTACCCGTGGATACAGTAAGATTCTGCTAAGGGATACCTCCGGAAGATGGGCAGCAGTGTATTTCCGTGTATCAACAATCCGTACTGCGCTCGCCAACCCGCCTGCCAAGCGTGGCGAGTAATAACCCCTCATTATCAGTGCCTTTGACCAGCAGTGGACGTTCTACGGCAGATAATGGTAGGTAAATAAAGTTTAGTATCAAAAACTCGGTGGCCAAGTAAGGGACTCACTTCCGGTCCCTACTCCATGTGTCAAGGTATGTAAAAAGACACAAAAAAAGCAATATATTTCGGATTAACCAGTTCACGCCACTGAAAAGCGTACAGATGTTCAATCCACTGTGTAAAGGAAACATTGTGGCGTAAGGCTGCGCATAAATATTTACCATACCTACACAAATATTATCGCGAACTTCAGGCAAATTTCAACCTCAAGCGTTTTCATGGAACTGTTGTTTAAGAACAGTGAAATTTCAGGTAATTATTATTGAACACTAATCTAGTAACATCAATTCGTCGTTCATAATTGTTTTTAACAAATGTAAATATGGTTAGTAACAAATGTTTATATTAAAAATTAAATAATTGAAAAACAACGGCGGAAATCACTAAACTTACCTCAATAGTTACACAACACACGCACACACTAGCAACCACTCATTTAAAAACGCGTTCCGAATTCGACACACACGTAAACAATATTTCGACTAAGGATGTTCGCGAACACTTATCGATAAAGTTTTAGCTTATCTCTGTGTGGTCTCGCTGCGACCCCGGCATCTACTGAGTTTGCAAAGTACCCGCGCTGGGTCCAAGTTCTGGAGCATGCGCGGTAGACCCCATGACAGGTGTTCAAACTATTCGGTCCTTGAAATCCTTACATCAAGATGCAACGAGTTACGACGGAAACTTTTCGCGACGGTTAGGGAATATTGCATAGTAGATTCGTCTGGATTGTGCCGAGAAATACGAGAGGGTTTATCAATCTAAAATCAACATAGAGTTTTTAAATTTTCTATTCTATTAGACGATTTTAGAAATAGTACAACTTTTTGTAATGCATTCATCCGGGGAACCACCGTACCTATTTCTGCCGCTAAGCAAAAATGTCTGCATTGCTGTTTTCTGGTTTTAAGTGTATGGGTTACATCTGCATGATTCAGGGTGACGGTGCATTACGCCCGTCACCCTGAATCATGCAGATGTAGCGTTGGTCACGTGCTTCGTGAGTGTTATCACTGCGATATTGCATTTATTAGGGGTAGAGGTTACCGCTTCACATCAGGTGGGTCTTCGGCTTGTTTAGTCATTAAGTCGTATCAAAAAATCGCCACAGTCGCTCCAGATGCCACAGCCAACACGATGGCTGAATGGCAGTCGCCCTGGTAACTAGATATTAGGGGAGTCGCCCTTGTACTAACTCGCACATCTCCAAGCGTCACGCATCACCTCTCGTTCCCCCGCAAAAGATGTTTTACTCCAAAAAACAACGTCCTGGTTTGTTTTATAACCGGATGAGATGCAGGAGGTTGCGGGTTCGATTCTCATCGTCTTAGCCGAAGGACGTCTATTGCTGGACATAGGGCTCTCTCATGGATCTCTCAGAGAGTTGTTGCAATATTCTCCACGCTTGGCAGGCGGGTTGGCGAGCGCAGCATGGGATGTTGATACACGGAAAGACGCTGCTGCCCCTCTTCCGGAGGAACCTTGGTATACCAAGCTATACACCAGGTATACTCGGTATGCATAAGTATGTACAGAAGATGTTAACTGCATCCACGGGCAAGAGAGGAGGGGCATCATTCTACTGCCGGCATTCCACGGCATTTGTTGTCGTGCTTGTTGCTTTACTCTTACTCTCTTTACTCTCGTTAGAGTAAGCTATGTACACTTCAATTATCGTCTGTATCAGATTAATACCTATATGCATGTGTTTTTTTATAATTTGTAAATACTTTCGATGTCAGTGTACTTTTAATAAATAAATACTCTATCAACAATATGTTTTTAACCCCTACGCAAATGAAGGGATCTTTAAGTTTGAACTGTGCTTTGTATGTCATTCTGTGATACTTTAGTGATCCATCAAAAGGGTGACTCTCAGTTGATCCAGTCTGGATCTAGTGAGGGTTTTCCCTTCAAAAACTCTCAGTCGATCCAGTTTTGAAATTTACAAAAAAATACCTGTAACTATGTGAATTCGGGAGTGCACAATCCATAATTTATTGCTGTTCAAGAACAAAGTATTTGGATGCCGTGCTAATAAGCCCAAGAGAGGAGATGCATAGATGCAACATTCTACTGCCGGTGCCAGACGGCATTCATAGTCGCAGTTGGCAAAAAAAATTAACCGCTGACGCAGCGGTCGTGCCTATTGAGTATCATTGTTGCATCGGGGGCCTAAACGTTACACAAATATTAGCTCTGACACCGCGCTTGCTCTGTTTACCTCGTTATCAAAATTTTAAAGCAGGGTTCCGTACCTGGTGGTAATTCAAACAACCCCGTGGCGGTAAATTATGGGGGCTGTAAAGAACGTAATTACGACTTACATATCTAGTAAAATACCTAGCTAAATAGTGAACGTTATTTCGGAATTTTAAAAGAAATGTTGGGTTGACTCTAGACACTACATAGTATAAACAAAGTCGCTTCCCGCTGTCTGTCTGTCTGTCCCTGTATTTGCTTAGATCTTTAAAACTACGCAACGGATTTTGATGCGTTTTTTTAATAGATAGTGTATTCATGAGGAAGTTTTTTATGTATCATCATCATCATTTCAGCCGTATGACGTCCACTGCTGGACATAGGCCTCCCTCATGGATTTCCATTGGTTGTATCATCATCATGAGGGGTAGTTGCCATACTCGCCACGCTTGGCAGGCGGGTTGGCGAGCGCAGTACAGGGTGTTTAAGACGTGGAAGACGCTGCTGCCCATCCTCCGAAGGCATCCCTTAGCAGATTCTTACTGCATCCACGGGCAAGAGAGGAGGGGTAGCATTCTACAGCTGGCACCCCACGGCAGTTTTTAATGTGTTTCTAATGTGATGTCGTAAATAAACACATTTTTTTGCGCTTACATTGCAAACTGGCCCTACGAGATAGATCAAAATAATGAACTACAGTATTGTACACCTTAAAACGGTCTACAAAAAATTTTACGATAGTATCTCTTAGGGATAACCCACAATTACCATATTTTATTCTTTACTTTTTACGAGAAATAATGGCTTATTTACAAAGCGATTTTAAGCAATACAGCATTAATCCATAACCATCACCTTAAATATATGTATTGTTCATTTAACCCTTTGGCCCTGTACAGCATGTAATTTAAATGAATATATTCGAAGATATAACAGACTTAAAATTCAGGGATACAGCGGTTGCGACGGCCGGTACGGCCGGTCCCCCGGCGGCCTAGAATTATGATGCGATTCGCCCTTATAACACTTTATGATTAGCAGCGATCGCACACCTTTACCGGAGCTCTCTAGCGAGGAAAATATCCATTATCCTTACATAATATTATAAAACAAAATCGTCCGCCGCGTCTGTCTGTCTGTTCGCGCAAAACTCAAAAACTATTGTGCGGATTTTCATGCGTTTTTCACTAATAGAAAGAGTAATTCAAGAGAAGAATTTTAAACAAAAATGTATTAAGATTTGGTGCAAGTTCGCTGAACTGTTGAACATGTCGGAAAATGTATTTATTATTATTTATTATTAACTCATTTATTTCAAATTACAAATTCATATCACACATTTCAAATAAGACACAGGAACACACAATCATAGAAGCATTAATAAAATTAAGATCACATTAAATTCAGAACATAATACAAATAAACAAAAATAGAATAAAAATAGGGCAAAATTACATCATCATCATATAAATTAAAATTATATTCTATATTAAAATTATACGTCAATTAATTAAAATAATAACTTATAAAGACTCCGATCCCATCATTATTTTCATCCATTTATTTTGGATGGGACAGTCTAAACGAGAAACTATCATCCGAAGGATGCTGTTGCTACTGCCTCGCGCACGCTGAAGTAGAGAAGCGACTTTTTTGCGTATAATAGCTTGAAAGCCGTCTGTGCGCGCCTCCGCGAACATCCCAGATGCGCTGCAAAAGCGAGGCAGCCGCATCAGCATCCTAAACATGTTGTTATATTGCACGCGTAGGGTGCTGGCCGCACGTTTGGTGCAGTTCAGCCAGAGGCTGCTCGAGTAGAAGGACTGGCAGTAAGCCTTAAATAGAGTGATTTTCACCTCTCTCGAGCAACGTGCAAATCGACGGGCGATCATATTTTAAAAAAAAAAAAAAAATTAAAAATTGTTTATTTCAAAAACAAGAATTACATTTTTAAAGCATAACAATTCATACCTTTTTTAATTTAAACCTAGCTTTACAGGTGTAAGACTTGTACAACGTGGTTGGTCTGCAGCATCTACACTAAGTGTGAACTTGTGCTGTAGATGCTGCTTCCCTTCCAAATGTGGCAAGCTTTTAAAGGCGTGCTTGGATTTCACAATAATAGATGGAATATATGTATGTAGGAACATACATCTTGCTAAATACTTATCACGCTTTACATTAGAATTCCACCATTAATGAGAACAAAAAGTAAAGAAAAGAAAAATAATAATATAATTTTAAATGATTTACATAAAATAAATGTTATATTGTTATTACTTGAGATAAGTACATTTTTAATTTTTAATTACATAATTCAATTGATAAATTTTAATTTATATTTTATTTACTGTTCTGATACTTAAATAAAATTTTCTTGTATAAGTGTTTCAGAGGGCGATTATAAACAACGGTGGTACCTACATGAAACATTTGAAAATATAAGTTAGGTAAGTTAGGTTAATTTATATCTATCCATGCATGTGTGTGTGTGCTTGTGTGTGTGTGTGTGTGTGTGTGTGTGTATGTGTGCGTGTGTATGTGTGTGTGCGTCTGCATTTATTTGTGTACATATGTCTGAATGTAAGAACAGGTCAAGTGGCTCATTTCACTACTTTTAACAATTGCTCCGTTTCTTCGTAACTAAGTGTTAAAAGCCATATTTTCAGTTGCCTTTTACACTCAGATTGTTTTAAATGTACCATATCAGTTATGGCTCTGTTGGCTTTGTTATAAAGAAACGGGCTCAAGAAGGCTTGATGGCGCTGTGCAAACATAGTCCTAGTAATTGGTTTGACAGCAACAACATCTTTCCTCCTTTTACCAGTCGATGCGTTATCATTTACGTCAACTTTTTTATGTTGCAATAAAATAGCATTGTAGATAAAAAGTTTTCTGACACTTAGTACCTCACATTCAATATAAAGGTCAGCTGTAGGATATCTATAGGGCTTGAACATTGCCACCTTCAAAACTGCTCGCTGAGCACGTTCCAATTCCATCAAATATGTGACACATGCTCCTCCCCAAGAGATGTTGCCATAGGATAGAATTGAGCGACATAGTGAATTATAGACCTCCATCAGAAGCTTATGATCAGCAACCCCTCTCAAGTTTCTAAAGACATAGATCAATTTGCGCACCCGGCCCGCTAGGACATTAATGTGTTTCTTCCAACTTAGTTTTTCGTCTATATTGATACCTAGATATCGAATATATCGGGTTTGTTCAAGCACTTCGCAGCTACACAAACCGTTTGTACAATTAATGTGAGCTATTAATTTAAGTTTGGGGATTTTGTTACAAGGGTTGGTAAAGGCTAATACTTTAGTTTTACCGACATTAAGTGATAGTAAATTATTATTTAACCATGATATAACCGTGCTTAGTCCCTTTTCCGCATTAGCACAAGCGTCCTCCCAGCTATACCCGTCAAATATGAGCGCTGTATCATCAGCGTACGAAAACAACTTACCATGGCTGAGTTCAATATTACAAAGATCATTGACATAGGCTAGAAACAAACTGGGACCCAGTACACTGCCCTGCGGAACACCATACGCAACTTTATTCTCCCTACTGACAATGTCTCCTATTTTCGTTTTCTGTGTCCTATTACCTAAATAATCACCCAACAGATCAAGAAAGGTGCCACGAACTCCAAGGGCTTCTAGCTTATTTATTAGTATGGGAATGGAGACAGTGTCAAAGGCCTTTGCTAAGTCTAAGAATACACCCACCACCTTTCTCTTTTTGTCAATTTTTTCTGTGATATGGTTGACAAGGTCTGTAACTGCACCATCAGCTGAGCGTGCTGCTCTAAATCCATATTGTGCCGGTGACAGGATTTTGTACTTTTCAAAGAACGATATTAATCGTTTGTTGATTACCTTTTCCAAAATCTTAGAAAAGGTAGTCAAAACCGATATTGGCCTATAGTTGCAGACACTGTCTCCATTTCCGCCTTTAAAAACTGGTGTAATGACTGAAGTTTTGAAAGCCCTAGGAAATACCCCCGTGGACATGCTGACATTACAAACATGTGCTATAACTGGTACCAGGAACGGTTTGCAGTACTTTACTACTGATGCAGATATGCCATCATAACCAACAGCACAGTCATTCCGGAGACTGCTAATTATAGCACATATTTCAGCCTCATCGGTATGGATAACACCTATGGAGTTTAATTGTGTAGGCAGAATCAATCTATTTATGTTGTTGGCTCTAGCAGAGTTAGGTTGAATTTTAGATGCTAGATTGAGGCCAACTGTCGCAAAGTATTCATTAACAAAGTCTACCGAAAGTTGTTTATCATTTTTGCTGTTAAGCAGGCATTCATTGTTTGACTTTGATTTAGTTGTGTAAGTTATTTGTCGTATAATTTGCCAGGTTTTTTAATATTATTCTTATTTTTTTCTAATTCCGATTTTTCATATTCTTTCTTAAGGTTTTTTAGTAGTTTGTTACAATAGTTTCTGTATCTTAAATAAGTAACTTTTAGAATATTGTCATTTTGAGCTTGTTTAAGCTGCAAGTGCATTTTGTCTCTTGTACGAATGCATCGCAGTAGTCCTGTTGAAATCCATGGCTTAATTGTTTTTTTGCTATGTGGTACTTTGAGGATACGTGTGTTTAGTTTAATAATATCCATGAGTTTTACCATTAGAAATTCGGCAGCATCGTTAGCATCTGCAAGGTCAAATATACAGGAGAAATCAGTGTCTTTAAGTTTTTTCAAAACAGCGTCAACATTAGTTTTCTTCAGTATTTTTATAGAGATATTGAGTTTTTTAATATTAGATATATTAAGTAGGGCTGGACAATGATCAGTTAAATATGTTTGTAGTACGAATGTTGAACACTGGGACTTACTTTTTAAAATTATGTGATCATAACACTTTTCTCCTCTCGTTATGCTTGTGTGCCCAGGCATTAGCCCATGAGTAGCCAGTAACTCCAGATATCCTGTAGAAAACCTATCGGTGTTCTCCGGTCTTATATCTATATTCACATCTCCTATAATGCTAATTGTAGGATAGTTTTTAACTGAATTCAAAGTTTTATCCAGGGATACCATAAAGTTATCTATATTAGTAAAAGATGGGGATCTATAGAGAGCTATGATAGCAGTATGGTCACATACTTTCATTAGAAGACAATTTGAGTCATTAAAGTCTGGTTCCTCGACTCTACAGTTAATGTTTGGTTTGGAATACACTACTATGCCTCCACTTTTGTTGATACGTTTTTTTGTAGACGAAACGTTGTAATTATTAAACTGGGGAATGGGTTTTTCGTTGTTGATCCAGCATTCGGTCAATATTACCACATCTGATTCAAAACCCAATCTAGAATGCAATAATTCAAAAGCACTAAAATTTTTATAGATGCTTCGTATATTTTGTGTTAATATATTTAGCGATTTTGAATTTACATCCATTAACAACTTACATGTTTCAGGGTTACACTCATGAACTTTAGCAACAGTGAGATCATCAATGATGTCAAATATTTCATTATGAGTGTTATCCATAACACAATGAGAATTTTGCATTAGGCCTGAAAAAGGTTGTCCTTGGTAATTCACAAATTAATTGTTTTGAATATTTTGTTGAGATGTTTTTTGTACTTAAAAGTGAGTTATGAGCTTGTGTGAGTGTTTTGCGTGTATGAGTATGTGTGAGTGGGAGTTTAAGTGTAATTAAATTATTAAATTCAATGCAAATAGAACTAATTGAATTAAAAGTAGACATTTTTGTTTCAATCAGATTTACAACTAGTCACTTTTTTTGTTTCAGGTTAAGGTCTTCGAGTTGTGCTTCACTAGAGATGGGTATAGCGGGCGAGCCTTCAGCTTTCCTCACAAATATTCGTCCATTGACACACCAGCAGTACTTGTAGCTATTATTTTTAGCTACTTCTCTTGCAAGAAAATAAAGCTTTTTTGCTTTTGGTGTTAAAAAGTCTGACAAGTATATAGGTCTTTTTGTACCTTCAAGACCAATAGCAACAGTATTTAATTTATCTGTAATATGATGATGGTTGTAATCCTTAACTGCCTTTAATAAATTATATTTCTTCATTGGTGTTGTTACATCCATTATAATAGACCTGTCCCCGTTTGGCTTTCCCTTAGCGCGGTAGATATTTTTAATGAATCCACATTCTGCTTCCAATTTTAACGTGTTATGAAGTTTGTCCATGGTACTCAGTAAATCGCTTTTTGTCTCATTTTGTTTAAAAGGAATGCCTCTAATTTCTATACTTGTGATTCTAGCATTTCTTTCTAATTCTTCTATTTTATCTTCCAATTTTTCAATTTGATTAATGCGCTCATCTCGTTTTTTCTCTAGTCCCTCTACTCTTGATTTTAATTCTTCATAGTTTTTAGATATAAATTCCAACGTCCTTTCTATTTCCAAGTTAGTTTTATGAATCTCCTTTACTTCTGTTTTTATTTCTGAAATATCAGAAATAATTTTTGATAGAATTGTGTCCTGTTCCGATTTCCACGTGCCAAGCAGAGACATAACTTGACTATGATTTTCGGACTCGTCATCCTTATCCGGTGAATAAGTTGGTCGCGGTCGCTTATTTGTTGGCTTTTCAGTATCAGTTTTTTTCGGTGGTGTATGTTGAGTATTCATATTTAATATCAATATTCAAATCAAGGCAAGATTTGAGCTTCGCAAAGGACTGACAAGTACCAGGCGCGTATAAACGCAAGGGGTTGAGCCGAGCGATAGTAGCGAGTCGAGCTCGAAGTAAGGTAAATAAATAGCAAAATGTACGTATGTATAGTACAGAGCAGATAGTTCACGAAAAAAGTTTATGCAAGTGGGATAAGCTGTAGCTGTTTTGGTATAAGCTACCAGGCGCTCATAGAGCCGTAGTGGTGTAGTAAAAACCAATAGGCCTGGATTGGAGGCGGAGGTTCGTGCTATGCGCTGGTTGGATAGCGGGTTGACTAATCAGTGGGCGTAGTCTCAGGCAGTAGGTCTGGCCTTGGCTCCTATTGGCTAGCGGCGAACGGTACAAAAATGGTGTCTCCGGTAATTCAAGATGGCTTCTTACCATAAGGTAAATGTGCTAATGGCGGCAACTTGTTCTTAGTCCTTGCACCTCTTCACTTTTATGCACTCCTATTATTTGATTTGAATTTTTACTAGTGTAAATGAATATTATTTATTAAAATAAACTAATATGGAACTCTGTACACGTCTGCTCAGTATCGAGGTCCGGGAGGAAGGGGATATTTCCCCGTACGGCCAGCGCCCTACGCTCTCTTTCAACATCTGCGTCATCGTTCAAACTGTCCGTCACTAAATGGCCAAGGTATTGCAAACTGGGAGTTGTTTTGGCGTGCGCCGCCTAAACCATTTAAGTGCAAGTGATGTCTATAAGAATTGTTTCTCTTTGAAAGGTCTACAAAAAATGTGCACTTATTGCGAAGTCTTCAAAACAAAGATGGTCAACACCTTTAATTGAAATGTCACTTTACTTGTATTTATTTGTTATAAGCCTTTTTTGTGTTAATTTTGATGGTGTAACTTTCTAAATAAATAAATGAATTACACAGTTCAACATTTGTCTGCAGTAATACTCTCTAAGGCAGTATTTTCTAGAAATGGACAATGTTCAGTCTAGCTTTAGGATAATATTAACTATTAGTTATGAAATTAAATCTTCATCATCAGTCAGCTTCAGGACTGCTATCCACGTCCACTGCTGGACGTAGGCCTTCATCATCATTAGATCTCTAAGATCATGAGGAGGTTCTTGCCATACTCGCCTCGCCTGGCAGGCGGGTTGGCGAGTGCAGCACGAGACGTTGATACACGGAAAAACGCTGCTGCCCATCTTACGAAAGTTTCCCTTGAAAGATTATTAGAGCATCCACGGGCAAGAGAGACATTCTACTGCCAGAACCCCACGTCTAGGCAAAAATCTACCGCCTCCATAGCACTCTAACAGTAAACGTGGTGACATTTCATTTCTGAGTCCTCAATTTTTCCCGCACACAGACTGCTAGCTACAAAATGAATTTCAAGATAGATGTAAGCTACAATTTCCACCTCCCTGCATTTTTACTGCATCATCTACGTGAGGCTTCCTATTACGAGGGATGAGCCGGCGTATCATGTGCCGATTGCAGCGCAACGATATATTCCAGGAATACTTTACTGCTTGCATTTTATGGTGTTCAGGAGACATGACAAATTTTGTACTGATCATGTACTGCTGATCATACTCATCGCCTATACAATGTGTATTATAACGTGTGTTCTAAGCCGAAAGAATGATTCTGACCATCCCATGGAACAACTTTTGTTCAACGACTTTTCAGGATTCAGTGATTTTTGTTCAAGAAAAGACCACGAAAGTTTTAACTTCAACAGCTGATTATACGATAATATTAACCTAAAAGCCAGTTGCTTCTTGTCAGGGTCATTGAACTCCACGAAGAGTTGCCGTACAGGTACTAATAAAAATACTTATAACACCATTTTTTTTTATAAATAAGTTAAAAAAAATTTAGAACCCGATTGAACGTTCAGGATCATTTTCACATCACACCATCTTATAAAATTATAAATAAAAAAAAATAAAAAATAAACTAATTGCCAAATTTTTTTGCTTCTAAAACTAGGTACTTGTTTTTATGTGCTGTACACGTTGTATACTTGAGACAGAGAGATGGTCTAATTTAATATTTCTGGTAGAAATCTATGACTAGAACGCCAAAACGAGTCATGTAAATAGTTTACTCGAAGCGTTTCGTCGTTTTTTTCGAGCCTCATAACTTGGGTTTGAACTACAAGAATTTCGATGCTGGCATCTGAGAATGATTAAAGAGAATGTTGTAAATTAAAAAGATTACAGGATTTTTAGTAAATCATTCCCCACTCCTTAACCTGTCCAAACCCGAGACTGTGGGTTTTTGGCGATGACTCCCACGACAGCCAACGGGGTTCAAAAGGTTAATTTAGGGGTTGTACCTCTATGAAACAACACTCGCCGTGTACCAAACCGTGTTTACGGAAATAACTAGATATCGCTACTAGTAAATATATATCGCGCTATCGTTGCATTTTATTTAATCTGTCATTGTGGCAAGTACCAATTTGCATTCCGGCAGGGTGTTTACGTATCTCGCGACAGGTTTTGTCTTAAAATTGACAGGAACGATTGCTGTCAAATGTCAATTCCTTGCGGGGTTAGGACTGGTATTTTGAGATCAGACTTCCTCTGTAGTAGACTTATTTTACTGAATAAATTCTGTTTATTCCTTTAACACACCCCTGTTATTTGGGAAACCTCCGCTTACCCCTGCTACAGTAACCAATTAATAACTTACAGAAAGAAGTTAAATCCCACCAAAATATTTATTTTATACAGGGGAAGGAAACAGGTCATGACCACGAACGAGCGAGTGTCTTTCCTGGTTTATCACGCGGAAATAGTGTAAATTCGTCAGTAGGTATATTTGACATACCGTTATTTATAACAAAAACTGCACTATTGTCTTATAATTTGACATACCGTTATTTAAAACAAAAACTGCACTATTGTATTATAACTTGACATACCGTTATTTAAAACAAAAACTGCACTATTGTCTTATAATTTCAGGGGTTTTTAAGTCCGCGTTGAGAATATCAGGCACTTGCGATCTTTTACTTTTACGCCTCAAATTACATATGCTATTTATGCTTACCAAAATATGCTATTTCCGCGTTTGACACAGTAACCGCTTAAATTCAGGCAGTTAATTTGGATTTTTTTTTCCTAAGTTGCGTGAAAAAATATGTTGTAAAGCAGCCTGCGGGCACTGCCAGTCGGTAGGTATGCTAATAAGCGGGTGCCCACTTTGTCTACGAAAAACGGTTGTCCAAAAATAACAATCAATAACAAGTGTCTCCGAAACATCACCATCCATAATGTTATGGTCCATTATATATAATTTTCAATAAGATATTGTTCATCCTAATGCTCCTTACGCATAAAATTATTTTATCTAATATATAATTTCTATAATTTTTATCGTTATAAACATAAGTGTCATAATAATAACGAATCATAAAACTTATTATCCCGAATATTTTCGAAAGATTGTAAAACCTTCCAGTGGCAGAACTGAGACGGAAGAACAGTAGGTTATTAGGTTTTTTTTTACCACTATCTGAAAACACTGCCTGGGACAGAACCGAGATGGAGAGACAGCAGGTTATTAGGTTATTTTTTATAACCATACGAAAACCCTGCCTGTGACAGATCCGAGATGGAGAGACAGTAGGTTATTAGGTTTTTTTATAATCATCCGAAAACCCTGCCTGTGACAGAACCGAGATGGAGAGACAGTAAGGTTATTAGGTTTTTTTTATAACCATCCAAAAACCCTGCCTGTAACGGAACCGAGATGGAGAAACAGTAGGTTATTAGGTTCTTTTTTATACCCATCTGAAAACCCTGCCTGTTACGGAACCAAGATGGAGAGACATTAGGTTATTAGGTTTTTTTTATAACCATCCGAAAACCCGTGACAGATCCGAGATGGAAAGAAAGTAGGTTATTAGGCTTTTTTATAATTATCCGAAAACACTGCCAACAAAATATTATACATGAAAATTATTTAAATAAATAATTATGAGAATAACGTTTATGAGTTAATAATGTTATGGATTTCTTTACTTATTGCGAATCACTTTAAGGGTTGTAATCGTTATAGATACTGATATTTGTGTAAACTATATTAGGGATCCTTATATTTTAGATTGTGATTATTCGGGCATTCGATTATTATATTAGGGAAATAAAATTTCGGAGACAAAATAGAGAACTCACATAAGCGTATAAAATCAAGTATGTAGACAAACGGTAAGAATATAAGGCACTTTAGATCTTACACAATGTACGCCTCAAGTTGTCACAAACAAGGCGTTGTAGGACACATAACATACTAACCGCGTAACGCTTTTAACGCGCCTTTAAATGCAGCCAGATAATAATAATCATTCCGTTTCTAAGGTGCATAAAAAGTATATTTTTAAGCAGCCTGCGGGTATTTCCAGAATAGGTGGGTATGCAAATGAGCGTAGAAAAATCACGTATCCAGACAGAATGACGGACGGCCTCGTATATTATTGTTACATGAGATTGCGGCGTTTCTCATTTCTGCTCCCGCCAGGATCAGAATCTTGTGTTTGCATTATTTTCTTGAACATTTTGAGTAGAACTGTAGATAAGCTTCCTAAGGCGACATAGATTTATGACCATGGTTGAAGAATTACTGTGCTTTGCTAAATTGTGTGAGATTCAAATAGTTTATTTGTATTTGTAGGTACTTTGTCGTAAACGACTTACGATTTACTTTTAATCGTTTTAGAAGTCGGATTTTACAAATAAATAAAACCGGGCAAGAGCGAGTCGGACTCGCGCACCGAGGGTTCCGTGCCATCATATACAATATAATATGTGACAAAGGCGGTTTTATATTTGTTGACATGACAGCGCCATCTCTTTTCTGATAGCGGAACTTATGTAGATTTTTTACACTTTCGATGATTTCTAAAAAAGTATGTCTGTGCAGTCTAAGTAGAGATATTGTAATAAATTTCCTCTAATCTTTACATATACTTCTAATAGCAATAAAAGTTTCAGAGGTCTATCTCCGCAAACTTCGGAGATAAGGGGGGGAGAACGCTATTTTTTTAACATTTTTGTAAATAACTCAAAACGATACAGCCTAAAGGAAAACTAAAAACTGTTTATTATTGTGTAAATAAATACCTTTCATATTATACCCCACATCACCTATTAACTTCACAAAATTTTTGAAAACCCTCCTTCCACCCCCCCTTGTCTAAAAAACTATGCAAATTAGAGAGTTCGCTATAATTTTTCTATAAAGTTAACATACACTTCCATTAGCAATAAAAGTATCACGGGTTTAGGGGCGTAGGGGGGGAACGGTCGTTTTTTCAACATCTTGCCATCAACAGTGGTAGCGTTCTCCACCTCCGACCAGTCGATTTGTGCGCATCGCCACGAAGACGCTTTGTATCTATACCACAAAAGTTACGCTGCATGATGATTTTTATTAATGTGCAAATGAATACCTTTCATATGATACCCCACACGGCCTAGTAACTTTACTTAAAAATATTGAGATCCCCTATCCGCCCCCCTGCAATCAAAATAAGAATAATTTTTAACATTTTTATATATGCTATATTAGTAGTAGTAATTTCAAGTCGATAGCATTAGTAGTTCTCGAGATATCCAGTTGTGACAGACAGACAGAGTGATTCTATAAGGGTTCCTTTTTACCATTTTGATCCGGAACCCCAAAAATAATTTAGGTATGCTGTTATTTAAAAGATGGAGGACATCAATAACATCAAGATCTCTATGGCAGACATGGTGAAAAAGTTCTCCAAAGATATGGCCCACTTCCAAGGTGAGCTAAATAAACAGACAGGAGTGGAGACTGCACCACCTTCACTATCAAACTTGGCAACACAATTTCTTGCTTTCTAAACTTTCACACTGCAAGCACTTCAAGCCTTGCAATAGCAAGTAGAATCCATCAGTAAACTTGCTGATGTAATTGAGATGGACAGACGCCGCAACATACTTCTACTGCATGGTTTGCCGGAGGAGAGGTCTGAAGACACAGGAGTGGTTATCACTGAAGTCATACGGGAGAAATTGAAGATATCCGAGTTCACAAATAGCGATATTAGTCGTTTTCACTGGTTTGGGCGTGTGTCTGCTCCTGATAGGCCCCGACCTATTCTTTTTAAGTTACACAACTCTCAGCTAAGAAGCAAGATCTGGTTGTCGAAATCTAGCCTCAAAAGCACGAGTGTCACACTTTCTGAGTATTTAAAGAAAGCACAGGAAAGCACGGCATGACGCATTTATGGCGGCCCACGAGTAATACGGCGTGACGAAGTGCTGGACTTGGGAAGGCTCCGTGTATATTACTGGGTCCTGATAGCAAGAGACATCGTCTAAACTCTTGTAAGGAAATCTACGACGTCCCCCTTGCAAAGCCTGCTGAGAGTAAGCAAGAAGCAAACCCCATGCCAGCTGCCAAGCCTCAGACAGGACCGAAGACAAGGCGCGCCGCCGTTTTGACCGCCGTTTTGACATGCTTCGCTTCTAAGTTGTACGTATATAGCCCTACCCTTTACTTTTGTTTATAAGTTGTCTTTTCTTTTTATTTTATGGCTTTTTGTGTTTGGTTTTACACAATACCGCCAGTGTCAAGTTAATATAAAAATTCGTAAGTTATTTGGCTAGCCATTTAGGCGGCCATTTTACTAGAGGTAGACATTAGGTCAGCGAGTATTTCACTTGTCACGATTTTATGACAATGACCTTATTAATTCTTATTCTATGTTTTTGTTTTATTTCACTCCAGTGACTGACTGACACTGACACTCACAAAGAATTTGACATTGACAGTTTCTTTTCTCTAGAAAATTGTTTATTTTTTGTTTTGTTCCTAATTTACGGTAAATATTACCATGGACCAATTAAATACAGGACTAACAAACCCTAACATCAAAACGTAATTCGAAAATTAGTTACTATCTCAACATATAGATGGCGCGAGGAGTAACGATTTAACAAATTTTAATAAATTGGTCATTTCTCGACACCTTAACGAACCATAACACGATTTAGTGATCGTAAAGATACAGCAGTCAAATATAGATGGCGCTAACATAAAAATATTGTATGACATCAAACATTTAAGTCGTTATTTTTTGATGTCATCTCAGCCGTAGGACAGCTACTGTTCACGTCCGCGGCTGGACTTAGGCCACCATGGGGCCACCGGGTGGGCGAGCGCAGTGTTGAATATTGAAATAGGTACGGAAAGATATTTAATCCAAAATTGCATTTAAAACACAATTGAAATCTTTCTTACTAGAAAAACAAAAAGAAGGTATACCCAAGCACTTCGTTAGCCAACTGTAGTATATATGTTTTAAACTGCGCTAAATGTCACGTAATATTAGTTACTGACACCTAGGAAAACCACACAGTATTGGTGGGAAAATAGTGGGATTAGCCTTATAAACACTGAACAGATACAACATATTTTGTTCTTTTTTGACAAATGTTTAATCTGCGGTAAAATATAAAATGTATACTGTATATCGTATAACGCTGCCAAAAACAATAACAAAGGTGATACCAGTAAAAAAAGATCCTCCTTTGTAGAAGGTAACTTCGTCGTAGCTACGTTTTGCCATAAAAAAATCTAGGATTTTTGATTTTAGCCGAAACTTATCAAATTGTATATAAATTATGGTCTTGGAACATTTTTATTCCAATAATTTCGTTTCTTACAAAGAAAATAAAATAATTAATATTTTTTATGGGTAATTATTTTGTACCACTGGTCACTTTTTGGGGAAAGCTATCAAGGTGCATTGGTCCTGCACATTGGATACAAATTTTATTCGTTTCCCGTGCCTCGTCTGTTCTGGAATCGAATGTTCTTTCTCTCGCCCCGCCGCCGCCGTCGCCGTTGTTGTCTTTGCTGTACTGTTTATTTGTTAAAGTTGTTTGTTCCTCGTTAAAGTTATCTTGCTACATCAAGGTTTGCGCGAGGTGACACCACAGAAATGGGCAGACTGTATTACCCACACGATAAAAGTAGAAGAAGAAATGTTCAAACTAAATCATTTAATTGACACTGTATGTGATCGATTTGTAATAAATATCACTGAAACAGATTCTGAATCAGATGATGATAGCAGTTGTTCAGATATTAGTATGTAGAGTCTGTACAAAAAGAGAACCGTCGTGGCGTTACAGTGAACTAACATTAATATTTTTATATGGCCACCCAATCCAGCTGTCATCTGTCTCATCACGCAACTGTGAAATGCCAACTTCGACTCGATAAATTATTGTTGATCTTGTTTTTGTGTTAAATATTTGCATAATTATGTCGAAAAGAGGAAAAACGTTAAGCAGCTCTGTGAGGCAAATAATGTATAATGTGATACAGTTTTGTCAACGCGAAAAAGCGTCAAAAAGCCCAATCATCGACCTGAACAAAGCAACGGAACGAGTAGCCGCAATGACTGGTATGTAATAGCTTTCTTGTGGTATTTTTGGACTGTACGTTGATTTCATAGCAGAAATAAATAGCGTCTTTAGTGTTTTAAGTGTGATTAGCGTAAACGGAAATACTACCTATATTAGGTAAAAATCACTCGAGCCTAAGCTGACCTATTTTTGTAGTACAACTAACACATTTTGATACTTTGCGTTTTTAGATACTAAACTTTGATTAAGTATATTAAATTTTATGTTGCAGGTCTTAGTAGAGATACTGTGTCTAGAATTAAAAAAGAAGGTGCTGTTAATAGAGGTGTGTGGTGCACTCCAGGGAAAAAACGCAAGGGCCGGCCTAAGACAATAATTCTGGATAATTTTGACAAATGTGCCATACGGAGCAAAACTCGACAATTTTATAATGTTCGAAAAGAGGTACCGACTCTAAGGAAGCTGGCATGGCTTCAGATCTGTCCTCCTCCTGTTTTAAAAAATGGTTCGATCGCATGAAAAAATGTTTAAAATTTAAAGGGGATTATTTTGAGCAATAAACATAATATTTTGGTTATAACATGTTGTTTTTATAAGTTACGCAAAACTTATAGTGTGATCTACGTATTAACATAATGTTAATAAAATTATAAAGTGTCTCCATGTTTGATTTTTTTAAGTCTAGGTACTAGAAGAGTAGATAGGCTATGCTCCATGGAAGCACGTTAGACTTACAACATAGCTAGCCACTATCCTTTGTAAATAATGTTGAGCCAGCACTTTAACCTCAGTAGAATCACATAACACATGTGCTATACTATGGTAGCCCATTTTAATCAGAATTATGCGAAGAGACATACCAATCTACCTACTTAATAGCAAGTACCTACTGATGGCAACAGTTGGTGTCTTTACATGATGTCTATCTACCAAGTATCAAAAACTTTTAGTCATACTAGCAATAACAGAGCAGTGTTGTCATTGCAACAAAAATAATAAATAGGCACACGCGCGACCTCAATTCCTACGACGGACGCTTCTCTTTTTGTACAGACTCTAAGTATCATACCCGAACAACTGCTGTCATCATCGGATATGATTAAAAATAGTCTTTACGAATAAAAAAACAAAAAAAAGTATTTGTTTCTTTTATTTATTTCTGAGGGAATGGATAAATAATTCTACGCCTTTGTTGGACTAGGATTTTTGTAATGAGCCGTTTTCAGTAACAAAACAAAAAGAGTTTTCTACTAAACCTAACAGATGGAGCTGGCAAGCGGAGTAAGCAAGTTTGTGATTAATCCTGTCATTGTCAAATTGTGCCTACCAGTAAAAGAAAATTAACGCCATCTACAGCCTTACTTTTTGATCGTTTTAATCCCGTGAAGGGGTGATCCGGTACATGAAACACTATCGATTTGTAAAGATAAAATTAAAAAATAAAATTATATTTTCTTTTAAACTCGAATCAATTCTCGCATTAGTGAAAAAGCGATGCGAACCAATAGTAGTACCATTCAAACATGTGTTCACAGGTAGATGACATTCAAAGAGACCGACACTAGTACTGTAAAGGTCTATGACCTATTTCACCAATGACGCGTAAGCGCAGTCCACGTGGACTCATGAAAATTCGCCAATGCTAACTAAGCTCCGCCCCCAACTCCCATTTGATTGGCGATTTAAAATGCGAGCGAGCCGCGGCACATCTAAATAAATCAAATCAGTTTCTCTAAGACGTCATCGGTGGTGCATCACTGTTTAGTGTTTACGATCCTTGTCGAGCGAAAAAAATGACGTCACGTAATTACGTGTTCTCCAACCTGGAGTTCGTTGCAATGGTGTAATTTTACGCGAACGCGGATTACGATGCGCAAGCGGCTCGTCGTCTCTACAGCGAACCAAACCACCTGCAATCTTTACGACTGAGTGGACTCACCCAACCCGCAAATTCCATCTGGTCAGACAATTGTGGCGGCTACGCAGCGGCTGTTAGATCACGGACAATTCACCACACCGTCACATGCTCAGGGCCGCGGTCGCCAACCCGTTTAGACACCCGAACTAGACGGGGAAATCCTGGAATACTTTGAACGAGATCCCAGGCGTAGTACAAATATGGCTGCAATTAGGAATAACGTGAGTCAATACTACTACGTTTGGAAGCTCTTGCATCATGAAGGACCCCATCCATAACTATTAAATAAATCAAAGGTTACTAGAGGCATGTAACAGACCTTTTTTCAAATCATTTGATAATTAATAACAAGAAAGTTTTATTTTCAAATCCATTGTAAATAATTTTGATTCCAAATTTTTAAATACGCCATAAATAGGTACCTACCTACTAGCAAACCTGTAGGAAATTATTTTTACTATTTACCGCTTTAAGCATAATTGTTTAAATTTAATTAGTTCCCATAATCTAGGCTAAAAATAATTATGACGGTCCTAAGCCCGTAAAAGTATGAAGGAAAATTTGGAATCAGCTGAGTGAGTCAATAACCTAGGTACGTTCATAAAGTGGGTGGAGTTTACGCACCGCCGTACAACTAACTCGTGACGCTACTACTGGTTTCATGCATTTTGCGAATATTACGTTATCACTTGCTAGTTTTTTTATTTTAAGAGATATGACGCTGTGTAAGTTGTTGATGAAAAGTATTATGTAAGTTAAACCACCTGTCCAAGGGATTGAAACGATCAAAATGTAAGACTCGAGGTAACTATTTTTGAAGTTTTTACTTTTTGATGAAAACGCCTCATTTAAGCAGTGAAAATATAATTTAACTACTTCATTAATAAAAATTGCAACTATTTCTTTTTCTTTGTTTTATTGTGCTCCGAGGCTCTTGTTAATAGGTACAAACATAGCATAGTGTAGGGAGGAACTATACTTGTAGTGATCCATAAAACACAAGGTTATGCTCCACTGTCTTTTCAGTTTGACAGTAACATCAAGTGGCATTACTTTGTTTACATTATTGGCAGCGTTTGAAAAAACAGACTATAAGTATATCATTCCAATAATAACCGTCTATGTTGTGCCATCTCGTTCTTTTTGCTAATTCTAATGGTAACAGCTGAAAATCAGTGTTTGCTTAACAAGCAAAATTATTCGCTGAGCTGTGACCATTTTGACATGCTGCAACACACACATGCACTACTTAGCCAGTTAATCATTTAGTTCACGTTACCGTTTTAGTTGTTTAGTTATTATGTTATTTGCTCTCATAAGTTTTTATCTCTGTACTGTATGTGTGTGATTGAAGTTCCAAATAAACTGTTTATCTATCTATCTATCTGAAGACGCTGCTGCCCATCTACTTAGCAGATTTCTACTGCAGCCACGGGCAAGAGAGGAGAGCCAACATTCTACTGCTGGCACACCACCGTCAAAAAAAATGGCACTAAATATTTAAAATTTTAGACTTATATTACATAGAGCTAATTGACGCATTGACTTTCACTTTTCCGATGACAGTAAAGTTGTCAAACTTCAAAGGGCCATATCCTGGAAACTACTCGTCCTAGACTTTTCGTTGTGGGCTCAAATGAAATAACTTCACGAGATCTACTTTTTCGATGACAGCTGTCAAACTTCAAAGAGCCATATCTCGGAAATTAGGTGCTCGTCCTAGACTTTTCATTGTGGTCTCTAATAAAAGATCTCGAGATCTACTTTTTTGGTGACAGCTGTCAAACTTCAAACGGCCATTAATTGTGAGTTTAAAAATGTTAAAAAAGACAACAAACGTGCAAAGGGTCAAAGCGGACTAAAATTGCGATCATCAATGATGATCACATAATATGACTCCTTCAATTTATCAATGGATAATTAACGGTTGGTTATACGTTGGAAAAGTTGCTTTAATGTTTTTAGGGTTCCGTACCAAAAAGGTCCTACCACCTAGTTTGTTTGTTTATGTTTTAAAATTTCCCTTCACTGTACTAGTAGTACCAAGCGGACTACCGCTAAGGTAAAGTAAAAGCAAACCCTTTATTTTCTTAGGCACTAGCCTAAGAAAATAAAGGGTTTGCTTTTACTAATACTGTAACTAATTATGTCGATAGATGATAATGAAGATCAAAACAATGAGCCGTTTTCAGTAAAAAACAAAAAAGTGTTTCCTACTAAACTTAACAGATGGAGCTGGCAAGCGGAGAAAGCAAGTTTGTGATTAATCACAATTGCTGTCATTGTCAAATTGTGTTTCCTACCAGTAAAATAAAACTAACGCCATATAAAAGGTTCAAGGGAACTATTTTTGAAGTTTTTACTTTTTAATGAAAACACCTCATTACTAAAATAAGTATAGGTATTTTTATATCATTTATAAGTTAAAAATAATTATTTCAAATCACTAATAACGACCAACGTTTGACTAGACTTAGGGCTAGAAACTTGAAAGTTTTCCAGCTTCCTTTCCACTTCAGCCAGTTCTTTCATCTGCCTTTCCTGAACTTCGTCGCCTCTTAATCCTTCATCATTGTAAGTATCGATGAAAGCAGCATTATTATCATTGTTATGATTACGTTCATTTTCTCGAGTTTCAGCTCTGATAGCGTTATCATGAGGTTCCCAACTTGGTGTTTTATCAGTGTCCTGCGTTTTAAAACCATTTTTACCTAGAAGACTTTTTATGCAATTAGGGCATAAATTCCCTAATTTATTTTTCATTGTCGGACTTATATCTTTCTTATCAAGGCTCTCACCTAACTTACTTTGGTTTGAATATGTTTTTGCGCAGTTCATGCAAATTAGTTTCGTCTTTTTCTGCTGTTTCTTCGGCTCACGGGAAAAAAACGGGAACATTTTTTTGAAAATGCTGAAACAATTTAAATGTGCATAAAACTGCAGTCGTATAACAAGCACTAAAAAGTCATATGTGAAAATATTAAATTCAACAACAGACTATGATTGTCGCTTGTTTGTTGTCTCTGGAGTTTCGAACTAAAGTTTTTAGGGGGTAAAGCCCCCCCCCCCCCCCCTCTAATATGCATAGCGCAGTCTATCTGTCTATCTGTCTATCTGCCTGTGTATTTGACGATTACAACCGAACGCGTTGACCGATAATTATGATTTACATGAAACCTTTTTAGTAAGAACTGTCATAATGAGAGAAGGTGACTGATTGTTTTTTTTTAAACTAGGGTCACAGGGACCGCAGTTATTGTGACCTCAAAAGGTCACCAAAAAAAAAGTCTTCAAATGGCCGAAAACGTCCAAAAACCCAAAAATGCCATTTTTGACCTTTGGTGACCATTTGAGGCCTTCGCCCCCTTTTCTGGTACCCCCGTACCAATGCTTGCTGACACATTTTCACGGTTGGCAAGTTATTTATTTTGGTGATGGATTTTCATTCGGTTTTCACCAATAGACCGAATAATTAAAAATAATAGTTTCCTCTTTTTACTTCCTACTATTCTTTTTACTGGTGTTCTACTCCTACCCGTATGTTATGTTAGGTGTTTTTTTAACAACAACAAAAAACAGATGGCCGTTAAAGTACATCTAATCTTACCATTTTTTCTCAGTGACAAAGTCATTATTAACAGGTTTACTTCGATCATTGTTAACGTTGCCCGCCAATTGATCATCACCATCATCGTTTGCGTCGTTGTAAGCCAGGTCGGTATTTTCATCACGTTTAACTTTCCGTATCGGGGATTCGTAATGGTCCTCATTTGGTGTACTTCTGTGAACATTTACACACAGTGTTATGACGATAGCTGCTTCAGTTTAAAACTAGGATTTTGAGACGTTTTTTATTAACTAAAAAGCATCTAAAAATCCAACATCAAAGTGGGAGTATTTTTTTAACTTTTGCGCCACAACGCATTAATAACTATATTAAATTTTAAGGCATTTTTCACGAAATTACCTTTATTTCTATGTAACTGTAACTGAAATCTTCGAAAGTTGCTTTAACCCATTTTGAGACAAAATATTTATTTTAAATTTTGTGTGCGTATGAAAGACCGATGACAATACAATAATTTGGCGTGTTTTTTAGTTTTTCAACTTTAAAGTATTGTTAACCCGACACTTCGACAGGATTGCACCGACCGTGGCCGCTGGCAGACTTTGCGCCGATTTCTGCTATCTGGACGTTCTGTCTGCCTGTTTAAATATTATCTCATAAGTTTTCCTTTAGATTTAAGGGAAACATTTCAAGACAATAATTTAAAACAAAAAAATCCCTACAGGAAATTTCACAGAAAGTAAAGGTGCTAGCTTTCCATAGTTGACTGTGATAGTGATTGAACTTAGGCTGTGTGTAGCAATTTGGTCTGAACCAAAAACTTTAGGCTAATGACCATAATTTGTATCAGGGTATTGCGCTTAGGGTCCACTCCCAAATGAGTTTCGATTACAAAAAGTGATCGCGTAATCAAGATTATTCGTTTTAGTATGTGAAAGGTATCTTTCGTTGTCAGATGTTGTTGATAGCATTCTATTAGTCGCGTTATTAGGCTATGGATTCCAATAAAATGTATCGTCTCTGAAATACTGGATGGAATGTGTTTTATTGTAGGCGCTCTGCATTAGAAAACAGAACGGAGCTTGTTTCAGACTAACGAGGTTTTATCCTATTTTCATTAGTACGTAATGGGCATACAGCATTGTAGGAGTTGTTCAGATATATATTATTACACACTGGCTCGAAAATGCACTTGTATTTAACTCGCCTCGAACTCACCGATCTTACACACGTGAAAACATACATCATTCCCGCCCTTCTGGCTCACATGACAGTTCTCATTGTGACAGTGACAGTTCGCTAACCAACACCCGTCAATACATGGGACACACGAGACAGTGTATGTATGCTATTGCATACTTTTATATCGCATAAACCACAAACACAAGCAAAGAAAGGCATAAGGTCTATATTATTATGCTACTAATGCCTAGCACTGCGGCAAGAAGGACTGACGATGATGGAGTAAGATTGTTTTCATCATCATCATAATTATATGTCAAGATGGACAAATGCCTCCCTCATGGCCAACTATTGATTATGAGGGGGGGGGGTTGCCATACTTACCGTGCTTGGCAGTCGGGTTGGCGAGCGCAAAACGGTATGTTGATACACGGAAGGCGTTGCTGACTTTATTTCTATTTTTGCTGATTTTAAATTAATGTTAAACATTTTTGTCATGGTCTTTAGTAGCTTTATCAAGTCAATTCTCAGGGTACAAAAAGTACTCACTTATTCAGCTTCGGATTATTGGCACGGAGAATATCCAACAGCTCGTATTCCTGAAGGTCGTCCGATTTCATGAAGTTTGCCATGTCCAACTGGACAACTTTGCCTTTTTCCAGCTCCAGCTGTTCTGCGCTTTTTGACTGTTTGTGGCTATCCCACAGCTCTCTCAAACGGTTTCTTTCAGTATATTCGTAGCAAAAACATACATGCATACAAATTATAAGGTAAAAATATCGCAACATCTTGAGACATTACCGCAAATTGCATTTTCTTGACGTTTGAGTTAGAGTCATGAGAGACGTCTATGACAATAATAAGAGCGAATATGGCTTTTTTCGAAAAATATTGTTTAGGTTGCAAAGAGGTTTTATTTTCTCTAATCAGCCAGTATAAGCAGTTTTGTATTTGTGCAATGAGGTTTATTATCTCCTAATCAGCTTTCTCATCTAAGGCTTTGACTAAATGTAAGTTATTTAGTCGAAGTAGTAGAGTTATTTCATCATCATCATCATCATCATCATTTCAGCCGTAAAACGTCCACTACTGAACTAAGGCCTCCCTCATGGATCTCCATGAGGAGTAGTTGCCATACTCACCACGCTTGGCAGGCGGGTTGGTGAGAGCAGTACGGGATGTTGATATACGGAAATACGCTGCTGCCCATCTTCTGGAGGTGTCCCTTAGCAGGCTCTTACTGCATCCACGGGTAAGCGAGGAGGGGTAACATTCTACTGAACAGGACTGAAATGATGATGAAATAAAAGTTTGTAAAGTGCCCAGACCTGAGACAAAGTAAGCGGTCTCCCACCGCCGGGTGAAACTATGTAATTAAAGCAGTTTAATTACACAGTTTCTCCCGCGGTGTGAATCGTACTCAGATCCTCGCGGTCGGCTATTATACCTACTGGGCCACGGAAATCGAATAAGGTATAAAAGGACCTCATGACCTCAGACCGTGGCAGCCCCAGGCAACAATAGGTTTGAAGCCGTTTGATCACATCTCGCGATCTCATCACTTGCGATAAGTAGTTGGCAGTTGTTTTGGAAGTTACAAAACGTTAACAGTCGTCCACTCGTCTAGTTCTCAAGTGCTTGGGAGATCAAAAGGCATCGCCCATCAAAAGATTTGCGCGAGTTCGTGTGAGATCAAATCTACAGGATGTATAATAAAACCGGCCAAGATTGAGTCGGACTCGCGCACCGAGTGTTCCTTGCCATCATACAATATAATATATGATAAAATATGTATATGATTATATACATATTTGTTGGAGAACCTTGAAAGTGCCATTTCGCCAGATTTTTTACACTTTCGATGGTTTATACAAAACTACGCAAATTAGAGAATCATTATTTTTTCTGTAATCTTTACATACACTTCTATTAGCAATAAAAGTTTTAAAGGTGATCTCTGCAAACTTCGGAGATATGGGGAGGAACGGTATTTTTTAAAGCTTAAAGAAAAACAGAAAACTGTTGATTAATGTGCAAATGAATACCTTTATATACAAAGCATGACCTAGAAACTTCACTTAAAAATTTTGAGTCCCCCTTTCCGCCCCTATGAAATCATAATCAGAATATTTTTCAAAATTTTTAATAAATTCCATATAAATGAAAAAACGTTATCTTATACCATTTCAAATTTCAAGTCGATAGCATCAGTAGTTCTCAATACATCTATTTGTGACAGACAGAAAGACAAAGTGATACCATAAGGGTTTCTTTTTACCATTTAGGTCCGGAACCTAAATGGTAAAAAGAAACTTTTGGCCTGCAGTGGGATGAAAACAGCTAGTCATGTAAAATGTGTTCTAACCCAAATAGGTTTCAGCCTTTGAAAACAAGCAGGTTTTAACGAGAAAAAAATTGGGAATTTGTATTTTTTTGTTTTTTAAGTTTTTTTTAGTTATTTTTATTTACAATTTTACTAGTTGGCGTGATACAAATGTAAAATATATATATATTAAAAAAAAGATCTATGTGGTTTTAGGAATGTTTGTTTGTACTCGTACGGCAACACTTTGCGGAGTTCAATGACGCTGTTAAGGATCCGCTGGCGTTAAGGTTGCCATTATAGAATGTTGAAGTTAAAACTGACGTGGTCTTGACTTTAATGAAAATCATCAATTCCTGAAAAGTTGTCGTTTCATTTCAGAACGTCTGTATAGTACTTAGCTTAACACACGAGCAGAAAGATTTAGCGAGCAGCTACATCTTTCTGCTCGTGTGTTTTATAACACCTTGAGTTGTTCATATTGAAAATATTTGCCATGTAAACTGTAAAATTTTATTAAATACCTTAAGAGAGTGAAACTAAATCTTTCCCGGAGATTTAAGTAGGTACTCGTATTTACATTGTTTGAAAATAAAATTAAAATCAATTCGAAAAAGTTATTTAACGTACTTTACTAGAGGTACACAATTAAATCTCGCGACAAGCTTTTATATTATATATAAGTTGTGTAAAGACGTTACAAGTTGATATTAAATATTTAAGCAAAATGTTTATTTTAATATTTTAAAGACATAAATAAAAGCTTGTTTTTTAAAAAGTTTTTTACTTTTTATTTATTTTTACATTTTATTTATCGCTAATACACTTATAAAATGGTCCTTTAGGAGCCTAATAAGTGTAATCTCTTCTAGTGCACTATAGGCACGTTACTAGTACAACTTTCAGCTAGCCCTTTTATTTCATATCTTTACGATTCAGAATGACGTCACATAGGCTAACCATGCATTGTCTTTTTTAATCTTTCGCGATCACAACACATTATTAAAATATGGGATTATCGGGTATTTATCGCGTAATTACCTTTATTTTATTCCCGACGTTTCGACTGGATTGCACCTGGATTGGTCGCGGGGAGACTCTTAAATAAAGGTAATTACGCGATAAATACCCGATAATCCCATATTTTAATAACATGCATTGTCATCCAAACAAAACAATTATCTGCTTTAAAATTGAGTTGCAAGATTCCACCCGAACAAACACAGTTTAATACATACATACATACAAGGCAAGTTAAATAAAAGCTTTTAAAAACAGAATAAAATAAATATTTGGGGGGCTCCCGTACAACAAACGTGATTTTTTTGCCGTGTTGTGCTTGATGGTAATAACGGCAACAGGTAGACGCCTGAAATATCCACAGAATATTTAGTTGTACATTTATAGTACTTCACGTTTGTTTGTTGGTTGTTTAAGTTGTTTTGCTAACTAATGGTGCGTTACCCTTCGTGCGCGAGTCCGACACGCACTTGGCCAATATTTTATTTAACCTTTGTTACTTCAGATCTCCGCTGTTTATTTATAAACGATTTAGAATATTAATTTTTAATTCGCATAGATACACTCTCAATTAGGTAGTTCCTTTGTTCAAAACTCAGATTAGATGATGATCTATGAGGAATGAAGGGAACAAGAAAAGTTTACTTGAAATTTAGAATAGTTTTGGACATCCCTTATTTACCTAATTTACTAATACTGAAATTGAAAAATCTTCTTATTGTAATTGGAAAAGGAGTCTCAAAAATTGTATATGATGTAACTTAAACTGTAACATTGAACTGCCGGCATCCCACAACGTTGTACGAGTAAGGACCTTTATCTACTCTTGCTAAAATGACACAGTATTGTTATTTTCATCTTATATAAAGTAAAATCAAAACAGCAAAATATATGTTTATTATTTATCCATAAATTTATTACATAAGTATTATTTTATAAACAAACACAGAATTAAATTACGTAAATCTAAAATCTTGTTTTCGCACTCCCGACGCTAGGTTCACTTTTTCAACTGTGGACGGACCGTCTGAAAAAAATAAATAAATAATTCTGGACATTTCAAACATTATAGTCAAGCCCCAACGTAAGCAGAGCTTGGGTTATGGGCAGCGGAGGGCTGAAAGGACACCTTACTAACAATGATTTACTTACAAAACACGCTATGATCATAAAAGGACCAATTAGGAAACACAAAAACTGTTGAAGAAATACATAAAAGGTAACGTAGTAGGAAGTAGAAATAGCATAATTAAGTATTTTCAACATTCCTTTTTAAGTAAGGGCAATCATCAAATTCACAGCCGTTAAATGTCCACTGCTAGATATGTCTCACTCATGATTTTAAGTACTGATAATGAGGGGTTGTATACTTATATACCTCTATACCATAATACTCACCACGCTTGGCAGGCGGGTTGAGGGGCGCAGTACGGGATGTTGATACACGGAAGGACGCTGCTGACCGCATCTTCCGGAGGTATCCATTGACAGATTTTTACTGCATCCACGGGCAAGAGAGGAGGGGTAATATTCTACTGCCGGCATAAATAAATAATGCTGGACAACTCACACAGCATCATCTACCCCAAGCTAAGCAGAGCTTGTGTTATGGGTTCAAGATATAGGGTAAAAATATAGGGGAATAAACCTAAAAAAATAATAAACGAAAATAAAGAAATATAGATAAATGTTAACCCATTAAAATAATTATTTTTCAGTAAAGTTTGAAATTCATATTATAGTTTATTTATAATAAAATTTCATAAAAGAACTAGAAGACTGATATACTGAATACACCATACTACATAGATATATACATACTATATAGAAAAACAGATGACAGATGTTTTATTATGTACAGAAAAACATCCAGAACACCCTGAACAAATATCTGCAGATCGTACAGACATTTGTGGAATCGAACCCGCAACCGCTTGCGTCGCAGGCGGACCTTCGATCACGGCGCCACAGAGCTCGTCAGTTAATAAGTTATCTCTACTGCTGGCTAGCATCTCACATTTGAACTTGATTTTAGTTAGTATTTTTTAAATAATTGTACCAACCCATTTGAAACCAAGTGGTAGTAGGCACTCCTATCTCCTGCCTGGCGGCGGCGGCGGCGGCCCTCAGCGCGAAGGCCACTACCACCGACAAGCACATCGGAGGTTCCCCGGTACCTGGCAATAGAACAACATGTAGGTGAGTAATATATAGCTAGATGACCTTAGGGCGAAATCTGCCACAAACCGTCAAACACTAAATTAGACCAAAATAATGTCAAATGATATAATTATTTTTCGACTTCGATGACGATGATTACGATGATGAGTAGGTAGGTGATGAATGCGTAATTAAAGATAAAGATAATTTATTTGCGTGTTCAACGATTGACGCAATGTCAGTTAATTAATGTAGATTCTCGCTTTTGGGTCTTCACTATACGTTTATTTTTAATAATATTAATGAGGCAAAGGCTTAGAACAGGGAAGCGAACAGAGTTATTCAAGTGCCTTATTTCCTGTTAAAATAAGATTATATATGTTTTTATTTTTATTTTTGTAAGTTGACGTGTCTATGTTTTGTAATTGCAAACAATGGAAACAGATGAATGAATTTATGAATTTATTTCCTCTGACTTATAGCTGACTTAGCTGAGCTGATGGTGCTGGGCAAGCCTAATCCATATAACAACTTCCTAGGCACTAGTGCGTCCCATACAGCAGTTTCTGATACTGTATAAATCATCTACAATAGCAAAGGCCTTACCTTTTGTACCCAGTATTGGTTCTACGCTGTAAGATTTCTTTTTAAAGGCGACTCTGAAGTCCTGTGGAATGTCTCTGGCTAACGGAACAGGGTAGTCCCATATCCTATTTGTTAGAATTTCTCCGGTGGTTTTATCGTAAACAATGTTTTCACAGGTCCAATACCCTAGCCCCATAATAAAAGCTCCTTCAACCTGAAATGAGGAAGAATATTATATTTAATTCAACCAACGTGTAACTTGTGTGACGCGTTAATGTTTTTTTTTTGCTTATGTACTGTTGAAGTGAAAGACAAGAAGCAGCAACGATAATAGTTTATTCATCAGCGGACGACAAGGAAAAGAGAGCTGTTTTTTTTTTTTTTCGAAATGACAATATATGTTGTTGACCGCAGATGGCCATGACAACGTTACCGGACTATGGCGAGCGCAGAAGGCGCCCAGCCGCAAAAGTTAGGTTGGGGCAACAAGCTCAAGGGCACCACTTAGGTTCGAACCACGGCTTGGACTGTTGCCAGAATTTTTGAATCTACTGAAGGATAGCGTCTAGGTGCAAAACTGCACCTTTAGACGGAAGAATGTATTCTTCGGCCCCGCCGGCGGGACCGGTTTTTGAATATGTGTCTAACAGCTAGTGTGGGACGGGTTGACGTCACCTCCGGGTTAGCGGCGGTGAGCTCGTCAACGGGCAAGCCGAGAACGTGTCTCGGTCGACGGAGGAAAGAACTCGTGGGCAATGGCTCTATCGGGTAGTCGGAGGGTAATCCCGAGATTAGGGGATTGGAGTGTTCCGCCGCCACTTCATAAAAACGCTTTGAAGCAGTTTTAATAAAGTGTTCGATGGACTCGAGTTTGAGATCTCGGTGGAGGTCTACATTGCGCATGTACCATGGGCAACCCGTGGCCCTGCGCAAGAAGTTGTTTTGGACTACCTGAAGGCATCTAACATGACGGGACTGGCCAAAGACGACAGAGGAATATGTCATTATTGGCCGTACAACTGTCTTATAAAGTGTCACTTTATTTCTAAAGGACATTTTACTTTTCGAGTTGAGAAGGCTGTTTAACCGGCTAAGCACGAACTTCGCACGATTAGTGACAGACCTTATGTGGGGATAGAAGGAGAGACGTCTATCTAGGATTACTCCTAGGTAGCGAGCTGACCTAACCCAAGGGATGGGTTTATCGAAGAGGAGGAGAGGCTGGGGCAAAAAGGGACTCCGAGTGAAGTACACTGCTGCACTTTTCGTCGGGTTCACCTCTATGCGCCACTTTCTGAACCAGGCACCTAGGGTGTCTAGTGCAGCCTGCAGCCTTATGCGTACGCGATTCCTGTTCTTATCGGACGCGTACAGAGCCGTGTCATCGGCGAAGAGGGCAAGTTCAACTTGCGGGTGTCGGGGAATATCGCTGGTGTACAGCGTGAAAAGAAGGGGAGCAAGGACTGAGCCTTGAGGAACTCCAGCTCGGACGGGTTTGGGGTCTGAGAGCGTGCCTTCCACGCGGTAGCGAAAGCAGCGGTTCGACAAGTAGTCTCGTAAGATGAGTACGAGTCTGTCTGGCACTCCAAGCAGGAAAAGCTTGTAAACCAAGCCATTGTGCCAGACTTTGTCGAAGGCTTTAGCTACATCGAGGAAGACAGCGCCCGTATCTGCTGGCCAAGTGTGATGCCACTTGGACAGGATGTGCTCCGTGATGCGGAGCACCTGCTGGGGACAGGAGTGATGGGCTCGGAAGCCAAACTGTTCGTCAGGCAAGAGACTATGCTCATTGACGTGACGCCAGAGACGTCTCAGAAGGAGACGCTCATAGATCTTCCCCAGGGAGCTGAGGAGACTGATGGGACGGTAGGAGGAAGGCTCGTTTGCCTTTTTGCCCGGTTTGTGGATGCCAATTACATTGGCTTCCTTCCAGACATCAGGGAAAGAGCAGTTAGCCATGGCAGCATTGAAGATGCTGACCAGGAGATGTATGAGGGCAACAGAGAACTTCTTGAGTACTCTGTTGCTGATGCCGAAAAGAGAGCTGTACAATATGTTGTCTTAATTTATAGGCTTGTTCTATTACCACCTCCACTTGGTCGGGCCTACCGACATTCGTCATGCCGGCCCTCTCGCGACAGATGGCAGCACTAGTCTTAACGTATCCGATTCGTAACGTTTCTTATAAATTATTTTAATTGTGGCCATACTGTGACAAATACCATGGAATGATTTAAAACGAAATGTCAACGTCAAGACCAGCTGTCAAAAGTCACTTTACTGTCAATACATGTTTACAAGATTCTCGTTTCTCAAGATTATTAGTACTTGAACTGTTTACATTTGAAAATATCAATTATAAATTATAATGCATGAGATTGCGGTTAAAATATTGTAAAAGTCACTATTAATGACAGTAAATAACAAGAATAGTGAATACTAGGTTACAAAAATGTGCAAAGCTTGCTTTCACACATAGTGAATACATGGATTACTGAATTTATTTTAAATGATGGCTTACACTCGGCCTTTCCTGACAAATGGTTACGCCCTCGGAACAGTGTTCTAATAGAAAAGATAATACAAAGGGCCTTTCAAAGTAACATTTTGAAACAAATTAAAATAAAAGTTTATCATAATCAGCAAAACATTTTGACCAAATTTACAATTTAAAACCAGAAACTTAAAAAATAACCATCACATCACATTCGATTTCACATCCGCAGTCGGCCTTTCCTGACAATATTACGTCCTCGTAATGCATGTAGTACACAAATTTAATGAATACTAAATACATTTATACAATATTACTCTTTTGCAAATGAACCAGTGCTTAGTGTGATCTAATTAAATTTTTTTTATGCTATGATATAAAAGATTACGGCCTCGTAATTATAAATCATGTGTACAAAATGTATTAAAAAGTACCTAAATTAAAAAAAAAATACTATGTTACAACTATACAAGTGGTTATTGTGATTTAACTTAAGAGCCTACGGTACCCCAGCTCGAATCCAAGTTTAGCCCCCGCCTCACTGCCCGGCCGTGCCGCACATTCGCAGCTATCTCACTCGCACAGTTCATCACACAGCAGAGTCACGCGCACAAACGAGTCGACCGACCGTACCATAGATAGGGTACCTATATTATATTAGACAGAAATATCACGGCGGAATTATCTATATTGTTCTGTGCAGATATTGTACTATAATTATAGTATTATATACCATATTCTAGTAGGTATATACCTATAGGAATAAAATAAAATGATTGTAGAAAAGTATCAAAGCGCAGCCGTACGACAGGGTAAATAGGTTATTGTAGTTAGGTAGGTATCTACATCTCGTAGGCATGGAAATAAAAGGAAACGAATAGGTAGGTATTGTAGAAAAGTTCCAACTTCATGCATACAAATAGGTAGGCAAGTTTTTTTTATTGTTTTACCTAATGACACCCTATTACCACAGTGTATACAGTGTTCCGACTTCATACAAACGGACGAAGCGCGAGCTATACCTACGCGCCTCGATCTCGGTACCCGCTCGGTATCTAAACAGTCGCGACTGTGCCGCAGTGACGAACGGAGGTGTGTTGTCTTTTTAACAACATCCGCGCGATTTTTTCACAAAAAGTAAGTTCAAGTACCTACCTACGTATTTAATATGTCGAGTAGGATATATTGTGCTGTTTTTGGTTGTATGAAATCTTCAAGAACGCATCCAGAGATAACTTTTTTTAGATTACTTGGAAACTCTGAAAGCTAAGACTATAAAATAATTTTACTTACTACCCAGTAAGTAAAATTATATTACAGGTATGTACATAATGTGGTAGGTACATAATGTGTGTCTTTTTAATGGACAAGTATTTCCTTTTATCTCCCGAAAAAAAAGATGTCTGGATTCTTAAATAAAGTGAATAGAGTAATGGAAAGTGATTGACACGAGTGAAATAGGTAGTTATATGCGGTTCATGATACGGTAGGTACGCTTGTGTAAAAACCTCGGGGCATGTGTGTTTCGTTTTGTTAGTTTGTATAATTCAAAGTAAATACGTGGTATTTTATTTATTATTAACTAGCTTCTGCCCGCGACTTCGTCCGCGTGGAATAGTTTCTTTGGGCTAACGCTAACTCTTACCCACGACTTCGTTTACGTAGAAGGTGAAAATATAATATTTTTAAATAATACCTACGTTAAGCGTAATTTTAGGTAGGTAGGTACCTACATCACGCTTTCATCAGTTATTGTTAACACGTCGAGTGGAACTTTAAAACATTAGGTAAAAGTACTGGGTCTTATAATCTTATATCATTTAGATTGTAGGTTATTCTAATAATTCATAACTATGTTATTTTATAGTACTTCTGCGTACACTATATTTTCAATTTATCTATTCAATTCACAAAGTATTCTATTTGTTTATATAAAAAAAGTATATTTACAATCACAAAACTAAATGGAAACACAAAGTAGGCAAATTTAATTAAAATGCTGGAGGCGGGCAGCCCTATCGCATGTTTACGTACCGCGCGGCTGTAGGTATTTATTTCAAAAATACGGCCGAGTCAAACTACTGTATACATTACTATTCTGTGCTATTACTTACTTCAGTCTTACTTATAAACATCACATCTAACAAAAAAGGATGGCAATAATTATATTGAACGGTGTTTCAATTTTGACAGAAATTGAGTAAGTAGTACCTAAGACTGGTCTACGATCAACTCAACAGAACAACTAGTTGTACGGAATGAAATTCGCTCGATGATGACTTTTGTTTCATCAAATCAACTGGTTGGTCAGACACGACAGGTACGCCTACTTACAATTCGTTGATGACAAAAAATTCCCAACGACCCCATTGAGTGGTGGGGTTGTTGGGACTAAAAAACTCAACGACCGCATTGGTGGAGTGGGCCAGTAGGGTCGTTGGGAATATATCTTACTTATTTATTTTACCTACTTATTTTTGTAAAATTTTCTTCATAACGAACCAACTCGATATGTGAGATCATAGAGTTCCATTCTGCACAACTAGTTGTCCTTTCAGTTGATCACAGTGGAACCACTTTGTTCCACTCCAAAATCAACTGAACAGACCAATTTGACAACAGATGTCAAAAGTATCAGCACATGCCAAAAATTACAGATTATGAAATCGGAAGCTTTTCCCCCTCAACTCCTATGTAACTCTTATAGGGGGTGCATTATCAGTACCAGAAATAGACCTCTGGGGTACATTCTAAAGTCCTAGATGACTGAAATTTGGTGTGTGGGCTAGGAATTGCATATAAACAACGTAAAAACTAAGAAATTATAATAATATAATACAAAAACGTCAAAACTACTAAAAATCTATTTTAACGAAACGTTTGTGTTGTATGAGCGTTTACTCCAGGCACCATTGGCAATGACGTCTATTCAAGCAATGCCGTTTTAATTTACCCTCCCTTCCGCAATCGCAGCATCACGTTCTCGTATTCCAGCCGCCTCCATCACACTAACAGCTGTGCTTCGCCAACCATCGTATATCTGATTTTGAACTTTACTGTAATGTTTTTGAGTGAAAGATGGACAATCCATTGATGCGATTTAAAAAAATGTTTAAAATCGATGAGTCTTCGTCCATTATTTGGAAAATGCTCTCTGTTTCGCGTTCTCTGGTTATTTCATACCTGAAATATCCAGATTCAAAATTAATAGGTACTTATGTGACTTTCTAACTAACACTTCGTGAATGTAACACGCGGCGGAGTTATAAGTGAAATAAGCTGCCCAATTACACAATATATAAGAACAATATAAGAAGATTACAGAATATATAAGACAGTCATCCGTCCCATTCTGATGTACGGTTGCGAGGCCTGGACGTTAACACTGAAGGAAGAAAACAAACTTCTCGTGGCTGAACGTAAGGTGCTGCGAAAGATCCTTGGACCAACAAGACGAGAGGATGGATCCTGGCGAGTCCGAAAAAACCAGGAGATAGAGGACCTTATCGCAGAGCCAAACATCATAGGCGAATTTAAAGGCTCGCGCCTGCGCTGGCTGGGGCACATTGAGAGAATGGCGGAAGATCGAGCCGTCAAGAAAGTGTACCAGGGAATACCTTTAGGGCGTAGACCAGTCGGCCGCCCCCGGTATCGCTGGATTGACGAGGTGGAAGCGGATCTGCGAGAACTCGATGCTGCTAACTGGCGAGAACTAGCGCAAAACAGAGAAGCCTGGAGAAGTCTTGTATCGGAGGCCAAGACCCACTTTGGGTCGCTGAGCCAGAAGAGTAAGTAAGTAAGTAATTACAGCATTAAAACTTAAATTTAATTTTGAGAACACCCCATATTTTTCAAAAATACGTTATGTAAAAGTTTGCAATAACCAAGTAGTATCGTCATCAGAGTCATGCTGCAAATCACCTGGAAGCCTAAAAAAATATATTATAAATACAATATTGAGATAGTTCAAAAATGTATGTATGTATTAGTAAAGTTATTTTAGATAAATAAACTCACAATTCTACAGTTTGTAACGTCGTAAAATCTGGTTCATTTGTTTATTTGGAACTACAAGAATCCATAAGTTCCGTTGGTATTGGCATCCTGTAACAAAATATGCTTCACTTTACTTTCGTTCTTGATGTATTATTCCCAACGACCCTACTGGTGGGGTGGGCCAGTGGGAATTATTTACCAACTCAATATTATGTGATCATAGCAACTTACTGGGATGACAACCCTAAAAAATTAAGTAAAATTATTTTGGCTAATAAACTTACAATTCAACAGTTTGTAACGTTGTAAAATCAGGTTCATTTGTATGTTTGGAATTACTGGCATCAATGAGTTCCGTTGTTATTGGCATCCTGCAACAAAATATGCTTCATTTCACTTTTGTTCTTACCCTTTCAATATTACACATAGTATTGTGATCATGACAAATTACCATGAAACTACATACTAGGATCAAATCGGATCAGTAGTTCCTGAGATTAGCGCGTTCAAACAAACAAACAAAAAAACAAACTCTTTAGCTTTATAATATTAGTATAGATGGTAGGTGTGTGTACCTATGTAGGTACCTAAGAGATGAGACAAGAGACAGACAAGAGGATGACCAATAAAATTGTTATGGTGGTAGGCAAGTGGTAGGAAGGTATATACCTACCTATATAGGTAGCCTGCTTTGCTTAGCTAGGTGATACTCACGGGCACAGGTCCACGTCCGGTACATTTTCTTTATTGCAGTCAGTATCGAGTAATATTTGTTTATTTCTGAAAATGAAAAAAAAATTAGGTAGTTAGTTGGATAAGTAGGTACAATAATTATGATTATTGAGTACGTAACAGGTCTATCTACTTTACTTAGGTAGGTGTAGGTACCCATTACAGTACCTAATACGTAGGTAAATTACCAATTAATTTGGGTAGTACCTACTTATAATCGTGTTCCATGTCAATAAAACATAATCATACCTACTCAGAATAAATAATAAGTAACTTACATATTAAATAGCGGGAATGTTCACGTACTTGTTATTGTTGGTGGAGGCACCAACTGTTTCGACCCTTATCGAGGGCCTTCGTCAGGGTGAACTCGGTTCGCGACCCGCCACCTCCGCGACCCGTCGTGCACTGATTGACTGACACATTCCCGCTATTTAATATGAATGTAATAAGTCACGAAAGTTACTATAGTAAAATAAGTAACTTACTTTTTTACTTTTACTCAGAATAGGAAAGTGCAAACAAACATTTTATGACTCATAGTATAGGTACGTACTTACTTATTTTATTCATGTTTTTAGCATTTTCTTTTCTCCAATTCCGTCTTTTTTTGTTATTCTTAACATTCCCCATTTCACTACTTATAATTTCTTAAGTACGTATCTGGTAGGTCTGCGAGCGAGCGAGCGACACGGGTTCCTCGTTCGAATGCCGGAGCGCGACTGAATTCGTGCGGCGGACGCTGGTCACACGCAATATTTCAGAATTTAAATTCTGACAACGAAAATAAAAATTATTATTTAAATCCAGAACATATAGGCCCTGTATTGTGCTTAGTTGAGTTTATATACAAAGTTTCATTAGTATAGGCAAAGTATTCACTGACTTCTGCGGTTTATTAGTAAAATTTAGAGGGATGTTTGCGATTTTTTTCTATCGAGATTTTTTTTAGTAATCGTGTTTTCACATCATAGAAACCTCGGTGCATATCCTAAACTTTACTATATTTTTTTTTCAATGTTATTGGTTCAATACTTTTATTGATATGCAGGATCAAACGTGAGAGCTGGAGCAGTTTTGAGGTTGTAAAGGCTCTTAATTTCTTATGCTATGTTTACACAGGTCTTGATTTTCATTTTGTGGTATTTATAGAGTAGAGTAGGTATATACCATATAAATTATTATTCTAAAACAATAAATGACAATTATAGTTGGCTAAAATAAACATTTGCTATCATAACATTTTGTTTTATTTGTTTACAGATTCAAATCAGTTTATAACAGTGGGACACACCCGTTTTATAACAGTGGGACACACCCGTTTTATAACAGTGGGACACACCCGTTTTATAACAGTGGGACACACCCGTTTTACAAAAGTGGGACAAACCCGTTTTATAACAGTGGGACACACCCGTTTTATGACAGTGGGACACACCCGTTTTATAACAGTGGGACACACCCGTTTTATAACAGTGGGACACACCCGTTTTATAACAGTGGGACACACCCGTTTTACAAAAGTGGGACAAACCCGTTTTATAACAGTGGGACAAACCCTTTTTGTATCTGTGGGACAAACCCATGGGACAAACCCTTTTTGTGCATATAATATAATTGCTTTAGATTACCTGTTAATAATAATTCAATTATAATTACGAATATACGAAAATTTAACATAGCAACCTCCTACAAAATTATTAATATCAAAATAATATATTTATAGTTTTCTAGATCAAAGTAATGAATTATTTAAAGGTTTAACTTCATTTACATTGCATTAATACCTGTACAATATTCATAGTAAGACAACATAATTTGATATTACTCTTATCTTTATTACTACAGATAGTATTGTAAATATCTTTAGTTTGAATAATAAAAAAAACAAAAAAAAAAAACAGTTGCTCTAATTTATACTCTTATTTTTATATATTTTACTCAAATATCAAATCAAATATATTTATTCACCAACAAAATAAAGTACTCATAGTTCAATAACATAAACGATGATTTATAAAAACTGTGTCGCAGTTGCACACTTGTCTACAACCAACTAATTGTTATAACATTATCATAAACATTTATTTCTTTACAGATACCAGCATACTTTTCTAAACTTGTTTTTAATTATTATTCTATGTTCATCATTATAATAATTATATTCTTAAATAAAATATATATATTTTTTGTAGTAACATTTTGTGCAAGAGCTCGTAGTTGTGGTATGTTTATTAATAATCATTTATCTAGTAAATTGATTTTAAAGTAGGATCTAACTTCGAAAGTATGGATATTTGTTAGTAGTGCTAGTGTATGGGGTGTTGATACCCTTGTGTACCCACAAATTCTCATCAATGTATATATATATTTTTTTTTTAACATCGCACTAAGAGATACCAAATACCTAGAACAGTTTGACTATTCAATTTGTCTATTTATGCGAGAGCATGTCACAGAATTCAAAATATGTCTTATTTGTTTGCTGTTATAAATCGATTCAAAATCAGTACTGGTTAAATCTTTATCTGTGCTATATAACTGCCGGATCACATACTTGACCCCCCTAGCCTATTCTTTAAAAAATAGAAAACTAACTTAAAATCATGGCTGGTCAAGAAGGCGTTCTACAATGATGATGATTTTGTGCCTATAATTTGTTGACATGATTTAATTTATTAACTGACACTGACGAATTTATTATTTTATCAATTATTATATTGTTTTACTTGTACCTATCTATTTGATTTGACTTGTGCACATAATATATTGCTTAATTTTACATATAAAATTTTGTCTAATTTAATTTTTGCTGAATGGCGATTTAATACCTCATATAATTTTTATAACTGCATTGTCATAAGTAATATTATTATTTGAATTAGAAATGTTTAACCTGTAACGATTGTTGTTACCAATAATTTGATTATGTTGATTATTCTTTACCATTAGAAAATAAAACTATCGAAAATAACTTTCTACCTTATAAAGTGCCACGTGGTTCATGCAAGTCTGTTGGTGTAGTACCTACACTTTTGATAACGGATCACTATCAATAGTACTTGAATTCACTTTACTAGGTGTAATCATAAACAATCACTTAAATTGGACACCACACACACAAAAGATTAAATCCAAATTATCAAGCTTGACATACGCACTTAAAAAAAAACTGATTTAAACGTTCCCTTGCAATTTATTACGCCTACTCAAATAGCTACATATCTTAATCCTTTATCTTATTAAGAAATAGCACCCATGCACAGGTGGTCTTTACGCAACAAAAGAAATATGCAAATCTGTTAGAAATAATCAACAATTCTATAAAACTCGTGCGGGAACCTACACAACTTACTAATTTCGTTATAATAATAAATTATCCTTAACTTATTTCAAACTGAAACTGCATTCATCTTATCGATATGTTATGTCGATAAAAATATATAGTATAATACCTTCGATTTAAAAAAATGAGATTAAAGACCATAAGATTCATAAAAACAAAAAAAAATCCTAATAAATGAAATGTTATTATACGATCGATGAATACTTTAGTAATAATCTTCAATAACGCTCTAATTTGTATTATATTAACAAATTTATTTTTTCGACCTACACAAACCTTACCTAGATATATACCATAGATATTTAACTTTTAAATGACACAAGTTTAACTCTCACTATTACAAAATCATTTTTTTTTTTTTGCTTGCTTTATAGTATACTAGCTTCTGCCCGCCGCTTCGCATGCGTTGTACCCGAATAAAAAATGTAGCCTATGTGTTAATCCTGGTTAACATCAATACGTGTGAAAAAAAAAATTTTGCTCAATCCGTAGCCTAGTTTTTGCGTGAAGAGGTAACAAACCTCCATCCAAATAAACTTTCGGCTTTATAATATTAGTGGGATATTATAACCTTATTATCTAGTATGAACATTAACAATGACGTCTTCCCGTCTGACTGTACTTTACGTGTAAACATGGCTACGTAGCTGCCTAGACGGCTTTTAAAACAGAGAATCGACTAGACGCGTCATCGTCGATGACTCATCGACCTAGCGCTACGGCGGCACTATAAAAGGGATCTCGGCAAAAGGAGACTTTGACGTAACGAGCGAGATTCACTTTAAGGGGTTTCGAGCCAACAAGAAAACGACATGCCGGAAATGATTCCTCTCTTATATAGTTATTGTTGTGCCCTAAAGGGTCTGTAATGCTACCTATCACCATTGCCAACACCACTGTAGGTACCTACCTTATAGAACAATAAGATATTGAGTGTTGATTAACGGTAAGATTCTTCCTAGTTTACGTTAGTAGTTGTCGATTTAGTTTTTCAAGCTATAGTAAGCTAAGCTAAGCTTCCCCCGTACCAATGCTTGTTGAACACGATAAATTCCCGTCTTTATGTTAATTTTTTTTTTGACTACCCACTTCTATCTCATCATTTTGAATACTCGTAACAAAACAAAATTATTCTAGGAAACTTTATGCTCTTTACGCATGTGACGTAGTTTGTTGTAATGCGAACACATTTTAAGCCTACAATTCTCAGTTTTATGCCCAACTTTTTACATGAGCCACATCGAATAGAAGCTGTACAGACTGCCACAATATGGCCCCAACGACCACATGAAAATATTTAGTTTGCCTGATATCTTTCTCTTTAGTAACGTTAACTTCTTTGGGATGAGATGTATCTAATGAAGCATTGTTAATTAACTAAGTAAGGAACGCGTACCAATACCACGAGCTCCTACGTTCAATTATAGGGTCACTTAATTTAAAAATAATTACATCGCATATTAAGTCATCAGAAAGTTTACAAGATTTACCCTTAGCTAATTTTTTTAAAAGTAGAAGTACCTTTTCTTCCTGTTGCATGTTCATGGTGACGAAGTAGTAAAGCTTTGTTGCTAATCCTCGGCAGGCTGTCATGTGGTAGACCAATGTTCATTAATCCCAGCCGTAGATTTTCGCCAAGGACTCCAGACGGTGTAACCATGTGAAAATAGAAGTAGCATTAATGTCACCATCAAATTTCAGCACGTTTTCAAGTTTTACATAAAATGTCAGGTAATGGATATTCTTATTTGGGTTTCTATCGATTGGATGTGTTGGATCTAATCGTAACTAATGATAACATGCTTGGAATTGAAAATTATTGAGGGTAGATAGCAAAATTTATGAACTGGAATGTGCTATTGTTTCTAATAAATCGCCTGCTACATTTTCACAGAATTTTTTTTTTTGTGTACCTTGTATTTTCTGTTGAGGCGTCGATGAGGTTATTGTTCTCTCCGGTTGTACCGTTGCGTTGATCCAAATCACCTGGCTGCTTGATTGCTCATGAACTGCTCCATCATATTTTCTAGCCGATCGTTGTTGGTTGGACGAGGTGGATTTTTTTTCTTCTTGGAAGGTGGCTCACGTGGCGATGGTGGTGGTGGCGTTTCTTGCGGATCCGGTTCCTCGTCATTGCTTATAACAGGAAGCCTTCGACGTTGGCTCATGGTTCAGGATAGAGCACGCAGCGTGGACTCGACGAACACTTCTGATTTGTTGAAGTGAAAGACAAGAAGCAGCAACGATAATAGTTTATTCATCAGCGGACGACAAGGAAAAGAGAGCTGTACAATATGTTGTCTTAATTTATAGGCTTGTTCTATTACCACCTCCACTTGGTCGGGCCTACCGACATTCGTCATGCCGGCCCTCTCGCGACAGATGGCAGCACTAGTCTTAACGTATCCGATTCGTAACGTTTCTTATAAATTATTTTAATTGTGGCCATACTGTGACAAATACCATGGAATGATTTAAAACGAAATGTCAACGTCAAGACCAGCTGTCAAAAGTCACTTTACTGTCAATACATGTTTACAAGATTCTCGTTTCTCAAGATTATTAGTACTTGAACTGTTTACATTTGAAAATATCAATTATAAATTATAATGCATGAGATTGCGGTTAAAATATTGTAAAAGTCACTATTAATGACAGTAAATAACAAGAATAGTGAATACTAGGTTACAAAAATGTGCAAAGCTTGCTTTCACACATAGTGAATACATGGATTACTGAATTTATTTTAAATGATGGCTTACAGTACATTAATCATATTTACAAAAAAAGAGGGGTGTTATAAGTTTGGTCGCTGTATGTGTGTGTGTGGCACCGTAGCTCTTAAATGAGAGGACCGATTTGCATGTAGTTATTTAATTTTAAAAACTTGTTAAATATTATGTTGTTAAAAATGAGCCAAATTAAATCTTAAGCATACTTTCATCTTAAGTCATGTCAAAGTCAATAATCGAAGATGGATCTTAAGTTATCAGCAACATTCTATTAAATAATTTTTTGAATTATCTATAGAACTTGGCGGTGTTTAAATCTCAATTCTTTTATGGACAAGTCAACAACCACGACATTCTAAATATTGAACTTGGCTCCCATTTTCAAATTTATGTTTATGATATTTAACACTTATCCGTAAAGGTTGTCTCAACTCATTAAGGTATTTTTTATTTTATAACTCTAACTATGGCTTTCTAGAAGACTTGTATTAGTACTTACTTGGCCGACGTCAATTTCAGGGCTAACACTTTGCCCAACATCCTGCAGGATATCCACTCTTAAAATTTCTGATTCTCCAGTCAGCACGTCAAGCTCAAGTTCACATATCGCTACCCCAAGTATATGAAAAGCGAACTGATCCGTTGTCCCAACAAAGCTATGTACTTGTAAATCTACGTTATCTGCATATGCTTTTAAAATCAGCTCTAACCACGTAGGATCTTTCATCTCACTCCTAGTGGGTTCCAGTCGGGCTAGCAATGTTTCACAGCATCTTCTGACCCCTAGACCAACATTTTGAGATCCAAGACTTCCTCCTGTCGCAAAACAGTTGGGGTTTATTATGGTGTTATTACCCTTGATTTGAATTTTATCCATAGGTATTTTAAGGAGATATGCGCAAATTTGAATAGCTTTTGTGTTAATTCCTTGACCCATTTCAACACCGCCGTGTGCTATAACGACCGTCCCATCTCCGTGGAAGACTGACATATTTACATCGAGGATGGAGGATCCAGTGGGAGTCCATCTTGAGAAAGAGCATCTTATGCCTCGTTTCCGCCACCGATTTTCACGGTTAAATTTATTAACTTCGGCTTTCCGCCTTTCGTAATCGGCAGATGCTTTTAAGTCCTCTGCCATTTGGATTATGTCTTTGTAGTTTTCGGTGTCTACATTAGCTATTCTTACATCAAATGGATCTAAGGATAATTCGTATGAAATGCGTTCAAGCACATGCTCTGAAAGTGCGATACCTTCCAAAGTCCCTGAAACATTAATGAATTTCTACACAACAATAATAAAACTTTAATACAGAATCATTTAAAATCTGCACTCATTTATATATTATTTATTTTATGCACACGAGCTAACAGATAAACCAAAGTGCACAAAACGACTAAAATGTATTTTTTATTAAGCACCTGGAGATCTGCACCACGTATTTTTTGCAGTGTCTGTAAGTGCATCGTACAACTTCAAATCCCATTTGGTATTAGTGTAACAGTTGTTGTATGCATCAGATGCTAGGAACGTGATTGCTTCATCGTGCATAAAACCATTATCTTCATACTGCTGGTACTTGATAGACTGGATTACACCTTTGGCATTTACAGCAACCTGAAAGTTTTAATTGAATTGACTTCAACGGTAGTAAGCACTTTAACGTCGCTGTGCATGCAAAATCCGCTATGCGTAATTTAGAATTTCGGTTTTTAATGCCATTTTTAGGGTTTCGTAGTACAAGGAATTTTCGTTTTATCTGTCTGTCTGAAAATTATAGTTAACCCCACTATAAAGAGTATATGATAGCTGCCCATGATATTTGAACAGCTTTCATCGAAGAAGTAGATCTCGTCACTGGCTTTCTTTAAACCCACTACCTCTATATAGAGTCTGAGAGGAACAGTTCCCAAAAATCAATAATCTGTCATTATAAACATTTGTCCCGTGACATTTCCAAACATAAACATTTGGAAGATTAATAAAATTGTTTTGCAGATATTTGTAATATTTGTGATATATTCAGATTTGAGTCCCGGGTTTAGTTGTTTTCTATGTCGGTAACTATGTTTTAAAATATTTTAGGTATTCTATCAATAATCTGGCTTCAAAACCTAAGTTTTGCTTACATTGCAGCTTGATGGTGTTGTGTGGAATGTTTTGAATTATTTATTATTATTTAAGTACAGAGTTTTGAGTAGACCTAAATCATCTGATGAAAGTTCTGACTGTCTTATCTTCTCACCTCGTAGTCTGCATGGCAAGGGTACCGCTTTCCAATAGCCCTCATGCAAGTTGTGAGGGGGACGACCAGCCGACATGGACGATTCAACTTATTCGTCACTAGACTACAAGCGACGGCCACCTGGTTTGCTCTAGAAATTTTCAGGCCATAGGCGCCTCCGAGGCGACGCACGTACACATCTATTCTAAAGAAAATAAATAATTTGAGATTCTCGATTCACTTATCTTTTGCATATCTAAAAAGTGGGCAGTTTTCAGCAAGCACGGAAAGCAAGAACGTTATATTATCAAGTTCAAAAGATTTTGTACTTATCACCAAGTTCAAAGTAATTGGTAATAGGAACTTAAGTAATTTAATTCAACTTTTAAATTTTGTTGAACCGTTAGATTGTTGCCGCGGCGGAAAATATATTGATATTTGAGATATTTGTCTTAAGACCGTGTTTATAATTATAATAATACAGTTCAAACTAATTTGCTTACTTGCTCTCATCCAATTTCAAAGCTTTTGCTATCTGTACTTGGCAGCCATCCAACCACTGCGTCGTAATATGACATTCCAAGCCTTCTTCTGTCGGGAGAGTGACACAGCTCATGTTCTCCATCGTTATATGAAACTGTGCGTAGATCGTGTTTTGTCCTTTTATTGTTTTCACTACATCTGTACCCGTTTCTGTAGCCGGCTTTGCATTAAAAAGTCTTAGCCGTTTTGTTTCATTTTTAACCGTTTTTATATCAGTCATTGGCTGTTTTATATTTGTATACGTAGCTGTGACTAGTTTTGCAACTTTATTAGCAAGGTGTTGGGTGTTAGCTACAACGATGGCGATTGGTTGATTAAAGTATGACACCTTTGTGCTAGCTAGTACTTCCTCGTTGCTTTCAAAGAATGGATATCCTCCTGGGGTAAATGAGTTCACTCCTTGGATGTCAGCAGCAGTGTAAATTGCGATTACTCCAGGAGATTTCTGTAAATTAGTTTGATGCTAAAATACTAATCAAGAAAAGAAGAAATATAACTAACTATAAAATTCTGCAAAGTTCTCACCCGATGTGAAAGTGACACTGTTTAGGTCTTTCTGCCAAACTTTCTACACATGTCAGCTCTGGACTGACTATACCAAGAAGACGCACGACAGGATACGCGTGGCTTATAATGAATCAAGAAGAATCAAGAATCAAAAAATACTTTATTCAGTGAGGCCGCATGGACCTTATTGACGCGTCACAAATTACAAAATAAAACAACACAAATAAATAGAATAAAGCACATAATTAAATCTGTTCACTTCAGATGACACGCGAGTTAGGAAAAGAAGTGAACAGAAGAACCTAACTCGGTCGTTATAGTCCTCATTTAACAATTTTATTTTGTCTTATGTTACGTTTGACGGAGTTGGAGCAGATTCCGTCCCAAGTGGTTTTGTCCTCTAGATAATCTGATATTTTATAATAAGCTTTATTGCACAGATTGCGTTTAATAATGTTTTTGAATTTATTCAATGATAACTTCTGCAACTCACTTGGAAGTTTGTTGTAGAAGCGTATACATTGCCCTTTAAAAGATATTTTCACCTTATGGAGCCTAGTAGTGGGCACAGCGAGTTTATTCTTATTTCTTGTATTTACATTGTGATTGTCGCTGTTTTTCTTAAACGAAGCAATATTTTTATGGGTGTACAACAGGTTCTCATAAATATATTGACAAGCTACTGTCATTATATTTATTTCTTTAAATTTAGTGCGAAGTGATTCTCTGGGACCCATATTGTAGATAGAACGAATAGCCCTCTTCTGCAGCACAAATACGGTGTCTATATCTGCAGCACATCCCCACAGTAGTAAGCCATAAGACATAATGCTGTGGAAATAGCTGAAGTAAACAAGTCTAGCGGTATCAACGTCTGTAAGAAGGCGGATTTTTTTGACTGCATATGCTGCAGAACTAAGCCTACCCGATAGTTGTTCTATGTGTGGGCCCCATTGAAGCTTATTGTCTAAAGTTATGCCTAAAAATACAGTTTTTTCTACAAGGTTTAAACTTTCACCTTTTAATTTAATCTTGGCATCAGCCTGTTTTACATTAGGGAGAGTAAATCTAATGCATTTTGTTTTATTTTCATTAAGTAATAGGTTATTGACATTAAACCAATTAACAACCTCTGAGATTGCATTATTCACCTCGTCATAATCGATGGTACGTCGTTTCATTTTGAACAAAAGTGAAGTCATCAGCAAACAATACAATCTCATGATTGTTTTTGACAAGATGAGGTAAATCATTAATGTAAATTAAAAATAGAAAAGGCCCAAGAATTGATCCCTGCAGTACACCCATTGTAACTACAGATCCCGAAGTCCACTCTTTGTATCCTGTTACTGAGATAAGAAATAAGTAGATCCAAAGAGATATCTCTAACACCATAGTGGCGCAATTTTCCGATCAATGTTTCATGGTGTACACAGTCAAATGCTTTTGAAAGGTCGCAAAAAACACCTAAAGCGTCTTGCGACCTCTCCCAAGCATCATAGATATGCGAGACTAACTCTATACCAGCATCAGTAGTGGAACGGCCGCGAGTAAAGCCAAATTACTTGCAGTGAAGCAATTTGTTTTCGGCAAAGTGCTTAGATAGCTGATTTAAAATAAGCTTTTCAAAATTTTTACTAAATGTCGGCAGTACTGATATCGGCCTAAAGTTAGTGGGGTCCGACTTAGAACCTGATTTGAATAAAGGTATTATTTTACTGTGTTTCATTACATCTTCAGGCAGTTAATGGGCCTGAAACGCTTCTGTAGTGCGTCAGAAATACTAACAGAGGCACGTGTAGACTCGTTTAACGCTATTCAGCGGAAGAGGGTTGCGCCTTTTATGTCCAGAGTTGACTCATGTGACAATTTAATCATCAAGAGTCTGGCAGAAAAACTTAATCACACGACAACATTTAGGCGTTGGGTGGACATTGCCACCTGAGTTGTTTTTAATATTGTATTTAATTATTTATTATTTATAATATTTATTTCTTAATTTTTTTTTTGTTTTTATGTTTACTTTTAGGTTTTTATATTTTTGTATTTTTTTACTTTTAAGCCTGAAGTGGAACTGGGCCGGACACGTTTGCCGCATGTCTGACGATTTTTGGGCAAACATAACCACAGAGTGGACCCCAAACGCATGTCGGCCGCGCGGGCGACCGCGGAGGAGATGGCGGGACGAGCTGAACACTCATGTGAGCACGTGGCCTGTCACTGCATTAAATAGCGAAGAGTGGAAGAAGGGAAGGGAGGCCTTTGCCCTGCAGTGGGACAATGGAGGCTAAATAATAATAATAATAATGTTTACTTTTAAGAAAAATATGGATCATGTATCTGCAATAAATATTTATTATTATTATTATTATAAAAGTAACTTATTCTAACATCGCATTGCTTCTCAGTTTAGCAATTAGAGTGAATTGTGTCTGTCTGTGAATGATTTAATTGTGCATTTATGTAAATTGCAGTTTTACTGCTAAATCTTTTACCACTTTAACTCGAAACATTAAATTTATTTGAAGTGACAATATATTTTGAATTTAGAACATAGCACGGACAAATTAGTACAAAATAAATAAAAAGCTGATCATACTGGTAGGATAGATCTTTTTGTATAATAATTCTATAGATTGCGTACAAAATATAAAAAGTAAATAAAATATGCCAATAAAATACAATAAAAATATTTAGTTTTAATTCCGCTTATGCTGAGATGCATGAGCACCGCCCTCCCGCCCGCTAATTATGGCACATGCAGGGAGAACTATCTTGTCAGTGCAGCATGCATACCCAAACCTATACGACGACACGTGTTTCGCCTCTCCGCGAGGCATCATCAGGTGAGACGCTGAGGTATTGACTGGTATGCCAAGATTATCGTGATTTTTCATTTTCTTTCCTGATTTTCTCGCAGCCAAGGGTACAAAATAGTCAGTACACAAATAAATCATTTTCATTTTTCATTTCATTTTTTATTTTCATTTTATTACACAACTCGTAAAAAATAATTAATTGTGAGTCATGGTATTTGAACTATTCCGTGTTCTAAATAAGAATCCAAGTCTATCCCACGAAAGGATCTTTAATCTTTTATATATTCTTATAGTCTACTCTATTGTTATATTATTTTGTGTTAGTATTATATCTATTCTTAAATTTACCTTTGCTTGGCTTGTGTCGATTTTGCCTATATCGCCTAGTGCTACAGTGCTAAGAGCAAAAGCAGCGTGCACTTCCCGCGCCTGCACTTGCATATCATCTGTGTATTTTGCCTCTCCTGCGCATTGTATCTATATATAAAACAGAAAAAAAAATTTATTCGTCATTTATTGACTAGGTATTTCTAAACTTTCAAATGCAAGCGGCGTGGGCTCATTAATTTTAAAAACTTTATTTCAGGCACTATAAAATGTCCCACTCAAAAGAATTTTCTGGTATTGATTGTCATTTTGAAATCATAATGTATGTATCATAATGCAAGTCATTAATGAGCCTATTCCACTCGCATTGGACAGCCCGCATGTCTCGAAACTATCAATGTACCTACCAGTGCTTCAACTTTTTGTATAGGTTGGTTTAGTGGCCACAAAGTCGGATTTGTGTCAAAAATCTGCCTGCCTTCGGACACTGGTCGTGTTTCGTGAATTTTTGTGGTTGCAGACCAATATCTTGAGTTCAGAATGCCCTTTGGACAGATAGATAGCAAGCCCTGAAACAAAATATTTAATTCTATATGCTCTTCTGATCATACTTTTCATGCGTATTTGAGAAGATTAAAGTTCAGATTGCAAGTTGTAATGTAGGTAAGCCAAAGAAAAGGTGGACGAAAGGATGGACTTTGCGAATATTAAGGGATGGGGGAAGAATGAGGTTCAAAATGATGCTCTCGAGGAGGTTAAGTTCCTTATTGACCGGCGCACACAGGATTAGGACTGAGGAATGAATAAGTGATACCAAATATGTAGGGGTTATTGTGTAGCCCCCAAATCCTTAAGTTGTTGGTAGAGTTGTTAGTTAAGAGCGACTCTTGACGAGCTCTGTGGCGCAGCAGACGAAGGTCCACCTGCGATTCAAGGGGTTGCTGGTTCGATTTCCGCCTCGGGACAAATGTCTGTACGATCTGCAGATATTTGTTCAGTGTGTTCTGGGTGTTTTTCTATGTATAATAAAAATATCTATCAATGCAATATAATGTATTAAGTATATTAGTCATCTAGTACCCATAACACTAGCTCTGCTTAGCTTGGGGCCAGATGATGCTGTGTGATTTGTCCATATATTTATTATTATAAGAGTTTGTTAACGTAACCTTCACGGTTTAACCTTACGTAAGTTTGAAGTAAAGTTAATGGTTGCGAGTGTACAAAGGACCAAATTTTCTATCCATCTTGTATCTAACCTATAGTGCTAACCCGCGGGTGCATGCAGCGCTGTATGGTATGCAAACCGGTATTATATATGAGATGAATGTATAGCTTCTTTACCTTATAAAACAGAGACAATGTAAGCTGCTTCCTAAACGCAACTGATGTCTCCGGAGGGTTGTCTTCTATCACCAGTTCAGTTTCCATGATGTTAAGTGCCGATTGCAGTGTCATGTTGGAGAACAGGGTTTTTCCCACTAGGAACTTCTCTGTGGCTTTGGCCCTGATGAATCTAGGTGAAAGGCCACCATAGACTATTCTAGCTTCAATTACAACGTTGTAAGGTGTTAGTTTGTACAAAAATCCAGCGTTCACCAGAGCGTGAGCACTTTGGGAGCGGGGCATAATCTGAAAATCGTTAGTGAACTGTATAGCTATAAATATGATCAAGATAAAATTGCGGTGTGCAGGGGTTTGGGCACTGAGGTATGTTGGTCGAAAAGACGTTGCGAAGTTTTCAAAACGCTGCCCATCCGAGTTGGATTCGAAGATTGACCTCTTTATTTAATTCGGCGTTAAATACCCGATAATTCAATCACTGTACTTTTTTGTTTTTTATTTATTTAAATCATCTACCGTTTTTTGCAAAAAAACTTGTGTGAATTTTATTTGCTGACTATCTGACGCGATGCCCACTTCGTTAGGTGGTAATTTATTGTGTATAGTGTCTTTGACACTCACAAATACTGTGGCTTTCTATTCGTAAAAGTATTTTGAAAATCGATTCAGTAGATCCAGAGATTACTCCCTACAATCTCACAAACTCACAAACTTTACCTCCTTATAATATTAGTATAGATGATACTTCGTTATTTTTTTAAAATTGATAGGAGTAAAGATAATAAGGACGATGTAAATAATTCACTTTCACAAGTGCACAATTGGTTTACTGTGAACAACCCTAGTTCTTAATGCAAAAAAAAAACAAAATGTATAAAATTTTCCATACCAAATGTAAAAGAATATCCTACAAAAATAATGTTGTGTGGGTGGGGAAATGCTCAATCTGGTTAATTCCATAGTATTTTTAGGTATACACCTAGATTCTACCCTGCGATAGAAATATCAAATTGATGCACTTGCAGGTCTGCTTAGTTCAGCAGCTTAATGCAGTTAGAACATTAAGAACTATTACTGATCAAGCTATAGCTAAACTGGTTTATTTTAGATACTTCTACAGTGTGATGTCATTATGGTTCATGGCTCTGGGGAAGGGTCGCCGGTATAAAGACAATCTTTGTCCTTCAAAAAAGAGCGATTCGTGCCATTTACAAAATGAAACCTCGCGACTCACTATTATAAAAATCAATCAGTTATATCGCCTTATATTTATGAAAACTTACAGCACGCACACAGAAATGTAACTAATTTGATCAAGAGATGTGATGTACATAGAAAAATACAAGAAACAAATATAAATTCCACATCCCTAAATTTAGGCTCCGAAAAGTAAAGTGCGTAACTGAAAAATATTATAAAGCCTATACCTTCCTCGATATTTGGGCTCTTTTTTCAATTCTGCCCAGTGGTTCTAGACATTAGCGCGTTCAACCAAACAATCAAACTCTTCAGCTTAATAATAATAGTATAAATAGATTACCTTGTAGGAAACAAATTTGGTTTGGTCACTCAAAGGAGGCAACATCACATCTACAATGATCTTTCCTCTCATGTCTTCCTGCAAAAACTGTTCCATAGATAGTTTTTTGCTGACTCCATTTGAAGCATCTAAAATAAAAGCTTCTACTTATAATTTGTCCTGATTGACCACTTGACGACCTCTGTGGCGCAGCGGGCGAAGGTCCGCCTGCGTAGCTAGAGGTTGTACGATCTGGAGATGTTTGTTCAGAGTGTTCTGGATATGTTTTTCTATACATAATATCTATGTTGTGTAATGTATTAAGTATATCTGTCATCTAGTACACATAAAACAAGCTCTGCTTAGCTTGGAGCTAGATATGCTTTATGAATTGTTCCACATTATTTTATTTATTTTATTCTTTGAGTGCTTCCGTGGATCAGTTACTGTAATAGCTAACTGATACACTGTAGGTAACGGCATCGATTCCCGCCACGGGACTAATGTTTGTAATTGTTCTGCAGATATTTGTCCTCATTCGGGAATTTTATGTATAGTAAGTTTGTATTAACAAAAATGCGTCCTCCTCTCCTCTCATGCCCGTGGATGCAGTAGGAATCTGCCAAGTAATACCCCCGGAAGATAGGCAGCAGCGTGTTTCCGTGTATCAACTGCTTTCGCTAACCCGCTTGCCAAGCCTGGTTAGCATGGCAGCAACTTCTTCATGTTCTTGGAGATCCAGGAGGGAGGCCTATGTCCCGCAGTGGACGTGGAGAGAAGTCCTAAGTTGCGATGAGAATGATTTACAAGTGAAAATTCTCAATCAATCCCCTGGTACCCTTAACACAAAGTACTGCTTACGTTTGTTAATTTAAGGTTTAGGGTATTTGTATGACCTTATTACTCATCATCATCTCAACCGTAGGACGTCCACTGCTGGACAAAGGCCTCCCTCTTGGATCACTACGTAGCTACTGATCATGAGGGGTTGTTCCCATGCTCGCCACGATTGGCAGGCGGGTTGGCGAGTGAAGTACGGGTTGTTGGTACACGGAAAGACGCTGTTGCCCATCTTCCGGAGGTATCCCTTAGCAGATTCTTACTGCATCCACGGGAAAAAGAGGAGGGGGCAACATTCTACGGTACACCACGTCAAACATTATTACTCACAAATGGTTAAATACGCGCCGACAGTTGTCAGAAGTAAAAACAGGTCCGATGGAAACTCTTTGTGTTGGTGCTTTATCATCAAATTGCCACCGAGTGATCCCAGCTGAAATGTAATTATACCAATTTAGATTTTACTTAGCAATACTACATTTTATTTAACTTTGCCTATAATAATAATTTAATTCATTTATTCAGACAACAGGGCCCATGTGGTTAGTATCAGACTAAGGTTAGGTTAGTACTTAATAACTAAAACAGATTTGGTTCTCTGAGTGAGCTCCCACGTCAACTGCTGTCTTTTTGCGCCAAATGGCGTCGCAGGAGTCGACGCGCGCCTCGGCCAGCATTCCGGATGCGCTACAGAAACGGGGGAGCCGCAACAGTGCCCTGAATGCGTTGTTGAATTGGACCCGCAGAGCATTGTAAGCCTTCTTTGTATACTGGAACCACAGACTCGCTGAATATTTTAACTGCGTCTGTACATCGAGCGAATCTGCGGGCCAGCATATTTGCTCGAACTCACAATGCTCTGCGTTCCCTTTCCATGTCAGCATCGTCCCTCAGTTCATATGATCTTATCAAGAATTTTGACTCAGCTCGTCAGAGCTTAGGTGGTTAAAACACTTTTGGCTTTAGAAAAAGTCAAGGATCGGTTTGACTGACAGGAGTTCGAACCCGGATTAAAAAATATATAAGATTTTTCATTTCCTTAAATTGCTCTACCTGATTGTGGTTTATCATTATAAAATATACGAACTGTTCTCACATTCACTTTTACTTACATTTCGTACTGGGATGCTTGCTACCAAGCTGATATGCTCAACAAACTGGTTCAAGTAGCCAAAATATTCGTTCTTCGCCACAGTTTTGAAAATATTTATAAGTTCATTGAGTGTAACTCCTACTCCTACTATAAGGTTCTGGTCTACGACGCACGTTTTCAGTTCTGGCACCGCTGTTATATCTATCAAGATCTTTTGGTAATCATCTATTGGATACGCTCCTGAAAATTATAAAAACAAAGTTAGCTTTAGACCTATGGGCTAGCTAATCAAATAGTATAATGTTAAGAGAGAAAAATCCATGAAAGTGCTAGGCAAGCCTAATTCATATAACAATTTCCCAGGCACTGCAGGATCCCGTACAAGCATAAATATCAGTTGCTCACGCTGCAGTGCTGTATAAATCATCTAATAACTGACGTGAAAGCCCAATACTTATAAAATAAGTTAAAGTTTTGTTTTCTCCTATAATTATACCCTTAGCAAGTTGAAATTGAGTTGAATTGAAAACATTTATTTGGTTCACAAAATTAGCACAGAAATAGCTCAGATTACTTTAACAAAAAGTACATAAAAAAATAGGTAAAGAATGTGTAGGTACTTCAGCATAAAAAGAAGACAACAAAAATATGAACATGTAACATTCAGATATGTCAACATTCAGAAGAAAGAACAAAATTATAGAAACCCTGGGTCTTTATTATAATGTATCTACAAATGAGATTCTGAGGACAATAGAATTACTAGTATATACTGGACTACATACTATTTTTGTGAAGCAGTAGGTGAATAGCCGACTGTGGCGGATAAAATAACAGAGCAAATTAAAAAGAAATCAGCAGTTCAAACAACAATTTTACATAATTGGCTCCCATGGCCAAGGACCAAAGAAGTATTGTTAAGTCTCAATTATCTTTGATGACAACTATTAGAGAATGAAGCAGTTTTTACAGTAGATATAGGATATTAATAAGTAAATAATGATATATTTAAAGGAAGTAAAGTTGTGGTTAGCCAAGGTTTTGTAAACATGATGACGGTCAGTACATGCAGTATTTGTAAAACGTTAGCGATTTAAGCTTATCGGTGTTGGCCAAGTGGTGTGTATCCCCGACTTTCAATGCAATGTTCGTGGGTTTGATAAAGGCAGTGCACCAAATGATTTTCTTTCTTAAAAAAAATCGTGCGTATTTGACATTTATTTTAACGGTGAAGGAAAACATCGTGAGGAAACCCGCGGCTTACCTCTGACCTGTTCTTACCTCTGACTAATAGCCGACTAAGCTTAGAGGGTGGTATAGGTGCTGGGCAAGACTAATCCATCAAACAGTGTCCCGGGTACTGCAGCGTCCCGTACAGCATGAATACAAGTTGCTGACGCTGTATAAATCATCTACAATAAATGAAAATAAAAAAGGACCTAGTGATATGACAGTATACCTAGCAGCATCTAAATTAGCTCAAGCTGCTGCGATTGATTTGATTTATGCTAGAGCATATAAAACTACCGTTTGTACGATTACCCCCATCACATGTGCAATTAATAGATTCTTCAAAAAGCCACTCAAAAATAATGTGTTTGCAAGCAGATCTATATACACGGGCCCTTCTCTCCAACACGTAACTTGCCTTTTGCAGTGTTTCCAAAAACAAGCATATAGGAGTCGTATCCGTACGTATTCAAAATTTGGAAAATAGTTCTGAGGTCATTCACTCTAAACCAGAGTTTGTTATCTTTAAGCTCAATTTTAATATTTTGTGAATCTCTCAAATCTTCTTGCGTTAGAAGGCACCAATCATCGAATTCATTGTTGTTTTCAGTCATACTTTTATCGCAAGTATCATTTGCATCTATACATTTTCCCTTGCATGTTTCTCCAGTTTTCTGGCAAATATGCAAGTCTTCTATGTCCAAGATTCTAGACTCTGGAGGTGCGTCGCTCGCAAATTTCTTGAAGGCTTCCAAAATGGGTCTGTAACCGGTGCACCGGCAGATGTTGCTTCCAAAGGACTTTTCAATTTCAGCCATCGTTGGTTCATTGCCGTTCTGCAGAAGGCTGAATTGAAAAAGAGGACATTAATAATTATTCATGCATTTTCTAAGTAAAAACATGAAACATTTCAAATGGCCTTGGCTTATTGATAAAGAGTGCTACGCCGCCTGCACGGGAGGTACAAGTCAATTAAACTATGTATCTACTAGCTGTTGACCGCGACTTCGTCCACGTTGTGCTGAAAAATAAATTCACCCGTGCTATCATTATAGCTAGGTTACCAAAAATACATTTCATCATACCAGCCGTAGGACTTCCACTGCTGGACAAAGGCCTCCCAAATTGATCTCCAGGTTTTACTATTATGAGAGGGGATGATGCCATACTCGCCACGGTTGGCAGGTGAGTTGGCGAACGCAGTATAGGGTGTTATCCCTTAGTAGATTATTACTGCATCAACGGGCAAGAGAGGAGGGCAACATTCTACTGCCGGCGCCCTACGGCAACCAAAATATCCCCTTTTTCTCAGGAACACGTGGAGGTGTCAAGCTGGAATTTATATCAAATACAAGTCTACTTTCCCTAGGAGCTGTGAAAAAATCAAACAATCAAAGCCAACGCAATCAAAAGATACAGCCGCTTATGTCGCAAATTTCCGCAAATTTTCGACACTCGCAAGGGAATCAAAACCTACAGAGTACTTTCTGTGAACTCTAGAATCTTGAAATTTGGTACGAAGCAACGTCTTATAGCACAAATAAATGAAATGTTGCGAAAACCGTAAATTTTTAGTTACATCATATAATAAATATATTTTTAATTATTTTAAACTTACTACCCCTTTCCTCATGAACGCGTAGTGGTCATCATTCCAGCCGTAAAAAGTCCACTGCTGAACAGGCCTCCCTCATGGATCTCCATAAGGGGTAGTTGCCATACTCACCACGCAGGCGGGTTGGCGAGCGCAGTACGAGATGTTGATACACGGAAAGACGCTGCTGGCCATCGTACCTTGGCAGGCTCTTACTGCATCCACGGGCAGGAGAGGAGGGGTTACATTCTACTGCCGGCACCCCACGGCTAATGAGTCTATATTTTTTGTTATTTTTATAGTGTTCAACCACACTTAGGTAAAACATTTTCAAATAAATGAATAACCTTATACAATTTTTGAAAAGGTTATTCAGTTCTTTGAAAATAATGAGTCTAGTTTAGTACCTGTACATATTCTGAACCCAAGCGGGGCTGCAGTAGCCGCATTGTGAGCCATGGTACTTGGCAAGGGTCTCTTGCAGTATATGGTACCCTTTCTTCCGATTCCCTATCCCCTCGATGGTTTTGATCTCCCAGCCGTCGCAGGAGGTTATAGACACCAGACACTGAAATTAAATTATAAAATTAAATGAAATTTAAGTTAAATTTTACATACGAATGAAGACTTTGTTTCCCAGTTAAATGTGTTTCATTTGTTCATTTACATTTTATTGAAATAACAAACATTTGTTGTTTACAGCTGCAAAATAATACTAACCTGATGACCTACCAAGTGAATGGCCAAGTTCAAGATGTCCCTAAGTCCACTTAGGGATTTTATGCACTAGCAACACTGCTGCTTAAACCAGATCATTGTCTAATGGTTTTGTGTATTTAAGACGTTTGAAAGTGGTCCATAAGACTAACACCTAAATAAATACACTTAGTGTTTTTAGAGATACAACAGATAGCGATAGACAGAGATGAACAGATTCAATTATGTGCTTTATTCTATTTAATTGTGTTGTTTTATTTTGTAAGTTGTGACGCGTCAATAAGGTCTATGCGGCCGCACTGAATAAAGTATTTTTTGAATTTTGAATTTTAGATAGATTCAGTTTTCGGAGACAGCGGGTCCCCTTGCTTGACTCCTCTTGCTACTTTCAATGGTGGACCTACAGATTCTAAGCTTATCGATGCTGTGCTATGTAAGTAAATTTGTTGTAATATATAAATATTGCTGAGGGCTCGGAATATAAATGGATGTAGAATGCTATCAAATGCCTTCGTATAATTGAAATACGAAAGTTTAGAAGCTTGTACTTTTGAAATAAATACCTTTTTTACGGTTTGGGGTGTATACAAACATAGATTATGACGAGATAAATTGATATAATCCTTGGTGTTGGATGGTTCACGTCAAACAGTGGAGTAGTTACCCTTCCACGTTTGTATGGAAAGATGAGCGACTCGTTCATCCTTAAGGCTGGTGATCCATGCTTTTCCTAACTTCGATTTATGTTTTGCAAGATTTAATAAACTATTATTTTCAAGTGCAATCTTAAATAATTTTGTATTATATTGGTGAATATGTTTTACAAGATTTCGAGTGCCCTGCAGCCCTCGTGGTCACGGGTCCACACGAGAGCAGCATGGCACGTCGGGAAATAATAAAATAAGGTAATTACGCGATAACGTCCCGTTTATCAGTTTAAAATTATGTCTAAAGATCGTGAAAGTTTACAAAGTACTACATAATACTATTAGTATTCATAAAATAGAATGCTAACACCTAAATAAATATACTAAGTGTATATAATGCTAACACCTAAATAAATACACTTAGTATATTTATTTAGGTGTTAACAGGTGGGACGAACTGGACAAGTATGTACCTGCTTAACTGGTCAGAAGCGGCTCAAGATCGAGATGTCTGGAGGGAATGAGAGGAGGTCTTTGCCCAGCAGTGGGATGAAAGTGGCTCATTATAATAATGTTCACCGTATACTCCGTAATTTTTTTCTTTGCGCGTATCAACATCAACTATTTTGCTGCCAAAAGCGGCCAGTATGGCAACTACCTACTCCGGCCCAAAGGTCCACTGCTGGACAAATCCAGCAGTGGACGTCCTACGGCTGAGATGTTGATGATGATAATGACGGGATAGTTTCAGATTAATCTGGTTGAGTTTTTCGAGTTTACCGATATTTAAACGCAAGTTGCACACGTCATAATCTTGGATAAACTGCAGAAATACTTTATTGTCAACAACAACCCGTGTAGAGTCTGAGATTTTGGCATATTCAATATCATGGTGAGCAAATGAGGCGCAAATTTATTTTAGTCTTCTGTGTGACAGAATTACACTTCTAATTTCTTTGACTTGTAAAGGTCATTCGTTCACTGCAAGTTTCCTGTCACTCAACCAGTGCCGGATTTACCAATAGGCTGAGCAGGCTGGAGCCTAGGGCGGCAGATTTTAGGGGGTGGAAAATGTAGACCATTGCTCTTTTAGCCTTAGAAAAGCAAAAAAAAAAATTATGTGCACAGAGAAAACGAGTCTCAGAAAAACAAAAAAACATAATTATACCTACGAGAGAGCACATAAAGAACGATAGAGCACAAACCATAAAGATGCAATTTAATTGTTTCTCATTTCTTAGGTCAGTGGGGCCGGCAAAAATGTATAAGCCTACGGGCGGCAAATTTGTAAATCCGCCACTGCACTCAACACATGCTCTTTGAGTGCAACTTTCTTTTTAAATCACCAACACTTTTAGTGGTTTAAAAATGCACAAGAGCCGAGATGCATCAACGAACGTGAAATAGGCGTCCGACCCGCTCCAATACCGTTGAACCGAATTCGGACCGCGGTTGTGTACTGGATTTGTTTTTTTGTCACAAAAATTGGAGCAACGCGAGCTTTATTGACGACCTCTGTGGCGTAGCGGGCCGAGGTACGCCTGCGACGCATGGGGTTGGAACAATTATCTGTACGATCTGCACATATATGATCAGGGTGTTCTGGATGCTTTTCTATGTACCTTTTAATAAAAAATATCTATCTATGTAATGTATTAAGTATCATGTGTAATCTAGTACCCATAACACAAGCACTGCTTAGCTTGCGGCTAAATGATGCTGTTTGAATTGTCCAGTATTATTTATTTACTTATCTTCATTAAGTAACTACACGTAACTTGTGTAAGTTACTACAAGTCAACAGCTTTGAACGGCAATGACATGTATCTTCAGACTTTATGTATACAAACAGGACATTGATGAATTTCTCCTTCTCTCGTATGAGTAGGAGGTAGAACTTTGGAAATATATATAATACTAGTGTTCGCCACGAACTTAGAACGAGTGTTTAACTTCTTTCAATTAAGCCCCATTGCATATCTATCTATCTAAATAGCCCATCGGATCCCACTGCTGGGCAAAGTTGTTTTAGTAGTACGCTAAATATTGACAACAACTATATTAAAACTGAACTAAGCTTGTGCGAACAGTGGCTACGGGATCATAACTTAGAGATAAATTATAAAAAACTAAAATCGTGCAATTTAGAATGCCACAAAGAACATGTTTAAATCTAAATTTCTTGAAAACTAGCCTTAATATCACTGAACACAAAATGAATTTTCCCTCCTAGGACTAACCTTAGATTGTAATCTAAATTGGAAAAAACATATAGAAAACGCAAAAACAAAACTTTAAAAATTCATATACGCACTTTTTATCCTAAAAATAAATACTAATTACACCGCATCCCTCAGTGCATACTACGCCCATGCATTCTCGTCATTCAATTACGGGAATATTTTATGGGGTGGGAGTGTAGACTTTGATCAGCTGTTTATCATGCAAAAAAGTGTATACGAACATTAGTAAACATACCGACTCGAGCGAGCTGTAGACCGCACTTAGAAAGAGAAATTCTTACTCTTCTATGTATCTACCTCTATATTTTACAAGCCGCAGTATTTGTTAGGAAATACAGACATTACTTCCAATCCTACAATGAACTTTACCCAAACTACATTAGGCGGAATAATAACAAACTTAACCTACCATCAACAAACCTTTAAACAGTGCAAAAAAGCCCTCATTTTATGCTCATGAAAATATACAATAAAATACCGGAAGAACTAAAATCGGAAATAAAGGACAACTTATCCTACAAAAAATTTAAAAAAATACTATTAAAAAATGTTATTATTCATTGAATGAATTCATGACTGAGATTTTTTTATTACAAATGTAAATAATGTAGGTACCCAATTTTGACTTTAGTTCCCATTAAAATTATTATTGTATTTTAACTACCGCACCGTGACTTTTCCAAGAAATTGTATACTTTTGAATTGTATGTACCGTCTCCTTCATTTGACCTCTGTATGTTATTGGAATGTTATTTGAAATGAGCTAAATTATGAATCAATAGTTTTGACTTAAATCCGTATTGTTCTTATTTAACTTGACTTAATGGGAATCGTATTTTATCTATGACTTTATTAAATACCTACTGCATGGTGAACTCACTATTTATTGACAAAAAAAACAATGTAAATTATTTAATAATAATAATAATAAATAAATAATAATAAATAATGCTGGACAGATCACACATCATCATCTAGCCCCATGCTAAGCAGAGCTTGTGTTATGGGTACTAGATGACTGATATACTTAATACATTATACTACATAGATAGATATTTTTATTATATATAGAAAAAACACCCAGAACACCCAGAACAAATATCTGCAGATCGTACAGACATTTGTCCCGAGGCGGGAATCGAACCCGCAACCCCTTGCGTCGCAGGCGGACCTTCGCCCGCTGCGCCACAGAGCTCGTCATGTAATGTTCTAATTTTTTTTTTTTTAGGGCCTTTGCATCTTTTATAGATAATTTATGAAGCGTCAGCAACTGGTAATCATGCTGTACGGGACGCTGCAGTGCCTGGGACATTGTTTGATGGATTAGGCTTGCCCAGCACCTATACCATCCTCTCAGCTTAGTCAGCTATTATTCAGAGGAAAGAACAGGTCAATACGTCTGAAGCTAACTAAGCCGCGGGTTTCCTCAATTACGAGTATAATAGCACATGATTCTTAAAAACTGACTAAATTTGCAACGCCCTAACAGGGTTCATGTATGCAGGGCATATGTTCAAGATCGGACAGTAACATCTATAATTAAATCCCCATATCTCAAATACACCACTTATCAAAAATCTCTCAGGACAATCGATTTGTATTGATGATTTCTCCATAATTTTAAATTTCAATAAAATGCGATCATCCGTTCAAGAGTTATCGTCCGACAAAAATTGCGGACATACATACAAACATACAGACAAAACGCCTTGTTGCTATTAAAATTGTAATATTTCATATTAATCTTCGTATAGTTTGTTATTTAATTATCTATTGTATTAGATTACTATAATACTATAACTATTGTATATACATACATGTATATGTATGTATGTAATTACTATTGTATTATGAATGCGCTTTTCTATGTTTTACTATTAGTTTTTAATCACAACTCTTAAGTTGTCTGTTGCCTTGTTTTCTTGCATGCTGTGGTACCCTTTAAGTACGGGAGCACAATGCTATAAATAGTTTTTGAATGTTTTCTTATTATTTTATGTGTAAACCTGTGTTGGGTATCCTATTATAATAAATAAATAAATTAATTAATTAATTAAGAACTTCGTTGGCTTCGCTCACTCGTTCGATTAATGAAATTTCTCGATAAATTAATAAATGATTTTTTAACATAATTTATGATTAAGTGATGTGTAACAAGTTTAAGTCTCTCATCTCTCAATACCGACCTTATTTTTGATTTACATCAATGACCTCTGTAATCTAAAATCAGATCATGGTAGAATAATATCATACGCTGACGACATGCCCTCCTTTTTCCGCTGACTCGGAAATGGAAGTGTTTAAGTATGCGCAGTATGGATTCAATATTGTAACTAAATGTCTTCAGCACAATTTACTAACATTATATGCAGATTAGACACATTATATTAAGTTTTCGATGCGTAAACAACCTTTAACTGATCTAAGTTAAACATTATATCCACACCATTACGAAAATATCTCTGGCGACCATTGTTCATGCCCTTCTTTAAATAGTACCTGTAAAATAAAATACCTTGGCATAATTTAAGATGAAACTCTGTCTTTTAAACTACACATACAGGCACATACTCTAGTAGGCAGAGTTCCCATATTGATTTTTGTTTTTAAGAAAATACGCCATATTGCGGATCGGAAACTTATTATAAGCATTTACCAGGCCCTTTGTCAATCAATTTTATCTTACTGCATTACGTCATTGGGTGGGGTAGGTAAAACGTTATTACTAACTGTCGAAAGAGCACTTAAAGTATCAACTTTCGCCATTTTATTTTTCCAACTAGTCTTCTTTACAAATCGTGTGGAGTGTTATCAGTTCGACAGTTATTCATAATGAACATCGTACTTAAAAAACACACATTGCTCCCACATAGCACTGAACCTACTATAATGAACAATACCTATAAAAGGAGGAATAATGTCTGCCCTAAGCAAATAGCTAGAAAACATGTCTTTTCTCATAGAATTTATAGTATTCTTGGACCATTTTTATACAAAAGAATAAATGCGTTAGCCAATATCTCCTGTCTTAATTCTAAAAATTGTAAAATGGTTGTTAGGAATTATCTCAAAAGTACATATGTCATACGACGATACCGAGAATTTATTAGCCGTATTAAAGTACCTAGGTTAAACATTTTATGTTCTAACGTACTAGGCAATTATATTGCGAGATTCTGCTTCACTGCAATATTAGTTTTATTTGACACTGTATTTTGTTATTTATTTTCAGGCTAACTTAACAGAATATCTGTTATAGGTACTAGTAAGCTTGTGATTATAAATTTTTGCTCGTGATCTCATTTTGCCTGAAAAACAGGATTACCTAATTCAGGCACACGACTAATACGTTAGATTTTTTGTTATTATTAGATATAAGTATCATGTTCTTAGTCATAATAGTTATTTGAATACAATCATTGGTACGGAAAAGAGAAAAGAGGGCGAAGGCCTCAAAAGGTCACCAAAGGTCAAAAATGAAATTTTAGGTTTTTGGACGTTTTCGGCCATTTGAAGACTTTTTTTGGTAATATTTTGAGGTCACAATAACTCCGGTCCCTGTTCCTACGGTCACCAAAATCAATCAGTACCCTTCTTTCATTAAGACGGTGCTAACAAAAAAGGTTACACGTAAATCGATCAACTCGTTCGGTTGTAATCATCCCATACACAGACAGACAGAAACATCCCATACAAAGAGATCAGAGGCTTCGCCCCCTACTTTTTATTTTTATTTTATTTTAATATTATAAAGACGAAAGATTTGCATTTTGTAAGTTTGTAACGAATAAACTCAAAAACTACTGGACCGATTTCCAAAATGCTGCACCATTAGAATGGTTCATTATCTATGAGTAAAATTATGCTGTATCTTATCCCCGTAATCCCACGGGAATGGGAACTACGTGAGTGTAACCGCGGAGTGTAGCTAGTTATTCATCATTTCAGCCGTAAAACGTCCACTACTGAACTAAGGCCTCCCTCATGGATCCATGAGGGATAGTGAGAGGTAGTTACCATACTCACCACGCTTGGCAGGCGGGTTGGTGAGCGCATTAGGGGATGTTGATATACGGAAAGACGCTGCTGCCCATCTTCCGGAGGTGTACCTTAGCAGGCTCTTGCTGCATCCACGGGTAGGAGAGGAGGGGTAACATTCTACTGCCAGCACCCCACGGCAGTTATTATTTATTTAGCTAGTTTAGCTAGTTATTAAAGAACTATGAGCAATGGTACTTACAGAGTTCACGGAGACGACCGGGCCCCCAGGCTGCTTGACGACGGAGACGCAGCAGACGCCGCAGCCGCCCTCGCGGCACATGTGCTTGGTGCCGCGCAGCTCAAGCCGGTCGCGCAGGCAGTCCACCAGCATCACATCTGAACTCACCTCGCCTCCCACTGGAAAGTGTTCACGTCTATATACCGCGACAACATCCCGTGCCTCGGCAAACATAGTGCATCCTTTATGTTTGCGGAGGCACGGGTCGATGGTTTTCACGCCATCTTTCGTAAGAAAACTGTCTTATTGCTCAACGGAGTGCGGGGCAGTTCCAGCAGCATCCAGCAGGTGATTCCAAATCGCTAAGACCTGTCAGTAATGAAGGTTTTCATTTGGGTCCTGATCAAGTAGAAAGGCTCGCTTCAGACAGTCTGATAAAGATACAGTAAACGTCCTCGAACGTAGGGTTCATTAAACACATCAAAAAATCAACAACACAGTAAATAAAAAAGAAAAGGGTAGGCTTTTAATTTTTATTTATTGTGTTTATCTTGGGTTTTCATTTATGTTTTAATACATTTTAGTAACTAAATATCTAATATAAAAGAGTTTATATGTTTTGTAATTACAAACTATGTAGATAAATGAATAAATTTATAAATGGATTGTTTGCTTGATATACAGGTTTTGAGTGTAGCTTTTTTTTTATACTTCTAAATGACGCGTCAAGCCGAAGGCCCATCTGATGTTAAGCAGTCACTTCTAGGTACCTGGAAATGCAATACCGCGGTGATCACGTTCACTAAGCACGTGACCAACGCTGCATTGCATTGCGCCCGTCACGCTGAAACATAGAGCTGTAAAGTCACATGTGCCCGTAATTTTACCGGCCCCAATCCCTTCAATGCAAACATTACTGCTTGGCACCAGAAATAGATATGGTGTTATTGCTTCTCCGGATGAACTCTTCACAAAAAGTTACACTACTCCAAATAATGGTGTATATGTGGTTACAGTTTTTTATTAAACTTTAAAAGGTATTACTAATTACTACGAGCTGACAGTACGACGCGACGAGTCAAAGATTGAATCTTGTCTAAGGTCAGAACGTTTCGCACTTTCCTTTGACTTCAACTTGATACTTACTTCCATCCCACTTACTAGTAATGATCTCTCACATGCTCCGCCTATCTTGTATCCTTAATAGTATTTTTTTAGTCTTAATAGCCAAAATAGTAAAGTATTTCGTATGTTGTCTTGTTGAATCAATCACATACGCATCCCCGTAATAATATTTTCTAGGCTAAAAATGGCACTAAAAGTCATCAATCGTTTAGTTAGATGATATTTTATGGTATAAGCGAAATTCAACAGCGTGTTACGTTTGAAGATATTGTTATATAATTTGAAGACGACACCATTGTCTTGAAGAAGGACTTTTATTCTCTCTATTTGGAATCATGGACTTTCTTGATTAGGTATGAGATATATCCTGTCTCTATACGTCTCTATATATAAAATAGTAAGGGTTATGTAAATAAACAAACGCAACAAAGTAAACAGTAATTAATTACTGCTAAAATGTGACTTCAAGGGTCATGCTGCCATAAATTTTCTGATTTCTGTTTGAATAAGCAGTTAAATAATAAGCTCTAAAACACTAGTCGTTTGTAGGGTTCCGTACCCAAAGGGTAAAAACGACACCCTATTACTAAGACTCCGCTATCCGTCTGTCTGTCTGTCTGTCACCAGGCTGTATCTCATGGACTGTGATAGCAAACAGTTGAAGTTTTCACTGATGATGTATTTATGTTGCCGCTGTAACAACAAATACTAAAAACGGGACAACAAAACATAGGTATTTAAAGATAAAAAATAAAAAAAGATTAAAGATCCCATACAACCAACGTGATTTTTTTTGCCGTTTTTTGCTCAATATTAATAACGGCAACAGGTAAGACGCTTGAACTATTCACAGAATATTATGATGTAAATTTATTTCAAAGATAAATAGTTTAATTAAATCAATGTTTAGGGGCGGCTCCCATACAACAGACGTAGTTATTTTTGCCGTTTTTTTCTCGATCGTACGGAAACCTCCGAGCGCGACTTCGACTCGCACTTGGCCGATTTTTTTTGTTTTTTCATCTCATTAATGGTTTAGTTGTTTGTGTGAAGATTAAAGTTTTTATTATCTGTATACTTCTGTTTCATTGCGCTGGCAGCACTCACGACCCCATAGTTCAAATGTTACAGTGAAAAAGAATCACAAAAAATATAAGGAAAATTTACTCTAGGTTTTAGTGATAAAGATATGATGAGATGGGATAAGATAGACGTTTATTTGGTAACAAAACAGCACAGACAAAAACCGCACAAAATCTAAATCAAGTTATATAATTCAAGAGATTTAACATAACATAACAGTTAGCATGCCAATAAGTCTCACTACCGAAGTGGCCTTAGCTTTAAGGTTTCATCATCATTCACATAGGTCTCCCTCATGGATCTTCATGAGGGTTAATTGCCATACTTACCACGGTTGGCCAGCGGGTTGGCGAACGCAGTACGAGATGTTGATACACGGAAATACTCTGCTGTGATGGACAGCAGAGTCTTTCCGTGTATCAACATCCCGTACAGCGCTCGCCAAAATGGGTCACCATTTTGGCGAGCGCAGTACGGGCGGGTCACCGCCTGCCAAGTTTGGCGAATATGGCAACAACCCCCATGATCGTGGAGATCCATGAGGGAGGGGTTGAGGGAGGCCTGTCTGTAGCAGTGGACGTGCACAGCAGTCCTCTTCGGCTGCGATGATGATGATGATGATTAAATACCTACCTCTGCATTTTTAATGATATTATTTTTAATGAACGGAAAACGTTCTGATAGCAGTTTCAGAGTGGGACAAATAAAATGTCTGCTAACCGGTTTGATAAGTATTTTTTTAAATAATGCCCTTATCAAAAAATTATTGATTCAGGTGTAACTTTGCGGAAATCTATTATAATATCTAAATAAACAGCAAATATTTAGTAACAAATCCGCTAACCTACGTATATATATAATGAGCACTTGAAAAACACTCCAAAAGAATTCGACAGAGGTCATCATGTCAGCCATAGGGCCGCTATTATTATATTATATTATGGCCGCTATTCATGTCTACTGCTGGGCATAGGCCTCCCTCATGGAGATCGTAAGAGGAGTATGTAAGTACTGATCATGAGGGGTTGTTGCCATACAAACCACGCTTGGCAGGCGGGTTGGCGAGCGCAGTACGGGTTTTTGAGATACGGAAAGACTCTGCTACCCATCTTACGTGGTATCCCTTGGCAGAGTCTTACTGCAACCACGGGCAAGAGAGGAGGGGCAACATTCTACTTCCGGCGCCCCACGGCTAAGACGCAGAAGTAGTTGCTCAATAACGAACAACACCACACTCATTGGACATTGTCACTTCGAGCGGAAAGCCCTTATCAGGGTTTTTAGCTCCTTAGGTACTAGAAAAATACTAGCTTTTGTTCGTGGTTTTACCTATTTTTTACTTTGGTCAAAGGTTGACAAGTTTACCAGAAGTTTGCTTAGGTGTGATAATGTTATTCATCTTATGCGTTCTTTTCGCAAGTCAACAAGCGTTTGACCTCATTATAAGTTATATTATTTTACTATTATTATCCCTTGAAACTCTGGATAACCTACCATAGTATAATAATAAATAAAAAAGCTTTTTTACGTAGCATAATTTATTTATTACATATTTATGTATATTATATACCTTTTTAGTATAAAGATACCTGTTAATTACTCCTCTAACTAGGCACGACCGAAACCCCCTAACACAGGTGTATGAATACTTATATACTTAAAAGTGGGATTGCAGTGCAAAAAAATAATGTTTAGATTAAGTTTTTGAGATAAACTATTATTTCTATAAAATAAGGTTAGTTTAAAGTCATTTTAGTCCGTTTAAGTAATTTTATTTAGCTTTAGCTAGTTAGTGCAAAAACAGTATCGCTCCAATAAGTTATTAAAAAAATCAGTATCATTGATATTGAACCATTTGGACATTCAATCATACGAACCTGCATGTCCCGGAAGGGATATTATTAGTGAGATGAAATTTAAACAGAACCAACCTGAATATTCCACTCCGTTCACCTTAAACGTGACCCAGTTTCGGGCAGCCATGCTCGCACAGTACCACGCGTGGACTGGCGCGCCGGCAGCAAGAAACCATTATTTAGGTATAGACCTGTAGGTATTCGTGCTGCATCGCGCATTTGATGCGGTGCAGTGACAGTCCGGTACTGTCAGCTGAGAAATCAAATGAAAACATTTAAAATTTTTGTGTACCTACATAATTAATATATTTTTATTTATTACAAACAGAACATATTCCTTAAAACTAGAGATAAAGTCAGATAATGCAATAAAAATCGGCCAAGTATGAGCCGGACTCGCGCACGAATCATTATTCCGTACCATTATTTGGCAAAAGAACTTAAATATTCTGTGAATATTTCAAGCGTCTACTGTTGTCTTTATTAAAATTTAGCATAAATCGGCAAAAAATCGCGTATGATATATTTGAGTCCCCCTCAAATATTTGTTTTATTTTTATTTACTTATTTATTTTTAAAGTGAATATATGGTACAACTAAATATTCCGTAAATATTTCTAGCGTCTAACTGTTGCCATTATTAATATCGAGCAAAAAACACCAAAAATATCACGTTTGTTGTATGAATGGGATCCCCATTAAATATTTAGTTTAATCTGATTTTAGTATTTGTTGTTATAGCGGCAACAGAGATACATCATCTGTAAAAAAATCAATTGTCTAGCTATCACGGTTCATGAGATATAGCCTGGAGATAGACAGACAGGCGGACGGACAAACAGATGGACAGCGGAGTCTTAGTAGTAAAATCCCGTTTTTACCCTTTGGGGACGGAACCCTAAAAACCAGCAAGGTTTCCACCATTATGTAGAACATTTACAGCAGCTAAACTTATAAACAAAGAAGAAAATACAAACATTATATATTGTAACATGTTTTTTTATTTTATTTTGTATGCAATTTAGTCAAAGAAAATACAAATCGTGTCGTTAGAAGTTTATTATGACAAATGTACCACTGTTTATGACGCCAAGTTAAATAAAAAAAAAGATAAAATAGATAAAAAAATTATTTACAGCAAAAACAAATACATGATACTAAAACAATATTAACTTCTTATTTCTAAGTGTAGACAGTGTAGTTTGTTTAGTTTGTACCTACATTTGGTTGTTGCCGAGACGTATCTCAGTGATAGGTGATGGTTTCCTCACTAGGCTGGGCCTGTATCGAGGAAACCTATGTACCTACGACAGTTCCAAGAGTACGCAAATACGGAAAATACTGATTATAAAATAAAATGAAATGAAATTTGAGTTTTTTAGTATAAATCTTATAACATAATTAATACCTTAATTAACTTAATATAAAAATAGACTTAAAATAAAATTAAACTAAATTAACTATGGTAAATTGGGTAAAACTATTGAGTGCAATTAGGTTACAGCTTGCAGAATTTCTTCTGTTTTGTAATATGACAAAGTGGCTAGCCACTTTTGTATGGTGTGTTTAGCTTCAGTAAAACTTAAGTTTTTGATATTACAGTTTCTAGCTACATTGTTATACACACGAATTTTCATAAAACTACCTGTACGTTGTGCAAACTTTGTGCTAATGGAGGGAGTAATCAACCTGAAAACTCTACGACTTGACACGAACTCAAAATCAGAAGAGGAACTGAAGGATTTGTGTACTGATAGGGCAATTTTCAGTACATAGAGTTGGCGAACAGTAAGAACACTAGCTTCTTTAAGGTCCGATGTTGGATATCTATCTATATGGCTTACGGAGCATCACTTTCAAAACAGAGCGCTGCGCTCTCTGCTTGAATGATAAAGGACTTAGCTGCACTACCCCAACAAGAGATACAGTGGGTTATAAGTGATTAAACAATTTATGTGATAAAAAAAGCTTGTCGCGAGATTAACCTGTGTGCCTGTAACTTGATCTAATTTCGTCCGCGCCCGGGCGCGGACACGGCACTGGCGGCGGCGCGTGCCGCGCGAGCCTCGTAACGTTCGGCGCGAGAGGAGGGGCGCGCGTGGCGTAGGGCTTGATGTGCTTGCGCTGCTGCAGGCGTCGTTGTTGGTGTAGTGGCGCTGGCATGTGTCTCCGGTGCAGGTTCATCTTCACTACTGTCATCTTGCGTGCATGTGGATGCACAGACCACGCTTACTGTATCCATATTGGATGTGGAAGGCCCATCCTGCGTTTCACTCTCGTATAAGTTGAGGCAGGGATTCTATGCTGGAGGCACCATCCATCCCTGATTCAGCTCAATTGGTTGAAGATATCTGCTTTAAAATTGAGTTGCAAGATTCCACCAAGAAACATAGTTACATACACACATACAATAATTTTATCATATTTGAGTGTTCACTATTATAGAGTTGCCAACTGGAGATGATAAATATTATCTTACGCTGGCGAAACCAGAAGAGATATCTACATGAAATTGATTTCTTGGCTAGCATTTGTCTATTTATAAATACGAATAAAAATCGTTTATATAGACGTAATGTCTATATAAACGAAACTTGCTTATGTATAATATACATCGGGTGGGTGAACGATCACATAGCACTAATGTCGAGGGCGAACTAAAGTCAGTCAGCGATACCAAAACTTTAAGTTTTAATCCTGATATTAGCACCCACTCATTCCAATCATATGAGAGTGTATTAACCACAGAGTCACAGTGAATAATATGTACAGCCATCTAACATACTTCCAAATTTCGACCGACTGACCATAACTAACATAACTGGCTCCTGAAACACAGTTATTAACTAGCTCGGGAGCCTTTGGATTCATTAATAAATAAATAATAATTAATAAAACGTTTTTTTTTCTCACAACAGTTCTTAGAGGTAATCTACAAGTTCTTAAGGTACTTAATAATTATTCCAACACTTTATTTATGTCAGTAAAACATTTTTTAAATTTTACATTACTTTTTCTTTTATCACATTGCTCCGTCACACCGCGACCGTATTAGTAAAAACATGTTTTAACTGTAACAGTAATTTAACCTTTTTAAACTTTCGCAACCACAACAAATAATTTAACCGTTTAGAATACCGTTAAGAAACTAACGGTCACATTGTAATCATTTCTATACAGGGTGTATAATAATACGTTTACTAACCCAAAACAGCCCATGAAGACAAGTAGATTTGGGACGGAAAAAAGTCGGGAATCCGTGTTTTTTCTTTATTTTTATACATTAATTCTTAACGCATTTCTTGTTGGTGTGATGTGAAAATGATCCTGAAGCCATAATCAGTATTTGTTCCTGTATGGCAACTCTTTACGGAGGTCAATGACTTTGTCAAGAATCATTTGTCGTTTGGGTTGTTAATATCGTTTAATAAGCTGTTGAAGTTAAAACGTTCGAGGTCTTTTCTTCAATGAAAATCATTGAATCCTGAAAAGTCGTAGAACTAAAATTGTTCAATTGGGTGGTCAATCACCCCCTCTCGGCTTAGTACACATTTTATAATACGCCAGGTGCATGTTGGGCCACGTGATATTTAGGGTTCCGTAGTTAAGTTGGTGTATGTTTTTTTTATATTATAATCAAAATATATTAATTACTAAACAGGCAATAATTGAGTTTTCGGTTTAAGGTATTCCGGTATGTTTGGTAAACAGTATCACTTATTTCAGCGAAAATTTCTCCGAAGCTAGCTTTACTGTTATAGTTTTCCTAGAAAGTTGCAAACGGTACTAAATAACTAGTTGTTCGCCACTCCGAACGAGCGAGCGACTTCTTTCGATGAAATCCTATTGCATTTAAATTTGATTTTACGTAGCGATCTGGATTTGGACTAAATACACAAACTTTTTTTTTTTTTTTTTTTTTTTTTTAATCGTATTTACTAAGTATAGTGCATTTATGTGAAGTTTGTGTTTAATAAGTTTCATGTTAAAAATTGTACTGTGTCGGGTGTGTTCCGCGCAAACTCTCCCACGGCGCCACTGAAAACCAGTGCTGTGTCTAACGCAGCGTACGCTGAGTTGGCGACCGATTTATGTCTATAAATATTTTATTGTAACAGTTCCGTTTGTGTATTTGTAAATGAGACATAAATAAATATTATTTTCTTTCTTTATTTTCTTTCTTTTCTTTCAAAAACAAATTATACTTAAACATTTATTTATTTTTATTTTACAGGACGAAGATGGACGTGGACGTCATTCACAGCTCTGCGTTTTTTTAGCGCGATTTACATTTGAACACGTTTGAGACGACATCTGGTAATAAAAACTAACGATGGACGGGCTAAGATTAGCTTAAATCATATCCCTTATTTAGATTATTACATGGATCGCATGGTGACGTTGTGATCTATCCTGCCTGCCGTGCTAACATGGAGAATTCAAATCCTATAATATGCTTAAAACTTTTTGGATAGTAAAACAACGATTTTTGTTTATTTTTTATCATTTTACTGTTTTGGCAAATCATCTGAAATTTCTTAAAATTTATCGAGTTCTTTAGATTTCTTACACTGTTGGATAACTTCTCAATACCTACTTAAAATTATTTTAAACTGTTTAGTTCGACCACGTTAAAAAGCGTGTATTCCAAGTTTAGGTAGGCAGGTGTAAATCCATTTTATTGAGATTTTTTAAATGATCTAAATATAAAAAATTAAGTTCTAAATTACTATGAGGCTTACAGAATCTTCTTCCACTTAACTAAATAATTAAACCAACTGTTGTTGATTGAAATCCAGTAAACTCAATTTTATTCGCAAGTCTATGCAAAACTATGCTGCCATCTGGTTACACGTGGTGTAAACTTTAATGCATTATCGATTTTTAATTTTACCCAGTACTTTGCGATAAATATTGGAATAAATTTATCGAATTATTGTATTGTACTCGAGCCTTGATAGGTATGCAAAGTTACAATTAAATCCGATGTCTTAAAATGGGTTAAAACAACGTTCGAAGAGTCCGTTACATAGATGTGTTAATAAAATACTGTTTTTTTTCTTGTGGAGAGAATAGAACCTGCAACCTGCATTTCAATCGAATATTAACCGTGTGTTGGTAAAATTTTCTTATGTTTAAATTTTATGAAAATATAAGTAGATTAATCCCATAAATAAAAATCTACAAAACTTACTTTAATCCCTTAGAATATTCCATTTATATTAATATAAACTTCATATGTTTCAAATTTGATCAAAATCGGATCATCCGATCCTATAAAACCCTATAAATCGAAATTCCCCCACGACAATCGATTTGTATTCATGTAATCTTCTTATGTTTAAATTTTCATCAAAGTCCGATCATCCGTTCAAGAGATTTCCAGAGAAAAAAAACAATAATACTAACCCCTAAATGAAAATTTCCTCAAGACGATCGATTTGTATTTATGTAATCTCCATATGGTACTAAATTCATCAAAATCCGATCATCCGTTCAAGAGTTCATCATTTCAGCCGTAGGACGTCCACTGCTGGACACAGGCCTCCCTCGTGGATATCCAGTTATTGCGGTTGGAAGCGATCTGCATCCACCGTCGACCTGCGGTCTTCACCAGGTCATCATCCCATCATCCGTTCAAGAGTTATGCTCGGACAAAAATTCCGGACATACATACATACAAGCATTCAGCCGAAACGCCTAGTTGCCGTTTCGTTCGCTTCGCTCACTCGCTCGAAAAAAATGTCTACTCAACCCTAAACTGGTTTTTTAAAAAAAAGTAAGGCCTTTCCATCTATTATAGATGATTTATACAGCGTCAGCAACTGGTAATCATGCTGTACGGGACGCTGCAGTGCCTGGGACATTGTTAGATGGATTAGGCTTGCCCAGCACCTATACCATCCTCTCAGCTTAGTCAGCTATTATTCAGAGGAAAGAACAGGTCAATACGTCTGAAGCTAACTAAGCCGCAGGTTTCCTCACGATGTTTCCTTCACCGTCAAAGCACGTGTTAAGTGTGCACATATATTTTTCAAGAAAGAAAAATCCCTTGGTGCACGGCCGGTATCGAATCCACGACCTTCGGATTGAAAGTCGGGGGTACATACCACTCGGCCAACACGGCTTTTTTTTATTTGTTTTTAAATACCTACTTTTATTTGTATCTTGGCGTCATTAATTTATTTGTCTACGCAAAATGACAGCTTTTTACAACTACTAGTCCTTGTACTACGGAACCCTAAAAATAATGTCGATGTGGGCTTGCAGTAAAGTACAAAGTAATTATTATTATTATTATTATTAATTGACCCAGCTATTTGCACAGTGCTACATACGAGTTCATACCCCGAGTAATCCGCTAAAATTGCAAACATTGTGACCAGCCATTAGACGTCGATCGTGCCTAAACTAACAGAGGGATCGTGAACGACGGCTTATAGATTGCGTACGAAGTAATCATATTATAATTATCATAATCAGACGGTACACACCCACTCCGGTCCTGATATTAAAGAGATTTTTATACTACTACTAGTTCAGCTTGACCCGTTCTTTCCTCTGACTAATAGCTGACTTAGCTGAGAGGATGTTATAGGTTTTGGGCAAGCCTAATCCACCTAACAATGTCCCAGGCATTGCAGCGTCCTGTACAGTATAAATACCTGTTGCTGACGCTGTATAAATCATTTACAATAGATGCAAAGGCCTGACACTACTAATTGACGAGACAAGCCGAAGGCCCACCTGATGTTAGACGGTAACCTCTACGTATTACAACTGCAATACCGCGGTGATCACTAAACACGTGACCAACGCTGTACTGCATTGTGTCCGTCACCCTGACACTTAGAGTTGTAAGGTCTCATGTGCCAGTAATTTCCCCGACCCCCTTACCCTTCAAACCGGAACACATGCAGCCATCACTGCTTAATTACTGTACAGGTACAGTTTCGGAGCAATAATCCATGAATTTAAAGTCGATAGAATTTGTAGATCATGAGATAGCCGACTGTGACAGACAGACAGCCGTAGTAATGCTTGACGTAGTCCTCCCTCGTGGATCTCCAAGTACTGGTCATGCGGGGGTCGTTCCCACAGTCACCTCGCTTGGCAAGCAGGTTGGCGAGCGCAGTACGGGATACACGGAAAGACGCCGCTGCCCATTTTCCGGGGCAGATTTTTACTAAAAATTTCTGAGGGGCAACATTCTATTGCTACACCCCACGGTAGTAGAATTCATATTACATTATCATTAAGCATTCTTGCGGCATCCAGTACAATCTCTCCCTCCTCCCTACTCGATATGTCTCTGGTATGCGTCTGATTGTTACGCTATTGGCCTTTGATATAGAATAAGTACCCTTTAGTGCATTTGGGTCCAAGCTTGGCTGAGATAGCCTTGTTTGATAAGAATATAGTTTTTGGTCTTGTTTCAAACTCTCGGGTTACAAGACGGAATCATATTTGTCAATATCTGCAGATCATACGGACATTTGTCGCGGAATCGAACCCGCAAACTCTTGCGTCGTAGGTGTACCTTCGCCCGCTGCGCCACAGAGGTCGTCAAATTACCATTAAGCCTAGCCAAAGTTATTTTGTATCTTTTTATCTAAGTTTCGTAAACAGTTAAGCCACGCTGAATTGGCTGAGATAGCCTTGTTTCCTTAAAATATGTTTTTTTAACCTCTATCTAGACTGAAACAAGACGAAACCATATTGTCAAGGTTAAAATGGCATCATGTTGGCTAGGCTTAGTGCACTAAGCCTGGCCAAAGTGATTTTGCATCTTTTACTCTAAGTTTGTAAAGACATTTTTGTTGAGACTGCTGAAACCACTAACGAACTGTTCATCGTAAGATGTGACGGGTCATAATCTTATTAGCTTTAAGCCTTAGGAAGGAGGTCGACTAGATAGTCAAAAGCGAGCTGTCCACTGCGCGATTGTTGGCATTGGTTGATTTTTTTTTGAGATTCCTTTATGAACATGTTAATTACTTGACAAAGCCGTTAATCAGTTTTAAAATCATATTACTATTGACAAATTGTAAATCTTTCAAACAAATTCCGCTATTTCACTTCCAAAACACTCGTAAAATACATTTTATTATTCTATTATCTGATATGTTATACCGTTTCTTACTCACTTTAGTCAGGCGTTGAAAATAGGAATCCAATCAGTGTTCAGTTCCTCCCAGGGGAACTTCATCAGGGAATAGATATTACGCGGTCCCCTCTATGTCTCTACAATTAACGTGATTGGAACTTCCGTATAATATTACAATTAAATTGTGCTAGATAGGTATTCATTGATTGAGGTAAGCTTGACTTTGCATCCATTATAATATCTACAAGTTGTCTGTTGCCTTGTTTTCTTGCATGCTGTGGTACCCTTTAAGTACGGGAGCACAATGCTATAAATTGTTTTTGAATGTTTTCTTATTATTTTATGTGTAAACCTGTGTTGGGTATCCTATTATAATAAATAAATAAATAAATAAGACACCCTTAGGGTCAGCGCAGACAGAACGGAGCGCAGCGGAGAGGATTTTATTGACGCACTTGAAAATAAACTTTAAAATTATTTAAATAAAGTTCAAAACGCCGCGCGGGGATTCCCGCGTATCTTCAAGGACCCGCGATATTTTTTTGTCAGGTTCAAGCATTTATGCACTTTATTGTAATAATTTTAAAGTTTATTTTCAAGTGCGTTAATAAAATCCTCTCCGCTGCGCTCCGTTCTGTCTGCGCTGAGCCTAAGGAGAATTCGAACGGGGAGCCGTATTGTCCTGAGGTACCTTGTAGAGAGTATCATATTTTTTTTATTTATAATGATTGAATGATTGTTTTCTATTTATTGCAAATGCCAATCACGTCAAGGAGTATGTAATACTATAAAACCATTAATTTCGTTGTTGGTAAACCATGTGGCTCCAAGGTCACCTTTACAGCGATGATTGCGAGATTTACGCCTGCTCCAAACCTGTCGCGAGATATGTAAAAAGAAACGTATAAGTATAGGCTAAAGGCAATAATAAAGGTAAATAACGCGATAAATATCCGGTTAAATATGTGCTAATAATGTGTCGTGATCGCGAAAGTTTAAAAAATACTATTGCTAACCGGTACGGGCCGGATATAGTGAAAAAAGTGTGCTAAAAGAAACATGTTTGTTAGTCTTTAATTTACTGGTGGTAGTCAAAATAATTTATTTAACAACTTGTGGATGCGGTTGAGAATGCATGGAAATTTATTTTCGAAAACTATGGATTTGGATGCGGTGGTAAAAAGCCATCTTCTGAACTAAGTGTTATTCACAGTGTTAGATGGCGATGCTGAATTTCAGGACGTTCTCTGGCGATGTTTCAAGCATAGTATACAAGTTTAAAAGAAAATACGAAGTGTCATTGTAGCAATCTGCACTATCCTGCATTTATGCGGCCTTATCATTCGATATTTCGTGTTCAATATTGCAGAGCTGTAGAGAATATGATTTAGGATTTCTATGGTTAGGTTAAAATGAATGTTGATAAAGTTAAGTAAAGTGCCTCTTCGAGATTAACATAGCACAAAAGATCTGACAAGCTGAAGTGGCAGTTGGCTATATCTGGTTATAAGTTATTAAATAAATATATATAGACCCATTTTAAGTCCGTTTAAAAAGTTATTTTATTAAAAAACGCTTGTGACTATCTGAAAACAAAAAATATTTACAAATAAAAACATAACAAGTTACCTATATACGTTATAAAGTGCATGAAATAACCGACTCGATGGGCTTAGTTAAAAAAATTTCAACTTCTTACAATTTGGCGCCAAAAATCCACGATCTTGTTTTTTTATACCTATCTAAGGGCACTTGGGTTTTTGAGACAAATAATAACGATACCTTAATTTGTCGAAATCCATCCTGCCGTTTGGAAGATATGCGAGAATAAAGAGATTTACAAACAAACAAGAAAACATACAAGATACGCGCGAAAAACAATTCCCTTCCTTGTCAGTCGGGTAAAAACATACTGGATAACCACCACCTTTTTGGAAGTTGATTAAACGGAACTACCCGTAAACCAGCTAGTCGTTATCTTCTCATAAATAACTATTCTCAGGTAATTAGCTGAAGTTAATCTGTGGGCGAAAGTTAAGGGCTGTAGGGCAATAGCTAATTAGCAGGTTCGAACCCCGGCCTAATTTATTATAACGTCGTGGTTTGAGCAAGGAAGAAAGCGAGCTGGTAGTTGTGAAACCTTTACTAAGATATGAAAAGATAACTAATAAATAAATAATCATTTTCATCACTTCAGCCGTAAAACGTCCACTACTGAACCCACGCCTCATCATGGATCTCCATGAGTGGTAGTTGCCATACTCAACACGCTTGGCGGGCAGGTTGGCGAGCGCAGTCTTTCATGTCTATCTGGAGGCTATCTGGAGGTCTCCCTTAGCAGGCTTTTAATGCATTGACGGGCATGAGAGGATGGGTAACATTCTAATGACGGCACCCGGTCGAGGGACGTTTTCGCGACAGGTTTGCAACAGGCGTAAATCTTCAAACGCAAACGTATTGACGTTCTTGCTGACTCTAATACAAAGTTGGCGTTTGACAGCTATGATCGCAAAATACGTAATCAGCCGCCGCCGGCCGCTACACAACTCACACGTAATTGCTGTGGGGTGCCAGCAGTATTATATTAACTCGTATCATGCCCGTGGATGCAGTAAGAGCCTGCTAAGGGATACCCCCGGAAGATGGAAAGCAGGATCTTTCCGTGTATCAATATCACGTACTGCGCTCGCCAACCTGCCTGCCAAGCGTAGTGAGTATGGCAACTACCCCTCATGGTACCCCCCCTCGTGGACTTGTTACGGCTGGAATGATGATTACGTACACCCCCGACAATTCTTTCTTCAAAAATCTTCTCCATCCAAAGGTCGTCTGGAAGAGATAGCTTCTTAGCGATAAGACCGCCTATTATGCATTTAGTTGTTAGTTTTAATATATTTTGTTTATCCCCTTCCAAGTTTCCCGCCTTCCAAGCGTGGTGAAATGTTGATGATGATGAACTACACAACTCACAAGATGGGATGCGGTGGGATGCGATGACACGACTGCCCAGTCAAGGTGGGGCGCAGAGTGAATCCAGCAATACCACCTCCAGCCCCTCCGTTTCGCACGTCGCGTCGCGCCAAGAAGTTAAGACTAATCGCCTATTGGTAGAATCTGGTGAGTTTTCTCGCTAAACTCGCAAGTTTTCCAGAATTATCTAACTTTTCGCTGTTTCTAATTTAAATTGCAGTTAGAAAACCGAAATTCTGAACGGGTTACGCCAAAAACTTTGGAACAATGCAAGGGTGGGTAGGGAAAGTTGTGATACTTATGGTGATTGGTACATTGTAGATAGATAGAATAGATAGAAAATGCTTTATTGCACACCTTAAATTATACAAGTACAAAATAAAAAAAACTAAAGAATCGTGACAATCGTCTTATCTTATCTTATTGTATCTCATCATAAACCCTTACAGGGTACCCTACAGGGTGTATTATAACATGTGTACTAAACCGAAAGAGGGGTTTCAGCCCATGAAAACAAGTAGTTTTGGAAGGAAAAAAAATCGGGAATTCGTATTTTTATTATTTTTTATATTTTTATTTACACTTTTAGTTATTTGAAAACGACCCTAGGGTCGAATACGTTTTTTTATTTTATTTTAAAAAACCTCTGTGGTTATAGGTATTTTTATTTGTACCTGTACGGCAACTCTTCGCGGAGTTCAATGACCTATGTAATTATTACACCCTGTATATTTTGATCCGAAAATGTCGTGGGGTGCCGGCAGTAGAATGTTATCCTTCTTCTCATGCCCGTGGATACAGTAAGAACCTGCTAAGGGAGACCTCCGTAAGATGGGCAGCAGCGTCTTTCCGTGTTTCAATATCCCGTACTGCGCTCGCCCCACCCGCACTCCCCGCACAACCCGCCTGCCAAGCGTGGTGAGTATAGCAACTACCCCTCTTGGAGATCCATGAGGGGAGGCCTGTGTTCAGTAGTGGACGTTTTACGGCTGAAATAATGATGATGACGAGACAAGCCGTGGCCCACCTGATGGAAAGCGGTAACCTCTACCTATAACAATACGCGCAATAACGCGGTGATCACGTTCACCAACGCTGTACTGCATTGCGCCCGCCGCGTCGTCCTGAGTCCCTGTGCCCGTGCACACTGCTTGGCGGCAGAAATAGGTATGGTGGTAGCACTTCTTCGGATGAGCTCTTCACAAAAAGTTCTACAACTACTAGGACTTCATGAGATTAATTAAATTAAAAAAAAATATGTTTGATTTCATATAGCCACACTTTCAATTAAGTCGCGTTTTTTTAAGACTCGATTCTGATGATGGGACCGATGAAGATCTAACTAATTGTAATAGTCCCTCAAGGCATAATCAGATGGATTGAAACTTGCGGTTGGGTTTTTAATGGTGAAAGATAGCTAAACATATAATTATAAGACCATTTGTATAACTTTGTTTCGTACAAATAAAGTTCTTGTATCTTATAATTAATGGAATCAGACGTGACTTTGCGGAAATCCATGACAATAAAATGCAATAAAAATATTTAGTTTTAATTCCGCTTATGCTGAGAGCAGGATAATTAGCGGGCGGGAGGGCGGTGCTCCTGCATCTCAGCATAAGCGGAATTAAAACTAAATATTTTTATTGCATTTTATTCTTGTATCTTGTTTTTACACCCATATCTGATGATATGAGGGTGATGAATCGGAGGAAATACTCAAATTTAATAAGCGTACATATTCGATTTTATTACAATTATGCCATAGGGTGCCGGAAGTTGAATGTTGCCCCTCCTCTCTTACTCGTGGATGCAGTAAGAATCTGCTATGAGCAATCTCCGGAAGATGGGCAGCAGTATCTTTTCGTGTATTAATATCCCGTACTGCGCTCGCCAACCCAAGCGAGAGTATGGACTACCCCTCATGAAGATCCATGAGAGAGGCCTGTGTTCAGTAGTAGACGTTTTACGGCTGATAAGAAATAAAGCGTAATATTCCAAGCAACATAAAACCCGTAACAATTACTTTGAGTATAAAAAAAATCATTGAAAATGTAAGTAGCTAACCCCAATTTCTTTTCTTAGTTTTTACCCTTTTTAACTTTCTGCATCCCAGTAAGTTAGTTTTATCCAATCATGGCAGTGAAGCTTTTAGGTTGCTGCTTGACATGCTGAAAAATACTTCCATTATTCTAACGTTACTCTAAAAGTTATGTGCATTCTGCATGCATAGGCATAAAAAATAGCGCCAGCATTCAATCACGTGATGCAGATAGACACCGCTCCGCCGCGATCGCTCTATATGAGCGGCAAAACAACACGACACGTGTTCTTGACGCGACTGGGTCAATGGACGTAGTACAAAGAGCTGCAGTATGCAATCTTACAAATAGGTACTTTTATTTATGTTCAGTAGTCAGATCATATTTATTCATTTTGTAAAAACGGGAATCACTCACGTTTCGAGTTTTTGAATAATCTTCGACGTTATAATACTACTATTATAACGTCGAAGATTATTCGAAAACTCGAAACGTGTCGGAATAATCTTCGACGTTACAATCAAAGTATTATACTACGCGAGTAATTCCCTTTTTTACAAAATGAATAGTATACATATCTCACGTTAATTTTAAAAGATCATATTTATGTATGATATTATTTTATACTTTTTTGTGAACTCTCTCTGTCTTCTTTATTTTTTCTTCTATTACGTACCTTACGTTGCCGTGGGATGCCGGCAGTAGAATGTTACCCCTCCTCTCATGCCTGTGGATGTAGTAAGAGCCTGCTATGGGATACCGCCTGAAGATGGACAGCAGGGTCTTTCCGTGTATCAACATCCCGTACTGCATCACAACCCGCCTGCCAAGCGTGGTGAGTATGGCAACTACCCCTCATGGAGATCCAGAGAGAGGTCTGTATTCAGTAGTGGACGTTTTACGGCTTAAATTATGATGGTGACCAGCAATCGCATTCAATGACGTGATGCACAGGCATCGGATGGACTTCCTCAGCTACGCCGCAATCGCCCTCTCGATATGAGCAGCGAAACAACACCTGTTCTTGACGCAACTGAGTCCATGGGCCTAGTACAATGAGCTGCAGTATGCAAACTCACTAATTCTATAAATTCGAAATTTGCATGGATAATCAGAAACCCCCTAATAAGGATACGAACTGATTGTAAATTGTTAATAGATTGCCTTCAGATTTCTGTGGGGTACCGGCAGTAGAATATTACGCCTTCTCTCTTGCCCGTGGATGCGTAAGAATGGTTATATCCCCTTCGGCCCACTAGCAAGCTCTATCATGTACTTCCAGATCCACGAGGAAATCCTATGTCTAGCAGCGGACGTCCTACGGCTAAGATGAATTACTTAATTACCTAAGTACCTAGATGAATTACTAAAGTACCTGGCCGAATGGGTTTGAGCGATGACATCGATATCGAGAGGGAACGTCGCCGGGCGTTGTCGGTGCAATATGGTGGCTCGCAGGCTTGCACGTTGCACTTCGCCCGTGAAGATCACACTCTTAACAACCAAAAATAATAAAATAGAAGTGTGGCGAATTTACACATATTTTATTTCGTGACGAATTTACTTTGTGGCAAATGTACAACAACCCTTATTAGTGTACTATAGTTACTTCATTCTACACGTGTAATCTGTGGGTCAAGTATACGCAGAAATACACTACATCGCTCTGCGAGTCCACAACAACGGCTTCAGAATGCTGTCAGGGTTGCCGCGCTATTGCATTGCATCGACAAAATCAGGCAGTTCACCTACTGTTGTTAATTTTACAATGTGAAAACGTTTCCGACTCCCGACGGGCGAACGGTTCGTCGGTCTGTTTGATCACGCCCCTATCTGCGTGTTTGTATGTTCGGCCGCGCTCCTGTGTGTTTGCTCCGAAGTTATTGCCAGGCACTACATAGATTAGATCTACTGGTTGGAGCTGCTAGAGTAAAATTGCGTATCCATCTCAGCCGTAGGTCCACTGCTGAACGTAAAAACTTCTCAAAAATAAATGTACTGATCGTGAATGGCTTATTGCCATACTTACGACGCTTAGCAGGCGGCTTGGCGAGCGCATTGGGAATTTTGATACACGGAAAAACGCCGCTGCTCATCTTCCGGAGGTTGGCAGATTCTTACTGCATCTATGCAAGGGAAAGGAGGGGCAACCTTTAACTGCCGGCACCCCACGGTACGTTTATTATCTCTATTCCATCTCCATTGTCAGTTTTAAACTAGCAGTTGCCGTGCGGGTAACATATTAAGGCAAACTTTATACTCTTTCAAAGCTACCCTTACCAAATTACACCTGCTTACAATGCCTGTTAAAATGCTCATAGGGAGAACAACCAACAAACTACGGGTATAAAACCTTATTGTAAGAGAACTGTTTTGTGTGAAAGTTTCGTATTAAACACGCCGTTTTTGTGTGCTCGCCAACTATTCCCGCCAAATCCAGAGGCGCCCTCGATGCACGAATTGCACGGTGCAACGAGAAAAGTTGTAATTATAGTTTGACTTGAAGTTTTACAAATGCAATGTTTCGTATTTCGGAACGTATTGTTGTTTTGCGTTTATTATCTACGAGGTGTCCCGGCGAACTTCTTATCGCACCTACTACTACTCTACTACTATTACTCTACAACTACTCTATTACTACACTACAACTACTATACTACTACTAACTACCACTACTTCCTACAATTTATCTACGATTTAGGGTCCAGTTTGCGAAATATTAAAATTTTAATTTTTTCAGAGCGTCTAAAATCTAAACTGTTTTAGCTTTACAAATCTGAAAAAATCATAAATGCAGTTATAACCATGAACTTTCTAGGAAAACTTTAAGAGTTAAGCTACCTTTTTTAGTTTCGGAAATAGACACTCAATTAAGTGAAGTGGTTTTACAACCATCCTACAACAACTACTCTACAACTACTCTACTACTAGTCCCTCTCTCACTAGTCCCTCTCTCTCCCAGCCGTAAGACATCCACTAGTGAAATAGATATTGGTTCTTATATTTGGAATGGCAATATAATTCAACAGGTACGACAACAATAAGTATGCTTCTACATCATTGATTAAGGCAGCATTTATTAAGGGGCTTGGATATTGGAACTGTAAAAAATTAGAAAATAATCGAATCGAATAGAACTTGGAACTACGTTCCGACGGTTAGAGACATCGCCCAAGACATTCGGATAGCTTCGGAATCCTGGGAGCGGAAGGTTTCATTTTACAAGCTTTAATTTAGTATCACCTGTCCCGATGTCTGTCTGTAATCAAATCTTGCAAGTTAACCCCCCACGCGCTATATGGAGCGACGGGTCTCAGGTTTGAACGCTCCGCGCGCTTAGTGTACCAACGGGTGTACATAAGTTAAATCAGGTTAGTTATTTCATGTTTTGTAGAATACATAAACGTGTAGAACATTTTAATACGAATCCAATGGTGTATGATTTATAACATATTATTATGTGGTGCTTCCGTAAAATTTATTTTTATAAAATAAAAATATATAATAAAACATAAAAAGTTGACTCACCCGAGGGGACCCACTTCCCGGTTACTGATTGAGCTGAAATTTTGCCTGCATGTGTAAATCAAAAGATAGGGTCTGATAATAAAGCTGGAAGGCAGCCATAGGAACTCAGTAATTAAGCGATTTTAACTTTTTAGTTCTATTTATTAACAATTAATGTTTTTTTTTTTTAAACTCAACTTGTTTGGTGTTAAAACTATTACTAGGTACTCCATTAATTCGGAATTAGGGAACGACCCTAAGAAAAAATGAGAAGTTTATGAAATTAATTGTAATATTTTAAAAGATAGATAGAATAGTAGATTGTGTATTCAGACACAGATTCGTCACAGATACATACATAACAGATTACAGTCCCGCCAATTTATGTCGACTTTTTAAATTTTAAATATGGAACTCACCGCGTAATTATTGCGGCTTATTCCACTCAAGAAGTTTGCGCTAAGTTCACACTGGCTGTTTAGAAAGTCACATGTTACACAAAGCTCTTCATAGCTGACAGCAGTTCTATTTTTAAAGTTCATTCCAGCCCTTCGGTGGGAAGTAATTTGTATGAGTTTTTTCCTCTCTATGGAGGGAAGCAGCATTTTCTACCCAAGAATCAGATCAAAACAACACTACTTTCCGAGTATGAGAAATGAAAAATACTTTACTGCATACCTCAAAACTTAACATAATAACAAGAGAAAGACGGAAAACAAAGTGGCAAATTGCCGGCTGTATCCTTAGCGTCTCTACCAGGAAATCTTAGGATGGATTGGATTTTGAGTTACGTATAAGAGGTTATAGCCATATTTTCTTAAATCTAATCGTTTTATTTGTAAGGTAATTTATTCATCTCTACCAGGCAATCTTGGGATGGATTGGATTGTAAGATACATGTATCGTTTTATTTGTAAGGTAAGGAGCCCCCGATATGCTTGGAAGTGGCGGGGCGTTTGCTCTTAGAGAAGCAATTATTGCGACTCCTGAAGAAAGAGGAATAATAGCCACTCCTTGATTTGATCTCGGTAATTATGTGCTACATTTTTTTTATATGTTAGTTCAGCTAACGTCATAAAATAACGTCAAATTTTAAATTTCATTATCAAAGTGTCGAAATGTGATAATCAAGCACCTAAATAATAAAATGATTTTTTTTTTTTTATATATTGATTTTATGCAAAATACTTGTATCCTGTTAATAATAATGTATTGTATACAGTATTTTATGAGCGAGCAAGAAGAAGTTAAGACCCACGGACATATGCCATAAATAAAGTATTTTACCTATTATTATTTATCTATAGTTGCCTGAGTATATATGATATTATCATTATTATAATTATAATTATACGTAATAACATAAAATACAATTTTCAGATGGCCTGATAACCGTAGAGAGAATCAACTTGTTGTCGGGAATAAGAAAAGAAGATTTTAAGTTGACATAGAAACATATACTCTTAAGTATTATAATTCATGTAATTCTTGTAAAGTAAATAAACATAGGTGGAGGATTAGTTATTTTTAATTAATGTAACCATCACGCTCTGTGTAGACTTTAATAATTTACCGACTTTTTTTGAAGACAAAATTGCAATTCCAAAGAGCATATTGAAATCTATAAAATTAGCCATTTTTAAATCTCCCGGAAAACTTTAAAGTTAAAACTTTCGAATGACTGTACTATGGCGTATATACACATTCAAAACAATTCTTGTATTGAGATATTGTATGTCCTCCCTTTATACTTTATACTGAAAGTTCACTGAAGCTAACAAATAAAGATTTGCCCTGAAAAGGGTGAGCAAATAAAAGAACGCACAGGTGTCCAGCGCAGAATATGGGACGAACTTAGAAGAGGAAGTTCACCTTAGAAATGTACGTACAGACGCGTTCATAGTAAAGGATACCACTTGTGGCTGGCCGACTAAGTTGACGGGCTGGCTTCGTGGTATCTTTTACTATGAACGCGTCTGTACATAGAGAAAAATAACTAAAGATACATTGATTTAAAAAAACGTCTTTAACTGGTATAAAATCCTTGACTTGTTGCTAAAAACATCCAAACTATTATATGTACGCCTAGTATATTTGAGTATTTCCCTCGATTTATCATGGATGATAGCTGGGTGTTTTTAAACAAGCAAACATTTTAAAGTAAAAACAAAAAACCCAACCGTATGGTTAAATTTAGGACATAAATCTATAACTTCAGGGAGTCCAGTGTCTATTATGTTCCTCATGGACCCCAATCAGAATCAAGTTTAAGGAAAAATAGAAACACCTCTGAAACATGACCTATCTTATAAGAAACGGGTCATTAAAATCCATTCATAATTATAACGGAGTAATCGCGTAAAAAAACAGTCAAATTGAAAAACTCTTTATTTTTGAAGTCAGTTCACAAACACAACGCAAATATAAATATAGGATTATATTACCCCATAAACATAATAAAAAATACAATTAATATATTATGCCATGTTGACATTTATTACCCGGCGCGAGAGTTTGCTAATGCTTTTCAAATCTAACTCTAACCTAAAAAGTCCACGCATTACTGAATCCTCAAGTCTCAGAGTTATTCAAAAAGATGCGCATTCAGAGTCCTCCAACTTTCAAAACTCGCAAGCTCAAGTTCCGCATTAAATCTAATTTGGAAAGGGTTTTCATGTCACCCGACTGGAGTTGACAACTCAAATAGCAACACACTCGGCTAAATGCAGATGGAGTTCTGAAGGCGCTTTTGGGACGGCTTCAAGTCTAAAGTTAATACTAACTGTCAAACTGTCTTTTCAACTTCTTTACTACTGAATTATAATATTGATATTTGGTCATGACAATGCTCTAAAACTTTGTTTTGTTATTTTAATGTTGTGTTTTGTTTGCTTCTAGTTGTCCAATGTTGTGTTTGGTTTAACATATCCGTGTCCTATAGTGTCCATATAGTGTCTGTCCGTATAAATATTTTAGTGTATTACGGTTCCGTACCCAAAGGGTAAGAACGCGACTCTATTACTAAGACTCCGCTGTCCATCTGTCTGTCTGTCTGTCACCAGGCTGTAGCTATTGAACCGTGATAGCTAGACAGTTGAAATTTTTAAAGATACAATACACCAAAAACAGAATAAAATAAATATTTAAACAGAATAAAATAAAAAATTAATTCCCATACAATAAACGTGATTTTTTTCGATTTTAGTCCAACTCGCACTTGGCCGATTTTATTTTTAATTAATGTAAATTGAGTTTCAAAGGTAAATTATTATTATTTTGATCAGAATCGTATTACCTTTTGTTTCTCGTTTCATTTTGTGTTACCACTGTAACCATGTAAGGCCTTATAAGGCGTTTAGAAGGTCGATGCAAAGCCGTGAGGGCGGGGGGTAGGTCACCTCGTTAGGCATCTATCTTGGCTAGGTTACCTTAGTCCAATATCGTCGAATTCCAAGTTATCATAATATCCATGATTTTTTAAAAAAATACCAAAATCATATGCTTATTCGTTCGTAGTGTTAAATAGACCGTTACTAGTACCTACCTAAAAAAATATTTGCGTCCTTGCTAAATGTACTACGGTAAATGTACGGTTGTACTTATTCAATTGACCAAAACCCAATACATCATCTGTATCCACCTAAATGGGAGGTGTTCAATAATTCATCATTTCAGCCATAAAACCACAGATTACAGAAACATAAAACGTCCACTGATGAACACAGGCCTCCCTCATGGATCTCCATGAGGGGTAGTTGCCATACTCACCACGCTTGGCAGGCGGGTTGGTGAGCGCAGTATGGGATGTTGATACACGGATAGACGCTGCTGCCCATCTTCCGGAGGTATCCTTTAGCAGGCTCTTACTGCATCCATGGGCATGAGAGGAGTGGTATCATTCTACTACCGGCACCCCACGGCGCATTTCAATAATTAAACATTATCAATTTTAATAAAGTAACATTGATAAAAAAAATACTTATTAAAATAATGATGTATAAAAAATAGAGCAGACAAAATCATTCAAACATTTCTAAAAACATCAAGTATTATTGACCTTTCGATTGGTGTACCATACACGTAGATACATGCCTAATTCTCAGAGCTAGAGCACATAAACACAGCTTAAGTCCGGTTTCTAAAAGGACTTAGTGGCCTAATAATAAATTAAACATGTATTAATAATCAAATCGTTTATAATTCATTTTCAAAATGTGATCCTTGGTTTCTAATACATTTTCGGGCCCTATTTCGCACTTCAGTGGTTGTTATTATTAATAACAAGTCTGTTTTCATTGTTTCAAAGCCTTGAACAATTTTTTCCACTAAATGCTCCCGTGACATTATTTCTTCAGTTTAAACGAGCACCCAGACAAAAAAATCTAAGGGGGTCAAATCAGGCGACCAAGCAGGCCTAGGTATCGGCCCTGCTCTTCCAATCCATTTGTTAGGGAAACAATTATCAAGATGTTCCTTAATAGGGACACGGTAGTATGCTGGGCAGCCATCATTTTGCAAGCTTTTATTTAGCTTGCCCTGTAAGTATGTACATATTGTATGTAACTATGTTTGTTCACGGAATCTTGCAAATCAATTTTGAAGCAGATATCTTCAACCAATTGAGCTGAAATTTTGCATATTACATGTTTTTTTTGGATGACAATGCATGGTCAGCTATCTGACGTCACTCTGAATCTAACATGGCGGAACACCCAAGATGGCTTGCAATCTTCTTCTTCTTCTTCTTCAAGATGGCGGACTACTTTTTTTAATGTACTCCTATAATGTGGGTATCAAATGAAAGGGCTTGCTTAGAATAACTCAAAAAATGAAATGACGTCACTCTGAATCTAACATGGCGGAACACCTAAGATGGCGGACTAGTTATTTTTAATGGACTCCTACAATATGAGTATCAAATGAAAGGGCTTGCTGAGAATAATTCGAAAATAAAATGACGATACTCTGAATCTAACATGGCGGAACATCCAAGATGGCGGAACATCCAAGATGGCGGACTAGTTATTTTTAATGCACTCTTACAATATGGGTATCAAATTAAAGGCCTTGCTGAGAGTTACTCGGAAAATTATATGACATCACTCTAAATCCAACAAGGCGGGCATGAGATGAACAGACAAGAAACCAACTAAAAAGCAAAAGTAATAACTAAAAAGTGATAACTAAAAAGTAAAAGTAAAATATACTTTTTAACAAACAAGCTTTTATTTAAACGTACCTACTAAAAATAATAAAATAAACATTTTCCATTTAAGTTTAATGTCAACTTAAAACGTCTTTACACAATTTATGTTATAAAAAAGCTTGCCCAAACATTCTCCGAAAATTTTGTTTGGAACGAAACTAGTTGTTTTCCAATATGAAACTTCTTCTTCTTTTCTCCTTTATCGGCCCATTCATATTAAGGAAGTTTGTTATACATTCTCTGGTAAATTGTGATTCGTCGGTCCACAAAATGCATTTCAGGAACCAAGAGTCGTTAATGTCTGCATTCAACAAAAATCGACAGAATAGTACTTTGCGGACAGGGTCTCCGTCTTCCACACCGCGTGTCAATTATTTTATTTTTAATAGCATGTAGACGTCACATATAGTTGAAGGGTAATTTGGAAAAAACAACAACGTCAATTTTGGTAAAAGTAAAGATATTAACAAAAAACGGAGTTCACCTTGGGTTTTTCCTAATAACGAACGAACTTTTACCAGGAATAACTCGTGACAAAAAACTCGGTTTTACAAAAAACTATTTACGTTCGTTGGGCATCATTCCAAAGAACCCATCGACACCAAAATCTCATTTTTGTTTTGACACTGACATTGGTCGTATTTCCAAATTACCCTTCAAATTGTAATGACACTTACCTACCGTATAAATATGTCTGTGTTCTTAAGTTTTATCTGGTGTACATTACGTTGTGTGATCAATAAAATAAATAATTACATAGATAATTTATACAGCGTCAGCAACTGGTAATCATGCTGTACGGGAAACTGCAGAGCCTGGGACAATTTGTTAGGTGGATTAGGCTTGCCCAGCACCTATATCATCCTGTCAGCTTAGCCAGCTATTAGACAGAGGAAAAAAACAGGTCATATTATAACATCTGAAGCTAACTAAGCCGCAGGTTTCCTCACGATGTTACCCGTATACTATCAGCAGTAAAGAAGTGATATTTAAGTGCCTTTAGAAAACTCAATAAGAGAAGGCAGCGTTCAAGTTAATTCGTAGCGAGCTTAACTGGAGCTAACAGTAATGTCTTAAGTCCTGTTGATACAACTGCAGTGCTCGCCATAAAATAGCTGACAGACCCCTGCGAGGGGATCCGAGCAATGTACAATTCCACCGGACCGGTAATTCACTGGGTGCTTTTGTTATTTTGGGTCAGTATTGAGAGAAATTCTTCAAATTTCAGCGCAAATTGTTGTGTTTATTGTGCTCTGAGTAAATAAGAGTTGTATTCAGATCGGACAATGTTAATGTTTATGTGGTTGGCCAACTTTTAAGGATGTATTAAGATCTTATTTTACAATTAAATCACTACATTCAATAATTTATAGGGGAGTATGTCTGGAATGAAATCTCATGGTGCTGATTGAATATGTTTTGATAAAGTTAAAACAAAACATAAGTACACCAACTTCTACCAACAGGTCCAGCAGCCTCTTACTGCGTCCACGGGCATGAGAGGAGGTGTGAAACTCTACACCGGCACACGGATTTTTCTCAGTTGATTTATAATTGGTTTAGGGGCTGTTAAACTGTATCATTTCTTGTAATAAAATATCAATTCAGCCCTTAAAATATATTTAACCCTTTAAAATATATTTTAACCTTATGGAGCCTAGGGCACAGCGAGTTTATTCTTATTTCTTGTGTTTACATTGTGATTATTAAACGAAGCAATATTTTTATGGGTGTACAACAGGTTCTCATAAATATATTGACAAGTTACTGTCATTACATTTATTTCTTTAAATTTCATGCGAAGCGATTCTCTGGGACCCATATTGTATAGATAGAACGAATAGCCCCATATTAAAAATAGGAACTACGATTTTGATTTAGGTTTTACATAATCTCGCGACAAGTTTGCAGCAGGCGTACGTGATCATCGCCGTCAAACGTCAATTTTCTATTTAAAGGAATGACGTTTACAGGGATGGTCGCGAGATACATACGTAATCAGCCAGCGGATATTGTATTTTCTTAAAAATACAATATTTTTTATTGAGTTTGGTTGGGTACGAATTTCTTCGTTTCGCAACCAACCAGTGGAGTGGTAATTTACAATTTAAAACGAATGCGTATTACACATTCGTTTTAAATTAAATAGCAAAATAAGAACACATTAAAATAATTTTACATTACTAATGATACTACCATTAATATCTAGACACGCGGCAGCGTTTCAGACAAGTTTAAGCTTACATTTCAAGGCTGACTGACTAGGTTACAATAATTAATGAAGCCAACCAGTTATATAATTTGGTAAGTCAACATGATTATAAACATGCCATTGGTGTTAGTTCTGTTACCATATTTCCGAACTAAACATAATTTAAATTGCGTAAAATATACTAAAATAACATTGAAGTATTTCGTTGGCGCCGATTTAAAATGATCTGACCTAATTTTACGGGGGCAGTTCTAAATTTAGATACGTCAAATCTCTAATTATAGCTTGGTTTAGAAACTACACAAACATAATCGACCCCATGGTTGATATTTATAAATTAATTTAGGCTTTAAAAAGGGTAAAGTTTGTGAAACCTTTTTTGTATTATAATTCAAAATTCAAAAAATACTTTATTCAGTGCGGCCGCATGGACCTTATTGACGCGTCACAACTTACAAAATAAAACAGAATAAAGCACATAATTGAATCTGTTCACTTCAGATGACACGCGAGTTAGGAAAAGAAGCGAACAGAAGAACCTAACTCGGTCGTTATAGTCATCATTTTACAATTTGATGTTGTCTTATGTTACTTTTGACGGAGTTGGAGCAGATTCCGTCCCAAGTGGTTTTGTCCTCTAGGTAATCTGATATTTTATAATAAGCTTTATTGCACAGATTGCACTTGATAATGTTTTTGAATTTATTCAATGATAACTTCTGCAACTCACTTGGGAGTTTGTTGTAGAAGCGTATACATTGCCCTTTAAAAGATATTTTAACCTTATGGAGCCTAGGGCACAGCGAGTTTATTCTTATTTCTTGTGTTTACATTGTGATTATCCCTGTTCTTCTTAAACGAAGCAATATTTTTATGGGTGTACAACAGGTTCTCATAAATATATTGACAAGCTACTGTCATTATATTTATTTCTTTAAATTTCATGCGAAGCGATTCTCTGGGACCCATATTGTAGATAGAACGAATAGCCCCATATTAAAAATAGGAACTACGATTTTGATTTAGTTTTTACATAATCTCGCGACAAGTTTGCAGCGGGCGTACGTCTTGTCTTGTCTTTTTATTTTATGGCTTTTTGTGTTTGGTTTAACACAATTCCGCCAGTGTCAAGTTAATTTATAAATTCGTAAGTTATTTGGCTAAGCCATGTTGGCAGCCATTTTTTTTTTTCGCGGGCGTACGTGATCATCGCCGTCAAACGTCAATTTTCTATTTAAAGGAATGACGTTTAACAGGGAAGGGATGGTCGCGAGATACGTAATCAGCCAGCGGATCAGGTTAGTTGACATGTCTTATGAATATCATAATCACAATGCCATCAGAGACTTAATCATTTTTATAAGGGTTTTAAAAAGTGGCCATAGCAGCGTCAGAAATTCAACCCGCGCCTCTGCGATAGTTGAGACACGGGCGAGCGCAGTTTAATCATTGGATCATGTCCTGTATCATCATCCGCTGTTCAGTCGAGTCAGTTAAGACCCTTCTGATGGCAATGTGTCTAAGTATCACGCGCTGACTGGGTCAGCGGTGTATACGCTTCGATAGCGCGTTCTAATTTTTCCTGTGGCGCCATCTAGTCGTGACTGTTGAAAACTTTTACACATACCTACTTTTGTATTATGTATCATATAATCTAAGTACTTAATGTATTATATCAACCACCTGGTATTACAAGCTCCGCTTATTTCGGAGCTAGATGGTGCTGTGTAAAATATCCAGGATTTATTGTTTACTTACGTTTGTTAATGCTAAAAGACAAGGTTATTATAAAATATTCGTTACCCATTATACATTTATTATTGATGTGTAAGTATATGTATAAAAGTATTTCAATATAATTTATGTATGGTATATTTTGTTATTAAATTTAACTCAACGCCCATCAAATGCACCATATAACCCCTTGTCATATTTTTACAATCCAATCCATCCCAAGGTTGCCTGGTAGAGATCACTCTTTAGCGATAAGGCCGCCAAGTGTCACTATGTTTTCATGTTTCTCTTGTTATTATGTTCAGTTTTAAGGTGTGCAATAAAGTATATTATCTATTCTATCTATGTCTATAAAATAAAAGTATTTTTAATTATTCAATTCTGTAACGAGCTGGTTAATATTAGTCATCTTTACTAATATTATAAACCTTATACTATAAAGCAGACCTACTGGTCCGATTTCAATTAAAAATAAAGTATTTTAACTTTAACATGTAAAACAAATAAAATATGCCTCTATATTAAAATAAATAACATTAATACCATCAATATATCAGTTAGTTTCGCCGTGATCGGTAGGTAAGTATCTAATCAAGTCCAAAATCTCTTTCCAATTGAGTGAAGAATGAATGGATTTACTGGATCCCTTTTATCCAGCACTCGGATCCAAAACCCACGTACTGTACAATAATATTGATAAAACTATACAAGAGCTTAGGTGGAATAGATCGCTAAGATGGGGAATAGTTTGATTGGAAAGACACAAAATAATAATAGTAATGTAGAAATAATTCTAAGTGTCGATGAAACTCTTCTAATTTCGTTTGTTAGTTAGGATGAAGATAATATAAAAAGGTTAAATGTCACGTTCAAACTTTATTGACATCGTCGTAAAAAGTGAAATTTGACCCGTGAAAGTCAAAGGATACATTGAAAGCAAATATTTCAAAGAGAAACAGTAAAAGTCCAAGTCAATCAGAAGCTACATAGAATACTCAATTATCAAAATAGAAACAAAACATATTTAAATTAAATAAAGCATGTAATTGAATTCGCTCGCTTCAGTAAACTTTTTACAATTGAGGGAAAAAAGCAAAGAAGAAAGCTTACTCTTTTACTTTCATATTTACAATTTTTTTCTTTTTATTAACCTAAATTAAATGTAATGTGATATTGGATATTTTCAAGATCACAATAATTTCTTACTTTTACGCAGGTGAACAAACTCATAATACTAAACCTTCTTAATATAGGACTTTTGTAATTAAATAACATTAAAAATTACAAAGCTTCACAAATTATAATAATAAAATTATTTAATTAAATAAAGAATGCCGCACAATTCACACATCATCATCTAGCCCCAAGCTTGAGCTTGTGTTATGGGTACTAGATAACTGTACTACATAGATTTATATTTTTACTCTACATAATATAGAAAAACATCCAGAACACCTTGAATAAATATCTGCATTTCGTACAGAAATTTGTCCCGAGGCGGCAATCGAATCCACAACCACTTGCTTCGCAGGCGGACCTTCGCCCGCTGCGCCACAGACAATAATCATCGTCATAATAATAATAGTCTATTCGTGCAACCTGTGTGCTTTTTAACGAAAAAAAATTGTTTAAGTGTTATCCATTTTCATTCAGAACTCGCGGTCGCCCATCTTGCTACTGTTTGTATAGTGTATTTATTTTTGTATCAAGACACCACGTGGAGTGTAAACAAACAGGGTTATCGGGCGGGCATAGAGACATTATTATTATTTTTATTTTTATTTATTAATTCGCTATACTAACAGAAATCTGAGATACTAACGGAGCCGTTGGGTGCCAGCAGCAGAATGTTACACCTCCTCTCATGCCCGTGGATGCAGTAAGAATCTGCAGGCTAAGGGATAGATTCTAGTTTAGACAATACTAATCAATTATACACTACCGAATAAATCACATTATATTATTTTAATTCACTTAGACGTTTGTCTTATTTTCTTTTATACCGCATTTAAATATAAATAAGTGTTGTTTAGAGAATCTATAATTTATAGATTTTTGGTGCCTGGTCGCATTATGGACGCAAACCTCGTGAATGTTATTTCAGCTTTTGCCATGATATTTAATACGAATTGCGTTACATCAATATCATTGCTATTGAAAAAGTTAAATTTGGCTTACCGAACAAAATAATTAATAACAAAGCGTTTAAAAGCTTTTCTATCTCAGGCAGCAACTTCTATGCCCTGCTCCAAGTACCCTTGGGTATGAACCAGATCTTGTATTTATTTTGGAGGATTGATACATATTTGTAACATCGGTAGCTACCGATCTATTTTGTGCCACACAAACAAAACCTTTCCGGTCCCTTCAGCAATCAGACAATATCTTGTAAGATTATTATGTACATACCTAAAACAAGTTGATAAAATCAAAATTTTATGTTATTCTCAACCCTTCTTATTTTTATCTTGCACGCTCAGGATGACAGGCAGAAAATGCTACTAGCATTAAGTCCTCCACTGTAATTGTGTACAAAGTATTTATTATATTCCTTTTTAAAAATAGACTGCGTTTCATCTGAATTTAGTAAGTTTGCCCGCGCGAGATGATAGTGGGACAAACAATTTCCTCACTACCGTACCAATTTGCTCCTACTTCCGTTCTCGTAGTTCCACTAAATTGCTCGACGTACCATTTTCTGAAATGTTTTATTGATTTTAACGCCGCTTTTTTACTCTAATTTACCCATTTGATGATAATAATAATAATGAAAAGCGTCAAGTCAGTTCGGTTTCTAAATTTTTAGCCGACTTCAAAAATGTAGAGGTTTTCAATTCGACTGTATGTTTTTTATATGTTTGTCACGCGATTACTTCACCAATTACTAATGGATTTTTATGATTCGTTTTTATAAGGTAGGCCATCATAGGGCTTATTCCAATTGGATTAATGGACTTTAGGTGGTCCCATTGTTTTCAAATATCATCCCTGATGATATATATTTGGAATTAAATAATCGTAATAGTAGACACTGAAGTCCTTTAACACATAGTTTCATACCCTACATTTAAACTTGCGGTTGGTTTTATGTTTCATATTATTGTGCTTGTTTTTACACCCAGTTCTCATGATGGGATCCATGATAAATCGAGGAAAATATTCAAATACAACGGCGTGCATATAGCGGTATGGGTATTTTCAGCAACAAATCAAAGTTTTATCAATGATAAAAATACTATTAACATATATATTAAACCGGTTAGTCATAGTTATTCACCTTATTATAATATATATTATTTCCCGAAGTTTCGACAGTGAATTTATTTATTTATTTGATACATTTGATTAGAACGGCTTACACCACTTACACCAATACCTAGTACCTTTAATTATGAAGACCAAGTGAGGTTAGTCCGAAGAGATGCCATTGCTTTTCTGCGGTAAACTCCAACACGTCAGTCTTCCCGGGACCACGATAGGATCCACGCAATCCTGTCGAAACATCGTCAGGCATTCATAAAGACGTGCCGTGGGATGCTGACAGTAGAATGTTACCCCTCCTCTCATACCCGTGGATGCAGTAATAGCCTGCTAAGGGATACTTCCGGAACATCCCGTACTGCGCTCGCCAACCCCCTTGCCAAGCGTGGTGAGTATGGCATGGAGATCCAGGAGAGAGGCCCGTGTTCAGTAGTGGACGTTAACGACTGAAATGATGATGATAATTAAAAAAGATAATACAACGCGATAAATACCCGGTTAAATATGTGTTAATAATAACATCGTGTTTGTTATTTTACTGTTTACTATGGTAAAAGTTTGATTCTGTTTTAAAAGAAAAACTTTTAAAAGCACAGCATTGCGTTCGCACCCATGGGAACCCCCTCTCACCAAGTTTTTCTACCGTTTCTACTTTCTACTTTCGTGGGCCTGATTTCTTTTAAATCATCCGGGCTGAGAACGTGTTTTCCTCTGCCCTAGCAGATGTAAGGGCGATTCGTCTCAGGTGAGAATATGCTCGTAACTCACCAAGGTGAGTTCAATGCATGTTCTTTCTGTTCAGCGGTTGAAGAAACAACACGCTCAGGGAGCGGTGTTGTTGTTCGTTATTGGTTAACTACCTCTGCGTCTTCGTTGTTTCTAGTGTATTCCTCCTGAAGGTGCCTTGTAGAGAGGCGAAACACGTGTAAAATTCCTTTTGAGTGTTTTTCAAGCGCTCTTTAGATATAGGTTTGCGGATTTGTTAATAAATATTTGTTGTTCATTTAGATATCACCTAGGTGAGTTGTGTAATAAGTTGTGTTATTAGATACCATGTGTGCTTTCGATCAGCAGGTAAACAAAACGAAATCTCACTAATGTAACTTAAAATGTTTCGCAAATACCAGCCGCTTTGCGCTAGTGTAAGAGCAACAAGGGAAGACCAGCGCTGTGGCACAATTCCGTACCTCAAAAGGAAAAAAAACTTAATCCTTATAGAATCACTTTTTTGTCTGTCTGTCTGTCCTTCTGTCTGACCGCGCGTTTTGTTGTATATTTTTCCTTCCGCTCGCTACCCTTCGAACTCGTTGTCTTGTGCATGATTACCAGCCCTATCCTGTCCCCTACACAGATCAGCTAATTTATAATAATAAAATTATTATGTTGATGAACCCTCGGTAAACGAGTCCAGCTTGCACTTATCTGGTTTTTTTACCATTATCATTTTCTCAATTTAACTATATGTTACAACTTTTTTGTGGTGCCAAAATAAACGAATGTTTATCTGTATCTTATCTAAATTGTTTTACTCACAATGAATTAATATAATAATTAGATTCCCTAAAAACGATCACGAGTATTGATTTTCGCATGCTGATAATATAGGTCGACAGAAAAGACCTTCAAACGCCCCAGAGTTCCTACCGATTTAAATTACTAGGAAATTTGATTTAGGTGTGCGCGGTCACGACTCTAGCTAGAATTAGAGCCCAAAATACTATTTGTTATTGCGAATTGTGCTTCTATTCGTAATTATCTATAATGCACGCTCTTGGACTCAGAGTAACAATTCTGCCCTACAATTAGTTTTCAAACAACGGGAATTGAATTGAACTTTACTTCAAAGGCAGACTGAATATATATATACCTTTATATGTATGTATGTGTATAAGTATTATATGGATCATCCGACGTGAAGAGCTTGTTTGGATGAACGTTTCTCTCCCTGGCTTGGTAAAAAAGTTATCTGAAGCGAACGAATTGTATTTAATTTGTAATTCAATTGTATGCTTTAGTCTATTTAATTATATAAATTTAAAGTGATAGTGTGTATAGTACCATCGTAAAGGAAAAGACCAGGCTTCTGAGAAACGGTTCGATTTTTGTGCCTTCGCAGTGGAAATCGGTGATACAGTGCGCTAAAAAGAGGGATACCCCATACAAAGTCCACGAATTGGATTTCAGTGATATTGTGGATTTGAAAGACTTACTAACGCAGTTTGGCAAGAACTTCACGCTCAATACCGACAGAGACCGTGTGGTTTGGAACAAAACAAAAAAAAAAAACATGCAGATATCTTCACTGCATCTGATATTTTATCACGACGCCTATGAGCCAACTACAACTATGAAAATAATTGATGTAAGCCAAAAACTTAGACATCTGGCTATTACAGAATTACGTCTTCGTAAGAAATATCACGAGCGTCCTAAATATAAACCATCACGCTTCGACCAAGCGAAGCATCATTGAAAAATATAACATAAACGAGAAAAAATAATTTAATTAATTTTTTATGAGAACCTCCGTTGCGTGCGCGGCGTATACGGCGTAAAAAGCTAGTTAGCTAAAAGTAAGCTCCTTTATAATTGTACTATAGGTGCCTAAAACCCACTCTCTCTTTTGCGGGACGCAGACGAAGTTGCGCGGGACATCTAGTTTATTTATAAAGCTCGCAAAACCCAGAGAAGATCATCGAATCGATCAATCACTTTGGATAATATGCGGCGGTCGACGTGTGTTCCCATTCCTAATGCTTACTTGACATTACAACTTGTAAAAACGAGGCTCGCTCGGCAGGGTGATTACGCATCTCGCGACAGGTTTTGCAACAGGCAATCGTTGCTGTCAAATGTTATGTTATGTCCATGCTGTTCATAAACAATACCATAATTGTTCCTTGTTACTATTTTAGTCTGGAACCCTAAAAATGTATGAAACGTGTACAGCGCCTCTAGCGGATAGTTTGGTACTAAAATACGCAGTAAACTGTAATTATATACTACAGCGACTGTAGTTTGGGCTTCATTTGCTTAGAATTTGGTACTACGAGTTACAAATCTGACAGATGTCATAGTAACGTACTTTAATACTGTAGTAACGGCAGGCGATCTAACAGTGACAACTCATGGTAGACACACTGCTCTGTTGATAAAGCTATTGTTTTTGCTTATAGCACCTTGTACAACATGACATTTCATTAATGAGGTACTCGTAATTCGCCATATCTGATTATAGTGTTTTGTGGCAGGCATCACAACAATCAATCAAGATTAAAGGTGCCCACTTAGTGAGTTCATTAAGTTCTTAAGGGTGTATACTACCTCAGCTCGAAAACTAATTTTTACCCTCGCAACCGCCCTGAATCCGGAGAGTGGGGCGCAGGGCGGGCCTGTGGTACACTGGATTCTACGCGCGAATTAAAGGTATTTTCCCCCACTAACAAATGTTTTTTTTTTAAAGATGGTAATGTGTGTAGAGTGTTTATTTATTTACTATTAACTATTTATTTATTTAATCCTGCACGTTTTAATTAGAGACAAGTAGATTTTTCTGCTACTAGGAGTCCGTGGGAGTGCAGTAAATTAATAGAGCCTTGATCATTATAATAGGGTCCTTCTAGTTCAAAGTTAGACACGTTCCCACTGCTCGTTTAGCCAAGTCGTCTTACCTGCTAGTTAAAACTCGATGGGTATCAATTTGCACGTTACTATCTACCATACCGTACTGTTTCGAGTGCTGGGCTCAATGCCTAATTATGGGTCGCACAGGTCGTGGAGCATTGCAATCCTTTTGATAGATAATTGAAGCCTTTTGATAGTTTCAACAAATGGGCCACAATGCCAATTAGAAATCTTAAATCAAAATTTAATTTAAAGCAATTTATAATATACTAGCTACACCGCGGTTCCTCTCGCTTAGTTCCCGTATACGGGGATAAAATATAAGGCCTATGTTCATCAAAAATAATGTAGGATTCTAATGGTGAAAGAATTCAAATCAATTGTAGTTTTGGATACTATTCAATGCATACAAAAAACAAACAAACAATTAAATGTTTCTTCGTTATTATTAGTGTAGATGGAGAAAACAAAAACAAACTACTCTTTCTTAAGGATATTATTCTGTTCATAAAAGTAAGGCCTTTACATCTTTGAAATATGAGTTATACATGTTATATGCGTCAGACACTAGTAATCATGCTGTACGGGACGCTGCAGTGCCTGGGACATCGTTAGATGGCTTGCCCAGCACCTATACCATCCTCCCAGCTTAGTCGGCTATTAGTCAGAAGAAAGAAAAGGTCGATACGTCTGAAGCTCACAGCCGGTTTCCTCACGATGTTTTCCTTCACCGTTAAGCACGTGTTGAATGTTGATCATAAACAACATTTAATTTCATTGTTACTTTCAAATTTACGTTCAGTTAAACTATTTGAAATGGGACTTGAATAATTTATTAGATTTTCCTACAACCTGGTATTCCAAACATTAGTGGACTTTGAAAGAAATCGCAAACCTCAACTTTAATAGTCACTGCATGGTGTCTGTCATAATGAAAATTAATAGAAGTGCATGTGTGAGGTTTCATTTGCGCTTCTTTCCTCAGAAAAATGTGTTTTTTTAAGCGAACTAATTCAATTAAATGGTTTATTCAATTTAAATGTGATTTGCCTTCTATCACTAACTTCTATGTAGTCTTTGGGTCCAAATAAATGAACACTTTTTGACTTTGACTTGAGTTAAAGCAAATATTTTTTTAGACAAGCGTGCTCCATCTCAGGCCACGTCATCTTAGATGGTGGCCAAACGCTTGCTGTCAATAAAAAAAATCTTTTAAATATTACCCTAACAATAACTCATTCGCCAGCCCACTAATCCACACAAACAACGGCGATTCCAATATTTACCATAAAAGAGGTTTATAATTCGTAATCTCTAATAATAAGATTCAAAGCTTGAGCATTGTACGGCGGGCGGAGTCGACTCTTTGTCCCTCACAATGTCCACAAAGGAGGCATTCAGGAGGGATCCTTCGTGCCAAATATTGAATTAACAACGAGATTTTGATAAAAGAGAAGAATTATTAGGTCATGATCGTCTTTGATTTGGGCTTGCCTTGTATTTCCAGTGGAATTGATGGCTCTCCCATTACACAATGCCAAAATACCCAAAATACATCCATTACGCAAAGAAAGAAAAAAAATCGGCCAAGTGCGAGTCGAATTCGCGCACGATGAGTTCCCTACCACCGAGCAAAAAACGACAAAGAAATCATTTTTGTTGTATGGGAGCCCGTTTCAAGTATTTATTTTATTGTACAATTACAATAAGCCGTAAGTGTCCCACTGCTGGGCAAAGGCCTCCCCCCCATCTCCCCATGCTTCTCGATCTGCTGACAAGAACACACAAACACAGGATAAAAAATATAATTAAACAATTTACAATACATACTCAACTCTACATTTAAATTTTCAGATTATATCGCATCATCATCATCTTCATCCCAGCCAGGACGTCCGTTTCATCATGAGGGTCTGTTGCCATACTCGTCACGCTTGACAGGCGGGTTGGCGAGCGCAGAACTGGGTGTTGAGACACAGAGACGCTGCTGCCCATCATCCGGTGGTATCACTTAGCAGGATACCACCGGAAGATGGGCATGAGAGGAGGGGTAACATTCTACAGTCGGCACCAGCAGTGAGTATATTTGACACGCTTAAGTATTATTAACACATATTTAACCGGGTATTTATCGCGTTATTTACCTTTATTATTGCCCGACGTCCGGTTAAATATGTCTTAATAATGTGTCGTGATCACGAAAGTTTAAAAAAGACTACGCTTAAGTATCATGTAGTAGGTGGCTCTTGGATAAGGCGAGCAACAAATCGACCTACCAGTAGTAAGTAGTAGAAGTCAATCCGAATCTACGAAAAATAAAATCTCCATCTGAGTAGCAGTTTACTATAAGCTGAATGTATCCTGTATCGATATAAATCTAAGGGGATTTCCTATACTCAGCGGAGTTACCTTTTCCCTCACGTTCGCTTCGACTGTGATCCCGGTTCTTTGAGGTCCTGCTCCATCGGGACTTGAATTTTGCAAATAACTGTCCTCCGTCAACGTCATGTCGATTTCAATTGTTAAAGGTTTGAGGCTGCGGACACGGAGTGAGCGGCGCGGGGACCGGCGTTGGCGCGGAAGCGGCGCGTATTAATGCATTTTTTATGACGAGACAAGCCGAAGGCCCACCTGATGTGGGCCTTCGGCTCTTCTTAACCGGGCGTCATGGGGGATGGGTCAAAATTACCCGGTACTTTTTTATTAGCTTACAGATTGGTAACTATGCAAGTGACGTTGCTGTTCTTCTCAGTAGCTGGAGTCAATGAGTTACGCTAAGCATTGTTTAAAAAGTATCAGTTGGACGGCGACCGTGCTTGGAGCTAAGTGCGTACAAATTTGAAAAAGGTATATTTGCCCTGAAATTTTTGTACCTTTCTGCGGTGATTGTATTTACAACGATGATTCTGATTAGTTTTAAGTTAGTATTTTTTAAAGGTGTCTTAGTTAAGTTTATAAAAGTGCCATAAAAAAATTAAGAATTCTTATTAATGGTAAAAAGTGAGATTACGCTAAGGAATGCCAATTTTGTTGATTTTTACGTGTTGTTTTTGAAGAGGTCTAAAGATATATAAAAATACTCTGGCAATACAAATTCTAGTTTAATTTACTAAACCATAAAACAATAGAGCTGTAATCCTAAAATAATTCATAATTTCTTCTGAAAATGTATAAATATCCTTAGTAAAATTATCGGGTAATAATGACCCACCCCCACGCCCGTGTAGTTATTTTCCACCCCACATGACGCCGGGTTAAGCGGCAAGCTCTACCTATAACAACTACTATACCGCGGACACCACGCTCACGAAGCACGTGACCAACGCTGCGTTGCATCGCGCCCGTCATCCTGAGCCAGAGTTGTAAGGTTTCACGTGCCCGTAATTTCCCCGGTACGTTTACCCTTCAAACTGGAACAGGGCAATGCGGACATTTCTGCTTGGCAGCAGAAATAGGTATGGTGGTAGTACTACCCCGGATGAACTCTTAAACTGGTCTCGAAGGCAGCGGCGCGGGGAGCGCTGCAGGCAGGCACGCTGTTGTCCAGCGGTGCCAGCGCGTCAACATTGACGCAGTGTTGTGTTGTAGTAGACATACGCCTGTTGCAAACCTGTCACGAGATACGTAATCACCCTGCGGCAAGCTGATTACGTATCTTGCAACAAAACAAAATAAAAAAGTTCCGTACCTCAAAAGGAAAAAAACGGAACCTTTATAGAATCACTTTGTTGTCCGACTGTCTGTCTGTCCATGTCACCCTTTTTTATCATATATAAATCAGATCAGCTAATTTATAATAATTATTATGTTCCTACATGCCTACGGAACCCTGGGTGGGTGAGTCCACTCACTCATGTATTTGTCCGGTCTTATATTTAATAATAGATTTAATAGATTTATTTGGTCACATAATACAGAGTGATTACAATCATAAAGGAATTAGATAATGCCTGCAGTAGTTTTTTTTAAAACTGTGTTGCAGAGATTATCGCCCTCCTCGGAAAAACATAAAATTACTGTGATCAATTTAATAACTATATACCTTAGCTTATTACTTAAATGTTAAATATATATATTTATTTCCGTATATATGTAGTATTAAAACACTTAATTAAAATATTAATTATAACATCAAAATAAACAATAATAATAATAGAATAAATAAATATTAATGCAATATCTATACATACATATATGTTTATATATACTTATATATGTATATATATATATATATAATAACTTGTGTGTGTATATGTGCGTCTGTGTGTGTGTGTGTATGTGTGTGTGTGTGTTATATAAAATCACTTTATCATCGTTCCGTTTCTGTCAACGCTTGTAACGCTTCCTCCAATCGGATCCAGCTAAAACCACAGATCTCAATCTTTGGTAATATAATAAAAATAAGAAACCTAACTTTTTTATTATGAATACGTTTTTAAAAGCTTTTGGGTTGTTAGACAAAATAAAGTCAATTTCGTTCTTCAACAGTCTATTTGGTGAGATCCATGTCCATTTTTTAAATTGTTTCTCTTCGTAGAAGCTTTTAGAATGCTTATTTTGTTTTCAATTGCGAAATTGACTAACCTTGTACCGTTCTTTTTTCTGGAGCCGAATCCGTACTTTCCTATGGTATATTCTTCTCCATTTCTTTGTTTTCCTATTTGCCCATTGAAATCGCCTAGGACTATGATGTTTTTGTGAGAACTTTCTATAGTATTTTGTAGGTCTTTATAAAACTTTTAAATTTGTTCTACATCTTTCTTATTGTCTAATTCAGTTAGTGAATACGCCTGGATAATAGACCATGTTTCATCTTTTAAGGGTAGTTTAATGTTGACGATTGCAATACGCTCTGAGATTCGTCTAAGCTCTTTTATATTGTCAGCCAAATTTTTGTTTACCATAAGTCCAACTCCGTATAGGCCAGGCGTTTCCCCGATATAGTGCAGTATATATTCTCCATGATCTGATCCCTCACCAAATCTTCTCATTTCGCTTCCAATAATGTCCCATTTTACCTCGTCTATTGCCAGTTCCAGTTCTTGAAGTTTTTCATGGGTTCAGAGTGATAGACAATTTATGAATATCATATCTATATGAATATCATTTGTTTTTATTTTCTTTCTCGCATCTATCTCCATATTATTTTTTCCCATCTTTAGAGGGTCCTGGTCATTTTCCCCCACGAGGACCAGTCGGCTTGGGAGAGGGTGTTTTATATTAGCTATTTTGTTTTCTTGCTTCTGTGTGTTTGTTTCCGTTTACCGATAACTAGTTGCTATTGTTTTTTGTCCTTTGAGTAGCTTGTGAAAGAGTTTGACCGAGCCCTCATCAAGTCAAATGCATTTGTTCTGCTGTTCTTTGATAAAGATATGGTGTGTTGTTTTATTGGCTGCGAATCAGTTAGCGGAGAAACTGAAAGCTCCCTTTTTATATTAACCTTGATGTTTGCGCCTTCCTTAATAATGAGTTTGTCATATTTTAAATAGGCGATATTTACTTTATTTCGTTCTTCCATCAATTGTGGTTATAATTACTTCCTTTTTTCTAGGATTTCCTTAGAGTAGTCTTCCGCGTCATAACTTTATTCTTCTTCCATCCACAGGTGAAGGACAAAAGTATGGATCTCGGTTTGTCACCTTTATTTGATTTTCCAATGCGGTAAATTTTATTAAAATCATTTTCATTTAAATATATATCAAATTTATTGAGGAATTTTTCTTTTGCATTGTTCATTAGTTCTGTTGTGGATTTTCCTCACTCATTCAATGCATAGATTATTCTATTGTTACTTTTCTTAACTCTCTCTAGAAACTCTTCTGTTCTAAGTTTTCCACCTTGAGTTTTAAATTTCTGTTTTCTTCTAAGGCGGGCTTTAATTTTTCGTCTATTCTATCCATTATTGTACTAGATTATAGAGTCTGCTTGGTTTTGCATCTCGATTTTTTTGTCAAAAAAAAGTTGAAATTGCTCATCCATGATGCATCTGCGTATTCGTCGTTTGGTAATAATTGGTATTAATTAGGATGTCAGTGTTGGCAACCTGAAGTTACATTGACGGCTGTCAATGTCAGCTGTCACTTCACCGATCATATAACATAATAACATAAAAAGCATCAAAAAAGATTAAACTAAATGAATATAATAAATTAATAAAACCGAAAATGTTAAAAATATAAATATAAAAAGACTAAACATCACAGATAAATTATAGAACAATAAAAATAATGATAGAAATGACAGCAGAGAAAATTAAATTTAGTTTGACAAGTAATTTCCAGGGATCTAAATCCACGCCAGTGCTTTTGAGCAATATCCTAAACCACCTTTGACGTGACAGCGGCATGTCTGTATTCCAGTTATCAAAGGCGGGAATGCCGGTGAGACGAGGTGTTATTGCTTTAAGTTACCGCCCTAATAACATTCCCAATTGTAATCCTTCATTAATTTCAGCTAAATCACAGCATTAGTAATAAAATTGTATTCATTACTAATCTCTAAATATTAAAAAGAGGAAAGACTTGTATTTTGTATGTTTGTAACGAATAAATTCAAAAACTAAAAGACCGATTTTCAAAGTTCTTTCACCATTAAAATGCCACATCATCCGAGTAACATTCTATCCGCGTATTCTCATATACCAAGAATACAAATTTCTGACGCTGAATAAATCACCTACGATAGATGCAAAGGCTTTTTATGTTTCAGATGGCGCTGGCGATGCGATAGGGGTGCGCCCAATCAGCTACTCATAGATTTAAGAGGGTATATCGATGCCAATTTCTTTCATCATCATCATCACAGCCGTAAGATATCTACTGCTGGACATAGGCCTCCATCATGGACTAAGAGATCCAAGTACTGATCACGAGGGGATGTTGCCATACTCACCACGCTTGGTAGGCGGATTGGCGAGCGCAACTGCAAAAGCAGCGTCTTTCTGTGTTGTTACACAGACAGACGTTGCTACTCATCTTTTGGAGATATCCCTTAGCAGATTTTTACTGAATCCATAGGTAAGAGAGGATTACCAATATTTTTTAGATCGAGTTGAGCTGTGGGGTGCCGGCAGTAGAGTGTTACCCCTCCTCTCATGCCCGTGGATGCAGTAAGAGCCTGCTAAGGAATATCTCCGGAAGATTGCGAGCAGCGTCTATCCGTGTATCAACATCCCGTACTACGCTCGCCAACCCGCCTGCTAAGCGTGGTGAGTGTAGCAACCATCCTTCATGGAGATCCATGAGAGAGGCCTGTGTTCTGTAGTTACGTCTTACAGCTGAAATGATGAGTTAAATCTAAAAACAGCTGAATTTCAACCGTGAAGATGGAATTAGGCTCCAGATACATATCTTGGAATCCAGTGATAAGTAGGTGTAGTGTGCGTCGTGATGTAACATTGCATAGTGAACATACTGTTAGTGTTGTGTGCCGCAATGTAAACGCGGCCTTACCGAGTTCTGAAGACAAAGTGAGGGTAGTTGCAAATCCACCATCGCTTCTTGATGGACACTCCAATGAAATCTCCAGTCGACCCGGGACCACGATTGTTGAAACACAGTCGACACGTCAGGTATAATCAAAGGTATTACGCGATTAATTCCCGTGTTTTTGTTATTATATTATAATGATTCGTGAGTTACACAATTCATTGTTATGTCAAACGGGTTTTCTACTCACGTTAATTATTCGTTGAAAATAGGTATCCAACGTGTTCAGTTCCTGCCAGGGGAACTTTCGTCAGGGAATGGAGCTTCTTTGCGCGGTACCGTCTCCTTCCCTCTCACGCGCTCGCGTTGCACTGAGAGGAACTGAACACGTTGGATACCTATTTTCAACGTATAATTAACGTGAGTAGAAAACCCGTTTGACATAACAATATTATAATGAGTTAAATCTAGTCCACTACATAAAGATGGAGTACTTAGGTACCCTCAATCCCCACTGTCCCCTTCCATTGAAATAGTCCTTTACGGGTTCGAGGGGGGTTGTTGTATGGAGCACATTCCCGCAACTTGAACAACATTAATTATCGACGAACAGCTCGGCAGGACCGAGTAAACGGGACACAGTTCCTGAGCATCATCTCACTTAACAAGTTAATACAATTAAACATTTTAAGTAACCCCCCGACAGTTTACCTAATCTCGGAGATAACCATTTTTTTCGTAATGTGTTGCAATCTATACATTTATCCTTTCATTTGATACCACACTTGGGTATATTTTGAAAACATTATTATTTTCACTCCTACTTTCAACTCCCATAGCTCATGAATGGTTCAACCGATTTCTGTATAACTTTCAGTTTTGCATTCTACACATCATTTCCTTTGATTATTCGTCCCTGCTTTTATCCCCCATATCTTGTAAACCTCTTAACAGATTTTGATAAAATATGTTTAAGAACCACCGCCGGGTAACCGGTAAATTTGTCCACTCGTTTTAGAGCTAAGGTGCCGCAGACAGACACACATAGACACACATAGCGGTCAAACTACTAATTTGACCTACACTTTTTTTTTATCGGTGGTTAAAAACAGTTTTCTAAAGCGAACGAATTAATTTATGTGCTTTTTTTATTCTTTGTAATTGACTGATTCGCAGGAGGAGCGGCTTTGTTGTTGTTCTGCAGATATTTGTCCTGGAGCTGGGTATTTTTATATGTTTTAAAGTATGTATACAAAAAAAATGCATTCCATTATTCTACCAATAATCTGGTTTCCAAAACACGCTTTGTTTAGTTTAGGATTAGATGGTGTTGTGTGTAATGTCTAGAGTTACGGACGTGGGTTCGAAACCTCACCGGAATCGTAAAAATGTTTGATAGGTTTTTGTTATTGAAAAAAAATAGTCTTTAATATTATACAAACGGAACTCTAAATCGAAAAATTAACTTCACATTCCCCAATGGTTTAAAAGTCCTATTAAACGATACCCATCTCGATGGGATCAACAAGAAAAATCATCCCCATCTTGCGTGTATGGGCACCTCGATGTTTGATTTTTCTATAATTATGTCCATGAAAAATTACAGCTTTCTAGCTTTAAAAGTCTTAGAAAAGCCGTAGACAGACAGACGGACAGATATACCTAGGGAAACTTGAGGGTTCATTTTAGTTATATATTTATTTAAATAGGACATCCAACACAGGGTTACACATAATACACATAATACTAAGGTCTAAATGTTAATAGCCTGGTGCTCCCGTTATTACAGGACGTCACAGCATGTACAAAGTTAGAGCGACAACTGATAAAAAGTGTTAAAGGATTTTAAATTACCCCATTTATAATGATAGATTCATCATTTCAGCCATAAAACGTCCACTGATGAACACAAGCCTCCCTCATGGATCTCCATGAGGGGTAGTTGCCATTCTCACCACGCTTGGCAGGCGGGTTGGTGAGCGCAGTATGGGATGTTGATATACGGATAGACGCTGCTGCCCATCTTCCGGAGGTATCCCTTAGCAGGCTCTTACTGCATCCACGGGCAAGAGAGGAACAACAACATTCTACTGCCGGCACCCGACGGCTTATAATACTATACAGGTAAATCTAGTTATCGTTAATACACTTATAAAATGTTCCTTTAGGCGCCTCATAAGTGTAATTCGCACTCTTCCAGTGCACTATCGGCACGTTACTAGTGCAACTCTCAGCAAACCCTTTTATTTAATATCCTTATTGTACTAAATTAAAAAACAAAGCTGACCATGCATTGTCATCCAAACAAAACGTGTATACAAAATTTCAGCTCAATTGGCTAAAGATATCTGCTTCAAAATTGAGTTGCAAGATTCCACCCGAACAAACATAGTTATAAACATACATACATGCAGGGCAAGTTAAATAAATAGTATGTATAAATAAATGGTAGTGTGCCAACCCGTCCGCTCTAATCTTGTCCGCACCGGACGAGTTGGCTTTTAAAAATAAAAAAAAGATTTTATAACTGGTCGCCCGTTTACCGAACCCTAAGTGTGGAGTCAGCCAGGTGAACTAATTCCTTGGACTATTGCAAAGCTGCGCGCCAGATTATGTGATAGTTGCTGTAACATTCTATCCTAATTATACTAGCTGTTTGCCTCGAACTAAGATCTAGAGGAGAGAAAATAAGTCTTCAAAAGGTGGGTTGGCGAGCGCTGTACCAATATAAAAATTAATGCGGGTTAGACCCCATGTGTTCTTTGGGGTGCCGACAGTAGAATATTGCCCCTACTCTCTTACCCGTGGACGCAGTAAAAATCAACCTCCGGAAGATGGGCAGCAGCGTATTTCCGTGTATCAACATCCTGGAATGCGCTCGCCAACCCGCCTGCCAAGCGTGGTGAGTATGGCAACAACCCCTTTCGATTACTCATTGGAGATCCATAACATGACTGGCCAATTGCCAGCAGCGGACGTCCTACGGTTGAGATGATGATGATAAATTTGACGTGAAAGAGAAAATGTCTGATAAGTTTTATGGTATTTCGTGCAGTGCACTAGTGGGGCCCACAACTAACACCGTCCCGTAATAAAATAGGAAACAATTGCCTTGCGACACAGAAACATTGTGGAACTACCCTCGAGAGACATGAACCCGCTCTACTCATGCTAGGGAAATGCCAGCGAGCACCAAATACTTTGAAAATAATTAAGTTTATTTATTTATTAACATTTTAGAACTGTAGTGTAAGCGATACTATTGCATACATACGCTCTGTCTCGTGTGTCCCGTGTATTGACAGGTATTGGATGGCGAACTGTCACTGTCACAGTGAGAACTGTCTTATGAGCCAGAAGGGCGGGAATGAGGGCTGTTTTCATGTGTCAGCCCGCAGGGTGATTACATATCTCGCGATAGGTTTTGCAACGAGAAAGTAATATCCTTCGGCCACCAACATGACCAGCCAAATAACATAATATAAATAAATAATAAAATAATAATGCTGGACCAATCACACAGCATCATCTAGCCCCAAGCTAAGCAGAGCTTGTGTTATGGGTACTAGATGACTGATATACTTCATACATTATACTACATAACGACGTAAGAAAACGTATTTGCTGTAAGTAGCAAGAATGGCGTAAGTAGACTGAATACATAGCCATATTCAGAAAAAAAATCTGCGTCGAATGGTCTGGGTCTCATATCGCTACGACGACAAAAACTTTTAAAATAGGGTATAATTTTGAAAAGTTTACGTGTTCAATTTGCTGTAAGTCACTAAAAAACCGGTGTTTTAACACTCTTTTTACTTATAGCAAAAGTGCGGTTCATTACTTAATCATCTGATATAACTTACAGCATTCTTATGGGATGAAAGTAACATGTGAAAAGATTACTTACAGTATTCTTTTGGGGTGAAAATTAAATACAAGATTACTTACAACTTGCAAACAAAAGAACATATAGAAAAAAATAACACTTATGAATTTAAAAGAAAAAGAAGAATCTCAAAATAGATTCCTTTTTCATAAAACACTTTTTGAAAAAGATAAGAGTGTAATTTGATTGATCTTCGACTTGTAAAAAGTCTTATATACACCGCATGGTAGTAACATGTCTAGAAGCCGCAAAATAGCTGCTTACAATTTTACGGTTTATGAAAGTGGTACCAGCTTTGGTTTTTGCAATATTTGGTCTAAAACTGACGCTCATCGAGCAAGCGAAATATCTTCTTGTCTGCTAAATAATATCAAGAATGTTTATAGCAGAAAAGTAAAAACCTTGCTCCTTTACGCAGATTTGTGCTTTGGCCAAAACTAAAATAAAACCGTACTAAGCATGCTGCGATACGCATTGAAACGCTGCAAAAATTTAGAAGTCATTCAAATTAATTTAATAATCTTCCAGGGCATAGGTGCATATATGTCAGCCGATAGTATGCATGCAACTATAGAACGTGCAGTTAGGAAAACGACGGTATGGGCTCCATCCCACTGGGCAACGGTCATAGAATTGGCAAGGAAAAATCCATATCCCTATGAAGTTACCGTGCTTGCAGGAAAAGATTTCATGGGATTTGAAGCTGTTGTTAATAAAACAGTTAAAAAAACTACAAAAACTAAAATATCTCACATACGTATCGCAACGTTTCAAAAAAGTAAGCCAGATGTAATGCTCGTAAAACACTCCATTGCCCCTTATATTGAAATTAAACTTGGCGACATTGGAGACACAGAACCAAAACTTAATTTATACCCAGCTAAGTTGCCAATTTCTGTCAAGAAGTACAACGATCTAAAAAAATATCTATACCTACTAATATTATAAAGAGGTAAAGTTTGTGAGGTTGTAGGGGGTAATCTCTGAATCTACTGAACCGATTTTTAAAATTATTTTACTAAAAGAAAGCTACAGTATTTGTGATTATCATAGGCTATAAATTACTGCCCAACGAAGTGGGCACCGAGTCAGTTAGTTGATAATAAAGTGATTATATAACCACAATGGCTAGGTATCACTTTAATAACAGCTAAAGAATATTTAGATTTGAAGTTTAATAAAAAGACATATGATTGTTTAGCAGACACAGATGAAGAACAATAAGTTTAGGATTATGTTCCTTGTACTTAGGGCGTCTTGCACCAAAGTTAAACGTATTTAATTTGGCGTTAAACAAAATTAATTTGACAGATTTGTATGAAACTACTGTCAAAATAGTAATTTAAATTATATTTAAGCTTAAACAACTTTTGGTGGAAGACGCACTTTGAATAATAATTGAATTCTTAGAGAGCAAGCTAAATTTTATGTAACAGTAATAAGCAAAATAATAAACTTACAGCATTTTATTTGTACCACACATACAAACTATTCTTTATTTATACCAATTAAGTAGTATCAGTATTATTTTAGAATTAGTCTTACATCTCTTTAATAGTACGTAATTTATTAAATATTTCATTTACAGCATTTTATATGTCTGGAAATATACGGAGCTTAGCTATCTCCATAGAAGTCACTGAACTACTTACAACGTTCTTTAGGTCTTTAAAATGAAAAGTCAATTGCTGTAAGTAATGAAAAGCCTACTGCTAATAACTTGAACAAAAATATTTTCATTGCTGTTCATGAGTAATATTTTAACAAAACCGTGTTCCAAAAATCATCTTTCTGTCACTGATAATTAAAAAGATATGATTTTTTTTCTAACTTTTTAAAAGTTTTTTGGCTCTGGTGAAAAGTTGGGTTTTGGCTACTTACAGCAAATACGTTTTCTTGCATCGATAAATAGATATTTTTTTTATTATATATAGAAAAACACCCAGAACACCCTGAACAAATATCTGCAGATCGTACAGACATTTGTCCCGAGGCGGGAATCGAACCCGCAACCTCTTGCGTCGCAGGCGGACCTTCGCACCTGTTGTACACCCATAAAAATATTGCTTCGTTTAAGAAAAACAGCGACAATCACAATGTAAATACAAGAAATAAGAATAAACTCGCTGTGCCTACTACTAGGCTCCATAAGGTGAAAATATCTTTTAAAGGGCAATGTATACGCTTCTACAACAAACTCCCAAGTGAGTTGCAGAAGTTATCATTAAATAAATTCAAAAACATTATTAAACGCAATCTGTGCAATAAAGCTTATTATAAAATATCAGATTAGGTAATCTGATATTTTATAATGGACAAAACCACTTGGGACGGAATCTGCTCCAACTCCGTCAAACGTAACATAAGACAAAATAAAATTGTTAAATGATGACTATAACGACCGAGTTAGGTTCTTCTGTTCACTTTTTTTCCTAACTCGCGTGTCATCTGAAGTTAACAGATTCAATTATGTGCTTTATTCTATTTATTTGTGTTGTTTTATTTTGTAATTTGTGACGCGTCAATAAGGTCCATGCGGCCGCACTGAATAAAGTATTTTTTGAGTCTCGATTCTTGATTCTTGCGCCACAGAGCTCGTCAATAATAATTTATAAATAAACTTGACACTGGCGGAAATGTTTAAAACCAAATACAAAGCCATAAAATATAAAGACAAGACAAGACAAGGTTATGCAACAGCAATCGTTGCTGTCAAATGGCAATTCCTCGCTGTTCTCTCATACAAATTTGACATTTGACAGCAACGATCGCCTGTTGCAAAACCTGTCGCGTGATACGTAATCACGCTGCCGGTGAGTTCGGGGTGAGTTAAGAGGGGCCAATCCAACTTACTTTTCATACAACCGCTTGTACGTGGGTGTGGCGTCGTAATAGATCTTTCTATGAAACTTTTGATCTAATAGGTATCTTGTGCACTATATCTAGGTTTCTATCCAAACAAAAAATCAAAATTTGGATTTTATACAGTATAATTTTATACAGAATTTGTTTCCCCAAATTTTAATTTTTAAAATATAAATACGAGGGCATTGTCGAGCCAGTGTGTAATAATATAGATATTAATAACCCCTACATGAACTGAGTCTCTGTAAAGATGATTTACCATCGTGGTTTTGATTTCCGTCGCGGGACAAATGTTTGTTGTTCTGATTACATCTATTATAGAATAGATTGTTTATGCAGCGTCAGAAACTGGTGTTAATTTGAACGGGACGCTGCAGTACCTGAGACTTTGGACGATGGATTAGGCTTGCACCTATACCATTATCTCAGCTTAGTCAGCTATTAGTAATTGGAAAGAACAGATCAATACGTTTGAAGCTGACTTAACTGCGGGTTTTCTCACGATGTTTTCCTTCACTGTTAAAGCACGCGTTAAATGTGCACTTACATTTTTCAAGAAAGAAAAATCCATTGGCGCCCGGTTTCGAACTCACGGCCTTTGGATCGGAAGTCGGGCGTATATACCACTTGGCCAACAGAGCTTTGTAACTACTAAGTTTAGTCTACTCTAATGATATTGAAATAAGTTTTGTAGCCAACTATTTAAACTGTGGGGTGCCGGCAGTAGAATGTTACCCTCTCATGCCCGTGGATGCTGTTAGAGCCTGCTAAGGGATACCTCCGGAAGATGGGCAGCAGCGTCTTTCCTTGTATCAACATCCCATACTGCGCTCGCCAACCCGCCTGCCAAGGGTGTTGAGTATAGCAACTACCCCTCATGGAGATTCATAGGGAAGTCCTGTGTTCGGTAGTGGACGTTTAAGAATCAAGAATCAAGAATCAAAAAATACTTTATTCAGTGCGGCCGCATGGACCTTATTGACGCGTCACAAATTACAAAATAAAACAACACAAATAAATAGAATAAAGCACATAATTGAATCTGTTCACTTCAGATGACACGCGAGTTAGGAAAAGAAGTGAACAGAAGAACCTAACTCGGTCGTTATAGTCATCATTTAACAATTTTATTTTGTCTTATGTTACGTTTGATGGAGTTGGAGCAGATTCCGTCCCAAGTGGTTTTGTCCTCTAGGTAATCTGATATTTTATAATAAGCTTTATTGCACAGATTGCGTTTAATAATGTTTTTGAATTTATTAAATGATAACTTCTGCAACTCACTTGGGAGTTTGTTGTAGAAACGTATACATTGCCCTTTAAAAGATATTTTCACCTTATGGAGCCTAGTAGTGGGCACAGCGAGTTTATTCTTATTTCTTGTATTTACATTATGATTGTCGCTGTTTTTCTTAAACGAAGCAATATTTTTATGGGTGTACAACAGGTTCTCATAAATATATTGACAAGCTACTGTCATTATATTTATTTCTTTAAATTTAGTGGGAAGTGATTCTCTGGGACCCATATTGTAGATAGAACGAATAGCCCTCTTCTGCAGCACAAATACGGTGTCTATATCTGCAGCACATCCCCACAGTAGTAAGCCATAAGACATAATGCTGTGGAAATAGCTGAAGTAAACAAGTCTAGCGGTATCAACGTCTGTAAGAAGGCGGATTTTTTTGACTGCATATGCTGCAGAACTAAGCCTACCCGATAGTTGTTCTATGTGTGGGCCCCATTGAAGCTTATTGTCTAAAGTTATGCCTAAAAATACAGTTTTTTCTACAAGGTTTAAACTTTCACCTTTTAATTTAATCTTGGCATCAGCCTGTTTTACATTAGGGAGAGTAAATCTAATGCATTTTGTTTTATTTTCATTAAGTAATAGGTTATTGACATTAAACCAATTAACAACTTCTGAGATTGCATTATTCACCTCGTCATAATCGGTGGTACGTCGTTTCATTTTGAACAAAAGTGAAGTGTCATCAGCAAACAATACAATCTCATGATTGTTTTTGACAAGATGAGGTAGATCATTAATGTAAATTAAAAATAGAAAAGAAAAGGCCCAAGAATTGATCCCTGCGGTACACCCATTGTAACTACAGATCCCGAAGAACGTTTTTCATTAACATCAACTCTTTTTATCCTGTTACTGAGATAAGAAATAAGTAGATCCAAAGAGATATCTCTAACACCATAGTGGCGCAATTTTCCGATCAATGTTTCATGGTATACACAGTCAAATGCTTTTGAAAGGTCGCAAAAAATACCTAAAGCGTCTTGCGACCTCTCCCAAGCATCGTAGATATGCGAGACTAACTCTTTACCAGCATCAGTAGTGGAACGGCCGCGAGTAAAGCCAAATTGCTTGCAGTTTTACGGCGGAAATGATGTTAATGTATATAAAGTGTGCTCACGTACAAGGTAATTTCATTTTCATCATCATTTTGTGACGGCCCACTCCAAAAATCAATTTGAAAATATAATAGGGTTTAGGTAGTTAATGGATCCAAGGAACCCTAAAATACCATAAAAATAATATATGCTTATTGTTTGTGATTACTAATTCGCATATTACCGCATAATATGTATGCGCATAAAACAATCGGGAAACTTTACAACTTTAACTTCAGCGAACTAGTGCAAATGCAGCTGCTACCATAAAAGTTACCACGAGCACAGATGCCAGTGGGAAGAAATTATTAACGTTTATTGATCAAAATAACATATTTCACATTATTCAACTTCATCATCATCATCTCATTATTAATAACCAAGTCCTTTCCTGCTGGGGTAAGAACGTACTTATCGCGTTATATGGGTGCAATCCTGTACAAACCCCTGTTCGTTCAAATATGTTTATTCACTTTATTTCGGAAAACCATTAGTCATATAAAAAAACACGTAACAACTATAATTGAAACATAAAGCTAATAAAAGGCCTTCACACTTAGAAATAAAACCGGGCAAGAGCGAGTCGGACTCGCGCACCGAGGGTTCCGTGCCATCCATACAGTATAATATAATGACAAAGGCGGTTTTATATTTGTTGGAGAAACTAGAAAGCGCCATCTCTTGTTTGATAGCGGAACTTATGTAGATTTTTTCGATGATTTCTAAAAAAGTAAGCTAATTAGAGAGTTTGTAATAAATTTCCTGTAATTTTTACATACACTTCTAATAGCAATAAAAGTTTCAGAGGTTTATCTCTGCAAACTTCGGAGATAAGAGGGAACGGTCGTTTTTTCAACATTTTTGTAATTATCTCAAAAACGATACGGCTTAAAGAAAAACTAAAAACTGTTTATTAATGTGCAAATGAATGCACAATAATAAACAGTTCCTTTCATATGATACCCCACACGGCCTAGTAACTTCACTTACAAATTTTGAGATCCCCTATCCGCCCCCCCCCCCCCCCCCCCCCCCCAATCAAAATAAGATAATTTTTTAACATTTATATATATGTTATATTAGTAAAAAAGTGATGTCTTTTACCATTTTAAATTTCAAGTCGATAGCATTAGTAGTTCTCGAGATATCCATTTGTGACAGACAGACAGACAGAGTGAATCTATAAGGGTTCTTTTTTACCATTTTGGTCCGGAACCCTACAACCACTCGAAATCTCCTCCTTTTTTGAAGTCAATTAAAAACAGGCATTTAATACCAACACTTAAGCCATACAATATCTATGACTAAGGCGCCATTACTCATAGCTAAATTAGCTAGGGTTGTGCTTATTAATCTTCATCATCATCATCATCTCAGCCGTAAGACGTCCGCTGCTGGAAATTCAGAAATTCATGCATTTATTTCCATAGTTTGCAATTACAAAACATAGACACGTCAACTTACAAAAACAACAATAAATGTTTAATCTTATTTTAATAGGAAATAAGTAAGGCACATGAATGAATCTGTTCGCTTCCCTGTTATAAGCGCTGTGATAAGTGATAAGAAGCGATTACAAAACACAGCTCTTTTTAATAGTTAGTTTTTTTAGTTGTTTTGGAGTTGGATCAAATTTCATTCCAAGCATTGTTTGTCTTCTAGATAATCAGATATTTTAAAGAAAGCTTTATTGTGAAGGTTCCATTTTATATTTTTTTAAAACTTATTGATAGAAAATTACTGCATTTTCACTGTAGGGCAGTGTAAAGATTACAATGATGGCTAACTTCAAAGAACATAATATATCTACATATTGTATTATATCAAGTTTCTTTAGATTTCCCCTATTTCCAAGACAAATGACCAAATTTGTGTTTTGTTTAGTGAAGAATCATTATCAATACATTCATAATATGATGCAAATTACTATTCGGAAAACAATATGTTATTGACCTCTCCATACCAATATTCAGAAACCAATGTTTCTACCAGTTTCATCACAAACCTGGACAAGGATCTCCCTCATGGATCACTATGTACTGATCATGAGGGGTTGTCGCCATACTCGCCACGCTTGGCAGGCGGGTTAGCGAGCGCAGTACGGGTTGTTGATACACGGAAAAACGCGGCTGCCCATCTTCTGGAAGAATCTCTTAGCAGGTTCTGACTGCACGGGCAAGAAAGGAGAGGTGACATTCTACTGCCGGTACCCCAAGGCAATATTAATCTTACACATTATTAATAATAGATTAGTCACTATAACATTATCTCAGCTTACTCACTCAACCACATCGAAGTACCTTGAGGCTTGTACGTAGGTACATGGCTGGCCAACTGCCGACTGTCCAAATCACAGGGTTTCAAGTATTGCGGAAGGCACACTTAAATTATTGCGTAGTTAAAGATAAAGGGCGACCTTTGTGGCGCAGCGGGCGAAAGTTTGCCTGCGACGTAAGAAGTTGTGGGTTTGATTCCCGCCTCGAGACAAATTATGTTTGTAGGTTCTGTTCAGGGTGTTCTGGATGTTTTTCTATTTATAATAATAAGTATCTATCTTTGTAGCACAATGTTTTAAGAACATCAGTCACCTAGTTCACAATATGAAGCACTATAAAATACTAAATTATTAGTAAAAAAATATGTCACGCTTTTATGATCGATTTTAATCTCGAATATTGGTATGTGCACACTATAAAACATAATATAAAACGTAAGGAAACTCGTGGATTTGTCAGCTTTAGGCGAATCTAAAAGCTAGCTTGAATTTTCAGATACCTTGAATCTGAATAGGTACTATTAGGTATATATGTCGTAGGATGATTTGATAATTCGAATTATCGCGAAAGTTCTAGAGATTTTGCTGAAACACGGATAATTAGACAATTGTGATTTGTGAATACATTTAACCCTATTAACCTACTGTCTATCCATCTCGGTTCTGTCACAATCGGTGTCTTCGGATGGTTATGAAAAAAACCTAATAACCTACTGTCTATCCGTCTCAGTTCTGTCACAGGCAGTGTTTTCGGATGGAATTAGACAATTGTCTAATTATCTGTGTTTTCGCAAAACCTCTAGAATTTTCGCGATAAGTCGAATTATCAATAAATCATCCTACGACATATAATACACCACTCCAAAAATCGTAAAAGGACAATAAGCTGCAGTCAACCGAACACACAGTTGAGAGATTATTGTAAAGTTGTATCCCTGATTTCCCCCGGGCGGGCCACGTCGATACTATTCAATAAATTCGTATGTCGATGCTAATACAATGGGGAGTCAGGTTCGCCTACGAGCTGGAATTCCAGCTTTTAATACTAACTTAAACCCTCTGGGATGGAAGTTGCAGCGAAGGAGTAATTATTAAGTTGTATATGGACTTTTGATTCGTCAGTTTAAAAGCACTCTGGGGCTTGTTATAGAAGATTTATAAGATTAATGTGATGGCAATTTGAGCTGGGTACTGGATACTGGATATTATTTATGATATGAACGGGACATCTTAAAAATAAGTAAATAAATAATGCTGGGAATTTCACACTACACTATTCAGCCCAGAAGTTAGCAAAGCTTGTGTTTTGAGTACTAGATGATTGAAAAAAATATTCATTATTTTTTTGTAAACACAGAAAAACTAAGACCCAGCATCATTAATTAATTGATTCAGATGTGTTTATGCGGAAATCCATTATTATATCTAAATTAACAACAAATATACTGAAAGCAACATCTAATGAGCGCTGCACATTACAAAAACAATAAAAAAAAGAAAGAAAAAGGAAAAAAAAGCAAAAATATAGCCAAAAAATCGAAGAAAGGAAATAGAAAAACAATTACAACTACTGACTTACTTATTCTACAATTAAAAGAGTTAGAAGAAGAATTACAACAAACCCTTACACTCGTTTTCTACCAAAAAATACTTGCACCTACGCTAAATGGCACTTGTATCGTGAAGAAGGTTTTCCTGCTGTGCCAGTCAATCAAATATTTTCTAAGCTTTAATCTAAACCCGTATAAACTCTGCAGGTTCCGTATCGGAGGCGGAATATTGTTCCAGCATTTCGATGCAGCATAGCGGAAGCTACCTCTAAAAGCAGTAGTTCTGTGTCTTTGCACAGAGAGCTGCATCGAATGCTGTCTGACTTCGCAAGACCTCTTATCTGACAAACATTTTAGCTTATTGTTCAGATATCTAGGCGCGTCATTTTTTAGAACTTTGAAAAGTATTTTTTATTTGCAATAGGCACACATTTGGCCCACGTTCTTCCGTCGAGACAAGTAAAGATATGCCGTGCGGTGCCGTGGGTAGAGTTTTGCCGGTGCCGTCAATTACATAGAGTTTTTTTTAAACTTTCGCGATCACAACACATTATTAAAATATGGGATTGGATTGCACCTGGTCGTGGTCGCGGGGAGACTACCCGCGACCACGACCAGGTGCAATCCGGTCGAAACGTCGGGAATAAAATAAAGGTAAACGCGATAAATACCCGATAATCCCATATTTTAATAAGTAGAGTTTGGCAAAGTACATTAAAAATCTGCCAAGAGACATGTCCGGAAGATGAGCAGCAGTGTCCTTCTGTGTATCTACATCCCATACTGCACTTGCCAAGCTGCCTGCCATTCGTGATTAGTATAGCAATTACCCCGGATGATTTAGTACTAGGAGATCCATGGCTTGTGTCCAGCAGTAGACGCTACGTCTACAGCTGAAATGATGATGACAATGAAAGATGTGGCATAGGATGGAGCACGTTTGTCTAAAAAGAACCTATGCACTTTGGCCTTAAAGCCTCCTAGGCTATGATATGATCTGGTAACAGACGCCGCAGCGAGTTAATATTAAAGTGAACCTAATCCTTCAATAAGATGGAAATGTTACAATCTAAGCGAACTTCAGCGTATATTATGCATGAAAATGATATCGGATATGACAGGCGTAAGTCAAACGAAATATTGATCGGGTAAAATACACACTGCTGCCTTGTCGCCTATTAGCTTTGCTTGAACTTGGAACGCTACCGCATGTCCAGCCGCTGTATTGTGTAAAGTAATGATTTTTACAAGGTGTATTATAATATGTCTACTAAGCCGAAAGGGGTTCATTCAGATCACTTCAAGGAATAATTTTAGTTTTACGACTTTTCAGGATTCGATGATTTCCATTCAAAAAAATACCACGAATGTTTTAACCTCAACAGCTACGGTTAAAATATACGGTCTCAAAAAATTAATAATCCACCCTGGACGTAAAAAAGCACATATAAATTCAGTCTTCTACTTTTTTGAAGTCGGTTTTTTAACCGACAAATCAGTAGTCAAACAACAAACATCGGTCTCCTGCTTTCAGCGACTATCCAATGTATCACGGAGGTCGTAATCCTTGAAGTTAAAAGTACTACATCATTATGACATACTCATCATCATCATGGGCCTTCACGTCTTTTTAGACGATTTAAACAGTGTTGTTTGAATATGACATACTACATACATAACTAGGAACTTCATAAATTTCGTCTTAACTTAATTTCCCTCTCCAAATAAGAAGGGGTTTGATATAAACTTTGGTTATATGGTGGGGTAGGCAAGGCAATTAGACGCTCGTTCCGATCCTATACACGTATTATAATATATGTACTAACCGGAAATGGGTTTCAGCCCATTAGATACCGTAGTTTCAAAGGTAAAAGTAAAGGTTTTTTTAAGGTAGATTTGTTCATAATTTTACTAGTTGTTGTGATAAGAAGATGATCTCAGGGTCATTATTAGCTTTCTTTTATTTTTATTAAAAATAATTGTTTGTGGAGCTTAAGCTAAGGGTTTAAGGTATTTTATTGTATGGCAACACTTTGCAAAGGTCAATGACCCTATGAAAAAACAGCCGGCGTTAAACTCGTCAATCAGCTGTTAAAGACAGAACTGTCGTGATCTTTTCTTGAATGAAAATCACCGGAATCTGGAAAGGCGTAAAGCTTAATTTATTATTATTATTATTTAGCCTCCACTGTCCCACTGCAGGGCAAAGGCCTCAAAGCCAAAGCCACATGTAAGTTAAGCTTGTCTTCTAATACCGTGACTTTTATTAGTGAAGCACATTCCGATTGTGTGCGTTGGCTGGACCACTGCGTAGTAACACAGGCAGCGTGGCCGTGTGTTGTTGATGTTTATGTTAAGGATGATGTATATTGGTCTGATCATTTCCCCTTAGTTATCAAATGTAATTTGGATGTTGTGAAGCTGAAAAACCAACCTAAAACTTTTACTTGTAATCAAATACTATGGGGTGACAGATCATCAGAACAAGTCACTAATTATCACAATTATGTAATATTAAATTAAAAAGTATTGATTTTCCATATCAATTTCGAAAATGCTGCGATTTTAACTGTTCTAACTCCCAGCATTTGCAAATAATAGATAAATTGTATGAAAGTATTATCAACATTCTTGGTGAGGCTGCCACTAAATCTAACCAGACAAGGAAAAGATATGGAAGAAAAAAAGTCGTGGTAGGGTGGAATAAGCACGTAAGTGAGGCTCACTTGATTGCTAGGACGAAATTCCGTAAATGGGTGTGGCACGGTAAACCAACTAGAGGTTCTGTTTTTGATGACATGGTTCAAGCGCGTAAGATCTTCAAAGGTAGGCTGAAGTGGTGTCAAAACCACAAAGACCAAATCAAAATGGACCTACTAGCTCAACATCACTCTAAGGGGGATTTTAAAAGTTTTTGGAAGGCCACGTCTAAGTTAAATGTGAGGCCTAGCAGTCCAGTGAGTGTCGGTGGTGCATCCACGCCTGCAGACATTGCAAATGTCTTTAAAGATTATTTCTTTGTGAAGTCTCTAGGACCGCCACGCCAAGGGTGTGATATTGCCAACCAGAATGCCCAGCGGATTAAAACAATTATTCTCGCTAAAGACGTTCGAGCTGCTATTAAGAAAATGACTGGAGGCAAATCACCTGGGCATGATGGACTTAGTATTGAACACCTGAAGCATGCTGGTTCCCACCTACCTAGACTACTTGCTATGCTATATAATGTATGTATAAGTCACTCATACTTACCTGCCGACCTGATGCGGACTCTGGTGGTGCCAGTTGTTAAAAACAAAACTGGAGATATGTCTGAAAAATCCAATTATAGACCCATATCGTTGGCCTCGATTGTGGCCAAGGTGCTTGACAGTGTGCTAAATTCTCACCTTGTTGAGGTGCAAGCAACAAGCAATTACAGCTACACGATGCTCAATTTGGGTTTCAGTCTGGGCTCTCAACTGAAACAGCTATTCTTAGCTTAAAGCACACTGTTAAGTACTACACAGACAGACAGACACCTGTGTATGCCTGTTTCTTGGACCTATCGAAGGCCTTCGATTTGGTGTCATACGACATACTCTGGCACAAGTTAGATGAAGTGGGACTTCCAGCCGAGCTGGTTTCGATTTTCCGGTATTGGTACGAAAACCAGCAGAACCGAGTGAGGTGGGCGGGTGAGCTTTCGGATGCATATAGGCAAGAGTGCGGAGTACGACAGGGGGGGGTTGAGCTCACCTTCGCTATTCTGTCTGTACATAAACGCACTGATTGAGCGACTCAGCAGCATGCCAGTTGGCTGCCACATTAATGGGGTTTGTGTAAACAACCTGAGCTATGCTGATGACATGGTGCTGCTGGCTCCCTCAATCAGTGCCCTTCGAAAGCTTATTGCGGTATGCGAGTCCTATGCTGCGTCACACGGGCTTATTTACAATGTTAAAAAGTCGGAGTTTATGGTTTTCAAAGCAGGCACCAAATGTCCGTTTTTCGTTCCACCGATAACACTCAGTGGCACGCCTCTCAAAAGAGTGTATATCTTTAAATATCTAGGACATCTGTTGACTGAATGCCTGAAGGACGACGTTGATATGGAGAGGGAACGCAGAGCATTGTCAGTCAGGGCCAATATGTTGGCTCGCAGATTCGCACGATGTACAGATGCGGTGAAGGTTACCTTATTCAAAGCATACTGTACTTCATTCTACTCAGCGAGTCTGTAGGTTAACTACACGCAAAATTCCTACAATGCTCTGCGGGTCCAGTATAATAACGCATTTAGGTTGCTGTTGCGGCTGCCCAGATATTGCAGTGCCTCGGGCATGTTAACACATGCACGAGTCGCAACTTTCGATGCTATCTGGAAAAAGACAGCCTCACTGCTTAGCAGAACCCGTGCCAGCGGCAACACCATCCTAGCTGCAATAGCCAATAAATTTGATTGTCCTCTGATATTCAAACTTATTCAGAGGACCAAATCTGTATTAAATTATAAGTACTAACACCTAGGTATAAGTTCTACTAACAAAAATTGGACTATGTTGTCTTAATAAATAAATAAATTATTATTATTATTATTAAAGCTCCTGTAAAGCTTAAGTTCATAATAAATAGCGGGAATGTTCACGTACTTGTTATTGTTGGTGGAGGCACCAACTGTGAACATTCCCGCTATTTAATATGAATGTAATAAGTCACGAAAGTTACTATAGTAAAAAAAGCTTAAGTTGTTTCTTCCGGTTGTCAGAATCACCCCTTTTCGTGTTAGTACATAATATTATAAAACAGGGTGTATATAAGGTTTTTCATTTCCTTATTATGTAATATTTGTCCCTCGACAAACTTCGAACCCGCAATCTCTTCCCTCCGCCTCTAAGCACGCTTACTACGCCAAGAAGTTGCAGTATAAAGTGTTGCCTTTCGCAATCAGAGCGTGTCGAGTGAGAGGCCGCGGCCGGTTCATTGCCAAGGGCGCGGGGCCGCGCAACTCACGGTGACGCGGCGCTATGACGTCGCGGACGGCGGCGAAGCGCCGGGAAATCAATAAAAATCGGTCAAGTGCGAGCTGGTCTCGCCGAGGGTTCCGATGTAGAAACATAATAATTTTCTTACCGTGTTGGACAGACGAACAGACGGACAACAATACAGTGTGTGTGTGTGTGTGTGTAGACTCGAAGTTGGTCCATTATGCGTGAGGTGTCTGGCTAGCATAGCCAGCCCAACTCCGACCAGAAGCGCAGAATCTTCCTGGGATCTTCACAGGCTTCACGGAGGAACAACAATACAGATTACAGTTCATGTTTTTTTGTATCAATTAAAGATAAACAATACAGCTATTTGCCGTGGGGTGCCAGCAGTAAAATGTTACCCCTCCTCTCCTACCCGTGGATGCAGTAAGAGCCTGCTAAGGGACACCTCCGGAAGATGGGCAGCAGCGTCTTTCCGTATATCAACATTCCGTACTGCGCTCACCAACCCGCCTGCCAAGCGTGGTGAGTATGGCAACTACCCCTCATGGAGATACATGAGGGAGGCCTTAGTTCAGTAGTGGACGTTTTACGGCTGATATGAATACAGCTATTAGGTTCTTCTTTCTTCTTTCTCTTCAGTTTAAATTAGTAAAAGTTTTAAAATGCCCAAAAAGATTCGGTCATCCATCCAATTTATGACCGCGCGTAGGGTTGTTTAACCTCAATCATTGATTTCGTACTTGTTAAAGCCGATTTTTATGATTCCATTGCAAATGTATAGTGTTTGGATTTTTCTCTACATCTACAGTATAAGATGATTATACCTTGCCAAATTTCATAGTTCTAGGTCTACGGGATGTACTCTCTTCTATCTGATGTACGTCGATTCCTTTGAGAATGTCGTAACATGCGTTTTTTGCGGTGTGCGTACCTTCTTTCAGGTAAACTTAGAATTTTGCTTTTACACATGTTTTAATTTCAACTCGCTACCTCTACACGTTCTTTAGATAAAGGGTCTTGACAGACGGACAACGAAGTGGTCCTATAAGGGTTCCGTTTTTTTCTTTTGAGGTACAGAACCCTAACAAGTACGCGTTAAAAACCTGTATTTTAAAACTAATAATATGTTACTAACCATTGGCGCCACTGAAAACAAGTGCGAGCACCCAGCACTACTATTGAAATGCTGAGTTGTGACCGATGTTGTTGTCATGATTGTATGTTCCTCTTAACTGTTACATTATTATTTAAGTCATAGTACTAAAAAAATAATGTAATAGTTTTTATGTCATGTCTGTTGTGTCAATAAATATTTTTTCATTTTCATTTTTCATTTTCAATTGTATAACTATTGTGACTCACAAAAAACGTTATTATTCTTATTCTATTTTTAATGAAACCGTGGGGCGTTCGCAATAAATTTGCAGGCAGTACATTTCAGTAAAAAAATTAAATTGTTTTCACACTAATTTTATTTAAGACCTTTCATGTACATGGAAAATGTAACAATTTAACAATAAAGTTTTCTTATTCTTATAAATAAGTATTACTGCTACTACATACTACCACAGATTACAGAAACTAACAGATACATCACTTCAATACAAAAGCGAAAATACCTACGCTATAATAGCCTACAAAATTGTATTAATAATACCAGCAGTTCACAGAGCGAAAGAGTGTACCCGCCTCACTTACTTGCAAGTAATCTGTGACGCGGCATCGAATGAGTCGCTAGGGTTGCTTCTACGATAATTTTATAATAAAACGAATGTGGTGAAAAAAACAGTTATTTTTACAACCTCCTCTTTTTTAAGTCGGTTAAGAAAAGCAGCGACCTTTGTATAGGGAGGTAAGGACCTACCTACTCTCCGTACGCAGTATAGTAATAGGTGTACTATGGTAGTAGTTATATTCTTTGACATAACGAACTAGGACATAACACCACACTTTATCTATAACCTAGGTATTCAAATACTTCGCCAGCAAAGATTTGAATCTTTGTTCTCCGGTGGGTACCTACTACTTTTTGGCTTGATTTTAGGACTGTTGTTTTTAAAGCCACAGTTTTACAGGCATATTTTGTGTGTGATAGGTAGCTATTTTTTATACAAACAATACTGTTTTAATAGCTGAACTCCTTTATTTACGAATATTTACATAGTACCTTCCTACGTTCTGACCATTTTTAGAAAAAAGACAAAAAATGATTCTAAGAAGATTTAAAATATCTTTGCTAATAAAGAAAAAAAATACAATTTTTCATTCGTTTTTTTACTTTGGCATCCATCCACTGCACAATAGTTACGCGGTCTCGGCATCTAAAGAAACGTTTTAACATTTAACGTGCGTGCGCTCAAGCGGGCGTGTGGCAGCCTTAACTACTGGCGTATCGCGGACTCCTCGCAAAGCGGTAGGCATTTAACGCGTGGCCTTGAGCGAGTGACGGACGCCTGATACTACATAAATTTAATGGATCTACGGCTGAGATGATGATGATGAATTAAAGGCAGTGACTACATTTTAATAGTTCAAACAAAGAACATCTAAGGTCTTATTTTTGAGTTTTGTTTTGAGACATTAAAGTTTTCTATTTACAGTATTTTTTACGAGCATCCAATTTATTTCAATTTAAATAGCCGGATTCAAAGATAATAATTTATAGTCCAAGTGATATTCACAGCATAGTTTTTGTGTGAACTTTGAAATATCAGGTACCTATAAATCAATATGGAATTCAAATCTTATAAATTTAATTGCGGTAGTTAGGGCAATCAAATCTAATTAGAAATAAATCTTTGTATGATTATAAAAAAGTTGTTTAGATTCGTATCAATAACAGTGAGCGCCATGTGTTGACTCACGAACTAATGGTTCCGTAACACCTCACATTATTAACTATTCTGGCTCACCGACCTAAAGTGGATCTTGGCCTCCGATTCAGAGAAGCCTAGTGTTAATACATACTCATCAATAGAAAAGTACCCAGACAAAAATTCTGCACAACAATTACAAACATTTGTCCCGTAGCGAAAATCGAACCCGCTACCTCCTTGCGTAGTTAGCTACAAGAATAACTAGTCAAAATAGTAGAGAAGTTGTAGATTAGTTTTAGAGTAGCTTAGAATAGTTGTAGAGTTGTTGTAAAGTAGTGGTTGCACTATTAGGTAGTTGATTTTGAGGCGGTTCGAATTCCGCCGGGACACCTAGTAATTTTATATATTTAAGTATCCATCGACATTTACGAAAGATGTAAACTACTGAAGTATGTGACAGACTGACGGACACAGACAGACAGGCAGATACGGCGTAGGTTTGGTATTGTGAACTGTTATGAAGGATCTATCTGATATTTCTTTTGCACTCTTGATACGAAACCCAAAGGGCCTTCTTCGGCTGTAATCAATAAAATATCGTACACGTTATAACGTAACAATTAAAATAATTAGATTCTTACCGATGCTTACAACCGACACAAGGCAAGCAAGCAATGCAAAATGTCGTAACAAAATGATTTATAATTCTTAGAACATCTTCTGTAGGTAAGTGTCTTCTGTTTTTCAACATAAAAACTACTTCAATGATAATACACCGCTAAACATCTTAACAGGCGGGCCCTCGGCTTATCTCGTCATCATCATCATTTCAGCCGTAAGACGTCCACTACTGAACACAGGCCTCCGTCATGGATCTTCATGACCCCTCTTAGTTGCCATACTCACCACGCTTGGCAGGCGGGTTAGCGAGCGCAGTACGGGATGTTGATACACGGATAGACGCTGCTGCCCATCTTCCGGAGGTATCCCTTAGCAGGCTCTTACTGATTCCACGGGCATGAGAGGAGGGGTAACATTCTACTGCCGGTACCCCACGGCCATTGTTTCGTCATTTGGTAGTAATAAAAAAACCTTCACTGAAAAAAAATAATGCCCAAACTGCAAGGTTACGCCTGTTACATTTTAATATACCCCTCAATTTATCATGGATCCCATCATCAGATCTGTATTTAAAAACAAGCAAATATTATAAAGTGAAATAAAAGACGCAGTTCTAAATCTAGGGCATGTAGCCTGCCTCGAGGGACTCCAGTAGAAACTATTATCATGATCATCATCTGAATTGAGTTTTTATATTATTCGAACTCAAAAAGTAATTTCCAAATCGGTTCTTATAAAACATTATAAGATAAATGATTTAAACAAGTTTATAATATAAAAAATTAAATCACTGACACTTTTCCAAATCGTTTCATAAAAAACATTTTAAGGTAAAAGATTTAAAGAGGTCTATAATATTAAAAAAATTAAATCACCGACACTTTATCTAGTCTCTGAGGTAACCTAACTTCTTTTTAATGTTAGCTCCTCAGTTTGCAATCTACACTACCCTTACATTAAAATTATTATTATTATTAACTTAAATTCTTTGATAACTATGTATGTATGTATTCTAATAACACATTGACAGTGCGCATTCAACAGCTTTATTTTATTTTACTTTACTGAGCTAATTAAACTTTAGTATAGTTATTTGTTGACAATGGCCATGTACGGCCAGCTATAATAGAACTTAGAATTAGGATTTTGTTTACTTTTACTATTTTTTTATTTTATTTAGAATTTTATTATTCTTATTTTATTAAGAAGTGACATTTATTTTAGATTCTATGACATAGCCAAGTGTTACTATCCTATGGTGAAATAGTCCTATGGTGTCCTATGGTGAAATAAATGAGTATGAGTATTTGATCCATTTGGGTATACATACATAATATCAATACATTTAATTGTTCACTCCTAATTTCAACCCCCATATCTCATGAATGTTATGGCTCGACTGATTTCTACATAATTTTCAGTTTTGCATTCTACACGTCATTTCCTTTCGTTTGATAACAAACTCGGATATATTTGGAAACATTCGTCTTAACTGATTTTGACAAAACATGTTTCAACAGCGAAAAACCTGCTCTAAAATAAAAAAACTGCATGCAAATCGGTCTATTCCTGTCTATTCGTTTAAGAGTTACAGTGCCACCACAGACAATATGTACGGTTCTGTAATACTAACCTTGCCTGAATCCCCCATTGTTTTTAAAGTGTATCGAAATGTAAACCAATTTAATTTAACAGAGTTAGTATTCAGTCAAACGATTACGTAACGTTTAATATCAGAATTGGTGGTTATGGCATCTACTTATGTCCGCAATGCCTTTGATATTGGAAACGCATCATTGGCCAAGGTTCCGTAGACGCGGAAAAAGATTACAAAGAGGTTGCTTAGGACTTGTGGTACTGCAAGACATATTGTATCGCTTCGCAAGCTATTTTTAGCCCCCGACAAAAAAGAGGGTCGTTATAAGTTTGATCACTATGTGTGTGTGTATGTGTGTTTGGCAGTGTGTCTGTGACACCGTAGCTCGTAAACGAGTGAACCGATTTACATTCAGTTTTTTATTTAAAAGCAGGTTTTCCGGCGGTGGTTCATAAACATGTTTTATTAAAATCGGTTAAGAAGCTTACAAGATATAGAGGGTGAAAGAGTGAATGAATAACCAAAAGTTTCCAAATATACCCGAGCATGGTATCAAATGAAAGGAAATGTTGTCTCAAATGCAAAACTGAAAGTTATATAGAAATCGGTTAAGCCGTTCATGAGATATGGGGGTTTAAAATAGAGGTGAACAATCGAATGTTTTCAAATAAACCAAAGTTCGGTTTCTAAATGAAAGACCAATTTTGCTGTGCCCTAACAGGGCGCATGTTTGATACTCCTTTATTATTTTAAGACCTTGTAACTCAACATGCTTGCAATAAATGAATATGACTATGACTATGGCTAATTGGGTTGACGTTTTACCTACTACTTTAATTAACAAAAATAAGAAATTAATCTGTTTTGCTACTTATATCCTTTATCCAAACGTAAACTACACAATAAATTAATTAAAAAAATGTAGCCTATAGAGGACTTAATAAAAAGCATTAGCTTGGCAAGGGTCCAGTGAAAGAGACCAAGCTTTGAATTTAGAATTAACTTTTCGTTCTTTTTAAAAGTTTATGTCGGATTCGATTTAGTAGTGCTAAAATTTATATCGTTTGTGTATAAAAAACATTTACCTATTTATAAGTATAAGCTATGGTAAGTTAGTTTCGTTTTTAGATATTGTAACTCTTTTGCCTGTAATGTTGTATATGAATGTGCAAAATAATAGAAAAACACTGAATTTATTTAAAGAGCAAATCGGTAAAACTTCTTGTTTACCAATTTGCCAATATGCTTGTGTCTTAATGTTTTTTTGCATAAAATTTTATTGTAAAAATTATAATTATAATATAGCATTGTAATAGCCATCACAGTGGGTTTCCTTTTTCTCCCTAAAGATTTTTTTGAAAACGTAATAGAAAAAAATATAAAAAATAGTCAAAGAAAAGAAATAAAAAATAGTAAAAGAAGGAAATAAAAAAACTAATATATGAATAAATACCTAAATGTATAAAGAGTCCGAGTCTAATTAAACATAACGCAATGAGAGTTACTTTAATAGGTTTCCACATTTAATATTACTATATAATTGTTTTATAATACGTAAAACTGTTAAAATAAACAATAAGGCAATAACTCCTGTTAGTGGCTCACAGGCTCATTTATCGAAGTATGAATAATAAAACGCAGCACGTAGGCTCAATGGCAGAGCTAATTTAGTAATAACATGTTGCGTGACCCGACGCTGTGAGACATCACAAATAACTACTTGTCTATTTAAAATAACATCATCAACTCAAGACGACAGAGGTCGTAACATATTAAAGTATATAACAGGCGTGAAAATCGTCTATTTGTTTCAAACAATCACACAAAGAGTGACCCACAAAACGGAATGATACTGACAGTGCCGCGTATACAGCCCAGACTTCATTTTAAAATCTGTCTTCCCTATTCGGTATTGCCTTGTCTAAATTTGTCGACAACCACAAGCCGATATTGCCTACAACTTAACTATTACTCCTTCACGAGGAAAACTCCAACAATGTTCATATGCCTAGGTTCTGTAACCTTTGATAATTCAATCTGCCTCGAACCAATCTAATACTTTCAACGTAACAGACAAACAATAGGCACCTTCAATGATATTTACCACAGACAGTCAGACAAAGCTGTCTTTACTACTATTTACACTGTAATACGTTGGTTTGGCCTAAGAATGAGTCATGTCTTGTTTAAGCGTAGTAGTAGAACTTTTTGTGTCGAATTCATCCGGGGAAGTACTACCACCATACCTATTTTTGCCGCCAAGCTGTAAATGTTTGCATTGCTGTGATCCCGTTGGAAGTGTGAGAGGCCCGGTGTAATTACGGGCACATGAGACCTTACAACTCTATATCTCAGGGTGACGGGCGCAATGCAATGCAGCGTTAGTGGGCTTTCGGCTTGTTGCATTTAGTAGAAAACTAGTTGCTCACCTCGTACTTAGAACGAGCGAGTTTTACTTTTTTCAATAAAGCCCCATTGCATTTGAACTTGAGTTTACGAAGCGATTTAAATTGGATTGCAGGAATTCTCCAAACACTCCTAATTTGAATTAGACTTCTAGCTTTTAATTTTTCATCATAATCGGTGATTCAAAAGTTATCCTCGAACAAAACAACTCAATTAAACTATTTTTTGATAAGTGGGGACTTACAGATATAGGAGCAACCTACTTAATCTTTAAATAATATCAAAACCAGACGATCAATTCAAGAGTTATAAGTACTGTATACATTTTACAACATGGATAGATATTTTTTTATTACATATAGAAAAATTTCCAGTAAACGCTGAAGAAATATCTGCAGATCGTACAAACATTTGTCCCGAAGCAGAAATTGAACCCGCAGGCGGACCTTCGTCCGCTGCGCCACAGAGGTCGTCAAACTGGACAATCATTACCAGCAGTTAACACGCCCTCGGGAGCTTTACGGCTAACTGCAGGTTATTACGATAAGGCTTAACAATGTGTTAGTTTTCCTTGTTCATTTTCCCACGCCGCTGGAAGCCGGCAGTAGAAGGTTGCCCTTCCTGACTTGCACGTGAATTCAGTAAGAATCAGCTAAGGGATACCTACAAAAGAAGCAAGGCAAAGCAGCGTCTTTGCGCTTATCGAAATCCCGCACTGCGCTCGCCCACCCGCCTTCCGTGGGTATGATCTTGGAGATTGGTGGACGTGGCAGTAGTCGATTCAATTCTGTGCTTTAATCAATTTAAATTTGCTTTATTCAGTTTAAATGTGCTTTATTCAATTTAAATGTGACCAGTGTGCCAAAATTATCACATAATAACTCCCACAAGACAATCGATTTGTCTCAATGTAGATCAAAATCCGATCATCAGTTCAAGAGTTACCCTTGGACAAACAAATAACGATAAAACCCCCGTATCTAAAAACTACCCCCTGAATTCGCAATTCGCATTTCATTCGCAAAAAAACAGTATACACGATGACTAGAGTTCGGGGCAGCCAAAACGGCATGTGCTGAAAATGTTATATCTCGGCTGTGGAAATGTTTCTTACAAAGATGGATTAGTAAGGGAAAGTATTTCCCACAATAATAATTCATTGTTCATCAACTAAATTAAAAAGTAAGACCTTTGCATCTATTATAGATGATTTATACAGCGTCAGCAACTGGTAATCATGCTGTACGGGACGCTGCAGTGCCTGGGACATTGTTAGATGGATTAGGCTTGCCCAGCACTTATACCATCCTCTTAGCTTAGTCAGCTAAAAAATAATTTAACCAATTATTTCATCAAAATCTGATCATCCGTTCAAAAGTTATCCTCGGACATAAAATTACCATTCCCATATCTCAAAAACTACCCCATAATTAAAAAACCCATACAAACATAGTTGCCCAAACGCCTAGCTGCCACTAAGAACTTTTTCGCTTCGCTCACTCGTTCGATTAGATTAGATTAGGCGAGTCTGCCGCCGCATATCTGTTATTAACTTACAACGTTTCCTCCATATGGGTTTTTAACGTTAACAGGAAAAACCGGAACCCCTAATAGGATCACTCGTTTGTCTGTCAAAACCCTTTTTCTTCGAAACGGCTGAAGGTATCAACATGAAATTTATACCAAACATCAAGGTCTTCAGGATTATTTAAAAATAATGGTTCTCATGGCAAAGATAAAGTAACTACTGTCATAGGACGACCTGTGTAAAGATGTCAAAAATGGAAAATCTCTAGGGCAGAAGCCAATGGAAGTAGGACAGTGAAATTTGCAACGCTGAGAGCTTTTGTGTCCCAAATAAAGGAAACATTGTGAAATTTAGCTATTTAGTTTTTTTAACCCCCATTGCGGATTAGCACGTTGAAGTGGCAATGGGCAGGCCAGGTAGCTCGCAGAACAAATGGCCGATGGGGCCGAAAAGTTCTCGAGTGGAGGCCACGGACCCGCAAGCGCAGCGTAGGACGTCCACCAACAAGATGGGCTGATGACCTGGTGAAGACCGCAGGTTGACGGTGGATGCAGATCGTTTCCAACCGCAATAACTGGAAATCCATGAGGGAGGCCTATGTCCAGCAGTGGACGTCCTACGGCTGAAATGATTATGATGATGATCCCCCATTGGCGTCGATTCTGTTACATTCAAAGCTTATAAAAGTACAAGCTGTACCTAGCATTAAGAACTTTTGTACAAACAGCTGTCTTACAATAAATTATTTCTGATTCTTATACATTACAGGCAGAGCCAAGGCAGGTTAACTAGTACCACATGAAACAGTATTCAGATAATTGTATCAGTGCGTGTTACGATATCATCTCAGTATGTTAATCATTGTTCCGTAGAAATCTGTAAAAAAGTGATTGTTGCGTGCGCACTCGTCCTTGACCCGGAGATTCGCATAGGTACGTTAGGACACACAGCCATGGGAAACACTTACCTTAGACATTATAAACTGATGGAAGGTCAGTTATGTGATCGTGAACTACAAAACATGACAAACAATTGTTTATTGCAATGTTAAACGGGTTTTCTACTCACGTTAATTATACGTTGAAAATAGGTTATCAACGTGTTCATTTCCTTACAGGGGAAATTCACTAGGGCATGGAGTGTTACGTGGCACCTTCTTCCCTTTCACGCGCTTGCGATGCACTTCCTTATTTAACTCTTTATGGTTAATATTATTTTTCAGTTGTCTACGGAAATGGTTATTAACGAAAGTATTTTATAACATAAAATAATATTGCGGAAGGGACAGTGAGTATACAAAATACGATTATCATGCTTTCTGTTTGTAAAGCTTTTAAAATTTAGTTTATAGATGTTTGTTTTTATGTCGTCAATTGTATGTCCAGTTTGTCCAATACTGGACATAAATAACTGGACTGTGTAAACTTGTACCAAATTATGCTACCGTTGAACAATAAAGCTATTCTGTTAATATATATACATTCTAATGAAAGTTCCCCTGGGAGAAACTAAACATGTTGGAAACCTAATTTAAACGTATAATTAACGTGAGTAGAAAACCCATTACATTACAATAAATAAATAAATAATACTGGACAGTTCACACAGTATCATCTAGTCCCAAGCTAAGCAAATCTTGTGTTATGGGTACCAGATGACTGATATAATTCATTAATTATCCTGCTTATATAGATATTTTTTGTATAGAAAAACACCAAGAATACCCTGAACAAATATCTGCAGATTGTACATTGTTCCCGAGGCGGGAATCGAACCCGCAACCTCTTCGCCCCCTGTGCCACAGAGGTCGTCAAAAGTAAGCTAGTCTTGTGTTGTGGGTACCAGATGGTTGATAGAATACTTCAATGCATTTTTTATTAAATACATAAGTATGATGTATGACATAGAACCCAGACCCGAGACGAATATCTGCAGATAACCAAACATTTGTCCCCCAGCGGGAATTGAACCCGTTAGCCTGAAAACGTTAAGGGCAACATTCGTTTGCCGGCACAACACGGTCATTATGTCTATCCTCAACATTATTCGTTACAAACATATGAAGTACAAATCTTTCCTCTTTGTATTATTTGTATACTTAGATTAAATTTATGTTATATGGTGAATGTATAATAAAGAGTTTATCTATCTATGAATTAAACTCAAACATTTCTGGATCGATTTTTAAAATTCTTTCACCAGTAACATAGGCTATATTTTAACCCCGTATTCCCCCAGGAACGGGAACTACGTGAGTGAAACCGCGAAGTGCGGCCAGTTCTTAATAAAGTCTTAAATTAAGTGCTATCAACCGTTTTATTTTTTAATTCCAGTTTAACCTCAGAATAACTATTTACAGTCTGTTAAACTTGTCCATTGTTTTGCGTGATAACAAAAAACTAATTTAAACTAAATTAGAACGCACTTTTAACTTTATGATTATTAGTCCAATGCCAACTTTATTACCTACCTGGTATTTTAGACAAGGAAATACTGAAACAAAGATTAAACAATTAAGTGTAGACAAATATGGTGCCACAGACAGACACACAGAAACATAAAGTCAATGTCAAAGTCAATAAGTGATTATTCCATAAAGCAAAAATCTCGTCAATTTACAAAAGATGAAACATTTCAATTGAAAAAAGCACATAACTGAATTCGTTCGCTTCAGATAACTTTGTTTCCAAGTGAGAAGATGTTTTCAAAGAAGCGAACAAGAAACCTAGCTTCATATAGCGGTCCAACTTATGGTAGTGTATGCGATACTATTGTATACATACGCTGTCTCGTGTGTCCTGTGTATTGACGGGAATTGGTTAGCGAACTGTCATTGTCACAATGAGAACTGTCATGTGAGCCAGAAGGCCGGGAATGATGGTATGTTGCATGTGTGTAAGATCAGTGAGTTCGGGATGAGCTAAAACATAAATACCAGGACATTGTCGAGCCAGTGTGTGATATAGATCCGAATAACCCTTACACTGCCCTCTTTTTGTCGGGGGGTATAAAACGAAGTCACTTTCACGTAGGATGAGTTTGGTGACAGCAGAATAGTGCAGGAGAGTTAGTAGGAAGAATAAGGAAGCGCGAAAGCTCCTCTCTAGCCCGTGAATGCAGAAAGAATCTCCCATGGGATACCTGCAGAAGATATCCAGCAGCGTCTTTCCGTGTATCAACATCACGTACTGCACTCGCCAACTCCTAGCAACAACCTCTTTATTGATTATGAGGTGCTTGTAGCTAAGCATATACACACTTGACAGGCGGGTAGGCGAGCGCAGTACGGGATGTTGAATCACGAAAAAACGTCGAGTTGAGGTCATTCACGATTGGTCATTCACGATTGGCCTCATGAATAAGCTCAGAGTCGCTCAACGAGCTATGGAGAGGGCTATGCTCGGGGTTTCTTTACGCGATCGAATCAGAAATGAGGAGATACGTAGAAGAACTCGGGTCACCGACATAGCCAAACGGATTAGCACGTTGAAGTGGCAATGGGCAGGCCATGTAGCTCGCAGAACAGATGGCCGATGGGGCCGAAAAGTTCTCGAGTGGAGGCCACGGACCGGCAAGCGCAGCGTAGGACGTCCACCAACAAGATGGGATGATGACCTGGTGAAGATCGCAGGTCGACGGTGGATGCAGATCGCTTCCAACCGCAATAACTGGATATCCATGAAGGAGGCCTATGTCCAGCAGTGGACGTCCTACGGCTGAAATGATGATGATGATGAAGAGAGGAGGGGCAACATTCTACTGCCGGCACCCCACGGCATATAAAAAAACATCATAATCGCATTAGCTTCCAAGCCCTTCTTTATGATTAAAAAAAATTAGGAAAAGAGATCCAATGGCAAGCTCATTGAATGACTAATACTATATATTAATCGATTTGAATTCACTTCAGCATGCAAGAGTTTTTATTCATTTATTTATTATATATACTCTTGCATGCTGAAGTGAATTCAAATCGATTCAATTGATTTTATTGGACATGAACAGTACCTTATAAACAGGTCAATTATATATTTAGTATGCTTTGCAAGCTTACAACTTAGATAGGTAAATAGCATTATATACTTACGCCACAGACCTACTTATGACATTGTTTAACTTAGTTAATCACTTGAGGTATCTTGTCAAGGATTGCATTTCTCATTACCGCGGCGACGCGCACACGGGCGATGGAGGAACCACACTCTTGTGGTTTAGTAAGTCACCTAGTCGTCTAATGACTGCCTTTGTGGCTCAGTTGGTCTCAAGCCGACTGATACGCAGGAGGTAGCGGGTTCGATTCCCGCCACGGGAAAAAAATTGTTATTGTTCTGCAGATATGTGTGGTCAGGGTGTTTTTCTATGAATAATAAAAAAATCAAAATACAAATACAAAATATTTATTGGGAACAAAAACAGGTCAGACAAAAACAATGGGATCGTTGAACTACTGCGAAAGTTAAAAAAACTGTCTTGCAGAAACAGCAGCGCCCTCCTCCGAACATGAAAATGTATTTAAATAAGCAACTTGTACTATGGAAACCAGATGATGCAAAAAAGATGCAGAAATGCAGAAGATGGCTTCATACTACAAAAATAAATTTGACACTTTACGTCCCTAAAAGTCATTAAAAGTTTATGATTCAAACAGAAAACATGTTAGAGGTAACCGCAGCAAAACGAAGGCGTCTTTTCAGACTACCCTCACATGTCAGTCTTCCCGGGACCACGATGGGTGCAATCCTGTCGAAACGTCGGGCAATAATAAAGGTAAATAGCGCGATAAATACCCTGTTAAATATGTGTTAATAATGATCTTAACGACATTCTTTGGGTAGCATTAAAATGTTGCAGAAAAGTTGCCCGTATAGCCCGCGTTCCCAACATGGTTGACAATACGCTCGAGTTGTGACCACAACATTTTCTCACAAAAAACTAAGGTCGCCCTGATTACCCAAGTACATACGGTTTTTTGACACCTCACAATGGATCTAACCTTATTACTTAGGTACTCTGTGGAGTACAAAATATGAGTCAGTGACGTGGAAAATGTAGGGCTGATCGGTCAAGACTTTATTACATTTTTTAGTGTTTTAATGTTATTTTATGGCTGTGTTAGTTTCTTTCTATGAAAACTTGTTATAAGAATTTAGGAACTAGTTATACTATAACTAAACAAAATTACAGAACTACACTGAAGTTACTAAGCAAAGTAATAAAAATCTGGCACTAATTTTAATAAATACAGGGCTACTTTTAAAACAGCTCTACCAATAAATAAGTAATAAATAAATAATGCTGGACATTTCACACAGCTCCATCTATCCCCAAAGTAAGCAGAGCTCGTGCTATAGAATACCTATTAAAATCACATTACAAATAATAATAATGTAGGTACATAATGTAGTTTCTAAAATAAACAAATAAATAATACTGGACAATTCACACAGCATCATCTAGCCACAAGATAAACTTTATACTCTATCACTATAAAATATGTTCACCATATAGTTCCACTCCATCATCTATGAAATAACTTTGCGCATGATGTACTCAAAGGTCAGATTGAATAGCACAGGTGACAGGGCAATATATTGGGTCATAATTATAAGTTTTTAACAAGCTTTTACTTAGTTTCACTAGCCCCGATGACTGTCTGTAATCAAATCTTGCAAATTAAATTTGAACCACTTCCCGTGTACTGATTAAGCTGAAATTTTGCATGCATGTATAAATCAGATGACAATGCAAAATTATTATGACATGGAGCTGATCTGATGATGGAACCGAAAGGTGGCCTGGCCATAGGAACTCGGTAGTTTGACGACCCCTGTGGCGCAGCGGGCGAAGGTCCGCCTGCGACGCAACCTACCGCTTGTGGGTTCGATTCCCACCTCGAAACAAACGTCAGTATGATCTAGCATAGTAGTAGTAGTATCGCATATATATGTTCAGGGTGTTCTGGATGTGTTTTTATATATAAAAAAAATATCTATCTATGTAGTTTTAATGTACTAAGTTATCAGTCATCTAGTACCCATAACACAAGCTCTGCTTGACTTGGGGCTAGTGTTGTGTGATGCTGTGTGAATTGTCCAGCATTATTTATTTATTTATTATTATTAGTTAAACGACACAACCCTATCGAGTTTGGACTCATTTGATTCGTCATGACGAGTACTTTGGTGCTAGTTGGTGGTTTGCGTCTTTCCGTCACTTGTAAAAATAGCAATCTGAAACGAACGAATTCAATTACGTGCTTTATTCAATTTAAATGTGTCTTGTTCTTATTTTGTAAATTGAATAATTTATATGTGGCTTTTTGCTCTATGAAATAAACACTTTTTGACTTTGACTAATCGAGGTATGATGATGGAGATGGAAGGTGGCCATAGAAACTCAGTATTAACAAGTAATAAAAGCTTGTTTTTAAAAAGGTTTTATTTTAAAGTCAACTCGTTCAATTATTGATGATGATTTAACTCAAATACGAGTAGCTAGCTAGATCCATCCACACCTCACCAGGCTTGGCTTTGACGCAGTCGAGCAATATAAATTGAAATGGCCAGCTACCTGACGACGGTTTGGCAATATCGTCAATTTGAAATTATAGCTGGGATCTACTACCTGGCAGCCTGGAAAACAGTAAACCGTTTGCTATGGTATTAATATAATAACTATATTCGATTATATGCCGTGGGGTGCCAGCAGTAAAATGTTGCCGCTCCTCTCTTGCCCGTAGATGCAGTAAGAGCCTGCTAAGGGATACCTAAGCTTACTGATACCTCCGAAAGATGGGCAGCAGAGTCTTTCTGTGTGTGAACATCCCAAACTGCGCTCGCCAACCCGCCTGCAAAGCGTGGCGACTAATTAAAAAATCATGCAGATCCATTAGGAAAGCCTGTGTTCAATAGTGGATGTTACGTTTGCGGCTGAAATGATGTTGATGCTGACGATGATTCGATTATCGGGTGTTCACAAAAGAAGATACTCGTACATATTATAACGAAAGCATTTATTTACCATAAAATAAATGCAAAAATCAACTAAGGTGTTACTTAAAGAACTATACCGCAATCTAGAAGGATCCATATATTTAACATGCTTAATAGCTTCAATTGTGCCACAGACAGTGGACTATGTCGCGGGTGTCTTGTAGAGGAAGAAACCGTGGAGCACGTGCTACTGCACTGTGGTGCCACAAGACAGACTAGAATAGAGACAGGACTGCAGGAGCTCATGGAGTCATGCCCTTCTTCTTCCACAACATTTGCATACCCTTCGGGGATGCTCATGGAATGCTGCCGGCGACCCCGAGTCCTTCTCCGGTATTTCAAGGAGTTGGGCTGGTTAGGTTAGGGTCGAGGCAGCACCTCGGGGGACAATGCACAATACACCCCAATGCGGGACGTCAGTGCAGATCTGGTAACCCCCCCCCTAGAATTAGAATTAGAATTAGCTTCAATTGTAACCTGTGTGAACAGGTATCTGAGACCTGTATCTATGTAATGGAATCTTCGAACGTTGTTTTAACCCATCAGATTAATTATTTATTGTTAATTATTTTTAATGTGTGATTACTTCAGCCCACTAAACTAATTTCATGAATCTATTTAACAAATAACAACGCACACATTTGTTCAATATGCAGTTAAACTTACTAACTAGGCGATTCCTAAACGCAAACCCGTAAATCAATAAATATAAAACAGAGGTGCAATCACTCCATAAATTCCACGTGCATCTATACAGGGTGTATTATAACATGTGTTCTAACCCGAAAGGGGGGGTTTCAGCCCATGAAAGCAAGTAGTTTTATAAGGAAAAACATTCGGGAATTCGATTTTTTTTTCATATATTTTTTATATTTTTATTTATAATTTTACATTTAAATTAGATGGTATGATGTAAAAATGATCCTGAGGTAATAATCGTTTATTTTTTGAGTTTCTAATAAAAAAAATACTTGTTTGTGGTTATAGTTATTTTTATTTGCACGACAACTCTTTGCGGAGGTCAACGACCCTGTCAAGAATCAGTTTTAGGTTGTCATTATCGTACAATAAGCTGTTAAATTTAAAACTATTGTTCGGGTAAACCGAACACTCAGCAAATACGCATTCTGCTGCGCTTGCATTGGCATACGTATTCGCCGCGATTCACCCGCTTTGAGTTAGTTCGCGTTCAACCATCACCGTCGCGAGTTCATACCATTTTACCATTTACCAATAAGGAAAGGAACATTATAGTGAAGTCCGTACCATAGACCAGTGACTTTTACTTATACCAAAAACCCTTTTCTTCCAAGAGATAAATTATTTTCAACTATCGTGGTCATTTCTTGAATGTAAATTACTGAATCCTGAAAATTCGTAAAGCAAAAGTTGTTCCTTGGGATGGTCAGAATCACCCCCTATCGGTTTAGTACACATGTTATAATACAGCCTGTATACAGTTGCAAAAGCCCAATCTACTAATAACATCTAGCAATTAATGTTCCGTGCAGAGCTGAGTGCAATCACGCGTATTGTATGAACGCTTATTGTATGAGTGAGGTTATGGGTTCGGCGGATTTGGACAAAATTATGATTGAATCCATCTTGGTGCTAGAGTGCATCATCATCATTTCAGCCGTAAAACGTCCACTACTGAACACAGGCCTCTCTCATGGGTCTCCATGACGGGTAGTTGCCATACTCACCACGCTCAGCAGGAGGGTGGGCGAGCGCACTTCATGTGTCGGAAAGACGCTGCTGCCCATCTTTCGGAGGTACCCTTAGCAGGTTCTTACTGCATCCACGGGAGAGGAGGGGTAACATTCTACTGCCGGCACTCCATGGCAATAGTGCATCAGCATCAATAGGTTTTAGTCCACTCAAACTCAAACCCATCCTTCGAACAGTGCGACCGCAAGAACCTCTTAGAAAAATAAATTTACAAAATAAAACAACACAAATTAATTGAACAAAGCACATGATTGAATTTGTTTGCTTTATAAAAAAAACAAATAGAACTAACGGACATTAACCATTACTACGTTATGGCTCTCAAGAAGAAGAAGAAGAAGAAAAGAAGAAAAACATGTATTAATCCACACGACAATCGAAAGAAAAGCTAAATATGGAGTAACATTATTTGTGCTTGAACAGGTCCTAACTCAGCATAATGTAATTAATCCCTGGGAATTCAACGCTGGTTTTCAGGTAGGATCTTTGGTGAGTGTCAACACGTGAACCTAATAAAAATTTACTGTTTTAATTAATTATACTTTGCTACAAAACATGAGTAAAAAAGGAAAGGTTAAGGTCTTCATTACAAGAATCTGCTATAATATCACTTATTTTCCTAACTCGCATGTCATCGTAAACGAACAAATTTGAATATGCGGCTTATTGTTACTTAAAATGCAAATGTTTTCTTTCGTGAATTGACATTTTAATATCTATTGGACCCGAATTTATCCCGTGCGTCTATACAGTTGCAAAAGATAGATAGATAGAAAATACTTTATAGCACACCTAAAATTAAACATAATAACAAGACAAACACTGTCATAATGACAATTGGCGGCCTCTTCACACAAGCTCTGCTTAGCTTGGAGCTTGATGATGCTGTGCGAATTGTCCAGCATTATTTACTTATCTTAGTGTTGAGTGGTTTTGGTCCACTGATGGACAACTAACCATTCATATCGTCCTGCGCGTGGTATCCAACGATGGCGAACCTAGGGGACCTACCCTTGAATGCAAATCGCGATAAATCGAAATCGTAATCAAGCCAAACTAACAATTACGGCCATTACGTAAAGATTGCCATTCCGACGATAATATCGTAATCATTTTCTGACCTTAAGTTTGGCGATGTTGGTACGCCCGAATATGACTAACAAAGCCAAATTTAGTTAGATCCTGTTGCAGGGCGCACATTATAATAATAATAATATATTTATTTAGTCAGACACAAGATCCATTATTAAATCTAGTTACAAAATGATAATAATACAAGCAAATTGAATACAAAATCACTTTTATCTTCATTAGTATCATCATCATCATTATCAACGGCTCGACTTCACCCATGGGTGTAGCCTCCTTAAGTTTGTGCCATCCACCACGGTTCTGCGCCAGTTGCATCCATTGACGCCCCGCGATGTGTGCTAGGTCGTGCTCAGCCCGCCACCGCACCGGTCGCCCGACACTTCTATGCCCCTTCCTCGGCCACCATGCTGTTGTTGCCTTGCTCCAACTGTCATCACCACGCCTTGCAAGGTGTCCTGCCCAACTCCACTTCAACTATGTATAGATATGTGTATTTTATTAACCATTACTAAGTTAAGGATCGAAGGTATAACTACAACATTTACCGCTGTGATATAACATGACGACTTCCGTGGCGAAGATGGTTTAGTAGCAAGCTGCAGCGTAGGAGATTGCGCGTTCGATTCTCACCGCGGGCAATTTTTTTTCAAGTTTTTCCAAAGTTATTGTATGTCTGTTCAATAGAGCACAAAAGCTACAATTAACTGTCAAAAAAATGTTAAAAAAAAGATTATTTTTCCCTAATTAATATAAAAATATATTGTACAGGAAGCGAATTCAATATATTGCTATATATGAAGTACTGGAGGACTGCGGGCCGCCGGCAGCATTCCATGAGCATCTCTGAAGGATACGCAGATGCTGTAGAAGAAGGGTCTATGAGCTCCTGTAGACCAAATAAAGCATTTTTGAGTTTAAAATGAATAATTTAATTTCCCAAAAGTTTAGTTTATCACCAGAAGATTTTTACTACCTAAAATAACTTTACTAATAATTTTGCGTAAACACATTTTCTATAGAAATTGCGGAGCAGGACCCAGCTTCTTCATCCTGTTTTTCAAAAATGGTTAATTTTATATATTTTGTAATCGTATATTTGCCGTGCTGTGCTGGCAGTAAAATGTTGCCTCTCCTCTCTTGCCCGCGGATGCAGTATGAATCTGCCAAGGGATACTACCGGAAAATGGGCAGCATTGTCTTTCCGTGTATCAATATCCCGTATTGCGCTCACCAACCCGCCGGCTTAGCATAGTGAGTATGCCAACAACCCCTCATTGATGACATGAGGCCATGAGGGAGGCCTTTGTCTAGCAGTGCAGTTCGTCTCAGCCAACCATGCAACGTCCGTCCTATAGCTGAGATGATGATGATGATGAATATTGTCAAAATGGTTTAATTTAACACGGGACGTTTGATTGTTATGTTAAACGGGTTTTCTACTCACGTTAATTATTCGTTGAAAATAGGTATCCAACGTGTTCAGTTCCTCCCAGGGGAACTTTCGTCAGGGAATGGAGCTTTTTTACGCGGTACCGTCTCCTTCCCTCTCACGCGCTCGCGTTTCGATTTCGACACAACAACCGTGGTCCCGTGCAGGCTTGGTTTTTGATATTTAAAATGTATTGGAATCGCTAAGTTTTAAGAAAAAATAAATCCGAACTTTACCTACTCGTAAAGTGCCGTCAAAACTATTCAAAGCTTTTGTAGAGAAAGCAACCCGCAAACCAAAAAACAAATTATAATTTATAAGAAAAGAAAAAATCTATGGTTCAACAAAATTAAAAAAAATATCCAAAAAGAACATTAAACTCAAACAAAATTCAAACAATTTCATTTTATTCTAATACATGTATTTTCTTCATACAACCAACCTTACCTAAGCAAAACCTCGATACTGTAACTGAACTGAGTCATCCAACACAATTCCTCCATTTCCCTCATCCCGGCATCCTTGAGGCCGGCGCGTGCGCAGACGCCCCCTGTATATAAACTCGCGACGCCCGAGTTCGGCATCAGTCGTGCTGCACTACCCTCAACAACACATCATGAAGTTCTTGGTAAGGAGTTTTATTATTCTTATATTAATAATAACAATGAGATTATAATACTATTCTACGACCGCCGTAGCGCAGTTGGTCTTTGGCCGGCTAAGGAGATTGCGGGTTCGATCCCCGCCGGGAACACATTTTTGTTTTTCTGTAGATATGTGTCTCGGGTCTTTTGTATATACTTGTTTAATAAGTATGTGTATCAACAAAAAAAACTACTAACCCATAACACAAGCGCTGCTTACTTTGTGGCTAGATAGTGCTGTGTAAATGGTCCAGCATTTTTGTTTTATATTTATTTATACTACATATATATATTTATACAAACCAGAATGCCAATACTATGTGGTCAATACAAGAAAATAGTAAAATATACCTACACAATTCATGTTTTTATAACATAAAAACTAAGCTTACTCAAAGCTTTATTATTGACACTGACAGAATTGTGTAAATCCAAACACAAAAAGCCATAAAAGAAGAAGAATACAACTTGTAAACTTTCGCGACTTTCCTCTTGCGACTAAGAACGCTGCAACGTGTCACGTCGGGAAAATAATAGGAAAGGTACGCGATAAAATCCTGTAATTTTAAAACTGCATAATATGGATATGAATGAACCCGAAAGAGTACAAGCAATGCTTGTTATTTATAACAAAACAGAAAAAAACATATTTATTTATTATATATAACACACACATAAATGGGCTTACAGCATGGGCCAAAGCGCCCAAATAAGGACTAAGTACATTAATTTTTTTTTTGTAATTTTTTTGTTCTATGGATCATGTGGTCTGAAATAAATGGTTTTTATTTATTTATTTATTAAACAACATAAAATATACAAAACTGAAAAATAAACAACAGAAGACAGCTTATTAAATTAATTTAACATTATGTATGACAATCGTATACATAATAAAATATATTATATTAATGTTATGTCAATGGTTCAAAATAAAATGTCAATAAATTATAAATTCAAATACATTGCACATACTCATAAATTTGTTGAAAAAAAATTGCTGGCATAATGATGTATTAATTTTTTTATAATGTATGTACAGTCACGGATAATATAATGTACAGTATATCAAAATAAAAGATACCAAACATAAGCTTTATTTTTTTGCCTCGCTAACTAAATAGTAGTCATACTACCAATTTACTAAATTGGAGCATTTTCAATAAATTCACATCGTATGTGGGCTGGAAAAGGCTATCTGTCTAAAAATGATTTAGGCACTGTACTGTCCCGTAGATACAAGGGTCACATAAAGGGTCAAGTTGCTAACTCAGTTCTTTTTTTATTAACCTATAATGTTTCCCACGGCTGGGCAAAGGTCTAGCCCATCTCCTTCCACTACTCACGATCACTGGCCGCTTTCCTCCACTCTTCCTGGAAGCTATTTATATCGTCAGGCCAGCGTCTTTTAACTCAGTATAAATCATCTAAATAGATGCTAGATATCCACATCAACCCTTTCTTAAACACTGATTAAATATAAACACCACCTTAATTTAAAGATTTAGACAGCTTTGTACGAAAATACTCCAAAAACCTGTCAACAAAGTGCTGCTTAATTTATTCACTATTTATAAGTAAGGAGCACAATAGCTCACTAAAGAACATCAACCGTTTTAGCCTAGAGCAAATATTACCCGGTCGGAAATTACGTGTCTACAGTGAAAAATGTGAAAAAACACCGCAGGGATATAACCGTGTTTTTGAGAAATTACCATCAAAAGATAATTGTAAAAAAATATGTATAAGTACCTTAATATAACAGTGATTTTAATATATGGAAACGTTGGGTATTTTTCACAAAGCGATATTGTGTATTTTATACACACGGTATATAATCAAATCATCGAACAGTTTGAATGAATGACATTCATTTATGTGATTACAACAGTTTGTGAGTTATTTACAAAAAAGTAATTCTATGTTAAATAGGACCAGGAGCATGAAAATCTAATAATATCAAGCTCAAGAGATTGTTTGCTTGAATGCACTAATCTCAGGAACTAAATATTGGCTCTTAAAAATAAATATTTTTGTCTTAAAAAGCCTATTTATCGAGGACGGCCCTAAGCTATAGCATATTATAACTCTACGACAAATACTTTACGAGCAGAGCAACAAAACGCGTACGAAGTCGCGGGGAACATCTAGTCTTTCAGTAGTAACACAATATAAGTATAATACATAATGCTGGATATCTTACAGCTTCATCGCTATCTTATCCCAATCGAAGCAGAGCTTGTACAATGGAAACCGCATAATTTACAGAATGCTTAAATACATTTTTCTAAGTAAATGGATAGATAGATTAACTCCATATTGTATGTACAACATAAACAGAAATAACACAAGGAGACAAAAATAAAATATACATTAAATATAACATACAATGGGCCGTCTTATTGCTTAAAGGTGAATTTCTTCCAGACAAACTTTTGGTGGAAAGTATATAAAAAAAGTTACGGCGGCGTACGAATAATAATATATACATACAAAACACCATTTGTCCCCAGCAGGGGTTAAATTTTTTTCAAATCCCGGTTGTAATGATGAAGGATGAAGGCATAGTTTTATGTCCTAAATTCAACCTTGCGGTTAGGCTTTTTAGTTTCACTTTATAAGTTATGAGTTTGCTAGTTTTGATGATGAGATCCATGATAAATCGAGGGAAATACTCTAATATGCCGTGGGGTGCCGGCAGCAGAATGTTACCCCTCCTCTTATGCCCGTGGATGCAGTTAGATCCTGCTAAGGGATACCTCCGGAAGATGGGCAGCAGCGTCTTTCCGTGTATCAACAACCCGTACTGCGCTGGCCAACCCGCCTGCCAAGCGTGGCGAGTATGGCAACTACTCCTCATGGAGATCCATGAGGGAGGCCTGTGTTCAGTAGTGGACGTATTACAGCTGAAATGATGACTCTTATATAATAGGCTTACCTAAAAGATTTATCATTTTAAGTCGTTTTTTTATGTAACGAAATATGCTCGATAAAACGCTTGCAAAGCTGCGGGAAAAAGATAGTCATATATAAGTGCACAACCTTTGTTAAAACACGAAGAAGGACAATATTCATGCACAACTCGGCTCAGTGTCCTAATTACAATGATTCCGCAATCCCTCCTCGTAAATTACTTCCTTTCATAATTAATTTCGTTTTTCGCCTTAACTTTGTACAAATTAAAGATAATACACGAGAATGTGCAAAAAATATATTAACATTTTTATTAAAACTCAACAGTGGTTGCTTGTTACGGTTCGGGGTTCTGTAAGAAATTGAAACGGGAACCCGAAACATTTACGGGATCGTATCCATTCGTAATCGTGGCGTGTGAAACTGTGCTATAATAGCGGAAAACTCAAAAAAAAACTCAAAACATGGTATATTTTCATTTCGTATAATACCTGTAAATATTGCATTTAGGGAACCCATTTATATCCCATTAATCAGCTAAAATCTAATGAGAATTCAGCTTATTAATTGTTTAATTATTAAGAGTGTAAAATGGCGTATGAGGGAAGCACGTGTCCAATACACCCAGGCCAATGAAGCTGATGATAAAATAAGATAATTTATTTATTTGTAACGACAAGCATTTCTATACAGATAAACCTTTTATAAAAAAAATATAGCCATGATTGAGACACAAAAAGGTGTCTCAGCATAAGGCAGCAGCGCCTTTCCGTATGAACATCCCATACTGCGCTCGCCAACCCGCCAAACTTGCCCAGTATGGCGACAACACCCTCATAATTTTGGAGATACATGAGGGAGGCCTATTTCCAACAGTGGTTTGGACAGCAGCTGAGATGTTGATGATGATTGTGTTTACAATAATGTAGCATTGCAAAAGGAACCATTAGTAATATAGAAGACACGTACCTAGCCAGTTTTTTTTAACGTTTCGTTACGTTTTACAGATCATAAACATACATTAATCAAAATAATTTCATTTATATGTACGAAGATCTAATAAAGTTTTATTACCCATAATAACCTTCCTAGGTGTTAATTAATATATAATTAATGATCTATGCAATGAGCACTGTGAGAATAGTTATTCAATTAACATATAGGTAGGTAGGTACTACGTAATTTTAGCATTATTATTTTAAAATGGCTTGCTTATGGACTCTCTGTTATTTGGTAAAGTGCAGGTCGAAAAAATAGTACAAAAAAAAATAGTACAGAGGCCTTATGGCCCGTGGGTATTGGGCAATGGTTATGATGATGATGATGATACGTGGGTTACTGGAAAAGACAATTAGGTAAATCAATAAGTTCCAGTTTTATATAGCTAACTCCGGATATATGACTATACATATATCCGGTATAATGACATAGAAGAAATATATTACACACAATTATTACCGTTCTTAGTCACTGTGACTTTTGTTTAGTGTACCAACAAACCACGCTGGTCACGTCCACTGCTGGTCATAGGTCTCTCTCATGTATCTCCAAGAATACGAGGAAGTTTGTTGCCATACTTGCCCCGCTTGGCAGGCATGTTGGCGAGCGTAGTACGGGATGTTGATACTCGAAAAGGTGCTGCTTTCTTAAGTAACCCTTGGTAGATTCTTTCTACATTTACGGGCAAGATAGGCAACATAGGTACATAGCAAAGGAGAGGCAACATTATACTGCCGGCACTCCACGGCAAGTAAACACAATAAGTGTTTACAATGTAGCATTACAGACCACCTGCGCGGTAGGCGGACGCTATTATAGTCAAGGTTCCCAGATGATGGATATAGAAATTGTTTTTTTTTATTGTTATCACACTTACAACATATAATTATATAATTACAAGATAGAGAAATTAAATCAATAAGGCTACCCCCCTCAGAATTTGCTAGATCAGCACAAGGGCTGCTGGAGCGCTGGTTTTCAGTGGCGCCTGTTGTGACAGTGGATGAGGCAAGCACAAAACCGTTGGCGTGTTGAGGAGGAGGCCTATTATACCCAGCAGTGGGCAACGTGCTGATATGATAATGAAATCTCGGCAACTTGACCGCCAGTATTTTCTGAACCCAGAAGGCAATCTCTACCATAGTTTTATTCATTGTGGCACCAATCATCATCATTTCAGCGGTAAAACGTCCTCTATTGAACTCAGGCCTCCATCATGTAAAGGCCTGAGTTCAGTAACGGAGATCCATGGATCTCGTACGGGATGTTGATACACGGAAAGACGCTGCTGCCCATCTTCCAGAGGTATCCCTCAGCAGGCTCTTACTGCATCCACGGCTTGGCTAGGTGGCATCTATAATGACATAGAGTAATTAATTAAACACAATTCGCAGTAATAACCATTCTTAGTCACCGTGTCTTTTGTTTAATGTACCCACAAATCAATTAGATATTACCAATGGTTTCCCCGTCATTCAACAATGCCATGGCATCCTATATTTCGACACATCGCATGGCTTTGTTTTATATTGACATGCACTTGCGCAAACATACAATTAACAAAGGACCCTGCTATTGAGAAATTTTAATAGATTTTACGTCATACTATAGCGTTCCGGTACAGAATGCATATCAGTTGCTGCCGCCGCATAAATCATCTTTTGTAGATGTAAAGGCCTTACATCTACCACGCGGCCGCGGCCGGCCCAAGCGCAGGTCGCGGGATAAACTTATTGGCCAGAATGGCGAACTATCGCTCTGGAGAGAGACGAATAGAGAGAGAAAAGGGACTCTATTTTAATGATGAGCTATTCAGATGATAAGGCCTTACTGTGTTTTCACAGTAGTAACTTGGAAATTGTTTCAGAAGTATTAGATTTTTTTGTCAAGACTTTATCCGGGGATGGTCAGGATCCGGTAATGTCTGCATTGCTGTGTTCGGGTTTGAAGGGTGAAATGACGGGCCCATGAGACCTTGCAACTCTGTCTCAGGGTGACGGACGCAATGCAATGCGGTCACATCCACGGGCAAGAGAGGAGGGGCAACACTCTACTGCCGGCAACCCACGGCACTTCTAATTTACACCACAACGAAATTTAAACACATATCAAGAAGAATCAAGAATCAAAAAATACTTTATTCAGTGCGGCCGCATGGACCTTATTGACGCGTCACAAATTACAAAATAAAACAACACATGTAAATAGAATAAAGCACAGAATTGAATCTGTTCACTTCAGATGACACGCGAGTTACGTAGATATGCTTATAAAAGGGAGCACAGTCGCCCTTCTATCACAACAACTCAAAATTGCTTCTTGAATTTTACTTTCTTATCACGTACGCGAAATTAGTACAACCTTTTGGATAGGGCTTTTAATTAGAGTAAACGAAAATTCTGAAGGGAGAGAATATAAGGTAAGGTCCAATAACCCACTGATATTATAATGTGGCCTGTGTGTTTGTTAACTCTTTAAATAAAACTGCCGTACTGATCGAGCGGGAACTTGCACATCATTATCATCTCAGCCGTAGGACGTCCACAGACATAGGCCTTCCTTATGGATCTCATGATAACATGAGGGGGTAGTTTCGAATTCGCCATGCTTTGTAGGTGGGTTGGCGAGCGCAGTACGGGATGTTGATACACGGAAAGACGCTGCTGCTCATCTTCTGGAGGTATCTCCAGGCAAATTGTTACTGCATCCACGGGCAAGAGACGAGGGGCAACATCCTTCTGGCGGCACCAGTCATCCAGTCCAAAGTGACTTATAATATTCGTAGGATGCGTCTAGTCTTTAATTACAATTCTTTCATTAACACAATACATAAAAAAGTGTAAGGTTACATAAAGTAGCTACCATACAATGTTTGTATGTTGTATTTTTTAATGCGATTCAAAATAATGACCTAAAAATGGAGACATTGAGAATAGTTATGACATAGGCAACTTAGCGGCTGTCATTATTAGATTGTCGCGTTTGATGACTGTATATCCGGTAGCCTTATCACAGACTAATTTGGCGGCTAATTCATAATTCTATCTCACTCACTTGTTAGGTGGAGTGAAATATCTCTTTTTATTTTTTTCACGTACAATTTTGGCGGTGAAACTGAACGGATTATTTGAATACTTTGATTTTCAATTTAATACAAAAATCTTATATGTAGGCATCTTACAAACGGCATGTAATTTCAATTTTTATAGATTACGGATTTTATAGATTTATTTACGACAAAAAACTACAATCAGACTTATAACTAACTTAAGCCTTAAAGAGCTAATTGAAGAATGTAGGTTATGAATATGATTACAAACTTGCATGAATACAAGAGACTGATATTAATCTACCATAAGCTCATACATAGAGGCGTAATCCGCAGAGCTCCGTAGTTACTGAACTACTCGCGAACTGATTAAAAGATCCGATGTATAAAATTATTAACGGATTATTGGAAGATACCGAAGTGGCTGTGCTGTACCTAGATAAACTGGGCTAGGTTTAATACCCTCTGCTTGTTAGTACTATCAGATTGTACATTTTATGGGAGATTTTCTATGGATTATTAATTAAAACTGCATAATCGGCTTATAGAGTTCTAGCCAGGGGTTCATTTTGAATCGGAAGCGAACAAATTCAATGATAATGCTTTATTCAATTTAAATGTGTGTGTACTAACCTTAGTACATAACCTTTTGCTCTATTGAATAAACACTTACTTATTGACTTTGACTTTGAAATCACTTTTCCATCTTGACTTTGTTAAGTCGACATTTGTTTGACATTTAAACTTCACTTGAAACGTGTGGGCTACCCAACCGTTTCGCTTGGCGGTTATTCAAATATACTACAAATTCATGGACTTACAAAACTTTATACAATATTCGTACATTTTGGGTGATTACATACGTAATAATCACTCAGTACGATAAATACGCTATGTATTCCAAAATAGCTTTACGACACTCAAAGTAACATAGCTTTACGAAACGCAGTGACATTTGTTCATAAATGTCACACATTAACCGTTAAGTAACCTCGCAGCCGTCAGGACATTAAACTAATTGTTCTGGGTCACCACTTAGTAGAATCCTTATCCTTTTTATTTGACACCCAAAACATGATGAAACTTCAGAGACTCTTAATAAGGTCAAAGACATAATTATTTAGGTATTCCAACCGCTCACATACTGCATAACATAAAAAAACATTCACATCTATCATTAGAAAGTATTATTTTAGTATCTAAATATTATCTAATATTTATATAGTTTAAAAGATTTTTATTATATTTATTTGTTAAGTTTGTACCAATTTTTCCCATGAAATCCAAAGCAAAATGATCGTGGCTTATTATAACCTTCAATATTACATCCTTCACGGTAAAATACCATCCATCCAATAAGGGAGACAACACAGACCGCCACTTCTATCTTTTCGTTACCTACATCTTCATTTTTACCTCATCTCTAGCCCATAAATTGTCATTGGTGCGTCTTGTGGAATAAAAAAAATATTTATACGAAATGAATGCGCTCGTGGCAGTAGTTTGGTTCAGGTCACCTGTGAGACCTAACATCTTCTATGACTCTCTTCTAACATCAACGTTTGTCCACAGATCGTCGCCGCCCTCGCCCTGAGCGCCGTGTGCGCCGAAGAGGCCAAGAAGACTGAGAAGCGAGGCCTCTCCGGTCTCGGCTACGGCGCGTACGACGGCGTTGGCTACGGCGGCCTCGGCTACAGCGGGCTCGGCTACAGCGCAGGCGGCGTTGGCCCCGGGCTCGGATACGGGGGATACGGTAAGGGGTATATTTTGAGACGGAGAAGCCAGGGCTCGGCTACGTACGATGGCGTGGGCTACGGGGTTCTCGGCCACAGTCGCGTCGAATCATCATCACAGCCCTAGGACTGCTGTCCACGTTCACTGCTTATACAAAAGACGCTGCTGCCCATCTTCCAAAGATATCCCTTGGCAGATTCTTACTGCATCCACGGGCAAGAGAGGAGTGGCTACTTTCTACTGCTGGCACTGCCCCACGCCACGTCGAATACGGTACATAAACTCCAAAAAGAATACAGGTTTCGCTTTTAACGAAGCATTCTCGGGAAATAAATGACTAAACAAAGATATTCATTTTTACTAATAGGTCTACACTCAGATTTTATTTAATTCTTGCAGATTGTGGTGGAAGTTTGTAACAAGCCAACATCTTAGTCTAATTTTAATCAAATAACCATTCAGCTGCTTGATTTCTAGAGGCAAATATTTTAAAACTTTAATAGCTGTGTTAAACATGCTTTTGTAAAAGATACTATTATTAACTTGCGGAATACATGGATTTGACTTATTTATTATGTCTGAGTATTCTTGCTCTGGTTGATTTTTTTTCAAAGAAACAGTTCGAGTTATTTTTTTTTTAAAGACAAATCTATAGCCTAAAAACGTAGTTTAACGTTTAAACATTATTTAGTTTAATAATTACGAACAGAATAAGTTTTATAATTAATATAATTAAGAATAAAAGAGCTATATATAATATAGAATAAGTTTTCTCTAAATTATATATAGCTCTTTAGGTTCAAAGGAACGAGTAAAACTATCACAACTTGCAGGCATTTAAATTCAGTTTTCAGTAATGAACGGCAACGCAAAGACTTTTCAGTGAGTTTCAGCTGATATTAAGTTTTCATTTACCTTCTTATTAAAATCTTGCTTTGGCAACAATTGCGCTCTGGAAAATTGGTACTTTCAAATAGCTATTACTTGATTTTGCTAAAGTTTGAGCTGGTTTCAGTTCTAGCTTTAAACTTTAAAAAAAATCGTTTGAATACAATATTTTAATGAACGAATAGAAGTGAAAGACAGGTTTCTTTCCCTCACTTGTAAAAAAGGTTTTCCGAAGCGAACGAATTAGGTGATTTATTAAATTTAAATGTGTTTTGTTTTTACTACGCAAACTTACTATTCTATGTAGTATTTTGCTCTATTGACTATGTAGATAAGATAACTATCGACACGAATGTCAGTTTGTTGTGTATCAAAGCTTAGTTCAACCAGACGTTTCCACTCAAAAACATAAACAAATTTAACCACTGAGTAAGCAAGTTAACAATTAGTTCTGTCATGTGACAGTAATATTTCTGTCAATTGTTTTATAACAGAACACTAGAGCGCCATCTATAAGGCGAAAAGAACTATTTTATTTCACTTTTTTTTTCATGAAAACGCCTCCTTAAATTCCTTAAGATCTTTAACATAATTCCTTGTCATGTACAAACAATCAATCTAATTCTAGTAGTAATCTAGTTCAATTCAATACCCCTAAAATTAGCACCGTAACTTCAATGAAATTAAGAGCCTTTGGAAAGTGCAGATAGTCTCAGGTGTAAGAATTCATTGTGTAACATCTGAGCACGTCCAAGTTTCAATAGCCGCGCCCGGCCGTATCAATGGAGCGAACTTCGGGAGTGCCTTCATTTGGCATCGCTTTCAGAAAACTTTAGTATGCTGGAAGTAAGCTTTATTTTGTAGAATGTTACAAATGGAATTGCCGTGGGGGTAGAATGTTGCCTCTCCTATCCTGCCCGTGGATGCAGTAAGAATCTCTTAAAATACCTACCTCCGGAAGATAGCAGCGTCTTTCCGTGTACCAATATTAAGTAGGTTCACTAAAATTTAAAACATATTATGAAGATTTATTAAATCTTTTTGAAACGAAATGTGTTATACTGTAAAGTATATTTTAAACTAGAACACGAATAAAATAAACCTCTACATTAACGTATATAACAACTCTTACCGAGTTGTATTAAACTTTAATACTTACAGTCATAAATTTAAAAAAAATCCGTTTAGTATTTTCTGTAGTTTTGATTTGTAAATTTTGTTAAAACTTATTTAACGTCTACTCAGCGTCTTTCCTGCGTCCTATTTCTAAAAAAACGTTCTATTTACAGCAACAATTAAAAAGTTCACAGTGCAAACAAACATACAGCTAAATCCCTTGAGATTCCACGAGCTCGGCTATTAAATTTGCTGAAATAAAGTAACAGTAAACTAATTTTTCAGCGTGAATATTGCGAAGGGAAACATGATGCGAATAAATTCACACAAGTTGCGTAGCGAAATAACTCCGCGTACACTGTAGTACTTGTGTTAATGCTTTCTAACTAATAAACACGTACTCTGCTCTGACATTAACTAAATCAACTTTGACGCAAAACTCTAGCCGCTTACTAGAATACTTAATATTTCAACAAAATATTTATCGGGGCAGTGTTTTTTCAACAGCTGCCTGAATTAACGTGTACTTGGCATGCGATTTTGTTCGCGTGGATCTTAACTTTTTACAAGATAAAGTCTCCTATATCTGACGGCATCTGAGGCGCATTTGGTTTAATAGCGCGGGAGGGTTCGATTTACACCGCGGAAAAAAGGTTTTAATTTTACTGCTGATATTTTCCCATGTCGAAAGTCAATTGAAGTAGAAATGCGATAAAATAAATGGTTTTATGTAAAAACTGACTTTGCTTCATGTATCTAGCAATAAAAATGCATAGAGAGTGTCAGTGCGCACTACTGCATACCACTTTAAAAGTACATGAGTAGTATACTCTCAAATCCTTGGGGTAAGAATAACTCAAATCAAAACTTTGATAACCAGAAACGGCGTTCGTTTTATCTGGGTAGTTGTTCATAATGGCACAAATCTCAAGTACCACGTGAAATTAAATTATAAGTGCTGGTAGTAAAGTTGGAATTTCCCTGCACAAAGGTAACGAGCACTTTATTTAGCTTCCGTTTTAATCTGGTGATTCGTCCGGTGCATTTAACTACTGCTTTATTGCACGGCTAATGTTAGTTTATTGTGTGCCTTTTTATTGGGTTTCGATGGGGCAGTTTTGACTGCAAACATTTAAATTGTCTTAGATTGACTCGGTATCAGACACACACAATTTTCATCTATATCTCAAATAAATTATTTTTGCACTTGAGTGCTTAATTTATGGTTTAACAATTAGAAAAGTAAAGAGAAACGAAAGAATAAATTGGACTTTTGTTTGTAGTTAACTGTACTTGCTTTGCCTATTTTAGCACGAGTTCGGCCATGAGGATATGTTAGTCCTCGTAGCCAAATCAGTAGGGCGAAATAGTTTGGCCATGAGGAACAAGCCGACATGTTTGTTTGCAGCACGAATATTTTGCCAAATTCAAAGGTATATTGCATTTTCCTTATCGGTATTTGCTCTGGACTAAAAAGCTGTATAATTATGTCTCCTGTGCCCTGGCCCCTATTTTGAAAACGCTCGCGTTGACTCGTTTGCCATAATTGCTCGAAATCAGCATCACCTCTAGTGATGCTGATGTCCGTGGGCGACGGTGACAACTTTCCATCAAGTGGTTCGTTTGCTCGTCTTCCAGCTTATTGAAAAAAAAAACTACTTCCACGCCCATAGTTCCAACATTTTTTTCCTGAGGTCTATGTCAAGCACTTGGTTCAGATGAGCTGATAATGATGACTATATTTCTATCGTTAAATTCAACACCATTGCCATGCCATTATGATATCCGTGTGTCTCAACCCAAACCTTTAAAATGTATGAGTTTGTGAACGACAAATCGATTGAGGAAGGATTTTATAGCAATCTTTTTGAATGGGTCACTGGAGAGCCAGTAATGGGTTTTGGCAAAGAAGAATGTTTATGAGAGGCTATTATTGGCAGAAATCGACAATGCGCTTGTAAAAGCTAATGTTGAACAAAATGAACCAATTCAAAGAAACAAACAAAATATTTATATTACGAAAATCCGAGAGATTGGAACTCTGCTCTCCAACTTGAGTATGATTAGATTTAATACATATATTATAGGTTTATCAACGATGTAAAGATGTTTTTATAAAAGAAAATTTTACAAAAATGTATACCGTGACCCGATCACGGTTTATACGATTCATCTTGTCTCGTGATGACGGACCCATGACAAAATATACAAGTTTTTTTAATAGAAATATAACATTTTTACAGACTAAACTACTAGAGATTTCAGCCGAATAAACTAAGTGTCAACTCAATGAAGACTTATTTATCCTAAAACTATTTCCCTTAAAATGTATTACTTTCGGAATTCCCGAAAGAAATCGGGACTCAATAAATTGAGTCCAATGGAGAAGTTTTATCGGAACTATTAAAATTCATGGAATCAGTCATTCCTTTTAAATAAAACTGCTCAGTCGGCGCTGCGCTTTGAATTTATAGATGTCGATTAGATGTTGGACGTTAAGGCAACATCTAAGGTAAAAAAATCAAAACATCGCAAGGAACCTTAGTTATCTTTAAGCGTTCAGCTGTTCTTTGCTCTGACCTAATAACTGATAGGATGTTATTATATGCTGGGAAAACCTAATCTTTTTAACAATGTCCCAAGCACTGCAACTTCTCATGCAGCCTAAAATCATCTGCAAAAGATGTTAAAAAAGTGGTTAACTGTTACCTTCCATAGACTTTTTTTTTATATTCGAGTAACTCAGGTATCTTAAGGTTTTCAATCATCGGATAAAGTCCATTGTTGAAATACCTTTGTCAAATTAACATATTTCTCACAGTTAAACATATTTCTTCGATCAAATATATCGCTTAAAAATAGGCCCGTCAGACAGAGACATTAATTTGACAGGTAAAGTACTTGACGTGATACGTAAATGCTTCAGTAAATTCCCAATCGAAATCCCAAATTGTAGAGCACTCGACATGTCACAACTCTAACGAGCGGACTAGCCTACAATCAGTATCTTCGAGCAGGACATTACACTGTAATAACCACCTGTGGCACCGCTTACTATTCCGCGATTATAACACGGTCACAATGTCACACTAATGACATAATGTGGGAGGGGCCTTGGCCGACTGCTGTTCTTTGTTTTGTTGGTCCTTCTTAACGGGACATACTGCAATGTATGGCTACAGTATTGACAACATTAAAATACAGAAAGTTTAGAACAAATCGGAAATAATATGTCTGCAACAGTATGTCCTATTTTTGTGGCGACACTCAAGTCAAACCTTACGTCGCTTCAGACGGGATGCGGTTTTGCCACTTACCTACCAAAACAAACGTAGAGCTGGCCAGGCTAAGAATGTGCTGCCAAGAATGACAATCATTGGTGGTCACGACTCTCAATAACTGAGGAATACGACTGAAGGTGGAGGATACGAATGTCTGTGATGGAAACTCTACAGAAGGCTGCAGTAAAATACAATCCGTTTTGAGGTACTTTCCTCTGAAGCCAAATTGGTATTCTGAAATATTAGAACAGAACTGATTTGAATGCTAATTAGACAGGCAAATGATTATTTCAACCCTCTCGGTTCTTTGCGGCTTTGATTCAGTTCCGCGTTGATTTATTTAAACCTTCGATTAGAATTCGATTCGCGTTTTTTCAACGAATTCATTGAACGAAATAATTCAAAGTCAAGTGAAGTTAGATAAGAACTTTCAAGGATTGCAAAAACTTCAAGGCTCAAAAGTGGCATTCGTAATGATAATTAGTAACCATTTCATTTCATTAATTTATTGTATACTGTATTAGAAACTTTTTGTACAAACTATATTCAACTTCATCGTTTTATATGTTTAAACGTTTTCATAAATTTCATGTTTTGTGGTTGCATATAAACATATGTATACTTCGTTGTTTTTTTTCTTCCCTTGAATTTATTAGCACTGTTTTATCGATAACACTCAATTGGATCGGCGTAAAATTACTATTCTAAATCGTTTTTTTTATGTTTTTCTTCTTCTTTCTATTAAAAACGAGTCTAACTGCGCGTTTCTGCATTATTACTATTTAATTTATTTTGTTTTCCCCAGCTGCCCCGATCGGTGTTAGCAAGGTTGCTTACACCACCACCCACGGCGGCTACGGAGGATACGGGGGATACAGCGGGCTCGGTGGATACTCTGGACTCGGTGGATACTCCGGCCTTGGTGGATACTCCGGCCTTAGTGGATACTCCGGCCTCGGTGGATACGGAGCTGGTAAGTTAAACATTTTTTTTTTTTTTTTTTTTTTTTTTTTTTTTTATTATTTGGTTCACAAATTGAAATCTACGCTACACTTATGAACTAAAATAAAGAAAAAAAAGAACTCTTACGGCGTAATTTCTAAAAACAGTGAACACTGCATGCTTTACAAAACTGTGCAAAATTAAAACTAAAATAAGGAAAAATAAAAAAAAACATAAACTATTCTAATAAAAAAAAAAAATAACAAAACTAATAAAAGCAAAAAATTTAACAGAGAGAAAAAAAAATGGAAATTACTTAACGGGTACCTAAGGTATATATATCTATACCAATATCAATACTATATCTATCAATATATTTTCTTACATAGACACAAGGAGCCCGAGTCTCTGCTATAACAATGACATAATAATAATACTTATGATTATTCCAAACGTTTCGAGTGTTTTCAACAGCCGGGTAGACTTTTTTGTTATTTAAAATGAATTGTGATTCGACAAAACTACTGACATTCATTTATTTCAGCCATAAAACATCCACTAATAAACAAAGACCTTCTGGTCTGGTGGAATATTAGTAACCGAAATCATCTATATAATAGATGTTAAAGGTCTTAAAGACCCTATATATTTCACTTTTAAAATTAACTATTTATCAGTGTTATGTCGACCCCACGCGCGGACGGGCATTCATTCCCATGATGATGATTTTCTTGAATAATTGAAACCTCAACATTATAATACTACGGGGTGCCAGCAGTAGAATGTTACTTCTCCTCTCTTACCTGATACAGTAAGAATCTACTAAGGAATATATCCGGAAGTTGGGCAGCAGCATCTATCCGTGTATCAACATCTCGTACTCGCCAACCCGCCTGCCGAGTGTGGTGAGTATGGTAACAGCCCCTCATGATCAGTGTTTAGAGATCCATGAGGGAGGCCTATGTTCAACAGTGGACGTCTCACAGCTGATATGGTTATATATAATACTACGTGAGTACGTAATCCCAGTATTACAAAATGAATGCCTTATGTAACATGCTTGTAAATCCCAATCATTGGAGATTTTTATTGACTATTGTATCGCCCTGAGTACGCCTGCCCGTGGCCTCGCGTGGGATCCGACACGCGGTAATTGGCCTGTTCTTTGTCCGTTTGTTCTTTGTCTATTATCACCTCAGCAATGTTATGGTGGATTGCGCATACGCACTATTCATTCATTTGACGACCTCCATGACGCAGTTGGCTAAGTAGCCAGCTGAGCGGTTGCAGGTTTGATCTCCGGCGACACGTCATTATCTGCAAATATTGGTCTGCTGGACATAGGGCTCCCTCATGAATATCCAAGTATTGATCATACTCACCACGCTTGGCAAACGGGTTGGCGAGCGCAGTTGATTAATGTACTGTTACATCATATAGTTCTTATCATAATGTACAAGTATCTAGTCCATTTACTAGTGTATGTTTCTTTATCGCTTCTTTCCCTCACTTGAAAAAAAGGTTTCTGGAACGAACGAATTCAGAATTCACTTATTGACCTTGACTTGGGCTGTTTTTGTGTATGCTGTTTTGTTGTCAAATACTATCTGTCAATACTATATATATATCTTTGAATCGGTAGGTAAGCTCTCGATAATAGTGTTGGATACTACTTAGTTAAGATATTAATAAATTATTGATTCATCATCATCATATCAACCCATCGCCACCCACTGCTAGGTATCGGCCTCCTCTTCAGCACGCCAACGTAAACGGTCCTGTGCAAGTCTCATCCACTGTCGTCCGGCAACCCTGGCTAGATCGTCCGCTCATCTGGCAATGATTGATTGAATCTAAATTGAGCTCTATTCCTTCCAGGTTACGGACACTACCCCGCCGTGAGCTACGCCAACCAGGTGTCCTACCCCGGCTATGGTTACTCCGGCCACGGGTACTCTGGTCTCGGCTACGGCAGCGGATACGGCTCCCACGGCTACGGACACTACTAACTTACCCCGGCACACCGTATACCACCTAGTGTTCTACAAACCTCCGCAGTTGATATCCTATTCATAATTTTAGTCGTGAAACGTTCACTACTGAACACAAGCCTCCTTCATGGATCTCTATGAGGGGTAGTTACCCGACATCCTAATATGCGGCAGTAAATATAGTGCTGGACTTTCACGCAGCGCCATTCTCTCGTAGTCTTGGGTCAAGTCGTCAAGAGATCAAAACTTGAGGGCAATTCAATAAAGAATCCTGGACTTTTTACACAAAGCCATAAAGCCTGTTAAATAAATCAAGTCCTCTAGACAGCTAATCTACTAAATCGATCAAGCCCTCTAGAAACCAAAACTTTTCTCTAACAAAATAATGTTGGACTTTTAACATAGCGCTTTTTTATCCAGTAAATGGAGCAAGTCTTATAGAACTGCTGTAATTGCAATTATTTGACGCAAAAGCTCGAATTTTTCTTCAGTTTCGTCAATTGGTTTAGTTACTGAATGAAGTTACATGCATTGCTCTAGCAAGGACGAAGCAATTTGGAGACTTTTTGTTTATTCTATGAGAATCTGAGCAACCTTGGTTCTGTGTAAGTTTTTATTCCAACTGAGTCAAGTTAACCTCAAGACTTAGGAGTCAAGGTTTAAGAATACTATGGTACTTTCGTTGTGTCAACACCTATGTGTTCTGTGGTACCTACTTTGTAACACTTCAAGTGTGGTCGCAAAAGGGTATGTTGCCAACTTTTTGGAACGAAATATCACATGTGATTTGTAAATAACTATAAATATAAATAAATATGTACTTATATAACTAAAATGTGATTTGATTTATGTCTTTTTTGTAGGTTTAGTGTTATGCCCTAAGTTTTAAGTTGCAGTTGGGTTTTAGTTTCACTTATTAATGTTTGCTTGCATTTGCACCCTTTTCTAATGATGGGATCCACTATAAATCAAGGGAAATATACTATAAGCAATTTTTTTAAGCAATTTTTTATTTAAAGTGTAAACCCACACTAAGGTATCATTATAGAAATGAAAAATGCAATCAAAATTTTGTCTCCGACGGGACTCGAACCCGTAACGTTCAGACGAACACCTTCAACGCAGGCTGCCTTAACCGTTCGGCCACGGAGCAATTAACCGTCGGGTCGAAAATCTTGACTGCCTTTATCGGTTTCGAACCGAGTGGCGACATCTAGCTGAAATTCTTAGAGATATTCTAGCCCACTGTCCGACAACAAGTAGTCAGTAGCAGTGAAGAGATGTCGCTTTAGTTAATTTTATAAGCAATTTTTTATTTAAAGTGTAAACCCACACTAAGGTATCATTATAGAAATGAAAAATGCAATCAAAATTTTGTCTCCGACGGGACTCGAACCCGTAACGTTCAGACGAACACCTTCAACGCAGGCTGCCTTAACCGTTCGGCCACGGAGCAATTAACCGTCGGGTCGAAAATCTTGACTGCCTTTATCGGTTTCGAACCGAGTGGCGACATCTAGCTGAAATTCTTAGAGATATTCTAGCCCACTGTCCGACAACAAGTAGTCAGTAGCAGTGAAGAGATGTCGCTTTAGTTAATTTTATAAGCAATTTTTTATTTAAAGTGTAAACCCACACTAAGGTATCATTATAGAAATGAAAAATGCAATCAAAATTTTGTCTCCGACGGGACTCGAACCCGTAACGTTCAGACGAACACCTTCAACGCAGGCTGCCTTAACCGTTCGGCCACGGAGCAATTAATCGAGTCCCGTCGGAGACAAAATTTTGATTGCATTTTTCATTTCTATAATGATACCTTAGTGTGGGTTTACACTTTAAATAAAAATTGCTTATAAAATTAACTAAAGCGACATCTCTTCACTGCTACTGACTACTTGTTGTCGGACAGTGGGCTAGAATATCTCTAAGAATTTCAGCTAGATGTCGCCACTCGGTTCGAAACCGATAAAGGCAGTCAAGATTTTCGACCCGACGGTTAATTGCTCCATGGCCGAACGGTTAAGGCAGCCTGCCTTGAAGGTGTTCGTCTGAACGTTACGGGTTCGAGTCCCGTCGGAGACAAAATTTTGATTGCATTTTTCATTTCTATAATGGATATATACTAATTTAAAAAATCATAACTAAAACATTTTAAAGGTGCGAAAGTGTTTGCATATACTTTTCTTTAGCCTTAACAAGTGCCCGCAGTAGAATTTGCCTTCCTCTCATACCTCTGGATGCAGTAAGAACCCACAAAGGAATACCCCTGGAAGATGGGCAGCGGCGTCTTTATGTGTATCAACATTCCCTGCGCTCGCCAACCCTCATAATCTTGGAGGTCCATAAAGGGTGGACAATGTCCAGCAGTGGACGTAAACAGCAGTTCTTCGGCTGAGAAGATAATGATGATAGATAACTCAAAATCAATTTTATATTTTCATTGTTTCCATCAGTATCTTGTTTCACCTGCTTCCGTAGTCACATATTATTAACAACGAGGAACTTTGTAGACGATCAGCTTCGTAACTTGTGTGACTAGTTTTTGTTTTTATTTTTTTGTTTAGCTGCATTAACCAAAATTTCAAGTCCGTGCAGTCTATTAAATTGTCCACTTTTTCTTTTATTTCATGTGTATGTGAAAATTAGTGGAAACTTAATCGGATTAAGAATTATACGTTAAGTTTTATCTATAAGTTATATTGTTGTTTCATCATCATCATTTCAGCCATAAAACGTCCACTAATGAACAAAGGCCTCCCTCATGGATCTCCATGAGGGGTAGTTGCCATACTCACCACGCTTGGCAGGCGGGTTGGCGAGCGCAGTATGGGATGTTGATATATGGAAAGACGCTGCTGCCCATCTTTCGGAGGTATCCCTTAGAAGGCTCTTACTGCATCCACGGGCATGAGAGGAGGGGCAACATTCTACTGCCGGCGCCCCACGACTAATGAAAAATATATTGTTGTTTGTTTTTCCAAATAACGTAAATAAATAAGAGTAAATAAAAAAAACAATAAGTCGTCTCCCTTTTTACAAGCAAAATGTGACCAATATGACAAAGACGTGCCCAGCGTACGAGGGGCGTTCAATGTATTCTCGGTATCGGGATGATTTGATATTATTGTAGGTAATTAAAATATATCATTACCTAAAAACATTATCTGAGTCTATACGTATAAAATTTAATGTTGATAACTTCATAATTAAATTAATATTAAATCAATAATACTCAACCACTTTACGCCGTTCGAGAGAAATAATAAAAGAAAAAAGAAGAGGAAAGCTGGCAAAGAAAGTGCTGCTTCTTCACGACAACGCACCGGTTCACACTGCGCGGTTCTACCAGGCTGCTGTACGAGAGTGCGGGTTCGAGGAAATTAACCACCTGAATTAAGCTCAGACCTGGTACCCAGTCACTATTTTTAAATCCCAAATTTAAAAAAAGACCTCCGGGGAAAGCGATTTGCTGATGATAATGAGCTCCGCTGTAAATGAGCATTTTTCGGGCCAAGAAGAAAATTAATTGTTTAAGGGAAAAACTTATTTCGCGATCAAAAAAATGTATTGATATCATGGGAGATCATATTGAAAAATATTTTTTTTTCAAGGTTTTATCTTTTTTCTAACATACCCATACCGAGAATACATTGAACGCCCCTCGTATATGTTGACGGAGATGTCAAGACCATTACGAAGAGCTCTGATGCCTGCTCGTATATCAGAGACTTGAGTTTTATTGTACTAGTTGCCCCCGTAACTTCGTCTGCGTCACATAGAGAGAGAGAAACAAGCCATTGTTCTTATCCTAACCTAAACATGTAAGTTTATTTATGTGCCTGAATAAAAAAAAATAATTGAATTGAGATTGTGCATCTTTAATGAAAATTCGCGCGTGTTCTGAGGTAACATAGATTTAAAAAAATTACAGACTTTTCTCTAAAGCACAGCAACTCTAAAAAACAGCCTCTGCTGGTTATATCAATTCAGTATTACATCAACCATAGGGTACTCCAGGTACTCCTCAGCTATACAAGGATCCCGAAATCAGAATCGTAGAATCGTATAAAAAATATAAATAAAAATGCATTCATAATTGCATGCCGTGGGGTGCCGGCAGTAGAATGTTGCCCTCTTATCTTGCCCGTGGATGCAGTAAGAGCCTGCTAAGAGCTACCTCCGGAAGATGGGCAGCAGCGTCATTCCGTCTATCAACATCCCGTACTGCGCTCGCCAACCCGCCTGCCAAGCGTGGTGAGTATGGCAACTGCCCCTTATGGAGATCCATGAGGGAGGCCTGCGTTCAGTAGTGGACGTTTTACGGCTGAAATGATGAATGATTAATAATTAGAGTAATCGCGTAATAAACATACGAAAATAAACATGCAGTCGACTTAAAAACCTCCTTCATTTTGAATAACCGACTTAAAAAAAATAAGAATAAAATTTACATGAAAGTGAAAATAGGACAGAAAAATTCACGCAAGCACACAACAGACATTCATCAATGAAAATCGACATATAGCAAGTGTAACGCGTTACATTAGCATACATGAGTTATTGACGCTTGCAGATGGCGGGAAAGGCTTTCCAGGATTTGGTGATTTTAATTCAAGAAAAGACCACGAAAGTGGTATAAAATATGTGTTATTTTATAGTATTCCAAACCAAAAGGGCTTTAAATCTTTACCCTAAGTTATACGTCATTCTAGAATTCAGTGATTTTCAATCAAGAAAAGGCCACGACTGTTTTAACTACAATCAGCAGGCGGTTGTCATTATCGCATAACCAGCATGCGATAATGACAACCGAAACGCCAGCTGATTTTTGACAGGGTTATTACTTATAAAGAGTTGCCGTAGAGGAACAAATAAAAAACCTAAATCCACAGAGAGGTATTTTTTTTGTAACGTGTTACATTACCATACATGAATTATTGACGCATGCAGATGGCGGGTGGGCCTGATGTTTCTGTTTAAATACTTTTGCATGCGAGATTTTTGCAGCTTCCGATGGGTCCAGTGGGTTTAAACGAAGCTACCGTTTTTTACTTTCGACCTGAAGGTCGTGGGTCGATACCGGCCATGTGCTAATGGATTTCTCTTGAGCATGGTATAGGTGATGGGCAAGCCTAATGCATCTAACAATGTCTCAGGCATTGCAGCGTTCTGTACAGCATGAAAATCACAAAATCTTGGAAAGACTTAAGACTAAAGTTGTTCTTTGAGGTGGTCAGAATCACCCCTTTTCCGGTTGGAGCAAATATCATAATACATCCTGTATATCAATGTCATTTATCACTTGTGAGTGCTTCTTGCTTGCGACAAAAAAAATCAAAATATCGTCGACAGGAGGAATATTTTGTTTTTGTTTAGCTTTGTAGCAGCTAGGTTGCTCTATTAACGAGTATCTGTGGGAGCAGTCCATTCGAAAATCTAGTGCACGTTCACATAGCACACTAAGCCGTGGCGATCAAAATTCGAAAACAAAACTCCAACAAATTCAACGTTCGGATAAAACAGTAAAGCCTAAATAAAATTGTCAGTTTATGATATTGAACCCCAAAAATGTATTATTCATAAGCTAAGCCGAGTTTGGGGTAAAAAATGGGGTAAATCGAGCTGTTGCAATGGCAACACGTTTATGACACCTCGGGTAAGTTGCCGTTCTGTGCGGGGCTTATCGCGCTGGGAATACTGCCGCTAATGTGCGATGAGTTTTGTGGAAATACTAAGGTTTTACGAGGCTAGTTCGCACATATTGAATATCATTATGGAGTGTGTATTTATATGTAATATGTGAGCTAACAAGAAACGGAGTGATTCCGACCAACAACGACAACTTTAGTTTTACGACTTTCCAGGCTTTAGGAATTAAAAATGTAGACAATAATTTATGGAAAACAGTACATAATTAAAACAAGGTTAATTAGAGAAAAGGTAAAACTATTTTTATTTAAGAAAATACCACGAAAATTCTAACTTCAACAGTTGAATCTAAGTAATGACAAACTTAGCGCCAGCTGATTCTTGATAGAGTTACTGACCTCCGTGAAGAGATGTTCTAGAGGTACAAACAAAACAAAACACATCATCTAGTACAGCTTCATTTCATGGACTTTAATCCCCCCTTTTGGGCCAGTACACGTGTTATATTATACGCTCATGCTCAGACGTAGGACTACTCCTCCGTTGACCGAGACACGTTCTCGGCTTGCCCGTTGACGAGCTCACCGCCGCTAACCTGGAGGTGACGTCAACCCGTCCCACATTAGCTGCTAGGCACACATTCAATAACCGGTCTGGCCGGCGAGGACGAAGAATACACTCTTCCGTCTTAAGGTGCAGTTTTGCACCTGGAAGTTAACCATCATTACATATAAAAATCTGGCGACAGTCCAAGCCGTGGTTCGAACCTAAGTGGTGCCCTTCAGCTTGTTGTCCCAACCTAACTTTTGCGGCTGGGCGCCCTCTGCGCTCGCCATAGTCTGGTAACGTTATCATGGCCATCTGCGGTCAACAACATATACTTATTGTCATTTTGAAAATAAAAACGTAGGACTGCTGTTCACGTCCACTGCAGGACATTCAAGATTCTGGAGGTATCCATTAGCAGACTCTTATTGCATCCACGGGCAAGAAAAGAGAGGCATCATTCAAGCAAGGCAAGGCAAGAAAGCGAGGTCTTTCCGTGTATTAACACCCGTTCTGCGCTTGCCAACCCCCCTGCAAGCGTGGCGAGTATGGCAACAGCCCCTCATGACCAGTTCTCACTTGTAGATTCACGGGGGCCTATGTCTAGCAGTGGAAGACCTACGATGATGAGACATACTACCTAAGTGCTCTGTCAACAGCCACTTCATTACCCCTTTCGGTAAACACGACTGTTTGCAACTATCAGTAATTGGTTTGACGAATACACAAGATGGCGTCTGCTAATGCTAATACAGATTCGTCAGGAGTCCAATTCTCGTGCATCGTGACAAGCGATAAGCGCTCAAAACCGATAAATCTCACAAAAACTGTCAAAATCACTATTGAAAATAACTTTCTTTTGCTGCGTCTCTGTTTGCTTAGAGACTTACGCACACACTTTGCCGCGCTCCCCACGGTGCTGGCATTAGAATGTTGCCCTTCCTCTCTTGCGGATGCAGAAAGAATCTGGCCTGGGATAGCTCCGGAAGATAGGCAGCAGCGTTGTGTAACCCAAACTGCGCTCGCCAACCCGCCTGCCAAGCGTGGTAAGTATGGCAACTACCCCTCATGGAGATCATGAGGGAGGCCTGTGTTCCGTAGTGGAAGTTTTATGGCTGAAATGATGATGATACGGCAACGTGCATCAAAGAGAATGCAATCTCGACGCTAGCCTCTTCAACCACAGCGATCCGTGTTTATATGAATCTGTATTTGCAGATGCTATCGCGTGTACTGGTCAAATCAATTACTACAGACAATCACCACGCTTGGCAGGCGGGTTAGCGAGTGCAATTTGGGGTTACACGACGCTCCTCATCGTCCCATTCCATGCCCATCTTCCGGAGCTATCTCATGCTCTCTTACCCGTGGATGCAGTGAGAATCTCCCATAGGATACCTCCGGAAGATGGGCAGCAGAATATTTTCGTGTATCTCTCACTGCGCTCCCCAACCTGCCTGTAAGTAGGGTGGAAATTACAACAAGTTAATAAAAAAAAATGAAGTAACCCCCAATACTTTACCTAGTTTCGGAGGTTACTTAACTTTTTTTGTAAAGTGTACCCTCAGTTTTGCAATCTACACATCATGCCCTTTCATTTGATACCACACTTGGGTATATTTAAAAACATTCGATTGTTCAACCCCACTTTCACTCCCCATATCTTGTAAACGTCTTAACCTATTTTGAAAATACATGTGCAAGCTGGAAATCTTGCGTTAAATAAAATAAAACTTCATTCAAATCGGTCCACTCGTGTAAGAGCCGCGGTGCCACAGACACGCATAGCGGTCAAACTTTAACACCCCTTTGTTTTGTCAGGTATTAAAAAAAATACTACATAGTGGGGTGTCAGCAGTAGAATGTCACCCCTCCTCTCTTGCCGGTGCATGCAGTAAGAACTAAGGAACGAATTAAGGGATATCTCCGGAAGATGGGCAGCGTCCTTCCGTGTATGAACATCCCGAACTGCGCTGGTGAGTATGGCAACAACCCCTCAGGATCAGTATTTCGATCTCTAAGTCCATGAGGGAGGCCTGTGTCTAGCAGTGGAAATTTTACGGCTGTGATAATGATGATGATGACTACATAGTTGAGTAGTTAAGTGAAGCATGGTATTACCAAGGACCAGAACGCGGTCTCGTATTGTTGCATAAAATGAACTCCCGCTTTGAACTTTTTGCTCGGACCCTGCATTTGGCCCCTAATCCGCTGGAAATGCAGTTTTCACGGCGAGCCAGTTTTTGCCCAGTTAGCTAGCTTTGAGGTAACCAACAGGGTATTTTAGTTATTTTAGCACAACACGAGTTATTTTTTCGGCTTTATAAACAGTTTTTTTTTCAACTGCTGGGCGCGATACTCGGCTTTGGAGTTTAGCTTTAAAGTGCGAGAATTTTTTGTTGGACTTGAAATTTTGTGCTGCTTAGAAAGTTTTATTAAAATTGTAAAGACCTTTTTCAAAACTACTGCTCACAAAACAATATGTTGGTACGAAGAGTATCATGTACATTCACATTTTATTTTTGCATTACCTCTTCTTCTTTTCTCAATGATGTTTTGCGAACTAATACTGGTAGGTACATCCTTATTTACGATATTTATAATTATTATTAGGGTGTACGGTATTTATTATTTATATTATCGGTACAGGATCTAGGGTCTATTATTTTGTTCTTTTAAAAGCCCTTCAAAAAAGAGGGGTGTTATAAGTTTTACCGCAATGTTTGTGTCTGTCGCAATTTAAAAGCAGGTTTTTCAGCGGTGGTTCTGTCTTAACAAAGATGGTGAGGAGTGAAAAAGAGGACGAATAATCTAATGTTTCCAAAAATATCAAAGTTTGGTGATAAATGAAAAAGAAATGGTGTTTACAATGCAAAACTGAGTGTGTTTAAGTATCAATTTTATTTTTGTTTTACCAGTAAGTATAATTTTTTCATTTTACACAACATTTCCAAAAAAATTATGTAACCTCCAAGACAAGGTGAAGTATCGGGGGTAACATAAAACTTTTAATTTTATGTAACTTGTATTTTGTTGTGTACTAATTAATGATTTCCAATTTCATTTTCATAATTTAATTTATTAGTTTGTGAATCAGGTACGAATAGTCAGGTGGTAGGTTAAAAATACATTTCCTTCTCTAGATTCCGCCACTAGGGCATACAGACATTAACAAACACAACTGATAAAATACTTAAACAAGCATTGGAACGGGGGTACCAGAAAAGGGGGCGAAGGCCTCAAAAGGTCACGCAGGCGGCGCGGCGGCAGGCGGCTGGTTGGCGAGCGCAGTACGGGATGTTGATACACAGAACGACGCTGCTGCTTCCGGAGGTATACCTCAGCAGGCTCTTACTGCATCCACGGGCATGAGGGGAGGAGTACCATTCTACTGCCGGCACCCCACGACTATACCCCACGGATAATGGTGATAATTCTTCAAAAAACAAGAAACATAAACTCACGTCTATGTGCAAATTTTATTAAAATTTGAAATACATGGAAAACCTCTCCGAAACCGCGTTAATATTAATTAGCAGCGTGTGTATCGACGTAATTAAAGGTAAAGAGGTCTTATTTCCACAGCAGGTGCCTACAAAATTCGCATTAAGTAGAACCCGTCAAAGACTAATGCTGGGAGGACGACCAACAAGACTGGGACGCGATCGGCGCAACCCCGAAAGGAGACAAGTTTTTAAAATCAAAGATAAAGATATAATAAAACAAAATTGCCACCACAAAAAAAGGTTGCAACATATAAATTGAGAACATGGTTAACAAGAAAGGCCACCACTCAGCGTATGCCGTGACATAATGAATGAAGCACAGCGCTGGTCTTCCGTGGTTGCACTTACACTAGCGCAAAGCGGCTGCTATTTGCGGAACAACATTTTATTAGTAAAATCTTAAATAGCATAACAAAATAAACAAATACATCATTAAAATATACAAAACTACTTTAAAATCATATTTTTTTGAAAGATGAACCAATATACAGTAAGTACGCAGTTGATGGGCCATCCAACCCTTAGTATTCACTAAGGGCGGAAAGAATTATATCTCAGATATGCCCTGTCTGTCATATATTAATGATTAAATGAGACCTAGAACGATAAACATTAATGAACGTGAACAAATTAAACATTATCAGTAAGAAAAGACACTATGTAAGAGCTAAAGATTTTTGAGAGCAACTGCATTGCATTGTACTAACATTTTGTTTAATTTTATATTAGATTTAATTGTAAACATCCCCACGTTTACCCCACATATCTTGTACATACTCGACCGATGTCTACGTAACTTTACCATACTTTGTTATGTTCCATCATCATCGTAGGTCCACTGCTGGACAAACACAAACCAACATTTTAACTTTGTTGTTAAAAGCTTGTTATCTTTTTTTAGGGTTACGCATCAAAATGTTGAAAAGGAACCCTTATGATGTGATTTTGTTTGTCTGCTTGCCTTTCACAGCTGAATGAGAATTATCATCATCTCAGTTGTATGACATCCACTGCTAGACATAGGCCAATTTCATGGATCTGCAACTACTGATCATCAGAGGGTGTTGCCATACTCGCCACGGCAGGCGGGTTGGCAAGCGCAGTACGGTAATTTAATACACGGAAAGACGCTGCTGCCCATCTTCTGGAGAATCAAACTTAAGAATTCCCTTGGCAGATTTTTACTGCAACATAGGCATGAGAGAAGGGGCAACATTCTACTGCCGGCACCCCACGGCAAAGATTAGAAATGGTAATATTCTAGCAGTGAACTCATATAGGCCGGTGCATTGAATCTTAATCTAGAATTGTAATCTCAAAACTTCTGCTAAGTTTAAAATAGTTTATAAAGAAAATAATTAAAATCTGAGTCTTATGCAATAACATAATTCTTATAATATTATTGCCTTAGTCAGCCAGTGATATAATTTCCGCCAAGTGTGAGTAGTAAGGCTATAGCGCTGACAGAGCACAAAGCTAATTTAGCGGCCGCCCGCACTCGCGCCCCACCGCTGCATCCCGTGTTATTTATTACGTCCACTATTGCACTGTAGCTTGTGTGGATACGGCATAAGACGCAGCGGGTAAAAATACTCTGCTTACGACTGTTGCAAGTGCAACACGTTGAGACTTTATAATAGAAAAAATAAGGGTATTTGTGTCGATTGGTATAATATGAAATGGATCAAGAATGTTTTAGAAATACATAATCAATATAAATCTATATGGAAAGCCTCAACTCGTGCATATTTGTAAGTCTCTAAGATTAGAAATCTTAAAATTTAAAAAAGATGTTATATTTAACTCGTCAATTTGTAACTGTTGTGCATTCACTGGTACCATACTGGTACTTTTAAAACTTTTCACAGATATTATAGTTTTTTTACGATACGTTAATACGCTCACTTGCCGTGGGGTGCCGGCAGTAGAATGTTACCCCTCCTCTCATGCCCGTGGATGCAGTAAGAGCCTGCTAAGGGATACCTCCGGAAGATGGGCAGCAGCGTCTTTCCGTGTATCAACATCCTATACTGCGCTCGCCAACCCGCCTGCCAAGCGTGGTGAGTATGGCAATTACCCCTCATGGATATCCGCGAGGGAGGCCTGTGTTCAGTAGTGGACGTTTTACGGCTGACATGATGAATACGCTTACTAAAATTATTATAAATAATAACTTGACGTAACACAAATAACAAGAGGAGCAAGATCAGTGCTTGTATTTCTGATTTAGAACAAATATTTATGGTAATTAAATGTTAGGAATTTATGTAGATAGAGCGGGTGCGAGAGGCAGGCCACAGAAAAGATGGATGACTTATTATGTGAATGTAGATAAGAGAAAGAAAAAAGTTAATGACGACGACGTAAATAATTCACTATCACAACTACATGATTGGTTTACTGCAAACAACCTAGTGCTTAGTGCTAAAAAGACAATATGTATTAAATGTTCTCTACTAAATGTAAAAGAATATCTTACAAACATTATGTTGGGCGGGTAAATGCTCAATCCCTACAATTCCACAGTACTCTTCAATGGAAACTGCAAATTGATGAACTTGCAGGTCGGCTTAGTTCAGCAGCTTATACAGTCAGGACAATAAGATAACTGACGAAACTACAGCTAGTCTGGTTTATTTTAGCTACTTCCATAGTGTGATGTCTTATGTTATCCTGCTTTGGCGAAGGGCGACCGATATACAGACAATCTTTATTCTTCAAAAAACGCGCTATTTACAAAATGAAACCTCGCGATTCACTTAGGGTACGATTAAAGAAAATTAACATTTTTACTGTTATATCGCAATATATTTATGAAAACTTACTCTATACACACGAAAATAAAAATAATTATATCAAGAGATGTGATTTGGATAGCATAAATACAAGAAAGAAAATAAAATTGCTCATTCTTAAATTTAGACTCCAGAAAGTAAATAAATCATTTATGAGAAACTGTGTCCGCTTCTATAATTAAGCTTCCATCTAGGGCGACTGAGCTATCTATTCATAGGTTTAAGCTTTTAATACAACAAAATCTCATATAAAAGCTTATAACTTCATGATTATTTGAATAACTTGAACTTATGATTATTTGAATAAATGATGACCTTTGGCCGAGTGTTGCTCGGTTCGACCACGATAAGAAATAATGTCATCTTGCAATATCCAAAGTATCCAATAACCTTGCGAACATTAAATTAAGCATAATATGTACTAGGACAGAAATTGTAACAATGAATAGAAGTGAAAGAGTGAGGTTTCTTGTTCGCTTCTTTCCCTCACTTGGAAATTATCTGACGCGAACGAATTAAATTCAATTATGTTAATTATATTCAATTCAAATGTGTCTTGTTTTTCTTATGTAAATTTACTATTCTAAGTAGCATTTTCCTCTATTGAATAAACACTTATTGACTTTGACACATAGAGTAGTATAGCGACAAGGAGATGATGACGATCGACGCAATCTGGCGGAAAAAAATTGCCTCACTGCATAGCAGAATAACCTATGCCAGTGGCAACACTATCCTAGCTGCAATAACTAATAATTTTGATTTTCTTCTGATATTCAAACTAATTCAAAGGATAAAATAAGTATTACAATTACAATTAGCCATAAGTGTCCCACTGATGGGCAAAGGCCTCCCCTCCAACTCTCCATGCATCCCGATCCGCCGTCAATTCGACCCAAATACATAAATAAGTATAAGTTTACTAAAAAAATAGTCTTAATAAATAAATAAATGATTATTTTGGAGACTGGAAATCAACCAAACACCGCTTTCTTAAGAAAAGAAAGATAAAAATATCTGCTTTATTGCAGTTAAGTGTAGTAATCCCGCTTTCCGCTTTAATCTTGACCATAGCAACTATTCAACCTGAGAAACGCGACCGTTATTGCAAAATGCGCCTTGTGATAACGGCAATAGGTACAATTTCACTAATTAAGGTCGCTTTTATTAATTCGCTAAAAGTTATTACCGTATTATTACGACATCGCCTGGCATTTCTCTGCCGTTTTTACAAACAAGCAGTTTCCGAGTGAGATATCGGGATTATTACAGAAAATATTGGCTTTTAAAGAAAATAATGGAAATGCAAACGGAAGTTAAACGTTTAGTGATACGAAAGTGTGAATCTGACAGTGGAGGCTGGGAAACATTAAGCCTATATAATATACACAGCAGTAGGTGATTCCAGGCTGAGATGAAAAGAAGAAGATACGAAGGTTTGATAAGATTTTATTGTATTGTATATAATTATCAAAACACGCGAATTGGGCTTACAGTATAAACAAAGTGCCCAAATCGTTTAAACTAAGTTTACTTAAAATATTTTATATTATTTTTTTTGTATGTATAACTAGTTATTAATAAAAAAATCGTTTAAATAAAGTCAAATAACATCGAATGCATGCATAATTTATTTTTATATTTTAGATTAGGATCAACGATGGAGCGAGCTTCCCTAAAAAATATAAATAAGATAATAAGGTAAGTTAAGTTTATGCAAAGTTTTTAGGGTAATTGTGGGATATTCTTTAAAATGTTGTGTGGTTAAGTTGGTGTAAGTTATTAATTTTGATTTGATATGAAAACTTAAGTTCAAAATTGGTGGATCTTTTGGATAACCGAAAAAAATATTTATTTAAGTCTTTGTAAGCTAAGCTTCTTAAACTCTTATCATTGTTTATCTAATTTTTAATCAAATCAGCCCTTAATTATAGGAACAAAAGCTACTTCGCCACTCAAACTTTACGAAATGAAGAAACCTATCACCAAATGGAACTGAACAATCCGTTCTATTACATGTAGTTAAGCAATTTAAGCGTTGCAGTAAAGGGGTTCCAGCAGAATAACCATTCCAGCAAGCACCAGCAGGGCATCAGTATTCATCGGGCGTGGATCCATCGGATCCGCGCTTCGAGCGCCTGATACAAATCTAACCGCGGGCGAACAGGCAAGCCGCGTATTATGTTGCTATTGCACTGCAACAGGCGCATGGCCATACAACCAGCGACATGAAATAACCTTTTCATGCAACGTGTATAAACGTTTTAGGGAAATCGCCTGCTATCGCTAGACGCCAGACGACAACAACGCTAAGAGAGATCTAAGGCCTCCTACGTATACACGGTAAATGTATTAGATTAGACTATCGTAAGTGTGGTAGGTCTAGCGACCTTAACATCAGCTTAAAGTCATTTTAACACGTGCTTTGACGGTGATTATAAACATCGTGAGGAAACTCGTGGCTTATTTAGCTTCACACGTATTGACGTATTCCTTTCTGTGACTAATAGCTGATTAGCTGAGAGGATGGCATAGGTTTTTTGGCAAGCCTAATCCATCTAACAATGTCCCAGGCAATGCAGCGTCCCGCATGATTACCAATTTCTGGCGCTATATAAATCGTCAACAATAGATACAAAGACCTTACTACTTGGTTTAGCGAGCCATATCAAAGCTCACATAATGAATCATCATCATCACTTATTTCAGCCGTAGGACGTCCACTGTTGGGCACATGCATGGACCTCCAAGTATTGTTGCTGGAAGAAATAGCCCGGATTTTTTTTAGAGTCGCCTTCATCGAAACCGATGAGGGTACTATATAAACGTAGACTACTCTAAATTGCTGGAAATAAAGTTTTTGTGTTTATGAGACTGGCCAGTTATAATCTACTTCAATAATATGATTATTTTTATGTAGAAGCAGGTTCGTAGGGTCGCCGGTCGTTCCAATTTTAAAATATCCGTCTACATTTTTTGCGAGCTCATTTAAATTATTGTGTCTCATTGAAAATGTGTTTCAAATAAACATGAGTATTATAATATGTACCGTGGAGTGCCGGCAGTAGAATGTATATCCCTCCTCTCATACCCGCGGATGTAGTAAGAGTTTACTAAGCAACTTTTCTTTAGCCAGCCTCTACATTCTGTGTAAAGTAATTGCGGCAGCCGTAGGGTGCCGGTACTACCTCTAGAATGTTTCCCTGGAGTTTCCGTGGAGCCTGCTAAGGGAATCCTCTGGAAGATGGGCAGCAGCGTCTTTCCGTGTATCAACATTCCGTACTGCGCTCGCCAGCATGGTGAGTTATTATGGCAACTACCCCTCATGAGGATCCATGAGGGAGGCCTGTGTTCAGTAGTAGACGTTTTGCGGCTGAAATGATGATATTGTTAATAATGAAATGCGTTTTTTTAAATTTTAATCATTTATTAATCGAAGTCGTAGGTATATTTATTTTCTTACCTGTTTTAAAGATACGCCCTTTTTAATATAAGGCCTTTTTTGTGGTGCGGGAATCCTTCACAAGGGGAGAAAGATGATTATGCCGTACTCTTACCAGCTAAACCTAACTACTATGTTTGCTTGAACGTGGAGTCTACGGATACGCTTGCTAGTATCTTTATTCTTTATATCCTAACGCTTGTTTCATGGCCACAAGCTATCTCATTGTGAAGTGGTTTCCCGACGGAGCCGATGACATTAGCATCTCGAGATGCCATTTTATATTTATACCGGAACCTGACACGTTTCCGCTTAGAGTAATTCGACCCTTTTGTTTAGTCTATGTTTTTTGTTTTAAGATTCGTTGTTTAGTTCTGTTAAGAATAGAAAAGAAATATACTTAGATCGGGCCCGGACTATCCTGCGTCTCAGGCAGGATGGTCAATAACGATGTAGCAGTTTCACCAAATATTTCTTTTTTCTCACAAGGAAGAAGATGAGGTCAAGGAGAGAAAGCTTTGGAGTGAAATAGACGGAAGTTTGTCAGTTGTGTCGACAAAACTCAAACTCATAGATAAGAAGGAGGTTCTAAGTGTTTATTTATTAGAGTAAATAACTTTTAAGAATAGTCAATTTACCAATGAAAAACAAAACACATTTTCATTGATAGCATATAATGTTTGATTCGTTCTAATTCAGATTAATTATCTGGTACCGTCAAAATGGCAGCGATGGGTACAATTATAATCCTAAAGCTATGATGTTACTTTTTTGAGTCACACCGCTACAGCGAGGTTTTTCAGGTATTCAGTTTTAAATCTTTGATTTGAGATAACTCCGTCATTTACGAACTGATTTGGAAAACTCCTTTTGGATTTGAAGATTAACACTTTTAGATTGGTCCCATAAAGAAAACTACAGAAGGCCATCGACACTTTGATAATAAAAACTTAACATTATTATTCACTAAGTTCTTCCCTATTGTCATGCTTACCATTATTTAAGTCGATTTATTCATATAAAATTAGACACATATTAGTACTTATTCTGTATTGCGCCGATTAAGTTGAGATTCTGGACAAGCCTTTTTTATACAAAAACGTCCCTGGCACTGCAACGTCCCGTTCAGCTTGAATACCAGTTGCTGGTGCTTTATAAATGATCAGTGATAGATGTAAAAATTCATTTATTCTAAATTACAAAAACAATTTACTATATTTAGTTTCATCTAATAGTGTTTCATCATCATCGTTATCTCAGCCGCAGGACGTCCACTGCTGGACACAGGCCTGCATCATGAATCTCCAAGTGCTGATCATGAGAGGGTTGTTGCCATACTCACCACGCTTGGCAGGCGGGCTGGCAACTTTCTTCTGCCGGCACCCTACAGTGTGTTTGTTCTGTATTATTTATTTATCGGTGCTGTAGCACTTCGCCAGTTATCTAAATCAATAACCTACTATTACACGGGTTGCGTAAGTTTACGAGCAACATCGACCGGCCAGCGATTTAATCCGCTCCCAAAGCAATTATATCCGAATGAGATTGCCATATTTCCTGGACTGCCCTTTACCTGCTCAGAGCGTACACTTACGATATATAAGATAGATACATAGATAGACAGAAAAACCCTTTATTGTACACCACATTATTAGAAAATAGACATTAAAGGTAAAACAGCACAGGAGTACCTACATACAAGGTGGCCTTATCGCTCTGAGCGATCTCCCAGAATAGAAAAAGAAAATCATTTATTGGTAATTTCTTTTTTACACTTCCTAAAACTAATTATAATAAAAGATTTGACGTTCTAAATTTAGAGCTGTCAGTGTAAATTTGGGTATATTTGTTCCGTTCAGTTTTAGAACGGCACTAAGCGAATAGCTTTATGTCATTTTAGTCTGTTTTACGTCAATTTAGCTTTAGCTAGTTAGTGCAACGACAGAATTGCCACCATTGACACACACAGATAAATCACAGGTACATTAACAATAAAAGAAAACAAACTTACAGAAATACAATTTATTGATAAAACCAATTTACATGTCAAATTTTAAAAAGAATAAGTACATACTTATGTATAAAATCAAAAATTAATAAGCTTAAAAAGAAGCTACAGGAACCTGAAACTCAATCACCTCATGTTAAAATACTTATGTCAAATAAACGATTTTTATTATTCACTTATAATTATTTTTAATATTACTTTAAGCTCTAGCGGATAAAAATGGCTTTTGCACTCAGATGTCGAAGAGCAAAATACTGTTTCTGAGATGGGGGGGTGAAAAAACTATTATGTATCCTACTCGAATATGCTCCGTATAAAGCATGTCAGATAGTTGAGTCTGTGATTAGTGCAATAAGACCGCCTGCTAGACGGACGGTCGATGTAGTACGAGTAGGAAAACCGTAGAAGCTAGTATATAAAATAGACAATAGACTCATATCAAATATGTCATTCTTGATCTTCGTAAATGAGATCAGTATCATATAAAAAGTCAAAAGGTCAAATTATGAACCGAAAAAGTAATATATTCAACATGTCTGTTAGCAACTTGGCACATACAAATCTCTGGTAAATTGTGAGTGATATATTTCCTAAATTATTATTTATAGTGAAACTACCTTGTACAGAAATACAGTAAAGAAGTTTGCAGGCGACGGTCCGCCTGCAACACGAGTGGTTACGGGTTCGATTCCCAGAACAAATGTCTTTTTCTATGTATAATATAAAATTATCTATCTATGCAGTATTGCATGAAGTCTATAAGTAGTATAACCTCTGCAGTAGATACAAGCTCTGCTTAGCTTGGGGCTAGATGACGCTGTGTGAATTGTCCAGCATTTATATTTAAACTAGCCGCACCCTGCAGTTTCACCCGCGTAGTTCCCGTTCCCGTAAGAATTTCGAAAAATCCCTTCTTAATGCACCTCTAGGATACTCAAGGTATATGTGTGCCAAATTTCAAGTCTCTAGGTCCAGTGGTTTGGGCTGTGCGTTGTCTGTCAGTCACTCAGTCAGTAACGGAAGAGTTTTATATATATTGATTTACAATAAAGAAGTTATGACGTAAAAGAAGAATCAGCGATAGAATTCCGGATTGGAATCCATTTACATTTGTTCCCATCACTGTCTTCTTTCCGTCACTTGGAAAAAAAATAACTGAACTGAACGAACCATGGGGTTCGTGGTTTAGGCCCCCGGTGGAGGCACCCGATTTCGTTTTAGTGCGATAAAAAGTATTAGTTGAATATTTTTATCCAAAGTACAGTCAGATAGCAAAGTGTAACCTAAATTATAGCAATGACATGGACCTGAAATAAGCCATCCTATAATGTGCTTTATTTCACTTCAGTGTATTTTGTTTTTTTTTGTAAATTGACATTTAAGTATGGCCTTTGGGTCTCTTTGGGTTTTCAAAAACACATTTTGTATTTATCGAGGAAATTGTCATTTGACATCTATTACATTAATGATTTCTAAAGCGTCAGCAAGTTGCCGTGGGGTGCCGGCAGTAGAATGTTATCTCTCCTCTAGGAGGTCCCCGTGGATGCAGTAAGAGCCTACTAAGGGATACCTCCGGAAGATGGGCAGCAGCGTCTTTCATATCAACATCCCGTACTGCGCTCACCAACCCGCCTGCCAAGCGTGGTGAGTTATGGCAACAACCCCTCATGGAGATCCATGAGGGAGGCCTTAGTTCAGTAGTGGACTTTTTACGGCTGTAATGATGATAATGATGATGAAAGCGTCAGCAACTGTACGGGACGCTGCAGCGCCTCAGGCATGAGATATGTTAAAGTACGTACAAAGTGTGCACATACATTTTCAAGACAGAAAAATCCATTGAAACTACCTGCACTGTGTTAGATGACAACGTTAGATCCAGAGATTTAAATCGTTAGATACGCCCTTACCGTTATGAGACCGCACCGTTTTGAATGACTGAGCACGCTTATTTAGAATCAATGAACCTTAAAACACAGTGGTAGCCGGACGTGGTGTCTGTTATTTTGTTTTACGAAAGTTCGTGCAATATTATTGCATAGTAAATGGTAATAATAACAGTTTCGTTGATTGGCAAAACCAGTGTGCGTGCGTCGGCCTAATTTTTTTTTTTACTTTTATTTATCATGTTAACTTTACAACATGTAGACAGTTAAATAGGGAGTTATCTCCCTGAACATTTTAGTATAAACTAAACATTAAACACTTCAATATTATAAATCTAACATGACAAAATGGAGCATGATAAAATCAGCATTGAGTTGATTGTCTAGCAAGCTAGGTAGCCAACGCTGATCTTCCATCAGCGCTATTTCTTGACATTACGGATGCCTTACACAAAAAGTATTAAAGTTAAACAAACAGGGCGTCGAGCGCACAAAATATAATTATATATAATAAACTAAAAAAGAGAGCATTGTGAAAATTACCAGTGAAAATCAACAGCTAACTACAACCAAAGTTATAAAGAGGTACAGTAAGTAAAGAAAACAATCAACAACAATTACACACTTTATGTGAAGACAATGCCACAATTTTTGGTTTAATGGCACATCTAACGATTCAAATCTTTGGTCAGATCCTATTTATACAACTCCACAGAACGTTCATCCTTGTTTATATCAGCCCGCAGATCTCGTTCATCAATTCATTAGTCATAATTATTTAGAGCAAGTTCAAACAAGTGACATTTATGCTTGCAACAACTTGCGTTTATACTTAGCAATCAAACGTTAAGTCGCTGCCCAGTTTATCACGGGCATGCCACGATGTGTCTGGAAATGCCGCCATTTTGTGAAAAGACTCATTGATGTGCGTTAGCGAGCTGATCGCGCAGTTTTACAGTTCTTCTGATAATACAGGTAGTGGAATACTGAAAGGTCACTAAAAATATTCGACATTTGATGATTAAAGTCCCCGTTTAAAATCTTGCCTAAACGACGTGTTTACTTCAGTATAAATTGTCAAAGAAACTTAAAAAAACACAAAACCTTTATCTTCCTCATTTGTGTCCCACTACAGGGCAAAAGCCTCCCTTACCTTCTTCCGCTCTTCGAGATTTATCGCTGTTACAGGCCAAGATCTTAAAGCCCTTACTAGTTCAAAATTATTTAAAGGAACTTCGGAAACCACTGACAGGACCTTAAGATTCCCACGCAGCCCGAGGGGCCTAATGAGTGACTCGGACAAATAAGCTTTAGATATTTCTCGGAAGCCGTGGGGTGCCGGCAGTAGAATGTTGCCCCTCCTCTCATGCCGTGGATGTAGCAAGAGCCTGCTAAGCGATACCTCCGGAAGATGGGCAGCAGCGTCTTTCTGTGTATCAACATCCCGTGCTGCGCTCGCCAACCCGCCCGCCAAGCGTGGTAAGTATGGCAACCACCCCCCATGGAGATCCACGAGGAAGGCATGTGTTCAGTAGCTGACTTCCCCAAGTCATAATTAAAACAAAGCATCTCCTTAGCGTCAAAATAAAAGCAAACGCCGACGCTCCGGAACCGAAACAAGTAGGTATTTATGGCAAGTCACGACTCGGGCTAATAGGAGCAACACGCCATTTCTCTTTTCTATATTTAATAAACTCTGCCGGTGACACTTCGGCGCTCCAGTCCAATTTGCCCAATAGCAAGGATCCTTTGTGACGGTCACAGATACAACCTTATGTAAGTGGAGACAGACGAATTAAGAGCGCCTTTAAAGGCGTTTCAATCGTAGCGATGTGTATAACTGCGTACGCACTGACATGTCTATAAATAAATAAAATAATAAATAATGCCGGAAAATTCACACAGCATCATCTAACCCCAAGCTAAGCAGAGCTTGTGTTATGGGTACTACATGACTGATATACTTACTAGATTATACTAAATAGATAGACATTTTTTATTATTTATAGAAAAATATCCAGAACACCCGAAATAAATATCTGCAGTTCTGAAACATTAAGTCCGCTATTACGGACATTAATACAAACAAGCATTGGTACGGGGGTACCAGAAAAGGGGGCGAAGGTTTCCGAAAAATGTTATTTTTGACCTTTGGTGATTTTTTGAGGTCACAATAACTCCGGTCCATGTGACCCCGAAATCAATCAGTACCCTTCTCTCATTAAGAAAGAGCTAACAAAAAAAAGTTTCATGTAAATCGGCCAACGCGTTCGATTGTAATCGTGTCATTCACAGACAGACAGACAATGACAGAAATGACACAGGTGGCTTCGCCCCCTAAATAACTAATGCTTTATTTAATTTAAATGTGTTTTGTTTTTCTTTTGTAAATTGACATTTGAATGTGGTCGTTGAGTCTAATTTGATAAACACTTTTTGACTTTGATCACAATTGTAGCATTGTGTAATACTATATTTTTTTTTTTTTTTTTTTTTTTTTTGTTTATTTTGTCACAGGAATAACACAATATTATATTTTTAAAACTAATTAAATTTAGACAGAATAATACCGTGACAAAAAAGGCCACTACTCAGCATTTGCTGTGGCAGAGCAGGTCGTACCACAGCGCTGGTCTTCCGTAGTTACCATCGTTTGCGATTGGTGGCAACCGCAGCACACTAATTAACATAAAATGACATATCTAATAAATGACATAACTAATTAAAATAAATGAGACATTAATATCTATTTTTTCCTTTTCTTTCTTTCGAACGAGCTTAATATGCAACAGATATACAAAAATAGAACATTATATTATTATAGTGAAAACTAAACTATACTAAAAAATAAATTTAAATGTTTTTTCTCCAAATTCTAACAATATGTAGGTTATAAAAAAATAATAATAATAACAATATAAAAGCCATTATTTATGGATGGTCCGAGGCCTAGAACAGCGGGCTGTCATACTAGTCGAATTTGACTGTGATTCTAGCAAAGTCTTTTTTAGTTTATTTTTAAAATTACTAACTGTTTCGCAATTTTTTAACGGTGGAGGCAAGTTGTTCCAGCATTTCGTGGCAGCATATTTAAAGCTGCCACGAAATGCAGCCGTTCTGTGCCTCGGACATATGAGGCGGCTGGATTGACGGATGTGGCGGTTTGAGAAGTTAAGCTTCTCAAACAGGTAACTGGGCTGTTGGGTTTTAATGGTTCCAAAAAGTAGAGTGGCGAAATGAAGTGTTCTGCGAGAAGACATATTGAGGAGACCGTTGGCATTTATATAAGGAGAGATGTGGGTTCGTCGGGGTATAGGATAGCAAAAGCGAATACATGCGTTTTGTATACGCTGCGTTAATTTTTTTGACCGGGCTAGAAGTCATTCCCCGAACACAGTGTCAGCAAAGTTTAGTTTTGATAATATAAGAGATTCACAGAGTCTTAACCTCAGATCTACACTAAGGTATTCGCGCATACGGTATAATATTGATAGTCGATAAAAGCAATTTTGTACTGTTTTAAGAATATAATTTTCAAAGTGAAGTGAGCCATCCATAATTAAACCCAGATTACGAGATTCTGAGACTCGTTCAATTGGTACTCCATTTAAAACAATTTTGGGGTCATAGGAAACTATGGAATCAATTTGGTTTTTAGATCCGAGTATTAAAAGTTTTGATTTCAATGGGTTAAGGATTAGTTTGTGAGATGCACTCCAACTCTCAATGCGTGCTAGATCTTCATTTATATTACTTAGTTCTAGGTTAATTGTAGCGGGCTTGACTGACCTATAAAGTTGAAGGTCATCTGCGTAAAGATGGTAATTGCATTTATTAATTTGATTTATTAAATCAGCGCAATAAATTATGAAAAGTGTCGGGCCAAGGATACTTCCCTGAGGTACACCACGGACAACAGGTAAAATACGTGAATGTGCACATCTTCCATCTATTTCCCGGGTCTCCACGAACTGGGAGCGGTCTGAAAGAAAACTGGCAAACCATTTCCTTCCTGAGTTGTCAATGCCGTAATACGAGAGTTTGGAAAGTAGCAGTGAAATATTTATCTTGTCAAATGCTCGAGAAAAATCAAGAAGTGTGAGTATAGTTCCTTCTCCAACATCTCGAGCAGTTAGTATGTCATCTACAACGTCCATCAGCGCTGTCGCCGTGCCACGACTTCTACGAAAGCCTGACTGCTTTTCTGGTAAAATGTGATTTGTTTCTAAATAATTATAAAGCTGTGTGTTGATAACTTTTTCAAGGATTTTTGATAAAAATGGTAAGATGCTGATGGGACGAAGATCTGATAAGCTATGGGGATGATTGTTTTTGGGGATAGGCTTAACTACGGCTTTTTTCCAACTAGTAGGGAAAGTCTTACTTAGAATTGACTTATTAACTATGGATGTAATAATACTCAGAGTTTGGGGGAGAGTCAGCAAAATCATATCCATGGATAACCCGTCGGAACCCATGGCGTTTGTAGAAAAAGATGTGATAATTTTGCCTATTTCATATTCACTAACTGTGCACAAACTAAAGACTGAATTGCCATAACGTTGTTGTTCATAGTTCGTTATAGTTGATACATTAATGTTGTTGTCGCCAGGGAGTGCAAGAAAATGATTATTAATAAGGTCAGGGTCATTAAGATTTGGAGGTAAAAAAGAGGATTTCGGTTTGAAGTTAGCAATATTATTTTTAATATTCTTCCACAATATCCTGGGATTATAAGAACTGTTATTAATGTATTTAGCAAAAAAGTGAGTTTTTTCCACTGAGAGTGCGCAGTTTACATATTGTTTTAAATCTTTATAATATGTCAAATGACTGTCTTTCCCAGATGAATGAAATCGCGCATATGCCTTGTCACGGGTTTTCATCATCTCTTTGATGTTATACGTTATCCATGGATATGACTGCCTTCTTATCAAAGATCTTTTGTATGGTGCATGTTTATCAAATAAGCAAGTCAGCTTGGAATGAAAATCCTCTACCATTTTATTAACGTCATTTGATATAATGTTGTTCCAATTAATAGCCGATAGATCGGAATAAAAATGTTCAAGGGTTATATTTTTAAGAGGACGATAATTTATCCATTGAGGAGAAGTTTTCTGCTTTTTAATTTTAAGCTGACATACAACCAGTGCGTGTTTACTGAGATCAGGGATATGCTCTACGGCAACATTAACAAGCGGTAAATTAGCACACAGAACGTCAATAAGCGTAGCGCTATGATCTGTGATGTGTGTGGCTGTTTTAACAAACTGCTGCAGCTTTAAATAGGTGAAAAAATCATTAAGTTTTTTGGAATCTGAATTGTTAACTAAGAGGTCTATGTTAAAATCTCCGGCTAAGATTAAGTAGTCAAACGCAGAAAGGGCAGAAATGGAATCTGTGAGCGCATCTAAGAAAATTTCAATGTTTTGCCACGGAGGACGGTACGCCGTACCTATAGCAACTTTACTACCATTTATACTAAGACGAAGCCACATCTGATCAACGCCTGGGGTGTGAGGGTGGGCGAGCAGACGCGCGTTAACGCCACTCTTGATATAGAATGCGACACCACCGCCCCGCGCTCGCCCGCCGACGGCCGCGGTGCCGTGCGGGCGCGGCGTGTGCCGCAGCCGGTAACCAGGCAGCGCAGGCGCGCGCGCCTCCTCGCCCTCCGCCAGCCACGTCTCGTTGATCGCCAACACGTCCACCGGAAAACGATCAACAGCCTCGTCATGCTTCGTGCCCAGAGAACCTTTATTGAGAAGACCTATTGAAAAGAACTTAGTAACAATAAATTGTATGACTACTGAAAATCTGAGTTGGGTAAATTTGCAATTAATTAAATATTTTCTTAGGCACGAGACATGACGTTCATCTAAATAAAGTGATATTCCGAGATTTAATAGCACAAGTATTGGTTCGATCAGTTTTCCCTCTTCACATTCGCCAAATCTACACTGATGATATTTGCAAACATTTTCCATTTGGAAAAAAGCCGCATAAAATAATACAACACTAGAAAATGCTAATACCATAGTAACAATAAAAACTTTGACACAAATTAATAAATAACTATTAAGACAGACATAAGCATTAATGTTAATCATTAAAAATATAAGGCAATTAAGTAAATAATAATAAATGTTTTTTACGATTTGTAATAATGACACTAATATATCATAGTTCAGTAGAAAGTTAAACAAGTATTTAACCAACCGGAAGTAAATTAAAAACCTTACATATGTCCTCCTCAGAGCGAATTCTCATGGCGGGCTCACCGTCATCACGCCGTGCGAGTATAGCGCCATCTCGCGTCCACACGAATTTCCAGCCGTGGCGGCGCGCAAACTCCCGCGTGCGGCCAAATAAATGACGGTTGTGACGTGTTAAACGTTCATTAAGGTACAAGCGGCGCGGCGCGCCGGCGCCGGGTGGCAAGTTGAGGCCCGTAGTGTCCAGGTGACGGCGGACGCGCGCTGCCCGTAGCAACTCATCGCGTTGAGCGCGGCGCAGCATGCGCACCACGAGTAAGCGTGGGCCGGTCTCCTCATGCGCAGGGTTGCTCGCGGTTGTAGATGTAGTAGCAGCGGCGGTTTGGTCTCGTGTGTGTTGTTGTGTACGGGCACGGGGGGCAGTAGCGGCAGCAGCGGCGTAGTCACGGCGAGGACCTCCAATCCTTATCGCGCTCACGATATCGCTTTCTGTCATTTTAATGCCAAGTTTGTTTCCCACGAGAACAGCAAGATGAACTGCATTTTCGCCTTTTGATTCCGGAATGCCGGACAGCTCAATCTCGTTTGCCAGCGATTCTTGATCTTTGAAATTAAGATCGTTTTTCAGCCGCTCTACAGTCAAGGTGAGTTCACTGACCTTTTCGTTCATCATGACGTCATGATTGTTCGCATCTAAACGCTTTTCAATGGAGGTAATTCTCTGTTCGAAATCATCACATCGGGTGTTGAATGTTTCCAATGATAGAGCTAGCGTATCAATCTTAGCTAAAAGATGGTTGGTGAAAGATGTCATCTGGGTGGCAATGTACTCTTTTATTGATGAAGTAATTTGAAGAGCCGTTTCACCTTGGTAAGTCGAACTGTTAGAGCAAACACTAGAATTGCGCTTTCGGGAGCTTTTGCGAAAAGTCACGTTTTGAAACGGGTCATTGACCTCGTCGTCGTTCAGGATATCGAAGTCGTTCGATGTGGGAGTTGTCTGACTTGCTGGTGGGATCGGCGGCTGGGGGAGCGTTCTCATAGGGGTGGTAGCTTTGTTTTTTGTTAGCTTAGATTTTTTGCGGATACATACATCACAGTTCCAATTAGCCTTTCTTTCAACATCAAGAAGGAAATATCTTTTTTCGTATCCTTTGCATTCAATATGAAAGTATTGCTTACACTCGAAACATAGCAAATAAGTTCTCCCATTCACCATCTTCTTGCATTTACCACATGCTTTATTTGTAATAGGCGGAGACATTTTTACACAAAGTCGTAGGTAAGTATGTAGGTATAGCGGGCATGCACATGCACAGATTAGTTAGTAGTTAGTCTGGGAGGCGCGGACTCGGGGCAGAGCGCGCGCGATTTTGTGTTCCCGCGGAATAATAATAGCAAATCACAGAGTTTTGTTATGAGAAACGATGGAATGCCGTAATAAAAACCAGGTTATTTACACTTCACATGCACTTAAACGTTTGTTATACCGTTATTGTTCACTTTTTAGCAACTTACGATGTTAAAAATGGCAATAACAAATATTTACGAATTAATTTATACAGAGCTTTTTATTGAAGCGTGTGCTCGTGGCGCCACCGCACGCGCCATTTTATCTATATATATTTATATAGCAATATATCTACCCGCTAAGCAAGCATGTCACTGCGTATGCATTATGGAAGTCTGCATACGCACTGACATGCTTGCTTGGCTGAAGCTTATGGTGTCAGTCAGCTTGCGAGTAGCGAAGTGAATAGAATGTTCTAGAATTTCCGCGATGATATCCCCTAGTATGTAGCCTCGAGGTTGCGGGTGAAATGTTTATGATTTATCCACAGATATTTGTCCCGGGTATGATAAGCTCTACATATGCAACGGGTTTAAAAAACACAATCTTCTGATGTGTTTTTTACCGTTACACAAGCTCTGCTTACTTTGGGGCTAGACGGTGCTGTGTGAAACGTCAAGCATTATTTATTTATGAATAATACTGATTCTTCCCATTTCATGGTTAAGGCCTCCTTTCTGAGTTCTTTTTGAGTTCTTACTTTGAGTGGAAACTCAAAGTAAGAACTCAAACTTTTATAAAGCCATTATTTAGTGGGACCACAAAGGGCTTTATACAAACGTCACTGATCTGAATATTTTGCCTATAATTGCTAATATTTGACTCGCACTCCTGACAAAACAAATGCCACGGGGTGCCGGCAGTAGAATATTGCCTCTCCTCACTTGCCGATGGATGCAGTAAAAATCTGCCTAGTTATACCTCCGGAAGATGGGCAGCAGCGACTTCCCGTGTAAAATCCAAGCATGACCAGTACTTAGAGATTCATGAGGGAGGCCTATGTCCAGCAGTGGACGTCCTACGCTGCGATGATGATGATGACTCTTAACAATTGTAAACTCAGCCTAAGCAGACGTTTGTAAAACAACATACAGCGAAAGGTTCTACATAATTCGTTTATTTGAAAATCTTTTTGTCAAGTCAAGGAGTTTTAATTATTTTGTGTCGACATTGTCACCTTGGAATTTTGTTATCGTTTACAAAATGATTTTGGAAATCAACAAGGCTACAAAAGTTGTCTAGAATCATAATTAGCTAGGTCGGCTTACTGGAGAAACAGTTACTTTCAAAAAACTTTATTTAAAGAAGGGATAACTCTAATCAAAGATTGGTGTGTAATAGCACAGATTACAGAAACAATAGTAGGCATAGTTGCCTCGTGATACTACCAGCTAGTCCAACTCGTAAATTTTAGGCCAGGTGCGTGTCAGGCCACGCGCTATGTAGAGTTCCATAGTTAACTGTAGACCTGTTGTTAGAAGTTAGTGTATATTTTTAACGGTTACCAAAACATATGAAACTTGTTAACAATCAAACCGCCGAAGAAATTGAAAAGCAAAAAATAATAAACCTTTTTTACAGGATTTCGTACTCAAAGGGTAAAAACGAGACCCCAAGACTCCGCTGTCCGTCTGTCTATCGCTTTAATTTTACCTACAACATTTTAGGAATATTTCAGCCGTAAAACGTCCACTACTGAATACAGGCCTCCCTCATTGATCTCCATGTGAGAAAGTTGCCATACTCACCACGCTTGGTAGGCGGGTTGGCGAGTGCAGTATGCGATGTTAATACATGGAAAGAAGGACTACATCCACGGGCATGCGAAGAGGGGTAACATTCTACTGCCGGCATCCCACGGCACGGAAGTCGGTTAAAAATAGGAAAGTTCAAACATTTGATATTTGATTTTGTCACTACATAAATGAAATAAAATTGAAATAAAATGAAATGCCGGCAGTCGAATGTTTCCTCTCCTCTCATGCCCGTGGATTCAGTAAGAGCCTGCTAAGGGATACCTTCGGGAGAAGGGCAGCAGCATCTTTCCGTGTATCGGCGCTCGCCAACTCGCCTGTCAAGTGTGGTGAGTATGGCAACTACCCCTCATGAAGATCCATGAGGGAGGGCAGTGTTCAATAGCGTACGTTTTACGGTTGAAATTATTAAAATAAAATGAGAAAGACCAGCTTACTTACCCTTCTATAAAACATTTCCAAAAGCCCCAAAGTGTCTGTTAGAACGGTTACAGCTGTTAAGAGTATTAAATCAGCAGATTTAAACTAATATCGTAAGTCGGATCAAATTAAAGCGAGCTCCCGCCACGTAAAGCTCAGCTTGTGTAACTTACATCGCGTTTCATTGCAAAATGAACTCTATTAATAGAGCTTTAGTGACGTATGCAATAATCATCATCCTATTCACGTCCACTGCTGGACATAAGCCTCCGCATGGGTCTCCGAGATCATAAAGGGGTTAAGGGGTTGTTGGCATACTCGCCACGCTTGGCTGGCGTGTTGTCAAGCGCAGTACGGCATGTTGATACACGAAAAGACGCTGCTGCTTATCTTCTGGCTGCCCGCCCTTGGTGGATTGCAACATTTTACTGCCGGCACCCCACGGCAAGATACAAGAAGCAGACTGGCAGCTGGCAGACGAGGCGGTCACACAGACCTGTCTGAGAATCAGCGCCGCAACCTCGTAGCTTGCTTGCTATGTGATTGCAGTAATACTGATGCAGTGTCCATTTTTTGACCCCACGCAGAATTTGTTGTTAAGATCCAACTAGTCGCGGAGGCAAAGTCGTCAGTGAGCGTGGCCTAAATGTATGCTATCTCACCTAACATGGTGTGTTTATTTATTTATTTATTAAGACACTCCTACGACATATTCACATGTTTACCCGCACGCTAGAATGAAATGCACAATGATTTATTCATAAACCGACCGCGCAAAAATATTTGAATAGACTTTTATTAGCACAAGGGTTATTATAGAAAAACTTGAGTGTAATTTTTTTCAAAATAACATTTATTTCAACTTTTGAATAATTAAACTATGTCGGATTGGTATTTATTTTTGAGTTTTCTTTCTCCTTATATTATTTAGTTTTGTCCAAAGTTGGGGTAAAATCAGTGTTGAAATACGAAAGTTTAGAAGCTTGTATTTTTGAAATAAATTCTTTTTTTACGGTTTGGGGTGTATACAAACATAGATTATGACGAGATAAATTGATATAATCCTGAGTGTTGGATGGTTAACGTCAAACAGTGGAGTAGTTACCCTTCCACGTTTGTATGGAAAGATGAGCGACTCGTTCATCCTTAAATAAGTTAATTACACCATAGCGCACCTAATTTGATTCTTTTTGCGTTTTTATAAGATAAAATAAGATAAAAAATATTGATTTCTGTAAAGCCTAATCAACAAATAAATGGTTAATAAAGACCTAATGTAACATGTTTACTTTCGACAATAGAATATATTTCGTTTTTTCACTTAACACGAGCTTTAACGGTGAAGGAAACATCGTGAGGAAACCCGCGGCTTAGTTAGCTTCAGACGTATTGACCTGTTCTTTCCTCTGAATAATAGCTGACTAAGCTGAGAGGATGGTATAGGTGCTGGGCAAGTCTAATCCATCTAACAATGTCCCAGGCACTGCACCGCCCCGTACAGCATGATTACCAGTTGCTGACGCTGCATAAATCATCTTAATCATCTATAATAGATGCAAAAGTTTCGACACCTCGCTCTAAGCTCGTAGCTTGTGCAGTACACGCGAGGGTAACAATCAACATGGATCTTATGTAACAACATGTTCGCAGTAAATATATTGAGTATTGATTTCTCTACCTCAGCATAGTTTATTTAGGTATACTTACAAAGTTATAATATTATGTTAATTAAGTTACGTTTACGTTTTTATAAATAATTTGTATATGTTGTGTTGTCTGTGTGTCAAAAATAAATGTATTCTTCTTCAAGAAGATAGTCATGTTGATCTGACGCCTTCTGCTATGCACGTTTCACTGTACAAGCGAAGCCTTTTCGCTAGAGTGAAAAATGCCTACGCTTCCCACTATTATTTTTCAATGGTATGGATTTGAGATAAAAGCGGTCGTTAAACGGGAGGTCTTATCGCTCGTAAATTAAAACGTACCTCCGTTACCTTGTGAAGCCAACTTTATGTTGGGACATGTGGGGCGCGTACATTTTATGTCGCTAAATCTAGGCGTAGACTCCAGGTTCTTTTGTTGTTTTAATATATAGAGGTAGGTTAACAAAACGAGCCTCAGGGGCAAATCTCGTGCATCGTGGTAAACGCTCAAAATCGATAAATTTCACATAAACTATTCTGCTTCTTATTCTTGCCCTTATCCCACTTTATGCGAGGTCGGCACAAAATGTTTTCCTCTTCCACTCTCCTCTCTCAGTCGCCATCTCAACACACACTCCTTTTTTTCGCACATCTTTTACGCTCTCCATCCATCGCTTCTTTGGCCGACCTCTGGCACAATCTCCATCCACATTAATTACTAACATTCTTCTTCCTAAATTCGATTTATCCTCCATCCTCATCAGATGGCCATACCATGCTAATCTGTCACTCCTTATCCTTTCTCATTATTTGCATAACAATATAACAAACTATTTGCATTCTGGTGATATCACTGAAGATAAATGTCTATTGGAAACCGATCGTGATGCACCGACTAGTAAATAACAGCTATCAAGATAGATAGCTATCAAGGTAGTCACACAAAATCATGTGTCGGAATAAACTTCTATTAAACTACGAGAGTTTTCCCCGTAATTACAATATTAAAAAAATTATATGCTTTAGTCATGTCATTACTGTCATATGCATTTAGTAAAAAGCACTAAAAGTAACTTCAACTTTAGGTATTTTCAACCGCCGAAAAAAGTAGGAGGTTCTCAAGTCGACGCGTATACAGGGTGTATAATGATTAATTAATAATTATTTGATTATTTTTAACAATTCAAAAGTTACATCAAGTAGGCCAATCTGAGCAATGTGTCACAGTCGTAGGTAGATAACTTAACTGGACAGTGCTGCAGTGGCACAGTTCTGGTCGCACGTGTGGAACCAGTTACCGGCCACAGCGTTATGTAACGTTGCGTTATACGTATTGGTATACCACCGCTCTCATGCATGCTACTGCATCACTCCAAGGCCATACTTATGCTTTGCTACCTGGTAGGTGGAGCCGGCAAGTTTATTTGTAGAAACTTTGTTTGTAGTTGGTTACAGATCTACTCAACGAGTTTAATCTTGGTAAACTTTTGCAAACTGTAGACATAATTTTAAACTCATTAATGGGACTTTATCGCGTAATTACCTTATTTTCCGACGTTTCTAGAAAAAAAGTTTCTACAAAAAATAACTGAAAATAAGAAACAGTTTAAAAATTAGATGATTTTTAACTTTTCAATTCATTCATATCATAACCACTGACGACAATTCTTATGCACTCAATTGGTTTTTAAGTTTATTAAAAAATATATACTAAGATACAAATAAACTTTTTTTTAGACATAGACATAGACATACCTTTATTCGCTGCTGCAGTACAAAGCATACAAAATTTTAACATAAAATATAAATTACAAAAGGACTTTGTCGCTCATCGACCATATCGTCCCGAAAAGGCTACTTTATAAAAATACACCTCAAAACGAAATCAAAAAGTGATCTTGAAGACTTGAACGGTATATTGGCATTTGACATTTTGAATGTAGATCACGAGAACACCTAAAGGAACTCTTATATCAATCTGTTACGATACTAATTTATTTCGACGACTTGATTAAGAAAGAGTGATAGCAGCCCATATAATAAATTAATAAACTTTTACAATGTGCTAAGATGGTATGTAAATGTTATGAAACGGTGAAAAAGTAGGAAATTTTCGACCGGCATAAATATACAGGGTGTATTCTGACCATCCCAAGAGACAACATTTGTTTGACGACTTTTCAGGTCTCAGAGATTTTCATTCAAGACCACTAAAGTTCACTTAACTTCATCAGCTGATTATAATAAATAATAAAAATAAATAAATAATGCTGGACAGATCACACAGCATCATCTAGCCCCAAGCTAAGCCGAGCTTGTGTTATGGGTACTAGATGACTGATATACTTAATACATTATACTACATAGATAGATATTTTTATTATATATAGAAAAAACACCCAGAACACCCTGAGCAAATATCATAATGATTATACGATAATGACAACTTAGACGCCAGCTGTTTCTTGTCATTGACTTGCGCAAAGAGCTGCCTTACAGGAACAAATGAAAATATCTACCTATAACAAATAGGTTTTTATTATTAAAAGGTAAAAAAATCCGATTATGACATCAGGATCATTTTCACATCACACCAACTATGTAGTTTGTATTTATGAGTATATTTAAGTTTAAGAATAAAGATGAAAAAAAAATATAAAATACTAGTTTCTATTCATTATAATAAATAGTAAAATTATAAAATGAAAAAAAAACTAATTCACGATTTTTTTGGGCTGAAACCCGATTATGCTATATATGTTGTCGCACCGGATTTCGTTTGCGCCGACCACGTTCCGTCACTGGTTTGCTCCGCCCGTCGCGTTGAATGACGTAGGAGCCGAGCGCCGGTTCGGGATTGTTCGGGGCGTAGCGAGCGCATGGCGAGCCTACGACGGGAAGGCGCGGGGTCGAACCGCCACTTTGCTCCTGATCTTCAAACAGTCACATCAACATCTTATGTTGGGACTATGTCCGTGTAGGCTCAGTTCCTAAATTAAATTATAAGGTTGAGAGTATCATTTTATTATTGTAAATACCTACTGATTATTAAATTATGATAATTGTTGTAAATATATAATTATGTACCTACTTGTGTTGATTAAAAATATATGGTTCAAGATCTAACTCTTCTTTCTTTTATATATTTATATAGTATGCATGCAAAATTTCAGCTCAATCGGTAACCGGAAAGTGAATCAAAAACTTGCAAGATACAGACGGACAGCGGGACAGGTGAAACTAAATGAAAGCTTGTAAAAACAAGTAGGCAGCTACTCATCTGTACCTGAGCTCCAGGAAAACCGTCCTCGAGCATACATTTGTACGTATAATTTTAGCTCACAATACGAAACCTTTCAAATCCACCGTCCTTTGACAAAGGGCGCCGGGAGAAATACTCTAACTACCCTCGGAGAGCCGTCGAATTCTTCAAATATTTACTATTGGTATTACGGCTACTTACGACAAATACATTTCACGACACACGAAGCGGGATGAGACGATTCGATGTATTAACAGGGATATGCCTAGATTTTAATGGTGAAATACGTCACTGCTTTCCAACGGTACTTTCTAATAAGATAAAGATAAATAAACTTTTAATAACACATCTGCACGGCTAGCATGGCCGGAGATATTTTATCCACGGGGAGAGGAAAAAATACTATTCCCCTCTGTCAATTTTGTCCACCCTCCGAGCATGGTGACATGGATGGATAAACTATTATAAACTGATAAAGATAAAGATAAAGATAAAGATAAAGATAAAGATAATTTATTCACACAAGACATGGTTACTTATATTGGTGGAACACAGTTATAAAGAGCGCGACACATCTCGCCTGTCTACAGGCATGTGAATATTAAAAATGTACCTACTAATAATTACGAGTTTCATTTTGCTTACAATATATCAACAATTTAACATATTTTGAAATGATTATTATTAAATAAAATACGAGTACTTAAAAGTTAATAATTTTTAATTCGATTTATTAAAAAATAAATGCCTTTACAGATAATAAGTAAGCAAATTATTTAGAAGATCCTTTCCAGGATAATGGAATAAAATTATCAAATTATTGTATTGTCATAGGTCCTCGATAAGTCTACTAAGTTTCAATTAAATCTGACCGTTTCAAGTGGGTCAAGATCGAGTACAAATGACGACTCCTTTGAACTCGATCTTGACCCTTTGTTTGTATAACCGACGTTACAAACATACAAACATGCAAAGATACAAACATAAAAGATTTAGAATTATTCAGACTGACTAGTGAAGCTAATAAAAACGTGTTAAACAGACACTGAATAAAAAAAAAACTAAATAAAAGTTGTGAAAATAGTCACCATTCAGCGTGTGCTGTGCCAAAGTAAGAACAACATCGCTGGTCATCCATGGCCTTCTGTCTCACCCTTGCTTTGCCCTGCCGCTTCCAACATCTGTTATCAGTCGAAAAGCCATTCCACGTACATAGGTAGGCTCTGAACGAAGATCAGCTGGGAGATGGCACGAAGAGAACCACCCCAGCATCGCAGAGGCCTTCACATGTCGTTAATCATGCAACAGGACATCATTCTCTCGCCTCTCTCGGATAATATTATATTTTATATTTATTAATATTATATATTTTTTTGTTTATAATTTTTTTGTGATTCTTTTGTTGGATGTCCATAAATAAATAAATAATCTCCGACGGGGTAGCGGTCGAATCCGAACGGGAATCCGCAACCCTGTCAAGTGATAGTACACATAGACCAAAATATACTTTGGCACTTTTCTACTTCGACAAAATTTTGCATTTTTATACATTAACATTTTAATACAAATGGAATTATTATACCTTGTCATTTTTCATTTTGGACAAAAGTCGTCAAACCCGAGCGAATCGTCTGGTGACAAATGGTTCGACGACGCTCTGGCACTCAGGTGAATGACGAAATAACGGTGGGTTTGTAGTTGGTATGCCACTGTCTTGCCATGGCGTGCCGGCAGTTGAATGTTGCTCCTTCTCTCTTGCCCGTGGATGCAGTAAGAATCTGCTAAAGATGGACAGCAGCGTCTTTTCGTGTATAACACGTAATATCCTAACGTAAAAAAAGGTGGGAGTTTTACACTACCTCTGTTGAGTCGTGGGTGACTAATACTAACCTAATAGTGCAAGCCTAATAGTCCTTGGGTGATGATGATGATGATTTCAAAATGTCTATCTGACGAATAATAAATAAATAATGCTGGACAATTCACACAGCATCATCTAACCCCAAGCTAAGCAGAGCTTGTGTTATGGGTACTAGATGACTGATAGGTATACTTAATACATTTGGCTACATAGATAGATATTTTTTTAAATAGAAAAATATCCAGAACACTCTGTACAAATATCTGCAGATCGTACAAACATTTGTCCCGAGGGGGGAATCGAACCCGCAACTTCTTGCGTCGGAGGAATAATGTCTGCATTTAGGATACAAAATAAGTTTCTTAGGTCGTATCCCTATCTTTGTGTTGTATGAGTTATAGCCGCCCGATAGGTACCTACACACAGGGACATTGACGAGACGACAAAATAGCTATTCTGCTTTTTATGACGTCATTTCACCGTCACTAAATCGCTTGTACCGAAGGCTCGCTTGGAAGACTAGTATTTGGACCCTCTTAAATTCGGGTTCGTCGGACGATGCAAACTGCCCTTCGTTGAATGTTCATTAAGTAATGTAGCAGCTCACTATCTTGTAGTTGTATTTAACTTTAGTTGGATAATTGGGTGTCAGCGGTAGAATGTTGCCTCTCCTCTCTTGGCCTTGGATGCAGTAAGAATCTGCCAAAGCATACCTTCGGAAGATATGCAGCAGCGGTTTTCCGTGTAATATCATGCCGTACTGCGCTCGCCAACAAGCCTGCCAAGCGTGGCGAGTGTGGCAACAACCCCCTCATGTTCTTAGAAATCCATGAAAGAGGCCTGTGTTCAGCGGTGGACGTGGACAGAGCAGCCCTACAGCTGAGATGATAAGTTTGTTCTAAGATTCGTTATAATATCTGTTGTGACAAACTACTAAGCTACACATATTTTTTGTATGTGTTTAAATACAATGTCACACTATTAAAGATGTACCATTCTAGTTGTATTCATTGTTAATTGGCAATCTTTTGTAAGACAGAGATGGAATACAAAATGCGTCTTCCCTCTCTCTCTTGCTCCTGGATCAAGAGCAAGACTCAGTAAAAAGTTATGGGTGATCAATGATCATTGATCATACATAAAAAAATATACGCTTCGACTTGAGGAACCTCCTCCCTTTTTCCGTCGGTTGATAAAATACAGAAGTAATTAGGACATTATTTGATTTCAATATAACATTAGGGTAGTATGGCCTTTTTGCATGTACTATACAGCGTCAGCAACTGGTAATCATGCTTTACGGGCGCTGCAGTGCCTGGGACATTGTAAGATGGATTAGGCTTGCCCAGCACCTATACCATCCTCTCAGCTTAGTCAGCTATTATTCAGAGAAAAGAACAATACGTCTGAAGCTAAGCCGCGGGTTTCCTCACGATGTTTCCTTTACCGTTAAAGCACGTGTTAAGTGTGCACATACATTTTTAAAGAAAGAAAAATCCATTGGTGCACGGCTGGTATCAAACCCAGGACCTTCGGATTGAAAGTCGGGGGTACATACCACTCGGCCAACACGGCTTACGATACAACATTAGGGTATACTTGCCTAAATCGTACTTGTTCCTTAATCGAACTGTTGGTGTTACACTTACTCTGATTTACTTTCAAGCGCCATTAGTGGTAATAAATAAAGATTTGATTACTTTTAATTTGGTTTTGATACATACTTTAGTTGTGTCACAATATCCATAGGTTTTGAACTGGTACGATTAAGGCAAGTCTACCCTACAACAGTATGATTGCCTAAAGTACCTAATTCCTAAATAATTACTGCGTTAAACGACTCCCATGTGATCAAATAAGGATATTTTCCTTTAGTTTCACCCTCATTTCTGTTAAATATGTTTTTCGAATGGAGGAAAATATTAACTCAGTCGGAAGGAGTCTCTTTTACGCTAGCCAAAAACATGTGGATTTAAGGCGACATAAACAATTCATTTTTTAATCTGGTCTCCCGCAATACAGGCTGACGCCTGGTTCGGGGACCACTATCACTAATATCTTCCATAAAATATCAGATAACATATAATATCGAGGACCAAGTGAAAGTTAGATAAGGATACTAAAACGTCTTTAATCAATTTACATTTTGTGTCGCTCTGTGGGAAATGTAAATGAGATAGCATCATTTATTAAATGCGGTTTTAGTATCTATCTTAAAAAAACTTTCCCCTAGTCCTCCCTAGCCCCAAAGCAAGTAGAACTTGAGGAGCACTGAACGACTGTTAAATACATACTTATATAAATAAATACTTCTTAAGTATTCCCGAAGCCAGGATAACATACTAACGACGGGAATGGAGCCCGCTACCTTCTGCATCTCAGCGAACGGTGCCACGAAACCGATTTGGCTCCTAAAATCAGTGCTGTAAAAAGAAATTAAAACTTAAAATTAAAACCAATGGATTTTTCATTCATGAAAAATGTAGTGCACATTTAACACGTGCTTTAACGATGTGAAGGAAAACATCATATAAGGATATCCGCGGCTTAGTTAGCTTCCGCCGTATAGACCTGTTCTTTTCTCTGACTAAGAACTGACTTAGCTGAGAGGATGGTCTATTATATATGGAATGTCCCAGGCACTGCAGCGTCCCATACAGCATAAAGCCAGTTGCTGATGCTTCATAAACCATCTACAAAATAGGGTGTATTATAATATGTGTACTAAGACGAAAGGGGGTGATTTTGACCATCCCAAGGAACAGATCCAATCTTGACCCTAGGATCATTTTGACATAACACCAACTAGTAAAACTGTAAATAAAAATATCAAAAAAAAAACGAATTCCCGATTTTTTTCTCTTCAAAAACTACTTGTTTTCATGGGTGGAAACCTAGTCGGGTTAGTGCTCATATTATAACATACCCTGTATATAGATAATAATAATAATATAATAATGCTGGACAAATCACACAGCATCATCTAGCCCCAAGCTAAGCAGAGCTTGTCTTATGGGTACTAGATGACTGATATACTTAATACATTATACTACATACATAGATATTTTTCTTATACATAGAAAAACACCCAGAACACCCTGAACAAATATCTGCAGATCGTACAGACATTGGTCCCGAGGCAAGAATAGAACCCGCTGCGCCACAGAGCTCGTCAAAGGCCTTACTTTTTACTTATAGAAATAGAAATATGGATAAAATATATGTATAAACAAGATCAAACAAATCTGTTGCTCTATAAGAAAGAAAGAAAGAATTTTGCCTCAGCATAATATTGATCCATAGGACTGTTAATAAAGTTCTTAAAACCGACAAACCAGTCCAGATCAGCAGCTAGCGATTTACTCTGCTTTAAATATAACAAATTGCAGTAATGACGGTCGTTAGGCGAATGTGCGTTTGCGCAACGGCTGTTTAGCGGGCGGCCAGGTTCATTACATACATAGCAGGTTTGATACAGGGAAAATTAAAATATAGTCGCTTAGCGAGCGATGGATCCAACGAAAATATTACGGGTGCCTTAAGAAGAACAAAGAAATACATTTTAAACGATATTTTTTATTAGGACACTCAATCAGTCATTTGTTTATAAGGATCGTGAGGTGCCGGCACTATAAAGTTACCCCTCCTCTCTTGCCCATGGACGCAGTAATAATCTGCTAAGGAATACCTCTGAATGGGCAGCGGCGTCTTTCCGTGTATCAACAACTTGTATTACGCTCGCCAACCCGCCTGCCAAGCGTGGCGAATATGGCAACAACCCCTCATGATCAGTACTCATCCAAGAAGGAGGCCCTCGTCCAGCAGTGGACGGCTAAGATGGGGATGATAAATTATACCAAAAACATGCGTTTCGACTGAGGAGGGGTGAGGAGGTCGTTCTTTCGAGTTTTCATTCCTTTGAGCGTTGTGATTGGTCAATTCGTACACCGCTAAGCCCCGCACCCTAATCCCTAATGAAAACAAAAAAAAGGTGTTAACCATAACATACCTTTTTGAGGTGCCGGCAGTAGAATATCACCTCTCTCTCCTCTGCATTCACCCCATGGTAATTTGCAACATCTTACGGCACCTTTTTAAAACTGTTTATATAGATAGAAAATACTTTATTACACACCTTAAAACTAAACTTAATAACAAGGGAAATACTGAAAACAAAGTGACAATTTTCAGTTTTTTTTATATACGTAAAAATAATAACAAGACATAGACACGTCCACTTACAATATAAAAAAAATATTTAATCAACAGGAAATAAGGCACATTCTGTTGGACATTTTACATAATTACTTTGAAAAGTAACTCATTGGATACTTATAAGTTGAAAATCAAAAACCTGCCGTGGGGTGCCACGGCAATTGAGTAGAGGTTTTTGATTAGACAGTAGATGGCAGTAGAATGTTACCCCTGGGAAGAAATATGGGCAGCAGCGTCTTTCCGTGTATCAACATACCGTACTGCGCTCCCCAACCCGCCTGCCAAGCGTGGGGAGTATGGCAACTACCATGAGGGAGGCCTGTGTTCAGTAGTGGACGTTTTACGGCTGAAATGATGAAAATGAAAATGATGACTTTAAAAAGTAACTCACTGGATGCTTATAAGTTCATAATGAATAACCTCAAGGTCTGGACCTGGACGTCCAGCCTCCATTAATATGCTGCTATCGCGGGCTTATTCAAATCCTTACATTTGTATCCAGCGAGCGCAATTTATAATGCTATTACCTTAAAGCTCATACAATACCACAACACTTAAAGGCTCCCTTTAAAATGCCTTTGCTAATGTCATTATATCAATAAGTAATGAGGACATATTTCACACAGCACCATTTAGCCCTAAACTAAGCAGATGATTTATGGTTTGCTGTGGGGTGCCGGCGGTAGAATGTTACCCGGAGGGGTAAGGCATGAGAGGAGTCTCATGCCCATGGATGCAGTAAGAGCCTGCTAAGGGATACCTCCGGAAGATGGGCAGCAGCGTCTTTCCGTATATCAACATCCTATACTGCGCTCACCAACCCGCCTGCCAAGCGTGGTGAGAATGGCAACTACCCCTCATGGAGATCCATGAGGGAGGACTGTGTTCTGTGAAGCAGATGGTTTATACCATCTTCCTCACAAAGTTTTCCTTTACCAAAGCACACGTGAACGTTAAAGGTAATTTTTGTATGAGAGAAAATCCATTGCACTGCCGGTATCGAATCCACAACCTTCGGATTCAATGTTTAGCATACTTACTACTTTAGGGTTCCGTAAATGAAAAGAAAAATAAACGAAACCCTTATAAGATCACTTCGTTGTCCGTCTGTCTGTCTGTCTGACGGTCTGTTAAAACCTTTATCTCAAGAACGTGTAGAGGTATCGAGTAAACTTTAAACCATACACTTACATCTACAGCCTCTCTATAATATTTATCTATCTCTAGGCTGTGAAAAAATCAATATTCTAAGTTAACCTGAAAAAAAAGATACGACCGTATATGCCGCAAAAAACGCATGTTTCGACATTCTTAAAAGAATAAAAATTCATAGGGTACTTCCCGTAGACCTAGAACTATGAAAGTTGGCAAGGCTTATATTATGGTGTAAAAGTGTATGGTGCAGAACCTCTTAGTCGTCTTGACAAGCATCACCCTTCTCTTGTTGTTGATTTGACATTTCAAATACCTAAACCGTTTAAAGCTTGTAAGACAAACCTATTAAATTATAAAAAATGTAATTTGAAAGATATCAAAACAGAATTAAGTAGCATAGACTGGTCCGTTGAACTCTCGTCTCACGATGATGTTGACTCTTGCGTGGATAAATTTTACTCACTACTTAATGCTTCAATAAAGAAAAATACTCCATTACATCATATCTCTTCCAAGCATCCCTCCTGGTACAGTAAGGGTCTTACCAAAAATTTAAGCGAACAAGCAAAATTCCATAGACGCTTTAAAAGGTATCAGAACCCAAGAGATTACGATACTTATTCTCTCCTCCGCGCTAGAAGTAAAAAGCTTTTGAAGGAATGCTACAATGTATACCGATCTTCAGTTGAGGAAGCCCTGGTTGGAGATATAAAAAGTTTCTGGAAATTTGTCAAAAACAAAAAAGGCTCCGTCTCAATACCTCAACTCATGTCTTACAAAGGTCACTCATCTACAGATAGCAGTGAAATCTGTGAACTTTTTGGCAAGTACTTCAGCTCAGTATACGAGTCAGATACCAGCGTGGCTGACTGTGCACAACCCCTTATTCATAAAATCGATCATACTATCTCAACTATAGTCATCCCCAAACAGAATGTTATTACTAAAATCAAGAATTTGGATCGTAGTAAGGGTGCTGGACCTGATGGCATTCCGCCGTCTTTCATCAACTCTTGTGGCCTTGAACTATCGTTGCCGTTAACCATCCTTTTTAATAAATCTTTGAGCAGTGGCGTTTTTCCTACACAATGGAAAAAAGCACACATCGTTCCGATTCATAAATCCGGTGACAAAACCCGCTGTGAAAATTATCGCCCCATCAGCATCCTTTCATGTTTTGCTAAAATTTTTGAATCTGTTATTTATGACTACATCTACGCTCATGTAAAACCAGTTATCTCAGTTAACCAACATGGATTTGTTCGGCAAAGGTCTACAATTAGTAACCTTCTAATTTACTCCAACTTTTTAACTCAAGCCTTCAACTGCTCTGGGCAGGTTGATTCTGTATACACGGATTTTCGCAAGGCCTTTGACAAGGTCAATCACTCGATTCTGTGTTCCAAACTTACTGCTTATGGCATTCATGGTAATCTTCACCGTTGGGTACAATCATATCTTAATAACCGAAGTCAACTTGTTGCAGTTAAGGGATTCCTTTCTTCAGCTATTGCTATACCTTCTGGGGTTCCACAAGGATCCCATCTAGGTCCATTATTTTTCATCCTGTTTATAAACGATCTAGCTGATAGTCTGGAATGCCCATGTCTGTTATACGCTGATGACCTTAAAGTCTTTACAAATGTTAACAGTACTTTGGACTGCATCAGGTTACAAAAAGATATTTACACGATTTCTCAATGGTGTTCTAGTAATCAAATGTTCCTTAATACTGATAAATGCTTTATTACTTCCTTTAGCCGAAAACATAATAAAATATTTTATGAATATAAAATTTCTAGCATACAATTAGCGCGTAAATCGGTAGCAAAAGACTTAGGAGTTTATTTCGACGAAGAGCTTAATTACAGAATCCACTACGACCACATTATAGATAAAAGCCTTCGTCTCCTTGGCTTTATTACTAGAATAACCAAAGAGTTTAAAAATCCTAACAGCGTGCTTCATTTGTTTAATACCTTGATCCGCTCAGTTCTTGAGTACGGTAGCCCAATATGGTCTCCGTACTATGACATTCATAGGAACAGGATTGATGCTGTGCAAAACAAATGCCTTAAAATTCTCTCATACCGCCATCATGTTGGCCGTTCACTCTCGGGCTACTCCAACAGGCTCAATCACTTCAAAGTCGCACCACTGTATGCTCGCAGAGACTACATTAATCTCATATACCTTCACAAGATCCTCCACTCAGCCATAGATTGTCCCCCACTCACCGCACTTATAAACATAAACACTAGATACAAATCTCGTAACCCTCCAACCTTTTTAATTAACATATGTAAAAATAATATATCCTATAACAATCCCGTTTCCCGCATGAGCCGCTTGTTCAATGAATTAGCAACTTCCAATAATCTAGATGTTTTTGATCCCAACATTGGCAGATTTAAACGAGATGTATTTAAAACTTTATTATTAAATTATGTTAAATAAATGTGTCACCTATCTCCAGTCGTAGGGTAATTTTATAATCAAGCAACATTATATTTGTTATGTTCGCATACATTAGATTACGAATCTAGATTTTAAGTTCATTGTTTTTTGTCGTTGTAAGCTTATCTGATGGTAATCTGCTTTGTGAACTGTATTAATAAAATAAAATAAAATAAAATTATACTATAGATACAGAGAAACATCCAAAAACTATACATGTGCATTGGAATCATGAAATAAATCATCTCTAATATAAATCCAATATAATCGATATTAAGCACCCTACGCGCGGTCTTAATGTGGTTTTGATATAACTGCTTTTGTCCGGTTTTTTTTGTAACATTATACTTATACACCCAGGACAAATATCTGCAGTATACAAACATTTGTCCCGGCGCGGTGCGAATTGAATCCTGCGTTTCGAGTACTACCATCGGCTTTCGACTTTTAATAGTACCTGCCGAGCACCTATAAATCTTTCGTTCTTGCATATGCATTATATAAATATATAATACACATTTAAAAGGTGAGAGAAAACATCGCGTGGAAACCCGTGGCTTAGCCAGCTTCAGAACTACTCTTGATCTTTGCTCTGGATATGTTCTACAGTCTCGATAAAGCGTGAATATACTGCTGGATATAAGCCCCCTTCCCCAAGCATTTTCGCATTCTTAAATCATCTTTAGGAATGTGAAAGCCAATTTGCTTTTCTATTAATTTGCGGGAATTTTCACGTAGTTAATTGTTGTAATGGTGGAAGTGCACGATGGAATGCGGAAGGTGCGAGTCGCATACCATGGTCGCCCTAAAAAGACCCTTGATAAGGGTAGAAACAGTTGGTGCCTTCATTAACATAATATTATTAAGTACGTGAACCTTCCTCATACCGACGACACACGGGTCACACACAGAAATGAGTCCTCAATTCTGTTCAGTATTCGATCACGTAAGTCCCGAACTTGTGGGTGTGTCGTGCCTTGCAGGGTTTATTGGGTTGAACTTTTTTTATATGTATTTATGAGACCTTTTTACAACAACATGTGCACAATAAAAACTTGAAACTTGAACAGAGCCATAACATAACTTTCCGCTATACACAAAGTTTAGCTGGAAGAAAATGCTAAATAGCACTAAGTTCGCCTATGTACATGTTTTATTTTCTGAAATATTTTTTTCGTATTTTATCCTATCTCATAGCCCTCTCCATAGCTCGTTGAGCGGCTCTAAGCTCATTCATAAGGCCAGTGAAGGACCACGTTTCGGTTCACGCTTCACGTGTCGCACTATGCTATAACTAAAATCCACGTTTTTACGATAACACACGTTTCACAGAATTTGACGTAGATATAGATAACTTGACGGGGCATCCATTTTACTTGGCCGTATCTAACCTGCCTAACGTACGATCCTATCTACAATGCTATTTCTATTCGGCATCAAATAAAAGTGGTATTGAATGAATCGGAGTGTTGGCATGTTTATGGGCCTTTTGGGGGTAATTTTGGAAACTAGAATTTACATCGGCTTGAAAGGTGACCCGAGGTTCATACAGTAAAACCTGGCTTTTGGTGCAAGCTTGCTCCGGCTGAATGCTTAAGGTAGGTCAAGCACGATTAGGTGTTAAGTCTCCTCAACAATTTTGCTTTTAAGCTAAATTTTAAGAAAAGGAACGACTAAAATATCTAAAGAAAAAGTATAACAAAAAAAGTACTTTTAACTCTAAAAACGAACCAAAAGTGATTTAAATTTATCAGTGAGTCCTGTTGGTTAACGGTATTGAATATCATCTTAGCTTCAATGTTATTATTATATTATCTGCACTGCAACTATAAAGTAAATTTCAAACAGAAGACATTTTCTTTGCCGGTTTGAGTGTGAGACCAAAAGGAAGCTTGTCTTCTTGTAAACAAGTTCATAAAAGTTCCCGTATAAGCGCGTAATGGGCGCAATTATAAAATGACCACACGTCGGGAAGATGCTGGGCTACTATGTTAATGTGGATGTTTAGCCGTAATTCAACTATGAGACATCCGCAGGGCTGCTGCAGTAAGGAAATAATAATAATAATGCTGGACAATTCACACAGCCGTAAGATAAGAATAAGATGTCTGATATACCACCTATACTTCATAGATAGATATTGTTTTTTATACATATTATATAGCAATAATTAATATCGCTTAACGGTGAAGGAAACGTCGTGAGGAAACCCTTGGCTTTATTAGCTTCAGTCGTATTGACCTGTTCTTTCCTCTGACAGCTGACTAAGCTGAGAGTATGGTATAGGTGCTGGGCAAGCCTTATCCATCTAACAATGTCCCAGGCACTGCAGCGTCCCGTAAAGCATGATTACCAGTTGCTGACGCTGTATAAATTATCTACAATAGATGCTAAGGCCTTACTTTTACTTTTTATATAGAAAAACATCCAAAACACCCTGAACAAATATCTGTAGATCGTACGGACATTTGTCTCGAGGCGGGAATCGAACCCGCAACCTCTTGCGTCGCAGGTAGACCCTCGCCCGCTGCGCCACAGAGGTCGTCAATTCAAGTTCAACATGAAAGAAATAAATAATCATTTTGCCCACACACACGCACACATTCTATCACATTACTAGTAGATCTTTTTGTGAAGAGTTCATCTAGGGAAATACTACCATACTTATTCCTGCCGCAAAGCAGTAATGTATTGTTGTGCTCCGGTTTGAAAGGTAAGGGGGGCCGGGGAAATTACGGGCACATGAGACCTTACAACTCTATGTCTCAGGATGACAAGGCAATGCAGTGTAGTTGATAATTTACCGTACGTGATCACCGCGGTATTGCTGTTATAATAGTTACGGATTACCGCTTCACATCAGGGCGGCTTGTCTCGTCATTTGAGACGTATAAAAAAACACGACGACATCTGTGACGCAAATGGTTTAATACCCGGCTAGTACGCAAGAGGTCGCAGGTTCCTGTCATCGGGTCGGAGTTTCATCATCATAATTTAGGTCGTAAGAAGTCCGCTGCTGGATTTCACCTCCCCTCATGGACCTCCAAGATTGCGGCTGGAGACGCCTGCATCCACCGCCGACCTGCAGACCTTAGGTCATCCGCCCATCTCCTTGGAGGATGCCCTACGCTTGCCAGTCTGTAACCAGCCGTTACTTTTTGCAGCATACAGATCTACTTTATTAACTTCGGTAGAGTCAACGACATAGTTCAGGTCGTATGGCGATAGTAGATTCGATAAGAACAGGGATATGCATTAATTGTCCTTTGTACGGACAGCACAAACAGCAGCGGGTAAAAGCTGTGGATGTTGATGATGACGATGCCTAGTAGTCGCCAGCCCTAGGCTGTGATATCCGACTATACAGCCGGCAGTGGCGCAACTAGACCACTGCCATAACTGACCCTGTTGTCGCGAGGACGCGAATCGGTATAAACACTACCAAATCCTTCCTGCCTTCATAAATAATCGACTGCCTCCGTGGCTAAGTTGTTTTGATGGCCAACGGATACGCAGAAGGTTCCATTTCCGGGACATATGTATGTCTGTACGATCTTCAGATATTTGTTCAGTGTGTTCTGGATGTTTTTATTTATATAATAAAAAATATCTAGGTATCTATGTAGTTGTGTGGGTGTGAACACAAGTGTGAACTCTGCTTAGCTTGGGGCTAGATGATGCTGTGAGAATTGTCCAGCATTATTATTATTAATGAGGGGTAGTTGCCATACTCACCACGCTTGGCAGGCGGGTTGGTGAGCGCAGTATGGGATGTTGATATACGGAAAGACGCTGCTGCCCATCTTCCGGAGGTGTCCCTTAGCGGGCTCTTACTGCATCCACGGGTAGGAGAGGAGGGGTAACATTCTACTGCCGGCACCCCACGGCTTTTTGAGTTTGATAAAGTTTTTTTTTCAAGTTTGAGTAATGTTCTTACGACAGCCGATTCGGAATAACTGCACTATACGGACCTCACTCGACGAATAGAGCTTAAAAGCGATAGTAAAATAAGCGCACGCGCATTCATTCACATTTGAGACTCGGAGAAGGCTGGGCGCCATGGAAATAACGGTTATTATCTCTTCCTATCTTTATCTTGTCTTATCTTAATCTAATCATATTTGAGTCAAATTATGTGATCCTGTTATTTCTTAAAGAAAAAAATATTTGTTTAATTGATTTTTAACAGGTCTGTGAAGTGATCAGTGAAAAGTGATTAGTTTTTTGTACAAGTGATGTGTGCTAATTGCATTTCTAAATTAAGATCAACCATTTCATCTATCTACATTTTAAAGTGAAGAATATTTGAATAACGAATACACATCGCCAGTGCGATTCGCATCTAGGTAGAGCATCTAGATAGATGGCAAGGAATCACATGACAGTTTACAGATTCCTGCTACAAATCGCGAGAGAGTTTTTTTATACGACTAAAAGATGAGACAAGCCCTTCGGCTTGTCTGCTGCCCACCTGATATTAAGCGGTAACCTCCACCTATTACAACTGAAATACCGCGGTGACCAGGTTAACGAAACACGTGACTAACGCTGCATTGAATTGCGCCCGTCACCCTGAGACAGAGTTTTAAGGTCTCATGTTCCCTTTAATCTCATTTGCATTGGTAACTTCAAACAAAATACATCTGTTTACTCTCTCTATCATAACTATAGAGGTGTCTCTCTCATAGTGAAATTATGGGAGAAATAATTATCATACATATGTTGACATTCGTTCACTACAGTTATTTATAGTACTGCGTACTAACTGTGTAAAAAATAACATTGAAATGTTCTGCAAAGGAAATATTAGACAAAGTTACTAAGTGAGGTTATTATTACAGTGTATAAATTAATAAATAATAAATAATGCTAGACAATTCACACAGCATCATCTAGCCCCAAGCTAAGCAGAGCTTGCGTTATGGGTACTATATAAATGATATACTTAACACATTAAACTACATCGATAGATATTTTTTAATACATTCAGAACACCCTGAACAAATATCTTTTTTTTTTATTCATAAAAAAGGGCTTTGTCGACAAATATCTTGTAAATCGTACAGACATTTGTCTTGAGGCGGGAATCGAACCCGCTGCGCCACAGAGAGTATGGGCACAGTATGGGTCCCAACTCCGTATTAAACTTCACCATCAGAAGTGGGAACTGACCCTCTGTTGGGCATAATCCTCCATGACAGCTCTACTCTATTAAAGTCCTTATCAACTGTATTTCTGTTGCGTAGGTTTCCTTTCTTCTGCTCGCGGCCATCGGCCTTGCAGAACCTTCTAGAGGGATCGTAGAAGACAGGAGTTTGAAGCGGGAGCTTCCAGAAGGAAACTATGGATTAAGGATACGGCCGGCTATTGAGAATGGTGAGTGGATTTAATTCAAATTGTACAAGGCTTTTATGGTTCCTAAAGGGTAATAACGGGACCCTGTTACTAAGACTTTGCTGTACATCTGTCTGTCTGTAACCGAGGCTGAATATTGAAATTTTCACAGATAATGTATTTCTGTTGCCGCTATAACAAAAAATACAAAAAACAGAATAAAATAAATATTTTATGGAAACATACAACAAACGTGATTTTTGGCCGATTTTTACTCGATATTAATAACGGCACCAGGTAGACGCTTGAAATATTCACAGAATATTTAGTTGTATATTAATTTTTAAAATAAATAACATTATTAAAATAATATAAAGATTTTACTGTCGTTTTTTGTTTAAAATTGTATAATGTACAAATCACAACCAAAATATGGCAAAACAAGTTGATTGATTGAATTAAAATAATGGTACGGAACCCTTCGTGCGCGAGGCCGACTCGCACTTGACCGATGTTTTTTATTTATCAGTGCCTATTTTAGAATATAGATAGATTGAGAGATAGACAACTTTTTTCGATCACGTCATAACTACTTTTTTATAATTCTATATTAGTGTCCCACTAAAGCGAACGAATTAAATTATGCGCCTTACTCAACTTAAGTGTCTTGTTCTTTTGTAAATTGACTATTCTGTGTAGCTTTTTGCTCTATTGAATAAACTCTTATTGACTTTGACTTTGACCATTGCTGGGCAAAGGCCGATCATACTTTAAAAAGAAAAAAAGAAAATAATAAAAAATTGTTGGTGGTCCTCTCTTGCCCGTAGATGCAGTAAGAATATGTAACCGGAAATCTCTGGTTGGCAGCGTCTTTCCATTTATCAACAGCTTGTATTGCGCTCACCGACTTCCCTGACAAGCGTGGCGAGTATGGCAACAACCCCTCCTGATACGTGGTGATGAGGGAGGCCTAAGAGATGATGATGATGATGAAAGTTTAATTAAACCATTTTATTTCAGCTGTGAACTACGCGGAAGCTCATTCTAGAAGGAATCTGCAGCAGGAAAATTTCCCATCAGTGAGTCTTAGATTTAATTTTTTTCAGTTGTAAAATTTTCAGACCTCTGTTTGTCTAATGTTATTGATATGGTTAGCTGTACCCTTGCTGGACCACATTTTCATGGAAATATAAAAAGATTACAAAATGAACAACATATAAATATATAAAACGTGTTATGGAGAGGGCTATGCTCGGGGTTTTCTACGGGATCGAATCAAAAATGAGGAGATACGTAAAAGAACTCGGGTCACCGACATAGCCAGATGCATTAGCACGTTGAAGTGGCAATGAGCAGGTCATGTAGCGCGCAGAAAAGATGGCCGATGGGGCCGCAAAGTTCTCGAGTGGAGGCCACGGACCGGCAAGCACAGCGTATGACGTCCACCTACAAGATGGGCAGACGACTTGGTAAGAACCCCACTTCCAACTGCAGTACCTGCCCGATGGAGGTCATCGTTTCTTATGTACCGCGGCGCATTGTTTTGATCATGATAAAGTTTATTTAACTATAACTTTTCCATCGTACAATATCGGATGTCGTAATGGGCCATTAATGTTTGCCTTGTAGGCGGCGCGGCGACAGACTGTCTAGCTTGACTATCTTCCTTACTAAACATACGGCCTTTCCTATGACCGTATATCCAAACGAAGTGTAGAGGTTTATGAAGGCTTTCCACTGCAAGCGTACTATGAATAAATGAATATACATTTATTTGATTCGCAAAAACAGCACAGATACAAAACCATTTACACAATTTAGATTCGTACATTAAAAAAACATTAGAAAGAAAAGCACAATATAAAGTTGAACAACGTTTAGAACGTACCTACCTAACATACATATAATAAGTGCTGCTAGTGCCACCGTCTGCTGCGAACCAAAAAGGAACAGTCTTAGCTTTTGTGCTGCCACTCTAGGCGTAGGGCGGAGCAACTCTAGTTTTCAGACTGTTCCTTTTGGGTGACATCACATATTTTGGAAAACAACAAAAACATTTAATCACAAATAACTACCAACCAACTAAGCTACGGAACCCTTGACGGGCTGAGTTAAGATTCTTTATATGGGTTGATACCGATTTACCCGGGGTTCAAACACCGGAATTGACAATTTTTGATAAGGTTATATATAGGTAGAATTAAAAACTTGTGTATGTATTTCTCTACAGATATCAATTCTTTTGCAAAACAGTTTTAGCAGCTTTTAGTGTAACAAATATGTATGGTTGTTAAATGTTTCGTATAATTTAATATATTGCCATTTTGGAAATTTGAAACATTATGAAATATTCAAAAGATGAGTCAATCACAAGGTCGCTAATTTTGAAAGTTCTCAGTGAATAATAATTAAGTGATATGTCTTCGTCCCGCGGTTTCACAATCGTAAAGAGTAAATATTGGCCTTAGAGATGATTAAAAGCCTCAGCACCTGGTATTCCAGGGATGCTGCAGTTCCTGGAACATAAATAAATAATGCTGGACAGTTCACACAGCATCACCTAGCCCCAAGCTAAGCAGAGCTTGTGTTATGGGTACTAGACGACTAATATAATTAGTTAAGTATATTTAATCCCTTCTGATTTAATTTACGCAACGAAAAGTAGCCTATGCCCGTCTCCATGGTCTAATGGGTCATGGTCCTATACTAAAATACATCCAAATCGGTTCAGCGGTTTTGACGTGAAAATGAACATACATACATACATTCTTACTTTCACTTTTCTATATTAGTAGGATACATAACATTACTACATAGATTGATATTTTTTAGTATCTATAGAAAAACGTCCAGATTTCTCAGAACAAATTTTTGCAGATCATACAGACATTTGTCCCGAGGTGGGAATCAAATCCTCAAACTCGTTGCAAGCGGCCCGCTGCGTCGCCACAGAGGTCGTCAAAAATATAATCAGCTTAGCTTAGTCTTCGTAATCTACCCTTAAGGTCCAACAAGTCTCGGATTCAAAGTCGTCAGTGGGCGCGGTCTAAATGTATGCTATCTCACTTGACATAGTATGTGTACCCGCGCGCTAGAAAGTAATGCACAATGATTACCTAATTCCTAAAACGACCGCGCAAAAATATGTGAATAGACTTTTAGCACAAGGGTTATTATAGAAAAACTTCAGTGTAATCTTTTCAAAATAACATTTATTTCAACTTTGCAATAAATAAACTATGTCAGAACGGTGTTTATTTTTGAGTTTTCTTTCTCCGTATATTATTTAGTTTCGTCCAAAGTTGGGCAAAAAATCAGTGTTGAAATACGAAAGTTTAGAAGCTTGTATTTTTGAAATAAATACTTTTTTTACGGTTTGGGGTGTATACAATCATAGATTATGACGAGGTAAATTGATATAATCCTTAGTGTTGGATGGTTAACGTCAAACAGTGGAGTAGTTACCCTTCCATGTTTGTATGGAAAGATGGGTGACTCGTTCATCCTTAAGGCGACGCATTGATAAACAATGTTTTGAATATATGTAATTGTTCAAATTACTCTGGTAAAACGGGGGCAGACGGGGCGCCTGCATACACACTGCCACAAAAAGGTAGCTCGAATGTTATTTTTAACAACATATAAGGTTTTATTAAAAAAATTACCTATTTGATTTGATTTTGAAATATGATCAAACTAAACCACAATTCTATGAAGGGTGTAAATATTATAATGCCCATAAAAATGAGAGATAAATCACAAAATGAATATCAATGATTTATAGAGAAATTTTTGAGAGTTACTGTTGTAATAGCATGGACCAATGTAATAGTTAACCAATCGTAAACATCGCAATCGTAAAACCAACTACCAATGTTATGTTAAAAAACATGAATAATTCATACCACAAATTATTAACGTCAAAAATATTGTTTATTATAAACAATATTTTTGTATGTTTAGTAATCACTGAAATTAAGTTGGAAACCCCAACGCCAATAACGACAATACGTCGTCTTAAAAACCATTTACTTTATTTAAATTATTTCACTTACGACAAATGAACTGAAGGTGCCAATAATAGTTTGGCAACATCAAGCGACAGGCTGATTACGTATCTCGCGACAGGATTGCAACAGGTGTAAATCTCGCGATCATCCTTGTCATACGTCAATTTTTTTATTAGCAAAGATTGACGTTTGTCAGCGATTCTGATTTGCGCCTGTTCCAAACCTCTTGCGATATACGTAATCAACCTGCGGTTCGTTTATTTATTAGTTTCCTCATATAAACTTTATTAGCATAATCTGATGATTATGGAAATTTCGACTAGAAATGCTAAAGAGGTGTCAGAACGCAGACAAGGTGCTTGACATTTGACCTAAGATACAAATATTTACATTTAATCTAGACTGTTCGACGCCAGCCACCTGTATTTATCGGGTTTTATTTTTTTTACTCTTTCAGAAACTCAGAAACTCTTTTCATCATTTCCATAGTTTGCAATTACAAAACATAGACACGTCAACGTACAATAATAAAAACATATTTAATCTTAGTTTACCGGAAATAAGGAACATAAATAAATCTGTTCGCTTTCCTGTTAGCACTGTGATAAGAAGCGATTAGAAAACTCAGAGTTCTTTTTAATAGTTAGTTTTTTTAGCTGTTTCGGAGTTGGAGCAAATTTCATTCCAAGACTTTTTGTCTTCTAGATAATCAGATATTTTATAGTATGCTTTATTGTAAACTTTATTTTTTTTAAACTTATTGATAGAACAAATGCAGCAAGCATTTGTAAAATTAATTAATTTCTCAGCAAAAAAAACTACTTCTCACTAACAAAGCCGAAAGTTTGTTTGTATGGAGGTTTGTTACCTCTTCACGCAAAAACTAGCGTACGTATCGAGCTGAAATTTTGCAAACGTATAGATGTTGACTGGGATTAACACATAGGCTACTTTTCATTATTGGTCGTAGGATACATATGTAATTTAGGATAATGAAGATTAAGGACTGTGGATTTTGTTTAAATAAATAAAATAAATAACACTCTGTTTTACATTTTAAATTTTATCATTAACTAGCTTGTGCTAGTTGCGCTTCGTATGCGTTGTACCCGGATATCAAATCTCTTCAATATTACAAAATCCATGCGTAACGACATCGAAAGATATGAAGAAATACTTAAATTTAATAAGCAAACACACTCGTAGGGTAGTTTCTGTATTTTGCTAAAAATACACAAACTACTATAGTTTTGATACTCTTCTTGATGATCTTCCTCATCAGTTCCACTTCACCAAATCATACTTTCTGTTACATTTTAAGCTACAAATAATTGAGGATTTCCCTCGGTTCCTCCCATCATTCCATCATCAGAACTGAGTTTAAAAAAAAAATGGAACTACTTAATGGAATATAACTTGTTAAGCTTTCGCGATTTGTTAACATATTTATTAGTTTTAAAATTACAGGATTTTATCGCGTACCTTTTTTATTATTTTCCCGACGTTGCGAACACAAGATGTTCGGCAATGCTGATGCAGTCATAAATATTGAATTAAAAAAAATACACTCGAATATAGAACCTCCTCCTTTGTAGAAGTCGGTTAAAAAAATAGATTACACAGAATGCAACGATAGTAGTTGATTTCAAACGGCAAGCTTAATTTCAGAAAGACTGAGGTCAAAAATTACTACCAAAGCTATCTTTTCTTTAAGTTACGTAGTTAATTTTTTCTTCTTCAAAAAGAGTACTTTTTACTAGTACTTAGGTCATCACGGTTCAGTTAGCTTGAGTCGTATTGACATGGTGTTTCCGTTGAATATAGCGGTAGGCTGATTACGTATCACGCGACAGGATTGCAACTAACAGGCGTATATCTCGAGAGAGGAAATGCAACATTCTACTGCCGGCACCCCACGGCTCCATCTATTAACATCCCACTCATTATAAAGCCGAAAGTTTGTATACATGTATGGATGTTTGTTACCTCTTCACGAAAAAACTACCCTACGGATTGAGCTGAAACTATAGATATAGAGGTATAAGAAACTATAGCATGCCTATAGATGTTGACCAGGATTAAGAGCTCTCACACACGAGCGGCATGTTACCAACGGCATAGGTAACTGCAGCCGTCGACACGCGTCGGCGGCATCCGTTGACGCGTCGACGGCAGCCGTCGACGCGTCGGCGGCAGCAGTCAATACGTCGCTATAGTTCGACTGCTGCCGTCGACGGCTGCAGTTACCTATGCCGTTGGCAACATGCCGCTCGTGTGTAAGAGCTCTAACACGTGGGTTACTTAACCGGGTACAATGCATGCGAAGCGGCGAAGAGAAGCTAGTCAACTAGTATAAGAAGAAAAATAATTTTGACGAGAAACGTGAGAGGAATTCTGCTCGTGATCGGTGCTTAGCGCTGAACTTTAGTACTGTTCCGTTCTAAATTTAGACCTGTAAAAGGAAATAATAATTCAAGCCGGATACGAAGCAATTAAGAAAAAGGGATCCTTTATAATCTATCCGAGTAATTAACTAAATTAAACAAACTACTGTCGACTTTCCAGAACGGATGTCTTCGCTCCAAGGCGGCGGAAGGTTTCAGGGTTTCATTTTATTATTCCAAGAAGAACCAGATTTTTCGTAACAAATGGAAAGCCTGTTAACAGTATTGTACCTAGAATTAAATGCCTGAAGCTATTTTTCTGTAATAATAATCCCGTGCCGTGGGGTGCTGGCAGTAGAATGTTACCCTTCCTCTCATACCCGTGGATGCAGTAAGAGCCTGCTAAGGAATACCTCCGGAAGATGGGGAGCAGAGTCTATTCTATTTTCTATTATTTTAATTAGTATAATGGGAGGTATCCCAAATAAGTAACCATTTTTTGTTTCGTTATCTCTGCGTCATTATTTTATTTACCCATGTAAAATTACAGCTTTTTAGAACTAAATTCTACTAGTCTCTTAGTAAAGCCGAAGATGACAGACAGACAATGTGAAACTATAAGGGTTCTTTGTTGTACGGCATCCTAAAACGCGGGCGAGACCGCAGGTTGTCGCTTGTCTGTAAGAATAGAATATCAGAATGAATGAATGAATGAATGATTATAACTTTATTGTACACCATAAAATAAAAGAAATAACAGTAGAGTATTTTAATTTCCGAGCTTGACAAACAGTTTTATGGTTACGATGTGTTGTTTTCATTTTGTCATGTATTGTTCAGTTAACACCGTGTTTTATAAATTTTAAGTAAGTCTTTTACGTATTAGTATAAAATAGATAATAGACATCTAGTCCCTAACCAAGCAAAGCTTGTTTTAGTGAATGCAGATGATTGATAGAATACTGAAATTCTTTTTAGGGTTGTATCACTCGTTTGTATGTCTGTCGAAACCCTTTTTATCCGAAATGGGTTGAAGGTATTATCTTGAAATGTATGTATATCAAACAACAAGGTTTCCAGACGGATGATGCCCTTCGAATGCCAAGGTTCTACCTCAGGGCATTCAGAAGTTATAGCAACAAGTGTCTAGTTTGTCGGTTTTGGTATGGAAATAGCAAAAATGGGAAACTTCGAGGGCACTTACAGAAGTATCACGGCTCTGAAATTTGGAATACTGTTAGTTTTTGTGGCAAGTAAAATTCTGAATTTTAGAATTTTCGTTTTTTTTAACCCCAGCGTACGTCTTAATATAGTTTATAAGTGGTAGCGCCTACTAAAAGTAATGCTTATCTAGTACATCGTTTCAGCCGTAAAACGTCCACTACTGAACACAGGCCTCGCTTATGGATCTCCATGAGGGGTAGTTGCCTACTCACCACCCTTGGCAGGCGGGTTGGCGAGCGCAGTACGGGATTTTGGTACACGGAAAGACGCTGCTGCCTATCTTCGAGAGGTATCCCTTAGCAGGCTCTTACTGCATCCATGCTATGAGAGGAGTGGTAACATTCTACTGCCGGCACCCCACGGCGTATCTAGTACATAATTGACTTAAATAAGCGGTGTAGTCCTAAGTGACTACTTTAAATTTACGTAAGTCATTAACTAAAGACAAACCAAAGTTTAAGTTAAATTAAGCTAATTGCGCGATAAATACCCGATAAGCCAATGTAGTAATAAACCAAAGTTTCTTCCTCGATATTACAGGTAGTGGGAAACATGATGGCATGTGAGAGCTTTGTTTTGGGTATGCGACCTTTCCGGAACCCTTAGGGCGCGAGACTCACTCACACTTGTTCGTTTTATTTTACCTCCTGCGTATCAGTCGGCTGTTAGACCAACCGGTCCGCGGAGGCAGTCGTGAATGCAGTTTAGTAATTTAATTTACCCAAGTCGCTGCTGTACAATGATACTATCTCTTGTCAGGTTTGCAACAGGTGTAAATCTCGCAATCATCGCTGTCAAACGTAAATTATTCTGCATTAGCTAACAGCAAGGAGGTTGCCGTGGGGTGCCGGCAGTAGAATTCGGCCTCTCTTCTCGCCCGTGGATGCAGTAAGAATATACTAAGGGGTACCTCTGGAACATGAGTAGCAGCGTCTTCCCATGTTCCAACCCGTACCGCGCTCTCCAACCCGCCTACCAAGCGTAGCGAGTATGGCAACTACTCCCCATGATCAGCGCAAAGTGATCCATGACAAAGCCCTCCCTGCCTTTGTCCGGCAGTGGACGTCCCACGGCCGAGACGATAAGAACATAGACAGCTCAAATCATCGCTGTCAAAGGAATTGACGTTTGACAGCGATGATTAGATTAACGCTTGCTGCAAACCTGTCGCGAGACACGCCATCAGCCTGCGGAGTCAGAAACTTTCAGTTAAGGCAGCCATTCACCAAAGCTCATTGTCCAAGCCACAGATAGGACCGCAGAATGATATCGCGTCATCTGCAAGCGATTCTTTTGTCCTTCCGCACATTAATTTTTAGTGCGCTCTGCTTTGGTCGTTAGTAGTCTAGATTATAGTTAAAATTGTATTGTCTCTGTGAAAGGACATAATAATTACCTATCTTATCTATTATTTCGGTGGCAATTGTGCCCTTAAGGTCAGATTTAGGCGGAGGATATGATTGATGGTGGCTTTATTGTTTCCCTTCGGTCCTTGGGACAAAAAGGATTATAGTGCGCCCGCAGATAGGGAAGGGAAAGTATTGCTGTACCTACTAAAACTTTATTATGTTATGAAATCATTTGGGTTGCCATAAAGTTGTTTCTGAAGCGATTCGTGTGTACCTACTTATTTCAAGTTCTGTTTTTGTATCAGCTTTCGCAGAGTTCGAATACAGTTAGGTTCCATTTTTTTCGAAACTCAGCTCTTAAATGCAAATCGCGATGAATCCAAATCGTAATCAAGCCAAACTAACTCTTATGGCCACTATGTAAAGATTGTCATTCTGGCAATACTATCGTAATCGTTTTCTAGAGTAGACGCCCTGATGATGGGATAGAGGGAACTCCTCAAATATTGTAGGTAACATTACAGCGGTTTTGATCTGATGAAGAAGACCACAGATGGTTACCGTAACTCATCCATATTACAAAATTTACTAAGCTAAGATAATATCCCAATCCACTAATCATCATCATCGTCCGCATCATGGTCAGAGGAATAAAATGAAATAATGTAATAGTGTCTAATGGAGGCATAGTTACATTCCCTAAATTTAAACTTGCGGTTTGGTTTTTTGTTTTACTTAATGGCGTTTGCTTTCTCTAAAACCCAGTTCTGATGATGGGATCGATGAGGAATCGAGGATAATACTTAAATGTAATAAGCATACAAACATATAGCGGTAGCAGCAACATTTTAGATTTCTCATAGAAGTCGATTTTTTTCGACCATTTCAAGGAAAAAAAACTCATTATTTTATTTTATTTTTGCGGGTTTTGAAGTGAAATCTCTATCTATCTCAATGAATGGAGTCATAACGAAATGTATTTTTAACGTAAGAAATATGTACCTGCACGACAAGCATGTATGAAGAATGTGATGAGAACGAATGGAGCAAAAGAGTTATGTCAGGATTGTTGTAATGTGCTTTCCCTGAAGGGAAACGGAGTTTTATGTATTCGTGTTAGGTATTCAATTTTATCCATTTAGTATTGGGGTTCAATTGATATTTATGCTGTTCATGCCGAAAATGTTTATAAGGAATTAATAGTAATTAAGGAAGATATAAATGTCTATTTCGGGAAAATCGAAGATGGGTCAAAGCAGTCACCACGTGGAGGTTAAGAGATACACAGCGGCCCCGGGGCAGACCACCTGCTCGCTGGTCGGATGATATTGTAAGGGCAGTAGGGGAACAGTGGATGGCACAAGACTGCCAGGAGTGTCGTTTAAGAGAAGAAGCCATTTACATTACCCAGCAGTGGGTGTTACCCGCTGATTAGATAGATAGATAGATTAATTACATCCCTCGTATCTTGTCAAGGGTTCAATGCATTTTTATGTAACTTTTGAACAGTTTTGCATTCTGCACACCATTTTTAATATGGTATAAGTTTAACCAATATGTCTGCGTGTCTGTCTTTGTATGTGTGTGAATGAATGATTGAAATGATAAATTTATCTGTCTAGGTCACTTTTTAATGTTATCAGAAATGGACCCATGAATATTATGATCAAAGTAGAGTCGATTGAAGCAATGAAAAACGTTATAAGGATTTTATTATTTCATTCTTATAGCTGATAAATGTAATTTCATAGCTCTGGGAAGATGGTAATCTGGCTGGTTCAACAAAGTCCCAGGCACTAAGCATAAAGTCAGAGGCACTGATCATAAAGTCCCAGGCACTAAGCATAAGAACACAGGCACTAAGCATAAAGTCCCAGGCACTAAGCCTAAAGTCCCAGGCACTAAGTATAAAGTCACAGGCACTAATCCTAATGTCCCAGGCCGTAAGCCTAAAGTCCCAGGCACTAAGTATGAAGTCACAGGCACTAAGAATAAAGTCCCAGGCACTAAGCAAAAACGCGTCCTGAATTACTTGCAAAATGATTTATACCATATTCAAATTCAAAATTCAAAAAATTCAAATTCAAATTCAAAAAATACTTTATTCAGTGCGGCCGCATGGACCTTATTGACGCGTCACAACTTACAAAATAAAACAACACAAATAAATAGAATAAAGCACACTAAAGCACAGCAAAGAATAATTGAACCTGTTCACTTCAGATGACACGCGAGTTAGGAAAAGAAGTGAACAGAAGAACCTAACTCGGTCGTTATAGTCATCATTTAACAATTTGATTTTGTCTTATGCTACGTTTGACGGAGTTGGAGCAGATTCCGTCCCAAGTGGTTTTGTCCTCTAGGTAATCTGATATTTTATAATAAGCTTTATCGCACAGATTGCGTTTAATAATGTTTTTGAATTTATTTAATGATAACTTCTGCAACTCACTTGGGAGTTTGTTGTAGAAGCGTATACATTGCCCTTTAAAAGATTTTTTTACCTTATGGAGCCTAGTAGTGGGCACAGCGAGTTTATTCTTATTTCTTGTATTTACATTGTGATTGTCGCTGTTTTTCTTAAACGAAGCAATATTTTTATGGGTGTACAACAGGTTCTCATAAATATATTGACAAGCTACTGTCATTATATTTATTTCTTTAAATTTAGTGCGAAGTGATTCTCTGGGACCCATATTGTAGATAGAACGAATAGCCCTCTTCTGCAGCACAAATACGGTGTCTATATCTGCAGCACATCCCCACAGCAGTAAGCCATAAGACATAATGCTGTGGAAATAGCTGAAGTAAACAAGTCTAGCGGTATCTACGTCTGTAAGAAGGCGGATTTTTTTGACTGCATATGCTGCAGAACTAAGCCTACCCGATAGTTGTTCTATATGCGGGCCCCATTGAAGCTTATTGTCCAAAGTTATGCCTAAAAATACAGTTTTTTCTACAAGGTTTAAACTTTCACCTTTCAATTTAATGTTGGCATCAGCCTGTTTTACATTCGGGAGAGTAAATCTAATGCATTTTGTTTTATTTTCATTAAGTAATAGGTTATTGACATTAAACCAATTAACAACTTCTGAGATTGCATTATTCACCTCGTCATAATCGGTGGTACGTCGTTTCATTTTGAACAAAAGTGAAGTGTCATCAGCAAACAATACAATCTCATGATTGTTTTTGACAAGATGAGGTAGATCATTAATGTAAATTAAAAATAGAAAAGGCCCAAGAATTGATCCCTGCGGTACACCCATTGTAACTACAGATCCCGAAGAACGTTTTCCATTAACATCAACTCTTTGTATCCTGTACTAAACTATGAATCATCCATGTAAATTTAAAGGCCAAACTTACCTACAGTCAGTCTAATTATTTCATATGAGATTTTGCACTCTAAAACAAATCTCATCAGAGAAGTCAGATATACTGTCTTATCCGTGCTGAGAGGTGCCGGCTACTGCCCTAGAACTTCTAGAATGTTGCTCCTTTTCTCTCACACACATAATGGTTAAACTTTTATCACCAATCCAATTATAATAACAGTCCCCCTCACTCATTTCAGCCGTCCACTCACACAGGCCTCCCTCATGGATCTCCAAGACCTTGAGGAGGTAGTTCGCATACTCGCCACGCTTAGCAGGCGGGTTAGTGATGGTACGGGAATGTTTATACACGCAAAGAAACCCTGGCAGATTCTTACTGCACCAAGAGATTAGAGGCAACATTCTACAGCCGGTACCCTACGACAGTTCTTCTACCTAATGACACGAAATAAAAACTTTTCCGTTACGTTCACGTCCGTTTCCGCAGCGGGCGAAGGTCCGCCTGCGACGCAAGAGGTTGCGGGTTCGATTCCCGCCTCGGAACAAATGTCTGCATGATCTGCATATATTTGTTCAGGGTATTCTGGATGTTTTTCTTGAAATAATATAAATATATTGCATTAAAAAAAAATAAGCCGTGGGGTGCCGGCAGTAGAATGTTGCCCCTCCTCTCATGCCCGTGGATGCAGTAAGAGCCTGCTAAGGGATACCTCCGGAAGATGGGCAGCAGCGTCTTTACGTCTATCAACATCCCGTACTGCGCTCGCCAACCCGCCTGCCAAGCGTGGTGAGTATGGCAACTGCCCCTTATGGAGATCCATGAGGGAGGCCTGCGTTCAGTAGTGGACGTTTTATGACTGAAATGATGATTAATGTATCATATCAGTCATCTAGTACCTATTACACAAGCTTAGCTAGATGATGCTGTGTGAATAGTCCAGTATTATTTATTTATTTTCTTCGTCATGCATCCTACTATAACATCTCTAGCAACATATTCCGTTATTTAGTGGTACCGTGCGCATGTAGTTATGATATTGTGAGGACGTGGAGCCAGAAGCCTTAAAGTTAGTTTAATTAGACATGGTCTTATCTCTGATTATGTACGCTGATGCGGACTGATTACCATTGTATAGTTTGGGTATAATAATTAAATTTATATATAACTATGCTTTTCACATTATATTATGCATTTTGTGCTCCTAGGGTCAAGTGACCGATTTTACGGTATCAACAGAATACCGCCGTGGGGTGCCGGCAGTAGAATGATACCCCTCCTCTCATGCCCATGGATGCAGTAAGAGCCTGCTAAGGGATACCTCCGGAAGATGGGCAGCAGCGTCTATCCGTGTATCAACATCCCATACTGCGCTCACCAACCCGCCTGCCAAGCGTGGTGAGTATGGCAACTACCCCTCACGGAGATCCATGAGGGAGGCCTGTGTTCTTCAGTGGACGTTTTATGGCTGAAATGATGAATAGAATACCAGCGCTGACCCGTCTCCAGATAGTGAAGCATATGCTGAGTTGAGCCCTATTCGCAGCAGTTTATGACTCTAGTATTCTCTATTTATTTATTTTTTAATCTGTGTCTATTGTGCGAATGAAGTTCTTAGTGGCAACTAAGCGTTTGGGCTGAATGTTTGTATATATGTATGTACATATTATTATGTCCGCAATTTTTATCCGAGGATAACTCTTGAACGGAAGATGGGATTTTGATGAAATTTAAAACTTTAGATTGCATTATTACAAATCGATTGTCGTGAGGGAATTTTAATTTATAGGATAGTTTTTGAGATACGGGGATTAAATGGTTTTTTTCGTCCGAGGCCTATGTTCAGCAGTGAACGTCCTACGGCTGAAATGATGACTCCTTCCTATATCTTTTTTTTTTTAAGAAATTGGGTATAGTTTTACCCACGTTGAAATTCCTAAACAGCTACTAAAGATATGCACGTCACATTATACGTGTGTATAAATGAATCTACTTCAGCAAGTTATCGATTCAAAATGAAGCACTAAACAAGCTGCTGAAAGAACCATCATCATTTCAGTCGTAACACGTCCACTACTGAACACAGGCCTCCCTCACGGATCTCCATGAAGGGTAAGAGCTTAAAGAACCATAAGTAATGCTAATTAAGGCGTACCAAATCCCACAATAAAAACAATTAAATGAAACAATTCGCATGCAAATGAAACCATTTACACTCATTTATGAACGCGGGATTAAATATACGATAAAATTAAATATTCACCAATTACGATACACACCCGAATGTCGACAGTCGGAATAAACTAAATTACGTTATTAATTATTATTGTAGTATTTGCAATTTTATATGGAAACTAGGTGTCCCGGCGAACTTTGTATCTCACCTACTACAACCACTGCTTACAACTACCCTATAGCCTTCCTCGTTAAATGGGCACAGATATATTAAGCACTGTTGAACACTGAAATAATTTTTCAAATCGGACCAGTAGTTCCTGAGATTAGCGCGTTCAAGCAAACAACAAACAAATTCTTCAGCTTTATAAAATTATATATAAGTATAAATAAATAAAAATCATTACAAAATAACTAAGGCTTTTATGCATGAGAGGTGGACGTGAGGGGTAGTGCCAAACTCCACGACGCTTAGGCTCCTGCTCACCTTCTTGAGATATCTTGGCAGATTCGTACTGCATCCACAGACAAGAGTGGAGGGGCAAAATTCTAATGCCAGCACCCGTATTTTTTAAAAGTATTAATTTAATAAAGCAAAAAACTACTTAGTCAAGATGTATGTTATTTGTAGCTGTCTGGAGACTTACCTAACCATACTTCATGCATTTTATTAGTCTACCTGGGCAAAGGTCTGCCCCAAAATCTTCCTATCGTCCCTATCCTTTGTGACGAGATCGCCAGCGTTATACATGAATTTTACAACAATATGCCGCATTTTGTGGTGAGCTCGTACCCAGTAAATCTGTGCGGGCCGATTGGTATGACTTTCGATCCGACCGAACATCATTCAAACACTGTCTTCTCCTAATATGTTTTTTTAATTTTATATGCTAGTACATAATTTAAGTTGACATGACCAAAAATATGAATACATATAGTAGTAGAGGAACCACAAACTAAGCCAAGTGCGTTAAGATATTTAAATTAAAATAATACATTAAATAGAGCAAAAATTAAAATTTTATTCTTTTATCTTTTAAGAAAGATATCTGAAAACTTTTGCCACTTAAGACTGATTGAACTAACATGTCACATTTTTTTTCTTCTAATATCAAAATAAAGATTTAACAATTTTAAAAACACATAGGGCTGTTTATCATAGTAATAATAAGTTATATTTATACTGTTTCTACATTTTCAAAATTGTTAAATCTTTATTTTGATATAAGTTGACTTTTTATAATTTTCTTGTCTGTTTTGAATTCCAAAACCACTTAAAACATATTTCCCTTACCTTATTAAAAAGTATTTAACAGTTACGCTATTTTTCCTTAACTTATATAACATATCCAAATCCATGGCAGTAATAAAATGAAGGCGTACAGTGATTCTGAGAAGGCTGTCACTTATGACATTCTTCCTGTTCCTAAAAGAGGACTTTTGGGGTTAAGAGACGGTAAAAACTGTCATATAGGTGACTTCTGTTAAATCGTTAATACTATTTTGAAGAATAATAATTGAAAGTGACATGGCTAAATTTTCAAGCTTGAGGAAGCAGTAACTGATTTTTTATGATTTTTTAAAACATTTTTTCAACTTTAAACGTGTAAACTTTGAAATATGACGGTTATACTTTTTTGGCTGTTAACCACCGATATGATTATACATGTATATTTATGCGCCGTTATAGTTTCGATTTAACTCACAGTGATGTAACACTCGTGTGACCACAGACAGGAAGTTTGTCATATGTCGATCTGACTATGGTCTAATATAGTTATGATTATGTCACGGTGAGTTATGGGGTTTTGGAACTGTGCCATCGATATGCAAAATATTTCGAGGTCTGATTTTGTGGTATTAATTAGTCAAATATTGGTGTCGCTTCTGTAGTTGCACTTTCTAAAGCTAATTTTAGTGATGATACATATGACGTTTTTAAATTTAGAACTTTCAACGTAAAATTAGGTAAAATTTTTCCGATTTAATTTTATAACAGCACTAACTGAATAACTTTATGTATATAAAGCCAACGATTTAAAAAGTAAAAGTAACAGTTTGTTTTTTTTGACAAAACCAGTGTGAGTGCATCGGCATTATTGTTAACACACATATAGAGACGATGCCACGGGTTTTGCTGTGAGAGCATATCTAACGTTTTAAATATTTGTTTTTAGACCATTTTAAGTCTTAGTTCTATTAGTTATCATAAGGGGGTTGTAGCCACCACGATTGGTAAGCGGGTTGGCGAGCGAAGTACAGGATGTTGATACACGGGAAGACGCTGCTGTCTTTCTCCTTTGTATCCCTTAACTCACTTTATCCACGAGTAAGAAAGGAGGGGCCCCATTTTACTGCCGGCTTAGCATAGCTACTAGAATACTCCCAGCTAGAAAGTGCCACGCTAAATAATGCAAGAACGTGTGTACTGCCCAAAAGCTAAGCAAACCTGGACAATAGCACACCCATTTCTACAAAAAAAAACTCAATAGGCATTAGTCACGTGTTTTGCCTTTCAATGAAGCATCACCATAATTTCCCTGATCGTACTCCATACTACGTGGGGTCGTCAGAACATGACCTTCGGCATTCATCTCTGTCAGACGTCAAATCGTCATTTATTATTTTAACTCTAATATCATTGTCTCACACAATCCATCCATTTCAACGATGCATCCTGTGGAAAAAATATTGGCTCGCCGTTGTGAGGTCAGCGGAATTGTAACGCTAAAAGATATATCAGATTTCCGCAAGGTCATACCTGAATCGAACAGTACATTAATCTCTTCTAACATAAACCATTAAAAATCAAGTTGATAAGAATCGGGCACGGCTCCCAGAATAAGGCTCCCCAGGATCGAAACAAAGGGTTCGCGTTAATTTGGGGACAGAATGAAATGTTGGAGCCCGAATGTTTGCCGGGCCTAAATATTGGGGTCAGTCGAGAACGTGCCCACGTTTCCTATTATTATTTCATTCTGCGGCGGAAGGGCCTATATCACCTCTTTAGTCGACTTCTTGCTTTTGTCAGCAGATGTTCGGCCTTTTGGTGATTTTAGGATATCTTGGTGCGAGCCGGTGTTACTGTAGTCTGTGTTTTGTGAAGGCGGTTTTGCTAGTCGTCTGAAGGCAAAGGTTTGACGACTTAATCTTAAAATGACGTAGTATAATTAAATATTTTTAATCGAGTATAGTAATGCCGAAAAAGTATAAAAATGTTTACGTGAACAAATAAAAAGTAGTAAAGTACGAATATATTAATGGCAACGTGAATGAATGAAAAGTCCTCGTAACGCTGATGAATTTAGGGTTGCCATACATTGTATAGTAAACCATACATTGTATAGTAAACCACACATTTTATAGTAAACCATACATTGTATAGTAAACCACACATTTTATAGTAAACCATACATTGTTAGTACAATTTTTTGTCTATTTCTGTAAGATTAATATCTAGAATGTTAATTTGCTATATCACTGGATAATAGATAAGACTATTCTAGAACCCTTGACAGTAGTCCTAAGTCGCTTCACACACTCTTATTACTGCCCGCATATACATATGTATCTATATTAGTTTTTTACTTGTATTATGCTTGTTCTCATATAGGTAGTTTTATGTTTGTATCGTATTGTGTGCGTAGGTAGTCATCTCAGCTGTACATCTGGACTCCAAGATCATTAATTTATTTATTAATTCTATAATGCACACAATTATAACAATGATGCACGAATGGCGAACATAATGCCGAAGGCATTTTCTACCTATCAACCAAATATTGTAGGAAAATCAACTTGGCGTGCTCAAAGAAACAAATAACAAATTAACTAATTGCTATTTAACCTAGATTTAGTATCTACAAAACTTATGTATCTAAACTTAATACAAATAATGTAATATATACAATAATTATAAATATCTAAATATATTATGTATCATGAGATGTTGCCATACTCACAGGCATCGGCAAGCGGGTTGGCGAGCGCAGCACGAGATGTTGATACATGAAAAAGACGCTGCTACCTATCCCCCGTAGGTATCTTAATAGATTCTTACTGCATCCTCGGGCTACTGCCTTTCTTTCTTTCATTTCTTTCTTTATAATGTTTTGAGGTCTACGCCATAATTTGCGCAGTTCTGAGTACAGCTACGGTGTTAGTTGTCTTCAACATTTCATTTCTTCATTACTGTTATTTGTATTTGTATAACAGAATGCGGGCTCCGTTTTTTGCTTAAATTTGTTGGCACTTTAAATAACAGTGAAACGGCTGAGAAATATTGTAATTAGACGTACCGTTTTTTAAGTCGCCTTTTTCCTCGAGGGAGTGTCAGGGCTGGTTATCAGCCTAGGAAATGAGCTGGCGGCAATAAATTGTCCTCTTAGCGCATACATTTAAATAAACCCCTAAAGGGGTGCTCTGGGGTGCTTTAGGGGTGCTTTGGGGTGCCCGTGGAAACCGCTAGCAGCGCACTTTCCTCGGAGTCATTAGCACCACAGAGTGCTGAAGAGTTGTCCACAATTAATACCGAAATGTCACGTAGACTTTTTTATGTTTCGTAATTTGAATTGGTGGATTCGCTAGGGATTTGTTTAAACATTTTTACTGACGTTTTAAAACTGTAGATTGAGTGGAATTACGCCTTTTCTGACCTGTGATTTATTGATTGTAATTTAGTAATTGTAAGTGTCTTCCGGGACCACGACTGTTGAAACACAGTCGAAACGTCGGGAATATATATCATTACAATAACAAAACCACGGGAATATTATAAGCTTCAATTTTCTAGATTATTTTTAGTGATTTTGCTATTTGCCGTTTCGTTGTTATGGCGTTGTCTTGTCACAAACATCTTCACAGGCATTAATTTTGGAAACTGTTACGATGTTTTTGGTGCCGTTGGGTGCCGGCAGTAGAATACCACCGCTCCTATCTTGTTCGTTGAGTATAAATCTGCTAAGATTCAATACTGATACCTCCGAAAGATGGGCAGCGGCGTCTATCCGTGTATCATATCCCGTACTGCGCTCGCCAACCCGCCTGCCAAGCGTGGCAAGTACGGCAACAAACACCTCGTGATCTTGGAGATACTTAAGGCCTGTGCCCAGCAGTGGATATGGACAGCAGCCCTACAGTTGAGATCATGATGATTATTGCTATATTTATGTAAGGAAACTTATTTAATTTCGTGATTGTATGTTTCGGAAACTCTAATCAATCAAACAATTTTTTGTTTGTTCCGAAATTGAACGTTCTTTCAGCAAGAGCGGAATAAATGGAGAAATGAAACGGAAAAGATTAAAACAACGGGGTCTGTCACTCAGAGCCGTCGGCACAGTGCTTGGCCGAAAAAAAACACTCCTAGCAATATTGGAAGGCGATCAACTGTAGCGGTTGTCTTTTCACGCGGACGAATTCCGCATGGGGAAGCAGTTTCGGGCCTTACTGCGACCAGAAGAATCTGGTCCGCCCTTAGTTACAACTCCCTTAGTTAGACTACTCTTTGGGTGGGACCATCTGGGCCGTGGTATCGCTGTCTGCATCGGTGGGCAGCAGCTCCTGGGCGTATAGTCCGCTGTTTGGTAAGCGCTAGGTCTTGTAAGTGGCTATAGGATGAGGCGTCGCTCCGCCGGAATATGTTCTCCGCTAGGCGGGTTATGAAGGTGTCGCGATCAACTGAATGTTTATTGGATTTATCTTGTACTAGCGATCCACCCCTGCTCTGCACAGGTGTACGGATGAACCAATCATCGGTCCAAGATGACCGAGTGAAGAGTTAAAAAGAGAGCTAATAAAAAAATCGTTTTAATTTGTTCGTTCGTTTATACTCGTCGCATTTTAAAAATACAGGGAAACTCAAAAAATTAAAACTGAAATCATTGTACATAACCCGGTAAGCCTTTACATGAATTATAAATGATGTATTGGGCGTCAGCAACTGGTAACATGCTGTACAGGACGCTGCAGTGCCTGGGACATTGCTAGATGGATTAGGCTTGCTCAGCACTTATACCATCATTTGTATACGGTTTTTCTAAATTATGTGCAGAAAAGAATTAAATTATACTAATAGCATTTTCCGAGCTTAGTCGGCTATTAGTCAGAAGAAAGAACAAGAATACTTCTGAAGCTACTGAAGCCGCGGTATTCCTCACGATGTTTTCCTTTACCGTTAAAGCACGTGTTACATGTGAACAAACATTTTTTAAGATAGAAAAATCTATTGGTTCACGGCCAGTATCAAATATTCCGTTGCAATACAATAACGCTTGACTAAAACAATGCAGCGGCCGGTCGACTTGTACTTGTAGCAAACAACTATTCGCACTACTCACACACACGCGTAGACGTTGAGCTGTGAAATAGACAAACGTGTGGAGGAATGCAGGTAGATAAATAAATGACATGATTGCGAAGATCAGTACCTTTTGTTTTAGTTATCACTGAGTATTTTGTTCTGGTACTTTGATTTCTCGGTTTTGTTTTGTATGTACATTACATTAAAATTAAATTACTTAAGGTTAGCAGGTAGCGCACTAATGCGTAGACTTTTACATGTTAAAAAACTTTAAATGTTCTCAACCAAGTGAATATTATTGTTCTTATTGAGAAATAAAGATTCTTTAAACCGAAATAATGCATATTTCGTGTATAACACACCCAACAAGCTACTATGTACTATCAAACGCAGATTAAATTAATCAGCAATTCTTGATGATTTTTTTGATAATTTCATATGAAAATATGTCAAAATCCGTTAATTAAATATAAATTAATTTCAGTAGAATCGAAATAGAATCTTCGAAATAGGTCTACCATGAGTTACCCACATAAAAAACAATATTGTATAAAAGTCATGTTTTATGTAAGAACTGTTAGTAAACCTAATAAACAATTAAAATTAAATCACAATCTATTTTTTTTTTATTCAAATTTATTATAAGGACCGAGGATAAGGTTTATTTAACAACATGCCGGTCCTATCGTATTTACAATGATTTTATAACATTACCTGCACCAATAAAAAAAGGAAATAAGCCAACAATAAGAGAATAATTACTACAATTAAATAAAAAAAGACAATTTTTAACGAATATTAAATTAAGTATTAGGTAGGTAGTGTATCAGCATCTATAAGTAAAGGGGTGAATCATTTTTGGGGTTCCGTACCCAAAGGGTAAAAACGGGACCCTATTACTAAGAGTCCGCTGCCGACTCGCACTTGGCCGATCTTCAGTTCAAGCCGGCGCACGTACAGAACTACACGAATTTTATATACTAACAAAGGGAATATAATTGTTATTCCCAGAACAATGTAATTTCAGCAGTAATTACGAGGCGAAGTTGTGTCGAGATCTCATAATCCTATGTTTGTTGAAAACTACACGCCTTGTCTCGGTTTATTATATTGCACAAGTTTCGGCTCTGAGCACGTTTCGGGCTTACGCACTGAAGAAGGGATGTACACCAGCTAACCGCTAAATGATTGACAATTTGACGCACTGGGACAATGATTACTAGAATTCAAAACCTTTCCTTTAAAACTTAAGTTGTTTTATATCCCCACGGCAAATACATTACCGTACATTAAAAAGACTCGAGCTGAGACAAATATCTGCAGATAAATCAAACATGATTATTCCCGACGGAAATCGAACCCGTCACCTCTCAACCGGCTATCAAAGCAATAGGCTACTTCAACCCAGTTCCTGCCACTTCGTATACGCGCGAAGCAAGTCCATAATGTCGAATTGTTCTCAATAATTAAACGTCAGATTCAAATGAGTTCTGTTCCATGCCTCACCCGCGTTGAACGGAATGTAAATTTAATTACGCATTGTCTCCTTAATTATGTACTTGGTGTTCCTGGCGCCAGATCTGTTGCCCGACTGGTTGGGCTGTTGTAATGTAATGTAAGGAACCTAATATTTATTACTAATTTAGATCGCTGTTAGCGATAGGTCTTATCGCCATCGTTCATATTTTATTTTGTCTCCTTGTGTTATTTCTGTTTATGGTGTACGTAAAATATTGACGACCTCTGTGGCGCAGCGGGCGAAGGTCCGCCTGCCACGTGTTTGATTTCCGGCTCGGGACAAATATCTGTACGATCTGCAGGTATTTGTTCAGGGTGTTCTGGATGTTTTTCTAGGTACGAGTATATGTAATAAAAAATATTAGTCATCTAGTGCCCATAACACAAGCTCTGCTTAGCTTGGGGCGAGATGATGCTGTGTGAGTTATCCAGCATTATTTATATTTATTGAATAAAGCTTAATTTATTTATCTATCTATTTTACTATTTCTTTCTTGCTTATTTTATAATTTAAACTTTTTAATATTTAATTGCTTACAGTATTTATATACTTAGTAAATTTAAGTATAATATATACTATAAGCGTACTTTTTTGTAGATATTTTTAAGATAAAACAATCCTTTCAAACTTTACTTGCACATACTCGCAACATCAATGGTTTACGCGGCACACAGAATTGTCCCGAGGACGACATCTTCAGCAATCATCCTCGTAATGTGCAACTTACACCAAACCTTAATGATTATTACTTGAACCTTCCTCTTAAACCACCCTATCCATTAGGGAAATCGCAAAAAAATCCGTTTTGTAGTTTTTGAGTTTATCGCGAACAGACAGACAGAGGCGGCGGAGGACTTTGCTTTATAATATGTATGTAGTGAAGTGACGTTTGTACGTAATGATTTTTCTCCAATGGTATTCTCTAATGAACAATGACTTTCAATAATTATTATTATCAGTAAGCTTCCACTGTGGCTATTGTACTAAACTCAAACGTCTAGGTTTCTTCTAAGAAACCCTGCGCATTAGTACCTACCGGCTGAAAGTATTGAATCAATGCCAGTTATTTTGGGAAAGCTATGACTTCCTACTTTGTTTTTCTATAAGGACTCCGATTTCACCAACTGATTGGACTTCATAAAGGATTATTATCGCCTTAATATTGAATGATGAGCGGCCGCGGGGTGCCAGAATGTTACCCTCCTCTTATGGATGTAGTAAGAGCCTGCTAAGGGATACCTCCGGAAGATGGGCAGCAGCGCCTTTCCGTGTATTAACATCTCGTACTGCGCTCGCCAACCCGCCTGCCAAGAGTGGTGAGTGTGGCAACTACCCCTCATGGAGGTCCATGAGAGAGGCCTGTTTTCAGTTGTGGACGTTTTACGGCTGACATGGTGATGATGATTGAGTGACGTGAAAACGTTGTGATATGAAGAGTCCAGCGTTATTCATACATATTATATTCAAGAGTAGTCTTCTTGGTAGTTTCGGTTTCACTTAGGAAACACCATCACACATCTAGCGGTCTTAATATATCTTGAATTTGTAGTCTTTTCATCATTAATAAAATGTATTGTTCCACTAACCAGTTGCTTGACAATTCGAGCAACTGGTCGGGTTACGGTAAAATTATTTTATAAGCAAGGACCCGACGAGTCGCTGGACTAGTCGGGCCAGCGTTATTTAATTATAATCAGCGTAAAATTAAAGGGCGCTGTAACGCGGGCGCGCTATCGCCGTGTTTTTCGTTAAATATTTACTTAAGTACGGTGGAATTTCGTAATATGTATTATATGAAACCACATATAGGATATAATGATACTTAGGAAACTTATTTGTTTTATATATATTTGAGAACGAAGGGTAGCTTTACGAAAATGCTTAATTTTCCGATTGGATATTTTGTCCGAAAATTAGGTAAGCAGACCATTTTTAAGCGACTTCAAAAAAGGAGGAAGTTCTCTAGTCGTCTGTATAATTTGTATATGTTATATGTTTAAATTTTTAACCTAAGAACTCCGTCGTTTATGAACCGATTTGGGAAATTCTTTTTGAGCTCGGATATACTCTTTCAATTAGGTGTTGTTTTTTTTAACTTGGTTCTGATGATGTGATCCATGAGGATTGCAGGGAACTCTTCAAACACATCGCGATTTTAGCATATTTAGCTTAAAGTCAAGCATTCGCATTCAGAAAGTATGATTTGGTGATGTGGAACTGCTGAAGAAGACCACAGATGCCTAACAAAACTAGTCATTAATACAAAATTCATGGGTGACGATCAAAAGATGGATAAGATAATTCCTATTCACTAACCGACATACTTACCCATAAATCATCATCAACATATAGACATATTTAATGACAGCTTAAGTGTAATTTTCAACTCTTTAAGAGTTTATCTTGGTTTTAGTATAAGATAGTAAGCGTTTTGGTGTAAACTGTGAGCATTCTATTATAATTGTAATAAAAATAAATAAATAAATCATAGTCATTAAAGTTTGTTTTTTTCATCATCATCGATTCAGCCGATAAACTAACTGAATACAGGCCCTCATGGATGGGGGGTAGTTGCCATACTCACCACGCTGGGCAGGCGGGATGGCGCGCGCAGTACGCGATGTTGATACACGGAATGTCGCTGCCACTCATCTTCCGGTGGTGTCCCTCAGCAGGCTCTTACTGCATCCACGGGCATCTGAATCAGAATTGAAGGAGGACTCTTAAGCGAGTGGACCGATTTGCATGCAGTTATTTTTTTTAATGCAGTTTTTCGGCAGTGGTTCTCAAACATGTTTTATAAAAATCAGTTAAGAAGTTTATAAGATTTGGGGGGTGAAATAAAGGGGTTGAATAATCGAATGTTTCACATCCAAATTCGAAACCGACTAATTAAATATTTTTAAAACTCAGCATGTTTTAATGTACATTGCATGTACATACATACATTAATGGAATCTTAAAGAATTATGAATTTCCTGTGCCAGGAATTTACATAAACAGTTTCAACAGTGCATTACTGTATCTCGCGGAAACGAGACTTTGAAAGTTGCTCCGCCGAATGCTATTCGCCGTAAATTGGGGGAAAGCCGGGAATTTCCTCAAGTGCAATCGCTGCGATCGTATCCTGTAATCCGGGACATTTATCCCGGCGCCCCCTTCCACGTTTACCTGAATCGCCTATTTGTGGAGGAAGAGATGGTCCTTATCTCTAACTGTTAACGCCTAAGTAAAATATATCGGTGCTAACCGAATATATAGGAAAGTTTCTTTAATTGGTCGTTTTGGCATTAGATTACAACATTATGCCCATTATAAAAAATCAGAACCATTTTTTATTAAACCTGTGGCAACGTCATACTATAAGGGTGGGACTGCACGAATAGTGATGTGCGATTCCGATGCGCCATCGTTACTAACTCAAACGTCACATTTTCAACGTCGTGCCAGCCCTATTCGTGTCAAGCTAAGTTTAAGGAACAAGTTGGTGAAAATTGCAAAATAAAGGAGAGTTTTTGTATAGGTTATTTTGGCGTTAGAACAATATTGTAACCATCTTAAAAAGTTCTGAACCAATTCTTTATTAATATTTTCAATGGAAGCACCTTCCGAAACTGTCATGGTTATCTAAAACATTAATTTGTGTTTAAGGCAAATTTTTCGGATAATTAACCAGGATTTCTTGTCTTAGGTCTTTTTGAGTTCGGGAAAAACGGAAACTGCCGTGAGGTGCCGGCATTAGAATGTTGCCTCTCCTCTCTTGCGCGTGGATGCAGTATGAGCCTGCTAAGGGTCTTTCCTTGTATCAAGATCCCATACAGCGTCTTTCCATGTATCAACAACCCGCCTGCCAAGCGTGGCGAGTATGGCAACAATCCGCTCATGATCTTGGAAATGTATGAGGGAGGCCTGTGACCAGCAGTGGACGTGGATAGCAGTCCTACGGCTGTAATGATGATGAAACGGAAGACTAAATGTCCGAGCCACAAGGTCGTCAAATCATTCAGTTATGTCACACATCCGAGAGTTTATGCGACATAACATCATTTATGTGGTTTGATTTACGACTAATTTATTGGAGCGACGTATCGAAACCAACCGGCATCCGAAGATGCTCTGAATTAGAAATTAAAGCAGTTGCCAAAATACCGGTTGCGCAATTAATATTTCTAGTTCGCACGCAGATAAATTAAATACTTTCGAAAGTCTGGCGAGGTCCATACACCACAAGTAAAATTTAAATTAAAAAAAATAAGGCCTTTGCATCTATTATAGATGATTTATACAGCGTTAGCAACTGGTACTCATGCTGTACGGGACGCTGTAGTGCCTGGGACATTGTTAGATGGATTAGGCTTGCCCAGAACCTATACCATCCTCTCAGCTTAGTCAACTATTACTCAGAGGTTTTTTTCTTAAGTAATAAGCTGTCAGTAATTTAATGTCGTTTAGGATCTTGCTTAAAATATTTACATACATAGCATCCTTTTCAAAATTTTGCTGTATTTGGGGTTTCCTTTATTATTAGTAATATAATTTTAGTTATTCAATTACGAGTATCAATCAGATATCGGTTTAGTTGTGCCGACGTCCCGCGGCCCCCCTGGGAGCCTTCGCAGGCTTCTGATAATAACTTTTCGTACACTTTTATATGTTATTATGTGTAAGTATATAGTAATAAGTAATAAGATGAAATAATTTAGCAGCCGTAACACAATCTAGACGTAGCACGGCTTCTAAGGTACCTACAATGTATACTTTCAGTTCTGTTACTTGTAAAACATGGTATAAGAATGTAATAAGAATAAGTTATTTGATTCTAAATAAATACATTAAAATACCTTAAACATTTCTCCTAAAATATCACGCTCGAGCCCTTATTCTGGGCTCACGTTATTTTATTGAAAGCTTCCAGAATAAGACCAGTTTTCCTCGTAGCATCAAAATTCTTAAGAAGTAGACACAAAGTTAGCGTTTGTTGTTGGTTCTCTAACTAGATGATATACGATATCAAAACAAAACAGTAACTAATTCAGTGCTAAAACTGCGTATGTATAGACTATATGCATATAGTATATATAACAGTCAACAGTCATAGACGTAAAAGGAAAGAATGGAAGAAGGTAAAAAATGTGATTAACAAACCAAAATATTTGAAGTCTTCTTTCCAGCCGAATCTTGCCGAATTACAGCTTGTCTTCAGGGTTTGGGGTGAGCATTGTTCCTAGTTATTTAAATATAAAAATACCGCATTAAAAATATATCCAATCATTTATTTATTAAACCTCTAGAACATAGCACATACTCGTATACACCGCAATTATCAAGACCTTATCATTCTCCCGTGCTAGTTAAAAACTATATTACAGCAATATATTTTTTTTCAAGTTACATTCAAATTCATATATTGTGAAAATGGGTTATCAACTTTAGAGCATGCATTTTATTTGTTAAAAAAAATGTATCATGTTGTACATATAACACCGCACAATCTAGTTTCAAACGAAGCGAAGCTTGAAGTTTAAATACCAAACTATCAAAGAGTACTTATTAACCTCCACACCTTGTTTATGGAACCAATGTTTTGCCGTATAGCTTCCAAGCCTTTAACATCTCACCTAATTAAACCGTCCATAACTCAAAAGCCAAGATTATCTAACCATGAGGGTATAAGGCGTTGTTTATCCCCGTGCAATATCGCACATCGGCACAATTTACACCGCCCTCTGCCGGCCCCAGGCGGCGGCGCGTCGCCTTTAATTTACAAGCTTGAGATTATGTACATTGAGCGGAAAGAACGGCGGACAAGAAACAATTTACAACGCCCTCTGTTGTGTAGCCGGGTCCGCGGCGTCGCGTCGCCTTCAATTTATAATCTCAGAGATTATGTACACTGAGCGGAAAGAACAGCGGACAAGAAACAATTTACACAGCTCCCTCTGTTCTGTAGCCGGGCCCACGGCGTCGCGTCGCCTTCAATTTACAAGCTCAGAGAATATGTTCATTGAGCGGACAGTGAACAATTTACATTGCCCTCTGTTCTCTAGCCGGGCCCGCGGCGTCGCGTCGCTTTTAATTTACAACCTGAGCATTGAGCGGAAATAACAGCAGGCAATAAACAATTTACAGGTTCTCTAATCGGGCCGGGGCGGCATACGTCGCCTTAAATTACTTGCTGAGAGATTATGTAAAATGAGCGGAAAGCAACCATTTACGGCGGTAGCCCTGTCTTATCTCGCCGGCCCCGAGCGTCGTCGCGTCGCCGTCGCCTTAATGTACTTGCTGAGAAGTTTTAAACACTAAGCGGAATTAACAGCGGACAAAAAACAATGAATACCACCCTCTGTTCTCAAGCCGGTCTCTCGGCATCGCGTTGCCTTTATTTTCTAGCCGAGAGGTTATGTACATTTAGCGGACACAACAACGGACATGAAACAATTTACACCGATGATATCCCTTTTGAAACATATTTTTCACCTAACCGCTCTTTTGGTTTCGCGAAAATAATATTTCGACCGTCATTTGGTTTGCGTTTTGGCGCGAAAAACGGCGGGCGCTCCGCGTCGGCGCTAAGAGGATACTGGCTCAGTTTTTACAATGGAGCGTATCGTGGTATTTACGCTGTATGGAAAGGGTTTGAATGAAGCTTGTCAGTACAATCATTCATTATTTAGTCTGTGTTCGGGATATACAGCGTAAAAATTATTTTCTATTAATTATTGATTTATTTTTATATAAAAATTACTTTTGTTTGTAATTCAAAATGTATTATCATATATCTACATGTTTTGCTGTATATACATAGTATGTGGTATAACCTCACTATATATAACATAACATGTAGGTGTCTTAGAACAAAATATTTTTTGATCATAATTATAAAGTGCATTTTTTATGCATAATCTTTTTTTTAATTTGAATTTAATCGAATAAAATTATTTTTTCTTGGGCTACGTAAATTTTATTTGTTATTGTCATTGTCAACTTCATTCAGAAGGCTACAAAACAAAGAAGAAGTTGATAAACACCATAGTTTAAAAATGACAATTGTTTTCGTGGAACGATGACTCACTGGTCAGTTTAATTATCAAAACCAAACAACGGCTAAAAAATCTTGGTAAGTAAACTGACCAAAACCAAACGAGCGTCAAAAATAATAGGTACAGTTATAATAGGTACAGTTAAATCATCACCATCATCTCAGCCGTGACACGTCCACTGCTGAACATAGGAATCCCTTGTGAATCTGCAAGTACAGATCATGACGGGATTGTTGCCATACTCACCACGCTTGACATGCTGGCTGGCGAGCGCAGTACGGGATGTTTATACACGGAAAGACGCTGCTGCCCATCTTCCAGAGGTATCCCTTGGCAGATTCTTACTTCATCCACGGGCAAGCGAGGAGGGGCACCACACTACTGCCGGCACCCCACGGCACGGTGGTGTAAAAAACGATTTACACCACCGTGAGAGAGAGAAAGAGAGCTGTTTTTTGTACACTTATGTACATTTAACGAAATGTACATAAAACAGCTCCCAGTTCAGCAGAACTTCAAGGCTAAATGCTACAGGCTTAATGACAAACATTATTTATACGCCATAATGAAATGTATATGAATGTATATGGCAGAGCTCAGTAAGCTGTATCATCCCCATTTTATTACCAGCCACACGCACCTGCGGACGGATACTCCGGAGTGCGGGTTCATTACCAACCACGTTCATCTAGATACGCTCTACAATAATAGAGCTCTTACTGAAATACGTAATGTAGGTAGGTTAATTTTGTTTATGGCAAATATAAAACGATATTCAATTGTGCACTTGTCTGAACAGTATTATAAAAAAAATGTATTTATGTACTTTTGGTAACAGTTTTATAGACTTTAACTAAAAGCGACTTTCGCAAGTGTCCTGAGCTAGACACAATTAAAACTATAATTTCTTCAAACGATCAGACAATTCTTAATTGTGTTTACACACTCAAAGAATAAAGTGAGTGTTCAAACTCATTTAAAAAAAACATTTATTTGGCAGAAGCAAAATGTAAAGAACGAACTTTAAAAATAATATCGGTAAATAAGTACGTTAAATGGGCATAAACTAGCTTCCAGGTCAACAGATATTCTAAATGCTACTTTACACTAAACGTATTATACTTGGCGCCTTATCATGTGTATATGGCAGGGCTCAGTAAGCTGTACAATCCGGATTTCCTTACCAGCCACTCACACCTGCGGACGGATTCTCCGGAGTGCGGGTTCATTGCCGGGCGCGTTAAATTAACGATAACGTTCATCTAGACAGACGCTTTGAAATAATAGGGCTTTACTGTAAGACGTAATGTACCTCTAGGTAGGTTACTTGTGTTTAGGGGACATAAGAAATGATAATGGATTCAGCATTATTTAAAAAAAGTATTAGTTCAGCATTATTGCAAAATAAGTATTTAACGGCTAAACAAATTAAATTATGTACTGTATTCAATTTAATTGTGTAGTTTTATGTCCAAAAACACTGAACTAGGCCATTGCCACTGAATAAAGGCTTTTGAGTTTGTGTTCCCTGTTTTAAACACTTTGATAAGACGCGTTTAGAATGTTTCCTAATCACGTCTCATCACCATCACAGTTCTTTTTAACAGTTAGTTTTTTAGTTGTTTCGAAGTTGGAGCAAATTTCATTCCAAGCATTTTTGTCTTCTAGATAATCAGATATTTTACAGTAAGCTTTTTTGTGAAGATTACAGACAGAACTGGTCAATACCAGGAGGACTGCCTATTTTCCGGAGTTAACTCTTTCAGATTTTTACTGCATCTGCAGGCAAGAGAGTAGTGGCAGCATTCTAATGCCGGCACCCCTCGGCACTTGCGAACACGTATTTTTTATAAATTCCGCAGAAAGAGGGGACAGTAATGTTCAGCTGTCCTCCGCCGCGCCGTGGTGTGTGTGCCAATTGCGTAAATGTGACTCTCCGCTTTACCAAAAGACAAAAATGTATTTTTGCCTACGCCCACCTTTCCCGGACGTACGAGTGTCTTCCTTAAGGGGGAAAGAATTGAGCGACGTTTCAATGGCTTCTGGTGTACATTTTATTGTATTATATTTTTTTATTATACTGTAGGTACAAGGTAATTACTGCAGTAGGTTAATGATATCTGTAACGTATAAATGAGTGAATAAATAAACAAAAAATGAATAAAATTGAAACTTACGAAGACTTCATTTAGAACATACAGCATGGGATGAAACCTGCTCGAACTCTGTCAAAACACAAATGTTAAGACGAAAACAAAAAAATATAACGATCGTGTTAGATTTTTGTCTAATAGCATTTCACTTGTATTTGAAAAACTTCTGTAATTTTAATGAATAGAGTATTTGAATGTAAAGACGTGGTCCTTCTCTGCTGGCCCAGTGAATAAGCTCAGAGTCGCTCAACCAGCTATGGAGAGGGCTATGCTTGAGGTTTCTCTACGCGATCGAATCAAATATTATAGATAAAATAGATAGATGTACGCACGTTGAACGGCAATGGGCGGGCCATGTAGCTCACAGAACAGCTTGCCCATGGGGCTGAATAGTTCTCGAGTGGAGGTCACGAACCGGTAAGCGCGGTGTAGGACGTCCACATACAAGATGGGCAGACGACTTGGTGAAGGCCGCAGGTCGACGGTGAATACAGGCCGCTTCCAACCGCAATACCTGAGGGAGGATTCTTGAGGGAGGCCTATGTCCAGCAGTGGACGTCCTACGGTTGAAATGATGATGATGATTGTGAAGTTGTTCTTATTAAAGAGAACGTGTTTTATTTAGTTATTTTTGCCAAGTCTTCTCCTTTAGAAACATGATTGGATCTAGTGGATTGAAAAAAGGTCTAAACGTATGAAATATTTTTATCCCGAGAATGAGGTGATATCCCTCATTCTCGCTATCTTCACATTTTCGCTATCAACAACTGCCCGATTGTATCAAGCTGAGTTGTGTTCTACTGGGGTTTAAATAGAGTGTTTTCTCGTTCAGCAGGAGTACGGTCCACGGAGCGTGCCTCACCGGGAGTACGGTCCGCCGAAGATATCTGACGCGCTGACGGGGCAAGGCTCGCTGCGCGCCGCCGTCGCCGACCATCTTGAATCTCCCGTATCTGCTTATCAGCCTAAGGTAACAATTCCATTTAGATGCTAAAGATAATAATAATGGTTATTTGCCGTGGGATGCTAGCATTAGAATGTTGCCCCTCCTCTCTTGCCCGTGGTTGCAGTAAGAATCTGCCAAGGAATACCTCCGGAAGATTGGCAGCAGCGTCTTTCCGTGTACCAACATCCCGTACTGCGCTCGCCAACCCGCATGCCAAGCGTGGCGAGTATGGCAACAACCTCCTCATGATTCCAATGATCCTTGAGAGAGGCGTATGTTCAGCAGAGAACGAGGACAGGAGTCCTACGACTGTGATGATGATGAGGAATAACGTTTACTAAAAATTATATTTTACTCTTATTTAAATCACTCGCTAACCTAACGATCATTAGAATTAGATTATAAATAGAAGTAAATACTGTTTTTTTTAATATTATATTTTCTTTATTTACAGTTGCGTTTCGAAATATCAAAACCTATACCGTCACAGGTCCTATATTCTGAACACAAAATAACCAGCGATAATTTTCTACAAAATCAAGAATTTGAGTCTCTAAGGCAACCGCAATCTCCGATAACCCCTATCTCTCAACAGAAAAGTTATGAGACACAAGAAACTTTGTCAAACACCAACGAATACTATAAACTTGGTCAACAAATTGGTGAAAACCAAGAACATCTCATCCGGAATTATGAGCCGGAGAAATTTTCCCACAACACCTATAAAAGCTCTGTAATCAACGGCCGATCCAACGCTGCTGTAATTCAGGCAGAACAGCAACAAGAACATTTTCAGAATCTACTAAACCTTGAAATCTACAATCAAGCTCAGTTCAACCTACAGCCGCAGAATCTTGTTGCTTTTAACCAACTTCGTCAACCTCATCCAGAAGTCATAAACTCATTCTTACTTCCTCGTTCAGAATACGCGCAACCTCAAAGTCAAGCTATTTACTCAGGCCAACTCATCCAACCGATATTCCCAGTGGAAATCCACGGGTTCCCTCCAAACTTTTTCCAACAACTCAACCAGCTAGCCATCAAGGAAGAAACCGAAACCAAACAAAACTCTGAAAATGGACAAGCTGACGAAGAGGTGGAGAAAAAAGTAGAGGAACAAGAAAAGGACAGTGAAAAGGACACACAACCAGAAATTATTCAATTTCAACAACAAACGACAAGCTCACCCCAAGTAGAAACTTCAACTATTTCTTCGGTAAGGGATAACTTTAGTTTTAGCATATTTCGCATAGTTATATATAATACACCGTCCGATATTGGAGATAGCTATGTACATATGTCAAGAACAACCCCCATCTTTTTGCAAAATTGTCTGACGCTGTAAGCCGAAACAGACGAGATAATGGTAAGCTACGATTGCATCCTTCCAAAACCTCACTCATGCACAAAAGTCTCGTGTGTATGGCACCTATTATAATCTTTAACAAAATACCTGAAGAATACAGGCAATTAAGCATTAATTTATTTAAGCAATAATTAACAAAGTTATTACATGAAAAATGCTATTATAATGTTGACGAATTTCTAAAGGATAAATTTTAATTTTAATTATTTTTAATATTTTTTTTAATATACCTATTGTCAAAATAATATTTATAATTTAAGTTGTAGTTGTAGTATTTTCTTTGATTTTTCTGTAACATCGGCATGCCTACCTATCTTAAAAACTTTGCATACCGATTTCGGTAAAGCATGTTGTGACCTTATAAAAAATTAAACAACTCGCATGAAAATGTAAACACATGTTTTTTGCAAATAAATTCTTTATCTTTACACAATATATTAATCATTTGTTTCGTATTTCAGATTCCAAGCCCTCAACCTCAAGCTGTAAGCTACTCCCGATTCTCTCTTGGCCTGCCGTCACTACCATCGCCACCGCCGCCACACCAGCTCTTGTCGCAACCACCGCAGTTTTTAGTGACACCTGTCTCTGTTCAACAGATCCAACCAACAACACCGCAGCCACAATTAATACCTCTTCAGCCTCTATTCCAGCCATTGCAACCGACAGTACAACCAACCATTTCAGTCGCACCTCCTCAAACAGTACAACCAGCCATTTCAGTCGCACCTCTTCAAACACTTACCACAGTTACTAATCAGCCGCAAGGCACTATAGGTTTGATAAGGATCCGACAAGGAAGTTCTCAACTTCCACAAAACCACTTACAAACTCTAAGCTCCAGTCCCCAAAGTGAGCTTACTTTAAGCACCCAAGAACCCGAGTTTTCTGCTACACCCATAGTGGTAACTTCATTAAATTCAGAGCCCTTAAGTCTGAGTAGTCTGCGTGACGATGTATCCACTACTATATTTCCTAGAACTAATTCCCAATCTTCTAGTCAATCGGCTGAAAGCTTTACCACGCCCAGCTCTACTCCCACGTCCTCGAGTCGATCAATAAGAAGATATTTTACTCCCAGATCTACTACCCAGTCTTCAAGTCAATCAACAAGAAGATCTCTTGCGCCGAGATCTACAACACAGTCTTTTAGTCAATCAACTGAAAGGTCAATAGCGCTTAGATCTACTACCCAGTCGCTTAGTCAATTAACAGAAATCTCAAACACACCATCTTCGGTCTCGATTGTACCTAAATTTGTTTCTACGTTGTCAACACGGTCCACTTTACCCCCTATTTCAAATTCGCAACTTTCTTCTATTACGCCTGTTACTGAGGGTTCTTTGCCTTCATCGTCGCCAACTCTACAAACACTATCAACGCAAGATATTGTATCACAACCTCAGCCCACGTTGCCTTTTCTGCCATTGAAAGAGCCTGAACGTTTGCCTCAGCCCAACATTGTGCCAAATTTACAACCAGTAGAAGTGCTAGCTCCTGTAACACCATTGCCCACTTTCCAACAACTCCCCCTAAGACAAGTAAATCTACGGCCTTTTCAAGTAACACAAATGCAACCAGTGCAACTACCTGAAATAACGCCGATTCCAAATTATAATATTCAGCCCGCACTACTGCCGATCCAAGCACAACATATTGATCAACAACAACCTTTCCTGAAAGTCCGATCGCAACCAGTACAAATTCCGCTCCAACCTACTCTATCTCCTCCACCACAAAATATTGAAATACAGTTTCAACCCCAGGAGTTAAACCAAGTGCAGCAATATCGGTACTATTTGGCACAATTAGAACAACAACAACAATCCCAACAAGAAGCTCAAATTATCAGCAACAACAATATCCAGCAACAACAATATCAATCCCAGCAACAAGAATCTCAATCCCAACCAGAACACGAAACTCAATCTCAGTCAGAACAAACGCAAAACACTAATCCACAATCTCAACAAGACAAAGAAACAACCATCGCCCATGCCCAGAAGTTGCTCATTGAACTGTTCTCTCCTCTTCTTTCGCAACCTGGCGTGGGGATATCCCAAGCGCAGGGAATCCTCATTCATCATCCTCACCTGAAGGTTCCAGCTTTCCCAGCACTCTACCCCTCTTCTATTCCACCAATCCAAGCCACTCCATCCTACTCCTCAATACAATACTTCGGTAATCTTCCTCATTTCCCTCATTACAAAAAGAAATAAGAAAAATAATCCGTCCGGGACGTGATTTGATTGCTAAAATGTAAATATTAGGTTGGTTAAATTTGTTAGTAATGTTATTTGATTCTTTTATTTGTAAGCCGTGGATGAACTGTGATCATGTCATACTTTGATGTAATTTTTTTAAGGACGAAATGTAAATAAATATTTTTAATTATTGCTGTATTTTTGTACTTGGGCTTCAAACAATATTCTAGCTAGACAAAACACTAGTTGGTTGTATATTTGATGAGGTTGAGCGCAGAGTGTATCCAATACTATAAAATAAATCGTAAAATCTAGACATTCAGGTGAAAACAAGCAATATTTCCTCTGATTGGATGATATGAACGCTGTCGGTAGTGTATAAAGGCGTTCCTAAAGATCCCTTGTTCTAGAGAAATTCTGAGACAGGAAGAGTGAACAACCACAGAGCATTTATGCAAAAATGTCATATTAAACGTATTTCTCAAATTTGCGCACGTATTGACACAAGATAAGGATGTTTATAAAACCTTCGTTTTCAATTCTTAGTGAAGCAGTTGGTACATCTTCCAGCATTATTAGAAAGTACGTAAACGTGTATAAAAATTTTGCCGTCGCGGACACCTGGCAGGAACAGGAAGCTAGTTTGCATGAAAAGATGATTTAGTAGCAAAATTACAATTTTTATTTTTATTTATTTAAACAAAATCCACAGTATTCATAAAATATTATATATTCATGAAATACATATATTCATAAATAAAATCAATGGATGCGACTGGCACAGGATCGTGGTGGATGGCACAAACTTACGAAGGCCAGCACAGGCCAGGCCCCATTTCACCCAGCAGTGGGTGAAATCAGGATGTGGATGAAATTCAGAAATTCATTCATTTATTTCCATAGTTTGCAATTACAAAACATAGACACGTCAACTTATAAAAATAAAAATATATTTAATTTTATGTTAAAAGGAAATAAGTCACATGAATGAATCTGTTCGCTTCCCTGTTTTAAGCACTGTGGAAGCGATTAGAAAACACAGTTCTTTTTAATAATTAGTTTTTTAGTTGTTTCGGAGTTGGAGCAAATTTCATTCCAAGCATTTTTGTCTTCTAGATAATCCGATATTTTATAGTAAGCTTTACTGTGAAGATTACATTTTATAATTTTTTTAAACTTATTGATAGAAAATTGCTGCATTTCTGTAGGAATTTTATTGTAGAAGCGTGTACACTGCCCTCTGAAAGATTCATTGACCTTACGTAGCCCAATAGTGGGCAACGCGAGTTCATCTTTAATTCTAGTATTAACTATTAATATTTTTGTGGGTATACAGCAGAATTTCGTAAATATATTTTCAGGGAACTGTCATTATATTAATTTCTTTCAGGTAGCGATTATCTGGGTAATATGGGCCCATATTGTAGATAACACGAACAGCCCTCTTCTGCAACACAAATACAATGTTTATATGTTTAGGTCCAGCGCACCCCCACAACACTATTCCATAAGACATAATACCATGATAATACTATGGAAAAAGCTAAAGTAAACAAGTCTAGAGTATCTAATAATTCTAGTAGAGTAGAAGTCTAGTCTGTAAGGTAACGAACGTTTTCACCAGAACAGCTTGTTCGATAGCTTATCTATGTGAGGACCCTATTGAAGCTTATTATCTAGGGTGATGCCTAAAAAGACAGTGTTAGCTACAAGTTCTAGGTTTTCACCTTTTATTTGAATGTCTGCCTTAATAAGTATGTTTTACATTTGGATGTAAAAATCTTATACATTTCGTATTTTTTTTTTCATATGTGCATTACAAGTCAGAGTGCTATTAAATATTAAATTATTATTAGAATTAATGTTATTATTATAATTTTGAAAATGTACATATTTAGTTTTTTAAATGTTACCTTGTAAATTGTTAGATTCCAGCCAACTTACAACTGATTCAGCCTCCGAGGTAAGACAGTGAATTAAAGTTCCATCCTTCTTCTCATCGGCAGCTACGATCGAGCCATCGTCAGCAAACAGAACACATTGATTATATGTGATTATTCGGCAAATTATTGATATAAAGAAAAAATAGCAACGGTCCTAAAATACTGCCCTGTAGCACACCAAAATTATTTAGTTTAGCGCTAGATTTACAGGTAGTTGATAACCCTTTATTATTATTTAAGTAAATAAATCATAAATAATGCAGGCCAAATCACACAGCATCATCTAGCCCCAAGCTAAGCAGAGCTTGTGTTATGGGTACTAGATGACTGATATACTTAATACATTATACTACATAGATAGATATATTTATTATACATAGAAAAACACCCAGAACACCCTGAACAAATATCTGCAGATCGTACAGACATTTGTCCCGAGGCGGGAATCGAACCCGCAACCCCTTGCGTCGCAGGCGGACCTTCGCCCGCTGCGCCACAGATCTCGTCAAAGTTTTCAACCAATCTAGATTTTCAGCCAATCTAGAGCAAGGCTTCTTATTCTTATTTTATTTTTACAATAGTATATTATGGTCTACTCGTACAAAGTCAAAACCTTTGCTCATGTCAAAAAATATAACCGAAACTGGTATACGCTTGTCAACAATATCGACAACCTTGCGCACAAGGGCAATGCCGCTAGTGTAGTCGACTTGTTCTTCTGAAATCCGTTTTATTACTCAAGTAGAAAATAAAAAGATCCAAGGAGGTGCCTCTGATTCTAATAGTGATGCAATTTCCTGACCAATGTCTCGTGGTATTCATACCAAAGAGATGCGTAGACCCTTATTTGATCTTGAAGAGAACAAAGTCAGTGGCTGTATACCAGCTAGGGTGCTAAAGCGCTGTACTCCTCTGAATTGTCTCCGGTCCTGACTTGCTTGTACCGCCTCTCACTCTAAAAGAGAACTGTAACTAAATCTTGGGAGCCAGCTAATGTGCAACCATTTTCCAAAAAAGAAAACCGTGCCGATCCAACCAATTACAGGCCTATCTCCATCACCTCCATAATCTGCAAGGTTATGGAGAAAGTACTTAACCATAAGTTGCTGACGTATCTTGAAGTCAGTGATCTGCTTAGTGACCGTCAATATGGTTTTCGCCGCGGACGATCTACTAGGGATCGTCTCGTATACGTTACGCATAAATGGGGGGAAGCCATCGAAACACACGGAGAAGCAATAGCCGTTTCTCTTGACGTTTCGAAGGCATTTGATCGAGTTTGGCACGCGAGTTTGCTAAATTAGCTTCCTATGTACGGACTCATCTACATTCTGTGCTTGGATATCTGACTTTTTGAGTGAACGGTCGATTAGAGTGGTCGTTGATGGCTGCTCCTCTGACTACATGGCTATTAATGCCGGAAATCCTCAAGGGTCTGTTCTCTCTGCGACGCTTTTCTTGCTGCACATTAATGACTTGCTTCAGCTGGGCATGACAGTAGTAATCAGCATACCCATACTCAACATCATAAAAAACTATTAATTTAACATACATAAAAAAACTATTAATATTTTTAAGGGTATATTTATTTATTCGTAGGAAAACCAACAGCAATAATATCTTATTATACATTAGTCTAAATTACAGATGGCCAATTAGAGGTTTTAACGTCTAGAAACAAGCAAGTGAGAGATGTAGCAGAACTTCATAAGTCAAAGTGAAAATGTGTATGTTTACTCGTATTTGGACCCAAAGACCACATGAAAATGTCATGATTTATCCATGTGATGACAAAACATGAGACTTGACAACAAATGAGAATGATAACAAATATTTCCAGATAAAGTTTCTTACTTAACTTTAAACACTTTTTCCAAAACAGTCAAAATAGATTGCAACCGAAGAACCTATTACTTCTGTATAAGTAGGTACTTCTTGCATCATATATGCAAAATTTTCCAATTTCTAACAAACAAGGTAAGGATAAACTCACTTGTTTATGTATTTATTATGTAAGTATTCAGTAAGCATCTTACTAAATAATGCATTTGACGATGAAGACGTTTATGGAAACTAAACGCGACAACCACTGAACGTTTTTGTATTCTAATTTTAATTCTGGCGGGGGTTACCAGATCTGCACTGTGTCTGCATTGGGGTTTATTGTGCATTATGTCTCCCGAGATACTGCCCCGACCTAACCAGCCCAACTCCTTGAAATACCGGAGAACAGCATTCCATGAGCATCCTCGAAGGGTATGCAGATATTGCTCCTGGCTTAATTTAGTGTTTGCAAGGATATTGGATACTTTGGATATTGCAAGATGACATCATTTATTATCGCGGTCGAACCGAGCAAAACTCGGCTAAGAGTTTTTTTTTTATTGCAGATAGACCTTGTTTGACCACAATCTCACCTGATGGTAAGCGACGATGTGGCCGGTAATAGATCACAAAGGTCTAGAAAACACTACATTTCAGCAAATAAATGATTTCTATTTCTATTTCACCTATTCACTCTTGTTTGAAGAGTCACAGTATCATTCAAATAATCGTTTTTGGAATAAACCTATTTATGGAGTAATAAGCTTTTTCTATGAGATTTTGTTCTAGGCGCTATATACATATACGATGCGATGTCGCGGACAAAAGCTAGACCAAGAAGGATATAAACGTAACTAAAATGATGGTTCGTGTATTTTTCTCTATTCGTTAAGGAAGTTTACCCGAAAAGGGTGTGAAACCATCAATGTCGTTTATCCGCGCCGCCCAGAACAAAGTTGGGCGATCTCTTTAACGATACTTTAGAAAGTTGGGCGAGTTGCAAGGTGTCTCGTGACGGGAAGATTCGGAATCCAACTCGACAGACTTCCGAGTATTCGTTTTGGTAGTGAAAAGAAGTAAAGAAGTGAGTTCGTAATTTGCTTTTTTCCCTCACTTGGAAAACAAAGTTTTATTAAGCAAACGAATTCGATTATGTGCTTCGTTCCAAAGATTTAAATCTTTGCTTTATTAAATTTTGATGTGTTTGTTTTTCTTTCGTAAATTGTCATTTCTATGTGGCCTCAGGAGATTTACCTGAAATTCCACAGGAAATCCTTCCTTCTGACAGCCCTATGTCACAGGTCTACCCAGACCACGACTGTTGAAACACAGTCGAAGCGTCTAGAATAATCAAAGGTATTACGCGTCAAAATCCCGTGTTGCAGTTATTATTATAATGAATTTTGATCGCGAAAGTGATAAACCATCATCATCATGTTGCCCTTAAAGTCCAAATTTAAACACATTTTGGCTTTACTCCGGTAATCACTTAGGAAACCCTAAAACTTAGGCTGGGGTTAAGCTTACAGAGGTATTGGTATATCAGGAGCTCACTGAATCTCATTGAGCTAAGCCTTATGAGCTGGGAGATTAGGTGGATGACCTAACTATATTTGTTTATGCTATTAGCTGACAACCAGCCAGCTAAGCAAGCCTAGCCGACAGCCATAGAAAAACAATTTGTTAAGACTAAATACCATTTGTAGGTTTAGGATAAGATGATATCCGTGGCTCACTTGGTCTAATAGTCAGAAGAAGTGGCTCGAGTCCCATCGGGGTCAAATGTAAGCCTTTCTGTATTTATTTGTCTCGAGCCTAAATATTTTCTATGGATATTACTGGGTAACTTGAAACAAGCCATATTTTCTGCTTGTATGTTATATCTCGTACATACATAACTAATACGTTCTATTTTTAGAAGTGTTTTAAAAATCTATATGTAAATTCTTAATGTAATTATTTCTAAATTCTTAAGTAAATTGGAATACGTAATGCAAATAAGGGTTATTTTATTTCTTTCATGTTATTAAAATTGCGTATACCCGCTAAAAGCATCAAAAGTTCCTTCTGAAGGTAACCGGTCCCAGGTAAACGGTAGAATATTTAACCTCGTTTACCTCCGAGCCTCGTCCTAATACAAAAATGTATAAAACTCGATTGATTAACACATAAAGAGTAATCTCCCCGACGATGTGGGCATTACGGCGTGAGTGGCTCCGGGCGGCGTTTACGAGCCATCGCGCCTGGTACGGCCTCCCTTACCTTGTGAGCTGGATTTTGGGACGTTAAATTAGGAGACAAGACATCAGCCGCTTTCTTGCTTAAATCAAGGTAATATGGCAGAGCTGTACAGTAAATTAACAGTTTATAAACTACTAGCACTTCTTGTCATTTGCCTTTAGATGGTTATAAAAAAAAACCTAATAACCTACTGTCTCTCCATCTCGGTTCTGCCACAGACAGTGTTTATAAATGGTTATAAAAAAACCCATTAACCTACTGTCTCTCCATCTCGGTTCTGTCATAGACAGGGTTTTCGGATGGTTATAAAAAAACCTAATAACCTACTCTCTCCATCTCGGTTCTGCCACAGGCAGTGTTTATAAATGGTTATAAAAAAAACCCATTAACCTACTGTCTCTCCATCTCGGTTCTGTCATAGACAGGGTTTTCGGATGGTTATAAAAAAACCTAATAACCTACTGTCTCTCCATCTCGGTTCTGCCACAGGCAGTGTTTATAAATGGTTATAAAAAAAACCCATTAACCTACTGTCTCTCCATCTCGGTTCTGTCATAGACAGGGTTTTCGGATGGTTATAAAAAAACCTAATAACCTACTGTCTATCCATCTCGGTTCTGCCACAGGCAGTGTTTATGAATGGTTATATAAAAAACCTAATATCCTACTGTCTCTCCATCTCGCTTCTGTCACAGGCAGTGTTTTCAGATAGTTGTAAAAAAACCTAATAACCTACTGTCCTTCGGTCTCGCTTCTGCCACTGGAAGGTTTTATAATCTTTCGAAATATTCGGGAGTTGTATGATTCTTTATTATTATGACGCATATGTTTATACCGATGAAAATTATGGAAATTATATATAAGGTAAAATAATTTTATGTGTAAGGAGCATTAGGATGAATAATATCTTATTGCAAATGATATTTCATCATTTCATCTCAGCCGTTGGACGTCCACTGCTGGACAAAGGCCTCCCTCATTGATCTCCAACTACTGCGGTTGGAAGCCGTCTGCATCCACCGCCGACCAGCAGTTCTCACCAAGTCGTCTGCCCATCTTGTAGGTGGACGTCCTACGCTGCGCTTGCCGATCCGATCAAATGATATTTATGGGACCATAATTATTATGGATGGTGATGTTTCGGAGACACTTTGTTGTTGATTGTGATTTTCGGACAATCGTTTTTCGGACACAAAATAGGCACCCTATTCAATGCATACAAACAAACAAACAATGAAATCTTTTATCTTTATTATAAGTGTAGATGTAGTCACAGACAATCACTTTGAAACTGCACATATGTGGACGTAAAATTAGGAGATTAGTGTTTCCGTCTATTAACATTAACGAAATAATAACAACAACGACATTATAGAAAGGGTTTCCCGATATAGCGCCTGAGACTTCAAGAGACCAGGCACAAAGAGTCTTGCTATAAAGATTTTGCGCCAACAGTCTATAAATCAAGTGGTTATGCGACTCTATTTATTTATTTTTTTAAAGACTCGACTAGACTCTATACATTCAAACGTACTGACGTAGCTTCTGTTTGTAAGACTTGGTCATGGTTTTTTATCCTGGTTGAGCAATTCATCGGGTATCCCATAACACAAGGGCTAGATAAGTACTGTGTATACTATCCAGCATCCATATCATTTAAGCCGTGGGGTGCCGGCAGTAGAATGTTATCCCTCCCCTCATGCCTGTGGATGCAGTAAGAGCCTGCTAAGGGATACCACCGGAAGATGGGCAGCAGCGTCTTTCTTATGCAAATCCAAGAGGAAGGCCTGTGTTCAGAGTGGACGTTTTAATTCTAAAATGATGATATTATTGTACTGATTCCATTTAAATTTAATCTTAGTCCACACCACACTCATATGAAAACACGGTTCTTATCCCTTCAGTAGACCCAACCCCAAGCATTCAAAAGATTTGCTTACACAAACAAAGTAAGCCGTGGCCCTATTTAAGTAAGATACAGGGAAGACAGCTTAAATGAAACCGCAAAAAGGTCGGAATATGCATGTTAAAAATTTACATGCGGAACCATTTTGTAATCCAAGCTTCCAATAAAGTAACCCTTTGAGGCCAGCACCCGCTCGCCGATTGCAGGAGGAGGGGATGCTTATCTCTCGTGGAATATAAAGGAAGATATATTTAGATTATCCACAACGATTATAATTTGAGTCGGTATTATAGATTTTTTTGGCTACAATTCTTTAATTTTTTACCTAAAAAGACCGACTTCAATGATATCATCTAAAATGTTGCTGATAATACCCACACCGCTGAACGTATGCATACATTTAAAACATCATCATCATTTCAGTCGTAAAATGTCTACTACTGAGCACAGGCCGAGGGGTAGTTGCCATACTCACCACGCTTGGCAGGCGGGTTGGCGAGCGCAGTACGGGATGCTGATACATTACGCTGGAAAGACGCTGCTGCTCATCTTCCGGAGGCATCTCTTAGCAGGCTCTTACTGCATCCACGGGCATGAGAGGAGTGGTAACATTCTACTGCCGGCACCCCATGGCATTTACATTTAAATATTTCCCTTGATTTATCATGGATCCCATAATCAGGACTGTGTTTAAAAGCATTAACTGCGTTCAAGAATTTTTAATTGAATTTAGTTTTCAAGAAATTAATTGATTCAGGAGTGTCTTTGCAGAAATCCATCATAATATCTAAATGAATAACAAATATTTAGTGACAAATCCGCTAACCTAAATCTAATGAGCGCTTGAAAAACCACTCAAAATAATTCGACACGTGTTCATTTTCCTGAAGAAGCCTTGTAGAGAGGCGAAACACGTGTCGAATTCATTTTTGAGTGTTTTTTCATGAGCTCTTCAGATATAGGTTATCGGATTTTTTATCAATAATTTGTTGTTCATTTAGATAGCAAACGTTATATTTCACTTAGAAACAAAAAACCCAACCACAAGTTTAATTTTAGGGCCTATAAGGCTCCAGTAAACGCTATTACATCATTTAACTTCATTTCAATTAACCTGATGCTGCTCATGAGATGTAAGTATGATCATTCTTAGATATTCGTTTTACGGTCGTCGACATATCAACTGGGACCTGGGAAAAGTAGATGTGTTGTACCGCATTCTCGGACCCGTTGTGTTTTAGGGCCGTTATAATTAAAACTCTCGCGCGACAAAATAATTACGTCGGCGGGCGTACACACGTACGACAACTTTTCGGGTGTGACATCCAACCATAATCGGTTTGTGTTGTTTAATGAAATTAAATCGGCCAAGAGCGAGTTGGACTCGCGCACTGAGGGTTCCGTGCCATCATACAATATAATTTGTGTTAAAGGCGGTTTACATTTGTTGGAGAACCTTGACAGCGCCATCTTTTGTCTGATAGCGGGCTTATGTAGATTTTTTAAACTTTTGATGGTTTCTTTAAAACTACGCTTTTAAGAGAGTTTGTTATAATATTTCTATTAGCTGTGTATCTTTGCAAACTCCGGAAATAAGGGGGGAACGGTATTTTTTTCAGATTTTTTTTAAATAAGTCGAAAACTATTATAGATAGATAGATGACGGCTTATAGGAAAACTAAAACCTGTTAATTAATGCGCAAATGAAATCCTTTCATACGATACCCCAGTAAAAAATAACTCCAGAGTAACTCCAGTAAAAAATTTTGAGACCTGAGAGAGAGAATGATTTTCAACATTTTTAGGGTTTCGTAGTAAAACAAGAAACCCTTATAGTTTCGCATTTTATAGTTTCGCTTTGTCTGTCTGTCTGTCTATCCGTCCGTCCGTCATCGCCTGGTTTCCTTATAAACAGCCTGTAAAAAATCACCAGAAATCCGACATTGTAGTGTCCACCAACCTAAACAACTTTTGTTCTACGACCGGGGAAAATCTTAACTCTTCATACAAGATGACCGCAGACTGGACATCCGCAGGGTGATTACGGTGATTACCTCCAATATCTCCAAACTCCGACGATATCGGCCTCTGCAATCCCCCGACCGCAGAGATAAAACCCAGGCTTAAAATAAACTCTGAAAAAGAGCACCAAAAAATTTGGGACCGTAGATCAGACTGCAAGCATACAAAACAAATGCTCCCAGGGAAAAATAGAAAGATAACCAATACTTTGCTTAAGATGACAAGACAAGACCTACGGACTATGGTGGGCGTCATCACGGGACACTGTGATCTCAATCACCATCTTCTCAAGACAAGTGCCACAGACAGTGGACTATGTCGCGGGTGTCTTGAGGAGGAAGAAACCGTGGAGCACGTGCTACTGCACTGTGGTGCCACAAGACAGACCAGAATAGAGACAGGACTGCAGGAGCTCATGGAGTCATGCCCCTCTTCTTCCACACATTTGCATACCCTTCGGGGATGCTCATGGAATGCTGCCGGCGACCCCGAGTCCTTCTCCGGTATATCAAGGAGTTGGGCTGGTTAGGTTAGGGTCGAGGCAGCACCTCGGGGGTCAATGCACAATACACCCCAATGCGGGACGTCAGTGCAGATCTGGTAACCCCCCCCTAGAATTAGAATTAGGGTGATTACGGATCTCGCGACAGGTTTGCAACAGGCGTATATCTCGCGATCATCGCTGTCAAACGTATTTTTTTTGCTTTTATATACACCATTGACAGCGATGATCGCTTGAGTTGCAAACCTGTCGCGAAATACGTAATCAGCCTGCCGTACACCTGTGCGAAGCCGGGGCGGGTCACTAGCATATTCAAAATTCTAAATTCTAAAAATACTTTATTCGGTGCGCCTGCCTGGATTATATTAGTTAGTTTCAGCCGTAAAACGTCCACTACTGAACACATGCCTCGCTCATGGATATCCATGAGGGATAGTTGCCATACTCATCACGCTTGGCAGGCGGGTTGGCGAGCGCAGTACGGGATGTCGGTACACGGAAAGACGCTGCTGCCCATCTTCCGGAGGTATCCCTTAGCAGGCTCTTACTGCATCCATGGGTATGAGAGGAGGGGTAACATTCTACTGCCGGCACCCCACGGCGCCTGGATTATATTTATGCGTCTTAAATTACAAAATAAAACAACACAATTAGTAGAATAAAGCACATAATTGAACCTGTTCACTTCAGATGACACGCGAGTTAGGAAAAGAAGCGAACAAAAGAACCTAACTCGGTCGTTATAGTCATCATTTAACAATTTTCTTTTGTCCTATGTTTCGTTTTATGGAGTTGAAGCTTATATGGAGGCTCCGAACGCATGCAGTGGAGCCTCCACTCGGGTCATCAATCATGCACGTGGGCGCTGCTATAAGCTCGGTTTCCGATTTAATGGTAATGGTATTATAAGTCTTGAGTCTTTCCAGGACTACGATGGGTGCAATCCTGTCGAAACGCCGAGCAATAAAGGTAAATAACGCTATAACTACCCGGTTAAATGTGTGTTAATAGTGTGTCGTGATGGCGAAAGTTTATCTATACAATAGTTAATAAAATCGTTAACCTTTCGCGTCTGTACATTAAATATTTTTGCAAATGAATAAGTAGGAAACATAAGGAATAGGTAATAAAACATAAAAAAAACTATTTTTGAAATTTTAGTCTGTTTGTCGGTTTGTTTGTTTGTTCGCAAGCGCAAAAACCACTAATTTTATTCAATATATAGTTACTGAAAATATCAATCATATGTCAAGCATTATTCTGAGTAACATTTGGTGTTTATTTCATTAAAACCGACTAACATAATCAAAAGTTATTTAGCTTTTAAGTTTAGTTGGAAATCTCGTATCACTATGTACCGCCGCGAAGCCTGAGCCGCGCGTCACTTCACGGGTTCAGGCGGGCGCGGTGTCGGGTGGAGGGAGACCAACAAGGTCATTTCGAGAACAACCGTAGAAGACGCGATACAGCTGTAAACAGTGAGCCTGGTATTTAAAGATAAAGATACGTTTATTTTGTCACACAATGTACAATTAATCTATGTACAATATATTAAGGTTTAAAAAATAAAATAAAAATGTGACAAAAATGGTCATTACTCAGCATATGCTGTGGCAGAACGGGTCCGTACCACAGCGCTGGTCTTCCGTAGTGACCGAAGTGTGCGGATTTTAACCGACTTCAAAAAGGGTTATGGTTTGATCAACTTGAGAATCGACTGTATTATGTAAATATTATTTTAATCTTTGTTACCTTGAGCTCCATCTTTTTCGAGTATGAACCGATTTGGAAAATTATTTTTGAGATCGAATTGATACATTTTGAATTAGGTCAAATGATTTTGATAAACATACATTATAAAAAGGAAATATTTGTACGTTGTATGTTGTATGTTTGTAATGAATAAACTCAAAAACTACTAGACCGATTTTTCAAATTGTTTCACCATTAGAATGCTACATTATCCCTGAGTCTTTGCCGTGGGGTGCCGGCAGTAGAAAGTTACCCCATCCTCTCATGCCAGTGGATGCAGTAAGAGCCTGCTAAGGGATACCTCCGGAAGATTAGCAGCAGCATCTTTCCGTGTATTAACATCTTTTACTCGCTCGACAACCCGCCTGCCAAGCGTGGTGAGTATGGCAACTACCCCTCATGGCAATCCATGAGGGAGGCCTGTGTTCAGTAGTGGACGTTTTACGGCTGAAATGATGATGATGATTATACCTGAGTAACAAAGGCTATATTTTATCTCCGTATTCTCACGGGAACGAGAACTACGCGGGTGAAACTGCGGAGTGCGGCTAGTAAAATCATAAAGGGTGCACATATGCTCCCAAGTGTTAGCTGTGAGTTTGTTTGCTTTCTTGCGAAGATTTGAAAGCTAAGGAGGTTCAGCTGCATGAGGTCGAATAGACTCGAACCCATGCAGTGGAACCTCATTCGCGTCACCTATCATGCAGCTGTGGAATTAGAAATTGATAAATCAGATTGGGTTTGTAAATTTTATAGTGTTAAACCATACTTGCCGTGACCGTGGGGTGCCGGCAGTAGAATGTTGCACCTCTTATCTTGCTCGTGGATGCAGATCTGCCAAGGGATACCTCCGGCAGCGCCTGTCCGTGTATCAAAACCCCGTACTGCGCTTGCCAAGCGTGGAGATTATGGCAACTACCCCCTCATGATCTTGCAGATCTATGAGGAAGACCTATGTCCAGCAGTGGACGTGGCAGTCGAGAGCAGTCCTACACCTGAGAGGATGATGATGATTATGTATGGATTATGTATTATAGAGCCATCTACTTGAAGCCATGCAGTGGAACCCTCAGTGGAACCATATTCAGGTCATCAATCACGCACGTGGACACTGCTGGAATACGATCGGGTTCTGTCACTCCGATCACGCCGGTAATGGAATATGAGCTCTATTGGAATGGGCTTGGGTTTTTTGTACCTTGGTAGATTGATGGCTGTGAGTTTCGCTGTTTGATTTTCGTTGCAGTAAAAGTACATTTATTTGTAGTTCATCACATCATCCTTAGAACTGCTGCCACGTCCACTGCTGTATATAGGCCACCCTCATGGACCTCAAAGATCTTGAGGGGTTTGTTGCCATTATCACCACGCTTGGCAGGCGGGTGGGCGAGCGCAGTATGGGATGTTGATACACGGAAAGATACTTCTATCCATCTTACAAAGGTAGATTTTTACTGCATCCACGGGCAAGCGAGGAGTGGCAACATTCTACTGCCGGCACCGAACGGTATTTGTAGTAGTTGCTTTGACATATATCAGAGGCTTGTTATGCCAACAATACATGGACGTTAACGTAGCCAGTTGAGTGTTTTATGTCTGCCTGCGAGGCTTATTCATGCTGTGGGGTGCCGGCAATAGAATATTACCCTTCCTCTCATGCCCGTGGTGCATCCACGAGACGTAAGAGACTGCTAAGGGATACCTCTGGAAGATAGGCAGCAGCGTCTTTCTGTGTAACAACATCCTGTACTGCGCTCGCCAACCCGCCTGCCAAGCGTGATGAGTATGGCAATAACCCCTCATGATCAGTACTTCGCCGCGAGGGAGACATTTGTCCAGCAGTGGACGTCCTGCGGCTACGAAAGACCAGACCTGTGATACCCGTTTTGCCAAAGGACATTCTGGGGGATCGTCGTACATCGTGATCGAAGTGTCGCTCTCAAAATAGATAGATTTCACGAAATCAGTCAAAATCTCTATTGAAACGTCAAACTCGAAATTTTACCATTCTCGTCATTTGAAATTTCGTCAACAACAAAACGTCGGGAATATTTAAAGGTATTAGGCGATAAATTTCCGTGTTTTTGTTTTATAATAAGTTGTGATCCCGATAGTTTACGAAAAACTTTACGATGCAAGAAAATCCCCAAGAATGTCCTGTGGCAGAACTAAAATTATGTAGTTTAATTTAAACTACATTGATATTGTTTATTATATTAAATAGAAAAACATCCAGAGCACTCTGATCAAATATCTGCAGATATACAGACATCTGTCTCGAGGCGAGAATCGAACCCTCTTGCGTCGCCATAGGAGGTCGTCAACGTTTCGACTGTGATTCAACAGTGCCGGGAAGACTTTAAGGCGATAAACTACCGTGTTTTTTTTATTGCACAGTGGAACATCAGAACAATACTCTTACAGTGGTCAACCCATCACTCTTACTAATTCCGTCTCAGGAGACGCCCGCGCCGCGCGCCGCCGCCCGCCCGCTTAACTGGCTGGGACTTCGCCAGACATAAAGATGACATGAGGATGTGAAGACTTGATGCTGACGAACCTGATTTTATTTATTAATTCGTACAAAAACCAAAAGTAAAAGTTATACAAGTTATTTCATTATAAATGGAAACAAAAACCAGTTGGGTCTTTGTTCGCAAGGTTCGTTAGCAAGGTCCAACACACTTTTGGCCGATTTAAAGCCAAAATACGACCATTTATAGGCATTGCTAAGAATTATACAATTAGAATGATTGAATTAAAATGGTTGTAATTACATATATCTGATTAAATTTGAATACATACTCGAGATAATACATAATATGTATAATTTTGTAATCTCCTATTAATTCCCTTTTTTATAGCCTACCTAAAAACCTATCTAAAGGCACTCGGGTTTTTGAGACGAATCTAACGATACCTTAATTGTCGACATCCATCCAGCCGTCTGGAGACACGTGGGAATAAAGAAATTTACAAACAAAGGAAGAAACAAACATACAAGAACTTCCTCGGCAGTCGGGTTAAATAGATAAAAGCATTTATTTACAGAAAAAAAGATACATGATACTAAAACAATATTAAAAAAACTACTTATTTCTAACTATCTACCATTTGTTGTTTAAGTACCTGCATTTGGTTATTATAATTTATTAATCTAGGTAATTTCTCATGGTTCCCTCACTAGGCTGAGTCTGTATTGAGTTAACCTGTTCAATATCTTTTTAATAAATAACACACAATAGCTACACACAACACCATCTAGTCCCAAACAAGGCTTGTAATATGGACACCACATGATGGATAAATTAAATAGATAAATAAGGTACTTATCTTATATTTCACACAACACCAACCGACAATAACCCCGAAGTAAGCAGATTTTAAACCTAACTTGAGGTATAAAGTCTCAGGTGCTGTGGGGCACCGGCAGTAGAATGTTGCCCCTCCTCTCTTGCTCGTGGATGCAGTAAGAGCCTGTTAAGGGTAACCTCCGGAAGATGGGCAGCAGCGTCTTTCCGTGTATCAACATCCCGTATTGCGCTCACCAACCCGCCTGCCAAGCGTGGTGAGTATGGCAACTACCCCTCATGGAGATCCATGAGGGAGGCCTGTGTTCAGTAGTGGACGTTTAACGGCTGAAATGATGATGATGATACAGTCTCAGGCCCAAAAAAATGATTTTATTTTAAAAACATTTCCCGGTGGCGGAAATGGAACCCGCAACATCATGTGCCTCAGTTGGCTGTTTTAATAAGGATTATGAGGAATCTAAACAATTAGCCGTAAATGTCCCACTGCTGGGCATAGGCCTCCCTCATGGACCTCCAAGTATTGCGGCTGGAAGCGACCTCCATCCATCACAGACCTGTAGACCTAACCAGGTCGTCCGCCCATCTCGTTGGAGAACTGGTGCCTCCAGCAATAATAATAATATAATAGAGTAATTGTTATTAGTAGTTTTACCTTTTAATTAACTTGTATTTTTTGGTACTATAACCAAACAGATTCCTAGATTGCCTACTCGACGCTTTACGTAGTCTGCTAAGTTACAACGTAAACTCTAGGATAGTTATAAGACACCAGGCAGGTAAGGCAGGAGAAGGTACTTTATCAAACTAGAAAAAAATGATTTAGGTACTCAGTAAGATCTTTATTGTGTTAAATAAACTTATTATAATGAATATCCTTATGAATTAAACTTATCAACTAATGAGAGATGTTGCTAAAGCTAGATGTTCTTCTGGCACACGTAGGGCTGGTAGCGCTGGCACCGGAGGCCCCTGTACCCGTCGGTGACGCCGTCGATGCCCACGCAGTGGGGCTCCTTAGGGACAGCCCTGGAACAAAATAAATGTTAATTTTTCTCCACCATAACATGACGTGGAGTACGGCCTGTAGAATGTGGCCACTACTCTATTGCCCGTGGATGCAGTACGAATCTGCCAAGGGATACTTTCGTAATATAATTCGTTTGATTTCATGTAACTACTAATTGTTTGTGTGTACTTTTTGCTTGGTAACAAAAAAACTTTTTTTTATCTTTATCTACCCCTCGCCAACCCGCCTGTCAAGCGTGGCGAATATGGCAACAACCCCTTACGATCAGTACTTACTTGTTGATTCATGAGGGAGGCATGTCCAGCAGTGGACGTCCTACGGCTGAGATGGTGATGATGATGAAACCAATTTTCAATTAAACATTTTCAAGTAAACAAATGAATAATGAATACCTACACTGCCTATTGTTACTACAGAATACAGAATATTGTACACCTTCATTTAATTGCTTACGCATGTCAACGCTTTCAGAAAATCAATTCCCCCATTTAAATCTAGTTTTTAATCAAGATCGAGCTAAGTCCTGGCTTTGTCTTGTTTTAAATTCAGGCGGGACGCTAATAGCATTGCACAATTTGCGTTGAACGTCTGTCTTGATTTGAGGTCTAATTCAGAGCAATACCTATCGAGGTAAGACCCAAGTGTCTGCATATTCTGCACATATTAGATAGGACTCCCGTTCGGTACTTTACTGCAAATTGCATTGTTTCTCGTACATGCCTTGCTTAGTTTTATCGGCGGCATTTGGAATATTATCTACCTAATCTATCTTGATATCTACACACCTTACCTAACTAGATGTTTACCCTCTGTTTTAGAATTATTGTATTACTTATTTTAGAATAGGTAAAGTGCTGGACAAGCCCGACCTACCTAATAATGTCCCGGGCATGCGTACATGATTAAATAGTTGCTGACGCAATATTAATCATCATCATCATCAGCCCATGTCAGTATACTGCTGGACATAGGCCTTTCAAAGACAAAAAGAAAAGAGAAGAAAAGCTGAAAAAAAGCTGAAAATCGAGCTCAGTGGGGGCCATGGGAGAGGCCTATATTACTCATCGATTTATACCAAAGCCAAATAAAAATAATTCTTATTTTAAAAGTAACATCGAGTTTAACTGACATGAAGTTAGGTTACCCAGGGACTAATAACTAAAAGGAGTTACAGAAAAAACATTAAAAAATATGAGCTTCGGATAAAGTTTGATTCGTTATAGGAGCGGTCCTAAAGCGACTCCCTGAGGGATGCCGGCTTTGATTTATTCATTTCGCTCTTTATTCGTCTCGCGGACATTCTATCAGAACACATTTTGTTGCAGGTAAGTAGTAAAGTATACTATGATGATAACACAGTTCTAACTAAGGTCTGAACTACACGTTATACCTTATTTAATCATTGATAAACCTAATTATAAAGTTTTCTATAATATTTGCAGTTATAATAAAAATTAAGTATGGAGATATTTAAATTTACCAATGGCCTAACTGAGGACTATGTTGTGGTTATATTTATTACGTATTTTGTTGGTTACTGAAGTATTACCTGAACATGTCGGTAGCGCCGCCGGAAAATCTGCTGAAACCGGTAGTTTTGATGTCTTCACCTGAAAAATGAAAAATTAGATAAAAGTTTATTATAAGAACAATCAATTACGATGAGAATTATAAACCATAAACAAGACGTTAAATAGAAGCTTAACTTTTATGATTAAGTTTTTGTTAGTTACTTTTTTGATTCAAAATCAAAATCAATAAGTGTTTATTCAATAGAGCAAAACGCTACTTAGAATATTCAATTTACATAAGAAGAACAGGACACATTTAAATTAAATAAAGCACATAATTGAATTTGGTCGCTTCAGATAACATTTTTTTCCAAGTGGAAAACGAGAAGCAAACAAGAAACCTCACTCTTTCACTTTTATTCATTGTTACAATTTCTGTCTTAGTATTATGCTTAATTTAATGTACGCAAGGTTATTGGATACTTTGGATATTGCAAGATGACATTATTTCTTATTGTGGTCGAACCGAGCGACACTCGGCCAAGGGTCAATATCATTCAAATAATCAACTATGGAATAATAAGCTTTTTCTAGGAGATTTTGTTTTTTAAAAAGCTTAAACCTAAGAATCGATAGTCCAGTCACCTCAGATGGAAGCTTATTATAGAAGCTCACACAGTTTACCATAAATGGTTTATTTACTTTCTGGAGTCTAAATTTTGGGATGTGCAATTTATTTTTTCTTTCTTGTATTTCAATCAATCAATCAATCAAAATTTTGGAAATTCATTAAATAAACAAAAATATAATTCAAAATATTGGGCCGATTTCTGTACATAATTGAAAACTCAGGTAGAACCAACCCAACCAACCGAAATCAACCGAGTAGGCGACATTTTATTAGTAGTGGGAGCTAAAAGGTACAGTAGGAATGGCGCGAATAGCGCACTATACCCAGCAGCAGATGAAAGGGCTGATAGATAGTGAAGCCCTCACCGTCGACCGTCCTCCACTCGGCGCGCTGGTGCAGGCTGACGCCGAGCCACACGAGCAGCCGGGAGTCGTCTCCGTCCGTCACGTTCTTGAACGCCATGCCGCGGACCACTTGCTGCACGAACGCAAACTCTTCCTACAAGCAGAACATCGTCTAATTAGTACTCATTAAGCCATAGAAGACGTGGAGCAATGGATCTTACTCTATATTTATCTCGTGCGTGTATAACGCGGGCAAAAGAACCTATAACCATTTTGGTATGTATCCTAAGTGATTTTCTACCTTAATGTTTTTTATTTTGTTGATTTGTTATCTAAACTGTGTTGATTTAGTTCCTAATTTCTCTTATTATGTAAAGATAATGTAGATTTTATACCTACATTTTTTTTATATTCTATACTGAATGTTTTTTACTTATTATTTTGTTATTCTGTTACAATATTGTAAATCTATTCATATTTCTTAAATGCAGTTAGTACTATAATAACTTTATGCACCTTCTTAACTAACTTAACTAGGTAATTTATTATTGTTATGTTGCATAATCTTACTTATTATGCATGCCATGACACCCTTTGATTATAAGAGCACTAGATTTACTTATAAACATATAATCCGATTAATCATGTGTATCTTATGTTGGGAGTCCATAATAAATTAATAAATTAGCCAAATTTTATTCCAAATCAAACCACATATGACGAAGTCATTCTACTACCTATTTGAAGTGAGATAAAATGAGCGTGCCTTCTTCAACCTACTCTGCAGTGGTTGTCACCAATTGGTTAGTGATGTAGAAAAAGTCATGAGAAACGAAATACATTTCCAAACTCACCTCAGACTTGGGCACAGCCAGCTTGCCCCCGTTCTTGGCACACGTCTCCTGGGCTTCCCGCCACGGCCGAGCCTGATACATCACCCTGTAGCCCAGGCCGTTCGCTTTGTTCACCACGTACCCTGGAAACGAATTGTTATGCCTTTAATATGTTTCTTTTCATCACAAGAAAGTTGTCCGAAGTGAACGAATTTAGTTGTGTGCTTTTTCAATTTAAGTGTTTTGTTATTCTACAGGGTGTATTGATTTGTACAGGGTGATTGGGTGTATCAATAACAAGTGTCTCCGAAACATCACCATCCATAATATTATGGTCTCATGAATATCATTTGCAATAAGATATTGTTTATCCTTATAATAACCATCCGAAAACCCTGCCTGTGACAGAACCAAGATGGAGAGACAGAAGGTTATTAGGTTTTTTTTATAACCACCGGAAAACACTGCCTGTGACAGAACCGAGATGGAAAGACAAGTAGGTTACTGGGTTTTTTATAGCTATCCGAACACGACGGTGCTGGCTATTATAAAGTACGTAAGTAAGAACTACGCGACAGCTGTAGCGGCCGCCAATAAAATACTATGGAAGATGAAAATTATTCAAATAAATAATTATGAGAATAATGTTTATGAGTCAATAATGTTATGGATTTCTTTACTTATCGCGAATCACTCTATAGATTGTAATCGTTATGAATATCGATATTAGTGGAAACTGTATTAGGGATCCTTGTGATTGTAATTATTCGGGCAATCGATGATAACGAAAATTTTAATTGATTATTATATTAGGAAAATAAAATTTCAGAGACAAAATAGAGAACCTTTAAGAAGAGCAATCGGAAAAGCAATGGTGTGACTGACGGCGAATAGATGTTTAATAGAAACAGGGTAATTTATTGTAGTTGTATAAGGAGTAATAAAGTGGATCCCCAATAGCAGAAGACGAAGATGTGGCAGACCCAGACTTGTGTTGAGTTTATAAATGAAAAGTAAGTCCTCCATAGCACAAGATCTTGCAAATTGAAAGGGCCTTACAATTAAAGTTTTCATCTTTGCTGTCCGGGCCTTGTTGGGGCCGACCTTTGCCTAGCAAAGGCTAGGCAAAGGTCGGCCCCAAATCTTTCCAAGAGCCTCGCTTGCACACCTCTGAGAAATCATCGGAAAAATCGTTACAAATGTAAGATTTCTATTACTTATCTATAGGAGACGTTTTTGTCACTTTATCGTCAAAATAACTAAATAAATTAAGTTTTCAATAAAATAACTCAGTTCACAGAAAATACATTAAATTGGAACTGTGGGAACCTTTCTCATCAGCATCGATAGCTTTGCCGCTCACCACACCAGCAAGGGCCACAGTAAGTACAAACGCCATAAAATTCCTGTAACAAAAACACAAGATCATTAAATACCATACACCCCTATAACATCTCCCTTCTTTATGTTAATGTAATCGGCAAGGACTTTATACCTTCGCAAGCGTATAGGTACTTAGAATACTTGAAGAGACTTTTACTGCCGAAGGCCTAAGAAGAGATTATGAAACAAAAGGTTCTCAGGAAAAAGGATGACTACACACTCGTCTTGCGAAGGTACACCCGGGTATTCTCTCCAGATTGCTTTCACCCGGTTGTGTTATTAAGGCCGGAAAATTTTGTAATTGTAAAACAAAAATGTTTTCTTACGCTTTAAACACAACAAGTAACTCACCTCATGGTCGATTTATTATTTAGTTTATTTAAATGAATTTCTCTTTTCCTGTTTCTAGGGCGCCACTCGATTCTGTAAACAATTGTAAGTTATGCATTTTAACAGGTTATGGTTACTTAAATAAAATCGGCCAAGAGCGAGTCAAACTCGTACACCGAGGGTTCCATGCTATCTTAATAAATTATAAAGGCGGTTTATGTTTGTTGGAGAACATTGACAGCGCCATCTCTTGTCTGAAAGCGGAACTTATGTAGATTTTTTACACTTTCGATGATTTCTAAAACTATGCAAAATAAATGCAAAATAAACTAAACTATGCAAAATAAATAGTTCGTTATATTTTTTCTGCAATCTTTACATACATTTCTATTAGCTATAAAAGTTTCAGAGGCTTATCTTCGCTAACTTCGGAGATAAGGAAAATGAACGCATTTTTTTTCAACTGTTTTGTAAATTAGTCAAAAACTATACGGATTAAAGCAAAACTAAAACCTGTTTATTAAATGCAAATTAATATCATTCATACGATACCCCACATGAACAAGTAATAAAAACAAAGTGAAGTGAAGACAAAGTGAACATTTTAGTGAAGTACTAACATTTTTGAGACAACCTTTCAACTTTCCATGTCTAAAAAACGATGCAAATTAGAGAGTTTGCTATAAATTTCCTGTAATCTTTAGATACATTTATATTAGCAATAAAAGCTTCAGGGGTTTATCTCTACAGACTTTGGAGGTAAGGGGGGAACGCAATTTTTTTCGTGTAAATAAGCCGAAGACTATACGGCTTAAAGCAAAACTAAAAACTGTTTATTAATGTGAAAATAGTTACCTTTCATATATTGACCTAGTAACTTCATTAAAATTTTCGAGACCACCTTTCCCTTTGTTGTCTAAAAAACTATGCAAATTAGCGAGTTTGCTGTAATTTTTATATACACTTCTATTAGTTATAAAAGTTTCAGGGGTTTATCTCAGCAAACTTCGGAGATAAAGTATTTCTTTCAACATTTTTGTAAATCAACGTAACAACGTAACGTCAGCAAAGTAGATCAACCTAAAAATGTAAGCCCTTTATTGGCTGTAAGTAAGTGCATAAGTCTTTAACTCTATTTAATTAGGAACAGTGGATTTTTTTTCATAGATGAAATAAAAAATAAAAAAAATTATTGCACGGATTAGTACTAGAAGTAATATTTAAGCTATGTTAAAGGCAAATTTAAATGATCTTCCGACACAGACCGTGTTTACAAATAAATCGGGATCCACACAAAGATAACGTAAATAAATCACCTACCTTCTAATTAACCGTCGAAAGACTTTCTTGCTTTTTCCACTTTTGCCGAAACACTGTTAAAGCGAAATGTGTGTCTAAGATATTGCGGTTGACTGATGCCGGATGACTGTGATTCTACAACTGTCATACATACATATGTACAAAACGACGGATGCTCTTTTATATGGCATTGGTATCGACTAGACATTTGTTATCAGCAGAGAGTACATGATTTGTTGCATCTGTTGTGTCACCAGTGTTACCTACAAGATCATGGTCAGTTTGGGCTGATTTAAGCTGATCACTACGTGCTTGCATGTTTACTGCGGTACTAATTTAGAAAACTGTTAACTGGTCATCAACCATTGGCATATAGGACTGTAAATTTTTGTTCAAAAAATGTTATGATACAGTTGAGCAATTTCTCTCCGACAAGCAATAATGATTCTTGACTTTTTTTTTATGTAACATTTTGTTGACTCTAGATGCTATATTGTGAATTAATATTCATATTTACCTTTTGACATTTCATTCAGCTGACTTCTTATTTGTATTTTTATTTTTTATACTATTTTTGAATTTTTCTATTGTATAATATGTTTGAAAATTTTACAGTAGACTTTTAATAGATGGCAATTGAGCTCAGCAGAAAATTAATATGAAACTTATGTGTAAATATTTTATTTTTAATTTATACAAAACAAAACAAGGCTATGTCATGATTTGCGGTCTGGGCGACCACATAATTTCCTTATTGGAAATAATAAAATATTAACAAAACAAAACAAAGCACTTATCTCTTAAAAAGTATGTACCTACTTGACAAAAAAATTATACAATTTTAAAGTCATATCAGAAAGTGGAGAAGACAGTAGACTGTTACATTGTCCTATATCGCTATTTACATTTTAAATATTTCTACGTTCGGCTGCATTCCTAACACATTCTAGCAGAACATGTTGGACGTCATCAATACTACTTCTTCATTAAAAAACAGATTTTTTTAATGGGATGTCCGGATCGCAGACGTGAGGTATATATTGGTAATAGACCAATATATCACGAAATATCAAACCGCCCTAGTATCTATCTGTCAGCACACATTCACTCACTGTTGGGTATAATAGCCTCTTCTTCATCACGCCATGCCCACCGTTCTACATATTTTTCGGTAACAACAAAATAGATAGGTAAGTAACAATATTTTTTTATAATAAATCATAAAGCTCTTTAATGTGTATACTATTTTTTTTCAGAGTTTGTACAAATTTGTAAAGTAAATGAATTGAACCCCGAACGGACGCTGTTGTTTTCACAAACAAACGGGCTTTTGTTCGTTATTATTGTACGCTGCAATTTACTCACTTACTTCAACATACAGGGGCGCTGACCGTAGGCTCTCTTGCCCGTTGGTGCAGTAAGAATCTGCTAAGGGATTCCTTCGGAAGATGGGCAGCAGCGTCTTTCAGTATATTAACATCCCGTACTGCGCTCACCAACTGTTTGTTGGTTTTGTCAGCTTCACACGTAGATATATATAGATAGAAAACTCTTTATTGTAAGTACAATTGGATGCTGTTAAGCATAAGTAGTCCAAGCGCCATTTTCACTTTTTTGGCAAATGACATAAACGCGTTTTTATTAACAGGAGAGTTGAATTTGCTTCATCTGAAAGTAAATCTATATACATCGACGCTTCTATTTGTAATTTAACATATCACAAGAAAAAAATACAAAATAAATATTTATTTTAAAAGATATAGCTAAAAATGCACTTGAACTCTCGATAAATGTGATGTTTTTATTTTGCAAAACGAGTCCAAGAGACATTTATGTCGTTTAGACTCCTCATGTGTAACTAAATTTGATAGAATAGGTTTATCTGCATCTAAAACCAGGGTAAAGAGGATTGAGAAAGCTAAATAAAATACTAATTAAATGACACAGGTAATGGCAAGATTACTTAATATAAAAAAAATCTTAAGACAAACTAATTTTACCAAAAAAAATTAAACATGTATTCTTTAACATAGTCCCAGATGTATTTTCTTAAACAAAGAGACGATTGAAGATGATATTAGTCAACACCACCCTCACCCCAGAACCTGTCTAGCACCTAAAAACTTACGATATAGTAGATGGAGTAGATGCCATCGAGTAGATGCTAAATCTTCTCTTCTTCAATATGTTCTGGATCAAAATCTAAATTACCATCTAACGTCTAAATTACCCTTTAACGTCATCATCAATCGTATCGTCTGTAATATTTTTTTTTGTAAAATGACTTAGAATCTTTTGGGTTATATGGGAACAGTGATTTTTAAATCTTAGTTTTTTCTCCGAAACAGGCTATCCATTAGGCCAAAGAGGTTTAACCATGTCTTTACAACGGTTCTCTATTTCGTCTCCGAAATTTTACATCCTATAGTATTTCAAATTTTTTTTTCATAATCATCGTTTGCTCGAATAATCAGGATCTATAATATAGTTACCACTTATGTCGGTCTCCATAATGATTAACACGCATAAAGTCATTCTCAATAAATAATGAAATCCATAACATTATTAACTAACTAAATCATTTTATTAGAATTTGATTTATAATTTGTTCAGTAGTGGACGTTTATCGGCTGAAATGATGATGTTGATTATTAGAATAATTGTAATATTCATAACATTGTATGTTGATTGTATTTAACACCTTAACAAGCAAATGAAACCGCTTGTTTAGTGATTTTTTTATTGTTGTCAAGACAAGAGTAATTTTATTTAAATTAGTCTTCAATTCAATAAAATTCCTCAGGCGGCCGCTCACTACGGTTGCTCGTATTAAGTATTTTGGAGTTTTACTTAAATATATACCCAGTATCTACTTTATATATGTAGACAGTAGCGCCGTCTTGGCCCACGAAAATTGCCCCCTGACGAAAAATTCTTCACAGGCAGTGTTTTTGGATGGTTAAAAAAATTATAATAACCTACTGTCTCTCCATCTCGGTTCTGTCGCAAGCAGAGTTTTTGGTTGGCTATAAAAAAACCTAATAACCTAATGTCTCTCCATTTCGGTTCTATCACAGGCAGAGTTTTCGGTTATTTATAAAAAAAACCTAATAAACTACTGTCTCTCCATCTCGGTTCTGTCACAGGCAGTGTCTTCGGGAAGTTATAAAAATAAAATAAGTAGGTAAATAATGCTGGACAATTCACACAGCATCAACTATCCCCAAGCTAAGCAGAGCTTGTGTTATGGGTACTAGATACTACATAGATAGATATTTTTTATTATATAGAAAAACATCCAGAACACCCTGAACAAAAAAAAACCTAATAACCTACTGTCTCTCCACCTCGGTTCTGTCAAAGACAGTGTTTTAGGATAGTTATAAAAAAACCTAATAACCTGCTGTCTTTCCATCCCGGTTCTGTCACAGGCAATGTTATCGGATAGTTTTAAAAAAACCTAATAACCTACTGTCCTTCCGTCTCGGTTGGAAATTGGAAGTTTTATAATCGTTCCAAAATATTCGGAAGAATAAGTTTTATGACTCGTTATCATTATGACGCATATGTTTATAACGATGAAAATTATGGAAATAATATATAAGGTAAAATAGCTTTATGCGTAAAGAGCATAAGGATGAACAGTAATGTTATCTATGGGACCATAATATCCTGGATGGTGATGTTTCAGAGACACTTGTTATTGATTGTGATTTTCGGACAATCGATTTTCGGAGACAAAATGGGCACCCCTTTAAAACATGTATGTCCTTTCCTAACTTTTTTCTCTCAACATCAATTTCTACTGTGTTTCTACCCCTATGGTATTTATGCAGTCATGGTAGTTACAAGAACATGCGAAAAATGTTTGTATGATTGGTTTGCGCTCGAAACCAAACTCATGTTTTTAGTTTTGCAAAACCAGTCCAAGTCACAAATAAATGTCGCGTGGACTACTGATGCGTAACACTATGTCGTTTGGGTTTGTTATGTATAAACGGAAAAGTGTTTTTTCATTATTAAATTTCGTTGTGAGTTTTGAATTGGTTTTTGGGCTTGTTTTGCGTATCAAAATATCTCGTTTGCTATAGAAGGCGCTTGGACTGGGTATTAAAAAATACCACTCAGAGTGAAGCTTGCTGCATTAGTGTTTTTTCTATGGCTAAATTATGTCTTGGAGATTACGAAAATGCAAAAAAATGAAAAAATGCAATTTGGCGCTTGGACTCATTATGCATAACTGTATCCAATTTGTACACCACATTGAAAAATACACTCATATAAAGACGTATTGACTTGATCTCCGTCGGATTGAGCTGAGAGGATGGTATAGGTGCTGGCTAAGTTTAATCCATCTAACAATGTCCCAGGCACTACAGCGTCCCGTACAGCATTACTTCTCAACCTTATTCAGAATAAGGTATATTGGCTGTGAGCAGAAAGGTAATGTACAAATTACAATAATGCTGATATTTAGCTCTCTACGTAAGCTTTTATTATTTCACAACTAAATGGCGAATTCAAAATGTTTGTACTTTTTTATTTCAAAAATCGGATGAATAATCTAAGCGAACTGTGCACAACTATTAATACACTGTCTGATTCGCTGCAGGCTCATTCATTATTTCTTTCTCTTAAGTGATTTATTATTGTTCCATTGACACATTTACCTACTCACGCACTGCCACTCACTTGGTTATTTACTCCAAAATAACAGCGCGCGAAATGCAATTAATCCAAAGATTGAACAAATAAAACATCAGAAATAAGTTATTAATTTATTTTGTATCTACTTTTACTTTCCATAAGCATAAAACCCGTGTCCGGAGCCGTGGCCGCCGAAGAACAAGCCGCTGCCGTGCCCGCCGTAGTACTTCCGGAATCGATTCGACGGTTCTTCATCCTCGTCTGCATTCTTCTCCATCCTATAATGGCCCAGCTTCTCAACTTTGTGATGCCTTTGTAAAGGTATCACCGATAGATCATGGTGTACAGGTATTATGTGCCTGTGAATGTAAAGCGGTACCACCGATGTGGAGTGTGTGGCATTCGCGTTTTGTGACATATGTGATACTGAGTGATGGGATATAACCGGTATTTTAACATTGTCATCTTGGACATGAATGTTGTGGATCACGTTGGGCCGGGGATCACGTATGACCTGCACTTTAGAGTGGAAGAAAAACTGTGATAGCGGTATGGGTGCTACTAGCGGTACGTTATGGCCATCGTTTTTAAATATCAAATGTTGCGGTAGAACGGTCACGGAATGGCTCACAGGGTTCTGCGCAAATACCGGTATCAGGCGGGTGCCGGTATTCTGGAGTGTTGAGATGAGGATGGGCTGGGGCGGGAGCGTGCCTATGTCCCGCGGGGAGCGCCTCATGCGTAGTGGCGAGTTGGCGGCGCGCTGCACTTGGATGATGATGACTATGAGGAACAGTCTTGTCATCTGAAATTAACATAAACTTAAGGTTAAGCTCAGTGCAATCATACAATTAAAATGATTGGTGGTTGACATAGACCTTGAGCGACCAAGTGAATTAGAAAAATTGACTACAAGGAAATCAGGAGGAACCGACCTTTCAATTCTTTCGTTAATGATTTTTTGTCTAAAAGTATTAAGTACGATTAAATATATTATCCACGGAGGATAAAACATCTTGAAGATACCGACTAGGGACCTACTCGTATTAAGCCTTAAACTTACAAAGCTATCAGAATGCTTGCCTAGCCAACTCCTAAAGTTCTTATAAATTACCTTTATTATTTCCCTATGTTTCGCCTGGATTGCACCAAGCATGGTCCTTGTTGTCATATATTTAAGAGGATGTATGAATAAAAGACTAATAAATAAAACATAATAGAGTAAATGTTTTTATTAATGATCCATATAGGAAACCAGTAAAAAAGTAAACAGCCGAATTCTGAAGCCAATTAAAAATAATTAGAATGTTTGTTGAACCCTATAGCTGGTAATTAGTCGATATAGGTCACTTATTATGCAAACCGCCCTCTCGTTATCACAGCGGCAAAATGGATTGGAAACAAAAAATATTCCAACACGAATATCCGTCACAGAGATACCCGTAACTTGATTGATCCTCATGAAAAATTTTCCCTTCTTTCACCAGATAAAGTATTGCGCAGTTCCCATGTTCACGCACGGAATCCGTGGCTACCGGCCGCTTTATTTTAGTCTTGTGACACGTAGATTTACATATAGATACACCTTCAGTCTGGTGGGAAATGGTGACTTATCAGTTATCAGAATCAGGGACAGATCTAATCTCATCTCGGGCATGCGACGTCGGCGTGGAGTCTGGCTGGACGGTGAAAATCAATAATCATCCTAGCCACTGCTGTCCACGTCCACTCTTGGACACGGGCCTGCCTTGTGGAGCTCCGAGATCTTCAGGAGGTTGTTGGAGGTTTCTACTTCACTTCTTTCCCTCACTTAGAAAAAAAATTCCGAAGCGAACGAATTTAATTATGTGCTTTATACAATTTAAATGTGTTTTGTTTTTATTTTGTAAACTGACTATTATATGTAGCTTTTTGCTCTATTGAATGAGCACTTATTAACTTTGACTTTGACGCCATACTTGGTAGGCAACCCGCCTACGAGCACAGTACGGTTTATGTTGATACACAGAAAGACGCTGCTTCCCATCTTCCGAAGGTATCCCTTGGCATGTTCGTACTACATCTACGGGAAAGAGAGGAGGGAAAATATTCTAAGGCCGGCACCCCAGGGCAAATCATCTAATAATAGATGTGAAAATCTACATTATAATCCCTACACATAGTGGGTTATCAAGAACAACCTAATCTAATCTCATCTCAAGCATGCGACTTCGGCGTGGAGTCTGGCTACACATGATGATAATCTGACGTTTCCTAAATCTTAATATAACCTGCAACATCGTCACAGACTACCGTTAGCGACACGGCTTGGATGCATGGTACCTCCTCATCTGTAGATAGGGAGTGTCATTCAAGGTTTTTGGTAATGAAGCCATGCATAGATATTCGTTTGTTTGCTTATATAGCACACATATAACAATTTATTAGTTGTAGATATTAATTGTATGCGAAACTATCCTACCTACTGTCTCTCCATCTCGGTTCTGTCACAGGCAGGGTTTTCGGATGGTTGTAAAAAAAACTAAAAAACTAATAACCTACTGTCCTTCCGTCTCGATTCTGCCACTGGAAGGTTTTAATCTTTCGAAAATATTCGGGATTATAAGTTTTATGATTCGTTATTATTATTAAATAATGCTGCACAAATCACACAGCATCATCTAGCCCCAAGCTAAGCAGAGCTTGTGTTATGGGTACTAAATGACTGATATACTTAATACATTATACTACATAGATGATATTTTTATTATATATAGAAAAACACCCAGAACACCCTGAACAAATATCTGCGGATCGTACAGACATTTGTCCCGAGGCGGGAATCGAACCCGCAACCCCTTGCGTCGCAGGCAGACCTTCGCCCGCTGCGCCACAGAGCTCGTCGACACATATGTTTATACCGATGAAAATTATGGATATTATATATTAGGTAAAATAATTTTATGCTTAAGGAGCATTAGGATGAACAATATCTTATTGCAAATGATATATTTAAGGGACCATAATATTATGGATGGTGATGTTTCGGACAATCGTTTTTCGGAGACAAAATGGGCACCCCCAAATTTGACTTGCAAAATTTGATTACAGACAGACATCGGGACAGGTGAAACTAAATAAATGCTTGTAAAAGCGTAGTCTTCTTATGGTCATGATTATCAGGTCGGGTGTCGTAGTACGCCTTTCGCTTGCGTGCCATAGACTTTTGTTAATACAATTTTTTTTTTACTATTTTTTTTTATGAAGTGGAATAAGGGAAGGGAGGCCTTTGCCCTGCAGTGGGACAGTGGAGGTTAAATAATAATAATAAAAATAACAAAAAATGTATACGACTAAATGACGAGACTGGGCGAAGGTCCACCTGATATAAAGTAAGAAGAAGAAATACATTTAGAAGAAATACATTTATTAGACACACACACACTAAACTAAAAATAACTATAGTAAAAAACATCTGACTTACTTCTAATTTTAATCTAGGAGTACCTACCTACCCTGTTATATATTATGCGACATAGTGACAAATAGATGGTAAGCAGCTCACTCAGCGGGTCAAAGCAGTAAGAATACTATTTCAAGCAATGAACAAACCAGTTCATAAAGTTGTGCGAGTCCAAAGGGGCCTGACTCAGCATTATGCTTCCACGCATAAGGAATGCTAGGAAGCGCTGGTTTTCAGTCAAGTAAGGTAACCTTTACCTATTACAATCGCAATGCCGCGGTGACCACGTTCACTAAGCTCGTGACCAACACTGCATTACATTGCGCCCGTCACCCTGAGACAGAGTTGTAAGGTTTCATGTTTCACCTTTCAAACCGGAACACAGCAATGTAGACATTGCCGCTTGGCGGTAGAAATAGGTATGGTGGTAGAACTTAGTACTTCCCCGGGTGAACTCTTCACAAAAAGTTCTACTACTCTGAAAGATCTATTGACAATTCTCCTCGTGAATCACGTGGCCCAAGAACGTGAAGATGCGAGATCGCACAACAGATGAAAAGCGTTGTTGCAAACTGTTTGAGCTTTGAGCATGGATTAGTTTGTGCGGAATTCCGCCCAAGACATTGCGAGCATCTTTCTCCAGAGAGAAGAAGAAGTCTGTTTCTAAAGAAGCGTGCTTCATCATGATCATCATCATCTCAGCCGCAGGACGTCTACTGCTGGATGAGGGCCTCCACCATGGATCTATGTACTGATCATGAGGGATTGTTGCCATACTCGCTACGATTGGCAGGCGGGTTGGCGAGCGCAGTACGGGTTGTTGACACACGGAAAGACGCTGCTGGTCATCTTACGCAGCTATCCCTTAGCAGATTGCTGCATCTGCAGGCAAGAGAGGAGGGGCAACATTCTATTGCCGGCACCCCACAGCAAACGTGTAATAGATATTTAGATACTCCATTCAGACTGGTGGGAAATGGTGACCTATCAAGGACCGATCTAATCTCATCTCGGGCATGCGACGTCGGCGTGGAGTCTGGCATTGGCATTCTGCACGTCTTAAATCTTTATATAAACCGCCACATCACTTACTGACGACGTGATTACACTGCATGGATGCATGATATTGTATTGACGAAACTACTGAACGTATTGGCCTTTTACATCGATAAGGCTCTCCTTCTCCGTCGGTCCCTCAATGCTAAGGATCGTGACTGTCTGTTTAGTTATATTTCGAGAGGATATATTATTAACAATGTATAGAAAACAGAAAATAAAGATGAATGTTAATACATTTTGAATTTCGTCCAAAAATTCTAAACTTCCCGCCTATTAACTGATTTTTAATCTGTGATCGATAACCTGAACACAGATTAAAAATAAGGATTAATGTTCTGACAAAATTCATTCAAGCACTTTCGAATGAGTATAAAATATACAATGAGCTCCATTGTAAAAAAACTAGCCAGTGCGGCGCGGTTCATTTTATTTTATTCATTTGTGTTGTTTTATTTTTTTTATTTGTCGCGTCATTAGCTCCATGCTGCCGCACTGAATAAAGTATTTTTTTGATTCTTGACTTATCATTATTATTGATCATCATCAATAATAGCTCACCTAACCTCTTTGAATCTTTGTATTGTTTTTTTTGCTTGTTGGATTATAATATTTTTTTAATTCTATTGCTCTTTCATATGAAATGCTTTTAGAGTGTCTTCTTTATTTATTTAACGTACAAAACACGTCACAACCACTTTAAACAATGAGGTTACATAATGGTAAATTATAACTGGATTGTAACATAAACTTATGTTTCATATACTTCTTGTTTCATAGTTGCAACTAAACATTGTGATTTGATATTAAAAGTGAGTTAATGATAAATTCAAAGTACTAAAATATAATTTCGACAGTTTTTTTACGATATTTAACTATTGTGTGTAATATGAAATGAATTCAGACGCATGATTGTACCTATACTTATTGTAAGGCAGTAGAATGTTACCCTTCCTCAAATGCCCTGGGATGCAGTAAGAGCCTACTAAGGGATACCTCCGGAAAATGGGCAGCAGCGTCTTTCCGTGTATCAACCTCCCGTACTGCCCTCGCCAACCCGCCTGCCAAGCGCGGTGAGTTTGGCAACCACCCCATCCATGAGGGAGGCCTGTGTTCAGTAGTGGACAGAACTTTCGCGATCACAATTCATTATAATATAATAACATAAATACGGGAATTTATCGCGTTATACCTTTCTTTGATTGATGAAATCTCCAGTCAACCCGGGACCACGATTGTTGAAACACAGTCGAAATGTCGGGAATAATCAATGGTATAAATTAAATTAGAGTTGCGCGAGGTGGCGCGAGTTGCGCGAGGTGGCGCCGCGTGCACACGCTTCTGTAAAAGCTCCGTAGTCAATGAATTCTTAAATAAAAGTTTTTTATTGTTTTTTATGCAGCAAGTAGAGAAAAAGTGAACGTTAACAACATTCTGAGTGCTTTTGTGTATAACAAGTGAAAAAACTGCGTTTGTGACATAATTCTAACATTTTTCGTAATCAAAACTCAGTGTTCCATTCCGCTATTATTATTTATTTCACTGCAAGACGCGCCCGCGCCGGCCGGCCGTGGCGCTCGCGCTCCTGCCCTCCCCCCGCACCCCGCACCCCGCACCTTTACTAACTATTATTTAACCTGCTTGTGCGTCGCGTAGTCGCTGACCTTGGGACTCGAAATAACTTGCCCACTGAATTTTGCATGAAAAATGTCGCCTCCTATCAACAATAAAGCATGCGGTAAATGTAAGAAAATGGTGAATGGGCGAACTTATCTGTTTTGCATGGGTTGTAAGTTGTACTTTCATATAGAATGTAAAGGGTACGAAAAGAGGTATTACCTCCTGGACGCCGAGAAAAAATCGAAGTGGAATTGTGATGTATGCATTCGCAAAAAATCTAAGATAATAAGCAACAAAGCCAACACCCCTGCCCCTTTAAGAGAGTTACCGCCGCCACCGTTACCACCTGCGAGCCCGACGACTCCTACTTCGAACAGCTTCGATGCGCTGGCCGACGACGACGAGTTCAACGACCCCTTTGCAAACGTAACTTTTCGTAAAAGTAACCGAAATCGCAACACTAGCGTTTGCTCTGATGAAGGTGAATCCGCTCTTGAGATAACATCCTCGCTAAAAGACTACATTTCGACTCAGATGGCATCATTTACTAATAATTTATTATCCAAAATAGATACCTTATCACTGACACTGCAAAAATTTAACAGCCGATTTGATGATTTTGAGCAAAGATTAACCTTGATCGAAAAGCATATTAATGCGGAAAAGGATGACGTCACTATCAGCGAGAAGGTCAATAACCTTTCCCTAACGGTGGAGCGGCTTAAAAACGAATTGAATGATAGAGAACAGCAGCTATTAGTCAACGAGGTCGTACTATCCGGTATTCCTGAGTGCAAAGGTGAAAACTCAATCCATATAGCTTCACTAGTGGGAAATAAGCTGGGAGTTAAGCTAGCCGAAAGCGACATTGTCAGCGCGATAAGACTCGGCGGCGCGCGCCGTGATTACGCTGCTGCCGCCGCCGCCGCCCCCTCCAGCGTAACCCACCTTTCTTCGCGACCATTACCCGCTGCTACCTCTGTCTCTGGTGCCGCGAATGTGCCTGCATCTGAAGAGACCGGTCCGCGCCTACTTGTGGTACGTCTGCTACGGCGCGCCCAGCGCGACGAGTTGCTGCAAGCGGCGCGCGTTCGCCGAAATCTAGATACTGCAGGCCTTGGCGTTGGCCCACCGCGGCGCCTATACGTTAATGAACAATTAACACGCGGGAATAGACATCTGTTTCGCCGCGCGCGCGAAGAGGCGCGCCAACTCGGATGGAAATTTGTTTGGACGCGGGATGGCGCTATTCTCGTCCGCCGTGACAACGGCGAGCCTGCGAGAAGGATTCGTTCGGAGGAGGAGCTAACTAAGGTTTTTGGTTTAGTCTCAGTTGGTTAAATGCTTACTTTTTCCTGTGTTTACTTAACAGTGAACAGTTTAATATTTTCGTGATAAGTTTGTTTTTTGTTCAAGGTAAATGTTATTTTTTAATTCTATGTGGTAAATATTTTCTATGCCTTTTTATAAATACGCGTTTTAATTGTTATACTTATTTCTTTATTTTTATATATGGTGATTGTGTTTCTGTTAATGTGTCAAATTTTATAATACTTGATATGGGCTGTTGTATGCAATTTCCTCGTATATTTAGCAAATCATCTAGTAGTAAAGATCAGCTGATTAAATCAGTGTTTGCTATTATTGGCTTAAATACTATGTTGTTTATAGATGAGCGTCATGTTTCGTGTCTTAGGGAATCTTTGATTAATAGCAAATTTATACAAATTAGTTTTTCTATTGTCATTCAATTTATCACTGATAAATATTTATCCTTCGGTCTTTTAAATAAGGGCTCCCTGGGTACGAAGCATGATGAGCTCATTGTGGCTGTGGATTGTTTTCCGGTGGACGTGTTGGCGATCAATGAAACGTGGCTGACGGAGGGCGAGGAGGCACGCGCACCTGTGTTGCCCGGCTACCGGCTCCGACACGTGCCGCGAGCGAACGGCTCTGCGGCCGTCGGCGGGCGCGCGCGTGGCGGTGGTGTCGGGCATTTCATCAAACACGGTGTTAACGCGCGTCTTCTCGCCCACCCTCATTCCCCAGGTGTTGATCAGATGTGGCTTCGTCTGAATATAAGCGGTCGTAAAATAGCTATAGGTACAGCTTACCGTCCACCATGGCAAAATTTAGAAATGTTTTTGGATGCGCTCACGGATTCAGTTTCAGCCTTTTCTGCGTTTGACCATATAATTTTGGCCGGGGATTTCAACATCGATCTCCTAGTTGATACCTTAGATTCAAAAAAACTTAAAGTTTTCTTTGGGTATACTGGTCTTACACAGTATGTTAAGGAACCAACACATCTTACAGACCACAGCGCTACACTTATCGATATTTTGTGTTCCAATATACCATTAAAAGATGTTGAAGTGGAACATATACCGGATTTAAGTAAACATGCACTGATATCATGTAAGCTTAAAATTAAAAAAGAAAGAGCTATTCCTCTTTGGTCAACATATCGTCCCCTGAAAAGCATTAATATGGAAAGTTTTAATTCTGACCTGGATACTATAAACTGGAATGGTTTAATATCTAGTGATGTTAATAAGATGGTCGAGGAATTTCAATCTAATGTGATATATTTATTTGACAGACATGCACCATATAAGAGATCTTTGGTTAAAATGCATTCATATCCATGGATAACATATAACATCAAGGAAATGATGAAAACCCGCAATAAAGCATATTCACGATTCAAAAAATCTAACAAAAATAGCCACCATGAATATTATAAGGAACTAAAGAAATACGTGAACCAAGCTCTCTTTACTGAAAAGTCACAATATTTTCAATTAAACATTAATAGTAACTCAAATAATCCTCGAATGCTTTGGAAGCACATAAAAAACAATGTTGCCAACTTCAAACAAAGAACGTCTTCTTTGTCGGCACATCTTAACGATCCAAACATTATAAACAATCACTTTCTTACTCTTCCTGGTAATCAAAATAGTAACCCGTCGGTAGAAAGGTATTTTGAGCAAAATCGTCATGGGCCATCTACTTTCACTTTGCATACAGTGGGTGAATATGAAATCGGTAAAATTATAACCTCATTTTCCACAAACGCTATGGGCTGTGATGGTTTGTCCATGGATATGATCCTGCTAACTCTCCCTCAGACACTAGGAATTATTACAGCTATTGTCAACAAGTCTATAATAACTGAAACTTTCCCTACAGCTTGGAAAAGAGCTACTGTCAAGCCTATACCGAAAAAAACCAACCCTCAAAGTCTAACCGAGCTGCGACCTATTAGCATCCTTCCGTTTTTGTCGAAGGTTTTAGAGAAAGTTGTGAACTCGCAGCTTTATAATTATTTAGAATATAATAATATATTACCAGCAAAACAGTCTGGTTTTCGTCGAGGTCGAAGCACTACAACTGCCTTAATGGATGTTGTCGATGATGTTTTGACTGCTCAAGATGCTGGCGAAGGAACCATTCTGACACTGCTTGATTTTTCCCGTGCATTTGACACAATAAACATTCCCCTTTTGATTTCCAAGTTATCATACTATGGCATCAACAGCTCTGCAAAAAAATGGTTTGCAAGCTTTTTGTCAAATCGTTCCCAATCAGTGGAAACAAAAAAACCAGATGGGCAAAGCTGTTTTTCTTCAATATTACCTGTTACTCGTGGTGTTCCACAAGGATCTATTCTAGGCCCCACACTCTTTATCCTCTATTGTTCTGATTTAATTAATAATATAAAACATTGTAACTATCATATTTACGCAGACGACCTACAACTTTACAAGTCAATAAAGCCCGCCACCGTTGACTTTGATGTGGATATAATCAATGCTGATTTGGCACGTATAGATAATTGGTGTAAATCTAACAGTTTAATTCTTAACCCTTTAAAATCTAAATTTCAAATAATAGGATCCAAATGTCAGAGAAACTGTATTGCATCCCAGGATCCCAGGCTGATTTTGAATGGAATTCCTATTGAGCACGTCGAAGAATCCAGAAATCTCGGTCTTATTATGGATAGTTCGTTACGTTTCGAAAACTATATTCTGCAAACGATAAAAACTTGCTTTTACCGTCTATCCGTGTTGTACCGTATGCGCGAATATATAAGTGTCGACTTAAGGATAAAACTATGCGACTCACTCATACTGTCCAAATTAAATTTTGCTGATTGTGTGTTTAGTGACTGCCTTTTGACTCGCACAAAAAAAATAACTCAACGAATACAAAACGCCTGTATTCGTTTTTGTTATCCTATTCCTAGACGTGTCCACATCTCGCCTTACATAAATGCCAATGGTCTCCTCAATATGTCGTCCCGCCGAACTCTCCATTTTGCCACTCTGCTTTTTGGTGTCATCAGGAACCAACAGCCAAGTTACCTATTTGAGAAACTTCATTTCTCAAACCGCCACGTCCGTCTATCCACCCGGTTGATATGTCCGAAGCACAGAACGGCTGCATTTCGTGGCAGCTTTAAATACGCGGCCACGAAATGCTGGAATAACCTTCCACCACCAATAAAAAATTGTAAAACAGTTTATTCATTTAAAAAAAATCTAAAAAAGTCATTAATAGAGTCTCAATATAACTTAGTCAATATGACCCGTCGTTCTGGGCCTCGGACAAACCACACCTATGTGTAAGTAAGTTTTGAATACATAAATGTAAATAATTCTCTACTTGTTATTTTATTTTATTTTCATTGTTTTAGCTCATATATTTTTGGTTAGCTCATTTACATGAATAAATATTGTAATCTAATTCACAAAAAGTTATATATTGTTTAGTTTATTTTTATTGATATTATTAGGTACTTTGTTATTATATTTTATTTTAGCGTACTGAATTTTTGTATCGCGGTAGCCACCATCCGCACACTTCGGTCACTACGGAAGACCAGCGCTGTGGTACGGACTCGTTCTACCACAGCATATGCTGAGTAATGACCATTTTTGTCACATTTTTATTTTATTTTTAAACCTTAATATTGTACATGGATTAATTGTAAATTGTGTGACAAAATAAACGTATCTTTATCTTTATCTTTATCTAAATTCTCAAATCAATTCCCGTGTTTAATGTTATTATACTATAATGGTTTATCTGAAGTTGTGCTCGTACATAATATTTCGACGATTTCTATAGATAAAATATATATTTTTTATCTTTTCAAAAACCAGGTCCCTGTATGTACCTGACCTTACCCCGACGCTTGTGACAAATCACTGACATTATTAACAAGCACCTGACAGCTGTCAACACGACGGCTCCCGGTGAAATATGCCCAGCCAGTCCTCGCTACTTACCTCTAGTTAGTCGTGGATACGGGTATTTCTATACCATGACTACGAGTATGTATTGGTTTGCACACCCATACAAGGTTCCATACTTACGAGTATTTATTTGCCATAAATAGTTATTTCATAACGCTTTGAACCGGGAATAAGGACAGACGGAAGGGAGACCTTTGCCCAGCTGTGGAATCCTACAGGCTGAATATATTAAATTTATCGTCATCATTTACAGTCGAAAGCCGTTACTGAATGGTGGCCAGGTCCCTTGGCCCTGCAGTCCCTCAGTCCCTCAGTGCGACCATGAGGCAGACCACCCGCCCGATGAAAATGATGAAACCGGTGGACACAAATCGCAAGGGACCGGAAAGAATGGCGGAAAGAGGAGGCCTATACCCAGCAGTGGGTGAAAACGGGCTGAAATAATGATGATGATGATTTACAGTTATTTAAAAAAAAATCTGGTTGGTATAGTACGTTTTTAATGCCTAGGTTACTTTCCCATACAGTGCAGGAATCATTAGAACAGAAACTGTTATCTTGATGAAATAGCTCTATTCAATTAACTAAAATGACTGTTATTGAGATCGAGTAAATCTTGATAAATTTTCCATGACATTTCGATTACGATCCCTGAAATTAATGCGTTTAAATACCCATACCGAACCAAATCAACCGCACTAACATAACCAAACAGCACACAACATATTTTTAAACAAACCAGAACCGTCGGTAAATACAAAACCAGCCATTAGATAAATAAAGTTGTACCAACATACCCATATTATAAATAGTTTTTTTGCGAAACGATACCGGGTTTTAGGTATTTCTAGAATAAATAGTTTTTTTAACTATTTACGGTTTATTGTTGTGATATATGGGTTATCTACTCATGTTAATTATTCGTTGAAAATAGGTTTCCAATGTACAATGAACAGTGTAACTCACGAGTCATTTGAAAGTAAAATATTTACGGTTTGTTACACCCACTTCTACCTCCAGTAACTAATAACCAGTTATTATTGTCTGCGTTTACCTAATGGGTAGTTCCAATACAGACATCTTGACTAATGTTGTGACATTTGTTATAGTTATTTGTAGACACTAATGGTGTATCATGTCTAGACATTATTAGTGACATATTGTAGTTTCCAGCAATGCAGTCATCGGTAACGGAATCAATTCGTCACGTTATTTCTATATAATTTGTGTACGTATAGGGATATGATAACTTACGTACGAGTACCTATTACAGGATAAAAGGATAATAGATTATGTACATAGAAAACTAGCAGATTATTATAGATATACCTAATAGAAAACAGAGAACTTGGCAGATTCTTGCTACATCCACGGGCGAGAGAGGAGGGGCAATATTTTTGCCGTCACCCAATTATGCTAGGCAATTATCGGCAATTATGTGATTTTTTCAATTTAATAATCTTTTGTTGATTTTGACGACTTCAGTCTAAGAATTGACACGTCTGTTTGGCCTTTGAGTCCAAATTAATAAATATTTTTTGCCTCTGACCTTAAAACAAAGCTTTCACAATTAGGTTAATAATTATTTGCACTTAATCAAAACATCTGACCTCTGTCCAAAATAGCTACATTTTGGGGCAAGTAGGCAACTTTCCAAAGGCGCAATAATTTATTTGGCGACAGGTGAAATTCAAAGTTTGGACATGTATACAAGTTGATCGGCTTTTTACTTTAGACTTTAATCAGTCTTAAATAGAAAAGTTAAAGGCACGATATTCCAAATTAGCCAATTTTCGATTCAAAAATGATCAAATTTCTTTTGTTTTATCTTTTGTTAAATTACATGCAATAGTGGAATAAACGTTATTGATTATTCAACGTTTCAAAACACCATACATTCACTCTACCTGTATTAAATAAAACCGGGCAAGAGCGAGTATTCGGACTCGCGCACCGAGGGTTCGGACTGTGGTTGTACTTCACGTGTATCAATTTTATACCCTCAAAGAACCTCTCAGAAAATAGGCAACGACGTTTAGAAGAATATTCGACGCTTAGTTTTAAAAACTTTAATTTAAGTTCAAGTATCTTTTTTTTATTTAACCTATGTATGTTGTCCCACTGCTGGGCAAAGATCTCCCCTAAAGTCTTCCAACCATCCCGATCCTTTGCAGACTCCCACCGTCCTCTGTCAAAGGTAACAAGTTCATCCCGCCAACGCTTCCTCGGTCGACCCCGACACCGCGTTCCCTCATCAGGGAGCCAAGTGTGCGCCCATTTGTCTGCTGGCATTCGGCTCACGTGGCCCGCCCAGTCCCACTTCAGCGTTGCAGCCTTCTTACCGACTTAAATTCAAGTACCTACTTTTTTTTTATTTTCACAAAATTTTAATCTAAGATTTGAGAGCTTGTAGGAAACGAGTCGCCCAACTTTCCATACAAACGTGGAAGGGTAACTACTCCACTGTTTGACGTTAACCATCCAACACTAAGGATTATATCAATGTATCTTGTCATAATTTATGTTTGTATACATCCCAAACCGTAAAAAAGTATTTTGAAATAAATACTTTTTTACGGTTTGGGGTGTTAAATACAAGCTTCTAAACTTTCGTATTTCAACACTGATTTTAGCCCAACTTTGGACGAAACTAAATAATATAAGGAGAAAGAGAACTCAAAAATAAACGCCGTTACGACATAGCTTAATTATTCAAAAGTTGAAATAAATGTTATTTTGAAAAGATTACAGTCAAGTTTTTCTATAATAACCCTTGTGCTAAAAGTCTATTCGCATATTTTTGCGCGGCCGGTTTAGGAATGAATCATTGTGCATTTCATTCTAGCGCGCGGGTAAACACACTATGTCAGGTGAGATACAGTATATACCTCTATATCAGAGATAGTGAGTACATTTAGGCCGCGCCCACTGACGACTTTGCCTCCGCGACTAGTTGGACCTTAATATTAAGATGATAATGTATTATCATCTTAATTTCGCATTGTATGCGAAATTAATTATTATGAATTATTAAAAAAAAATTAAACTATTTATTTATAGAATTTAAGTAGGCCTCGACCGCGCGCACTCAGTGAGTAACCCGTCGCCGCTGCGGGAATAACCTAGCCTTAAAGTATAATAAGTACCAGCTCTTTACAGCAGGGTTTCATCGGGTAGGTAGTGAACCAACAGTATTTTTTTATTAGTTTTAGAGCTACATAGGCTGTGACATTTTCTATTATACATGACCTATTTTTAAACGTTTTTGACTGAGTAAAAAATCTGCCAAGTGCGAGTCAGACTAGCGAAGGGTTCCGTCCCATTAGTCTCTGAATATTTCAAGCGTCTACCTTAAATATTTATTTTATTTAAATTTAATTATATATTTTTAAAATAAATACACAACTAAATATTCTTTGAATATTTCAAGTGCCTACCTGTTGCCGTTATTAACATTAAAACAGCGAAATAATCACGTTCGTTGTAAGTGGAGCTCCCACTTGATTTGCCGTTTTTTGCTCGATATTAATAACGGCAACAGGTAGACACTTGAAATATTTACAGAACATTTGCACACGATGGTACGGAACCCTTCGTGCGCGAGTCTGACTCGCACTTGGCCGATTTTGACTTAAGTAATGTAATGCAAGGCTGATTGCTATCCCTTCACAAATCACAATACTACGAGGTGCCTGTCAAATATTAATTTGCATCATCGCATGTAACAGGTACGACCAGTAGTAGGTCTACCATGAGTTTTCACAATCTATTCTCGCTAGCGACTGTAGTTAAAATAAAACCGGATAAGTGTGAGCTGGACTCGCCCACCGAGAGTTCCGTAGGTATGTAGGAACATAATGCTCGCCAAGGCTTTTGACACTGTTTCTGTTCCTATCCTACTTAAAAAGCTAGAATGTACAGGCATAAGAGGAACTGCACTAAACTGGTTTTTAAGTTACCTGACAAACAGAAAACAGTGTCTTAGCGTTGGCGGGATAACAAGCGATCCACATCCTGTCGAGTTTGGCGTTCCCCAGGGAAGTATTCTTGGCCCTACACTTTTTATTTTATACATAAATAGTATACCCGCTCGTTTGGTTTTGGTCAGTTTACTTACCAAGATTTTTTAGCCGTCGTTTGGTTTTGGTAAGTAAACTGACCAGTGAGTCATCGGTGAGTCATCGTTCCACGAAAACAATTGTCATTTTTAAACTATGGTGTTTATCAACTTCTTCTTTGTTTTGTAGCCTTCTCAATGAAGTTGACAATGACAATAACAAATAAAATTTACGTAGCCCAAGAAAAAATAATTTTATTCGATTAAATTAAAATTAAAAAAAAAATTACGCAAAAAAAGTGCATAAAAAATGCACTTTATAATTACGATCAAAAAATATTTTGTTCTAAGACACCTAAATGTTATGTTATATATAGTGAGGTTATACCACATACTATGTATATACCGCAAAACATGTAGATATATGATAATACATGTTGAATTACAAACAAAAGTATTTTTTATATAAAATTAAATCAATAATTAATAGAAAATAATTTTTACGCTATATATCCCGAACACAGACTAAATTATGAATGATTGTACTGACAAGCTTCATTCAATCCCTTTCCATAGAGCGTAAATACCACGATACGCTCCATTGTAAAAACCGAGCCAGTATCCACTTAGCGCCGACGCGGAGCGCCCGCCGTTTTTCGCGCCAAAATGCAAACCAAATGAGGGTCGAAAAATTATTTTCGCAAAACCAATTTAGCGGATACACAACACCAGACTAAAAAATGCAGATATAATTTGTTATGCCGACGACACTGCAGTAATATTTCATGGTTCAAACTGGCACGATGCCCTAGCACACGCAGAGTTGGGTATGCAACAAATAAACCAGTGGCTTTTGAGAAATCTCCTGACGCTTAATATCCAAAAAACCAAATTTATTTGCTTTCATAAAACCAAAGCATCTTCTCCACCAATCACCATATCTGCAATCAAACTTCATAGTTGCAACAAAGCATCAACATCAGCTGTAAGTTGCACTTATGAACACATATCTCGCACAAACTCAATGAAATATCTGGGAGTAATTTTAGACGAAAATCTTAATTTCAAAGACCATATAAATAACCTTTCCTCCAGAGCCCGCAAAATTATCAACGTTATGAGACAGCTTAGAAATGCTGCCAATACCGACACACTAAGATCTACTTACCAAGCTTTATGTCAATCCATTCTCACTTACTGTATCACCTGCTGGGGTAGTGCGCCAAAATCCACAATAATTCAGGTAGAAAGAGCGCAAAGGTCTGTCTTAAAGACAATGCTTAGAAGACCATTTAGATATCCCACAGAATTGGTGTGTACAGAGAAAGTGGCGTCCTTACCATCCGGCAACTTTTCATTCTAAAAACATCTTTAGCGGCCCACAAAATAGTCCTTAATAGCGACAACTATAGTCAAATGTTAACACGTAGAATTTTCAAAATGCAGGCAGAGCCCGTGAATACGACATTTGCTCAACGGTTTAGCCCGTTCATTTTAACATCGACGTACAATACAGTCGTTAAAATGTGCGATATAAAGCAATGTTCCATTAATAAAGCAAAAAATATTTTAACAGAATGGTTATTAACTAATATTATAATAATTTATGATATTTTTTTTTTTTATCTTTTATGTTAAGTAACGGTCGTCGTTGTATCTTATCAGAATTACTTAGTATAATGTAAATCCGTTATTGGCTTTAGTTTTAGTTCATAAGTTTTACTTGTTTACTTTTAAGGGCTGTGGATTTTGTTAAATAAATAAAATAAAATAAAAATAAAAAACTCTGAACTACGACCTAACAGAAAATCTTCTAGTCTCACAATCCTGAATTTTAGGTAACACCTTATGCATGCCGGTAACCCACTTATTATTCTTTATTATTATATACGTATACATTATATTTATTACATATAGATACCGTATTATTGTAATTTTTAATACAATAACTTCCCAGTTAACCCTAGCCGAGGACCTAAATCAAAAGATAAACGTATCGATGCCCACGATACAGATTTTCGATCTAGTGTGGGTATCATAGGTAACTCTAAAATTAGGACTTGTACCAGCAAATCAAGAAGTTGACTTAAATTGTGTTAAAATTTTAAATAAGTATAATGTAAAATTAATTTTAAGTTAATGTTACTCATTGTAAATTATCCAAACTTGTTTTTGCTGAATAAATATTTTTTTCATTTTTTCATTTTTTTTCATTTTTTAATACATTATTAGTGAAAGTATTAAAAATGCACAAAAAGATTCGGTTCCTTAACCTCGATGATTGATTTCGTACATTTTTTAAGGACGATCTATGGAAAAGGTATAGTTTTTGGATTTTTCTCAGTATCTAGAGTATAATACGATATACCTTGCCAAATTTCATAGTTCTAGGTCTACGGTAAGTACCCTATTAATTTTGATTCCTTTGAGAATGTCGAAACATGCGTTTTTTGCGGCATAAGAATCAAGAATCAAGAATCAAAAAATACTTTATTCAGTGCGGCCGCATGGACCTTATTGACGCGTCACAAATTACAAAATAAAACAACACAAATAAATAGAATAAAGCACATAATTGAATCTGTTCAATAAACAGCCGTATCTATTTTTCAGGTTAACTTAGAATATTGATTTTTTTTACAGCTTAAAGAACCTGTAAGTTTAAGTTTATGCTTTTAATTTCAACTCGATACATCTACACGTTCTCTAGATAAAGGGTCTTGACAGACCGACAGACCGACAGACGGACAGACAAACAGACAGAGTGATCCTATAAGGGTTCCGTGTTTTTCTTTTGTGGTACGGAACCTTAAAAATGTATGAAATGTATGAAAACTTGTAAAGCACCTATTGCGGATAGTTTGGTACTAAACTAAAAAAACTAAATACTGCAGCGACTGGTAGTTGGGGCTTCATTTGCTTAGAATTTGTTACCATGAGTTACAAATCTGCCAGATGTCATAGTAACGTACTATTACTACTGCAGTAACGGCAGGCGATCTAACAGTGACAACTCGTGGTAGACACACTGGTCCGTGCGCGCCACTTCAACCACTGCAAGGACTTCGGCACAGAGTAGGTGCAGGTGACAGATGGGGCATTGTAAACCTTTAATAACGCTTTGTAGGAAACAGTAGATTTTATTTGGAATATCCAAAGCGAACTGGACAAAACATGTACAAACAATTGGTTTTCATGCTGTATAGATGCTGCATTATGTTAGCGTTGTAAAACAAATTAAAGAAAACCTATACCAATATAGGATTTCCCAACTAAATGCACAGAGAGTTTATGAACTTACCTGGTGTTCGCGTAAAAAAGAAGAAGAAAAAGGGCATTCAAAATATTATTAGTTAGAATGTGGTGATGAATATTGAAAAAAACAGGGGCTGCTTGTGCACTCGCAGGATCTCTCCCATGGGACCGCGAAGGAAGGGTGCTTGCAAAAGTATACGAGCACAAAAAACAGGAGCAAGCGCAAGGGCACTGGTTGGCTACTCAAGAAGTTCAACATGCAAGAGAGGAATCGAGAGAAGTAGCGATGCAGGAATGGGCAGAAGAGCTAGACATTGCTCCCTATGGCCGGTGGACTATTGATGCCTTGCGTCCTGTTTTAAATGAGTGTGTGCACCGAGAACACGGTGCTTTGACTTTTAGATTGGTGCAAGTACTGTCTGGGCATGGGTGCTTTGGACGGTACTTGCACCGAGTTGCAAAGAGAGAGGTCAACCCTTCATGTCATCATTGCAGCGCCCCTGAGGATACGGCACAGCATACCCTCGAAGAATGCAGTGCATGGGCATGGAAGCGCCAGGAGCTGGAAGCAGTTGTTGGCCATGACCTCTCGCTGTCGAGCTTGGTGAATTTTTGGACCCCACGCAGCATGTAGATAAGATAAAACTTTTAGACCTTTTAGACAAGTATTTTCTTTTTTTTTTTTTTTTCAAAAACATTTTATTTGTTATTTCATGCCAGACCTGGTACAAATATCTGTAGAACAAATTATTTAACCTTACGGTGGAAATTATCCATTCTGAGTGCTTACGTAGTTTTGACATAGAGACCCAACTAAAAGCCGGTTTAATATAACTAATCGATGCCGGTTGACAGTTGAGATTTACTTTCTTCGATAATTTATTTCTCTCCAAATTAAAATAAACGGTCACAGTAAATTGTATTCAGTACCTAATGAGTTCATATTGGTTTACTCGGATGTACCAGATGTACAATGCGATACTAAAATAATAATCGGAGCACGTACACTTAGAATAAATTTAGAGTAAAAACAATTTTATTTTTGAACGATTTTTACTGCGCATTTTTGCGTGCAAAAGCGGTTTCTTGAAATGAATTTCTCCGATAGTGTCACATCTGCACCAAACTGGAGTACTACTCATTGAGCACATTCACTATCGGTATCCGAAAAGCCTACTACTACACATTCTGTGTCAGCACTCGCAATCCAATCACGAACTGGTTCTCATATTTACAAACACTGGGAATTAATCCTACCGACAACCTGCGTGGCACAGTGGGGTAATGAAAGGGTAGCAATAAGCCCTCTGAAACGCAGGAGTACGATTCCCGTCGCGCGCGTGAAATGAAGAAGAAGAAGAAGAGTAGATAGTAGAGCACATAGTTCTAGAAGGAGAGACGAAAGTTCTAGAACTATGTGGGATAGCTAGTAATTATATAAAGCTGAAGAGTTTTTGTTACGTTTAACGCACTACTGGTTTGGATTGAATTTCTGAATTTCTTGAATGAATTTATGGACGAAGTCTATTGTTCTGACTTCGTTTTTTTATTTGGTACAATAAAATAACATAATAAAAATTCGGACCAACCCACGGGCTCTAGCTAGTTTATTCGGAGGACTGTCAACGGAAAACACTAATCCTAACTCGATCTACTAAAGCAGAAGGGATAATCCCGCAGAGCTTTCGTTTGATCTAGAAACATTTTTCTTCTCGTTGGCAGATGCTGGCACTAATCGGTGTAGCTCGGACAGGAAATCCTAAAATTGATGGCTGCCTAACTGGACCAATCAAGTGTTTTTTTAGTTAGATTTTCGATTAATGATTACACGATGAGTCGCTTTCCGTAAAAAAAAATATTTTCCACTGAAACTAATAAAGATAGTGAGCTAAGCCAACGCAAGTTAGCGAGATATTGATAACAAATAAAGGACATTACACACAACACCATCTAGCCAAACTAAGCAAAGCTTGTGCTGTGGAAACCAGATGATAGATAAAATACTTAAATACATATTATTTTTGACATTTATTATTGATAAAATTATGTTTCCTATTTCCTATTCTATGTTATTAGTACGCCACCGTCATGTAATGTGTTTACAAAGCATAAGAGACGAAAACACAAAATTTTCGTGACTAAGTCATGTAAGACTTCCTTTTCTCATTACCATACACTTTTCTTGGCAGAATTTCTACACAATAAAATTAATAATACTGTAACTCTACATAAAACAACCGCACACGAATGTAAGAAAATTCTTAAAACCTATTTACAGAGTTTGGATTACAACCAAACAGAAAAATTGCTTACTGTCGTATCGTAGTTAATAAATTGGACATTAATATAGGTATGTTTTTAATATAATATGTTTTGTTTTTCTCTTCATAAATAGCTCTTAAATTAGATAAAACTTATTATTGGTACTTTCAGTGAACGTATATTGATTTTGAATAATACTTTGTCATCCATTCATGAGACTAAATTTTGTGTTTAAACCCCGGGAATAGAAAGCCTTTGCATCTTCTTACAAGTTTTAACTTAGTTAGAGCAAGGTGTCAATAATCCTAAAAGGTTTGTCTAAAGTTTTTTCAAAGAGTTTGACAATTATTATGATGCATAACCTTCTAGCATGTAAGTTAGAACATAACTAACTTTTACAACTTTCTGTGTACTTTATTTACAAACCAGTTTTTTTCTGATTATAGAATTATTATTATTATTATTATGTACTTTGTCATATCCTGTCCATCCAAAGGTTGCCTGGAAGAGATCGCTCTTAGCGATAAGGCTGCCCATTGTACATTAATTTGTTTTTATTTCTCTGTATTTGTGTTATTTTTAAGTTGGTCTGCAATAAAGTTAGTAACTTTCATTCATTAATTTAGTATTTTTGTATATATATATATGTATATACTTATCATACATAGAAAAATACTCAAACCCGGGACAAATATCTGCAGAATAATTACCAACATCTGTCCTGTGGCGGGAACCGAGCCCGCTACTTCCTGGATATTAGTCGGCTATCAGACCAACAAGCCACGGAGGCAGTCAACAGTTTTGCCATTGTTAATATCGAACCGCCATGGCTGTTGAAACCTCATTGAGCCAGACGATTGATGAAATTATCTATAAGCAAAATAGTTTTCCGCATATTTTTTCCGGATCACCCTCAAATATCTGCAGTTACAAAAAACAATTTTCAAGCAGCACTCAATCAGGCCGTGGGGTGCCGGCATCAGAATGCTGTCTCTCCTCTCTTGAACGTGGCTGCAGTTAGGAATCTGCAAACCTCCGGAAGATGGGCAGTAGCGTCTTTCCGTGTATCAACATCCCGTACTGCGCTTGCCAACCCGCCTGGCAAGTATAGTGAGTATGGCAACAACCCCCTCTAAGAGGGAGGCCTATGTCCAGCAGTGGACATCGACAGCTGTCCTACGGCTGACATGATGGATATTGAAACGATTCATGAAATATCTACAAAAATTAGTTTTATACACATTTATTCCAAGACAAATCCTCCAATCTCAATCATTCCAATCTGCAGTTCTTAAAAAATATTTTCACGCAGCAGATAATCGAACCCGCAACCTCCAACACCCCAGTCGAATACCAAACTACCCGCTTTACGGAGGTCATCAAGGTCAAGAAGTATGTCTTAATCTCTAGATCTACTTTTAGGAGGTCAAGTAAATCAGACCGGAAGTGGACAATACACTTTAATTACTTAGATACATGTAAACAAGCTAAATTACTAAAGCGACGAGGTCGGAAACAATAACAGAGTATTTTTTGTGGTTTTTCCTGTCGTAAAGTGAATAGCGCAGACCTGGTCGGCATAGCTAAGTCGCTCCAAGTGCTGCCATCCTTGTTATGTATGCAAAGTTTCAATTAAAACTGATGTCTTAAAATTGGTTATAACAACGTTCGAGTTACCTCACAGTTCCATAGAATTCTGAAGCTAATAAGAGCGTGTTAAAAAAACGTGTGCTGAGATATCTTTATCTCGGTCTGTATGGTATATAAGGTAAGAAATGCATTTACAAAAAACCGAGACAAATCTGAAAAGCTAAAACCCTGCGAGGACGCAGGGTTGGCATGATCTCCGTGATTCAGATAGCCAGCTTCCTAGCTGTTCACGGAGGTCGCCTGATGTCGGTAAAGAATGCTACACAGCTTTAGAGACAGAACGGTAGACAAACAATTTATTGCGTAAAACCATACAGATTAGGTTGACATAGATTAAGTTGAAGAAATAAACTATTTTATTTATTTTTTTATTTATTTATTATACAGAACGTAGAACATATAATCTATCAATTGAAATTTCATTCCTACGTGATCTTGGTGAGTCGTGTTGGCCGAGTGGTATATACCCCGAGATAGTCCATATAAGAGACAAAGAACATAACTATATTGAAACACACGCGACATTTCATTACTATATCGGATTATCGAGTTTTTATCGCATAATTTACAATAACATTTATTTTAATCCCGACGTTTCCACCGAAAAGCACCTGGTTTGCACCGGCACATACACATTACACATACGAAACTATACAGGCACAATGTAAGCCCTCGTCCAGTGCTCTATCATAAAGGGGCAGGCACAATCTAGCCTCCCAACAATAACTTGCAGGAAGCTGTTGGTGCTCCCGCTCACCCCGCGCTCCAGTGAGGCAGCTCTCAAACACTATGCAAAAGAAAAAAATAGCTTACCTTTTCAAACAAATTCTGTGTCCAATCCGGTTATTAACTCTGAACTCACTGTCCTCACTACTTGGTACCGCGGGGCTACGCTACTGTTCTAGTGCATGGTCGGTAGTGCCATGGTCCGGAGGCGGGAGTGCACTGCATGTGATGGGGTTCCGAGGAGTGTCGGTGTGCTTTACCGGGCCGCTGCGGCCATAGTGCTGGCGGGGAGCGGGCGCTGAAGCGGGTTCTAATGCTAACAAACATTACCGCTATTTCTAACTGTTTTTTTGGTCTTTGTAACCTTAGAAATCCGTCGTTTACCGATTGTAAAATTTGTTTTACTTTGAATAGGTATGCCTTAAAATTGTTATAGTTTTTTCAAAACTTAAAACCAATCTGAAAACGAAGTACACATCAGTCCAAACAAAATTGTCTTGTAGAAGAATATTTAAAAAAAAATGTTTTCTAAATACAGAAAAATGCTGGTATTTGTACCTTACGTCGCGGGATGACTGGAGATCCTTTAACCCATCATCATCATCGTCCTATTCCACAGCGGTACAAACCTGCGCCGTTTCTTTTTTTTATATCCAGACTTGGAATCGAACCCGCTACCTCCTGCAATAGGACCAAATTAACCACGGGGGCACTTGTCTAATTACGGAGCTGATATGTAATTTCCATGCACTGCCGTGTTTCATGCGCATTATCCAATTTCATCAAGATTCGTAAAGGCGTTTAGCTGTGTACTCGTAAGTAGTGTAACAAACAAACTCTCATTATTTGAACTTAAATTATAATGTACTTCCAATCCTCGTCAAGAAGAAGATAATTGGAATGAGTGAGTGTATAAGAGGAAGTTTGAAAGTAGCACCAGTTGTAGAAAAGTAGAGGCTAGCGTGGTATGGGCATGTTATGAGGAGGGATGAGATTCATATAACAAGAAAGGTGATGGACAAGAAAGTGGATGGATATAACGGAAGAGGGAGACCAAAAAAAGTATGAATGGACTGCGTAATATATGATATGGCTCAAAAGGTGTGTGAATGAGAATCTAACTGGTGATAGGGCAGAATGGAAGAAAAACACATGTGTCGACGGGTGTGAGACTTGAAATTCTGGTCAAGAGCGCATTCTGTACATTTTTATATTCATAATTTCAGCCATTAAACGTCCACTGATGAACACAGGCCTCCCTCATGGATCTCCATGAGGGGTAGTTGCCATTCTCACCACGCTTGGCAGGCGGGTTGGTGAGCGCAGTATGGGATGTTGATACACGGATAAACGCTGCTGCCCATCTTCCGGAGGTATCCCTTAGCAGGCTCTTACTGCATCCATAGGCATGAGAGGAGGGGTATCATTCTACTGCCGGCACCCCACGGCGGATTTGTATATTAATATTATATTAATATAAAAATGTAGAGACGCGTTCTCTAAGTCGCTGTGCGCGTGGCCCCGCTCGTAGCGAGCGTGTAGTATGCGGTCCGCGTGTGGGGAAAGGTCAGGCTCGCCTTGCTTATGATATGAATGTAATCCACTTTGCTCCGTTAGGCTCCTTGTGCACTGGATACCTTGGAAAATAAAAAATAAAATCTAATAAAAATTGTAAGCGCGAATGTGAGTTAATTACGCTTTCACGCCAAAACCACTAAAACGATTTAAAAAAATCTTTCACTAATGGAAAGCTACATTATCATCGAGTAACATAGGCTAAAATTTTGTCCCGTATTCTCACGGGAACGGGAACTACGTTGGTGAATCCGCGGGTTGCTGCGAGTAAATTAATAATGCTGAGGAGGGTCGACAAATTTCGCGTCGCGGGGTTAATTGACAACTTTCGTGGAGCAGTTGTTTTAATAACCGGCTTAGACGCATGAGGTTGCTGGTTCGATCGCCGCCGGGGACAAAATGTTTGCTTTATCAGCAGATATTTGTCGCGCGTTTGAGTATGTATGATAAGTATTTACAAAAGAAAATTTAATTTATTTTATCAACCATCTGGTGCCCGTAACACAATGTTGACTGTCAAGAGTGTATATTCGAAGTAAAGTAAATTTAAAATATGACATAAAAAAAAACATAATTCTAAAGAGTCCAAAGCACAACTAAGGTTATTATCTACAATAGAAAATTATAGCGAACTCTCTAATTTTGATATAGATATAGAATTTTGTTCATCTTAAATATCATTAAATAAGTTTAAATTTGAAAGAGCGAGAGCAAAACAGGTATATCTGTACTTAAAAGGGGTTCTCATAAGCGTTTTATATTCTATGTTATTTAATTTGATGAAATAAAATATTTGTAATTGCATTATATGCAATATTTACGGGATATTTACCATGATTTGAGTCTTTTTGAGTTTCCCGATATTTCGACGCAGTTTCACACGTTATACGTACCGTTATGATCACGGATAAACTTAAAAAGACTCAAATCATGGTAAATATCCCGTAAATATTGCATATGCGTAATGTTAACAACCATGACAACTGGGTGTTTTTCTATATATAACAAAAATATCTATCTATGTAGTATAATGCATTAAGTATATCAGTCATGTAGTACCCATAACACAAGCTCTGCTTAGCTTGGGGCTAGATGATGCTGTGTGATTTGCCCAGCATTATTTATTTATGATAGTTTCAAAAGTTGTATTTCTATTGTATACCTGTCTATTGTGAGATTACGAGAACGCATATTTGTATTCTAAATCAGACTGTGTCCGTATAACTGATAAGTATAATTTTTGACATGTGAACTGTTGGCGATCCTTTTCTTAATAAATAAATAAATGCAGAAAGTTCGTTTCAATAGAGAATTTGTATTTTTTTGTGAAATTTATCGATATTGAGCGTTTCTATCTTTGAGCTCTGTGGCGCAGCGGGCGAAGGTCCGCCTGCGACGCAAGGTGTTGCGGGTTCGATTCCCGCCTCGGGACAAATGTCTGTACGATCTGCAGATATTTGTTCAGGGTGTTCTGAGTGTTTTTCTATATATAATAAAAATATCTATCTATGTAGTATAATGGATTAAGTACCTATATCAGTCATCTAGTACCCATAACACAAGCTCTGCTTAGCTTGGGGCTAGATGATGCTGTGTGATTTGTCCAGCATTATTTATTAAAAAAATAAAATAATAACGGTGCACGAAAATCAGTCCCCAGTTCATCGATAAACAATAGTTTTGGTTCCCGTTGAATAGGTACAGCTGAATGGAATATGAATCACTGTAAATGGATGGGATTTTGCGGAACGTAAACCAGAGAGGCACCTTGAGCCTTCAGTGCTTACTGGGAGCTGTTTGCCCGCGTTCTTGTTTTATTTGTTTGCACGGAACCTTTATTGTTTTTATAGATTTTTTTATTTTTTTATGCTGGAAGACGAGCAGTCGGACCACCTGATGGAAAATGGTCACCGTCGCCCATGGACATCTGAATCACCAGAGGCGAGGCTGCCGGCCGGCTTTGAAGGAAGGAAAATACCTGCCTCTTAAAGGACCCCATGTCAAAGCTCCGAGGGAATATCGCAGATGAGAGTTCGTTCCACAACTTAATCTTCCGCGGCAAAAAAGCGCGCGAAACGAGCGGTAGCGGAGAACCGAGTGGTGCGGAGGAAATTTGGTTTTGTGGTGAGTGGTTCTGTGATGGAAGTGTGCTGCTGGTATCAAGTTGAATAGTCCTTCAGAACATTCCCCATTATACAAGGTGTATTATAACATGTCCCCTCCTCTCCTACCCGTGGATGCAGTAAGAATGCCGTGGGGTGCCAGCAGTAGAATGTTACCCCTCCTCTCCTACCCGTGGATGCAGTAAGAGCCTGCTAAGGGACACCTCCGGAAGATGGGCAGCAGCGTCTATCCGTGTATCAACATCCCGTACTGCGCTCACCAACCCGCCTGCCAAGCGTGGTGAGAATGGCAACTACCCCTCATGGAGATCCATGAGGGAGGCCTGTGTTCATCAGTGGACGTTTAATGGCTGAAATGATGAATATACAAATGTTTTAAAATTACAGGATTTTATCGCGTACCTTTTTTATTATTTTCCCGACGTTTCGAACACCTTTCAGCGTTCTTGGTCGCGGGAGGACTGATGTGCTGGGAGCTACCGCCGCGAATTGATGGCAGAATCCACGACTACCCTCAATTCGTCTTCAGATTCAGAAATGTCCAAGTTCACATTACGACACACTACACTGACGGTATCGGACTGCTGTACCGTCGGAACACAACGCACACACTTATTCAACACAGGATTCCATGCAGAAGAGAGACGAAAACCATCTTCACGATTGAAATTTAGGTGTTTCTTGATCTCAATCGCCTCTCGAACTATCCTCTTATAATAGTGTCGTTCTTTGGATAGAACTTTTGGGTCGTGTAGTTCTATCCAGTGGTTAGGTCCTGACTCCAGCAGATGTTCGGCAATCGCTGACTTATACACTTGCCGATTTTTGACCGCGGCTATATGCTCCTTGACACGTTCGGCTATTGTGCGCTTAGTTTGCCCTATGTATGAACGGCCACAGCTACAGTCAATTTTGTATACGCCTGGCATTTGCAGCGGTATGCTATCTTTTGGTGTTCGGAGCTGCTGAGAGACTTTTGAGTAGGGAGTGAAAACTGACTTAATTGAAAAACTCTTGAGAATATTTCCAATCTTATCCGTCACCCCCTTCACGTACGGCAGAAAGATAGGTTGTCTGCTGACCTCCGGCGTTTTTCGGCTTTTCCGTTTTATAGTTTTTCTACTTACATATCCGTTGTGTCTAAGAACCTCCTGAACATGGCTGATTTCACTCTCCACATGTTCAGGGTCGCACAGATCATGAGCCCTGTTAATTAATGAAGCCACAACAGACTGCAAGTGGCACGGATGATGATGCGATGCAGCGTTTAGGTACCGGTCAGTATGAATCGGTTTTCGGTAGACACAATGCGCTAAGGAACCATCGAATCTCACCATCACTTTGACATCCAGAAAAGCTAAAGTCCTATTAATCTCCATTTCATGCGTGAACCGGATATTCGGGTGTATGGCGTTCAATGTGTCTGTTAACTGGTGGACTTCCTGTTCGCCTCCCTTCATTATGCAGAAAACGTCATCCACATACCGTTTCCACAACTTTATACCGTTGGCTGTAAAATCAATCTTACTCTCAAAATGTTCCATCCAGATGTTGGCCAAGACCGGAGCTACTGGGCTACCCATGGCCACTCCGTCGATCTGGAGGTAGTGTTGCCCGCGGTATAGAAAGAAATTTCCGTTCAAACAGTGTTCCAGTAAATCCACGTACTGAATAGGAAGTTCGTTGTCCTTCAACCTTTCTTTCACCACATCAAGACAGTCGTGGAGTGGGACCTTGGTAAAAAGTGACTCCACGTCAAAACTCACCATAACTTCGTCTGGCTCAACTTTATAAGTCTTGATGATCTGGACAAAATGACGAGAGTCCTTCACGTAGGAAGATGTCTTGCCTACAATGGGCTGTAACACCGAAGCAATATGTTTAGTCAGGTCATACGTCGGCGAGTCTATCTGACTTACAATCGGACGCAAAGGCACAAGGGTTTTGTGTACCTTAGGTAGACCATAAAGCTTCGGCGGCTGCACTATTGCAGGTTTGTGGAGACGTTCATACATATCCTCTGTGAAAAGGTCCTTCAGGTCCGTAATAACACTTCTTATACGCTTTGTTACCCTGGCTGTCGGGTTGTAGTTTACTGGCTTGTACACCTTCTCATCACTCAACAAGGCCCGCATTTTAGCGTCATAGTCACAGGCGTTCATCACCACAGTGGCATTTCCCTTATCGGCTTTGAGCACAAGGATATCGGCATTCGCCCGCAGGTTCCTAAGTGCTAACTGCTCTTCTACGGTGATGTTGGACTTTGGTAACCTGGATTTCCGAAGAATTATTGCAACATCTTGTCTCAACGTGTCAGCGTCAAACGTTGGAATTTTGTTGCGAATAATTGTCTCCTCCACGCTACTGACAATGTCCTCATATGGAATTCGTTTCGGTGTGGGTGCAAAATTCAAGCCTTTCGCCAGTACATTTAGAGTGGGTTCGTTTAAATCCGTAGTTGATAAATTTATGACAGTATCTACCGCGGCTGACTGTACTTGTGGATGTACGACTTTACGACGACTAAGTAATTTTTCAAATTTCTTGTCATGATTTTCAGTACATAGTTGCAAAGTACGTTGCGCTTGTCTGTACGTTACCCGATCACATGCTTCAAAATCACCACTCGATAACACGGCACTGCATTCCAAATGTAACGCGTATAATTCGCACTGCACCTTATCAATATAGAACCGGTCATTTCGTATTAATTGTCTTAGCAAGCGGACACTCGCGTTTGTTAGAATTTTGCTCGAATGTTCAATATCATTTCGTGGCTTGATACGAACACACTGTGGTAGTAAGTCATAATCGCGACATTTTATCAAAAATGTCAGCGATGCACCAAGTTTCACACATTTCTTTCGCAAAACTTCTAGGCGTCTCACTTTGTGTACAATTTCCGGCCCGTACCGGTTTGCAATATAACTTGTTAAACTTTCGCGATTTGTTAACATATTTTTAGTTTTAAAATTACAGGATTTTATCGCGTACCTTTTTTATTATTTTCCCGACGTTTCGAACACCTTTCAGCGTTCTTGGTCGCGGGAGGACTGATGTGCTGGGAGCTACCGCCGCGAATTGATGGCAGAATCCACGACTACCCTCAATTCGTCTTCAGATTCAGAAATGTCCAAGTTCACATTACGACACACTACACTGACGGTATCGGACTGCTGTACCGTCGGAACACAACGCACACACTTATTCAACACAGGATTCCATGCAGAAGAGAGACGAAAACCATCTTCACGATTGAAATTTAGGTGTTTCTTGATCTCAATCGCCTCTCGAACTATCCTCTTATACTACAGACAACCTATCTTTCTGCCGTACGTGAAGGGGGTGACGGATAAGATTGGAAATATTCTCAAGAGTTTTTCAATTAAGTCAGTTTTCACTCCCTACTCAAAAGTCTCTCAGCAGCTCCGAACACCAAAAGATAGCATACCGCTGCAAATGCCAGGCGTATACAAAATTGACTGTAGCTGTGGCCGTTCATACATAGGGCAAACTAAGCGCACAATAGCCGAACGTGTCAAGGAGCATATAGCCGCGGTCAAAAATCGGCAAGTGTATAAGTCAGCGATTGCCGAACATCTGCTGGAGTCAGGACCTAACCACTGGATAGAACTACACGACCCAAAAGTTCTATCCAAAGAACGACACTATTATAAGAGGATAGTTCGAGAGGCGATTGAGATCAAGAAACACCTAAATTTCAATCGTGAAGATGGTTTTCGTCTCTCTTCTGCATGGAATCCTGTGTTGAATAAGTGTGTGCGTTGTGTTCCGACGGTACAGCAGTCCGATACCGTCAGTGTAGTGTGTCGTAATGTGAACTTGGACATTTCTGAATCTGAAGACGAATTGAGGGTAGTCGTGGATTCTGCCATCAATTCGCGGCGGTAGCTCCCAGCACATCAGTCCTCCCGCGACCAAGAACGCTGAAAGGTGTTCGAAACGTCGGGAAAATAATAAAAAAGGTACGCGATAAAATCCTGTAATTTTAAAACTAAAAATATGTTAACAAATCGCGAAAGTTTAACAAGTTATATTGCAAACCGGTACGGGCCGGAAATTGTACACAAAGTGAGACGCCTAGAAGTTTTGCGAAAGAAATGTGTGAAACTTGGTGCATCGCTGACATTTTTGATAAAATGTCGCGATTATGACTTACTACCACATTGTGTTCGTATCAAACCACGAAATGATATTGAACATTCGAGCAAAATTCTAACAAACGCGAGTGTCCGCTTGCTAAGACAATTAATACGAAATGACCGGTTCTATATTGATAAGGTGCAGTGCGAATTATACGCGTTACATTTGGAATGCAGTGCCGTGTTATCGAGTGGTGATTTTGAAGCATGTGATCGGGTAACGTACAGACAAGCGCAACGTACTTTGCAACTATGTACTGAAAATCATGACAAGAAATTTGAAAAATTACTTAGTCGTCGTAAAGTCGTACATCCACAAGTACAGTCAGCCGCGGTAGATACTGTCATAAATTTATCAACTACGGATTTAAACGAACCCACTCTAAATGTACTGGCGAAAGGCTTGAATTTTGCACCCACACCGAAACGAATTCCATATGAGGACATTGTCAGTAGCGTGGAGGAGACAATTATTCGCAACAAAATTCCAACGTTTGACGCTGACACGTTGAGACAAGATGTTGCAATAATTCTTCGGAAATCCAGGTTACCAAAGTCCAACATCACCGTAGAAGAGCAGTTAGCACTTAGGAACCTGCGGGCGAATGCCGATATCCTTGTGCTCAAAGCCGATAAGGGAAATGCCACTGTGGTGATGAACGCCTGTGACTATGACGCTAAAATGCGGGCCTTGTTGAGTGATGAGAAGGTGTACAAGCCAGTAAACTACAACCCGACAGCCAGGGTAACAAAGCGTATAAGAAGTGTTATTACGGACCTGAAGGACCTTTTCACAGAGGATATGTATGAACGTCTCCACAAACCTGCAATAGTGCAGCCGCCGAAGCTTTATGGTCTACCTAAGGTACACAAAACCCTTGTGCCTTTGCGTCCGATTGTAAGTCAGATAGACTCGCCGACGTATGACCTGACTAAACATATTGCTTCGGTGTTACAGCCCATTGTAGGCAAGACATCTTCCTACGTGAAGGACTCTCGTCATTTTGTCCAGATCATCAAGACTTATAAAGTTGAGCCAGACGAAGTTATGGTGAGTTTTGACGTGGAGTCACTTTTTACCAAGGTCCCACTCCACGACTGTCTTGATGTGGTGAAAGAAAGGTTGAAGGACAACGAACTTCCTATTCAGTACGTGGATTTACTGGAACACTGTTTGAACGGAAATTTCTTTCTATACCGCGGGCAACACTACCTCCAGATCGACGGAGTGGCCATGGGTAGCCCAGTAGCTCCGGTCTTGGCCAACATCTGGATGGAACATTTTGAGAGTAAGATTGATTTTACAGCCAACGGTATAAAGTTGTGGAAACGTTATGTGGATGACGTTTTCTGCATAATGAAGGGAGGCGAACAGGAAGTCCACCAGTTAACAGACACATTGAACGCCATACACCCGAATATCCGGTTCACGCATGAAATGGAGATTAATAGGACTTTAGCTTTTCTGGATGTCAAAGTGATGGTGAGATTCGATGGTTCCTTAGCGCATTGTGTCTACCGAAAACCGATTCATACTGACCGGTACCTAAACGCTGTATCGCATCATCATCCGTGCCACTTGCAGTCTGTTGTGGCTTCATTAATTAACAGGGCTCATGATCTGTGCGACCCTGAACATGTGGAGAGTGAAATCAGCCATGTTCAGGAGGTTCTTAGACACAACGGATATGTAAGTAGAAAAACTATAAAACGGAAAAGCCGAAAAACGCCGGAGGTCAGCAGACAACCTATCTTTCTGCCGTACGTGAAGGGGGTGACGGATAAGATTGGAAATATTCTCAAGAGTTTTTCAATTAAGTCAGTTTTCACTCCCTACTCAAAAGTCTCTCAGCAGCTCCGAACACCAAAAGATAGCATACCGCTGCAAATGCCAGGCGTATACAAAATTGACTGTAGCTGTGGCCGTTCATACATAGGGCAAACTAAGCGCACAATAGCCGAACGTGTCAAGGAGCATATAGCCGCGGTCAAAAATCGGCAAGTGTATAAGTCAGCGATTGCCGAACATCTGCTGGAGTCAGGACCTAACCACTGGATAGAACTACACGACCCAAAAGTTCTATCCAAAGAACGACACTATTATAAGAGGATAGTTCGAGAGGCGATTAATAATAATAATAATAAATAAATAATAAATAGTTTATTTCTTCAACTTAATCTAATACATTTCAGTGGAATGGGACCCTCTTTTAAGTAATATGATACCTGTGCTAGAGGGTCTCGCTCTGCAGCGCGGCTATCTTTAAGATAAATTAAGTATAATAAACAAGCTAAGCGTAAATTGTTAATATTAAAAAAAGAAAACTAGCAACATAATACTATTATACTAAGTACAAAAAGAAACAAATTAAATTTAAATTTAAATTCTAGAGAATTTAATGTTTATAAAAGTTCACAAAATAAAATCTTCTTTCGGTTGTGGTAATGTTATAAAAATAAGATCAATCACTCTAAGTAATTTAATTAATTATGAGAGTTATTGACACAAAAACAAAATTAAAATAAAAGTAGTAACAATAAAAAAGTAGTAACTATGTCTGCGTGTATATTGCAGTTACTCTGTCCATATGTGGAAATGTACGTGTGTATGTGTGTGTGTGTGTGTGTGTGTGTATTTGTGTGTGTGTGCTCGCGTGTGTGTATGCGTATGTGAATGTTTGTTTGCTAGGGATGTGTGGTTTAAATTAAAAAAATAACTGTTACTATGCTATAGTTTCTAGGAGTTTTTCTCCATCTTCGTAACTTATTGTGGACAGCCATAAACTCAGTATTTTTTTACAGGAATGATTGTTCAATGAGTATATATTAAGAATTTTGTTAATGGCGTCGTAAATGTATGCGGACTGTTTGGCGTACTGTCTGGATGCATATTTGGATCGACATATAACTTTGTCGGCAACCTTATCCTTCCGTCGCTTTTTTGTCTTACTAAGGTCAAATCCTAATATTTTGTGATATTTTAAGATGGTATCTAGAATGTAGAGTTTCCTTACTGACAGAATTCCCGATTCCTGGTAGAGCAAGTCTGTAGGATGTTGAAACGGCTTACAATACATGACTTTTACCAAGGATCTTTGAACTCGCTCTAAATCAAGGAATTTTGTTTTGGCAGCTCCTCCCCATATTGGTATACAGTATTTTAATATTGATTGTGCCAGGCTTATATAAATTTGTTCTATAATTTCTTTTGTAGCAGTATGTCGCAATATTTTAAAAATCCAAATTAACTTACGAATTCTACTCATAACTAATTCTATGTGAGCATACCAGGACATGCGTTGGTCTATCATAATACCTAAATACTTTATTGTAGAGACCTTTTTTATGATAGAGCAACTACAATCAGAGCTACGTAGTTCACAACTGTGTAATTTTAAGGTGAAATCTTGACTAGGTTGAGTCCGGTTGTACTTAGTAAAAGTCATGAAGTTTGTTTTAGCTACATTCAAAGTTAGTAGATTGTGATCAAGCCATTTAGAAACCTCACTCAATCCGGTTTCCGATTGAGATCAAGAAACACCTAAATTTCAATCGTGAAGATGGTTTTCGTCTCTCTTCTGCATGAATCCTGTGTTGAATAAGTGTGTGCGTTGTGTTCCGACGGTACAGCAGTCCGATACCGTCAGTGTAGTGTGTCGTAATGTGAACTTGGACATTTCTGAATCTGAAGACGAATTGAGGGTAGTCGTGGATTCTGCCATCAATTCGCGGCGGTAGCTCCCAGCACATCAGTCCTCCCGCGACCAAGAACGCTGAAAGGTGTTCGAAACGTCGGGAAAATAATAAAAAAGGTACGCGATAAAATCCTGTAATTTTAAAACTAAAAATATGTTAACAAATCGCGAAAGTTTAACAAGTTATAATATACAAATGTACAGAATGAACAAATACAAATGTATGAATGAAGTGAACAGATTTAATTATGTGCTTTATTCTATTTATTTGTGTTGTTTTATTTTGTAAGTTGTGACGCGTCAATAAGGTCCATGCGGCCGCACTGAATAAAGTATTTTTTGAATTTTGAATTTCTTTTTAAAAATGCGATCTTGACTAGAATTTCAAGTCTCACACCCGTCGACACATGTGTTTTTCTTCCATTCTGCCCTATCACCAGTCAGATTCTCATTCACACACCTTTTGAGCCATATCATATATTACGCAGTCCATCCATACTTTTTTTGTCTCCCTCTTCCGTTATATCCATCCACTTTCTTGTCCATCACCTTTAATGGATGTCATTGCCGTTTTAAGGCTGAAATGATGATTATAACATGTGTACTAAGCCGAAAGAGTACATAGGGTTGAGAGCTGCGGCCAGAGATCAGAGGGATCAAGAATTGAATTAGGCGTGCCACAAGGACAATATTCTAGGTCCTTTTTTGTTTTTGATTTATATAAATGATCTACTGTTCTTTGCAAAAAACTTGTGTGATATCGTTTTATTTGCTTCGTTGATTTTTAAAGTTGATAGGAGTAAAGATGACGACGACGTAAATAATTCACAATAAATAATTTCAAGTGACCTCCGGAGGATGGGCAGCAGCGTCTTCCATGTACCAAAATCCCGTACTGCGCTCGCCAACCCGCCTGCCAAGCGTGGTGAGTATGGCAACTACCTAACTACCTCTCATGGAGATCCATGAGCGAGGCCAGTGTTCAGTAGTAGAAATAGACATAGACATAATTATTTATTTGCTACTTAGCACACAAAAAAACACAATCAAACACAAGACAAAATAAAATTGCAAAAGGTACAAATCTTAATCTATAAAAAATACATTAGGAAAAACATAAGATAAAACAAACAAACAGTGTTGAATTGCGTATGTGCTATAGTAGCAAAATGGCCACGACTCAGCATTGATGCCCAGTGTTTGAGACACAGGGCGCTGGTAGTGCACGTCTTACGGCTGAAACGAACGAAATAATTTACTGTCACGCTCTCGCTTTCACTGTCACGATTGATTTACTGTGAACAACCTAGTTCTTAATGCTAAAAAGACAAAATTTTCCATACCAAATGAAAAAGAATATCCTACAAAAATAATGTTGGGTGGGGAAATGCTAAATCCGGTCAACTGCACAGTATTTTTAGGGATACACACAGATTTTACCCTTCAATGGATATTATAAATTGATGCACTTGCAGCAGGTCGGCTTAGTTCAGCAGCTTATGCAGTTAGAACAATAAGAACTATTACTGATGAAGCTACAGCTAGACTGGGGTCTATTTTAGCTACTTTCATAGTGTGATGTCTTATGGTATTCTGTTCTGGGGAAGGGCGGCCAATATACACACAATCTTTGTCCTTCAAAAAAGGGCGATTCGTGCCATTTACAAAATGAAACCTCGCGACTCACTGAGAGAACTATTTAAGGAAATCAACATTTTAACTGTTATATCGTAATATATTTATGAAAACTTACTGTACGTACACAAAAATATAACTTATTTGATCAAGAGATGTGATGTGCATAGCATACATACAAAAAACAAAAATAAATTGCACATCCCTAAATTTAGGCTCCAAAAAGTAAATAAATCATTTATGGGAAAACAGTTTCCCATAAATTATTTATTTACTTTTTATTATTTATTATATACTTTTTATTAGCTTATTATAGAAACGCACACAGGTGCGTTTCTATAATAAGCTTCCATCTCAGGCGACCGAACTATCGATACATAGGTTTAAGCTTTTTATAAAACAAAATCTCATAGAAAAAGCTTATTACTCCATAGATGCTTATTTGAATGTTATTGACCCTTGGCCTAGTGTTGCTCGGTTCAACCGCGATAAGAAATGATGTCATCTTGCAATATCCTAATCATCCAAATCCTTGCGGACATTACATTAAGCATAATATTAAGACAAATATTGTAACAATGAATAGAAGTGAAAGAGTGAGGTTTCTTGTTCGCTTCTTTCCCTCACTTGGAAAAAAGTTTTCCGAAGCGAAAGAATTCAATTATGTGCTTCATTTAATTGAAATGTGTTTTATTCTTATTTTGTAAACAAGCTATTCTAAGTAGCGTTTTGCTCTATTAAATAAACACTTATTAATTTTGAAAGGGGGTGATCCCAAGGAACAACTTTTGTTCTACGACTTTTCAGGATTCAGTGATTTTCATTCAAGAAATGATCACGAAAGTTTTAACTTCAACAGCGGATTATAAGATTATGACAACCTAAAAGCCAGCTAATTCTTGACAGGGTCATTGACCTCCGCGAAGAGTTGCCGTACAAGTATAAATAAAAGTACCTATAACCACAAATAGGTTTTTTCAAAATACTATTTTGACCTTAGGATCATTTTCACAGCACACCATCTAGTAATTATAAATAAAATTATTAAAAAAAATTAAAAAAAATACGAATTCCCGGGTTTTTTTCCTTCTAAAACTACTTGTTTTCATGGGCATCATGGGTTTCACAAACCCCCACTTTCAGGTTAGTACACGTGTTATTATAATACACCCTGTATAGACGGTATAGCACACACAGAGAACCTACGTCTCTTCGAAGACTTAAGGGTATGTCCTCGAGTTGGTATTGTGGCGCGCCTGCCCAGAGATGGGAGTTGTACTCCACGTGTGGTCGTACTTGCGCCTTGTATGAGTTTTTGGACCGACGTGAAGTACCGACTCGCCCTGTTGACGACGCCAAGTTTTTAGAGGCTAGTTTATCCTTAGCTGCCTAAAGATCACGGAATTAGACGCTACTGCTTATGTCGACACCAAAGATGTCAATACTCTTGGATATATTTTTTTTAGTTTTAAATTACAGGATTTTATCGCGTACCTTTTTTATCCCCAAAAATCCTGTGATTTAAAACTAAAAAAATATGTTAACAAATCGCGAAAGCTTAACAAGTTACTCTTGGATATATTAGGGAGTACCTACCTTTACTTTTAGTGCCATATTTACTAACGAGTCATCTTTGAGCGCATAGTTTGTTAAAGAATGCCAGTCACCGTAAACATGGGTTCAGGTGTGAGTTTTCAGGCGGTTCCATAAAACGGAATGTAGGGAGCGCGACTGACCTCGCCACGATATATGGCTCACCAATCTTGTCGGACATTCTAACAGACACTCGGAAATTCAACTAAGGTTCTAGTGCATGGAGAGTACTCGTAAATCCCGTGCATTTTACATGGTGACAATGTGGACATTTTTTTAAAGAAGCTGCCAATGGATACTTCCGGAAGATGGGCAGCAGTGTGATCCTCATGATAAGTACCTCATGCGATCTATGAGAAAGGCCCAAATCCAGCAGAGGACGTCCGACGCCGACGGCTGAGTTGATGAAGGTTAAGATAAATAATAAATAAATAATGCTGGACAATTCACACAGCATCACCTAGCCCTAAGCTAAGCAGAGCTTGTGTAATGGGTACTAGATGACTGATATATTTAATACATTATACTACATAGATAGATATTTTTTATTGTATAAAGAAAAACATCCAGAACTCCCTGAACAAATATCTGCAGATCGTACAGACATTTGTTCCGAGGCGAGATTCGAACCCGCAGGCGTACGTAGCAGGCGGACCTTCACCCGCTGCGCCACAGAGGTCGTCAATATATTTTATATTTTTAGGGTTAAATGAAAAACGGTAAAAAGAAACCCTTATGACGTGTCTGTCTGTCAGAGTTGGTTATATCAGGAGCTTCTTATGTCATCGTTTCTAAATTTTTCTTGGAATTGCTCAAGATAACGTTTATTTACCTATGATTGAATTGCATGCTACGAGTATTACAGTATTCTTTAGAGCGGGCGCTGCGAACCATCTAAATACAACAAGCCATTTTCTTAAAACTACTTTTGTAATATTTTAAGTGATTTATGCTGCATGTTTTATGCATCGAAATGAAACGTGGCGGGTATGTCAACAACCCCCTTCATTGTCTTGGAGATCCATGACATGAACATGACAGAAGTCCTACGGCCAAAATGATAATGGAATAACCAATTATTTGAATAGGGACGGGATAATGATGAGAGCCCATGTATAAACACGATACCTATTTTTCACTTCTGCATGAAAAATTACGAAGAAAGGTACATTTATGGCTCGTTTTTGTGCTTGCGCTTAAAGTGTACTAACATTTTATTCTCAAAGAACATGTCAGATGATAGGAAACGACGTTTGGAAAAATATTCAATAGCCTAAATTTTCGCCATTTTGTTCTTACGGAGTTCAGAAAAACAATGACCTTTTTGCCCATTATATTTTATAAGGATTATCACGTTGAAGAGGCAATGGGCAAACCATGTAGCTCGCAGAATAAATGGCCGATGGGGCCAAAAAATCTCGAGTGACATTTCAGCCGTAGGACGTCCACTGCTGGACATAGGCCTCCCTCATGGATTTCCAGGTATTGCGGTAAAAAGTTATCTGAAGCGAACGAATTCAATTCCTATGTGCTACATTCAATTTAAATGTGTCTTGTTCTTCTTTTGTAATTTGACTATTCTACGTAGCTTTTATTGACTTGGACTTTGACAATACCTGAAAATCCATGAGGGAGGCCTATGTCCAGCAGTGGACGTTCTATAGCTGGAATTATGATGATATTTTATCAATGTTTAGACCCTAAATGTGTAACCCGTGCATTTCACATAATCGCAATATTGACTTTTCAGGGTTCCAAAATAGTAAAAAGAAACCGTTAATGGTGCGGCTGGGACGCAGGAGGCTGCGGGTTCGATTCACCGGGGGACAAAACATGTTAGGGGGCAAAGCCTCCTATTATGCATAGCGCTGTCTGTCTGTGCATGACACGATTACAACCGAACGCGTTGACCGATTTACATAAAACCTTTTTTTTAGCACTGTCTTAATGAGATAAAGGTACAGATTGATTTTGGTGATCCTAGGGTCACAGGGGCCGTAGTTATTGTGACCTCAATATATTTGAAATTTAAATTTAATTTTTTAGTTTTTTCGGAGGTTTCTCGCTAGGTTTCATTACTTTATTTAGTTGGAGCAGCTTCAGGAAGAAATAAATGTTTATTTATGTAACCCAAACATTATAACAATAATTCTTTAATTTTACTTAATTTGTCAACAAATAAGAAAAAAATGGTATTCACAGTCTATGCTATGCCAAAATATTAATGACCAGTTAACAGTTTTCTAAACGGTAGGTACACCATGAGTGAACATGCAAATACGTAGTGATCAACTCGATTCAGCTCAGAGTGACCATGATCTTGCTGGTAATACTGGTGATACTACAGATGCAACCAATCATGTACTATCTGCTGATAACAGATGTCTAGTCGATACCAATGCCGTATAAAAGAGCGTCCGTCGTATTGTATGTATGACAGTTGTAGAATCACGGTTATCCGGCATCAGTCAACCGCAATATCTTAGACACAACACACATTTCATTCAAACAGTGTTTCGGAAAAGTGGAAAAGCAAAAGTCTTTCGACCATTTATTAGTAGGTGGGTGATTTATTTACGTTATCTTTGTGTGGTTCCTGATTTATTAGTGATTGTATTGAGACTTTCTTTCGGAATATAGGGTACTGACCTCTGTGTTTATTTGATTAGATCTTCTTTAACTTTGCTTTAACAATATCTATATCGATCTTGAACTTTTCATCAAACACGGTCTGCGTTGGAAGATAATTTAAATTTGCCTATTAACAATAGCTTAAATACTAATAATACCTAGTACTAATCCGTGTAATATTTTTTTTATTTCATCTTTGAAACAAAATTCAAAGCTCTAACTTTAGTTCAAAACGTATGCACTAACTTACAACCAATAAAGGACTTACATTTTTGAAGTAATCATAACTGTTAAAAAGTTATAACTTACCATTGTTTACAGAATCGAGTGGCGCCCTAGAATCAGGAAAAGAGAGTTCGTTACAATAATAAATCGACCATGAGGTAAGTTACTTGTTAGATTTAAAGCGTTAGAAAACCTTTTTGTTTTGTAATTATAACATTTTCCGCCCTTAATAACACAACCGGATTAAAGCAATCCGGAGAGAATACCCGGGTGTACCTTCGCAAGACGAGTCGTCGTCCTTTTTCCTGCGACCCTTTTGTTTCATAATCTCTTCTTAGGCCTTCGCCAGTAAAAGTCTCTTCAAGTATTTTAAGTAGCTATACGCTTGCGAAGATATCAAGTCCTTCCCGATTACATTAACATAAAGAAGGCAGGTGTTATAATGGTATTCTATATGGTATTAAAATGATCTTGTGTTTTTGTTACAGGAATTTTATGGCGTTTGTACTTACTGTGGCCCTTTCTGGTGTGGTAAGCGGCAAAGCTATCGATGCTGATGAGAAAGGTAACTATTGTTCAAATTTAATGTACCTACCTGTGACCAGCCTTCCGCCTACAGCTTCGCCTGTATTAAAAGTAGTCTAGGAGGTTTCCTAGGTCAATACCTACTTTATTTATTCAGTTATTATAGCGTTATCTAAATGGTGTCGTATAAATAAAACCGGGCAAGAGCGAGTCGGACTCGCCCACCGAGGGTTCTGTGCCATCATACAATATAATATATAATAAAAGCGGTTTATATTTATTTGTTGGAGAACCTTGACAGCGCCATGTCTTATCTGATAGCGGAACTTATGAAGATTTAAAAACTGTTTATTAATAAGCAAATGAATACCTTTCATATGATACCCCACATGAACTAGCAATTTCTCAAAAAATTCAAAAAATTACACCACCCTTGTCTAAAAAACTATGCAAATTAAAGATTTCGCTATAATTTTCCTGTAATCTTTAAATACACTTCTGTTAGTTCTCAAGATATCCATTTGTGACAGACAGACAGGCAAAGCGATACAAAGTCATAAGGGTTTCTTTTTACCATTTTGGTCCGGAACCCTATTTTATAGAAATATAGATACATTTTGTAATGGTTTCAAAAAGACGTGCGAGCGAGGCTCTTGCAAACGTTTGGGGATGACCTTTGCCTAGCAAAAGGACAGTAAAAACATAAAGTTTTATTGTAGGGCCTTTTTATTTTACAAGATCCTGTGCTATGGAAGACTTGCTTCCCACGAATGAAACATAAGTGTGGCTCTGCCACAGCTCCGTGTTCTGCGCAATAGCATGGATCCACTTTGTTGTTCTTTATACAATACACTTAGCCTCCTCCTATCCATCCATGGACCTCAGTCCGCCGTCAGTCACACCATTGCTTTGCCGATTGCTCTTTATAAAGTCAAGATCACAGTCAAAAAGTGTTTATTCATTTGAACCCAAAAACCACATAGAATTGTCAAACAATACCCTGTAGAAAAAACAAAATACTTATATTGAAAAAGCACACCATTGAATTCACTCGCTCCGGACAACTTTCTTGTGATGAAAAGAAACATATTAAAAGAATAATAATTCGTTTCCAGGGTACGTGGTGAACAAAGCGAACGGCCTGGGCTACAGGGTGATGTATCAGGCTCGGCCGTGGCGGGAAGCCCAGGAGACGTGCGCCAAGAACGGGGGCAAGCTGGCTGTGCCCAAGTCTGAGGTGAGTTTGGAAATGTATTTCGTTTCTCATGACTTTTTCTACATCACTAACCAATTGGTGACAACCACTGCTGAGTAGGTTGGAGGAGGCACATTCATTTTAACTGACTTCAAAAAGGAAGTGATAACTTCGTCAAATGTGGTTCAATTTGGAATAAAATTTGGCTAACCAAAACGGTTAAGGTTATTTAGTTATCTGCATACGTTACAAACGAGATACCTAAATATGAAGAAAAATCTATTGCTCCACTTATATTATGGCTTCAATTAACACATGCCTCCGTCGTGGATCTCCATGAGGGGTAGTTGCCATACTCACCACGCTTGGCAGGTGGGTTGGTGAGCGCAATATGGGATTTTGATACACGGAAAAACGCTGCTGTCCATCTTCCGGAGGTATCCTTTAGCAGGCTCTTACTGCATCCATGGGCATGAGAGGAGGGGTAATTCTACTGCTGGCATCCCACGGCATTATGGCTTAATGAGTACTAATTAGACGATGTTCTGCTTGCAGGAAGAGTTTGCGTTCGTGCAGCAAGTGGTCCGCGGCATGGCGTTCAAGAACGTGACGGACGGAGACGACTACATGCTGCTCGTGTGGGTCGGCGTCAGCCTGCACCAGCGCGCCGAGTGGAGGACGGTCGACGGTGAGGACTTCACTATCTATTCAGTACTTTCATCTGCTGCTGGGTATAGTGCGCTATTCGCGCCACCTGGTTGATAACTGCCTGTGTTATCAATTATGTCCAGAAATCAGTCCATTATACGTCTAATTTGTTTTGTTTCTCAAATTAATTTTAATAATATTTATTTCAGCTTTTACACATTAGAAACATGTTACAGCTTTAAAGGAGTATAAAATCAGAAAAAGAACATGCAATAACTTAAATATAATAATTAGGCTTCTGTCTAACAGCTTGTGTAAAGCTAATAATCCTCAGCGCTCATCCTTCTCTTAATAATAAACCTTAATATTATTTTTCAGGTGAGGACATCAAAACTACCGGCTTCAGCAGGTTTGCCGGCGGCGGTACCGGCGCCATGTTCAGGTAAATACGACAGTTACTAACTACGTATTAAAAAAACGAGAACAAAATGTCCACAGTTAGGCATTAGCCATTGTGAGATTTTAATATCTCCACACAATTTTTATTATTTCTGCTTTAATACATATTTTACATACATATTTAGGGCCGTGGGGTGCCGGCTGTAGAATGTTACCCCTCCTCTCATGCCCCTGGATGCAGTAAGAGCCTGCTAAGGGATACCTCCGGAAGATGGGCAGCAGCGTCTTTCCGTGTATCAACATCCCGTACTGCGCTCGCCAACCCACCTGCCAAGCGTGGTGAGTATGGCAACTACCCCTCATGGATCTTCAATATCCTCATCATCTGGCTTGTGTTCAGTAGTGGACGTTTTACGGCTGAAATGATGAATACATATTTATAATCAGGGTTCTCAATGCATATACAAAGTATTATGTATTCAGTATTCATTTGTTTACGTTACGGTGTGGTCTGGCCTTGTGAAAATGGTTTTCCTTGTTAAATTTATTCTCTTACTTTTATTTATATAAAACAAGCATTGGTACGGGGGTTCCAGAAAAGGGGGCGAAGGTTTCCGAAAAATGCCCTTTTTGACCTTTGGTGACCTTTTAAAGTCACAATAACTCCGTTCCCTGTGACCCTAGGGTCACCAAAATTAATCAGTACCCTTCTCTCATTAAGCCGTGACATACATAAGTAATAAAAAAGGTTTCATGTAAATCGGTCAACGCGTTCGGTTGTAATCGTGTCATGCACAGACAGACAGCGCTATGCATAATAGGAGGCTTCGCCCATTAATATTATAATGTTTTGTTATCATCTTACCTCTCTGGATCTTTAAGTACTGATCATGAGGGATGGTCACGACACGTACTGATCACCACTCTTGCCAGACGGCAGTGCAGTATATTAATTTTTGGTGCAGAAAAAAATATATTTTGTATTTCGTTCCAGTGACAGCCCTAAGGAGCCCCACTGCGTGGGCATCGACGGCGTCACCGACGGGTACAGGGGCCTCCGGTGCCAGCGCTACCAGCCCTACGTGTGCCAGAAGAACATCTAGCTTTAGCAACATCTCTCATTAGTTGATAAGTTTAATTAATATGGATATTCATATAATAGGTTTATTATTAACAATAAAGATCTCATAAACCAAAGAGTACCTTAAATATTTTTTTCTAGATATAGTTTTGTCATAGTAGTCTTCCCTTACCCGCCTAGTCCTTACTAACTATCCTAGAACTTTCGTTGTAACTTGGCAGACTGCGTACATCAGCTGTGGGCGTATATCTGTTGGGTGGGCCAGCGTAGAACATAGGGTTGTAGATAATAATTTAAGGTAAAAGTATCCTTCTTTTAACAATTACTTTATTTTTCTATTGTTGCTGGTTTCTCTAGTTCAAAACTAGCTGAGGACAAAGTGCTAGTCGCTGTAGTAGCTATAGCTCGAAGAACAGGATAAATGTTTACAAACTCTAAAATTAAATTAAATATAATACAAAAGTGATAGTGAAAGAAGACGATAGACCGAACTGAGAACGGGCCGAATTGAGAACAATATTCCTAAACGTGTTAACCCTGTGCGCAGTGGCTGCCAAAGTTACTAGTGGATTAAACATGCTGGTTGGTGCTGCATAAATCATCCAGGAAAGATAATGTTAAATGAAGCAAATAATGTTGATACCGGAAAGACACTGCCGGTCATCTTCCGGAAGTATGCCTTGACAGATTCTTACAGCATCCACGAGCAACATTCTACTGCCTGCACCCTTCGGCTACTGCGCTCACCAATCCACTTGCCAAGCATGGTAAGTATGGCAACAACCTCTCATGATAGGTACTTGGAGATCGCTGACAGGCTTGAGCAGGCTGGACATTTCGAGCAGTGGTTGCCTACAGCTGTGATGATGTTGATGATACAACAAATAATTAATGCTGGATACTGCACACAGCACCCCAATAAGCAAAGCCTGGCCAATGGAAACCAGATGATTCATAGAATAAGTACAAAAATATTTTGTGTAAAATAAGACTTACAAGTCTTATTTTATGTACATATACCTACATATATGTATACATTCATAGAAAACACACAGACTCGAGACAAATCATTCATCGTCATTTCAGCCATAAAACGTCCACTGATGAACACAGGCCTCCCTCATGGATCTCCATGAGGGGTAGTTGCCATTCTCACCACGCTTGGTAGGCGGGTTGGTGAGCGCAGTATGGGATGTTACACGGATAGACGCTGCTGCCCATCTTCCGGAGGTATCCCTTAGCAGGCTCTTACTGCATCCATGGGCATGAGAGGAGGGGTATCATTCTACTGCCGGCACCCCACGGCGGTCAAATGTCTGAAAATAAAGCAAACATTTAAACAACCTTCTGCGCCTGCGCCTTAGCCGGTTATTAGACCAACTTAGCCACGGAGGTCGTCGATGGTGGATATAACTAGTCCGTAACTAGGTTGGTGCTGCACTAATCATCCTGAAAAGATGATACTGTGAGCAGTTAAGTTTTCTAAATGGTAAGTACACCACAGAGTAATCATGCAATCATACAAGCACGTAGTGATCAACTTGAATCAGCTTAGATTGACCATGATCTTGCAGGTGACACTACAGATGCAACAATTCACCTACTATCTGCTGATAACAGATGTCTATACTAGTCGATACCAATGCCGTGTAAAAGAGCGTCTGTTCTTTTGTATGTATGACAGTTGTAGAATCACAGTTATCCGGCATCAGTCAGCCGCAATATCTCAGACACAACACACATTTCACTCTAACAGTGTTTCGGTAAAAGTGGAAAAGCAAGGCTTTCGACGATTAATTAGAAGGTGGGTGATTTATTTACTTTATCTTTGTGTGGATCCTGATTTATTTGTGATTGTATTGAGACTTTCTTTCGGAATCGAGGGGATTGACCTCTGTGTTTATTAGATTCGGTCTTTGTTTACTTGGTTTTAAAAATACATTATTTTCTACATCGTTTCTTAAGCTCTTCATCAAATACGGTCTACGTTGGAAGATAATTTAAATTACCCGTGCAATCATAATTGTTAAAATATATACCTACATTGTACCATTGTCTACAGAATCGAGTGGTGCCCTAGAAACTGGAAAAGAGAAATTCATTACAATAATAAAGCCACCATGAGGTGAGTTAGTTGTTATGTTAAAAGCGTTTGAAAACCTTTGTTTTATAATTAAAATAGTTTCCATTCTTTATAAATAACACAACCGGACTAAAGCAATCCGGAGAAAATACCGGGTTGTACCTTCGCAAGACGTGTCGTCATCCTTTTTCCTGAGACCCTTTTGTTTCATAATATCTTTTAGACCTTCGGCAGTAACAAACTCTTCAAGTATTCTAAGCAGCTATACGGTATCTTTATACCTATATACATATATACGTAAGGACTTTTCTTTGCCGATTACATTAAGTTAAAGTAGGTGTTATAGAGGTGTATGGTATATAATGATCTTGTCTTTTTGTTACAGGAATATTATGGTGTTTGCACTTACTGTGGCCCTTGCTAGTGTGGTGAGCGGCAAAGCTATCGATGCTGATGATAAAGGTAACTATTGTTCCAATTTAATGTAGCGGCAACCTGCCAGCTGACAACGGCTTCGCCTGTATATAAAGTAGTCTAGGAGGCGAGGTATTATGAACTTTATTTATTCAGCTATTTTAGCATTAGATAGTGACTAATGACGATTTCTAAGAGGCGTGCGAGCGAGGCTCTTGGAAAGGTTTGGAACCTTTCCCTAGCAAAGGAACAGCCAAGATATATAGTTTTATTGTATGGCCCTTTCATAACAAGATACTGTTCTGTGGAAGACTTGCTTTCCATGAATGAAACATAAGTCTGGGTCTGCCACAGCACCGTCTTCTGCTATTGGGAACCACTTTGTTGTTCTATAAAGAATTACAAATACCCTCCTATTCATCCATGGACCTCAGTCCGCCGTCAGTCACACCATTGCTTTGCCGATTGCTCTTCATAACGTCAAGGTCAAAAAGTGTTTATTCATTTATACCCAAAGGCGACATAGAAATGTCAAATAGAATAAAAAACTTAACTTAAATTGAAAATAGCACCCAATTAAATTCGTTCGCTTCAGACAACTTTTTTACCCAAGAGAGGAAAAGATGCTTAATAAATGAATAATAATTCGTTTCCAGGGTACGTGGTGAACAAAGCGAACGGCCTGGGCTACAGGCTGATGTATCAGGCTCGCCCGTGGCGGGAAGCCCAGGAGACGTGTGCCAAGAACGGGGGCAAGCTGGCTGTGCCCAAGTCTGAGGTGAGTTTGGAAATGTATTTCGTTTCTCATGAACTTTTCTACATCACTAAACAGCTGGTGACCACCACCGCTGAATGTTGAAGAAGGCACGCTTATTTCAACTTTCGCGGTCACAACACATTATTAACATACATATAACCGAGTATTTATCGCGTAAATTACCTTTATTATTTCCCGACCATGCTTGGTGCAATCCAAGCGAAACGTCGGTTATACGTATGTTAAATAAGGCACGCTTATTTCATCTCTTCCAAAAGGGAGTAAATAATAACTTCGTCAAATGTGGTTCAATGTGAATTAAAATTTAGCTCAAATTTAGCACACGTCATACACCAGATGAAAATAAAGAAAGCTCCATTGCTCCACTTCTATTATGGTTTAATGAGTACTAACTAGACGATGTTCTGCTTGTAGGAAGAGTTTGCGTTCGTGCAGCAAGTGGTCCGCGGCATGGCGTTCAAGAACGTGACGGACGGAGACGACTATTTGCTGCTCGTGTGGGTCGGCGTCAACAACCTGGACAAGTTCACCCAGTGGACGACTGTCGATGGTGAGTCGATGGCGGACTTCACTGTCTATCTATTCAGTCCTTTCATCTGCTGCTGGGTATAGAGCCCTTTCGTGCCATTCTCACTGTACCTTTTAGTTATCACTTCTAATACAATGTCGTCCATGCCTGGTTGTCTGCCTGAGTTTTCAATTATATCCAGCAATCGATCCATTTTTTGTTTAATTTTTTGTTTAATGAATTCATTTTAAAAATATTTTTTTCAGCTTTTACATTAGGAACAATAGCTTTAAAGGAATATAAAATCGGAAAAAGAACATGCAAAAACTTAAACATAAAAATTAAGCTTTTGTCTAACATTTAGTTAACAGCTAATAATAAACATTCTCGGCGCGCATCCTAATTCTCATAAAAATAAACCTTAATATTTTTTCCAGGTGAAGACATCAAAACTACCGGCTTCAGCAGATTTGCCGGCGGCGGTACCGGCGCCATGTTCAGGTAAATACGTCAGTTACTAACTACGTTATAAATAAAACCACAACAAAGTATCAGGCATAGGTAAGCCATTGTGAGATTTCAATATCTCCACACAATTTTATTATTACTGCTTTCATAGAACATTTTATATTCAAATCAAATCAAATCATCATTTATTATGAAAACCTTTACAACAATTACGTATTTACCGCAATTATCAAGACCTCACCTCCGTGCTAGTTAAACACGGTTATCAATGCATAAACAAAGTGTAACGTGTTGTTCAGACCTTATATTGAACTGTGTTATCATCATACTAGCCATTACAAGTAGGTAGGTATAGTTCTCCGTAGGTACAAATATAATTTACTACTTACCTGCAACAAAATGTGCTCTGATAGAATGCCCGCGAGACGAATAAAGATCGAAATGAATAAATCAAAGCTGGCAACCCTCAGGGAGCGCTCTTGTAACGAATCAAACTTTATCCGAAGCTCATATTTTTTGAATGTTTTTATGTGACTCCGTTTAGATATTAGTCCCTGGGCATCTTTACATAAGTTAGTTAAAACTTGATGTTACTTTTATAAGTACAACTTTATTTGATTTGCCTTTGTATATTGCGTTAGCAACTTTACTATTCATTCATGCTGTACGGTACGGGTACGCTACAATGCCCGGGACATCAGTTGGTTGATTGGGCTTGCCGAGCACTTGACCTAGTCTTTTTTAATACAATAATGCTCCAACAGGGTAAACATCTAGTAAGGTAAGGTAGGTAGCTATCAAGATAAATTAGGTAGATAATATTCCAAATGCCGCCGATAAAACTAAGCAAGGCATGTACGAGAAACAATGCAATTTGCATTAAATTACCGGACGGGAGTACTATCAAATATATATGCAGAATATGCAGACACTTAGGGTCTTACCTCGATAGGTATTGCTCTGAATTAGACCTCAGATCAAGACAGACGTTCAACGCAAATTGTGCAATGCTATTAGCATCCCGCCTGAATTTAAAACAGGACAAAGCCAGGACTTAGCTCGATCTTGATTAAAAACTAGATTTAAATGGGAGAATTGATTTTTTGGGAGCGTTGGCACGCGTATGCAATTAAATGAAAGGTTACAATAGGCACTAACTGAAAATAGGTTTATCTTGTTAATTCCTTCTCTCACTTCAGCAATATACCTAATGGTTCATTATCATCAACATGGTGATAGAACGTCAACTGCTGGACAGACATAGACCTCTCTCATGGATCTCTGAGTACTTATCATGTGGGGTTTTTGTCTTACTCGCCACTCTTGGCAGGCGAGTTGGCGAGCGCAGAACAGTTGGACAAAGACAAAGATAAAAAGAAAGACGCAGCAACCCATCTTTTGAAGATATCCCTTGGCCGATTCTTACTGCATCCGCGGGCAAGAGAGGAGATTCATGGACATTATGACACTCTACTACCGGCGACCCACCAGAAAATAAAATGGGTTCACCTTTTTAAATTTCTTCTCTAAACATAGCTTTTGCTATTGCATAGGTAGCTTTTAAACAATATGTAAAAAATATTTTTTTTTACATTGTTGCAGCGACAGCCCTAAGGAGCCCCACTGCGTGGGCATCGACGCCATCAACGACGGCTACAGGGACTTCTGGTGCCAGCGCTACCAGCCCTACGTGTGCCAGAAGAACATCTAGCTTTAGCAACATTTCCCATTAATTAATAAGTTATTATGGATATTCTCTTAATGGGTTAATTTATAACAAAAAAGATCTTATATATTAGGGTAATGACTTCATTACTCTATAAGATTTACGAGATTTACGATAAAGAAAACAAGTGTTTTAGATAGGTTTTTCTTACCTGCCTTATCTACATCTATACTTTCGGCTTTTTAATATTAATGAGATGGTTTGTCTAAATATACGAAGAAAAATAATACACTTGTCGACGAACCATAATCATTGAAACAAGCGTCATCTAGTTTTTGTTTGTTTAAGCTATTGTAATTCACGTGTCTTGAAATTCTTGCTACTACTCAACGCTAGATGGCGCTAGAAATGTTTTTTGTATCATTGCAACATTTCGTTTTAAGTTGTCAATGTCAAATGAAACTGTCAGTTATTTAGGTTAGAATTTTTGTAAACAGTGGTCACAAAATCTAAAAATCATATTTTATACCCAGAAATAACTTACTCTGGCAACAAAAAGGTATCCTATAAAATTTGTACAAACAAGCTTGAGAATTCTATGAATTGACTTCAAGGAAAATAGTAATTTCTTGGTCATTTTTCAGATGAATTTTATTAGAAGAGGAATTTCTTTGTTATCTACTGGTATTAGAACACAATGCACTCAACTAAGAGGTAAGGTTTTCACTTTTGGTTGTCACTTTGAGTTAGTAAAATCATAATTTGAGAATGGTTTCATTGAGGTTATATTTACCTTAGCAGTTCGGAAATCTATGCCTTTGCTACCACTTCACATTATTTTGCAGTACTATAAGATTCCAATAGGTGTACTTTTTAGATTATGTACCTAAATGTCGTGGGGTGCCGGCAGTAGAATGTTGCCCCTTATGCCCATGGGTGCAGTAAAAGTCTTCAAAGGGGTACCTCTGAAAGATGGGCAGCAACATCAGTGTATCAACAACCAGTCTGCCAAGTGTGGAGAGTATGGCAACAACCCCTCATGATCAATACCTACATAGTAGTCCATGAGGGAGTCTTTTGTCCAGCAGTGGACATCCTACAGCTGAGATGATGATGATACCTAAATAATAATAAGAAATAATCCTGGACACTACAGTTGAGAATTGAGAATAACTGTAATTTTTGTTGTCAGTATTTCTAATTTTGTTATTGTGTGTGTTATTGTTTTATATTTTGTGACACAAAATAAACATTTCTTATTCTAATTGAGAGAACACCTCATTATTGTTGTACTTTTTATCTACTTGTGTTTTTGATTGTCTAGTGGGGTGCCCTTCCTTATAAAAAAAATGAATACACACATCACAGTCTCATCCTAAAGTAAGCACAGCTTGGATCATGGGTACTAGATGATTGTTTTTTACATATTTTAATTAACCTATCTTGTCCCACTGGCAGGCAAGATGACTGAAGTGGTTTGAGGAGACCTTTATTTGATTAAATGAATGAAATTTGTCCAGGCCTGCCTCATAGATCTCCATGAGGGGTAGTTGCCATACTCACCATGCTTGCCAGACGGGTTAGAGAGTGTAGTATGGGATGTTGATACACGGAAAGATGCTGCTGCCCATCTTCTGGAATCATCCCTTAGCAGGCTCTTACTGCATTCACAGGCATAAAAGGAGGAGTAACATTCTACTGACAGCACCCCACAGCCCTATGTAAAAAAGCCAAATTACTACACCCATAACCACCCACTAGATGCATTACTGGTAATGGCAGGTGGAGTAAAGCTATAGCTGAATGGTGGTTGAGACAAAGATATAGAAATGTTGGTCATCCAGCAGCATGATGGGCAGACATCATTGATAAAGTTGCAGGCAAATGATGGATAGGCCTGGCATGTGGCGGATGGCACATACAAAAGGAAGACCTATACCCAGCTGTGGGTCAGGCTGTGTAGGTGTGGAATGATGAATATTTACAATATTTGATGTGACAAACTAGTGGATGGCTCAAAATAAATACATGTACCTATTTCCATACCTAGGCGGCACTCATAATGTTATTACTCTCTTTGTATAATTTATTGTGTTATCTAAATTAATCCTGTGGTACAAAACGGAATATCCATGACATAGATGACCAGACAGATGTCTAAGCTGGGGGACTTGGCAATGCCCCTGCCAAGATGGGTGTTGCAGTATCTATTATCTCTAAGATATGAGGGCAACACACTACTGCCGGCATCCCACGGCTCACAAACTCATGATCCCACCAAACTGTCCTCTCTGGCTGAGTCTTAGATCAGAAGCTGGACCGTCCTGGTCATTCTCTTACTTGAACTTGTATCTTTGACGAGCGTCTATAAAATTAATATCTCATACACGAGCCAGCGACCTTGGAGCCATGACTTCCACGCTCTACAAAATTAAAAACACGCGGATTTTCAAACAGCCTTTTTACCTGCTGTTTTTAATTACCGCCGTGGGGTGTCGTCATTAGAATGTTACCCGTCCTCTCTTTCTTACCCATGGATGCAGTAAGAATCTGCTAAAGGACACCCACCCATTTACCAGCGTACTTGGAGATCCATGAGGGAGGCCTATGTCCAGCAGTGGACGTGGACGCCAGTCCTACAGGCTGAGAAGGTATTTCTGCCTATCATGCGCTAGCAAATACTTTTTGGTGCTGTTTCTGGTGCCCCCCAAGACGTGATGCCCTAAGCAATTGTTTAATTTGCTTATGGGCTAATCCAGAATTGCCTTTTACCTTTTATGAATAGGTATCTCATTTTGTAGGGCATATCAATTTCACTATTGCTATGACCTTCTCGCCACAGCCTCCTTTAAAGTACATAGGAACTCACTAACTGTTATATTAATCAAAAGCCACAACACCACATCTGCTTAACACATCTGTATCCCACAATTGCAATTTCTCCTTAATCCGAAGATATTAGAGCTACAATCCCATGGCAGGTTTTTTTTTAATAAAAATTAATCTTTTGCGGATTTATGCCGTATTGCAATGCAGTATGGGTTAGTCTCCTGGAAGTGTTGCGGTCAAGAATAATATTTGCGATTGTGTGCCAACGCCTGTCATTTGCGAAACCCTTCCGTGTTAGGATTACGTCCCGGGGGACATCGGGACGTAGCGACAGAAAAAAAAGGTGATAATATTCCCGTAACATGAGATGTTAGGTGGGAACCTAACTGTTTTTCGAAGGATTTCCTTGTTGCAATATTTGCATTGGCTTTGTATTATGGGGGATATTCTTTGAACTTGTTAGAATTTTAGTGCTAGTATACACTCGAGTTTAGGCGTTTATCCCTTACCAACATCCCATAAAAAGGTCACTTAGGAGCAGCTAAGAACGCGATCTCATTCGACGTTCCAAAACCTATAACGGGTAGATACTTTAAATATCCTCAAGTAAGGAGCCAAACGTAGGATGAATTTATAATTTTCTTCACACTAGGCATAGCCTGTATCGTGTTAGTCTCTGTCTGGCCTCCACGATACAGGCTATGCCTAGTCTGAAGGCCGTTGATTAATCTGTACCGAACTGTTTTTTTTGCTAAATATATATTTTTTCAATTTTTAATATTTATAAAATAAGGGTACGGATGACATTTTAACTGTAGTTTTTAAATTAAACCAAAAAAAAAACCACCACGAGATCTGCACTGGGAATGCAATGCAGCTCTCAAAAGCTCAGGAAATAATAAAAATAAGGAAATTACGCGATAACGTCCCAGATTATTAAGATACTTCTGTAACTGAACCATCTAGAATAATTGTATATGAATAATGTATTATTCATCTGTATCCCACAATTGCAATTGCCGTGGGGTGCCGGCAGTAGAATGTTGCCCCTCCTATCTTGCCCGTGGATGCAGTAAGAGCCTGCTAAGAGCTACCTCCGGAAGATGGGCAGCAGCGTCATTCCGTGTATCAACATCCCGTACTGCGCTCGCCAATCCGCCTGCCAAGCGTGGTGAGTATGGCAACTGCCCCTTATAGAGATCCATGAGGGAGGCCTGCGTTCAGTAGTGGACGTTTTATGGCTGAAATGATGACATGATTCATTGTTGGCTGACTTCTTTCGTGGAAATGTAACAGCTCTGCTGTCCGTACCGCGCCCCAGTCTGTGACAAGGGGTCTAATGACTCAGCGTTTCACACCAACGGGATAAAACTGACCGCCGCCGCAGCGCAACAAAGATCGAACTGCCGTAATCAATACACTCACTATCATCATCATCTCACCTGTAGGGTTGCTGTCCACTTCCACTGCTAACCATAGGCCATCTCCAAGATCATGAGGGGGTTGTTGCCATTCTCGCCACGCTTGGCAGGTAGGTAGAGTGCAGTACGGGATGTTGATACACACACTGTAAGACGCTGCTGCCCATCTTCCGGAGGTATCCCTAGGCAGATCTAGCCGGTCTATACTTCAACCAAATTATATGTATAGAAAATGTAAATAAACTGTCAGTACTTAACAAATTATAAAGTGGAGCAGTTTGATTACATTTTTTTCAACACACTTGCTCATAAAATGGCTCTAATTTGACCGCAATTAGGCACACAATGACACCTGTAATCAAACTGTGACTTTTGCTTGCTATTATTCACAAGTGAGTTACAGGGTTTTTTTACTTTATTCGTTGTACTTTGTTTTTTAAAAAGTTTCGATAAAAAGATCGTGTTCAATAGTACAAATAAATTAATATACCTATTGCTTGCTAATTTCATGCAACTTCGTATTTAGGTAGATAATTTCAACTTGTACGTTTTTAATAAATAAAACTTTCTCTAAAATATAACTTTTGTTTTCTCTATAATAAAGAAAACTTTGAATTCCCTATTTTGTACGTGTTAAAACGCTATCCGCGAAAAGCAAAAAAAAATAAACCTCATTCTTTTTGTCTATGGCCGACCGCCATTGTAAGATGCGCGCGCATAGGAAAACTGATTAATTTTTCCCGCCTATGCGAAAAAAAATTTACAACTCGTTTTCTAAATAAAATTATTTTCTAGTAATATTTTCTTCACAAGTGTGTTGAAAAACGTCGTATGATACACGTGTGCATTGATGATTACCGTCCCCGGGTCTCAGTGGCGCCTCAGCGGTAATCACCACCATTACACACATGTACCCATAATATAGGTACTATCACACTTCGAATCTGGCTGAAGTCTAAGTTGTAACATCAAACCTAATCCCAGCCTAAATAGTTCAAAAGGCTTTAATTTGTAAGAAAAACTAGCAATGTGCAATAATGCTGTTGGCTTAAAGAGTTGTCTGATCGTCTCCATTCACACCTCTGACCATTGTCCCTTTGTGCCTTGCTGCATGACTTGAGATTTCTATTCCCGATTACGTTATGCCAATTTTGTCAGCTTTTCATCCCATTCTAACATGCATAGACTTTTCAGAGATTTTAGATAAAGGGTTTTGTATTGCTTTTGCCACATTTTGGTCAAGGAATTCAGTGTGTGAATAGGAATTAATAATTTCAAAGAAATAGCTTATCAAGCTTCAAAATTCTACACTAAAGATCGATGAAGTTGCCCTTTTTGCAAAAAACTTAAGTCAAAAAGTCAAAGTCAATAAGTGTTTATTCAATAGAGCAAAACGCTACTTAGAATATAGTCAGTTTACAAAATAACGTTCACATTTAAATTTAATAAAACACATGATTGAATTCGTTAGCTTCGGAAAACATTTTTTTCCAAGTGAGGGAAAGAAGCGAGCAAGAAACCTCGCTCTTTCACTACTATTCTTAAATAATCATCATCATTTCAGCCGCAAAACGTCCACTACTGAACACAGGCCTCCCTCATGGATCTCCATGCGGGTTGGCGAGCGCAGTTTAGGATGTTGATACACGGAAAGACGCTACTGCCCATCTTCCGGAGGTATCCTTTAGCAGGCTCTTACTGCATCCACAGGCATGAGAGGAGGGGTAACATTCTACTGCCCGCACCCCACGGCATATTCTTAAATATATTACTTCAATATATTGAGGATAGTTCAAATATACTCAATTTCAGTTTCCGTGACACTTATTCGATATCACTTTGTGTTTTTTGGCTTTTAGAATCCAAATTTATTAATAAATAATTCACAATTCATAACGGTTCTTATGAAAGCAATGTCCATAAGCCCTTATTTGTGCACGTCTCAAAAGGGTGAATGCTGTTTGTATCAACATGTGAGAATGAGTCGTGAGACCGCCCCGTCCAAACTTTCTCATAGAAAGGATAAAGTGGAGGCGTCATCCTTGATTGAACTTCTGAAGAAACACTTTGGTAAAATGGTTTTTTGCTTGACCACTATCTGAGAAATCCGGAAGTACATTTCCACTCAATGGGCTACAGAACGTCTCCGGTTTAGAATGCTACGAGTATTGTGTTCGATATCCTGTGTCCTAATTAAAAATAACATGTCACAAACGAAAATGGACGGAAATTTCATTCCAAGATATTAATTCAAATATTTCCGACCATAAAAGCAAATTCATCATCATTCTGTCTTCCGGACCCCTTCGGGGGTCTCCGGGTGGGACCTCGAGTTTAGACCACCTTACCCCGGCATCAACTCCAGGGGCTAGCTACCCCTAGGTCATTTGATTGTTACCTTCCAGGCTGTTGTCAATTATGGTTTGTTCTAGGATTTTCTTCTTCCTCTCCCTGTACTAGGAGGTCACGTGGCTGAGAGAGCCAGTGACCTTTATGGTCCGAGGGTCTGGCGTGCAGCGGGGCGAGGCCGTTCAGGTGGTTTTGTGGCCCGTTGTCGGCGCGGTCGAACAAGCGACGCGCCGTGTAGACCACAAAGGCATCAATGGATTGAATCTGCACGTCGCGGGCGATGACGTCATTCCTGACATAGCGGCCCGCGCCAGTACAGATTCGCAGTGTGATGTTTTGTTGATGATGCGTGGATGCGCTTCCGATTGGTGGTGGAGGTCAGCGCGTACCACGCTGGTGCAGCGCAGGTCAGTCGTGACTGGATGTACGTCTTGTACATCCGCAGCTTGGTCCTGAGCGGGAGATGGGAGTCTAAGATAGGTCGGAGGAGCCCCCGGGCAGCGCGCGGTCTACCTGGGGCTGCATACTTAACGACCGGTTTATCTCCACTCCAAGGTACCTACAGCGTGCGGAACCCATGTGACATCCTGGCCACGAAGCTGCAGGGAAAGAGAGTTTTTCGGCGTCGGGTGAAGAGGAGCGCCGCCGTTGTACCCACATTTACGGCGATGCGCCACTTGTTTAGCCACAGCGGCAGGAGGCTGAGGAGCTGCTGCATCCTCTTGACTGCGAAGGCGGGGCTGGCAGACGACGCGAAGTTTGCGCTGTCGTTTGCGAACAGTTCGAGTGTGACGTCCTTCCCCATGCCCGGCTGTATAACTCCCGCTAGGGTGGGGATGTCCATGTAGAGGGCGTACAACGCGGGCGAGAGGCAACTGCCCTGCGGTACGCCCGCTTTGATGAGGCGAGTGGAAGACGTGGCTTCCTCAACCGTGACTGAGAACCGTCTGTTGGCGAGGAATGAAGCCACAATCTTGATGAGAGCCACAATCTTGATGAGGGGATGATCACGATCTTGTTTAATTAAAGCTGTAATCCTCCACCCGTTCAGTCGTGCCACGCACCCTTCGAAGAAATTATCTATTCCTTATGAATTCAAAACATACGGTTTTGTACGTAACAATCAGGATTTACTCAGTTATTATAATTCTGTTATTCATTCTGGGTTTCATTGTAGAGTGGCTTTGCTTTAGCTCCCACAATTGCGAAAATGCGGGTCCCACAGTGTCGTTGTGTGCATTCTATCAGTTGCTGATAAAGTTATTGCATACAAGTATGATTTACGATGCTTCCCGGAAGGCACAATGCTCAACTCTTGCCGATTGTCCATGTTTGGTGTCCCATATATTTTTTCTACAGTAATAAGAGTCACACTGCTCAGGGAATATTATTTAGAATGTGAGTCCGTCATCTGCGGACAATGCCCACTATTAGCGGATTATAATCCGCAAAAAGAGCAGGTACAGTGTTGTCGTCTGGTTCAAGGGATAAGACGATAACCCGTTTTATAGTTACGTGTTGGGTTCATCTCCCAGTTTCTGGAGCAATATTGGCTAATCCGAGATTTTTGTGGCACGTAATCTTAGATGTTTCTAGGAATTCAGGTTCTAGAATAATGTGACCCTGATGTTTTGTTTTGATTATCTGCAAATCTCTGTACTAATTTTACTGGTAAGCAGATCTCTGATATTTCCGCCTAAACTTTGTTCACAATATTTTTAAATCTTGTATTTACCGTTACCGCATTTTTTCATATATTCTCCTTACCATTTTCCTAGATTGCTACTTTTAAATACCATCAAAATTCGACTCAATTCATCTTGATCTTCTCGTCTCTAACTTGCACCACTGATGAATATTTGCTTGCGCGACAGATGCAAGCTTGTCATCTTGCTGTCAATCCCCGAGGACTGGCCGGCGATTATCCCAAACAATAACAGCTCTGACCAGTACGTGACCAGGCTTCAGGCAGCCTGCGTTTGTTATTTTACATGTTGCTCAAATACTTCTGAAATGCTTCCCGGAATATTTTGTGTAGGTAATTATTCGGCAGCGGATAAACTAGGTCCCCATTATGAAATTGATACCCTTTGCAAACAACTACTCTTTCAACTTGGAATTTCTGTGTCACCGAATGTTGTTTTGCAATAAATTCATCTGTCACAGTTTCAATTTGTTAACTCTTTTCATCTTGTTTTTCATGTTCTTCGAAGAACAAAATCATTTGGCATCTGCCGAAAATAACATTTCTGTTCTATTGACGGATCAACATGTAGATCCAATAACATCCAATCCATAAGTTGCAATGGATAGCGCTAAGATCGAGTACATTAGCCATATCCGAGCTAATCATGTAAATCTCCAAATGAATTGTACCTAGCTCCGTAAACTAAAGTCACTGCAGCCGAAAACGGCTAGGTGTATTATTGTTACTAAAACAGACGCAACGACCGATTATGATGATCTACCGACTTGCCAATTTTTGCAACACCTTTAACAGTTTTCCGATACTTCTGCATGTCGCATTGAATCGGAGTTGTCAATCAGACATTCAAGTCCCGCTACGTCCGCGATATGCGAATCTAATCGCGAGCCCACAATGCACACAATTGACACAATTGCAATTGCGGGAACGCCTCAAAAACTGCAATTGTACTTCCCTATAACTGGGATAACGCCTAACTGTACACCTTCAGCCTTTTCACTGCGTTTGTCATGCCCTTCGATCCACCACCCGTCTTTTACCTAGCACGGACTCTTATTTCGAACATTGTAGTGTTGAAAGTCCTGTAGCGAGGTGTGCAGTGCAGTAGTTCTGTAGGGAGATAGAACCTTTAAGGGTTAATCCCTGAAGCGACAATGTGGCGTAGCACCTGCAATGTTTTTGTACATTGGTTTAGCTAACGGTGCTGCGATGGGAATTGGAGATTGAGTGCATGTAGGTACATAGGCACGCTTTTTGTATCTTGTTACAGTCTCAATTAACATTTAAGTAACTACATGTAAAAATATCTAAGTTATACATATAATATAAGTTTTTGTGTTATGGGTAAAAAAACACATCGTAATCTTTGAGGCTTTTTAGTCTTCTTCAACCAATTTCTACCCAATGCTGAGTATCTGTCCCTTCCATTGTTCTCCAGATTGTGCGATCTCCAATTTTGCGCATCCAATCTTTCCCAGTCAGTTCTCAGTTTGTACGAGGTCGTCGGTCCATCTCGCTGGCTGTCTTCCTACATTTCTGCGCCCAGTTCGTGGTCTCCACTCTAGCACTCTCCTGCTCCATCTTTCATCGGACCTACGGTTATTGTCGCCCGCCCACTTCCACTTCCTTCTGGCTATGGTTATTATTCGACACCGCCTACTCCATCTAATCATATAAATTACAGCGTTGTTTAAAGTTGTGATGGTGGGTTTAAACGCTAACGACCTAGAGAACAGATTTTAATAAAATATTTAGATTGAAAAAACTAAGGCATTTATTTTAGATGATTAATACAGCGTGAGCAACTGATAATTATGCTATTCCAGCACCTATACCATCCTCTCAGCTGAGTCGGCTATAATTTAGAGCAGGATTTCTTAAAGTGGCAAGTGTATCAGGGGTCCGTTGTAGGTCAGTCTGTAAACATATTTATTAGGAAATTGTGTAGTAAACTCGACGAGACGCATTGTCGTTGTCGGGTGGCAAATTCTATGCGCGATCAGTGTGCGCTGTCTTAATATCGGCCACTCGGCTCGGAGTGTGGGAGCGGGGCTGGACTGGTGTTGGAAGAGTTGATAACACTAGGTGACGGCAACACGACATCAAAAATGGTCCAGAAAGAAGTGCCCAAGCATCTGGAAACATTGCAGATGTTTTTTGAAAGTTATTTTGCTCAGAATCGCTTGAAAAAGAAATTTGGATGCGGAGTCCATTTTTAATCGATATTGATAATATCAGCGATAAAGATCTTATTAAAGATGACTTAATTGACATGAGATCTAAAGAAGTTTTGAAAGCTGAATTTCATACAAAAGATCTCGGCGAGTTTTGGTGTTCTTTGAGTCAAGCTTACCTTCTTCTTGTCAAGCGAGCTATGTCCGTTGTGATACCATTTGCTACTACAACGTATCTTTGCGAGGCAGGGTTCTCGGTTCTAGTGTCAATAAAAACAACAAAGTCGCAATCGATTGAACGTCGCGGTTGACATGCGCCTTGCCTTGTCGAAGACAATCCCACAATTTAACGTTGTACTTGTAGCCAAACAGCAGCGCTCTTCTGATTAACTTTGTAGTAAGTCTAATAAAAGTATTATAATTAATATAAATAAGGATTTTATTTAATTTCCAAAAATATTTTTGACAGGGGTCCTTGGAATTGTTTAAATTAAAAGTGGTCCGTGACCGCGTGGAGTTTAAGAAACCCTGATTTACAGAGGAAAGCACAGGTCAATACGTCTTAAGCTGCTGAGCCGCGGGTATCCCCATGATGATTTCCGTTACCGTTAAAGCACGTGTTAAATGTGCACGTACATTAAGAAAAAATAATACTAATTCTCAATTTTTTCCCGCCACACTACATGTTTGCATGGGCTCAAACCTCCCCCCCTTCGCCTCCCCTTTTCTCTGCAACTATAATAGATAATGAATGAAACTGATTGTATTCCAGCGCTCCCGGCCCCCCCTACCAGCCTACCCGCGCCCCCCACACAGCCTATGGGCCTCCTAGCCCGAGCCATGGCCTCCCTCAACTACATGCACAAGACGGGACCCCACATCAAGAAGAGGAAGTCTAAGAATCCCCTCAAGGGAAACCCCTTTGCTAAGGTATGTGACACTACACTACATTATTATAAAACAAAGTCCTCCGCCGCGTCTGTCTGTCAGTTCGCGATAAACTTTGTTCGTTTGAAAATTTTGATAAAAAAGTAAGCATTATTTCGAAGCCATTTTATCCAACGTGGTGTTTATATTATATGTAAATAAATTCTTTTAACACCTTGGGTAACACAATTGAACCGAGCCCAATACGAGATGTTGATACGCGGAAAGACGTTGCTGCCAATCTTCCGGAAGTATCCTTTGGCAGATTCTAATAGCATCCACGGGTAAGATTCATTCTACTGCCGGGACTCCACGGCATCACTCTGTATCTCGCTATTCCCCGTCCATTCCAACCCAGGCCCTAAGGCCCAAGTAGGCCTGGGCCTAGGACAGCCAGCAGCTAGGGGCGGCATTCGTGTAAAAAAATCATTGATAGAAGAGATAACGAATCATCCCTAACGTGTCGAACAGGCGTTGCATCGAAGTCCATAGATCGCAGGCTCAGTAGCGGTGCGCCAAATACGCTTAAAATATTCGCCATGAGTGTACGAAACCCGTGAACGCAAGTATTGTAGCAACGAATACCGTTTTGACGAGTTTCTTACGTACAGTCGAAATCTTATGAGACCGACTTGAATATAAGCCAGGAATAATAAAAAAAACCGGGCAAGAGCGAGTCGGACTTGCGCACCGAGGGTTCCGTGCCATCATACAATATAATATATGACAAAGGCGGTTTTATATTTATTGGAGAACCTTGACAGCGCCATCTCTCGTCTGATAGCGGAACTTATGTAGACTTTTTACACTTTCGATGATTTCTAAAAAAGTATGCTATGTAGAGAGATTGTAATAAATTTCCTCTAATCTTTACATACATTTCTAATAGCAATAAAAGTTTCAGAGGTTTATCTCCGCAAACTTCGGAGATAAGGGGGGGGGGGGAACGCTATTTTTTTCAACATTTTTGTAAATAACTCAAAAACGATACAATTTAAAGGAAAATTAAAAACTGTTTATTAATGTGCAAATGAATACCTTTCATATGATACCCCACATCACATAGGAACTTTCCAAAAATTTTGAAAACCCCTCTTTCACCCCCATTGTCTAAAAAAACTATGCAAATTAGAGAGTTCGCTATAATTTTCCTATAAAGTTTACATACACTTCTATTAGCTATAAAAGTATCACGGGTTTATCTCTGCAATCTTCGGAGATAAGGGGGGGGAACGGTAGTTTTTTCAACATTTTTGTAAATAACTCAAAAACGATAGAATTTAAAGGAAAACTAAAAATTGTTTATTAACGTGCAAATGAATACCTTTCATATGATACCCCACATCACCTATTAACTTCACAAATTTTTTGAAAACCTCCCTTCCACCCCCCTTGTCTAAAAAACTATGCAAATAAGAGAGTTCGCTATAATTTTCCTATAAAGTTCACATACACTTCTATTAGCAATAAAAGTATCACGGGTTTATCTCTGTAAACTTCGGAGATAAGGGGGGGGGAACGGTCGTTTTTTCAACATGTTTGTAAATTACTCAAAAACGATACGGCTCAAAGAATAAATAAAAACTGTTTATTATTGTGCAAATGAATACCTTTCATATGATACCCCACACGGCCTAGTAACTTCACTTAAAAATTTTGAGATCCCCTACCCGCCCCCCTGCAATCAAAATAAGAATATTTTTTAACATTTTTATATATGCTATATTAGTAAAAATGTGTTGTCTTTAACCATTTTAAATTTCAAGTCGATAGCATTAGTAGTTCTCGAGATATCCATGTGTGACAGACAGACAGACAGAGTGATTCTATAAGGGTTACTTTTTACCATTTTGGTCCGGAACCCTAAAAATGCTCGTTTGTTATTATAAACTCTAAATGTTATTATTTATGTATGACATTTATCAAAGACCACGCGCAAGTTTTGTTTTCAAAATATTTAATCATGTTTTAACTATGTATAAGCATTGTGTATCCTTTTATTGAGCGAATGAATTATTCTTATCCTTATAATTGTCTACTAAAGACTCGCGATAACTTGTAGTAATAGCTTGTAACTCGTTGTGTTCTAGGGTGTAGTACTAAAGACAGTGATAAAGAAGCCGAAGAAGCCCAACTCCGCGAACCGAAAGTGCGTCATCGTGCGACTCTCCAACGGTCGGGAGATGGTGTCCTACGTGCCCGGGATAGGACACAACCTGCAGGAACACAACATCGTGCTGGTCCGGGTCGGCAGGTCAGTGCACTCGCCATGCGCCAGTGCTAACTGCGCTGCAGACAAACTAGTAGGTGTCCTACGTGCCCGGGATAGGACACAACCTGCAGGAGCACAACATCGTGCTGGTCCGGGTCGGCAGGTCAGTGCACTCGCCATGCGCCAGTGCTAACTGCGCTGCAGACAAACTAGTAGGTGTCCTACGTGCCCGGGATAGGACACAACCTGCAGGAGCACAACATCGTGCTGGTCCGGGTCGGCAGGTCAGTGCACTCGCCATGCGCCAGTGCTAACTGCGCTGCAGACAAACTAGTAGGTGTCCTACGTGCCCGGGATAGGACACAACCTGCAGGAGCACAACATCGTGCTGGTCCGGGTCGGCAGGTCAGTGCACTCGCCATGCGCCAGTGCTAACTGCGCTGCAGACAAACTAGTAGGTGTCCTACGTGCCCGGGATAGGACACAACCTGCAGGAACACAACATCGTGCTGGTCCGGGTCGGCAGGTCAGTGCACTCGCCATGCGCCAGTGCTAACTGCGCTGCAGACAAACTAGTAGGTGTCCTACGTGCCCGGGATAGGACACAACCTGCAGGAACACAACATCGTGCTGGTCCGGGTCGGCAGGTCAGTGCACTCGCCATGCGCCAGTGCTAACTGCGCTGCAGACAAACTCTAGTAGGTGTTCAACGTGCGTATTCTCTCCCTTATGCACTAGGTTGCTAAGAGGCTGGAAGAGAGCTTTCAGCGATGAGGCCGTCTGTTCGATTACAAGTACTGTATTTGTGGTAATACATAAAGTGTATCGACCTCAAAGTGTATCGACCTCAATTGTATTTTTAATTATATATTTATAAGTTATTTGTTTCTTTCCAGACTGAAGGACTGTCCCGGAGTGAAGCTGAAGTGTGTCCGCGGGAAGTACGACCTGCCTCACGTCGTCAAGCAGAAGGTCTAGGTAGTTGTGTAATGTATGTATGTACAGTAGCCTTGTAGTAATAAACGCTTTTAGAATAAGGACATGAGACTTTTATTAATAAAAATCATTAAAAAGCGCGTCATAAATAACTGTAAATCGGCCGAGTGCGTGTCGGACTCACGTACGAAGGGTTCCGTTCCATTATTTGGCAAATTATTTGGCCCGCCGTGGGGTGCCGGCAGTAGAATGATACCCCTCCTCTCATGCCCGTGGAAACAGTAAGAGCCTTTAACTTTATAACTTAACTTATAACTTTATTAATATTTTCAGAAAACACAGAGTTGTATACTTAACTAACACATAAACTAAGGTGACAGATTATTTAAAAAAAAATACTTATAGACTATAGAAACAGTTGGGAATTCACAATATAATTTTGATTCAGCATAGGTGTATAAAATAAACAAACAAAAAGTAATAGCCTGCTAAGGGGTACCTCCGGAAGATGGGCAGCAGCGTCTATCTATCCGTGTATCAACATCCCATACTGCGCTCACCAACCCGCCTGCCAAGCGTGGTGAGTATGGCAACTACCCCTCATGGAGATCCATGAGGGAGGCCTGTGTTCATCAGTGGACGTTTTATGGCTGAAATTATGATGATGATGATTTGGCAAAACTACTATACTGTAAATACACAACTAAATATTCTGTGAATATTTCAAGCGTCTACCTGTTCCCGTTATAATTATCGAGCAAAAAAATCACGTCTGTTATAATATGGGAGCCCTCCTTAAATATTTTATTCTGTTGTTTAGTATTTGTTGTTATAGCGGCAACAGAAATACATCATCTGTGAAAATTTCAACCATCTAGCTATCACGGTTCAAATGATACCGCCTGTGACAGACAGACGGACGGCGGAGACTTAGTAATAGGGTCCTGTTTTAATCCTTTGCGAACGGAACCCTTAAAACTACAAACAAGCTTTCGAGCAGGGTTACCTAAAAGTATAAAATAATTTTCAATTATTGAGAAGTTTCTAACAATGATAGAAAAGCAACCAATTCGATGAAATAAATAATTTTCAGAGGATTTACTTACTCAAACAGAACCTAAAAGTAAATTGATAAAAGATGATACAAAAAGCGTGGGGTTCTTCGTTATCTAGACACGCGGAAGCGTGTCAAGTCGAGTTACTTCTTTAATATTTAGACCTATCACTTCAACAATAACAACACTTATGGTGTTTAAAAAGGGCCAAGTAAAACCGTGAGCTTACAGTGATCCTATGTTATCACTAATACTTAGTTTATTCTATTAAATTAGTACCTAGACCTATCCTGCCTGCTGTGCTAGGCAAGCTTTATCAGATAGATAATTTAAATCGAAACGACAGCAATAATAAACATACATAACGCGATAAATACCCAGTTTAATATGTGTTACTAATGTTACCAGCGAAGCTGTTGTAATTAAATAATTCATTAACTTTTCAACAAAAAAAGCAACTTCAATGACCAAATCAAAAATGTTGTTGAAAATTCCCAAACCGCTTTAAGTATGATTAATACACTTGAATATAACTCTTGATTTATCATGAAACTCATCATCAGAACTGGGTTAAAAAGCAAACAAACATTATTAAGTGAAACAAAAAATCCAACCGCAAGTAAGTTAGAGCAGGACTGCAGCGTCCCGTACAGCATGATTACCAGTCGCTGACGCTGTATAAATAATCTATAATAGATGGCCTTACTTTTTAAGGATGAACGAGTCGCTCATCTTTCCATACAAACGTGGAAGGGTAACTACTCCACTGTTTGACGTTAACCATCCAACACTCAGGATTATATCAATTTATCTCGTCATAATCTATGTTTGTATACACCCCAAACCGTAAAAAAAGTATTTATTTCAAAAATACAAGCTTCTAAACTTTCGTATTTCAACACAGATTTTTTTTGACGAAACTAAATAATATAAGGAGAAAGAAAACTCAAAAATAAATACCATTCCGACATAGTTCAATTATTCTAAAGTTGAAATAAATGTTATTTGAAAAGATTACACGCAAGTTTTTCTATAATAACCCTTGTGCTAAAAGTCTATTCACATATTTTTGCGCGGTCGGTTTAATAAATATATAGAGGTAAATAAATAATGCTCGACAAATCACACAGCATCATCTAGCCCCAAGCTAAGCAGAGCTTGTGTTATGGGTACTAGATGACTGATATACTTAATACATTATACTACATAGCTAGATATTTTTATTATATTATATAGAAAAACACCCTGAACAAATATCTGCAGATCGTACAGACATTTGTCCCGAGGCGGGAATCGAACCCGCAACCTCTTGCGTCGCAGGCGGACCTACGCCCGCTGCGCCACAGAGGTCGTCACAATGACGTTTAGGAATAAATCATTGTGCATTTCATTCTAGCGCGCGGGTAAACATGTGAATATGTCGTAGGAGTGTCTTAATAAATAAATAAGCACACTATGTCAGGTGAGATAGCATACATTTAGGCCGCGCCCACTGACGACTGCCTCCGCGACTAGTTGGACCTTAGGGACTCCAGTACATTATTTCATTTCTCACTTCATAAATCACTCACTATTAGGTACATTATTTCATTCCAATGACCCTGATGCTGCTGGTGATGAGGATGGGTAGGTAAGTATAATGATTAGTAGATAGGGAAATATTATCTTAGCCATCTTTCGATGTTGTCACCAGTGAATTTTGTAATATTGAAGAGTTTCATAACCATTCCACTTCACTAAGTCATACTTTCTGAATTCAAATGCTTCACCTTGAGCTAAATATTCCGGAATCGCCATTTCACAGCAGTCACACCAGTCCCAGTCAGTTCACCTACAACATTTGAGGAGTTCCCTCATGGATCCCATCATCAGAACTGAGTTTTGAAAAATGGTATTTAAATCAAAGTGTATCGTCCTATTCCATCTCAAAAATATTTTTTCAAATATGTTCTTAAACGTAAAGTTAAGGTAACAAAGATATAAAAAAATACCTACAGACGACTTAAGAACTTCCTCTTTATTTTTGAAGTCGGTAAAAAATAGACCGAACAAGACTTAGCGGACATTCACCAGCGCTGCCGCGCTGGTCTGACTTAATCAAGGCTCTCACTGGCCGCCCAGCCAGGCACCGCCGCGGTGCCCTAAGACAGGCCGAAGACAGAATAGCTTGGAAGCATCTCGTCAGCAATTCCACGAAATATTTTGCTCCCTGAAGGTCGTGTCAGGTTATAAAATATACGATGGAGATATTTATAGGCTCTTAATGTTGAAAATAAATAAGGTTAAGGTTGTTCAAAATAGCCGTGTTGGCCGAGTGGTATGTACCCCCGACTTTCAATCCGAAGCTCGTGGGTTCGATACCGGCCGTGCACCAATGGATTTTTCTTTCTTGAAAAATGTATGAGCACACTTAACACGAGCTTTAACGGTGAAGGAAACATCGTGAGGAAACCCGCGGCTTAGTTAGCTTCAGACGTATTGACCTGTTCTTTCCTCTGAATAATAGCTGACTAAGCTGAGAGGATGGTATAGGTGCTGGGCAAGCCTAATCCATCTAACAATGTCCCAGGCACTGCAGCGTCCCGTACAGCATGATTACCAGTTGCTGACGCTGTATAAATCATCTATAATAGATGCAAAGGCCTTACTACTTTTAATGTTGAGATTTTTATATTTTAGACATGGGTAGGTAAGTAGGTACCTACACGTATTTTCATGTTGTAAACCACACATTCAAGTACCTATGAATAGACGAAAGATCGAAGTTCTAAAATTACACCACTTAAGTTTTATATCTTAAGTTTTAAGCTCCATAGATAAGCAATGTTTTCTCTGTTCTGTGAGCAAAATGTAGGTATGTATAATATAGCTATGTGTGATACACTCAATACCTTTATACACAATGTCACGTTTGCTATTGGCTCGCGCGCGCCCTAAAGAGACGCTTGCGCAAGCCACGCCTTGCATTCCCGTATTAAAATTCGGAGCCTTATTATTATTACAGTGATTTTATTATTTAGACTTTTATCACAGATTACAGAAACTAACTTTTATCGTAAAATAAAGTTTCGAATTGAATAGGCAGACGAGGCATCTCGTTTAGATTATGGCTATGTACCTATAGGTACCAATTTATGTTAATTAAATAAATAAGATATAAATGTAAAAAGTTCGAAGTAGGTAGGTACCTACCTAAGCTATATAACTTACTGTTGTTACTAAATGATATGTATAGGAACGTAGGTATATAATAGGTAATGTTAATTACTTAATTTATTTCTAGTCTCGCTATTACAAGGAAGGGCAAAAGTTAAGAATAGAGTGAAATTCAGTCAAACATTTATTTTCATCATAGTAGAAACCTACGTAAGTACAAGTTATTTACGACATAACTATAAATTACTTAAACAGAAATTGCACACGATTTAAGAGATAGAATACAAAATAATTTCGTCGAGTCTACAATAGTATTTTAAGTCTTTCAATAAATATCTCTTAAGTTCTATCTAACTAAGTACTAGAAGTCTCTTTATCTTCTTATTTTATGGCTTTTGTGTTAACATCTGCAGCTCTGTTGGCATCTGCCACAGGTTCTTGAAGCAAGGAGAGCCTTTAGCCCCGCGACCTCCTTTCGCAAATAAGTGACTTTGAGAGCCAAGTGGATCTCTCTCAGCTTCCTTCTATCTCTGCTCTGTTTCGCGGCGAAGTTGTTCCTTTCTCTCTGTTTTCTGTAAGAGTCGTCGTTTGTTTCGTTGTTGGAACGCACCGCTCGTCTCATCCTGGGATTGTCTCCCAGTAAAGTCCCTCCATTCTTCTCTGCCATGGCTCGGAGAGCGTCTTGTTCAAACGCTTGGAACTCCGGGTCGTCTGACAGACAGTCGTCTATCGTGCTGTAGGATCGCTTGCCTGATGAAGCCGGCGAGATTGGCGGGGATAACGTCGGTATCCTGGTCGGTGTGAATGATCTCTCGTAGGATCCGACGCTGGTAGTGGAAAGTGGAGACAGCTGGGGCGCCGCGACGTAGTTGTAGCCGAAATGGTACACGTCCTGGTGTCGTATAGTGGGGTGCACTGGTCTTGGCGCGGACTCTGACGTTTTTGACAGGTCCAGAACGTTATCGGCGTATGGGGTCCAAAGCGCCATCTTGAACTTTGAAAATAAACTTTTTGGTGAAACTTTTCCCAAACTCGAGTCTTGTTATGAGAATTTTGTATTAGTGTGACGTGTGCCTTGGTCGAAGGGTTGTTTTAGAATGGCGGGTTGAAGGGAAGGGATGCTCAGACGCTTAAAAGGGTAGAAAGGGGCGGGGCTTGCTGACTGGGGTGCCACCCTCGCTACCTGACAACGGGATCTGTTGGCGAAAAAACAATAACGTTAGTAAACTAATGCAATTTAGTAATGATGTTTACGATCGATGGCGGATGATTAGGGAGATAATGAGAGTATTGTTAAGTAGGTTGCAGATTAAAAATTCCTGATAAGGACTTTTAAAAAATACGGACATTAGTAAAATAACAGTAGGTAAATTTGTGTGAATTACCTAATTCTAATCTAATACTTATGTCACTAATATGCAAACATATTAGTAAAGTAGAAGTAAACATTTAGATAAACTAAAGACAAATCTTTAGAAACTTTACAGTTACCTAGATACCCACTTTAAATTAAACTTGGGTTTGGCCACACTATGCTGCGTAGATTTACAATAGGTCAAAATGGCATGAAGATAAAGACGTTAGCTAGGTATCCAGAATGGTAGGATCTAGTGTCTATGTAGGTACTATAGGCAGGACAGCTGCTCACTGTCTTCAAAATTGTATCACTTTTTTTACGTAGCAGCTTTTTAGGAGCTTCCTTTAGTACAATAAAGAAAAGAGCTTAAATCAAATCGTCGCGCGTCGGTTACTTTCACATCATTAGTAAAATCTCTATTTCAACTCAAGCGCATGACCGTCCAATGTCCGATATTTTAATTTTTCATACAAATTTCCGCTAGGGTGATTCTGCAACTGTCGTGACATAACGTGACGTATCTCTCACTCATTGTCGCGTCACTTCCGGCCGGCATGTTACATCCAACTCTTTAACTCTATGGGCGCACGGTGGTCCGATTGTGGACAACCGGACAATGGTTCAAAGGATATGATTTTAATTATTTCAGAAGAATGATTGATCAAAAATTATTTTGAGTGGTATTGTAGGTAAGAATATTTTGAGTCTGTATAAATGGCAATTAATTAAGCTCGCTCATTTTGATTCATTCAAATACTAATTTATACAAAAAAATGTTTAAGTATAACTTTCATAAGTAAAAGGTATTTACAGTTATCTTAAATGACTTGAATTAGAGATTAGATTTATTATTATTTATCATTTATTTTATTTAATCAGGTGCAAAGGTTAGAGGCCTGCTTATAGCGATGGATTTTTTTGGGGTTGTTGATAATTTTATTAAAATATCTATAAGTAGGTACTAGAAATAGAAAAAGATCGCTTAAAAAGTGCTTCGGTCGAAGAAAGTTCCACAGTGCTTGAAAACCCGTCTCTATAACCAATGTGTCCTTCCAACTTTGACTTATGGTGCCGAGACATGGACGCTTACTAAGGAGACTGTACAGAGTACAAGTCGCACAGAGAGCCATCATGGAGCGAGCCATCAAGACGTTGGGCTCAGGGTTACGAATCTGAAATGGAATAGGGCTGGACCAATGGCTAGACGAGGTGATGACAGATGGAGCAAAACTTTGACCGAATGGTGGCCAAGGACTGGCCAGAGAAGTCGTGTCGTCCGATGTCGCGATGGGTCGGCGACATTCGCCAGGTCGCGGGGAATTCATGGCTTAGCGCAGCACAGGACCGGCTTATGTGGCGTACACAAAGGGAGGCCTACACCCAGCAGTGGGCACCTACGGGCTGTGGATGATGATGATGATAAGTACTAATATTATAAAGAGGTAAAGTTTGTGACGTTGTGAATTTGTGAGGTTGTTGGGGGTAATCTCTGGATCTATTGAACCGATTTTAACAATCATCATCATCATTTCAGCCGTAAAATGTCCACTACTGAACAGGCCTCCCTCATGGGTCTCCATGAGGATAACGTAGTTGCCATACTCACCACGCTTGGCAGGCGGGTTGGCGAGCGCAGTACGGGATGTTATTACACGGAAAGACGCTGCTGCACATCTTCCGGAGGTAACCCTTAGCAGGCTTTTACTGCATCCACGGGCATGAGAGGAGGGGTAACATTCTACTGCCGGCACCCCACGGCTATTTTAACAATAAAATTGTTTTACTAATAGAAAGCTACGGTATTAATGTTAGTATCATCTCACTAATATTTATAATATTAGTTTGACAGGAAAGTTAAGCCAACGCATGCGAAGCGGTGGGCACAAGCTAGTAGACTATAAATTAACCCGACAAATTAAAAGACTTTTCGTGGTAGATTAGCAAAGTAACTCAGAGAAAAAACGGTTGAACGAAAACGTTTCCTACGAACGCTGCCTTAATGATGAGAAGTATTATGATTGAGTTCTAGATAAAAGTTTAAGAGCTTGATACTGCCTACTAAAAAGTCAGCGACAGCCTATGTCTAACTTTCTTTAAGTTACAAGAAGTCGTTTTTTATAATTAAATAATAATTTAAATCGTAAGGTGATGTTGTTTGGTTTTATTATCGAAAATTATGAATTCTTATCAAAATAAGTAAACTTATCGTTTCAAGTGTATAAAACCAAAGTCTTTTCCCTATTTCTGCATATAATTTGGACAAATGGATAATACGACATAGGTATAGAACCGCGACCGTGTCGTAATCTATTGAGTGATATTTCTATTAGACAGTTTTTTCCATAAACAAGACGTTAATATTTTAAGGCTATACTGGTGGCGATTCTGTTATTGCACTAACTAGCTAAAGCTTATATAATTGTCGTAAAACTGACTAAAATGACGTATAGATATTCGGTTAGTGCCGTTCTAAAATTAAAACGGAACAAATACACATAATTTTACGCTGACAGCTCTAAAATGTAAAAACAACTTTTTAACAAACAAGCTTTTATTTAAATGTATCCACTAAAAAACTACGCCGCGAATGGGCGCACTCCCGCTGTCCGACCACGAAGACTCGCCTAAATAAGGTAACTGCCGAGCTGTCGGCCGCGGTACAGGCTTGGCGCGGGGAGACCTGGGAGATCACCATCGACCGGGCCTCAGAACGCGACACCAACCTGTACGCTCTTAACCGAGCGCTCACCAGGCAGAAACCTTCAGCCTATCCCCTTTTAGACGCCGAAGGAGTGCGGCGATTCGCTCCCGCTGACAGAGCCGAGATCCTGGCGGCTCACCTAGAGGGCCAATTCACACCGCACCCCGTCCCGATAGACGCACAACAGGAAGCCAGAAATCACCATGCCACAGTCGAGGAAGCAGCCACAGAATTTCTCCGAAGCCCGACGCCACCGCTAGGTGGGGACATTTTCTTCTCCCCCGCCGAAGTGCGGAAGGCCGTCCTCCGCCTCCGTAAGCGAAAGGCACCGGGATTCGACGGGATCCCAAACGAAGCCCTTGTACACCTCCCCAGACGGGGAATAACATCTCTCGCCAGACTCTACAATGGGATTCTCCGGACGGGCCATTTCCCGGACCTCTGGAAAAATGGAAGAGTAATAGTGCTACCAAAAACCGGAAAGGACAAGAGGTATCCGGCTAGCTACCGTCCAATTACGCTGCTGTCGACGGTAGCTAAGCTATTTGAACGACTCCTCCTCCGACGTCTGCATCCAACCATCCAGCCCCGCCCCGAACAGTTTGGGTTTCGAAGCGGCCACTCAACAACACTTCAGCTGACGCGCGTGCTCCATCACCTGGCGGAGGAACATAACGCCCGACGCACCACGGTGGGAGTCTTTCTTGATATAGAGAAGGCCTTCGACCGTGTGTGGCACCCGGGCGTGGTGTTCAAACTCCTGCAGACCAGCACGCCGCCGGCCCTCATAAAGGTAGTAGCTTCCTTTATATCCAACCGACGCTTCTCTGTCGCGGTGGAGGATACCACGTCATCAACTCGTCGTATAGAAGCCGGCGTACCGCAGGGCAGTTGCCTTTCGCCCGCGTTGTACGCCCTCTACACCGACGACATCCCCACCCTGGCAGGGATTATCCAACCGGGCAGGGGTACGGACGTCACCCTGGGACTCTTCGCAGACGACAGCGCTTACTTCGCGTCGTCTACCAGCCCCAAGTTTGCCGCCAAGAGGATGCAGCAGCTCTTGGACCTCCTCCCACTATGGCTAGACAAATGGCGCATCGCAGTCAACGTGGGCAAGACGGCGGCGCTTCTAGTCACAAGAAAAAGATGTTCCCTTCCCCCTCTACAACTTCGTGGCCTGGATGTCACGTGGGTTCCGCACGCTAGGTACCTCGGAGTGGAGATTGACAGGTCGTTGAGTATGAAGCCCCAGGTAGATCGCGCGCTTGGCGAAGCTCGCGCAGCCCGGGCGCTCCTCCGACCTGTCCTGGACTCCCGCCTCCCCCTAAGGACCAAGCTGCGGATGTACAAGATGTACATCCGGTCACGGCTGACCTACGCCGCGCCAGCGTGGTACGCGCTTACCTCGTCCACAAACAGGAACCGTCTACAGGCCCAGCAGAACATCTCGCTGCGGATCTGCACGGGCGCGGGCCGCTATGTCAGGAATGACGTCATTGCCCGCGACGTGCAGATCACTTCCATAGAGGACTTCGTGGTCCACACGGCGCGTCGAATGTTTCACCGCGCCGACAACGGTCCACACCCCCACCTAAATGGCCTCGCGCCCCTCCACGCCCGTCCGCCGGACCACAAAGGTCAGTGGCGCTCACAGCCACGAGACCTTCTACATACCTCATCAAGAGAGGATAACTAACACGCCTAACTGAACGCCAGCCGTAGAAGGCGCCATCGAATGACCCAGGGGTAGTAACCCTTGGAGAAGAAGCCGGGGTAAAGAGGTCCCACCTCGAGGCCCCACCCAGTGACCCCAGGAAGGGGTACTGATGACAGCACGACGACCACTAAAAATAATAAAAAAAACAATTTCCATTAAAGTGATGTCAACTTAAAACGTTTATATTTGTATAAACAACGGACACTCAGCTGTTTTTTGCGGCCTCAGGTTACAGTTTTACCTTCAGTGAAGAATTGAGATTTGTAGATTAGGACTTTATGGTCGGCAATCGCAACCCACCAACCAACAACCCACTTTATCATTTGCCCTGAAACCGAGCGGCAAGACTAATCAAACGAAGATAGATATTCCAGCAGCTAGAAAGCCTTTTAATCCGATTAACAACTGCAAATTTAATTGAACTGCCTACGCATAACATTTAAACCGACGAAAAACAAAGAAAAATGTTTGCAAGTCTACGCCTACTTTTTAAAGCTAATATTAATCCAGCACCGCCATAAAACAATATTGCTTTAACTTCCGAAGCGTAGGGTGTATTTGGAAAGTTATACACATTTATTATTTTGGGAATATAAACAGTGGTCTCCGCTCGACAATGGTTTGTTACCTACCTACCTGGTAGCAGGAGATAGTCAAACAATCATATAGGTACACAGATGCGGCTCGTGCGTTGTGGTACCTTTTACACAAAACAATGATATTTTATGGCGCTCTAATAAAGCATGTTTGTGTCTTGTTTGTGTTACGTTACTCTTGTGTAATAGTGGTTTCGTAGGTAGGTACTTATAGTGGATGGACTTCTATTCTTGGAAAATATTTTAATACATCATCTGCCCAGTAGGAAATAAAGGGTGCGAGCAAATAGCAATGGATGAGGTTGATCGATCGTCTGACCACACATGGGCTTGCAGTGCTGTGGACCGTTTATAAGGGCGAGGCTGGGGTGATGGATGTTGACAATCGAATTAGGTTTCCTTGTTCATTCCGATGCATGTGATGAAGAAATAATGCGCAAATATTGTTGAACTTAATGAATTTATCTCTAATTTAGGATACTTTGATTTTTATAAACTTACTAGCTTACTGGCTGCAGTTTTTCATGCGTTTTACCCGGATACAAAATGCCTAGCCCATGTGTTGAACCTGACCAACATCTTATAATGTGCTAAGTTTAATTAATAATTTCCAAAGTTTGTGCTTATAGAAGTAACGAACATCTAGCAAACTTTCGGATTTATAATATTAACTAGCTTCTGCTTGCGACTTCGTCCGCGTGGAATAGTTACTTTGGCCCGCGACTTCGTTTACGTAGAAGGTGAAAATATTTTTAAATAATACCTACGTTAAGCGTTATTTATTTATCGTTATTTTAGGTACCTACATCACGCTTTCATCAGTAAGAGTGGAACTTTAAAACGCTAGGTAAAAGTACTTGGTCTTATAATCTTATATCATGTAGATTGTAGGTTCTAAAAACTCAAAACTATGTAATTTTATAGTACTTCGGCGTACACTATATTTTTAAGTTTGTTTTCTTCCGGAAGAAGTAAATATTGATAATTAATTAGTATTGATAAGATGCCTCTAGTTATACGATTATAAATACCTACTTTCTTTTCTGCAGTCTGGTTCTTCGTTTTTATTAAAATTATCTAAGCATGCTATTCATTTTGTTTGTAAATATTTACATCTCCTCATGTACGGAGGTAGGGCACTGGAAACTGGACACAGTTTAAACTACTGCATTTTTCAGTGTTCATTTGTATCCTGTGCACATGTTTATTTTTGTGAATAAACTTGAAACTTGATTTTCACCAGAACCGATCTCGATATGGCAACATACAGTTGCCCGTGCGAAAAACAATCTACACAGGTAGGAATAGGTTTACGACAAGTAAACCTATTCCTACATGCTAACTGTTTGCTCCTGGGCCTTATTAATTGTTACCGCAAACGATACCTTCACCGGAAATTGAATTATTTATGTATAAGTTAAAAGGCAAATCCGTTGGTATCATAGGGATGCGAGGTATCAGCACTGTTTGTCCTACTTCTAGACCAGTCAAAACTAGCGCCAATCACGTTATTGCGAAGTAATTTTACTTGGAGTCTGGTTCTGTTGCATTTTGGTGGTTTAAGGTTTCTTAGCATAACAATTAGAGTGCCAGTTATTAATTTGAGTGAATGTGGGAGAAGGCATTGATAATATCAATGGAGGAAGGCCACGCGGATTTAGATTATTTTGCTGTGATGTTATTTTAAAACTGCGATATCTCCTGAGATATTCATTGAAATCAAATGATGTAAAAGGCAATTTTGTTTTAAATTAATACTTGTAATGAATAACGTATTTATTTAAGTAAGGATTAATATCATGTTTATAAAAACACCTTCGCAAATATCTAATGCATTATTTTAGAACAAATTTGGTTAGCATAAAAAGGTGAGGTAAATATATGCTGTCGTTGACTTTTGGGCGGAACAATTTTTTGAATTTACATATTTTTGCAAAACTCTATACCGCTTACGCAGCGCACGCAACGGAAGCTCTCAAAAGGGCAAAAAACCCCAATTTTGAAACATTCTTCATTGGTACTCTGCTCCTATTAGTCTTAGCGTAATGAATGATATACTTATAGCCTATATTCTTCCTCGATAAATGGGCTATCTAACATTGAAAGATTTTTTTCAAATCTGACCAGTATTTCCTGAGATTAGCGCGTTCAAGCAAACAAACAAACAAACAAACTCTTCAGTTTTATAATATTATTAGTATAGATTAGTATGATACCTATTATAGATTATAATGGAGTTGATTTAATGAAATTTTAAACAACTTCGATCATTTATGACATCAGTTCTATGGTAAATAAATAGTCGCTGCTTGATGCTTAAAATTTATAGTTTATCGAAACTTACCCATTATCTTTCTCTGATTTTCAAATCACACGCAAGAAAATATTTCCACCGCAAGTGAAAGTCCGTAATATCCGTGAAGTAAAATAAAAGCTTCGTTTCGCATTCAGCGTAACTAAGGGCGCATTAGTCAAAAGCACTGAATAGAAACTGTACAATATGCAAATTGTGTTAGCTTTGAGCCAAAAAAATTGCGAAGGATTATAATTACGAAGGGTTGCTCCAAGACAATAGGCCAGTTCCTAGTACGTTGCGAATTGAACGGTACAGTCCGAGACAATGAAACGGCGAATTTTTGTGTTTATCTGATGATTTAGATGGCATCTTTTGGGTCGCCTCGTCCCTAGAGAGAAGTAGTAGGTAAGTATCTTAAAATATTTTATTTACTTACAAAATCCCTCAGTTACTTTTACGGTATCTTTTGTCTAAGAGATCCTAAGTTTCTAGTTCTAAGAGTTCGCGGGGGATTATACTGGACAGAGGGAAACAGGAAAGGCCTTGTTTCAGAAGTGGGGCAGTAGGTAGTTACAGTATACAGTATAGATAGGCTAGTAAAAAAAGTGTTTCCAATGCAACGATGTTTTCATCGTTTTGAGTTTTTTCCTAACACAAGGAATGCATAGGTATAGGTATGTATGTACTGAAACTAAACACTCGTAAGTTTCCTACAGGACCCATACAATAAAATCAACTAAAGGTTAACAGCATTGTATTGTACCCAAGCCACATTGTGCAACTAATAATGGTACTTCTTTCAAGTGGCGTAGGTTTATTATGTAGTTACCTATTGTTATAAAAATAAACAGCATATTTCTATTTAACTAAAGTTTGAAAATATTTTCTGATGGCCTTGTCTCTGATAAATCTGCACTTTAAGCACTCAGCATAAAACAAGATAAGTACCTACTACGGAAGTTAACCATTTAGAAGAAGCGAAACATTTTTGATATCAGACAAATAGTGGTACCTATTTTGGAAAATATCGTTAATTTGCGAGATGCCATGGGCCTCTCCCGGACCCCTGTGATTGCAGGAGGTTTGCGTCTAATTGCGAGGGTGACTCCCTCGCTTGGCTAACCCTTGCGTTAGTTGTCAGCTTGCATGGACATAACGTTATGTACCTACCTACTTATTGATCGGCTTGTAAGGCTGGCCATCGATGTGTCGGAGTTCTACGATGGATAGACAAAATTTTCTTTAAGTAAATTAGGTATACAAAGTTATAATAGGTACCTAAATACTTTTTTATTATTTTCTTGACGTTTCGAATACGTTACAGATACTTACGCGAATAGTACCTAATCGATGCGATAAAACTTTGTGTTCAATGATGATGACTGACTTTTAGTTTACGATGCTCTTGTTTGCTGCTTATTATTATTAATATCTAATGAAGAAACGCCTTACCCCTGAATAAAGTTATACATACCTGAAATGGCAATAAGCAAAGCGTTCGCTCCTACGATTTTAATTAACCTTACTTACCTACATAGAAAATATCTATATTTATATAGTTAGTAGTACCTACTTATATATTTTAATTAATGTATTTAATATATTTATTGAATAAACATGTTAATTTTATTAATATATAGGTAGGTACTCGTATATTTATTTATTTTTTTGCCTATACACTTGTGCTTCTTATTACGCCACCGTCCACTTACTCTTCTTCATCTGTTTGTGTCCATCCAAAAGTTGCCTGGAAGAAGAAGAAGGAAGTTGCTCTATCTATCTATAGTTATTTATTTTAAAACAAATGAACTATAATTTATTTACTTATATCTTATACAAAATTATGCTTGGAATTATTAAATTAACACTAGCAGCTGGTACTGTCCACATAAGGATTGTTATCGTTAAGATAATCTAATGCGGAAAGCGTGTGCGCAAAAAAAACAATCCTTTGAATATGTCGTCACGTTTATGGCAAAGTGCTGAATCTGCACTTTTGGCGAAAATTACTTTTTAATGCCAAACCGCTTATAATGCAGTGATACACATTGTGGCAAATAATTATATCTCTAGTATTTATAGTTTTTGAGATACGATAACAACAAATGAGCGAATTTGAGTAAATTTTAATATTGTATTATGGTAAATTCTCGTAAGTGTAGATTAGACATTTTACTACTGAGTTCCTTTTTTTAAACCAAAAAATGACAAAGGTAAACTAGCGTAAATGGCAGATTCACGTATTTGCTAACATTATTTTATAGATGAGAGCACTGATTTGACCACAGCAAATGAGCGTATGTGTCAGATTCGCGTTTTTGCTAACGTTTTTATAAATGTGAGTACTAATTTGACCACAGCGAATGAGCGTATGTGTCAGTTTCACGTTTTCGCTAACTTTATTTTATTAATGAGAGCACTGATTTGACCACAGCAAATGTGTGTATGTGTCAGATTCGAGTATTTAACAATCTTGTATTGATGTCTTTAATTATTTGAATTATGTTTTCGAGTATTAATTATTAATTTGTCATTATGAGTATGGATGGATGCGTTCATAGAAGACAAATAATTTATTTTGACGTTGCATTGGTCGTGCGTGAGTTAACATCGTTGATCGATTCTGTTTAAGTATAGCAACATTAATGTTTTTACAAGCTTGTGTGACCAGAAATAACACAAAGGCTATTTTTGTCCTAAAATTGAGTTCCCAAAGATAAATATAACGTAAACAGTTTTCTTTTGCATGAAAATTTCAATACAACTACTTAAAATTCTGATCTGCTGATAGCAAGAATATTTATCATCAATACTTTGAAAGTCTCCCAGTGTGTAGTGCTGCTGTGGTTTATCTGCCTGAGCCTGACATGGAAGAAGGAGACGACACAGAACAAAATAAAAAGTTTAAGAAACCACAAACATTGTTTAGATGAATGGATGTTTGTTACCTCTTCACGCAAAAACTAGGCTACGGATTGATATGAAATCTTGCACACGTATAAATGTTGACCAGGATTAACACATAGGCTACTTTGTATGCGGTCACAACGCATGCGAAGCGGCGGGCACAAGCTAGTTATGGATATGCCTTATCTAAGGCAACTTATATTACTACGGAACCATTATGAGTATCGTGACACATAATTGGCTGTTATTTAATAGTAATAATTATTATTTAAGTATGTAGTAACAGATTATCTTATAATAACCTCTAATTCGCCACAAATAAACCATTTTTAATGTAATTACGAATTGTTTTATTAATTTTTTATACCAGATTCGCTTGTTTGCAGTTAAATAACGGTACGAACAGCTATTTTTATGGTGCAAAGTAGCGAATATGACACATAAGTAAGTTTGCTATGGGCTAAAAATACGCAGATTTTTTTTTCTATGTAGTTGTAAAGTCGCGAATCTGCATTACTAGGCTAATCCAGTATTAATGTCTATAAATAATTAGTTTATATGATGATGCTTTCAGTTTAATACATAATTAGATATCAAAATTCTAAAAAGGTCTCTCCATACTATTTAAAAAATGTAAAAAACGTGTTTTTTTCTGTTTTTTTGCTCTCCTGAACAATTTGATTTTTGCAGATTCAGCACTTTGCCATAAACGTGACGATGTGCTGTCACTCCTTTCATAGTTCAACAATGTTTTGCCTAGCCAGCCGCGGCCGCGTGCCAAATGTTTTTACAGCGAGATTGTGAATTATGATATTAAGTTTGGGAAGGATTGGGTGACAAGAGCGAGAGACTGCGTTGGTTTTGTGACATGACAGCGCACGCGACATTGTTGGATTTGTCCGTATCATTTTGTAAAATCGCCGGCTTTACTTCTCAGTAAAGCCGGTAAAGTAATACACACTCCGAACCGCGACCATCTTGCTAAATAATAATAAGAAATAGTAGGTAATTAAAGATTATCACGTACCTACCTAGAGGTATATAAAATACCTACATATGCCTACTGTTCATTAAAGCAATAAATAATTATTCATCATTTCAGCCGTAAGACGTCCACTACTGAACACAGGCCTCCCTCATGGATCTCCATGAGGGGTAGTTGCCATACTCACCACGCTTGGCAGGCGGGTTGGCGAGCGCAGTACGGGATGTTGATACGCGGCAAGACGCTGCTGCCCATCTTCCGGAGGTATCCCTTAGCAGGTTCTTACTGCATCCACGGGCATGAGAGGAGGGGTAACATTCTACTGCCGGTACCCCACGGCCAAATAATTATTACAATATTGGATTATCGAGTATTAATCGCGTAATTACCTTTATTTTAATCCCGACTTTTCGACCGGATTGCACCTGATCGTGGTCGCGGGGAGACCGCGTGATTACCTTTATTCTCTAGGTAAGAGAATAAAGGTAATTACACGATAAATACCCGATAATCCAATATAGTACCTAATAATTTGTTGTGATCGCGAAAGTTTAAAAAAGGCTATAAATAATATTAATTTTGTTTTCTTAAAATAAAACAAAAAGTAGGAGGCGCGGCTTGCGCGTCCCTTTTTTTGCGCGTGCGCCGATTGGGGCGGTACCTTTCAGATCATACGTGAAATCTAACACTATATAAAAATATATAATTATGTTTCATCACAGTTCTATATACCTCTGACCTGCACGGTTTTAACGCGCATTAAGACAAAGTTTATTAGGAAGATACATACAAACTCTCATCCCCTATTTCAACCGCTTGTAAGTTTAATTTTTGTAACGAAAAGTAGCCTATGTCCGTCTCCAAAGTCTTATCTATTCAAGTGCTAAAACTTATGAATATCGTTTCCGCCGTTTTGATGAGATAGCGGAACAACGTTCGCTTTTAGATATTAGTAGGGATTATAAGTAACACCAATGCATAACTGTATATTCTATATTATGTATCAGAAGAAATAAAGTGACAATTAGGAGGCCAATAAAAGGTTTTCTCGTCCCTATCGTATTGATACTGCATTAATACAAAATATGTTAATATTACTCATATTTCAGATTTCATATAAATGTTTTACTCAAAAACACGCACTGATATCACATAACTGATAATATAAAACAAAACTGTAACCAAAATAATAATAAACATCATGTTTGAGTACTTATTAATTATATAGTATGACAATATTTAAAAAAAATAAGCTATTAAAGTAATTAGTATTGGTAGGTACCTAATTGATGTTAAGTAGGTACACAATTAATAATGTTTTGTTCTAATCTTATGGTGCAAATCTACTCAAAAAATAAATAGTATGTGGCCACATAATCTAAATACATTTTCACGTTATTAAAATTAGGGGAGCCCATAAACTTTGACATACATAAGACTAACATTCTACTACTAGGTGCAATAAAAACTAACTCTAATAACTTCGTTCAGGTCTATGCTAAAATTTTAAAATATTTTAGAAGTGCAAAACTTCAGTTTCATAAGAACCTAAAATAATTGGCCTAGTCAGGTAAACTTCAATTCTTTTCGTCTGTAACCTATAAAGTTAATCCTCGGACAATAGACCAAGGTAGACCACGGATTAGGTTGGCATCTTTTACAATTAGCTAGTTAGTTCTTACTAAGACGTAACGGTAAAGTATTATTTACTGCTCAGAAACAGAAGCGGCGATCATTGAAGGGATTAAAAAATTGTCAGTAGCATCTATTCAGCTACCTACTAGCTGGGTTAAAAGATAAAACAGAAGAAGTGTTATATCTTTAAATTATTTATTATATTTCCATAAGCATGTTCTTATTGCTACAATACATTTTTTAATTGCACATGTATTCATATATTTCGAGAGAGCATTTTTCTCACAACGTAATTTTATTCACAAATAAATAGTAATTCTAAACTAATAACTACGTTATTTTTTATATACAAACTAAATAATTAAAATCTAAAACTTTTCACTTTATCTATGTACAAAATGTATCATAGCATAGGACTTTAAAATTGTCTTCACATCAACATTCACAGATCTGCCTACAGCGCCCGCAGATTCCACCTTCGATCCTAGCTCTAAGATCAGCCATCTTCTTTTTTAAGTAAGTCACTTGGAAAGCCAGACGCACTTCCCTGAGCTTTCTTCTGTCACGGCTCTGTTTAGCGGCGTGGTTGTTCCTCTCTCTCTGCTTCCTGTAGGAGTCATCTGCTGTCTGGCTCGTCTGAACAGCTCTTCGCATCCTCGGATTATTCCCAAGTAATGTTCCACCGTTTTTTTCTGCCAACGCTCTTAAAGCGTCTCTTTCAAAGGCTTGGTACTCCGCGTCTTCTGCCAGAGACTCGCTGTCGTAAAAATGTGGAGACTCAGGTGGAGATGGTGCTGTCGACGGCGAGTGGTGCGACTTGATCGACTGGTAAGGTGACCAGGCACTGTCCACTGAGTCCGGAGATATCTGAGCCGTCGGCACTGTGTGTTCCACTCGTTGAGGGTACCCGAAGTAGTACCCTTGCTGCTGGGTGTCGTAGGCGGCGTACTGAGGGTAAGTGTAGCCTTCCGGGGAAGAGTTGATCACTGGTGAAGTATCCAATCGCGAAGAATGCCGTTCCAGCTTTACAGAAGGTTTGCTGAGGTCAAGCGCAGCTTCCTGCGCGTAAGGCGTCCACAAAGCCATGTCGTGAGAGAAGTAGTCTCTTCGGGGTGTAAACCACAAATGATGTTTGTCACTGGGATTTGCTTGAGCTTTAGATGGGCGGGGCTTCGTTAATAGGGGTGCACTGCGGGAGCTGAGGAAGGGTTGATCCCTACCTGCGGACCCTAACGGATCTTCAAGAAATTAAAGTAGGCGCTGTTTTATTTATCTAAAGTTAATACTTTAGATAAATAAGTTAAGGCTTAATAGCCTTTGCGGTAAGTATTACTGTTTCAAACAAAAATCAACTCCTAACGAAAGATTAAATATCGACACAGAAATAACCTAACGAGGAATTTTTTTTCTAAAACAAAAAGAATTCGCTATGAAAATTATATATTTATTTACTATAAAAGGAAAGATGAGTTAAATAGGAGAAAAATAGGATGAATAGATAGATACAATTAGTTATATTTTATTTTATTTATTTAGGAAAACAAACAGTACAATTTTAACAAAAAATACATTAAGACTAAAGACATTAATTATTAATTAATTAATTATTATGTAGATATATCGAGTTATTCGTTATTAAAAGATAATAAGTACAGAAGCATTATACCACACACATTACTTATAAACAACGTTTATGTAAGTTATATTAAAGAGAAAATAATCGTAAGGATCGAAATATTATAATTATTATTCTGAGATGAAAGACATTGTTGGTTTTCAATAGTGATATAACTGCCTAAAAAACCACTGATTTTACAAGATTTTTAGCGAATTTAAGTCATTTAACAATCTCTTTAGGTATAAACCTTAATCGATTTTTCTTAAGTAAGTCTCGACATACCTACTAATGAAGTTATTTAGGTAGGTTATTTTTATTTGCTTTTGTTTTATGTTATTCATTATTTTCTCATAAAAACACGTAAAAAGTGTTTGGCTACGTAGGTACGTTTTGAAGAACATTAGCAAAAGACCATTTTTCATGGTTCTATTCAAGAATTGGGTCACAGATGCATCACCGTTCTTCCGTTATAACTTCAATGATCATTACGATTGAAATGTCCATAATCGGACCACCGTGTAATTGATCACTTTTCATAGAGTAAAGAGTTTTGAAGAAAGGTACCCGGAAGTGACGTACAATGTGACGTGAGTGAAATGTCTTCATGTTCACGAGCAACATAGAGAAATACCCAAGCGGATATGCATGCAATGGTTATTTGAAAGTTTAGATTTATAAAAACAACATTACAGGCAGGCAACTTCCTACAAATACCATGTTAATGACTTTTTCACTCCTCTTGTTCAAAAAGACCGTCATTGTGGCGTACCAGAGCGAAGAAAAAATAGCATTTCTTCCTCTAGGGGAAAAAGTTTTTTTTTAATTTTTGCCTGTCCAATGGCAATGAGCCTACAAAAACGAAAAAGTCTTTAGTCATAAGTAGAATAATCAAAGACTCGACTACTGTTTCATAAAAAAAATTGTACATTTATATGTTAATAATTAAAAAATATTGAACATATCGTACCTACATTTAAATTGTATTTGTATACTATGTACTTTTAAGAAACAGTAGTCGAGTCTTTGATTATTCTACTAGGTAAGTATTTGAAATTGTATTGGATTATTTTATTTTCTCGCAATCGCAGTGAAAAGTAGTGTTAACACACAGTGCTAACAACACATTAAAACTCGCTTTCTATTTACTCGCTCGCTGAAGCTCGGGAGTAGTAAAACTACCTGGTATATAATGGGTCATTTTAGCTCCTTGTATAACAAACAATTTACTATTTGATTTTTATACAGTGGCAATCTAATAAACATAAGTAACCTACATAATACTTTTTTACTATAGTACTTACCTAACTTTCGTGACTTATTACATTTATATTAAATGGCGGGAATGTTCACGTACCTACATGTTATTGTTGGGGAGGCACCAACTGTTTCAACCCTTATCTACCCTTATCGAGGCCTTCCTCAGGGTGAAGCGAATGCAACTCTAACTCTAGGCTTGACTACAATCGTTTGCAAAATAGTACCAACACATAGTAGATAATGAAGGAATGTACCTATCTATGTAGTCTTTCAGCACATAAACAAAATTACGGTACCTATGATTCTAGACACGGGACAAATAAGATAAGATAATTTATTCAAAAATCATAAACCACACCATAAATTACAAAGCATTTAAAACTTATTTAAATGTCTTTAGGTTCCCTGCAAAAACCCGAGAGACGGGGAGGCCTTTGCCCGGCCGCCGCACTGGAACAGCATAGCCTAGTAAAAAAAATTGTTCTAGGTCTAGATATTTTTCTATGTATGATAAGTATGTATTGAAGAAAAAAGTAGGTATTTAAGTAGGTAGGTACCTATTCATTTAAAATCTTTGCTCTCAACCACCCGGCACAGGACAAGCTCTGCTTACCTTGAGGCTCGGTGGTGCTGTGTGTGAATATTATAAAGCTGAAAGTTTGTTTGTAAGTAGGTACCTATAGATGTGTGGATGGTGTTATTATTCTAAGTATGGATGTTTGTTACCTCCACGCAAAAACTACCCTTCGAATTATCTGAAACCTTAGAAGAAACTTTACAATTATGTGACAGGATTAACACATAGGTACCTACCTAGGCTTTTTATCCTAGCACAACGAAGCTAGATAACTATATTTCATTCGCAATCTTTTTGGCTTCTGTTATGTATGACGTTACCTAGGTACCTACTTACAGAAACACTTGCAATCAAAAGAATCAAGAATCAAAAAATACTTTATTCAGTGCGGCCGCATGGACCTTATTGACGCGTCACAAATTACAAAATAAAACAACACAAATAAATAGAATAAAGCACATAATTGAATCTGTTCACTTCAGATGACACGCGAGTTAGGAAAAGAAGTGAACAGAAGAACCTAACTCGGTCGTTATAGTCATCATTTAACAATTTTATTTTGTCTTATGTTACGTTTGACGGAGTTGGAGCAGATTCCGTCCCAAGTGGTTTTGTCCTCTAGGTAATCTGATATTTTATAATAAGCTTTATTGCACAGATTGCGTTTAATAATGTTTTTAAATTTATTCAATGATAACTTCTGCAACTCACTTGGGAGTTTGTTGTAGAAGCGTATACATTGCCCTTTAAAAGATATTTTCACCTTATGGAGCCTAGTAGTGGGCACAGCGAGTTTATTCTTTTTTCTTGTATTTACATTGTGATTGTCGCTGTTTTTCTTAAACGAAGCAATATTTTTATGGGTGTACAACAGGTTCTCATAAATACATTGACAAGCTACTGTCATTATATTTATTTCTTTAAATTTAGTGCGAAGTGATTCTCTGGGACCCATATTGTAGATAAAAAATAAACTAAATATTGCCACATTTAATGTTTTTCTATGAAAGTATAAAACCTAGACTTTAGAATATAGGTAGGTATTTTTACTATGTATGTCGCGTCACTTTATTGTTATTTTTTTTTTATTTATATAAAAAAATAAGAAAATAACTTCCTACGTGGGTTTTAATTTCTAAAAAAAATATCATCTTACTTTTACAGTTACCTACAACCGTTTTTTTATTTTACGTTGGATGTAGTCCTCAACTAGAGATCTTTCATGAATTGTAAGTAATTACCAGCTGTTGCCGTGTGGTGCCGGCAGTAGAATGTTGCCCCTCCTCTCATGCCCGTAGATGAAGTAAGAGCCTGCTAAGGGATACCTCCGGAAGATGGGCAGCAGCATCTTTCCGTGTAACAATATCCCGTACTGCGCTCACCAACCCGCCTGCCAAGCGTGGTGAGTGAGGCAACTACCCCTTAAGGAGATCCATGAGGGAGGCCTGTGTTCAGTAGTGGACGTTTTACGGCTGAAATGATGATGAAATGACCAGATGTTTTATAGACCTTTTTCCATGTTTTATTTTGCAGTACCTACGAGCCGTGGGGTGCCGGCAACGGCAGTAGAATGTTTCCCCTTCTCTCTTACCCTTGGATGCAGTAAGAATCTGCAAAGGGATACCTTCGGACGATGGGCAGCAGCGTCTTTCCGTATATGTACATCCCGTACTGCGCTCGCCAATCCGCCTGCCAAGTGTGGTGAGTATGGCAACAACCCCTCATGATCAGTAGGTACAAAGATCCATGAGGGAGGCCTATAATAATAAATAAATAATGCTGGACAATTCACACAGCATCACCTAACCCCAAGCTAAGCAGAGCTTGTGTTATGGGTACTGGATGACTGATATAGGTAGATACTTAATACATTGTACTACATAGATAGATATGTTTTATTACTTAAAGAAACAATTGAACAAAAATAAAAAATAAATATAATTAACAAAATATAAAATCGTTGACGTTGGTCATATAGCCGCTAGCCTGAAATGGATCTGGGCTGGACACGTCTGCCGGATGGCAGGTGATGTGTGGGCAAAGAACACCACGGAGTGGATACCACCCCATAGGTGCACGCCGGGGACGTGGAAGGCCCGGAAGGAGATGGCGCGATGAGCCCATCTAAGATCTTGGCCTGTAACTGCGTTAAATTGCGAAGAGTGGAAGAAGGGCAGGCCTTTGCCCTGCAGTGGGACACAAATGGCTAAAAAATATAAATAATAAATAAATAATAGAAAAACATCCAGAACACCCTAAACAAATATCTGCAGATCGTACAGACATTTATTTCGAGCCGGGATTCGAGCCCGCAACCACTTTCGTAGCAGGCGGACCATCGCCCGCTGCGCCACAGAGGTCGTCAAAGTGGTCGGGAGGTCGTCTATGTACAGTAAGTAGTGGTCGTGCTACGGCTGAGATTATAATGATGACCATAGGTAGGTGTCTAAATATACCCAGCCAGAAAATTACCAGACCCGAAACAAATATCTGCAGAAAACTTTAACCCTCGGCGGGAATCGCACACGCGACCCCTTGCGTCTCCGCCGGTTGAATGAAATGTTGAAAATTAAGTTTTTACAACTTCATCACCATTAAATTTAGTCAGGTCATAGAAAAAGAAAACAAAACATTTCCTGTACAAAATCTTACCTTGGTACCGCTATCCGACCAGCTTTTAACTATTGGACAAACTCCAGCGAAGCATGCACTTGGAAAAGCTTGTCAATTGAAACCATTGCGTAAATACAATACAGTCCTTCCTCACAAATATCTAGGTCTCATTGGGAAAGCATCCTTGTTCTCATAAGGATAAAGTTCAATTTGTAATATAAACTCTGGGAGTTACTACGCGGGCGGCCGTCAAAGAGAATATTGGGTTATGCAATAATATGGAAAGCAAGAAGACCACCACGACTGTCCTCAATGTCACATGACAATAGAATTAGCTAATCCTCGCTCAAATTCGTGATTATTCATGGGTGAACATCTTTTGAAGGGTCTATAACTCAACAATCATACTTTCTACACATTCTAAGGTTTCCAGACTCAAACACTAAACCTGACTATAGTTTTGGTTGGTTTATGTCTCTGTTATCTACAGTTAGTTAAACCATTCACAGGTCGACTTAATCCCACCAGCAGTACCCCATTTGCAAAGCGTCTACCCGCATTCTCTAATTATCAGACAGAAACAAAGGCGAGTCATCGTTGCTGCACAATTTGGTGGATCATCCATTGTTTTGGTCGAGATTATTAAAAGCTCGGGTAAAGCCGATTACAGTGTTCTTATAAACTTCTACCTAAATTGAATGATTGAGGGGTCTTTGAAATAACTAAAATATTTCCGTTCAACGGTTACTAGGTACACCATAATACGTCCGTCTTGACATGAAGATTTTACAGGGTAAGTTTTTAATTTATTAATTCAGCATTGTCTTGGTTGTCAAGAGCAATTGTTATTTTGTTTATTGGAAGATAGTCCCTATATAACATAATTATATCACCAACAAGGCAGATAACTTTTCATAGGAAATTATTAATTCATGAAATTATAATAAGATTCATAAGAAACCTTTTTATCAATCTAAACCAAGATCATCATGGTAAGACTGTATCTATTTTTAAATAGCTAACATAACCCTTACTATACCTAATTAATTATTACATTTAGCTGCATAGCTTTTAATATTATTTTTTTTAATATCTGTGTAGGCAAATATTATAATGGTAAAGTTGTTTGTAAAGTAACCACACAGAAAACCAATTGTTATTGTAGATAAAATCCTCGCAGCGCCATCTATTCCAGTTATATTGAAATAACTAAGCGAAAGCTTGTAACGCCATCTTGTTTTGAGTAGCTGTACTGAATTTAATGTTGCCCCTTAAATAAAAATTGTATGATAGGACATTCTGGAGACAAGACAGTGACAGTTCATGTTGAAAACGTCAAAAACAACAAATTTGTCTATGGTAGCCATTTTGGTTTTTGATAATGCGAGACCCTCCAAATAAAAATTGTTATTTTCCCAAGTACCCGGCTAGTTTAACGTATAATAAAACGCGGGAGCCGGGGCGGAATCGAACCACCCTAAGCGCGGTCTCGGCACGCGAGAGGGAACCTCTGCGGTCGGGCAGGGATCAGCTGTCACGTACCGTTGACGTGTAGAACACAAACAATTCCGTACCGATGGTGTTTTCGAGATGAACGGGAGTTTTTACGAGCAGTTGGGTGGTGTAGCGGGAGCGTTCGAGCAATGGGGCGCGTGCGAGCGGACGGTGGTGGCGTGCGCGCTGGCGCGGCGCGTGCCGTGGCCCGGCCTGCGCCTGCTGCAGCGCGCCGTGGACGAGGCGCTGCGGCGCGCGCCCGCGCCCGACGCGCACAGCGACGCGCAGGCCAACGACGAGGCCGACGCGCGCGCCACGCTCGCCAAGGCCACGGAGGACGATGACGACGAGGGTAAGTGCTCAACACCACCTATCACCAACTATACTCAACAACACTTAGGAAGCGTTCAGTGACAGTTCAGAATAGAGCAGGATACTTATCAGAAGAATTCATCATCATCACAGCCTAAGGACTGCTATCGAGGAAGAATTAAGAAGTGCAAAAGACTAAGCAGTTGCTCTTTCTATATGTTAAATAACGTAGTCGCATACTATAATCATCTAGTCAGGAATAATCGGGATATAAATCTTATTTAATATCCCAATTGGCCCCGGCCACATTAACATGAACAGGCTGCACAGGATACAATTTTATATGAAAACCCCTTTTTATATAAAATTGTTGGGCCCTAGGAGACATTACAATCATCTAGGGCTGAGAAACACACTAATTTGTAGCATAATACAAATGTCATTGTTTTTTTTATTTGAGCCACCAACAGAAGATGCAATGAAACCATTATCCTCATTAACTAGCATCCATCCCGAGGGGGTTATTGATTTTATAAATTTAGTGTAAAAAAATCTAAGGCCATCAGTTCATCCTAAGTTAATTGCTATCCTATTCACTTGTTCTGGACCTTAAATGTGAAATACTATAAATAAACAAATAAACCCCATTTACATTTAAATCCCTTTTGAGATTTCTGTCTCTGATGAGGGAAACAAGACACCATCATCATCATAAACTTTTTAATCCAATAGACCAGGATATGCATGGTGGGATGAACTCAATCAGTACCTGGTTGACTAGAGGTTGGTCATTATTATTAATACTGAATAAAATGGAATTAGAACTGGAAGAAATAAAATAAATAATGCCAGACACTACAGATGTGACAACACATTATTAAAATATGGGATTATCAGGTATTTATCGCGTAATTACCTTTATCGTGTCGTGGTCGCAGGGAGTCTCCCCGCGACCACAACACGATGTAACGACCAGGTGCAATCCGGTCGAAATGTCGGGGAATAAAATAAAGGTAATTACGCGATAAATACCCGATAATCCCATATTTTAATAATATACACAACACCATCAAGTCCCAAACTAAGCAAAGCTTGTACTAAGGAAACCAGAGGGTTGACAGAATACATTTTTTTTTTGTAAATACATTCTTGTCATACATAGAAAAATACCCAGCCATGGGACAATATTTGTGGAACATTACAAACATTGCTCCTGTGGCAGGAATTTAACCCACATTATCAGTCGGCTATTAGACCAACTGAGCCAAGGAGACAGATAATAAAATCGTAAGAATGATCTTGTGCTTTACACAAAATCATTATAATTCGCTAAATATAATTTCTCACTAACATAGGTTTGCTGTTAGAGAACTCTCTTTAGGGTTAAGCTCGCCTTTGTACATGACTTTTCATTGTGTATTGTTATAACAATACAAATTATTAAATAAAATAATATAACAAATTTTGTTATATTATTTTATTACTGTGTACAATAAAGAATAAAGAAAGTGTAAATCTCTTCTGAGAGTCCTACTATGTCCATGATGAGGGATAAGAGGACACCATCACCATCATCATTTAAAATTAAATGTATTCCACTGCTGAGCTCAGCCCTAAGCACATCACTAATTCATTTGTAATTGTGGCAAATCTCTAATGCAAGATATGAGCTTTCCTAATTTGAGACTAGGTTAGATAGATAGTGCTTAACATAGTGTCACCTATATTGTTTACTCAAATATCAAATTCATCATCATCATTTGAGCTGTAAAACGTCCACTACTGGACACAGGGCACAGAGGTAGTTGCCATACTCACCATGCTTGGCGGGCAGGTCTGGGCGCTCAGTATTGTATGTTGATTCACCGAAAGACGCTGCTGCCCATCTTCCGGAGGTATCCCTTAGCAGGCTCTTACTGCATCCACGGGCAGGAGAGGAGGGGTTATATTCTACTGCCGGCACCCCACAGCTCAAGTTATTTTTGATAAATTTCTGAATTCATTCCCTAGAAGCAATTGTTTTTATAAATATTAACTCAGTGTTTTGCAAATTATTTACCTCAAAGGGCTTGCTGGGAATGATGTTGTGGTTAATTATAAACTTTCAAAAGAATCATCCTGACTGAGACTAGTCTCATTCTAAATGAATGTTCATGATTAATAAAAAGTCCTGTGAATCACAAATTAGGTGGTGGCAATCCCGAAGCATGTATCATAGGAGTAGACAAATAATTGTGTGTAATGTGTGTGATCCCATTAGGGAATGGGATGCATAGAAATCATTTATTTGCACTATATTATTACTGTACTAGCCGCACTCCCACTGTACCCAGGTTTCACCTGGGTAGTTCCCATTCCCGTGAGAATATGGGGATAAAAATATAGCCCATGTTATTTAGGGATAATGTAGATTTCTAATGGTAAGAGTTTTCTTTTAAAAGAGAAAATCAGTCGGAGCATATTCAATGCATACAATCAAATCTATCTTCTTTATAATATCAGGTCTTTACCTATGAAATTGCCGTTTTGTATGGAATAAATGAAAGTAATTATTTTTTCAAACTTTTTTATTTCTGTTACTCAAAGTAATCACCCATGCAATCGACGCATCTTTGCCAACGGATTAGCAGTTGATTGATGCCCTTCTTGTAAAAATCAGCTGCACGGTAGGCAACAAACTCTTCAAAGGCATTTTGTACGGCGTAACTATAACATCTGGGGCCCGTGGCAAATTCTTTTGATGGGGCCCTATCAGTAAAAATCGTCACGTTGTACTCAGTTTAATTTTAATAAACTTCGCGATTTTCAGCGTACTCAATTACACCTTGTATATGTCCCACTAATGGCCATAGGGACTCAGACCATTCCCTCTCGCCTAAGAGAGGAGGCTCTTAGGCGAGAGGGAATGAAATTAACTCATTTTGTATTTTAGATGCCCGATTTGCGAATAACTAACACGGTTCACAATACGCCTTCTGAAGTATTAAAGAATAGAATAGCTATGTACGTTCAAGTTTCACGCCAGACTTGGAAACAATATAGTAATGTTTTTCTAGAAAATATCTATTGTCACTATCTTTTAAGATTTACAATGTCCGTTTTCAATCACGAACCTTTTCAGTTGATCATTAAGCTCTTTAAAATTACCCTTATCAGTAACATACGGCGAAGATACAATATTGTTTATGCTAAAATATAATTCTCTTTGATTTTTGCTAGTACTTTGTTGTGGTTGTTCTGGATCTGGATAGTTACTGGTGTTGGGTGCTGTATCTGATAATTCTGGTATACTTTTAGTAAGGTCCAATTCTTCACTTTTGGAGCACTGTTAACTCGACTTTTCATTATTTAAGACATCATTTTTCAAACTACTGATTAATTTTAGGTAGCTTTTTATTTTTTCTTCAGTTTCCCTCTTTCTCTTTCGTTTTTAGCTCCCACTTAAATATTTTCTGGAACTAGACATTTTAATATCTAACTTTCACAATCAACTTTACTTTGCCACCCTTTTCATATTCAATAAAAGAACAAATACGAGAAATCAAAGATACAATACAAATCACCATTTGTCAAAATAATCACACAAAGAATACGCAACGCAGTCAGTAGAGCCCTCATAAAAAAATATCAAATCCGGAATTCCCCTAACATAGTGTTGCTAGCTCGCCCCAGCAGCAGCGCCAGGAAAAAAGTAAAACAAAATGGGGAATTCCCCGATCGCCAAGCTCACCCGCGCTGCCAACGTACCGCGACAAAATATGATTATGTAGAAACTAATGGATGCGTTCTAAAATGAATAGAGATGTGCAATTACCGGTATTTTGATTGACAGTTTTTTGACGGTCATAAGTACCTACGTAAAATTACACGTCGCGGGTAACGTGTACATCTCTAAAACATAATCAACATCTTTTTGTTTAGGTTGGTTGAAATGCTTAACGATTAACTTGAAATTGTATTATGGTCTTTAGTTGTCTCACTTTGGATTTTAAGCAGAACTTATAAAAATATACTTTTCAAATAAAATAAAATACTCAGGTACAATGTAAAAAAATATTTTTGAGCTCGCGGCTTCTTGGGCCGGGGCCCTCTTGGGTCGTGGGCCCGTGGCATTTTGCCAGCCCTGCCACCCTATTGTTACGCCACTGTTTGTACTGCTTCTCGGGAATTGAATTTTTTACTCACTAAAAAGTTGTCTAAATTTTGAAAAAAGTAATAGTCGGTAGGTGCAAGGTCTGGTGAGTATGACGGATGAGGGAGAACTTCCAACCCCAGCTCTTGCAGCTTGGAAACTGTCTGTTGTGCAGTATGGGGTCGCGCGTTGTCGTGAAGGAGCAGTGGGGACGACCGATTGACCAAAGCTGGTTGCAGATGTGCAAGCTTCTCCATCATTGTCATATACAGATGTGTACTGTGAAGAACTGGACTTCACAGTACACATCTGCAGTAATGCTCATGCTGTTTTGTAAACAACTGTGGTGAATCACACCCGCACTAGACCATCAAACAGTGACCATCACCTTTTTAGGGGTCATTTTTGGTTTAGGGCATTACTTTGGTGCTGAACCAGGATCTAATCAACTTGTTGAGCGCTTTCGATTGTCGAACAGAATCCATTTTTCATCGCACGTAACGATTCGGTTCAAAATTCCTTAATTCCTTGTCTGTTGAGCAGCGCGAGACAGGTCTCAACGCGTACGTTGCGCTGGTGGTCGTTAAGTTCGTGGGGTACCTATCTATCAAGCTTTTTTACCTTGCAAATTGGTCGCAAATGGATCAATATTGTTTTGATGATAACATCAAAAGCTGCTGCTAGCTCAGCTATAGATTGAGTTTCGTCAGCTTCCACAATCGCCTTTAATTCATCATTGTTGACAATAGTCTTCGGACGGCCACGAGCTTCATTTTTCAAGTCAAAATTTTCAGAAAGGAACCGGGAAAACCAGTAACGGGTTGTGCGTTCGTTTGTACAGTTCTCTCCGTAAACGTTTTTGATGTTACGTGCCGTTTGTGTCGCGTTGGTGCCACGACGGAACTCATATTCCATAATTACACGAATTTTTAAGGTATCCATTATGACGAAAAATGTTCAAAAGTAATGAAAATACAACGCTAATCAATAAACAAAAGACTGAGTTTGTTAAAAGAATGTCATGTTTTTAAAACAAAATTAATTTGAATTTAGAATACAAAGCCATGCCAAATTTTTTTTTATTTGAAATTACCAGTACTGATGAACGGCAATTTCATAGGTAAAGACTTATTATTAGAGTAGAAAACTTAATGACTGCCTCAGTGGCTTAGTTGGTCTAATAGCGGGAATCAAACCTGCCATGGAGCAAATTGTTCTGCAGATATTTGTTACTGAATATATGCATAGCGCTGTCTGTCTATCTGTCTGTCAGTGTATTGGACGATTACAACCGAACGCGTTGACCAATTTACATGAAACTTTTTTTTGTTAGCACCGTCTTAATGAGATAAGGGTGCTGATTGATTTTGGTCACAAGGACCAAAAAAATAAGTCTTCAAATGGCCGAAAACGACCAAAAACCCAAAAATGCCATATTTGACCTTTGGTGACCTTTTGAGGCCTTCGTCCCCTTTTCTGGTACCCCTGTACCAATGCTTGTTCTATGTATGATAACTATGATACAACAAGTAATAATATCTTAGAATTATATCAACCCTCTGGTTGGTAACCATAGTACAAGTTTTGCTTAGTTTGGGACTAGATGGAGTTGTGTGTAGTGTTCACCATTATTTTTTTATTTTAATCTGAGTTAACTGTAAAAATAGGCAGATATAGCTATCAACACATGAAACTTGTGGCCAACCAATGCAACTACAAAATTGTCAGTATGCGACAAATTAAGGTGTTCTGTATACTTTACAGGTGTTATATTCTTGTTTGATAATGGTTACTGGTACAAACACAAAACCTCAACGAATTTGCTTAGTGGTAATTTTTTTCATTTCATTTCATTTATTCAGGAACAATTTACAATTGTATTTGAATGTTCTTAAAATTAAACACAATTAAAAATAACAAGCATCAATATAAATAAACAATAACAAACACCTTCAAGAATACAACTACCATGCATGCAATTATGGAAATTATGACTTAAGGAAAAATTTATACGGTATTTAGAAATGCTAGAAGTCATCCAAGGAGTACACGCACTTTTCCAACAAAAACGCTTTTAATTTGTATTTAAAAATATACGGACTGTCAATGAGTTTTAGGTCAATCGGAAGCGAATTAAACATTTTCAGGTCCCGGGAAGACTGACATGTTCTGTCTTCCCGGGACCACGATGGGTGCAATCCTGTCGAAACGTCCGTCGGGCAATAATAAAGGTAAATAACGCGATAAATACCCGGTTAAATATGTGTTAATAACGTGTCGTGAACGCGAAAGTTTAAAAAAGACTAATAATCACTCACAGGCAATCAAACAAAGGTACTTTTTATGTTCTATTATTGTTGTATCCAATTTAAATTTTACTTAAGTTTAATTTGTTACTTCTACATATATTCAAGGTTTACCTATACGTGTAAACTGTTTCTAGCTTTAGCCACATTATGATTGTAACATTTTACTTAATATCAAGCTTTTTGTTTTCCATATAAATAAAATAAAAAAATTGTCAGGAGACAAGAGCCTCCACCGCCTGCTTGGCCTGCTGCCGCTCGTACGGAGCGACAACGTGCGCGTGAAGGACGCCTACGTGGCGGCGGCGCCGGCGCTCGTGCAGCGCGCCGTGGACGGCCCGCGCCGCAGCCCCGCCGCGCCCGACCTCGCAAGGCAGCTGCTCTCCTATCTGCTCGTGCATCCTGCGCTCACGCCCCAGGACCAGAGGTATGCCATCATCTCATCCTGTCCCTGTTCACTGCTGCCGCTCGTACGGAGCGACAACGTGCGCGTGAAGGATGCCTACGTGGCGGCGGCGCCGGCGCTCGTGCAGCGCGCCGTGGACGGCCCGCGCCGCAGCCCCGCCGCGCCCGACCTCGCAAGGCAGCTGCTCTCCTATCTGCTCGTGCATCCTGCGCTCACGCCCCAGGACCAGAGGTATGCCATCATCTCATCCTGTCCCTGTTCACTGCTGATTTACACTCCCGACCCTACATCCACCTAACCCAACAAAAAATAACGGAGTGCTTCGAGTCGTAAGCAGCATTCTTTAACCCCGCGAAGGTGGCACCAGATATTGATGAAGAAAGAAGGGCATGACTCGATTCGCTCTTGCAGTCCTGTTATTGATCTAACGAACTTGTTGCTTCCTTATGATTCAAGTGACAATTCAAGCGATAACAATCTCCAGTTCCTGTTTTCTATTCTAGGACATTGACGCAATGGCTCCGCTACCTAGAGAACCACATCTCAGGCAACCGCACCACCGAGAGCGTGTGGCAGCAGCGGATAGAGCCCTGCCTCGTCTCCGAGAACATCTGGTCAGCCACCAACCCCTTCCGCCGGACCATCGGCAAGAACGTCGAGTTCCGCAGTATAGTCGACTCCGTGGACTACAACTCGGATCTACTACAGGAATCCTTTTCGAAGAACGGCAGGGATGTAGATCTGTGTAATGAAACGGAGAGGTTAAATTTTGACGTGACGATCTCCCAGCCCAAATCGCAGCGGTCGAATAGTCTCACTCCCCCCTCTAGCAATTTCATGTCCTCGTCTGCTGAGAATTTATCCGACGAGCAGTTCGTTCAAAAGCCAAGAAGCTTCTCCCTATCAAGCGAGCATAGTCTGCAGCTGCGGCCGCTGGTGATGTACGGCACGACGGGCAGCGAGACGCGGCTGGACGACCTGCGCTCCCACAACTTCGCGGAGCACCCGGGGATGTCCACGGTGGCGCAGTGGCTGAAGAGCCTGCGCTTGCACAAGTACGTGTGGCTGTTCACGAACATCAGCTACGAGCAGATGATGGCAATAGATGACGCGTATCTAGAGAAATTGGGTGAGTAACGAGTATCTTGTGGATCACTTCTAGGGATATGAATCCTTGATGATTTCCGATTGGCCCTTCTTTATTTCTAACTGGAATCCTTCAAGAGACTTTTCTTGTTTACCGGTCTAGCGTAAAGCATGGTTCTGGTTATCGTGCTTAAACTTATTATATAAAAGACAATTGTGCATCTATGTCACACAGCGCGATATTCCAAGGATGTGCATCTGCACGGATCTCCTTGCGTGATTCTAGCTATAAAGAAGGAGGCTATAGAGAAAAGTGTGTAAAGGACGGTAGAATGTCAAAGTTATGTATGAGAAATTGTCCCTTCGTCCCACTACGTAACAGGCTTTCGTAACCAATTACGAATTGGGCACGATTTGTTGCGTTACTAAGCCAGCTTCGATATGAGAATTATTTGTTTCATTTCGTAACTGATTCGTAAGATCGTAACCAGCTACAATATGATAATTTGAAAAATTATTACCGTCTATAAAATACAGGAAGAGATAAATACTTTCAAAGCTTTTTTATTACATATATTGTGTAGACGTTTTAAGTTGACATTAAACTTTAATGGAAAATGTTTACTTTATTATTTTTAGTGGGCACGTTTAAATAAAAGCTTGTTTGGTAAAAAGTTTTTTTTACTTTTTAGTTATCACTGGACAGTTGGTTTCTTGTCTGTTCATCATGACCGCCAAGTTGGATTTAGAGTGATGTTATATAATTTTTCAAGTAACTCTCAGCAAGGCATTTCATTTGATACGCATATTGTTAGAGTGCAATAAGAATAACTAGTCCGCCATCTTGAGTATACCGCCGTGTTGTATTTAGAATGATGTCATTTAATTTTTCGAGTAACTCTTAGCAAGGCATTTCATTTGATACCCATATTATAGGAGTGCATAAAGAATAACTAGTCCGCCATCTTGGATGTTCCGCCATGTTGGATTCAGAGTATCGTCATTTCATTTTAGAATTATTCTCAGAAAGCCCTTTCATTTGATACCCATATTGTAGGAGTCCATTAAAAATAACTTGTCCGCCATCTTGGGTGTTCCGCTATGTTGGATTCAGAGTGATGCCATTTAATTTTTTTTTGAGTTATTCTCAGCAATCCCTTTCATTTGATACCCATATTATAGGAGTATTATTAACATACGTATAACCGGGTATTTATCGCGCACCTAAATTACCTTTATTATTTCCCGACGTTTAGCTTGGATTGCACCAAGCATGGTCCCGGGTTCTCATGCTTGCTCTTTGGCGAAACGTCGTGAAATAATGAAGGTAATTTACGCGATAAATATCCGAATATATGTATGTTAATAATGTGTTGTGATCGCGAAAGTTTAAAAAAGACAAATTATAGGAGTACATTAAAAATATAATTAGTTCGCCAGGACAGGACAGGACAGTACAGTCCAGTCCAGACCAGTCTAGTCCAGTCCTGGGTGTTTTTGGGTGTTAAGTAGTCCGCCGTCTTGGGCCGGTCATGGCGCCGCCATGTTGGATTCAGAGCGACGTCATTTCATTTTTTGAGTTATTTCACGGAACCCTGTCATTTGATACCCATATTATGGGGTGCATTAAAATTATGTAGTCCGCCATCTTGGGTGTTCCACCATGTTGCGTTCAAAGTGACGTCTGATAGCTGACCATGTATTGTCATCCAAAGTTAAGTTAGGTAAACAAAATTTCAGCTCAATTGGTTGAAGATATCTACTTCAAAATTGAGTTGCAAGATTCCGCGAATAAACATAGTTACATTAGGGCAAGCTAATTAAAAGCTTGTAAAAATAGCCAACAAAAGTAAAAATTGGTTCATTGGAATTCCGATACAAGGTGTCTCTTTTTTTCTATTTCACATATTCGCGATTTCACAATCGCGATAGAAAAAAGAGGTCTGCCGCGTTCTGAAATCTCACTTATATAGCCTCAGAACAGCGCTATCTAGGGGCGGCTGTCCGAACTAAGTTGTAAGAATCTAATTAGTGAGGACTTTGCGGATGATTTATACAGCGTCAGCAACTGGTGATCATGCTGTACGGGACGCTGCAGTGCCTGGGATGTTGTTAGATGGATTAGACTTGCCCAACACCTACATATATCATCCTCTCAGCATAGTCAGCTATGATCTAAGTAGGCAATGTGTATATATGCAATGCATTGCAGCCGTTGAGACGCAGACGGTGCTTAACACCGTCAACTTTTGCGTATTCCAGGTGTAACGAAAGGCGCCCGGCACAAGATCCTCGTGTCGATCCGTAAGCTGGGCGAGCGCGGCGCCTGCGTGGCGGCGGCGCGCGCGGAGCTGGAGGGCGGGGCGGGGGGGGCGGGCGCGGTGCGCGCGCTGCTGCGCCTGCGCGCGGCGCTGCTCGGGCCCATGCCGCCGCGCACCACGCTGCCCGCGGACATCGTGCAGGTGCTGCATCTGGGTGAGTGAGCTGGAGGGCGGGGCGGGGGGGGCGGGCGCGGTGCGCGCGCTGCTGCGCCTGCGCGCGGCGCTGCTCGGGCCCATGCCGCCGCGCACCACGCTGCCCGCGGACATCGTGCAGGTGCTGCATCTGGGTGAGTGAGCTGGAGGGCGGGGCGGGGGGGGCGGGCGCGGTGCGCGCGCTGGTGCGCCTGCGCGCGGCGCTGCTCGGGCCCATGCCGCCGCGCACCACGCTGCCCGCGGACATCGTGCAGGTGCTGCATCTGGGTGAGTGAGCTGGAGGGCGGGGCGGGGGGGGCGGGCGCGGCGCTGCTCGGGCCCATGCCGCCGCGCACCACGCTGCCCGCGGACATCGTGCAGGTGCTGCATCTGGGTGAGTGAGCTGGAGGGCGGGGCGGGGGGGGGCGGGCGCGGCGCTGCTCGGGCCCATGCCGCCGCGCACCACGCTGCCCGCGGACATCGTGCAGGTGCTGCATCTGGGTGAGTGAGCTGGAGGGCGGGGCGGGGGGGGGCGGGCGCGGCGCTGCTCGGGCCCATGCCGCCGCGCACCACGCTGCCCGCGGACATCGTGCAGGTGCTGCATCTGGGTGAGTGAGCTGGAACGATCGGCAGGCTGTTTACGTACAGGTGTATATCTCGCGATCAACGCTGTCAAGAGTCAACTTTTTGGTTGTATATACTAGAAAATAGCAGCACGGCCACCATTAAACTCGAAAATTGCGGTCCATCATTTAAAATCGAGAAAGGTGTGAAACAGGGTGTGTCACCCTGTTTCACACCTTTCTCGATTTCACCAATATTGTTTACAAGCACGCGGCAAGAAATATTTAAAAACCTAGAGTCACCCTGGCAGTCGATGGGCATACCAATTGGAGATCAAAATCTTTCTAACCTACGTTTCGCCGACGACATGAGTGCTGTTTGCTCCATCAGCAACTGAGCTCCAATAAATGCTCCAAGAGCACGGCAAGTCTTGAGGTGGGACTGGCCATGAACCGGTCGAAAACACAGGTCATGACCAGTAGTACAAAACGTAGAGTCGAAGTAGACGGGCAGGTAATACAGTATGTCGATAAGTATATCTACTTGGGCCAGATAGTTTCCTTCAACAACCGGCAAGACAATGAAATCAGTCGCCGCATTGAAAAAGCTTGGAGGAGCTTCTGGTACATGAAACAGCTTATATAGCGTCTTCAATAAGTCTCGGTTCCATATGTCATCACTGGCACACATACTGATTGTAGACTTTCGTCTTAAGCACTGAGGTATGTTGGACGAAAAGACGTTGCGAAGTTGCCCAAACGCCGCCCATCCGAGTTGGATGGTTCGACGATTGACCTCTCTCGAAGTTGGACCTACCTAATTGGACTGTTTGTCGTAGGTATACGTACGCGTCGACAACTTCAATTCTTCTCAACCATAACTGGGGCAGGCACGACATGGACGTTCGACATAACCTTCGTCTTGACCATGTTCGTTTTAAGGCCTACCCGTTGGGAGACTCGATTGAGGCCTTCGAGCATCGTTCTGAGCTCTTCCATCGACTTTGCCATGACCACAATATCGTCGGCAAATCGAAGGTGAGTGATGTATTCGCCGTTAATATTGATGTCCAGCCCTTTCCTTACCCGGAGCTTGAAGGCATCTTCCAAAGCGGTCGTAAAAAGTTTCGGAGAGATAACGTCTCCCTGTATTACGCCTCTTTTTAAGGGAATCTCCTTCGAGCTCTGTTCTTGTACTCGGACTGACATAGTGACGTTTCTATACAAACATTTCAACATTTCGATGTACCGATAGTCAATTCGGCATCGTTGGAGAGACTCAAGCACCGCCCATGTTTTGATCGAATCGAAGGCTTTCTCATAGTCCACAAAAGCAAGACATAGCGGCAAGTTATACTCTTCGGTCTTCTGTATGACTTGCCGCAGCGTATGTGTGTGGTCTATGGTACTGTAGCCTTTTTGGAACCCGGCTTGTTCGGGAGGCCGGAAGTCATCAAACCTGCGTTCGAGACGGTTCGCGATGACCCTTGAAAACAGCTTATATATGTACATGGCTCAACAGCGAGATGGGTCTGTAGTTCTTAAGTAAGGTGTCACGCCCTCGTTCCATGCTTTTGATGTCAGTAAGAGGGTTTAAATCTTCAGCCAAAGCTGTACCGTCAGGCGTACCTCGGGGTTTACACCTTAGACCACTCTTCTTTTTCGTATTTGTAAACGATCTTTGTTTTAAACTAAGATAAGAATATGTACATTGTGAGGTCGTCTGCATAGCAATTGTCAGTTGTATGCAGACAACCTCAAAATGTACAAAACTATCACTTCACAGAAAGAAGAGACGTCTATTGTTCCATCCGATCTTACCAACAATAAATGACTGGTGATGCCAAAAAAAATATAAACAATGTTATATAATCAAAGGATGAACGATAACTACGTTTCGTTGTAAAGAATATCATGACTCTATGTGTCAAAGTGCTTCACGTAAAATTCACCAGAAAAAGGTATTCCGAACCAACATCATACGCCATTGATAGCACGACGATAGCCGAAATTACTAACATCTCTGATCTAGGTGTAATCACGGACAAGAAGCTTGACTTGCGCGAGCACATTGATCACATCATTCAAACAATTAGGCCAGGTGCGTGACACGCTCGGGACACGCTGTGCCCTAATTAAGCGTAGACCTGTTGTTTTAAATATGATTTTTCGTGTTGTGTCAGAGACATTACGTAATCCAAATTTAACGTTCCAACTCTGATTCTAAAAATAAAAATAATAAACATCTTTATTTAGAACATTTAAGTGGTTACAAAAACGGATGTGACCGTTTCCACTACAGTAGTTAAAAACTGCGTCGTAGTGTCAGCGCCCTCGTCCAAAACATTGATTAATTATATATGTGCCTAAAGAAGTTGTCTTATCTAAATGAACAACAAATATTTAGTAACAAACCCGCTAACCTATATTTAAAGAGCGCTTGAAAGCACTCAAAAATAATTTGACACGTGTTTGACACGCCTTCTCCTCTACAAGGCATTTTCAGGAGAAATCCGTTCGTCCGTCCGAACGGAAAGATGAAGTGTTTTTCAAACGCTCATTAGCAATCATAGGTTAGCGGATTTGTTACTAAATATTTGTTGTTCATTTATATATTAGAACGGATTTCCGCAGTCACGCCTGAATCAATTTTTTTTTATTATTTCTTATGCAGATGATACAGCACTTATATTTACAGTATCTACTTGGGAACTTACTTTCACTGAATGTTTCAAAAACAAAATTTATCACCTTTATGTATGAGTCCGCGACTCAAATCACCTAACATACAAATAAAAGCTCACATGACAAGCGCCGGTGATACTTGTGATTGCGGAGAACTTGAAATAGTTCATAACATCAAATACCTTGGTCTGATTATTGACGAACGTCTTAACTGGAAAATGCATATTGAAACACTCACAAACCGAGTTAGCAAATTAATTTACATATTTAAAAATCTAAGAGAAGTCGCGGATCGTAAACTTAATATAACTGTGTATTATTCCTTATGTAGATCTTTGATATCTTATTGTATAACGTCGTGGGGAGGCGCTTGTAAAACCTATATGCTGCCTCTTGAAAGGGCCCAAAGAGCAGTGCTTAAAGTGGCTACTGGTAAACCCTATAGACTTCCTTCAGCAGATTTATATATGTATAGATGTAGAATGTCAGGTATTGTCAGTTCGTGGACTTTTTATTTCAACTATTATACTTTTGCAGCATGGAATGGTTGACAAATGTAATAATTTATCTACAGGTAAACGCAGAAAAAGGTCCCTTAAGGGTCCCTTATTGTATAACAGTGCAAACAGGGTTAATAAGAAACTTGTGGAACAAAACAACAGAGAATGTATGACAAAATTACGATAATTTTCAGAGCTTATTAAAAATTGTAAAATAGAATAACAAAATGCTTAGATTTATAAGAATTCCATTATAGGTTTAATTAATTAATAATTATTGTCCTCTTAGTTAAAATGTTATACCTACTTAATTTCAATTTTTTTTTAAAATTTTGTATTGTATTGTATAGTTTTAAATTAATTTTATTGGTGGAGTCAACATTATTTATTTAATATTTTATTACATTGTTATTATTTAATCTAGTAACTTTAAAATAACTAAACCTCAGATATGGTTTTATGATAATTAGATCACCCAGGGAGGGTAACGCAGTGGCTGCAACACAACTATTATTTACTTAGTGCAGGCACCTCACACCACCAAAATTTACCCACAAGCCAATCTTAAACCTACTAGACTCAGAAAGTTTATTATATATTAATAAAATAAATTATCTATTATATATCAATTGATTTATGCATGCTTGTTTTTGAAAATAAACGTTATGAATTATTATTTTTTGCAAATTTTACAAATATAATTATGCTGTGTAAAGAGGTTGCTTTCAGGCGCGTCTAAGGGTGCAGTCACACATAAATAAATTTGTTTTGTTTGTTCCAGCATCGAAGTGCCTGCACGCGGGCGGCGCGGCGCCGGGCGCGGCGGCCGGCGCCGGCGCCGAGCCGGAGGCGCCCGACCCGCTGTCCCTGCACTGCTGGCTCGTCGAGAAGGTAGCCTAGCGTCATCACTCTAGATCTCTTCTTAGATGTTCTGCCCCTAGCACAACTCTCATCGAAGTGCCTGCACGCGGGCGGCGCGGCGCCGAGCCGGAGGCGCCCGACCCGCTGTCCCTGCACTGCTGGCTCGTCGAGAAGGTAGCCTAGCGTCATCACTCTAGATCTCTTCTTAGATGTTCTGCCCCTAGCACAACTCTCATCGAAGTGCCTGCACGCGGGCGGCGCGGCGCCGAGCCGGAGGCGCCCGACCCGCTGTCCCTGCACTGCTGGCTCGTCGAGAAGGTAGCCTAGCGTCATCACTCTAGATCTCTTCTTAGATGTTCTGCCCCTAGCACAACTCTCATCGAAGTGCCTGCACGCGGGCAGCGCGGCGCCGAGCCGGAGGCGCCCGACCCGCTGTCCCTGCACTGCTGGCTCGTCGAGAAGGTAGCCTAGCGTCATCACTCTAGATCTCTTCTTAGATGTTCTGCCCCTAGCACAACTCTCATCGAAGTGCCTGCACGCGGGCGGCGCGGCGCCGAGCCGGAGGCGCCCGACCCGCTGTCCCTGCACTGCTGGCTCGTCGAGAAGGTAGCCTAGCGTCATCACTCTAGATCTCTTCTTAGATGTTCTGCCCCTAGCACAACTCTCATCGAAGTGCCTGCACGCGGGCGGCGCGGCGCCGAGCCGGAGGCGCCCGACCCGCTGTCCCTGCACTGCTGGCTCGTCGAGAAGGTAGCCTAGCGTCATCACTCTAGATCTCCTCTTAGATGTTCTGCCCCTAGCACAACTCTCATCGAAGTGCCTGCACGCGGGCGGCGCGGCGCCGAGCCGGAGGCGCCCGACCCGCTGTCCCTGCACTGCTGGCTCGTCGAGAAGGTAGCCTAGCATCATCACTCTAGATCTCTTCTTAGATGTTCTGCCCCTTTTTTTTTTTTTGCGTGTGGAAAATCTTTCATGGATACCACTCCGGCGCGGGGGCGCTAGATTGGTTATGCCGGACTCTTACCGGCTAAAAACCACACGGTGAGTAGGAATTCCGCCAAAATTGAGGCAAGGTGGGGTCGCGGTAGCATTCACCACCTTGCCCCAGCGGCAGGCCCAGTTGCGAGCAACCGGGCCCCGGCACGGAGGGGCGTCCTTACTCACAAGGGCCCCCCTCAAGACGTTTGGGGTCGTGCAAGCCGGCTGAGAGTCCCCCGACTCTCAACCAGTGACCCCAATTATGCAGGAGTGAGGAGGCGAGCAAACCGCCTCCTTCTCCCATTCGCTCGTCTACGACGGAGCGGGTCAGAAGAGGCATCGTCCTCCCTGGCCCGCCCGCGGTCTCCTTCTGCGTCATCACCTCTTCGCAGAAGGAGACCATTGCCTGCCACGATGTCTCACTGCCGAGCATGGCGTTTACTATGCTCGGCAGAGACATCTCCCCCTCCAATGCATGCTGAAAGTGTGCGCCGCTGCTGGCTCCATGCAGATGTTCTGCCCCTAGCACAACTCGAGACAAGCATTGATGTATGTATGTTGACGGGATTTGCATGAATGTCCCTCGTCGTAACTCTAGTCTTCATACCAGGAAAATGTTGATAAGAAATGAAATTCTTGATAAGATGATATCGGTTGAGCACCGATTAGAGCGCCATTTACAGGTAACTACTAGAGTTCTATTGTTCACTGTCTGTAATTGCATTCAGTAGCAATGACTAGAGATGTCGCTATAGCTTATTCTAAAGTTTGTAATTCTTATAACTTAACATATAACTACTGCTTGCGAGCGTTTCCATAAGTAGGATTCCAGCCATCTTAGTAGATTTCCTCGGATACCTAATTCGTACAATTTACGCAGGAGTATAACGTGGTCTACACGATCAAAAGCCTTTTCAAAATCAGTATAGACCACATCTACCTGGGAACCTCCATCCATGCTAGTGGCCACATAATCAATAAACACTCCAAGATTTGTAGTTGTTGAGCGCCTTTTAATGAAACCATGTTGTTCAATAGGTATTGCGGAAGCAACAACATGATAAATATGTGAATGTCTCTCTGAAATTTTGCTAAGGACGTTAAGAATCGAGATGGGACGATAATTTTCTATGGATGTCTTAATACCTTTCTTGTGTACAGGAACTACGTGAGCTTTTTTCCATTCATTAGGGAAATAACCATCATTAATACATCTATTAAACAGCAAGGCAACAGGAGACGAAAGTGATTTTGCGCAGAAAACAAAAAATACAGGAGGCAAACCATCACTTCCAGGTCCTTTAGTGACATCTAAATTGAGAAATAGCTTTTGTATTTTTTTAGGTGTTGTTTCAATGTCATGTATTAAATTTGTATGCAGACTATCGTCAGTTTGCGATGTGTATTGACAATTTGAGGGAAGACTAAAATTATGTTTAAAAAAGTTATTAAATGCTGAGCTCAAATCTTTAGGGTTGTTGAATTCAATTTCACCATAGGTCATGTGCTGGGGGTAGCCTGTAGCATTTTTACGTTTTGATTTAACATATGACCAGAAAGCTTTTGGGTTAGATTTAATTTTTTCTTGGGCAAATGTTGTGTAAGACATGTGGCATTGTTCTTGTAGTATCTTCTGTCTTTTACGCAGCAAAGAAAACTCTGCATAATCTGTGGGATTATTAAATTTTTTCCAGTTAACGTGTGCTTTATTTTTCTCTTTGATAACCCTGATAAGAGCTTTACTGTACCATACAGGGTAAGAGTAAGCCCCACCACTGCGTACTTTGGGTACGAAAATGTCTATCAGGCTGTTTATTTTACAATAGAATGTGTCAAGGACATCATTCAGATTACATTCTCTTGTGATAAAGGACCAGTCCAATTCTGAAATAGATTTATTTAAGTTCTGGATGTCCGCACGTTTAAATTGGTATTTCATGCTAAACTGAGACTTCATCGGGGGTATCAAAATGTCTGTCACCGTCATATAAATAACTGGGTGAGCTACATCGATAGGTACAAGTGAAAAGCTAGAGTTTTGAGATTTAATAGGAAAATCAGAAAATACTAAATCAAGAATATTTCTATGGTATGTTTTTCTATGGTTTAGTTAAGTGCGTGGAGGTGGTCGGTAGTAGAAAGGCCGCGTCGGAAGCCTGCTTGTTCGGGGGGTTGTCTTTGATCTAATTGGCCGGAAATTCTATTTTCAATAGTTTTTATAATAGGAAATAGGAAGCTATTTCCTTAATTGATTCTATCTATCATTTAATTTGTCTCATACCATAGTGCCTATTTTTATTTAATTTTTACTTTGTTACTCTTTAGCTTTGTAATGTTTTGTGATTAACTCGAATCGTGTGTGTAAATGGACTCATTTGTTGTCTGAAATAAAAGATTTTATATTTTTTATTTATTTTATTTATTTTGTATAAACAGTTTGTACATGTGGGAGACAAGACTGATTGGGCGGTAATTGCTAATATCAGACTTGTCCCCTTTTTAGGGTTCCGGACCAAAATGGTAAAAAGGAACCCTTATAGAATCATTATGTCTGTCTGTCTGTCACAAGTGGATATCTCGAGAACTAATGATGCTAACGACTTGAAATTTGAAATGGTTGAAGATACACTTTTTTACTAATATAGCATATATGAAAATGCTAAAAATTATTCTTATTATGATTGCAGGGGGGCGGATAGGGGATCTCAAAATGATTTAAGTGAAGTTACTAGGTCGTGTGGGTTATTGTTGAATTGGCTCAAATGTTCTTTCCCCTCCTGTAGAACCTCGAAAGAAAAGAAGTAAAATTTCACAGCCTACAATAGTCAGTAATATGAAAGAGATGCAGTACGACCTATCCAAATTAGAAACTGAAGAAGATGAATTCGATATCTTCGAGAAATATATTGCGAAGCAATTAAGAAAAATGTCTACGGAACAGGCTATACTAGGTCAAGGTGAAATTCAGAGAGTTGTTACAACATGTCAACTACATGATTTGAAATATAGAAATACGACTAATGCATACACACTGAATGTGCCAATGAGTAGTCCTGCGTCTACTATAGACACACAAATCAGTGATCATACTGCACCAGAGCCGAGTAATACAATGCCATTGAATAGTCCTGTATCTACTACAGATACCCAAAACACTGATTACTCATTAAATTTGGTGACCAATGACACAGAATACATGAATGTAATCATGAATGCTTTCAATAATGCATGATAAATATTGTCATAGATAAGTATAATAATAAAGAATTCATTTGTTACCTTGATGTGATCTTTTAATGTCTTGGTAGACTTCTGGTATAATTTTTGAAATAGTTGGTTTTGACAATCGAAACATACGACTGAGGCTTCTGTAACTCTCTCCAGCACTTAAAAAAGAAAGGGTGACTTCTAGTTTTATTTTTGCAGGTATAGAATCTATTTTACTACTTATAGTAACTTTTGTGACTTATTACATTCATATTAAATAGCGGGAATTTTCACGTACTTGTTATTGTTGGTGGAGGCATCAACTGTTTCGACCCTTTTCGAGGGCCTTCGTCAGGATGAACTCGGCTCGCGAATTATCGATTGAATACACATTAAGCTAGGACGCAAATACATTTTTAGGTACTAGTAACTGCCTGTTTGAACACTGAACGAATAAGTATATGATTTTGGTATTTTTTTGTAAAAAATCATGGATATTATGATAACTTGGAATTCGATGACATTGGACTAAGGTAATCTAGCCAAGATGCTTAACGAGGTGACCTGCCCCCCCCTCGCAGCTTTACATCGACCTTCCAAACACCGTGTAATAATAAAATTATCTATCTATTAAAGTATTAAGCATATCAGTCATCTAGTACACAAACACATGCTCTGCTTAGCTTGGGGCTAGATGATGCTGTGCTATATTGTAACAATCAATTCTTTCCCTCACTTGAAAAAAAAGTTTTCCGAAGCGAACGAATTCAATTTAAATGTGTTTTGTTTTTATTTTCTAAACTGACTAATCTAAGTAGTTTTGCGCTTTTGAATAAACTCTCATTGATATTGACTTTGAGAATTGTGCAGCATTATTTATTTATCGCATGTGTTGGTAGGCGCTGCACCACGAGGCGTTCAGCCAGCCCGAGCTGGTGGAGGCGCTGAAGCGGCTGCGGCACCGCCTGCCGCCGCGCCAGTTCTACCACCACGTCGGCGACCTGCCGCTGCGGCACCGCCCCAAGCCCAGGTAACCTCGTCATACACATACATGTGTTGGTAGGCGCTGCACCACGAGGCGTTCAGCCAGCCCGAGCTGGTGGAGGCGCTGAAGCGGCTGCGGCACCGCCTGCCGCCGCGCCAGTTCTACCACCACGTCGGCGACCTGCCGCTGCGGCACCGCCCCAAGCCCAGGTAACCTCGTCATACACATACATGTGTTGGTAGGCGCTGCACCACGAGGCGTTCAGCCAGCCCGAGCTGGTGGAGGCGCTGAAGCGGCTGCGGCACCGCCTGCCGCCGCGCCAGTTCTACCACCACGTCGGCGACCTGCCGCTGCGGCACCGCCCCAAGCCCAGGTAACCTCGTCATACACATACATGTGTTGGTAGGCGCTGCACCACGAGGCGTTCAGCCAGCCCGAGCTGGTGGAGGCGCTGAAGCGGCTGCGGCACCGCCTGCCGCCGCGCCAGTTCTACCACCACGTCGGCGACCTGCCGCTGCGGCACCGCCCCAAGCCCAGGTAACCTCGTCATACACATACATGTGTTGGTAGGCGCTGCACCACGAGGCGTTCAGCCAGCCCGAGCTGGTGGAGGCGCTGAAGCGGCTGCGGCACCGCCTGCCGCCGCGCCAGTTCTACCACCACGTCGGCGACCTGCCGCTGCGGCACCGCCCCAAGCCCAGGTAACCTCGTCATACACATACATGTGTTGGTAGGCGCTGCACCACGAGGCGTTCAGCCAGCCCGAGCTGGTGGAGGCGCTGAAGCGGCTGCGGCACCGCCTGCCGCCGCGCCAGTTCTACCACCACGTCGGCGACCTGCCGCTGCGGCACCGCCCCAAGCCCAGGTAACCTCGTCATACACATACATGTGTTGGTAGGCGCTGCACCACGAGGCGTTCAGCCAGCCCGAGCTGGTGGAGGCGCTGAAGCGGCTGCGGCACCGCCTGCCGCCGCGCCAGTTCTACCACCACGTCGGCGACCTGCCGCTGCGGCACCGCCCCAAGCCCAGGTAACCTCGTCAGAAATAATGTAGGGTTCTGGTGACGGAATGGTGAAAGAATTTTTCAAATCAGACCAGTAGTTACGGAGCCTCTTTATTATTAGTTTATTTATTAAAGAGCACGCAATACATTTTATAACATAAAGAAAACATTTACACGTAATTTATACATAGAGACAAAAACAGAACTATAAATGTAAGCAATTGAATTAAAGTTAATTAGTGTTTGCCACTGTAACAAATTGGTCGCGGCTCAGCATTATGCCCACTGTATTAGCAGCGGACGCTGGTATTCTGCCGAATATCCTAGATCGGAAGACCTCGTAAGAAAAATGTATAGAAGATATTTATTATTAGGTACTGTAATATAATATATTGTCTCCTAAGGACACCAGCTCTTAAGAGCTCGTCATCATCGTTATCAGCCGTAGGACGTCCACTGCTGGACAAAGGCCTCCCTCATTGATCTCCAAGTACTGCGGTAGGAAGCGGCCTGCATCCACCGCCGACCTGCGGTTCCCACCAAGTCTGCCCACCTTGCACTGAATATACCTGAGGATACCATATAGATGTTGTGTAAGCCTCATTTAAATCATCAATCATAGAATCATCTATAATCAGTGTCGAGCGACGTACGCTGCAAGGCAGACGCATGTCGCTCTTACAACACACGTCATGACATTATAATTCGCTATATGAGCCGTATGCTTTTATTTTTTACATTATATGTACATATAATGTAAAAAATAAAAGCATACTGCTAGACTACTACTGAGTGATCCCCCCGTATCTCTTAATTAAGCCATCGGATGGGTGACCGTTTGGTGGGAGAAAATAGAAAAAAGTATTGGAAAGAAAAAGTAGAAATAAAATCATTCCCGTTTCAACCCCATTTATCACACCTTGGGCTTTTTAGATCAGATTTCGGCGTTTTCTCTCTTCCTTATTATCCTCTACAAATGCGTATTTTTTTTCGGAATCGTATGGAAAATAAATAAAAATAAATAAAATAAATAATGCTGGACAATTCACACAGCATCATCTAGCCCCAAGCTAAGCAGAAAATCTTAAAATAGACTGAATTCAAGGGTAAAAGTAATTTCATCCCCTATCCCCTTTATCCCCCTCTCCCATGTTTCTCTTGGTATAGGCAAAAATATATATGGTTATCGATTTTGACTAATTTGGGGGTGTTGAATACGAAAATGATATCATTTTTTAAATACAAGATGGCGGATGCACATGTCCTAGAATTCACTATTCTTGAATTTTCAAGCCAAAAAACCTTCCAACATCGCAACATAGCGTTCGGTATTATAAGTGACGTTTTGCCCCCGCGCATTTTCGAAGAAAAAGGGACTAACGATTCCTCTGCCAGAGATTGCTGCCCATACTGTCACTAGGACTATGCATTGGTTTCTGGTGTTTGAGTTTGGGATTCTCACTGTTCCAGTAACGACAATTTTGACGGTTTATGAACCCATTGATATGGAAATGCGCTTCACTCATCAGAGAAAAGGATTTTGTCAAAATTGGAAAATCAATTAAGCATTTCATTTCAAAATTGGAAAATCGATTAAGCATTTCATTAGCAAATGCGAGCCTTGCTCCGAAGTCAGAATCTTTTAATTCTTGTGTAGACCAGAGACGTGTCTTTTCTACTTCTTCTGGCGATAGTTTTTATGTTGGTTCTATAACCGGAGTCTCACTTAATGTAAGGTTTGTACGAAGAGAGAAGTGTGTGTCCTCTTTGGGTTTCTGTATGTGCGGGGTTTGATTTCCCCTGCTTTTGGATTGAATCTGATTATCCTATGGTCAGAACACGATATCTCATGAGTGGCAACGTGCCAGTTGTTTACGTATTCAGCAATAGCGTTTGAGGCTATTGTGATGTCTACTATTGTTCGAGTCCAGGATGTTACAAAAGTGGGCTCAAAAATTTAGTCAAGTAGCCTATTTATCTTTCTCTCATTCACTTTATACGTACTCTATTCCAGATGGCGCATCAACCCGCACTCGTACAAGCCGGGCCAGAAGCGCTGGTCCATCAGCGGCGCGCCGGCGCCGGCCGCCGCCCCGCCCGCGCCGGCCGCCGCCCCGCCCGCGCCGCGCCCCAAGTCGCACTCCTACCCGCCCTTCCCCGCGCCCGCCGCGCACCCCGCGCCGCCCCCCGACTACGACGCGCTCGACGCGCTCTGCCTGCAGATGACGGAGCAGGCCATCAACTGACCCGCTGTGCCCACAAGCACTCTAAGGACCCGCTGGAACCTTTGTGAATCATAGATATGGTCATGTCCTGTGCGGAAGAGATGTGGTTCGACGCGATCTGTCTTCAGATGACGGTGCAAGCCATCAAATGACACGCCGCTGTGCCCACTAGAGACTAAGGACCCACTGGAAGTTATGTGAATGATATGACAAGATATGGTCATGTTCTGTGCGGGAGAGATAGCATTCGTCTTTCAAAATTCAAAAAATACTTTATTCAGTGCGGCCGCATGGACCTTATTGACGCGTCACAACTTACAAAATAAAACAACACAAATAAATAGAATAAAGCACATAATTGAATCTGTTCACTTCAGATGACACGCGAGTTAGGAAAAGAAGCGAACAGAAGAACCTGACTCGGTCGTTATAGTCATCATTTAACAATTTGATTTTGTCTTATGTTACGTTTGACGGAGTTGGAGCAGATTCCGTCCCAATCTACAGATGACGGTCGGAGCTGAACTGTAAGGACTCTCTGTGAATGATCGATAAGACAGCATAGGTCATGTTCTGTGCCGGAGAGATCTGTCTGGAGATGACGATGCAAGTCATCAGATACTAACGCCGCTGTGTCGGAGACGGAACGAGATAAGTTAGTGCCGACTAGAAACTGTGAGGACCGTTATGTGTATGACAGATAATGACAGGATATAGTCATGTCCTGTGCGGGAGACATAGCGTTCGTCTACAGATGGCGGTGTAAGCCATCAACTGCCACTACTGCACTGTAATGCAGAGGGGATGAGATAAGTTTGAGCGTTTGCTACTTAACTATAAAGTCCATGTTCCAGTTATGTGTGACCATATCCAGTGGTCACACATGTGTCCTGTGACGGAAATCGTTACCTGTGTCTGAGATAAATGCTAGACTGATGGGAATGTGACGGCATCCAGTGAGGGAAGATAGTATTAAAGCGGGATGTACTTGACTCTGACGGGCCTCGCTGGGAGCTACGAGTGACAGTATCATGTGAGGACAGTGGACAGTGAAGTGCGCGAGGAAGCGGGAAATACAAGACTTGGTGGAACTGACGCGCTCCGATTAGATGTTATAACTTTGAGCTTATGTCTGAGGGAGTTTACGGAGTTAGGGGTAAGGGCGTAGATGTAATTGTCGGGTATTCCAGTGTTCAATTGCGCTCGCTTTCTGCTGCGTTAGTACGCAGCACGCGCAGTTTGATTGGACGATCTCCACTTTCCGTGTATGTCGTCGGGAGTCCACCGCGCGTAGACTCGACCGGCGGTGGCTGCGCCGTGGCTCGACACGTCGCTCGTGGCGCGCCACGGACGCCACGGACGTAGATAGAGAACACTGTTTGTAAATACCAAATTTTTTTATTGTGAATGAATCACAAGATTGTTGATGTTATGTCCATGTTTTGTGCAATATTGAGAATGACGACGCTGTACGCTTTGTGTCACAACATTTCTGAGTACGCGACCTTCATTTCATTATTTAAATTCGACTTTTAGTTAGGTGATATTTGACTTTATACCTTAATGTCGTTTGTATTTTTTACGTAATCTTATGGTATTGTATTTACTCTATTTATTTGCAGATAAATAAATTATTTTTATTGAATAGATTAATTTGGCAGAGCGAGGAGTTCTGCCGGTATATTCGACTGGGTTTGCGTCGGGCAGTGCCCTTATTTATAGATAAATATTTACTTAAATGGATTTAGGGAGGTTGGTGTAATCGTGAGTCTTAACAATTAGTGTAAATGATGCCTTGAGGAAGACAAATTAATATAAGACGTCTGCGAGCGTAGCTTTTTATATTAAATCATTTGCGTATTTGGTCACAATTTTGATTCTATTTTGTAACGTAATGTAAGAAATCGGTGACATCGACTACTTTATCCTAAATTTGTCTGGTGCTAATGCATTTGGCGAGGGAGCGGCGGCCTAACGCGGGTTCATTTATTCCTTCTCGGCGAGTTGTGCTGTGTGGAGTGTTGTGCGGCGGTGCGGTGCTCCGGTGCCCGGGGCCTCCATCGCATCTGTTTGTTCACGAGAATAATCTTACTACTCGGAAACATTGAAAATGCTAGAACTTTACTTGGGTGTAAATTTTACAAATCTACACGGGCATTCATTGCATAAATATCTTTTTTAAGACTGACATTTTCTCCAACTAAAAGGGGAAAATGTGACCGCGAAAATGAGAAACTATTGGGTAAAAACTGTTTTACACTGTTGCTACAAACCTCTGTTCTCGGTTACTATTGCATTACTTCACATGTTGCAAGTTTTTTGCCTAAATTAAACCCAAATATTTGTGTGCTATTGGCATAATAACACAAACTGCATGTGAAATAAATATCAAGCTTTTTCAGTATTAACTTTATTCTCGTTAAATTAATTGATGTCAAAGCAAAGGCAGTGTCTGATAAAGTTCCCATGTAATAGTGGTACAACTAGCCGCCAAGGCACTATGTCTGTTACCTAATGTGTAAGGGGAGCGTCTTGGATTTTATTCTAAATACTGTTCTAGTGTTGCGCTTTAACTGTTGACTGATGTTCGCATAACTTATGTTGGCGGACTGTTTATTTACAAATTTATTATTTAATTTTTTAAATGTGAAACATCAGAAATGATTGCAACTTTTGACTGGATCAAAATCTGATTATGTGTGCGATGTATTTTCGTTACACAATGTTATAGATATTAGGGTGACTTTTTATATCCAAATTATTACAAATACTGAGTTTATTGTAGACATCTTGGTGACAGGAATGTTCTGAATTGAAATATAAATATGTTAAATCTGATTCAATTAATAGTCTAATGTTAAATTATAATACTGATTTATTTACTTATATTAAATAGAATGGATGGATCTAAAATGAAAATACTTGACCTCTCGACTTATCTTGTTAAAACAAGCTTTATTTCCTGTAGTCAAACTGTGATACAGTTTTGGATCAAGGGTCATCATATTCATGAGCACTAAAATAAATATTGTATAGATTAAACTGGTTATTTTATTATAGAGATCCCACTTAATATAACGACTAGAAAAAACATTTTAAAATGGCAATGATACAAAGCTATAATAACAGTCTTTCTTTATGAGTACCTATCTTATGCCTGGAAAGGTCATTCTTCCTGTAGAATCCCCTGGGGCAGCGGTCACAGGGGTACGGGGTCTGCATGTCATGGAACCTGGCTACATGGTACATCATCATCGGCTTGGATGGGAAGCCGAGGCTGCAGCCTTCCATGCTGCACTTGAATCTGTCAGTCTTCTTGTGCTTGAAGTTGATGTGGAGAGCAAGGGCCCTCATTTCATAGAAACTGCTCGGACAGAACTCACATTTGAGGGGCCGCTGTCCAGTGTGCCTCCACGTGTGGTTCTCGATGTTGGATACATTCTTGGAGCAGATGTTGCAGTACCCTGACTTCTCGGAGTGCTTTCGATTTATGTGGGATTTCAGGTTTCCTTTCACGTTAAAGGTTTTGCCGCAGTGATTACACACATATCTATTGGGATCAGTGTGGACGGCCATGTGCTTTTTGATATTGCTCTTCTGTTTGAACTGGACATTGCAGATGGGGCATTGGAAGTGTCGGACGTCATCGTGTACGCTGTAATGCTTCTTCAGCTCCTCCTTTGTCCAGAAGCACTTGTCGCAGGTGGAGCAGGCGTGGGTCTTCTTGTCCATATGGCGCTTCTTATGCCTGAGCATAGCGCTTACCTGAGTGAATCTGGAGAGACAGACGGGACAAGAGTAAGGTGTTTCACCAGTGTGGACTCTCATGTGGATCGTTATATCGTTTTTGGAGTAGAAACCTTTTCCGCAGTTCTCGCAGATGAATCTTCTCTCTCGGTTCTCCAGGTGGTTCCTTTCCACGTGCCGTTTTAATGTCCCGCCGTCCTTGTACGCCTTGCCGCACGCGCCGCACGCGAAGGGCCGCTCGCCGGAGTGCACGCGCGCGTGCGCCGCCAGCGCGGACGCGCTCGCACACGCCCGACTGCACACCGAACAGTTAAGATCACATTTTATTCTTCTTTTCCGACGCTTTTTGATATGAAAATTAGCCTCCTGCGCCTCTGACTGTAAGGTATCAGGTTTATAGTTTTCGTACGGAAATAAATGCATTTCATCTGCGTGGTGGCTCTCGTAGTCATCGAGGATGTCCTCATCCTTGACTTCAGTTTTTGCAATGCAATCATTTAGTTTGACATCGTTGTTATGTGATGAGGATGGTGACTGAGTTAGCATAGATCGCAGTCTCCTGTCTGTTGCCTCGCACTTCTGCACGAACTGGTAGCAGGTTTCGAGCTCGCGGTTGCAGTCGCTGCAGATTTTTTCCGGCAGACCATCATTTTCTTCCACCTTCACAGAGTTACAACAGTATATTATTTTGGAGATAGCTTGTTCTGCGTTTCCACTTGAGAAAATACATCGAACAGCTTCTCTTTCATAGCATAACCGACATAATTTAAAATCCATAAAGATTTTCTAACTTATGAATGATACTTGTTTTGTTTTATATTTACATTGGAAATTGGAAATTAAAATAAATTCAAAACAGAAACAAATATCAGCTGCGCTGCGCGGGGAAGTGTTGCCAACTTTTTTTTAAAGATTGTACAGTCAAGCAAGACAAGATGATTGACAATTTTTTTTTTTCATATATTCCCAACACAAAACAAGCTTTGTCGCTGACCGACCACATCGCCTAATTGGAATACAATACAATGATTGCCAATAGCATAACCAATGTACTTCAGAGGCGGCTCTAGCCCTTGTGGCGCCAGTGTGCCACCAGTACCCTGGCGCCCCCTAGTAGGAGCGGGGTCAAAATGGAATACTTACAGTTATATTTTCATACGAAAATTCAGATGCAAATAGTGCAATTTTAAATGATGTCAAGAAGCTTTTTAGGATGGAAGGGGTTACAACATAAAAATATATTCTTCGATATCACTGTCACTCGTTGTTAATTTTTTTTCGCTAGCTGTTTTTGATGACATCTGACCCCGATGCATATCGCAATAATTGTGTAAACAATTAAAGAAATCTTATCTTTTAAATATTTTTTATCAAAAGAAAAGCCGATTTACTTCATATTTACATGTTTGCTCAAAAAATACAATAAATAAATAATGCTGGACAAATCACACAGCATCATCTAGCCCCAAGCTAAGCAGAGCTTGTGTTATGGGTACTAGATGACTGATATACTTAATACATTATACTACATAGATAGATATTTTTATTATATATAGAAAAACACCCAGAACACCCTGAACAAATATCTGCAGATCGTACAGACATTTGTCCCGAGGCGGGAATCGAACCCGCAACCACTTGCGTCGCAGGCGGACCTTCGCCCGCTGCGCCACAGAGCTCGTCGTCAAAAATGATACTTAATTAATTGCATCAAGGCTTATTTCGCAAAACTACGGAGCAGCGGTAAAACAAAAATTGCGGCACGCGTACACAAAGCCTTTGAAAATAACCGCCGGCGCCGCAACGTCCCTTGAATTTGAACTTTATGTCATTCTAATACAGCCGAGTTAGCAATGATGGTCTGCGTGTTTTCAAACGAATCAAAACAGGTGCCGATAAGATAAAGCTACGTTTATTTTGTCACACAATTTACAATTAATCCATATACAATAATAAGGTTTAAAAAATAAAATAAAAATGTGACAAAAATGGTCATTACTCAGCATATGCTGTGGCAGAACGTGTCCGTACTACAGCGCTGGTCTTCCATAGTGACCGAAGTATGCGGATGGTGGCTACCGCGATACAAAAATGCTGTACGCTAAAATAAAATATAATAACAAAGTACCTAATAATATCAAAAAATAAACAAAACAATATATAACTTTTTGTGAATTAGATAACAATATTTATTCATGTAAATGAACTAACCAAAAATATATGAACTGAAACCAATGAAAATAAAATAACAAGTAGAGAATTATTTACATATGTATTTATATGTATTCAAAACTTACTTACACTTAGGTGTGGTTTGTCCGAGGCCCAGAACGAGGGGTCATATTGACGAAGTTATATTGAGACTATATTAATGACTTTTTTAGAATTTTTTTAAATGAATAAACTGTTTTACAATTTTTTATTAGAGGTGGAAGGTTATTCCAGCACTTCGTGGCCGCGTATTTAAAGCTGCCACGAAATGCAGCCGTTCTGTGCTTCGGACATATCAACCGGGTGGATAGACGGACGTGGCGGTTTGAGAAATGAAGTTTCTCAAATAGGTAACTTGGCTGTTGGTTCCTGATGACACCAAAAAGCAGAGTGGCGAAACGGAGAGTTCGGCGGGACGACATGTTGAGGCGATCATTGGCATTTATGTAAGGCGAGATGTGGACACGTCTAGGAATAGGATAACAAAAACGAATACAGGCGTTTTGTATTCGTTGAGTTATTTTATTGTGCGAGTCAAAAGGTAGTCACTAAACACACAAACAGCAAAATTTAATCTGGACAGTATGAGTGAGTCCCATAGTTTTATCCTTAGGTCGACACTTATTTATTCGCGCATACGGTACAACACGGATAGACGGTATAAGCAAGTTTTTATCGTTTGCAGAATATAGTTTTCGAAACGTTACGCGCCTGTGGTAGTGATGCGACACTACGCCAATATACTTTATCTTTAAATAACTGTTTTAAGGCAGATTTCACGTTGAAACAAAAGTGATTGTGTAGAGTAAGTAGATAAAGACGCAGCTTGTGGTGGCGCGTCTTGCTTTGCTACCGCGCGCCCGGCGGCATCGGCCGAAACACGGGCGCAGGGTCTTTGAGTGCGCCGGTGCCGCGAGCGACGCACGCATCTTTGGAGGTGTCGCATTAGAGGGCGCTCGGCGCCCCCTTAGACCCGGCGCCCGTGTGCGCCGCACACCCTGCACTATAGGTAAAGCCGCCCCTGATGTACTTAGTAGTAAATTTGGCATATTTTCGTCTCGTTATTTTAACTTTGGTCGTGGGGTGCCAGCAGTAGAATGTTGCCCCTCCCCTCTTGCCCGTGATACTTTCTGCAACCAGTTTTTAAAGATGGGCAGCTTCTTTCCGTGTATTATTCTCAACATCCCGGTATTTTTATCTATTCATAACAGGTGAACTAAATCGTTACGTACAATATTACATTACAAAATAAAACACAGTTTATGATGAGTCCTAAAATAGATAAAGATAAAGATAAAGATAAAGAAACGTTTATTTTGTCACATTTTTACAATCAAATAAAAAAAAATCATCAATTCGGTTTTAAAACTAGTGACAAAAATGGTCACTACTCAGCATGTGCTGTGGCAGAACGAGTCGTACCACAGCGCTGGTCTTCCGTAGTAACCATGATGTGCGGTTGGTGCTACCGCAATGCACGGTAATTGTATATTTATTAGGAACACTTTAAAATCGAATGAAAAAGAAATACAAAATAAATAATTTAACAGTTTCACAAAAAAGGAATATAAAATTACATGGATAATGTAAGACACAAAATAAATAATTATACAAGAACAATTTGCACGCAATATAATATACAAAAAATAAAAAAGATATCACGGATCTATACTAAATATGAAAACTAAAGGTAAGGCACAAAACGACTACTTATTTGGTTCTATCTTTTGAGTATGTAAAAGGTACTTCTTTAATGAATTTCTAAAAGATAAAACACTAATGAGAACAACGCAGAAGAGTAAAAAAATAAGCATCAAAATTGTATCGATGGTACCTATTTGCTTATTTTTTAACATAAGAAAAAAATGAACATCAGCACTTAAACAAATACAAATTTAAATAAAAATCAAACACTTTCAGAATACAATGAAATGCTTTTGTAATAGAGGTTAGCGTATCAGCAAAATAATCAATATCTGGTTGTAGCTTTACCAGAGCAATAAGGTGATTTTGAGCACGGCATATGGGTGATTGTTGAGGCGCAACAGTGCGCGGAGAAATAGGCGCAAATAGCGGAACTCTGACTTGGCGAACTTGGCGCGCTGCTCAGGCATGCAAAGCTGGCTCGCTTCGCTCATTGGATTAGGGTAGTCTACCACTCCCCGCAAAATACGACACACGGTAACAAGCTGGTCACACAGTCGACGCGTCTCCAGTGAGTTAAATATGAGGTAGTAGCCCCGACTTTTCTTATATTCATTTCTGCCATAAAACGTCCACTAATGAGCAAAGACCTCCCTCATGGAGACCCATGATGAGGTAGTTGCCATACTCACCGCAGGCGGATTGGCGAGCGCAGTACGGGATGTTAATATACGGAAAGACGCTGCCGCCTATCTTCCGGAGATTTCCATTAGCAGGCACTTACTGTATCCACGGGCATGAGAGGAGGGGCAATATTCTACTGACAACACCGGCACACACACGGCAATTTTTCTTATATAAAAAAAACTAGGTGTCCCGGCGAACTTCGTATCGCACCTACTACAACCACTACTAACAACTATACCCTACAACTACTAATTTAGATACGCAACGAAAAGTAACCTATGCCCGTCTCCATGGTCTAATCTACTACTCTACACAGTTCTTCCTATCAATATCTTGGGAGACGAACTAGATAGCATTGGAATTAGTTGCCAAACTCTAACAGAACCTGAGCAGTGTAAAAGTACTTTCTCTCATGAACACACCTTTAAAATTATGACATTTAATGTAAGAAGCATTTCTCGTAACTTTGACGAATTCTTAGTTTTCTTGTCACGCATAAACATAAAATATGACATAATAATTCTTACAGAGTGTTGGTTGAGTTCATGTCACAATGTTGTTCCCCAAATTTCTGGATATAGGCTCGAGCACACCAGATGCGTATGCGTGACTACGGCGTAACCACGTCGTAGTCTGGCCTAAAGGTTTTATTTTTAAGTCAAATAATATGATTATTTTAAATATATGTGGTTTCACTAAATCATTCAATTCATCAAAAGAACTTCTTGACAAGTGGAAATACAAGTAAAAGCGATCCTCAAACGATTCGAGTTCACGGCAAAGGTCCTACCTTATGATAGGATGATATTCACTATGTGTTTCTCTTCTTTCATTTATATCATGGACCCATTTTCTTTTTGCACACGCAGGAGTATTCTGGCACAATAGTAGTAATATTGCTTCTTCCTCGTCTGATGAACTACTAGGTTCACATACCCAATCTTCGACAGACATCGTGCACAACATAAGCGTCAAAAGCAGTAAAATAAAATATGGCTGCCGCAGTCGGGCACGTGGGCCTGCGTTGCGTACTCAGCTCGATTGCGTAAGCATAAGCGTAGACGTATGCGTAACCCGGTGTGACATCGGGTTACGCCGTAACTACGCGCGTGACTACGACGTGGTTACGTCGTAGTCACGCATACGCATCCGGTCACGAGCCTTAAATCATTCATTTATTTATTTATTTATTTGAGCCACCAACAGAAGATACACAAATAAACATTACAAAAGTAAAAACAATAAAAATCATGAGCTGGGTTCTCCCAATTACAGGCAGCTACATCTAGGTTACAAATTAAGTTGTCATAGCAAAAGTTAACATAGGTATTATGACTTAGAATTTTTAAACTGTAACAATTATATTTAGGGTCTACATAGATTTTTTAAACAAAACAAATATTTATTGAATAAAATAAAAAGAAACTAGAGTTAAAACAAAAACTAGAGTTAGTGAGTAGGTACTAAGATATAGATACTTAACGGTTTGTATGGTGCGAATAAAATAATATTGGTATAGGTAGGTAGGTACATAATTATATAAATAATTAATAAAATGCAAAAAGGTATATCAATGTATGACTTTGTGTCAGAAGACTATTCACAGAGAGATGCAAGCCTTTTTTTATATTTATGCAGAGGTTCTCCTAAATCTAGGTCGCTTATTTTGGATAAAGTGTTTTAAGCTTTACAAATCCTGGATAAAACAGCAATATCATAATATGAATACGATCTTTATCGTACGTTTGGCAACACTGGCGCTGATTGTAAACGCCAATCCGCCAATCATGTAAATGTCAATTTGTCAAACAAACAATGTCAATATTGACGATAAAAGTTTGCTTGACGAAGAAATTGTTGTTTTTATTCACTTTCTTACGAATAAAATATATTTTTTGAGAAAACATCATTCTGGGTAACACAAATCCTCCTAACCTAACCAATGAGGTGCAATGGACTCGAAAATATGCCGCGCGTGTCTCGACAGGACGGCTACAATATCTCTATTCGATAAACTCGATGACATCCCGTACCGGGAGAAGATAAGGAAATGTGTCGGCGTGACCGTGGAGGAGGGCGACGGGCTGCCCGACGGCATCTGCTCCAGCTGCGCCGCCGAGCTCGCCGGCAGCTGGGAGTTCGCGCAGAAGTGCGAGGCCTCCGACCGCGCGCTGCGCTGCCTCGGCCTCCTCCAGACCCCCTCGCTCAAGGAGGAACCCGAAGCATTCCGCTTCGGGTTCAAACAAGAACCTACTACAGAAAGCACACAGGAACTCACCTATGAACCTCTTAATTACTCAGATTATGACAACTTAGAACTTTCAGACTGTAAAGATGGTTTAGATGTGGACTTAATTTATTCCGATTCTAAAGATGATAAACCTAAGGCACCAAAAGATGACCCACCTAAGAAAAAGACTAAGTTACAAGAAAAATACATGAAACCGTTACCAAATCATTTACGTAAGATTAAACACAGAGTTTTCTCCGGCCCCATCCAATGCATGACTTGTGGGAGAGTACTGAAATGTCATTCTGCTTACGAGCAGCATATGCTAACACACACTAAAGAGAAACCATTTTCTTGTGATCTCTGCAAAAAGTGTTTCCGAGGTAAGAGCAGTATGAAAAGACATATTTACAAACATTATGGTGTTGATGAAGCCGAACTAAGGAAACCACTGCCCGATTGGGATGGAAGGAGGAAGGAGAATAAGTCTCAATCTTCTCCAATTCTGTGCATTGTTTGTGGGCTGAAAGTGAGCTGCCGGTCCGCTCTAGTAAACCACATGAGGAAACATACCGGTGACAAACCATACTCTTGTACTGAGTGCATGAGGAGTTATGCACTGAAAGGCTCCCTCATGAGGCACATAGACAGATATCACTCTAAACTCAGACCTCTCAAATTTATATGTGAACATTGTGGAAAGAATTTCTACACCAAATCTACTATAATCATTCATCTGCGGATACACACGGGAGAGAAGCCCTACACCTGCCCATACTGCCGGGAGAGATTTGCTCAGCTGTCCTCACTGATCCGCCATAAAAGAACACATACAGGGGAGAAGCCATTCGCCTGTGAAACATGCGGGAAGTCATTCCGAGACAGGAGTTTGGTGAGCAAGCACCAGGCTGTGCACAGCGAGGCGCGGGACTTCATCTGTCACGTCTGCAGCAAGGCGCTCAAGACGCGGCAAGCCCTGCGCACCCACATGGAGCTCCACAACAACCCTGGGAAGTTCATCTGCAACTACTGCGGAGCAGCTTTCACCATGAAAGGCAACCTCAACCTGCATGTCGTTAGAATACATTCCGAGAAATCGGGTATTTGCTCGGTTTGCGAAAAAACCTTCCCAAACTTACAAGTCCACATGAGAGTTCACAACGGGGAGAAGCCGTATGTGTGCAAGCTGTGCAGCCAGGGCTTCATGACGCAGAGAGGGCTGTCGCATCACATCGGGTTCAAGCACAGAGACTCTGAGAAGTTCAAGTGCACGACCGGGCAGTGCGACAAGGCCTTCCCCACGATCTCCATGCTGGAGTTCCACGTGCTGAAGGCGCACCTGGCCGACACGCCGTACGTGTGCCCGCACTGCGCGCGCGGCTTCCTGCGGCCCTGCGACCTGTCGCGCCATCTCAAGGTCAACCACATGGACAACACTTCCGTCAAATCGCAGTTCATCAAAACTGTACAGATCTCCGACCCATAGATTGAATCTAGTTAAATAAGAGCGTCTGTCCACAGCGCACGTGGGCAACGCGGCGTACGCCTGTGTATGGGTATAGGTAATTAGTGGTGGACATTTTACAAACCGCCATCTAGCCCCGGGAGTAAGCAGAGCTTGTGTTATGGGAACCTGATGGGGTTGCGTACATCGGACCCGACCTGCGGCTCCGTGCGTAGCGCTAACTACGCCGCGGAAGTTGCCATGATTCGCGTATTCTCATATATTTTATACATACCTATACATACTTAAAAGGATAACTAGTCCTAACCTTCATCTATTGTAGTACAAATAATATATTTACTTTTTACAAATACTTTACTTTTATAATGTAAAAGTCCTTAAGTTTACTAAACTTGTTATTTATAAGTCGGCACTTTATAAAAACTCTGGTCATTAATTAATAAAAAAGTTATACTTAACGTTTCCTAATTTTATCAACCATATCGATCCCAAAACCGGCTTTATTAAGTAGTAATAGATCACTTGAGCAGTCTATTTCCGACCTCAAATTAAATTTCCTGTGTAACTTCAACACAGCAGTAGGTTCCCTTCCTGTCCAAGCGAAGGGTCGAGACCTGTCCCTCTGAAACTCAATAGCGCGGAAATCCGCCGGGCTTCAAACACCCGCTCTTGCCACCTACAGAGCACCGATCAGCTTTAATCAGAAGTAAGCGTATTTCTTAAGGTACTCTGTGCTAGTAAGTGCTATAGGTTTAGAATTATTTAAGTACAAAAGTATGTCACGATAAACAGAGGTAAACAGTTAAAACACTAACTTGGCAGGCCAAATCTAAATCACCTATTGAAGTAAGGTAATCAACTAGTGTTAGGTAATCTGCGGCACCAGGTGTTGTGGTTGTGTTGGGTCTCGCTCGCTCGCGGTGACGTCGCGCGCGCTCGCTCGCTCGCGGTGACGTCGCGCGCGCCCGCTCGCCCGCAGGTGAGGCGCTGCGGGCGGAACGTTTTCCCGCGACAGCCGGCCGGAACGCACGCCCGCGCTACCTCGCCGCGAGAAAGATCGTAATGTTTGTACGTGTAACAGTGCTGAATTAACGGATTTTGGATTGCGCTGAGAGTTCAGAACGAGTCACCATGGGTGAAGTAAGTACTTCCTGCTAGTTGTTCAGGGTCGGAATGCGAGTGCTCCAGTTCGGAACGGGCTAGGTCTGCGATCGTAGGTTCGTAGGTCGACGGCATGAGATACAGTTCATTCAGCCAGCGCCGGCCGCGCACAATTAGCGCTCGCACAATGCCCTGAGAGTGCCTCTGGGAATGTGCGCCGGTTTCGAAAGCTCCCGATCATCAGAATGTCATTGCGAGTAAAAGTGGTAAAAGTAAGACGGCGTATTAAGGAGGTGTTGGTACTGATAACGCGCTCGACCGATAGGTACATTATCTGCGATTAGCGTTCGATTTCATTTATTGGATGTATTAGACGAGCCGTCCTATGTGCAATGTCAAAGGGATGTTGGCAGGTATTGTTTTAATTCTGAAAAACGATTATGTCGCCATACGGGTTCTAAACATGACCTACACAGGTCTAGGTCTTGGGCTGGAAGATAAGAAAGTAAACGTTTGCAAAAATAGGTACTTAATCATTAAAATAAAAACCACATAGGAAAACATTTTCGAAATATGTAGGTGTGGAGGTAATTATGTCTAATTATCTGTGAGGGTAGTTGTTTATTTGCCTTCAAAGATTCATGTCTTGTGCTATGCTGAACCCTAGGTTCATGATCATAAATAATTAATGACACTTATGATCAACATGTTCTTCCATTCGTCTAATAGAGAAGAATGGAAGAAGAGAACATCTTCCATTCGTCTGATAGAAAAGAATGGAAGAAGAGAAAATGTTATGCCGACCCCACGTAATGTGGGATAAGGGCAGGGAAATGATGATGATGATGAAATAATTTATGACCAATAAGGCTGATTTTTAAGGATAAGCTATTTATGAAACTTGCTAAAAGCAAATTATAGCAGCACCCGATAGAATGTAACAGAACTGGCTGCAAGTAGGGCAGTTGTAAGTGAAACTGAATATGGCCATGTGTAGGTCAGCTCATTTCGCACTAATACGGCACTACGCAGACCGGACGACCTTATTTTCCGATCATAACTTTGAACATACTTATTCATGTTAAACACTAGCTGCAGCCGGCGAATTTGCCCGCGTAGGTATTTATTTTTTGCGCGGAACACGGTGTTTTAGAATTTTAGTAGCTTAATCTACTTCTTAGATATTTATATATTTGAACACACTCCTACGACATCTTCACATTACATTCACAAAAGTATAAAGTTTATATAATACTGGTCCCGTGTGAGACACCTTTACAGGAGTGTACAGCACAGCATACAAGTGAGATATTTATTTATTTGGACCACCTACAGGAGATACACAAATTAAACAAGTATTTTTGACAATGGGTATTAAGGGCTAGTTCTCCCCCAATTAAAGGCGGCCACAACTTGCACGTAATTTAATGCAACTCAACAAGAAATATCAGCTAGATATTTGCCAGTGGAAGACTCGACAAAATCGGTCAAGCCGATTTTTGACAGACAACAGACAGACAGTCACACCTACAGAGTGATTACAACATAAAGAAATTGCAAGAGGTTGCGGGTTCGATTCCCGCCTCAGGACAAATGTCTGTACGATCTGCAGATATGTTCAGGGTGTTGTGGATGCTTTTCTATGTATAATAAAAAAATATCTATCTATGTAATATGTATAATGTATTAAGTATATTAGTCATCTAGTACCCATAACACAAGCTCTGCTTAGCTTGGCGCTAGACGATGCTGTGTGAATTATCCTATGTTATTTATTAGGTATTATTTTATTATTTAAAAGATCAATTAACGTAATTATTGACAACAATTTAAAAATATGTAAAAGATTTTTGTTAAAGTTGTCGTAGGTAAGCGTCTTCATAAAAATTTAGTAAAAACCTCTATTTAACAGTACAAACACTTCAATTTTACTTATTTGCATGTAGGTAGGTATAGATATAGTATTATATGAGTTTGTCATTTTTACTGACGCGCCCAATGCCAGCGTTGCAAATTGCAATTCAATTAAAAATCTGCATAATATCTGCTTATGCATTTATATTATTTCGAAACATTATAATTTATAACCTTGTGAAATGCGGACGATGTTTTTAGTTAATTAAGGAAATCTAATTCGTTGCTTGCAACATCTCCGCTGGCAATGAAGGTAACTTCCACTTTGTTATAGTAATTTAACTTAAAACATTATACCTAATTTTTATTTAGCTTTTGATGAGTTTCTTATTTATTTTCGATGGGTAGACCTACAGAGACTAGTGACTGTTATTGGCTCGGACCTTAATAATACCTGTGGACCTGTGCTCGCCAGCCCGCCTGCCAAGCGTGGTGAGTATGGCAATAACCCCCTGATCAGTACAGGCCATGAGGGAGGCCTGTGTCCAGCTGTGGACGTCCCACGGCGGAGATGATGATGATCATGGGACCTTTATGAATGGTTAGATCAACTTGGTTTTCTTGATTTAAATTATTATTCGACTAAAATAAACAAGAATAGTTATGGCAGGTTATATATGTAGGTTAGTAATATAGGTCTGTATAATGAAGAATTACAAACAGTTACTTATTCTAAACAATTCAGCATAGGTAAATAATATCGAAAATATCTAAATGAATATCTCATATGTAAAGGCTATAGTTTCATCGAAATATACAGCAACTGGTATTAATGCTGTAACGCTGCAGTGCTTAACACATTGTTAGATGGATTAGGCTTGCCCAGCACCTACCTCTAGATAGCTTAGTATCAGCTTAGTTTTATATTAAGCACAGGAAATAACAACTCAACGTCAGAAACTGATTGAGCCGCGGGTTTCCTCACGATATTTTCTTTCAGTGTTAAATAAAGCAGGCCGGTATCGAACCGCGTTCTTCTGATCGAAAGTCGGGGGTAGGTACATATCACTAGGCACGGCCGTATTTATCTTGTCATGTGCCAGTAAAGTTAGAACAAATTGCTTTTCCTATATTAACGATCAAACGTCTTGTCGGCTCGTAGTGTAATTTATAGAGGTATTGTCTTATGTTTCAGCTAATTCGCGGGCATTCAAAATCCATTATACTTACATATTTAATCTGTAGGAAGCAATCCAAGTATCTAACATGGCGTTATCAGCGGCTTGCTATCTGCCGTTATTCCCCAGAATCGATCGCTGATAGCGAGTGATAATGACATTGCAGATAGCGCGGCCGGATTAATTGTAATTTCCCGATATTTCGGCCACAGACCAATTCCACTGTTACGAATCACGCTGCCGTTAGAACAGAGACCGCTTTAACATTCAAAAACGAGATGAAAAAATTGTATTGGCATCGTTTTGGATAACTACTTTAGTACCTAGCTAGACACAACCATGGACCGTCCTAGTTAATACATGACACAACTAGGTAGATCAAGGTAATTTGGTAGGTCTGTCGAATTCGTGCCACCAAGGTTTGAAAACCATCGCTTCTCGTGGACATTAAAACATTTTATCTTTGTAGTCAGATTGAAATAGGAAAGCAAGATATGTATGTAAGTCTATTTAATTTCTTGCTCAATGAAGTAATTCCTCTGAAACCATTTAGACTTAATTCATACGTCATTGACAATACAAACACGATACCATGCATGACGTATCTGTTTCTACGTCTTTCAATCGTCAACGGACGGACGTTCACATTGCTTCAAGAATCGTATTTTTTAACGATTTGTCAAATTATCCGGAATTATATACACATTCGTTTCGTGATTTAGAGTTCAGTTAGCAGACGAGCGCATCAGCGGATTGGTCACAAAAATGTCAAGATTCGTGTTTTTTTGACGAACGGTCAGGTTTTGAAATATATTTTTCACTATTCGTGATGCGTGTGAACACAGGCATTTAAATAAGATTGCCGCCGTCATAAAATACGATTCGACTTGTGTGAATGAGCACTTAGGTCTACAGCAAGTCTGAGCTAGTAATCTAGTAGTTAGGTAAGTAAGGTACCTGTAATTGTTGCTAACAATTAGTCGTTACCTACTCATCATTCCTAAATAATAAATAATGGCCATAAACTTGCGAACGGAATGTTTAGCTCATTTTAAGTGTGCTAGGTCCTATAACACATTATTTAATACCTAGGCAATCTATCTATATTTATTGCGTCATAAAAACTTATTAGGTATATGTTAGTATTTACCTACAAGTGGTTTTATCGCAAATAAAGTCGTTTTAATTTTTATTAATTTACGTGTGTCGTTTTATGCTGCTTTAAAAAATCACATATCTATCTTTTTGCCGATGATTTAAAAATATTTAGACCCTTAAAGATGCCTTCTGATATCACTCTTCTACAGGATGACTTAACTAGTCTTCATAACTGGTGCAACGATAACAAAATGTCACTCAATGTATGTGAATATTTCTTCATTAAATTTTACAGAAATAAGATAGCCAACTACAATGACTATTACATCAATAATTCTCGGCTGAACGACGTCCAAACTGTCCGTGACTTAGGTGTTTTGATGGATCCGCAATTAAAATTCAACTCCGATATTTTACATAAAGTAAAAAGAGGTTTTAAACTGTTGGGCTTCGTCATCCGTAACTCAAAAGAATTTAAGTCCCATAAAACTAAGTTAAGGCTTTTCAACACACTAATTCGTCCCATACTGGAATATAGTAGTTCTCTAAGGAATCCTGTTATGAGGTATATCCCAAACGCAAAAACAGTCAAAAAATACGAAGATAGACTCAAACATTATCATATGTCATCACTCTCATCTCTCGAAGTTAGACCTTATTTTTTATACAAAATATTTAACAGATTAATAGTTTGCCCTGAATTAACCAGTAAATTAAACATCAACATACCTTCAAGATTACCTAGAAAAAAAAACGTTTGACCTATTCTTTGTACCATTTTTCCATAGCAGCTTGGGACAAAATGCTGTTTTATCCAGGATTTGTAAAGTTTATAACACTTTATCCAAAAAAAGCGACCTTATTTTGGATTTTTTTAGATTCAGGAGGACCTCTGCATATAATAAGAATAAGAATAGTTTTATTGTTAAATTGTGTAGGTACAAATACATGAAGATCTTAAAGATATAATAGTATCAACAATTTTATCATATTTATGACGTACAATAATGAATTGACAATATTAATATAAATTGCACAAATCAGGGTACCAGCATATAGGTCTTAATTTTAAAATTACCTACCAAATTAAAAATATTTTACACATATTATAATGACTAATTATTATCAAAAAACTCTTTAAGATTATAATGTACTCTATTGACAAGCCATTTCCTTAATTTAATTTTGAACGGATTCCCAACAATTTGTTTAATATCTAATGGTAAATTATTATAAACTTTAATCGCAGTGATATATGTACGTGCTTTTGTGAAACATAGAATTATTTACTTGGGGTATACATAGATTATATTTATATTTATTTCTCAAATTATCTGATCTGTTTGATTTAATATTGAAGAAAGCTGAATTATTTTTTGCAAACAAACATAGTTCTAGAATATATATATATATCAGTAAGAGTTAAAATATCTTTATCTTTGAAAATACGTCGTAAAGATTCAGTACTTTCTAAGTTATAAATGGCTCTGATACATTTTTTCTGCATAATAAAGACTGATTCCATTTCAACTGAGTTTCCCCAAAATATAACCCCGTAACATAATTGAGGAAAAACGTATCCATAGTATGCATTCTTTGCGATTTTTACTGATGTTATATTGCTTAGCATATGCAATGCATAACAGTAGGTACTTGGAAATTTTGCTATTTACTTTATTAATGTGAGATTTCCAATTCAAATATGTGTCAATTTTTATACCTAGAAAATTAATATCACTGACTTCTTCTATTATGTTTCCTTTGTTATGAATATTTAAATTGAATATATGTAGGTGTTTTGTAATTTTTAAATATAAAAAAATAAATATAAAAAAGGCTCGCATCTCTCTGTGAATAATCTGCTGATACATTGATATACCTTTTTGCATCTATACCAATATTATTTTATTCGCTACCTACTCACTAACTCGTTTTTTTTTACTTTTTTCTTATTATTTTATTTAACCTATATAAATTCTATGTAGACCCTAAAATATATTTGTTACCTATGGTTAAAAATTCTAAGTCATACATATATTCTATGTTAGTACCAATACTTAAATAACTGCTTTTATGTTAAGTTTTGCTATGATAATTTAAGAACCTATAATTTGTAACCTAGATGTAGCTGCCTGTAATTAGAACACTAGCCCATGCTTTTTATTGTTTTTACTTTTCTAATTTTTCTTTGTGTATCTTCTGTTGGTGGCTCAAATAAATAAATAAATATGCGTGATTCAGAAAAAGTAACCTATGTGTGACTTAGGGTTAGATATTTCTAACTAATTTATTTATTAAGGCACACAAAACAGAACACAATCAAAGAGAAACAAACAAATAAAGCACAATAATGATCTAGATTGTATCCTAAAATATGTGTACACAGCAATTTACTATTTACTAAGCAGTTCCGTGTAAACAAATGAGGAGAAGAAGATGAAACTAATCCTTAAACATATTCACAAGCTTTCTAATTAAGAGATTGTAGTATTTCTAATTGACATTCACTAAATGAGCACCAAATAAATAACGTTGTACAGATGTCAGTTCCTTATTGTCATGTGTAACATCCATGATTATCTCTAACGTCGATTACTAAGCAGTCTTGTAGTGTTAAGCGCAACAAGTTTTGATTAATGATGATGAATCAATTTTGTGCTCACTGCGCAGAGAGAATGCGCAGACGTTAGTTTTTTGCGCTTGCGGTCAGAACTAAGGTGGCATTTTATCATGCATGTGACGTATGCTCATCAGATCACACTTTATTTATTTGGGTTATTGGATCTTCAGTAGTTTTCTTCTTGTTACAGTCAATGCTGAAAGAAGATCCCCTCTCCAGGATCCAACGGGAGATCATAGAAGTCACAGAACGGGAGCGAGAGTTCAAAGAAGGGCACTTCAGGATAAACCGGCTCCTCTCTGAATCCACGCTGGACGTTCACCAGCAGAACGGACACGTGAACGGAGACCACAACCCGCAGAAGCTGAACCGCGCCGTGTCCACTTCGCACCTGCTCGGGCCCGTGGCGCCCACGCCGCCGCCCGCGCACACCCTCCTCAACGGCTCCAATGGGTACACGCGACGGTTCACCCCCCAGAACGGAACCAAAGGCATCATGCAGAGATTCATAGCCAACAAGGGAAAGATGCCACCTTCACCGGCCGCCTCGACTCCCCTAACGACGGCGATGCCTCCGCTGGTGTTCCCAAACACCCCCTTCACGCCAGTGGTCGCGCCCGTGGTCACCTCTCCTCCCGTGATCTCGCGCACGCCTGAGGGCAAGCCGGTCCGAAAAGGGTTCGTTCCCGTTGAAGAGAAAATTCAGAAAGAACTGAGAGATATGAAAGACAGAGAGCACGAGCTAAAGAAGATGAGGAAGAAAACTAAGCCGTTCGATTTGGAATTGAGCGATAATGAGACCAGCTCTGAGTCTGAGGACGAGGAAATTCCTATGCCCGGCAAACTAAAGCAGACCAAATCGATCGGCGAGCTGTATGAGGCTCTGAATGAGGAGTTGAGATCTCCGTCGCCGCGGAACAGCTCTGGGCAGGACTCCATCGGCAGCCTGAAGCCGGCCAAGTCACTGGCCGAGCTGTGCGAGCTGTCCCCGGGCCAGGAGTTCCTGGCGCCTAGCTCTACGCGGCTCATCGCGCAGTGGGAGTCCATCATACAACAGAAGCAGGAGGCGGGCGCGGCCTAGCCGCCTCCTCGCAGCGAGGCTGGTTCAAATGTTTGTGTGTGCGGAGCGTGAGGCGCGGCGGGCCCGGGGCTCGCCGCGCGCCGGTGCGGCCGCCATCGGGCCCGATTTGCATTCCGAGAGTACCGTAATAAAAGCGAATGCGGACAGTGTTGCGTATGCATTGCTCGAGTGCGCGGACGAGCGTGTGATCGATTTCTTCGCCAACGATCGGTTGCGGCAATTAATTTTCTCCAGATAGCGAACAATGCAAATGATGGTTATCCGTAGCAATTACTCTAGTGTGCGGCAGTGTGGGGGAAAGCGGACGGAGCGCTGCGAACTCGGCTCCCGAGTGTGACTACAACGGTTTCTTCCTATTGTTCCACCTTCTCCCTCTATAAAAACCTTGGAGTTTTTGCATCGGGCGCTTTCCCGTATGCCACGCCGCTCTGCCGGCGCAGGCGCATCGTACTCGTATGTGGGAAAGGTCGCCTGCGAGAAACGCGTCTAAACGACACCTTGAAATCAGCTCTCAGCATTGTCCCGCGCGATGTCGCCAATTCCCGACTTCCTAAATCATTTCTATTCTCACACACAATAGGCATGAATTGAGCGAATGAATCTATATTTTTTTATAACAATGAACTGTGTCATTTATAGTAAACTTGTGAGTTAGTCGAATCGAGCAACTTCGTGTACTTACTTTCGTTTGTTACGTTCTCTGATGAAGCCGTGATTGCACTCGGCTTGTCCGTACGTAGTAATCTAGCAATTATAACATTCCTTTGCATTGTGAGTGGCGGTAGTGGTCGATGTGTTGTGGTTCTTTTGAAACTGGTTATCATATTTTTCTGATTATTAAGAGGTTCTAAACAAGTAGACCGTTAAACGAGGTTTCACAATATTTTAAACCTTATGTGGGTACAACATTATCTGTAGATGATTATGAAAATTTAAAATGTTAGAAATTAAGAGAAGTATGTATATTAAAAATAATATTCTTATGGAACTGCTATATTGTACAGCTCCGAAGCTGGACTTCGGATTAGTTTTCAGTGTGGCAAGTGTATCTCTCAGTGATGATAAACCACCTACAGCTGATATTCTAATAGATAAGATTGTATGTCTACCTGCCTGTCCTACACCAATTTACGGTTCGGTACATTCATTTTAACATCTGTTTTATGTAAATTAAATGTTACTTCAAATTGTAGTCTATAATAATAGTTTGTGCCTTATCTTAGAATTTAAAATGTATTTATTTTACTGCAGATGCAGCTATGAAAATGAATTACTTAAAACGTAAAGTTTACTATGTCACTTTAGTAGATTATCGTTAAGAAATTATATTTATTAGTACCTATACGGAATGTTTCCTAGCATAATAATTTTAGCCAAATAAATTTATAAAATTAGGCTCTGATAGTGTATAAATCATAACTAGTAGAGGAAATGATGATTAATGATGATTATATAATAGTAGTATATAATAGTGTAAGATGTTGCAATTTTAGGTACTTGTTGATTTTTTAAAACAGTGCCAGTGGAAAGGAAGATGAGATTTATCTTTATTAATATAATTATGAAAAACCTAATGAAACAAATCTAGGTAATCTAAGCAAGGTTTTTACCTGAAGCAATTCCAAGATTTATAATAAACAATGTGATATAAAATTGCCTTATTGATTAAAATAGAAGAGAAGGTTCTACAACAATCTATTTATAAAATATGTATGTAAACTACTGTCTGAAGATTTGAATTATACAAACGCCTTGAAGTTTAAAAATTGTATATTAGATTAGTAGAACTGCTAATTTATGAATATATTTTTGTTTTAAGATTTTCGCAATAAAATAATTTTGTCAAAACATAATCTTTATTATTCTAGACATTTAAGTCCCTGTCAATATCCTTTATATTTCTTTGATTGGAATATAACTGTAGATGATAAACAGCAGTGGGCCAAGCAGCGAGCCTTGCGGGAGGCGGTACAATGGTGGCAGCGCGGATCGTGACAGTAACCTACTCGTAATTTATTGTTGTCAGATAGTAGCAGCCATTGTGTTCTCGGTCAGCTATTAATCTATTATTTTAATGCTAAGCTCTAATGCCTCTGCGAAACAATGGGTTTGTAATCCAATTATATTTGTCAGTTGTTATTTTTACACAAGCATTATGTCAGTGTTTTTGAATTGAATATAAGTGATTGATTTTATTATAAGGCGATGGAACGCGTGGCAATAAGCAAATTCCTAGCATCGCATCAGAAGCCACATACTTTTGGGATGTACCTACCATACCAACAGTAACTCCCCTGTCTACACAGTCCCCTGCATTCGTCAATTTGTCTCACACAATTTTAAATGTGCCATTTATAAGGCAAACTTTCCCAAAATAACGTGTATTTCAGTTATATAGTTTTAAATACTTTCACGATTAACATCCTAATATAACGGCACTTTGTTGCTTGCGAATCTTCAGAACGAATTTTGAAACATTCAAGGGAATTATGTCTCAAACTTTCGTTGGGTATATTTGGGCACAGGTAATAACGGAACCCCAATAGTATAGACAGAGAGTAATCACTGGCCGCATTGCCCGTTTGTTGGATGCTGTGGGCGGACCGTTTCACTTTCGTCTAAGGTCTAGCGATGATATGTGGTCACGATAATATCTAGTTCGCTTACATATAATAAGATGCTCTACTTTTTTATACGGCGACGTAGGAAAGTAGGATGTTTGCATTCATTGTAGCTTAGGTATATCTGAGCTACATGAATGCAAAGATTCTATATATATAATAGGTATACCTATAGAAACCAATTTGTTGAACTCCGTGGGTTGGTTGGTTTAATAGCCGCAGCAGGTTGCGAGTTTGATCCCCAAATATTTTTCTCGTGTCTGTTTATTTTCTATGTATAAGTAAGTTTTTTTAAAAAAAAATGCATTTACGCATTCTATCAACTATTTAGCATAACACAAGCTCTGCTTACTTTAGGTCTTGATTGTGCTGGTGAAATGTCTTGTATTATTTATTTATTTCTTATTTTTCTCTACCGTTCATAAAGTCTACTAAGCTATCGCTGAAATAAAACCACTATTGCGTCAGTTATAAATTATTATTATTTTTATTTAACGATCGTAATAATCTTTTATCAGTTATTGTTTTACACAAGTTTTATATCTATTGTGCAATAAAACGACGTGCATGCAATTAGTTACCAGCGCGTTAGGAAAAATTCATCTGCATTTATTAAACGAGTGAGCGAAGCGAACAAAGTTCTTAGAGGCAACTAGGCTGGTATTGTATTGTTCTGTGACTAGGCGTTTTGCCTGAATGTTTGTATGTAATTTTTGTACCTACTAGGATAACTCTGGGATGGATGATCGGATTTGAATGAAATTTAAAACATAAAGAGATTAGATCAAAGCAAATCGATTGTCGCAGAGGTTGATTAGACAAGACATCACTAATCACTATAAATATCCCCGCGAATTTAACCCCCATATCCCAAATCGATTTTCTTTGTCCATGTATAATTTTCTTACATAGACGATATGAATTTTTACATACTGAATTAGTGCATAACATAGGTCAAAATCTATTCCGAAGTCACAGAACAGGATAATATAATTCCAAAAAGTTCAAATTAAGTTATTTAGGATTCTTTGGAGAATTCCAGCCCGTAAAATCAAGTTCAAATGCAATGGGACTTTATTTAAAAAAGTTCGGGTGAGCATCTAGTCTTATCTGTGATGACCTTAGCGCGAGGTGTAGAAAAATTAGCTCTATGTCAATACCTTAAAGAGTGTATAATGCAAACGTAGAAGGATGTTCTTCGACTTTAGTTTGAACTATTCCTGCGATGTCAATACAGCGCGGGAATAGTTCAAACTAAAGTCTTCAGGAATGGGAGTAAAGTAAGCTCACTGAACTGTGTATTGTGTTGCTCAGCTTTGAATGGACACTGCATCATCAAAGCCTTATATATTTTCGAAGGAAGTAATTTAACAAAAATCTTCTAAGTTTGGAACCATAATCCATAGTGTGCACAATGTTATGTTGGTTTCCGTACAAAAGACTTCAACGCGTTTCTGTGTAAATATGTCGATACACTCAAACTTATTTTTTTAAAACCACAAACCTTATGGTATTTATCTCTCCTGTATCGCAAGTATTTCTAGTTGATTTAATAAATAGTTAGGTTTATTAGTAAAAATATATCAACAAACCAGAATCAAACATCAGGTATACTCAACCTAAAATTTCCGATAGAAAAGACTCAAACGCGCTCCGTAACAGAAATCAAGGTATTTAAGTTTTGCATCATTAATATCATCATCAGCATCATTAATAACCGTGGTAAGGGAGTGCTTATGCTGTCAGAGTGAACTCATGCCGATCTACTACTTTTTTAACCCCTGACAAAAAAGAGGGGTGTTATAAGTTTGACGCTATGTGTGTGTGTCTGTCTGTGGCACCGTAGCTCCTAAACGAGTGGACCGATTTGCATGCATTTTTTTTTAATTTTAAGGTAGGTTTTCCGGCTGTATTTCTTAAACATGTTTTATCAACATCGGTTAAGAAGTTTACATATAGTATTTAAGAAGTTATATGGGGGGTGAAAGAGGGTATGAATAATCGAATGTTTCCAATTATACACGAGTTTGGTATCAAATAAAAGGAAATTATAGAATGCATAACTGAAAGTTATATGGAAATCGGTTGAGCCATTAATGAGATATGAGGGTTAAAAGTAGGGGTGAACAATCCAATGTCATTAAATATACCCAAGTGTGGTATCAAATGAAAGGGCATGATGTGTAGATTGCAAAACTGAGGGAACACAAGAAAAAACATTTAGGTACCATCCGAGACTAGGTGAAGTGTCGGGGATTACTTGATTTTTTTATTTATAAACTTGTACCATGCTGCAGCACACACATCACATCCAGTATTTTTATTAGAAAATCTATATTAATCTTTTGTTTTCTTATAGTTGATTCTCATTGGTTTGGATCTGATAGGCTTTTATTTGGTAAACAAGACCTGTTCAGGGTCAGAAAAAAAAAGTTTGACCACTATGTGTGTGTTTGTCTGTTGTCCGTAGCTTTTAAACAAGTGGACCTATTTGAATTCAGCTTTTTTTTAATTTAAAAGCAGGTTTACCAGCGGTGAACGTGAAGACGTTCACAAGCTATGGGGGTGAAAGAGGGGATGAATAATGAATGTTTCCAAACATTAAGTTTGGTATCAATGAATGAAATAATGAATGAAAATAATTTTATTTATCTTAAATCAATACTACACAATACAATAACTTAAGACACTAAACTCCTATCCTAGGCTTCGCAATTTTTTGTGCGTAGCAGAGTTTAGTGCAAATATGGCCTGCCCTGAGCATTGTGCTGGGTAGACAGTAGTGTGCCTACCCGGCACTGGTGCTCAGTGCAGGCCAAAGGTAGGTCACGCACGACCATCTATAGGAGCGCATTTGTATTCTACTGAAAAAAATATTAAAGACACATTAATTAACACCTACATAAAACAAAAATGATATTGAAAGTATTTTAGAAATTGTCAAAACTGTCTGAAAAAATAATACAACGCTGTCGTCGCAGTGTTCGGCCGGGTCAATTCTATCATTTTGCGAGGAAGTTTAATGCCATTCGTAGTAGGATGGTGATAAGAATGATCTTTGGTTCGAAGAGGTAAACCAGGAGCTATGATGCCGAAAAAACGCGAGCTCAAATAGCTGCGCAAAGTGTTAGGAAAAAAATTAAATAAAAAAGTCTTTATGCCTACATCAGCAACGCCGGTTATCGAACGCAGCGTGGTATTGCGTATCTTATCCGTTCGCTTGACTCCAAGCATGCTGCGTTCCATTGCTCGTTGGAAAACCTTGAGTTTGAAGTTTAGGCAATCGTTAGGGACCACGTTTGTGCACCATAGGTGAGAACGAGAAATGAGAATATTGTGCAGGTAAATTTTAACTTTGAGGGCATCAAGTTTTAAGTGAAATGTCACTATGGAACCCGTCCCGGATGCATCCGTCCCTGACCGAGGAGCCCGTCCCAGACGCATCCGTCCCTGACCGAGGAGCCCGTCCCAGACGCATCCGTCCCTGACCGAGGAGCCCGTCCCAGACGCATCCGTCCCTGACCGAGGAGCCCGTCCCAGACGCATCCGTCCCTGACCGAGGAGCCCGTCCCGGACGCATCCGTCCCTGACCGAGGAGCCCGTCCCAGACGCATCCGTCCCTGACCGAGGAGCCCGTCCCAGATGCATCCGTCCCTGACCGAGGAGCCCGTCCCGGACGCATCCGTCCCTGACCGAGGAGCCCGTCCCAGACGCATCCGTCCCTGACCGAGGAGCCCGTCCCGGACGCATCCGTCCCTGACCGAGGAGCCCGTCCCAGACGCATCTGTCCCTGACCGAGGAGCCCGTCCCAGACGCATCTGTCCCTGACCGAGGAGCCATTTAAACTGGAACACCTTGCACTGGATCCAGCCGACGAGAGTCATCATCAATATTCAAAGTCACTAAAGTTTTTATTCAAATTTAAACTGTTTATTCATTAGAGCATAAATATTAATTAATCTATTAAATCTGTTAAATGTCATGTTGAGTCATAAGAATAATAACATCATCAACATCATCTAAGCGGTAGAACGTTAGCGGCTAAACATAGGCCCCCTTATGAATCTCCAAGTACTGGTCATGAGAGGGATGTTCACCAGCTAGGCATGGGGATTTGGCGAGCGTAGTTCGGGCTATTGATACACGGAAAGACGCTGCTGCCCATTTTCAGGAGGTATGCCTTGGTAGATTTTTATTGCATCCCCGGGCAAGAGAAGAGGAAGGGGGGGCATTCTTATGCTAGCACCCCCACGACAGTTATAACTAAATGATGTTTATTATTATGCTAGATTACGACATAGTATCCAGGTACTACGAAAAATACGATCAATTTCACTTGATCCAAAGTCTAGAACTATTATCCTGACCATTATTTACCTGGGATCCGTACAACTTTAGTAATAAAGCTTTACAATAAAATTAAGAATGTAATGTGTTTGAGGCAACAGAGATAAAAAATAATATCTATTGTTAGAAGTAACCAGCCACCGTGAAAGTAATTAACCAAAATTCATAAGCAAAGCCGCTGTGAGACAGTTCTTACACAATCGGTATTCACTATACGAGTAGTGTGATGAACACTCATCTCGCGGCGGTGCCTGCGTACGCGCGGTACTATGGGCTGCTGTGTAGCGCTAGTTTAGTTTGAATACAAAACAGGCGAATTAGGAATCGGTTTGCTCTTACTGCATCCACGGGTGTGAGAGGACGGGTAACATTCTACTGCCGGCACACCATGGCTATTAAGATAAATAACTACAATAATAATAACATTGTGCTTATTTCATGAACTCGTTGAGAACGAGCGGAGCTCCGGTCCACCAAGCGGAGCATCTAGCTGGGCCGACGCTGGATGCGAAAAGCTGAAGACAAGCCGCACATTTTGGGAGGCCTACGTCCAGCAGTGGTCTAATATAGGCCGGTAATGGTGATGGTGATTAACTTATTATAGTTGGTTCAGTCGTCAATGCTTGCAGCCAAGATATTACTTTCTAAATTGTAAAAAAATATCTAATTACTTGACAGATTAGTTAACCACGATGTTAACTGCTTCAAGTTCTTCAAGTTTGAAAATCACTTTTATAATCAAGTATTTTTGTAATGATTGCTAAGCATGCAAAGTATGACTACTTACCGAGCATTAAAAATGCTTGATTTTAACTTGTACTGTTCGAACAAACATTCAATATTAGAGTTATGGACCCCATAGCACAGATTACAGAAACTAACCTATAGTTAGGTTCCTACATATTTATGTAACGCAGGTAACCGAGGCGTCACGGTCGCCGCGCGCGGGGCGTGCACCTTACTAACATAACTAAAGCATGAACTATAGTATTCTATACATGGCCTAGGTACCATTCGGAAACGGAAAAAGTTAATTCTCTACAATCACCAATAACAGCTCTAAAGAAATAACCTCGTATGTATGCACCTTTGACTGCCTCCGTGGCTCAGTAGATGTATACCAGGCTGAGACGCGGTCGTGGGTTCTCGATGCTCACCACGAGACTAAGTTATTACTTTTCTTTCTCAGGACGAATCCTACTATATAAATAAATAATAAATAAATAACGGGATAAGCATGAGCCAACTCCAACATCAACGTTTTGTGAAATCTTAAGTCTAATATAATCTACACGGCCAGCTACTGGGCAAATGGTTCCCTTCTCGTCCGTACCTCCTAATTCTGTATTTAAAGTTGTACCATATCGCACTGCGGACCATTGACACTCACATTCTGAAGCCTGATTCACGGTGCAGTTCTAGAGGAATTTTCTCTCGCGAACAATTAAGTAGTGGGATGATCTACCTGCCGCGGTTTTTCCAGAATCTAGTGGGCGTGGCGTTGGCATGGGCGTTACAAACATACAAAATAAAATCGGTCAAGTGCGAGTCGGACTCGCGCACGAAGGGTTCCGTACCATCGTGTGTGTGAATTCTGTGAATATTTCAAGCGTCTACCTAATGCCAAACACGGCAGAAAAATCACGTTTGTTATATGGGAGCCCCCCTTAAATATTTATTTTATCCTGTGTTGTTTGCTGTTATAGCGGCAACAGAAATACATCATCTATAAATAAATATATAGTAATAGTAATTTCAACTGTCTAGCTATCACGGTTCGTGAGATACAGCCTAGTGACAGATATACAGACAAACGGACATACAGACGGACAGCGGAGTCTTAGTAATAAGGGTTCCGTTTGGGTACGGAACCCTAAATTACTGCATTCAAATCGATACACTCGTATAAGAGTGACGGTGCAGAGCAGGCACACATAGCGGTCAAAATTATGACACCTTTTTGGTCGGGGATTAAAAATACAATCAAGTCTCTCGTGATAATGTCGGACAGCCGACTGGATTTATAAAAATAAAGAAAGGTCTCAACAAGCCTGACAAATTGTAATTTAATCATCCAGCGACCATCATGTGGGGACTCGTCCGCGTCAAATTACACAGGGGCGCCACGACCGCCGGAAGTCCCACCGCAGCGCGGCTGTAATCAACTAGGCATCCACGTACCTAAGTATTATCTGGAAGAAAGTACCAATCACATTTAGGTACTTTCCACGGCACAAATCATACAACTGCCTACTCAATTGATAGATCTAGTGGACGCGTCACTAGGTTGTCATTAGCGCTCTTTTCATCTGACTTCAAAAAGGAGGAGGTTCTCAATTCGACTGTATGTTTTTAGGGTTTCGTACCCAAAGGGTAAAAACGGGACGCTATTACTAAGACTCCGCTGTCCGTCTGTCTGTCTGTCTGTCACTAGGCTGTATCTTTTGAATCGTGACAGCTAGACAGTTGAAATTTTTACAGATGATGTATTTCTGTCTATGCTATAACAAAAAACAAAACAGATTAAAACAAATATTTGAGCGGGCTCCCATATAACAAACGTGATTTTGGCCGTTTTTTACTCGATATTAATAACGTCAATACTTAGACGTTTGAATTAAATATTCACAGAATATATTTATACCTTGTCTCCTACGGGAATTTAATAAATTAATTAAATTCCCGTAGGAGACAAAATTTTGATTGCATTTTTCCTTTCTATAAATGATATCTTAGTGTGGGTTTACACTTTAAAAACAAAAATAGCTTATAAATAAATTTCTATATTAAAATAATGGTACGGAACCCTTCGTGTGCGAGTCCGACTCGCACTTGGCCGTTTTTTATTTAAAAACAGGTTCGCTGGTGGTGGCCCATACACATGTTTTATAATCTGTTAAGAAATTCACCGAATGTTTCAAAATATACCCATGTTTGGTATTAAATGAAAGAAAACTATGTGTAGAATGCAAAACTTAAAATATCATAATAATTGGTTCAGCCATTTACAAGATATGATGGGTGAAAGTGGGGATGAACAATCGAATGTTTTGTAATATACCCCCTAGTTTAATATCATATTAAAGGAAATTAATGACGATTAGAAAGCAGGTCTTACTTAGTGTCTTAGGTTACTTTAAATGTTTAATTTTACAAGCTTGTTGGATGTTATATAGAATGATATGGACATCATTTGAAGATACACGCCAAGGACAATTTTTACTTCTACCATTTTTCTTATAATCGAAATGTAAGCATTCATGTGCGTCACGTAACACAAATATTCTGAAGCAATACAAAGGATCTTTACACGTGCGTGCGTACCTACATCGCCATATTTTGTAAAAGCTTTAAATGATGTTGTAATGTTATTAAAATTCCTTATGTAGTTAAGTACTATGAAAAACGAAGGAATGTGCACTACCAATACAACAATGAGGGCACCGGACTGGGACAGGATGCCGCCACTCTAAAGGGATTAACTTGCTAAGTAGGACCAGGCCTACTTACTGCAAGAATGATATCAGGTGGTATCTATTGCATCAAAAATGAAATGAAATATTGATCAAATAACGTTTATTTGAAACGAACACAGGCATAATTAACAAAGAAACAAGACAAATTACAGTCAAACAGATAAATACGACAAAAGAATAACATGAAACAAGAGAACACCCAGCGGAACTGTTTGCAAACTTTCCGCATTCTCGTCATCTCACAAAAGAAAAATGTCTATTGCCATGCTAATAGACTTTTACAGTGATGTGACAAGTTCGAAGTAGACACTGAGAATCGAGATGAGTATCACGCAAAATCACGATTTTCAAGAATCAGCCGGTAATAAGTCGTGTCATCTTGTAATTTTTGCAATGATTTCTAAGTATAGATTGAATAGTACGAGTACCTACTGCACAACATTGAACTTTCACAGTGTCGTAACAAGTCAGACAAACTGAAAAGCAACAAATCATTGATGATGATGACACAAAGTGAAGCACAGGAGAAAGCGGTACCTCCAACACGAGCCAGTGCCGCGCTGACTGCGATCAACTGCGGTGTAATGACAAGTTAATGTCGAGATGGTCATCCATTAGATTGGGTTTCATTCCTATTACGAGCTTTAACTGAAACTAGCTGCTTGCGGCTTTGACCGGGTTTTTTTTGCGCGGAACCCTATTTCTTATGTTAGTAAAGTGAAAGTCCCGTCACCTTAATTTTATTGGATCGTACGGCGTTTGGGAAACTACGCAACGTCTTTTCGTCCAAAATTCCCCAGTGCCTTAAGACGAAAGTCTACAATAGCGTGTGTTACCAGTGATGACATACGGAACCGAGACGTGGTCATTCACGATTGGCCTCATGAATAAGCTCAGAGTCGCTCAACGAGCTATGGAGAGGGCTATGCTCGGGGTTTCTTTACGGGATCGACAGAAATGAGGAGATATGTAGAAGAACTCCGGTCACCGACATAGCCAAACGGATTAGCACGTTGAAGTGGCAATGGGCAGGCCATGTAGCTCGCAGAACAGATGGCCGATGGGGCCGAAAAGTTCTCGAGTGGAGGCCACGGACCGGCAAGCGCAGCGTAGGACGTCCACCAACAAGATGGGCTGATGACCTGGTGAAGACCGCAGGTCGACGGTGGATGCAGATCGCTTCCAACCTCAATAACTGGAAATCCATGAGGAAGCAGTGGACGTCCTACGGCTGAAATGATGATGATTATGGCGCATCGGCCATACTCCATCCATCCGTAGCAGTCCTAAGACTGAGAAGGTGATGATACATCTATCATTATCTCAGCCATAGGACAGCTGTCCATGATACTGCTGGACTCAGGCCTCTCTCACGGATCTCCTAAATCATAAGGGGGTTGTCGTCTCGCTAAGCTTGGCAGGCGGGATGGCGAGCGCGAGAGTGTGTTACTTATTAAATTAACAGCCTTTAGCTCTCAACTTTTCTTTAAACTTGTAAGTACTCCATATTGTTTATAAACCTATAAACCGTAAACGTGTTATAACAGGAACGCAGGTGTAAATAACCAAACCTGCCTGCTTATAATATTATTGTATGGTTATTGCTTCGATGTAAACAATAATATCGCTTCACCACAAGTACAACATCAATACCGACCATGCGCTCCGTCCTCTGCGTTCATGAATTCACGTTATGTAATGATTATGTACGTATTTAAGTGAATGCACACTAGTTCATCACAGTAATTCCTTTCGCCATCTACATATCATCATTTCAGCCATGGGACGTCCACTGTTGGACATAAACCTCATGAACTTGCGGGTGGATGCGTCCTGCATCCACCGCCAACCTGCATACCTTACCAGGTCGTCTGCCCATCTTTTATAATTGTTGTAGGGTTTCGGCAGTATAATGTTGCCTCTCCTCTCTTGCCCGTGGATGCAGTTGGAATCTGCTAAAGGATACCTTCGGAAGATGGGCAGCAACGTCTTTCCGTGTATCAACATCCCGCCTATGTCCAACAGTGGATGTGGACAGCATTCCTACGGGTGAGATCATGAACCTTTAAATGTATTACTGTTACTGTTAGCCTGTATCATCACATTTTTGGGCAAAGGCTTTTCCCATTCCCTCCAGTCTTTACAATTTTGCCTTTGCCAATAAGTTTAAGTTTATTCCAACTTTAACAATACCTTCCTATTGATTTAACTCTTATTGACGCAGTTATTCTGTCACTTAATTTAAGAGCAGCGTTTAAAAACGTTAGTAAAACATCCTTAAAAAGAGCCTAGGTACTCAGTCGAACAGTTACGCGGTACAGTTAGTGGCTCAATGAATGAGATGTTTTTAGCTTTAAAATCGGATCGATACACCGATAAGTACAATATATTTTGTTGGTCGCCTCCAAAAGACTAATTTTTGATTAAGTTTAAGTTAAACGGTAATATCGTAAAATAAGATAAGACAAGTAAACGAAAAACCTAAATTTTCTCACAAAGGCAATATAAAACTTAAAAATAATTTATTCAGTGGGACCCCAAGAACATTGCATTTGTTCAATATTTATTAACAAATTAATTAGAACATTAAAATTACTACAAAAAAACTTCGATAACTTTTACAAAGAAAGAGGTCAGGTCAAGCTATACAAGTTAGAAGCGGGCAAAGGTTCCGCAACAGATGTGAAGGTAACGGGAACATACGCCGAGCACGTCGCACCGTCAACACGAGTAGTAAGCATGGAACAGGTCTATTGGGCTACCATGCTTCCTGTATGCTAATGCGACTACCACCAATTACCTCATGACGTACCACGACAGCCAGGAAACTTTTTAACTCGACTATCCCATCACGCGATCAGCAAACACGCGAATATACGCCCACGCTCATCAGCATCAAGAATGGTTTTCCAATGATCCAAGTAATTTGTCAAGTGTTTACTTACTTCTATAGATGGAATTTATAATTACAACAAGTGTACTGCGGCTGTTTTTAATTGGATGATAACATGCTTCAGGTAACTTCTTTAGTTTAATGATTACGTAGCGCTTTAATTAAGGGACGCGAGATGATTTTATCTTAAAATGAAAGTGTCTCACGCTCGAAGCGGTCGGAGGCACTTCTGGAATCTTGGAAACTGAAAGAGAAATGTGACTCTCGATATTTCAAGAAGAACTTAGACGTATTTGATTTTGTAAATCCCTCTTATTGAATTAGTAGTGCCAAATGCTATAAAAAACAGAAAAAGCACGGAAACGCACGACGGTGATTGTATTATCAATCAAGGACGTGCTCTTTTACTACGATGTAGTCTAGCCAGTAGTCATCACATCATCACTTATCATTTCAATGTTTAGAATTTAGAAAGAACTGGGAAACCACTTACATAGCCACAGCATAGCCCTCTCCATACCTTGCTGAACGGTTCTGAGCTCATTCGAAGCTGAGGCCAGTAGCGGATTTACAAATTTGCCGCCAGTAGGCCATTACATTTTTGCTGCCCCTATTGACTTAAGAAATTACAACTTTATGGTTTGTGCTCTATCGTCCTTATTATACTCTTTCGCGTTATTAGTATGCTGTATAATTATGAAATTTTTGTTAGACTAGTTTTCTCTTTTTGTACATGTTTTTTTTTGTTTCTTAAGACTAATAAAATTAAAGGTCTAAATTTGCCGGCACCTAAAATTGGCCGCCCTAGGCTTCAGCCTACTCAGCCGATTGGTAGATCCGGCACTGCATAAGGCCTATAGTGAATGACCACGTCTCCGTTCCATTATGTTATCACTCGTAACACACACTGATTTAGGACTTTTGTCGTGTCTAGCATTATCCTAAATACCAGATAATAAGAACTATGTATAAAAAAAATTAAATAGTTTATTGATACACTACAATATACAAGCTTAAATTTAGGATACATAGGTTCTAAAAAAAAATGAATAAGACTTGCTTAATTCTGTTTTTGGTTTATCAGGATCCTGAACAATTCCTTTCTTTCTTTCCTGAACAATTTAGGTGGGCCTTAAGCGTGATATTAGGTCTTACTTTGCGAGGTGTGACAAATGTTTTGTGTTTCGTTTTATTTAAATTTAGTGAGAGGAGGTTACTTTCAAGCCATTTTATTACAGTACGTAATATATATATGCGCACCGTAACCTACCGTGCGGCGTCCCGTCGAAGGAGTTTCTTCTAAAGACAGGGCCAGTGCCCACTCGGCCCGGCTTAGACTCGGCCCGAAGAATAATACGTGTCATTTGTACAGGCACAGTGACCAGACAGTTAATACGGGTTTGTTCCCATAGTCGTAGTGTTTTTCGACTCTTGAAAAGAGCTATCCAACGATGGTAAATTCATTTAGGTTGGACATGGGGACCAAAGCGCCCATCATTCTTTGTTTTTGGTACCTAAGAATTCTAAAAATAATTGTGTCGGCGCCAAATGCCGAAGAAGGACAGTCATTAATCAAATTACCATACTTGAAGATTGTTTTATCAATCGAGGACGTTTCAAGAAGTAGTCTAGCCGATAGTCATGCACTTTATGCATTGATATTAGCGTTCGCCTCCGCTAAATTTATCGGTTTATTTCAAAACCAAATTAGACGAACATGCCTTGAACTTAGGTTCTAACATATTAATTTATTAACATAATTTATATACAATGTTAATTTATGTTTTAATTTGCATTATTTTTTTAAATGAATTGGTCCACTTGAATCACACACTAATTCATGTAACTTATTGTATTCACACAAGTTCCATCGATATAGCACTCGATTGGCTCTTGGTTGGCTGTTGAGACCATCTATCAGGTCATTCACATAAAAGTTGAACAGGTGGGGAGAGGATACCCCTCTGCCTTACACCATATTCCAGCCCATAGGCTTCTGAAATGGTCCCGGACCATTTAACTTGATTGGATTGATTGTTGTACCAACATTAAAAAATAGAACTTTCCCTAGGGAGGCTCGTGGCACGAAGCTATACATCAAAATCTCGTTACAGGTCTAGAAAACAGGCAAATACCAGCGTCTTTTTATCCACATAGTACCTGACCATTTAAAAGTTTAATGTCAAATTAAAACGCCTTTACACAATTTATGTGATAAAAAAGCTTGTCGCGATGTTTAATTTTATGAGCTATGAACTATAATCGACTGAATCTCGGACTTAAGTAGTTCTACATAGCATAATAATAACATTTGCTTTTGCGAAACATCCTACTATCCTGCTATTTTGTTTGTTTACTCGCCTCCATAATGCGTCACCATGCAAACAAGGAGGTACCATTGTACGTGCATGACCAAACACGAAGCGCAAGTTAAGACACCCAACGTAGCCTAAATACCGATGACAGCATTTTCCACGAACTGGCAAGAGCTTCGTCCTTCAGGCGTGGTGTCCATGCCAAGCGGGCGCCTTCGCCCCGACAGGCTGCCCAAGCTGCCAAGTGGAGCACCCGCTCTTAGAATGTGAGAGAGTGTATCAGGATGCCGGAGAGGGTCTGTTACGTGGTGCGGCCTCGATTGTGGTGACTTGCTTCAATGCTGAGGAGAATACTTGTACAACATTAACGTTGAGATATTATTTGCAAACCCTTTCCTTTAGAACATTCGACTAAATAATATTTTACTGACTAAAATAAAAACTACCTCTATATAATATTTTTGGTTTCGAGATTGACTCAATCACGTATTTCTCAGTGAATTATATTGATTGATAAACCTGACGACCTTTTCTTACTTTTACACCCTTTCCAAGAACCTTGAGATTATTCCTAAAAGATAAACGCCATTTATCGAGTTCGTAACAAAACTAAGCATGTATTCAAGTTCCACACATAATAGAAAATCAACAAATTAATCAACTGTCAAATACACAACAATTCCTATTATTGAGAGTGAAGAAACTTGATTGATGACAATTGCTCCGTTGCATGGATGATCATTAAATTATCAAATTATTCATAAGGAAATGGAATAACACGCTAACTACGTACGTCCTAGAACAATGGATGGTAAACTCCGCACAAAGATTGATGCAATGCTCCAGAACAATCCCACTTCCTGTCACGCATTTATTTATTTATTTATTAAAACATACACAGATGGGCTAACAGCTTGCGCCAAAGCACCCAAATATTAAATTGATTTATATAATACAAATATATACAATTACAAATTAAAAACAATAGCTAAATTATAATTAAGATCAAATAGTCAGATTCAATATAAAATAAAAATAAAAAATTATGTCAAATATACATTCAAAAAAACAATAATATAATATTCAAAAAATATGTCAAATAATGTTTAAAAATGTCACTAATTGTCTAAAGAAAGTAGCGAAATTGTCAGCGAATATGTCGAAGTCGGTTTGAGCTATAAAATTATTAAGTAGTGAGAGTGCACGCGGAGTGGGAGCAGCGGCGCCGGTGCAAGTCCGGACTCCAGGCGGCGCGGCAAACAGAGGCGGGCGGCGACGAGGGCCCGCTGAACCTTGTGCGCCCGTCATGTAACGTCGTGGCACAGTTAAAGCCAGCCTCTCAAGCAAATCTGGGTTGTCTACCTCACCACGTAACAACATAAAATAATGCGTTATTAGTAGCAACTTCCGTCGCAGTTGAAGAGAGTCCAGTCCCACCATGCCAGAAACAAACAAAGAAGGATACAGATATGGATAATACCCGTATATCCTTTTATACAGATAGCGTGAGAATTTGCGTTGGACTTTCTCCAGTGTCAATTTGTACTTGGACTCATGAGGATCCCAGACTACAGCTCCATACTCAAGGCGACTGCGTACGTATGATTTATAGAGCATGAGAGCTGCACGTGCGTCTGGAAACTCCCATGTGACACGCATTATGAAACCTAAGGTCTTGCATGCTTGCTTGCAAACAGCGACTATGTGTGAGTTAAAATCGAGTCTAGTGTCCAACATCAATCCTAAATCCCGTATCGAGCCTACACGCTCGATTGTAGTATCGCCAAGAATGTAGGTGTGGCAAATAGGATAGCGTCGACGAGTGAATGTTATAGTCTGGCATTTTGAGACATTGAAAGGCAGAGAGTTATCAGCACTCCATGCAGCCATACTGTCAATGTCGCGTTGAAGAGCCAGACAGTCAGTGTTCGATTTGATAGCTGTGAACAGCTTCAGGTCATCAGCGAACAGTAGACATTCTGCAGTACTGATAACAGAAGGAAGGTCATTTATCATCAAAAGGAAAAGTGTGGGGCCCAGTGTACTTCCCTGACTTACACCCGAGAGGGTATAATACGATTTCGAAACATGATGTCCAAGGCTTACAAACTGACTTCGATTTTTAAGGTAGTTAGCAAAAAAGCGCAGAAGATTAGGTGTAAATCCTGTAGTAGCCAATTTATTAAGGAGTTTGTCATTGTCCACCAGATCGAACGCTTTTTTGAAATCGAGGTATGTCGCATCCACTTGCAATCTCTCGTCCATCTTTTGTGAAACATAATCGGCTAAGTTAATGAGATTGGTTGATGTGGACCTAGCCGATCTGAAACCGTGCTGGGAATTAGTCAGAAGGGGACCAACTTGACGACGGATCTCAGAATCAACTATCGACTCAAAGACCTTGCCGAAGACTGATGGGACAGCTATTGGTCTATGCATCTCGATACTCGCTTGCAAATTTGAGCTGCCCTTGGGCACAGGAGTGACCTTGGATATTTTCCATCGCTCTGGGTACTGACACTGTTTAAGCGAAAGATTATAGAGGTACAGGAGTGGTTGCTCAAGAACAGCCTTACAATCCTTCACTATGTATGCTGGAACAGCATCAGGTCCCGCTGAGGATTTAACACGGAGGATGGTATAGGGTGGGACAATAGGCTTTCCTAGATATTAAGAATCTATCCAATGCAATCCACTTTATGTCCAATTACAGATTCACCCACTGTTAACCGGCCTCCTCTTTATATTGCCATAGATCCTAACAATATGCCTGCCAGCCCATTAGGGTCCTTAAGGACTTATACATTACCACCTCACCACTACTTTATGGAAACAACAAAAGTATTGAGTTGCACCTATTGAGCGAGTTCTAAGTGGTATGCTAAGATGAAAGTAAAAGTAGTGAAAGAGTGAGAATTCTTCTTCGCTTCTATCCCTCACTTGGAAAAAAGTTTTCTGAAGCGAACGAGTTCAATTTAAATATTTTTGTGTTTCTCTGGTAAGTTGACTATTCAACGTAGCTTTTTGCTCTTATAAATAAATACTTATTGACTTTAACTTTGAGTCAGAATAATTCAGTTTGAGTGGCAGTCAGTTATCCAAGTTCCAGTTATCGACACGTACACTTTTTATAGTGGTGTATCACATTTTTAAGGGGAGAAAGGACGATTATGCCGGACTGTTACTGGCTAAACCTATCTACTTACGCGCGAGACTACGGGTACGCTTGTATCGCCGCGAACTCTAAGGCAATTGCTTACCACTGGCTGGCCGCTGGTTGTTCTGACACTTATACTAGCTCGTTATCGTGACCAAAACAAGCCCCAAAAGGCAATGCTATCGGGCTAACGAATCTATCTTACACTACACTTTGAAGCCCGGTTTCCACCGCGAACGAAGCGAACTCATTAATGACTCATTTTACTAGCAAACTGCATACATCTACCAACAAAGAGTCGAGTGGAAATAACAAAGCGAGCAAAAAGCATATTTTGCTAATTTTTCTTAGCGGTGGAAATCAAACCCTAAATTATTTCTTGCGCAAACCTATTTTATGTAAACAGAATTTGCTTCGATTAGCCATCTTCAGCTTATTTCTCATTGCGGCGGAAGCTTTGCTTAGGTGCGGCTTTGTAAGGCCCTGCCGCGCCGGCGCAGGTGTTTTCCAGTATGTAGGTCGCCGGGGCGCGCTCGCCCGTTTTCGACAACTTGAGGAGTAACATTCCGAAGTATAGAAATACAGATACCCAGTTTAAATTCACCAGGAAGCTTATTGTAAATCGCACTTTTTTATCTTACTTAATGCCGAGACGTGGGGTGCCGGCAGTAAGAGCCTGCTAAGGGATGCCTCCGGAAGATGGGCAGCGGCGTCTTTCCGTGTATCAACATACCATGCTGCGCTCGCCAGCCCGCCTGCCAAGCGTGGTGAGTATGGCAACTGCCCCTCATGGATATCCATGAGGCTTGTGTTCAGTAGTGGACGTTTCACGGCTGAAATGATGAATGCCGAGACAAGCTCCTCTACCTATTGCTACTGCAATACCGCGGTGATCACGGTCACGAAGCATGTGATTATGTGACCAACGCTGCATTCATTACGCCCGTCACCCAGAGACAAAGTTGGAAGGTCTCATAGTCTCATGTGCCCGTAACGTCCCCGGCCCCGTACCCTTCAAACTGGAACACAGCAATGCAGACATTGCTGCTTGGCGGCAGAAATAGGTATGGTGGTAGTACTTCCCCGGGTGAACTCTTCACAGAAAGTTCTACTACTACTTTTTTACCTTCTTACAATTCAATAGGAATGATTGATTATGCTTGGTGGTTGAATACAAAGATCATAAGACATTATGATTCGCAAACTAGAGGGCTGATTAATTTTCAAAACTTTATCAGCTTAATGATCTCAGTATCATTTTAGTTCAGGTAGTACTGACACACAAGGAAAATATCCAGATAAATACCTCTTTCAAAAAACCACATAGTTACTTTTGAGTCATGCGAATATAAAGGTGGTATTATTTTCTTATTCGCCTGAGTGTGCGATGCTACCTTAGAACCTACAGTATCTGTTTGTTCCTAAAGAACCCTTGCCAATGTTGATTTCACGGCATGGGGCCTCGAGTGGTTTATTTATTTGTTGATTATATATAAATTCAACTTTGCAATTGTAGCCACCAGCTGTTTCGTATAGTAAACAATCTATGAATGTATATATGTATATATATACATATGCGCTATTGCGTTTCTAGGTATTTATAAATTATCACTATAAACAAAATCTCACTTTTAAATTACTTTTAAATAGTATATAAATATTTTGTAAAATGTTTAATCACGTCAGTTCTAGCCAAGTGGCAAGTAAACGCGTTTTTAATATTGCATTTAAATGCAGTGAATCGGTTTTAATCTGTTTTCCTTGTTATTTAGATAATCTAGATATGTCATGGAGTCCGTCGATAAACGGCTCATTCGCATTAGTTTATTATTTTATTCGTCCTGGTAAGGACAAAATAGCAATTAAATTGGGCCAGTATCATCAGCAGGTGCCTTATCAGCGATAAGAGCGTGACTCACTATCGCAATAATATCGCTATCTGTCGATACTCGACGTACTTAGAGATTATGTGTTTGTTTGCTAATGCAAATGTTTTTGTACTTTATTTATTTAATGTGTGTAAGTAGTCAGGGGGCCTACTCTCGAATGCCAATTGCGATGAATCGGAATCATAATCTAGCCAAAATAGCTCTTATATGTAAAGTTTGCCGTTCTGTCGATAATATCGTCATCGTTTTCTAGAGTAGGGCCCAGTTACCTACTCTCCTAGAGTTTATGAAAGTAGGTATAATTAGTGCCTAGTGCATTTCAGCCGTAAAACGTCCACTACTTAACAGGCTCACTCAGAGATCTCCATGAGGGGTTTTTGCTTGGCAGGCGGGTTGGCGAGCGCAGATCGGGATGTTGATACATGGAATGACGCTGCTGCCGATCTTCCGGAGGTAGCAGGCTCTTTGTAAATCCACGGGCATGAGAGGAAGGGTAACATTCTGCTGTTGGCACCCCTCGGCCAATTAGTACCTTATTTGTGTTGAAATACATATACATATCTTTATAACTGGCAGCAAGTTTTTTTTATTTCAAAATGTTATGTATTTTTAAAACAGACACGTCAACTTACAATATAAAAAAAACCCAAATTGCCTATCACCTTAAATTATCTATCGGGGAATACCGACTCCGAAAACGAATTCCAGATTCTCGCAGTACGCGTTAAAAATGGAGCATCAAAGCGTTTCGTACGTGCGTGTGGTATTTCTACCATGTTTCATATACATAGACTTATAGAAAATACTTTATTGCACAACTTAAAACTAAACCTAATAACAAAAGAAATACTGATGACAAAATGACAATTATATAATCGTAATTCAACCTGCGTCGGAAAAAGCTTTAAGCAAATAAACAAGAAAAACATTTAAAGGAGCAAGAGGTTTTATTTTTTTATTATTTAATAAGATAAAGTAAGGTCATCATCATCGTCGGCCAACATCAGTTCACTGCTGGACACAAGCCTCTCCTAGAAGCGCCACTGCGCCCGGTCGTCGGCCTGTCTCATCCAATTTTGCCACCTTTCGCAGGTCTCCGCACTACCTACCCAGAGGTTTATAATCATCATCATCATCATCATTACAGCCGTAAGAAATCCACTGCTGGACATAGGCCTCCCTCATTGACTTAGAGATCCAAGTGCATGAGGGGTTGTTGCCATACTCACCATGCTTGGCAGGCGGGTTGGTGAGCGCAGTTCGGGATGTTCTTACACGGAAAGACGCTGCTGCCCATCTTCCGGAGATATCCCTTAGCAGATTCTTACTGCATCCACGGGCAGGAGAGGAGGGGTGACATTCTATAGTATAGAGGTTTATAAAAAGTTGTAATAATATTAGGTCGTTACATATGCCGTATAAACAGAGCGATATGACGCTCTTGATCTGATGCGCATATGCAGAGCGGACACCCGAGGACGCGGCCGACCACCAAACCGTTGGGTAGACGACGTCAGACGACACGGAGGACACGACTGGATAAGACGGGCACAAGATCGCCAGGAATGGAGAAAACGGGAAGAGGCCTATGTCCAAGAATGGATCACAAAACGGCCCCAATGATGATGATGATGATGACGACATATGCCGTGGGGTGCCGGCAGTAGAATGTTACCCCTCCTCTCCTACCCGTGGATGCAGTAAGAGCCTGCTAAGGGACACCTCCGGAAGATGGGCAGCAGCGTCATTCCGTGTATCAACATCCCATACTGCGCTCACCAACCCGCCTGCCAAGCGTGCTGAGTATGGCAACTGCCCCTTATGGAGAACCATAAGGGAGGCCTGTGTTCAGTAGTGGACGTTTTACGGCTGAAATGATGAACATGATGATATGAAATTGGCGTTTTGTATGAGAGGAACATATAGTCGATTTTTTAAATAAAATATTTAATTAATCAATGTATGTACCATTGCTATCCATACACTTTTGCCATTTCATAGGTAGTTCATTGATCCCTTTACTAAAAAAACCATTCGGACGGGAATCAATAAAATCTTTGAAGGCGGTTTGGACTGCCCCATCGGAGTTGATTTTTTTCCCTTGCAAGAAGTTATCCACGAAAAAAATGGTAATCTGTTGGAACAAAGCCGGAGAGTACGGTGGATGTCTTAGACATTCCAATTGAAGCTCCTCTAATTTGGTAGCCGTCTGTTGAGCAGTGTATGGTCTAGCGTTGTCCTGAAGCAGCAGTATCCTAGAGCGATTGACCAGTCTCGGTTGTTTAGCAGCTAGCTTTTCCATCATGGTTTGCAGTTGCTGACAATAGACATCTGCCGTAATCGCCGTCTAGCCAGATTTAAGAAAGCTGTAGTGGACGACACCGGCACTGGTCCACCAAACGCTCACAAGTAACTTTTTTTGAGTCAGTTATTTTTCAGTATTCGCTTGGGGCATGATTTGGCTGGTTCGCCAGGGTTCAGCCATTGCGATGAGCGCATCCGATTATAGTATAGGATCTACTTTTAATCACAGGTAATGATTCGATTTAAAATCCCTTCGTTATTGTGCCGGTTGAGTAATGTAACGCAGCAGTCGATGCGCGTTTGTCGATTTGCTTCACTCAATTCGTGAGGTTTCAAGCTTGACCTTTCAACCTTTTTCACCTTCCCAATTTGCTTCAAGTGGATTAAACAGTTTTATCAGTAACACCGCAGCCTGCAGCTAACTCGGACGTGGTTTGCGATGGATCCGCTTCCACAATAGCCTTCAATTCTTGAATTGACTTTGGTTTCCGGCCGTCCACGGGCCTTGTCCTGCAAGTCAAAATTTCTATAACGAAAACGTTGGAATCAAAAACGCACTGTGTTTTCTTTTGCGACACCGCCATCACTTCATTAATCCTTCGAGCCGTTTCTGCAGCACTGGTACCACGGTGGAACTCGTACTCTTAAATAACACGATATTTCAAGTTTTCCATTTTGTAAACTGAGTGACGCAAAGAAGAAATACAAAAGAGGAAAAACAAATTAATTATGGTTTACGAAACACAAATACATGATTGAGTATAATAGTATGAGCTGTAGGTATAAATTTGAATTTGGAATTCTTAACCAAAGAGGAGTTAATTGAGTTGATCTCAACTAACAAAGTGGCCAGTACGACAAAACACCAATTTCATATGTAATGACCTAATAAATACAAGTTTTATTTGCCTAAATGACAGTGTTCGCTATTCTAACCAGGTCTTGGTTTCTCGATAGCTGCAAACCTCTCTTTAAAAAATGCAAAATTCTGCCCCTCCCATGTATGTATATTAGAGAAATTTGTTTATTGTAAAATCTCACCCAAATTATTTTAAAAGACGCAAGGATGTTATAACTAGGCAAAAAAGGGCTAAATTTAACAATTTAATATACAAACCCCCTTGCCATAAGGATATTTATAAAAGAAATGTTTATAACATGTGCATCATTATTTATAATTAATTACCAGAAGAATTAAAATTATTAAATGGAATTGTATTTAGGAGAAAATTAAATAGTTGGTTGTCTGAAAATTGTTTTTATAATGTAAATGAATATTTAAATTTAATTTAATATAAAACTTGACTAATATTATTATTAAATGACTCTTAAATATTTGCACGCCTGCTTGCAGGCTGAATATTGTAACTATCCTAGCTTTAAGATCTTTTTATGTACCTACATTTATTTTTATTTTATTTATTTTTATTTCACAAAATCCACAGCTCTTAGAATTAATAGCCTTATCTTACATACTATAACTGACAGCCAATTACGGATTTACTTTTTTTAAATCATTCTTAAGTTAACAAAAAGACTACGGTCTATTATATCTAAAATTAACAAAACATCACACGAACAACAAGGTATCTAAATTACATGCTATGTACTTTAACTACAATATAAAATCAATACATCCACGCGAAACAAACACCTAACAGGTTTTACTTATTACATTACATTAACATAAATAATTAATTGGTTATATAAATAGACAATATACATTAAAAATAAATAATATAAGAAATGAAAACATGAGATGGTAAGGCAATATAATAAACAATATAATATTACATAGTAAGTTATTAATATGCTAAATAATATGGATAAGTTGTAAGTAGCACTTACGAACCCTAGGTGGGTTCATTAAGAATATTGAGCACTGCTTTCTTAAAACATAATTTAGTGGAGTGGAAGATGTCAACAGTCTTAAATTTCTTATTATATGATCTGTGCAATCGGGTTGCAAGCGAGTTCTGAGCGTAGTTCGTTACACACTGTGCTACAGCAAAAAGGTTAGTGTGCCTTGTCCTTATTTTAGGAGCACTGAAGCACAGTATTTTAGACGCTAATTCTTCGCAATCAATGTATCCGTTACAAAGACCATGAAGCAGAGAGAGGTCAGCCAAGACGCGCCTATTTTCTAAAGTAGAGAGGTCATGGTCTCTACATGATTTAAGATAATCTTCAGTTCGTCCGAGGTGCGACCTGTAGTTAAGGTGTTTAACAAATTTACGTTGGATCTTCTCTATACTCTGAATGTAAGTTAGATACTGCGGGCTCCAGACTGTACTACAATACTCCAAAACGCTGCGTACAAAGGAGAAGTACAATATCTTTAAACACGACTCATCCGAGAAAGGTCGACTGACCCTCAGTATAAAACCTAGGCTTTTGTAAGCTTTACATGTAATCATAGCAATGTGTTCGGCGAAGGTGAGTTTACTGTCCAACAATATTCCGAGATCTCTGACAGCTTCCAGTTTACTTACAGGATTGCCATTAATTGTATATACAAACTGCGTGGGAGATTTTTTCCTTGTAAAAGAAACCGAAGAGCACTTAGCTACGTTAATGCCCAAGCGGTTCAGCCTGTAATAGCGCGCCAATCTGTCGAGATCCTCTTGAAGGATGAGGCAATCATATAGATTTCTAACCCTCATGAATACCTTCGTATCATCAGCGTACATAAGACACCGGGCATGCCTCAAACAAGAACTTATGTCATAAATGTATGACGCATATAAAATAGGACCCAATATAGAGCCTTGAGGCACACCCGATGGTAAACTGACGAAACTAGAGCAGAACCCACCCACTACTACTGATTGAGACCGATTTCGCAGATAAGATTCCATCCAACGCAAGAGATCGCCTCTGATTCCGAGGTCGTAGAGTTTGTTTAAAAGTATGATATGATCTACACGATCAAAGGCTTTCTCGAAGTCCGTGTAGATCACATCCACTTGTGAACCACCGTCCATGTCTCGGGCTATATTGTCTACAAAGGCACCTAGGTTTGTGGTCGTGGAACGTCCTTTTACAAACCCATGCTGTTCACTTGGAATTGAAACCGATAGTATTGGATATAGCCGCTTATGAACTACTCTCTCGAATACCTTACTAAGGACACTAAGAATGGATATTGGACGGTAGTTTTCGACAGCCGTAGCAGGTCCCTTTTTGTGGATCGGAACAATATTAGCACGCTTCCAAACGTCAGGAAAGACTCCTTCCTTGAGACATCGATTGAATATTAACATAATGGGTGTACACAAAGAGGCTGCGCATTTGACGAAGAATAATGGGGGAAAGCTATCGCAACCAGCTCCTTTGGTAATATCTAACTGCCGTAGTAGATTGAAAATCTCATCAGAGTCAACCTCAATCCTGTTAATAGTATCGCGACTATTATCAGTGGGTTGATGAACAGAGTAATCATTCGCTGGAACGCTGAAATTGCTCTCGAAAAAGTTATTGAAAGCAGTACAGATATCATTAGGAGTGTTTAGCGGAATATCCTTATAGCTCATTTTTTGAGGGTAATTTGAATTTTTTTTTTTTTAGATTTAACATATGACCAGAAAAATTTTGAGTTTAGTTTAATTTTCTGTTGGCATAGATCGATATACGCTTTATAACATTCATTCTGAGAAATCTTTATATGTTTCCTAAGCTCGGCAAATAATGTGTAATCGTTTGGGTTTTTATGCCGTTTCCAATCTCTATGTGCTTTAGATTTTTCTTTGATAAGCTGTATCAACGTTCGATTGTACCAAATGGGATATTTGTACGTACGGGAGCTATTTATATGTTGTATAAAGTCCTGCCTCAATTTTTGTAAAATAGAATAGAAATGCTCTACCATGCTATCAATACTAAGTATTTCATGTATAAATGACCAGTCGTGATGCTCAAGGAACTCATTAATACTGTTATAGTCACCACGTCTATACTGGAATATGAGTCGAGGTTTGGGTTTAAGAGCTGGAATTAAGAAATCACTAGCCGATATAGATAGGGAAGGATGAAAATTATCTTCATTTACGAGCGGGGATTTAGATTTGGTCACTACAACCGGAGAATCCGAGAAAAATAAATCCAGGGTGTTATTAGAAGTATTTACGATATTATTGAATTGAGAAATGCCAAGTAACAAGGATTGAGATATAAAGTCGACAGCTAGATTTTGCATCTCTATAGATCCTTTTTTTAATATGATAGGATTTCCATACGATGCCCAGTCAATACAAGGTAAATTAAAATCGCCAGCAATCATGAAATGATCATCCGGATGAAGCTCGTGGACACTGGAGATTAGATCTATAAAGGACTTAGTTCTTGAGATAAGAAAGGAGTTAGGGGGTATATATACAACCGCCATGTGAAGGTCGTGCGCAGAGCCTAGAGCGCGCGCTGGAATTGTTAACCAGACACACTCCAGATCCGGTCTAAACCACTCAGAGCGCTCGTAAGCCTGAAGGTGGCTAGCACATAGAGCCATCACACCCCCACCCAAGGAACCACGATCTCTACGAAAGATGTTATACCTACTACTGCAGAGCTCTGCATCGAGTATACCATCGCAAAGCCAGGTCTCTGTAATTAAGGCAATATCCGGTTCATTAAGTAGCAAGTTGTTATAGAAGTCATTCGTTTTAGTTCTCAACCCACGTACGTTTTGGTAAAATAATTTTAAGTTGTATATACTGTTAATCATAATGAGAATAAAATATTCCAATAATATAGTATGATAATTAAATAAATAGTGATTATAACTGAGAACTTATTACTATATTTGCATATTGTGGCACATACCTTCTTCGCATATGAGAGAAAGTTTAAATTGTGTGGTAAAAATTTAAAGCAGTGTATACCTAGAATATAAGATATATTTTTATTTTCATAACGTTTAGTTATAATTTTATTTAAAATAAACATGAAAATATTATTTATGTAGCATAAACATTGGGATATAAAAAATAAATGTAGAATACAACAAATATACTGTATATATTTAATATCATAATGTATAGTTATATTGTTAGTTATGTGTATGGAAATGTAATTCAAACAGCATTTATATATACCTAATATAAAATAATTTCTGTGTAACTTTATGTATAAGATTGCAAATAAGCTGCTAGCTAATATAAGTACATAACAATTGGTATGAAAAAGTTCAGTAATGTCCAAAACGCAACCTAAACGATTTTTGGTAGATCGGAAGATGAGTCTATCGGAATAGCAGAAGAGCCATCGTTCTTTCGTACATAGATGCGGCAGTTTTTTGTCCAGATATACTTGTAATGACATTCTTTGATCTTTTCTTTGGCAGCATTAAGTAGCAGTTTGTTGTTTTTAGTAAGGTGCTCATTAAAGAAAACTCTGTCATTTTCGCTTCCAATTTTCACATCCGCCGCAGTTATGTTGCGACGTTTGCGAGCCGCTGCTATTATTTGATCCTTGACAGCGCGGCGCCTCAGACGTATAATGATTGACCGTGCACGGGTAGCGCTAGACGCACGCCGAGGCTGTATTCTGTGCGCGAACTCCAAGTCGGAAGGTTCAATATTTACCCCTATATGCTTCACCAATTTCTCCACTATGTCACAGGTTACTTCATCCTTGCACTCTGGAACTCCAGTAATTTCAATGTTCTGGAGCCGGGACCATTGCTGCTGCTTGATGTTTTCTTCTTCCAGATGCTTGACATGGGCCACGCAAGTATCCAGGTTCTGCTTGAGGTTCTTATTTTCATCCTTCAGAAACTTTAACTCGGAAGAGTTTTTGCTTAAAACCTTTTTTAGATCAGCTATTTCATTCCTGAACTCCTCGTACTGCGTGCTCAAGTATGAAATAGATCCTTGAAACTCCATAAACTGGTTATTTATGTTTTTCAGTTCGTTTGAGACAGTTCTTTTTATAGTTGCCTCCATCACTGACTCAATCTCCTTGCACAATTCAATCCGCCATATATCTCGAAGCTTCTCCTCAGTAATGTACTCGGTATGTTGAGGCTGAGAATCTACTTTACGGCGCAAGGTTACATTGGCGGTGTCGGTGGGGAGTTCAGTATCACTCCCACAGTCGTCTAGTCTTGGTTGCTGCGACGAACGGACAGGAGTATTGCTGTTGTCCTTTTTAGGCACTCTACTTTTGCATTCAATACAACGCCAATCACGCTTAGTTGAATCGCTCAACCGCTTAAAGCGTTTCGGAGACAAATTAGCACAAGGCAAATCGTACTTCTTTTTACATCCCTCGCATTTCATGAATTCCTTACATCCGAGTGCGGATTTACAGCCTGCGCACGTTTTTGTGTCCATTGTAATAAGGAGCACTTAGCCGGTAAGGTAAGGATTCAAGAATTCACTTCAACGCACAGTTAATATGCGACGAACTGGAGCAGCGCGTTTAGTCATACAAACTATCATGCAATCTGTGATATAGCATGCACGTCACAGCGAGCGAACTGCGAGTTGTCGGTAGGTCAGTTTTTCGATCGTACTTGATATTATAGAAAATGTTTTTTGTTGTAACTCACTGTATTTTTGATGAAAAAATTAGCAGCAAATACCGAAATAATCCTTACACTGTACGCTTTAAAATCATACACAGCACGTATAAAATAGTTATACGTACTACATGTATTCTTGCAAATAAATGAATGATTGATTGATTGATTCTCAGCCTTAGTAATAGGTTTTTGCCTTAGTAATAGGTGTGCCGGCAGTAGAATGATACCCCTCCTCTCATGCCCATGGATGCAGTAAGAGCCTGCTAAGGGATACCTCCGGAAGATGGGCAGCAGCGTCTATCCGTGTATCAACATTCCATACTGCGCTCACCAACCCGCCTGCCAAGCGTGGTGAGAATGGCAACTACCCCTCATGGAGATCCATGAGGGAGGCCTGTGTTCATCAGTGGACGTTTTATGGCTGAAATGATGAATAGGTTTTTCACAAAATCAATTGTTATTGTTATCGCCTGGGCAAGTTTTGTATTAATACTATATGGAAATTCTACTTGAAATTTAATATCTTAATTTTTAGGTTTTCGTAGCACTACAAGGAACCCTTATAGTTTGTCAGTCTGTCTGCGGCGACGAAGAGCTATAAAATAACTGTAATTTTGCAAGGACATATTTAAAAATAATCACGCCGAGATAACGGTAAATAAAGTCTAAAAAATAATGTATTTGGGGTACCTTCCATAGACGTAGAAGATTATGATGTTTTTTTTGTTTATCCCATCGTATGGGGTATCGTTGAATAGGTATTTTGAAACCATTAAGTGGTTCCAAAGACAATTCTCGATTTAGAGTTCGTTTTCGAAATATTAAAGATTTCAATATTTTTAAGAGAACACTCTAAAATCTAAACTGCGAGATTTAAAAAAAAGCACTAATGTAGTTTTTAGTCATGCATTTGGAAAACTATAACGTCTATTTTTAGTTTCGGAGAAATTGTTGATCAAATAAGTTATACGGTTTATCAAGCATACCGGAATACTTTGAACAGAAAACTCAATTAATTTAATACCTGAATACGTTTTTGTAAACGTAAAAAAACACCGATTTCTAATAACCCGGTCTACGGGTACCTACGGAACCCTACACCGCGCGTGGCCCAACACACGCTTGGCCTAATTTATTTCTATGGGAATTTTGTATAAATAAATAATGCTCGACAAATCACACAGCATCATCTAACCCCAAGCTAAGCAGAGCTTGTGTTATGGGTACTAGATGACTGATATACTTAATACATTATACTACATAGATAGATATTTTTATTATATATGGAAAAACACCCAGAACACCCTGAACAAATATCTGCAGATCGTACAGACATTTGTCCCGAGGCGGGAATCGAACCCGCAACCTCTTGCGTCGCAGGCGGACCTTCGCCCGCTGCGCCACAGAGGTCGTCGGTATGAACTAATAAACGGGGTTTGCATAAAACCAATAAAAACTAGTAAAATTCCGACGATTGAGAAAACAAACTAAGTGGAGGCTAATGAGGATATTACACGAATGTTTGCTTACCTAATTATTTAATTATGAGTTAATTATTTGACTGCCTTAAATAACACTTGTCTCACTGATCAACATAATATGTTTTGGACGAGTTTTAGTTGCATTTGCATATGTAGCAATTTCATAATATTGTATCATAATGAAGTTGTTGACATTGATGCAAGAGGCTTAAGTTCAATGATAACACGAATTAAAATATTTTATAACTAATAAAATATTTAAACTTAAATTATAATTATTTTATAATTTTGTCTGCTAGAATAATAACAATTAAGGAACGAGCCCAGGCACAGTCGCCTGCAATAAAATGTAAACACTAAAAAAACCATGTGACACGAAAAAGCACTAACTGACAGATTGCGCGATTCTCAAATAATCTAATTCTAAAGTGATATGGTTCTAGAATATTTACATGATATACTCTTATTCTAATTATTGTACCAAATTATTTACATTTAATACAATAAGCGACTCAATTCGAATTCTAGTACTTACCAGACGATTTAAATGTTATAGTGGGGGCGATTCTTATTCCAAGCGTGGCGAGTATGGCAATGACCCCCTTATGATCTTGGAGATCTATAAGGGGCCTATCTCCAGCAGAGGACGTGGAAGGAGTCCTATGGCTGAGGTGGATCATCCTCAAAGGTGACGCCGATGTGTTTAGCTAGGTGACTGTACTTTGAAACTATTTTTGCGAAATAGGTAAGCGAGATAATGTGAAGAGCGATTGCGCCTACACACAGCTACGTGATGGAGCCCTACGTGCCTACAGCTCTACGTGACGCGATGCTACGTGACGACTGGACGAGGTAGGATGGAATTCTGGCGGTTACCCAGTTGGTAAAACGTTTTGTAATTGTGATTTGAGGTAAAGGCTGGGCTAGATTTTAAATGGGCTTAGGAGACAAATTAGGTATGTCTCACGAAATTCTGTACGGAACGCTGCAGTGCCTGGGACATTGTTTGATGGATTAGGCTTTCCCAGCACCTATACCATTTTCTGAACTGAGCCAGCAACTAATCAGAGGATCTTTCCTCTGTTCTTTCATGTCAATACTTAGTTAGCTTCTAACTAAGCCGCGGGTTTCTTCACGATGTTTTCCTAAATCGTTAAAGCAAGTATTATTGGGTAATTGGTGCACGGCCACAACCCACGACCTTCTTAAAGCTTTATTACCACAGTTAGGTGCAGTAAGCCCAGCCCATAGGCGTATACAAAGAAGGCCACTAAACACCTGGTTTCTCGAGACTACGTAGAAATCCTCCGAGTAAATCAAAACCGGAGAATGGGCGTCCTAATGAGAGCGCCGCAGATGCCTCACAGGCAACATTAAGCCAGATTCGAACGGTTTCAAAGAGAAAATAGCCAAATTAACTGAACTGCTAGCTGTACTTTGATTTTATAGTTTGTTATGTTGACTCTAGATAATCTTATTTGGTTCACTATTATTATTAATATTTTCCTAATTTGATATTTTGTTGTGGCTTTTAAGTGTATGTTAAGTGTGATATGGCACATTGGAGACCTGGTCTGTCCAGAGTTTTGTGTTTAGTCCGGAGGGTCTTTTATTTATTTATTTAAAAAACAATTATACATAGTACTTACAGTTAAAACCAAAACGTTTTATGTACTAGATACCTTACTAACATTTAAGAATAGCATGTTCTAACAAGAAGCAAAAAAATAAGTACACAGCGAAGTAAAAGAATTAAGGCTCATATGGAACAGGTCTACTTCCTGATTCTGGGTAGTAAGCTCATTGAGTAGTGAGAGTGCATGCGCGGTCGGCGCGAACCGCGCGGTCTGCGTGCGGACGGCGCCCGGGGGAACAAGACGCCTCGCGCGCGCCCTGGTATACTTATCCGGAGCGCTTAGCGAACATAGTGTGATTACGGAACAATTGTCAATTTTATTACGCAATATTAAAAAATAATGCGTTAGAAGTGCACATTTTCTTCTAAGCGCAAGGGTATTTAGTCCTACCATTCCTATTACAATCCATCGGCAAGCGCAGCGTAGGACGTCCACCTACAAGATGGGCAGACGACTTGGTGAGAACTGCTGGTCGGCGGTGGATGCAGACGGCTTCCAACCGCAGTACTTGGAGATCAATGAGGGAGGCCTTTGTCCAGCAGTGGACGTCCTACGGCTGAAATGATGATGATGATGATTCCTATTACAAATAGTGACGGATATAGGTACGGGTAATATCCGTACAGTTTTTTGTACAGAAACCTTGCAAATTTTCGCTGTACCCGCTCTAACATTAAGTTGTATTTCTCCTCGTGGGGATCCCAAACGAGGGCGGTATATTCCAGTTTAGAGCTAACGAATGCAAAATACAATACAACGATAGCACTTCGGTCTTGGAATCTTGCTGACTGTCTCATCACAAAGCCCAATGATTGGCATGCTTGGCGACATGTTTCTGTAATGTGCTTATTAAAAGTCAATTCTGTATCGAGTGTTAGGCCTAAGTCTCTAATTTCAGTTACTCGTTCCAGTGGAACACCTGAAATGCTGTACGGATGCAAATGTTTTGCCGTTGTGCTTTCTTGTTACCATCACCCCTTCCATGTTTTCGGGTTTTCTACGAGCTATATGGCCGAAACCCATGTGGCGTGTAGCTCCGATAAAAGTTGAGGAACGCTAAATGTAATCAACTTTTACTTGTGCACTTTGCAGTTTTTTGTAAATCCTCTTTCTATAAGTGTATCCATTCCAAGTGTAAAAAGTGTGCAAATAAATTGAATTAAATGAAATATTGTTCTACTAGTTAAGTTGTTGCTACTAGAACGTGTCTGTGGGCAAAGAACACCACGGAGTTGATCCCACCCAGATCACGCCGGGGACGTGGGTCAGATGGCTTAACGAGACGCCCATTATGATCTTGGCCTGTAACAGCGTTACATTGCGAAGAGCTGCGGGCTATGAACAATAAATATTTTACTAGTTCACCAGAAAGTTCGCAAAAGTTGACGTCTACCTACACTACAACTTTTCTTCTTCCATTCAGCAAAGTCAAGGTTTGTTCCATAGCGATCCGCGTAGCAATTTGGCGCGTAGTAATAACAACGTTAACGTAACGCAAGGAAACGTTGATTTATTGCACGTGACACGTTGATAACTCTGTAACGTAAATTGATTTACGTTCCGCTTCAGTCGTCCGGTGGTGCAAGTTACAGGCTTTTGGAATCTCTACAGCAGAAGCCACGATGTTTTATTTTGATGTACGGAGCGATTTGGGAATCTTGTTGTGAGATGATGACGGAATAGTCCGGCTATGCTATTAGGCGTTGTGTAGTTATTATATTAGTGACCCGAGGCTCTTAAAGTGGTAGACATGTGATCAAAATAACAACAAAAGATTAACTGTAAAGTCCACGCAGGCGGCCACAGGACTTACGATGAACCTCAAAATAATTGATTCACTATCATCTGTCGCTCCGTGCAGGTGTAAATAAAAAAAAAATTGTATCTTAATTATGTCAGTTTGTACCGTTTTATCCTTTTTAAGTTATAAATAATCTTATTTTATTGATTGTAATTTTTCGAATCAGTGCAAAAGTATTTAATCAATAAATAAATAATGCTGGACAATTCACATAGGCCCTAATCTAGCCCTAAGCTAAGCAGAGCTTGTGTTATTATGGCTATAATGGATTATAATTTGTGAAAAACATCCAGAACACCACACACAACAAATATCTACAGATCAACAAATATCTTGATTTGTGGAAACGAGTCGTGGTTCTTCACTACTGTTGTCTGAAATAAAATGAGTATGTTTATGTATTTTATTAAATAGCTTTTTATTTACCTAACAAGTTTATAAAATTAAAAATTTTAATTAGCCCCCGACACTTTACCTAGTCTCGTACTTACCTACTTTTGTGTTACCTAATTTTGTTTCGTAATGTGTACCCTCAGTTTTGCAATCGGGGGTATTAACCCCGTAAGTTTTTATTAAAAAGCTATTCTCTTATAGCTTGCAGCTGTCCAGCGCCAGTGAAGTTTGCATGAGCAGGTAATTAGCGGCACACGGCGCAGGCGCGGCGCGGGCGCGCGGCCGCGGAGGCTAATGTCTAGAAAACTGGGGGATAGTGATTGATTACGGTAAAAACGTTTCAGCCTCTCATTGACCGTTTCACGCCGCATTCCTACGCTGCTAACACTGGAGAATATTCATCATCTCAGCCGTAAGAGGTCCACCGCAGTACATAGGCCTCCCTCGTGGATCTACTAGTTATGATCATGAGGGGTCTTTGCCATGCTCACCAGTCGATGCATAACAATCAGTTTGTAATAGACATTTCTCTATTATGAGATTATGAGCCTGAAGAAAATTTGTTTCAATCGAGATTTTTGTTTCGACGTTTCTGAGCGTTTATCACTTGAATCACGATTCACGAGAATTGCCTCCCTGACTTTTTGAACTCTGCGGCCATCGGAGTCATGTTTAATTTATTTTATTGATCACAAAACATAATGTACTACAGATAAAACTCTAGCGCACATTCATATTTATGTAGTAGGTAAGTGTCATTACTATTATATACAAGTGACGACTATATCCTAATAAAAAATAAAGAATTGAGTGAGTAAAAAAATATAAAAACCTTACTAAACAAAACACTGTACATTAATAAAACTTTATTCATATAAAAATAAACGAAATGAAAAATAATATAACACAGAGGCACAGTTATTTCGAAACTTGCAAATAGAGCCTAGTAGAAGAACTTTCAATGAGTTCATCCGGGAAAATACCACCATACCTATTTCTGCCGCCAAGCAGTATCTTATGTCTGCATTGCTGTGTTCCGGTTTGAAGGGTAAGGGGGCCGGGGACATTTCAAACACACGGGATGGGACTCTATGTCTCAGGGCGCAAGGGAGGCCTGTGTTCAATAGTGGATGTTTTACGGCTGAAATGATGATGAAAAGTTACTTATGTTAAGTTGTATGTACTATGTGTCATACAGTCACGTTCTTCAATCAGTCGCCAAGTCACGCGCATGTTTATCGCACAGCAGTTAAAGCAAGGCAAAGACCGAGGCTACGCCTAGCCTAGGTTACCTAGCGCTAGTCTAGCTAAACGTGCGGCCGTTATGTCAGCTGTCTGTGTCAGCAGACGCAGGTCACACGAGCCGGCTAGATAGGCAACTAGTTGAGCAAACTAGTGCAACTATTGCAGTTGTAATAAGTAGAGGTTACCGCTTAACATCAGGCGGGCCTTCGGCTTGCCTCGTCATTTAGATATAAAAAAGCAAGGTAGAAAAGGGTAAAGTTGGAGGGTTCGTGGCTTAGGCTCCCAGTGGTCGACGCACCTGTGGTCGACGCCCCCGGTCAGTTTAATTTAATTCGAAGATTTTTTTTATCAAATGTACTGGCAGGCATAAAAGACATAGGCTTGCAATATATTATATCATAACCATAACTATTCTTATTAGACTTGTTTTTATTTTGTATGTATGTTTTTGCCAGCCAACTTCCTGACTCCGGGCTACTGTAATTTTTCTTGCTATAAAAATTCCAATTCCACACACATTTTCGTGTAATATGTTCTATTAAACAATAATTAATAAAAAATAATAGACATAAGACATAGACATAGACATTCCTTTATTCGCTGCTGCAGTACAAAGTATACAAAATATTAACTTAAAAAAAAAAATACAAATTTAAACTTAACATACAAATACTAAATAATAAAAACTTAATGAGGAAAGGGCTGTGTTACAGCAGCAAAAAGGTCTCGGCTCAGCATAAATGCCTTACCACTCGAGAGTAGATAGGCGCTGATATTCTGCCGATACCATGTGATCACAAGACCCTATGAGGCTTAATATGTAATAAATATATATGTATAAATGAGACATAATCAACTATTAAACTAGAATAAATCAGAATTATTGTACCCTATTATTGTCAATCAGTCTTAAAAGCAATAACTTAATCAGTCTTGAAACAATAACTGCAGAGTAACCAACATTATCTATTTAAATTGTCATTTTAAACTTTTTAATAATAATTATTAAAAATAATCAACTATTACAAATAAAAAATATAAATAAAGACACATGAACTAAAATCGTCTACTAACAACAGAAAACAACCAAAATCATCTTTTTTACTGCGTTAATAATAAAAAAAGTAAGGCCTTTTGCATCAATTATAGATGATTTAACGATCATGCTGTACGGGACGCTGCAGTGCCTGAGACATTGTTAGATGGATTAGGCTTGCCCAGCACCTATACCATCCTCTCAGCTTAGTCAGCTATTATTCAGAGGAAAGATTAGGTCAGTACGTCTGAAGATAACTAAGCCGTGGGTTTCTTCACGATGTTTCCTTCACCGTTAAAGCACGTGTTAAGTGTGCACATACATTTTTCAATAAAGAAAAATCCATTGGTGCACGGCCGGTATCGAGCCCACGACCTTCGGATTGAAAGTCAAGTTAATAATAAGTTATTACTTTTTTGCTCGGATTTCCACATATGGGCAGATTTGTTCTAAAAACATGATCGTAGTCATTTTTTTATTTTTGTACTGCTCAGTCAAATTGGCAATAATTTTTTCATTCTTCCTTGTCGCATTCTTTCGCCTGCTAACAGGAATGTTTTTGGCTTTCAGTCTGAAAAAAGATATTATCTAGTTGCATTATTTTACCAATAAATGTAATTGCGATTTTAAAATAAATATATTGCCTTGCTTGTGCCGTGCCGTAGGTAGAAATATCAATCGTTATGAATTCCAAAAACGATAATAAAGATGGATTCGTCCCCAGGTGGCGCATAAGTCGATGATTCCAAGCCTCTACTAAATTTGTAGTCCTATGTTTTTCTTTATAACAACACCACTTAGCAATTTTTTCCGTAGGTTCAATCCACTGTTCAACAAAATAATCATTGAACTTAGTTATTTGTTCGTCTGGAATACTGAAAGTAAAGTCTTGGATCAAATTGGTCTGCAAATGTAAAAATACCAGGAATGTACAAGCTTTAAAGCGTAAATACTTATATTACCCGTTTTCCATTATGGAAAGCCATCCGTCTTCAATTTCTTCTTCAGGAAGATAGGCTAAGCAGATGCATAGTTTAACGTACTGCGTGGTCTCTTCATGATCTAATAAACGAAGAGACTTTGCCCGCCTGTATATGGCATTTTGAAAATGTACAAAACATCCATGAATTTCAGCAATGGGAAATTCGTTAGTTATTGCGACCATTGCTGACATTTCGAAATCCAGAGTGAATTTTAAGGGTTTGAATTCTATCAAAGCTTCTTTAATTTTTCTGAACATTGTCTCATATGTCTTTCTTTCTTTATTGACCAGTAGCGCGTAAAATATGGGCACAATATTGGTGTCATCTGTATTGTTCCCAATATCTCCATGTATCGTATAAATCTGTTTGAATGGACAGGGGCAGCAATCAAATGTACCATCACAAAAGAAGTGGTGAACATTTTTAATATCTTCCAAAGCTTTATCTGATACAAATATGATGATTCTGTTGCCATCCCCATTATAATCGACTAGTAAATGTTTCCTAAAAATCTCAGGTATAACAACTTCAGCTGGATCCGTAAATCTTGTTTTTTTACCTTCAGAGCTGTATTACGACTTCTATAAATTGCTTTTTTAACATTGTTGTAGATTGGAATTTTCTCATGCCTTCGTGCCCTTTATTCTGTAATCTTGCAGTTTTCACTTCAAACATTTTCTGTATAGAACTAAAATTTGTTGTAACTTCTTGTTTTAAATCGTTCATAACAAATTTTATCTCGTTTTTTAAAAAATCCGGCTTACACTCAGGCTTATGCTCTTTTTGCATCTGAACATTATCGCTTTCATTTGTTAACTTCACTAAACCACCACATCGGCCATGTCTTTTATTTACACATGTCCACACACTATCGTGTTTATTATTTCTATGAAAATTATACGCAAATCCAGCATGTAGCAAAGTTTTTCCCCCTAGTCTATTTTTCACCATTTCATAATTACTTCGCACCAGCCCTTGCGAAGGACCTTCGCTTGACATTGTGAGATGGCACACTAAACTTTATTATCAGTTGTTCAAGTTCAAAAGAGTTCAGTTCAAAACCGTGAACATATTGTATGAAATTATCAATTAAAAGATAACAAAATAAAAATATTTTACACGGAAAACGAAAACCACCTGCTAAACCTGTCAACGAAAATTTGATTGCTGCGTGCGCTGCATGTCAAGATGTTTGGAACGTAGCCTTCTGTTCAAATCTGTTTTAGACTGTTTTAGAGGCCAGTACGCCACACTTCAATATATAAAATGTCTATAGGACTAGTAACCGTCAGGCCGTTTACCAACGTCACACAACAGACCAGAGACTTTTGACATTTACTGTACTTAGTGCAAAAGTGCAAATAATAATAATAATACAATTAATTGAATCGGGGGCGTCAACCACAGGTGCGTCGACCACTGGGGGCCTAAGCCACAAACCCAAGTTGGAGACATTGATTTCTAGGTTGATTGGTAGGTTGTTCTTGCAGACAGGGAATAGCCGTTAATATTCGATTTTTAATCGACTTTAAAATAAGGAGGAGGTTCTCAAGTCGTCTGTATTTTTTTAAATCTTTGTTACATCAGAACTCTGTCGTATGCACTTTGCATTAGGTCCCATTTTTTTCAAAACTCAGTTCTGATGACGGGATCCATTAGGAATCGGCTCCTCGAGTGTTGTAAGTACGTAAACATATAGTATTTCGGCATATTTATTTAGCTTAAGGTTTTTATCATCATTTGCATTCATTTTATATGTGTTGTTGTAGTGGACGTGTCTATGTTTTGTAATTACAAACTATGAAAATATAGAATATCTTAAAAAAAAGAAAGTTTGATTTTATTCGTTTTTATTTTCCTTTAGTGTAAACTGATGGTAATAGTGAGTACTGAAGTCCCTCAAGATATAGTGTTCTTCCCAAAAATTTAACTTTCGGATGTGTTTTTTACTTGATTTTAAACCCAGTTCTGATCATTATCAGAACTGGATGAATGGGTCCATGATAAATCAAAGGAATTATTCAAATGTTATAAGCATACCTACATATAGACGTTTGATTATTTTCAGCTACATTTGAATTTTTTCGTTAAAGTCGGTATATTTGTTGATTTTTTTTTTATTAAAAATCCGTCCATCGTCCGTAAATCAAGGCTGTCCATGCGTCATCAGTAGGTCTACCATGAGTTTTCACAATCTATACTAGCTAGCGACTGTAGTTAAAAAACGTATGAAAACTAGTACTCTAGCGGATAGTTTGGTACTAAAATACGCAGTAAAACTATACGCGACTGTAGTTTGGACTTCATTGCTAAAAATTTGGTACCATGAGTTACAAATGTGACAGATGTCATAGTAACGTACTATTACTACTGTAGTAACGGCAGGCGATCTAACAGTGACAACTCATGGTAGACGCACAGACAGTGTGACCAGATTCACTGACCAGACGCTCAGACATGTTTGAATCTGGTCACACTGTAACTTAGTTCTAAGGTAGTCCTCAGCACGCCCGCACACGCCCGTAAGCTTAATAATAATCTTCTGCATAGTATTTTAATACTTTTTCATACTGAAAAAGTATTAAAATACTGAATCTGGTCACACTGCGCACAGATGTTGCAGAAAGTGGCAGGAAGCTATAGTAGAGAGGTGAGGCTGATTGTCCGGCGAAGGTCGCGCCGAGGCCGGGCCAGCCCTCGCGACCCACATGCGCCCTTTATGGCTCGCAGCTCGCACACGCCGGGCTTTACCTGACGCCGAGTTGCAGATATTTGCTTGATATGTGGGTCATCGGCGACGACGCGAGAAACAAAGGAAATTTGGTGGCAAGTTGGTAAACCACATTAAAGCGTTGTACAATTTGTTTTTTTCAAAATGACAATATATGTTGTTGACCGCAGATGGCCATGACAACGTTACCGGACTATACGGTTGTACAATATGCGATCCATCTATCTATATATATAAAATTCAAAGTCCTAAATGTCTCACTGACTGACTGATATGTATATCAACGCACAGCCTAAACCACTGGACCTAAAGACTTGAAATTTGGCACACATATACCTTGAGTATCCTAGAGGTGCACTAAGAAGGGATTTTTCGAAATTCTTACGGGATAGGGAATAAATGGGATTTATATTTTCGAATCAAAGTGACTCTGCGTGAAAAAGGAGATTTCCACGCGAACGAAGTCGCGGGCAAAAGCTAGTTTCATATAAAATCAAACGAATTTGCAGATTAGGAAATACCTATTCTTTACGCACCATTTTGTAGGTTCAGAATCGATTATTGTTTTTGTGTGGAATGAAACTAAATTAACTCATTTATATTAAAAAAAAACAAGACATATAACTGCCGTTATAATATTATAGGTAACGTTATGTGACGAAAGTCGAAACCTGATGATTTTCAAGACCGCTGACGAATACGTTATCAAATAATAAGTTGTCCATGGCTTACGGTTATCACAGTTTAAGTACCTGCTCTTGCTATCAATAATTGATTAGTTACCGGACCTACTCGCTGATATTATAATTTTATACCACGATAATACAACTATGAAGAACAATAGGATGTTAAGGGTTCTATTGTTCGTTTTTAGGGTCAAACTCTTTTGAAAAGCATTCGAAGTGGATACTTTTCCATACAATTTACACATAGAATGGGTTTTCAAATGTTTGGGCATAAAGAGTTTAATAGTTCTAAGGGCCTATTATGAATTCTATATACATATATTCATTTTCCAATGTTTTGCCGCTTAGTCACGATCGGCTTTCAAGCGTCGGTATGTTTGTACAAACATTTACCAAAACACATGGCAGATCTACTAAACAAAGGCATTTCCTAATAGACCCTTGTCACACGACATTACGCTCCTGCGTGTCGACATGTGGATGCTGCATTGTCATGGAAATGCGTAACATGTGCCATACCATAGTTTACGAGGCCACATCGGATCGCGTCGTGAATGCGTGTTATCGTGCGTGATGTAATGACATTAGAAGTATCTAAATATCCATTATCATTTCAGCCGTAAAACGTCCACTACAGAACACAAGCCTCCCTCGTGGATCCCCATGAGGGGTAGCACCATACTCGCTATGCTTGGCAGGCGGGTTGGCGACCGCAGTACAGGATGTTGATACACGAAAAGACGCTGCTGCCCGTTTTCCGAAAGTAGCGTTTAGCAGGCTCTTACTGTATCCATGGTCACGAGAGTGGGGGGAACAGCCTGCCGGCATACCCACGGCTAATATCCAGTTCAACTCAACTAGGTAACCTGTTGTTCATCATCATTTCAGCCGTAGGACTGCTGTCCACTGCTGGGCATAGACCTCCCTCACGGATCTCCAAGGTCATGAGCGGGTTGTTGCCATACTCGCCACGCTTGGCAGGCGTGTTGGCGGGCGCAGTAAGGGATGTTGATACACGGAAAGACGAATAATGTGCTTTATCCATTTAACATGAGTTTTTACTTTTGTGAAATGACATTCCTCTGCCTTTGGTTTAGTTTTGCATTCTACACATCATTTCCTTTAATTTGATACGAAAGTCCGGTAAAACAATCGATTATTAATTCCCTCTTTCAAACTCTCTTGTAAACTTCTTATCTGATTTTGATGAATCATGTTTATGTTTAAGAACCACCTCCCTGCTATTAAATAAAGAAAACTGCATGCAAATTGGTCCACTCGTTTAAGAGCTACGGTGCCACAGACAGACACACACATACACACACATATAGCGGTCAAACTTAACACCCCTTATTTTGTCGGGTTTAAATTTCGTTGTCAAAGCTTTCCCTATAGTTCTATTATGTAGGTTAGTCTAGTCTCGGAATAAAATCAATGACTTTTGCTGTCGTGCGCGAATCATAAATACGGCTTGCCTCGGCGCCGGCGCCGGCGGCGTCTCGGTCACGACATCAGCATCTTACGAGCAACACGTAATAGCGCGAAAATCATAAGATTCTTAAACACTTTCACTTCAAGTTCTCTCGTTTCATTGCAATTACAATAAATACGGAACTCTAATTAGAAAGATGTTTTGTTGACGCAAGCGGAAATGTCAGCGCTGTGCGATTGGTTCGTGATTTATGGTGGATATGCGCGGGCGCAGGGTTCGTCTCTGATATGGTGTTAGCAAATACAGATAGCTGTTTGGATAAGAAACCCTTTTGGAGGGACAAAGTAACCCTTAAAATTTCCATATTTGAACTGGAGTAGGGAGATACCTGAATGCCATACTTTTTAGTTATTTGTTTGAAAGTAGATGAGTTACTTTGGACCAACAAATTAACAAATTACCATGATAGCGGCTGGTAATTGTTTTGAAATTACTCTCCACTTTACGACCTTTCAATTATTTCAATTAGATTCAACTATCACGCGTGTGTTAGATTTATGGATAATTTTGATAAAAGAAATCATAAACTTATGCTTATGCTTCTGAAATCTATGGTTTAACACTTGAATAATGTAATATTGTTACGAGTAAGGCTGGTTTTACATTTAATGTTAGTTCTCTGTTTTACACAAGTAATCAATGTATTAGAACTTGTTATATACATATTTTCATTGTATTTATTATGTTAAACATATACTTTGCAGTATTTTTGTATAATTACAACTAGATAACAAGTTGTTCGACTCGACAACGTGGTAGTTGTTTACTTGCTTCTATAAAAAGGCCGTCGCTAGAGCGACGGGGGCCACTTTAGTTTCAACTGTCGGACAGAACGGAGCTCTGCAAATATCACGGAGTCAAAGCTAAGTTAAATTACTTAACGATTTACGGTATTTATTAAACATGTAAAACTATGTAATTACTTATTAGAAGTTTTGGTTTAGAGTCATTTAGTTAGTAAATGTGGTAACGTAACTGAATAACGTAGTATTATAATGATGATGATGACGATGATGATGATGATGGTAATGACGAATAAAATACAACGTTTAAATAAGTGTTGTTTTAATAAGTATCCAAAAGTTAGTTATATTCCTGGCCACAGTATATACTATACCTTTATATTTATTTTTAAAATCAAATCTCTTATCAGAAGTGCGATCTGAACTACTCAAATATGAAATTAATACCTTTTTTTTTTTTAGATTTTGCCAAGGCCGTACGACGTGGACAGAGGCGTTGTGGAAAGTCTGCTGAGAGCTATTTCAAACCCTGTGAACTTGGGGATAATTATTTCTTTGCCGCCTTTTGACCCCGAGACAAATGGCAACGGTGCCGAATGCTGGTTTAACTCACCCTATCGCTGAACATCCTGAGATGGAGTAGCAGCAAGACGGTAGCCAAAGCCGGTAAAGGGATCGGCTGTGCTGTGTTACGAAAGCAATGGACAAAAATAAATAATAAGGTAGGATTAGCAGATTTTTTCTAATCTGCGTTGAAATATCAGTACCCTGGAAAAACAAAACCTGTCTAAAAAAAAAACATACTAAAGATGACTATTATTGCTGACATTGTTTGCAACATAATCATTATTGTAAATATGCTAAGAAAAAAAAAGAACCTTTAAAATATTATTACTGAAGGGTAACTAATACCATAATAGCCCAGTCCGTTATGGCGAATGATGTGACGCAGTTCATCATTTTAAATAAATTAATACATTATAAAAGTAAGCATAAAACGATATTGCAATTACTTATTTCAAAAGTAAGACAAGTTTATTGCGTCTGTTTATGAGGAAGTTATCATTATGGGGGTTAGGATAATAATTCAAGTATCTTGGTTTAAAAAAGATCACATCGGGGCAGGAGTTTCTGAATCCGATAGCCAAATATATTTAACTCCATTAGATTATCTATTATTTATAGTTCGAGATATTCACTTCTTAAGAACAAAATTAATTTTCATAGAAAACGTAATATTATGTAAAAAGTAGGTACACCTTTAATAGTCAGGTTTACAGTAGCGGTCAAATGCCTAAACTTAACAGGAGGTATAAAAAAAAACAAGTATATGTTTTTAGTCCTTAACTTGTAAAAAAAAAAACGCTTAAACTTGTGGCTTCCTTGACATTATTTGACAATTTGTTTAAAAGTCGTTTATTCATTGTTTCCTTTTTATAAAAAAAAAATACAGCTTACATCGATAAAGTAAATAATTGAATAGTATGCCAAGCACATAGACACTAAATAATCACAGCTATAAAAAAAAATATCCAAGGTTGGTGCTAATAAAAACATTATATGGTATATAATAATACTGCCGTCTTACTAAAAAAAGGCACATTTGACACCTAAATTAATATTTGTTGACTTAAAAAAAGGCTTATCTAATGGTAATTAGGTTAAAAGGACATGTAAGGAAAAGAAATATTTTTTATATTTTGTTTACTAGAAAATGCTACTTTAACAAGGGTTGATATCAAAGGATTAGAGAGGCTAATTTGGTATTAAGACATTCCTTTTAGATCTTAAATAAACTTTTTAAATTAAAGACATATAACGAAAGGGGACAAGTAACTAATTGTGTCCATTGTATGTAATACAATAAGAGAGTGTTAAGATCTGATAACGTTATATTAACTTACGGTTTCAAAACACATGTTTATTAAAAATTCCTTAAAAGCTTAATTGACAGGAACTTTTGTCATTTTATGCAAAACAATTACTTTAATTGGAACACTAGCTCTCTTGATAATTGCAGTGGGTAGTGGGTTCAAACGTTTTTATTTGTGCGAGAATTAATCTTGAACGGACGATCGATAACATAATGTCAAATAGATAACTGTCAAAACAGAAAGTAAAAGATAATTATTGTTCTTTGGCAGAGGGAAAACACGGGATTTAAGTGGAGACGTACTACTTTATACGATATTATATCAGAATGGCCAAGCAATTCATGGGAAGATATTGGGGAGATACAACAAACACCATACACAAAAGTTTAAAAGTCACTAGATTTTTCCCATCATCATCATTATCATGAGATTATAGTTGAATAGAGAAGAAAATATATGTACTATCCACACAAGCTAGCCTACATAAATAGTTTACAATCAGTTATAAATGTACAATTAAGTAGATATTTGCACTGCAATGCCTAGATATAGTGCTGATCGTTTAAATAACGTTTTATAGATCAAGTTAATTATTTAAAACTCAAACTACATAAATAAAAATAAATAACAATAGTTCTTGTAATCATTTGAGCAAATACATTAAGAATAATATGACTAAACGCAACAATAATATTATGAGCAATAACTTTATAAGAAAGCAATATTAATAACTCAATTACAATAAATGATAAGTACATTGAACATCTCAAACTAGTTGAATTAATTTATTTATTTATTTTAGGAATAACAAACGACAACATTGTGTATAGTAAAAAAGGTAACAATATTAGAATACTTAATTATAAGCATAATATTATTAACAAGGTAGTCCACTACGCTATCCACATATTGGTCTTATAAATAAAAAATAGAAATTATTGCAGCTAGAGGGCACGTAAAATATATATACATATATATATATATATATATATATATAGGTTCGTAAGGAAACAGAATTTATAGAAAAAAAAAATTATTAACAATTTAAATGAGTAAGAAGATACACAACAAAGCCAATAATTATAAATGATTAAGACTGAGGTCTACTTGACAAAGTATACTATATAACTGATACTTAAATCTATGTAAAGTATCTAAGTATAGTAATATTTCTAAATGAATAAAATTGACATTGAAAGACTATCATACGATGAAAGATAATAAGAATAAAAGTAATAAGGAAAAAAAATCAAGTACTAGGTTAAAAATGCATTAAATTGGTTCAATAATAAATAAACTAATTGCATTAAGCATTTTACTTGGACCCAAAAAAAAAATCATTAAACACTCAAAGTGTATTGGTTTGATACAATTGTAATTCAAGGATTGATTTGATAAAGTAATGATAAATGTTTTGGTAATATAATAACAACGTGAAAATGAATATAAATAAAAGTATAACATAAAAGGAACGATAAACATTAAGATTAAATTAAAGGACTAGGTATATGAAAAGGAATAGAATCTTATGTTACATGATGTTATTGAAGTCACTAATCAAATTCACGCTGGTCTGATTATATAGTAGTACGATTAAAATATGTACGAAAGATATAAAACTGATATACTTGTATAACAGGAAGGTTAGTGAAAAGTAAAACATGTACGAAAGATATAAAACTGTTCTACTTGTATAGCAGGAGGTTGATGAAAAGTAAAAAGTGTACGAAAGATATAAAACTGATATACTTGTATAACAGGAAGGTTAATGAAAAGTAAAACATGTACGAAAGATATAAAACTGTTCTACTTGTATAGCAGGAGGTTAATGAAAAGTAAATTGTGTACGAAGAATATAAAACTGTTCTACTGGTATTACAGGGAGGTTTAAAAAAATGTGATGTGAACTTCGAGAACGAAGTTCAGGTCAGTATGGCCGTGTTAGATTTATGGATAATTTTGATAAAAGAAATCATAAACTTATGCTTATGCTTCTGAAATCTATGGTTTAACACTTGAATAATGTAATATTGTTACGAGTAAGGCTGGTTTTACATTTAATGTTAGTTCTCTGTTTTACACAAGTAATCAATGTATTAGAACTTGTTATATACATATTTTCATTGTATTTATTATGTTAAACATATACTTTGCAGTATTTTTGTATAATTACAACTAGATAACAAGTTGTTCGACTCGACAACGTGGTAGTTGTTTACTTGCTTCTATAAAAAGGCTGGCAGGGGGCCACTTTAGTTTCAACTGTCGGACAGAACGGAGCTCTGCAAATATCACGGAGTCAAAGCTAAGTTAAATTACTTAACGATTTACGGTATTTATTAAACATGTAAAACTATGTAATTACTTATTAGAAGTTTTGGTTTAGAGTCATTTAGTTAGTAAATGTGGTAACGTAACTGAATAACGTAGTATTATAATGATGATGATGACGATGATGATGATGATGGTAATGACGAATAAAATACAACGTTTAAATAAGTGTTGTTTTAATAAGTATCCAAAAGTTAGTTATATTCCTGGCCACAGTATATACTATACCTTTATATTTATTTTTAAAATCAAATCTCTTACGTGCATAGCTTTACATTAATAAATTAATATTGATGGTATATCTGTTCTCTCTCGAGCTGACCACGGCGCTTTGTCGCGAATGAAAAATAATCATCATCATCATTCCAGCCTTAAAACGTCCACTACTGAACACAGGCCTCCCTCATGGATCTCCATGCCCATGGCAACTATCCCGTTGCCATACTCACCACGCTTGGCAGGCGGGTTGGCGAGCGCAGTTTGCGATGTTGAAACACGGAAAGACGCTGCTGCCCATCTTCCGCAGGTATCCCTTAGCAGGCTCTTACTGCATCCACGGGCATGAGAGGTGGGGTAACATTCTACTGCCGGCACCCCACGGCATAATAAATTTAGTCAATTGCATAAAGTAGAGAGCTGCACGGGGCGCTTTCTCCATAACTTGCACTTTGCATTCACTTATTTAAATCGGCCACACCGGATCACTAAGGAGAATTTATGGTTAATTTATTAAATGTGGGCACATACATACATATATCGTACTCGGCTGGGTAAGCAGAGCTGGTTTGTGAGCCTGGCAGGGAAAGGTTGGATACAATGTAGTCGATGGAATCGTTAAAGTTAGCGTTCTGTAGCAAGATTTTTTCTACCTCAGCCTCCTTAAGCTATTTAAGAGAAATATTTTTGCATTTTTTATGAACACATATAATTACCCAATGAATACAATATATAAATTGATTGGTGTTTGGTGTAAGTGGTGTAAGCCATTCTAATCTTATGTATGTATAAATAAATAAATAGAAAAATATATTTATTATATATTTATTATAAATAAATAAATAGAAAAATATATTTATTTATTTATGAAGAAAGTTTATAAATTGTTCCGTAAAAATTGTAGTAATCATAACAATTATAGATGACACTGCACGCACTAGTTATATTCATGAATAATCGAAATAAATAAACCATTCATTTTTAGGTATTTGTTTTGTACGAGTATATGTATGATAATGAGTGCGTTATCTATAATGTACGTTTTCAGAGGCACTTGCAAGTTTGAGTTTGAGTGCGTGGGCTTTGAAATTATTACTTCTCTGATCTTACGTAAAACTAAACTAGACCCCCTCCCACCCCATGTGAGAAAACATAAGACTTGTTCTGACTCCCTGATCGTGCCTATCTATAACAGATCCAGCTGTTTACTACAACCGCGTAATGGCGCGGTATGTAAACACAGATTGCTTGGTAGCGCATTAAATGGCCTGTCCCCGCCATTATCGACCGACTCACCCAGTTCCCACGCCGACCGCATCGACCATCCTACATTTAACAGCACTATGTAAACCATGCAGGTACTTCTTATATTTATTAGAGTCCGCGGTGTGTGCAATTATACGAAATTAATTGTCGATAAGTAAACAAAAATCTGAACGACATCTTCAAACAAACCAAAAATGTAAGCAACATATAATTGTGAAAATCTTACTAACTCCTAGGTATTATAAATTGATCTTATTATGTAAAATTGTGTTTAAATAGTTAGGTATAAATATTTTGTTTATGTGTGTTAATAAATATTTTTAATTTTCATTTAATTTCATAAGTTTAACAAAATACTATCCTCAAAGAGAGCCTTCAAGTAGCTATGAACTTCTACACATTCAAAGCCTTAAGTAGTAATGTCAAAACCTTCGTTTCCTAAGAACTAAGGATTAAGTTCACCATGCGCGTCCCACGAGAGTTTCGTAATGTTTCTCTGGAAGTGTTACAGCACACTTCCAGGGAAACATTCTCATAACAGAGGTAGGTAACGTATTTTTACCGCGCTAAGTTCGAGCCCCGGGTTACGCCCGGCGCGGCTGCACACGATGAGTCATACGGAGCTGTGACCGAAGTTAAATCATTGTCTTATTATATTTTTAACAATTGTTCCGTGTCATAGAAACAGTTATAAGAGTTTGTGGTGGTAAGTAGTGGTGATTTTTACGCCACGTCAACCTAAGCGGAGATACTTTTCTTTAATGCGGTTGATAGTTACTTTTATATTTTTTCAATAAAATCAAATCATTAATTTATACAACATAAATACATAAAACATTTACAACATATTTAAAAAATAAAAAAAATACGTATTTACCGCAATTATCAAGACCTTACCTCTTGTGCTAGTTATAAACTGTGTTACAGCAGTAAATAAGGTAATATTGGGAATAAACACTCAGGCCTGTCACAAATAACTGCAAATTTGATTCATGGTGGGATTCGAAAGCACTACCATCTATGTCACAGCGGGCACTGAGCCACGGAACACGGATGTCGGTTACCAAACATTTTAATTGCAATGAATATGAAGACCTCACATGGCGATTACAATGAGTTTCCAAGCAGGCTCTTTATTTTATTTTTAATTTACGTGGAAAAAAACAGCTGCTTACAAGTTTTAATAAAAACAAATGATGAGGACAACACCGCATTAAAAAAAATTCACTACATGGTTATGGATATTTTGATTGCAATTTATTTATAACAGCCCAAAACCTTAAACGCCATTATTATAAGCGAACACAAATTTGATAAGAAAAATAAAACTATTATAAAAAATAAGATTAAAATCCAATGACGCGTTTTCATTATAAAAACTTCAAAATATTTCCCTGCAGCTTAAAAAATGTTTAGTAGAATAAAATATGCTTTTTCTGGTGGTGAACATAATTTACAATGACTGGAATAATTGTTACCTCGCTTATTCCGCGCACTAGCTCCATCTATGAGGTTTAGTAGTAAAAGCTTTAACCCGACTGCCAAGGAAGGGTATTGTCTTTCGCGCGTATCTTGAATGTTTTAAGTATTTGTTTGTTTATTTATACATTTCTTTATTCCCACGTGTCTTCCAGACGGCTGGATGGATTTCGACAATTAAGGTATTGTTAGATTCGTCTCAAAAACCCAAGAGGTATTGAAATAATAAAACTAAAATGTCGTTAATTTTTTTTAACTAGATAAGGTTTGTTGAGGATCAAAATAAAGGGAATTAAAAGGAGACAAAAATATACATATCAATTTAATCGGAAATAATTACTAACAAGCATTTTAATTCTCACCAAGTCGTCTGCGCATCTTGTAGGTGGACGTCCTACGCTGCGCTTGCCGATCCGTGGCCTCCATTCGAGAACTTTGCGGCCCCATCGGCCATCTGCTGGTCGGCGGTGGATGCAGACGGCTTCCAACCGCAGTACTTGGAGATCAATAAGGGAGGCCTTTGTCCAGCAGTGGACGTCCAACGGCTGATATGATGATGATGATCATGATTTTAATTCAATCATTCGAAAACTATTTATCAATGCATTTAAATGGTATTTGGCTCGTATCTCCCTCCTTGATCACATGCCCGACGTGGAGATACGCCAGCGTACGAAAGTCGTAGACGCAGGTATGCGGATCGCAAACATAAAATGGACAGGACATGTCGCCAGGCGAGACGACAGCCGATGGACCAAGGCGGTAACAGAGTGGTTTCCGATGGAAGCGAGACGGCCTCGAGGCAGACCACCTGCCAGATGGGCGGACGATCTAGCCAGGGTGGCCGGACGACAGTGGATGAGACTTGCAGAGGACCGTTTACGTTGACGTGCTGATGATATGATAATGATGATGATGCTTTTGGCTTTTAATCGGCCAAGTGTGTGCCTTGCAGTTGGGCTTATTGTTTCACTTTATAATGTAATAACTTGTTGAGTATCTTTTTTGTGCTCATTAATATAACGACTTCCCATAACTAGCTACTACGTACGTTCCTACGTCTGACGTGCCACCTCTAAAACACAAACATTGAAAAGTGAAAACAATATAATCACATCAACAACTCGCTGCTGATATTTGAGCGCCATTAGAAAGCGCTCCTTCCGTGCCGACACTGAACTTTGGGGTTTTTTGTATCCCTCTGACGTGAGGCATGTTTGAAAGTGAGGTGGATAGGTACAGTTCCTATGAGATTATGTGTCATCATTGAAATAAAGACCTTTATTTTCACATGCAATATAAACACATTACATAAACGGTACATAATCGTTTGAAACCGTGTTGGGAGAGTGGTATGTTCCCCCGTTTCAATCCGATGGTCGTGGGTGATACCAGCCGTGCACCAATGGATTTTTCTTTCTTGAAAAAATTATAAGCACATTATCACGTGCTTTATGGGCGAAGGAAAACATCGTGAGGGAACCCTTAGCCAGATGTATTGACCGGTTATTTCCTCTGACTTTTAGCTGACTAAGCTGAGAGGATGGTATAGGTGCTGGCTGGGCAAGCCTATTCAACCTAAAAAAGTTCCAGGCACTGCAGCGTCCCGTACAGCATGGATACCAGTTGCTGACGCTCAATAAATCACCTGCGTGTAACGATCGTTAGTAACATAGGCATCATTATTTCAGCATTCAAACATCCACAACTGAACACGGGCCTCCCTCATGGATCTCCATGAAAAGTTGTTGCACAGAGTTGTTTTCTGTGGGTTATTGCCATACTCACCACGCTTGGCAGGGGGGTTGGCGAGTGTAATATTGGATGTTGATACACGGAAAGACGCTTCTGCCTATCTTCCTATCTGGGGGTGGGTATCCCTTATACATCCATGGGCATGAGAGGAGGGGTAACATTCTACTGCCGGCACCCCACGGCAAATCAATTATAAATTTATTAATTATAATTGATTTATTAATACCCAAATGACAATAGAAAAACTTATATAATATGTCTCGAAATTTATCTAAGTCGTACTTGTGAGCCAAATCGACTTCCTCGACCGGAAACGTAATAATTTCATACAAAATGTCAAAAATAACACAAGCGCCATTATTCACAATCAAACGGTTGCGCAAGCACCTTTACACGCAGCCATTATCTAAACTGGGCTCTTTGCGCATTGCCGGATGAACTTTAGCTAACTTTACATAACGTAAACGTTTTACCGCTTGGACATTTTATTTTATAACGTCTCGCATAGGTTGTAAAGAGATTATCTACAATTAATGAAATGTTGACTCGCTTGCGACATAGCTTAATTTACGCAGAGCAAACTCTGCCAAGCATTGAATTAATGAATATGAAGAAAGAAAGAACACTTTATTTATAAGTAGGTATTAAAAAGTTTATTCAAATATTGTTTTTCAAATAATAATAATAAATGTAACATAACAGATTAACCAAAGCGTTACACATTAATCAGAATATTTTTCTACATTTTTATATATAAAATATTAATGAAAAAGCGTTATCTAATATCATTTCAAATTTCAAGTACATAGCATCAGTAGTTCGTACTTGTGGATGCAGGCAGACAAACTCACACCACAAGGGTTCCTTTTTACCATTTTGGATTGGAACCCTAAAAAACATAAAACGAGAAAAATGGACAAATATGTGTCCTTATTTCTCTGACATTATACCCTCAAGACATCACCTTCGGCATTGCATCTCTAGTCAGTACTTCAGTAGTGAGGCTTCCCCGGGGGTAGGGATCGAATGTCCGCAGTGGAAGCGTGCCCGGACGTTCACCGGGTGACGTCACCTCCGCCACAGCTACCTTCCGCCCTTCAGAGTTTGCCTTCAGCCACATTGTGATATAGATATACTTGTACAGTCACGCTCATAGTAGACGATACCACTAAGCCTTGGTGTACCTTAGTGGTATCCATTCCTATGAGCGCGACCGACATATGCATAGATAGTGTAATACACTATGCAGGGTTTACAAGGGCTTGGTAAGTAACGACGAGCGACGATAACTTTTAATAAGCTTTCAAAGTCTGAAAGCGATACTGAATATTCCCTACTGGGCCCTTATTCTCGAGAAGATGATAAAATATCACGAAATGGCAAAAAAACTGACAAAAATGTGTTGAAACCAACGTTATTTGTATTTATTTCATATTCTTATTTTAACTGTGTGTCTCTATACAATATTGTGATATTTAATCATCTTCACGAGAATTTGGCCCCAGAGCCTTTTTGCGCTCCTTCCATACTTTATTAATTAATATTTATTTATTTATTTATAAACATGTACATTATCCTAACGGGTACACCCAATTCAATAGAGTACCTATCTTATATATTATTATAGTGTTCATAATTCATATTAAAATTAGAAAATTATTAAACAATAGAGAAAAATAATAAAAATAATAAAAAAAAATAATTAAGTACATAGGTAATCTATTATATTAAATATAAGTAGGTTAACCTAATTTGATTTTTTAAATTTAATTATGTATACTCGCTTGATAGGTATATATTTATCAGGTGCTCAAGTTTAAATATGTATGACGACACCGTGCCTTCTTCATTCTTGTTGGTTTTGTCTATCCTAAAAGATATCGCTAATAGTGATAAGGCCGCCCGTTGTACATCTATTTTTAGTGTTGTAATTTTCTTTCTATAAGCACCTACTTTACAGAGCTATCTTTCTAGTCAAGTAAGTAAACAAACAACCCAGGAAAAGTGCAAAATGGGAGGTATTTATCGCCTTGGGACGGCGTAGTCCCTATTGTTCCATTAATGGAAGAAATGGTTCATATATCAGTATTACAGGTCTGCTACATCAGATAGATATTTTTAAAACATTAGTATCTTTTGATTCCTGTTCGGACGCCGCAGATGTTGATGACATTGTTAGATGCAGCGGGCCCCCTCTGCCGCGACCACGGACGCAGGCACCCCTCGTCGCCACAGCGCTGACCATCACTGAGGCCATCCCTGGCTTCAACACTGCACCTCTTTAATGAATGCTCAAATTTATTTAAATTTATATTAGTAAGAGAATTGTATATCATTGAAATTGTTATTGTTTATATATGATGTTCGTATGTATTTATGTTTTACTGTTAAATAAATATTTTTCATTCTTTTTTCAATCAAGCAAGTTTTACGGCTGAACATCCGACCTAGGAAATGGACAGTGCCCACACTTTACCTTGTCGTGAGATACGTAGACGAAGTCGCGAGTATATTGTTTCTTTAACAGAGAGACCATTGTTCGGCCACATGCTCACCTGATAGTAAGCGACGATATGACCGATGATAGATAACAAAATGAATTAAGAATAATTAATGAATATGAATTCTTCCAACGATGCGACGTGGGCGACGTAGAGAGTGGCCGACCACCTGCGGCTTCACATAACAAGTTCCTGTCCCATCAGACTAACGTCACACGCGCCGCGACTGCGCACGCGCGATATTTGCATGCGCACCATGCCCTATTCCATTTGGACATCCACTACTTAGCCGTGGGTCCGGCAGTAGAATGTTCCCCCTCCTCTCTTGCCCGTGGACAACATTCTAACTGTAAATAACATACATGTTATTAACATACTTTAATTAATCTGTAATCAAATTACCATAACATAATCTTGCTGACGGACAAATTCATTAGTCTTCTTGATGTCTCATAAACATTGTGTATTATGTGATCCACTTTTTTGGTGAACAGCTAAGCCGTCAAAATATTATATAAATGCTGTCGACTTCTCACGATTTTCCTCTCAATGCAGCCTGCGGCGGGCAAACAGAAATGTTATTGTGTGTTATTGTTCCTCATGTGACCGGCGCTGTGTGAACAGAACTAATGTATGAGTTTACTGAATCTAGGGTCACTACCTCTCAAACCTCTATAAAAATCGATAACTGGTTTATATATTAAATTGATATGGACGATCTACATAATATGCCCTCTTTATAAATACCTCATCTCTCCACATTTGCATAATTTCTATCATCCCTCCCTCAAGGATTTCCATGAGGTAGTAGTTACAGAACAAAGAAATCAAACATTAAAGAAATAAACAAAATACTAAAAGAGGGGAAAGACATGGTAAGTGCCTTTGGCTTTACACGCCGAAGAGACGAATTCCAGGAAATGAATAGCCTGTTACCGTAAATGACGGACCAAACAGCCCAAATGGGAAAGTCTGCTTCTAAAACAATACCAAAGTTATTACTTATTACATATTTATAGGAAAATGTCCTCTTTCTCTTTTAAGCTTTATTAGGTTCGTCTTCCCGCGATCACAACTGGTGCAATGCATTTGAAACGTCACGATGGCGTCGTCGCAAACTGGTAAAAATAGAGATAATACGCGATAAACACCTCGCTACTTATTTAGTCGTTGGCCCAGGCACTTAGCTCAGGGACGAAGAGAGTCTGGGCTCCAACACGAGAACTCGCCAGTTTCCTCTGTCCCTTGTAGTGGCATTACACCACGTTACATTCTGCGCCAGAATGCGCATTTATAAAATGTTCGTCATCTATTTTTCTACGGGCCACGTATGGACGTGGGCCCTACCTACACTAGGTACGAGTATATATAGGCCGTGGGGTGCCGGCAGTAGAATGTTGCCCCTACTCTCATTTCCGTGGATGCAGTAAGAGCCTGTCCAAGGGATACCTCCGGAAGATGGGCAGCAGCTTCTTTCTGGGTTCGCCAACCCGTCTGTCAAGCGTGGGCTCCCTCCCTCATAGAGATCCATGAGGGAGGCTTGTTTTCAGTAGTGGACGTTTTACGGCTGAAATGATGATGACATATTGTTGAAAATAACGTTTATTATTAAAATAATCAATTTATAATATTAATTGTCGGTTCGTAGCCCTGCGTGCGAGGTGTCGCACAATGCGCCAGCGCATACACCGTCCGCAGCGCTGGGATTTCGGCGCGCTGGGAAACGATTCGATTCAACGACGCCATTTCAAGGTTAATTACCTAGGCTTGGATAATTAATCTCATCGTTGGTAAAGTCGTTACATTCGAAGCTTTTGATTGAGTTTTTGATAAAGCCGCCGGTCAAATGCCAAGGTTTATAAAGCATGGTAATGATACCCAGCCAGATCATTGTCATTGACTTACTGCTGGCGCTTCACTGATTTGTTTCAGGATCGAAATAAGTATGTGTACCACAAAAAATAAGGTTAGGCCTTTGAAATTATGTATACAGCGTAAGCAGTTGGTATTCACGCTGTGTGGGACGCTGCAGTTCCTAGGACACAAAATTCAACAAACAAATATACAACAACAAATATTGTTAAAATAAAGTAATGTACGAGTAGATACTTAAACAAGAATTATGCTAAAAACAGTGATTGCAATAGGTAGCATGCTAGTGATTTCTACCCTCCGTACTAGTTTAAAAACTGTGTTACGGCAGGGTAGCTCATCGCTTGCAGTGACCAGCGTAAGTTGCTACGTGAATGTGTGCGGCACAGCGCACTGGCGAGTTCAAGCTTGTTCGGTCAGTCTACACCGGTTTCTGGTAGGGTACAGTATATTCAACCAAAACAGATAAATCAGAAACTTAGGATCTAAGTAAATTACATGTTAGTATATCTCCCCAACCTGACTTTTGCGGCTGGGCGCCCTCTGCGCTCGCCATAGTCCGGTAACGTTGTCATGGCCATCGGTCAACAACATATATAATCATTTCGGAAAAAAAAAATATAAAGTAGGTATATCTAACATATTTCCTAAATGTTATCAAAATTCTTTCAGCTTTGCAGTTCAGTGGCATCAACCCAAGTTTAGCGTTTTTATATATAGGATTTCTTATCTATAGCTATCGGAATTTTGGATTATTCGGAGAAATAACGCAACCAATCTTTCTACCAGTAAATTAATACGACTATGATTCACTATCATTAAACAGTGATATCAAAAAACGTATTGGTTTTAAACATCATTGTAAGTAAAGAATCCCCGATGTCTGGTGTTGTATGGTGGTTGTATGAGTCAGCTGGTTGTTCGGGCCGCCAGCTGAGACAACAGCGTGTAACGCCTCAAATAACCAATTGCAAGACAACACTCATGAATATCTTTCAAATACAATACACGAGGCGTTTGGTGACGACACCTTAATTATACTCTACGTTTATTTGTATAAGACGGAACAAGCAAAATCTGAAGTATTCAGTATTCAGTTGTTTATTGCTTTCCATTGTAAACATAGGTCTTTAACATAAGTAAATAGTACAGAATGGAACCCTGATGGGCACTGCAATTTAAAATGTAGGTATAAGAAGGTATCATGCAAGATAATGTCAGTTAAATATTATTGAATTAGAAAATTAGTCATTAAAATGATTATAGCCTTAACTTTACAATAAACAATTTGTCATGAAAAAAAACGATGTACTACGTCTTATTTACAAGGTATATAAATTGGAGTATTGGGGCACTGAAATTTCCTTTACAGATTGTTATAACAAAATTGTGCACTTGTCATCAAAATATTCTTGCAAATTTTAATAGCATTTTTGAATAAGGTGGCGTTTGAGTTTCTTTATAAATATGTTTTCTGATTCTAAATCTTTTATAAGTTTTGGTAGATGATTAAAAATCTTAATTGCCATGACATGTGGACTAGAACTATGCATTACCAATTTAGAATCTGGAAGCGCTAACCGGTTTCTGTGTCTTAGATTAATATTTAGATTGTCTGTATGTGTCTTTTGCTGTAATAAAAAAGTTTGAATATTTTTTAACAAATTTACACACCTCTAATATGTAAATGCATGTAGTTGTTAATATATTTAATTTTACGAAGTGGGGCCTACAAGTTTCCGTACTTTCGATGTGTGCTAGGATGCGTATGCATCTTTTTTGCATTATGAACAGGTCTTCGATATCGGTACTGTTGCCGAACAAAATAATGCCGTATTGGATCCAGGCTTGTGCATACGCATAATAAGATGACAGGGCAATTTTTAAGGAGGTGGTTTTTTTCAGTTCTAGTAAGGCGTATGTAAAACTACTTAATTTTGATTTGATTTTATTTATGTGAGATTTTCAATTAATGTTTGTATCTAAATCTAAACCTAGTAATGTCAAGTTATTTACACATTCTAATTGATTATTTTTAAATGTCATATTAATGTCAATTTTTGCTTTTTGCCTCGGTCTAAATTGTATTATTTTTGTTTTTGTAAAGTTGACTTGTAGATTGTGTTCTTCAAGCCAACCCACTACTTTGTCTAAAGTGTCATATATTTTTTTATTTAAATTTGTCACATTATTTTGGCTTGGTAAAAGTATTGAAATGTCATCAGCAAATAATACGCACAATTAATTTAGTATTTTTGGTAGGTCGTTGATATAAATTAAAAACATTATACATCCTAAAACACTACCTTGTGGTATTGAGTTGTTCACCACAATGTTGGCTGACCTGTAGTTACGTATAGTTGCAGTTTCATTATTAAAGTTTTCAACCTCAACGTATTGCTCACGATCTTTTAGGTATGACGTGAACCAGGCGTGAACGGTACCTCTTACTCCTATGCCATAAAGCTTATTCAGCAATATTGGATATGAGACCTTATCATATGCTTTGCTCATATCTAGGAGCAATCCGATAGCATATTGCTTTTTATTTATTATATTTAATGCTTCTTGAATGAATTTATAAACAGCAAGAACCGTCGAACGCCGTTTCCTGAAACCGTTCCGGCTTTCATCAAAAATTGAATACTTATCACAAAAGGAGTAAGTACAGTCTTTTGCACATGGCAGTTTCAAATATTTTAGAAGAAGTGGCAAGCAGCGCAATTGGACGATATTGCGAAGGATCTGATGTGTCACCCTTTTTAAAAACTGGTTTTATTATTGATATTTTTAATAGGTCAGGGAATACCCCTTCTTGAAAAGACTGGTTGATTAATATATAGTATGGCATAGCTAACTCTAAAGCACAATGTTTTATTAAGAATGGCGGTAACTCATCAATGCCAAAGGTATGTTTATTTTTAAGATTTTTTATAATCGTTAATACTTCGCGCTGATCAACTGGACGCAAGTACATAGTGTTTCCGGTAGTGTTTACAACAGGCCGGCCGCGCGGCTCGGATCGCACTGAGGGAGGAGCCGTCGGCGTGGCGTGTACATCGCTTTTGCCTACGGATGCAAAAAACTTATTGAAGGAGTGATGTGTTGTGCATTAAAGACAATAAATAAGAAGGTATAATATACTGAGTTGACAAGTTATCGAATGGCATGGAAGAAGGAAACCTGTTGTTCCAATCCCACATAAGCGTGGGATAAAGGCAGGATAAAGAGAGAAGTACCATAGACAATGGTTACCGCAACAACCATATTAACGAGCTCTGTGGCGCAGCGGGCGGAGGTACGCCTGCGACGCAAGGGGTTGCGGGTTCGATTCCCGCCTCGGGACAAATGTCTGCACGATCTGCAGATATTTGTTCAGGGTGTTCTGGGTGTTTTTCTATATATAATAAAAATATCTATCTATGTAGTATAATGTATTAAGTATATCAGTCATCTAGTACCCATAACACAAGCTCTGCTTAGCTTGGGGCTAGATGATGCTGTGTGATTTGTCCAGCATTATTTATTTATTTATTAAGAAATCATTAATACTTGCCGTGGGGTACCGGCAGTAGTACAATGTCCCGTAGATGCAGTAAAAATCTGCCAAGGGGTATATCCGGAAGATAGGTAGCAGCGTCTTTCCGTGTACCACCATCCCGTCCTGCGCTCGCCAACCCATCTGCCAAGCGTGGTGAGTATAGCAAAAAACCCTTATAATCAGTACTTGGAGATCAATGAGGGAGGCCCATGTCCAGCAGTGGACGTCCTGAAGCTGAGATTACGGTGATGAATAGTTACTTAACTACTTAAGAAGACTTACCACAAGTATGTTCTTGCGTCCGTCAGCCCCAGGAAGTACATAGCTGACAAGCTTCATGTCTATAGAGACATGAAGCCAGCCAGTTGCAATGCTGTATTGAAGTGTTGTTGCCGGTCATATTCTGTTGCAGCTTGATGGAAGAAATGCCAACACACAATAGTTTCCTCTAAGATCGCTTTCTTAGCTCTAGTTCTAAGCACCTCGCGTGGAGCTAAAGGAAGCCGCCGTCGCATATCTACGAGTATCATAATTATCTAATCTAAAACCGTGTGAGCTTTTAGGCAATTCTAGAGATGAGTATCATGCGTCATTTTTTGTGAACATCCGTCCACGTGAAAGTAAGTGGTTGAGTTAATATTGACTTTAGTTGTTATCTTTACATTGCTAAAGAAGTTCTATTTAAACCGGATAGCTCGAAAGATTCAGGTAGGTATGACATGGTCATTGGCAAAGATGAAATCTTTAGTCATTGGTCAATTTATGTACCGCTAACGATACTACAGTATTCCATTAATAATAATTAGAATAATGCTGGACATTTCACAGAACCACATCTAGCCCCAAAGTAAGCAGAGCTCGTGCTATGGGACTAGATGATTGACGACCCGGAACAGACATATGCAGAAAAGTATAAGCATTTCTCCCGCGACCTTAAGGGGCCGTCTCCACGAGCGGGGGAATCGGGGCGATTCTATAGCGCGGACTCGTCGCGATTCTCTCGCTCGTGGAGACAGCCTCTAAGAGAGTGTATAGAATTACGTGGCGACGGCGATAACATCGCCGCGATTCCCTCGCTCGTGGAGACGGCCTCTTACGGAAAGAGTTGATCTACCTATCTATTCTCTAGATTATTTTACTGTTACGGATCGCTCAATGACTACCTACCTGTATAGTTGTAACGCTTCATTAAAGTGTTCGTTACTCCATTCAGCACACATTCAGCCCAACTGATCACACAATGAGTCACCTCTCACGTGGCTGCGAGGTTGTGCAACCGTCTCCGAGCGCCAGTCATCCAGCTTCGAACTGGGACATCCGCATTGACCGCGCATCGTCAATATTAACTCGCTAATAACTTTTACCTACTCGCAAACATTGGTCCGTAGATGTCCATAGAAATGGAGGCAAAGGCGTTGTTAAACGTCAAGAGCATTGTTGCGATTTAAAACCAATTTTATTATTGAATCATTTGCTTGTAAAACTATCAAAGTAAGATTTATTTTGCTTTTACTGGCAGTAACAAAATTAGTCACTAGCCTCTACCAAATAAGAAGGTTTCGCAATTAGTTCTGCTTACAGCAATAAGTACAAACGTTTAATTTAGATACCTACATTTAAAGGTTACAACAGGTTTAAAGGTTTGAGAATTTATTTACTGTGTAGATTAGATCCGAAAATTCTTTTTAATTTTATCTTTATACAGCACATTATAAATTCGTATTATAATTTTATCTAATTGACATGTATAATAATTGAAATATTTAAAAGTTTATATGTTTTAAAAGTGAAGACATTGCACACCGTTACACGGTAGGAATACATTGATTCCTTTCACGAGCCTTTGACGAGCTCTGTGGCGCAGCGAGCGAAGGTCCGCCTGCGACGCAAGGGGTTGCGGGTTCGACTCCCGCCTCGGGACAAATGTCTGTACGATCTGCAGATATTTGTTCAGGGTGTTCTGGGTGTTTTTCTATATATAATAAAAATATCTATCTATGTAGTATAATGTATTAAGTATATCAGTCATCTAGTACCCATAACACAAGCTCTGCTTAGCTTGGGGCTAGATGATGCTGTGTGATTTGTCCAGCATTATTTATTTATTTATTATTTATTTCAATTACATAAAACATCTATGTTCAATGTACACGTGTAGGTATTTCAAGCAATAAATGATACTTTACTTTTACTTAACAATAAAAATAGAACATAATATACCAAGAATTTTAAACAAAACAATACGGTAGTAGTACCGTAGTAGCTGTGGGGTGCCGGCAGAAGAATATTACCCATCCTCTCTTGCCCGTAGATGCAGTAAAAATCCGTAACATAGAAAGTAGCGTCATTCCGTGTATCAAAATCCCATGGTGCGCTCGCCAACCAGCCTGCCAGGCGTGGCGAGTGTGGTAACAACCCCTTATGATCAGTACTTGGATCTCCAAGTCCATGAGTGGTCCAGTAGCTCTTTTGTCCAGCAGTGGATGTCCTACAGCTGTGATGATAATGATGAATACGGTAGTACAGAGGTATTATAAGGTAAGTAACTATCTCAGTAAATAACTCAAATGGAGCAACTTTGTATAGGTATACAATTTAATCGAAGAAATAACCTGGTCTCTACCATAAAGTAGCGATTGGTTTCATTCTTTTTGCGGCAGTTCGCAATCAATTTTCAGGGCGGTTGCGGCAATCGAGATAAAAGCTAAATTGCGGAGAGATTTCGAAGTGGTTCTGGGAATCATTTCATTATCGGTAGAAAGCGTCGCGACGTCCGTGCGCCTCGGGGCTGCGACGTGCGGTCACTCCTGCGCATTTACGCTGATAAATGGCGAGAAAATTAATCAAGTTTTTCATTTCTAATACTTCTTGAATAAGATGACCAACGATCGAGCTGCATTGCATTCTTTACAAAACAGAAATATCGTCGTGGTCAACAGAAAGGGCCCTAAAGTCGAGTCCGGTGGCAGAGGCGGCTTTACCTATAGTGCAGGGTGTGCGGTGCACACGGGCGCCGGGTCTAAGGGGGCGCCGAGCGCCATCTAATGTGACACAACAGATTATAGGTTAATGATTATATTGGCGTAGTGTCGCATCACTACCAAAGGCGCGTGCCGGATGAACGGAAAAAAAAACGTTGGGTTGCAGTACTCGAACGAATAATTAATATTATTCATTTTTTAGCTAGGCAATGTCTGGCTTTTCGGGGAAGATCTGAAAAAAATACGATTCTGGTAATGGTAACTTTTTAAAGCTGGTTGAATATACCTCTAATTTTGATAATGTGCTTGCGGAGCACATTGCCCTTATTCAAAACTCATTATCTTGGCCATAATATTCAGAATGAAATATTACAATTATTAGGAGAAAAAATAAAAAAAAGCTACCTATTGTTTTGCAATTGACACAATCCAAATATTTTTCAGTTATTTTAGATTGCACTCCAGATATTGCACACGAAGAACAAATATCAGTTGTCGTACGGTACGTTCTTTTAAATGCAAGCAACAACGAGGCAAAATAACACTTTCTGTGTTTTTTCCTATTACAGACATACTGGCCAGGGTTTAACTCAACTTTCAAGTGAGTTGCAGAAGTTATCATTGAATAAATTCAAAAACATTATCAAATGCAATCTGTGCAATAAAGCTTATTATAAAATATCAAATTACCTAGAGGACAAAACCACTTGGGACGGAATCTGCTCCAACTCCGTCAAACGTAACATAAGACAAAATCAATTTGTTAAATGATGACTATAACGACCGAGTTAGGTTCTTCTTCGCTTCTTTTCCTAACTCGCGTGTCATCTGAAGTGAACAGATTCAATTATGTGCTTTATTTATTTGTGTTGTTTTATTTTGTAAGTTGTGACGCGTCAATAAGGTCCATGCGGCCGCACTGAATAAAGTATTTTTTGAATTTGAATTTGTTAGATTTTTTGATCTCAAACGAAATTGATATACAAGATGCGTGGTCAAGGTTACGATAATGGTGCAAACATGAAAGGGAAAAATAAAGGTTTTTAAAAACGAATTTCAGATATAAACCCGCGCGCATTTTATGTACCATGTGCGACACACAGCCTAAATTTGGTACCTAGTGAATACGCTGCTAAAGGTTCATTGACATGAAATAGTAAATTTATATTCAATTGTGCAAGAAATTTATGTTATTTATTTATGTCACGTTGGCAAATACTTGCTAAAGAAGCGCTAACTTTAAGTCTAAAACCACTCTCAAATACTCGATGGGAGAGCAGGGTAACCCCTTCCTTCCTAAAAAGCTTCTTGACATCATTTAAAATTGCACTATTTGCACCCGAATTTTCGTATGAAAATATAACTGTAAGTATTCCATTTTGACCCCGCTCCTACTAGGGGGCGCCAGGGTACTGGTGGCACACGGGCGCCACAAGGGCTAGAGCCGCCTCTGTCCGGTGGCATGCTCCGCATTCGATGTTACGCAACACACATCGATCGTAGGGATATTGTCGACGTATGTATACTGGTAACGGTCCAAATCCGTATTGCATTCCTTCCGTATGGTGAATGCAACTTTCCAATCTGTGGCTTTAAACAATAACATTTTAAGGAAAGTGAACGGGATATTTATTATTCATGATATTTACGGAGTTAAGATTCGTGCTGTCATTAAACTCGTTAAAATCAGGACTTCACCCTAATTAGTAACGAATGATGGTAATGAAGCATTTAGTATTTGCACCGGTTCTTGCAGATATACCGTTAGCAAAATAAATGGTGTAACGTGATTATTATTTGAAGCGTTAGTCATATTACTGGTATTTTATTCGAGACTTCTTTTAGCAGTTAGCATACCATCGACTCCTTTAAAATAATTAGTTTCCGTCTATGGTAGTAGATTAATCTACTCTAAACGCCTGGGTAGGCATTGGCCATTCCTAAATCCATTTCAGAAGTATAACTAACATTCATCTATACTAACTACTGGACTTATAGACACACATCAAACATGATTGCGAACTGAAAGTGAATGATGATAAATTACTAATAACTGAACTATTATAGCCGATGATGTTAGCTTGATGAATGACCCCCGAAGCATACAAATGGCCTAACGAGCGTATCATTACGTACCCCTAGCACAATTGACTCCGTCTTTAGTATCATCTCAGTCAGTGGACAATTAAAGTTTAGCGAGCCATCATTACCTGGTCCAGCTGATGATGCAACGGGTCGAGGGTCAGCCATCTAGCTCGGCTCATGTCCCACCGTCATCAATTACTAATTACTAAACTGAACTAGTACAGTACAGGTCTGTAGCAACCTTCCCTATCTACAGCTCTGTAGGTCTACGTTTGTGATTGATTGATTTCAAATTTAGGCTGTGATTTAGATAGATAGATATAATATAAATGCATTCCATTGTTCATAGCTTAGATAATCGCCTATTTTATTGCCTGGTGAATCAGTCTTCAGGATTAATGTTTTTATTAAGATTTATTTGTTAACCTTCACTCTTCTGAATTAAGGGGTTAATTGAAGTTACAGAAAGTAATTTGTGTTTCTTATAGTGTTAGTATGTCCTAGCTGGCTACTACGAGTATGAGACTGACTGCGACCCTTGTAGCATTATAAAGGCTGTATGTCGGGTGCATCATAAGTAGGCGATTAAGAGCTCTCTTCCGCTAGAACTAGTATTTACGGATAGAATAAGCTCTCGTTTCATAGTTAACCCCTGATTTAACTTCTGTTAATAGAATGAAACAAGAGTTTTTTTATACGTAAAGACTACATTTTTATACGTAGGTACCGTAGGTAGTAAAACTTTATGAGGCAGAAATGTTGGGTTTGAATATCGCGGAACAAGTAGGCAATACTCAAAATTGAATTTTGTTATTTCGTCACAAGTATCAGAAAAACGATTGATATAAATAGCATTGTATTTGAGATAAGACCGACCACACCTTAAAGGTTCTTTTACTTAAGGTTTTTTGGTGCGTCACTACTACCAATATCATGTACGGATAAAATTAACGTGTGTCATTATAATTAGTTCATTACTGATTAACTTTTTAGAATTTCTCCCCAGCCACCAAGTTCTGTAAGGTGTTAGCTTAGTTCCAAGGAGCTCCAATTAAAGCTACGTATAATTATATTATCTGTGGTATAACACGTTAGTGATCTTCAAAACGTCATACGCGTTAATTGCGTAACGGCACAGATAATATAGGTAACAGTGAGCGTTTAGCGCGGCTCGAGCAGCGAGCCCGACGCAGGGACCGGCTGCGCAGTAGCACATCTATTATTATTCGACAAATTGCACTGATTACACTAAGCGATGAGGCGCCCTTTCCGTTAGGCTTTTAGAACGACTTAATCTGAAGGGTGGGGTGGGAACAGATGCTGGATGTTATTTTGTGCAACTGGTTTCAAGAGATCTCATTAGATCGTTGCTGATTTGTGGTATAGGTTGGGTTGTACGAGACAACATACTCAATACGGTTATCCATATATTAGTAGGTTTATTTACAGGAAGAAATATAATGTACAGTTCGTATGGACACTGTGGTAAAATCAGCGTTAAGCATCCAAGCAACATCGTTGTTTCGGTTAGATGGTTTGGATATTGTTTCCGGTAGCTAGTTGAGGTAACTGTTATTGATATTGCATACCTCAACTAGACGGAGGAAAGAGAGTGAATGTGACTTGTCAAATGATATTTGGTTACATTCTTATGCTAGGTGCCGGCGTAAGAATGTGCCTCTCCTCTATTGCCTGTGGATGCAGTAAGAATTCGCTAAAGGTCTGCTCTGCCCCGGAAGATGAGCAGCAACGTCTTTCCGTGTGTCAACATCCCATACTGCGCTCGCCAACCCCATAGGCCCCCCAATGAGGGAGGCCTATATCCAGCAGTGGCCGTGGACAGCAGTCCTACCACAGTCCTACGGCTGTAATGATGATGATGATGATCTGGCTACCATCGCTGGTAGGTTCACAATACTAGGTAAGTGCTCTGCAGAAAGACAGTTAAGTTATAAGACTTCGCATTATTCAGCGACTAGCAAGATTGCCTTTCGGTGAGCTTAAGGTTTAATCGTGTTTAATCCCGTTGTAAACCGATCCAATTAGCCACAATAATTAACATGTCTACGGAATCTGCCCATATTGTTAATTAAAAAGGTTCACGAGATGTTCTATGTTAAGGAACTCTTAAACACTTCTCATAAAGCAAGTCAGTAAGAAGTCCGTCCCATTCGATTATAATCACATTCCTACGTAAATTGTAGATTGTTTGTTGAGGTGCTGTGATGTGGTTTGCTGCAAGTTCTATGACCGGCGGATGTAACTCAGCCTCTCGGCGTGCTCTGCTCTGCATGCATTGCTAATTGATAAGTGGCGTGTAAACAGTTTGGGGTTGGGAGTCAACGGTCCCTCACAGTTATGACCAGCACGCGACCGGTCCAGTTATGTCAGTCTGGGACAGCAAAGATGAGCACGCCCTAGACTGAATGAAGAGTATTTGAAGATCAGATATGCCGACGCAAAGATAGACTAAAGCCCTCCTACACATACACATAATTATAACTCCGCGTGCCAACTATACTGCCACGTGTCATCACATCACGTATCCATTTGATTTTTTTGTCATCACGTGACCATTGTCTGATCTGGCGAGCCACATCAGGGCTCATATTAGAAATAAAAACAAATAACTCAGAAAATGGTCGCGGTCGCAATCGATGGATCAGATGTACGTTTCAAATTCCACGTTTATAAATATATAGTTAATTGCACAAGAGGTGGAGACAAAGAACGTTGACGCTGCATTAGTACTCATGGAACTGACAGTTCCTAGCCTTCTAACAAGTTCTCCGCCCGAAACTCTACATGTTGAATGAGAAAATTCAATCAAAATACTTGTTGAACCAATCGTGCCAAGCAGAATGATGACGAGGCAAATTCTATAAAACAGTTAGGACATTCGTTTTGATTGGATGACGCGTCACTCGATAACCCGCTTACAGGTAATTGGATAGAACCTGCATCGACACATTGTTTGTCTGAATTGTATCAGGACACGTGGGAAACGGCGCACGTGACATATCTGGACAAGTTCACAAAGTCGAAGCCGAGTTAGCTGAGTGGTATGTACCCCGACTTTCAATACGGAGGTCGTGGGTTCGATACCGGCGTGTACCAATGGATTTCTCCATCTTGAAAACTATATGTGCACATTAAACAAGTGCTTTACCGTTGAAGGAAAACATCACGAGGAAACCCGCGGCTTAATTAGCTTCAGACGTATTGAGCTGTTTTTTCCTCTGACTAATAGCTGGCTAAGCTGAGAGGATGGTATAGGTGCTGGGCAAGCCTTATCTAATAACGTCCCAGGCACTGCGGCGTACGGTGCCTATCAGTCAGTCTGTTTATATTATCTCTAATAGACGCAAAGGCCTTACTTAATTTTTAAAGACGTCGATGACCCACAACTGACGCAAATAGGCTGAGGGTGTGAGATGCACCATGTGCCTTTGACGGGTCACAAACTAGTAGGTTACTACATAAGCACGTATTAGATATTGGAGCTGCTTCAGAAACCTAACTTAGGCCAATGTCAGACGAATTAGTTCTAATCTCATTAGCAGATTTGACAACAGTTTCGTTAAGTTAGGTAGGTACTTACTAAAGTCAATGGTTCTGGTTCTGAATAGGAGTCCGCTTAAGGGACGTACAAAATGGGGCCACTCACCGCTAAATAGCCCCAGCCTCGCAGTGTTATTCTCATCTCTTGGCCGTGTGGATGCAGTAAGAATCTGCCCTGGGATAACTCCGTACTGCACTCAACAACCCTCCCGCCAAGCGTGGCGATTATGTTTACAACAAACCCCTCATAATCTTGGAGATACGTCGTAGGGATTTGAAACTGTGTGTCTTGTGAAAGGGGGATACTTATTTATGACGCAGTCTGACCAATTGATGCTTTAAAACTCGGATTTCAAGTGCAACGCGGCAAGGTCACTGTCCTGGTTTATCTGTGATATGGAGATGTTGACCTAAAGCATCAAGCCACGGTCACCGCAGCTTCAACCAACAGCCAACGCACTTTCGATTAGACCACCGCTAACGAAATCGTGCGTTTGCCATCACTAACGAATAGGCATGTCTGATTGCTAGTAATTTTTTTATCAACATAAAACGTAAAATCCTAGTTTTATGAAATTAAACTAGTGTGATTGTAGTTATGTCTTCAGCGTCTCTGATTTAATTATCCTGTAGGTACTAAAGCGTTTATAGCACGTTTAGACCCGGCGCGGCGTGATATTGAAATACCAATATTAACTATTACTAATACAATATTTATTATTATTAGTCAGCCCCAACTGTCGCACTATACCTACCAAGATTCAACAACAAAAATACTTGGGAAGGAGAGAGTAGGCTAGATATAGGTAATAAGAGTGAGATGTCATAACGCCTCAAGAACGTTGGCTAAACTGGGAAGAAGATAAAATTCCGCTCAAGCGCCTTTTAAAACTGTCACCGCAAGCCCCACAGGAATACTGCGATTTAGAATCACTACTACAAAAAATAGAGTCGATAATCTCTGTTTGTCTCTTTCTGTGTATTTTAATAGCATTAATAATTAATATTGCTGAACAAAACATACAGTACCATCTATGGTACATAGATATGCTTTGGAAATCAGATTATTAATAGAATACTCGTATAATAGCTTGGGGCTAGATGATGCTGTATGATTTGTCCAGCATTATTTATTTATTTATTTATAATAACTAGTTATTTTTTTTTTGTAAATACATACTTGATTGAGATGACTGGAGAGATTTCGGGGAGACCTTTGCCCAGCAGTCGGCGAGTTAGGTTAAATAAAACATAAATACTTATCTATCACACAAACCCGAAACAAGGATTTGCAGAAAAGCAAACATTTGTCCCCGCCGTGGGGTGCCGGCAGTAGAATGATACCCCTACTCTCATGCCCATGGATGCAGTAAGAGCCTGCTAAGGGATACCTCCGGAAGATGGGCAGCAGCGTCTATCCGTGTATCAACATCCCATACTGCGTTCACCAACCCGCCTGCCAAGCGTAGTCAGAATGGCAACCACCCCTCATGGAGATCCATGAGGGAGGCCTGTGTTCATCAGTGGACGTTTTATGGCTGAAATGAAATGAAAATGAAAAATATATTTATTACAGCGAAAGAGTATACAAAACTTAATTTAACATCTAACTTAACTAATCTAAAATTTCGCAGACAAAGTTTATATAAACACAATTACCTGTCAGTTTCCTCACAAGGCTGAGCCTGAATCGAGGAAACTTGTGCTAGATATATTATTTTACGAATTTACGCACACAGGACACAGTTAATAATAATTTCTAGTAGTATAATAAAAAAAAAATTACAATGCGAGTACCTACATAATTAAAAACTGTAATTTACAGTTTTTAATTATGTAGAAACATTTGTCCAACAGCGGTGATCGAACCCACAAAGCTCTTGCGTCTCTCTCTCTACTCGGCGACCACGGCGGTCGTCAGAGTTTATAAAATTGAATGTATTATGATGGTGCGGCTTAATTCTTTATTCAATAACTGGTAAAAGGTAGTTGTTATACAAAACCCAGGCGGAACTACATGCACTACCTAAGTGAACACTTAGGTAGTGCCTGTAGCGGACAAGTGCAAGCGAAATTCGCGCCTTAAGTGTTCCGAAATTAGAACGTATTTGATGAAATATTTATGCTAGGCAGTTGGAGGTTCAGCCATTATACGCCATTTGCTAGTATAGCCATTTGTAGTGTGTTCAGCAAAATACCATACAATACTTATCAAAATAAGTACAATACCTTTCAACTACTTCGTTTAATTTACGCTAGATGGCGCTCCCAGTTATAAACCTTATTAAAAAGACATACTAAATGTTAGAATAAATAAGACTTCGATTAATTTAAATAAATCCAAATGGATTTAATCTACTTAATCTTAGATTTTTAACTCGACAGACAGACAAACGAGTTATCCTATAAGGGTTCCGGTTTTATCTCCTGAGGTTGGGAACCCTAAAAAAGATCTCAGTTCAAATAGGCTCAGCAAAGATTGCTTACAATTGTATACTAGGCGTTACGTTTATTTTTCATTCATGGTAGACTGAATTCGCCCAAATCGGTATATTTCAAATTTTCAATGAAATTTAATTGTTTTAGCGTGATTTCAATACATTAATTGCCGTGCGGTGTCGGAACTACAATGTTCCGCCCCCTTCTTTTGCCCGCTAAGCGTGGTGAGTGTGGCAACGACCCCTAATGATCAGTGCCTACTTAGAGATCAATTAACTTAGAACTGGGGTACTTTGTCCAGCTGTGGACGTCTTGCGGCTGGAAGAGAAGACGTTTCGTGTCCAGCATTATTATTTATTTATTTAATTCTAGTGGGAGATACCGGACTAACGCCCGAGTTGGGGTGTGTTGAGCATGTTCCTGATACTACTTTGAACAAAGCTTAACTCCATGAAAGCATCATCATCTCAGCCGCAGGACGTCCACTGGAGGTATGCCTTCCTCATGTATCTAAAAGAACTGATGATGAGGGGTTGTTGCCGTACTCACCACGCTTGGCAGGCGGGTTGGCGGGCGCAGTACGAGACGTTGATAATGATATCAAATCAATTTCAGGCCATTGTCACTTAGTTTAAGTTTTGTAACGCGCCACTCAAATGGTTTAATTATGTCTCGTTTATTTTTATTACGGTCATCCTGGTTAACGCGCACTCTGATTCCCAGGGTATACAGCTTTTAGCTTAGTGTCATTCATCATCATCATTCCAGCCGTTAAACGTCCACTACTGAACACAGGCCTCCCTTATGGATCTCCATGAGGGGTAGTTGCCATACTCACCACGCTTAGCAGGCGGGTTGGCGAGCGCAGTACGGGATGTTGATACACGGAAAGACGCTGCTGCCCAATTTCCGGAAGTATCCCTTAGTAGGCTCTTACTGCATCCACGGGCAAGAGAGGAGGGGCAACATTCTACTGCCTGTGCCCCACGGCATAGGTAAGTTTATAGTTTGGGTATCAACGATAAACTTACCTATACCTGATCTGTATCTTGTGTTCTAATCTAACTCTGCGCTGTATAATTTATGTTTTCTTTTTGGTAATAAATATGATTTATGATTAAGATACACGGAAAGACGCTGCTACCCATCTTCCTTCGGTATCCCATGGCAGATTCTTACTGCATCCACGGGAAAGACAGGGGCAACATTCTTTAGTCGGCACCCGAAGGTACTTCTTGAAATACCGGAGATGTCTGGGTCGGTGGCGGTGGAAGTGTGGCTTTATATAGAGGGTTCATTTAATTCCTAAGCGAGGTGTATTTAATTAGATTTCTCTAATCAAGACCGAGGGTTGCATGTACTTCACAGTGCATTAGTATCTGACTTGCAAAAACCTTGGCCTCGTAGTGACCGCAACACTACATCATTGATTGAGTTTTCTAATTTCATTAATAATATCACGTTTTATAAGAAACCATAATGCTTTATGATTATATAATGAAATAATGGTAGCTTTGTGGCTAGGCTAAAAATAATATAGAAAAGACAACTCTGTAACACATTATTAAAAGCCGTGTTGGCCCAGTGAAACTTTCCCTCAAATACAATCTAACGTTCGTTGGTTCGATCCCGGCCGTGCACTGATGTGTTTTTTTGTCAGTATCCCTATGCTTCTTGCTGCTAAGGGTGAATGAAAACATCTTGAGGAAATCCGTTGTTTAGTCAGCTCCAGAGGTGATTGGCATGCATTGGCATGTTCTTATCCAATAGGGCTGACGAAGCTGAGAAGATGGTAAGTACCTATAGGTGCTGGGTTAACTGAAGCCTTCCACCCATGGATCGCGACCCTTACAACATTGACGCTGTGACGGTGCGCGTGCCTCCTATCTACAAAGAGAACCACCTCAAGACGTACCATCGGGGAGAACTCCCGATAGATACGAGGAGGAAGAAGAGGAATACAGAGACACATCGAATTTCTACAACAGAAACAACTCAGAGGAATCGGACATCGAAGGGATTGACAGAACTATATCCCAACAAACGGAGCGACAAGGAAAAACAACCTATCGGTTAGAACTTCCTATGGACGAGCGAAGGAAGACAGAGACACGTCGAATAACTGTAATAGAAACAATAAACTAAGCGCAACGGCATTTCGCAAGGAATATGAAACGTTCTTGTACCTAGAATAGTTATAGACCTAAGTCGCTATTTAACTGGAGAATGCATGAGATATTGCATAGCATAATATATATATAAGACAAGCTACGGAACGGACCATTACTAAGCTGAATAAGTATGTCGTAATATCAATAACTAGTATAACGCAGAACCTAATTAGCTTTGGAGTTACAAAACCATTATTACGGACCTACGCACCTACTTCAATGTGTGACTAATCAAAGCAAATTAATAGAACATAATTCTTTCCAAATTCCTATGTAGAATATTCGTCAACGCTCAAACCACGGGCGTTATCTCATCGTCTGAAACAGACGCAAAGGCGATGCAATGCTGATGTCGAACTTAATATACCTATTGTCGTCTGTTTTAGTGCTAACCGCCGTGGGGTGCCGCCCATAGAATGTTAACTCTCCTCTCCTGTCCGTGGATGCAGTAAGAATCTCTCAAGGGATACCTAGGAAGATGGGCAGCAGCGTCTTTCCGTGTATCAACATACCGTACTGCGCTCGCCGACCCGCCTGCCAAGCGTATCGAGTATGGCAACCACCTCCTAATGTTCTTGGAGATCCATGAGATAGGGCTATGCCCAGCAGTGGACGCCCCGACAGCAGTCCTACTATGAGATGATGTAGTGCTAAATAACGCTAAATGTTGCAGGCGATGTAATTAATTACGTAATTATTATTAGAACTTCTTTGTGGGAAAAACGACTTACCATGAGTTTATACCATCTAGCAGCATAGGTGTTCGAGTAAATCATCATTAAACATCAGGTGGAAGGGACCACTTCATATAGGAAACCACTTTGCTTTATTTGTCTCCAAAAAGTTTGGGTAAGCAATAAGTAAGTTAACGAAGGCGGAACAAACAAACTCACAAGAAGATTCTAACTTTACGATACAAAAGATGTAAACTTTTTGACCATCAAGCTTCTTTAGATCCGCTCCAGTGTCCTTAGGTCCGATCAGAATAAATCTTGTAAAAACACTAGCTAATTTGTTCTTAGGGTCAAATCCCTCCCATGAGCAAAGCTCAAGCATGTTCAGCGAACCATGACCACGCTTGAGCAACGCGGCCCGCGACAAAACCGCGCGCCCGCCGCCCGCGCGCCACTCGACCATGCGCCATGCGACCCGCGCACGCGCTGCTGCTGCTGCTTGCAGCGACTGCCCTAACGGCTTCGGAGGACATAGACTTGAAAAATGGAACTGAGCGAGATGTATCAGGACCCAGTGATGAACAAACAGTGAGCAATGTGACAGAAGACGGAGCGAGCGACGAGGCGCTGGACGGCGAGCACTCGCCCGTCGTGCGCAAGAAGAGGACCTTTGGAGATGTGGTGTTCCGCGGGTTGGCCGATGTCCTAGGCTACAATGTGCAGCGCCGCCCGGCGCAGGCCGCCTTCCCGCCCCCGCTCGACCCCGTGCCCGGCATCGATACCCCCCTGCAGGCCGGGCCCGCGCCCCCCGCGCCGCCGCCCCCCTGCGGCGCGCCCCGAGCCGCCGGACCCCCGCCATGCCGCGCCCCGCCGCCGCCGCCTAGGCCGGCGCCGCCCCCACCTCCACCGTGCCCGAAACCTAGAGCGGTGCCGAGAAGGAGGAAACCGCGACCACCGACACCCCCGCCGCCGCCTCCACCGCCGCCGCCACCGCCGCCACCGCCGCCGCCGCCACCGCCGCCACCGTGCGCCAAGCCCCGCGCTAACCCCGCCACTCCACCCCCCTGCGCACCTCCACCGCCTCCACCTCCTCCCCCTAAGGACAACCTAGAGACTATCACTTCTAACTTCCGCCTGGATTTCAACTTCAACCGAGTCCCGCCCGCGACGCCCGCGCCCGCGCCCGCCGCCGAGGAGCGGTCGGACGACGTGGAGTACGACGACGCAGGCCTGCAGGCGCCCATCGCCATCGAGCCGCGTGCCGCGCTGCTGCCGCTGGAGCCCGCGCCGCGCCGCGCGCCCAAAGTCTACGTGGACGCCTTCGTGGTCCGGGACGGCGTACCGAGGCGCGTGGACGCCGTCAGCGCCAAGCGGCTCGGCGCTCCGGCGGCGGCGGATGACGACTACCTGGCGTACGACGACGCCGCGCCGCAGCAGTACGACGACGCCGCGCCGCAGCAGTACGACGACGACGCCGCGCCTCAGTACGACGAAGACTACGAGGACGCGCAGGAGTCGCGCGACCGGGCCAAGGCGGTCAAGGAGTTCGGCACCGCGGTCGACCAATTTTGGGACAGTAAGAGACGCAACCGACCGCAGAGTCAGGTCCTCAGGAAGCTTCCCGCTGATCATTACCAAAACGTGCACTTCGGCGACCGAGCGCTTGCGGATATAGTGCAGAAAGAGAAGTCTAAGAAGAAGAAGAAGCGTATCAAGAGTACGACACCGGAGCCGGAGGCGGAGGAGGAGTCCACGACCACAACCGAGGATCCGCATCGGAAACTGAAGCCGAGGGTGCTTCCACCCACGGAGCACAACCCTAACAACATCGACACTGTGACGGTGCGCGTGCCTCCTATCTACAAAGAGAAACACCCCAAGAAGTACCATCGGGGGAGAACGCCCGATAGAGACGAGGAGGAAGAGGAGGAAGAGAGAGACACATCGAATGTCTACAACAGAAACAACTCGGAGGAATCGGACACCGAAGGGGACGACAGCACTATATCCCAACAGACGGAGCGACCGCGCAAGAGGCGCAGGAAGCTGAGTCGACGCACGCGCTCCGCTGAAGAGCAGGACTCGGCCGAGGACTACGACTACGCCGGCGAGAAGCAACCGCTCTCCGAGGAGGAGAAGTTCTTCGCAGCTCTGACGGCCCCGCGGCCCACCGTGGACGCGGACAGAGCACGCCACGAAGGCTCCGACGACAACTATTTCCTGAACGATCACGAACGAATCACGGACGACCCCGAGAGGCAAAAGGAGGACAGCGAAGAGGAGGAAGAAGATGAGGATGAATCCGAGCGCTCGGACGAACACGAGCGAACGGGAGACGAAGGGAAGGCTGACGAGCGCGAACGAACCGACCGGCTCAGCCCCAACGCAGCCGTACGCGTGGAAGGCTACCGGAATAAGTATATCACAGCACACACAGCAACGGAGGACGACGCACGCCCGCTCGTCGCAAAAGTCACTGCAAAGGCCCCTAAGAACGCGTGACGCGACAGCCCGCCATAACTATTTATTTCTATGTAAAGATCGCTACGATTCGGGCTGGAAACGCACTGTGAAAAAATCGTTTTCAAGGAATCTTAGTAGAGAACGCATGTTAGTCGCAGTGCGTCCCGACGCTCGAGCATGTCAGCAAGTCTGTGATTGATGTAGTTAGGACCGTTATTATTTTTGTACTTACTTAATTTAAGTTTCTAAATAAAGAATTTCGTCAATGATTTCGTTTATATCGGAGTCTGTGAGGCGTGAAATGCGATTGGCGGGTCGAGGTGAGCCGATGCGGGTGAAGGTCTGTGGAGCAAAAACTCGAGGGAGGCTGCGGCGCAGTGCATCGACCCCGCCTCAGAGCTATCACGCTGCATTGGGTTTTCGTACTGTTCATAATTTACTATTGCAGGTGCATTGGATTGCCACTTTCTCTTAGGGGTTCTGTTTTGTTTTTACAAAGTAGTTTTTAATACCATAGGCTTAACAATTAACGGATAGCATCTTCACTTGAGTACCGCCGCCCCGCCCATACCCCGCTGGCTTAGTGAAACCAAGTGGTTCTTGGCCTCCAAAAAAAGACCGCATCTATTCCCGTCGTATCAAACTAAAGTCACAGGAAATTCTTGGATACCAGAAAACTTTGCTAGACGAGACTTGCAAAACTTACTCTTACCAGAAGTTTGTAGCATAGGCCTTCCTTCACATTTATTATTGAGTAATTGTTTAGACATCAAAATATGTTGACAAGTATTGAAGGCACTTGCTATACCTATGGGCGGGTTTCTATGCCCTTGGTCAATACACGGTCATTCAAAGATTCGTCGCGGCCTTGACCGCAGCCAATCAGATTTTGCGGACGCTGAAGTAAGGTGAGGTTAATACTACAACAAGGACCGTCGGTACTTCTACGACGTCGTACTGAGATTATGGCCTTACAAAGGTCGTTCTAGTATATAAAGTAATACCGACGCATGGTGACAGGATATGAAAATTCAAAAATATTGAATTCGTCAGATAAATAACACTAATATTAGACACGTAAGTACCTATTTATAGCTTTTTTTTCAAATTGATGGGAAAAACTTAGATAAAACGTCGTAAGTTACCGAAAACCGAAACAAGTCGTGAGCTCACGCAACGTGTCGACTCAATTAAACGCCGTTATTTTTTATTTATTTATTTACATAACGGGTACATAGTGGATTCAATAAATAATGTTGCCAACTTACGAACTAAACTGATGTATTTATTATTCAAGTTAGTGTACTAGTAGTATCTGTGTTAGGGCGAATGTTGTTTTTCTGAAACAAAATAATACGAAGTTAATAAGATTATTGGATCTGAATCCGTCAGATGTTAAGAAAAATCTGTGCAAAAATGACTAATCAAAGTCGAACTTAAAAGGGTCTTTATGAGTAACTACCTTCTGCCCGCAACTTCGTCCGCGTGGAATAGTTACTTTGGGCTAAAGCTAACTTTAGACCGCGACTTCGTTTACGTAGGTGAAAATATTTTAAAATAATACCTACGTTAAAAGCGTTATTTAAAGCACCTACATTACGCTTTTTTATCAGTAAGAGTGAAACTTTAAAACGTTAGGGAAAAGTACTGGGTCTTATAATCTTATATCATGTAGGTTATTCTAAAAACTCAAAACTATGTATTTTATAGTACTTCTGCGTACACTATATTTTTAGTTTTGTATTCATACATTCTTCCGGCAGAAGTAGATATTGATTTTCACCAGAACCAGATCTCGATATGGCGACATATAGATGCCCGTGCGAAAAATAATCTTGTCGTAAACCTATTCTTACGTGCTTAAATTTTTGCCCCTGGGCCTTATTAATTGCTACCGCAAACGATACCTTCACTGGAAATTTAATTATTTATAAGTTAATAAGCAAATCTGTTGGTATCATAGGGGATGCGAGATATCAGCACCGTTTGCCCTACTGCTGGAGCCCTATGCTAAGGTTCGTTTATATCTACAGACATCGAGCGTGCTAGATACGATCCGTGCCAGACAAAATAACATGATTCTGTACATTGTGTCTGTCGGCGTCTTACGGCCGTGTCACGCTCGATATGAAAACACTGTATAAAGTAAAGTAATAGTTAAGTGTATGTAATAATATTAATTTGTCTGCCACGGCATTGTGTGGCACGCTCGAGTTGAGGGGCTGCTTGTACTTGTAGCGCGCGCCGCACAGTGCGCACGCGTGCTGCCTGACACGTACCTTGTGCACGGGGTGCGCGCGCCGCACGTGGTAGTTGAGGGACTGCTTGTACTTGTAGCGCGCGCCGCACAGTGCGCACGCGTGCTGCCTGACACGTACCTTGTGCACGGGGTGCGCGCGCCGCACGTGGTAGTTGAGGGACTGCTTGTACTTGTAGCGCGCGCCGCACAGTGCGCACGCGTGCTGCCTGACACGTACCTTGTGCACGGGGTGCGCGCGCCGCACGTGGTAGTTGAGGGACTGCTTGTACTTGTAGCGCGCGCCGCACAGTGCGCACGCGTGCTGCCTGACACGTACCTTGTGCACGGGGTGCGCGCGCCGCACGTGGTAGTTGAGGGACTGCTTGTACTTGTAGCGCGCGCCGCACAGTGCGCACGCGTGCTGCCGCTCCGCCGAGTGCGCACGCGCGTGCTCCCTGACACAGCCAATACACATTTTAAACATAATCTTTGTTGTAAAGATAGTGCGAGCGAAGAATGAGTTTCTGCGGTAGTTAGAAGAACGTGGTGGAACAGATTGGCGCGGCGCCTGAATTTGGATTGACGAAAAAACCAGGCCAGTCATAATTATATTCAGAGATTTAGACAATGTTGTGCAGGAAGGTACGGTCAGCAGCCTCATGTTTCTCGGCTAGAGGTGATGATGACATTTACAGATACAGATAATTGGGACAAATGATTTAATGCTTCTTGTTTAAAAACATTAATAACTTTTCTGTACCTTCTCAAGCATGTCGATATAATTTGCATAATCAGGATTTCAAGCATGGGACGCATATTCAAAATTTCATTTATAGATTCAAATAAAAAACTGAAAACTGAATCAGTACCTTAAGCGTTTTTGCTGATGTTAATTTAATTAAAAAATATAATAAATAATGACGGACCCAAAACTGACCCCTGTAGCATCCCAGAAGGAATGGGATACGAGATCGACGCGAAGCCTCCTAAAACCACAGTTCGGCACCTGTCCCTGACATAATAGGTGAACCATCGATGTAAATCATATCGAATCCCAGCAGCGGAAAGTTTTCCAAGGAGTAAAGCGTGATCTATTTGGTCAAAGGCCTTACTGTAATCAGTGTATATCGCGTCGACACGTCCCCCAGAGCCCATACCAGCTGTTACAACGTCAGTAAAAGTAACAAGATTACTTGCTGAAAATCAAACCATGCTGCGGGCTACCTTCATCGCTTTATAAGCAGTACGGATTGCGCTCGCACGCAGTAAGCACGCATAGACAAGACCGCGCCTAAATTTTCGCATACGTATATCGTAATTAATTAAAGTTAAAACCAGTGTTAACTATTTGTATCCGCGGATCCGTAATCAAAAATTAAATCTAAATAAATGTTTAAGTGCCGTGCCTGCAGTAGTGATTTCACTGACGGAATTACCTGCTCGAACTGTTCCGACGCTTATTGTTTTACATGCGCAAACATAAGTGAAAAAAACTACAGGAAGCTAGGAGCTGCCCGCCAGGCTGCCTTACTATGTGCATCATGCAAATCGTCCACGACCACGAGCCCCTTCCCTGCGCCGCCGGCCCCGGGACAGCCAGGCAGCGCTACTCTGGACCTCGTCCTTCAGGAACTCCGGGATGGGATAAGAGGCATCAACATTCGCCTCGAGCAACTCCCTATTCTAGTGCAAGAAGTAAAAGACATCAAGACTAGAACTCTTGAAGTTGAAAAACGAGTCTCTGTGCTTGAGGAGAAATGCGCAAGTAACGACGGCTACCCCCAACTACAAATGAAAATAGCTCAGCTAACGGCGGATCTTGCTGTGAAAGAACAAAGAGAACGAGTTAACAACATTGAGATCAAAGGTATTCCCATGAAAAAATCCGAAAACTTACTTCAACTCATCTCGAAAATTGGGGATATCATCGGCCAACCTGTCCTACCCTCGCAGATTAATTTCATCACCAGAGCCCGATCGGCGGCAGTATTCAAGCCCATTATTGTCGGTTTCCTGTGCAGATACAGTAAGGAAAACTTCGTGTCATCAGCTCGTACCTATAAGAACCTGAAGGCGGAAGATGTTGGCTTCCCGGGGACATCCACCCGAGTCTACATCAACGATCACATGACTCGTGAGAACAAACAACTTCTATCGAAAACCAAGACACTGGCTAATGAACTCAACATAAAGTATGTCTGGGTACAAAATTGCAAGATTCTCGTAAGGAAGAATGACACATCTCCAATAACCCATGTTCGCTGTGATGAAGACCTAGCGAAATTAAAGTGACTCACAGTTTCTGTATTCTATTTAGTATTCATATGGAAGTGTAACACCTTTTTCTTGCAGCCTACTTTTCTACTTATTATTACCTTTCATAGGTTACTTATTACATTAATCCTAACATTTGATTGCAGTGCTAAAATAATTAGCTTATTGCATACCCATAATACTTTGTTTTGTTTAATATGTTGGCCAATTATTGATGTAGCATTCATAGTTTATGTGGTACTTAACCCCGATAACTGTCTATTACAGCCATATACATCAAATAAAACTAATATAATCTTAAATGCTACTAACTTTTTATTTATAATCCTATTTACACACAAATTATCTACCTATATACAAGAATTATTTACCTACTTACAAATTACCTATTTATATATGATTGCATTACTAGATATTCTTATTTTGTTGACAACTTATTATTATTACATACAAGTTATACTAACCTCTAAAAATCATATGAAGCAAGCTAGCCTTTTACAAAGTCAACTAGTACATGTGCATACTTACTTACTTATTCATGTCATACGAAACAAGAGTTTAGAGTCGCCACATAGCAAGGACACAGCTAACAGTCAATCACTAACTATATTAGCCTTCTTTATGTCATACTCTCGAATATTATTGTACACTTGCTTTAAACAGATTAATACAAACTACATAAATAGCCGTGTGCAGTCGGCACTGCAACTCATAACTTACATAAAAACACTTACTCCGGTGTGTTGCGCGCAAGCCCCTAATAATTACAATTCATTTTACAATAAAATATTACAAATCAAACCACTTTCCGGCCTGACTGTTGTTTGGCCGGATTGTAATTATGGTTTTTAATATACATATATTATCAGAATGTTAGGGGTTTGCGAACCAAAACACTGGAGTTTAAGAGAAACATACAGTTATGTAACTATGATGTTGTTGTGCTGACTGAGACATGGTTACACGATGGATTTAAAAATGAGGAACTGTTTAGCGACGTGTTTGCTGTGTGGCGGCGGGACCGGGACTACGCGCTCACGCGGCAGAAGCGTGGCGGGGGCGTTCTTATCGCGGTGAGACGGGAACTGGCTGCGTATGCGCGCCCCGAATGGCATTCTACAGCGGAAGATATCTGGATATCCATTCATTTTAGAAGCAATATGCAAAGCCCCGCTACAACTCTGCACTTGGGTTGTGTCTACCTCTGTCAGCAAAGTTTAGGGCATTCTTTTTCATCTCAGCTATCTAATTTCTGTGACAAAGTGTTGTCTATCTCGACCCAAAATCCTTACGATAAGCTACTTATATTGGGAGATTTTAATCTTAGTTCCATAACCTGGCGCATAAGTAACGATCATACCTATTTATTACCTTCTTATAATTTTAATGACAGCGACCATTCAGAGCTGATTGATATGTTAAATATAAATAATTTAGGGCAATTTAACTCTATATTAAATAAACAAAATCGAGTGCTTGATCTTGTTTTATGCAACGACGAAGTTTCCGTAGCACACTGTCTGGATCCCTTGTCAAAAGAGGATAGCGATTACCATCCAGCACATCTAATTAAACCCACTTTTGTACAAACAACTAGTCTTGCACCACAGTCTAGGCCTGTCTATATTTATGACAAGGGTGATTATGCTGCTTTTTGCGACATGCTAGATACGTATGATTGGAATGCACTGCTTTTGTGTGGTACCGTGGATGAGGCAGTCGAACTATTTAATACTACACTATCCGAGCTTAGGGATAAGTATATCCCATTAAAAAAAGTAAGGTCCAAATCTCACCCAGTCTGGTATACATCGGCTTTGATACATATATTAAAAGAAAAAAATAAATATCATAAAAAAGTTAAAATATATCAAAATAAAGCAGACATAAGTTCATTTAAGGTACTGCGTGATCGAGCAAAAAAAGTTGAGAAGGAATGTTACTTAAATTACATTTCTAGGGTTGAGAGATCTATTAAGAGTAATCCCAAAGCACTTTGGTCCTATATTCAAACAAACAAGCAGCATAATGTTTATCCTTCGACTATGACATACGGAGATGCCAACTTAAACACTGGTGATAGTATTTGCAATGCTTTTGCAGGATTCTTCAACTCAAATTACCTAGCATCCTCTACCACATCATCGCCGCCCTGTATGCCATCATCATCGACAACAGCTAATGTGCTCTTCGATACAGCTAATATCAATACCATTGAAATTATTCCTTCTCGAATATGCAAGTATCTAAAAGTGCTAGATTGCAATAAGACAGCGGGACCGGATGGCCTCCATCCTTTCATATTTAAAAGCTGTGTCAAGTCTGTCGTTTATCCCATTAGCTTACTATTTAAACGGTCTATTACTGAAGGTGTCATGCCTGCTATTTGGAAGTCCGCTATTATTACACCTATTCACAAAAAGGGTTCGAAGCGGGACGTTTGTAATTATAGACCGATATCCAAATTGTGTGTTCTCGCAAAGATTTTTGAAAAGATTATTCACGATCAGCTTTACCCAGCACTGAAACATACATTTATCTCGCAACAACATGGCTTCCTTAGAGGTAGATCAACGACAACTAATCTAGTTACCTTTATTGATGCTGTCACTGCGGGTATGGAGTCGGGGGGACAGGTCGATGCAATCTATACAGACTATAGCAAGGCTTTTGATCGTATAGATCATTCTATACTTCTCTCTAAACTATTTAATACCGGAATACGAGGTGATCTGTTTAGGTGGTTCACCTCGTATGTTCAGGGACGCTGCCAAACTATTGTACTGAATGGATTTAGATCTTTTTCATCGCTGATCCCCTCTGGTGTACCGCAGGGTTCAATACTTGGTCCTCTTCTTTTTACTCTATTTATCAACGATATTGAATCTTGCTTCACTCACTCTAAGTTTCTCCTGTTTGCAGATGATATGAAGATCTACAAAAATATATCTTCTTTTACCGACCACCTAAATCTGCAAAGTGATCTGGACAATCTTCATTCTTATTGCGAGTTAAACAAGCTTGATCTTAATGTACAGAAATGCTTTTATATTTCCTTTAGTCGATCTCCCCATACATTACTTTTCAATTATAGTCTAAATGACCAGCTTCTTACAAGATCTTTCTCTGTGCTTGATCTGGGAGTAACTTTGGACTCCAAACTGCTCTTTGATCAACACATAGAAAGGATAACATCTAAAGCTAACAAAATATTAGGATTCCTCTTCAGAGTGACTAGAGATTTCAAGTCATTAAAAACCCTGAAAATCCTATATTGCTCGTTAGTTAGAAGTCACCTAGAATATGCCTCTCAGGTTTGGAATCCCCAATATGATAAATACATCGATTTACTAGAAAAGCCACAAAAGAAATTCCTTAAATTTATAAATTTTAAGCATAAGGTTGACATTCCAGATTATGTTGACAGCTGTAAGCATCACCATCTATTGCCACTAGAGAAGAGAAGGGAATCAGCTGATCTCTCATTTTTACATAATGCGCTTTTAAATGTAATTGATACTCCTGCACTATTATCTGACATTAAATTTGTGGTTCCTTCTAGTCGCTCTTCCCGAAGTCCATTTCTTAAGTTGTACGTTCCCACAGTTTCTACTAATTACCGAAGCAATTCGTACCTCTTGCGTACGATGCGCACTTACAACGCACAGTACTCACATGATATTGACTTGTTTAATACAAAACATAACATTTTTAAAACAACAATACTCAAGGGCTTCTTCGCTTCATGATTTCATATATTACTATATACTACATTGTCTTCACGGATTCTTATTTATATAGAACTAATATTTATATAGCTAGTACTTCTTATTTGTTATTTTCTTTGACCCATATTGGATATATTTGATTTATATGGCTTTATACCACAAAAAATTCTACTTTGAAATGTCTGTTTTTTTTATTTATATTTATTTCTGTTACTGCCAGGCATTCATATCATCTGTTTAATTTAACTTTAATATACATGTCCTAAGTTTTATAAGTGAAAACTGTTTAAGGCTTAATTTGTTCTATTCCACTTACCATTTCTTTGTTATTATAAGCTGTTTGTTTTCCAAGCATCAATAAAATAAAATAAAAATAAAATAAAAATAAAAAAAAATCCGAGCTACAAAGAAAACCTTGGTTTTGTGGCCAGAGGTATATAAACAGCTTAATTGAAGATTGCATAATGGATTGGTGTGCTCACCTCAGGTCCCTGGGCGTACGGAAGGCGCGCGTGCAGCCGGCGCGGGCGCAGGCGTGCGGGCGGCGCGCGGCGCGGGGCTCGGCGCCGGCCGGCGCGTGCGCCGCGAGGTGGGCGGCTAGCTTGTTGTGCTCACCTCAGGTCCCTGGGCGTACGGAAGGCGCGCGTGCAGCCGGCGCGGGCGCAGGCGTGCGGGCGGCGCGCGGCGCGGGGCTCGGCGCCGGCCGGCGCGTGCGCCGCGAGGTGGGCGGCTAGCTTGTTGTGCTCACCTCAGGTCCCTGGGCGTACGGAAGGCGCGCGTGCAGCCGGCGCGGGCGCAGGCGTGCGGGCGGCGCGCGGCGCGGGGCTCGGCGCCGGCCGGCGCGTGCGCCGCGAGGTGGGCGGCTAGCTTGTTGTGCTCACCTCAGGTCCCTGGGCGTACGGAAGACGCGCGTGCAGCCGGCGCGGGCGCAGGCGTGCGGGCGGCGCGCGGCGCGGGGCTCGGCGCCGGCCGGCGCGTGCGCCGCGAGGTGGGCGGCTAGCTTGTTGTGCTCACCTCAGGTCCCTGGGCGTACGGAAGACGCGCGTGCAGCCGGCGCGGGCGCAGGCGTGCGGGCGGCGCGCGGCGCGGGGCTCGGCGCCGGCCGGCGCGTGCGCCGCGAGGTGGGCGGCTAGCTTGTTGTGCTCACCTCAGGTCCCTGGGCGTACGGAAGACGCGCGTGCAGCCGGCGCGGGCGCAGGCGTGCGGGCGGCGCGCGGCGCGGGGCTCGGCGCCGGCCGGCGCGTGCGCCGCGAGGTGGGCGGCTAGCTTGTTGTGCTCACCTCAGGTCCCTGGGCGTACGGAAGACGCGCGTGCAGCCGGCGCGGGCGCAGGCGTGCGGGCGGCGCGCGGCGCGGGGCTCGGCGCCGGCCGGCGCGTGCGCCGCGAGGTGGGCGGCTAGCTTGTTGTGCTCACCTCAGGTCCCTGGGCGTACGGAAGACGCGCGTGCAGCCGGCGCGGGCGCAGGCGTGCGGGCGGCGCGCGGCGCGGGGCTCGGCGCCGGACGGCGCGTGCGCCGCGAGGTGGGCGGCTAGCTTGTTGTGCTCACCTCAGGTCCCTGGGCGTACGGAAGGTGCGCGTGCAGCCGGCGCGGGCGCAGGCGTGCGGGCGGCGCGCGGCGCGGGGCTCGGCGCCGGCCGGCGCGTGCGCCGCGAGGTGGGCGGCTAGCTTGTTGGTCGCGAACTGAGCGCCGCATATTTGGCACATGTAGGGCTTGACACCTGGAACAAACATGTAGCAGTCTTCTACATATTTGATTTGATGCCTGGGCGAAACCCACAAATGTTAAAACAGAAACTTCGCGAGCCTAAGCGCAGCGCTTTGCCACCGAATTCTAAGAAGGGCCGATGCGACAAGGGTGGCTTTGTATTCGTAGAAAGGAAGAAAAGAACCACTCGTCGCAATCTGTGCGGCACTGCCGCTCCGACTCTACGGGAACTGTCCTGCCTACGTGTTGAGATAACGACCACATAACTCTATTGCGATTCGCGCGTCCACTACGCTGTGACAGCCGAAGACGTGGCCGAGTATTTGAAGAAGGCTGGCTTTAGCTTGAGAGTAGTAAAGTTGGAATATCACCCAACGCCTGGCTACTGTCATGGACGCTGGTTTTTGGCCGAAAGGTGTCGTCTAAAGTTTATCGGACGCCTGACACTGACACTAGACACCGCGCACACGGCGTCATCGGCGACGTGCCTAATCTGATGACCTAAGTGTATTTAGGTGTTGTTATATTCTATATTTTGTATATATTTAGAGGGCCAAGCCCCCTAATATGCATAGCGCTGTCTGTCTCTCTGTCTGTGTATTTGACGATTACAACCGAACGCGTTAACCGATTTACATGAAACCTTTTTTGTTAGCACCGTCTTAATGAGAGAAGGTGACTGATTGATTTTGGTGACCCTGGGGTCACAGGGACCGGAGTTATTGTGAATAAAAGTCTTCAAATGGCCGAAAACGTCCTTTGGTGAGGTGGTCCCTTTGAGGCCTTCGCCCCCTTTTCTGGTACCCCCGTACCAATGCTTGTTTTATGTATCAGTATTATGTATCTACGACCTTCTGATGTATTTTTTATGTGCACGTAGTTTGGTATTCCTTATCTTGCCGTAACTTTTAACCCAAATGTGTTTTAACACTTATGAAATATTTATATATTTTTATCACAACAAAGTGTCACAAATGTTTGCTATTTCTATTTTATCAGGAACCAAACATGGTTTTTCTTTTCCATGCAGTTATCCACTCATCGAAGCATCTAGTACCTATTTCTTTTCCATGCAGTTATCCACTCATCAAGAATCAAGAATCAAAAAATACTTTATTCAGTGCGGCCGCATGGACCTTATTGGCGCGTCACAAATTACAAAATAAAACAACACAAATAAATAGAATAAAGCACATAATTGAATCTGTTCACTTCAGATGACACGCGAGTTAGGAAAAGAAGTGAACAGAAGAACCTAACTCGGTCGTTATAGTCATCATTTAACAATTTTATTTTGTCTTATGTTACGTTTGACGGAGTTGGAGCAGATTCCGTCCCAAGTGGTTTTGTCCTCTAGGTAATCTGATATTTTATAATAAGCTTTATTGCACAGATTGCGTTTAATAATGTTTTTGAATTTATTCAATGATAACTTCTGCAACTCACTTGGGAGTTTGTTGTAGAAGCGTATACATTGCCCTTTAAAATATATTTTCACCTTATGGAGCCTAGTAGTGGGCACAGCGAGTTTATTCTTATTTCTTGTATTTACATTGTGATTGTCGCTGTTTTTCTTAAACGAAGCAATATTTTTATGGGTGTACAACAGGTTCTCATAAATATATTGACAAGCTACTGTCATTATATTTATTTCTTTAAATTTAGTGCGAAGTGATTCTCTGGGACCCATATTGTAGATAGAACGAATAGCCCTCTTCTGCAGCACAAATACGGTGTCTATATCTGCAGCACATCCCCACAGTAGTAAGCCATAAGACATAATGCTGTGGAAATAGCTGAAGTAAACAAGTCTAGCGGTATCAACGTCTGTAAGAAGGCGGATTTTTTTGACTGCATATGCTGCAGAACTAAGCCTACCCGATAGTTGTTCTATGTGTGGGCCCCATTGAAGCTTATTGTCTAAAGTTATGCCTAAAAATACAGTTTTTTCTACAAGGTTTAAACTTTCACCTTTTAATTTAATCTTGGCATCAGCCTGTTTTACATTAGGAAGAGTAAATCTAATGCATTTTGTTTTATTTTCATTAAGTAATAAGTTATTGACATTAAACCAATTAACAACCTCTGAGATTGCATTATTCACCTCGTCATAATCGGTGGTACGTCGTTTCATTTTGATCAAAAGTGAAGTGTCATCAGCAAACAATACAATCTCATGATTGTTTTTGACAAGATGAGGTAGATCATTAATGTAAATTAAAAATAGAAAAGGCCCAAGAATTGATCCCTGCGGAACACCCATTGTGACTACAGATCCCGAAGAACGTTTTCCATTAACATCAACTCTTTGTATCCTGTTACTGAGATAAGAATCATCGAAGCATCTAGTACCTATTACTCCAGTCACCTGTAGTAGTAGTCACCTGTGTGTATTCTCATATGATTGTTCAGGATGTTCTTGCTGATGAAACTCTTGCCACAGTTGTCGCATTCGAACGGCCTCTCACCTGCAAACACACATTTAGTGCTATGTCATATCCATTCCAGGCTTCCAACCAACTTATGCTGAGACAGAGACCTTTTTGTGACTCAAGCATGTCACCTACTTTTCTTATTTTTGTTATAAAATGTTCATTTGTATGTGAATGCTTGTGGTTACAAATAAATAAATTATCTTATCGTGCTGTTGTTCTGTAACAGCTATTGTACCTGTCACTGATGAGAAGGAACAGGCGTGGCCGGTGGCAGCTATTTAAGCGTTTTCGGAAGACAGGCTTTACTTTGTTTGGGACTACCCCTTTACTTACAAACGCTGAATAACCAGACACTCAAATCAGCACTTTGACAGTTATTCTGAAAGTTTTGTACGGAAATACATATGTTAAAAACCTTAATTTCATTGTTATTTAATTTTACCGGCGTTTTTATTGCCGTGGGGTGCCGGCGGAATAATGTTTCCCCACCCCTCTTGCCCTTGGTTGCAGAAAGAATCTGCTAAGGGGTACCTCTGGATGATGAGCAGCGACGTCTTTCCTTGTATCGACATCCCGTACTGCGCGCCAACCCCTGCCGAGCGTGACGAGCATCGCAACCACCCCTCAAGGTACTTCAAGTTCTCGGTGGTCCATGGGAAGGCATGCTTGTGAGCTGATCATGACTTTACTATAATAACACTATTGACATCTTTTGTAACTCAAGTTTAGCAAATAAATGAATATGAAAAATCGAAACGTAATCTCGACGTATTATGATAGTTTTATATAGAAATAAATATGTTTATTAATCAGCGGGTTTTTAACATAATCATCATCATCATATCAGCCGTTGGACGTCCACTGCTGGACAAAGGCCTCCCTCATTGATATCCAAGTACTGCGGTTGGAAGCCGTCTGCATCCACCGCCGACCAGCGGTTCTCACCAAGTCGTCTGCCCATCTTGTAGGTGGACGTCCTACGCTGCGCTTGCCGGTCCGTGGCCTCCACTCGAGAACTTTGCAGCCCCATCGGCCATCTGTTCTGCGCGCTATATGGCCTGCCCATTGCCACTTCAACGTGCTAATCCGTTTGGCTATGTCGGTGACCCGAGTTCTTCTACGTATCTCCTCATTTCTGATTCGATCCCGTAGAGAAACCCCGAGCATAGCCCTCTCTATAGCTCTTTGAGCGACTCTGAGCTTATTCATAAGGCCAATAGTGAAAGACCACGTCTCGATTCTATATGTCATCACTGGTAACACACACTGATTGTAGACTTTAGTCTTAAGGCACTGAGGTATGTTGGACAAAAAGACGTTACGAAGTTTCCCAAACGCCATCCGAGTCGGATTCGACGATTGACCTCTTTTTCGAAGTTGGACCTACCTAATTTAAATACCTGTTTGTCCTAGGTATACGTACGCGTCGACAACTTCAAGAGCCGAGTTCTTAACCATAACTGGGGCAGGCACGACATGGACATTCGACATGATTTTTGTCTTGTCCATGTTCATTTTGCGGGTAGGCCGTTGAGAGACTCGATTGAGGCCTTCGAGCATCGTGCTGAGTTCTTCCATCGACTTTGCCATGACCACAATATCGTTGGCAAATCGAAGGTGAGTGATGTATTCGCCGTTAATATTGATGCCTTGCCCTTTCTATTCCAGGAGGTTGAAGACATCTTTCAAAGCGGTTGTAAACAGTTTCGGAGAGATTACGTCTCCCTGTCTTACGCCTTTTTTAAGGGAATCGCCTTCGAGTTCTGTTCTTGTACTCGGACTGACACAGCGGCTTTTGTATACAAACACTTCAACACATCGATGTACCGATAGTCAATTTCGCACCGTTGGAGAGACTCAAGCACCGCCCATGTTTCTATCGAATCGAAGGCTTTCTCATAGTCCACAAACGCGAGACTTAGCGGCAAGTTATACTCTTCGGTCTTCTGTATGACTTACCACAGCATATGTGTGGTATATGGTACTGTAGCCTTTTCGGAGCCCGGGTTGTTCGGGAGGCTGGAAGTCATCAAACCTGCGTTCGAGACGGTTCGCGATGATCCTTGAAAACAGCTTATAAACATGGCTCAAAAGCGAGATGGGTCTGTAATTCTTAAGCAAGGTGTTGTCACCTTTCCTGAAGAACAGAACCACCTCGCCCTCGTTCCATGTTTTTGGCGGCGTCGTACCTTCAAGCAGGCGGAATTAAAGAGCTTCTGAAGGACTTTTAGTACCGGTGACCCACCCGCTTTCAGAAGCCCTAATGAAGTGATTCCGTCCTTACCCGGCGCCTTGTCGTTCTTAAACTGCTTCAAGGCCATCCTGATCTCATACAGGCTTATGTCCGGGATATCTTAGGTATAATGTCGGGTCAGTTTGGCTCTTGGGTCGTTGGCCGCACTTTTATAACGTTTATAGCTTAGGAGGTAAATATAAATTGCATATCTAAAACTCAGATTGAAATCTCACCACTATGCTTCCTAATATGCGTGTGCAGGTTGGTGGCGGTGGTGAAGGACTTGCCGCAGCCCGGCGCGGGGCAGGCGCGGCGCGCGCGTGTCCGGCAGTGCCGCGCGGCGCGCCAGCGCGACAGGCCCCCCGCCCCGCACACGCCGCAACAAAACTCATTCTCACCGAGGTGACTCTTTCTGGAATTTTTATTTTATTTTGGTGGCTTAACCTGTAACCTAACCTAACCTTTTATTGCTCAACTTTATTTAACCTAACCTATTGTTTTTTTTTAACCTAAACATAACCTAAGTATGGTTTTTTTTAAATCCAAACCTAACTTTAACCGAAACCTAATCTAAGTATAGCTTTTTTTTCAACTTGTTTCAAACTTATACTATAACTTATACTTTTTTTAGGAGCGAAATGAAATCATTATATATGCCATTATACATTTATTTATATAACCTTAATGTACAAATACAAATTATAATCATTCCACAGTGTTTCCCACGTGTGAGGTGGTATCACCGTGAATCCATCCACCCTATTCATAAACAAAAATACAGTTGTACGATCCTGTATCGCTTCTTTTGCCATCGGCACTTTACAGTACATCTCTATTGGGTAATTACTACACGTATACAAAATATACTTATTTATATCACATCTATCTTTATATTTAACGTCCGTCGACATCGGCATTCCCGAAGCAAGCAACTTCCACTGTTCAAATTGATTTTCCGTCAGCTTGCATTCGTCCATAAAGCAAGCATTGCTATGCAACAGTCCGCTAAAGTTGAAGCTCGAATTTGGTGTCAAACCAGTCAATCTGCAAAAACTAAATTGACATTCTACCAACGAGTTCATTATCATCGTCTTGCCCGTTGTCGGTGGTCCGTAAAAGAACACGATATTTTTCTTGCCGCTCTTTCTTTCAAAGTGTTTAAATGTTTTTGTTGCAAAGTTATCCAATTTTATATTATTTCTATTTACAATGTCCTAAACGTCATAAGCTTTATCTTTAAATTCGTCCGTCATCAATTCTTCATTTCTTTGTTCAAATTTCGCTTTTGCTCTTTCGAATCTTTGTTTTATCGATTCCTGAAATACCAATATTCTTGCGATGTGGACGTAGTTTTTGATCCTCTCATTGTATTGCTTTGAGCAGATAACTCAATGCCTTCAGGCGTTCTTGTAAGCACTTCCATAGTTTGTGATTCTGAGAAAGCGCTATTTTCGCATAAAAGTAAAATAATATCTGAATCTCTACCGTAAAAGCCGCGATTTTTTCGATTGTCATTGGTGAGTTTAATGTTCTTCCTTCCATGTAAAACTTCCCTGTTTTTGTGTGAAATTTCACTTCCTGTCCGCACTCGTTGTATTCCACGCTCATCGGCTTCACCAGCTGCATCCACCAATCCTGACTGTTCTTCTTCAGATGCTGCGCCTTCATCTCGAAATATTGTATCTCCCCCTTCGGTACATTCAAATTGTATGTTTTTTTCCGTCCATTTATCGATGCCGTCCATTCCACACGAATGGTTTGCGCACTTACAAGCTTCGATATGTTCGTCGCTGAGAATGTCTTGTAAGACTTGAAAACCATCGCCGGAATAAATATACTCGCGTAAACAAGACAGACAGTTAATTGATGTATTCTTGTAGGGTCCTTCTCGAATAATTCTTCCCAGTCTAGAATTAAATCCCCACTGTTTATTAAAACTGATGTACACGTGGTGCCAATGCCGTCGCTTTGTTCCTTGATAGTAAGCGATGAGTTTCCAAGGTCCATCATAAACTGTTGGCATTTTACTATTTGATTCTGGGATGTATGTACATACGTACCGATGCCACGTATTCCCCTTCCCATGCATCCAGTACTGTCTGTAATTCTTTCTGTACTTCCTCCTCCGATTGAATAAACTCTTGTTCTTCTGTGGTTCCTAATATGCGCATGCAGGTTGGTGGCGGTGGTGACGGACTTGCCGCAGCCCGGCGCGGGGCAGGCGCGGCGCGCCCGGCCCCCCGCCCCGCACACGCCGCACAACAAAACTCATTCTCACCGAGGTGCCTCTTGCTGGAATGTGGGATATGAACTGTCTTTCGCTATCATAACACATTATAATTATTATATTATGGAAACCAAACAACATTAACAACATCTGTATCTCCTTCAGAGATGCTGCCAAAAACCTAGAGTCTTTCTGCATCATTTGAAGGAGTTGGGCTGGCTAAGGTCTCGGTAGCATCGTGGGAGACAATGCACAATACACCCGGATGCGGGACGTCAGTGCAGATCTGGTATCCCCCACCAGAATGAGAACACATTACTATTACTTTTTACTATAAACAAGCCGAAGGCCCAGCTGATGTTAAGCGGTAACCTCTACCTATTACACTACATCGAGCACTTGAGTATGAAAATGAAGTCTCGCCGCAAGCTTCACCTAGCATGCCTCCTCTTTGGTGTGATTAACTATAGAACGACAAATTACTTGTACAAATAAATATAAATTAAGTTGGATGGCTGGTGAAAGGAACATAGCATTAAGTAGATTGGCCACTCAAAGCCACAAAACGCAGTCTTTTAGGGGCAGCTTTAGGTATGCGTCTTCCAAATGTTGGAATAATATACCTCCTCCAATACGAAATGTTAAAAGTGTCACTAGTTTTAGACAAAAGTTAAAAGTATTCCTTATTAAAGCCCAAATACGACATGGTGACATAATCACAGATATTTCCCTGATCTAGTTGTCTACTCTGCACTTCCTTCGTAATATGACATACTTTAACAACGTCTATCTATACAGGGTGTTAGTGTGAACACACTTATCACTTAAACCACGAATGCATAACCCTAAAATGAATTGATACAAGTAATAATTAAAAATAATAGTCAATTAGTTTCGTTACATTTTGATAATTTATTTCTCATCTAAGGAACGTGATTTTTTGGACACCCTAATTACAGTCGTACGTCGCCCGCAAATGTCGCTGGGCTCGGGCTGGTGTAGGTACGTATAAAAACGAATGGTTGCTTGCATAGAACTTTCCCTTCATACTTTTCCTGCCTTAGGACAGGCAAAAATAATTACTCTAGCACGTTACATTATTAAGTTATTTCAAGACAAGTAAAATTTTTAAAATGAATCAAAAAAGCTATAAGGCTAAAGTAGGTAGTTATTTTCGGTTATTTAAAAAGTTCATTAACAAACAAGTCTTATTTACATACGTAGCCTTTGTGTAGCCGCTAGGATAGTTTCCCGGCTTGGCACACGATGTCCTGGAAACCGCTCTGTGTACATCCTACGTGCCAAGGTCACCCACCAACTATGGCATAAAGCCGCACCTTTTCAGTCCACTGTTCGCTTGTGTACGACATTGTCACAGCACAGATAAGTTACACAGTTAGTTTACATTTTACCGCGAATCGGCACACATAAGGGTCGCGATGTATCGACCTCACGAGATTGCACGCGACTGGCGAAAGTGGCGGCGCGGGCGCTCGCGTGGGTCTGGCCGCGGGACCTTGGCGGGCGTTTGTGTCGGCGCTTCAAAGAAACGGCGAGTTGCCGAAAGGCGGCGGGCGGCGCGTTTGAGAGAAAGAGAAGGCGCATTTCATCTACGCACGTGTTTCGTAGCCTCAGAAATCGTAGTGTGTGTAGGGTGAAACGCATTTATGATCTATGAGGATTTTCTTTGCAAAAATTATGTAAAAATAAATTATTATTTTTTCATCAGTTTTGGACTCTGTTCCTGATACCTAGTCTGTGGTTTCAAGGATAAGACTGTTTACACTAACACCCGGTATATATAGCACAAAAGTAAATTTGTTTTTATTAGGTACTTAAATAAGTAATTATGAGTTAGTGTCTGTGTAGCGCCTAAGTTGATTGTTGATATTTTGTGTTAAATAAATGCATTGTTGTGGTTATATAAAATCCTAATCTGGTTATATAAAATACTATCAATATTGTAATCTTAGAAGGAAGGCAGCACCTACGACACAAGTCTTACCACTTAGTGTAGGTGCTGTAGACCAGTTTATAAACGCAAGCCATAAATGTAGATGATGTACTTTTACTTGATTATTTTCCATATATTGATTTTGTAATTTAGGCTTGAAATGAAATAAATTGATTGATTGATTCTTTATCTTTATCTCTATTACAACTGCAATACTGCGGTGATCACAATCAAAAGGTTATATGTATGTTAATAATGTGTTGTGATCGCGAAAGTATAAAAATGATACGTACATGTGTATCTGGTAGTTGTATTTCTTATTGAATGTCTTCTGGCAGTACGGGCAGGCGCGCGTCCGCGGGGGCGCCCAGTGCGCGCAGCGGCGCCGCGCCCCGCACGCGCCGCAGCGCTCCTCCGCCACATCCTTCAACCTTCAAATTCAATTTAATATTCCATCAACCATCCCTTCTCAGAGCCCCATGTCCCTTCTGAGAGCCCTATGTCCCAGATGAGGGATAACAGAACGCCATCATCATTGTCACCATTTTTTTTTCAAATCAAATCCTTTATTTGTAAACATGGGTCAATAGATTGTGAGAGTTTATAATGGCAAACCCACGATGATGGAGAATAAGAGTAATGTACGTATATGGTCGCTTCCCGGAGGCGATCGCCGGGGCACGTCTGGAGCCGATGCTGGTCGCCACAGCATGCAAGCCATCGGTGGCGCGGGTAATGGGCGGCCCTTTGCCGGGAACCCAAAAAAGGTGAATCCAACAGGAGGTACAACCTACGACCACGGAAAATATCAAGCCGGAGCACATCTCGAGCCGGCACAGAAGCAGAAGCAGCAACGCGACTGGCTTCTATTGAGGAGCGGAGCCAGAACCAAAACGATTGGATTGAAAAGGACCAGGAAGTCCAATCCTGTACCTCCTCACCAAACTCTATTTTCTTTTCTATTGCTTCTTCTCCAACTTCATATCTTGATTCTTTAAATTAACCATTTTTCCTTTCTAATTCAAAGTGAAGATCTTCATCTTCTCTGGCCGAGGATGTTGTACAGGCGACAACAGTCGATGACCCTGTCCCCACCCACCAGAGTCAAACGAAAACAAAAAGTTTTAGTTAACCCAGGTTTCCATGAAACCTAGAAGATTATATCTTAAACTTTAATATTTATTTCAGACAACTTAAGTAACTTAACTTTAAGAATAGTACACTGATGTTAATTACTAACTCTATGGTCCATAGATATATATACCTTAGCCTATGAATATATAAATATAACATAAAACTAAACCTAAGGCACATGTTTATTCGCCAATTTGCATTGTGCAATGTTGCGGCACGGGGGGCACGTGACAGGCTGCCTTTGAACCACCGGAACTTCACCCCTTTCGGCCAGAACTCAGGGCTCATGATGTTCTCAAGACGCTCCGTGGGGACTCTCACCATGAATGAACTAAAGCTCACATTATGGCAGGAGTTCAGCTTCTCGACCCTCAACTCCAGTCCGGTGTTCTTGCTTATAGAGGCTCCAGACATGTTTTACCATAGGGCAAGCAAATTCTTAACAGTTTAACTTAGTAGCTACTATCACATCATTCCATCAACCATCTGGCTCTAACAGCAAGCTCTGCTTATTTTGGGGCCAGGTGGTGCTGGGTGAAATGTCCAGCATTATATATTTATAACTGAATTTTATGATTAAATTCAATTTCAGGAATCACACCCTACACGTGTCCCCTGGGTGGTGCCAAACAAGCAACAACGCCGAGCCACAGGCGGCGGTTAATAAACCTGTCTCAATGGTGATCACACACCAAGAGGTACTAAATCCCCTCTAAAAGCGTGATACTGGTACTTTGGGAAGTGCCAGGAAGATCTACCTAGGGGAAAAAACCCCAAAGAAAAAATAAAACGATGGAAGCAAAGCAAAAAGAGAAACTACCCCAGGAGGGTACCAGTGATACTGGAGAATCCCTCTCTGAGCCTAGCTCAGGCTGCCCCTCGTATTCTGGGGGGGGCAATGTTTTGTTGCCACAAGTGGATTTAAGTGAAGAAGGGCGATCAGAAGAAGATGAAGGAAAACGAGGTAATATTGACAAATCCAACACAAGGACCACACTAATCCAGCAGACTTTTCACAGAAGCATGTTCTTGAAAACTCGCTCGAACTCAGTCGGTGCAGTCCCGAAAAACGTTGATGTGTCACGTTTGACAGAAGGAAAAACGAATACGAAGAAGACAGACTATGAATGGCAAAGAGACAGAGTACCAGCCAACAAGAGAAAGAGAATAGAAACTAGTCCTACTAATCAACAAATAGCGAACCCAAATAAAAGATCCCAAACTGAAAAAGGCATAAGTTATGCAGTGCCAATACAAAACCAATTTGATGTGCTTGATAATGAACCTGACAATACAAATAAAGAACCTATAAAACCACCTAAACCAGAACCGATCTTCGTAACAGGAGTTAATGACATAAGCAAGTTAAAAGAAATACTTAATAAAATTACCACCAACAAAGACTACACCATGACAACACTTAGATCAGGCCATGTAGTAAAAATAATGCCATCGAATATAGATAATTACAAAACTATCAGACAACATTTCATAACAGAAAATGTCAGTCATTACACTTACCAACTTAAAAGTGAGAGAGCATACAGGGTTGTACTACGTGGTCTCCATCCATCAGAAGATACATCAAATGTCTTAATTGAAATAGAAAAACTTGGGCATGAGGTTCGCCAAGTTGTAAAAGCCTTACACAGAGTAACCAGGGAACCCCTCCCAGTATTCTATGTGGACCTAGAGCCTAAACATAATAACAAAGAAATATTCAAAATCAAATAACTCAACCATGTGAAAGTTACCGTTGAAACACCCTACAAGAAAAAAGAAATCCTGCAATGCAAAAGATGCCAAAGATTCGGGCATTCCAAAAATCAATGCTTCAGACCATTCCGCTGCGTCAAATGTGGAGAAGATCATTCTACAGCCTCTTGCAGCAAAACCCCAGACACAGATGCTACCTGTGCAAACTGCCAGGAAAGGCATCCTGCTAGTTACAGAGGTTGTACAAAATACAAACAATACAGGGAGCAGATACTAAAAATCAACCATAAACCTAGAGAGAACCAAGCCACTAAAAGTACAGAAGATAGATTAAAAACAAACAAAAACGAAATGAGACAACCTACCAAACGTAACGATAAAACTCAACAACCTGGATGGAACCTAGAGTACAAAACACACAGTCAGCCTGAAGAAACTTATACTCAACCAGACCAACGATATAGACCAGAATACAAAGAAAAAATGACGTCAAACAGACAAAACAGGTCTTACGCTCAAGCAACTAGAACCAAAAATAGCGAAAAAGATACAACCACCGCCAGCAGCTCACCAGGGACAATTGACCTGGAAGTAATCATGGACAAAATGTTCAACAAATTCGAATTAATAATGACAAACATGATGGACAAAATGATGGATCGGATGATCCAACTTATCGGCAGCCTGCTGTCAAAATGATGAACAATCTACGAATTTTAGCATGGAACGCCAATGGGCTCACAGATCGTAAGCAAGAACTAGAAACATTTCTCATAACTGAAAAAATTGACATTGCTTTAATTTCAGAAACAAGATTCACTTCAAAAAGTTACATACATATTAAAAATTATAAAATATATACCACAAATCACCCTTCAGGAAAAGGCCACGCAGGGGCTGCCATCATTGTAAAGTCTCACTTAAAACATTACCCGCTGGAACCCTTCTGTTCGGAGAAGATACAGGCATCACTGATCAAAGTTACTGACAACGTATCAGAGATTACGGTATCAGCAATCTACTGCCCTCCCAGGAATACCATAACTGCCGAATACTACAAAGAATACTTTAAAACTCTAGGAAACCGCTTCATCATCGGAGGCGACTGGAATGCTAAACACTCAAATTGGGGATCTAGACTTATAAACCCAAAAGGAAGACAACTCCATCTCGCAATGGGAGAACTTAACCTTGACTGCCTGTCAACTGGAGAGCCTACCTTCTGGCCAACAGACAAAAACAGATTACCAGATTTAATGGACTTCTTTGTTACGAAAAACCTCTCTCTCAATAACATGAGTATTGAACAAAAAATAGACCTTTCGTCTGATCACACACCTGTCATCCTTAATATCCACTGCAAAGTTATACTTCAAGAAGCACCACCAAAGATTCATAGTCGGCACACAAACTGGGAAAAATACCAAAACATAGTCACAACTATGACAGAATTAAAAATATCTTTAAAGACCACAGAAGAAATAGAGGAAGCTATAGAGAACTTCAACAGAGTTATACACACAGCAGCATACGAGTCGACGCCGAAAAGCAAGGTGTTAGTCCCAAAGGAACATGTGTACCCAACCTTCATTAAAGACAAAATTTATGAACGACGGCAACTACGCAAGGTTTGGCACAACACTAGGTTCCCAAGCGATAAGAGGGCATTTAACAAAGCGTCGGAAGATCTGAAAGCCATAATCAGTGATCTGCATAATGATAACCTTCAAGCTTACCTCAGAAAACTTACTCCAACAAGTGACACAAACTACTCACTCTGGAAAGCGACATCGAAGCTCAAACGTCCTAAAATGCAAATAGCGCCCATCAAAACACAAACAGAATCATGGGCCCGGTCTGATGAAGAAAAAGCCAAAGAGTTCGCAAATCATCTGCACAAGGTATTTCAACCTCTGCCTAGCACATGTGCACAACACGACCTAGAAATTAAAAAGTATCTTAGTTCAGCCATACAAATGTGTCCTCCTCTAAGAAGCGTCTCACCAAGAGAACTTACCAGAATAATCTGTAATCTCCAAGATAGCAAGGCTCCAGGGTATGATCAGATAGATGCAACTCTTCTAAAAAAGTTACCAAAGAAAGGGATACTCCATCTAGTATTAATATTTAACGCCTGCTTGAGACTTCTAACGTTTCCCAGTCAATGGAAAATCGCACAGGTTGTCATGATTCTGAAACCGGGTAAACCAGCCCAAGAAGTGTCCTCATATAGACCCATAAGCCTGCTACCTCTTGCCGGAAAACTACTCGAAAAAATCATAATAATTAGAATGCAACAACACCTTGAGGCAACTCTACCCAAACACCAGTTTGGATTTAGAGAAGGACATGGCACGATCGAGCAAGTTCATCGCATAGTTAACATTATAAACAGGGCTTTCGAAAATAAACAATACTGCTCTGCATTATTTCTAGATATCAGCCAAGCATTTGACAGAGTCTGGCACGGCGGCCTACTTTTCAAAATAAAACAAAAACTTCCTCACGCTTTTTTTCAAATCATAAAATCATATCTAGATAAAAGATGCTTTGAAGTAAAATATAATGACAAACTGTCAAAAATGCATGAGATTAGATCTGGAGTGCCACAAGGCAGTATCTTGGGACCGGTGCTGTACCTGATTTTCACTGCTGACCTACCAACACTTGATGACTTCACCACCACTGCCACATACGCAGACGACACAGCCCTTCTATTGGTCCATGAGGATCCAATTATAGCATCAAGAAATCTCCAGAGACATCTCACCCTAGTAGAAGAATGGTTTGCTAAGTGGCGCATCAAAGCTAATAAAGAAAAATCTGTTCAAGTAACCTACACACTTAGAACACAAACATGCCCACCTGTTCTTCTGTACAATGAACAGGTCCCTCAAGCTGATGATGCCAAATACCTAGGAATGCACCTAGATCGACGACTCACATGGCAAAAGCATATTTGGGCCAAACGCAAATACTTAGACACCAAAATCCGTAACCTGTACTGGCTGATCGGTCGCAAGTCCCAACTCACATATAGCAGCAAAATTGCAATATATAAAGCCATCATCAAGCCCATTTGGACATACGGCATCCAGCTATGGGGCTCAGCTAGCAATAGTAACATTGAGATATTGGAAAGGTTCCAGAATAAAACTTTAAGAAACATTTTCAATATACCACCCTATATCAGTAACAAATTTATGTATATGGACATCAAACTGAGAACCGTAAAACAGGAAATAGAACCACACAGCAAAAGCTACCAATCTAGACTGTCCAGACACAGAAACGAACTAGCAGCTCAACTACAGGGGCAGGGGAGCCTGAAATTCTCTCGACTCAAGCGTCATAGCATTCAGGGACTAGCAGAAAGATACACAGAAAGAGACTGAGAGACGAATCATTGGACAAATCTCTCGACCAGTGACATAAATTCAGAGTTCCTCAGACAGCACTTTGGACTATTGTTTGCTATTATGAACAGATTGCCAAGCAGCAGATTAAAAAAAAAAAAAAAAAAAAAAAAAAAAAAATTTCAGGAATCAATCCCTCAGTACTGGATGGTTAGTCAAAGTTTAATTGACCACATGAAACATTAAACAAAGACAAGATAAATAATGCAAACTGCAGTCATACAGGTAAATATGAAATAAAAGAACAACCTTGCTTCTATACTTCCTGGTTCCGCTGATTCCATTTGTCTAATCTCCTTTACTTTGGGAGAGAGAGCTCCTATGCTCTCTGGATGAGCTGGTTCTGTTTGTCTTGGCTTGACTTCTGGCTCCAGCTCCAATATTGCAGCTCTGTCGTCCGAACTCTCTTCTAAAAAAATATGATAAGAAAAATACATAAATTTAGCATAAGATTGGACCAGTGCCAATTGATAGCTTTTAAAATTCTTAATATTTTTTCCCAACATTAATTATTTAAATAAAATATTTAGTTGAATTGCCAAAATAAGTAGACACAGGCTTTGTTTAATATTTACCTACATCATAAAAAGGAACAAAGAAGATACAGAAATTATTGAAGATATTTTGCAGTTAGGCAAAAATCATAGATATTAATTAAACAACTTGACTAATTTTGCCACAAACTAAATGAGTGCGAAAGCCTGTTATTATTTAGCCCAGCAATTTAGAGAAACTTGCCATTGTTCTTTAGAGTTGTCCTCTCGCTCAGCAGCCGGTTGGACCGCTCGCACTTGTCTAGGAAGCTGACCGTGGCGTCCAGGTCCGCGAGGCACTGCGAGCATATGGACGGCGGCCCGGCGTCGTCCAGCCGGATGCTGAGCTTGGTGCGACGGGCCAGCTTCTCGTAGGGCGAGGTGCCGTGCCGCTTGCGGTATAGGGAGAACAGCGTATCTTGGACATTCCAGCATACTCGGCAGATGTTTTCTATGCTGTTTTGATCCATTTGGCTAGCGGTATTCCTAGTTGTATGTTTTCAATCCTCGGTATGTCTTGTCTTTTTATTTTATGGCTTTTTGTGTTTGGTTTTACACAATTTCTCCAGTGTCAAGTTATTTAATCATTTTATAATATATTTTATAAACATTTTGGAAGCCTAACCCTCAGAGCAAGGCCTAACAGGATTACAAACAAAACAAACAAAACAAAGCTTTCCAAACTGTCACTGTCAGTGTGATAACCGTAGGTAACTGACAGTGGCAAGATTATGTTAACATATTATTAGTGGCTCTATCCCTCTTTCCATAGCCCGGTAGAACATTGTAGCCGTTGACCGGTCGTCGCTCTCGGCATAGAGGAAAATTGTAATTCAAAGTTGCGGACTCGATTCTTCAACGATTTTTGCAGATTGTCATATTAATACCAGGAAAATTATATTGCACCCTGCTGCTGTCGCTGTATAAATCATCTTTAATCAGTAGTTTATCAGGTCTATTTATATTTTTATTACACAAACTGGAGTGTAGCATAGTCGAGCAACATTAAATAAATATCAGGTTACTAGGTGTCTCTGTCTTTAGGCTAAGCATCGACACGGGGCCCGGGGCGCCGCCGGGCGGCGGAAGTCCTTTCTAATAGGTTATCCGAATCTTTTATAGAAACTTTGTACCTATACTTATTCTCGTATATTTTGTTCAAATGTTTTGCACATTCAAATTATTCTCTTGTTATTTTTGGTTCAACTACTCTGCTTTTTAATTTTATTTTGATTTAAGTTTGTAAGTGGTAGCAAACTTTTCAGCCGCTAAATTGTACACGCTGTGGCAACCTGTAATTCAAGAATCAAGAATCAAAAAATACTTTATTCAGTGCGGCCGCATGGACCTTATTGACGCGTCACAAATTACAAAATAAAACAACACAAATAAATAGAATAAAGCACATAATTGAATCTGTTCACTCCAGATGACACGCGAGTTAGGAAAAGAAGTGAACAGAAGAACCTAACTCGGTCGTTATAGTCATCATTTAACAGTTTTATTTTGTCTTATGTTACGTTTGACGGAGTTGGAGCAGATTCCGAATTGAGGAAACACACAGTCACCATTATTTTTAGAACCTAGTAACTCATGTTATGTGATTTTCTTGTTGGATGCCCTTTATTAAATAAATAAAATAGTAGCTCTAGAAAAGGACTGTATTTTATTAGATTGGTACCTACCGTGAATGAGAACAGATATCATAGCAGCAAAAATGTCAAACGAGATTTGGAGAAGAAGCAGAATCTGGAGCTGGATCAAGACGTTTTAGTAGTAGTAGGACTTTTTGTGAAAGGTTCATCCGGGGAAGAATAAGAATAGTTTTATTGTTAAATTGTGTAGGTACAAATACATGAAGTACTACCACCATACCTATTTCTGCCGCTAAGCAGTGGGTAAATGTATTCATTGCTGTGTTCCGGTTTGAAGGGCAAGGGGGCCGGTGAAATTACGGGCACATGAGACTTTACAACTATGTCTCAGGGTGACGGGCGCAATGCAATGCAGCGTTGGTCACGTGTTTAGTGAACGTGATCACCGCGGCATTGCAATTGTTATAGGTAGAGGAACCCGCTTAGAATCAGGTGGGCCTTCGGCTTGTCTCGTCATTTAGTAGTATAAAAAAGACGGATATATTATTTGGCCCCTTTGCAATAAAAATTTCGACATGACACGAAGTTTTGATGAATTTCCTCATTGCGAAATTCCAATAAAATGTTGTTAAACTAGGTCCTTTCAATGTAGTTCGCACGTATTCTCGGCGAGTCGGGAATGCTAAGTTTCCTACATTTTGCAGCTTGCTACACATACATATGTTACGCAAGAGCCAGTTAAGTAAACCGTGTACGGAGGTAGATATTGAATGATCTAAGGTCGTGGATGTGAGAGCGAGGAAAGTGCAAGTTTATTTGGTAACGCGACGGGAGCCCCTGCGCATACTGACGGCGGCGACGTGCGCCTGCGCGCCCGGGCGGACTCAGGAACTCGATTAATCTCGATAATTTTGACGACCTCTGTGGCGCAGCTGGCGAAGGTCCGCCTGTGGCGCAAGCGGTTGCGGGTTCGATTTCCGCCTCGAGACAAATGTTTGAACGATCTGCAGATATTTTTTCAGGGTGTTCCGAGTGTTTTTCTATAAATAGGTAATAAAAATATAGGTATATGTATGAAGGTACCCATAATAACACAGGCTCTGCTTAGCTTGGGGCTAGATGCTGTGTGAATTGTCCAGCATTATCATTATTATTCTTAATCTGGTTTATAATAAATAGGAAGACAAGCGTTCATTAATGACATAGGCCTTGTTTAGAAAGTGGCCTACGCGTCAGTCATCACCTCCATCAAGTGACGGAGGTTTAGTTGTTTAGATAACTGGGTAAGTAGGTACTTACCTACCTAGATATTACTGTTAGCTAACATATTTATTGCGTATCCCTTTAGGCTGGTATATATCTCGAGCCAAGCCAATGAATGCCTGCTTTTTCTGATATTGGCATGCAGTTACTAATCTTCTAATGAACCCCATACGTTGACGACAGGAATCCAATAATATATCTGATCTACCTAGGCAGGCCGCCATTATGGCTTCAGCCGATCTCTTAAGAGAATAAATAAGTCAAAGCAGGTCTTTTTATAGTACCTACCTACCTAGAGATGATCTGATATATAAATAAAAACGAATCACCTTGTATGTACCTACCTACCTAGGTAGGTACGCGCATAACTTCAGAACCACTCCATTAAATTGGATACTACCCAATTATTTTTTATTGGGTTCGTGATTGTGAGGACAAGATATACATATACATTGTATTTTATGATGCCTGACAAAACAATCTACTATTTTGCCAACTAACGAAACGCAGTAATCTTTTTTAAACTTTCGCGATCACGACACATTATTAACACATACTTATTTAACCGGGTATTTATCGCGCTATTTACCTTTATTGCACCCATCGTGGTCCCGGGAAGTCTTCCCGGGACCACGATGGGTGCAATCCTGTCGAAACGTTGGGCAATAATAAAGGTAAATAGCGCGATAAATACCCGGTTAAATATGTGTTAATAATGAAATGCAGTAAACAAAACGCACTATTAAGTAAAAGAAGATAATAGTAGTAGTTAGTGTTTGTAGTAGTAGCAGTTGATTCTGAGGCGGTACGAAGTTCGCCGTGACAGCTACCTAAGTACCTAATAAAATATAATATATATTATACCTACAGCACCTGATGTGCTCAATTTCTAAATCCGTACCTGTATTTAGTGGTACAATTTTCTCTCGATTACGTTCATCACCGATTGGTATGCACGCGCGCACGCTTGTTACGGGAATGACGGCAGCCGCTACTACGTGCTGCTCACCAGCTACTTCCTCCATACAAATTATACTTTCAACTTATCATAACAGAGCTCAAAATGCCACGGAGCCGTTTCGGAAGTCCGAGGTATCGGCTCCTAAGCAGAAAGCATATTCGTGTAAGGACGAAGTTTGCCGGTGTCCGGAACCCCTCCCCCAGTGAAATCTTCACGCCGGCTACATACTAATGTGTTAGCTTCTAAGTTATAAGTATGGGTGCTAGTCCCTGATGACATTCGGTTTCAGAACGGTATTCGCGCCGACCGGGCGACCGCCACAATATGAGATTTACTATTGTGAGTACGGGAGAGGAATTCGCGCAGTGAACATCTTCGAGTGTTAGTGATCTTGTGATTTTGTGGCAGTGATTCTGTGTCCTTCTAAAATGGTGCGTGGTTTTCAGATCGCGTTGGTGTTGTGCGCGTGCGCGTGGGCGGCGGCGGGCGACGGCGTGCACTTCAAGGCGAAGGCGAAGCTGCTGGCGCGCCTCGCCGGCAAGCACCACAAGCGCGGCGCCCTGTCCTCCGTGCCGCCCTACAAGCTCGGCTACGACATCCCGCACGTCACGCACTCCATCGTCAAGCCCGTCGTCGTCACCTACCCCCCGACGGCCTCCGTCTCCGCTGTAAAGGTGCCTCTGGCGCATCCTTTGCTTTCAAAATATCCCGTCCCTGTTGGACATAAAGTACCAGTGCCGCATCCTCATTATGGACTCAGGTTCCCCCATCATCATCATAAAGCTGTCGTACTACCTAAGCCGGATCAACATTTCCACCATCATCATCACCATGTGGCTCCGAGACCGGTCATCCCTGTGGTCCCTGCTGCTCCGGTTCCGGCTCCCTTGGTCCCCCTAGCTTCGCCTACTTTTGCCCGTCCCATCCCCGTTCCATCACCCCCCGTAGCGTTGCCGACGCAAGTCTTGCAACCGGCTCTACCTACTCCAGTACATCTGCTGAGGCCTGCCCTTCCCGCGCCAGCTCTCCAGTCCCCGCCAGTTTACAACTTCCCACAGTACGCTCCTCAAATACCGTACGTCCTAAGGCCCGGTGGCGCCGTGCAAACTTCTCTATTCGCGAACTACCCGAGGTTTCCTTTCCTAAACTACCAAGGTCCTGTGTTCCCTCTTCATTCTTCAACTTTCAGTCAAATCGGGCCCCATCACAACCCTCAGTACTATCCTCAAGGGGACGCTAATGACGGCGTGGTCATCGAACAGCCTGCAGTGCAGGTGGAGCCCACTCCCACATTACTCCACGCGCAGGCAGGAGTTGCTCATGGACATGGAGTCCATCTGGAACCAGCGCAGCCAGGTTTCCACATCCACGCCGCGCAACCGGAGGTGCACTTCCAAGGCCACCAGCCTGGTATTCATGTTCACGCGGAACATCCCGATATCCACCTGCAGCCGGGCGTGCTGCACGCGCAGCCCGACATTCACCTTCAGCCGGGAGTGGCCCACCAACCTGAGGTACACGTCCACGCCGCTCAGCCTGATGTCCATTACCAACCAGGCGTCCAAGTAGCTCAACACGACATCCACTTACAACCTGGCGTGCAAATAGCTCAACCTGACATCCATTTCCATACCGGACACCCTGGCGTTCATATACAACCTGGACAGCAAGAAGTCCACTTTCACAATGGACAAGGCGGCGTGTTCCAACCGGGGCTACAAATCCAGCCTGGATATCCGGACATCCATTTTCACGCCGGTCAACCCGGAATTCAACTTCAACCCGGACACCCGGATGTTCATTTCCAAGAAGGACAACCTGATATTCATCTCCAAGGAGGGCAACCTGATATTCATCTGCAACCTGGAGTGCAAGTAAACTCTGGCGGCCAGCCCGATGTGTACCAACAACCGGGATTTGGCTACCAACCTGGTCAGCTGGACTTCCCCAATTTCAACCAGCCTCAGCCTACTCAACCCGCTGTCGACAGCAATAGCGGCTGGTCCCCGGTACCACCACAGAACGATGTCGGGCTCGCCAATGGTCAATATCCGGACGACGGTCAGCAACAGATCGGCCATGATCAAGGGCAACATCAGTTCGGCCAAGATCAAGGGCAACATCAATTCGGCCAAGACCAAGGCCACCAGTTCAACCAAGGTCATGGCGGGTACGACCAGAACGCCAACGAGTACGACTACAACCAACTGCAGCACCACATTCAGCAGCAGCTGGACCAGGCTCAGTACGAGCAGAACCTCCACAACCATCAAGTGAGCCAGGAGTACGGTCCACCCGGCCAGGACTTCCCACCGAACCACCAGCCGAGCGCGGAGTACGGTGCCCCGCAGGGCGCCGAGGGGCGCAGTGCCGAAGGAGCCGCCGACGAGCCGGAAGGAGACACCCAGCTGTACCATAACCACATCCCGCTCGGACTCCAGCCGCCCATCGACCGACCTCTCGACAACTTCCGGTAGCCAGTCTTTAGTTAAGACGTAGCTTTACCGTTACCTCACCGTTGTGATAAACGAGTCATTTCGTACCTTTTGTTGGATTGCCTGTTTTCACCGACGTATTTTTAATTATTGATTAATTTTGTTGAAATTGTTGAAAATGGGCATTAGGGAATTGTTGCATTATTTATGAAGCTGCAGTTTGGAGTTTTTAATCATGCATTTTTTGTGTTTTAATTGCCTTGTGATAACATAAGTTATTAACATAGTTGTAAGTGAGTGTTATTTATTAAAATAAGTTATTAAATTTATTTACAAATTTTCCTGAGTCTAATTTCTTCGTACTGTAGGGTACAGTTCGTACATAGTACTTAGCGACAGGTAGAAAAGTCTGCAGCGTAGACAGTGTTGTAGACGTCTACGTTCATAGATGCTACGCTACTCTGCAATTTTAAACTTTACGGTAGCCTTATGTATTATTAATAGGTCTAGCTTTAGACATAGATTGTAGAACTAAAGCAACTGTAAATCTTTGCTCTACGGGACGCTACAGCGCAGCGCCGGGGATATTGTTAGATGCCTTGCCTAGCGCCTAAATCATCCTCTCAGCATCCTTTACCGATAGAGTCAGACAGTTTTGTAGCTAAACATATTTTAGCCTGCCCCAGCATACAAATGTTAATACAACGCACGATCAAGATAAAAGCCTAGTTTTCATAAACTTAATATACATACGAGGTAGTTACTGCAGTCAACGCAATTAATGGATAGCGTTGGTCGAGCACTGAGATTTAGCAACGCAGACCATTTGTCCTAGAATGGGGACACACGTGTGTCGTACTGGCACCGGCTTCCATGCCACACCCTCCTAACTACTCCTATATGTAACATAGGTAAGATAAAACTACATACGGCCACGTAATACTGCACCCGGTAATAAGTTCACTCAACCACTGACCTCATTCGTTATCGAGAAAGTGTAACATTTGATTGACCATACATATATGTATATAATTATATAATGCTGGACAATTCACACAGCATCATCTAACCCTCAAGCTAAGGGTTCGTGGGTTAGGCCCCCGGTGTGTGACGCCCCCGTCGTGTTATGGGTATGAGTCATACCGTAAGACTGATTATACTTAATACATTAAGCAGCATAGATAAATGTTATAGAAAAACATCCGGAACACCGTGAACCAAACATCTGCAGATCATACAGACATTTGTCCTGAGGAAGTAAACCCGCAACCTCTTGCTTCAAAGGCGGACCCTCGCCCGCTGCGCCACAGAGGTCTTATCATCCATTCGCTCGAGATGGATTCGACCAAGCGGTAGACTTCGTTCCATAGGAATGATTTGTACAGTGTAGAGTCTGGGTACACAGCATTGGACGTGCGATATTTATTGATACCTAGGTAAAGGGCCTTTAAATCTATATACTTGGCTAGACTGTACCTATGTATCCGGATATTATTAGATAGATTAGGCTGGGCAGCACGTACCTATAGCATCCTCTTAGCTTAGTTGGCTATATTCAGACTCAGAGGAAGCATCAGACCGATACTTCTAAAGCTGACTTAGCATATACTTTCCTCCGATAAATTACTAGATCGTCAACTTCGCTGCCTGTCCACTGGATCAGAGCAGAGAGGGGAAGTATAGAGCTGACCAATTGCATAAATACTTTCGGAGCGGGATTTGTATGCAGTTCTATTGAGCAGCTTCACTCTTCCCTTTTCCGCTCCGCTCCCGTGAACAGTAACTTACAGGCAGCACTTTCGCAAGACGCAATAGCGACAAAGTAGCGGGTCACCTGCTACTTTTCTCGCAAATAGGATGTTATAATTAGCTAATAAGCAAGTCGAAACAAGATAGTCGCAGCAAGTGCCCGATATAGACATTTGTAGAGCCCGCGTTTTGCAAGGAGCTCGCAAGAAACGAAGCCTTTTACGTTTATTTACTAGCAAGCATTCTTTGGGCCGTAAAGATATCTGACGCGTAATAAATTATGCTTCACGTTCGATATGTTGCCGTAAGACATACTACTGAAGTGACCTTATATTACCTACGTATTTATTTTAGTATCTGGGTGACTACTAAGCTTGGTCATAGGTGCTTATATTCATATGCACTGAGCATACGAGATGTCTCAATTCTAATATCACGAATGAATATCATCTACAACTTAAGTTAACGAATGTTCTCTATGATCTATATATAATAAAATCGTAAACCTTTCGCGTCTGTACATTAAATATTTTTGCAAATAAATAAGTGCGATACATGAGGAAAAGGTAATAAAACGTAAAAAACAATTTTTGAAAGTTTTGTCTGCGTGTCGGTTTGTCTGTTTGTTTGTTTGTTTATGCACGTATCACGTAAAAACCACTATTTTGAAACAATATATAATTACTGAAAAATATCCAGTATTATTCTTAATATTCTTATTATTCTTAACTTTAACTGTTTGTTTCATCAAAATCGACTCACAGAATCAAAAGTTATTTATCTATTAAGTTTAGTTGAATAAAAAAACAATTTTTGAAATTTTTGTCTGCGTGTCGGTTTGTCTGTTTGTTTGTTTGTTTATGCACGTCCCAAGATCGCTTGACATATTATGTAAACATATTTTTTGGCATATGCTCAACGTCAAAGGCATTCAGAAATTATGATTTGATGAAGTGGAACAGATGAAAAAGCCATGTTGGCCGAGTGGTATGTACCCCCGACTTTCAATCCGAAGGCCGTGGGTTTTTCTTTCTTGAAAAATGTTTGTGTACACTTAACACGAGCTTTAACGGTGAAGGAAACATCGTGAGGAAATCCGCGGCTTAGTTAGCTTCAGACGTATTGACCTGCTCTTTCCTCTGCATAATAGCTGACTAAGCTAAGATGATGGTATAGGTGCTGGGCAAGCCTCTAACAATGTCCCAGGCACTGCAGCGTCCCGTACAGCATGATTACCAGTTGCTGACGCTGTATAAATCATCTATAATAGATGCAAAGGCCTTAATTTAGTTGGATATCTCTTATCACTATACCGCCGCAAAGCCTGTGCCTCGCGTCGCTTCACGGGTTCAGGCGGGCGGTGGGTCGGGTGGAGAGCAACAAGGTCCTTTCAACCGTACCTACAAGGCGTGGTACTTGCGTATTTTTAACCGACTTTAAAAACGGAGAAGGTCTAATCAACTTGAGAATCGACTGTATATGTATTATTAGAACTCCGTCTTTTACGAGTATGAACGGATTTGGAAAATTATTTTTGAGTTCGAATAGATACCTCTATACTTTGAATTAGGTTTATTTTCAAAACTCAATTCTGATGTTGGGACCCATGAGGAAAAGAGGATCTTCTCAATCTATGCAAAAGTCCCAAGATCGCTTGACATACATATGTAAACATATTTTTTGGCATATGCTCAAGGTCAAAGGCATTCAGAAATTATGATTTGATGAAGTGGAACAGATGAAAAAGATCACAGATGGTTATCAAGACTCTTCAATATTACAAAATATTTATCTATAAATATAATATATTTATCTCCAGTAATAATCATAGTTACCTACACATTATCATCACCATCATCAGCATCAGAAACACAAAAACCCATTAACATATTTCCATAGTTTTAAATTGAAAATAAACTTTAATGGAATTAAATAACGTTAGTAAGTAATAGTGTGTACTGCAAATCTTCAATAGTGTTATGCTCTTTTAAACTTACGCTTAGTATTTTTGTTTCACTTAATAATGTTTGCTTGCTTATAAACCCAGTTCTGATGAGAGTCATGACAAATCAAGGGAAGTATTCAAATGTAATAAGCATACATATATTGGTTTGGGTATTTTCAGCAACATTTAAGATTTTATATTAAAGTAGGTTAATTTTAAATTAAAGAATCATCAAAGAATCGTCAAAGAACATGTCATCAGAAGAGTATTATGCAGGGCACCCAAATAATTTCGAATGCTATTATTTACGCTTACATCTACATACAGTTCGAGGACCTACAACTTTTGCCGAACTGCGAAAGGTTAATGAAGTTTTGTACCCCACTTACCAGGCTGCATGCCAAGCGCGTCATTTGCTCAATGGAGATCAACACTGGGATAACGCAATGGCCGAAGCATGCATCATATCGGCGTGTTTACACGATGATGCGGTATGGATTCATCAAAACGATCCAAAAACAAAGTGCTAGTCGACGGTTTCGGTGTTTCAAAACGAATCAATGCCTACCAAAGTGAAACGACCTAGAAGCGAGGAATGATTTTGATCGCGAGTTTTCTCAATGTCCGTTTATTTGGTATCCATTCCTTTGGGCAGACGACTTGGTGAGAACTGCTGGTCGGCGGTGGATGCAGACGGCTTCCAACCGCAGTACTTGGAGATCAATGAGGGAGGCCTTTGTCCAGCAGTGGACGTCCTACGGCTGAAATGATGATGATGATGATGAATGATTCCTTTACGGAACCAAAGAAGCATCAACTCAGAATGGTAAACTATCAAATGCTTGGCAGAAGTTTTTTTCTGTTATGATTAACTAGCGAGAAAATACAGGGCTCCGCGGGCAATTGCTCCACCACGACAGCGCGCCCGCGCACACCGCACTCAAAACGAGGGACTTCCTGGGCAGCACGCCGGTCGTACTCCTGGGTCACTCTTATTACATCCTTGACGTAGCAACGTGTGACTTCTTATTATTCCTGAAAAACGCGCTGTCAGCCTTAAAGCAGGCTTAAAACGTCTGCGGCGGAAGGGAAAAAGTGTTTCAAAAACTGGTTTGCATAAAACTTTGTATAGAGGCTGTTGGAGAGTAGGTACTTTGAAAAGATTCAATAAAAAATATATTTAACCATAGAGCATTTTATCTTATTTTCGTTAAATTTTCTGAGTATCCCACTTACATATACATATACTGTCTCGGAAATTAACAAACTAAAAATACTTACATGACGCTCGCTCTAAGCATTCTTCGAATTTTATGATATCTCTGTTTATTGTTACGGTCACTATAATACGAGTATTATACGGCTTATATACGGTCTTAAGCAGGCTCACTACATCTAAGTCCACGCGGACGAAGTCGCGGGCATAACTAGTTACTAATAAATACCTCTTTGTAATGTTATGTACGACTGTTTTCACAACTAAACATGTCTAGTTCTAATTCTGCCCAGTCCTGAATTATCAAACAATACAGTCGGAATCACTCAGAGTCTGGCAATAAGTGAATGTTGACCCTTTATCACGAGTTAAGGCTATAACAGACAATCGACGCCTGCGCTTGCACACGACGCAACAATAGCCAATAGATACTACTGCGAATACTACGAACACAAAAATCTTTTGTTAATCAATGCAGAACAATAGTAAACAATATCAAGTACAAGTTAGCGCTAAGTGCCCGCCGGTCCCACGCCTGTGATTCATCTGATAGGTGAGTATCACTTGCACGGGTGTTCAAGCTGCGGGCCGCTAATTGACCTAAGATAGGGCTAAAGAATAAAACCGGCCAAGACCGAGTTAGACTCGCGCACCGGGGGTTCCGTACCATCATGGAAAATACTAAATGGTTTATATTTGTTCGATAACCTTGACAACGCCATCTCTTGTCTGATAGCGGAACTCATGTAATTTTCTTACACTTTCGATGATTTCTAAAAAACTGCGTAAATTAGAGAGTTCGTTATAATTTTCCTGTAATCTTTACTACACTTATACAATAGCAATAAAAGTTTCAGAGGTTTATCTCCGCAAACTTCGGAGACAAGGGGGAACGCAATTTTTTCAACGTTTTTGTTAATAAGTCGAAACTATACGGCTTAAAGCAAGACTAAAAACTGTACTACCTACGTGACCAAGTATGTTCACTAAAATTTTTGAGATCCCCTTTTCACCCCCCTTGTCTAAAAAACTATTTAAATTGGAGAGTTTGCTATAATTTTCCTGTAGTCTTTACATACACTTCTATTAGCAAGAAAAGTTTCAAGGGTGTATCTTGTGCAAACTTCGGAGATAAGGCCGCCCCCCTTGTAATCTTAATAAGAATATTTTTCAACATTTTTTATATTCCATACTAGTGAAAAAGCGTTATCTTATGCCATTTCAAATTTCAAGTCGATAGCACCAGTAGTTCTCAGACAGACAAAGTGATACCATAAGGGTTTCCTTTTTACCATTTCGGACCATTCTAGAACCCTAAAAATAAAGAGTGGTACTACATGATTCTGTGTGTAGTGATAATATGGATAAGGAATCCTTCTTCTTCTAATAACTCATTACGGTATTAACACCGTAAATGCTAAGACGTGCTGGAGGAAACCCATGTGGTGGTGAAAGAACGTGCTCTAAGCTTTTACTTAGAGCACATTATTAGGTTGATATTATTTCCGTGGTCACGTAGTAAAAGTAAAAGCAAAATATTATAAAGTCAAATCAGTAAAACTCTCGAAGGGTCGTGACCCCGCGCCGCGCTGGTGTGCTGCTGGACCGCAGGTTGGCAGCACCTGGCGAGCGGGCGCTAGGCTTTTCGCGAGTACCTAGGTACTACGAGATACTGGAAGGATAGAGGGGCCTGTCCGAGGGCGCATATAAGGCCCAACGCTCGCGCCCAGGGCTAGTGATTCGCGAGATCCCGTACATTCAATATGAAGGCTGCTGTAAGTTGCACATACTAACTCAGATACAATACCTACTTTATATAATTAGGTGTATGAAAACCTTAATATTTATCTAGTCGATAAACGGCAAATACTTAGATTTGCTAGACTTACTAGATTGTATATTTGTTAAAAATATTATTTCGAAACTCGAGTTTAAATGTCATCTGAAGTAATTTTTCAGTCATTTGAACCTAAAATTTTGAAAACCAATGATTTTTGACAAGATATTTACGTAATCTTAAAAGCCTTAATTATTTGGGTACATAAAGATAAGAGAACATATTTTATTACTATTTTAGTACTTTTATATGACTTACATAACTATTTCGACTCAATCAGATAAGGTATTCCAAAACAGATAATTCATCATCCGAAATAAGGGGACTGTCAAAGATTATTTATCAGAAACTAGGTATCAATAACAGGGAAGGAGAAACGTCAAAGGTTACAAACCAAGGTGTCAATTCTCACGCTGAGCACCTGATCAACTCTTATAGAATAACACTGCGCAGATTTGTGACAGCACGATCGGGTTTGTGACAGCACGATCGTAATGTGTCAAAATACATTGGGTACGATCAATTCCATAACGATTTACGATGCCCACTGAACTTTTGAGGATGCTAGCTTTACCACTAATCTCCTCTAAGACGTTTATTGGAATATGTATGCACGAAGTGACCTTTGTAACTTCTTAGTTCAAGTCGATATTGAAATTTTGGTAGAACTCTGCCGCACAGGCGCATACCTTGTGGTTTTTGTATTGGAAAATGTTTAAAATTTACTTTGATCGTAAGTAAGGCCTTTGCATCTATTATAGATGATTTATACAGCTTCAGCAACTGTTGATCATGCTGTACGGGACGCTGCAGTGCCTGGAACATTGTTAGAAGGATCAGGCTTGCCCAGCACCTATACCATCCTCTCAGCTTAGTCAGCTATTATTCAGAGGAAAGAACAGATCAATACGTCAGAAGCTAACTAAAGCCGCGGGTTTCCTCACGATGTTTCCTTCACCGTTAAAGCACGTGTTAAGTGTGCACATATGTACATTTTTGAAGAAAGTAAAATCCATTGGTGCAGGCCTGTATTGAACCCACGAGCTTCAGATTGAAAGTCGGGGGTACATACCACTCGGCCAACACGGCCTTTGATCGTAATGAATACCTAATTCATGATTCACAGTTGGATGATCCACACGGACTTTCAGTTGCCGATGTTGTTCAAACATGCAACTTGGACTCCTGCTCTATGGGACGCTGCAGTGCTGAGATATTGTTAGATGAATGATGTTTGCCCCGCACAGCACCAACCTTGGTTAAGTTTTGCTCTGGGTAACGACGACAAAGTATCAATAGTCACGTACACTCGTAAAAACGATGCCTAGAGCGCTAATGCCGAGCTGAAAAGCAGAAAACTTGAAGGCACCCGTATTTTTCCAGTTTTGTGTTCTCTTGCTGGCGGCGGCCGTGCTCGGCGCTGAGGAGAAGAAGAATGAGAAGCGAGGGGTGCTCGGCCTCGGCTACGGCATCGGTGCGCCCGCGCCGCTCATAGGGCACGGGCTCGGGCTCTACAACCACGGGCTCGGCGTCGGCGGGCTCGGCTGGGGCCACGGGCTGGGCGCCCCCGTGCTGGGCCACGGGCTGTCCGCCCCGCTCGTATCCCCCGGGCTTTACGGCCACGGGCTGGGGGCCCCGCTGCTAGGCGCCCCGCTGGTCGGCCACGGAGTGGGGGCCCCGCTGCTGGGCGCCCCGCTGGTCAGCCACGCGCCGCTGCTCGGCCTCGGCCACGGTATCGGCTACGGCGGCTGGCATTGATAGAGATGAGTTAGGGTTGCGTGGGTTTAGTGCCAAATTGTAGTGTCGCTGGTGATCCCGTCTGTCTGGAATGTTTATTATATTTTTGTACTTAATTATTTTGTTTTATTTAACCCTTAAGCTCAGATAGGGATACATTTGTCCCCTTGATTTTATACTACGTAAAGTGCTTTCTAGTGTTTCTCTCTTGCTTAGTCCATTGAGGGTTTGTGTATGTAAAAATGAGAGGCTAATATGTTCTTAAATTTGATGTATAATGTGTGTGGTTTGTTGTCTTTGGCATCGAGCACTGCCATTTTGAAATCAGACGTTCGGTTCGGTAAAAAAATGCGTGTCTTATTTTTTTCTATTTTTTTATTTTTTATTTTATTTTAAAATATGAAATAATAATAAATCATATCAAATTTATGTTGAAATTTAGAACTGTATTATCATAAAATAGTTAACTTTTTATTTCAAGTAAAAATTCCTGTTAATTTCAGTATTAATGTCATTCTTGTAAAAGTCTGCTAATATCAGGTGGCGCCGCCATGCCAGTGCCTAAGCTAAGGGTTAATTCGTGATTTTTCTTAGATTGTGCTATTTTGGGAAAAACACGTGGGACAAAGGACTAGTTCCTTTGTGTCCCACGTAAAATGTACTTAACCAACTAGAAATTGCATGACCGAAGTTCTCTTGACGTTAGTTTGGTGTTATATCGTGTTTTTCAGGAAAGTCACTGCTTTATATAAACGTAGTCAGCAAAACCTTATTTTAATACAAAATATATCGTTTAAAGTGATCGGATTTGTCTTCATTCGCACACGTGAGGCATGAATCATAAGAACCAAATATTCCTGATTTCCACCCATCCACACTAGTCACTACTAGAAGCAGTTCTAATGTCAATAACTTAATTACTAAGTTAAGTTTTCTCTGTTGCAACCGGAAGTAGGCGACTCGCGCGGCCCTTGCGGTCGACGCGCGCCGGAAGTTGCGAAAATCTAGGCACCTGTTTATTGATATCCTGACTGGTCTTATGTCTAGGTTTAGTGCAAATTCAAATTCAAATTCAAATTCAAAAAATACTTTATTCAGTGCGGCCATTAAATTTACGACCATTAAAGGGCCATTCATTTCAAAAATTGCGTCAACGAACGATTCTAGCTTGTAGCTTATTATTATCTAGCGATATAGCTTATTTATTAATATATTACACATAGACACATAATATAACAGGATATGGTACACAAACGTTATGCCCGAGGTTTGCATTTATTTACTTAAAATAGGATCATAGAAAACTAAGGCCTTTACATCTACTGTAGATGATTTATGCAGCTTCAGCAACGGCTATTTATGCTGTACGGGACGCTGCAGTGCCTGGGACATTGTTAGATGGATTAGACTAGCCCAGCACCTCCTAGCTTAGTCGGCTATAAATCAGAGAAAAGACTGTTCTTTTCTATTGTTAGTTATCCTGTGATAATCCGGATAATACGTCTAAAGCTGACAAAGCCACGGGTTTTTCACACTTTGGTTTCCTTCACGTTAAATCACGTTAAAGCACGTGTTAATACGAGCTTTAACGGTGTGCATGCAATTTTTTTAAGAAAGAAAAATCTACTGGTGCTTGGCTGGTATCGAACCCGAAACCCACGACCTTCAGGTGAGCCGTTGGGCCGAGTGGTATTTTTATTTTTTTATTTTATTTAATACAAAATCCACAGCTCTTAAAATTAACAAAGCACTATTACAAATGTGTATTACTGAAAGCCAATAACAGATTTAAATTTTTATTTAATTATTTATTTTAAAGAAAAACCAACAGCACAATATACCTATATGAGAAGTAACATAGTTAAAAATAGGAGGCCAATAAAAGGTTTTCACGTATAGATACAAAAAGGTGTGAAACAAATCAAAGCAAACAGAAAGTAATACATAGTCATGGAACCTTATCACGAATACAAATCAATAAAAAAAAGAGCGTTAATAAGAGACAGAATAGGATATACCTACAGTTAATTAAAAAGAAATCATCACTAATACGCCGCCTAGCGGAGTGAACACTGGAGCAAAATAGATCTAAGTCAAACTTGCAAGACATTGAATTAAATTGGTCGCCAGCTCGCAAAAGGAAGGATTTTTTTCTATAATTAGTACCTACTATTGGAATATGTAAAATAGAATAGAATCTGAAAGTACTAACGGGAACATTGATACTGATTTTGCCGAGAAGTTCAGGACAACATACAAGGTTATTTGTGATTTAAAGAAGAAACGTCAGATCACCTGTGTCGCGCCTGATACTCAGCGGAAGCAAATGAAATTGTTTACAAAGGGGATAGTAGCACAGATTACAGAAACTGATAGTAGCTTCTCGAGTCGTATGGGATTTTTAACCAAAAGCAGAGATATTTTTAATGAATTTTTGTTGAATGCGCTGCAATCTATTAACACATACATATGTATTTATTAAGTTTAATCTTGTCTTGTCTTTTTATTTTATGACTGGCGGAATCGTGTAAAACCAAACACAAAATGTTTGGTTTTACACGATTCCGCCAGTGTCAAGTTATTTAATATTTTTTAAATATATTTTATTACAACAAATCAGTCAGGACCTAAGTATAATCTACACGACTACAATTGACAGATATAGACATAGACGTAGACATATAAATTCATTTATTTGCTACAGAGCACGCAACAACTTAATTACAAACAAACTTAAGTAATAAAAAAATACTAGAAATAAAAACAAAAACAAATACGAAAACATTTTTAGACAAAAACCAAAGACCACAAATATTTATTATCTATGTGTGATATATGTATATATCTATCAGCGAATGGGTCCCGACTCAGCATTTTATCTACTGTGTTAGCAGTAAACGCTGTTATTCTGCCGTTACGCGACCGCACCGACTACGAAACCCTGTGAGACCTAAAGTTTGTAAGAAATATTAATGCTGATTTGATTCTCCTGAGGACACTAAACTCGTAAGAGTTTAGGCAGCAGGGAACACTAAAAATAACTGTGTGTGTAACTTTACGTAAGTAAATAATTATACGTATACATAATATGTGGGCAAAGAGAGTCACGGAGTGGCGGCCTGACCCGGCGAGAAGGCGACGCGGCAGACCGAAGCGCAGATGGCGGGACGAACTCGATCAGTACATCGTTGACTGGAGGGAAGCAGCTCAGGATCGGGATGTATGGAGGGAATTGGGGGAGGCCTTTGCCCAGCAGTGGGACCCAAATGGCTCATAATAATTATAATAATAATAAATAAAATAAAATAATGCTGGACAAATCACACAGCATCATCTAGCTCCAAGCTAAGCAGAGCTTGTGTTATGGGTACTAGATGACTGATATACTTAATACGTTATACTACATAGATAGATATTTTTATTATACATATATAGAAAAACACCCAGAACACCCTAAACAAATATCTGCAGATCGTACAGACATTTGTCCCGAGGCGGGAATCGAACCCGCAACCTCTTGCGTCGCAGGCGGACCTTCGCCCGCTGCGCCACAGAGCTCGTCCAAGACTATTATAATAATAAATAATATGAGTACACATATGTAGATAAAACAGATTGCATTGATAATATTTAATATTTTTTAAAACATAGTACAAATAATAATTATAATATGAATAATAAAACAAATAAATAAAATAAAATAATATTCTTCTGCAAGCTGAAAATCCCATACTTAACAAGATACTAGCACCTGAAATGAGCATTCCAACCAGGCAACCCAGCCTATCTAAAATATGTTTTTTGATATGATGCCATCTGAAAAAAACTTTGAATTTAAGGGTCTTAATGGTGGATATAAACTACTGTACTTTGTATAAATCATAAAATAAAATCATATGAATCATCCGTATGGAAAAAATAATGTAATGTAAAAATTGTATGTACCGACTTTCAATCCGAAGCATCACTTACAGGAACAATAACAATACATTATTAATAAGTCGTGGGGTGCCGGCAGTAAAATGTTGCACCACCTCTCTTGCTAGTGGATGCAGTTAATATCTGCCAAGAGCTACCTTCGGATGATGGGCAGCAGCTTCTTTCCGTGTGTCAACACACCCGTACTGCGCTCGCCAACCCGCCTTTCAAGAGCGACGAGTATGGCAACAACGCCCTCCTGATCCTTTCTTCTCTCTTTATTTTGCTCCGTATGATAAAGTATGTATTAACAAAATAAAATGTTTTTGAATATTATATCAATCATCTTGGTTTTCATAGAACAAGCTTTAGTAGTGACTAGATATTTATTATGATACACCACTAGCCGCCATACCGCAGTCCCACCGGCGCAGTTCCACGGGGAAAGTATAGCCCATGTCACTCAGGCATAATGTAGCATTCTAATTGTGAAAGAATTTTTAAAATCGGTTCATAAGATTCGTTACAAACATAACATATATTCATATACATATTCATCATATATTCGTTACAAACATAACAATATCGTACAATTTAAGGGTCATAGCGCAAATATGCATAGCGCTGTCTGTCTGTCTATGTATGGGACGATTACAACCAAACGCGTTGACCGATTTACATGAAATCTTTTTTGATAGCACTGTCTAATTAAGAGAAGGGTACTGATTGATTTTGATGAAGGATCACAGGGACCGGAGTTATTGTGACCTCAAAAGATCACCAAAAAAATAACGGTCTTCAAATGGCCGAAAACGTCCAAAGCCCAAAACTGCCATTTTTGACCTTTGGTGACCTTTTGAGGCCTGCGCCCCCTTTTTTTGGTACACCAGTGCCAATGCTTGTTGTGTAAATGTATAAGTTAAAGATAGCTCTCAAATAAAACATAACACTTTGACATATCAAATTCCGTTGCTGACACGTTCCAACTGTTTGGCACTGTTTGGCATTTCAAGAAGCAGCCTGACCGCTCTAGGTACTAGGTCCACAGTCCTGCCACCTGCCACTGCGCAGCCGTTTCGTCATATGTGATACCGATGCTGACATATATCACATTGTGTTAGTTGACTTACCAAATTGAAATTAACGCATCTATACGAAAAGCGCTAGGAATAGTGTTTGAAAGGTCCGACGCGTGGTAACGCTATTAAGTAAAAAGTATAAAATAAGGTTAAACGAATTAACAGAATTAGTATTAAACTAAAAGACCTAGGCCATCTTAATTAAGCAAATTCAGCTGGTTATGAGTACGATTCTGTTAATTTTCTTATATTTTAAACTTTAATTTTAAGTTAATTTCTTAAATTTTAAGAAAACACAACACACTTTATCGAACAACTCTGCTAATAGCTCGGTCGACGACGCGATGTCGAGATTGATTAGATTGGCCGTAAAACCTTTCTTCTACAAAACCAGAGTGCGAGAAATATTAACTAATGCAGTTTCACAACGATTTAAATTATCAATGCTTTAGGCTACATTAGAAAACAACACAACGTTTTAACATTCATTAAAATTAAATAATTACTTGGACGATCAACGGTATGTACCTGATCTACTCTATCAGCAACGAATGAAAAAGCCGTCCTATTTGTGGACGACCTTTTTATAACAAGCTATAGGAACATGTTGCACCATACAGGCCGTGCCTTGTATCAGAGCCATGAATCTGAGGCCCTCGGACTTAACGGCCGCCTAAAAGTTCATAGACATGCAAAGTGGACGGGTTCTGTAAGTAGAGCAACACAGCGCAAATTATAATGTGTCTCAATCATTTTTATTAGCTACGGTACATTACGTGCAGAACATTTAACAATATAATGTTCTAAAGTTATTATTACTGACAACATATTATTAAGTTATTTATTGACGACTTCTGTGGCGCAGCGGGGGAAGGTCCGCCTGCGAAGCAAGAGGTTGCGGGTTCGATTCCCGCCTCGGAACAAATGTCTGTACGATCTGCAGATATTTGTTCAGGGTGTTCTGGGTGTTCTATATATAATAAAAAATATCTAACTTTAATATATTAAGTATATCAGTCATCTAGTACCTATAATACAAGCTCTGCTTAGCTTGAGGCTAGATGATGCTGTGTGAATTGTCCTGCATTATTTTATACTTGGCATATAGCTTAAACCATCTTCTTATAAGTGCGTGTATTTTATTTTTATTTATTTTTCGGTCATTATTTTCCCACTGCAGTGCAAAGGCCTCCAAATACTCCAATATAAATGTTTTCTTTTATTATATTAATTAATATAAAATAATATAACAAAATAATATTATTAATTGCCGTGCGGTGCCAGCAGTAGAATGTTGCCCCTCCTCTGTTGCCCGTGGATGCAGTGAGAATCTGCAAAGGGTCACCTCCGGAAGATGGGCAGCAGCGTCCTTCCGTGTGCCTACAACTGTTACTAACAGCAACAACTCTTCATGATCAGTACTGAGTGATCCATGAGGAAGGTCTTTATCGAGCAGTGAACGTCTTATGGCTGAGATAATAATGCTGATTACATTAATTCACTTAAATAAGCTGCCGTGGTGTGCCGGCAGTAGAATGTTACCCCTCCTCTCTTGCTAGTGGATGCAGTAAGAGCCTGCTAAGGGATACCTCCGGAAAATGGGCAGCAGCGTATTTCAGTGTATCACCATCCCGCATCTGCGTGCGCCAACCCGCCTACCAAGCGTAGTGAATATGGCAACTACCCCTCGTAGATCCATGAGAGGCCTGTGTTCAGTCGTGAACGTTTTACGGCTGAACATGACTAGCCCCTAGATTCTGGAGACTGTTTTTTTATTGTTTTGATATCCTACTTTGTTAGTCTGGCTCGATTCTCGATCTCTTCCTCGAACAGCATTATAATCGTTTGCTCGGTTTTGCTGCAATGCTACCCAATGGTTGTTCACTCCGGATTGCTCTGTGCGAAATCGAAGGAGCTGTGTTGGAATAGCTAGTGGAAGTATCAAGTGTTGGAACATGATATTTATAACAATTCTAGCTAATTCCCGCCGCTTCGCATGCGTTGTACCCGGATAAAATGTAGCCTATGTGTTAATCCTGGTCAACATCTATACGTGTGTAAAATTGCTCAGCTCAATCCGTAGGCTAGTTTTTGAGTGAAAGAGTAACAAACATTATATAAAACAAAATCTCATAGAAATAGCTTATTACTCCATAGATGCTTTTTTGAATTATATTGACCCTTGGCTGAGTGTTGTTTTTAGGTTCAGCTGCGATAAGAAATGATGTCATCTTGAAATATCCAAATCATCCAAATCGTTGCTATTAAGACAAATATTGTAACAATGAATAGAAGTGAAAGAGTGAGGTTTCTTGTTCGCTTCTTTCCCTCACTTAGATAAAAGTTTCCCGAAGCGAACGAATTCAATTAAGAGCTTTCAATTTAAATGTGTTTTGTTTTTATTTTGTAAAATGACTATTCTAAGTAGCGTTTTGCTGTATTGAATAAACACTTATTGACTCTGACTTTGAACCGGATAACACAAAAGGTTCGATTGCCGTCGTGGGACACATTTTTTTGTAACTACATATCAAGAAGTTTTTGAAAGAGCATTTTATGTTGAATAAGAACAATATTTACTTTTATGGACCATCACTTACTTTTATGGTGGCGCAAAATTCCCAAGACAACCAACTGGTGGGTTTACGCAGGTTTTCTATTGAAACTTGGCTGAGTTGAATAGATATTTGCATTGTAGGTATTTGCATATAATACCTACACGTGCAAATATCTCAAAACTCGATCTGTGAACATTTTTCTTTGTCATTTTCTGTTGAAATTTTAAATATGTCGAACCTATTGTTATCATTGTCGGAGGCCAAGATCCACTTCGGGTCGTTGCGCCGCAGCAGTAAGTAATAAATAATAAATAAAAAGCTATCATTTAGGTAAATGTACATAATTTTGTAAGCATAAATGAAGATCATACTACAACAATGTAAAATTAAGTCATACAAATCAATTTTTCGTTTTGTGCAAGAAACATGAATTTTGACGTTGCCGTCCAATCATTGTCCAGAATGGACTAACTGTAAATACTAGACTATTATTCAACTCCTTCGGAACTTTTGTACAAAAAGTGTTACAATATTTTTTTCAGATTCTAAAAGAAGGATTTTTACAATGTTAAGGTGTGGTTGTTGGCTCCTTAAATTGTCTCTTGTGCCATTACATTTTTGTAAGTTTTGATGTGATGTTAAAGAGTACACTCGGCTAGCCAGGCAAGACAGGATGCTCAGATGATTGGGCAAGCGCATCAATCAATAAACTACTTATAAGATTAGTGCAGCTGCCCTTCGCGGCCGAGGCCAGTCCGTGGTCACATCGATATTAAAGATAATGTATCTCATCCGTATCAATTAATTATTCTAGAATTGTGCAACGTTAAATTTTCTGACGATTTCCTAACACCATGTGTGACACGCTGTTTGATGACGACTTGGAAGGACGGTTTTGCAATTTCTGAATTAATAGCCCTTTGCTCATATAAATGTGGCCCAGAACTGGCTCACGGCATCACAACCGTCTAGTTTCCTAAGATACAACAACTTCAATTGTATCAACATGAAAATCTTTGTAAGTACCGATCATCATCATCATTTGTACCATAACAGTAAACAGTTGACAGAAAATGTTATAATTATATATCGACTTTAATCCAAATCACCTTGAAAGCCATCTAATCTACATTTAAGTAAAACATTAAACAAAAAGGATTCATTCAAGGTAAATCAAGGAGTGCTGTTACACCTACGATAATATCTATTATTGTTATGGTCAAGAATTCGTCAACATTTACAAAAAGCACAGATAGTACATAAAGTCAAAGTCATCGATGAAACTTCCTAGTACCTTCTCCTTTGGAAAACAGTGGTGCAAATGGTTATAAAGAAGATGTAAATGTATGTATGTGTTGTTCCTCAGATGTGCACCCTGATGGCCCTAGCGGCGGCGTCGGCGGCTCCCGGAGCCCGCGTCAAGCGCGGCATCTACGGCGCGGGCGCTTCTCTGCTCTCTGGTGCTTCTCATCTTCACGCAGCCCCTCTGCTGTCATCTTCGTCGTTGCTCCACGCTCCCCTCTCGTCCTCTTCCCACCTGCACGTTCCCCTCTCGTCCTCTTCCCACCTGCACGTCCCCCTCTCGTCCTCTTCTCACCTGCACGCTCCCCTCTCGTACTCTTCTCACCTGCACGCTCCCATTTTGCACTCTTCTCACTTGCACGCTCCCCTCTCGCACTCTTCTCACCTGCACGCTCCCATCTCGCACTCTTCTCACCTGCACGCTCCCCTCTTGCACTCTTCTCACCTGCACGCTCCCCTCTCGCACTCTTCTCACCTGCACGCTCCCCTCTTGCACTCTTCTCACCTGCACGCTCCCCTCTCGCACTCTTCTCACCTGCACGCTCCCTCCCTGAGCCTGGCCTCCGCGCCACTTCTGAGCTCGCACTCGCACTCGCACATCGACACGCCGCTGCTGCACGGCAACCACATCGACACGCTGCACACCGACGTGCTGCATCACGCGCCCGTCCTGCACGCGCCCGTCCTGCACGCGCCCGTCCTGCACGCCCCTACAAGGACCATCAAGATCACTAAGATCCTGCGCGCGCCCGCGCCGATCATCCACGGTTGGTGAGAACTGACTGCCTCTGACTGTGCCACATAAACACCTATTTTCATATTACTTGTTTTATTTTAACAAATGTTATGCTCGTTAGAAAGTTGATGGCGGAGAAAAGAGGTTTCAGGATTCAGTTGGTTTAGAAATGGGTCGATTTTGGATCATCCATATAGCCGATACCACAGATAATATTAGACTACTAGAACTTGTTAAACTTTCGCGATTTGTTAACATATTATTAGTTATTACTATATTGGATTATCGGGTATTTATCGCGTAATTACCTTTATTTTAACAGATTACAGTCTCCCCGCAACCACGACCAGGTGCAATCCGGTCGAAACGTCGGGATTAAAATAAAGGTAATTACGCGATAAATACCCGATAATCCAATATAGTAATAATGTGTTGTGATTGCGAAAGTTAAAAAAAAACTATATTATTAGTTTTCAAAATACAGGGTTTAATCGCGTACCTTTTTAATTATTTTCCCGGCGTTTCTTTAAGACGAATTGAGGGTAGCCGTGGATCCTACCATCAATTCGCGGCGGTAGCTCCCAGAAATCTCAGTCCTCCCGCGATTATGACCAGGCGCAATCCGGTCGATACGTCGGGAAAATAATAAAAAAAGGTACGGGATAAAATCCTGTATTTTGCAAACTAATAATAATATAATACACTAGTAGCGGTATAGTACTAATACGGTGAAGGAAACATCGCGAGGAAACCCGCGGCTTAGTTCGCTTCAGACGTATTGGCCTGTTCTTTCCTCTGAATAATAAGCTGACTAAGCTGAGAGGATGGTATAGGTGCTGGGCAAGCCTAATCCATCTAACAGTGTCCCAGGCATTGCAGCGTCCCGTACAACATGATTACCAGTTGCTGACGCTGTATAAATCATCTATAAAGATGCAAAAGGCCTTATTTTTTTAGTAGCACCGCAATCCCACCATCGCGTTTACTACTCATCCTTGTTTCGGTAACTTTTGAAGGTTTTGTTTGTGGTCGTGGCCATGCACATAATTAAAGGTGATTATCATAATTTATTATCTAGCTGCATAAAGCCTTGCCCAGATTCAATTAATCACATTATAATAGTAACGAAATCTGTAAATAATCCATAACTAGCAATGCTGGGTCATTGGCAGATGCCCAGGCATTAACCTTGCCATATTGGGCAACGCATCACCAAGTGCACCTGAGCTGTATCTTGATACCTTTTAAGGAGTAAAAAAGCTGGTAAACTGGTTTATGTATATCTGAAACATGATAAAATTATTGTTTGTTGAATGAATTGAAAAATGTAGAATGAAAATAAATCAATTGCCATCGAAGGTATTTCTATGCATTAATGCAGGTGATAGAGGCCGTGGGGTGCCGGCAGTAGAATGTTAAACCTCCTCTCATGCCCGTGGATGCAGTAAGAGCCTGCTAAGGGATACCATCGGAAGATGGGCAGCAGTGTCTTTCCGTGTTTCAACATCCCGTACTGCGCCAACCCGCCTTCCAAGCGCGGTGAGTATGGCAACTACCTCTCATGGAGACCCATGAGGAAGGCCTGTGACTGAAGGGTAATTGGTAAACTCTGTAGGACAGGAATCAACTGCACACACCGATGACTATTTGTAGTTTTCAAAAACCGATAAAGACTAGACTAGAGACTACCTCTCTCATTACCTCACCTCATTGATATTTCGCGAGCGCGTATTGCGTCTGGATTTGCATCCGTAGCCTTGCTCGAACATTATAATATTTTGGTAGTTTAATGCACCAGTTTCGAAATGGACATTGGCTGTGACAGCTTTAGTACCTTGAGCTTCTTGTTGCGCCAAAATGAACCGTTTTAGGGAATCCAAACTAGATCCATGATCGAGTTCCATCTCCGGATTTAATGGCAAGATATGCAAATTAAATTATATGTAGTAAATTGCATGTTATAGTAAGATTCTTTTGCTAAAAAAAATTTAAAAATACTCTAGATAATTTATCTCATTGGCACAGTATTTAGATTTTTTAAGTTAAGGTATAATTAAACTAATGTTTGTTCTCTCTTCATAATATTATATTTTATTGCTCTGTTTTCATTATGTTGTATTGCTCCTAATTACTGTTAGTACGATTTTATTTACACTTAAGTAGTATAAATAAGTCAAGAGTTAAATACCTATTTAGATTTTTCTACCTTCTATTTATCTTCTTTGTTTTATGTCTCTGTTATTTTTAGATTTATCTACCTATGCTGAATTGTTTAAAATAACTTTACTGTTTGTAACTCTTTATATAATACCAACCTATTACCCACCTACCGCGGCGCACATAGACATAGACATTCTTTTCACATGAATATTGTTTGTTGTATAATTCAGTCGAATAATAATTTACAGTACATGCAGTGACACCCTGTAATACCTACCCTCTTTGCTGGTTTTTGTATTGTCTAACTTTGTCTCTAGTCTTAAGAAATATGTACCGTTTGATAGATAGATAGATAGATAACTCTTTATTGTACTTAACTTAATACTAACACAAAAATTAACGTAGAAAGAAACTTACAAAACTAATTTCTTAATTAGTTTTTAATTAGTTTGTTTCCCTAATAAATAAAAATAAAATAAAATAAGTCTCTGACTACGAATGATGGCCCTACTACCGGTTTCACTTTCAAACGTAACTCGATCACGGCACACAACGCTAACGGTATCATTACGCGGGGCTAGTACTGCACTTTTTCGGTTGTCACGAGGAAGGTTTAGCATTAAGTAAGGTTTTGTGTATGTTCGCTGAACTATGATGATGATTGTTGAGGTTGTCGGAAAATGTCATGCCGGTTGGGAGTTATTTTGGCGTGCACCGCGTAAACCATTAAATTAATTACTAATTCAAATGTATCTACAAGTGATGTATGTACGAATTGCCCCTCTTCAAAAAGTCTAAAAAAAATCAGCGACGTCACGACGACGCGAGACATAGCGGCAAGTTATACTCTTCGTTCTTCTGTATCACTTGCCGCAGCGTATGAATATGGTCTATGGTACTGTAGTCTTTTCGAAGGTATAATGAATATGATAAATAATTAATTAATTATTTTGTTTATAAATGCCCGCAAGCGCCGCTCAAGGCGCCAACCCGGTCTTCCAGCCGGACCCCTTTGCCGAGGGGTTGGGCGTTAGGCGCGTGCCCTAGCTTCTCCCGAAGGGTGGCTAAGTGCCATGCCCAGTTAGGCAGGCATTCCAGTACGATGGTCTCTTTAGTGAGCGGGCGGCGGCTAGATCCTCCACCGGAGGGCCTGTGGGGGCGGTAGAGGCAGCGGGGCTCGGGCCCGCGTTGGGATCGCGGGCCGAAGGGCCAGCTGTTACCTGGCTGGTGGCGGCACCCTTCGATGGGGCCCGCAGCTGCCGGGGGATCGGCAGTGGCGGTCGAGCAGCGGGGCCTCCGTTAGGCAGGCGCGCTGCTGGGACGGCTGTGGGCGTATGAATTGTGGTGCCCGCGCTGTGGGGCGGCCTGCGGGTACCGCTAGGCGCACAGTCGGCGAGGTACGTGGGTGGGCAGCAGGCAGGGCTTGAGGCGGCGGTGAGGCCGCTGCCCTTGCGTAGGAGGGCTGCGCTGGTTGCGGTGAAAGGGCGGCGATGGATGAGGATTCATCCTCGGACAGGATTTCCTCGACGGTGGCGGCTGGAGACGAGGCAGCGCTCGACGACACCGAAACGGTCTGCACGTCGAACGCTCCATCTCTCGGCGGTGAAGGGGATGGCAGGAGACGCTGCAGTCTGCCAGTGGCCGGCGCTTAAACGATACCCAACATATCATCCTCACCTTATGTGCATGGCAGGTACGTACATATCCAAAATTAATTATTTTTTTAGCATTTTGTTAACTTATTAAAAACGCACACCAACTTCTACGGTCTACGGTTAACTAAGGAACACTACATAGCGCGTCGCCCGACACACATCTAGGCAAATTTATTAAGTAGTAAGAATCTGCCAAGGTATACCTCCTGAAGATGGGCAACAGCGTCTTTTTGCGTATCAACATCCCGTACTGCGCTCGCCAACCCGCCTGCCAAGATCCATGAGGAAGGCTTATGTCCAGCGGCTGAGATTATGATGATTTTTATTTTTATTTTTAAATTACACGGAAAACAAACAGCTGCTTACAAAGTAACAAAACAAATGATGGAAACAAAGAAAGCCTTAAATAGTTTTCACTTATGGATAAGTACATAAAACTTATGGTAAATAGAAAAAAAAAAAGAGTGTCGTGCCTACATACAAATAAAATAACAAACAAACATTAGCTATGACAAAATTAAAAGGTATAAATGTATATTAAAAAAAAAACAACTCTAGTTAACTACTTTAATAAACCTATGTCACACATAAACCTTATCTACATAGTTACTTTATCAGTAATTAGACCTATTCAATATAATATAAGATATAATTAATATAAATAACAACTAAATACCATAAACCTGTTAATAATAGAACTAATTTTATTAGATTGGTATATATAAATAAAAAACCATTACATATTCATACATAAATAACATGTTAAATTAATATTAATTATAGTCTAATTGAAAGAAATTATTAATTAAAATGATTTTAAAAGCATTTTTCCTCATAACAAAGAGATCAACAAAATCAGAATACTGTGAGTTATAGAGATTGACAGTACGAATGAGGAACGTGTTTTGACGGTAATTTGAAACACATGGAGGAGCATATAGTTTCAAATAATTTCTGCGACAGATCGATCGAGACGGTGCTACTAGTTTGATAGCGGATAATAAGGATGGGGAGTCGATAACATTTAATAAAATATTATGTAAAAGAGTTAAATCCGCAGCTTCTCTTCTTTTATTGAGTGGCAAAAAGTGATGGTGCTTGCAACTCTCTGTATAGTCCGGAATTATAATTTTATGTTTGAAATTTAAATGACGCAAAAACTTTTTTTGCGGTTTCTCTAGCATAATTATATATTTGTCATAACGTGGGTTCCAAACTTGCGACGCATATTCGAGTTGGCTACGGACAAGCGAGCAATAAAGAATTTTAAGTGTTTTGCAAGATTGGAAGTCTTTGGTTACTCGAAAAAGGAAACCTAACATTTTCATGGCTTTGTTCGAAATATTCTCAATGTGTTTGTTGAATAGAAATTTGGAATCCAGAGTAACACCGAGGTCGACAACAGTGTCAGTTCTTATAAGAGATTGGCCATTTATTTTATAATCAAACAATACGGTCTTAGTGGATCTGCTAAAGGTTATACAGTAGCATTTGGTAACATTGAGATCGAGTTTATTAAGAATGCAATATCTATATAGGCTATTAAGATCCATCTGCAACTGATATAAATCAGTACTGTTATTGATTACTTTTAAAATCTTCATGTCGTCAGCAAATAAAAGAAATCTAGAATGCTGAAAACACAAGTGAATATCGTTGATAAATATAATAAAAAGAAGAGGACCCAGAATTGATCCTTGTGGCACTCCCGATGGAATAGGTGATGAAACGGACGCAAATCCATTAAGGACTACAGTTTGGCAACGATCATTGACATAAGAGGTAAACCACCTGTAGAGGTCACCGCAAATCCCTGCTGCGTGTAGTTTAGCCAGTAGAATTGTGTGGTCGATACGATCAAAGGCTTTGCTGTAGTCCGTATAAACTGTGTCCACCTGATTCCCCGCATCCATGCCAGCAGTGACCAAATCGGTAAAAGATACAAGGTTAGTTGTGGTTGATCTTCCTCTCATGAATCCATGCTGCTGTGTCAAAAAAGTACTTTTAAGAGCTGCGTATAGTTGACCATGAATTATTTTTTCGAACAATTTTGCCAAAACACATAATTTGGAGATAGGTCTATAATTTCCAATATCTCGTTTTGAACCCTTTTTATGAATTGGTGTTATGTTTGCAGTTTTCCATAATTTAGGCATCACTCCTTCTTTAATAGACCTTTGAAAAAGTAGACTAACAGGATATACTAAGCTAACGGCGCATTGTGATAACAGTTTAGGATGAAGACCATCTGGACCAGCTGACTTGTTACGGTCTAGGGTTTTCAGAAGTCTAAGTATTGTTGAGCTTTCAATTTCAATGGTACATACTTCAGCTGCAGAAAGAATCACCTCTAAATTATTAATGGTAGGTACAGACGGTAATGAAGAAGGTAAATAATTTGAATTAAAAAAATCGGCAAAGGCGTTACAAATTCCAGGACCTGAATCAATGTTATGGTTTTTATAAGTCATCGTTGAAGGATACGTGTTGTGCTGTTTTTTCGATTTAATGTAAGACCAAAATACTTTAGGGTTATTTCTGATTGACGTTTCAACTTTATTAATATAAGTAATGTAGCATTCATGTTCTACTCTCTTTACTCGCTCACGAAGGATTTTAAATGCATAAATATCAGATTGATTATTATAAATTTTAAACTTCCGATGATGCTTATTTTTTTCTTTTAAAATCTGTAGCAGGGCAGGAGAATACCATGTCGGATACTTACTAGGCCTTATACATTTTGACGGAACATATAGGTCCCTGAGATCAGTCAATATCTTATTAAACACATCAACAGCCTCGTCTACATTGCCACAGGAAAGAAGTGATAACCAGTCACTAGTGTCAAGCTCTGAACAAATGGCAGAGTAATCGCCTTTATCGTAGAAAAAAGTGTTTCTAGGAGTTAGCGTTAAAATGTTTGTTTCAGCAAAAAGGGGCCTACATATGAGAGCGGGATGATAATTATCTTCTGTAACCAATGGATCCAAGCAGTGAGATATTGACAGATCGTCATTACATAAAACTAGATCAAGAGTGCTATTAAGATGGTTTGTAATATGATTGTATTGACCCAAATTGTTGAGGTTTAAACAATCCCGTAGTTCAGTGTGATTGCCATTATTGGGATTGTAATTCGGTAACATGCATGCGTGGTCACAGGAAGCAGCCCAAGTAATGTCACTTAAGTTGAAATCACCTATTATTAAGAGTTTGTCATTCGGATTTTCGACCGAAACAGAAAGTACTTTTTCACAAAAATTAGACAACTGAGATGAAAAAGGTAGGCCTTGGTTCTGTGGACAAAGATAAAGCCCGCCCAAGTGGAGATTTAATGGCGGCTTATTTGAATTACCATTGAATTTAATAGTTATCCAGATATCCTCCGCTGTGGAGTGCCAGTCTGGGCGCGCGAGCGCAGTGAGATCCCGGCGCACAGCGATAAGGACTCCTCCCCCTCGCTCCTGCCCGCGCAGCGCGTAGTCTCGATCGCGCCGCCAAACCGTATACAAGTCACTAAACAGTGACAACAACTGATGATGAATACAGTTTAATTTTTTTTTGACTTATTAAGTACGCGTATACAAAACGTAAATCTGACTCGCACCTGGCCGGTTTTATTTGTAGAATAGATCACCATAAGCCTGCGTCGCACCGGCCGGTCGTCGCTGCACTGTCCTTGACATTTCGCTAATGTTGTTCTCCAAAAAGTAGCATGGGACGCCGCCACAATCGGAGCTCGGCTTCCATCCAAAACAGAGCAAAAATGGAACTGGTATGAGTAGAAAATGCATTAGAATATTGCGTAACCAGTACCGCAGAAATAGCTTCGACTAATGAATAGAATAGAATAGAATAAAATAGAAAACTCTTTATTGCACACCACATAAAAAATAGAACATTAAAATAAAGGAATTAAGTAATACAATATATGAGTACAAAGGGAATATTTATGAATGTGTGTTTTAACCGCCGACAAAAAGGGGGGTGTTATGAATTTGACCGCTATGTGTGTTATTAACACATATTTAACCCATCGTGGTCCCGGGAAGACAGTCTTCCCAAAACCTCCTGTGGACACGTAGGGCAATAATAAAGGTAAATAACGCGATAAATACCCGGTTAAATATGTGTTAATAATGCGTCGTGATCGCGAAAGTTTAAAAAAGATTATCGCTATGTGTGTGTCTGTCTGTGGCACTGCAGCTCTGAAACGAGTGGACCGATTTGCATGCAGTTTTTTTTATTTAAAAACCGGTTTCCCGGCTGTAGTTCTTGAACATGTAGTAAATCAAAATTGAAAGTTTACTAATGAAAGAATAGTGCACTGACAATCTAATTCTCCCTGCATGTGCATAATTACGGGCGGGAGGGTGGTGCACATGCATCTCAGCTTATGCGGAATTAAACTAAATATTTTCATTGCATTTTATTAGTACAAAAATATTTAGAGTTTTGAATGCAGTAACTTCAATCAGCATGAATAATACGTCCTTATGATGAAAACCCTAGTGGTGTAGTGGTGGAAATGTTTCTCAATCGTTTCATGCACAGATAATAATAATTTCTACGAACGTCATATTTCGAACGCTAGAACTTACGCTAGTAAGTAGGTAGTGTAACGTCGAACATTTGTGCTCTGCCAGGACCCCTACGTAAATATGTTCTGGTTAGTTTGGAACTAGATATTGGTAACGATTCTGTTTTCGCACTAACTAGCTAAAGCTAAGCTAAATTCAATTGAAGTAACGGACTATAATGACATAATAGCTATTCGGTTAGTGATGTTCTAAATTAAAACGGAAGCCATATTTATGCTGTCAGCTCAAAATTTTAAAACGTCATATTTCTAATGAGGTCTTTTCAATAAAAAGTAAAAACTTCAAAAATAGTTCCCTCGAACCATATAGATGGCGTTAGTTTTAATTTACTGGTAGGAAACACAATTTGACAATGACAGCAAGTGTGATTTATCACAAACTTGCTTTCTCCGCTTGCCAGCTCCATCTGTTAAGTTTAATAGGAAACACTTTTTTTGTTTTTTACTGAAAACGGCTCATTATAATTCGTTTAAGGGAGTGTTAACAACAGACACGACTTTCAATCCGAAGGTCGTGGGTTCAATACCGGCCGTGTACCAATGAATTTTTCTTTCTTGAAAAATGTATGTGCACACTTAACACGAGCTTTAACGGTGAAGGAAATATCGTGAGGAAACCCGCGGCTTAGTTAGCTTCAGACGTATTGACCTGTTCTTTCCTCTGAATAATAGCTGACTAAGCTGAGAGGATGGTATAGGTGCTGGGCAAGCCTAATCCATCTAACAATGTCCCAAGCACTGCACCGCCCCGTCAGCATGATTACCAGTTGCTGACGCTGTATAAATCATCTTAATAGATGCAAAGGCCTTACTTTTACCAACAGAATCGACACTACTACTGTGTTTAGAATTAACAGGATTCTAAAATAAATTAGGCCAAATGCTATGTTGATCCACTAACCTAAAAGATGGGAAAATCTAGAAAAAAAAAGATTCTTCCCATCTTACTAATATTAACTAATTATTTTTCAGCACGATTTGTACCGGCGATCCTTGTTGTACTACGGAACCATAAAAAGGTTCCTAAAAGTATTTACTAAATTGAGGACACCTATTTAACGTTCATCGCTAAAATTATATGTTATTGAACGACCTTAATTTAGCTCTTAGTATTATTGAAATTTGAGATTAGCCGTGGGGTGCCGGCAGTAGAATGTTACCCCTCCTCTCCTACCCGTGGATGCAGTAAGAGCCTGCTAAGGGACACTTCCGGAAGATGGGCAGCAGCGTCTTTCCGTGTATCAATATCGCAAACTGCGCTCGCCAACCCGCCTGCCAAGCGTGGTGAGTATGGCAACTACCCCTCACGGAGATCCATGAGGGAGGCCTGTGTTCAGTAGTGGACGTTTTACGGCTGGAATGATGATGATGATTATTGAAGAGCATAATATAATTTGTGATCCTTAATAACCTGGATATATATAAAAAGTATAAAACGATAAAGTTCACTAGAGTGAATGTTTCATCAAAGTTAATATGTAAAGTCAAAAGTTTATTTTTTATTTGAAGATCGCAAAAGTAGCTTAGCTAAGTGCAAGTCCAACTTGTGCTTTAAGGGTTCCGTAGGTAAACTTTCAGAGCATCTTTGCTTTTTCTACCAGACATGTTCGACTCTATAGTCTTATAAGAAAACGCTGATAGCTATTGCCATCATCATTTTTTTCCATCATTTCAGCCGTACATCGTCCACTACTGGACACAGGCCTCCCCCATGGATCTCCATGAGGCGGGTTTGCGAGCGCGGTATGGGATGTTGATACACGGAATGACGCTGCTGCCTATGTTCCGAAGGTAGCTCTTAGCAGACTCTTACTGCACCCACGGGCAAGAGGAGGGTAACATTCTACTGCCTGCACCCCACGGCACGCCATTATTAATAGGCATATATTTTAGACACCTTTATCACAATACGCCATTTTTAACCGACTTCAAAAAAAGGAGGAGGTTCTCAAGTCGTCTGTATTTTTTTTAAATCTTTGCTACCTCAGATTATCCGTCGTTTATAAACTGATTTGGTTTTTTTTTGAGTTCGAATAGATGTACTTTTAGCAAGGTCCCATTTTTAGACATAAAAGAGGGGTATTATAACTTTGACCGTTATGTGTGTGTGTCTGTCTGTAAGTAGCACCCTAGCTCTTAAACGATAGGACCGATTTAATGAAGTTTTTTATATGCAGGGCGTATAGCAATGGTTCGTAAACATGTTTTTTTTTATCAAAATAGGCAACGACGTTTACAAGAAATGGGGGGTGGACGAGGTAATGAATAATCAGACGTGTGCAGAATGCAAACCTGAAAGTTATATAAAAATCGGTGGATGCATTTATAAGATACTAGCTGAGCCGGTGCCCACTTCGTTGGGCGGTAATTTATAGCCTATGACACTCACAAATACTGTGGCTGTCTCTTGGTAAAAGAATTTTGAAAATCGGTTCAGTAGATCCAGAAATTACCCCCTACAACCTCACATACTCACAAACATTACCTCTCTATAATATTAGTAATAGATATAGATGGGGGGAATGGGGTTGAACAACGGTATGTTTTAGAATATATCCAAGTGTGGTATCAAATTAATGAAAGGGCATGATTTGTAGATTGCAAAACTGAGAGGACACGTAACAAATAAAATAGGTAACTTCCGAGACTAGGTCAAGTGTCGGGGTTTACTTAAAAAAATGTATTAACTTGTATGTAAGTATGTATTTACAAAACAAAAATGTATTTTTATATGTAAGACCCGCTAATTTATATTTTAGTAATAAAGCTTTTAGTGAATTTCTAAATTGACGGTAATATTTCGAATTGACAATGTAAAATAATTTGCCTTATGTTATTCTAGGTTTTTTTACTTCTATCTTAGCTTGACTTTATATTTTTTAATTATAATTTCTTAATTTTACTTTGTGTTCTTATAAGCAGGATCTAGTGATTCTAATTTTAAGTACCATCTATTGTTAACCTAGGTTCACGACAAAATAAATAAATTTATTTTTTATACTTTGCTCAACTTCTAAAAACAGAGCAACAGTTTAGTGCGCCATCTAACCTAATTATATCCTATCTGTTTCGGTAATATTAATGATTTATGTGCGATTTAATCTACCTTATAAATAATATAAACATATTATTATCAGATAATAATATGTTTATATTATTTAGATTCCAACCGTGACGTTCCTTCCTTATTATCGTGAGAAACGTTTTGCTTTACATCTCCGCTTCGTCAATGTTTTGTTACAATCGTAGTAGCGAGCGCGTCATGTATTGTGATGCGATCCACAATTTGGGGAATTCGTCATTGCCTCCTTGAGAGCAAATCAAGTCCTCATGAAATTATAATTTAGTTTTAGAACAGGTTCGATCATTGTGGTGTGTATATAAGCCCGAGGATGCGCCGTCCGTGCATACTCATCTCGGGTGTTCTTCAATCAACTACAACATGAAATACTTTGTAAGTTTCATTATCATAACCACTTTTGTTACTTAATTAAATTATGTGAATCACTCATTGTATTTGTACATAAAATTTGAGTCAGAAATGTACTTATAATGTAAGAGTTGCAATGCCGCAGTAAAAGCTACATTTTATTATTAAAGTGATTTGGTAACGACTTTACAATTTAAAGAAATATCTTGAAAGAAGACATTAATTACTTCGACAAGGATACAATCGTTTTATTTGTGCCATCAATTTGTGGATTAGCGACAATAATGCAGTGAATTGTGTGTTTAATTCATATGTTTGTTGTACAGGCGTGTTTGATGGCTCTGGCGGCCCTGCTGGGCTGCGTGTCCGCTGGCTATGGTGGCTGGTCCAGCCCCATCGTCTACGGGGGCCACAGGGGAGGCCGCGGCGGCTGGGGCGGCTACAGCGGCTACAGCGGCGTCGGCGGCTACAGTGGATACAGCGGCCTTGGCGGCGGCTGGAACGGCGGCTACAGCGGGTACAGCGGACTCGGAGGCGGCTGGAACAGCGGCTACGGCGGACTCGGCGGCGGGTGGAACAACGGCTGGGGCAGCAGGGTCTGGTAGGCGCGCTCCTTACTTACACATGACGACGAAATTTGAGAAGGTTATGACTGACACTGACAATGTAAACTTATCCCACAAAACGACTGACTCGCATAGAATATCATCTCTTCGATTTCGCAACAATCATTTTGTACTCGAGTTGAGAATTTATTTCTTAAACAAGTTTGCCGAACGACTCTTTTTCAAAAAAAAAATAGCGCACACAAATTTGATTTTGAAATACTTATGTTATGAACTTATCTTTTCTGTGATATGTAAATAAAAAAATATGCTATGTTTAAAAATGACTAATTATTTTACAAATGCTATCTGATTAAAAGCCGCTGCGCTGTGGTAATTATTCAGACATCAATCATTTTCGTCATCAATTGCATATCTAGGACTTCTAACGCAGCAGTGCACTGAAACGAGCTTCTTGTAGAACTTGTCACACGAGATAAAGAAACGATAGTTTGGTAAAAGTAAGTATCTAATAAATATTGCAAATGTTGAAATTGGTAACACAAAACTTGCGATGTGGCGCAAGAGTAGATCACATTGAGTGTGCGAACTGGACGTGTGCAATGCAACGCTTTATGTTGAAGCAGTTTGGATGTGTGCCGCTCTCATGACCAACTCGTTGCATATCATATACATTTATCATACTCCGATAATGTCTGGGATACCTAAACAATCCTAGTTATAAATGTTAAGTCCCGAAGCAAAACTGTAGCACAAATCTTTATATACATAAAGAGCTAGAAGGGTCTGATGGTCTTCCGCGGCTTGTGCACTTAGGTCAGGGACTAGTATGGTGTAGAGCTAGTTGTTTATTATGTCATGCTGCATCACTTGATGGTGTAGACAATACAATAGTTTTTCCATTATCTTCCCAATCCCAACATGTGCTTCAATTGACATTATTTAATGTGTTGAGCAGACAAAAGCATAAAATATGACCTTTAAATTTAATTTACATTGAATCCAACTAATAACCCCCATGAACCATTGTAACTCCTTCATCCTCGTCTCAAAGTAAGTTCTCAGGCGGGATGTGACGTCAGTGCTCGCGGAAGGCTACACTATTAAGACAGTTCGACTGACATTTCATCCGCTTCGCAATCCAGCTCAAATTACCAAGTGCCGAGAGCACAAATGTCAACAAGGGCCATTTTCACAGGTCGAAATACCTTTATCGGTACGGTATCGCATAAACATTATCCTTGCACAAACTCAATTTGAGTAAATTACGTCAATTAAATTTCACATGTCATACAATCTGCTAGCAAACTAGAACTCGAGCCAGACGGTTTAAGTAGTAATGTAAATTGGTCTTTCAGATCTATTATTAGATGATTAATACAGCGTCAGCAACTGGTATTTATGATGTACGGGACGCTGCTGTGCCTGGGAAATTGTTAGATGGATTAGACTTGCCCAGCACCTATATATCTCAGAAAAGTCGACTATATTCAGAGAAGACAAGATGTCAAGTCAAGCTGACCGCGGGTATCCACACGATGTTTTCTTTTAGAAGTAAAAAAACTTTTTAATAAAAGGAAAATCAACCGGTATCGAATCCACGAATGTCTAGGGTACATACCACTCGGCCAGCACAACTTCTTTTCATAGTTTACCTCATCTGTGTCTGCGCAAACCTCGGCCCAGCCGGTCGTTAGCAGGTTTCATGGGCGGTCACAACAACGCCTACTGTTACATTAATCGCCGCGCAGGATCTATTGCCAATTGAGGCGGATCACTACACGATAGCCGTGGAGTGCTGGCAATAGAACTTTGCCTGTGTTTTCTTACCCGTGGATGCAATGTGCAAATTCCATCTACGGAAGATGCACAGCAGCGTCTTTCAGTGTATCAACCTCCCGAGCTGTGCTCGCCAACCCGCCTGCTAAGCGTGGCGATTATGGCAACCACCCTCTCATGATCTTGGATATCCAGGTGGACAGCAGTCCTACGGCTGAAATGATGACAACTCGATACTGCCTCAGTGGCACAGTTGGTCTATAGCCGACCGATACGCTGGAGGTAGCAGGTTCGGTTTATCACTTATACTGTTTAGTTTAATGAGAGCTTGCGGCGTCGCTCGTTTACCATAATAGTTAGAATGCAGAGCTATCATTCCAATCTAGTTCAATGTTCATTTAAAATGGACTATCATTCCAATCTAGTTCAATGTTCATTTAAAATGTTACGGTACTGCAAAATCGATACCTACTGAATTCGATTTTAAGAGATCTCTGCGGTCGAAACCAATGTCTCATATTTTTAATGCAGAGCTATCATTCCAATCTAGTTCAATGTTCATTTAAAATGTTATGTTAGTGCAAAATCGATACCTACTGAATTCGATTTTAAGAGATCTCTGAGGTCGCAACCAATGTCTCATATTTTTAATAAAGTAGCTTTTACTTCGACGACTCCCATGGCGCAGTTGGTCCAGTGGCCTGTTGAGACGTGGGAGGCAGTCGGGTTCGCAGTCGGGCTCGAGTCTGGGTGATAAGTTCATATTAAAAAATGTATCTAAGTATCTTCTAGATCATCTGGTTCCCTCTATTACTTTGGGGCTTGATGGTATAGTATGAAATGGCCCAGGACTTTGGGGCTAGATACTATATATTTATTTTATGGCCTGTCTGTGCAAATACGACTAATTACTTGCATGTCTTATATATGTTATGCTTATTATCTATTATTTAATGAAAAGACTTGAAGCATAATAAATAGATGACTGCCTCCGTGATTCAGTTGATCTAAGAGTCGACTGATACGCAGAGGGTAGCGGGTTTGATTCCCGCCACGTGCCATTTATTTATGTATTACCCATTACGCAAGCTACGCTTACTTTGGGGCTAAATTATGCTGTTGAAATGTCCAGCATTGTTTATTTATTTAGTTTAATTCATCATTCCAGCCGTAAAAAGTCCACTACTGAACAGCCCCCCTCATGGATCTCCATGAGGGGTAGTTGCCATACTCACCACGCTTGGCAGGCGGGTTGGCTAGCGCAGTACGGGATATTGATACACGGAAAGACGCTGCTGCCCATCTTCCGGAGGTATCCCTTAGCAGGCTCTTACTGAATCCACGGGCATGAGAGGAGGGGTAACATTCTACTGCCGGCACCCCACGGCAAAGGCTTAGTTTAATTAACATAAATAAATTATACATAAATTATATCTATTTTGGCTATTAACTTAATTCCTTCGAAGACTGATTATGAATTAAAAAATACAGCGCAGACCTCGCAAACTAAACAACCAATTGGCAAAACTCATTCATAGTTAATAACTTCTATCGTTATTAATATTCGATACTTAATGAAAATCTACGGTACTATTTATAACACCCATAAATTATTTTAGGTAATTAAGTTAGGTAGCAATGCGGTTTTCGTCACTTCTACCCCACCGACCAACTAGCATGCACAACTAGTTGTGCGGTCGAGAATGCTAATTTGACATCCTTCCCCACGGCATAACCAGTTGTGCAGTTTTACATTTAACAAAAAAATGTTTTACTTAGTACCTTCGACCAACTACTCAATGAAATGTACCACGTATACTTTTTCATTTATTTATTTTTCGGCTGTAATATTTTTTCCTTCGTCCACAGTCATAAATAACTAAGTTTTCAAAACTGGTTATGAATGTGAATGAAGGGACATTTTTAGTCTCTAATTTTGTAACACTTACCTTATTTTATCTCAATTTTTCAATTGCGTGGCCTAGGGTAATCTCATTATGTAAATATTGCATTTGGACACGCCTTATCAAGTCTTTTCTCTATTTTACTATGTACCTTTTCTTACGTTTTTGTTTTTCATCCTTCATCAGTACAATTAGAATTTACTTTGTGAATGTAATGTGAAGATGTCGTAGGAGTGTCTTAATAAATAAATACCACGGTATTTGTTAACGATCAAAAGGACGTTTAATAAACGAAGTAAAGTCACCGTGTTTTTATTCAAACGTCGGTTCAGGCTCGAGTGCCATGATTCTACTCTTATTGGTGCGGTGACGTTGACCGAAAACGCTCAGAATGTTGATGTAATGTTTTTTCTGGAGCAATGAATTTATATAATTCGTAAATTTCGGCATTTCCAGGTTAGCTTCCTCGCGTTCATTATTGATATATAAGCCCATGCATCTAACATCACGTTACCAGGAAACAGGGGCAATACTGCACTCATTCCAACTATTCTTTTTTCCTCTTTGTTTATATATTTATTTATTTATTTTAGGAAGAATATCAGCACAAATCAAACATAATATGATTAAATGATTTAATGTCTTTGCCTTACGCTATATGTTGTTCACCCAATGATAGTAGCATACCACAATTGATGTTTCAGGAAAAACTTCAATGACAGCGTTAATGAACGCTGCTTCAAAATCACAATGTAGTTTCGTAATTTCCCAACCTATTTGAGATTTTATAATCTCTAGTAACGAAACATAACTACTTTGTTTTTTGTCTGACATTAAAGCAAGAACTAATGGTTTTACATTTAGAATTTCGGACGTACTACCGCAGTCACCATGTATACTTAGTAGTTGAACAAACGGTTTAGGGCAACTCTTGAAGGTTGAATCTGCAAAGCCTTCCCGTACTTCAGTTAGGATTTTTTTCGATTGTTCGGTACAAAAGACAATAATACGTGTCTTACCATTCGAGTAATCACCCAAAAGGAAATCGTGAAATTACGTATTTTGACGTCTTCGACACGTTTAAAGACAGTTTTTTTTTGCTCCAATCGCTTTGTTCCTGGCGTCATATAAACCGTGCTTCATACTCGAAAAAGAAGGAATATCAGCCATAAAATCAAGACCCTTGTCTTGCATATTGCGTACAAGTCTCCTTATAAATTTTAGGCAAAGGGTCATCGCTTTTCTTTGCTATTTCTTTTAAAGCAGCCTTTTCTTTTAGTATAATATTCGTTGATTCATCCGCGTTGCAAGAATGTTCTTTACGTTTTACTAGGATGACCAATCCTAAAAAAACACAAATATTGTTAATATAATGTAATCACTTTTTTTAAGTATTGTAGGGTATACCTACTTTAAGTATATTATGTCTTTTCAAATTTATTGATACATTAACGAAAAATAAATAGGTAATATAAGTACTTACTTTAATGGTATATATAAATCTCGGAAATTCGTTTTCCTGTACTTGGAGCATCTCATAAACAAAGAACAAGTATAAATGATACTTTCTTATTAGGTGGTATTGATATTTGTCATGAAGAACAATCTGACCACCATTACTTTCAGTGTAAAATATCTCGTCTTTTGAACACATTTTTAATATAAATGCAAAGCAAAGTTGTGACACATGTGAACGTAACAGTAAAAACATCACTATAAGGAAATAATAAATTATAGTGGCCAGTGACATTCTTAAGTCCATTAAAAAGGTTTAATTTCTTGTATCTAGTCCAAGTCGGATACAACAGAAAAATAAATAAATGAAAAAGTATACGTGGTACATTTCATTGAGTAGTCGGTTGAAGGAGTACTAAGTAAAACATTTTTTTAGTTAAAATGTAAAACTGCACAACATACATATGCCGTGGGGAAGGATGTCAGATTAGCATTCTCGACCGCACAACTAGTTGTGCATGCTAGTTGGTCGGTGGGGTAGAAGTGTTTTTCGTAGTCAGAACTAGAAATTAAAAGGTCACATTGAGATGAGTTCGCTATCAAAATCCGAAGTAGGTACTTTTGGGTAACATCCATTTATTCGCAACAGATCACTTCCGAGTCTTCAGTTACAATGCTTAAACTACAGATGGCTTCCTCATGAGTCTTCATTCCTTCCTAATGAAATTGGACCATGTAATTATAATATTATTTTGGGATTCTTATTAGCTGTTTTGCCTATTTTGGGAGTACCAAGCATATATTTAAGTAATTGGTTTTAATTTCAACTCGATACCTCTACACGTTCTCGAGATAAAGGGTCTTAATAGACCAGACAGACGGACAGGCAGACACACCGACAACAAAGTGATCCTATAAGGGTTCCGTTATTTTCCTTTTGAGGTGGCAAAAGGACAGATATAAAGAATTTTGTCAACATTGTCGGTCGGTATACTTACACAACCACCTACTTAGGTGGCTCCGAAGTCAAAGTCAAAGTCAGTGAGTGTTTATTCAATAGAGCAAAACTTAGAATAGTCAGTTTACAAAATAGAAACAAAACACATTTAAATTGAAGAAAGCACATAATTTAATTCACTCGCTTCGGAAAACTTTTTTTCCAAGAGTGAGAATGAAGCGAACAAGAAACCTCACTCTTTCACTTCTATTCATCGTTACAATATTTTTGTCTTAATTTTATGCTTTATTTAAAGTCCGCAAGGATATTGGATGATTTGGATATTGCAAGATGGCATCATTTTTTATCGTGGTTTAACCGAGCAACACTCGGCCAAGGGTCAATATCATTCAAATAAGCATATATGAAGTAATAAACTTTTTCTGTGATATTATGTTTTTTAAAAAGCTTAAACCTATGATTTAATAGTTCGGTCGCCTCAGATGGAAGCTTATTAAACTTATTATAGAAACGCACACAGTTCCATAAATGATTTACATAGGCTAAATTTAGGGATGTGCAATTATTTTTGTTTCTTGTATTTATACTATGCACATCACATCTCTTGAATAAATTCGTTATATTTGGTGTGCATACGGCAAGTTTTCGTAAATACATATTGCGGTATAACAGTTAAAATGTTGATTTCCTTAAATAGTTCTCTCAGTGACTCCGACTACTCTGTAGCCGATCATTTGGTGCTTTACGTGCATTCTGGAATTCAGAATAATTGCCTCAATCGGCATTCTCAATATTTGTTTTGAAACAGCAATGTGCCCGCCTACGTAAGTAACCGGCCTCTCAAGGAGCCATCATGTAGTTCAGGACCACTGTTTACTGCGAAAGGCCAAATTTTTGAACATTTTTGTGTCCCAAAATAATTCGGTAACCTTTATTAAATTGGACTTAACTGCATACACATATTTGCACAGTCCTTGCATTATTACGGCATTGCATTTTCGTATGGCTACTCCCGATTCAGCAAGTTGTACCAATTTTTACAGTCTGGGCCAATTTTTTGCGAAATGTTTTGTTCTTTGTTCCTATTATTATTTATATTATATATATTTTTATTTCCACGACGGAAGTGAGGTGTAGACTCTAGATGTATGTACATGTGCTTAGACCTGGCTTATCGTTTTTGAGATAAATGGGTCATCTCAAAAACAAAACTGTTTTCTGTAAAGAGTTTACTTACGATTAATTAGCGAAAGTTCTTAAATTTAGCCTTTATTTCTATAATATCACATGTATCTCAATGCGACATAAAAACTTGGTTGTTGGTCCAGTTCGCGTAATGTCCAATGCGCAGTGCGACATTAAATACGGAAGAACAGCGAATTGACCTTTTCGACTGCTATTAAGTCAATAAATTCGCTGTTCTTCAGAATTTTGAATAGTAAACATCGCAGTTCGTATATCTGATAGACCTTCAGATTAAATTCCGCGCACTTCCCTTCAGGACACCACGCCTCTTAATATTGACCTCGTTTAACGATATATTTTATGATCAGAATTGTTTTGATCGTGTATTATTGGATGGTAATTTATTCCGTGACCGCAACATTTCCGAGCTCGCTCACGGAGGCTCTCGCAGCGAAGGCAACAACTAATCATCTTTATCGATTTTCCATATAAAAACTATTTTAAATCATCATCATCATCTCTATCGTAGGACTGCTGTCCGTCCACTGCAGGGTGCAGCCCTCGTGTGTCTCCGAGACCACGGGGGGCTGTGGCAATACTCGCTACGCCTGGCAGGCGGATCGGCGAGCGCAGGAGAGGATGTAAAGAAGCTGCTGCCCATTTCCGTAGGTATTCCTTTGCAGATTTTTACTGCTTCTACGGGCCAGAGGGAAGAGGCAACATTCTACTGCCTGAACCCCACTGCATTTTGAATAGATTAAATATTATGCTTTTAAGCCACCGGGTAACTATTTCCTCTGAGGTTTTGTTTTATATCAAACATCTGATTCCCATAACAAAAGCTCTGCTTACTTTGGAGGTAGATTGAGTGCAAATGTTTGTGAAATGTCCAACATAACTGAACTTTACTTATCTGTCTGCCATGAGAATCAATTCTCTGCCGTGCGCGCGGACCGGGTATTTCCAAATTACCAATGACCGGATCAACAGCCAGTTGGAAAATAAAACCGAATAATCGAATTATTAACTTGCCAGTCAGGTTCTCTAATATTATAGGCATGCATAGAGCGTTTGCGTAGGCAGTAGAATGTTGCCTCTCCTGTCTTATTCCCGTTCTTGTTCCCGTCAACGCAGTAAGACTCTATTTATTTATTATTATTAATATTTATTTATTATATATAAAGCTAGACTACCACTCACTCACTCACTGACATCATTGTTCTCCCACTTCCAGTTGGAATATCGAAAATCTGAAAACGGGGTTGTGTAGAGGGTTGGGCTGCGAAGCAGCTCGCGCACAATCTACCCTCTAGTTTATTTATATTTAGACATGGGCAGCGGCGTCTTTCCGTGTATCAAAATCCCGTACTGTGATCGCCGACTCGCCTGCCAAGCGTGACGTATGGCTACAACCCCTCAAGATCTTGGAGACCAGTGGGGGGCTGTGTCCAGCGGAGGGCGGCGGCACTCCTGCGGCTGGGATGATGATGATGTAGCCCTTTTAGGGTTCCCGACCAAAATAGTAAAAAGGAACCCTTATGGTATCACTTTGTCAGTCTGTCTGTCACAAATAGATATCTCGAGAACCACTGATGCTAGCGACTTGAAATTTGAAAAGGTTAAATATAACACTTTTTTTACTAATAAACCATATATGAAAATGTTAAAAAATATTTTTATTATGATTGCAGGGGATAGGGGATCTCAATTTTTTTAAGAGAAGTTACTGGGTCATGTGGTGTATCATATCAAAGGTATTCATTTGCACATTGATAACCAGTTTTTAATTTTCGTTTTTGAGTTATTTACAAAGTTTGCAGAAATAAACCCCTGAAACCCCGGCTTCAGTAGCAAACTCCTTCAAAATGTTTTTTGCGTCTGTAGGCAAAAGCTATGTACACGCCGCCGCCGGCGCAGCGCGCACCGAGCCGCGCGGCGGCCAGCTGTAAACACTACCGAAAACACTTGTACTTAGTTTACGTCCAATTGATCAGCGCGAAGTAGTAACGGTTATAAAAAATCTTAAAAACCAACATACCTTTGGCATGGATGAGTCACCGGCATTCTTAATAAAACATTGTGCTTTAGAGTTAGCTATGCCTTACTACACATTATTCAACCAATCTTTTCAAGAAGGGGTATTCCCCTTTTAAACCTTTTAAAAATATCGATAATAAAACCAGTTTTTAAAATGGGTGACATATCAGATCCTTCGCAATATCGTCCAATTGCGCTGCTTTCCACTTCTTTAAAATATTTGAAACTGCCATGTGCAAAAGACTGTACTCCTTTTGTGAAAAGTATTCCATTTTTGATGAAAGCCAGAACGGATTCAGGAAACGGCGTTCGACAGTTCTTGCTGTTTATAAATTAGTTCAAGAAGCATTAAAATTAAATATGATAAATTTAATATGATAAATAAAATTAAATATGATAATAATAATTGCCGTGGGGCGCCGGCAGTAGAATGTTGCCTCTCCTCTCTTACCCATGGATGCAGTAAGAATCTGCTAAGGGATACCTCCGGAAGATGGGCAGCAGCATCATTCCGTGTTTTTTTCACTACCCTATACTGCGCTCGCCAACCCGCCTGCCAAGCGTGGCGAGTATGGCATCAACCCCCTCATGACAACACAACAAAAAACCAGGCCCCGAGTCCCCGGCGGCCCCGCTAATCCTGGCTACGGTAGCAGTCACGGTAACGGCGGGGCTAGGGGTGCTAAGAATCCCCGGGAGACGATCGGCTACCAACCCCTACGACGACCACTGGCCCTGGTAACACACAACATCCGCACTTTGAGGACAGACGATAAGATTGTTGAGCTGGAAGAAGAAATTAGTAGATTACACTGGGACATTTTGGGGCTATCAGAAGTCCGTAGAGAGGGCGAGGACACGATATCCCTTAAGTCCGGTAACCTACTATACTACCGGGAGGGCGACCAACAGTCCCAAGGTGGTGTCGGGTTTCTCGTTCACAAGTCACTCATTAACAACATTGTCACCATCGACAGTGTGTCGAGCAGGGTCGCGTACCTAACACTCAGAATATCTAAGCGATATTTGCTGAAGGTCGTTCAGGTATATGCGCCGACCTCGTCACACCCAGATGAAGAAGTAGAGTCTATGTATGAGGACATCAGTAGAGCCATACATACGAACAACACTCACTTCACTGTTGTAATGGGGGACTTCAATGCAAAGCTAGGCATGAGAAGCGATGATGAGTTGAGAGTGGGGCAATTTGGGTATGGGCAACGGAACCCCAGGGGACAGAGGCTGGCCGATTTTCTGGAGAAAGAAGGACTCTTTATGATGAATTCTTTCTTCCAGAAGCCGCCTCACAGGAAATGGACCTGGATGAGTCCCAATGGTTCTACGAGAAATGAGATTGATTTCATCCTGACCAACAAGAAACGAATATTCAATGATGTCTCTGTGATTCACAGGGTGAAAACCGGCAGTGATCACCGAATTGTAAGGGGCACATTGAATATGAACGTTAAACTTGAAAGGTCCCGTTTGATGAAATCTACGCTCCGACCCACTCGCGCACATATCCAAAACCTCGAGAGCTTTCAACTCGAACTCGCAAATCGCTTTGACTGTCTAGGAGTAGATGCATCGGTGGACGAGATCAATAACAGGTTCGTAGAAACCGTCCATACGGTGGGGTCCCAGTTCTTTAAGACCCCCCGTACTAATAGACCTCAGAAACTTTCTGATGACACCCTAAACCTCATGGATGAACGACGTTCTTTGCGACTGCAGTCTCCCGATGATGCTCAGTCACACAGGCAGCTCAATAGACAAATTTGGAAATCCTTGCGGCACGATATTCGTACCTTTAATACAGCCAGTATTAAAGATACGATAGAGCGGAATAAAGGCTCCAAAGTGTTCGCGAGAGATAGTTCTATTGGGCAGAGCCAGATGACGAAGCTGAAGAGGGAAGATGGCAGCATAACGTCAAGTAAAGCAGAAGTGTTAAGGGAAGTCGAAAGGTTCTATGGACGGCTCTACGATTCGGTCACTAAACCTGTTTGCAGTGCGGCCAACGACCCAAGAGCTAAACTGACCCGACATTATACCGAGGATATCCCGGACATCAGCCTGTACGAGATCAGGATGGCCTTGAAACAGCTTAAGAACGACAAGGCGCCGGGTGAGGACGGAATCACTTTAGAGCTTCTGAAAGCGGGTGGATCACCGGTACTTAAAGTCCTTCAGAAGCTATTTAATTCCGCCTTGCTTGAAGGTACGACGCCGAAAGCATGGAACAAGGGCGTGGTGGTTCTGTTTTTCAAGAAAGGTGACAAAACCTTACTTAAGAATTACAGACCCATCTCGCTGTTGAGCCATGTTTATAAGCTGTTTTCAAGGGTCATCGCGAACCGTCTCGAACGCAGGTTTGATGACTTCCAGCCTCCCGAACAAGCCGGGTTCCGAAAAGGCTACAGTACCATAGACCACATACATACGCTGCGGCAAGTCATACAGAAGACCGAAGAGTATAACTTGCCGCTATGTCTTGCGTTTGTGGACTATGAGAAAGCCTTCGATTCGATCGAAACATGGGCGGTGCTTGAGTCTCTCCAACGATGCCGAATTGACTATCGGTACATCGAAGTGTTGAAGTGTTTGTATACAAACGCCACTATGTCAGTCCGAGTACAAGAACAGAGCTCGAAGGCGATTCCCTTAAAAAGAGGCGTAAGACAGGGAGACGTAATCTCTCCGAAACTGTTTACGACCGCTTTGGAAGATGCCTTCAAGCTCCTGGAATGGAAAGGGCTGGGCATCAATATTAACGGCGAATACATCACTCACCTTCGATTTGCCGACGATATTGTGGTCATGGCAAAGTCGATGGAAGAGCTCAGCACGATGCTCGAAGGCCTCAATCGAGTCTCCCAGCGGGTAGGCCTTAAAATGAACATGGACAAGACGAAAATCATGTCAAATGTCCATGTCGTGCCTGCCCCAGTTATGGTTGAGAACTCGGCTCTTGAAGTTGTCGACGCGTACGTATACCTAGGACAAACAGTCCAATTAGGTAGGTCCAACTTCGAGAAAGAGGTCAATCGTCGAATCCAACTCGGATGGGCAGCGTTTGGGAAACTTCGCAACGTCTTTTCGTCCAACATACCTCAGTGCCTTAAGACGAAAGTCTACAACCAGTGTGTGTTACCAGTGATGACATATGGAACCGAGACGTGGTCCTTCACTATTGGCCTTATGAACAAGCTCAGAGTCGCTCAACGAGCTATGGAGAGGGCTATGCTCGGGGTTTCTCTACGGGATCGAATCAGAAATGAGGAGATACGTAGAAGAACTCGGGTCACCGACATAGCCAAACGGATTAGCACGTTGAAGTGGCAATGGGCAGGCCATATAGCGCGCAGAACAGATGGCCGATGGGGCAGCAAAGTTCTCGAATGGAGGCCACGGATCGGCAAGCGCAGCGTAGGACGTCCACCTACAAGATGGGCAGACGACTTGGTGAGAACTGCTGGTCGGCGGTGGATGCAGACGGCTTCCAACCGCAGTACTTGGAGATCAATGAGGGAGGCCTTTGTCCAGCAGTGGACGTCCTACGGCTGAAATGATGATGATAAATAAAAAGTAATATGCTATCAGATTGCTCCTAGATATGAGCAAAACAAGGTCTCATATCAAATATTACATAATATGCTTTATGGCATAGGAGTAAGAGGCATCGCTCACGCCTAGTTTACGTCATACCTAGAAGATCGTGAGCAATACGTTGAGGTTGAAAACTTTAATAATGAAACTGGAACTATAAGAAACTACAGGTCAGCCAACATTGTGGTGAACAACTCAATACCCCGAGGTAGTGTTTTAGGATGTATAATGTTTTTAATTTATATTAACGACCTGCCAAAAATACTCAATGAATTGTGCGTATTATTTGCTGATGACATTTCAATATTTTTACCGTGCCAAAATAATGTGACAAATTTAAATAAAAAAATACATGATACTTTAGACAAAGTAGTAGGTTGACTTGAAGAACACAATTTACAAGTCAACTTTACAAAATGAAAATAATACAATTTAGACCGTGGCAAAAAGCAAAAATCGACATTAATATGACATATAAAAATAAATAGAATCTGTAAGTAACTTGAAATTACAAGTTTTATTTTTAGATACCAATATTAATTGGAAATCTCACATAAATAAAATCAAATCAAAATTAATTAGTTTTACGTACGCCTTACTAGAACTAAAAAAAACACCTCCTTAAAAATCGCCCTGTCATCTTATTATGCGTATGCACAAGCCTGGATCCAATACGGCATTATTTTCTTCGGCAATACTACCGATATCGAAGACCTGTTCATAATGCAAAAAAAGATGCATACGCATCCTAGCACACATTGAAAGTACTTACGGAAACTTGTAGGCCCCACTTCATAAAATTAATGATATATCATTTTTATGACTAATTTCCTCTCTCCTCTCCTAACCATGGATGCAGTATGAGCCTGCTAAGGGACACCTCCGGAAGATGGGCAGCAGCGTCTTTCCGTATATCAACATCCTATACTGCACTCACCAACCCGCCTGCCAAGCGTGGTGAGTATGGCAACTACCCCTCATGGATCTCCATGAGGGAGGCCTTAGTTCAGTAGTGGACGTTTTACGGCTAAAAAATTATGATGATGACTGATTTTCTAATTCAGTAATATTGCCTTTAACTGACATTATCTTGCATGATAGATAGATAGATAGATAACTCTTTATTGTACTTAATACTAACACATGACATAATATAACAAAGACAGAAAATTACAAATTAAAAGTAGAAATACAATGGATGATACCTACCTTCCTATACTACATTTAGATTGCAGTGCCCATCAGGGTTCCATTCTGTACTATTTAACTATATTTAAGACCTATGTGTTAACAATGGAAAGCAATAAACAACTGAATACTGAAACTTTTATTGCTAATAGGAGTGTATGTAAAGATTACAGGAAATTATAACGAACACTCTAATTTCCATAGTTTTTTAGAAATCATCGAAAGTGTAAAAACCCACATAAGTTCCGCTATCAGACAAGAGATGGCGCTGTCAAGGTTCTTCAACAAATATAAATCGCCTTTATACCGCCTAAACGGTAGCGGCGCATGAGGGTGCTGTGTCGGAAAGTGCGGGTTCGAATTTCGTCAGAATCTAAAATTTTCACTGTATTTTTCATTTCAATAAATGTTTAGATAATCACGTTAAGCGATATCAAAAGACAGCAGTGATATATTATTCATTTAACGTCGCACCTACCTACTCCTCATCATGATGATCATCATCACCCTCATCTGTCTCCATAATGATGCCAAAATCATAATACCGTATCGTAGACACACGTCACACGTCACACGTGCACTGAATATTTGAAGGTCGAGCCTGAGCAATATCTTGGAGTATTGTATCAGCGGAGAGCGGAAGAGGCCATGCGAACTGCATTCAAGTGCAACCGACTTTGAACATATAACAACCTTGACAAAACTCAAAATAAACTTGATTATATTTCTACCTTAGATAGGCTTTTATTATTTTTATTTTATTTTATTTTACAATTTTAGGAAAACCAACAGCTAGATTAAGTCTTAAAGGTAACTATAGTAATTAGAGGCTAATTATAAGTTTCCACAGATAATAAACAAAATTTATATAGGTTCAACAGTCCTTTGAATTTTAACTAAAATACTAATATAAAAACTATCACTAATTATCAAAAAAAGAATTACTTATCTACTAGTTATACCGGCGAACTTCGTACCGCCCTGCTACTACTTCTAATTACCATTAATACTACTCTACTACTACTACTCTACTACTACTACAAAATACTTTACTACTACAACTACTCTACAGCTGCTCTACTACTAAAACTTCTTACTATTACTCTACTACTAAAAATACTCTACTATATAAAAGCTTGAGTTTTAAGTTTAGTCATAATATAAACCTTCTGAACGAACCTTTAAATATTTGACAACCAAAAGATGTTATCACATCATCCGTTTACAATGTAGGAAAATAAATTTACGTTACACTTTACATAGTTTACGTTATATAATCCTCGAATGTTTACGGTGTTTAAATAGCCTATATAGCCCGGGCTCAGATAAATCAAAAACATCTAAGATTGCTAAAATCGGTCCAGCCATTCTCGAGTTATAAGCGGTGTAACTAACACGACATTATTTTATATTATATTTTATTATAGATGATTATATAGAGATCGTCAGTAACTGATGTTCATGCAGTCTGGCGCGCTGTAGTGCCTGGGACATTGTCCCGGGCAGACGGATTACGGTTGCCCAGCCAAAATGTATGTATGTAAGGTATATTTCAAAATTTCATAAAACCTTTCGTACATCTTTAAACCCCTTGTTGTATCCACAAATCCAATCCATCCCAAGGTTGTCTGGTAGAGATCGCTCTTTAGCGATAAGACCGCCAATTGTCACTTTGTGTTTAGTGTTTATCTTTCTGTTGTTATTTTTATATTTAAGGTGTGCAATAAAGCATTTTCTATCTTCTATTTATCTATCTAAACCTCAAGACATTTAGCTAGGTTGTGTACCTATGGAGCTATGTAAAGCACATGTGTATTAAAAATATTAGTTAACTCTATGTTATGATGGTGATCTAAAGTCGAAGAAGGTGCTGCGTATTTGCGATATTTCGCATTAATTTAAGAATATCGAGGTGTGGGCGCGGTCGTAGTTCACGACTGTAATGTACAGCAAATTATTAGCATTGGTTAGCATTGAATTTTTAGTTAAATTAAGGAGTTTATCCTACAAAAGGATATGTTGTAAATCAAAAAAGTAATTAACATATTTCAAGATTTTAATATTATTTTATTAGGCAAAAGTTATTGTATATTTTTATCATTTATCCGCGGCTTTGCAAGTATTCGAATCGAATATTGCCAAAATGTCAAGGGTTTTATTTACGAGAAACTCAATTTTTTGTCTAATGTTTTGCTCCTTAACAACAGCCAGAGAAAATCCCGTAAAATCAGTTCAGCCGTTACGAAAATTAGCCGAAATAAACAGGCAGATTTAAAAAAAAAATGTATATTTAGCTACTTGTCCCGTCTGTGCTTTGGATGTAGCCGCTAAATTGGTTTCGCGAAAATAATTTTTCGACCCTCATTTGGTTTGCATTTTGGCGCGAAAAACGGCGGGCGCTCCGCGTCGGCGCTAAGTGGATACTGGCTCGGTTTTTACAATGGAGCGTATCGTGGTATTTACGCTCTATGGAAAGGGATTGAATGAAGCTTGTCAGTACAATCATTCATAATTTAGTCTGTGTTCGGGATATATAGCGTAAAAATTATTTTCTATTAATTATTGATTTAATTTTATATAAAAAATACTTTTGTTTGTAATTCAAAATGTATTATCATATATCTACATGTTTTGCGGTATATACATAGTATGTGGTATAACCTCACTATATATAACATAACATTTAGGTGTCTTAGAACAAAATATTTTTTGATCGTAATTATAAAGTGCATTTTTTATGCACTTTTTTTGCGTAATTTTTTTTTTAATTTTAATTTAATCGAATAAAATTATTTTTTCTTGGGCTAGTAAATTTTATTTGTTATTGTCATTGTCAACTTCATTGAGAAGGCTACAAAACAAAGAAGAAGTTGATAAACACCATAGTTTAAAAATGACAATTGTTTTCGTGGAACGATGACTCACCGATGACTCACTGGTCAGTTTACTTACCAAAACCAAACGACGGCTAAAAAATCTTGGTAAGTAAACTGACCAAAACCAAACGAGCGGGTAGTAAACCAAGGTCAATATCCCGTACTGTGCTCGCCAACCCGCCGGCCAAGGGTGGTGTGTATGCCAACTACCATCATGAAGATCCATGAGGGAGGCCTGTGCTTTACAGCTAAAATTATGATGATGAAACAAAGGTGTAATTTTGACATTACAAACACACTGCCATTATATAGTATTGTACATTTTTGCAGTCAGGGGTAACCAGCGAAATATAGACAGGGTTTTTAGAGAGTAAGTCAAGTTTGTGTCCAAATACGAAGTGGTCATCCTTGTCTAAACCTGCTGCGAGCGCGGAGCGGGCGGACAGACCGTTTTACGATGTGGAGCGGCGCCGCGGTGGGGCACGCGCCGCGGCACGCTGCACGCCGCACGTGCTTTATACCAAATAGCGGGAATGTTCACGTACTTGTTTTTGTTGGTGGAGACACCAACTGCTTCGACCCTTATCGAGGACCTTCGTCAGGGTTATTCCCGCTATTTAATATGAATGTAACAGTCACTCCCTCACTAGGCTGAGCCTGTATCGAGGGAGCCGCATTACAAATTAGCTAAATAACGAATAATTAGATGCTCAGCTGATAGAAATGACAATGAAAATTGAATACAAAAAACGGGACACTCTTATAAATCTAAATGTTATTATTATAGTTCAGAGATATTAGTTTAAATAATTAAAAAAATATTTTGTATATAAAAATTTAAGAATTTATTAAAAATGCAAAAATTGATGATGTAATTGATGATAGGATATTAATATAAATCAAAATAATATGAATATGTATGTACATAATACATGCTTAACGAATTCATAAACCTCCATGATACGTACTAACAAATAGAGGAATTCTAACCATTACTTATGGCACGATAAGTAATATATCGCGATCTTGTCACCGCGTATCAATTGATGCGGCTCTCACTGCGTATCATGGTTACGTATCGTCGGTCCTTGCATATGGTCTTATTATGTGGGGAAACTCGGTTGACGTTGATAAAACATTTAGAGCACAGGAAAAATCCATCCGAGCAATTTGTAAGTCTCTTTAAAAGGTTCAAGATCCTTCCGTTACCGTGCATCTCCATCAGGGATATTTGTGTTTTCGTCAAACAACATCCTCGGTATTTCAGAAAACATTCGGAAGTCCTAGGTAGGCACACAACACATAAAAATAGACTATTTTGCCTCCATGCCGGTTAAAGCTTATAAAAGAGAATTCATACTACGACGCAATAACTATTTATATTAAATTAGCTGATAATTTTAAGAATTCGCCGATATATATGTACCTCTATGTTTAAAGTATATATAAAATAAAACAGGGCAAGAGCGAGTCGGACTCGCTCTTGCCGCGGAAGCGCACCAAGGGTTCCGTGCCATCATACAATATAATATATGACAAAGGCGGTTTATATTTGTTAGAGAACCTTGACAGCGCATCTCTTGTCTGATAGCGGAACTTATGTAGATTTTATACACTTTCGATGATTTCTAAGAAGCTATGCAAATAAGAGGGTTTGTTATAATTTTCCTGTAATCTTTACATACACTTATATTAGCAATAAAAAAATCAGGGGTTTATCTCTGCAAACATCGGAGAATAAGGGGGGAAACGGTAATTTTTTCAACATTTTTGTAAATTTGTAAAACTCAAAAACGATACGGTTAAAAGGAAAAATAAACTGTTTAATAATGTACAAATGCATACCTTTCATATGATACCCCACACGACCTAGTAACTTCACTTAAAATTTTTGAGATCACCTATCCGCCCCCCTGTTATGAAAATCAGAATATTTTTTTACATTTTCATATATGGTAAATTAGAAGAAAAGTGTTGTCTTTTACCATTTCAAATTTCAAGTCGCTAGCTTTAGTAGTTCTCGAGATATCCATTTGTGACAGACAGACAGACAGTGTGATAAAGTACTTACCATAAGGGTTCCTTTTAACCATTTTGGTCCGGAACCCTAAAAACTATGCAAATTAGAGAGTTCGCTATAATTTTCCTATAAATTTTCATACACTTCTATTAGCTATAAAAGTTTTACGGGTGTATCTCTGCAAACTTCGGAGATCAAAATTTTTGTAAATAACTCAGAAATGATACGGCTTAAACGAAAAACAAAAACTATTTATTAATGTGGAAATGAATACCTTTTCACATAATACCCCACACGACCTAGTAACTTCACTTAAAAATTTGAGATCCCACTGCAATCATAATAATAAAAAAAAATTACATTTTCGTACATGCTATATTAGTAAAAAAGTGTTATCTTTATCCATTTCAAATTTCAAGTAGATAGCATCAGTAGTTCTCGAGATATCCGTTTGCGTCAGACAGACAGACAAAGTGATACCATAAGGGTTTCTTTTTGCTATTTTGGTCCGGAACCCTAAAAATGGCTTTTAGAGAAATGTTTTTTGACGTAAAGGAATGTTTAAGTTTTTTTAACTAATTATTTCTAATTTTGACTTAGTTTTTTTATTTATTTTATTTTATTATATTTTATTGATGCTTGGAAAACAAACAGCTTATAATAACAAAGAAATAATAAGTAAAGGTAAGTAGAAGATACAGAACAAATTAAGCCTTGAAATAGTTTTCACTTATATTTAATTTTTTTTTTTAAATAAATGTTTAAATCTTTTTTAATCAATTACAGCGATTGACATTTTTGCACGCCTAAGGTAGATTGTATTTGAACATAATGTTAGAAAGTAAGAACTATTGTACATACGTACATTCTAGCAAAATAAATAAATTTAAATTGCGATCTCTACTAGACAACCTTTCGATGGATTTGATTATCCACATTACAATATAGATATGTATGTAAAAATAATGGATATTTAAATACAAAGAAAACAACACACCTTACAATAAAGTCCGTTTGTGTACATTATAGTGTGTACGTAAAAAAATCATCATTGAATTATATATGTAATTATACTAGCTAAGTAGGAATATCTATTACGTACTACTCAAACTTAACTATACTATGACAAAACCATGATTTTACTTTCTTGTTGTTCTGTCCATCTAAAGGTTGCCTATAAGAGATCGCTTATAGTGATCAGGCCGCCCATTGTGCTTCTGCTTTTAGTTAGTTTTACTTTATTTATATTTCCTTTGTTGTATTGTTTGTGTTAGAATGATGTTGGGTACAATAAATATATCTATCTAGAAACAATAAAATCAATTAAGCTAATAAAGCTGTAGGTACATGTAGCAGTAAGCTCTTTAAATGTCGTCTAACGGTTTGTCTACAAATAGTTAAATTGATAAACCTGTTAAAATCCATCAACCGCCTGAGGCAAAACCATTTTTTTGCTCCTACAAAGAAAGAACGCTACTAATTTATTTATTTTACGATTTTATACAAAACCAGTAGGCGTAGGCGTTTAAATCCAATGCCCATAAAAGCAGAATGAGCCGAAAATATTTGGCGAGATTATCTAATTATATGACGACCTTTGCGGCTCAGTTGCTCTAAAGGCCGGCGTAGGAGTTGCGGGTTCGATTACCGCCGAGGAATTAATGATTGTAATTTTCCACAGACATTTGTCATTGGTATTTTTTACGTAACCCGATGGACGGACCACCTTCAGAAGAAGAAAACCAGGTTTTACGATGTGAACCATCTCGGCACCAATATATGTCGTTGGAGGCAAGCTGTCCGCACTCTCATGAAGACAGCTAGGGATCACGATCTTCAGACATAAAGAGCCGAACACAGAGACGTTTCTATACATCTGTTTAATACAAACAATGTAGGAATTTACAAATAAAATCTATTTGAGTATTATATCAACAATTTTTTTAACTAGCACGGGAGGTAAGGTTTTGATAATTGCGCTAAGTATGTATTATTTAATAACGCCGTGGAGTGCCGGCAGTAGAATGATACCCCTCCTCTCATGCCCATGGATGCAGTAAGAGCCTGCTAAGAGATACCTCCGGAAGATGGAACATGTATTGCCACCTACCACCTAACTATTAGTACCTGATTCACAAACAATAAATGAATTATGAATTAATTATGAATTATGGGCAGCAACGTCTATCCGTGTATCAACATTCCATACTGCGCTCACCAACCCGCCTGCCAAGCATGGTGAGAATGGCAACAACCCCTCATGGAGATCCATGAGGGAAGCCTGTGTTCATCAGTGGACGTTTTATGGCTGAAATGATGATGTATTATTTTATTAAGGTTTGTGCTTATTAAGAAATGATTATTTTTATTATTTCACTCATCTGGCTCCACTGACCCATGCTCTGCTTGCTCAGGGCTTATAGTGCTGTATGAAATGTCCAGCAATATTAATTTCACGATTGTATGCAAAACCAGCAGGCGTAAGCTAACCAATGCCCATCAAAGCAAATATTTAACTCGATCATCTACTTATTAGATGAGAATTGGTATTCCAAACAGAGATCTCCGCGGAGGTATGCGCGCGCGCAAACCGGACGCCCTGCGACAAGTTCAGGGTTACGTCAGAGCACGCTGTTTGCAAACAGTGCGAAAAAGGGGCCGTTCCACATGCGCGACTTAAACTGAGACTGTATTTTTGATGTTGAACATCTTTTAACTTAGTGAAAAAAGGCGCATTTTGGTGAGTTCTTTAATAAGAATGTTGAAAATCCCAAGAAGGTCCCAAGATGGTCTAACTTAAAAAAAAAACACTATTTTTCCTTTTAACAAGTCCTGCGAGCTTCCACCAAGTTTCAAAGTTGTTGATGACTTGCTCACTGCGTAGGATAGTGGTATGATAAGCATTCTTGTACTACTTGACTTTTCCCGTACATTTGATTCTTTGAATACTTCCCTACTTTTATCCAAACTGTCTTATTATGGTTTTGATGTTTTAACTGTAAAATGGTTTGAAAGCTACCTGGACCACCGCTATCAATTTGTCGAGCTTAATAATAAGCCTAAGGGTCATTCTAGGCCTCAACATGTCACCAGAGGGGTTCCACAAGGCTCCATACTGGCTCCGACCTTGTTTACATTATACAGCTCAGATATAATAAAGTCAATAGTACACTCTAAATTCCACCTTTATGCAGATGATCTGCAGCTTTACATTTCTCATTGTAACATCGTCATGCGCATCATAGGCAAGCAATTCAAAAATACCGTTGGACTCTCCATGTGTTTCAATTTCGCCTATTATAATTTACTGAGTCATATTCGATTAATAGTCACACAAACATTACATAAAAAAAATCTTGTATTCTTTTTTTTTAATAATCATAAAGAACGTTGTTTGCAGCGAGTCGCGGCCGCCTAAACAAGGCACGCGCACTAACCTCATAGCAAATATATGTGTAAATGTCCACGGGAAACCCAAGAAAAAGAAACTAGCTTAGAATAAATCGTATTTGGTGCTATTTTTAACATTTAATAATTTGTCAACTTTAAACATAGAGTTTTGAGCACGTCAGTGCGGTGGTGCCAATCGTTGAGAGCATAGAGGATAAGAATTTATAAATTAACTTGACACTAGCGGAATTGTGTAAAACCAAACACAAAAAGCCATACAAAAGACAAGACAAGAGAGCATAGAGTAGGCTTCAAAAATAAACATTGAAGACACTCTCTCCTCTCTCCTGTATAAAGTTGTGAAATAAGCGTCTCCGGATACAGAGCTGAGCGATTTGTTTGTTTCCATAACTCCTTAAAATTATGCACAAGTGCAAGTGATTAGATACTATCTTACGCAAAGAAAAAAAAAATGGAGAGCTCTATTAATGTTCTTCAAAATCCATCATATTTGAATCGCTTAGATCAGGCTCGATATTTTAATAAGTCAAGGAGAGCTCCATGTATGTTTCAAAATCCATGATATTGTAATCGCTTAAAGATCAGGTTTGATATTCCTTGTCCTTGGGTTGCGACAATGGTTATAGCACAGGATGGTTGGTTTCGGAGTTCGTTGATCGCATATCTACTAAGAGCGCGGTGGGCTCGGGGACGCGACCCGAGGTCGGAGGTCTTGCACTGACGTCACCGCGGCGCTATATAGGTGTCGCAACGGGCGGCGCGGCCCACTCCCGACGCCGACCTCCAACTGACCACCATGAAATACCTCGTAAGTTCACACTCATTAATAAATCCTACTTATTATGTATCGAGAAACCTTTTTATGTTTATTAATTTATTAGTTACATTTTCCGATACCCTCATGGGCTTGCCAACACAGAGCTGGAATCTGTGTTCTGTACTTGCCGAGCTTAATTTTCCCCTTCTATAAGAATTATTTTTTGTTCTAATTTCCATGTTTTTGTTATAATTCTGTTAAAGTTAAGTATAAACGCTTCGTACATTTAGAGTTAAATTCAATAAGTGTTTATTCATAAGGTCCCAAAGGTCACATATAAAATTTACAAAATAGAAACAAACATACTTCAATTGAATTCGTTCGCTTCAGAATTTTTTTTATTTTTCAAGTAGGGAAAAAAATTTAGAAAAAACCTTTTAAAACCATATTTTTCTTTATTATCATAGCTATTCTAATAATAATTCACATCGCGCAGCGTCTTTCGAATATCCACATACCGTACTAGTACCGGCGTAGCGTAAAGATCATGAGAGGGTAGTTTGGCAACAACCCCCCATGAGGGAAGCCAATGTGCAGCAGTGGACGTGGACGGCAGTCCCACGACTGAGAAGAACTGAGAAGATGGCGTAGGTGTTGGCAAACCTAATCCTTCTAACAATGTCCTAAGCCCTGCAGCGTCCCGTACAGCATAAACACTAGTTACTGACGTTGATTCAAGCATCATTTTGAAAGTGAAAGTGCTATGTATTTACTAAAGAATGTATTTACTTGTTTGCAGATCGCACTGTGCGCTGTAGTGGCGCTAGCGCTGGCTGAAGACTCTGGCAAGGAAGTCCGCGAGAAGCGCTCGTTCTTTGGCCTCGGCGATCTCAAATCACTTGGACTGGGTTCCCTAGGATTAAGCTCCGGATTCGGCTCCGGATACGGCTCAGGCTACGGTTCAGGCTACGGCTCCGGCTACAGCAAGCACGGCGGGTACCACAGCTACTCCTCCCCCTCCTACAGCACCTACTCCTCCCCGTCCTACTCGTACGCCAGCCCCTCCTACAGCTACTCCTCTGCCCCCTCATCCTACCCCGCCCCCGCTAGCACTTACAGCTACACTCCCTCTGTCTCTTACGCCGCTCCTTCCGTATCCTACCCCGCACCATCCGTCTCCTACGCCACCCCATCAGTCTCCAACGCCGCCCCATCCGTCTCCTACGCTGCTCCATCCGTCTCCTACGCCACCCCATCAGTTTCCTACAATGCCCCATCAGTGTCTTACGAAGCCCCATCGGTGTCCTACTCCGCGCCCACCACTAAGGTGGTAGACGTCAAGAAGATAGTACACGTGAACAAGGTGGTGGAAGTGCCCCAGGTGATCAACGTGCGCAAGGTCATCTCCGTGCCGCAGGTCATCATTGAGAAGAAAGTTGTTTCAGTGCCCAGCTACAGCTACGGGGCTTCCGCTCCTAGCTACACCTACGGCACCTCTGCCCCTAGCTACACCTACGGGACCTCTGCCCCTAGCTACACTTACGGCCCCTCTGCCCCTAGCTATTCCTACGGGACCTCATCTCCCAGTTCTAATTACTCTCCCAGCAACAGCTATGGGTCTGACCTGACATCTAATTCTGGTCTGTCCAGCTACGGATCTGGTGCGTCATCTGGTTTTTCTAGCTCTGGATCTGGCTACACGTCCGGGTCAGGCCTGTCTGGTTCCACTAGCTCGGGATCTGGATACACGTATGGATCTGGCCTGTCCAGTTCTGGATCTGGTCTCTCTAGCTCGGGATCTAGCTACACGTACGGATCTGGCCTGTCTGGTTCCGGATCTGGTCTCTCAAGCTCTGAATCTGGTTACAACTATGGATCCGGCTTGTCTGGTTCCGGATCAGGTCTCTCCAACTCCGTCTCCAGTTACGACAACAACTCATGGTGATCAAACACTAGTCAATTAAGTTAAATTGTTATATAATAAACCTTTTTCTATTCAAATTATTTTATTATTCCTAGAGTCCTCACTCAAGGACTCACCTTTGATCACGGTCAGATATAACAAACTCGAGGCACATTAAAGCAAGTTCTTAAAGAACTACCAACCTAACCAAAAGGCGAGTAGTATTCGTTGACGGAGTGTGAGGCTCACAAAGAGGCTGGTTCACGCGTTCACCGACATTACCGAAAAAGCAATTCAACATCATGTGTGAATCAAATATCTCGTTTTCAAGGTCATTTCATAAATTTTCAAATAATAATACAACCTTCTGTAGGTACATATGTAAAATTGTCACCGCAATAGGTATACTTTTAGCATAAAGTTGTCCGTCATTATCTCACTAACTCAAACACCCAAGTAGGATACTAGTTTAGTAAGCAATAGGTACAGCGAACACATCGTTAACAAACATTCGGGAAAACCACACTGAATGTCATTCCTATGAATAGACGACGAAGTCAGTCAGTCAGTCAATATAATTTTTATGTTACTTTACTTAATGCAAACATACATCAATGAACCATCCTTCATTGAGTAAAGCTATTTCCTCTGTGTTAATTTGTCATAATTATAACTAGGTATTAACTATTTTTATAAAAAAATGCTAACTTAAGTATACGCCAGAGTTAACTACAACATCGTTATCTAAATATGTTATAAAAACTTTGAACGATTTAATAAGAATTAAAATTAGAGAATATTATATAATGGTGGCGATTCTGTTTTTGCACTACCCAGCTAAAGCTATTTAATTTGACGGAAAATTTTAACTAAAATGACAAATAACTATACGGTCAGTGCCGTTCTAAAATTAAAAAGGAACATACCTAATTTTACCTTGACAGTTCTAAATTTAGAAACGTCATATCAGGCGTCCGTCACTCGCTCAAGGCCACGCGTTAAATGCCTACCGCTCTGTACATCGCCGGAGCTGCAATGCAAGGCAGTAGGCTGCCACAAGCCCGCTTGAGCGGACGCACGTTAAATGCGTTCATTTAGATGTCGAAAGCACGTCGTACTATTGTGCATTGGATGGATGCCGAAACCAAAGATCTAATGAAAAATTGTCATTTTTTTCTTTGCCTAGAGGCGAAAAAAGGTAAAGTAAAAGATATTTTATATCTTAAGTTTTTAGAATTATTTTTCCCTTTCCTCTAAAAATGAACGTAGGAAGGTACTATGTAAATATTCGTAAATAAAGAAATTCAGCTATTAGACAGATAGATAAGTATTTTAGTATTTATATTATAGTATTTTGTACACACAACATAGGTCATCGCTTTCCAGATCAGCGTTCCTTCAAATCGATTATGGCTTTGAAAACAACACAGTCCTAAAATCAAGTATTAGGTACCCACCGGCGAACAAAGATTCAAATCTTTGCTGGCGAAGTATCTAAATACCTACATAGGTAAAAGAGCAATAATAGTATAGGTGTGTAAAGTGTGGTGTGTACTTAGTTCGTTATGTCAAAGATTATAACTACTACCATAGTATACCTATAACTGCTGCGTACGGAGAGTAGGTAGGTACTTACCTCCCTGTACAAAGGTCGCTGCTTTTCTTAACCGACTTAAAAAAGAGGAGGTTCTTAGGCCATCTGATTTTTTAATTTGTTTGAGAACTCTGTCGTTTATGAACTGATTATTACTATATTGGATTAACGGGTATTTATCGCGTAATTACCTTTATTATTATCCTGACGTTTCGACCATCGAAAGGTATCCATCATTTAAAAAACTAAATCATATTTGAGCAACCAATAAAAATAGCGGTTTTTTTTACCATATTCGTTTTATTATAAAAATCTCATCGTAGAAGCAACCCTAGCCACTTATTCGATGCCGCGTCACAGATTACTTGCAAGTAGGTGAGGCGGGTGAGCAAAGCAATCTCAAGGATTTTGTAGGCTATTATAGCGTAGGTATTTTCGCTTTTGTATTGGAGTGATGTATCTGTTAGTTTCCGTAATCTGTGGTCATATCTCTAATTATAATTATGATAAGATAAGATTCGTTTATTTGCTTAGGAAGTGTACAACAGAATCGACACCTAATATTATAGAATTAAAACCATCGTTAAGTAAGTTGACATGCTGACACTCTTGTAATTGTTCGTTGTGAGAAGCGCGAGTGCCCGAGGCGTACGTGGCTGCGTTGTTAGCGTGTTGAGATCGCGCAGAGAAGCGGGCGAACAGCTGGTGATGCCTGCGCCCAGAACATAATTATGCTTGTATAACTATTATGTACCTAAGCCTTATTAATTTGTAAGGCGCCTGTACCATAGTTTATGAAATCATTTTATTTATCCTATGCCGTGGGGTCCCGGCAGTAGAATGTTACTCTTTTTCTTATACCCATGGATGCAATAAGAGCCTGCTAAGGTAGTATAACTTCGGAAGATGGGCAGCAGCGTATTTCTGTGTATTTCTGCACTGGCCAACCCGCCTGCCAAGCGTGGCGAGTATGGCAACTACCCCTCATGGAGATCCATGATCCCTCATGGATGGCCTGTGTTCAGTAGTGGACGTTTTACGGCAGAAATGATTCATCCTACAGTAATATCATGTTAGGTAACAGATATGCATGTTTTGAGATTCTACTTTAAAGAGAGTGTGTAGACTTGCCGACATTGAACTCCATAAAGCTAAAATATAATATGTTACTCGTAAGTAGGTAGATGGCCCCAATACCTACCTTCTGGTTAGTGTCAGGCAGATTTTATCGAGTTCTTGTACAGTCATCTTCTACAATATGCCTGGTAGTTACAACTGAAAAAGAGGTAGGTAGTCGGCTTGTTTGAAGGTATGTATGTATGTCTCTCAATAAGCGTTATTTTAAGGCTAACGCTATTTTATGGTCTTCCAAGGTCGAGTTTTCCAAAAAGTGAAAGTTGGAAAAAAAAAATCCGAAGCGAACGAATTCAATTATGACTATTCTTTGAAGCTCTTTGCGCTATTGAATAAACACTTTTGACTTTGGTTAATCGTCGCCTCGTATGGAAGAGTTTCGTTCGTGTGCTCTGATGTGATTCAATTTTACGTTTTCAGTAATTGCATGTTAGTATATTACGCGTACGTTTGTGGTGTTCAATTATTAATCGGTCAATTTTAAGATCGTCGTGTTTGTTGTCTAAAATAAGCCTTCTGTCTTCTTCAAAAGTCTTTATGTTCTGATGCATCAGTCTCCTGCTTTCCAGATTGTTAACCGCTAAGGATAGCTACTGAACACAGGCCTCCCTCATTGATCTCCATCAGATCTCCATCCATTGGCAGATTCGTACTGAATTAACGAGGAAGAGAGAAGAGGCAACATTTTACTGCCGGCACTCCACAGCAATCTCGTGACTATTTTACTGGAATCGATTGTTCTCAATTTTAAATTATGAATGCACTTAAGGAGCCCATACTGTACCCGTACCTTACTAGAGCTCACCGGAATGAAATTTTTAGATTTCTGTAAATAAAGGACTTCAACGCGCTCTTTTCTCTTAAATTACCACAATTTTCTCTTAATTTATCATTTAAATAAAAAACTATCGATAGCATTATTAGTAATTCACGGGAAGACATAAACCATTGTCAAAAAAATCACAGAACGAAAAAGCAAAGTTTCACCTTTTGATTGTGTCTAGAAATGGATGAGATTGCGACAGACGCGGCGCGCGCAGTATTTAAAGCGGCGGAGTCTGAGAGGACAGCATTGCGCAGTATACCTCGTTAGCAGCAACATGAAGTCCTTTGTAAGTATCTGAAAAACAAAAAAGCGTTGTATGGTTGAAAGCATCACACGTAGGCATTACGGTGGATATTTTTTCAGGTGGTATTGATGGCTCTGGTGGCGGCGGCGTGCGCTGGCGCCGTGCGCGAGAAGCGAGGCTACCTGTCCGGCGGACTCGGCGGCTACGGCGGTGGCCACAGCGGATTCGGCGGCTACGGCGGCGGCCACAGCGGATTCGGCGGCTACGGCGGCGGCCACAGCGGATTCGGCGGCTACGGCGGCGGCTACAGCGGACTCGGCGGCTACGGCGGCGGCTACAGCGGACTCGGCGGCTACGGCGGCGGCCACAGCGGACTCGGCGGCTACGGCGGCGGCGCCGTGCTCGCCGCGCCCGCCGCACAGGTGGTCGCCGTCAACAGGGTGGTGAACGTGAACAAGGTGGTGGAAGTGCCGCAGGTGGTCAGCGTGCGCAAGCTTGTCTCCGTTCCACAGGTCATCACGCACAAGAAGATCATCGCCGCGCCCTCGGTGGCCTACTCCTCCGGCCTGTCCTCCGGCTACTCCGGCTACTCCGGCCTGTCCTCCGGCTACTCCGGCCTGTCTTCTGGCAGCGGCTGGTGGTAAACACAACCCGCATCTCTAGTCAATCTATTTAATTCTTCTATCCAATAAATAATTTATTGTTCCTATACATGTATTTGTTTTTCTCACATCCGATCAATGCTTATCTACTTGTATGTTTTAATGGTTAGCTTAAAACTAATTCAGAAACAAAAAACATGAAGTAGAATTTTACATTAAAGCAAATTTCAAGTAATTTTTACAACAAAAATACAGGTCAAGAGGAGTTCAGAAGTCAACAGTAAGCATGCTGGACCACCTCAGCTGCCAGCACTCACACGGGAAGATTATTTTGTCACACTCACTAAATTATTGAGTGGTCTAAATATACCTTTATATAATAAATAGACCGTCAACAATGAATGAAATGTTTATGAATAGTCGTCACAAATTCAGTGCGAATATTCCACATAGAAATGTTTAGCATTTATCGAGTTTTCAAAAACACGATTTCTCAGGTTGATTAAGCAGATTGAGTAATCCAGTCAATTGAGCACAACTTTGTCACCATGGATTTCACATTTTTTTTTTATCCTTACCATAAGGTTGTCACATTTATCTCCTAAATTGATCCTTTATATTTGAAAATCTGAAATTTACTTTTAAAAATGAGCACTCAATCCACACGCACATCCTAGATACTAGTAGATCTGACTTAACCTTCCGATGACGACAATACGGGCTGGTGCCGATGACGTCGCAACACGGCACTGCACGGTAAATGATTTCATTACTGATCAATTTCTTTTTACCACTGAAATTCAAAAGATTTTAGAATTCATAGAGTATTTAATAATTGTATTAAAATTCTAGAACAAAAATTAAATGTGTTTAATAAATAAATGTCAGTGATGTTAGTACAAAATAAAAGTTAATCCTTTTAGATGCGGAAACTGGTTTACAAGATTGTGCTGAATTCGCAAACTGCGTACAGTCTGGTTCGAGGCCGCAGGAGACTGCCTGGCCGATCAGCGCCAACTTTGGATCTGTAATCCCGCCGAACTAAAGATACCTCGGCAGGGTGATTACGTATCTCGTTACAGGTTTTGCAACAGGCAATTGACAGCAATATTGCTGTCAAATGTCAATTTTGTATTAGATAACAGCAAGGAATTGACATTTGACAGCAATATCGCTGTCCATTGCCTGTTGCAAAACCTGTCGCGAGATGAGTAATCACCCTGCCGTTCTGTGTGTAATCCAGAATTGATTTTACTACTCAACAGTACTATTCTATAACTACTCTTATACTACTACTCTGAGTTACTTTCGGAGAAATTGTCGCTCAAGTAAGTGATACGGTTTACCAAAAACACCGGCTGGCTGGAAGCGTGTCTAGCGACAGGTTTGCAACAGGCGTGAATCTCGCGATTATCGCTGTCAAGCGTCAATGTTGCATTAACTAACAGCAAGGCGCGATCACGAGATACACGCCGGTTGCAAACCTGTCGCGAAATACGTACCTAATGTGTTCAGTTGGCGGGATGCAGCGTCTGCCAGCGACTGTTCGCAAATCATCACTCCATTCAATCATCCAGCTAAATGGAGTGATGATTTGCGGGGTTCCTGCAACAGTAAGCGTAGTGTAGGCACTACGGTTGCTGAGTCGCAGGCGATAGTATCTTGTTTAGCACATCGGTTATAGGTATAATTAATAATTAAAAAATATAATTAGTAAATAATTAATTTATCTAATTAGTATATAATTACTGTATACCAATGGATTTTTATTGTATAAATCATCTATAATAGATGCAAAGGCCTTACTTTTTTTTACTGTATACAGAACAATTGCTTTAGATATACGACTAAGTTATAATCTAGACAAACCTGAGCGGTCTTTTGATGCTTTTAAATAAAAAATATATGATAAATAAATAAATAAAAAAGTTCACATATTGCAAAGAAGGTGAAGTAAATTTGTGTAAGAAACCCAAATTGGTTAACTGTGGTTAATATTTCACTCCAAAAATCAACTTGTTATATGCATAGCTCCTATTTTTAACGACAAAATTCCTAATAATATTAATATAACTGAATGATTTAAAATTAAATTAAAAAAATCTGTTGACCTCAAAATGCTACTATACCATTGACGAATTTTTACATGACAAGTTTTAATAAATTAATTTATGTGATTATTTACTAATGAAAATGTCCTGCAGTGTGATCATATTCATCATCATCATCATTACAGCCGTAAGACATCCACTGCTGGGCATAGGCCTCCCTCATTGACTTAGAGATCCAAGTGCATGAGGGGTTGTTGCCACACTCACCACGCTTGGCAGGCGGGTTGGTGAGCGCAGTTCGGGATATTCTTACTCGGAAAGACGCTGCTGCCCATCTTCCGGAGATATCCCTTAGCAGATTCTTATTGCATCCACGGGCAGGAGAGGAGGGGTGACATGCTACTGCCGGCACCCCACGGCAAATTGTGATCATATTTTAAATAATTAATATTTTCATTTTTATAGATTTATTTTAGTAGCGTGCCTCTCTTAAATTTTGTACGCCTGCGAAGGTAAAACATGTTACAAATTACTTATTATGTCATCCTAGCTTACACATGTTTATGCAAATAAATGATCTTTATATTTATCAAATAAGCTAAGGGATTTGACTGTAAGAGATGGGACAAACTTGAGAACATCTTACCCTGGGCGGACTCAGCTACTCCGCGTTTCATTCTCTTCGTAAGAATGTACACCGACTGCATCCTCGTGCATTCTAAGCAACAGGACAAGTTGTCAACACTGTGAGCCTTCCCCAGTGCTTTAGTACACATTGACGATTATTTATTCCAATTAGTGCTGTAATAATCGGCACGATGAGGATTTCAAACCTGATTTATGATCACAAGTTGTTCGTAATAGGTACCGTTGTTCTTTACAGCAAATATTTCGACGGTTGATGTTAGAAACATTATAAATATAAATCACTGGGACTGTCCATTCATAAAGAAAGGAGGCAATATATAGAAGACTTAATATTTAGATACTCAGATAAATCCTCTTATGACCGTGGATGCATAAGAGCCTGCTGAGCGATATTTGCGGAAGATTGGCGGCAGCATCTTTCCGTGTATCAACATCCCGTACTGCCCCCGCTAACCCGCCTGCCAAGCGTGGTCAGTATGGCAACTACCCTTCATGGAGATCATGAGGGAACACGTTCTTCATTGCTGTTTTACGGCTGAAATGAAATAATGCAGAATATGACAAAAGAATTTGGAAGAGAAGAGAAATAAATATGATAGGAGCATAACCGATTAACAATAAGCATCGTGCGTGCGATTGTACCATTTTATTATTAGATATCCCATGGTTACGACACTTCTTTTTTATGACAACTGCTTTCCGAATTCCTAATTCATAATTCATAATCATTTATTCAAAAATTATTTATTGTTCGTACTTTTTTTTTATTAAAAATATTATAAATAAAAAATATATTCAAAAATTAAAAAAAAATAAAAATATATTCCTCAATGTATGTTACAAATTCTATATTTTTATTATGTTGAATATGAATGACCGCGAGGACATTGGAGAGGTTGCGACAGCGCGGAGGCGCGAGGCGGCGCGGTGGCTGTATTTATAGTGGCGGGGCTCGCTCGAGTACAGCAGTGTGCAGCGATCCTCGGCAGCAGCAACATGAAGTCCTTCGTGGTATTGATGGCTCTGGTGGCGGCGGCGTGCGCTGGCGCCGTGCGCGAGAAGCGCGGCTACCTGTCCGGCGGACTCGGCGGCTACGGCGGCGGCTACAGCGGACTCGGCGGCTACGGCGGCGGCCACAGCGGACTCGGCGGCCACAGCGGACTCGGCGGCTACAGCGGATTCGGCGGCTACGGCGGTGGCGCCGTGCTCGCCGCGCCCGCCGCACAGGTGGTCGCCGTCAACAGGGTGGTGAACGTGAACAAGGTGGTGGAAGTGCCGCAGGTGGTCAGCGTGCGCAAGCTTGTCTCCGTGCCACAGGTCATCACGCACAAGAAGATCATCGCCGCGCCCTCGGTGGCCTACTCCTCCGGCCTGTCATCCGGCTACTCCGGCTTGTCTTCTGGCTATTCCGGTTACTCCGGCCTGTCTTCCGGCTACTCCGGCTTATCTTCCGGCTACTCCGGCCTGTCTTCTGGCTACTCCGGCTTGTCTTCCGGCAGTGGCTGGTGGTAAATACGTTCCACAACTTTAGTCAATCTATTTATTTATTCTACCCAATAAATCTAATATATTTCCTAAAATGTCTTTGTTATTCTTTTGTCTCACCTCCGGTGCCAAAACGTAGACACTCACGGTACGGCTGGTCCACCAGTTTAAAGCTGCTCAGCGGCCTATGTAACGTGCGATGCTCGAAGTCTTAAGGATAAAATCCGTAACGAGGTTATCCGACAGAGGACCAAAGTCGTCGAAATAGCATATAGGAAGAAAGCTGAAGCGGCAGCGGGCTAACCACATCTATCGTAGAACCGAACGAAACTAAAACCAGTTCTCTAGTGGAGACCGCGGGTTGGTAAGCATAGTGTAGAACGCCCAACAGCCAGATGGAGTGATGATTTGGGAACGATTGCTGGCAGACGCTGGATGCGGCGAGCTGTAGACAGAATCATACAAAATGATAGTCAATCAGTTTAGATGCGGAAACTGGTTTACAAGATTGTGTTGAATGCATAATCTCACGCGGAGTGTCTGGGTCAAGGCCGCAGAAGGCTGCCGGGCCCACTGAGCGCCGGATCTGAAACTGTATCCTGACTGACTGACTCGTCGTCAATGCAAAGCCGAAACTACTGAAGATATAAACTTGAAGGAGCGTAGGTTCCTTTGACGCAGATATCAGAAACGCGGACCATGTCAGGTGTAAATACCCGATTCTGCGTACACTGATCCTGCTTTTCTCAAAAATCATCTTCAGAGTGAAAATATAGGGGTTGAAAGTTTGCACAAATATTGGCAATAAAAATTATTTTTTTAAAAACCCGTGTTACCACTAAAAAATCATGCTTTAAAAGAAAATAATTATGATAGTTAAAAGTCTGTATGAAAAATTGTTATTAAAATACATTAATCTAGGTATTTATCGCGTAAATTTTCTTTATTATTTCCCGACCTTTCACCTGGATTGGACCAAGCATGGTCCCGGGAAGATTCTTCCTTCGTCCTCGAAGACCTTCATTCGTCAGTCTTCCCGGGACCATGCTTGTTGCGTGGAGTAATAAGCGTCGGGAAGTAATGAAGGTAATTTACGCGATAAATACTGTCGCTTAGGATTTTTGATAAATAGCGTAGTTTTTAATTGATTTTTGATTATGCAATATTAGTGAATTAGCGCTATCTAATACCATCTTAGATTTCAAGCCTGTAGTTCTCAAATTATCCATCTGTGACAGACAGACAGACAAAGTCACACCATAAGGGTTCCTGTTTACTTGTTGGGTCGATTTGACAATTCTCCACCTAAGAAAAATTCCCAAGACAATCAATTTTATGTTCAGATATGGGTTCAATCGAGTTTTTTTTGTTAGAGGATAACTTTGAACTAACGATACTTTGATGAAATATTACATCAATAAGGAGTATTCCAGCAATCCTACCGAAATCGCTGCGTAAGGCCAAGTTCAAATGCAATGGGACTTCATTGAAAAAAGTTATCTAATATCGGTCGTTCTATGAGATGAAAAACTAGTTAAAAACATTGTATGATTCAGCGTTTCCCAAATTTTACCCCTGCGTCATATTATGGGGGTTAAAAGTTTATATGGGAAATTTATTTTTTCATTTGATTTACCTACTTGATTTGCTAACAAAATTGTTATAGGCAACACGTGTTTCAGCGTTTCTCATTTTCAACATATCTTTAACATACCAACTGATTACAATGTTTGCTTTGGCTAAACGCAGATAAAACCACGCGAGGTAGTTAGTAATATTATCGAGTGACAACATTTGTATTTTGGTTTGTAATAATAATTCATTAATTTCCAACAAAAAAAACTTACTTCAATGACCCTGATGATGTGAAGTGTAGGGCGGCAATGATGATGATGATGTGGTGGTGTCGGGCGGTGCGACTGTGAAAATAAATAAAATATAATAAATAATGCTGGACAAATCACACAGCATCATCTAGCCCCAAGCTAAGCAGAGCTTGTGTTATGGGTACTAGATGACTGATACATATACTTAATACATTATACTACATAGATAGATATTTTATTATATATAGAAAAACACCCAGAGCACCCTGAACAAATATCTGCAGATCGTACAGACATTTGTCCCGAGGCGGGAATCGAACCCGCAACCCCTTGCGTCGCAGGCGGACCTTCGCCCGCTGCGCCACAGAGCTCGTCAATAAATATACATCTTGGCTAGCTTTGGATATCTTTACTCAAGAAATTTTTAACATTGAAGAGTTTCGATGTCCATACGTCTTCCTCATGAGTTCCCGTTCACCAAATCATGCTTTCTGAATGCGACTTGTAGAAAATACCAAACACGGCACATGCCTAATGGTACTCAACGAGTTCCCTCGATTCGCGGATCCAATCTGGAAGTGTTTCGTGTAAACGTTTATATTTCTGCGCATGATCAATGTCCTAGATTGATGAGGAGTGTGATGACTGGTGCCTAGGACCTACCCTATTATTTTTTTGGCTTTTAGTACATTATCTACATAATCGTCGTCTATACTAATATTATAAAGAGGCACCACCTCCTGACTGACTGAATGATAATTATCGCGTTATTTACCTTTATTACCGTATACCGGGTATTTACGCGTATTTCACCGGGACCACGATGGGTGCAATACTGTCGAAACGTCCGGCAATAATAAAGGTACATAAATACCCGATTAGACATCTGTTAATAATGTGTCGTGATCGCATTTTTGTAAGTTTAAAAAATTACAAAAATGTCTGACTGATATCCAATAAAAGTGTTGAGCTGATTTTTTTCCTTTTTAGGGTTTCGTAGTAAAACCGTCTGTCTGTCTCGTAGTAAAACTGTCTGTCTGTCTGTGGCTTTACGATGAGACCTAGAAAGCTGTTATTTTGCATCGAATTTAAAATAATTACGCCTCGATAACAGTAAATAAAACCGGCCAAGTGCGAGTCGGACTCATGCACTGGGGGTTCCGTGCCATCATACAACATAATATGTGTTAAAGGCGGTTTTATTTGTTGAAGAACCTAGACAGCGCCATCTTTTGTCTGTTAGCGGAACTTAGAAATCATCGAACATTTAAAAATATACAATTTTTAAATGTTCGATGATTTCTAAATATCTTTGCTAATTAGAGACTTAGTTATAATTTTACTGTAATCTTTACACACCTTTCTATAAGCTTTAAAAGCTTCAGGTATATATTTCTGCAAACTTCGGAGATGGTATTTTTTTCAACATTTTTGTAAATTAGTCGGAAACTATAAGACTTAATGAAAACTAAATACTGTTTATTAATGTTTTATAATAGGTATTATTGCAAAGATTGCGTTCGATAATATTTAAAAATTAACTCAGTGATAACTCCTTCATCTCATTCGAGAGTTAGTTGGAATATATTGCCCCTTATGGAACTTAGTAGTAGACACAAATAAAAAAAAACAAGTTTCTTCTACTGAAAAAGTAATTGTTGCTGATTTTCTGATATGAATCCATATTATTTATGAAAAAAATATACGAAATACAATTAAATTTTGCTTGCGATGAATGACCGCGAGGACATTGGAGAGGTTGCGACAGCGCGGAGGCGCGAGGCGGCGCGGTGGCTGTATTTATAGTGGCGGGGCTCGCTCGAGTGCAGCAGTGTGCAGCGATCCTCGGCAGCAGCAACATGAAGTCCTTCGTGGTATTGATGGCTCTGGTGGCGGCGGCGTGCGCTGGCGCCGTGCGCGAGAAGCGCGGCTACCTGTCCGGCGGACTCGGCGGCTACGGCGGCGGCTACAGCGGACTCGGCGGCTACGGCGGCGGCCACAGCGGACTCGGCGGCCACAGCGGACTCGGCGGCTACAGCGGATTCGGCGGCTACGGCGGTGGCGCCGTGCTCGCCGCGCCCGCCGCACAGGTGGTCGCCGTCAACAGGGTGGTGAACGTGAACAAGGTGGTGGAAGTGCCGCAGGTGGTCAGCGTGCGCAAGCTTGTCTCCGTGCCACAGGTCATCACGCACAAGAAGATCATCGCCGCGCCCTCGGTGGCCTACTCCTCCGGCCTGTCATCCGGCTACTCCGGCTTGTCTTCTGGCTATTCCGGTTACTCCGGCCTGTCTTCCGGCTACTCCGGCTTATCTTCCGGCTACTCCGGCCTGTCTTCTGGCTACTCCGGCTTGTCTTCCGGCAGTGGCTGGTGGTAAATACGTTCCACAACTTTAGTCAATCTATTTATTTATTCTACCCAATAAATCTAATATATTTCCTAAAATGTCTTTGTTATTCTTTTGTCTCACCTCCGGTGCCAAAACGTAGACACTCACGGTACGGCTGGTCCACCAGTTTAAAGCTGCTCAGCGGCCTATGTAACGTGCGATGCTCGAAGTCTTAAGGATAAAATCCGTAACGAGGTTATCCGACAGAGGACCAAAGTCGTCGAAATAGCATATAGGAAGAAAGCTGAAGCGGCAGCGGGCTAACCACATCTATCGTAGAACCGAACGAAACTAAAACCAGTTCTCTAGTGGAGACCGCGGGTTGGTAAGCATAGTGTAGAACGCCCAACAGCCAGATGGAGTGATGATTTGGGAACGATTGCTGGCAGACGCTGGATGCGGCGAGCTGTAGACAGAATCATACAAAATGATAGTCAATCAGTTTAGATGCGGAAACTGGTTTACAAGATTGTGTTGAATGCATAATCTCACGCGGAGTGTCTGGGTCAAGGCCGCAGAAGGCTGCCCGGCCCACTGAGCGCCGGATCTGAAACTGTATCCTGACTGACTGACTCGTCGTCAATGCAAAGCCGAAACTACTGAAGATATAAACTTGAAGGAGCGTAGGTTCCTTTTACGCAGATATCAGAAACGCGGACCATGTCAGGTGTAAATACCCGATTTTGCGTACACTGATCCTGCTTTTCTCAAAAATCATCTTCTGAGTGAAAATATAGGGGTTGAAAGTTTGCACAAATATTGGCAATAAAAATTATTTTTTTGAAAACCCGTGTTACCACTAAAAAATCATGCTTTAAAAGAAAATAATTATGATAGTTAAAAGTCTGTATGAAAAATTGTTATTAAAATACATTAATCTGGGTATTTATCGCGTAAATTTTCTTTATTATTTCCCGACCTTTCACCTGGATTGGACCAAGCATGGTCCCGGGAAGATTCTTCCTTCGTCCTCGAAGACCTTCATTCGTCAGTCTTCCCGGGACCATGCTTGTTGCGTGGAGTAATAAGCGTCGGGATGTCTTTCACTTGATTTACACTTAAAATTTTGCTCAAATATTGGCAAACACAAATAAAGTAACGAGTGAGCGAAGCGAACGCAGTAGTTAATGGCAACTAGGCGTTTCGCCTGAATGTTTGTTTGTCCGCAAATTTGACCGAGGATACCTGTTTCAAAGATTATCCGACTTGGAAGTAATTTGTAAATCTATGAGATAACATCAATACAAACTGACTGTCGCTTAGGATTTTTGATAAATAGCGTAGTTTTTAATTGATTTTTGATTATGCAATATAAGTGAATTAGCGCTATCTAATACCATCTTAGATTTCAAGCCTGTAGTTCTCAAATTATCCATCTGTGACAGACAGACAGACAAAGTCACACCATAAGGGTTCCTGTTTACTTGTTGGGTTGATTTGACAATTCTCCACCTAAGAAAAATTCCCAAGACAATCAATTTTATGTTCAGATATGGGTTCAATCGAGTTTTTTTTGTTAGAGTATAGCTTTGAACTAACGATACTTTGATGAAATATTACATCAATAAGGAGTATTCCAGCAATCCTACCGAAATCGCTGCGTAAGGCCAAGTTCAAATGCAATGGGACTTCATTGAAAAAAGTTATCTAATATCGGTCGTTCTATGAGATGAAAAACTAGTTAAAAACATTGTATGATTCAGCGTTTCCCAAATTTTACCCCTGCGTCATATTATGGGGGTTAAAAGTTTATATGGGAAATTTATTTTTTCATTTGATTTACCTACTTGATTTGCTAACAAAATTGTTATAGGCAACACGTGTTTCAGCGTTTCTCATTTTCAACATATCTTTAACATACCAACTGATTACAATGTTTGCTTTGGCTAAACGCAGATAAAACCACGCGAGGTAGTTAGTAATATTATCGAGTGACAACATTTGTATTTTGGTTTGTAATAATAATTCTTTAATTTCCAACAAAAAAAACTTACTTCAATGACCCTGATGATGTGAAGTGTAGGGCGGCAATGATGATGATGATGTGGTGGTGTCGGGCGGTGCGACTGTGAAAATAAATAAAATATAATAAATAATGCTGGACAAATCACACAGCATCATCTAGCCCCAAGCTAAGCAGAGCTTGTGTTATGGGTACTAGATGACTGATATACTTAATACATTATACTACATAGATAGATATTTTTATTATATATAGAAAAACACCCAGAGCACCCTGAACAAATATCTGCAGATCGTACAGACATTTGTCCCGAGGCGGGAATCGAACCCGCAACCCCTTGCGTCGCAGGCGGACCTTCGCCCGCTGCGCCACAGAGCTCGTCAATAAATATACATCTTGGCTAGCTTTGGATATCTTTACTCAAGAAATTTTTAACATTGAAGAGTTTCGATGTCCATACGTCTTCCTCATGAGTTCCCGTTCACCAAATCATGCTTTCTGAATGCGACTTGTAGAAAATACCAAACACGGCACATGCCTAATGGTACTCAACGAGTTCCCTCGATTCGCGGATCCAATCTGGAAGTGTTTCGTGTAAACGTTTATATTTCTGCGCATGATCAATGTCCTAGATTGATGAGGAGTGTGATGACTGGTGCCTAGGACCTACCCTATTATTTTTTTGGCTTTTAGTACATTATCTACATAATCGTCGTCTATACTAATATTATAAAGAGGCACCACCTCCTGACTGACTGAATGATAATTATCGCGTTGTTTACCTTTATTACCGTATACCGGGTATTTACGCGTATTTCACCGGGACCACGATGGGTGCAATACTGTCGAAACGTCCGGCAATAATAAAGGTAAATACCCGATTAGACATCTGTTAATAATGTGTCGTGATCGCATTTTTGTAAGTTTAAAAAATTACAAAAATGTCTGACTGATATCCAATAAAAGTGTTGAGCTGATTTTTTTCCTTTTTAGGGTTTCGTAGTAAAACCGTCTGTCTGTCTCGTAGTAAAACTGTCTGTCTGTCTGTGGCTTTACGATGAGACCTAGAAAGCTGTTATTTTGCATCGAATTTAAAATAATGACGCCTCGATAACAGTAAATAAAACCGGCCAAGTGCGAGTCGGACTCATGCACTGGGGGTTCCGTGCCATCATACAACATAATATGTGTTAAAGGCGGTTTTATTTGTTGAAGAACCTAGACAGCGGCATCTCTTGTCTGTTAGCGGAACTTAGAAATCATCAAACATTTAAAAATATACAATTTTTAAATGTTCGATGATTTCTAAATATCTTTGCTAATTAGAGACTTAGTTATAATTTTACTGTAATCTTTACACACCTTTCTATAAGCTTTAAAAGCTTCAGGTATATATTTCTGCAAACTTCGGAGATGGTATTTTTTTCAACATTTTTGTAAATTAGTCGGAAACTATAAGACTTAATGAAAACTAAATACTGTTTATTAATGTTTTATAATAGGTATTATTGCAAAGATTGCGTTCGATAATATTTAAAAATTAACTCAGTGATAACTCCTTCATCTCATTCGAGAGTTAGTTGGAATATATTGCCCCTTATGGAACTTAGTAGTAGACACAAATAAAAAAAACAAGTTTCTTCTACTGAAAAAGTAATTGTTGCTGATTTTCTGATATGAATCCATATTATTTATGAAAAATTTATACGAAATACAATTAAATTTTGCTTGCGATGAATGACCGCGAGGACATTGGAGAGGTTGCGACAGCGCGGAGGCGCGAGGCGGCGCGGTGGCTGTATTTATAGTGGCGGGGCTCGCTCGAGTGCAGCAGTGTGCAGCGATCCTCGGCAGCAGCAACATGAAGTCCTTCGTGGTATTGATGGCTCTGGTGGCGGCGGCGTGCGCTGGCGCCGTGCGCGAGAAGCGCGGCTACCTGTCCGGCGGACTCGGCGGCTACGGCGGCGGCTACAGCGGACTCGGCGGCTACGGCGGCGGCCACAGCGGACTCGGCGGCCACAGCGGACTCGGCGGCTACAGCGGATTCGGCGGCTACGGCGGTGGCGCCGTGCTCGCCGCGCCCGCCGCACAGGTGGTCGCCGTCAACAGGGTGGTGAACGTGAACAAGGTGGTGGAAGTGCCGCAGGTGGTCAGCGTGCGCAAGCTTGTCTCCGTGCCACAGGTCATCACGCACAAGAAGATCATCGCCGCGCCCTCGGTGGCCTACTCCTCCGGCCTGTCATCCGGCTACTCCGGCTTGTCTTCTGGCTATTCCGGTTACTCCGGCCTGACTTCCGGCTACTCCGGCTTATCTTCCGGCTACTCCGGCTTATCTTCCGGCTACTCCGGCCTGTCTTCTGGCTACTCCGGCTTGTCTTCCGGCAGTGGCTGGTGGTAAATACGTTCCACAACTTTAGTCAATCTATTTATTTATTCTACCCAATAAATCTAATATATTTCCTAAAATGTCTTTGTTATTCTTTTGTCTCACCTCCGGTGCCAAAACGTAGACACTCACGGTACCGCTGGTCCACCAGTTTAAAGCTGCTCAGCGGCCTATGTAACGTGCGATGCTCGAAGTCTTAAGGATAAAATCCGTAACGAGGATATCCGACAGAGGACCAAAGTCGTCGAAATAGCATATAGGAAGAAAGCTGAAGCGGCAGCGGGCTAACCACATCTATCGTAGAACCGAACGAAACTAAAACCAGTTCTCTAGTGGAGACCGCGGGTTGGTAAGCATAGTGTAGAACGCCCAACAGCCAGATGGAGTGATGATTTGGGAACGATTGCTGGCAGACGCTGGATGCGGCGAGCTGTAGACAGAATCATACAAAATGATAGTCAATCAGTTTAGATGCGGAAACTGGTTTACAAGATTGTGTTGAATGCATAATCTCACGCGGAGTGTCTGGGTCAAGGCCGCAGAAGGCTGCCGGGCCCACTGAGCGCCGGATCTGAAACTGTATCCTGACTGACTGACTCGTCGTCAATGCAAAGCCGAAACTACTGAAGATATAAACTTGAAGGAGCGTAGGTTCCTTTGACGCAGATATCAGAAACGCGGACCATGTTAGGTGTAAATACCCGATTCTGCGTACACTGATCCTGCTTTTCTCAAAAATCATCTTCTGAGTGAAAATATAGGGGTTGAAAGTTTGCACAAATATTGGCAATAAAAATTATTTTTTTAAAAACCCGTGTTACCACTAAAAAATCATGCTTTAAAAGAAAATAATTATGATAGTTAAAAGTCTGTATGAAAAATTGTTATTAAAATACATTAATCTGGGTATTTATCGCGTAAATTTTCTTTATTATTTCCCGACCTTTCACCTGGATTGGACCAAGCATGGTCCCGGGAAGATTCTTCCTTCGTCCTCGAAGACCTTCATTCGTCAGTCTTCCCGGGACCATGCTTGCTGCGTGGAGTAATAAGCGTCGGGAAGTACGGAAGGTTATTTACTTGATTTTTGATAAATAGCGTAGTTTTTATTTGATTTTTGATTATGCAATATTAGTGAATTAGCGCTATCTAATACCATCTTAGATTTCAAGCCTGTAGTTCTCAAATTATCCATCTGTGACAGACAGACAGACAAAGTCACACCATTTCTAAATATCTTTGCTAATTAGAGACTTAGTTATAATTTTACTGTAATCTTTACACACCTTTCTATAAGCTTTAAAAGCTTCAGGTATATATTTCTGCAAACTTCGGAGATGGTATTTTTTTCAACATTTTTGTAAATTAGTCGGAAACTATAAGACTTAATGAAAACTAAATACTGTTTATTAATGTTTTATAATAGGTATTATTGCAAAGATTGCGTTCGATAATATTTAAAAATTAACTCAGTGATAACTCCTTCATCTCATTCGAGAGTTAGTTGGAATATATTGCCCCTTATGGAACTTAGTAGTAGACACAAATAAAAAAAACAAGTTTCTTCTACTGAAAAAGTAATTGTTGCTGATTTTCTGATATGAATCCATATTATTTATGAAAAATTTATACGAAATACAATTAAATTTTGCTTGCGATGAATGACCGCGAGGACATTGGAGAGGTTGCGACAGCGCGGAGGCGCGAGGCGGCGCGGTGGCTGTATTTATAGTGGCGGGGCTCGCTCGAGTGCAGCAGTGTGCAGCGATCCTCGGCAGCAGCAACATGAAGTCCTTCGTGGTATTGATGGCTCTGGTGGCGGCGGCGTGCGCTGGCGCCGTGCGCGAGAAGCGCGGCTACCTGTCCGGCGGACTCGGCGGCTACGGCGGCGGCTACAGCGGACTCGGCGGCTACGGCGGCGGCCACAGCGGACTCGGCGGCCACAGCGGACTCGGCGGCTACAGCGGATTCGGCGGCTACGGCGGTGGCGCCGTGCTCGCCGCGCCCGCCGCACAGGTGGTCGCCGTCAACAGGGTGGTGAACGTGAACAAGGTGGTGGAAGTGCCGCAGGTGGTCAGCGTGCGCAAGCTTGTCTCCGTGCCACAGGTCATCACGCACAAGAAGATCATCGCCGCGCCCTCGGTGGCCTACTCCTCCGGCCTGTCATCCGGCTACTCCGGCTTGTCTTCTGGCTATTCCGGTTACTCCGGCCTGTCTTCCGGCTACTCCGGCTTATCTTCCGGCTACTCCGGCTTATCTTCCGGCTACTCCGGCCTGTCTTCTGGCTACTCCGGCTTGTCTTCCGGCAGTGGCTGGTGGTAAATACGTTCCACAACTTTAGTCAATCTATTTATTTATTCTACCCAATAAATCTAATATATTTCCTAAAATGTCTTTGTTATTCTTTTGTCTCACCTCCGGTGCCAAAACGTAGACACTCACGGTACCGCTGGTCCACCAGTTTAAAGCTGCTCAGCGGCCTATGTAACGTGCGATGCTCGAAGTCTTAAGGATAAAATCCGTAACGAGGATATCCGACAGAGGACCAAAGTCGTCGAAATAGCATATAGGAAGAAAGCTGAAGCGGCAGCGGGCTAACCACATCTATCGTAGAACCGAACGAAACTAAAACCAGTTCTCTAGTGGAGACCGCGGGTTGGTAAGCATAGTGTAGAACGCCCAACAGCCTGATGGAGTGATGATTTGGGAACGATTGCTGGCAGACGCTGGATGCGGCGAGCTGTAGACAGAATCATACAAAATGATAGTCAATCAGTTTAGATGCGGAAACTGGTTTACAAGATTGTGTTGAATGCATAATCTCACGCGGAGTGTCTGGGTCAAGGCCGCAGAAGGCTGCCGGGCCCACTGAGCGCCGGATCTGAAACTGTATCCTGACTGACTGACTCGTCGTCAATGCAAAGCCGAAACTACTGAAGATATAAACTTGAAGGAGCGTAGGTTCCTTTGACGCAGATATCAGAAACGCGGACCATGTTAGGTGTAAATACCCGATTCTGCGTACACTGATCCTGCTTTTCTCAAAAATCATCTTCTGAGTGAAAATATAGGGGTTGAAAGTTTGCACAAATATTGGCAATAAAAATTATTTTTTTAAAAACCCGTGTTACCACTAAAAAATCATGCTTTAAAAGAAAATAATTATGATAGTTAAAAGTCTGTATGAAAAATTGTTATTAAAATACATTAATCTGGGTATTTATCGCGTAAATTTTCTTTATTATTTCCCGACCTTTCACCTGGATTGGACCAAGCATGGTCCCGGGAAGATTCTTCCTTCGTCCTCGAAGACCTTCATTCGTCAGTCTTCCCGGGACCATGCTTGCTGCGTGGAGTAATAAGCGTCGGGAAGTAATGAAGGTTATTTACGCGATAAATACTGTCGCTTAGGATTTTTGATAAATAGCGTAGTTTTTAATTGATTTTTGATTATGCAATATTAGTGAATTAGCGCTATCTAATACCATCTTAGATTTCAAGCCTGTAGTTCTCAAATTATCCATCTGTGACAGACAGACAGACAAAGTCACACCATAAGGGTTCCTGTTTACTTGTTGGGTCGATTTGACAATTCTCCACCTAAGAAAAATTCCCAAGACAATCAATTTTATGTTCAGATATGGGTTCAATCGAGTTTTTTTTGTTAGAGGATAACTTTGAACTAACGATACTTTGATGAAATATTACATCAATAAGGAGTATTCCAGCAATCCTACCGAAATCGCTGCGTAAGGCCAAGTTCAAATGCAATGGGACTTCATTGAAAAAAGTTATCTAATATCGGTCGTTCTATGAGATGAAAAACTAGTTAAAAACATTGTATGATTCAGCGTTTCCCAAATTTTACCCCTGCGTCATATTATGGGGGTTAAAAGTTTATATGGGAAATTTATTTTTTCATTTGATTTACCTACTTGATTTGCTAACAAAATTGTTATAGGCAACACGTGTTTCAGCGTTTCTCATTTTCAACATATCTTTAACATACCAACTGATTACAATGTTTGCTTTGGCTAAACGCAGATAAAACCACGCGAGGTAGTTAGTAATATTATCGAGTGACAACATTTGTATTTTGGTTTGTAATAATAATTCTTTAATTTCCAACAAAAAAAACTTACTTCAATGACCCTGATGATGTGAAGTGTAGGGCGGCAATGATGATGATGATGTGGTGGTGTCGGGCGGTGCGACTGTGAAAATAAATAAAATATAATAAATAATGCTGGACAAATCACACAGCATCATCTAGCCCCAAGCTAAGCAGAGCTTGTGTTATGGGTACTAGATGACTGATACATATACTTAATACATTATACTACATAGATAGATATTTTATTATATATAGAAAAACACCCAGAGCACCCTGAACAAATATCTGCAGATCGTACAGACATTTGTCCCGAGGCGGGAATCGAACCCGCAACCCCTTGCGTCGCAGGCGGACCTTCGCCCGCTGCGCCACAGAGCTCGTCAATAAATATACATCTTGGCTAGCTTTGGATATCTTTACTCAAGAAATTTTTAACATTGAAGAGTTTCGATGTCCATACGTCTTCCTCATGAGTTCCCGTTCACCAAATCATGCTTTCTGAATGCGACTTGTAGAAAATACCAAACACGGCACATGCCTAATGGTACTCAACGAGTTCCCTCGATTCGCGGATCCAATCTGGAAGTGTTTCGTGTAAACGTTTATATTTCTGCGCATGATCAATGTCCTAGATTGATGAGGAGTGTGATGACTGGTGCCTAGGACCTACCCTATTATTTTTTTGGCTTTTAGTACATTATCTACATAATCGTCGTCTATACTAATATTATAAAGAGGCACCACCTCCTGACTGACTGAATGATAATTATCGCGTTATTTACCTTTATTACCGTATACCGGGTATTTACGCGTATTTCACCGGGACCACGATGGGTGCAATACTGTCGAAACGTCCGGCAATAATAAAGGTAAATACCCGATTAGACATCTGTTAATAATGTGTCGTGATCGCATTTTTGTAAGTTTAAAAAATTACAAAAATGTCTGACTGATATCCAATAAAAGTGTTGAGCTGATTTTTTTCCTTTTTAGGGTTTCGTAGTAAAACCGTCTGTCTGTCTCGTAGTAAAACTGTCTGTCTGTCTGTGGCTTTACGATGAGACCTAGAAAGCTGTTATTTTGCATCGAATTTAAAATAATGACGCCTCGATAACAGTAAATAAAACCGGCCAAGTGCGAGTCGGACTCATGCACTGGGGGTTCCGTGCCATCATACAACATAATATGTGTTAAAGGCGGTTTTATTTGTTGAAGAACCTAGACAGCGGCATCTCTTGTCTGTTAGCGGAACTTAGAAATCATCAAACATTTAAAAATATACAATTTTTAAATGTTCGATGATTTCTAAATATCTTTGCTAATTAGAGACTTAGTTATAATTTTCCTGTAATCTTTACACACCTTTCTATTAGCTTTAAAAGCTAATATATACTTGAAGCTTTTAAAGCTAATAGCTTTAAAAGCTTCAGGTATATATTTCTGCAAACTTCGGAGATGGTATTTTTTTCAACATTTTTGTAAATTAGTCGGAAACTATAAGACTTAATGAAAACTAAATCATCATCATCATCATTTCAGCTGTAGGACGTCCACTGCTGGACAAAGGCCTCCCTCATTGATCTCCAAGTACTGCGGTTGGAAGCCGTCTGCATCCACCGCCGACCAGCAGTTCTCACCAAGTCGTCTGCCCATCTTGTAGGTGGACGTCCTACGCTGCGCTTGCCGATCCGTGGCCTCCATTCGAGAACTTTGCGGCCCCATCGGCCATCTGTTCTGCGCGCTATATGGCCTGCCCATTGCCACTTCAACGTGCTAATCCGTTTGGCTATGTCGGTGACCCGAGTTCTTCTACGTATCTCCTCATTTCTGATTCGATCCCGTAGTGAAACCCCGAGCATAGCCCTCTCCATAGCTCGTTGAGCGACTCTGAGCTTGTTCATAAGGCCAATAGTGAAGGACCACGTCTCGGTTCCATATGTCATCACTGGTAACACACACTGGTTGTAGACTTTCGTCTTAAGGCACTGAGGTATGTTGGACGAAAAGACGTTGCGAAGTTTCCCAAACGCTGCCCATCCGAGTTGGATTCGACGATTGACCTCTTTCTCGAAGTTGGACCTACCTAACTGGACTGTTTGTCCTAGGTATACGTACGCGTCGACAACTTCAAGAGCCGAGTTCTCAACCATAACTGGGGCAGGCACGACATGGACATTTGACATGATTTTCGTCTTGTCCATGTTCATTTTAAGGCCTACCCGCTGGGAGACTCGATTGAGGCCTTCGAGCATCGTGCTGAGCTCTTCCATCGACTTTGCCATGACCACAATATCGTCGGCAAATCGAAGGTGAGTGATGTATTCGCCGTTAATATTGATGCCCAGCCCTTTCCATTCCAGGAGCTTGAAGGCATCTTCCAAAGCGGTCGTAAACAGTTTCGGAGAGATTACGTCTCCCTGTCTTACGCCTCTTTTTAAGGGAATGGCCTTCGAGCTCTGTTCTTGTACTCGGACTGACATAGTGGCGTTTGTATACAAACACTTCAACACTTCGATGTACCGATAGTCAATTCGGCATCGTTGGAGAGACTCAAGCACCGCCCATGTTTCGATCGAATCGAAGGCTTTCTCATAGTCCACAAACGCAAGACATAGCGGCAAGTTATACTCTTCGGTCTTCTGTATGACTTGCCGCAGCGTATGTATGTGGTCTATGGTACTGTAGCCTTTTCGGAACCCGGCTTGTTCGGGAGGCTGGAAGTCATCAAATCTGCGTTCGAGACGGTTCGCGATGACCCTTGAAAACAGCTTATAAACATGGCTCAACAGCGAGATGGGTCTGTAATTCTTAAGTAAGGTTTTGTCACCTTTCTTGAAGAACAGAACCACCACGCCCTTGGTCCATGCTTTTGGCGTCGTACCTTCAAGCAAGGCGGAATTAAATAGCTTCTGAAGGACTTTAAGTACCGGTGATCCACCCGCTTTCAGAAGCTCTGAAGTGATTCCGTCCTCACCCGGCGCCTTGTCGTTCTTAAGCTGTTTCAAGGCCATCCTGATCTCGTACAGGCTGATGTCCGGGATATCCTCGGTATAATGTCGGGTCAGTTTAGCTCTTGGGTCGTTGGCCGCACTGCAAACAGGTTTAGTGACCGAATCGTAGAGCCGTCCATAGAACCTTTCGACTTCCCTTAACACTTCTGCTTTACTTGACGTTATGCTGCCATCTTCCCTCTTCAGCTTCGTCATCTGGCTCTGCCCAATAGAACTATCTCTCGCGAACACTTTGGAGCCTTTATTCCGCTCTATCGTATCTTTAATACTGGCTGTATTAAAGGTACGAATATCGTGCCGCAAGGATTTCCAAATTTGTCTATTGAGCTGCCTGTGTGACTGAGCATCACCGGGAGACTGCAGTCGCAAAGAACGTCGTTCAGCCTCATGGCTGAACGACGTTCTTTGCGACTTTGCGACTTTGCGACTTTCTGATGACACCCTTAACCTCATGGTTAAGGGTGTCATCAGAAAGTTTCTGAGGTCTATTAGTACGGGGGGTTTTAAAGAACTGGGACCCCACCGTATGGACGGTTTCTACGAACCTGTTATTGATCTCGTCCACCGATGCATCTACTCCTAGACAGTCAAAGCGATTTGCGAGTTCGAGTTGAAAGCTCTCGAGGTTTTGGATATGTGCGCGAGTGGGTCGGAGCGTAGATTTCATCAAACGGGACCTTTCAAGTTTAACGTTCATATTCAATGTGCCCCTTACAATTCGGTGATCACTGCCGGTTTTCACCCTGTGAATCACAGAGACATCATTGAATATTCGTTTCTTGTCGGTCAGGATGAAATCAATCTCATTTCTCGTAGAACCATTGGGACTCATCCAGGTCCATTTCCTGTGAGGCGGCTTCTGGAAGAAAGAATTCATCATAAAGAGTCCTTCTTTCTCCAGAAAATCGGCCAGCCTCTGTCCCCTGGGGTTCCGTTGCCCATACCCAAATTGCCCCACTCTCAACTCATCATCGCTTCTCATGCCTAGCTTTGCATTGAAGTCCCCCATTACAACAGTGAAGTGAGTGTTGTTCGTATGTATGGCTCTACTGATGTCCTCATACATAGACTCTACTTCTTCATCTGGGTGTGACGAGGTCGGCGCATATACCTGAACGACCTTCAGCAAATATCGCTTAGATATTCTGAGTGTTAGGTACGCGACCCTGCTCGACACACTGTCGATGGTGACAATGTTGTTAATGAGTGACTTGTGAACGAGAAACCCGACACCACCTTGGGACTGTTGGTCGCCCTCCCGGTAGTATAGTAGGTTACCGGACTTAAGGGATATCGTGTCCTCGCCCTCTCTACGGACTTCTGATAGCCCCAAAATGTCCCAGTGTAATCTACTAATTTCTTCTTCCAGCTCAACAATCTTATCGTCTGTCCTCAAAGTGCGGATGTTGTGTGTTACCAGGGCCAGTGGTCGTCGTAGGGGTTGGTAGCCGATCGTCTCCCGGGGATTCTTAGCACCCCTAGCCCCGCCGTTACCGTGACTGCTACCGTAGCCAGGATTAGCGGGGCCGCCGGGGACTCGGGGCCTGGTTTTTTGTTGTGTTGTCATGAGGGGGTTGATGCCATACTCGCCACGCTTGGCAGGCGGGTTGGCGAGCGCAGTAGGTATAGGGTAGTGAAGAAACACGGAAAGATGCTGCTGCCCATCTTCCGGAGGTATCCCTTAGCAGATTCTTACTGCATCCATGGGTAAGAGAGGAGAGGCAACATTCTACTGCCGGCGCCCCACGGCTAAACTAAATACTGTTTATTAATGTTTTATAATAGGTATTATTGCAAAGATTGCGTTCGATAATATTTAAAAATTAACTCAGTGATAACTCCTTCATCTCATTCGAGAGTTAGTGTGAATATATTGCCGCTTATGGAACTTAGTAGTAGACACAAATAAAAAAAAACAAGTTTCTTCTATTGAAAAAGTAATTGTTGCTGATTTTCTGATATGAATCCATATTATTTATGAAAAATTTATACGAAATACAATTAAATTTTGCTTGCGATGAATGACCGCGAGGACATTGGAGAGGTTGCGACAGCGCGGAGGCGCGAGGCGGCGCGGTGGCTGTATTTATAGTGGCGGGGCTCGCTCGAGTGCAGCAGTGTGCAGCGATCCTCGGCAGCAGCAACATGAAGTCCTTCGTGGTATTGATGGCTCTGGTGGCGGCGGCGTGCGCTGGCGCCGTGCGCGAGAAGCGCGGCTACCTGTCCGGCGGACTCGGCGGCTACGGCGGCGGCTACAGCGGACTCGGCGGCTACGGCGGCGGCCACAGCGGACTCGGCGGCCACAGCGGACTCGGCGGCTACAGCGGATTCGGCGGCTACGGCGGTGGCGCCGTGCTCGCCGCGCCCGCCGCACAGGTGGTCGCCGTCAACAGGGTGGTGAACGTGAACAAGGTGGTGGAAGTGCCGCAGGTGGTCAGCGTGCGCAAGCTTGTCTCCGTGCCACAGGTCATCACGCACAAGAAGATCATCGCCGCGCCCTCGGTGGCCTACTCCTCCGGCCTGTCATCCGGCTACTCCGGCTTGTCTTCTGGCTATTCCGGTTACTCCGGCCTGTCTTCCGGCTACTCCGGCTTATCTTCCGGCTACTCCGGCTTATCTTCCGGCTACTCCGGCCTGTCTTCTGGCTACTCCGGCTTGTCTTCCGGCAGTGGCTGGTGGTAAATACGTTTCACAACTTTAGTCAATCTATTTATTTATTCTACCCAATAAATCTAATATATTTCCTAAAATGTCTTTGTTATTCTTTTGTCTCACCTCCGGTGCCAAAACGTAGACACTCACGGTACGGCTGGTCCACCAGTTTATAGCTGCTCAGTGGCCTATGTAACGTGCGATGCTCGAAGTCTTAAGGATAAAATCCGTAACGAGGTTATCCGACAGAGGACCAAAGTCGTCGAAATAGCATATAGGAAGAAAGCTGAAGCGGCAGCGGGCTAACCACATCTATCGTAGAACCGAACGAAACTAAAACCAGTTCTCTAGTGGAGACCGCGGGTTGGTAAGCATAGTGTAGAACGCCCAACAGCCAGATGGAGTGATGATTTGGGAACGATTGCTGGCAGACGCTGGATGCGGCGAGCTGTAGACAGAATCATACAAAATGATAGTCAATCAGTTTAGATGCGGAAACTGGTTTACAAGATTGTGTTGAATGCATAATCTCACGCGGAGTGTCTGGGTCAAGGCCGCAGAAGGCTGCCGGGCCCACTGAGCGCCGGATCTGAAACTGTATCCTGACTGACTGACTCGTCGTCAATGCAAAGCCGAAACTACTGAAGATATAAACTTGAAGGAGCGTAGGTTCCTTTGACGCAGATATCAGAAACGCGGACCATGTTAGGTGTAAATACCCGATTCTGCGTACACTGATCCTGCTTTTCTCAAAAATCATCTTCTGAGTGAAAATATAGGGGTTGAAAGTTTGCACAAATATTGGCAATAAAAATTATTTTTTTAAAAACCCGTGTTACCACTAAAAAATCATGCTTTAAAAGAAAATAATTATGATAGTTAAAAGTCTGTATGAAAAATTGTTATTAAAATACATTAATCTGGGTATTTATCGCGTAAATTTTCTTTATTATTTCCCGACCTTTCACCTGGATTGGACCAAGCATGGTCCCGGGAAGATTCTTCCTTCGTCCTCGAAGACCTTCATTCGTCAGTCTTCCCGGGACCATGCTTGCTGCGTGGAGTAATAAGCGTCGGGAAGTAATGAAGGTTATTTACGCGATAAATACTGTCGCTTAGGATTTTTGATAAATAGCGTAGTTTTTAATTGATTTTTGATTATGCAATATTAGTGAATTAGCGCTATCTAATACCATCTTAGATTTCAAGCCTGTAGTTCTCAAATTATCCATCTGTGACAGACAGACAGACAAAGTCACACCATAAGGGTTCCTGTTTACTTGTTGGGTCGATTTGACAATTCTCCACCTAAGAAAAATTCCCAAGACAATCAATTTTATGTTCAGATATGGGTTCAATCGAGTTTTTTTTGTTAGAGGATAACTTTGAACTAACAATAATTTGATGAAATATTACATCAATAAGGAGTATTCCAGCAATCCTACCGAAATCGCTGCGTAAGGCCAAGTTCAAATGCAATGGGACTTCATTGAAAAAAGTTATCTAATATCGGTCGTTCTATGAGATGAAAAACTAGTTAAAAACATTGTATGATTCAGCGTTTCCCAAATTTTACCCCTGCGTCATATTATGGGGGTTAAAAGTTTATATGGGAAATTTATTTTTTCATTTGATTTACCTACTTGATTTGCTAACAAAATTGTTATAGGCAACACGTGTTTCAGCGTTTCTCATTTTCAACATATCTTTAACATACCAACTGATTACAATGTTTGCTTTGGCTAAACGCAGATAAAACCACGCGAGGTAGTTAGTAATATTATCGAGTGACAACATTTGTATTTTGGTTTGTAATAATAATTCTTTAATTTCCAACAAAAAAAACTTACTTTAATGACCCTGATGATGTGAAGTGTAGGGCGGCAATGATGATGATGATGTGGTGGTGTCGGGCGGTGCGACTGTGAAAATAAATAAAATATAATAAATAATGCTGGACAAATCACACAGCATCATCTAGCCCCAAGCTAAGCAGAGCTTGTGTTATGGGTACTAGATGACTGATACATATACTTAATACATTATACTACATAGATAGATATTTTATGTTATATAGAAAAACACCCAGAGCACCCTGAACAAATATCTGCAGATCGTACAGACATTTGTCCCGAGGCGGGAATCGAACCCGCAACCCCTTGCGTCGCAGGCGGACCTTCGCCCGCTGCGCCACAGAGCTCGTCAATAAATATACATCTTGGCTAGCTTTGGATATCTTTACTCAAGAAATTTTTAACATTGAAGAGTTTCGATGTCCATACGTCTTCCTCATGAGTTCCCGTTCACCAAATCATGCTTTCTGAATGCGACTTGTAGAAAATACCAAACACGGCACATGCCTAATGGTACTCAACGAGTTCCCTCGATTCGCGGATCCAATCTGGAAGTGTTTCGTGTAAACGTTTATATTTCTGCGCATGATCAATGTCCTAGATTGATGAGGAGTGTGATGACTGGTGCCTAGGACCTACCCTATTATTTTTTTGGCTTTTAGTACATTATCTACATAATCGTCGTCTATACTAATATTATAAAGAGGCACCACCTCCTGACTGACTGAATGATAATTATCGCGTTATTTACCTTTATTACCGTATACCGGGTATTTACGCGTATTTCACCGGGACCACGATGGGTGCAATACTGTCGAAACGTCCGGCAATAATAAAGGTAAATACCCGATTAGACATCTGTTAATAATGTGTCGTGATCGCATTTTTGTAAGTTTAAAAAATTACAAAAATGTCTGACTGATATCCAATAAAAGTGTTGAGCTGATTTTTTTCCTTTTTAGGGTTTCGTAGTAAAACCGTCTGTCTGTCTCGTAGTAAAACTGTCTGTCTGTCTGTGGCTTTACGATGAGACCTAGAAAGCTGTTATTTTGCATCGAATTTAAAATAATGACGCCTCGATAACAGTAAATAAAACCGGCCAAGTGCGAGTCGGACTCATGCACTGGGGGTTCCGTGCCATCATACAACATAATATGTGTTAAAGGCGGTTTTATTTGTTGAAGAACCTAGACAGCGGCATCTCTTGTCTGTTAGCGGAACTTAGAAATCATCAAACATTTAAAAATATACAATTTTTAAATGTTCGATGATTTCTAAATATCTTTGCTAATTAGAGACTTAGTTATAATTTTCCTGTAATCTTTACACACCTTTCTATTAGCTTTAAAAGCTAATATATACCTGAAGCTTTTAAAGCTAATAGCTTTAAAAGCTTCAGGTATATATTTCTGCAAACTTCGGAGATGGTATTTTTTTCAACATTTTTGTAAATTAGTCGGAAACTATAAGACTTAATGAAAACTAAATACTGTTTATTAATGTTTTATAATAGGTATTATTGCAAAGATTGCGTTCGATAATATTTAAAAATTAACTCAGTGATAACTCCTTCATCTCATTCGAGAGTTAGTGTGAATATATTGCCGCTTATGGAACTTAGTAGTAGACACAAATAAAAAAAAACAAGTTTCTTCTATTGAAAAAGTAATTGTTGCTGATTTTCTGATATGAATCCATATTATTTATGAAAAATTTATACGAAATACAATTAAATTTTGCTTGCGATGAATGACCGCGAGGACATTGGAGAGGTTGCGACAGCGCGGAGGCGCGAGGCGGAGCGGTGGCTGTATTTATAGTGGCGGGGCTCGCTCGAGTGCAGCAGTGTGCAGCGATCCTCGGCAGCAGCAACATGAAGTCCTTCGTGGTATTGATGGCTCTGGTGGCGGCGGCGTGCGCTGGCGCCGTGCGCGAGAAGCGCGGCTACCTGTCCGGCGGACTCGGCGGCTACGGCGGCGGCTACAGCGGACTCGGCGGCTACGGCGGCGGCCACAGCGGACTCGGCGGCCACAGCGGACTCGGCGGCTACAGCGGATTCGGCGGCTACGGCGGTGGCGCCGTGCTCGCCGCGCCCGCCGCACAGGTGGTCGCCGTCAACAGGGTGGTGAACGTGAACAAGGTGGTGGAAGTGCCGCAGGTGGTCAGCGTGCGCAAGCTTGTCTCCGTGCCACAGGTCATCACGCACAAGAAGATCATCGCCGCGCCCTCGGTGGCCTACTCCTCCGGCCTGTCATCCGGCTACTCCGGCTTGTCTTCTGGCTATTCCGGTTACTCCGGCCTGTCTTCCGGCTACTCCGGCTTATCTTCCGGCTACTCCGGCTTATCTTCCGGCTACTCCGGCCTGTCTTCTGGCTACTCCGGCTTGTCTTCCGGCAGTGGCTGGTGGTAAATACGTTTCACAACTTTAGTCAATCTATTTATTTATTCTACCCAATAAATCTAATATATTTCCTAAAATGTCTTTGTTATTCTTTTGTCTCACCTCCGGTGCCAAAACGTAGACACTCACGGTACGGCTGGTCCACCAGTTTATAGCTGCTCAGTGGCCTATGTAACGTGCGATGCTCGAAGTCTTAAGGATAAAATCCGTAACGAGGTTATCCGACAGAGGACCAAAGTCGTCGAAATAGCATATAGGAAGAAAGCTGAAGCGGCAGCGGGCTAACCACATCTATCGTAGAACCGAACGAAACTAAAACCAGTTCTCTAGTGGAGACCGCGGGTTGGTAAGCATAGTGTAGAACGCCCAACAGCCAGATGGAGTGATGATTTGGGAACGATTGCTGGCAGACGCTGGATGCGGCGAGCTGTAGACAGAATCATACAAAATGATAGTCAATCAGTTTAGATGCGGAAACTGGTTTACAAGATTGTGTTGAATGCATAATCTCACGCGGAGTGTCTGGGTCAAGGCCGCAGAAGGCTGCCGGGCCCACTGAGCGCCGGATCTGAAACTGTATCCTGACTGACTGACTCGTCGTCAATGCAAAGCCGAAACTACTGAAGATATAAACTTGAAGGAGCGTAGGTTCCTTTGACGCAGATATCAGAAACGCGGACCATGTTAGGTGTAAATACCCGATTCTGCGTACACTGATCCTGCTTTTCTCAAAAATCATCTTCTGAGTGAAAATATAGGGGTTGAAAGTTTGCACAAATATTGGCAATAAAAATTATTTTTTTAAAAACCCGTGTTACCACTAAAAAATCATGCTTTAAAAGAAAATAATTATGATAGTTAAAAGTCTGTATGAAAAATTGTTATTAAAATACATTAATCTGGGTATTTATCGCGTAAATTTTCTTTATTATTTCCCGACCTTTCACCTGGATTGGACCAAGCATGGTCCCGGGAAGATTCTTCCTTCGTCCTCGAAGACCTTCATTCGTCAGTCTTCCCGGGACCATGCTTGCTGCGTGGAGTAATAAGCGTCGGGAAGTACGGAAGGTTATTTACTTGATTTTTGATAAATAGCGTAGTTTTTATTTGATTTTTGATTATGCAATATTAGTGAATTAGCGCTATCTAATACCATCTTAGATTTCAAGCCTGTAGTTCTCAAATTATCCATCTGTGACAGACAGACAGACAAAGTCACACCATAAGGGTTCCTGTTTACTTGTTGGGTCGATTTGACAATTCTCCACCTAAGAAAAATTCCCAAGACAATCAATTTTATGTTCAGATATGGGTTCAATCGAGTTTTTTTTGTTAGAGGATAACTTTGAACTAACGATACTTTGATGAAATATTACATCAATAAGGAGTATTCCAGCAATCCTACCGAAATCGCTGCGTAAGGCCAAGTTCAAATGCAATGGGACTTCATTGAAAAAAGTTATCTAATATCGGTCGTTCTATGAGATGAAAAACTAGTTAAAAACATTGTATGATTCAGCGTTTCCCAAATTTTACCCCTGCGTCATATTATGGGGGTTAAAAGTTTATATGGGAAATTTATTTTTTCATTTGATTTACCTACTTGATTTGCTAACAAAATTGTTATAGGCAACACGTGTTTCAGCGTTTCTCATTTTCAACATATCTTTAACATACCAACTGATTACAATGTTTGCTTTGGCTAAACGCAGATAAAACCACGCGAGGTAGTTAGTAATATTATCGAGTGACAACATTTGTATTTTGGTTTGTAATAATAATTCTTTAATTTCCAACAAAAAAAACTTACTTCAATGACCCTGATGATGTGAAGTGTAGGGCGGCAATGATGATGATGATGTGGTGGTGTCGGGCGGTGCGACTGTGAAAATAAATAAAATATAATAAATAATGCTGGACAAATCACACAGCATCATCTAGCCCCAAGCTAAGCAGAGCTTGTGTTATGGGTACTAGATGACTGATACATATACTTAATACATTATACTACATAGATAGATATTTTATTATATATAGAAAAACACCCAGAGCACCCTGAACAAATATCTGCAGATCGTACAGACATTTGTCCCGAGGCGGGAATCGAACCCGCAACCCCTTGCGTCGCAGGCGGACCTTCGCCCGCTGCGCCACAGAGCTCGTCAATAAATATACATCTTGGCTAGCTTTGGATATCTTTACTCAAGAAATTTTTAACATTGAAGAGTTTCGATGTCCATACGTCTTCCTCATGAGTTCCCGTTCACCAAATCATGCTTTCTGAATGCGACTTGTAGAAAATACCAAACACGGCACATGCCTAATGGTACTCAACGAGTTCCCTCGATTCGCGGATCCAATCTGGAAGTGTTTCGTGTAAACGTTTATATTTCTGCGCATGATCAATGTCCTAGATTGATGAGGAGTGTGATGACTGGTGCCTAGGACCTACCCTATTATTTTTTTGGCTTTTAGTACATTATCTACATAATCGTCGTCTATACTAATATTATAAAGAGGCACCACCTCCTGACTGACTGAATGATAATTATCGCGTTGTTTACCTTTATTACCGTATACCGGGTATTTACGCGTATTTCACCGGGACCACGATGGGTGCAATACTGTCGAAACGTCCGGCAATAATAAAGGTAAATACCCGATTAGACATCTGTTAATAATGTGTCGTGATCGCATTTTTGTAAGTTTAAAAAATTACAAAAATGTCTGACTGATATCCAATAAAAGTGTTGAGCTGATTTTTTTCCTTTTTAGGGTTTCGTAGTAAAACCGTCTGTCTGTCTCGTAGTAAAACTGTCTGTCTGTCTGTGGCTTTACGATGAGACCTAGAAAGCTGTTATTTTGCATCGAATTTAAAATAATGACGCCTCGATAACAGTAAATAAAACCGGCCAAGTGCGAGTCGGACTCATGCACTGGGGGTTCCGTGCCATCATACAACATAATATGTGTTAAAGGCGGTTTTATTTGTTGAAGAACCTAGACAGCGGCATCTCTTGTCTGTTAGCGGAACTTAGAAATCATCAAACATTTAAAAATATACAATTTTTAAATGTTCGATGATTTCTAAATATCTTTGCTAATTAGAGACTTAGTTATAATTTTCCTGTAATCTTTACACACCTTTCTATTAGCTTTAAAAGCTAATATATACCTGAAGCTTTTAAAGCTAATAGCTTTAAAAGCTTCAGGTATATATTTCTGCAAACTTCGGAGATGGTATTTTTTTCAACATTTTTGTAAATTAGTCGGAAACTATAAGACTTAATGAAAACTAAATACTGTTTATTAATGTTTTATAATAGGTATTATTGCAAAGATTGCGTTCGATAATATTTAAAAATTAACTCAGTGATAACTCCTTCATCTCATTCGAGAGTTAGTGTGAATATATTGCCGCTTATGGAACTTAGTAGTAGACACAAATAAAAAAAAACAAGTTTCTTCTATTGAAAAAGTAATTGTTGCTGATTTTCTGATATGAATCCATATTATTTATGAAAAATTTATACGAAATACAATTAAATTTTGCTTGCGATGAATGACCGCGAGGACATTGGAGAGGTTGCGACAGCGCGGAGGCGCGAGGCGGAGCGGTGGCTGTATTTATAGTGGCGGGGCTCGCTCGAGTGCAGCAGTGTGCAGCGATCCTCGGCAGCAGCAACATGAAGTCCTTCGTGGTATTGATGGCTCTGGTGGCGGCGGCGTGCGCTGGCGCCGTGCGCGAGAAGCGCGGCTACCTGTCCGGCGGACTCGGCGGCTACGGCGGCGGCTACAGCGGACTCGGCGGCTACGGCGGCGGCCACAGCGGACTCGGCGGCCACAGCGGACTCGGCGGCTACAGCGGATTCGGTGGCTACGGCGGTGGCGCCGTGCTCGCCGCGCCCGCCGCACAGGTGGTCGCCGTCAACAGGGTGGTGAACGTGAACAAGGTGGTGGAAGTGCCGCAGGTGGTCAGCGTGCGCAGGCTAGTCTCCGTGCCGCAGGTCATCACACAGAAGAAGATCATCGCCGCGCCCTCGGTGTCATACTCCTCCGGCCTGTCCTCAGGATACTCCGGCTACTCCGGCCTGTCCTCCGGCTACTCTGGCCTGTCCTCCGGCTACTCCGGCCTGTCTTCCGGCTACTCCGGCCTATCTTCCGGCTACTCCGGCCTGTCGTCCGGCAGTGGCTGGTGGTAAACACACCCCACCGTTCTAGTCAATCACTAATTTATATTCTTCTCAATAAACTATTTATTTTTCTTAAAATGTCGTTGTTCTTGCTTATTAGAATAGATTAGAATACTTAACTATTTACGTACTTACACCATAAAAAGAGGAAAACACAATAGAAAAACAAAACTAATAACACAAAAAGGGCGGTCTTATCGCTGAAAGCATCAGACATAATATGTAACTGAAGGAGCACCTGGTAGTTTAGGCATTCAATTTGAACCTTACGTGGGACACTCAGAAAGTTTAGCGAAAATAAAATAAAGTGTTTTATGGGTAAATATTTTTTTTATTAAATGTTCTCAAAGTACTCTCCACCAGCCTTTATACAAAAGTTTTATGCGTCGGAACCAATTTTAGAAACACTTTATCCAGTTCGCCGCAGACGCTCCGTTTACGACCTGGTCGAGCGCATCTTCCGGCAAAGAAAATTGTATCCCTTTGAACTGATTTTTTTACTTTAGGAAATAAAAAGGAAACGCAGGTCAGGGCTGTAAGGAGGGTGACCCAGGAGTTTGACCGGCGTGCTGTCCAAGAAGTCCTCGTTTTGAGCGCAGCGGTGCGGGCGCGTTGTCGTGGTGGAGCAGTGGCCCCTGGGAGCCCTGTGTTAGGTAGCTTGTTGCTCACAACTTGACAACTTCCGCCTAGCATTTGGTGTACCATTCAGATGTATACCATTCATCGTTGATACTTCTCTGGTTCCGTAAATGGTTGATACCAAATACCCAGTCAAATTGGAAAAGATCGTAATCAAAATCTTCTCTCTTCCTCCCGCTTTTAGAACGCTTCACTTTGATAGGCGTTGATTCGTATTAAAACAACCAAAGCGTCGATTGATGCTTCGTATTGATAAATCCAGGACTGTAATGATGTCGTAAACACGCATACATTTCTCTTCACACCTGCTTCTTTGTTTATAATATCACGGCACCATTCCACCAGGCCCTGCTTCTGAGCATCGGTTAGGCTTGCGGCAGCCAGCGTGAAACTATCCTTCTCACGGGAAAATGCACGTGAAGGCTTCCCGATCCAATCTGCATTATGTGCTGAATCTCCTGATACGTAACTCGCCTATTTTCTTGGATTAAATTTTTCACTGTTAGCACGTATTCTTTCGTAACAACCGTCAAAGCGCGACCGCTTCTTTCTTCATCCCCCAAAGTTAGTCGACTGCGCTTAAATTCGTTATTATCAACGATTTCATCCATGAATGTCATTTAAAGTCTATCTTACGATTTGTCCGCTTTCAGACGACACTTGAAGTCGTAAAAAAACATAACACGAAAATGTTCCCTGCGCACATCCATTTTTCAATACGACACGATAACTTAAATCAGAGCATCATGCGTGCACTTGGACCATTTTTTAATGATGAGGATACTTGATAGTATGTTACTATCAAGTTTCCTCATTATTAAAACTGTTCTTTCTCCGTTACAACTGTTAAGGATTTTTTTTTCATATTTTTATAAACAAACAATTCATAATCTTAAAACTTAGCTCAAAAAATCCTTTATTCAGTACCTTTTGGAAAGGTCAGTTTACAAAATAAACAAACACTAATTCATTAAATGAAGCACAGTATTGAATTTATTCGCTTCGGCTGACACGCCAGCTAGGAAAAGGAACGAATAGAACTCGGTTGTTATAGGCATTATTTGACAAGCCTACCCCATCTAGTCTTCTCCCAGGCACTTCGGCGTCCCGGTTATTTATTTATTGGTTAGCGGAATCAAAGTTGGTGACGCTGTATAAAAACATCCAGACTGCAAATACCTGTTTATTACTCATCATCATTTCAGCTGTAAAACGTCCACAACTGAACATCGGCCTCCTTCCCATGACGGGTAGTTTCCATACTCACCACGCTTGGCAGGTGGGCTGGCGAGTGCAGTACGGGATGTTGATAAACGTGAGAAAAGGGGGTGGAATGTTACTGGGTCATTTGAAAGGTATTCATTTCCACATTAATAAACAGTTTTTAGTTTTCCTTTAAGCCGTGTCGTTTTTGAGTTATTGACAAAAAATGTTAAATAAAACACAATTCCCCCCTTATCTCCGAAGTTCGCAGAGATAAATCCCTGAAACTCTTATTGCTAATAGGAGTGTATGTAAAGATTACAGGAAAGTTATAACGAACCCTCTAATTGGCATAGTTTTTTAGAAATAAAAATTTAGAAAATCTACATAAGTTCCGCTATCAGACAAGAGATGGCGCTGTTAAGGGTCTGCAACATATATAAACCGCCTTTGTCATATATTATATTGTACGTTATCGTACAATATAATATATGACAGACCCCTCGGTGCGCGAATCCGAATTGCTCTTGTCCGGTTTTATTTTTACTGTCTGAGTTGATAACATAATACCGAAACATTTTTTATATATCATATGTTACGTCACCCTGCTAACGCGCTCTCTGATTCCCAAGATACAAGCTTTAAGCTAAGTTTGGCTATCAACGATAAACTTATATCCTGATCTGTATCTTGTTTACTTTCTTATCTCTGTATAACTTGTGTTTTCTTTTTAGTAGGTAATACATTTGGTTTATTATTATGATTCTTTTAAGGTAAGTGCGAGAATAAAGAAATTCTAAGAAAATAAATAGTTTATTGAATAGAATAATTAAATAGAGTAGTAGTGATTGACCAGTGTGTTTACCACCAGCCACTGCCGGAGGACAGGCCGGAGTAGCCGGAGTAGCCGGAGGACAGGCCGGAGGAGTAGGCCACCGAGGGCGCGGCGATGATCTTCTTCTGTGTGATGACCTGTGGCACGGAGACTAGCCTGCGCACGCTGACCACCTGCGGCACTTCCACCACCTTGTTCACGTTCACCACCCTGTTGACGGCGACCACCTGTGCGGCGGGCGCGGCGAGCACGGCGCCACCGCCGTAGCCGCCGAATCCGCTGTAGCCGCCGAGTCCGCTGTGGCCGCCGAGTCCGCTGTGGCCGCCGCCGTAGCCGCCGAGTCCGCTGTAGCCGCCGCCGTAGCCGCCGAGTCCGCCGGACAGGTAGCCGCGCTTCTCGCGCACGGCGCCAGCGCACGCCGCCGCCACCAGAGCCATCAATACCACGAAGGACTTCATGTTGCTGCTGCCGAGGATCGCTGCACACTGCTGCACTCGAGCGAGCCCCGCCACTATAAATACAGCCACCGCGCCGCCTCGCGCCCCCGCGCTGTCGCAACCATGAGAAGTATGTCCTTGTCGACCACATGAGGATTTTGCTTACATAATAAACACTAGTATTTTTATTAATCTTGCACCTCTTAATACCCGGGGCTAAAATAAATTCTCACAGGTAGAGAGGAATTATTCTCTTCCCGTGAGATTTTTAGGGTTCCGTACCTCGAAAGGAAAAAACGGAACCCGTCCGTCTGTTTGTCAAGACCCTTTTTCTCAGGAACGCGTGGAGGTATCAAGCTGGATTTTATATCATATACAAGTCAAGTCTACTGTCCCTTAGAGCTGTGAAAAAATCAAACTTCTAAGCCAACGCAATCAAAAGATACAGCCGTTTATGCCGCAAATTTTCGACACTCGCAAGGGAATCAAAACTTACAGGGTACCTACTTCCCGTGAACTCAGAATCTTTAAATTTGGTACGAAGCAACGTATTAATAGCACAGATAAAGAAAAAGTTGCGAAAACCGTGAATTTTGAGTTACATCATATAATAAAAAAAAATTATAATTTTAAACTTAATTACAATTTAATCTGTCCTCATGAACGCGTAGATGTATTAAATTGAAATTCATATCAAAACCTCAGGTCTTAGGTATATATATACCTACAGGTTTGTACGGAACCCTCGGTGCGCGAGTCCGACTCGCACTTGACCGGTTATATCTTAGCAAGAGGAACTATTTAGTTTCGCACAACGTCATATAAGTTCATCTACCTAAACCACGGAACAACAAGCGATTTTATAGATGTGTGGTCGGTAAACATTATTTCTCGTCCAACCTAGGGCCATGTTAATAATGGAGAACGGCTCGAAATTTAAGTGGCTCTTTATTACATCTCGATCAGACCAAGGAACACCACGACGTCACCGTGGTCGCGACGGATGATGAGCGCCTCATCGCGATGGTATCGAACGTGAGGCGCCTGCCGTTTACTTACGAGCACACTGCGCAGATGGCTGTGATGCACTGCGCATGACAGCGTAGGGTAAATATTACTGCAACTAATATTTTTGAGAGATACCGTAAGACACATTTTCAGTCAACATTTTATATAATTATAAGTAGGTACATTTTTCGTGGATGGAATTAAAAGCCTTAATTAATAACAATAAATTAGGCGTGTCGAAAATTTGCGCTCTATACAGAGCGTGGCCTACGTGGCGTGGGTTCCGTGGTCACCCGTAGACCTGGTTGTTAGAAGTTGGTGTGTGTTTTTACATAATACCAGACATTACATTGAGTAATATTACACTGAATAATAACAGTATTACATTGAGTTTTCGGTTTAAAGAATTCCAGTTTGGTAAACTGTATCACTTATTTGAGCGACAATTTTCCCGAAACTAAAAAGCTAGATTAACCGTTGTAATGTTTTCTGAAAGTTCATGATTTAAACTAAATGTTTTCAGAAAACATTATCTAACATTTCGAAAACGGAACTCAAACAAACAAACTAAAACAAAAAAAATGTCTGCAACTCCTCCTTGCTGTGGGGTGCCGGCAGTAGAATGTTACCCCTGCCTGAAGAGTCAACTAAGGGATAACTCCGAAAGATGGGCAGCAGCGTCTTTTCATGTATTAACATCCTGTACTGCGCTCGCCAACCCGCCTCCCAAGCGTGGTGAGTATGGCAACCACCCCTCATGGAGATTCATGAGGGAGGCCTGTGTTCAGTAGTGGACGTTTTACGACTGAAATGGTGACTACGCTCGCCAACCCCCCTAACAAGCGTGGTGAGTATGGCAATAAGCCCTAATGATCAGTGAGGTAGGACTTGTCCAGCAGTGGATACTAACAAGCGTGGTGAGTATGGCAATAAGCCCTGATGATCAGTGAGGTAGGACTTGTCCAGCAGTGGATACTACGGGTAAGATGATAATGATGATGACGTCTAAAATAGGAGGTATTCATTATTTTTTCATATTTTATTTATCCGTTATCTTGGCGTTATTATTTTATATATCCTTGCAATCGTACAGCTTTGTAGGACTTACAATCTCTTCGTAAAGCCTCTGAAAGACGGACAGACAGAGAGACAACGCGACTTCCCCCCTCCCCCTTCCTCCACCGCACTAACAGACGCACGGAAATGAATAAGAGCAAATGATATCTAGTAGAGATCCCATCCTGCGAGCCCAGCGACACTCGTCCTCTTCCACCGGCGGCGCGGCGCGGACGCGGCTCGCGGCCGGCGCTATTCTCCCAGGCCAATATAGCCTTGGAGTTCAAGGTGCATAGGTTCTTTTAAGACAAGCGTGCCCTACCTTAGGCCACATCTTTACATAGATAGATAGGTAATTTATTTATTTGTAACAACAAGCATATAAACCTTTTATAACATTAAATAAAACCGGGCAAGAGCGAGTCGGACTCGCGCACCGAGGGTTCCGTGCCATGATACAGCCTCCCTGTATGACACAGATAAATAAAAAGAGCGAAAGCAAAATCAAATTTAATGATATATTATTATTATATATTATTTAATAATATATTATTAATTTTGATTTAGTTTTCACTCTTTGTTTTGACATGCATTCTATCATATATTTTAAAATTATCTGCATGTTTCATTTTTAATTTTAATGTAACTGACATTTTTTTATTATGTTTTCTATTCCTTACTTATTTTTAATATATTGACTTGTACATTTTTAATTGATTATTTTTTAATATTAATTTATTGTAAACATTATAAAATTGCACGCCTAGATAGGTAAAATACATTTGATCTAAAATTTTAAATTAACATCCTATTGTAACATGTATTTAAGCTATAAATTAACTTTGAACTTTGAACACTTGGAGTATCGGTAAATTAAACGTAAATTGTGATGTTCTCTAAATTGACGCCGCGCGCTGGTAGCCGAATTATCGTTTCGATAAAACTCACGCACACAAAAAGCACGGTCCGCACCGTCGTCAAAACGCTCCATGGCGACTGAATTCCCAGAAACCGTCTGTACTCCCCCCGCACCGCGCGCGCCACTCCCGTGCACCCATTGTATTTTATTCGAAATTTATAATTTCATTCTCAGTTGCCATTTCCCTTGAACTAATTCGCGAAATCAGTGAATCATATCGAATAGCATCTTCATTATCTAAATTGCCCGAAACGGCTTTTATAAGTGACCCAAGGGGATTAACTAAACCTCGCTTAAACCTATGCAACGGAACTAACTGACGAAATTTCACAACAGTTGTGTTCCGTACGTACCCTACTTGTGTTTTTATGGCCAAAAAGACAAGCGTTCAGGGAAACAGATAAGTGGTTAATAGTTAAGTCTTTAGATTTAAGTAGCATAGGTAGTAATTTGGATTATTACATTGATGCTGCTGATGATGCTGATAATGGTGATGCTGCTGATGATGGTGATGATGGTCTGTAGGTAAGTATGATGATTAGTGGATAGGAATATATTGTCTTTCGATGTCGTCACCCGTGAATTTTGTAATACTGAAGAGATAACTTCATCAGTTCCACTTCACCAAATCATACTCTCTCAATGCAAACCTTGAGCTAAATATGCTGAAATCGATATAATATGTTTCCGCACAAATTGTAAAGAGTTCCCTCGATTCCTAATGGATGCCATCATCAAAACTGAGTTTTGAAAATGGGACCTAATTCATAGTGTATCTTAAACGAACACAACAAAAAAATCCAAATCGGTTCATAAACGACGGAGTTCTGAGGTAACAAAGATAAAAAAAATACAGACGACTTGAGAACCTCTTCCATTTTTCCGGACCATAATGGTAAACAGGAACCCCTACGGTATCACTCTGTCTGTCTGTCTGTCACAAATGGATATCTTGAGAACTACTGACTTGAAATTTGAAATGGTTAAACGTAACGCTTTTTTACCAATATAACATATACGAAAATGTAAAAAGATATTCTGATTATGAATGATTGCAAGGGTGGCGGATAGGGATCTCATAATTTTTAAGTGAAGTTACTAGGTCATGTGGGGTATCTGTCATAAGAAAGGTATTCATTTGCACATTAATAAACAGTTTTTAGTTTTCCTTTAAGCCATAGTAATGCCAAAAATACCGATCCCCACCCTTATCTCCGAAGTTTGCAGAGATAAACCCCTGTAACTTTTATAGCAAATAGAAGTGAATGTAAAGATTACAGGAAAGTGATAACGAACTCTCTAATTATCTTAGTTTTTTAGAAATAATCTAAGGTGTAAAAAATCTACATAAGTTCCGCACAAGAAATGGCGCTGTCAAGGTTCTGAATATGAATATTTGTTATATATACCGCCTTTATCATATATTATATTGTATGATGGCATGAACCCTCGGTATCGAGCCCGACTCGCTCTTGCCCGGTTTTATTTTATTTGACCCTGTCTTTGATCGACTTGTCGTGTCGCATGCAGCGTCCACTAGTGGCCGTTCATAGATCGTCTCTCCACCCAGCGCACCGAGCGTCCTAAACTACCCGAATCACGGTCTCACAAACTCGTATCACGGTCATCGGTTCTTCGGCAGATATGACCAGCCCCTTGCTTGCCACGTCAGCTGGCTCAAATGTGATCTATGATATATAATTTATTATGATCAATTTAGGCGCTAGGTGGCGCTTTCAAGGTAAACAACATCCTTGCAGAGCCATTATTTAAAATAAAGAATTAAAATAGTTAAAGATAGCGACAACTAAAAACTGTGAAATAATAGAAATAAATAACCACCAATAAATGAAATAACGTGATAATTTCCAATAAACAATTAAAAACAAGTGAGATTGTAAAAAAAATACAGTGAACCGTTTTGCCGCCTCAAATCGACAAAAAAAAGACAGTAAGTGCTTATAAAACCAAATACGTAAGCATTCATAGTATAAACAGTGTAAAAACATTGTGCATAAAAGTGTTTTGTGAAAGAATTTATATATTAGTGAGGTTATAAGTTTCAATGAACAAGTGTCACTGACCTTAAACTATCCACCAATTTCTGCATTGAACCTACTCTACGTGAGACTAAAACTTTTACTTATTTCTTAATTTTTTTAAGAAAATCGGTCTCTTAATTTCGACTGTACACTAAGAGTCATTGTTAGTGTGGTGTGCGGACATCTCGACTTGCAATCCGACGTCATCTGGATCGAATCTCTGCGGATGAAGGCGCAACTTTTTGTTCTCAAAACTTATTTGTATTTTTGTTAAAGTACTTTTATCTTATTTTTTTTGACAAAATCTCGATACACATGCAAAATGTCGTTATCTTGCACAAAATGCCTGAAAGATATCCCGGACAGACAACATCTTACCTGTATTGCGTGTAAAAAACACTATGACCTCGAGTGTGCTAACGTCTCTACTATGCGCTTCTACAACACAATGGATAGATCCTCTTGGGAATGTGTACTTTGTATTGAGAAAAGGATTAATAAGCGAGAAAACAATATCACTCCTTATCGCCCAAAAACGTTGGCCCGCCCGCAACGTCAAATTATACCTAGCCGGAAATACACTCCTCCAACCGCTACCAGACCTAGAAGACTAAGGAAACCAGCCCCTCGCGATTTATCATCGTCAGATAATGATATAGACATAACGGGCAATACAATTGATGATGGGAAAGATTTTAATGTGACACAAGGAACGAACCTGTCAAGCCCAACAATAACTATTGACCAAATAGAAGCGTTATTCGACAGAAAACTGGAAACCATTAAAACAACCTTACTAGACGAACTAAAAGCGACAATATTAACAGCAACATCCAAACTAAAACAGGAGGTAATTGAAAAAACAAAAGTACTCACCATTGAACAAAACATACTGAAAAACTCCATTGAAGAAATTAATATAACCATAGGTGAACTTCGCAAAGAAAACACTAGATTACAAAATGAAGTGAAAGACATACAAAACAAATTTGTTATTGAAAATTGTGTCACAATAAAGCAAACGCAACCAAGTAAGCAGATGATAACTGAAGACGAGACCTCCTATAGCAAAAGATTTGTTCTATATGGACTAGAAGAAACATCGCACGAAAATGAACATGAACTACAAAACAGAGTAGTCTACCTATTAAATGACATTTTAAATATTAACTTGATTGGATATCTAGAAGACGCGAAAAGAATTGGAAAATGGGGAAATCGGAGGCCCGTCGTAGTGGAACTAATAAGTAAAAAAATGACCAAATATATTCTTCAAAATCGTCGGCATTTCAAAAATACTGGGCTAGCCGTCTCCGAACTTCTAGGGCCTGAATCACAGCTAATCCGCAAAAGTCTGATACAAAAGCTCGTGGAAGCTCGACGAAATGGACACCGTGCAAATATTGTCGACAATAAGCTAATTATCAATGGGAAAGAGTTCAAGGCAGAAACAACTGAGAAAGATCATAGTTCTACCCCAGAAAGTATGTCACAAAACTTAATTATGCCTAATGATGATGAAATTGAAAAAAAATCCGAAAAATCTACACCAAGTCAAGAAAAACCTTTTATTAGAAAGCCATGTCGTCCCCAAAATTCACAACATTCACCAAATATTTTTTTTCGAGACTAGAATAAATGTCCTATATCAAAACATGCAAAGTATTTGCAATAAGAGGCATTTGCTAGAAGAGGCTACAGACCATGATAAAAACATACATCTACTTTGCCTCTCTGAAACATGGGTGACAACATCAAAAAAAGACATACTTCAAGTTGAAGGGTACAAATTAGCGTCTTCATACTGCCGATCCAATTACGAGGGTGGCGGAGTTTGCATTTTTCTGAAAGATGAGTTAGATTTCCTTGAAATAAGAGATATATTAAATTTAAGTATAGAATATTATATTGAAACCTGTGCTATAGAGCTACCAAAGTATGATTTAATTTTCGTTATTGTTTATTGGCCAGATAGAAAAAGAAGGCCAGATTTATTTTATGGTGTCGTAGAGAAACTTTTAAAACATTTAGTACAGAAGTATGGCAAGAAAAACATTATAATAGGAGGAGATTTTAATGTGGATATATTTGATAATGCTGGCTCTCAAACACTTTTAAATCTGATGCGTTGTCACAATTTTTCTCAACATGTAAACGAACCAACAAGAATTTGCAGAAAAACCGATAAAACTAAAAGTTCCTGCATAGATCTTATATTTACAAATTTTAAAAACGATAGCTTTACTGTAACTGTGAAAGAATATGGATTTAGTGACCACATGGGAGTGCTTTTACATACGCAAGTTAAAAAACAAAAAAAACAAAAAAACTGGGTTATGGAAAAAAGATTATTTAACGAAAAAAATGTACGATACTTCTTGACGGAATTGAAGAAGGTTGATTTTAATGATATTCTTATAACAGGAAAAAATACTTCTGATAATTATAACACATTTACTGAAGTTATAAAAATACTATTAGACCAATGTATCCCCAAGGTAAAAATAAAAATAAAACATAACAATAAAAAAACATGGCTAACGAAAGGGATTAGGCAATCATGCGCAAACAAAAGACTACTAAAAAAATTAATAACCGAAACAAATAATCCTCTTCTTAACAAAGACTATAAACAATATGAAAAAACACTAAAAAAAACTGTCCTTGCCTCAAAAAAAATACAATGTATCAAAAAAATTCAAAATTCAGATAACATCGTCAAAGCAATGTGGCACATAGTAAAAGAAAAAACGAACAAACTACCACCAAAACCAAAAACAAATATAAAGCTAAAAATTAATAACATCACTACAGATAATCCTTTTCTAATAGCAGACGCATTTAACTCATTCTTTACATCTATTGGAGAAAATGATTCTTCATTCACGCCATTGGGGCAACCAGTTATAGCGCCAGTCGAAAATTCAATGTTCCTGTACCCCGTTACACCACTTGAAATATGTAAAATAATAAGAAATTTGAAAAATAAAAGAAGCTTCGGTTACGACGAACTACCCCCCATGCTTATAAGAAGATGTGCAATAGAGTTAGCATCACCGATTTCATTCTTAATAAATCAGTCATTCACGGAATCATGCGTTCCTGACGCTATGAAAATATCTATTATAAAACCACTTTATAAAAAAGGCGACCATAAAGATATTAACAACTATCGACCAATTGCATTACTGACAACATTTACTAAGATTATAGAAACCGCAATGTCAAACCGACTAAACTCTTATTGCGAAAAATTTAAGATTTTCAATGATTGCCAAAACGGATTTAGAAAAAATCGATCTACATCATACGCAGTGTATAAGTATGTCAACGAAATATTAAATATTATAGATGATAAAAAATACGCCATCGGTATGCTGCTTGACATGAGCAAAGCTTATGACAGAGTTTTATTTAATATCCTCTTAAAAAAGCTTCATGGTATTGGCATTAGAGGTCCAAGTCTTAATTGGTTTATCTCTTACTTCAAAAATCGAGTTCAGTTTGTAGAAATAGATCATTACGACCATAGAACAGGAACCATTAGAAAAATTACATCAAAAAAAGCGTATGTCACTAGATCCATCCCTCAGGGTAGTGTCCTTGGTTGTATTTTATTTCTCATCTACATAAATGATTTACCAAAAATGATCGACTCATCCTGTTCTTTATTTGCAGACGACATATCAGTAGTACTCCCGTGTAAATCTGACTCCAACATAGAAAACATCCTAGATTCCACTTTGTCAAAAATAGTTAATTGGCTAAGTGATCACAACCTTCAGTTGAACTTCACTAAAACTAAGATTATACAATTTAGGCCCTACCAAAAAAAACCTCTAACTATTAAATACACTTTTCAAAACACCCATATAGAAAACGTTGACATCTACCCCCTCTTGGGTATGCACATAGATTCACACTTGAACTGGAAAGGACATATTAAACAAGTAGCTTTAAAGTTATCTAGGTTCACTTATGCATTATACGAACTAAAGACATCTACCGATATTAAAACCGCTACCACCGCCTACTATGCTTATGCGCATTCCTGGTTACAATATGGGGTAATACTTTGGGGTAATAGTTCAGATGTAATTAAATTATTTACTCTACAAAAACGTTGTATTAGAATCATCCATAACCTCCATGAAATGACAAGCTGTAAACCATATTTTATTAATGAAAAAATTCTAACATTACCATGCATATATATATTAGAAATTAGTATTTTTGTAAAAAAGAATTTAAATTTTTTCAAAATTTATAACCGTCCAAAACATTTGCGGCCTCGAACTAGACTAGATAACCCATTTTCAAAATTACACATCTTTCACACAGGACCTCATGCAATGTGCATAAAAATTTACAATAAAATACCCAAAGAAATTCAAAACGAAAGCCAACTATTCAAATTTAAAGCTATCCTTAAAAAATATCTAATAGAGCACAGTTTCTATAGCCTGCAAGAATTTTTAGACCAGTAGATTGTATATTTTTTAATTTTATGTATGTTACACCATTCCTTAGTATAGCCGTATCTTATGTTATTATTACGCTTCAAAAGCAACATTGTAGGTTTTTAAAATATATTATAAATAATTTTTAAAGTTATAAGATTCCTAAGTTAAGTACATATTATATTATTGTTTTTTGTTTAGTCTGTTATGTGTAAAAATTTTGAATAATGTTTTTATTTAATATTAATTGTCACCTAGCGTCATTATAATATTGTTGTGCCCTAGCCGGGTCCATGTCTGAAACTTTTATTTAATAAGATCTTTTGTACAACATGGTTACAATAAACTATTTGACTTTGACTTTGACTTTGACTTTGATATTTATTCTACAGAAAGATTCTGGACAGAGCGCCCTTTATATATTTGACGAGCTCTGTCGCCACAGAGCTCCTCAAACATATAAAGAATCTTTTAACAGAATCCAGCTGACGTGGCAAGCGAGGGGCTGGTCATATCTGCCGAGGAACCGATGACCGTGATACACGTGATATACGTGCAGCGGGCGAAGGTCCGCCTGCGGCACAAGGGGTTGCGGGTTCGATTCCTGCCTCGGGACAAATGTCTGTACAATCTGCAGATATTTGTTCAGGGTGTTCTGGGTGTTTTTCTATATACATATACCTAATAAAAATATCTATCTATGTAGTATAATGTATTAAGTATATCAGTCATTTAGTACCCATAACATAAGCTCTGCTTAGCTTGGGGCTAGATGATGCTGTGTGATTTGTCCAGCATTATTTATTATTATTATAATAGCCCACCGAGTGCCTTTATAAACTGGTAGATAGATCAACCACACCGTATGTTTCAAGTTTCGACACGTTATTAAGGACGGGGTTATTACAGTTACAAAGCCAGTCAAGGGTTCAAGATACCTACCTGATACCGTACCCATACACAGTATGAGTAAAGTGTGACAACCTATTCGTTAGAAATGTCAACTTCACCATTTTAGTCGCAACACAACCTTATCTAGGTTAATTATAGATCGGTCGTAAACAATTCCGCTTCTGTAGCGAAAAACTATCATGTGCAAAAACGAAAAAAGCGATTAATTCACAACTGGACGAGCGGCATTTCCCCGAAGACCGTTACGTTACGTAACGACTGCGCCCGCGAACTCACGCACGTACCCTGCTGGATGGCGCCGGGCAGGCCGCCACCCCGCGCCGTCGACAACACACGGAAGACACTCCGTGGAGTCAACGTCACTGTCAACATGATGGTGACCCGCAGCTGTGTAAAAGCCTATTTTTGTTTTTTTTTTAAATGGCCACCGACATGGCCAGCCAAATAACATAAGAATTTATAAATTAACTTGACACTGGCGGAATTGTGTAAAACCAAACACAAAAAGCCATAAAATAAAAAGACAAGACAAAAGCCTCTTTTTTCTGAGTTTTCTTAACATTCCAATTCTTTTAAATCACGTACGAATTCTGGTATTTTTTTTTCAGGAAAAAAACCATTGTAGGCCCGTATCGAATCAAACACCTTCAGAAAGAAAGTCGGACTTACATACCAGTCGGCCCACGTATAAAACATTAAATAATGAGAATTAATTGAATGCCTGTTAAGAAGCTTAGCCGCTTCACTGAGATCAGTAAAAATACAGCAATTATTCCATCAATCATCACTTTCAATTATTTTCAAAGCTAATGAATGAGTAATCATTTCCCTGCTCATGATCCGTTTTGTGAAAATGGAGATTAATGTTATGTTTTATGTTTTTGTGTAAGTGGTGTGTCGGTGGTGGGACGCGCACGCGAGCTCGCGGAAGGAAGCGCCGGCGCCGACCGACCATCCGCCATTTATGTACGTGCCATTCGTTATCTATATGGAGCTGCTACCACCTAGCACTACGTTTTAGTAATCAGTATTTGCATCCAGATATATGTACGTGGTATCTTGCAAAAACATTAAGGAGATTCCATCGATGGAAACGAACCGCATTACTCCGTTTTTGTATCCGTTCATCCATCGCTGAAAATATTTCACGTATGTTCGACGAGAGTTCAGCTCCCCTTATGTCAAAAGTTCATGATTAAGACGACTTTGTGATACTGAAGTAGGTACTGAGGGTTTCCAACTTCCGTTCTTCTTTTATCGTTCCAAATGAAATTAACTTGTTTTGTTTTTGGCGTTTGCTCTTTCTAACGCGTTGGCATTGTAACAGTATTTCTGAGCTAGGCGAATAATTTAATTATTAAGTTTCTCGTTCTAAGTTCTTACTCTTATAAGGCGTCAAGAATTACAAAGCTAAGGCTAGAGAGCTAGGATGAGAACAGCGTCGTCATAAGCTCTCGTCTTAGGAAAAGAGTGTAGGTAATGGGTCGCGTTGTACCAGCTCTAGAGGCGTGCGGGGCGCGTCCGGGGGGCCGGCGGGGCGCCGCCGCCGCGCCGAGCCTGCGCACCATTCGCACGCCGCCAGCCCGCCAGCACGCCGCAACATGGACTACACGGTGAGTTACATGCTTCTTTAAAAATACATGCACAAAATGGTACCTTTAACATAGACGTTACCAACCAGCAAAGTCCCTTCAAAGATAACTTATGGGATATATATATATAATACGATCAGTTCTTCATCTATGTAGAGTCTAATAAGTGAATATGTGTAGTAGAATTTGCAATATTTTTTTTTAAGCTGAAACACTTATCCATCTTAAATTTTGAATCATGGTTGTGAACAGTTTAAATATGACTACTTGCCATGTTCTTTTTATTTACCAGATTATATCTTACATGTAGGGATTCGTATCGAACTATCAAGTAGTAAGTAGGAAGTGTGTATTGTTCCAGATGAGGTTGCTACTCCTGGCCGTGTGCGTGGTGGCGCGGGCGGGCGCGCGGGCCGCGGGCGCGGTGCGGCGCGCGGACGGGCTGGACATGTACGCGCGCGAGTGGACGCAACAGTACGAGCCCTACATGTTCGCGGCCGTCCCGCTGCACGCGCCCGTGCCCGTGCTGCGCGTGCTGTCCCGCGCGCCGCTGGCGCCCGCGCCGCGCGCGCCCGACGCGCTGGCAGCCGCCTCTACGCGCCTGCCGCGCTACGCCGAGCCCCAGCAGTACGCCCACCCCCAGCCGCTGCGACACTACGCGTCCTCCGACCGACAGCGCCACTACGCAGCCCCCGACCCACCGCACAGCACCTACGCAGATTACTCTCCACAGCGCCCCTACGAATCGTTCCCAGCACGCCACTTCGCCGAGCCGCCCCCCGCCGATTACGAAGCGACCGTATACGACTACACAAGCCCCTCCTTCTATCAAAAGCCGCGGCGGCAGGTACAGTACGACTACGGGGTGGAGTACGACGGCTACGCGAGGCCGGGCTACGCGGCGCAGTACGAGGCTGCGTCGGCGCCGGTGGCGAGGCCGGGCTACGCGGCGCCGTACGAGACCCCGTCGGCGCCGGTGGTGAGGCCGGGCTACGCGGCGTCGTACGACACTCCGTCGGGGCCGGCGGCGAGGCCGGGCCCCGCGGCGCCGCACGAGGGCCCCACGGAGCAGGCGCAGGACACGCCCACGGTGCTGTACGCGCGGCAGACGGCGTCGGGTGGCTACACGTACAGGCGCGCGCCCAGCGCCTCCACGCTCAAGCCCAAGAAGGTCCCCGCCCCAGCCAAGGAGCCCTTCATCTTAAAAATTCATAAGTATAGAATTATTAAGGATGACCTCTTGTAACTTGCCGCGCGCAAAGCCTCCGGCTTAGGGGCCCGACTCTAGCGACCGCCCCCCTTCGTTCGGAAGGAGCGCACTCGCACTAGCCCTGCCATCATTCAATTAGTAGGTAAGGTTGTACCTGTAAGGATTTTTTGAATTTCAATTCCAAAGGTTCTAGAAAACAATGAAACGCGATACCTACTTACTACTATTTAATCTAGTAGCCATAATCTAGTCGTTATAGCTAGATAATAACGTATGTAAATACCTTCTTAGCACTAAAGCCAACAAAAAGGTGCTGTTTTAATTTCATCTACATTTTTCTTTTATTTTATTTCAATTTTGTCGGAATATTACATTTCGAATTCGATTTTTATCTTCATTTAATATAAATTAATAAACAATAACATTAGAATTAACGAATTAATTGTCTACCTAGATATTTAGGAAATAATACGCAAGAGTAGTTATGTAATATTACTACGATGTTCATATATATAAATACATAAACAATAAAAAATAGCCCGTCTTTTGATTTACTACCTTTTTAATAATTCCGTAGCCCTATGGGCAGTGTATTCGCCTATTTAGTAGGTTTTAATAAATAAAATACCTTTAAAAAATTTAGCGGGCTGGACAGATATTAGATACAGGGACCTTGGTTACGTATATTAATTGTGCCTATGTATATCTAAAACAAATGAGAACTTCTTTATTAACCTAACGTAGGTAACTTAGGTTATTAAAGTGTGAATGCAATGGTTATAAAAATGGACGTCACCGACTCGTTTTTTGACGGTGCTAAATACGAGTAATCAATTTTGAAGCTAAGGCAGTAGCGTATTTATTATAAAATAATAATAATAATATTCGTTATTTCACGCAAGAAACAAAAAAAGTAACATACCTAGGGTACATTTATTAAATAAAATACCCTAAAGACTAACATACGAATATAATAATAATAATAAACAAATTAATAATGCTCGACAAATCACACAGCATCATCTAGCCCCAAGCTAAGCAGAGCTTGTGTTATGGGTACTAGATGACTGATATACTTACAGACATTTGTCCCGAGGCGGGAATCGAACCCGCAACCTCTTGCGTCGCAGGCGGACCTTCGCCCGCTGCGCCACAGAGGTCGTATATGAAGTACTTAAGTAAGTATCAACCTTGTTTTTACCTACTTCCGTGTTAGCTTTCATTTTTTTCGCACAGTAAATATTCCGGAAAGTTGATTCGGAAGTTATTTCGTTGTTTCAGTCACCTACATGCCTTAATTAATTCGTTGCGTGACAATAGTAGAACAGAGTAGAACACTAAGTATGTCAGTCGATAAATCATTGAACTTTGTCAAAAACTCGCTCTGTTAAATTCAACTTCAACTAGTATTTTCCCCTTTTATATCCAAATTGTGTAAATTTATATGTGTAAAATAATATAAGGTTATATATAATTGTCTTAGTATCGTATGTATCATAATATCCTAAAAACGTATGTATAAACATTTCAATATTTGATGTTTATTTATATATTTATATATTTATTTTTATTTATTCATCTTAGGGAAACTATCAGCACAAGATACACAATAGTTATAAGTATAATAATAAGTGGCTATTAATAAGTTTCCACTTATAGATATACAGTAGTGGTTTACAAAGAACAAATTAAAAGAAATCAACAATAGTAGGCTAGTAATTCACACATACCCGAATAGATCCACATAATTCCACATTGACTTATAAATGATCATATACCTCTAGAGGTACATATATAATTAGGCATTCGCATCTGTTTTAAACTTTTCAAAGAAGGAGTTATTAAGTTTGGTTTTTAAACTACCAATGCTGCTATGGAAAATATCAAGGTCAAGCTTACTATCTAGGAGGTTAAATTTCTTCTGTGCTCGGTACAAGAAAGAATTTTGACAATAGTTAGTCGATACTAAAGGAAGATAAAATAGATTGTTTTTACGAAAAGATCTAGAGGGAATAGAAAAATTAATTTTGCTCAATAGCTCTGGACAATCAATTGATGAATTTAATATTTGTCCTAAATAAACAGCATCAGCAAAGTCACGCCTAAGATATAGCGGAAGAATATGTTGTCTGGCACAGTTAAGAAGGTAGTCAGGTTCATTATATCGAAGTTTAAAGTTAATATATCTTAGTATCAGGGGGAAAGCCAATGAATGGCTGCAAAGCTACCTTGAAAACCGCTTGCAATGTGTCGAGGTCACAAAAACGGTTAACACCAGGAAAACCATTTATAGATCAGACTTTAGAATAAACAACTACGGAGTCCCACAAGGAAGTGTACTTGGTCCTTTTCTCTTCCTTATTTATATAAATGATCTTCCCGACATTATTAAACATAAAACTATACTATTTGCTGATGATACTACCATAATTATTAGGGGACATAATAAATTGACATTCGAAAGAGAAATTAATGACGCACTTTGTAAGACAATTGAATGGTTGAATCATAATAATCTGAACATTAATCTGAGTAAAACTAGTGTAATACAATTCGGGACATATAAATCTAAGAATGAAATTTTTAAAATATCATATGATAATAATCTTATAGAGGAAGTTCAGATTGTAAAATTTTTGGGAATTACTATAGATAAGCATTTAAACTGGAAGGAACATATTGTGCAAGTTTGCGCAAAAATTGACAGATTTGTCTACGCAATAAAGTGCCTTAGACTTCGCGTATCTCGGGAAGCAGCTCTCACGGCGTACCATGGCTACGTTTCTGCCACACTAGCCTATGGACTTTTAATGTGGGGTAACTCAGTAGAATTACAAACAGCTTTTAGAGTGCAGAAAAAATCCGTCCGTGCTATAAGCGGCAATTGGAGTACGGATAGCTGTAAGCCATTGTTCAAAAGCTTCAGGATCCTCCCGCTACCGTGCATGTACATCAGAGATGCCTGTGTCTTTGTAAAACAATATCCCGAGTATTTTAAGACACATACAGAAGTCCTAACTAGACATACTCGTCATGAAAATAGACTGTACGTCCCACCATGTCGGCTTAAGATGGTTAAGCGTAATGCCTTCTATCATGCCATTACCATCTACAATAAGTTACCTCAGAGTTTTAAAGACCTGCCTATGCACAAATTTAAACAAAAGTTAAAAGACTGGCTATTGGAGAATTGTTTTTATAACGTAAATGAATATTTAAGCTTCAAAACTTGACTATAACTTAACTTTATTTGATTTTATTGTTTCTTTTTTATATTACTTGACTTAATTTGATTTTATTGATTTTATTTGACATTTTTTTATATTTTGACTTTATTTGATCTTTAATTTAATTATTTTTTGTTTTACTTATTAATTTGGCAAATTTTTATTTCATTTATTAACATTATTTTTTTATATAACTTTTAATATTTCAACTATATTTGCACGCCATGTTTGGTAGTTTGTAACTGGACATTATATTTAATTAAGATCTTATTGTACATACATTCTGGCAAATAAATGATTATGATTATGATTATGATTAGGAATTTTCTCTGAATACTTTCTATTCTATTTATATAAACAGAATAGTTAGGGTTCCAAATCTGGGAGGCATAACTCCAAGTGGCACCGCACATAGGTGCTGTAGAGAATCTTGATCGTCTTGATATTTTTAAAACCCTGCGAGGATCGCATTATAAAACCGAGAGACTTGGAAGCTTTACTGACTATGGAAGAGATATGAGCATCAAAGAGGAGCTTGGAGTCATGAATGACTCCAAGATCCTTCATTTCACTAACATATTCGACAATTTGGTTTTTAAGCTTATAATTGAATTTAATCTGGTGGGATTTTCTTGTAAACGTTGTAACTTTACATTTATTAACATTAAGATCTAACTTGTTTTTGAGACAGTAGGTATTTATCAAATATATGTATGTTTATATAGGTATGTGATATTGTATAAATACCTGGTATAGATTATTTTGTTTCAGTTTTTTAAAATCAATCAACTTGTGTGTCTTGTCTGAATTTAACCTTTTTTTTCTGTGTTATTTTTCTTTTTGCTCAGCCCCATTGTTTTATTGTTCAAAATCTTGTCGAATAAACAGACGTTAGCAAAGTGGTGGAATATCTTTCCTGTCTGTCACACACGCCATCAACAAAAGAAGAAGAAGATATGTTGATATTCTTGTTTTTCGAAAAGTTGGTTATTTAAAGATTTTGTTAAAGAAACAAATTATAATTATGTTTTATGAATGGTTTGTTTGATATGGTGTTCAGGACCGAGTGTACTTAACGTACATTTCGTAAAAAGTTTTAACGACTATGCCGCGAGTGAAAATAGATTATGTTGTGAGCTTCAGCAGTGAAGACCCGGTAAACATCCATTTAATTCTTTATAAAAGTAGTACTTTGTCACGGACACCGAAGAAAGTAAAGTTGTAAATACACCGGCGCGGGCGCGCGGCGTCTATAGTTACAATCAAACTGCTCAGAGCCTTTGATCGTCTTGCACAACAATCACTAAAATAATTAAGCCAAATATTAACTAATAGGTATAATTTCTGCACACAGCAATGTCTTTAACCGCTTAAGGTAAAGTTCGTTGTGAATGTTGGTCTTAGTCAAAGACAAAATTATTTATTGCATTCACATTGTAGTTAACAAGACATGTAAAACAAAATACATAGTTCTAAACATGGACCCAGTTCAGGCATATCAATAATAAAAACATGCCAGATGACAAAGTTTTAAAGAAGTTTACTTATCTAAGTAGGTACCTTCTCATGTAAATGAGCTTCAAACAAAGAAGAAAAAGGATTAAACCTATATTTTTTTATTTAATCCATTTTACTGAGAAGGTATTACTGAAATTTAGGCTAAAATTTCCAATATGGGCCATCAATTTGAAAGTCCATATTTTTTTTGTAGATAGTACTCATGAAAAGGAAGCATTTTGCCAATTTTCAGGTTGTGGAAGTTTACGGTTCACAAGATATATTTATTTTTAGTTTTCATACAAATTGGGAAATAACCCCCAATGCACTTTATGGATCGACAGGTATCCACAAGGTTAGAACGCTCCACGCGCTTAGTGTAACGAAGGGTGTACAGAAGTTAAATCAGGTTAGTTATTTTATGTTTTGTAGAATACATAAATGTGTAGAAAATTTCAATACGAATCCAATGGTGTATGATTTATAACATATTATTATGTGGTGCTTCTGTAAAATATTTATTTTTATTGCAACCTAACCTATAAAATATTGTGCTGGTGAATTCCTCAAACGTGGTAAAAAATAACATGCAAGTACCAATTCAATTTGACAACCGATTGTCATGTCAGACTTCAAAATTGAAACTTTATGTTTCGTTAACCGTCGAGTTGTATTGTGTTCCATTTTGAGTCATGTTTTATCACTTAAATATATTTTTATTTTCACATATTAATTTTGGTGTATAATAAATACGCAATATTACGTTTCATGCACAATAAATAAATAAATAAACAATAATTGCTGTCATATTATCAATTTTTATTATCAAGTTTCACAATAAATAAATAAACAATAATTGCTGTCATATTATCAATTACGTATGTACATTATTTTCACAAAAAATAACAGAGTAGTGTTTACACTGCTCTAAACAAAAAGCGAAGCGACGCAATAGGTAGATCCTTCCCCCCTCCCCCTAAAAACATTCTTATAACTAAATAGCGCTATTCAAACCTAAAAACTTTAGTCATGGATATCTCCATAACCATGGGGTTCCGCGGGGTGGGGATGGTACAGGGGGGTAGCCCCTCTCCCCCTCCCCCAAATCGATGGCCCATATTGGACATTTTAACCGAAATTCAAACAAAGACCTACAAAACAGCTCTAAGAATTTTTTTTATTTTATTTTTATTTCTTGTATAACTACACAGATATCCCATTTTCAAAGTTGCAACTTTTCCACTCAGGCCCCCATGCAATGTGTATAAAAATATATAATAAAATCCCTAATGATATTCAAAGTTCAAAAATATACATAAATTTAAATCAGTATTAGAAGAATCTATTAGAACACAAACTGTGTAGAAAAGTTGCAACTTTGAAAATTGGATATCTGTAGTCTCAAAGCTACTATAGGTACCTAATAAGTGAATATTTTAAGCAATGTTATGTGACGTTGGTACAGGAGAACCGTGCCCAGAACCTGGTGTCGCGCGAGGTGGGGCGCGGGCGCTGGCTGGGCGCGCGCGGCGAGCCCGCCTGCTCCGTGGTGCTGCAGCTCGCTCGCGCGGTCACGGTACCTCACTGCTACTACTTTGAGCAATGTTATGTGACGTTGGTACAGGAGAACCGTGCCCAGAACCTGGTGTCGCGCGAGGTGGGGCGCGGGCGCTGGCTGGGCGCGCGCGGCGAGCCCGCCTGCTCCGTGGTGCTGCAGCTCGCTCGCGCGGTCACGGTACCTCACTGCTACTACTTTGAGCAATGTTATGTGACGTTGGTACAGGAGAACCGTGCCCAGAACCTGGTGTCGCGCGAGGTGGGGCGCGGGCGCTGGCTGGGCGCGCGCGGCGAGCCCGCCTGCTCCGTGGTGCTGCAGCTCGCTCGCGCGGTCACGGTACCTCACTGCTACTACTTTGAGCAATGTTATGTGACGTTGGTACAGGAGAACCGTGCCCAGAACCTGGTGTCGCGCGAGGTGGGGCGCGGGCGCTGGCTGGGCGCGCGCGGCGAGCCCGCCTGCTCCGTGGTGCTGCAGCTCGCTCGCGCGGTCACGGTACCTCACTGCTACTACTTTGAGCAATGTTATGTGACGTTGGTACAGGAGAACCGTGCCCAGAACCTGGTGTCGCGCGAGGTGGGGCGCGGGCGCTGGCTGGGCGCGCGCGGCGAGCCCGCCTGCTCCGTGGTGCTGCAGCTCGCTCGCGCGGTCACGGTACCTCACTGCTACTACTTTGAGCAATGTTATGTGACGTTGGTACAGGAGAACCGTGCCCAGAACCTGGTGTCGCGCGAGGTGGGGCGCGGGCGCTGGCTGGGCGCGCGCGGCGAGCCCGCCTGCTCCGTGGTGCTGCAGCTCGCTCGCGCGGTCACGGTACCTCACTGCTACTACTTTGAGCAATGTTATGTGACGTTGGTACAGGAGAACCGTGCCCAGAACCTGGTGTCGCGCGAGGTGGGGCGCGGGCGCTGGCTGGGCGCGCGCGGCGAGCCCGCCTGCTCCGTGGTGCTGCAGCTCGCTCGCGCGGTCACGGTACCTCACTGCTACTACTTTGAGCAATGTTATGTGACGTTGGTACAGGAGAACCGTGCCCAGAACCTGGTGTCGCGCGAGGTGGGGCGCGGGCGCTGGCTGGGCGCGCGCGGCGAGCCCGCCTGCTCCGTGGTGCTGCAGCTCGCTCGCGCGGTCACGGTACCTCACTGCTACTACTTTGAGCAATGTTATGTGACGTTGGTACAGGAGAACCGTGCCCAGAACCTGGTGTCGCGCGAGGTGGGGCGCGGGCGCTGGCTGGGCGCGCGCGGCGAGCCCGCCTGCTCCGTGGTGCTGCAGCTCGCTCGCGCGGTCACGGTACCTCACTGCTACTACTTTGAGCAATGTTATGTGACGTTGGTACAGGAGAACCGTGCCCAGAACCTGGTGTCGCGCGAGGTGGGGCGCGGGCGCTGGCTGGGCGCGCGCGGCGAGCCCGCCTGCTCCGTGGTGCTGCAGCTCGCTCGCGCGGTCACGGTACGTCACTGCTACTACTTTGAGCAATGTTATGTGACGTTGGTACAGGAGAACCGTGCCCAGAACCTGGTGTCGCGCGAGGTGGGGCGCGGGCGCTGGCTGGGCGCGCGCGGCGAGCCCGCCTGCTCCGTGGTGCTGCAGCTCGCTCGCGCGGTCACGGTACCTCACTGCTACTACTTTGAGCAATGTTATGTGACGTTGGTACAGGAGAACCGTGCCCAGAACCTGGTGTCGCGCGAGGTGGGGCGCGGGCGCTGGCTGGGCGCGCGCGGCGAGCCCGCCTGCTCCGTGGTGCTGCAGCTCGCTCGCGCGGTCACGGTACCTCACTGCTACTACTTTGAGCAATGTTATGTGACGTTGGTACAGGAGAACCGTGCCCAGAACCTGGTGTCGCGCGAGGTGGGGCGCGGGCGCTGGCTGGGCGCGCGCGGCGAGCCCGCCTGCTCCGTGGTGCTGCAGCTCGCTCGCGCGGTCACGGTACCTCACTGCTACTACTTTGAGCAATGTTATGTGACGTTGGTACAGGAGAACCGTGCCCAGAACCTGGTGTCGCGCGAGGTGGGGCGCGGGCGCTGGCTGGGCGCGCGCGGCGAGCCCGCCTGCTCCGTGGTGCTGCAGCTCGCTCGCGCGGTCACGGTACCTCACTGCTACTACTTTGAGCAATGTTATGTGACGTTGGTACAGGAGAACCGTGCCCAGAACCTGGTGTCGCGCGAGGTGGGGCGCGGGCGCTGGCTGGGCGCGCGCGGCGAGCCCGCCTGCTCCGTGGTGCTGCAGCTCGCTCGCGCGGTCACGGTACCTCACTGCTACTACTTTGAGCAATGTTATGTGACGTTGGTACAGGAGAACCGTGCCCAGAACCTGGTGTCGCACGAGGTGGGGTGCGGGCGCTGGCTGGAGCTCGCTCGCGCGGTCTCGGTACCTCACTGCTACTACTTTGCTGTCTTGCCTCAGGCACCTCAACCGTTAAAATAAGCTATTCACCTATTTTATTTATTGCATATAGACCTTTGTTTGACCACAATCTCACCTGATGGTAAGTGGTGGTCGATGTGGCCGATGATGGATCACAAAGATCTAGAGGACACCTATTCACTCTATTATTATACCGGGTGTTAGTGTAAACAGTATTATCCTTGAAACCACAGACTAGGTATCAGGAACAGAGTCCAAAACCGATGAAAAACAAAAAAATATTTTTACATAATTTTTGCTAAGAAAATCCTCATAGATCATGAATGCGTTTCACCCTACAAACGCTACGATACACGTGCGTAGGTGCAATGCGGCTTCTCTTTCTCTCAAAGGCGCCGCCGCCTTTCGGCAACTCGCCGTTTCTTTGACGCGCCGACACAAACGCCCGCCAAGGTCCCGCGGCAAGCACCGCGCGCGCGCCCGCGCCGCCGCTTTCGCCAGTCGCGTGCAATCTCGTGAGTTCGACACATCGCGACCCTTATGTGTGCCGATTCGCGGTAAAATGTAAACTAACTGTGTAACTTATCTGTGCTGTGCAATGTCGTACACAAGCGAACAGTGGACTGAAATGGTGCGGTTTTATGCCATAGCTGACAATTTAACCTTGACACGTAGGATGTACACAGAGCGGTTTCCAGGACATCGTGTGCCAAGCCGGGAAACTATCCTAGCGGCTACACAAAGGCTACGTATGTATGTAAATAAGACTTGTTTGTTAATGAACTTTTCAAATACGCCTAAAATAACTACCTACTTAGCCTTATAGCTTTTTTGATTCAATTTAATAATTTTATTTGTTTTGAAATAATTTAATAAATGTAACGTGCTAGAGTAGTTATTTTTGCCTGTCATTGCCAGCAACCATTCGTTTTGATACGTACCTACACCAGCCCGAGCCTAGCGACATTTGCGGGCGACGTACGGCAGTAATTAGGGTGTCTAAAAAATAACGTTCCTTAGATGAGAAATGAATTATCAAAATGTGGCGAAACTAATTGACTATTATTTTTAATTATTACTTGTACCAATTCATTGTAGGGTTTATACATTCGTGGTTTAAGTGATAAGTGTGTTCACACTAACACACTGTATTATTTTCTATTATTCTTATCTATCTGATAATAATAATAATGCTAGACAAGTCACACAGCATCATCTAGCCCCAAGCTCAGCAGAGCTTATGTTATGGGTATTAGATGACTGACCTATACTTAATAAATTATACTACATAGATATTTTTTTTATTGTATAGAAAAGGTAGAGTTGGCTGAAGACAGGGATATATGGAGGACATTGGGGGAGACCTATACCCATCAATGGGATGGTACAGGTTAATAAAAAAAAAAATAGGAAACATCCAGAATACCCTCAAGAAATATCTGTAGATAGTACAGATATTTGTTCCGAGGCGGGAATCGAACCCGCAACCTCTTAAGTCGCAGACGAATCTTCGCCCGCTGCGCCGCAGAGGTGGTCAAACCATGAGATTGTAATTATTAAAATAAACTTGATAACTACAATCTCACTCAGGTAAAAATAACTACCTTCTTCGAAACTGCGTTGAAATATCGAGAAATTCAAAAAGACTAAAATCTATGTAAATATCCCGTAAATATTGCATATAAATACCTTGTTATAATTCAGATTTCACTCTTGGTGGCCCGATGGATGAAACCTGACAATGTCTAAATTGTTTTAATTTCCATAATATAGATCTCATCGTTGACCATTGGAGCCCATCAAGCAGCGCTGGTGGAAGTCCTGGTGGGCCGTTCGGAAACTCCCTCTGCACCATATGAGGTAATTTCTGTCACCTCGATCGCGATATTATTTATGTACATGTGATTAACAGCATGAGCAACAGCTATTCATACAAATTTAGCATAGCAATATGTCCAAGACGAAGATAATGGCCGGCATTTCGAACAGCATAAATCCCTCTGTTAAAGTGGGAAATGTGTTGTTGGAAGTGGTGGATCAGTACGTCTATCTTGGACATATTCTTTCTTTTGGAAAGGAACACCAACAAAAGGAGATCACCAAAAGGATTCAACTGGGTTGGGCTGCCTTCGGTAAGCTTGATGATATCCTTAAATCACGCAGTACTCCACAACGCCTGAAGACCCGCTTATACAACCAATGCGACCTACCCGCCATGACTTACGGTGCCGAAACATGGACGTGCACCCAGGAGGCTGTACGCTGAATGAGAGGTGCACAGAGAGCCATGGAGCGCGCTGTGTTAGGTACCTATCAAACTTATCGACAGAGTTCCAAATGCCGAAATCCGAAAATGAACGAAAGTTAGATGTTGGTAATCGGATTTTGGAACTCAAATAGAGCTGGGCGGGACACATGGCGAGGCGTGGTGATGGCAGCTGCAGTAAAGCTATAACTGAATGGCGGCCGAGACAAGGATACAGAAACCTGCAGCAAGATGGGCAGACGACATTGATAAAGTCGCGGGCAGACGATTTATAGGACTGGCGCAGAATCGTGGCGGATAGCACAAACTAAGGGAGGCGTGGTGACCCAGCAGTGGGTGTAGTCGGGCTGTGGATGATGATGATGAGGATGGTAAAACAATAAAGAATTAATTTATCTATCTAAAATGTGTACATTTGAGCAGGTCCTGGTCCCCAGCAGCGTGTTCCTGAGTCCGCGCGAGTCGCGCGCGGCAGGGGGGGCAGGGGGGGCGGCGGGCGCGGCGGCGGAGCGCGTGCGCAGCTTCGAGCGCGGCGCGCTGGCCGCGGCGGCGCGCGCGCAGCGCTGGGACCGCCTGCGCCTCGTCTGCACGCAGCCGTACAACAAGCATTGCAAAGTAACTATACCTGAGTCCGCGCGAGTCGCGCGCGGCGGGGGGGGCAGGGGGGGCGGCGGGCGCGGCGGAGCGCGTGCGCAGCTTCGAGCGCGGCGCGCTGGCCGCGGCGGCGCGCGCGCAGCGCTGGGACCGCCTGCGCCTCGTCTGCACGCAGCCGTACAACAAGCATTGCAAAGTAACTATACCTGAGTCCGCGCGAGTCGCGCGCGGCGGGGGGGGCAGGGGGGGCGGCGGGCGCGGCGGAGCGCGTGCGCAGCTTCGAGCGCGGCGCGCTGGCCGCGGCGGCGCGCGCGCAGCGCTGGGACCGCCTGCGCCTCGTCTGCACGCAGCCGTACAACAAGCATTGCAAAGTAACTATACCTGAGTCCGCGCGAGTCGCGCGCGGCGGGGGGGGCAGGGGGGGCGGCGGGCGCGGCGGAGCGCGTGCGCAGCTTCGAGCGCGGCGCGCTGGCCGCGGCGGCGCGCGCGCAGCGCTGGGACCGCCTGCGCCTCGTCTGCACGCAGCCGTACAACAAGCATTGCAAAGTAACTATACCTGAGTCCGCGCGAGTCGCGCGCGGCGGGGGGGGCAGGGGGGGCGGCGGGCGCGGCGGAGCGCGTGCGCAGCTTCGAGCGCGGCGCGCTGGCCGCGGCGGCGCGCGCGCAGCGCTGGGACCGCCTGCGCCTCGTCTGCACGCAGCCGTACAACAAGCATTGCAAAGTAACTATACCTGAGTCCGCGCGAGTCGCGCGCGGCGGGGGGGGCAGGGGGGGCGGCGGGCGCGGCGGAGCGCGTGCGCAGCTTCGAGCGCGGCGCGCTGGCCGCGGCGGCGCGCGCGCAGCGCTGGGACCGCCTGCGCCTCGTCTGCACGCAGCCGTACAACAAGCATTGCAAAGTAACTATACCTGAGTCCGCGCGAGTCGCGCGCGGCGGGGGGGGCAGGGGGGGCGGCGGGCGCGGCGGAGCGCGTGCGCAGCTTCGAGCGCGGCGCGCTGGCCGCGGCGGCGCGCGCGCAGCGCTGGGACCGCCTGCGCCTCGTCTGCACGCAGCCGTACAACAAGCATTGCAAAGTAACTATACCTGAGTCCGCGCGAGTCGCGCGCGGCGGGGGGGGCAGGGGGGGCGGCGGGCGCGGCGGAGCGCGTGCGCAGCTTCGAGCGCGGCGCGCTGGCCGCGGCGGCGCGCGCGCAGCGCTGGGACCGCCTGCGCCTCGTCTGCACGCAGCCGTACAACAAGCATTGCAAAGTAACTATACCTAAATATATAAATATAGTAGTGGCCGCCAGCCGGGGCGGTACCGCGGGACCGATTCCCGTTGCAAGTTTACATTGTGCTTTTTTCAGTTCGGTATCTCATTCGTACACATCTTTGAACCGGAGGAGGCGGGCGCGGGGCCCGCGGCGCCGGTTCCTGCGGCGCCGGCGCCGGCGGGCGGGCTGCGCGCGCTGGCGGCGCTGGCGGAGGAGGAGGAGGAGGAGGAGTTCCGCCCCGGGGAGCTGTTCGCGCAGCACCGCCGCGCCGCCGACACAGGCGAGTCCTCTCAACTTATTCATGTAAAATACTGACTCCGACGGCCTCGTGACTCAGTTGCTGTAATAGCCGGCTGATACGCAAGAGCTGCTGAGGTAAGGTCCCCGCCGGAGAATAAATTCAAACATTATTATATATTTTAACACATATATAAACGGGTATTTATCGCGCTATTTACCTTTATTATTGCCCGACGTTTCGACAGGATTGCACCCATCGTGGTCCCGGGAAGACTCTAAGAAGACTCTAAGAAGAGTCTTCCCGGGACCACGATGGGTGCAATCCTGTCGAAACGTCGGGCAATAATAAAGGTAAATAGCGCGATAAACACCCATCGTGGTCCCGGGAAGACTCTAAGAAGAGTCTTCCCGGGACCACGATGGGTGCAATCCTGTCGAAACGTCGGGCAATAATAAAGGTAAATAGCGCGATAAACACCCATCGTGGTCCCGGGAAGACTCTAAGAAGAGTCTTCCCGGGACCACGATGGGTGCAATCCTGTCGAAACGTCGGGCAATAATAAAGGTAAATAGCGCGATAAATACCCGTTTAAATATGTGTTAATAATGTGTCGTGATCGCGAAAGTTTAAAAAAGACTATTATATATTTGTCTTGACATATTATTTATTATTTGAAATTATTCGATGCACTATACTCCTTTCGCTGTACAATATATCTATACATAGTGTTATTCTCAGGTGCACAAATACGACAAGCATCATCGCAAGCCCTGAGAAAGGATCCTAATGCGGCCACCAAGCTGATGAAGACCGCTATCCCGAAGCACAAGCCGGGAGGCGACGGGCAGGGCGCCGCGCCGCCGGAGGCCCGCGCGCCGCGCGACGCGCCCGCGCTGCTGTACGCGGCGGCGGACGCGCCCGCGCTGCTGTACGCGGCGGCGGACGCGCGGCCGCACGCGCACATCGACCACGTCGTGCAGCAGCACAACGACGAGAAGAGGAAACACGACGAGAAGAGGAAACACGACGAGAAGAGGAAACACGACGAGAAGAGGAAGGAAAACAAGAACGATCCTAAGACGCCAAGGCCTCCAGCTAAGCCGAAGGAGAGCGACAAAGCTGACAGCACTATCTCTAAAAGGGAGGAGCCTTCTAGTGGTAGACACTCCGAGAGGAAAAAAGAAAACGGTACTAATGACAGCAAAAGAGATAGAGACGACAGCCGAAATAATATCAACCAAAATACTGCAGCAAACCCGAAGGAGATTGATAAAGGTGTCAAAACTCCCTCGGAGACTACCAGTAGTAGAAATACCGAGAGGAAAGAACAAAACGGAAGATATTGTAATAAAAGAGACAGAAAAGAAAACGAGCAAAATGAAGCTCACAGTAGTAGAAGAGACGATGAAAACAGAAAACGAACACACTCTAACAAAAAAGGTATGCAACATACACTAACTCGGAAAATGAGGTAACAGACAGATAACAATGGATGTTGATGCAAATAGACTGATTTAGTATTTTGTTAGAATTAATGTCAGCAGTGTACGGTTCACGTACAAAAATATTAAACTATGTCAGCTGACACCGCGATTAGCCGCGACCTACATGAACAGTTAAGCCTTTACCGCGGACTTGAGCGGATGAGTATCTTTCCTAAACTTGTACACTTTTTACAATAATTATTACTGCGATTGATTTACTCAGTGGTTTAATTCAACTAAAAGCTCTGGGCTCGTACATGGTCCTTCGAGCAGTGAACAGTGAATTTAAGTGTGGCGTCTATAAGCGATAGCGAATCGGTTCAATTGGTCTCCCACAAGCGGGTCGCCCCAATTGGATTGAGAAAGCGCACATATCGTAAGTAGAGTGCTGCTATACTGAACATTCACTAGCGAAAACTTCGCTTTAATTGAACTAGTACCTGCGGTATATACTACTACTACTCTACCAACGGTCAACGTATTTTACTAACAACAATGGCTCAGAGCGCAGCGGATATAATCAGCCGACAGGAGACGATCTTCAACAACTTGAAACAGATCTGCATCAACTACAAGAAGGATAGTCCTAGCAGGAAATCTTCGCCAGACTATCTAGAAGAGCGTCATTCTAGGCTGAAAGTTAACTGGGAAAAGTTCGTACGCAACCATCAGCTACTAGAGGAGTCGGGAGCAACCGACCATCAGTACTTCACTGATGATGTGTACAACACCACCAAAAGAATGTACGAAGACGTGCTTCAGGACATTCTAAAAAGAAAAGCAGGGTTACCAACTACAATCACAACTCAAGTGGAATCCGGCGGAACATCACCTTTGGCAACAACTGCCCAAGGTAAAACAAAATTTAACTTTGACGACATAAGGTTTCACGTACCCCCTCGTGACACAAGTGAAACCAATGACAAACAACAAGAACTATTGCGTCAACAGTACTGCAACTTTCGAGCTTTTGAACGTGCGGTGGACAAGATAAACTTAACGCTGACTATCACTAAGGAGAAATGGGAACTGGAAGACGATCTAAACATCCTTAAGACTAAATGGGAGTACATCGAGAAAGCCAACTGGCAACTTGACTATATCTTACAAGATGAGGATTCGATCTATAAGCAGAAGTATGAGGCTGCGGAGGACATCTATGACGACATGCGTAAGAAGCTGCAGCACAAGATCTGGAACAATGCGCACTACGAGAAATCTACACCAAAAATCGAGATACCGGACTTTACCGGCAAGTACAGTCAATGGTTAACTTTTAGAGATCTTTATGTAGAAAGCGTGCACAACAACCCGGTACTATCCAAGGCTCAAAAAATGCAGCACCTGAAGACGAAGCTGAAGGGCGACGCGGAGAAACTGGTCCAGCATCTTGGGATCAGCGCAGAGAATTACACATCATGCTGGGAGATACTTACTCATCGCTACGATAACAAAAGACTGCTCTTTACCTCGTACATGAATACGCTTCTAAACCAGCCAACTATTCAACAAGCTAGTGCCGCCTGCATAAGGAAATTACATGACGTCGTGCTGGAGTGCTTGAACGGTCTCAGGAATATTGGACTAGACATCTCCAATTGGGATCCGATTGTTGTACATCTATTGGTACAGAAACTAGATAGCGTAACATACAACGAGTACATAAAAGGTATTGAGAATCCTAGGGGGTTTCCAGATTTGAAAGAATTCACGGAATTTTTAGAATCAAAATTTATGGCATTGGAAGTCTTACCGGGAAACAATCAAAAATCGTCCACGTCAAATAAACCAGGGAAGTCAGACAAACAAAATAATAACGCAAACGAAGTCGAACGAAACACTAGTCGCGGATCATCGTACTTTAAGAAGTCACATTATTCGCCTAAAGTCTTATTAACTACGGCTCGAAACTGCCCAGTATGCAAAACTGATCACGTACTTATGAAATGTGACAAATTTATAACAATGAATGCAAAAACTCGCGGGGAAACAGTGCGAAATATGCATATTTGCCCAAATTGTTTGTACGATCACGAAGGAAAGCAATGCAACTCACGCAAAACATGTAGAGTATGTCGTAAGGCCCACCATACACTTTTACACGGGGCGGATCATGAACAGCCTAACAACCAACCTTCACAAAGGGCATCATCATCATCAGCATCGAACTCTACCTCGTACGCAGTTAACAATATCTTGGACGACGAGAAGGAAGTTTTGTTGACGACTGTACTACTTAAGGTTAAATCGATAGATGGCGAATATCTCAACATAAGAGGGTTACTCGATCAAGGTTCACAAGTTAGCCTTATTACAGAGAGCGCAGCGCAACGTCTCAGGTTACCGCGCCGAAAAATAAGCGCCGTCATTTCAGGTGTCGGGGCGCTAGGCGGTAACTGTAAAGGCGCAATAAACTTAGAATGCAAGTCAATTCATTCTGACTACAAATTTAATATTGAAACGCTGATTATGAACAAACTTATAAGCAATTTGCCAACCGCATCTTTTTCGACGAATAATTGGACCTACTTAGAAAACCTTAAACTGGCTGACCCACACTTCAACACATCGGGCCCTATTGACCTACTTTTAGGTGCCGATATCTACGCAGAGCTCATTTTAAATGGCGTTATGAAGAGTGAAAACCATTGTCACCCCGTAGCGCAACAAACTAAAGTGGGGTGGATTTTATGCGGAAAAGTAAAAACATTTAACTGCTTCGTGACGCTCAATGAACTAGAGAACATGACAAGGTTTTGGGAGACTGAGGACATAACTTCAACTACTGACATGTCAACTTCAACTACAGAGGAACAGTATTGTGAAGATAACTATATAAAATGGCAAGGAATCGAAACAGAAATACAAAACTGCAGGGAAGGGACAATGCTGGACTAGAATGCATTGAAATGCGGGAGATGCATAACCCAACGCCGACACAACCAGCCCCTTCCATCAATGAAGTTAGGAAACCATTCCAATTAGATGGATTGGAACCGTTTTAGTGTTACTCTTATGTTTTATTTCTTTATATTTTCTTTTAATTTTACGTACTACTACTGTAACTTACTACTGTAATGGATACTCATTCTACTTTTTCCCTCGGGAGCATGTACGGTTCACGTACAAAAATATTAAACTATGTCAGCTGACACCGCGATTAGCCGCGACCTACATGAACAGTTAAGCCTTTACCGCGGACTTGAGCGGAAGAGTATCTTTCCTAAACTTGTACACTTTTTACAATAATTATTACTGCGATTGATTTACTCAGTGGTTTAATTCAACTAAAAGCTCTGGGCTCGTACAAGCAGGAAGAAAACAATTTAGCGCGATTTGCGTACAGTGTCTAAACCTACTACAGACGCTTGGTTCTTACTTGATGTATTGTGACTTCGATTTAAGGCCAATTTATTAAAAATTATAAAGCAAACTTATTTCCCAAAAAGAAATATCGGGAATGTTCACTTGCTTGTTTAGTTGGTACGTGGAAATTCCCGATATGTATTATATGAACGCTTGCTTCTTGGTGGTATACAGCACTGGAGTATCTCACATTCATTTGATTTAAATTCTGTAACTGCGCGGCCCAGTTCTTGTGGGAGCTTTTCAGCTGTGACGAACTAATGACGGAGGAGATTGCATTTGTGGAGGGGGCGCTAGGGGGGGGGACTTTGAGTAACATGAACAACGAGTCGTGGAGTGGAGACGGCGCCTCCCGCCAGCTAGAGGAGGGATGACTTGCGAACGGCCGCTGCAGACGCCGGACCGGCCCGCCCAGGGCCGGCAGGCATACGTTAGTGCGTGTCTCGGGACAGGTTTGCAACAGGCGTAATCTGGCGATCATCGCTGTCAAACGTCAGTTCGTGAAATCACTTTGTGACGAATATACAACAACACCTGTTACTAAACCAAAATTGACGTTTGATAGCAATGATCACATGACTTGCGCCTGTTGCAAACCTGTCGCTAGATACGCAATCAACTTGCGGGTGAAATGGCGGAGATTGAGCGAGGCCGAGCGGAAGATATTATTTCCATGTGGACTCATGTAGGGCTGAACAATGTGACTGATACAGCATGTTATGCGCAGAGGGCCGAGGTGGCGCGCCGCTGGCGGGCGTGGTGTTCGTCCTCAGCGGCTACCAGAACCCTCGGCGCGCGCGCCTGCGCGACCTGGCCGCCTCCCTCGGGGCGCGCGCCGCCGCCGCCTGGGGCCCGCACTGCACGCATCTCATGTACGTACTAACCCGCGCCTGCGCGACCTGGCCGCCTCCCTCGGGGCGCGCGCCGCCGCCGCCTGGGGCCCGCACTGCACGCATCTCATGTACGTACTAACCCGCGCCTGCGCGACCTGGCCGCCTCCCTCGGGGCGCGCGCCGCCGCCGCCTGGGGCCCGCACTGCACGCATCTCATGTACGTACTAACCCGCGCCTGCGCGACCTGGCCGCCTCCCTCGGGGCGCGCGCCGCCGCCGCCTGGGGCCCGCACTGCACGCATCTCATGTACGTACTAACCCGCGCCTGCGCGACCTGGCCGCCTCCCTCGGGGCGCGCGCCGCCGCCGCCTGGGGCCCGCACTGCACGCATCTCATGTACGTACTAACCCGCGCCTGCGCGACCTGGCCGCCTCCCTCGGGGCGCGCGCCGCCGCCGCCTGGGGCCCGCACTGCACGCATCTCATGTACGTACTAACCCGCGCCTGCGCGACCTGGCCGCCTCCCTCGGGGCGCGCGCCGCCGCCGCCTGGGGCCCGCACTGCACGCATCTCATGTACGTACTAACCCGCGCCTGCGCGACCTGGCCGCCTCCCTCGGGGCGCGCGCCGCCGCCGCCTGGGGCCCGCACTGCACGCATCTCATGTACGTACTAACCCGCGCCTGCGCGACCTGGCCGCCTCCCTCGGGGCGCGCGCCGCCGCCGCCTGGGGCCCGCACTGCACGCATCTCATGTACGTACTAGCCCGCGCCTGCGCGACCTGGCCGCCTCCCTCGGGGCGCGCGCCGCCGCCGCCTGGGGCCCGCACTGCACGCATCTCATGTACGTACTAACCCGCGCCTGCGCGACCTGGCCGCCTCCCTCGGGGCGCGCGCCGCCGCCGCCTGGGGCCCGCACTGCACGCATCTCATGTACGTACTAACCCGCGCCTGCGCGACCTGGCCGCCTCCCTCGGGGCGCGCGCCGCCGCCGCCTGGGGCCCGCACTGCACGCATCTCATGTACGTACTAACCCGCGCCTGCGCGACCTGGCCGCCTCCCTCGGGGCGCGCGCCGCCGCCGCCTGGGGCCCGCACTGCACGCATCTCATGTACGTACTAACCCGCGCCTGCGCGACCTGGCCGCCTCCCTCGGGGCGCGCGCCGCCGCCGCCTGGGGCCCGCACTGCACGCATCTCATGTACGTACTAACCCGCGCCTGCGCGACCTGGCCGCCTCCCTCGGGGCGCGCGCCGCCGCCGCCTGGGGCCCGCACTGCACGCATCTCATGTACGTACTAACCCGCGCCTGCGCGACCTGGCCGCCTCCCTCGGGGCGCGCGCCGCCGCCGCCTGGGGCCCGCACTGCACGCATCTCATGTACGTACTAACCCGCGCCTGCGCGACCTGGCCGCCTCCCTCGGGGCGCGCGCCGCCGCCGCCTGGGGCCCGCACTGCACGCATCTCATGTACGTACTAACCCGCGCCTGCGCGACCTGGCCGCCTCCCTCGGGGCGCGCGCCGCCGCCGCCTGGGGCCCGCACTGCACGCATCTCATGTACGTACTAACCCGCGCCTGCGCGACCTGGCCGCCTCCCTCGGGGCGCGCGCCGCCGCCGCCTGGGGCCCGCACTGCACGCATCTCATGTACGTACTAACCCGCGCCTGCGCGACCTGGCCGCCTCCCTCGGGGCGCGCGCCGCCGCCGCCTGGGGCCCGCACTGCACGCATCTCATGTACGTACTAACCCGCGCCTGCGCGACCTGGCCGCCTCCCTCGGGGCGCGCGCCGCCGCCGCCTGGGGCCCGCACTGCACGCATCTCATGTACGTACTAACCCGCGCCTGCGCGACCTGGCCGCCTCCCTCGGGGCGCGCGCCGCCGCCGCCTGGGGCCCGCACTGCACGCATCTCATGTACGTACTAACCCGCGCCTGCGCGACCTGGCCTAGTATATAAATTTTATTTTTTCATGGTAAGGAAGTTTATGGTAAGTGAGACATGTTCGGTTCGGTATGTTTCAGTTGCGCGTTCCCCAACACGCCCAAAATGCGTGAGGTACGCGCGGCGCCGGGCGGCGCGGCGGTGCCGGCGGCGCGCGGCGAGTGGCTGGAGGCCTGCGCGCGCGCCGGCCGCCGCCTGCCGTGGCGCGCGCACGCCACCGACCCTGCGCAGCGCCGCCCCGGCCCCGACTCCGACTCCGACCCCGCGCAGCGCCGCCCCGGCCCCGACTCCGACTCCGACCCCGCGCAGCGCCGCCCCGGCCCCGACTCCGCACCCGACGGTACGTAATCGTGAGGAACGCGCGGCGGTGCCGGCGGCGCGCGGCGAGTGGCTGGAGGCCTGCGCGCGCGCCGGCCGCCGCCTGCCGTGGCGCGCGCACGCCACCGACCCTGCGCAGCGCCGCCCCGGCCCCGACTCCGACTCCGACCCCGCGCAGCGCCGCCCCGGCCCCGACTCCGACTCCGACCCCGCGCAGCGCCGCCCCGGCCCCGGCCCCGACTCCGACTCCGCACCCGACGGTACGTAATCGTGAGGAACGCGCGGCGGTGCCGGCGGCGCGCGGCGAGTGGCTGGAGGCCTGCGCGCACCCGACGGTAATCGCACACGACTCGGACGTAGTCGCAAAATCAATCAATCCATCCACTCAGCCCACGCCCCTGATTGTAGACTACACGTTGCAAGACTAAGGATAGGCAAGATCGTTTTTTGCAAAGAAAATTCTAACCGTCTCTATTTCCGCAGAGTGCGATACGGACGACGAAATAGAGGAGGTCCTTCGACGACAGAAGAAGCGGCGCGTCTCGGGTTCCTCAACCCCGACAGACGTGTCCCCCTCTCCGCCCGTCTCCTCTCCCCCGCCGCGGCCCGTCTCCTCTCCCCCGCCGCGGCCCGTCTCCTCTACCCCGCCGCGGCCCGTCTCCTCTCCCCCCCTTCGCGACGATAATGACGTTCAGTTCGTGAAAGATGAGAGGCTGCAGGTATGTGGTGGAAAAAGATAACTTTTATTCCGTATTAACAAATAAAATGCAATTTCAGATTAGCGTATTCAATGCACGTTTCTATACGCGCGTGTAGGCGCGCGCCTTCCGGCAAATTTATTTATCTATTACAATACAACACAACCTGGCTGGGTCTCTTCAAGTCAAGAGTGAATATGTACATATGTTTCTAGACCTTTGTGACCATCATCGGCCACAGTGTCGTCAAAAGGAGAGATTGTGGTCAACATAGGGTGTATCCCACTACTAATATTATAAAGCTGAAAGTTCGTTTGCATAGAGGTTTATTACCTGTCGTATTGATGTTGATCAGGATTAACACATAGGCTACTTTTTATTTGGGTATAACGCATGCGAAGCGGCGGGCAGAAGCTAGTCTGCAATAAAATAAATACGCAACTGGTAGGAGCGATGCGCATATAAGCTCATATTAAGCGGCACCGGCTGACCCACCGGGAGCGCACGCGAGCGGGGAGCGCGGACGAGAAACTCCACTACCACCGGCTGACCCACCGGGAGCGCGGACGAGAAACTCCACTACCACCGGCTGACCCACCGGGAGCGCGGACGAGAAACTCCACTACCACCGGCTGACCCACCGGGAGCGCGGACGAGAAACTCCACTACCACCGGCTGACCCACCGGGAGCGCACGCGAGCGGGGAGCGCTGACGAGAAACTCCACTACCACCGGCTGACCCACCGGGTGCGCACGCGAGCGGGGAGCGCGGACGCGTGCGCGTTCGGTGTAGTGAAGCGCAGAGAATATGCTAATCTGAGACCGCCCTTTGGTATGTACTCTTAACTATTCGCTATTTGTCGATCAGGGCGACGACACGCTGGAGGAGTCGGACTCGTGCGAGACGGAGGGCGAGGGGGAGGGCGCCGCGGCGGGGCAGCGGGGGGCGCTGCCCGCGCTGCTGGCGGGGCTCGCCTTCCTGGTGGAGCCGGGCGAGGCGGCGCCGCTGGACGCGCGGCTGCTGGCGCGCTACGTACGCGCGTACGGCGGACACGTGCTCACGGTGAGTGCTGGGGGGCTCGCCTTCCTGGTGGAGCCGGGCGAGGCGGCGCCGCTGGACGCGCGGCTGCTGGCGCGCTACGTACGCGCGTACGGCGGACACGTGCTCACGGTGAGTGCTGGGGGGCTCGCCTTCCTGGTGGAGCCGGGCGAGGCGGCGCCGCTGGACGCGCGGCAGCTGGCGCGCTACGTACGCGCGTACGGCGGACACGTGCTCACGGTGAGTGCTGGGGGGCTCGCCTTCCTGGTGGAGCCGGGCGAGGCGGCGCCGCTGGACGCGCGGCTACTGGCGCGCTACGTACGCGCGTACGGCGGACACGTGCTCACGGTGAGTGCTGGGGGGCTCGCCTTCCTGGTGGAGCCGGGCGAGGCGGCGCCGCTGGACGCGCGGCTACTGGCGCGCTACGTACGCGCGTACGGCGGACACGTGCTCACGGTGAGTGCTGGGGGGCTCGCCTTCCTGGTGGAGCCGGGCGAGGCGGCGCCGCTGGACGCGCGGCAGCTGGCGCGCTACGTACGCGCGTACGGCGGACACGTGCTCACGGTGAGTGCTGGGGGGCTCGCCTTCCTGATGGAGCCGGGCGAGGCGGCGCCGCTGGAAGCGCGGCTGCTGGCGCGCTACGTACGCGCGTACGGCGGACACGTGCTCACGGTGAGTGCTGGGGGGCTCGCCTTCCTGGTGGAGCCGGGCGAGGCGGCGCCGCTGGACGCGCGGCTACTGGCGCGCTACGTACGCGCGTACGGCGGACACGTGCTCACGGTGAGTGCTGGGGGGCTCGCCTTCCTGGTGGAGCCGGGCGAGGCGGCGCCGCTGGACGCGCGGCTGCTGGCGCGCTACGTACGCGCGTACGGCGGACACGTGCTCACGGTGAGTGCTGGGGGGCTCGCCTTCCTGGTGGAGCCGGGCGAGGCGGCGCCGCTGGACGCGCGGCTACTGGCGCGCTACGTACGCGCGTACGGCGGACACGTGCTCACGGTGAGTGCTGGGGGGCTCGCCTTCCTGGTGGAGCCGGGCGAGGCGGCGCCGCTGGACGCGCGGCTACTGGCGCGCTACGTACGCGCGTACGGCGGACACGTGCTCACGGTGAGTGCTGGGGGGCTCGCCTTCCTGGTGGAGCCGGGCGAGGCGGCGCCGCTGGACGCGCGGCTACTGGCGCGCTACGTACGCGCGTACGGCGGACACGTGCTCACGGTGAGTGCTGGGGGGCTCGCCTTCCTGGTGGAGCCGGGCGAGGCGGCGCCGCTGGACGCGCGGCAGCTGGCGCGCTACGTACGCGCGTACGGCGGACACGTGCTCACGGTGAGTGCTGGGGGGCTCGCCTTCCTGGTGGAGCCGGGCGAGGCGGCGCCGCTGGACGCGCGGCAGCTGGCGCGCTACGTACGCGCGTACGGCGGACACGTGCTCACGGTGAGTGCTGGGGGGCTCGCCTTCCTGGTGGAGCCGGGCGAGGCGGCGCCGCTGGAAGCGCGGCTGCTGGCGCGCTACGTACGCGCGTACGGCGGACACGTGCTCACGGTGAGTGCTGGGGGCTCCGGAAACGAGTGCTCCCAACCAATCGTGTCGCTTGGCGAGCGATGAGTCGAACAAGTTTCAAATGTTTTCTCACTTTTGTATACTAGTTTATTATAGCTGTTGGTTTTCCAAATAAATAAATAAATACAATACGATCCTTATAGGAACGATTCAGACGTCACCCCTCCTGTGTTCCAGGCGGCTGAGGCTGAGGCGCAGCACGGAGACGCCCCGCACTACGTGCTGTCCGCGGGGGGCCGGGGGGAGGCGCGCGCGGGGGGGGCGGCCGTGCGGCTGCGCGCTGACTGGGTGTGGGCGTGCCACCGCGCGCAGGCGCTGCTGCCCACCGAGGACTACCTGCTGTCTGCCTCACGCTCCCGATACGCGGTGCAAATGACTACACGATTTATTTCAAAGAAATGAAAAACTTAACAATTTTTTCCCCATTTTAGTGGGGTTCAAACTCACGTCGGTCGAATTGATTGATTCTTCCTAAAGCCGAAACCTTGACCGACTAAGCTACGGAACCTTTAAAGGGCTGAACCGAAATTCTTTTCATATCGCTCGGTTGTAAATTAAGTTGTTCATTTCCTTAAAACTTTCTACTAAGTGTGGTTAAACTATAAATAAAAACTATAAAAACTATGTCTGATGTTTAAAAATTAAACTTCATTGTTCTTATAAACAATGGATTTTATTTCCTGCTAGCGGTTCAAAGATAGTAACAAAATTGCGATATCTTCCGAGATGTAGGCGCGATCTCACTGCGACGTGAGGAGAGTTAGCTTCTCGTTCAGCTGGAGTTGGGTCTTGATGAGCTGCGCCAGGGTCACCACCTGGAGACGAAATAACAAAAGATAAAGTTTATTTTGTCACTAATTAACTATCGTGATCACATTACGCATTTTTAAGGACAAAGAAGGATGGGTGCTTTAAGTTTGACAGCTATTTGTGTGTGTCTCTCGGTGCCCCAGACAGACAGACACACACAAAGTAAAGAACACGTAGCTCGTAGCTCTTACACGAGTGGGTGGACCGATTCTGATGCGAGTTTTTTTAGCGGAAGACGTGTACGATATGTGGCGGGTGAATGTGGTGATGAATAACTAATGTCTCAAGTGCAGTATCAAATGAAGTGGCAAGATGTGTAGACTGCAAAACTGAGGGTAAAATTACAAAAAAATTAGGCCAGGTGCGTGTCAAGCCACGTGCTATGGTAGGGTTCCGTAGTTAACTGTAGACCTGTTTGTGTCTGTTTATATATGTATGTACATGTAAAGAAAAATATAATATATTATCTTTATTTCTTCGCATCAAGTGTCATTGTGACTGAACTTGACCCTGTGAGAGTGTGAGTATAATCTGTGGTAAATTTGATTATCTATGTGTCGTTATGATAAAGCAGTTTTTGTAAAAAGATTATTTCAGATATTAATTATAATAAAAGGCTAATATTCATCAAGGAATCGACATTGTGAATAAGAACATTAAATGTCGTTTCTTTTCTTACAGGTCGGTACAGTTTGTCTCACTGTTTAATTCTACTTGTACTGTTTATTGTAAATCATAAATTAACCCAATAAACCTTTTCTTACAGAGAAACTCAGTTGTTTTGATTAACGGTGTCGTCCAAATAACAACAGAGTAGAAAACCTTGTCTTATAAAACGACATTTATTGTCAGAAAATGGAAAAGTTGAAGTTTACGTTTGTGGTAAAAGCAACAATAGACGGAAAGTCAAACTTTATTGCCATAACCTCGATAGCCACACAAGATGACAAAGTTTTTCGGATCCCGGAAGAATATGAAGCTGTATCACAGTATCACAAACAAGTCCAAACATCTAAAGCTTTCTCTACAGTTAAGAATACATTAAAAAAAAGACAACAAGACACAAAGAAGAAGTGTATGGATAAAAATGACAGAAGGTCTGTTACAAACATACTGTGATGAAGATGAAAACATGATTTTCCAGGACCAATTCCTCGAGGAAATAACTCAAGAACAGTCGGTTACTGTCAATAAAAACATAGAAGATCCTCTATTGAAAATTTTGGAAAAATTAATTGAAAGTCAACAAAATAAAGAAAAACAAAGTATAAAGAAGTTAGCGGACAGGTTTGTAATTGAAAAATTTGATGGAAAAAGTATGAGTGCATATAACTGGATGGAAACATTTGAAAAAGAGTGTGCGAGGTTTGATATGGTAAAAGATGAAGAAAAAATAGAAATCTTTAGATTATTTCTTGAAAAATCCTGTGTTGATTGGTACTCCTCGATGATGATCAAGCATAGTTTACAATCAGAGTGGTTGGAGTGGAAATCAAGTTTTTTGCAAACCTATGCTAATAAAGGTTGGACTACAAGCAAGTATGCTTTGTTTTTTAAATATCAGTCAGGTTCTTTATTAGAATATGCTATAAAGAAAGAAAAACTTCTATTAGAAGTAAGAAAAACAATAGACCAAGGGACCTTAATTGATATTATTGCTGCCGGCTTACCAGATTTTATAACAGATAGAATCAACAAAGAGGAAATTGTACAAACAAAAGACTTATGTAACGAACTTGGCAAGTTAGAACATTTGGTTGCAAAGAAGAAATTGATACAGAGAAAAGATACTAAGCAACTAAAAGAAAAATGTAGCATTTGTGAAAGTTTACAAAAAGGTGTGCGCTATCATCCAGAAGATTCCTGCTGGTTTAAAACAAAAACAAATAGTGGAAAAGAAAGAAATACCAGACAAATAAAGCACATTAACAATTCAGAATTAGAATGTGAACTGCAGCATGAAGAACCAAAAAACTAATAGCGCCGCCATTAATTAAAGTAAAATTAGTATTGAATAAAAATATTGAAGTATTTGGAATCTATGACTCAGGCTCTAATGTGTCATTAATTAATTCAAAGTTACTAAAGATAAACAATACAGAATCTAGTTCCTCTAGCAATACTAATTTAAAAACAATTAATGGCGTTAAAGGCAAATGGTGTAATAACACTTAATATAAGCATTTTTAATGTGGAGAAAACCATGAACATCTTTGTAATAGACAAAGAAAATTTTGATTATGATTTTTTAATCGGATTGGATTGTATAAAAGAGTTTTTCTTAATTCAAAATGAAAACTTAGAAATCGGCCAGAAAGTCCCTATGCCAAGAAATGAAGTAGTTTCTAAGGAAACAGATAAGTCAGCTATTGACATTTATAAGGAAATAAGGTCTGATAATTTAATAAATTTCAATGAGAACTTTAATGAAGAAACCTTCAGAATTTTGATAAATCATCTAGAATATCAACAAAAGGCAGTGATTAATGACTTAATATTAAAAAATAAATCTATATTTGCAAAGGATAAATATGACATTGGAATGGTAACAGATTATGAAGCACGCATTGATCTGTCAATAGAAAAATACTGCAGTAAAAGGCCATATCGCTGCACAATTGAAGACAAAAAAGAGATAGAAAGTCAAATTAGAAAATTATTAGAAAAGAAGTTGATAGAAGAATCATATAGTCCGTTTGCAGCGCCAGTTACACTAGCTTATAAAAGAGATGAAAATACAAAGTCAAGATTATAATAATAATAATTATGCATAGATTTTCGAGACCTAAATAAAATCGTTGTTCCGCAATCACAGCCATTTCCCCTTATTGAGGACTTGATAGTAAAAACTAGAGATTGCAAGTTTTTCTCTACACTGGATCTTAATTCAGCATTTTGGTCAATTCCTTTGCGAGTCACAGACAGACACAAAACAGCATTTGTCACTCAAGAGGGCCACTATCAATGGAATTGTCTACCATTTGGCTTAAAGACCTCGCCAGCGATATTTCAGCGAATAATGTGTAATATAATACGGAAACACAAGCTTGGAGATTTCACAGTATGTTATATCGATGATATCTTATTATTCTCAAAATCATTCTCAGAGCATGTCAGCCATCTGGAACAACTATTTCAAGCAATCAAAAGCGAAGGTTTCAGACTTAAATTTTCGAAATGTATATTTGCAGCAAACTCAGTTAAGTACTTGGGTCACATTATACAGAATAATTCAGTTAGACCTTTGAAAGACAACTTAATATCAATAAAAAACTTCCCTACTCCAAAAACCAGAAAAAATGTAAGGCAATTTTTAGGAAAGATAAATTTTTATCATAAGTATGTGCCAAAAATAGCAATAAAATTGGATCCATTACATAACCTTTTGAGAAAAGGACAAACATTTTTCTGGACTAAGGCATGCCAAAAGTCATTTGATGAAATGAAACAAATATTATGTTCTCATCCAATACTGACAATTTTTGATCCAAACTTGCCTATCCACATATACACAGATGCTAGTATTCTTGGACTTGGAGCAGTCCTGAAACAGCCTCAAGAAAACAATGATGAGAAACCAGTGGCATACTTCTCGAAAAAATTGAATGAAGTTCAAAAAAGAAAGAAAGCCATATATCTTGAATGCCTGGCAATTAAAGAAAGTGTAAAGTATTGGCAGCATCTGTTGATAGGTAGGAAATTTACTGTCTTTTCAGATCACAAGCCCTTGGAGAATATGAATATAAAGTCAAGAACCGATGAAGAGTTAGGAGATCTAACATACTACCTATCACAATATGATTTCCAAATAAAATACTCTCCAGGAAAATACAACACCGAAGCTGATTGCCTAAGCAGAAACCCAGTGTTAGAAGCAAATGAAAACCTGGATGAACAATTAAAAACAGTCAATATTATAACACTAGAAGATATAATAAAAGACCAAGTTATTAATGAAAAGCTACAGAGCAGTAAAGAAAAGCTAATAAAAAAAAACAATGTTTATTTCAAGAAAGTTAAGAAAAAAGAGAAAATTATCCTATCAGAGAAATTTAGTATAAAATTTATCAAAGATGTACATGCAGAACTGAGTCATATAGGAATTAAACAAATGCAAAAAATGATTATGGTACACAGCAGAAAACATGACAAAGAACATAAAAATGATTTGTGAAAGTTGTATAGTATGTATTAAGAACAAATCAAGAGGACAAAACAAATATGGATTGATGTCCCACTTGGGTCCCGCCACAAAACCTTTTGAGATATGTTCCATTGATACAATTGGAGGATTTGGAGGTTCAAGGTCAACAAAGAGATACTTGCATTTGCTATCGGATCATTTCACTAGATATGCTTACATTTTGACGTCCAGTACACAAAATGCAAATGATTTCACAAAACTAGTGAGAAACTGTGCGGAAACGGACATTGGCATGATTCTCTCAGACCAATACCCAGGTATCAATTCTAGAGACTTCAAAGAATTTTTGGACGAAAAGAACATTCCAATAATTTTTACTGCTGTGGACTCGCCCTTCTCAAATGGTTTAAACAAAAGACTAAATCAAACGATAGTCAATAAAATTAGATGCAAAATAAACGAAAATGACTCCAAATTAGCATGGACAACTATAGCACAAAATTGTGTAAAAAGCTATAATGAAACAGAGCATACTGTCACTGGTTATGCTCCAAAGTATCTTCTTAGCGGCATAGATATTACAATTCTACCAAACGAATTGAAACTTAAAAAGACCGAGTTTGATTTGATCCAAGACAGAAAAACAGCTTTGGAAAATACAATGCGATCTCACAATTACAACAAAACAATCTACGATAAAAATCGAAGACACGTAGACTTCAAAGTTGGTGATACTGTTTTTGTGGATAATGGTAACAAACTCAATAGGAAGAAACTCGATGAATTGAGAATTGGACCATATAAAATAATAGAAAAAATATCTAGCTCAATATACAAAATAAACACTAATCATAGGAAGACAGAGTCAAACTTTTTCCATGTCTCAAAACTAACTCCAACTCCTACGCCTAAAGACCATGAAGGTGTGTGAATGGTAGTGCTGATAGTTATCTGCTCTGGGAGGGGGAGATGTAAAGAAAAATATAATATATTATCTTTATTTCTTCGCATCAAGTGTCATTGTGACTGAACTTGACCCTGTGAGAGTGTGAGTATAATCTGTGGTAAATTTGTTTATCTATGTGTCGTTATGATAAAGCAGTTTTTGTAAAAAGATTATTTTAGATATTAATTATAATAAAAGGCTAATATTCATCAAGGAATCGACATTGTGAATAAGAACATTAAATGTCGTTTCTTTTCTTACAGGTCGGTACAGTTTGTCTCACTGTTTAATTCTACTTGTACTGTTTATTGTAAATCATAAATTAACCCAATAAACCTTTTCTTACAGAGAAACTCAGTTGTGTTTTGATTAATGTCGTCCAAATAACTACCGAGTAGAAAACCTTATCTTATATACATTTACCAGAACATGTTAACAGGAATTTATTGTGTTTTCGGTTTAAAGAATTCCAGTATGTTTGGGAAACCGCATCACTTAATTGAGCGACTATTTCTCCGAAACCTTGTGCTAAAATAAATGCTACCCTTAAAAGTTTTCCTAGAAAATTCATGGTTAATTACTACATTTATGATTTTTTCATATTTTTAAAGCTAACTGCTAGAGTAAATATTTTAGAGGGGATGCTCAAAAAAAGTTACAAACTTTAATATTTCTCAAACAGAACCCTAATTCGAAAACACTGTCTTCGCAACCCTAAATTGTTTTAAAATACCGATTTAATCACATGATGGAAAAATCAAGAAAAAAAGTTCATCTCCTTATGTGTACCCCAAATTTATTATTTTTCAGTATTTTTTGTAGCATTATCTCAGCGTGGTTATTTTATGTCCATGCAAAATTACACCTTTCTAGGACTAAGTCTCTTCGGTGACGGACGGATAAACAGACAGTCAGACAAAGCTAAACTATAAGGGTTTCTTGTTTTACTAAGAAAACCTTAAAATTAGGTATCGAGACTAGGAAAGGTATGGGGAGTAACTTAAAATTTTGAATGATAATAATAAATAAATAAATAATGCTGGACAAATCACACAGTATCATATAGCCCCAAGCTTATGTTATGGGTACTAGATAACTGATATACTTAATACATTATACTACATAGATAGATATTTTTATTATAAATAAACACCCAGAACACTCTGAACAAATATCTGCAGATCATACAGACATTTGTCCCGAGGCGGGAATCGAACATCGCCTTGCGTCGCAGGCGGACCTTCGCCCGCTGCGCCACAGAGCTCGTCGTAGCTCGATAATGTTGCATAAATGTATATAGGAAGGTTTGCTGGTAATGATACAAAGTGTATGTATGTCCCGTGGAGGCGTGGGAAGCGGAGCACTCACCATGAGCAGGTCCTTGACGCCCGAGGCGAAGGCGTCGGCGAAGGCGTCGTGCGACAGGTTGGGCACGGAGTGCACCAGGCTCAGCAGCGCGCGCCCGGCCGCCGCGCAGCCCGCGCGCCGCCCCGCCAGCACGTCGTCCACGTAGCCGCCCACCTGCAAGCGCCGCGCTGTCACTCCGCTCGGTGCCTACGTACTAACTAACGTTCTATAAACAACAAATATATACTAAACAAATCTGCTAATCTTTAACTAATCATTTTAAAAACCTTTGAAAATCTTGAACGTAAATGGTTTACGCAGCGCATGCCAAAACAACTCCCAGTCGGCAATAAACATTACGACATATTCAACTATCATCATCGTTATAGTTCAGAGAACATGCACCAAATCTATATAAATTTTGGTTAATTTAGCTATTTGTGAAAACCGCATGAAAATCAGCTGAGTAGGTTGAGTTTTGCGCGAACTGTCAGACGGACACGGCGGAGGAAGTTCAGAGTACGGTTCGGCCCCTAGATGCGAGTGCGATGGAGACCTGGTCCAGCAGCGCGGCCAGCTTGGCGCTGGCGTCGGCCACCTGCGCCAGGTCGGCGGGCGGCGCCACGTGCGCCGGCGCGCGCGCTCCCTTGGCCAGCGCCGTCTTCTGGCACAGCTGCAGGCCCACCACCTGCGACACTAGATGCGAGTACGATGGAAGGAGACCTGGTCCAGCAGCGCGGCCAGCTTGGCGCTGGCGTCGGCCACCTGCGCCAGGTCGGCGGGCGGCGCCACGTGCGCCGGCGCGCGCGCTCCCTTGGCCAGCGCCGTCTTCTGGCACAGCTGCAGGCCCACCACCTGCGACACTAGATGCGAGTACGATGGAAGGAGACCTGGTCCAGCAGCGCGGCCAGCTTGGCGCTGGCGTCGGCCACCTGCGCCAGGTCGGCGGGCGGCGCCACGTGCGCCGGCGCGCGCGCTCCCTTGGCCAGCGCCGTCTTCTGGCACAGCTGCAGGCCCACCACCTGCGACACTAGATGCGAGTACGATGGAAGGAGACCTGGTCCAGCAGCGCGGCCAGCTTGGCGCTGGCGTCGGCCACCTGCGCCAGGTCGGCGGGCGGCGCCACGTGCGCCGGCGCGCGCGCTCCCTTGGCCAGCGCCGTCTTCTGGCACAGCTGCAGGCCCACCACCTGCGACACTAGATGCGAGTACGATGGAAGGAGACCTGGTCCAGCAGCGCGGCCAGCTTGGCGCTGGCGTCGGCCACCTGCGCCAGGTCGGCGGGCGGCGCCACGTGCGCCGGCGCGCGCGCTCCCTTGGCCAGCGCCGTCTTCTGGCACAGCTGCAGGCCCACCACCTGCGACACTAGATGCGAGTACGATGGAAGGAGACCTGGTCCAGCAGCGCGGCCAGCTTGGCGCTGGCGTCGGCCACCTGCGCCAGGTCGGCGGGCGGCGCCACGTGCGCCGGCGCGCGCGCTCCCTTGGCCAGCGCCGTCTTCTGGCACAGCTGCAGGCCCACCACCTGCGACACAACACGCACCTCAACATCTCGCATTTATTTATTCTCTTAACAGGACTAGAGACCGGACTGTATGCAACATAATTATATTAACGCCATGGTGGAAACGGCTTCGCAAATAATCATCATTTCAGCCGTAAAACGTCCACTACTGAACACAGGCCTCCCTCATGGATCTCCATGAGAGGTAGTTACCATACTCACCACGCTTGGCAGGCGGGTTGGCGAGCGCAGTACGGGATGTTGATACACGGAAAGACGCTACTGCCCATCTTTCGGAGGTATCCCTTAGCAGGCTCTTACTGCATCCACGGGTATGAGAGGAGGGGTAACAACAGGCACCCCACGGCAAATAATGGAGGATACGGCAGACGTAGGCGCGCAGCCCCATGCGCGCGCCGCCCAGCCCCGTGTCTAGAGTCGTGAGAGCAGTGGGCGTACCTCCGGCTCGTAGCTGGTGAGGGAGACCTGGATGGGCGTGAACATGCAGCCCTGCTTACCGCGCGGCACGCCGAGCGCCACGCAGACGTAGGCGCGCAGCCCCATGCGCGCGCCGCCCAGCCCCGTGTCTAGAGTCGTGAGAGCAGTGGGCGTACCTCCGGCTCGTAGCTGGTGAGGGAGACCTGGATGGGTGTGAACATGCAGCCCTGCTTGCCGCGCGGCACGCCGAGCGCCACGCAGACGTAGGCGCGCAGCCCCATGCGCGCGCCGCCCAGCCCCGTGTCTAGAGTCGTGAGAGCAGTGGGCGTACCTCCGGCTCGTAGCTGGTGAGGGAGACCTGGATGGGCGTGAACATGCAGCCCTGCTTGCCGCGCGGCACGCCGAGCGCCACGCAGACGTAGGCGCGCAGCCCCATGCGCGCGCCGCCCAGCCCCGTGTCTAGAGTCGTGAGAGCACTCCCTCCACCTTCCCATGGTCCTACCAACCTTGCGGTTATACGGACCGAATCTGTGAGTTATGATCCACTCGGATGGCTCAAGACTCTACAAAAACCTACGCACGCGTGTCCCGGCACTCTCCCCCTTCTGGGGCATGCTCATCACAGTATGGACTTCATTGCTGGGCTGCTCCCCTCCAGCTCGGTACCTCTGTGCCCCCCCCTCGTCCCCGTTCGAAAATGTGCATTCCTCGGCCCGCCTCGATCTATGCCAGGTCCTGGCGAACCTCCTAAGCTGTCCGAAGTTCGCCTCACTACTTACTAGATCTGCGTGGTATATCGGTCCCTCAAGCCCTCCTTGCCTTGTAATTCCCCCTAACATAGTGCTTCTCGCTTCCGCGTACAACGGGCAATCCCACAGGATATGGTCCCGCGTCTCCCACTTCTCCCCACAGCTGCACCCTGTAGTGTCGCTCAACCCCAGATCGCTCAGACGTTTCCTAAAGCAGCCATGGCCCATAAGGATCTGCGAAAGTTCGTAATCGGGTTCAACTCAGTGCGCCTTCATGCGCTCGCCTACGTCTGGGAAGAACGCGAACAATTCGCGACCCTTAGTCTCGGCCTCCCATCGAGCCTGCCAGGACTCTACGGTCTCTGCGTCGATGTTCGCTCGGATACGTCTGTGCGTCTCGTTCGGTTCACCCTCCGTCTCAGCTAACCTACGACCCGCTCTTGTCAGCAGTAAGTCCGCCGGCAGGACCCCCGCCAGAACCGGTAGCGCTGCAGTACTGATCAACCTGTAAGCCTTCGTTAGTAAAACTAACGAGGATCTTTGCGTCCTGAGCAGCACGCTGCGAACGACATGTACCGTAGCCCGGTGATACCATATTCTGGCCGCGTACGTGAGCGTCGCCTCGTATGTGCCGCCATAGAGTACCCGGAGCGCCCTGTACCGCACTCCCCATCTGTTTGCGGAAACCCTCGAGACCTTGCCGAAACAATTGGACGCTCTGTCACCGATCGTCGCCGCGTGGGGTGCGAATGATTGGGTGGGGTCCAGAATGACTCCCAACACCTTGGCCTCAGCGACTGTGCGGATCGACGTGCCAGACGCATTGGTCTTTAGCAGAGGTGGCCTTTGCAATTTCCCTTTCAGGGTCATGGTCTGGGACTTAGCCGGGGCGAATGTGAGCCTGTTACGGGCACCCCACTCCGCTACCAGTCCCAAGACAGCCGCTCCTTTCTCCTCCAACTCTCTCCGAGCATCCCCCGCTACCAACACCGTCACGTCGTCCGCGTATGCCATAAAAGACACCCCAACTGGCACCGGCAAACAGAGAAGATCGTCGAGTAGAACGTTCCACAACGTTGGGCCGAGCTCAGAGCCCTGCGGGCACCCCATAGTGGACGCCTTCCAGACAGCCCGGTCCCCTGCGATCATGGCCACCCTGCGATTGCAGAAGTAGCTCGTCAACATTCTATAAATGTTCGGCGGGCAGCCTCCGCGTTTCGCCTTAACCAAGATCATGGGCCACCAGGCGTTGTCGAAGGCCCCTGAGATGTCCAGAAATATGGCCTGTAAGTATTTCGCCTTACAGTCTTTTATCGCTTGTAGTACCGATCCTAACGCTGACGTGGTCGACCGGCGCGCTCTAAACCCGTGCTGGCATGAGGAGATTCCGCGAGTGAGCTGTGGAATACTCCAGAGCAACACTCTCTCCAGGACTTTGCCAAGCACCGGCAGCAGAGTGATGGGTCGGTATGCCTTGGGGTCCGTCGGCGGCTTGCCGTTACCTTTTGGCAGAACCAACAATCGACCGTCCTTCCAGATCGAGGGAAAAGTGCCTGACTTCACGCAAGCGTTCATCACGTGGGTAAATTCAGGGGCGCAAGCCCACCACACGTGCTTCAGCATCTTCCCCTCAATACCGTCCATCCCCGGCGATGTATTGGGTAACGACATTACTATTTTCTTAAGCGAGTCCAGATCGATAGGGGGGGAGTCATTGCCTGATGGTAGAAGGGCAGCCGCAATTCTAACCTGCCGGTGATAAGCAGTGTCGCTGCTGGGATCATCGTCCGGACAGAGTGCCGTCATCGGCGCGGTCATAGACTCGCTGACGTCACTAGTGTCCGAACCCACGAGATGAATTCCATTGACGACATTCACCGGTGGTCTGGCGCGGCCGCACGCCTCCCTATAGGCAAGACCCCATGGGTCCTGATTTCCGGTATCTGCCAGTTTCCGGAAGTGTTCCAACTGCAGAAGCCATCGCCTGCCTGTACGCTGTTCTGGCTTGGTGGAACTCTTGCTTGGCTACCTCTTCAATCATACCCGCCACCCTTCTAGTCCTCTGCCAAGCCCTTCGCGCTCTAACTTGGTTGCGTCTGAGCTTGTCTAAGCGCGGAGTCCACCACTCGTAACCACGATCTTTGGTGACTGCTTTAACGGTGCCTAGGCACTCTGTCGCAGCGCGCTCGATGAGTTCGGTGAAGGACTTGCTGAGATTTTCTGCGGTGTCCCCTAGCTGTAGTTGTCCGACTCTTTCGTGCACCGTAGCGTCAAACGACCTCCAGTCTGCGTTTCTGGTACGATACCGTCTCGGGATGATAGGCACTGTGCTACGTGTAATGAGCCTTGTGGTGTGGTGGTCTACCCTGAAGGTAATCAAACGGTGATCGCTCGACGAGATGTCGTGCACCTTCCACCCGTTGACGCGAACGCCACGCGAGCTTAAGGTGACGTCGATATTCGACTCACCGTTTGCCGTACTGAAGGTGTACATCTGCCCACTAATGTTATGTACCACAAGGTCCCGGCTGTTTATGAAATCTTCCATCTTGGTGCGGCGGTCGGTTACAGTATGGCCTCTTCCTACATAATGTCGGGGTTCTGAGTGCCATAGCGGGGAATGGGTGTTTAAATCCCCCCCCTCCAGTACCGCCTTACCTTTCAGGAAGTCCAGCGCCTTCTCCAACTGACGTAAATGAGTATCGATACAGTCGCTATATTGGAAGTACGTCGATACCACGTACAGGTCAATGTCCTCAATATGGCAGCACACAAAGTGGTCGGTCGATAGGTTGTACAATACGGCACACGGCTTGCAACGGTTCCGCAAATAAATGCCCGCTTTGGAGTGTACCCCACATTGGATAAAAGTGCCAGTCGTGGAATATTGTTCTTGAACTAGAACGATATCCAGGCCGAGCGAGTCCGCTATAGCGGGTAACTCCCTCGTAGCCGTTACTGCACCACCTAAGTTTATCTGACCCACTTTTAATACAGGTGCGCTATCCATATTGGACCTGATTTATTAATTGTTCCTCTGCATGGAGGCGCGCCGGACAAGTCCTAGACGCCGTTTTGTGCGCGCTGTCGCGCTTGAAGCGCTTGCACGTGGCGCAGCACGCCACTGACGCTTCACACTTGTCGGCGCTGTAGCCCACCTCGCCGCATCGGCCGCATGTTGTCTCCTTGGCCCGGCAGAACTTCTCCGGGTGCCCGTACATTTGGCACTTGTGACAGCATGTCACGCGCACAAAGTCGCTCACCTCGACATGCTGCCAGCCGATGTATACGGTGCCCCGGCTTATCAAAACCTCACGCAGCCTTGAGGAGCACTCGAATACGCACGTCGTCTCCTTGTACGTGCTTCCTCTTCTGGATCGTTTAAAGGCGCCCTTGATCTCCTCCTTCACCACCGAGAGCGGCCACAGGAGGTCTTCCTGAAGGTTGAGCTCCCACAGCTCGTTGATTAGGGCCTCAAACGAGGGATCCCCGTCAACGTTGTGGAGAGCCACCAATGGCTTCCTCTTCTTAGGCTCGACCACCCTCAGCGATGGGGGGGCTGCTTTCTTTAAGCGTTCCGCTGCTGCGAGTGACGCTGTCTGTACAACAACGCCAGCATTGCCGACTTTGCGCATGCCCTCTACCTGCACTGCAATAGAGCGAGGCTCCACCGACCGCTTCAGTTCAGCCTTTGTTAGCTCCGACGTGTTCGTATCAGCCTCTTCCCGAGGGTAAAAGGCTAACACGGGTCCCTGTGCCTTAATCGGCTTCGGCAACTGCCCCCTTCCCGTAGTCGTGAGAGCAGTGGGCGTACCTCCGGCTCGTAGCTGGTGAGGGAGACCTGGATGGGCGTGAACATGCAGCCCTGCTTGCCGCGCGGCACGCCGAGCGCCACGCAGACGTAGGCGCGCAGCCCCATGCGCGCGCCGCCCAGCCCCGTGTCTAGAGTCGTGAGAGCAGTGGGCGTACCTCCGGCTCGTAGCTGGTGAGGGAGACCTGGATGGGCGTGAACATGCAGCCCTGCTTGCCGCGCGGCACGCCGAGCGCCACGCAGACGTAGGCGCGCAGCCCCATGCGCGCGCCGCCCAGCCCCATGTCTAGAGTCGTGAGAGCAGTGGGCGTACCTCCGGCTCGTAGCTGGTGAGGGAGACCTGGATGGGCGTGAACACGCAGCCCTGCTTGCCGCGCGGCACGCCGAGCGCCACGCAGACGTAGGCGCGCAGCCCCATGCGCGCGCCGCCCAGCCCCGTGTCTAGAGTCGTGAGAGCAGTGGGCGTACCTCCGGCTCGTAGCTGGTGAGGGAGACCTGGATGGGCGTGAACATGCAGCCCTGCTTGCCGCGCGGCACGCCGAGCGCCACGCAGACGTAGGCGCGCAGCCCCATGCGCGCGCCGCCCAGCCCCGTGTCTAGAGTCGTGAGAGCAGTGGGCGTACCTCCGGCTCGTAGCTGGTGAGGGAGACCTGGATGGGCGTGAACATGCAGCCCTGCTTGCCGCGCGGCACGCCGAGCGCAACGCAGACGTAGGCGCGCAGCCCCATGCGCGCGCCGCCCAGCCCCGTGTCTAGAGTCGTGAGAGCAGTGGGCGTACCTCCGGCTCGTAGCTGGTGAGGGAGACCTGGATGGGCGTGAACATGCAGCCCTGCTTGCCGCGCGGCACGCCGAGCGCCACGCAGACGTAGGCGCGCAGCCCCATGCGCGCGCCGCCCAGCCCCGTGTCTAGAGTCGTGAGAGCAGTGGGCGTACCTCCGGCTCGTAGCTGGTGAGGGAGACCTGGATGGGCGTGAACATGCAGCCCTGCTTGCCGCGCGGCACGCCGACGTAGGCGCGCAGCCCCATGCGCGCGCCGCCCAGCCCCGTGTCTAGAGTCGTGAGAGCAGTGGGCGTACCTCCGGCTCGTAGCTGGTGAGGGAGACCTGGATGGGCGTGAACATGCAGCCCTGCTTGCCGCGCGGCACGCCGAGCGCCACGCAGACGTAGGCGCGCAGCCCCATGCGCGCGCCGCCCAGCCCCGTGTCTAGAGTCGTGAGAGCAGTGGGCGTACCTCCGGCTCGTAGCTGGTGAGGGAGACCTGGATGGGCGTGAACATGCAGCCCTGCTTGCCGCGCGGCACGCCGAGCGCCACGCAGACGTAGGCGCGCAGCCCCATGCGCGCGCCGCCCAGCCCCGTGTCCAGCGTCACGTGCACGGGCGCGCGGCACTCGCGCGAGTAGTACTCGTGGATCACCGACGAGTGGTTCGTCACCTCGTTGCCAGTCGCCCACCATCCTGAACGACAAGCGTTAATGTTGTTGTTACAGGCTTCCTCTGCTGCATACACATTAAAGTTGACATCGAGATAACATGGTTAATGGTTAACATGGACCTTAAAGTTAATTTGTTCTTTTATTAATGTTGTGGTTGTTATTGTATAAAAATACAACCGTTATTTACCAAAAAAAACATTATCAGCAGAATAGGTCCCGCTAGCCGTTGCATTGATCAATCAAGGACTGACAGTGTTAAGTACTGTGTCTACCTGTCATTGTTATGCACCATGTTGATCCATGCAGTATGTTTTGAAACGGTATCAAGCAATTTGAAACTACACCCGACGGCCAGGTAGGGGTGGTAAAGGGTGTACATCAGTATGAGATGACAGGTTTATTGTATTGGAAATTTCAAGAAACTGCTACATGGCGGCCATTGAGGCATTAACATAAGCAAGAGAAAGTCACCTAAGACAGCACCAAGTAGCTCGCCTTCAATTTGCTAGAGAGCAGCATGCTAATTAGACACTCAAGCAATGTCCTAGTGTTCTTCAGAGATAAGTGCCTTATTGCTTGTTTTCCAGACGGTCAAGGGAAGTCTTGGAGAAGAATCCAAGGGCCAACCTACCCATTATCACTACACAAACAAGGAATTTTACATAGGCTCCATCTGTATACATATAAAGTCTAGCTTTATATAATTCAAAGTCCTGACTGACTCACTGATTGACTGACTGATTGACTGACTGATATATCAACGCACAGCCTAAACCACTGGACCTAGACTTGAAAATTTGGCACACATATACACTACCGGCCAAAAGTTTGAGACCACCTACATCTAAGTAGCAAAATGAAATAAAACTCAAAATATAAATCAAGAGGTTTAGATATTAATTAAAATGCTTATTTACTAATACACATTCATCAAGAAGAAAAAAAAATCAAGAAATATCAACCATTTACGTTAAAAATGACGTTCATATTTAATAAAATCATTAAACGGAGTTTTCGTCAAAAAAGCCTCCCTTGCATTTTATAACTTTTTTCACTAGTCTCGGCATACGAGCAATCAATTTATCAATTGTATCTTGTTCCAGCTTTCTTGTAAAGCCTTCCACATGTCTTCTTGTCGGGGGGGTAAGGCAGTGTCTGGTCTCGGTGGGGTGTGTTTTGCCAGGAACTCATCCCTACAAAATACTGAGAATACCGATAGTGTACGTCTAGGTGGAGCTAGACTATAGGCACGCACTGACCAGTCCGATCACATACGTCCTCGCCACTGTTTGAATGCCGCCGCGTTCTAGCAGTGGGCCCACATACTTCACCGTTGTGGGTCGTCTCCCCTGGGCAATGTTACGGTTCAGAGCTCCTATAGCTCCAGTTTTTTTCCTCCTCTGAATCGTAACAGCAGAATGTGAAGGGCACCAGCGAGTCTTCGGCGCTTAAACCGAATATCTGGCAAAAACAAAAAAAACCATGGAAGCAAAACCAAAAGAGATATTACCCCAGGAGGGTACCGGTGATGCCGGAGAATCCCTCCCTGAGCATAGCTCAGGAAGCCCCTCGTATTCTGGGGGGGGGCAAAGTTTTGCCACAAATGGACTGTGTGGAAGCGGGTAACCAGGCTTCTACCTCAGCTAATGCTACTGGTAACACGAAAAAATTTGTGCAACAGGCGTTCCATCAAAGCATGTTCCTCAGTCGACCAAGAAGCCCTTTGATTGTAAATCTAGGCACGACCTCAGGTGTTACAAATACTTTACCTCAACAAACAGAGTCCCAGAGGCAGTGCAATTCTCCTGATGTCAACAGTCCTTGTCCGCCCTCATGGCAAAGAATTCCAAATGAAAATAATCGTAAGAAAAGAAAAATAATACAGAGCCCCTCTCCTGAAACCATTGTGACTTCTAACAGGTTCGGTAACCTGCCCCTAGACTTAACCGAAGATAACCCAGAACCACAAGTAAAGAAACCCTGCAAGCCTCCACCAATTATACTTTATGGAGTGAAAGATGTAAAACAACTAACCGACATATTGGAAACAGTTGCTGAAAGAGATCAATTTACCTACAAAATTGTAAATCAAAACCAGCTAAGAATCAGTTGTTTACAAATAATTCAATATAAAAGTATAATTGCTCTAATACGCGAAAAGGGAATTATAGGTCATACATTCAATAGGAAAGATAAAAAACCATACAGATTCGTCATTCGAAACCTGCACCACTCAACTCCACACGACGCAATCTCGGAAGCTGTAGAAAACACTGGAAATAAGGTGGCTAGTGAAATAATAAACATTAAATACGGACCAGATAAAAAACCGACATCAACCTTCTTCGTGAACGTAGAACCAGGGCCCAATAATCAAGCTATAAAAGACATAAAATATATATACAATCAATCAGTAGTTATTGAGGACCCAAGAAAAAAACAAACCATTGTTCAGTGCCAGAGATGCCAACAGTACGGACACTCGAAAAATTATTGCATGCGGCCTTATCGTTGCGTTAAATGCGCTAAATCACACAGAACCTCCGACTGTACCAAACACGACCAAAATACCCCGGCTAAGTGCGCACGTTGTCAAGGTCCTCACCCTGCAAATTATAAAGGCTGTGAGGTATATCAAGAAATACTTTCGAGGAGATACACAACAAAGAGATCTGCTAAACATACACATCCAAAAATAGATAAAAATGTCCCAGCTAAAATGCACGAGTGGCCTCGATTACCTCGACAAGAAAACGATGAAGTAAACGTAAAAACTTCAACAGTCAAAACCCAAGAATGTGCTTTGTGCTTGCAATTGTGCTTATTTTTTGTGGGTGCCGTTTTGCTATTCATAGCAAAACGGCACCCACAAAAAATAAGAATCAAAGTATTAAAACCCAAGAAAACAATGAAGACCTGAATCCTAAATTCGAGCCAACATCTACTTTAGAAAAAATACTAATAGCACAAACACAAAAGTTTGAAATTATCCTACAACAAATGAGTACCTTAATGGCTCTCATAACTACACTCGTCAACAAGCTTTCTTAATGGATTCCATCCGTTTAGCTACCTGGAACATTAATGGTCTGGCCTCCAATAGAGAAGATGTAGAAATTTTCCTACACGAACATAAAGTGGATGTTATACTTATCTCCGAAGCTCATAGTACAAGCACCACTAAAATTAAAATTAGAGGCTATTGCATTTATACTACTAACCACCCGGACGGAACAGCACATGCGGGAACTGCTATCATAATTCGTGACAATATAAAACATCATCTCCTACCAGAATTCAGAACCGCAGCTATACAAGCGACAACAGTATCTATAGCGGACAAATCTGGCTACTTTAGCGTCTCAGCGATATATTGCCCACCAAGACACAAAATCAACGATACCATGTTCTCACAGTTTTTTAATACCTTGGGTAATCGCTTCATAGCTGGAGGAGATTGGAACGCCAAGCATACAAGTTGGGGTACGCGACTTACCACGCCAAGAGGGAGACAGTTAATAGCTAGTATTACCAACAATAGACTGCGTGCAATTTCTGCATTGGAACCAACATACTGGCCTACTGACCCACACAAGATACCGGATTTACTGGACTTTTTTATCATTAAAGGACTGTCCAAGCATTACCTAGCTCCAGAATCCTGCCTAGATGGGTCTTCTGACCATACGCCGGTACTATTAACTGAAAGCACCAAGGTAATTGAAGTAGAGAAACCGGAAGTACTCAGCAACAGACATACCGATTGGGACTTATTTCGCGAATATGTCACAGAAAATCTGAATCTTAAAGTTGCCCTGAAATGTCCAGAGGATATTGATGATGCGACGAAAATCTTCACGTCACTTATTCAAGAGGCATGCTGGAAATATACACCAACTCTGAAAGCTAAAGGCCAGACAATAAATATACCGCTGAACATCAAAAATAAAATTAAAGAAAAAAGAAGACTGCGCCGTATATGGCACCAGAGCAGACGTAGCGAAGACAAAAAAGCGTTTAATAGGGCTATAAGCGAAGTCAAAACACTACTACAGGAATGGCACAATACAACATTAGCGACAAAACTAGAGACCTTGACAGCGACTTTAGCAACTAACTACTCCCTATGGAAGTTTACAAAATCATACGATAGACCTCAAGCAGCGAAACCTCCACTAAGAAAGAAAGACAATACATGGGCCAGAACTCCTCAAGAGAAAGCTAATTTATTTGCGGACCATTTAGCAACAGTGTTTAAACCCAACGATGTAGGTGACTCCGTAACAGAAAACAAGGTTAATGATATTCTGAATCAACCATATCAAATGTCTTTACCTCCGAAAACTACAACTTCAAGAGAAGTAATGCGGATAATCAAGGAGCTATGCGATAAAAAAGCACCTGGTTTTGACCTTATAACGAAAGAGATATTGATGCAACTCCCCAAAAAAGCCATAGTATATCTGACCACGCTATATAACGGCATACTAAGAGTACAGTACTTTCCGACCATGTGGAAAATATCACAAATAATTATGATCCAAAAGCCAGGAAAACCTCCAAACGACGTTGGGTCTTACAGGCCGATCAGCTTGCTACCGGTTCTCTCAAAAGTCTGTGAGAAGATAATACACAGAAGAATCATACCTATGTTGAATGAATGCAAAGTAATACCTGACCACCAATTCGGATTCAGACAAGGACACTCCACTACAGAACAAGTGCATAGAGTCACAGAAAAGATAAGAGATGCTCTGGAAAGAAAACAGTACTGTTCTGCTGCTTTCCTAGATATCCAACAGGCCTTTGACAAGGTGAGGCATAATGGTTTACTTAGCAAGCTGAAAAACTATCTTCCTCATAGCTACTATGGAGTCCTACACTCATATTTGACCAACAGGATATACCAAGTAAAGGAACTGGGTGAAACATCAAATTTTCACGAAATCAGAGCTGGTGTTCCGCAGGGATCGGTTCTGGGTCCACTAATATACTCCATATTCACCGCAGACCTACCTGACGTAGAAGGAGTAACCACTGCAACATTTGCCGATGATACCGCAATAATGGCCTGTAATGTTGACAAAGCAACGGCATCAGAGGAACTACAGAAAGGTCTCAATGAGGTAGATACCTGGTTGAAGAAGTGGAAAATTAAAGCAAGCGCTACTAAATCTATGCATATAACGTTTACCCTGAGAAAAGGCGATTGCCCACCAGTTCGGCTTGGTGCTGATACTCTGCCTCATACCGATCACGTAAAATACCTTGGCATGCACCTTGACCGTAGGCTGACATGGAAAAACCACATCAAAACTAAAAGAGAGGAACTTAACATCAAATTCAGATCTCTCCTATGGATTCTGGGTCGCAATAGCAGACTATCAATGGACAACAAACTACTTATTTACAAAACTATTCTAAAGCCCGTATGGATGTATGGAATACAGCTGTGGGGCAGTGCCTGCAAAACAAGCCTTAGCGTAATACAAAGAGTACAAAACGCAATCCTACGCACTATATCAAATGTCCCATGGTTTGTGAAAAATACAGAAATCCACGAGGCTCTGCAAATGGACACCGTTATAGCAGAAATAAGAAAAACTGCTGAAAACTACCAACTACGGCTGGCCCAGCACTCTAACGAACTTGCCACGCAGTTAACAAATCATAGCTATCCCAATCGCCTCAAGAGGCATGACGTCCTAAAGCTCCATCAAAGGATGTAAAAAAAAAAGAAGTAGCGTGCTCAATGGAGCATGCACTTAACTTGCGAAACGACCAACAAATTTGCTCATAGTCAAACGACTGATCGCAAATAAACCAAGAAAAAAAAAAAAACATGTCTTCTTGTGAGGAGGGACAACAACTGCGCACATTTCTGTCAAGCTCTTCCCACAATAGCTCAATGGGGTTGAGATCCGGACTCTGAGGGGGCCACACCATGTTTTTTAACACCCTTTCTGTTTCTTTATGTTCTAAATAACCCCTGCATAATTTTGAACTACACTGCCGGCCAAAAGTTTGTGACCACTTGTAAAAATCTTTGTAACCACCAAAATATTTCAAAAGTACACGTGATAAAGAGCTAATTTGAACACCTGCATATTCTATTGTTATCAAAGAATTTCTGAGAGTCATTTTTATTGTATATTTTTAAGTTATCATCCTTTAAAGGTCTATTGTTTCAAAACATAAATGAGCACCGCGCGCTTACCAGGTGATAGAGTCATTGTTATATTTTTTATGGCCTGCTCATTTCTAATTATTTTGGTTTTGTTTTGCGGTAACCGTACTTCCGGATTATTTTAGCTTCCTTAAACATATTTTTTACCTGAGTTTTGATGGAGTAAATTTTTCATTATCTTAACTAGTCTGAGCTCGTCGTTGTTACAGTGAAGACATCTTAAAATGGAAAAAGTGCGCGAAATTAGCACTGAAACTCGTTCTGCCATAGTTGTTTTACACGGCGAAGGCAAATCTGAACGTGCGATTGCCTCTCAACTTAAGTTGTGGAAGACTTGTGTTCATAACGCAATAACCCGATACAAGGAGACTGGCAGTAATCAAGATCGTTCGCGATCGGGGAGACCGAGAGCTACCACTTCTAGCGAGGATAATTTCATCGTCGTTACCAGCAAGCGGAATAGACGCCTAACCGCACCAGAAATCCGCGCAGAAGTGAACAAATCCCGATCAGAACCTGTGTCATTGACTACAGTAAAAAGACGATTGAGAGATGCTAAGTTATTTGGTCGCGTCGCCGTTCGAAAACCACTACTAAGGCCACAAAACAAAAAGAAACGGATGCAGTGGGCCCTTACCCATCGAGACTGGACTGAAGAAGACTTTACGCTATAAGGACAGTTGTCGATTGGCTCTCTACGAATTTTCTAACTCTAAATGTAAGCAAAACCAAATTTATTACTTTTTCTCCTTCCATTAGAACTCAGCCTTCTTCTTTCAGTCTTCTTGCACATAACTGTTGCGACCCGAATACCTGTAAATGCCAGTCTCTAGATCGCACACCTTCTATTAAATATCTTGGAGTTCACTTAGACAGTTCTTTATCATGGACCCAACATACTGACTCTACAGTCTCAAGAGTGCGTAAACTTATATTTATATTTAAAAGATTAAGGAATGTTGCAGACGCGAAATGCCTGAAAACTATTTATTTTGCTCTTGCGCAGTCTGTTCTGTCCTACTGCATCACTGCTTGGGGCGGAGCAAGAAAAACACAATTGCTAAGAGTAGAACGAGCCCAAAGAGCCATTTTAAAAGTGATGTTTTCAAAGCCTAGAAGATTTCCAACTGATCAACTCTAAGTGAAGTGCTTACTGTTCGGCAACTGTTTGTTCTAGCTACACTATTGCGTAAACACTCAGACCTTCAATATGACCCATCCCTACAATATTCCAAACGACGCTCAGATATTGTCTGCAAAAATGAGCCAAGCCGGGTAGATGCAGCAGGTCGCCAATTCCACTTCTCAAGTCCATACCTATATAATCGTATAAATAAAATTCTAAATATATACCCACTCCTTCTGTACAAATGCAAAATCAAGTGCTCTACCTGGCTGCTATCTCTTTCTTATGAGGAAACCGAACAGCTCTTAGTTAAAGTAAAATAATACGTCTCCTACTTTTCGATTTAATATATCTCTACAATTCCACATATTCAACACTGAAATCTCCTGTTGCCCAGACTCTTAAGAGACGGGTGCCTCAGGGGATCACTCGCTCACACAAACAGACACGCACACAGACACCTATACAAAACACACACACACACACACACACACATACCATTTAGTTTATAATAATTCATTTCTTTATTTTAAATATTTAGAATCCATGTATGTCTAGGAGTTGGGCGTTGACACTGCCACACAGTTGTAAAGCTTCGGTAGTGTCATCGTTTCATTAGAATTTAAGTGCATTTGTAACATGTCTAAATAAATGATTTTTATCTTATCTTATCTTATCTTTAAAGAAGTTCTTTGGACAGATGAATCCAAGTTTGAAATATTTGGTTCAAAACGACGAATTTTTGTTCGACGTACCCCGAGGAAAAGATGATGCCAGATTGTGTGGTGCCAACAGTTAAGCATGGTGGTGGTTCCATTATGGTCTGGGGATGCTTCTCGGGCCATGGAACCGGAGATTTGGTACGAGTCGAAGGAATCATGAAAAAGGAGCATTATAAACGAATACTACAGCAAAATGCCGTTCCGTCTGGTTTAAGATTAATTGGAAATGGATTTTTTTTCCAACAAGATAATGATAAAACCAAAATTATTAGAAATGAGCAGGCCATAAAAAATATAACAATGACTCTATCACCTGGTAAGCGCGCGGTACTCATTTATGTTTTGAAACAATAGACCTTTAAAGGATGATAACTTAAAAATATACAATAAAAATGACTCTCAGAAATTCTTTGATAACAATAGAATATGCAGGTGTTCAAATTAGCTCTTTATCATGTGTACTTTTGAAATATTTTGGTGGTTACAAAGATTTTTACAAGTGGTCTCAAACTTTTGGCCGGCAGTGTACCTTGAAGTTCCTAGAAGTGCACTAAGAAGGGATTCTTCGAATTCCCATGGGATAGGGAATAAATGGGATTTATATTTTCGAATCAAAGTGGCTCTGCGTTGAAAAGGGAATTTCCATGCGGACGAAGTCGCAGGCAAAAGCTAGTCTCACACTCTTTCAACTTACTATCCAGTACAATACCTACTCCAGTCCTCTTGCCATCAGTAACACAATAATAAAATTTATATCTTTAACGAATTTATCTAGCTTTTGTACCCTTCCACTTGGTTTCCTGCAAGCAAATTCATTTATCTTCTTTTCAGAAGATCCACTAACTCTCGTCCTCTTCCATTCATGGTCCCTACATTCCAACTAGCCATCCTGATTCTTACTTCCATTTGTAAGTTGATGTGTCTATGTTTTGTAATTGCAAACTATGGAAATAAATGAATGAATTTCTGAATTTCAGTTATATTTTTCTGATGCATGATAATGTACACACTACATCCCTCAATTTGTTGAAGGGTTATCTTCAAGTGGTTGAATGTTTTAAAATATCAGTGGCCAGCTTGTAGCTTCGACTTACTGACTTAACTAATAGAACACATCTGGAAAATGCTAAAAAGAGATCATGTTTGGTCCCAATTGATCACAATCTCTTAATGAGCTCTGCCATGCATCGCTGTCTGCTTTATATGCTATACTGCAAGTGGACATTGAAATTTTTATTCTGTGAATGCTTGACTGGATGCAGGTAGTCATCAAAGTCAGAGGAAACATTTTCTACTGATTACCAAAAAAATAACAATTCTGTAAGTTTTATTTCTTTGGTCTCTCTTGATGTATTGTTTGATTTTGTTGAGTTACTAAGAGGGTATGCTTTATTTCTTTTTAGAAGGCATTTAAGTAATTGTTCTAAAAACATGAAAAAGGCTGTTAATCTATTAATAATAATAATATAATAATAATGCTGGACAAATCACACAGCATCATCTAGTCTATACATTATACTACATAGGTAGATATTTTTATTATATATAGAAAAACACCCAGAACACCCTGAACAAATATCTGCAGATCGTACAGACATTTGTCCCGAGGCGGGAATCGAACCCGCAACCCCTGCGTCGCAGGCGGACCTTCGCCCGCTGCGCCACAGAGGTCGTCATGTCTATTATTTACTTCCAACCTCAATTTATTTAACAAAATCCCTAAAAAAATACAAATACTAGCAAGATTTGTGAATGGCTAAGGTTCTGTTGCCATAAGTGTAGTTTGCACACTTAGGAAGGTGTCATGGATACCTTGTACAATACATACATTTAAGTAACTTAATCTTTGATTCTGGTGAGTAATCTTTGATGGGCTGTTGACAAGAATACTTACCCACAATTGACTCATTGGCGTTGACTCTTCGGTTGAGCTCGTAGACATCCATAGCATAGTTGAGCTCCGCCTCTACCTGATCGGCGTGCTCCTTGTGCGGAACGCAGAAGCAGTTTGTGACTTCCACAACGCCCTTGTCACTCGTGCCTGCGCATAGTTAAACCTTCAGACATTCATCACCCCAACAAAAACATAACCTCACCAAATGATTCAGTTTGATTGTTGAATGCATATTTTTTAATTTAATTTAAATAAAATAAATAAATTTGAAGTCGAAGAATTGACCTTTGATAAGGCAGTTTAGTGATAGAATCTAGTAGATAAACGAGTCTATAAGAATAAAATCTAATGAAAGTAGCATGACGACGGCAGATATGGGTCTTCCAGATTTTGGTATTTTATAGGTATTCGTGACGCCGCATTTGTTGCTTACCCAAAAGGGTGCCGATAACTCTGTGTGAATCGGCATTTCGACGCTCATAGGCATCCACAATTTGAAATAATACGACGGGATGAACTTTAACACTTAGATTGAGCGCCATTTTGAAATAAAAGAATAATAAATGAATGGACGCATCTATTGGTCAATCGCATAATCAACATATTATCAACGTTTTTTTTTTTTTATTAATAGGCTTAATATATCTGCTTAAGACATGCATGCAGGCTATTTATTTATGACATCAGCTGCTTATTCATTAATGAGGCGTTTTCATTAAAAAGTAAAAACTTCAAATTAGTTCCCTCGAAACTTATAGATGGCGTTAGTTATCTTTTACTGGTAGGAAACACAATTTGACAATGACAGCATTTGTGATTATCACAAACATGCTTTGTACGCTTGCTAGCTCCATCTGTTAGGTTCAGTAGAAAACACTTTTTTCTTTTTTACTGAAAACGGGTCATTAGGCATTTTCAATAAAAAGTAAAAACTTCAAAGATAGTTCCCTCGAACCTAATAGATGGCGTTTGTTTTTTTTACCGGTAGGAAACACAATTTGACAATGACATTAATTGTGATTAATCACAAATTTTCTACCTGCGCTCGCCAGCTCCATCTGTTAGGTTATGTAGAAAGCACTTTTTTCTTTCTTACTGAAAACGGCTCATTAACAAAAACAAAATATTATTAACCCTAGCTTTTCGGGTTACTAATATTTTACTTTTTTTTACTTTCATTTTTTTTCACCGGGATAACACCGGTCTTATTTTTATTTGATTCTCTGGCGTGATTTGTAAAAGAAATAATGTATGGACCTTAGAATAATTACGTTATTTATTTATTTATTAAAGGGCATCCAACAAGAAAATCACATAACATGAGTTAATAATAAGTTCTAAAAATATTGTTGACTGTGTGTTTCAAATTATAATTAATTATTATTCAAAGGTACGGGCACTGGCAGAAGTGTAACCATAGTCACAGAACGCAAAAAATAACAAGAAAAAGAAGAACTGCTTAATCCTGCTCTAGTCTCAAAAGAGAATCTCTATCTTCTCTTTCTCTACATAGTATAAGTTGAAGTAGTTTGCCGCGTCTGTCTGTTCTCTTCACCTCAAACCACGCAAATGCATTTTGATGCGGTTTTTACCAATGGATAGAGTCAAATTCATTAATTTATTTTAATATACATAGACACGTCAACAGTGTCTAAAACACTGTTTATAATACTGAGGATGGTTTAGAAGTAAAAGGAGATCGATGTTTCACGAATGTATGGAATCCAGGCTACCCAGGTGTACATGTGCACAAACATGGCTAAATATATGTAAGTATATTAAACATTTTCCCACTATCAGATTTTTAATATGTTGCTTCGTTTGATGCATTTTCCTAAAAATAACTAGCCTGTGTCGAGCAACACAAAACTGTGGAACAATATGGCAGACCAATACAGTTGGTGACGTCATTTTGACAGCTGTTGACATAGTAGTGAAATGAATGATTTACGATAGAAGGTAAATCAAGTCAACCTGAGGTATTTCAATTTTTTTTTTGACGAGCTCTGTGGCGCAGCGGGCGAAGGTCCGCCTGCGCTGCAAGGGGTTGCGGGTTCGATTCCCGCCTCGGCACAAATGTCTGTATGATCTGCAGATATTTGTTCAGGGTGCTCTGGGTGTTTTTCTATATATAATAAAAATATCTATCTATGTAGTATAATGTATTAAGTATATTAGTCATCTAGTACCCATAACACAAGCTCTGCTTAGCTTGGGGCTAGATGATGCTGTGTGATTTGTCCAGAATTATTATTATTTTCGAGTACCTAAGTACCTCAGGCTACCTACGTAAACTACATTATGAGCCTAGCTACTGATAAAAAACTTCAAAATCTTCAATTCAAACGCGTAAAACCATCTGTCAAAATCATTAGGCAGTGACAGTTACAAGAATTTATTAGAAACTGTCTTGGCTGCCTAGTAAAAATGTTACCAGTGATAATTATGCCTCGTATTTAAAACATTAATAAAACAATCATTTTAGTTTAAATTGAATAAAGAGTATTTTTTCCGAAATCACCGATTTTTGCGCAATTTGTCTGGGTACATAGACCTAGCCCATTTTAAAACATCTCCTTTGAAATGTTTAAAAATAATAAAAAAAATTACTAATTTCTTTTTTTTTCTATTTTTTTCTAAATAATATAGCAATTATACATACATATATATATGAAAATGCTAAATTTTTTAATTTTTTTTTGGAGTTACTAGGTCGTGTGGGGTATCATATGAAAGGTATTCATTAGCACAAAAAACAGTTTTTATTTTTCCTTAAAGCCGTTTCATATTCGAGTTATCTCCGAAGTTTGCAGAGACAAACCTGTGAAACTTTTATAGCTAACAGAAGTGTATGTAAAGTTTACAGGAAAATTATAGCGAACTCTAATTTGCATAGTTTTTTAGACAAGGGAGAGTAGGGGGTTTTTAAAAAAAATTGTGGAAAAAGTGTGGTTGTATCGTATGAAAGGTATTCATTTGCACATTAATAAACAGTTTTTATTTATTTATTTATTAAGACACTCCTACGACATCTTCACATTACATTCACAAAGTAAATTAACAATACTGGTCCCGTGTGAGACACCTTTACAGGAGTGTACTATATAAAAACTAAAAACAATATTGCTCATACATAACCTTACAAAACTAAAATCAAAATTACCTAACTACAAATTTTACAATAAAAAAAAAATTACGAAAATAAACATTTTATTCGGTCCCAGAAGTGGTCAGAAACTTGCGTTTCAAACCACTCAGTGAGACCGAATACATGTCAATGTCAACGTCACGAGACTTACGGGTCTGCCTGTCAGGCTGTCAGTCCGTCACCGGCTTTGCGAAGAATTTTAATAAAATAGGTATATTATAAAATGATTAAATAACTTGCCACTGGCGAAATTGTGTAAAACCAAACACAAAATGCCATAAAATAAAAAGACAAGACAAGATCGTATACAACGATTGACCGGTGATTTCAAGTCGTTACCATCAGTAGTTCTCGAGATATCCACTTGTGACAGACAGACAGTGATTCTATAAGGGTTCCTTGTTACCATTTTTGTCCGGAAGCCTAAATAAGCTGTATTCAAACCTTTTTATTTTCAGTCTATTAAAAGGATTCTAAAAATATACAATATCTATAGGTAGTCCTTTTACAGAATTTAAATATATCATCATTTGTTTCTAATGCCTCAGGCTCTTCCTGGTGGTGCAGGGTGAACACATCATCATTTTAGCCGTTAAACATTCATTACTGAACACAAGCCTCCCTCATGGATCTCCATGAGGGGTAGTTGCCACTCACCACTCTTCGCAGGCTGGCTGGTAAGCGCAGTACGGGATGTTGATATACGGAAAGACGCTGCTGCCCATTGTCCGGAGGTGTCCCTTAGCAGGCTCTTACTGCATCCACGGGTAGGAGAGGAGGGGTAACATTCTACTGTCGGGACCCCACGGCAAGGGTGAACACATAAGCACAAAAAATCTGTTATTACTAGGATAGTTTGCATAATAGTCCTCTAAACATATTATTCGGTATTATGTAAAAATAAAAATAACATGCTTTGTATGCTCAATTTTATATGTAACCAATCATATTTTATAATTATCTTTATAACTTTTTAATCTATCTAAACAAATTAATACAATTTAAATTCATACCTACCCTATATAACTACTGTAGGTAGTTAAAAATATCTAACTTGGTAACTAAAAATAATAAATATATCAGATAGGTACTAGATTTTTACAGTTTAGCAGCTATGCTAAAATAGATTTTAATTTACAGTTGTAATAACTGTAAGAAGTTATTATCACTTAGTCCCAGGAGAAAGTGATGTATGGATTCGGATCCCATGCATCTCAGCTATCTCACTTTTTAGCGAATCTGTCACTAGGCGATGTTGTTTGACTCTTGTCAAGCCACTAAACTCCCTAGCTTCTATACTTATCTGAAAAATAAATAAAATATTTTTTATAGGATCAGAAATTGTATTGATTGGATCAATTTAATTTAACTATGTAATAATTGAATCATGGAGTGGAGTGTCTACTCCACTCCATGATTGATGGATGATGATACTCCATGACGCACAGGCTGTATGGTTACCTCGAACATGGCGCCGCACCCGCCTGAGATGTCGCTCACGCTCACATATGTGATGCCCGGCATGGAGCGCTTGAGCGCCGCCGTGAGCTGCTCCTCTTTAGAAACACAGTTCTCTTGGAATGCTCCGCCGCCCGTGCTCGCGCCTCCATTGCCCCCGACAGTGCGAGACTGGAAGTCATTTAGAAACATACATTAACATGTCCAATCATCACTATAAAACCAGGCATATCTCCCGCTTGGCAGCCCTAAATAGTAGTAAAAAGGCCGTAATATGCAACCCTCGCACAAGGTTTTTGTTCACACTTCAGATTTGCATTTAATTTAATAGATACATACCAGCTGAATCTTCACAGGCTCTATAGCTTTTAGAAATCGACGAAACATTATAAAATTGTATAATCTAATCAAGTGGCAATAGGTATCCTGTATAAGGAATTTCTTTACGTGGATATTTTCAATCTTTATTTTATCTACATCTCATTTTATTTATTTTCACAAAACGATAATTTTTAATCGTTTTCTTTTACATAACCTAGAAAGAATAAGAAAGTTGTTGCTATTTCTTTGCCTCTGTCAGGCTACGCATGTAATTTCTATTTCACTGATAGAACAGATGTATGGTTATGCTTGGTTATGTATGTGGGCTATTACAAAGTTGACGCACAGGCTGTATTTTAGTGACTAATGAATGACACAAACATATTGATGATTTTTTATCTATTTTCCCCTCATGTTTTGACGTGAATGAATAATCCACCTGCTATGCCTCCAGCGATAAATGATAATTTAATAAATGATGGCGACAACAATACTCATTTATTTTTCCATAGGGACACTTAAGAACACTTGGATACGTCAAAGTTACACACAATATAATATTAAAAACTAAAATACAAAATTCATTTAAAAACCAATCCAAAAACAGACAAGCCAAGCATAGTATCATATCAGTTGTACTGATATGATACTATGCTTGTAAGACTTACATTCTATATAAAATAAAAATAAAAAAATCTGCTCTAAAGGGGCATTGTCAAATAAAACTTACATTAAAAATAATAATAATGATGCTAAAATAAAATGCTTAGTTATATTTTAATAAGGAAAAAAAAATGGTGTTATGTCTAAAATAAAGAAAATTAATAATAATATGTCTAAGATAGCTGCCGTAAAGGTGCATTGTATAATTTGCTAATAGGTACCTACATTTTGCATGTCAAATTGTTAATACATAATTGAATTGAACAACAAAAAACAACATAGATCTATAACTAAAAAGGTACATCAGGCAATGCTTTCGTCGTTAAAAGCTTCTCGTAAAGTGTAGTAACTTTTTTGACTTAATATTTGTTTCATTTTGTTCATAAATAATACACAGCTTAATCTCGTAACTTCTTTAGAAAGTTTGTTAAAAAGTTTTATACCATTGCAGAGGTATACCTGGTTCAATAAAGAAAGGAATCTTAAATGGCGGCGCTTATCATGTTCTCTCGCTCGCACACTAGTGCCGTCTTTACTCACTCTCGCGCGTACCGTGAGCAGAAAAAAAAATCAGTCTTGATTTGCTTCCACGCTGTCTAGACGCGCACAGTGATCCTTTTTACGAGTACCTTGTTATAGTTTTCTGTTATTTTTCCTTTGTTATCTGTTTGTTATTGTTGTTAAGTTTCGTTGTTGTTGTGTTGCTTGGACTTGTGGACTGTGCGGAGATAGTAATTATGTCTCTTCGAAAGCAAGGGAAGTACACACGCATAGTGACACACGTCATTAACTATTTTGAAGAAGAAAAAAATTTAGAACGTTATCATCCATTCGAGCATAGTAATCAGTATATTGTTCTGTGATAGTAATGCTCGAGCTTCCATGGCCACGGGATTACCAATTAGCACAATAGTGAAGATAAAAAAAGAAGGTATGTCTGTATGAAACTCTGCTCTGACTCTGTTGTAGATAACTTAACTAAAGGTAAACAATCTTGATGTGTCTTTTTATCTTCTTTATTTAAAAACTCAGTATTAAAATAAAATGCAATTATAAACCAATGTAACTACGATAATAACGATTACTAAATCAATTGAACCATTATAATATACTTATTATAGTTTAAATGGTTTAAGCAGTAGTTTATTTGTTTAATATTGATGATCCTGGTGAAGGACCGTCTCATAGATAGTATTCATAGATGACCTAAAAATTTTATTATATTCGTTTTTTATTTAAACCACAACATGATAAGAATCCTCCTGAAATTTTGTTATATCGTTATCAGGGAGTTCAGAAACGGACATAGTCATTTCATCCCGAAAAAAAGTAGAAAAAGTTTCCAATGAAAACAACAAAAATTCTTTAATGTTTTGTTTTTATTATTTTTAACTTGAATAAAAACATTAACTTGAAATTTTGTATGCTGACTGTACTATCTGTCAACGCAAGTACTTGCCGCCATTTAAGATTCCTTTCTTTATTGAACCGGCTTTATAACTTTTTGACACTTTGCTTAGCCTACAATTTGGACGCTCTGAATGTTGCCACCATGCCTAGTATATCTAATACTCATGTGATCCTCCCAATGTTGGTAAGGTACTTTGATTTAGCTTTACATATTTAAGACATTAAAGTATATAATTATGCTCCAGTTAAGGTAGCAATATTTAATTTGTTGAATTCCATACGACATGTGTCCCTAGTTTTAAGTTCTAAAATGTATCTAACAGCCCTTTTTTGTAAAATAAAATATCTAACTTGATTCTATTGATTGCCTGTTTTGTTTGAATAGTGTTTGTAGCTAGCGAGAAATGGATAAGATTTGTGTTACTTACGTTTAATAGTAGGTTATTACATTCGAACCATTGTGTCAACTGATTAACTACACAGTTTATTTTGCTCACAATATCATTTTTTTTGTAACAGTGAATTATTAGAGATGTGTCATCCGCAAACATATAAATGTTTGCGGAGTATCTTTGCTTAAATTACATGTAGTAATGTCGTTAATATATAATAAAAATAACAATGGTCCGAGTATTGAGCCTTGTACAGATACAGTCCCATTAATTTCTACCAACTGTTTTCTAGATGACAGATATGATTGGCAAAGTAATATCCATGTTTTTAATACCGTACAGTTCGAGTTTGGCCAGAAGAATATCATGACTGACACAGTCAATGGCTTTGGATAGATCACAAAACATTCCGTACGTTATAATTAATGGAATCAGGCGTTACTTTGCGGAAATCCATGACAATAAAATGCAATAAAAATATTGAGTTTTAATTCCGCTTATGCATAAGCGGAATTAAAACTCAATATTTTTATTGCATTTTATTCCGTACGTTATTAGTTTTTTTTTCAAGTGAGGCATGAATATTTTATGTCAGCAATGAGCCGTTTTCAGTAACAAAACAAAAAGAGTTTTCTACTAAACCTAACAGATGGAGCTGGCAAGCGGAGTAAGCAAGTTTGTGATTAATCCTGTCATTGCCAAATTGTGCCTACCAGTAAAAGAAAATTAACGTCATCTATATGGTTCGAAGTAACTATTTTTGAAGTTTTTACTTTTTAATGAAAACGCCTCATTGCATCTGTTGTTGACATTTGCGAAATCCGTATTGTTTATAGCTAAGAATTTTATGTTCTTCTAAATTGATGAATTTTTCAAGTCTTTTAAATATGAGTTTTTCTAGAACTTTTGCTAAAGATCGGTAGCAGAGATATATGTACATACATATATCTATATATTTTTTAGTTTTAAAATTACAATTAAATTTTCAGCGTTCTTGGTCGCGGGAGGACTGTCCTCCCGCGACCAAGAACGCTGAAATGTGTTCGATCGATACGACGGGAAAATAATAAAAAAGGTACGCGATAAAATCATGTAATTTTAAAACTAAAAAATATGTTAACAAATTACGAAAGCTTAACAAGTTATAGGTCTATAATTGTGAGCGTCATGATTGTCCCCTTTTTTGTAAAGTGGAATGATCTTGGCGAGTTTAAGGAAATCAGGGAAGTTACCTGTTGTCAAGGAGTCATTAATAACAGCTGTGAGCGGGACAGTAATCTCACTTGCAATGTCCACCCACCCCCCTGGCAACGAGTTCCTACAGACCGCTCGCTATCCCAAAAGGAAGAGACTATCTGACAGCTAGACACATACTCAAAAACTCGACCAAAGAACACAAATAGAAATTGATACTTCTAACAGATACAGCGAACTACCAGTAGATTTAACCGAGGAGCCAACACAAGATCCACCTACTCATGGTAAAAAATTAGCAAACCTTCACCTAATATATTATATGGCATAGAAGACCTATCTAAATTAACAGAATTATTGCATAAGACAATACCTAGTGACAGCTACTCATATAAAATCATAAATAGAAACCAGCTAAGAATAATGACACAATCAACTGAAATATATAAAGATTTGGTAGAACTTGTCTGGATCAATGGCCTCATCGGTCATACCTTCACTGAGAAGCAAAATAAATGTTACAGAATTGTAATAAAAATCTTGCATCACACCACCCCTACATCGTCTATAACAGAAGAAATTGAAACAACAGGAAACAGTGAACGAGGTGAAATCATCTGTGCAATATCCAGAAAAAACAAAAAACCACTGAACATGTTCTTTGTAAATATAGAACCTAGCCTCAATAACCCTAAAATAAAGAATATTGAATACATATACCATACAAGAGTTAATATCGAAGATCCAAGGAAATCAAATGAAATTCCTCAGTGTACCAGGTGCCAACAATATGGGCACACCAAGAATAACTGTATGCGCCCATATAGGTGTGTCAAATGTGCAAAAAGACATAAAACTACAGATTTCCCAAAAAAAGATAAGAGCACGCCACCTACCTGTACTCTCTGCCATGGCGACCATCCAGCCAATTACTAAGGCTGCCAAGTATATAAAGAGAAATTAGAGCACGAAAATGGTACAGGCAGGAAGCAGGAAAGGCCCACTAGATCAGAAAAAGCCCACTAATGCATATACACCACCACCTCTAATAGATGATTTCCCGTTAAATAATAATAGTAATATAATAATAATATCTTTATTCTCAGGCAACAATAGAAAAGTACACTGATCTTAAATAACTTATTCTAGGGCCCATAGATATATGTATACCTTAAATCTAACATACATATATATAATATAAACTTATTACTAATACACGTTTAGGACGGCAACGTATGACGCATGCTTGTCTCATAGCGACGATTCACGGTGTCTGCTTGCAGGCGTCCGATGAACCGTCTGAATTTAACTCCCTTTGGCCAGAACTCTTCACTCATAAAAGTTGATAGTTTGTCCGTTGGAACTCTCACCATAGAAGAACTAAAGTTCACGCTATGGTGAGAAGATAACTTTTCAACCCTTAGACAATATCCGGTTTTCTTCGTGAGGTAATCCTCCACCTCCTTAATCTGCACGGCGTAGTGAACCCGTGAGACATACATATAGTTGGGTAGTAGGCACCTCCGCTAGGAATCCAGAACACGTTCCAGAGGCGGTACCACACCGGTTCCGGCTGGATTGTTTCCGGCGTTTCCGTACCACCTCAGTGAAGCCTTCCGGATTACACGACTCCTTCCTTGGAGCTGATACAGTGGCAGTACTCGATGACTGCTTCTTTCTCCCCTTCCTTTTTTTGGGCACCGCTTGCTCCGAACCGGCAGCGGGTGCGGGGCAGCTAACGGCACCGCGGGCGGCGACTGTAGCGTATGCACGAGCGGGGGAAGGCGCACGCGCATGTATCGGGCCATCGCGCGGGGAGGCAGGTGGCGGGCGGGGGGAGCGCGGTGCGGCAGCGACGTCAGCTGCGGCCGGTGATGCGTCCAAAATCGCCAATTCAAACGACGATATGGACACATTATGCGCTCCGCGCTTTGTGTTGACGTTCGCAGAAACCGGAGGTGACACACATACCGATGCGGCAACACGTAGAGAAGCTACCTCGGTACGAAGTTCACTAATAGTGTTCTGCGATTCCTTGAACTTGTTTTTTAGGTCATCCAAATTCACTTTTAATGACGTTATATCTTTTAGTAATCTGGTGACATCAACGTGATCGAACGTCACAGGAGGTAGCTTATGGAGCTCCTTTGCGACGAAGTCAGGAACGTCGTCAGGATCTGTTCCTTTCAGCAGGCAAATTATGTCCTGCAGACTTTTTTCGCCTCCGTCCCTTACCTAGTAGTTACACCAGACAAACAACACGGGAAGAAACACTGCAAACATACCTGAAAACATATCCTACACCGCAAATACTGACTATCGGAATAGAAAAATAGAGAATAACCAATCTCAGTCAACAAAATCACTAAAGCAAATTATAATTAAACAATCAGAGAAGATAGACATTCTCATACAACAAATAGGAACCCTAATGGGTCTTCTAACGACGCTTATAGCCCAGCAGACAAAATGAAATTCTTGCGCATGAAATATAAATGGCTTATCCCCGAATAAGCAAGAAGTTGAATTATTTATGAACCAAAACAAAATAGACATTTTACTCATATCTGTTTCAGATTCAGACATTTGACCGACCAAAGAGTGATCAAAATTAAACGATATAATATACCTATACTATGCTAATCAGCCAGATGGAACATCACATGCTGGGGCCGCTGTGATAGTCAAAGAAAACATCAGACACCACATATTACCAAACTTCATACATGCACATATTCAGACCGCTGTAATATCAATAGATGATTGGCAGGGATCACTAAGCGTGGCTGCAGTATACTGACCTCCTCGACATCGAATAAATGAACAGATGTTCAATGACTTTTTCCAAACACTTGGTGGCAGATACATTACAGGGGGAGACTGGAACTAGAAAAACACATGTTGGGGCTCCCGTTTAACGACAACAAGGGGTCGAGAACTGAAAAAAGCAATTGATAGTAATACCCTAACGTAATTTTAACAGGGGATCTAACTTATTGGCCATCTGACCATAATAAAATCCCGGATCTCATCGATTTCTTCATCACCAAAGGCATGTCAGGACTCTATACAAAAGTGGAATCATGTCTTGATGGCTCCTCAGACCACACACCTGTGATATGCACATTAAGCTCCACAGTCATAAGGAAAGAACCACGTGAGCACTGTAATTATCATCAAATGTATCTGCCACTTAGACCAGTGACACCGGCAGAAGTCAAAAAAGCAATCACCCATATAAAACAAAAGAAGGCTTATAACTGCAGAAGTCCTCAAACAACTGCCAAAAAAAGGCATAAGTAGTTCTGCTGACAGTCCTCTTTAATGGAATATTGAGACTACAATATTTTTCAAAGTTGTGGAAAGTATCCAGTATAACGAATACTACTACGCTGATCCCCAGAAACGAATAAACATGGTGGTCAAACCAGGGAAGGCTCCTACAGAAGTTACATCATACAGGCTCATAAGTCTTCTCCCCTTACTGTCAAAAGTTCTCGAGAAATTGATACTGAGACGCCTTCTTCCAGTGCTAGATGAGCAAGAACTAATACCAGACCACCAATTTGGGTTCCGTGCACATCATAGAACGACAGAACAAATACATCGAGTAGATATGCATGCTCATACAGTACGGCAAGCTATGGAGAGGAAAGAATACTGCTCAGCTGTGTTCCTTGACATACATCAGGTGTTTGATCGCGTGTGGCATAAGGGACTCTTATATAAGCTAAAGCTACACCTGCCACATTTGTACTATGTACATGCTTCTGAAGTCTTACCTACAAAACCGGGTATTTCAAGTTAAATGCGAGTACTCTCTCTCATCCATCTATAAAATAGAATCAGGAGTGCCTCAGCGTTCGGTTTTGGGCCATGTCCCCTATACAATATATGTATACCGCAGACCTACCCATCTCTGAAGAAGTGGTGATTGGAACCTACGCAGATGACACTGCAGTCCTATCTTGTAACAAAGATCCAAACATAGCGTCCATGAAACTGCAACAATGCCTGAACAAAATTGGATTATGGCTGAAGAAGTGGAGAATCCGAGCAAGCCCAGCCAAATTGGTCCACATAACGTTTACACTTAAGAGAGGGGATTGCTCACCTGTGACACTTGATGGATTGGTCTTACCAAAATACACAACAGTGAAATACTTAGGTATAAATTTCGATAGGAGACTCACCTGGCGTGATCATAAGGCCAAAAAGGAACAAGCGAATAAAAAGCTTAAGAGACATGTACTGGCTACTAGGCAGACAATCCAATCGAAAACAAAGTACCTACCTACTTGTATACAAATGTGTGATAAAGCCCGTATGTCCATACTTTATACAACTCTGGGGATCAGCGAGCCATTCAAATGCAGAAATACTCCAGCGCTACCAGAATAAAGTCCTGAAAATCGTGATCAATGCGCCATGGTTCACACGGAACACTGAAGTGCATGAATATCTGGAAATCCCTACAGTCAAGGAAGAAATAGAAAGGTCTTCTACGGCCTATAAACAAAGATTAGAAAGAACGACACAGAAATCATCGGGCCACAAATCTCATGAGTACACATGACTGTACATTCCGGCTAAAAAGAAATCGGCTAGCCTCCATTTAAACGATTGAAATTTAAAGAAAATAATAGAGATGACACATCAGAGAATGTGCACTCTCAAAACCCGAAAAGCGCAATATCAAATCTGATTAAAAAAAGTTTTGACGTTTGTTTGCATTTGTTCGACTTTGACATTACATATGTAATGTCAACGCGTGCGCGTTACCTTGGGTCATTTTTATTAATTTTAACATCTCTCTTTTTATCTCTTTCTGTTTTACAAAATTCTCACGATTTTGTCCTACTTTGGTGCTAGACTAACTTTTCGTCACGGAACTCAATTTGACATTCTTCCTTCACTGCATTTTTGCTTGCTTGCTGTTTGCTGTTGCTGCGTGTGTTCGAGTCAGTTCGAGTCAAGGAAAAATCGCACGCAAAACACGTGTGGTGTGTTTTGTTCGTGCTATAGGGAATTGTTCACTGGAAATAATGATACATATTTCTAAATAAAATGCCACCATTTAGATCGGGATTGCTTAAACGTAAAGTTGACGCAAAAGACTCTAAATCACACAAAGTACATTCTGACGACGAGGTAAGAAGTTCTGAAATTATTGTCTCCAATATTTATTTGAGTTTTTTCCACATTTTCTTGACGAATCTGGGAGTTTCAGGAATCTCTTGTCTCGGGCGAAGGAGAACTGATACAAGGAGAAATAAACGGGGAAGGCGATGAAACCGATACAGAAAATGAAGAAGAAAATAATGTTGTATCCGATGAAGAACAAGATGTAAGTGTCGTGTCTTGCTGAGTGTTTAAAAAATGGTTAAATTCTCCTGCTTTAAGTTTACACGACCTACAAGAATTGACTATATTATAGGAAGTACTGTATCAAGATGAGGAGGGCAGCCCGGCCGAGGACTCCGCCGACGGAGCGCGCTCTGCAGAGGGAGACTACTCGACTGTGAGTATCAAATCAGCTGTCTATTATTTGCTCTTTTGATTTCACACTATGTTCACACATGTACACTGATTTCTGTTCCTAATTATTTCAGGACCTTGAAGATTCAGATGCTTCAGATTCGGAGGCTGAGGCTTCAGATAATCTCGGAGAAGATGAGGATAATGATGCTGAAGATGAGACTGCTGATGATGATGTAGAAGATGCGGAATCTTCCAGTGAATTGCATCCGCTAGCCGATGTCATCAGCCAAAGAAAGCAAAGTCAAAGCAAACAAAATTCAAAAACAAAAGGGAAAAAACATGTAGACAGTAAAGAAAATGGTAATGCCAGTATAGATCGCTTAGCAGATAGTATAAGCAAGACCAGCGTCACACCTGTAGCACACAAAGGTAGGTTAAAAAAAAACCATAATTATTTCACCATTATTGAGATTACATTACAATGATCAACATTTGCTTTCACACCTAGATGAGTATGAATCCGGTGATACATCGGATGAAGAGGATCGTCGTAACACAGTTGGTAATGTGCCCATGTGGTGGTACCAAGAGTACTCCCACACTGGATATGACCTCGATGGACGCAAACTCCTCAAGCCACCACAAAGAGATCACATTGATGAGTTCCTCAAGTCAGTAATGTTTACAAAGTTTCATTTATATCTATATTAGCTGTCCCAGTGGACTTCGTATCATACCTACTACTACTACTCTACAACTACTATACAACTACCCTACAACTACTATAAAACTACTCAACAACTATTCTGCAACAACTATACTACTTTTAATAAATATAATAAAGCTGATAAATATATTTGGTGTAAGCTGTATTATATACATATACTACTTAAATATAAACATCTTGAGTTACAGTTTAATCACAATATAAACTTTTTAATTGAACCTTTAAATATTTGGCAACCAAAAAATGTCATCATATCATCCATATAAAATGTATGGGAAAATGAATTTATGTTATAATTATTTACTTAATGTACAAAGTAATTGTTTCAGTGAGAGGTTGATTATTTATTTCAGAAAGTGCGAAGACCCTGAGTTTTGGCGCACGGTGCGCGACCCGGCCACCGGCCAGGACGTGGTGCTCAGCAAGCAGGACCTCGAGCTCATCCACCGCATCCGCCAGGGACACCTGCCCGACCCCGGCCATGATGAATATGAGGTGCAAACAACATGCACACTCATTTTGCTTGTTTTTTTTTCAAAACTCAGATTAGTTATGTGTCTTGGACACCGCGCTTTGTATTACGCGAATATGTGATTTTATTCTGCTATCTTTTGTTTCCATTCCTTGACTATTTAAATAATTTAATAGATTCCACTATAACATGGTTATAAACCATTCACGTCAAAAGCTATTCTATTGTGTGACGTAAACTCGTGGCACACACGGGTTCCTACCGTCGTACAGAGATGTGTCTCATTCCAGCGCAGTGCTTAGCTACTTAAAGCTGAAGCAGAGGTTTTACTACTGGGGCTCTATTTTTAATTAGTCGCCTGTGACTTCTGCAATATGATCGGTTGTGACAACTCGTTTTTGGTAACGTAAACATGTAAGTCAGAGAGGAGTGATAAAAAAAAGGAGCCCCAGATTCAAAACCAGATTCCGATGCATCGCTAAGAAACAAAATGCACCTTGGGTCGGGAGCTACGACGGGGGAATGAGTAAGAGCGTGTCGGGTGTGTTGCAGCCGTGGGTGGAGTGGTTCTCGCGCGACGTGCTGGCGGCGCCCGTGCGCGCCTTCCCGGAGCACAAGCGCTCCTTCCTGCCGTCGCGCAGCGAGCAGGCCGCCGTCGGCCGCCTGGCGCACGCGCTGCGCATGGGCTGGGCCAAGACCAGGAAGCAGCTGGCGCAGGAGCGCCGCGCCAGGAAGGTGCGCGCTCACTAAACGTCGCTGTTACACTGCTTCGCCGCTCGATCTCACCACAATTGATTGTTCCCTAGGAGAAGAAGTTCTACAACCTGTGGGGCTCCGCAGCCGACGAGGACGGCCAGTCCCGCGGCATCCACCGCCACGTGCCGGCGCCGCGCCGCGCGCTGCCGCAGCACGCCGAGAGCTACAACCCGCCGCCCGAGTACCTGCTGGACGCGGCCGAGGTAGGCCTCCGCTCCTGGACGTGCGCGTGCGACACACTTCACTGTCTGTGGCCCCTGACTGTACTGTGATGTGGTCCACGGCTCCACTGTCTCCTCTGCTTTAGGACATCCAAGACTGTTCATCTTGTGTCGTCCGTTTTTACAAGATAGTGGTTATGTTTACAGTGATAAGACCTGTAGGTCTAAAGCAGCATTAAAATAATTATTTATCTTGATCTCCTGGATCACAATTTTTTTAATAGCAGTTTCTTCAATTCTCGTTTCCATACTATCTATTGTTCCTTTTCAGAATGTTATTTTAGCCTGTTTCTGATTTGTCGGTCCGTGGACTGCAGATGCTAATATCGTTGAGTTTTGCTCCTTCCCTCTGACGCCTGCGTCCCCTCGCAGCTGAAGGAGTGGCACAAGCTGGCGGAGACGCCGTGGAAGCGCAAGTACACGTTCCTGCCGACGGCGCACGCCGCGCTGCGCGTGGTGCCCGCCTTCCCGCGCTTCGTGCGCGAGCGCTTCCTGCGCTGCCTCGACCTCTACCTCGCGCCGCGCGCCATCAAGATGCGGGTGAGTGGCTGATATCTCAGCGAGGCTCCGCACCTCCCCCTAACCCTAATGTTGGAACAATATTCCTTCACCTCTCAGAAACATTCCATTTGTTTGTTCCTTTAAAACATGTAATGACATTATTGTGTGTCGTATCGTGTGACGCGTTGTAACGGGCGCCCTTGCAGCTGACGATCGGCGCGGAGGACCTGGTGCCCAAGCTGCCGGCGCCGCGCGACCTGCAGCCCTTCCCGACGGGCGAGGCGCTGTGCCTGCGCGGCCACGCGGCGCTCGTGCGCAGCGCCGCCTTCGACCCCAGCGGCCGCTACATCGTGTCGGGCTCCGACGACGCTACCCTCAAAGGTACGCCGCCGATGATTCTTTGATTCAGGCCACCCCATAAGGAAATCTATCGTGATATCTTCTAATGCGCCACAAATTACTCCCTTCGTAATATAATTTACGCTAAAATTTATATCCCTCGAATAGTTTTTTAATAGCTTTAACCTAATGGCATTATTAAACGACCGATATTAAATACTTCGAACGCACGCTTGTACGACGAACGGAAACTCATCATGACTGTCCTGCGATACAAAGTCCTAGTTTGTTGCACAAGAGAGCTTGCGAGCTACGGTTAGATGCAGTGCAGTTGGGCTAGACGCGCGCGCTAACCGGCAGGGCGGTGGGCTGTGGTTCCAGTGTGGGAGGTGGCGACGGGGCGCTGTCTGCGCACGGTGGCGCTGGCGGAGCCCGTGGCGCGGGTGGGCTGGGTGCCGGTGCGCGGCCTGAGCCTGGTGTGCGCCTGCGCCGGCGCGCGCCTGCTGCTGCTCAACCCGGGCGCCGACATCGGCGCGCTGCGCGTGGCCGCCGCCACCGACGCGCTGCTGGAGGAGCCGCCGCCGCAGCACGACACAGCAAGTCAGTACCGATCCGATCCCATCCTATTTTAAACTCGATGCAAACAATTCTACTATCTATCGATTTGTACCGGGCCGATCTCGCTAAAGAGAGACACGGAAACTTTATTTTTGTTCTAGCCATCATACCGTAACGAGGTTTTCTTCAAAATAAATATGTAATAAATCGTTGCGTGTTCGCAGTGGACGAGCGCACGAAGTCGTGCGTGACGTGGGAGCCGGTGTCGCCCCTCTCGGAGCAGTGGGCGCGCGGCGTGCGCCTCTCCGTCGCGCACTTCCGCAAGATCACGCACGTACGTACCCCCTCAGTGGGACGACGCATCGACGATATTGACGTCACGGATTTGAACTTTTTTGAGTAGTTTGACGCTTACGAGTTTAGTGAGTATCTTGTGCGTGTGCGGCAGGTGGACTGGCACGCGCGCGGCGACTACCTGTGCGTGACGCTGGCGGACGCGGCGTCGCGCAGCGTGGTGGTGCACCAGGTGTCGCGGCGCCGCTCGCAGCTGCCCTTCGCGCGCGCCAAGGGGCTCGTGCAGGCCGCCTGCTTCCACCCCACCAAGCCGCTGCTGTTCGTGGCCGTGAGTACCCGCCGGAGCGCGCCCCCGCCGTCCTTGTGGAGCTGGGCTGACGCCGCGTCCTGTGTTGCAGACGCAGCGCGCGGTGCGCGTGTACGACCTGGTGAGGCAGGAGCTGGTGCGCAAGCTGCTGGCGGGCGCGCAGTGGATCTCGTGCCTGGCGCCGCACCCGGCCGGCGACAACCTGCTGGTGGGCTCGTACGACCGCAAGTGCGTGTGGTTCGACCTGGAGCTGTCGGGCAAGCCGTACCAGACGCTGCGCCTGCACGGCGGCGCCGTCCGCTCCGTGGCCTTCCACGCGCGCTACCCGCTGTTCGCGTCCGCCGGCGACGACGCCAAGATAGTCGTCTCGCACGGCATGGTCTACAAGTACGTACACGAGGCCCAAACAGACACGCGCTTCCGAACCACCTGAATGCTCCTTATACATTTCTACTCGTCTGACTGAGCTAACCACATAGCTAAAATCGCTGAGCTCCAGCCAGGGTTATTTTTTAGGGTTCCGTATCCCAAGGGTAAAAAAATCGGGACCCTATTACTAAGACTCCGCTGTCTGTCTGTCTGTCATCACTCATCAGGCTGTATCTCATAATAGTATCTAATAGCTAGACAGTTGACATTTTCAGACGATATAATAGGTATTTCTGTTGCCGCTATATAAACAGATACTAAAAACAGAATAAATTTAAAGTAAAAAAAATATTTTTAACAAACAAGCTTTTATTTAAACGTACCTACTAAAAATAATAAAACAAACATTTTCCATTAAAGTTTAACGTCAACTTAAAACGTCTTTACACAATATATGTACCTAATAAAAAAGCTTGTCGCGAGATTAACCTGTGTGCCTGTAACTTGATCTAATTGATATAATTTTTTTTCAAACAATGTAAATACGAGAACCTGCTTAAATCTCACGACAAGCTTTTTCATTACATTATTTATTTTATTTTATTATATTGTGTAAAGAATAGAATAGAAAATATTTATTGAAAATTAAAAGACGTTTTAAGTTGACGTTAGACTTTAATGGAAAATGTTTATTTTATTAATTTTAGTGGGTACGTTTAAATAAAAGCTTGTTTGTTAAAAAGATTTTTTTACTTTAAATTTATCTTTTACTATTTAGTTATCACTGGACAGTTGGTTTCTTGTCTGTTCATCTCATGACCGCCATGTTGGATTGAGAGTGATGTCATATAATTTTTCAAGTAACTCTCAGCAAGGCCTTTCATTTGATACCCATATTGTAAGAGTGCATTAAGAATAACTAGTCCGCCATCTTGAGTAGGTATACCGTCATGTTGAATTTCGAGTAATGTCATTTATTCGAGTAACTCTCACCAAGGCCTTTCATTTGATACCCATATTATAGGAGTGCATTAAGAATAACTAGTCCGCCATATTGGATTCAGAGTATCGTCACTTCATTTTCGAACCATTTTCAGCAAGTCCTTTCATTTGATACCCATATTGTAGGAATCCATTAAAAATAACTTTTCCGTTATCTTGGGTGTTCCGCCATGTTGGATTCAGAGTGAAGCCATACAATTTTTTGCATTATTCTCAGCAAGCCCTTTCATTTGATACCTATATTATAGGAGTACATTAAAAAAATAAGTAGTTCGCCAGGACAGTACATGACAGTACAGTCCAGTCCAGTTCACTCAAGTCCAGTCCAGTGCAGGCCAGTCCAGTCCAATCCAGTCCAGTCCAATCCAGTCCAGTCCTGGGTGCTCCGCCATGTTGGATTCAGAATGACGTCATTTCGTTTTTTTTAATTATTCTCAGCAAGTCCTTTCATTAAAAGCAAGTAGTCCGCCATCTTGGGTGTTCCGCCATGTTGGATTCAGAGTGACGTCATTTCATTTTTTGAGTTATTCTATGCAGGACCTTTCATTTGATACCCATATTATAGAGGTACATTAAAAATAAGTAGTCCGCCATCTTGGGTGTTCCGCCATGTTGGATTCTGAGCACAGTCCAGTCCAGCCCAGCCGAGTCCAGCCCAGTGCAGCCGAGTCCAGTCTAGTCCTGTCCAGTCCAGTCCAGATGCTTCACGTCATTTAATTTTTCGAGTAACTCAGCAAGGCCTTTCATTTGATACCCATATTGTTGGAGTCCATTTAAAATGACTAGTCCGCCATCTTGGGTGTTCCGCCATGCTGGATTCAGAGTGACGTCATTTCATTTTTTGAGTTATTCTCTTCAAGACCTTTCATTTGGTACCCATATTATAATAGGGGTACATTAAAAATAAGTAGTCGGCCATGTTGGATTCTGAGTGACGTCATTTCATTTTTGAGTTATTCTCAGCGAGACCTTTTATTTGATACATTAAAAATAAGTAGTCCGCCATCTTGGGTGTTCCGCCATGTTGGATTCAGAGTGACGTCACATAGCTGATGCATTGTCATCCGAAGTAAACATGTATACAAAATTTCAGCTCAATCGGTTGAAGATATCCGCTTCAAAATTGAGTTGCATGATTCCGCGAACAAACATAGTTACATACATACATACAAATTCAAATTCAAAAATACTTTATTCAGTGCGGCCGCATGGACCTTATTGACGCGTCACAACTTACAAAATAAAACAACACAAATAAATAGAATAAAGCACATAATTGAATCTGTTCACTTCAGGTGACACGCGAGTTAGGAAAAGAAGCGAACAGAAGAACCTAACTCGGTCGTTATAGTCATCATTTAACAATTTGATTTTGTCTTATGTTACGTTTGACGGAGTTGGAGCAGATTCCGTCCCAAGTGGTTTTGTCCTCTAGGTAATCTGATATTTTATAATAAACTTTATTGCACAGATTGCATTTGATAATGTTTTTGAATTTATTCAATGATAACTTCTGCAACTCACTTGGGAGTTTGTTGTAGAAGCGTATACATTGCCCTTTAAAAGATATTTTAACCTTATGGAGCCTAGTAGTGGGCACAGCGAGTTTATTCTTATTTCTTGTATTTACATTGTGATTGTCCCTGTTCTTCTTAAACGAAGCAATATTTTTATGGGTGTACAACAGGTTCTCATAAATATATTGACAAGCTACTGTCATTATATTTATTTCTTTAAATTTAGTGCGAAGTGATTCTCTGGGTGTTATTATCTCTGGATTATTGTAAATAGAACGAATACCCCTCTTCTGCAGCACAAATACGGTGTCTATATCTGCAGCACATCCCCACAGCAGTAAGCCATAAGACATAATGCTGTGGAAATAGATGAAGTAAACAAGTCTAGCGGTATCTAGGTCTGTAAGAAGGCGGATTTTTTTGACTGCATATGCTGCAGAACTAAGCCTACCCGATAGTTGTTCTATATGCGGGCCCCATTGAAGCTTATAGTCCAAAGTTATGCCTAAAAATACAGTTTTTTCTACAAGGTTTATACTTTCACCTTTTAATTTAATCTTGCCATCAGCCTGTTTTACATTCGGGAGAGTAAATCTAATGCATTTTGTTTTATTTCCATTAAGTAATAGGTTATTGACATTAAACCAATTAACAACTTTTGAGATTGCATCATTCACCTCATCATAATCGGTGGTACATCGTTTCAAGTTGAACAAAAGTGAAGTGTCATCCATCAGCAAACAATACAATCTCATGATTGTTTTTGACAAGATGAGGTAGATCATTAATGTAAATTAAAAATAGAAAAGGCCCAAGAATTGATCCCTGCGGTACACCCATTGTAACTACAGATCCCGAAGAACGTTTTCCATTAACATCAACTCTTTGTATCCTGTTACTGAGATAAGAATTAAGTAGATCCAAAGAGATATCTCTAACACCATAGTGGCGCAATTTCCCGATCAATGTTTCATGGTGTACACAGTCAAATGCTTTTGAAAGGTCGCAAAAAACACCTATAGCGTCTTGCGACTTCTCCCAAGCATCATAGATATGCGAGATTAACTCTATACCGGCATCAGTGCACATACAGGGCAAGCTAAATAAAAGCTTGTAATAAAACACATCTCCCATGCAACAATCGAAATTTTGATTGAATGATGGTACGGAATCTTTTGTGCGCGAGTCGACTCGCATTTGGCCAATTTTTATTTTTTATCCTTGGCCTATAAATCGTGTTTCTTTTCACTCGAAACGAGAGATCGATTCCAATCGTGCCGATTGGCGACCGATGAGTCGGAACGAAAATAAGTAGAATCCGAGCGATGAAGTCGCTCGTATTCGAATATAGTCCCAGGGCTCCCGTTACTCACTTGTTACTCGTATGTTATTGGTGTCGGATGATGGTGTGGTGTGTTGCAGCGACCTGCTGCAGAACCCGCTACTGGTGCCGCTGAAGCAGCTGGCGGGCGGCGCGCGGCGCGACGCGCTGTGCGTGCTGCAGCTGGCGTGGCACCCCGCGCAGCCCTGGCTGCTGGCCGCCGGCGCCGACGCCACGCTGCGCCTCTACTCATAGAACTACAAGCAGCTGGCGGGCGGCGCGCGGCGCGACGCGCTGTGCGTGCTGCAGCTGGCGTGGCACCCCGCGCAGCCCTGGCTGCTGGCCGCCGGCGCCGACGCCACGCTGCGCCTCTACTCATAGAACTACAAGCAGCTGGCGGGCGGCGCGCGGCGCGACGCGCTGTGCGTGCTGCAGCTGGCGTGGCACCCCGCGCAGCCCTGGCTGCTGGCCGCCGGCGCCGACGCCACGCTGCGCCTCTACTCATAGAACTACAAGCAGCTGGCGGGCGGCGCGCGGCGCGACGCGCTGTGCGTGCTGCAGCTGGCGTGGCACCCCGCGCAGCCCTGGCTGCTGGCCGCCGGCGCCGACGCCACGCTGCGCCTCTACTCATAGAACTACAAGCAGCTGGCGGGCGGCGCGCGGCGCGACGCGCTGTGCGTGCTGCAGCTGGCGTGGCACCCCGCGCAGCCCTGGCTGCTGGCCGCCGGCGCCGACGCCACGCTGCGCCTCTACTCATAGAACTACAAGCAGCTGGCGGGCGGCGCGCGGCGCGACGCGCTGTGCGTGCTGCAGCTGGCGTGGCACCCCGCGCAGCCCTGGCTGCTGGCCGCCGGCGCCGACGCCACGCTGCGCCTCTACTCATAGAACTACAAGCAGCTGGCGGGCGGCGCGCGGCGCGACGCGCTGTGCGTGCTGCAGCTGGCGTGGCACCCCGCGCAGCCCTGGCTGCTGGCCGCCGGCGCCGACGCCACGCTGCGCCTCTACTCATAGAACTACAATATACATATGAAACAATCCACACCCGACTCGTTTTATTGTTCACCACTCACTCGATTCCATTCCGATTCTGTGATAGGCATGTTGACCAGTATGAAATCAAAGTGTATTTCTGTCTGCGAACCACGCGCGAAGGACGACCCTGAGGCGATCGGTACCTAGGTGCCTCTACCTACGCATGAACCAAAAACTACTGGATGAATTTTCATAGTTTTTACCAGTAGATAGGGTGATTCGAGAGGGCAGATTATGCGTATTATTTGTTAATATGTTGTGTAAATTGATTAAAATATGACTCATTGAAGAAATAAAGCTGACTGAATTTATCATCAAAAACCTTCATATAACAAAATATGCTAAACTAGGGGAAGTTAGTATCAAATCTACAGCACTATTCTTTTTTGAAGGCTTAGTTCTCCGTGTTTGGGATCTGCAGATTTTTTGTCTGTCAATTAGGTCTAGAAGTTCTTTACCATGAGAATTTGACACAATGATGATGCTGCCATTATCTACATTATAGAAGGCATTGCGCCTCAAGAATTTCGCAATGGTAATGGGGTGGAGTGTGAAGTTTTCATTTGTTGACTCTGTTATATGCTGAGCATGAACAATGAGACGAAATTGGAGTAGTAGTGTGGTAGTAGTGACCGGGAGGGACACAGCAACAGGTACCTACTGATTCAGTGGAAGGATAGAGAAGGGCTATTGGTATCATCAGAAGTGTTATCTATGATTTGGCAACCTTTATGATCACCCGAGGAACCATGTGTCCGCCATTTCCTATTATACATAATATATATAAAATACTCGATACTAATATATATTTTTATGTCTACATGATCAAGTATGAATATCAGTTACGATAAGAAAGTGTTTATTAGATTTCTCATTGCAAAATAACTAGCTTGTAAGCTTTGTACATATTCTCTTTTAATTTAAGTAATATTTGTCTCTTTTTGTCTTGTCTTTTTATTTTATGGCCTTTTGTGTTTGGTTTAACACAATTCCGCCAGTGTCAAGTTAATTTATAAATTCGTAAGTTATTTGGCCAGCCATGTTGGCGGCCATGTTGTTGTGAATCTCTTTTTATGTACGAAAGTATACCCATTGTCCTTGGATTCTTACCTGACACTCGAAACAAAAGACTGCTAATCGGGGTCTATTGTTTAGTTGCACCGGACTAATTAGCCACAAGTCAAGTAGTGTAATCACGCTAATATGATCCGTATTTGTATGGGACGGGAATAATTATCTTGCCGTAACTCAGTTAAGAACAAGCACGGAAGAAAAATTAAATAAATTTAAACTGTATAGGTAGGTACCTACCTTCATTTTGCATTATGCTGGTAATTTTGTCTTAATTTTAGTAGTTTATTATATAAGTACTTTATTATTAAGTTATTTAGGTACCTTAACAAATGTTTTTTTCATAAGTATATGAGTCGTAAATAAATATTTTCTTACTGAATATTCACAGGTAAATTAAAATTACATAATTTAAACAGAATTAAATCATACGAGACATACACTGGTTACCAACTCAGCACACGCCGTGAGTACACGGCACTGATTTTCAGTGGCACCATATTTGCCCCACAAGGTGCAACACCGACCACAGCAAAGACATCGAAGGTCATGACATAGGTATTAAACAATTTACATAAGTATGTTGATTATTCTAATAAACACAAAAACAAAAAGTGACATAATCTTAACTTATGTAATATTTTAATACAGTTTCAAATACAAACCTAAAAACGACCACTTATAATAATAAATAATAAAATGTGTTTATTTTCAAAAAGGTTTTACAGTTACAGAGCATTTACATGTATAAACTAATGCTTTTAACAACTATGTAATCATACTAAGACAAATACTCTGCCCAATAAAAACCTGCGTGCTGTCAATGCGTCGACACCTCGTTCTAACTAAGTGTTAAACTTGTGTTTAGACACGAGGGGTGCTCTGCCTCGGCAAACTCAGGGATGGGTCAGTAGAAGATACTTAGGTATAACTACTATACTACTATACTATACTATATATTACTTGACAAAAGAAAAGATATAAATGAAAGAACCTTAACCAAAAGACTACATTTTCAGCGTATGTAAAAGTGTAATGAGTATAGGTACCTATGTTATGGAGTTTGTATGCGTATGTAGATTAATGTATGTATAATGTGTGTGTGTGTGTGTGTAGAGTTATGTATGTTAGTGTTGTTTATTTTATGTATACGTGCATTTATATGGTAGATTAATATATATTTATTGTATATATATTTTTTATTTTATTACTTTTAACAAATTTTCGGTCTCTTCATAATTTAAACTTTGTAAATATGTTTTCAATTTCATTTTCAGTTGCCTTATACTCATATTTTGTAGTGCAAGTATTTTGTTTAATTTGTTATATAAATGTGGTCCTAAAAAGCATGAATGTTTTTGAGCAAAATGAGTTTTACACAGTACTGATTGGTATTTTTTATGTATTCTTCGATTTAAACTCTTGTGCTTGGGATGGATATCAACTGAGGTTTTGCGACATTGGAAAATTATGACTTGCTGAATAAACAGTTGCCTGACTGTTAGAACCTCACATTCTTTATAGAGTTGAGAGGTAGAGTATCTATAAGGATACGTATTTGCGACCTTTAGAACCGCTCTCTGTGCTCTCTCAAGTGGAAGAATGTGGGTTTTGTAAGAACCACCCCAAGCCGTAACACAGTACATCAAAAGAGTTTGACACAGAGCGAAATATGTGTTTTTTATTTGTTGTTTAGATGCCACATGTCTCAAATTTTTGAATACGGCGATAAGTCGTCGTATTCTTGCGGCGAGTTGAGTAACGTGTGGTGCATATGTAAGCTGTGAGTCAATGATAACACCTAAATATTTTATTGAGTCACAATTTTCCAACTTAATGCAATTACAGTTTTTGTCGGATTTAGAAAGCAGGCATTGTATTGAATGGGATCGAATAATATTTGTAGAAGAATTTGGCAGTCCAGTTTTGCGTAAAGAAAATGTAACATATTTTGTTTTTTCAGGGTTTAGTGTCAGAAGATTTTGGTAGAGATAAGTAGCAACTTCGTTAAATCCATTTTGTGCGTATTTATAAACATGATCCCATGTTTTCCCGGAGAACAGTAAAACCGTATCGTCGGCAAAGCTGAGGAGCTTACAATTTTGAGGCGTTAGTTTGCATATTTGATTGATGTAGGTAAGAAAAAGGGTTGGACCTAGGATACTTCCTTGTGGAATTCCATACGTGACAGGCAACTCTGAGCTGCAGTGGTTTCCAATTTTAACCCGTTGCGTCCTATCGGTTAGATAGCTTTGTAGCAGTTTCAGTGAATTTCCACGGATCCCTAGACCTTCCAATTTTTGTAAGAGCAGAGGAATTGACACCGTATCGAAGGCTTTGGCAAGGTCTAGAAAAATGGCTAGACATTTTGTACCTTGGTCTAAACACTTGACAATAAAATCATTAAGCTCCGATACGGCGTCAGCAGTAGACCTTCCTTGACGAAAACCATACTGGTTATTTGATATCAGTCCATATTTTTCCAAATAGTTAACTAACCTGTTGTTAATGGCTCTCTCCAATATTTTGGACAGTGCAGGCAATATAGAAATAGGCCTATAGTTTGATACAATACGTTTGTCACCGTTTTTGTGTATAGGAAGAATAACGGATTTTTTAAACGCATCGGGAAAAACAGATTCTGAAAAGCTCAGGGAACAGATATGAGTAAGAGGGTCTACAATATGTTCTACATTCTGCTTTAATATACGTGCTGAAATCCCATCCCATCCCATAGAGCAGTCTACCTTCAGAGATCTGACAAGGGTTCCAATTTCGGACTGGTCAATTTCAAATAACCCAAACGAGTTATTAGGTTTTGTATTCTGTGCACTTGTGATATAGTTTAGGCTACATGTAAATTTCTCAGCCAACATTTTACCAACATTTACAAAATATTCATTGACAGTGTTAACAGCAGAGGTAGGACATATTTCTTTTAATAAATCTTGTGGAAGCGAATCTTTAGGTTTGTAATTAGTTACATTATTTATAAGTTTCCATGTTTTTTTTATGTCTGTGCCAGTCTTTTCAAATTCAGATTTTAGGTATGCCTTTTTTAATTTTCTTAACAATAAATTACAAAAATTTCGGTATCTTTTATATATTATTAACAAAGTTTCATTTTCGGGAAATTTGCGTAACTTACTATGGAGGTTGTCTCTATGGGTCATGCAGCGTATGAGCCCTGGAGTAATCCAAGGTTTAATAGGTGTTTTTCGACGAGATAATTTGGATACCTGTGTATTACTATTAATAACCTTAGATAAAATATCTATAAAAATATCTGTAGCACGGTTACAATTTATAGCACTTAGTACTGGAGAAAAATCAGAGGTACTGAGCTCTTTCTTTATTGCCGAATAATCAATTTTGGTAATAATAGCTTTATTCACTTTATGACTTGAGTTTTGAAGCAATAAGAGTACGGCATCGTGATCAGTTACGCTATTTTGTATCACCAATGTTAAACAGCTAAGGTTTGTTTTAATAAAACAATGGTCGAGACAATTTGAAAGACGAGTAGGGAAGGTATGTGTAGGTAAAAGACCGTGAAACGCCAAAATTTCCAAATACTCTACGGAGTGGTGATCGAGCGCATTTTCTGCGATATTAATATTGATATCTCCTTTTACAATAATATTTTTTGATTTTGACAGTGATGTTAATACAGTTTCTAGTGAGTGAAAAACATTATTTAGATTTTTATAAGAAGGGGACCGGTAAATTGATACTACTGCTGTTATGTTGTCAACCATTGTGATCAAACAATTTGCCTCTGAGAAAATAGGTTCATAACTACTTGCTTGTAGGCTACATTTCGTGTAGACAACTACACCGTCATTTTGCAAAATGTTATTTGTTGTGGAGGCTACTACGTAACCATCTAGAGGGGGAGGATTATGATTTTTAGAAAGCCAGCATTCGGTTAAAATAATAATATCGGGGTTTGTTTTCGTTTGATTAAGTAAAATTAAAAAGTCGTCAAAATTTTTATTGATGCTTCTTATATTTTGAGTTAAGATTAAAAGTTTATGTTTATTTTTAGACAGGTAGGAAAAACAGTTATCAGGGTTGCATACATAAGCCTTTGAAATGGTCGCATTATCTAGGTTATCGTTTAAAATTTCTACGTTGATATTCATTCTACTCAGGTGATGTAAAATGTTTCAACACTGTGCAGAGCAAACAGTGTATTCGATAACCCGAAGGCTTTATTTTAATTACTGATGATTTGATAACCGAGATCGACCTTTGACTTAAGATACTAACGGTAGAATAATAGTTAGTCCCACCTTGTCTTTCAAAATTTACTATATGCTTTGGAGTTGCTAAATGGCACGTATTTATGAGGTTAGATGAATGTTTGTGTAGTGTGTTTTGAATGTATGAAAATCTAGATATTAAATGTGTAGGTGTCGGCTGAAAGTAACTAATTAACACGTCTATTTTAAAATAATAGTATGACCATCTTGACATGGTAATAGTAATATTGGTAATAGGATTACAATACGAAAGTTTAGGGCAAACATCAAAGCACATAAAATGTTTAATATTATTGCTATAAATACCAACATATAGTCAGCATTTTATTTCCGTAAGTTGTTCTTCATTTTTGATCAAAATACTTTTGTCACCTTCTTTTTTACGAATATAAACCTGTCCATAACTCGTCCAGCAAAAAGAGTAGCTAAACTGTTTTGCGAACTCTCTGGCCTTGTAAAAAAGATTTTTGGCTGTATATGTAAGGTTTTCACCTATGTAAATTGGTCTTATAGTGCCTTCAATAGAGAGATGAGACGTGTTCAGTTTTGAGTTTATATTTGCCTTGTTGAATAGCCTTACTTCTCGGATGACTCTGCTTTTCAAAGTTGTCGTAGCTAGTTCGACGACTATTGGTCTTGGCGCGTCCGATTTCCCGGCAAGTCGGCGTACGTTGCGAATATCAGATGGCTTGATGTCGATTTTCAAGATGTTGAACATGCTTTCTGTAATCTTCAAAAGATCATCTGCAGTTTCTTGAGCTTTTGAAGGAATATTTCTCAATTCAATCTTATGCGCACAAGCTTGCCGATTCATTTCATCTATCTTGGCTTCCAATAGCTTTAATTTAGAGCGATTTGCTTCTTGCTCCAGACCTAGCTCAGTAGTTTTAACTGAGGATATTTCATGGAGGGCGGAAAGAGTGTCTACCTTCATTCAATAATGCAGAAAATTTTGAATCTTGATGTTCTTGGAACGTAGTAAAGAGCTTGGTCATATGCTCCGAGATGTCATGTTTAAATGTATTAAACTTAAAGGTAAGTGATGCATCTAAATCTGTTTCTGGACTACGTCTTCTCTTTAGACGGCGGGTGACTCTGGCTGTGTCCGGTTCCTGCTCCGTCTCAGATCTACTAGGGCCGGACTGCGACATCTCGTCCATGTCAGGCTTGGGTGGTGTGCGTTGCATAGCTGTTAATGATTGCTCCGTCTCAGATCTACGAGGGCCGGACTGCGACATCTCGTCCATGTCAGGCTTGGGTGGTGTGCGTTGCATAGCTGTTAATGATTGCTCCGTCTCAGATCTACGAGGGCCGGACTGCGACATCTCGTCCATGTCAGGCTTGGGTGGTGTGCGTTGCATAGCTGTTAATGATTGCTCCGTCTCAGATCTACGAGGGCCGGACTGCGACATCTCGTCCATGTCAGGCTTGGGTGGTGTGCGTTGCATAGCTGTTAATGATTGCTCCGTCTCAGATCTACCAGGGCCGGACTGCGACATCTCGTCCATGTCAGGCTTGGGTGGTGTGCGTTGCATAGCTGTTAATGATTGCTCCGTCTCAGATCTACTAGGGCCGGACTGCGACATCTCGTCCATGTCAGGCTTGGGTGGTGTGCGTTGCATAGCTGTTAATGATTGCTCCGTCTCAGATCTACGAGGGCCGGACTGCGACATCTCGTCCATGTCAGGCTTGGGTGGTGTGCGTTGCATAGCTGTTAATGATTGCTCCGTCTCAGATCTACGAGGGCCGGACTGCGACATCTCGTCCATGTCAGGCTTGGGTGGTGTGCGTTGCATAGCTGTTAATGATTGCTCCGTCTCAGATCTACGAGGGCCGGACTGCGACATCTCGTCCATGTCAGGCTTGGGTGGTGTGCGTTGCATAGCTGTTAATGATTGCTCCGTCTCAGATCTACGAGGGCCGGACTGCGACATCTCGTCCATGTCAGGCTTGGGTGGTGTGCGTTGCATAGCTGTTAATGATTGCTCCGTCTCAGATCTACGAGGGCCGGACTGCGACATCTCGTCCATGTCAGGCTTGGGTGGTGTGCGTTGCATAGCTGTTAATGATTGCTCCGTCTCAGATCTACGAGGGCCGGACTGCGACATCTCGTCCATGTCAGGCTTGGGTGGTGTGCGTTGCATAGCTGTTAATGATTGCTCCGTCTCAGATCTACGAGGGCCGGACTGCGACATCTCGTCCATGTCAGGCTTGGGTGGTGTGCGTTGCATAGCTGTTAATGATTGCTCCGTCTCAGATCTACCAGGGCCGGACTGCGACATCTCGTCCATGTCAGGCTTGGGTGGTGTGCGTTGCATAGCTGTTAATGATTGCTCCGTCTCAGATCTACTAGGGCCGGACTGCGACATCTCGTCCATGTCAGGCTTGGGTGGTGTGCGTTGCATAGCTGTTAATGATTGCTCCGTCTCAGATCTACGAGGGCCGGACTGCGACATCTCGTCCATGTCAGGCTTGGGTGGTGTGCGTTGCATAGCTGTTAATGATTGCTCCGTCTCAGATCTACGAGGGCCGGACTGCGACATCTCGTCCATGTCAGGCTTGGGTGGTGTGCGTTGCATAGCTGTTAATGATTGCTCCGTCTCAGATCTACGAGGGCCGGACTGCGACATCTCGTCCATGTCAGGCTTGGGTGGTGTGCGTTGCATAGCTGTTAATGATTGCTCCGTCTCAGATCTACGAGGGCCGGACTGCGACATCTCGTCCATGTCAGGCTTGGGTGGTGTGCGTTGCATAGCTGTTAATGATTGCTCCGTCTCAGATCTACGAGGGCCGGACTGCGACATCTCGTCCATGTCAGGCTTGGGTGGTGTGCGTTGCATAGCTGTTAATGATTGCTCCGTCTCAGATCTACTAGGGCCGGACTGCGACATCTCGTCCATGTCAGGCTTGGGTGGTGTGCGTTGCATAGCTGTTAATGATTGCTCCGTCTCAGATCTACGAGGGCCGGACTGCGACATCTCGTCCATGTCAGGCTTGGGTGGTGTGCGTTGCATAGCTGTTAATGATTGCTCCGTCTCAGATCTACGAGGGCCGGACTGCGACATCTCGTCCATGTCAGGCTTGGGTGGTGTGCGTTGCATAGCTGTTAATGATTGCTCCGTCTCAGATCTACCAGGGCCGGACTGCGACATCTCGTCCATGTCAGGCTTGGGTGGTGTGCGTTGCATAGCTGTTAATGATTGCTCCGTCTCAGATCTACTAGGGCCGGACTGCGACATCTCGTCCATGTCAGGCTTGGGTGGTGTGCGTTGCATAGCTGTTAATGATTGCTCCGTCTCAGATCTACTAGGGCCGGACTGCGACATCTCGTCCATGTCAGGCTTGGGTGGTGTGCGTTGCATAGCTGTTAATGATTTCAGTAGTAGCGAAGCAACAACCAGAGGTAAGAGCTTGTTTTACAAAAATGCAGAGCAAAGTACGGTGTTGTTGCTAGTAATTATGTCCAGGCGCTCAAAAGATTTGCAATACAGCTTTAATTGCAAGGTGAGGTCGGTACTTCCTTGATTGATATAAGGTGTTAAGCAGTGCAATTAATCAATAGCAGGATACTATTTTAACTCGAAGCCATCCATCCATTGGGTAATTTCGAGGCGATCGGCCACCGCCTTCCTGGTGTAGTGGTCAGGCGCACGGACCGCTATGCGGACGGTTGCAGGTTCGAATCCAACGAATGCAAAAAAGCAAAAAGTTGGCTGCAAAGTAAAAAGTTGGTCAACTCACAGCCGGCGACCGAGACCGCATCTGAAGACAAAGGGGGCGAGAGCACCAATCGAGCGAAGTCCGGGCGAAGCCTCAGGGCGAAGTCCCACCAAAAAGAAACAACTCGGCAACACGTCCGCACCGTACAAGAGCCGCAAGGCAAGAGGACTTATGAAATGGATCTTTGAGAATTTAGTGTTTTTTTTTTAAATTTGGTTTTAAAAGAAATCAAACGAAATTAAGTAAAATAAGTATGTTGAAATAAATATTATTTTTCTATTCTTATCACACTTAGTGCACATTTTGTGTAGGCGACAGCGCTTTCGTGTTTTTTTTATAACTGACGAATCAGTAAGTATCTATTGCTGAGTCATCGTTCACCGTGACACTGGTAGGTAATTAGGTACATACATAGTTACAAAAATAGCAGCCAGAGGGGCGTCCACAGGGTCGAGCGGCTACTCCATCAGAAACCGATAAAATTACTTAACAAATGTAGAATAAACTGACCAACACTACTATAAATACATTATGGAACAGAAATAAAGTCTACTGATCAATAAATCTTATAAAATTAAATAGTAAAATTTTAGGTAGGCAAAACGCGACCGTCCATTTTCATAGTGTCCCGCCTTTTTTCTTTGCGTTGCGGAAAATTCGGGCACATGCAAAGTTGCCAAAGAAAGTTGCGCATGTTGACATTCAATATTGCCAACTAGGTTAAAAAGGTAAACTTGGTACATAGAAGTCAATTTTATATTTTTGCGATAAAAAAGGTAAATTTGTTCTTACATTTTAGTGTTTTTTGAGCCTTCACTAAATATTCAATATATCTAAGCTACCTCAATTTAGGAGAACCTGTATAAATATATTAAAAAACTTTTATCACTGAATAATCCTGCATTTTTATATAAATATATTTACTTTTATGTATCACATAAACCGTAATATATACGTATCTTGCTTTCTACACCTAAATCACTTAAAACGTTAAGTTTGTAATTTCGCAGATGTTTAGTTATTTATTAAGTTAGTACATAATAATCCTACTTTTTTGTTACATACGCGTCTTTCTTACTTTATTGAGCTTGAGATAACCCTATTAATTTGTTTATATCTGTTATGTTTAAAACTTTGTTTGTATGCAAACAACTGTTAAATTGTTGATTTTGCTGACTTAAAAATTAAATTATTAAATTTAATTAATAAAACAATCACTAAAATAAGACACAAATCCACTCACACAAAGCCACTCAGCATTTGCTGTACCAATACGAATGCTGTCGCAGCGCTGGTTTTCGGCACAAAATATTTATCTACATATATCACATATTCTGTGTTTTCGCCGTAGACTTACTCGTACCTTCCTATAAAACGTAGAGTGGAGGCCCTACTTTTGACTACGAATTGTCTGAAGAACCTAGCATTTTAAATACCATTGCATATGTACTTATTTATTTATTTATTCAAATTGCTGTATGGGCTTACAGATTAATCCAAGGCGCCCAGACACTATACTAACATAAATATACAATAGAAAAAATACATAGCAAACCTGAATGAAAACTAATTAACAATAAATATTACATTGATGTCAAAAATTGTCAAGATACAAGAACAAAAAGATAGGTAATTACAGCAGATACACAAATGTCTAATTAGATAATAAAATAGAATTAAAAAACAATGTCAAGTCATAATAATTAGTCTAGCATCAGGTACAGTCAAGAAAAGAGTTTAGCAAACGGTATAACTCAGCAATATTATCGGAGAACACGTCGGGGCGTTTGGTTGCGGAGACAAACTGAATTATAAGATCGAGCGCTCGAGGTGTAGGCGCGGCCGCTCCAGCACGAGTGCGGACTCTGCAGACTCCTTGTGGACACATGGTGTCGTGGATACATGGATCATGAATATAAATCGATGATTTATATCAATGATTGCATATTTAAAAAACCATGTAAGCAATTTGATAGGGAATTAAACCAAATTGTATTTCTGTCTGCCAGCCAGCTAGTTAATAAAAAAATAATAGACCTAGGTAAATTGTTAATTTTAAATGAAAAAATACTAAGCGCATATTGTAACTAACACTTTTATTTTTAAGTGATACCACCTTAGACGAGATAATATGTAAGTATACGGGACTCACCGACGCACCTTCCCCTCTGTCAGTCCTATGCGCCAAAAATCTAACGGGTTTTTAAAAACTAATACAATACCTAATCGATTTCCCAGTCACAGAACAGTGAGTTGTAAATAGTTAGAGTAGCTATACCAAACAAAAAACGTGTCGCAACTTGATGACAGCGGGGGTGCCTGCGCGGGGCGCGCTCGCCCCCGCACACAAGTATTCGCTGCAGCGCTACACGATTAGAATGTCGTCTATCCATACCATCAATACATGCAGCGCTAGATCGCTAATAGAGAATAGTTTTCTCGCGACCAAAACGTCGTAAGCGCCGTGAATTTCGTGGCGCTTACACGTTTCGTTCAACATAGTGTAACAACATGTCGCTCTAATAGATTTTTTTCACCGCAGAAGGGACACTTCAGACAGCTATTAATGCAGTAGGTACCTATGAATATTATATTTCAAAACGTAAAAATATTTAAGTACATTAAATTAAAACGAATCGTTAAGCGTTTAAAGTCATTTTTTTTAAAATAAATTGGTATTTTATCCAACAAGTACGTACATACTTAGGACATGGGGTAATACTTTGGGGTAATAGTTCAGATATAATTAAATTATTTACTCTACAAAAACGCTGTATTAGAATCATCCATAACCTCCATGAAATGACAAGCTGTAAACCATATTTTATTAATGAAAAAATTTTAACATTACCATGCATATATATATTAGAAATTAGTATTTTTGTAAAAAAGAATTTAAATTTTTTCAAAATTTATAACCGTCCAAAACATTTGCGGCCTCGAACTAGATTAGATAACCCATTTTCTAAATTACACTCTTTCACACAGGACCTCATGCAATGTGCATAAAAATTTACAATAAAATACCCAAAGAAATTCAAAACGAAAGCCAACTATTCACATTTAAAGCTATCCTTAAAAAATATCTAATAGAGCACAGTTTCTATAGCCTGCAAGAATTTTTGGACCAGTAGATTGTTTAATTTTTTTTTTTTTTTTTTTTTTATTATTTTATGTTTGTTACACCATTCCTTAGTATAGCCGTATCTTATGTTATTATTACGCTTCAAAAGCAACATTGTAGGTTTTTAAAATATATTATAAATAATTTTTAAAGTTATAAGATTCCTTAGTTAAGTACATTTATTATATAGTAAGCGGTTTCTATAAAAATAACTTAAAAAAAATATAAACTTCCAACAACACGATTTAATAATTTCAAAATTACATCATAAATTACTTACAAATCAGTCTTACACAAATCAATGATAATTTAAACAAAGTAACGTTACAGACAGACAATTTTAAGGTGTTACCAGTACGAAGGCTCGAACAAAAGTGAACCCGAGACAGGCGAGCGTACTGCTTTTATAGGACCGCGACCGTTGCAGATTTAAAAACGATTCTTCCGCTGATTCGGCTTCTCCTGACAAGTGGTCGTCCACGACCACATTACAGTTCTGGCATACTCCTTTCTTCAAAAGGGTCTAGGTTAAATCCTTCTTCGGCAAGTGGACTCGGGGAGAGCTCAGGCACGTCTCGTGGTGCAGTGGTGGTATCTCCGTCGAGTGGACCCTGGAACCCGTCGTCTCTCGTGCCCGGAGATACTTGAGACGGTCCCGCAGCGATGTCTCCAACTTGTGTACTCAGGACAGGCTGGGACGGACCCACTAGGGCGTCATCATCAACTGAAAATAATGCAAAAGAAAACACATGTTAGCATTATTTCTTGTAAGCGTAGATATACACCAAGTCTGTATATCCATGAAACTAGACAGTGGCTCCCAGCTGCATGTCTAAGCAGAGCACGGCTCAATGCTACAATGTACACAAACCATCACAGAGGCACCAAGTTTGCATGTGAAAGCAGAGCACTGCTCAATGCTACCATGTACACACACCATCACAGAGGCACCAAGTTTGCATGTGAAAGCAGAGCACTGCTCAATGCTACCATGTACACACACCATCACAGAGGCACCAAGTTTGCATGTGAAAGCAGAGCACTGCTCAATGCTACCCGTATGTACACACACCATGACAGAGGCACCAAGTTTGCTTGTCAAAGCAGAGCACTGCTCAATGCTACCCGTATGTACACACGCACACACCATTACAGAGGCACCAAGTTTGCATGTAAATATGATACAACGGGACTCAAACCCGTGACTTGTATCGCACCGCACCTCTCACATGGCTAGACCGGGATGCCATGGGACTCGAACCCGCATCTTGCATCTTTTCTTAGCCATGACATTAGTAAATACAATTTACTTACTTTCAAAAGATGAGGGACAAGACTCAAATATCCGTGCACGATCACAAACAATAAGTTGATAGACCCCAAATAAGGACACAGCGTTACACGCTAATATTTTCAGTTCATCAGAGTCTTGCTTTTTCATAGCATAAAACAAACAATACTTTGAGTAGGCATCGACAATAAGCAAAACATACTTATGTTCGTTCGAGGTAGGTAAGGGACCAAGTACATCCATGTGAATGGTACTAAACGGAATTTCAGGCTTGTGCCAGGACGCAATCGGCTGGTGAGGAGCCCGGGGGACTTTCTTTGACGAGAGGCAAACCAAACAGTGGGCTATGTATTTTTTTACAAAACTACTAAGACCCGGAAACCAAAAATGCCTCAAAATCAATTCAATTGTTTTGTCAGCACAGATATGTTCATGTTGATCATGAAATATCCTTAATAAACTCAGACGGTGTCCTTTAGGGACGAAACATAAGAGTTTTGCCTCCCCACCTGTATAGGTATGCTTGTAGTAAAGCAAATCGTTGCGAACAACGTACCTCGATGTGTCTAACTCGTTGTTATTAACTTTGTCAATCAACGTACGAGTTTCATCGTCCGCAGATTGAGCAATCTGTGCCCAGTTCTTAGGCTTAGTGATATGTAATACATCTATAGGGTTCCGACTTAGATAGTCTGCATGTTGCATCATTGCACCCTTTCTGTAATCTATACTAAAGTTGAAATCCTGCATATACATCCACCAACGCGCTACGCGTGGCAGAATGTCTTTCTTACTTTTAGTTAACCGCAAAGCATTGCAATCAGTGACAATCTTGAAAGTTATACCTAACAGGTAGTGGCGAAAGTGCTCGAGTGCCCTGACGACGGCTAGCGTCTCTAACTCGTAAGAGTGGTACCGCGGCTCTGCACCTTGCGTTGTCTTACTGTAATACGCTACAACTCGCCTTTTATTACTCTCGTGTACCTGGAGTAATACTGCGCCATAACCGATGGAACTGGCATCCGTGTGCAGCTCTGTAGGCAGCTGAGGATCAAAGATCGCGAGCACTGGCTCACTCGTAAGGCACTTGACTAGGTACTTACGAGCGTTTTCTTGCAACTCACCCCAGTGAAACTCCACGTTACTGCGCGTTAGGCTGGCTATAGGGGCGGTTTTCGACGCGTAATCAGGTATGTACCTACGAAAATAACCTGCAAGACCTAGTAATTGCCGGACTTGTTTTACATTCGTGGGCACAGGAGAGTCGGTTAAAACTTTGATTTTAAGTTCGCTCGGTCTAACCTGACCTTGCGTTATAGTACGACCCAAGTACTCGACTTCTGTGGCCACAAAGGCACTCTTTTTAAGGTTTATCGAAAAACCAGAACGTGTTAGGGTAAGCAAAACTTCACGTAAGTTTTGAATAGCTTCGTCAATGTTTGAGGCCAAAATCAACACATCGTCAATATACACCAAGGCCTTACCAGACTCAATTTCCGATCTCAGGGTGTTTGTGATGATCCGCTGGTAGACCACGGGTGCGTTTGCTAGACCAAAGCTTACCTTTAAGTACTCATAATGAGCTTCTGGGGTAACAAAAGCAGTCTTCGGGATGGACTCGCTGTCCAAGGGAATCTGGTGGAACCCTGTTGCCATGTCTAAACACGTGAAATATTTACTCTTACCAAGGCGGTCTATATGGTCTTCAATAAGAGGCAACGGAAACCGGTCCTTCACTGTGATAGCATTAAGTGCCCGGTAGTCGACGCACATACGATCCTTACCATCCTTCTTTTTTACAAGAATGATCGGGCTCGCATATGGTGACTCCGACTCGCGAATAATACCTTTGTCCAGCAAATCGCGGCATATCTCGCGTACCTTCAACTTTTCATCATAGGACAGCCTGTAAGGTCTATAGTAAACAGGCGTATCGCTAGTAAGCGTTATATGCATTTCACCGGTTGATACTGTGGTATGAGCAGTACCTACAATAAATGAGTCCTTAAACTCGTTTAACACAGCCATCAACTTAACGCGATCATTACCTTGTAAAGGAGTCTTTATTTCCGGTTCGCTACTCGAGTCGATGTGCATCACCTGCTGCTGGTCACTGCTAGAACTAGAGACACGAGTGATTCGCTGTTCGTTGTTCGTACGAATGTATGTTACGCCGTCACGGTTCAAGACATCAGTACCTATGAGCACCGGCACTGTCATGCATTTTTGAGGAACGACAAACAAATCGACCTCGAGAGAAATATCACTAAATTCAATTACCATAGTGACATAACCTTTACATACGATGTTTTGATCACCTATTCCTCGTAATACCTGGTGAGCTGGCTGTTGCGGACACCTAAAATGTTTCGACACTAGTTCCGAGATAAGCGAAATGCGCGACCCGCTGTCAATTAATACGTCCGTAGGTATCACAGAACAGATAAAGAGGTTAGAAGGGCCTTGTGGGCGGGGCAGGCGCGCCGCACTTTTGAGCAGACGCGCAAAAGTCAGCCGAAATTTGAATCACCGGTCAACAATCGCGCTCTTGTTGTGACAGCGTTCGAAACTCGGCGGAAAAAAAGAATTATGCCGTCTTGCGCTATTATAACGTGTCGGAAAAGAAGTCAGGAGTGTAATGTGGCCCGAGGAGGAATTTCTTTTCACCGGTAAGTCCAAAAACCTTAAAATACGAGTGATATTTGTAATTATTGAAAAAGTATTATGATGTTTGTAGACAAAAACGATAAAATCGCATTCAGATGCAAAATTATACATTGCTTGCAATACATGGGTACGATCTTGTACGACGTGAGCGATCACGCAATGTATTGCGTTCACTGCGAACATCGCGTGCGTCGAGCCAAAGCTTTAATTCCGGGAAATCTGAGCGCGTCGATAGTGTTGTACCTAATTGTAAACAATGTCGATATTCAGTATGTGTATACGAATGATTATTTGCAGTAATATTACAATTAAAATAACTTTGTTTTTATTGTATAATGTTTATGTAATTGTATATGTATTAAGGTATAGTGTGGGTTACTAATAAATACATTTTTCACAGAGTAATTCAAAATAAATTATTTAGATTATACTATGTTATTCGACTTAGCATTCACATTTTAAATTTCTTTTTAGTTTTTTTGCAAATTGTAGCTTTGTTTTACGTTTTATGTTATTCAAAATGCTTTTTTTTCTTTCTTTCTATTATTATGAAGTAAAACAGACCTGCAACTAGCTTAAAACGAAAGAAAATTTAAATTTCGCGGCAGTATCGGATGTTGCCCCTTAATTTGACTTTGATTTAATTTTATTTGTATGTAATTAGGAAGTCCGCATAATTCGTATCGTACCCGCAACTTAAAAAATTGCAAAACTTTAATTAACAGAATTACAGTAATTTTATCGATATGATTAATCGACCTTTTGGTCGCCGTAACATTATAAGAGAAATACATTGCTATTACACGTGTGTGAGTGCACGTCCAGAGCAGTATTTGCGTTAGTTTGACAACCAATAGCAAACACGCGATCTAAGTGCATGTGGTTTATTTGTGTGCGTAATGCGCGTACGTATTGATCTCTTGCTTGTAGTAGAGAGGCAGAGTGGGAGACATGCGGCGACACGCGTTCTAATACAAATCAGGTACTATTTCCTTTCTAACCTCTTTATCTGTTCTGTGGTAGGTATACCCTGTATAACCGCGGTCGTGACGTCACTATCCGTCGAATCGCCTTTCAACTCACGACAAAAATTAACATTACTTTCGTTACGTTTTTCTGATCGTTGTTTTGCAAAACAAAAAGTGACATCATGGCCTGGTTTTTTACAAAAGGAGCACGGTCCCTTTTTCTTGCTACCCGCATTTTGACTAACGGAGCTATTACTGGTATCTGTCTCCGATTGTTCTTCCGACTTCACTTTCTTGGGACACAAACGCTTTGGGTGACCAAGTTCGCCACAAGAAAAGCATTTTAGATTTAAATTCTTAATATTACTCATTCGTTTACGATTATCCGGTTTACCTTGGGATGTCTTTGTAGAAGCAGTCGACTCGGGTTGTGTCTTAGGCTTTGTATAAATAGACAAAAACTCGACAAGATCTTTGGGCAGCAAATGGGCATTCATGGCAGCAGCACGTACCTGCCCGTCAGCTATTCCACGTAAAACAATGGCAACAGTAAGCTCTTCGCTTAAACCTTTCACTATATTAAGGCGCAAAATAGAACGCCTGGCGTATTCTGCATACGTGGAGTAACTGTTGGAGTCGGTACACATAACTTCGAACAGTATATTAGCGACATCGATTCTTCGCGCGCACAAAGGTTTAAATTCGGCTTTGAAGTTGGACCACGTGCGGTCGTTAGTTACCCAATCGTTGAGCCAACTACGAGCATCACCCTTCAAGCAGTTAGCTATCCGAGATAAACACTCATTGTCGTCCCAACAATTCATACTACGCGCTCTCTCCACTTCCTCGCACCAAGAATCGATATCATGCAAATTAGGATCGAAATTCGAAATATAATAATGGTTCGATCTAACCTTGCTCAACGCACTCAATGCTCCGATTAGGCGCTCGGTAACGTCCGGTGAGGACGACATGTTTGCCGTGGAGTCGCCAATAGTGCTGGCATTGGATGCTGGCACCGAGACCTCAGTCCCTAATGTAGGCAGCACGTGCCCGGGCGCCGGCACAGCGGAAGGCGCTGCGGACTGCGAGCGCGGCGAACACGTGGCGATAGGACTGGGCGGCGCCATGGCGCGCTCATCCCGTGCCATCAGCTGCGATGACGTGGCGCTGGTCGAGGGTAGACCAACATGTTCTAACGCGTTCAGACGCGCCAGAATTGTACCTAAAGTCTCACGAAGTTCATTAGTTTCAATATTTGTTTCACGCCTAGTTCTACCTCGACCACGAGATGTAGAACCTTCGGCCATGGTGAATACAAATTTTAGCTATAGGCCAGAGCGGAAAATGGACTATGGAGTCCTATCCCACTTCTGAAGTAAGCGGTTTCTATAAAAATAACTTAAAAAAAATATAAACTTCCAACAACACGATTTAATAATTTCAAAATTACATCATAAATTACTTACAAATCAGTCTTACACAAATCAATGATAATTTAAACAAAGTAACGTTACAGACAGACAATTTTAAGGTGTTACCAGTACGAAGGCTCGAACAAAAGTGAACCCGAGACAGGCGAGCGTACTGCTTTTATAGGACCGCGACCGTTGCAGATTTAAAAACGATTCTTCCGCTGATTATATATTTTCTTTTGTTTAGTCTGTTATGTGTAAAAAATTTGAATAATGTTTTTATTTAATATTAATTGTCACCTAGCGTCATTATAATATTGTTGTGCCCTAGCCGGGTCCATGTCTGAAACTTTTATATAATAAGATCTTTTGTACAACATGGTTACAATAAACTATTTGACTTTGACTTAGGTAGGTACTTACCTACACTAACTAGACCCCACACTTTATTTCATTCTGCCCCTCCTCTCATGCCCGTGGATGCAGTAAGAGCCTGCTAAGGGATACCTCCGAAAGATGGGCAGCAGCGTCTTTCCATATACCAACATCCCGTACTGCGCTCGCCAACCCGCCTGCCATGCGTGGTGAGTATGGCCTCCCTCATGGAGACCCATGAGGGAGGCCTTTGTTCATTAGTGGACGTTTTTTGGCTGAAATGATGATGATTATCTAGCCCAAAACTAAGCAGAGCTCTTGTTATGGCTACTAGATAACTGATATAATAAATACAATACATAAATACCTATTTATTTATTATTATACGTAGAAAATGACCTGAACACCCAGAACAAATATCTGCAGCGATCACTAAACATTTGTCCCAAGGCGGGAATCGAACCCACCTCCTGCATCGCAGGCGAACCTTCGCCCACCACGCCACAGAGGTCGTCAATCTATTACATTAAGAATTTGTTCAGACAACAATATAGGTATAATACAGCTTCAGTTTATAAGTAATGACGATTGCAAAAGATACCTACAGTAGGTACCTAGAGTACCTACTGTTACTGATCAGACAGACGGCATAGGGCGAGTAATATGAGTTAAAAATAATCAGTTAAACCTTTGTCGCCAACCCTTAGTAGGTACCTACACATCCCATCTGTACGAATCACTTTTCATAATCTATGATTTTCAAACAAAATGTCAGTACAATAGAAAATAATGTACAAAAATTAATTTTAGTTGGTTTTAGTTGATATTCTGTTTACTTTCCGATGATAAGTCACGCCACTATCTTTTTTCTTCGCAGTTGATTGATTAATTACACGTTTTTAACACGCAAGACGGCATTTTTAATTTGGGTTTATTCGCATGCGGTCGCGATGGGCGTCGACGAACGACTAAATGAGTTGTTGCCGGCCGGCAACAACTCATGGCGCAAACTTGTTGTTCGCGGGTGTCAATTCTATACGCTAGTAATAATACTTCAATGTCACAGAATCGCTTTTGCAGTGTGTTAGGCTTTTGGGAAAATAGTGTCAGCCAGACCAGTCTGTGGATCAGTTATTCATCGACACCAATAAATAGTCTGTGGACGACACTCATCAATCATCATTCATTCCGTGCATTCCACGCTCATTCACAAAGAAGAGAAGTGCCACAGTAATATTATCTATACAGTATCCCAACTTCATACGAAGCGCGAGCTATACCTACGCGCCTCGATCTCGGCATGCAGACAGTCGCGACTGTGCCGCAGTAACGAACGGATGGTGTGTTGTTTTATTAACAATAACCGCGCGACTTTTTGACTAAGTTCAAGTACATATTTAATATGAGGAGTAGGACATATTAACGCATCCAGAGATAACTTTTTTAGATTACCTGGAAACTCTGTAAGGTAAGACTATAAAATAATTTTACTTACTAGTAGGTAGGTACATAATGTGTGTCTTTTTATTTATTTATTTAAGTACTTATAAAGGAAAGCCTACAGCTTAAACAAAACAGAACAAAAATAAAGTTAATTTCTTACACAAGCACTAAACACTAGTTTGACAAAACATTAACTTAATTTAAACAGACAACAGACAAGCCAATAAGTGGCCTTCACGGCTAAAAAACAATTTGGATACTTTATTCTTGATAGACTTTATTATTGATTTTTAATGGATATGTATTTCCTTTTATCTCCCTAAAAAAAAGATGACTGGATTAATAAATAAAGTGAGTAGAGTAAAGGAAAGTGATTGACACGAGTGAAATAGGTCGTTATAGGCAGTTCATGAATCATGATATTACGGTAGGTACGCTTGTGTTAAAACCTCGGGGCATGACTGTGTGTTTTGTTTTGCTAGTTTGTTTAATTCAAAGTAAAGACGTGGTATTTTATTATTAATAATAGTTGTTTATTGTACTGTGTGTATGAATAATACTTGAAAAAATAAATTTGATCGTCTGTCTGTCACACTAGATAGTTGAAATTTTCTCAGATTTAGTATTTCTGCTGCTGCTATAACAACATATACCACTAAAAACCGTTTTAATCTCTCGGTATTAACAACAACAACAATAACTAGACTCATGAAATATTCCCAGAATATTTATTTAGTCGAGGCGCAATTATTTTTCGGCCGCAAGTTTATAATCGATTGTCGATTTGTTATTCAAACATAAACATGGTTTTTTAATTAAATCTACCAATCAAAAAACAACACACATTTTTATTGAACACTTCCTATTCAATTCACAAAGTATTTTATTTGTTATTATAAAAAAAGTATATTTACAATCACATAACTAAATGGAAACACAAAGTAGGCAAATGTAGGTAATTAAAATCCTGGAGGCGGGCAGCCCTATCGCATGTTTACGTACCGCGCGGCTGTAGGTATTTATTTCAAAAATACGGCCGAGTTATAATACTGTATAGATTATTATTATGTGGTCGTAGCGTAGGGTTCTGTCTGTGAATCAAATCGACAAAGTTGTCAAAGAGCGCGCGGCGCTCGTTCCGCTCGTTCGTGGACCGTACTAAACTAAACAAATGAAAAGCTTTGTTTTCAAAAACAAAAGCATTGTTATTTTTAAATTTTAGTTCTTGTTTTTATTTGTGTTTCAACTTAGCAACTGTTGGAAATAACTTTCACTAGTATGTGTGTTGTTCTAACGCGCATAGGATCAGCCGAACGTTATTTATACCTCTATCGAGGCGTAATCGAATACGGCGAGCTTTGTCTGTGACGGGATCAGCTGAAAGCTCAGGAAGTGTGGATCCAGCGCATCGCTGGCGCAGGCTCCAGCAGTGGTTGTGCTGAGTGATGGGATTCAGAGTCGGATAGTGTCTGAGTGCGCGATGGCGGACGGCGGCGACGGCGCGGGCGCGGCGTCCCCGCCGGCGGCCGAGGCGCCGCTGCTGGACGACCGCGACATGGAGCCGCGCACGCCCATGAAGCGCCTGGGCTCCACCAGGAAGCTCGCCGCCTTCAGCAGTGAGTAACTACTCAAACACCCTAACTAACTAAACAACACTTCTGCCTGGTTACAATTTGCGATAACAAAGGTTCACTCAAAAATAAAGAAAATCAACACAGTAAAATTCAACTGTTATTTCCATAACCTTTACCTATCAAAGCTGTTTTGAATAATACCTATTATTTTACACCCTGGTAGAGCCTTGTATAAAAATGCCGACAAAACTTACTGAGGTTGGGGAATAGCTTTTTACTAGATATTATGATAAAATTCACTAGATTTGATTTTGGAACAGATTTTGCTTTTCTACTAGGTACTCTAGGACTAACATGTGCAGGTAAGGATTGATGAGACAGGGAACTTCCACTAGCAACACAGTTTACAACAAATATAAATACAAATATTTTTTATTTCTGTAACTTAAACTAAAAAATACATTTCATGGGTTTGGGACCCTCTTTAAAGTATAAAAAATACCTGTCTTAGAGGATCTCGCTAACAGTTCAACATAGTCATGATAAATAAGCTCTGTAATTTGATGTATAATAATAGTGTGTGGTTTGTTGTATTTGGCATTGAGCATAACAACACCAAATGCAACATGCATTTGGTGTTGTTATGCTCAAAAATGCTTCGTGTTTGTTGTGTAAGTTTTTGTGAGAAAGGTTTTTAGACATTATATTCAAGATTACAATAGGCATACCTAGGCATACCTAATTTTTTTTTAATTGTCTTATGTTCCTAAAAATATTAAGGGCTAAAATTTACAATACCGGCCGTCGAGTTGAAAGTTAAGATAAATTTCCCTCTATCCTTGGCTTACCTTAATTATGTTATTTATTCAGACAATAACACACATTTATGGTACAATCAATGTGCTATGTTATCTATGGTTCTTTCCCTCACTTGGAAAAAAAGTTATCTGAAGCTAACAAATTCAATTATGTGCTTTATTCTATTTAAATGTTGCTTGTTCTTGTTTTGTAAATTGACTATTATGTATAAATTGACTTTTATGTAGCGTTTTTGCTCTATTCAATAAACACTTATTGACTCTTGACTTTGACATTGACTAATATTATTAAAGAGGAAATATTTGTATTTTGTATGTTTGTAAAAACACAAATAAATCATACAAATATACTCAAAAACTTCTAGACCGATTTTCAAAATTCTTTACCATTATAATGCTACATTATCTCTGAGTGTCACAGGCTATATTTTATCCCCGTATTCCCATGGGAACGGGAACTAAGCATGTGAATCGCTGGAGTGCGGCTTGTACATAATAAAACAGCCCTACATACAGTAGCTTAGGAATGAGAAGGAACAAAAAATTTAAGGTCTAAATAATTAAAGATTTAGTAAATTTGCAGTTGGCACAAATTCGGTGAAGTCTTTTACCCTTGACAAATCATCATCCTTTTAAACACTGATATGCTGAAAGCTAATCTGAACTTATATGTATTATAAAACTGAAGAGTTTGTTTGTTAGTTTGGTTGAATGTGCTAATCTCAGGAAGTGGTTCAAATTAAAAAAATATTTCGGAGTAGGAGTCTGATTATTCCCTCTGGACCATCTGACCAGCATGAACTTGCCACCGGTTGTCAATTGAGACGGAAACCACCCCATTTTACCACTGGTGGTCAACTGGGAAAAACTTATTCCCAATTCACCACTAGTGATAAAATGGGACGATTTTAGTTCTAATTGACCACCGGTGTTGAGATGGTGTAAAATTTTACCACCAGGGGTGAAATGGGACAAATGGGACTAATCTGCTATCGGTAAACACTACCTAGCCTTGAGGAAGGCTTAAAGCTGTCTAAGACCCACTCTCTCTCTTGTGTGAAGCAGACGAAGTCGCGCGTGTCAGCTAGTTGGGTTACGTTAAAGCTGTCTAAGACCCACTCTCTCTCTTGTGTGAAGCAGACGAAGTCGCGCGTGTCAGCTAGTTGGGTTACGTTAAAGCTGTCTAAGACCCACTCTCTCTCTTGTGTGAAGCAGACGAAGTCGCGCGTGTCAGCTAGTTGGGTTACGTTAAAGCTGTCTAAGACCCACTCTCTCTCTTGTGTGAAGCAGACGAAGTCGCGCGTGTCAGCTAGTTGGGTTACGTTAAAGCTGTCTAAGACCCACTCTCTCTCTTGTGTGAAGCAGACGAAGTCGCGCGTGTCAGCTAGTTGGGTTACGTTAAAGCTGTCTAAGACCCACTCTCTCTCTTGTGTGAAGCAGACGAAGTCGCGCGTGTCAGCTAGTTGGGTTACGTTAAAAATGAAAATGACCCTCTGTCTATGGCTTCAGCTTCTGTGCGTATGTGGATGGATACTAAGTACTAGCAGTGCCCGCGACTTCGACCGCGTCAACTAAAATGTAGTAAGCTTGCTAAGACCGTAAGTAAGCCATATAATACTCGTATAGTGACCGTAATAATAAAAAGAGATATCAGAGAATTCTAAGAAAGCTCAGAGCGAGAGTAAAGTATTTTTATTTGTTAATTTCCGAAACAGTATGTACGTGCGATACTCTGAAAATTTTACGAAAATAAAATAAAGTGCTCTAGGGTAAATATAAAAATACCAGGCTCACTATATACACTGTACCACGTCTTCTACGAACGGTTGAAAGGACCTTGTTGTTCTGCACCCGACACCGCGCCCGCCTGAACCCGGCGCGAGTGGCGGAGTGACGCGCGGCACAGGCTTCGCGGCGGTATTGTAGTGATATGAACTTTCCAACTCAACTTAATAGCTAAATAATTTTGGATTCTGTCAGTCGATTTTGATTAAATAAACACTAAATATTACTTAGAATAATGCTTGACATTTTTCATTAATTATCATCATCATCATTTCAGCCATAAAACGTCCACTGATGAACACAGGCCTCCCTCATGGATCTCCATGAGGGGTAGTTGCCATACTCACCACGCTTGGCAGGCGGGTTGGTGAGCGCAGTATAGGATGTTGATACACGGATAGACGCTGCTGCCCATCTTCTGGAGGTAGCCCTTAGCAGGCTCTTACTGCATCCATGAGCATGAGAGATAAGATAAAGATAAGATAAATTTTATTTCACATAAACCAACATTGCTTATTACATAAATAATACAGAGTCACTTACACTAAGATACCACTGCAGGGAGGAAGAGCATAGGCACCCAAACTAGGAAAAATCCTGTATGATGGCATACCTAGACCTTCCGCCAGAATAACAAAATCATTTTACTTTCACATAACATGCGTTTAGGTTCTCATTAACAGTTAAACAAAGTGTTGTAATTTGATTTGAATAGAAATAATTAATTAATTACTAATAATCAATTACCGGTATTTAAGCAAATGGGAGTGTGAGTGTGTGTGTATCAATGTTATTGGGTGTGAGGTGTGTGTGTGTGTGTGTAAACGTTTATGTGGGTGTGTGTTTGTGTGTGTGCGTGCGTGTGTGTGTGTTATAGTGAGTGTGTCTTTGTTTATGTTTTGTTTGTACGTTAAGAAAGAATAGTTAGCAGACCTTCAATGGAGTTGTAGCTTTGCTCCCTTAACCAATTCTCGACAGCAACTTTGCACTTGTAGCTAGTCATAGGATAGAATTGCAGAATCTTATTCAGTTTGTTATAGATGTAGGATTTAATAAAATAAGTTTGACGCCTGGCAAATGCAGTACTGCATTTACGAGTGTCGCAGACCCTTTTTGAGCCTCTGCTTCGATTAAAACGATCGGGATTAAACCCGGTTGTTTTGTGGTGAGAAATTACTAATTGTAGTATGAAAAGTATGAAAAGTTTTCTCGCCGATAAGATATTACACTCATTATATAGAGCTTCTGTGGGAAAGCGAAATGGTTTGAAGAGGAGGGGTATCATTCTACTGCCGGCACCCCACGGCGCCACATACGCGGCGCAACATATAATCATTAATTATTGATAAATAAAATAAAATGAGTGGTTTTTGCGCGACACCCACACAAACAAACCGACAACCACACAAAAATTTCAAAAATAGTTTTTTTTTTTTACGTTTTATTACCTTTTTCTCAAGTATTCAATTATTTATTTGTAAATATATTTAAAAATGTACAGACGCGAAAGGTTTACCACAAAATATATGAGTTGTGGTGCATGGACGTAGTGGATGTGAAGAGGTAAATGGCGGCCCCGCTGTGCCCCGCGGGCAGCTCCCGGCGCGGCTCGGCGGCCCGCAATGGCCGTGATGCAACTCGGCGCCGCGCCCGTGCCCGCTTCCTGTGCCCTCCTGCCCACGCCCACGCCCACGCGCTATCCCACTCCACTCCACATTCCGTCTAAGCGTATCGTTTATCAAGATAAACAAACATACCTACAGTACGGCTGATCCTCCAGTTTATCAGGACCGAAGTCATCGACGTAGGCTACAGGATTAGGGCTAAATGGCGCAAATCGACGGAATATTTTCTAGTACTTTGTAAACTTTCGCGATCTGTAGACATAATTTTAAACTGATTAACGGGATCGGACTAGATTATGGAACTACTGATACTAGGCGGACTTTATCGCGTAATTACCTTATTTTATTTATTTCCCGACGATGCTTCGAGTGCCCTGCTGCCCTCGTGGTCACGGGTGGACGGAATATTTTCTGTCCAGCCTCCGAAAAGTTAATATAAATAAATACCAACATCACCAAACGTAGCTGAATGCAGCGAGAGCGGAGCCGTCCATGTGCCCCACACGTGTGGAGCTCTCCGCCCGCGCCGATGCGATGCGGTTAGTGCCTGTTTCCGATTCACAAATCGAACGACTTGTTTGTTTGTTTTAGTTTTTTTATTGTTCTGAACAACCTATGTTCGTAAAGTGGTCGAGATCTTGTAACTTTTGTACGAACTTACCAAATTATGAATAAAACGTATCTTAAATAACATGTAAAAAATATTTTGACTGTATAACTATGATATCAGGATAATACTAAGAATAAGGCACACAATCGCTGTAGGCGCAAACACAAATAAATGAGAGTTTAATTTAAAAAAAAAGGTAAGTCTTGAATCGTCGTCCTTCCTAACAAGTCGTGCTTTAAAGTGCTTTTTCACAGTACGTCAGTGCATAACTGCGTTAAGTATGTCATTCCTATCCTATCCTACTTCCTATCCTATCCTACTTAATATATAAAAGCGAAAGTAAGAATGTATGTATGTTCCCTTTTTACGTCAAAACCGCTGAACCGATTTGGATGAATTTTAGAATAGGAGTAGATTAGAACATGGAGACGGACATAGGCTACTTTTCGTTGCGTAAATTAGTAGTTGTAGGGTAGTTATAGTGCGTCGTTGCAGTGGGAGGTGCGATACGAAGTTCGCCGGGACAAATAGTCGTTAATAAACAGATATTTCGATATGGCTTTACAAATCAACAAAACACTGGTCGACACCCAGAACCAGCTTCTTTATGTCAATGATTTTATGGTATTTGGTTTTAAAAAGAAGAGAAGGTAGTTGCAATGAGTGTGAGACGCGGCGCGCGTGATTCAGCGGGAGCGCGGCTATAATTAGCGCCGGCCGCGCCACCTCTCCAGGGAATCGGACCACAAACACGCGCACGCCGCACACACGCGCGCGCCCGCCTGTCCGCGGGCTCGCGGCAAGGCGCCGCGCCGACCGCAGCTTGCCCCTAGATTACCGTACCTACCAAAGTATCTTCTTTGTACGGTTCCTGCAATAGTTAAACTTATCCAGCTAAGCTATTATCACATACTCTTTAGGATATGTCTGAAAATCAGCGTTCCTTCGTGCTATGGTGCGAAGAGGCACAAGCTGAGACACGGCCCATTTTAACCGACTTCGTAAAAGGAGGTTCTCAAGTCGTCTTTTTCTTTTTTAGGGTTCCGTACCCAATGGGTAAAAATGGAACCCTATTACTAAGACTGCGCTGTCAGTCTGTCACCAGGCTGTATCTTGAGTACCGTGATAGGTAGACGTGTTAAAATTTTCACAGATGATGTATTTCTGTTGCCGCTATAACAACAAATACACAGTAAAATACATATTTAAGGGGGGCTCCCATACAACAAACGTGACTTTTTTGGCCATTTTTTGCTCGATATTAATAACGGCAACAGGTAGACGCTTAGAGTAATCACAGAATTGCCAAATAATGGTACGGAACCCTTCGTGCTGAGTCCGACTCGCACTTGGCCGATTGTTACTTGTTACTTCAGAACTGCTGATTCGTAGCATTTTAGCTGACCCTTTGTCAAAGGAAGCTGAAATGTTATATAAGTTAGCAGTTAGCAGATTTAGGTTTGAGTTATTACTTTTTTTACATTTATTTTACATTTTCGTTTATTTGTGTTAAATCATAGTTTATATTATCTTAGTGTGTATTGAGATTTGTTTGTTTATAGATGTTTTATGGGACGGTGTGGTCGCTAAGCGACAAAGTCCGTTTTGAAGTAAATAAATAAAAACTTAATAAATATAATACGGCTTACACCACGTACCTAACTTATTATCATCTTGCTGAACGTCAGCAAGATGATAATAAGTTAGGTACGTGGTGTAAGCCGTATTATATTTATTAAATGATGTCTAGCCACGATAATTTCAGTTCAGTAAATAAAAACTGCTTCATTTAAAAACCGATTTGGAAAATTTTCGAGTTACACTTTCAATTACTTACCTAGGTCCCATTTTTTTCAATACTCGGTTTTGATGATGAGATGGAAATACACAAATGTATACATAATAAGCATACATATAGCAGTATGGGTATTTTCAGCAATATTTTAGATTTGGTCATTGAAGTAAATTTATTTTCCCATACATTCGTGAAACATCTCCTTTATTACAATCTCTCTACATAGCATACTTTTTTAGAAATCATCGAAAGTGTAAATCTACATAAGTTCCGCTATCAGACAAGAGATGGCGCTGTCAAGGTTCTCCAACAAATATAAAACCGCCATTGCCATATATTATATTGTATGATGGCACGGAACCCTCGGTGCGCGAGTCCGACTCGCTCTTGCCCGGTTTTATTCTACTTATTAGTTCCACTACGACGGGCCTCCGGTTTCCCCATTTTCAAATTCTTTTCGCGTCTTCTAGATATAGATAGATAGATAGATAGATAATCATTTATTTGCAACTACAAAACAAACATTACATACAGGTTTAATAAAGTTATGATATAGGTTTGTCGCTGCAAAAGGGTCCTTACTCAGCATATTGCGGGCTGCAGGGCCAGTCCGCGCTGATCTTCCGTAAGGACCGTTTCGAAAACGCGGACATAGACATTAACAAAAAAAACAGATATCCATTCAAGTTAATATTTAAAATGTCATTCAATAGGTAGACCACTCTGTTTTGTAGTTCATGTTCATTTTCGCGCGATGTTTCTTCTAGTCCATACAGAACAAAGCTTTTGCTATAGGAGGTCTCGTCTTCAGTTATCATTTGCTTGGTTGCGTTTGCTTTATTGTGACACAATTTTCAATAACAAATTTGTTTTGTATGTCTTTCACTTCATTTTGTAATCTAGTGTTTTCTTTGCGAAGTTCACCTATGGTTATATTATTTCTTCAATGGAGCTTTTAAGTATGTTTTGCTCAGTGGTGAGTACTTTTGTTTTTTCAATTACCTCCTGTTTTAGTTTGGATGTTGCTGTTAAGATTGTCGCTTTTAGTTCGTCTAGTAAGGTTGTTTTAATGGTTTCCAGTTTTCTGTCGAATAATGCTTCTATTTGGTCAATAGTTATTGTTGGGCTTGACAGGTTCGTTCCTTGTGTCACATCAAAATCTTTCCCATCATCAATTGTATTGCCCGTTATGTTTATATCATTATCTGACGATGATAAATCGCGAGGGGCTGGTTTCCTTAGTCTTCTAGGTCTAGTAGCCGTTGGAGGAGTGTATTTCTGGCTAGGTATAATTTGACGTTGCCGGCGGGCCAACGTTTTTGGGCGATAAGGAGTGATATTGTTGTCTGGCTTATTAATTATTTTCTCAATACAAGGTACACATTCCCAAGAGGATCCATCCATTGTGTTGTAGAAGCGCAGAGTAGAGAGACGTTAGCACACTCAAGGTCATAGTGTTTTTTACACGCAATACAGGTAAGATGTTGTCTGTCCGGGATATCTTTTAGGCATTTTGTGCAAGATAACGACATTTTGCATGTGTATCGAGATCTTGTTAAAAAAAATAAGATAAAAGTACCTTAACAAAATACAAAAAAGTTTTGAGAACAAAAAGTTCCGCCTTCACCCGCAGAGATTCGATCCAGGTGACGCTGACGCCGGATTGGTAGTCAAGATGTACGCGCACTACACTAGCGATGACTCTGAGTCTGAGTGTATAGTCGAAAATAAGAGTCACGATTTTCTTAAAAAAATTAAGAAATAAGTTAAAGTTGGGGTGGTAAAGGCGCGGGTGGTGCGTGCTGGGACAAGCCCGCTGCGGCAGCGGCGAGGTGCAGCGGCTCCCGGAGTCGCCCTCGTCAGTACATTAGCGGCCGCCCCGCGCCGCGCCCCCCGCCCCCGCCCGACCCCTCCACCCACACACACACGATCCAGTTACGCACTAAGTGCGCTCAACGATATAACCACCCTCTACAGAATACTGGACTGCCAAAACAATGACCCAGAGCTCAATGACCCCAATTAAAACAACAATGTTTCCTACTGCAAGTTGTTCACAACAGGATAAAACAGTGAAATACTATAGCGCTCCCCCCGCATATAAATTTAAACAATAAAAACGCGGGCAAAGCCTCTGACAGCAACTAGTTGTAGATATATTGCATAGTCAATCGAAAGACTTCTGGACCTTATTTTTGTTGTTTTGTGGAAAGTAGAACACCACTTGAAAAAGAGAATGGTAGTTCTTTAACCCTAGAAACATAATCATATTTTATCTATACTTAATATTATAAAGAGGTAAAGTTTGTGATTTGTGAGTTGTGACGTCGTAGTGGGTAATACTAATAGAAAGCCACAATATTTGTGAGTGTCAGCTATAAATTTAACCGAAAAATTCAAACTTTCGTGGTAGTATAATTATGTAGTTGGATTTGCAAAGTAAGTCAGAGAAAAAACGGTTAAACAAAAACGTTTCTTACGAAAGCTGCCTTAATGATGTCAAAGTATATTTATTGCGTAATTACAGTATAAACATCTCACATTTGCTTATAATAATTTAAAATATTCTGCAAATTACAATTTTTCTTAAATTTATAAAATAATGGCTATTATTATATTTAAAAATTTAAACAATACGACTAATAAAAATAAAATTAAAACTAATCAAAAATAATGTCATTCAATAAAATAAAAATGTTTATAGCAATAAAATTGTTGAAATTTAAAAAGAATTAAAATAAAATATGTATTATTTGTCAAAAAATTTGTCTTTTAAAAATTCCTTAACTGTATAGTAACATTTACTAGCAAGTATGCTTTTAAGCTTTCTCTGAAACACCATGGTTAGCAATTCTCTTATCGTCGTCGGTATTTTATTATACAAGAATGTTGCATACCAAAAAAAACTATTACGCATCAGTTTTTTCTTAGCGTCACGGATGCAAACTTTGTGTTGGTCTCTTCTATTACGTGGTACCGCTTCAGAAAGCCGACAAAACAGGTCCGGGTTGTGTCTGACGAACATTGCAGATTCCAAAATATACAGCGAAGATAAAGTCAGTATGTTGTATTTTTTAAAGAGGGGTTTACAAGAATCTGTTCTTTTCAGATGGAACATCACTCTAATACATTTTTTTGATATTTAAAAACCTTATCGACGTCTGTTGAGTTGCCCCAGAATATAACACCATACCTTATATTTGAGACAATCAGACCATGATACACGATGAGTAGAGTTTCTGCATTAACAACGGATGATAATTTATGTAGTACGTAAATAACGCTATTTATTTTTTTACATACGCTTTCCACATGTGGTTTCCAATTTAATTTTTTGTCAATATTAATTTCTAAAAATTTTGTGGTCATAACTTCTTCAATTGTATGATTATTATATTGTATGACAGGGTTTGTACATGCAGCATTATCACGTTGCCTAAAATGAATTATCTTTGTTTTATTTATGTTAATTTTCAGATTGTTATTATCAAGACATTGTATTATCGATGTCAGAGCGAAAGTTATGTCATTTTTATAGTTATGAATATTATTACCTGATATAGTCACTGTGCTATCGTCTGCAAATAAGGACATATGTTGTATTGTCGCTTTGGGTAAATCATTTTTGTAGATAAGAAATAGTAGCGATGAGAGGTATATGATTGAGTTCTAGATAAAAGTTTAAGAGCTTGATACTGCCTACAAAAAAGTCGGCGACAGCCTATGTCTAACTTTCACATTTAAGTTACCAAAAGTAGTTTTTTTTGGTTTTATTATCGACAGTTATGAATTCTTATCAAAATAAGTAAATTTATCGTCTCAATTGTTTAAAACAAAAGACTTCCCTTTTACTGCATATAATTGTCCAAATTGGTTAAGGAGATAATACGACATAGGTATGGAACCGCGACGGTGTCGTAATCTATTGAGTGATATTTCTATTAGACGGCTTTTTTCTTAAACAAGTCGTTAATATTTTAAGGCTACACAGGTGGCGATTCTGTTGTTGCACTAACTAGGTACATTATTTAATTGACGTAAAACCGACATACATAGATGACGTATAGCTATTCGGTTAGTGCTGTTCTAAAATTGAAATGGAACAAATACACACAATTTTACAATTTTTTCTTTGCCTAAAATCATGGTTACTAAATTTTAACGTTGAAAATATGCTAAATCGCGTAAATAATTTTAATAGGTACGCATGAAGAAATAGGAGCAAAGCGGATGCAATAGTGGTATCAGTCTATCAGTGTTCTGTGAAGAAGTGTTCTAGTGTGAATCTGCTGTGAGATTCTTATTGGTGTGATTTCCGATATAGAGTTGATTTTGTTATATTTGGGTTACGTTATTTAATCCCGAACCCCAGCTTCCTATGTTCTAAGTGGAAAATATGGTGAGAATTTATAAAAGTAGTAGGGATCCATTTCATCATCATCATAATTTCAACCGTAGGGATCTATTTATAATCGATTTAAACAACTAGTTACGCGAATAATTATTTAAAACAACCGACTTCAATGATATAAATCTAAAATAGTGCTGAAAATATGACTGGCATCCATCCACTGCACAATAGTTACGCGGTTTCGGCATTTAAAGGAACGCATTGAACGCGCGTGCGCTCAAGCGGGCATGTGGCAGGCTACTGCCCACTCCCTTTATATATGTTACTCTATGCTACTGCCGGCGTAACACCGACGCTACACCAAGCGGTAGGCATTTAACGCGTGGCCTTGAGCGAGTGACGGACGCCTGGTTATATGTAGACTACTGAGATGTAGACTTATCTCGGGTTGGAACTCCCCATTACATCAGTCTAATATAGTACATATGTATACAGAAAAGTTTTGATAAATTTAAATAAACAATTGTCGACGTAGCTCAGAAAGTTGCGAAACTATAATGGAGCTGGGCTGGTCATGTCTGCCGCATGCCCGAAGATCTGTGGGCTAAGATCACCACCCTGTGGAACCCCGACACGGTAAGACGCCGCGGCAGACCGAAGAAACGACGGCGTGACGAGTGAGACCAATATGCATGGTCGCATGGTCGCATGTGCGCATGGGTCGAATTGACAGCAGATCGAGAAGCATGGAGAGATGGGGAGGAGGCCTTTTACTAGCATTGGGACACTTACGGAAATAGTAATCAGAAATTTTAAATTTAAATTAAAATCAATATAGACCATAGCTTCAATGGAGGGTCATATCATGTCATGTCGAATATTCAGTCATACATAATATAGCTTTGGAACACATCTACATTATGCTCTCTGCAAATAACCTTTTTGCATCTTTTGCAGGAGGGATTAGCTTTACGCCTCATTTTTGAACGGCAATACATAGTCCTTTGGTTCTGAAGGCTGTGTTGTTTTATGATGAACTAGCTAATAGAGGATACATATCAGTGATATTATCCCGCAAATATCTTTTCAATGTCTAAGCGCTTGGTCTTGAACGGCAGTTTCAGCCGTACTTAGATTTTTTTATAAATTGTTTGCGGCTTAGAGGCTTCTCGCCATTTATGCAGCATATGCAGGTCACGTCAATTATGCCGTAAAATAGGCCACCTGTCCATCTTTCTCTTGCAAGTTGCAAGACATCAAGAAACACATTTGGTCCAGTTTATCGACTCCGCCTTTTGTCTAATTATAACACAAAATAATATCTGTTTTTTGCTTCGTGACGGCTCTTTCGCTTGTGGTTTATTACATACGCCTCTTCTGTATCACTCTGTACATCATTGTTGCTGTCGTGATTATCTTGTTCGCTCGCAAGATCGCTCGAAACCATGTCATCACTCTGAAGAAGAGCAGACCAAATATCTCCCTCATCCAGGTTTGGTCTAGTCATTGTTGCATCAGGATAAATAAAATATAAAACAATAACATAAAACGTTTACTTACAATACAGAAAAACAGCTACTGAAACAGAAAACACACAAACACATAACCCATTCCTATCCCATATTATGTTGTAAAAATCACGTAAAAGATAATTATGACCCACTAGGTGCCGATATTTCAAAATTGGCGATACTTACCTAAACAATGCGTTTGCCCATCGATAGGTCTGGCCAACGAATGAAATGTCCGTGACGCGTGTCCATGAAATCCCATTATTTAAGATACAGCAATATTTCGAGCGAGGATGCGTGAATTTTACGCAGATTATCTTTCTAGGGTTAAATGGGACAACAAGAGCCAAAAATGTATATATTTCCCTCCATGTTTGTGGGAATGCAGTTCGTGAGATATCAGCGATTCTCATGGTCGTTCTTAAAAGGACGCGCGCGCGCGTCAGATTCATGCAGCGAGCCACACGCAAGCCGGCGCGCGGCGCTGGCATTGGCAAGTGGGAGCGCAGACTAGCGCAGACAATGGAGGCGATTAGCGAGCGGCGCCGGCTTCCGGCGCGAGACGCCCGCCGCAACCTAATGAGGCACTCCAACACGACATGTCTCCATGTATACACTTTTTCCATAATAACATACATAATAATGTAGCATGTAGCTGGGGTTGGCACTTACAAAAGCCGTCGCTCCATCGGATTCGGTGCAGCACTCCTGATGCCGTCGCTGATCAGACACAATTTGATATTTGTAACAGATAAGCTACATTATTTATAATACTCACCGTGCAACACGCTCGACTGCGGGTTGGCAACATGCACTGTGTGCCAGATTCATCGGCTCCTGAGGTCAAAACTGGTTTCCGTACCGATGGGTACTTGCATTGTGCTTTGTACGTTCTCCTTAGTGTATTTTATTTGAAAACGTACGTATCGTTTAAAAGCCACATGGTTAGTATTGCAAGTTTGCAAATTCTAATGTTGATGTGCTGCTGCGCTGCAGGTAAAATGTTGGTACGCATTGTGTTTCCTAATCCCGAGAACCCTTGTTCTTGTAAAAATACGGCGATTGTTATAGCACAATGCCCGTGCGCAGCGCAGAATCGCACCTGCCGCTGCCGGCTGCCGCCGGGGAGCGGGGGCGGCGGGGTGCGGGGGGGGGGGGGACTGCCTGACCACTGAGCTTCGAGCTGTTCCTACCTAGGCCTATCCTAACAGTAACTACACTGTCACAAAGAGCCAAGCACTGTATCATCATGTGATGGTGAGCAATTTACCTATAATCTATTGATTGACAAAACGTTATCCTTAGATAGAAACGAAGCTGCTGCCAGCTATACCACGGCGGAATGCTATACATAGGCTGATAAGTTTTGTTCATTTTTAAGCCATAAAGATAGCTATCTGCCAGTGTTTGTCATTTTTAAAAACCACAATTTGTCAAATTTATAATGTGTTCACCTCGACTTTATTGTAATCCTTAAATTGTTTGTACACAAGAGGCATGTGCGCCCAAACTTTCAAAGCTCGCTTCCAATCAGCGCGTTTACTGTCACGCGCGTGACTCAGCTTCGGAGCTTTAATACAAGTAGGTGCAGTTATTATTATTATCATCATTTGATAAGAGGAATAGAATGTATCTGAACTGTCTGTTTATTGCGTGATAGCTGATAGTAATTTGTATTACTTGTTACGTCGAGTCGGCGGCCTTTGAATCCAAGTGAAAGTTTGATGCTGCCAATGAGAACTTATAATTTAATTTTAATCGTTATTGGGTACTTAACTACTATTTAGGTTTCTTACATAAACATACAAACCTGACCCACGCGAGGAAAAGACTGCCGAAGTAAAGTGAGACTGATCACTCCCCTCTCTCAACGTTAGTGTGGGACCGACGCGACGAACGACCATAATAATGATGTCATCATCATCATCATTTCAGCCTTAAAAAAATCATAAATACTAGCTGTCCCGGCGAACTTTGTACCGCCCAGAATCAACTACCTACTACCACATCCTCTAACTACTTCTCTATTTCTACCCTACTTTTCTCTACTACTACTCTACTTATACCCTACTTCTACTCTGCTACTGTTGTACTTCTACCCTACTTATACACTACTACTACTCTACTTCTACGCTACAAGTAATCAATAACTACCCTACAACTACTAACCTACAATTACTACTCGATTACTTACCCACGTCAACCTACAATTACTACTCGATTACTTACCCATTTCAACCTACAATTACTACTCGATTACTTACTACTACTCTACTTCTGCCCTACTACTACTCAACTACTACTCTACTTCTACTCTACTACTACTCTACTTCTACTCTACTAATACCCTACTACTCCACTTCTACTCTACTGTTTTTTTCTTTCATAAGAACCTTTTCCTGACAATAACTAACACAACCAAAAAATTATTAGCGAAATTGGTCTAGCCATAAATACATATAATAATAATAATTATAGCCTATGGTCTACTAGAAAAACCGTTTTTCTGTTGCGAAAGAATTGTGTTTATGATATGTTTGTGATATGACGTATCGTCTGTTTGAAGTTGTCATTCGTTAGCTGAACTACTGAACGTCATTTCTTTATTATGAGGTTTTATGAAAACTGATTTTAATTTAAAAAATATTTTATTTCATTGAAATTTATTTTCGTAGCAACGTGTATTTATATAATTATTACCTTTTGTTTTGTGTACACGTACACTTTAAAATCAGTTTTCCTATCCTCGAAGGTTTGCTGGAAGAAAACTCTTGGTAGGGTTAAGCTCGCAAGCTCGCCTTTGTACATGTCCTTTAAATAAGCTTTTGTATTATGTATTTACTTTGTGTACAATAAAGAATTAAGAATGAATTAAAATATTTGGTTTTGGTTTACAAAGGTTTGTTTAAATACAAACCTTGTCCTAAATATAAAACACAAAAAAGATATCTGATTTTCAGCCATAAAACGTCCACTGATGAACACAGGCCTCCCTCATGGATCTCCATGGGGGATAGTTGCCATACTCACTACGCTTGGCAGGCGGGTTGGTGAGCGCAGTATGGGATGTTGATACACGGATAGACGCTGCTGCCCATCTTCCGGAGGTATCCCTTAGCAGGCTCTTACTGCATCCATGGGCATGAGAGGAGGGGTATCATTCTACTGCCGGCACCCCACGGCGTAAAAAAAGGCGTAAAAGGCGTAAAAAAGATATAATCATCCAATTTGGTGCAGTAGTTCGGAAGTTATGCGCGGACATACATTTCGGCGATTCATTTTTATTTATATACATAGATAGATATAAAAAAATAGTAGTAAGTAGTAGGTACGATACGAAGCTCGCCGGGTCAGCTAGTTTTGGTACAAAATAATAATACCTATTGAATATTTGTTTTGAATCGTTCTTGGCTTTGACTTACGTAAATTTGGGCTATAAATTATAAAGTTTGTTTTGTTTAAGGCATTGCACAGGTTTCCAGACGTTTGGGTGGGTATTCTGGCACCGTTGCCGTGTAGCTATAAACAAGTTGACCGATTTACATGCAGTTTTTTTATTTAAAAGGTGTTCGGAGCGGTGCGCGGTGGTTCATAAATATTTTTTATCAAAATCGGTTAAGACGTTGTCAAGATATGTATGGGCGGTAAGAGCGGGGATGAATAATCCAATATTTACTAACTATATACATACCTAACTTTGGTATCAAATAAACGAAATTGGTGTGTAGTATGCAAAACTCGTGGCCAAGGACTGGCCAGGAATCGTGGTCATCCGATGGCGCGATGGGTCGCGCAGTGGGTGTGGGCTATGGTGTGGGCTACGGGCTGTGGTTGATGATGATGCAAAACAGAAAGTTACATAGAAATCGGTTAAGCGATTTAAAATATATGGGGTGAAAGTGGGGTTGAACAATCGAATGTTTTGAAATATACCCCCCAAGTGTGGTCTCAAATCCATATTTGAGACCACACTTGGGGGGTGCCCATGCATGATGTGTACATTAAAAAACTGAAGTTACACATTACAAAAAAATGAAGTAACCTCCGAGACGTAAAGTTTCGGGGGTTGTTTAAAATTTAATTTGATATACTTGTTTATGCGAGCTGCTCGTAGCTGCAAAGCTCAACGCCGGCCAAACGCAGGTTTGCTTAATTTCTTATTCTACATCGTTTTACTCGTTTGTACTTTTATATTAATAAACCTGCCTTATCAGAGGAGAGACCACTGCTCTCCAAAATACATAATGCCGAATCGAAATGGTATTGTAAACATACAGCAGTCAAATACATAATTTAGTATTAGTAGGTATTGTAACCGACTAGTACCTACCACAAGTACGCTCTACATTGCGATTACGAATTAACATCTAAATGCTTCAACGGTTAAATGGTTTTCCTTAAGCATGGTGCGACTCGTATAACTACGATTCACACGTCATTCAAAACATCGTTGAGAACAACGATAAATAAATAATTAGCCATTCGATAAGAATATCGAACTCGTGCGCGGTGAGGATCTAATGTTTACCACTTAATTGCAATGTGGTTTCGGATGGGGATGGAGGCGGTTGTAATGATCGGTTAGTAAGGTCGGCTCAGCGCGCTCGGAGCGAGGGTGGCGGCGGACGCGCGCGGGGCGGGCGCGGAGGCTGCGCGGACCGGCGGCGGCAGTCCTCGTGCGGCAGCTGCCAGCGGAGCGCCGCGCCGGAGCGGAGCGCCCGCGCCATGTTCCACTGCATCGTGCAGCCGCGCAACCATTGGGCCGACCACAACCTCGCGAATGACTTCCCCGGTACGCACCGACACTCCCTCATTGGGATTGCACCGTCCCGACTGTGTCTGCTGTCACATATCGTTCTTTAAAAGCGCCAGTTACCTTGCTAAATGCCAGCAACTAATTATAATTTCGAGTTAATGAACCGACCAGTTTCTGGACGAGGGCTTACGGGAGAGGTCGAGCAGAAGATGCTCGCTCGTGTGACAACCAATTGTTAGCTTGTTGAGTGACGCGTGTAATTATCGCGGTGTTTTGGCTCATACGCCGCGCCGGCACAGCTGGCTGGACGGAGCCGCGTAGCCGTGACCTCAGCGCGGCCGGGCCCGCGCGCCGGCCGCGGCCGCGGGAGCACTGGCCGCACTCGCCCCTCCGGCTCGTCTGCCGCGAGCTCCACCGCGTTTATCTCCTAACTGGTTACTCCTCGTCAATCAGTAATTGCCCGAATTATGGTCGTGTATGTCAACAGTCGGATCGGAGAGGTTATCCACTTGACTCTCATTGTAATAAATAACTGATTCGCTGCCTTCGACGTCGATTAGGGGTTACCACGATTATATACACACACGCACAAAGTCGATTCACACCTGATGGATTACCTAATAAAAGTCATACCTGATTAACTGGTTTAGAAGCAGAAGCCCGGAACGGAAATGATTTCATTTGGTAAGATTGCAATGGTAAGAGCTGGTAAACAAACAAACGGGTCGGCGCGGGTGCGGCGGGCGGCGCCGGCGGCCGCGGCCTCCACGCGGCTCTCCCCTCGTTTTGTTTGACATTGAAACGCACTCTTCCTGCATGTCTGGCCCGCTCATGATTGGTTTATATCCTACGCGTGACGAGGCCCTTGTTGCGAGGGTATTATGGTTATTACTGTACTTTTATGACAATACTCCTGCTTTCTTATTTTTTTTTTTTAATTACACGGAAAACAAACAGCTGCTTACAAAGTAATAAAACAAATGATGGAAAAAAGCCTTAGGATAGTTTTCACTTATGGCTGTATAAAACTTATGGTAAATAAAAAAAACAATGAAAACAGTGTCGTGTCTACATTATCTATACTAATATTATAAAGAGGTAAAGTTTGTGAGGTTGTAGGATGTAATCTCTGGATCTACTGAACCGATTTTCAAAATTCTTTTAAAGTAAAGTATAATTTATTGCTTGAAATTAACAAAAGACAAATTTAAAAGTACATTGAACATAATATGTTTTATGTAATTGAAAGGAATCGATGTATTCCTACCGTGTAACGGTGTGCAATGTCTAAACTTTTAAAACAATTCTTCAATTATTATACATGCCAATTAGATAATATTATAATAAGAATTATCAATATAATTATTTTATAAAAACGTTTTGTCTCATAAATTCATCCATTGTGTAGTAACATTTACTTTCCAATGTGGCTTTCAACTTTTTCTAAAATTGCGAAAGTGGTAGTTCCCATAATGACTAGGTAGCTTATTATAAATGGAAGGAGCCATGCAAAAGATACTTTTGCGTCCGCGGTTTTTGAATTTAGCACACAGATTTTGCTTTGATCTCGTCTATTTCGAATGACGATATCAGACAGCTGACAAAATAAATTAGGGTTGTTTTTAACGAACATGGCTGTTTCGTAAACATACAGGGAAGGTAGGGTCAAGATTTTATAATTTGTAAAGTAAGGTTTACATGAATCAGTTTCTTTACGACGAAACATAGCTCTAACACAACATTTCTGGTATTTGAAGATCTTTTCGACGTCCGTTGAATTACCCCAAAATATTATTCCATATCGAATATTTGGTGCAATTAGACCATGATACGTTATAAGAAGTGTCTGTGTATTAACAATTGTTAATAATTTGTATAACATATAGACTAGACTGTTAATTTTTTTACAGATATGTTCAATGTGTGATTTCCAACTAAGTTTTTGTCGATGTGTTTATTTTTGAAATTATTTTTGTTAAAATCCCTTCATTGTTGTGCCGGTTGAGTAATGTAATTAATGTAAATTTAATTTAATCAATGTAATATTTATTGTTAATTCGTTTTCATTAAGGTTTGCTATGTATTTTTTTCTATTGTATATTTATGTTAGTATAGTGTCTGGGCGCCTTGGATTAATCTGTAAGCCCATACAGCAATTTGAATAAATAAATAAATAAATAATAAATGTAACGCAGTAGTCGACGCGCGTTTGTCGATTTGCTTCACTCAATTCGTGAGGTACCTTTCAAGCTTTTTCACCTTCCCAATTTGCTTCAAGTGGATTAAAATAGTTTTATCACTAACGCCGCAGCCTGCAGCTAACTCGGACGTGGTTTGCGATGGATCCGCTTCTATAACAGCCTTCAGTTATTGATTATCAACTTGGTCTCCGGCCGTCCACGGGGCTTGTTCTGCAGTTGTCGTCCAGAACGAAAACGTTTCTTTTGCGACACCGCCGCCATACACATCATTAATCTTTCGAGCCGTTTCTGCAGCACTGGTGCCACGGTGGAACTCTTATTCGTAAATAACGAGATATTTCAAGTTTTCCATTTTGTAAACCGAGTGACGCAAACAAAAAATACAAAAGAGGAAAAATAAATTAACTATGGTTTTCGAAACACAAATGCATGATTTTAAACTGATTAACGGGACATTATCACGTAATTAGTACCTTATTTTTAAATTATGTCTACAGGTCGCGAAAGTTTACAAAGTAAAAAGGTGTATAAATTTTAATTTGGTATTTCTTGAGATCAAAGTGGCCAGTACGACAAAACGCCAATTTCATATAACGCCCTAGTACATAATATGCATAGTTACGAAAGACCTATTTCTTCTCTCCATTCGCCGGTTGCAACTGTCTACTGTAAGTATTGTCTAATCTAATCAACATAACAATTCTGGGAACATCTCTGCGGTTCAAAGTTCGTTGAACTTCCGATATCTGCCGTAAAGTCGAACGAATATAAATCAAAGATAGAACAAAGATCTCCCGACTGACACGCACTGTGATGAGTGAGGTATGGTTTGTGCATGGCGTTTACGAGTGCTTCCATCGTTACTAACGTGTTTATCATATTTTGATTTCGAAATTTTTACCACGATTTTAACACATAACGCAATAAGTTTCTTGGCTGCATTTTTTTTATTCAGTTCACAAATGAAATTATACACATGGCTTACAAACTAACAACAGGCAAACTTATTTTAGGAGCCACCGCGTTTTACTTTCACAATGTTTGGTAGATACTTTCGCATAACGCAGCAATAAAATAAAATAACAGGCTGAATTATTCATAACGATTCAACGTTGGCAAATTTAAAATTGACTCTTTTGAGTGAGTGAGATTTTGGACAGATAACTTGCCGCTATTACTGGCTCCGCATAGCCGCAATAAGGCACCAAAAAGTACAGAACTTTTTGGCAAAAAGCTCATAATTATGTAATAAACCTTGGGGCCGTGGGTTAGGTTCTATGAACTGCCGTGGGGTGCCGGCAGTAGAATGTTGCCCCTCTTCTCTTGCCCGTGGATGCAGTAAAAGTCTGCCAAGAGATTTACTGCATCCACGGTTGTATACTAGTTTAATATAGCTGTTAGTTGTCCTAATAAATAAATACTCATACTCATACTCATTTATTTCACCATAGGAACATATAGTACACTTGGCTATGTCACAGAATCTAATATAAATGTCACTTCTTAATAATAGTAAAATTCTAAATAAAATAAAAAAAATGGTAATAATAAATAAAATCCTAATTCTAAGTTCTATTATTATAGCTGGCCGTACATGGCCATTGTCAACAAATAATTATATTAAAATAATAAAAGTATAATTAGTTCAGAAAAGTAAAATAAAGCTGCTGAATGCGCACTGTCAATGTGTTATTAGAATACATACATACAAAGTTATCAAAGAATTGAATTTTCCATGGAGCATAAGAAAGGAAATGAATAAATGAATGTAATGTCATAAATAAATTAAAGAAAGCTGCCATGCGCATTGTCAGGATTATTTGTATTTTCAATAAAATTGTCATTAAAAAATTAAGTTATTAATAATAAATTATAAATTTGGATCAGTCAGGTCAAAATTCAAAACAAATATACAAGTAAATAGTCAAGAGATACCTTACACTATGTTGTTGTCATCTAATATGTCCTGTAAATTGTAATAGCTTTTTCTAATTATTATTTCTTTCAACTTCTTCATAAATAAGTCATAATTAAGGTTTGTTAGATCTGATCCAAGTTTATTAAAAAATTTTATTCCATTGCACAAATAACTTTTTGACAATTTCGAAAGCCTGCAGCTTGGGAGTTTAATGTTGCCACCATGTCTTGTGCTATAAGTATTTAAAGCTCCCAACGTTGGTAATTGTAGTTGTTTTTTTTTACATATTTTACACATTGGAGTATATAGGCTCCTCTAAGGGTAGCTATATTTAATTTTCTAAAAGCCTCACGACAAGTGTCCCGTGGCTTGAGTCCTAAAATGTACCTGACTGCCCGTTTTTGTAAAACAAAGATTCTCTGAGACTGAGGCTGTGGAAGTATGCGAAGTAAACTGACTTAGCAGCATCCGTCCCACAGAGTTCTTTGACTTTTTTTATTGCATAGCAAGCAGAGCTTAATCGGCTCGCTAGGCTATCTATATGCTGATTCCATATTAATTTGGAATCTATTTTAAGGCCAAGAAATGTAACAGTATTAACGGGATTCATTGGTAGAGAGACTAAATTTGGAAGTAATTGTATTTTTGTTGAAAGTGAAAAATTAATTAGTTTTGTTTTGTCAATATTAACTAATAGATTGTTGCATTCGAACCATTTTGTCAGTTTTATAAGTAATCCTTTTAGTTTGGCTGCTATGTCAATATTTTTATCACATTTAACTATTAAAGAGATGTCATCAGCAAACATATAAATGTCAATGTCGTTATCTTGAATACACGTACTGATGTTATTAATATAAATTAAAAATAATAATGGACCGAGAACCGAACCTTGTGGTACGCCAAATTTAATGTGTTCTTCACCAGATAACGTCCCGTTAAAGTCTACTACTTGCTTTCTTGTTAAAAAATACGTTTTACAGAGTAATAAATCAATATCTTTTACACCGTAGAGTTCGAGTTTGGCAAGGAGAATGTCATGGCTTACACAGTCGAAGGCCTTTGAGAGGTCACAAAAAAGCCCCCATGTTATAGATTTTGAATCCAGGGAGTTAAGGACGTTGCTAATTAATTCTGCCATAGCGTCAGTTGTGGATAAGCTTTTACGGAACCCGAACTGTTTCTTGTTTAATATTCTATGTTTGTGCGTGTACTTTTCAAGCCTGTTATACATTAGTTTTTCAATTATTTTACAAAAAATTGGCAACAACGATATGGGTCTATAATTCTGTGCATCATGACTATCCCCCTTTTTGTACAGAGGAAGGATCTTTGCAAGCTTAATAAAGTCAGGAAAAACACCTGTTGATAGGGATTCATTAATAGCAGATGTAAGCGGAATGGTTATTTCATTAGCGATCGACTTGATGATCTTTGTCGACAGGTTCCAGTAGTCAGTAGATGTTTTAGGCTTCATGTTTCGAATTATTTTATCAATTTCAAATTCATCAGTCTGGTAAAATACATAATTCTGCTTAATGTCCAGGTTATTGTCAATTATAAAAGATTCTACATAAGATATCGAAAGTTGTAAATTAGTGTTTAAATGTCTGGTGGAGTTTTCTGAAACGGTAACAAAAAAGTTATTAAAATGGTTTGCTATTAATTCCTTATCCTTATTTACATTGCCATCCGCGAGACGTATCCCAATTGTATCGGGTACGTGATCTATTGATTTGCCAGTTACTTCTTTAATGATAGTCCACGAGGTTTTTATTTCATTTAATAAAAGGGATATTTGCGTTTTCGCGTATTCCGTAGTGCACTTGCCAACACGCCTGCTGAGCGTGGTGACTATGCCAACAACGGGGGTTGTTGACATGCCAGTAGATTTTTTTATGAACTAATGATTCTGTACTCCTATTATATGTATACTGAAAACTATTTAAGGCTAAATTTGTTCTATATTACTTACCATTTCTTTATTTCTTTGTGTTATAAGCTGTTTGTTTTCCAAGCAGCAATAAAATAAAATATACTTCTACTAGGAACTACATTGTTAAACCAAAAATGCGTGCTATGTGTAGACTATACGATCGGTAACTTAAGAATACGGAAACTGCTCGTGCCCTTTCACAGTAGGTAGTGGACGGACGGGAGGGCATAATGAGGTTGCGGGTAAGATCGGTTGGTGAATTGCAGACGTGCGGCTGCAGCTGGCGGAGCAGAGCCGCGTGCTGGAGGCGCGCGCCGAGGCGTCGCACGGCGTGGCGGGCGAGCTGCACGACTACTGCCGCCGCCGCGCCGAGCTCGAGCACGACTACGCGCGCGCGCTCGACAAGCTGGCGCGCGCCGCGCACACGCGTCACAAGGAGCAGCGCCACAAGCGCGACCAGTGGCCGCTCGCGGGCGCCTTCGCCTGCTGGCAGGCCGCGCTCGAGGCCACGCGCTCGCTGGCGCGCGACCACGCCGCGCTCGCCGACCTCTACGGCGGCGCGCTGGCCGCCCGTCTGCAGCGCGCCGCCGACGACGCGCTGCGGCTGCACCGCAAGTGTCGCGACGTGCTGCACGAGCGCCACGAGGAGCTGGCGGCCGCGCTGCACGCCGCCGCCGCCGCCGGCAAGGAGCACGCCGCGCTGCACGCCGACTGGCGCGCCGCCGCCGCCAAGCTGCGCCAGGCGCGCCTCGCTCGCCAGGACCCGCCCAAACACAAGAAGATTAAGGCGCTCGACAAGGACCTCGACAAGCGCCGTCTGCGGCACTCCGCGGCGCGCCAGCGGGCTCTGCGCGCGCGCGTCGAGTACGTGCTCAGTCTGGAGGCGGCCAACGCCACGCTGCAGCGCTACTACCTGGACGACGTCGCCGACATCATCCTGGTGCGTAGCCAACCCGACGCGCCAGACGTCGGCACCGGATCGCATTACGATGAATTGACGTGATACGTCTATATTGCAGAGCATGGAGGTGGGGTTCGAGGCAGTGGTGGGGCGCGTGGTGCGCTGCATGTCCAGCGCCGAGAGCGCGCGCGCCGCCAGCGCCGGGGGCGCGGCCGCGGCGCTGCGGCGCCAGGCCGACGCGCTGGACGCGCTGCACGACCGCCAGCGCCTGCTGGCCGCGCACCCCGCCGCCTTCGCGCTGCCGCGGCCGCTGCCGGGCGCGCCCGCCGCCGCGCTGCCCGAGGGCGAGGACGCGGGCGACGACGAGGCGGCCGCGCCGGACGAGGAGCGCGCGCTGCGGGCCGAGCTGGAGGCGCGCCTGCAGCAGCTGGAGGCGGGCGCGCGCCAGCTACGCGCCGAGTGCCAGGAGAGCGCCAAGACGCTGGACGCCGCCGAGGGCGAGCTGGTGCGCCAGATGGAGGGCGCCGATGAGCACTGGGACGTGGCGCCGCTGTTCGGCGCCGCGGCGCTGGGAGGCGTCTCGCCCGCGCTGCCGGCGCCGCCGCCGCCCAGCGACGACCAGGAGGACTACTACCTGGCCAAGTTCCGCGCCTACGTGGCCTCGGCCGGCCGCCTGGCGCGCGTCGAGAGCAAGGCGGCCGCGCTGCGCTCCGGCGCCGCGCTGGGCTGCGCGCCCGCCGCGCCGCCGGCCCCGCCGCCCTCGCCCCCGCGCCGCGCGCCCCGCGCCCCGCGCTCGGCGCGCTCGCACTTCGCCGCGCCGCTGGACACGGAGCTGCCGCGCGTGCTCACCGAGTGCGTGCGCATCATCTCCACGTACGGTGAGTGCGCCCGTCGGAGGCGCGGGGCGCGGGGCGCGGGGCGCGGGGAGGGCTCGCCGTGACCGCCGCGCGTTGGTTGCAGGGCTGCGGCACCAGGGCGTGTTCCGCGTGTCGGGGTCGCAGGTGGAGATGCAGGCGCTGCGCGCGGCCTTCGAGCGCGGCGAGGACCCGCTGCGCTCGGTGCGGGACGCCAGCGACATCAACTCGGTGTGCGGGCTGCTGAAGCTGTACCTGCGCTCGCTGCGGCCGCCGCTGCTGCCGGGCGCGCTGGCGGAGCGGCTGGCGCGGCTGGCGGCGCTGCCGGAGGACGGCGCCTTCGTGGCGCGGCTGCGCGGCACGCTGCAGGCGCTGCCGCTGGCGCACGTGCTGGTGCTGCGCTACCTGTTCGCCTTCCTGGCGCACCTGGCGCGCCACTCCGCGCACAACATGATGGACGCGTGGAACCTGGCCGTGTGCGTGGGGCCCACGCTGCTGTCGGCGCCGCCCGCGCCGCAGCACCAGCTGGCGCACCAGAACCTGCTCAACGAGCTGGTGAAGCGCACCATCGTGCACCACGCCGCCGTGTTCCCGCAGGACGTGCAGCCGCACACGCTGTACGCGCCGCCGCCCGACGAGGAGGCCGCGCCCGCCGCGCCCGCCGCGCCCGCCGCGCCCGCCGCGCCCCCCGCCGCCTCCGACAGCGACGGTACGCGCCGCCCCGCCGTCCCGCCGCGCGAGGCGCTCAGTGCTGATAGCGGTGCGTTGCGTGTTGCAGAGGAGTCGAGCGACGAGCCCGACAGCGGCGAGTGGGCGGCGCCGGGAGCCGCGCCCGCGCCCGCGCCCGCGCCCGCGCCCGCGCCCGCGCCCGCGCCCGCGCCCGCGTCCGCCGCCGCGGACAGGTGAGTGCCAGGCGCCAGGCGGAGGCGAGCGGGGTTGCGCAGTGTCTGACCGGTGTTCCTCTTCCACAGAGCCAGCGGAGCGGAGCGGCGCGCCTCGCAGGTACCGCTGGAGACGCCGGTGTGACGCCGGAGCGCCGCTAGAGGCGAGCGTGTCGAGTAGCGTAGTGGCGTGCGTCGTTGATCCCGCCGTCAGCTGTAGTGCATGCGGTCGGCCCCGGCGGCGGGGCGCGCTCCTGTTGTGTTCGCTTGCATTACTCCGAGCGTTTCGCGATGACGCGCGGCAAGGCGGTGCTCACATTTCAAATATTTTTACAAGAATCTCGTTTTATTATTCTCGATGGTAATGTTTCGTCCAGGATCATGTGAACCGTTCCGCAGAGACGCCGGTCCTTGCCGCGCCTCGCCGCGGGACGCGCGGACGCCTTCCTTGTGATGCTAAATACGAGACTGAATGCTACTAGAATATACATAATGAATAATTGGAATATAGCTTTAATTTGTAACGATAATACTCAATTACTCATATTTTATTAAGCTTGTTTATTGTTTGCCACTTTTGTGATAATTTTAATTTATTATTAGCATTGTTTACCTATATTAATGAACGTACTCGTAGTTAGTTTATAACGTGCCCGCCTCCACCAGTGCTTACGGCGATGCGGCCGCAGCGGGCGCTGCGCCGGCGCCGCGGGAGTCGCCGCAATAAACCCTTGTACGCACGCGTGTGTTTGATTTACTGTCTCGCGCCGCCACGCCCCACTAAACATCATTTTCATCTTCAAGTTTCCTATTTTAAGACTCAGCATCTAGTTTCTTTATTGTCTAATTTATAAACTATAAAGAGTAGAGATTGAATGAAATAACTTCTCAGAAAGGGTTCTCCACTTGCGAACGGTTGCTGTTGCTGGGAACGGTTTAGTAGTATGTTCGTTTTTATATCCCTATTTGCATCGTTCTCAAACCTCTCGCTACTCCTTATGGTTTCCGATATGGACGTGATGGCCATATCGGAAACTAGGGAGTAGAAAACAACGGTATTTTTTTTAAATGTATTGATCTTTGAAATCAGTTCCGGTCTGCATACACAGAGAAGGAACATCATGAGTAAAAAAAATATTGTACCATCTCGAAGTGCATCCGATGGAGTGACATCTGTGTGTGGCAGGTGGCGCCCCCCGCGCCCGCGCCGGCGCCCTCCGAGCCCGCGCCGGCGCCCGCCGAGCCCGCGCCGGCACCCGCCGAGCCCGCGCCGGCGCTCGCCGAGCCGCCCTGCAGGTAGGCCCGCCGCTCCGCCGCACGCGACCCCCGGCACTGGCAGCCGACCGATCACGTGTGCTGTGTCCGCAGGCGCCTGGCGGAGAGCACGCCCGACCTGGTGCTGGACCTGCCGCTGCGGCCCGAGCCCGCCGCCGCGACCCGCGCCGCGCCCGCCGCGCCCGCCGCGCCCGCGCCGCCCGACGACCCGGCCGACGCCTTCGCGCACAACCGCGACACGCTCAAGAAGAGGCCCTCGCACAGGTAACGAACGCACAGATATCGTTTCCGTTCAGCTGCGCTGCGCTCGCGGTGCCGCGACTTGACCGTCCTCTGTGCAGTTCCAGGGCGGCGGAGTCCGAGGGCGCGGCGGAGTCCGAGGGCGCGGAGGAGGGCGCGGGGGCGGGCGCGGGGGCGGGGGGCAGCCCGGTGCCGGCGCGCAACACGGCGCGCGTGTGCGCCAAGTTCGCGGAGCTGACGCTGACGGGCGGCTCGCTGAAGCCGGCGCTGGCGGCCAAGCCCGCGCTGCTGCGCCGCCCCACGCCGCACCCGCGCGCGGCGCCGCTCGACCCGCCGCCGCCATAGCGCGCCCCCCCGTCCCCCCGCGCCCCCGACCCCGCGCCCGCGCCGCGTATATTTTTTGAATCGTTTTTACGAGAGGCGGCATATTTTAATCGCTGTGAGTCGTAGCCGCGACCGTATTGTATCGACGCATCTCTTTTATACTATTGATCTGCTAGTTTTTACGGATTTACTCATGTATCGTAAGAGCGGAGGTCCCGACCCCGCGCAGTGTATCTACTCAATAAAACAGTATTACCTATGTACCGAGCCCGCGTTTCATTGGCAGCCGCCGTGCCCGGAGATACTTCGCGCCTACTACAGTTTATAGCGCATGCGCCTGCGATAACTTTTTAACTTGTTAAACCATACCTTTATTATACTCGACCGGAGCTAGTGTTAGGATCGGACGAACGTGGGTTCGAACCAGGGTTGTTGCTGATGCTGATTTTTGATCTTGACATCAGCGGATGCTGATGCTGATTTTTGATCTTGACATCAGCGGATGCTGATGCTGATTTTTGATCTTGACATCAGCGGATGCTGATGCTGATTTTTGATCTTGACATCAGCGGATGCTGATGCTGATTTTTGATCTTGACATCAGCGGATGCTGATGCTGATTTTTGATCTTGACATCAGCGGATGCTGATGCTGATTTTTGATCTTGACATCAGCGGATGCTGATGCTGATTTTTGATCTTGACATCAGCGGATGCTGATGCTGATTTTTGATCTTGACATCAGCGGATGCTGATGCTGATTTTGGCCAAGTGCGTGTCAGGCTCGCATACTTAGTGTTCCACACTTACTTAACGTAGGTCAAATAGAAACCGAGTCTCGAAAAATCTTGCATTTTTTGAGGGTTTAGTACACAAAGGGTAGCAGCACAGGGAACACCCTTTGTGTGTTGTTTGTACTTGTTTACCTAATTTGTACAAAAATGCGCTTTAAATTAAATTAAATTCATTTATTAGATCAGACAACATAAGTCCATTGTTTTGTTAGTAATTAAATCTTAAAATCTATGTTAAAATACAGGAAAAGCACACTACACTAAAACAAAGAAGGTTCAAAGGACCTTTACTCAAGTCCTAATCTGGCAGTCTCAAGCGAGCCCCGCCTCTTCGGGTCATGTCGCGACTCGAACATCAGCATTGAAAATCAGCATCGCTCAATGCGGATGCTGATGTTTAAATCAATGCTGATAATCAGCGAACGCTGATGCTGATATTCGCAACAACCCTGGTTCGAACCCCACCGAAATGGCTATTACAAATTATTAGTTTTTAAAATACAGGATTTGTGAAAAGCATCGAGCCGGATGAATCGCGGCGAATACGTATGCCAATGCAAGCGCAGAGAATGCGTATTCGCTGAGTGTTCGGTTTGCCCGAACATATCACGTACCTTTTTTATTATTTTACCTGCAGCTGTGGCCGTTCTTACATAGGCACTTACATAGGGCAAACTAAACATACAATAGCCGAATAAAAGCATCGATATAGGTAAGTCAGCGATTGCTGAACATCTGCTGGACTCAGGACTTAATCACTAGATAGAACTACATGACCCAAAAGTTCTATCCAAGGAACACCATTATTACAAGAGGATAGTTCGAGAGGCGATTGGGATCAAAAAACACCGAAATTTTAATCGTGAAGATAGTTTTCGTCTCTCATCTGCGTGGAATCCTGGAATGAATGTGTGCGTTGCGTCCGCCTGCGTCCGGCGGCTCAGCTCGTAACAATACTACCCAACACGAAGATCTATTAGACCTTATAATAATAATATCGTCACCTCAAACTGCAGATAAAAAAAAATGTTTTTCCTTCTTTGTCGTCGTTTACGAGTCACCCGTAGCCCTGCGCGGGCGCGTCGTGAGCGTGAGACAGCTGCTCCAAATAAAAGTGGGTAGTTGTTCGCCTCGAACTGATGGCTGTTGAGAATTGTCCTACAAAGTAATATTCTTTTTAAATTTCCTACGTGCCTACGTCGCGAGGTCTAAATTGGGGAGAACTAGCTCATATTTGGTGTAGCTCTTAGCCCGGCACGGGTCCCTACCCGTACCGGGCCGTGGACGATGGCAAAGAGCGATAGACATGTCTTGAATGGTGGAGGTTGGAAACAATAAGCAAAGAGGCGAACTTGTAGATAAATAGGGAAGGTGAACGGAAAGAGGACTCATTACAAGTATAGTACAAAGGAAGTGAACAGAATATATGATTTTATAAGCAATTTTTCATTTAAAGTGTAAACCCACACTAAGGTATCATTATAGAAATGAAAAATGCAATCAAAATTTTGTCTCCGACGGGACTCGAACCCGTAACGTTCAGACGAACACCTTCAACGCAGGCTGCCTTAACCGTTCGGCCAATTAACTAAAGCGACATCTCTTCACTGCTACTGACTACTTGTTGTCGGACAGTGGGCTAGAATATCTCTAAGAATTGCAGCTAGATGTCGCCACTCGGTTCGAAACCGATAAAGGCAGTCAAGATTTTCGACCCGACGGTTAATTGCTCCGTGGCCGAACGGTTAAGGCAGCCTGCGTTGAAGGTGTTCGTCTGAACGTTACGGGTTCGAGTCCCGTCGGAGACAAAATTTTGATTGCATTTTTCATTTCTAGAATATATGATTATCTGTCATCGTCATGATAGTTTCATCAAGAAAATAAAAATAACAGGATAAAAAACGTAAGGCAGAGAAGGATGACCAAGCGTTATCTTCCCCATGAGCCAGGCGGCGCTCGCGGCGCCGGCGGGAGGCGGCCCGAGGCAGGACTTTATATTGTTTTTAATGGCATTGAGCCTGTAATAATATATTCTTTGTAATCTTTAGATATTAATAACATCGGAGGTATTTTACGACAGAGAACGTCGGGTTTAGAAGGCCATTTGCTTATGTATTAATGGTAAAGAAGGATTCTCACTATGGTCAGTGTAGTACAGCTTTTGAGATAACTACTAACTACTCGATGAACATCTGCGTAACCCGAGGATCAGGCCACCTTTTGTACCTACTTCAGGGAGAGCGACTCCCAGGGTGGCGCTGGGATTTTGGTTCATAGAACCTTCGCTGACAACGTGCTAGAAATGACCAGTGCGTCGACAAGGGTCACTTACTTCATTACAAAGCTGACATCCAAGGCTGTGCAGGTTTGCGCACCGACTGCGACTAGCTCTGACGAGCACACAGAGATACATCATCTCTGTGTATGAAGACGCTCCATGACGGCCCAAGGACACATTACACCGTCACGGGAGGATTCAACGGCGTAGTGGGAGAACAAGCCGGCTCAGGACCACGCGGCTAGAGCCGGCTGACGAGCACACAGAGATACATCATCTCTGTGTATGAAGACGCTCCATGACGGCCCAAGGACACATTACACCGTCACGGGAGGATTCAACGGCGTAGTGGGAGAACAAGCCGGCTCAGGACCACGCGGCTAGAGCCGGCTGACGAGCACACAGAGATACATCATCTCTGTGTATGAAGACGCTCCATGACGGCCCAAGGACACATTACACCGTCACGGGAGGATTCAACGGCGTAGTGGGAGAACAAGCCGGCTCAGGACCACGCGGCTAGAGCCGGCTGACGAGCACACAGAGATACATCATCTCTGTGTATGAAGACGCTCCATGACGGCCCAAGGACACATTACACCGTCACGGGAGGATTCAACGGCGTAGTGGGAGAACAAGCCTGTGTATGAATACATATTATACGCATTCTGGAGTAAGTCAGGGTAGCACTCTCGGACCGACTTTGTTTCTGTTAATGATTAACGACCTCCCATCTGTTGTTCAATCGTCTAAGTGTCTCTTGTTCGCCGACGACCTAAAGCTGTACTCGGCTGTGCGCGGAACGGACGACTGTCGGGCTCACCAACGTGACATTAACCTTGTTGCGGATTGGAGTATAGCCAATCAGCTCTCTTTTAACACCTCAAAATGCAAAACATTGACATTTACCCGCCGACGCCTACCAATCAAGCATAATTACTTTTTGATCGACACTCCCCTTGAGCGTGTAGAGTCTATTCGCGACCTAGGACTACACATGGATCCCAAGCTAAACTTTAACGCCCATATCCAAAACATATGCAAGCAAGCCTGCAAGACCCTAGGCTTTGTTATGCGTGTCACCTGGGATTTCCCAGATCTGCAAGCAGCGCATATGCTTTACAATGCATATGTTCGTAGTCGCCTAGAGTTTGGCTCTTTAGTCTGGGATCCTCACGAAGATGAGTATAGGCTAATGGTTGAGCGAGTCCAAAGGAAGTTTTCACGGTATGTCTATAAACGTCTATATGGATATTACCCGTACCTTTATCCATCTTTGTTTGTATCTGGTATGGTGGGCATGAACAGTCTCCAGTCGAGGCGACACCTGTTCACGCTGACGCATTACCTTATGCTTTTGCGTGGAAAGGTGGACAATCCGGCGGTACTGCAGCAGATGGGACTTGTGGTACCTCGGCGTCACATGGCGGGTGGCGAGGGAGCAGTAGGCCCCCGGCGTCGTCCTGCACTGTTTGCGCGTCCACAAGGAGTCCGCACTCGTGCTGGAGCGGCCGCGCCTACACCTCGAGCGCTCGACCTTATAAATCAGTTTGTCTCCGCAACCAACGCCGACGTGTTCTCCGATAATATTGCTGAGTTATACCGTTTGCTAAACTCTTTTCTTGACTGTACCTGATGCTAGACTAATTGTTATGACTTGACATTGTTTTTTTAATTCTATTTTATTATCTAATTAGACATTTGTGTATCTGCTGTAATTACTATCTTTTTGTTCTTGTATCTTGACATTTTTTGACATCAATGTAATATTTATTGTTAATTAGTTTTCATTAAGGTTTGTTATGTATTTTTTTCTATTGTATATTTATGTTAGTATAGTGTCTGGGCGCCTTGGATTAATCTGTAAGCCCATACAGCAATTTGAATAAATAAATAAATAAATAAATAATGAAGACGCTCCATGACGGCCCAAGGACACATTACACCGTCACGGGAGGATTCAACGGCGTAGTGGGAGAACAAGCCGGCTCAGGACCACGCGGCTAGAGCCGGCTGACGAGCACACAGAGATACATCATCTCTGTGTATGAAGACGCTCCATGACGGCCCAAGGACACATTACACCGTCACGGGAGGATTCAACGGCGTAGTGGGAGAACAAGCCGGCTCAGGACCACGCGGCTAGAGCCGGCTGACGAGCACACAGAGATACATCATCTCTGTGTATGAAGACGCTCCATGACGGCCCAAGGACACATTACACCGTCACGGGAGGATTCAACGGCGTAGTGGGAGAACAAGCCGGCTCAGGACCACGCGGCTAGAGCCGGCTGACGAGCACACAGAGATACATCATCTCTGTGTATGAAGACGCTCCATGACGGCCCAAGGACACATTACACCGTCACGGGAGGATTCAACGGCGTAGTGGGAGAACAAGCCGGCTCAGGACCACGCGGCTAGAGCCGGCTGACGAGCACACAGAGATACATCATCTCTGTGTATGAAGACGCTCCATGACGGCCCAAGGACACATTACACCGTCACGGGAGGATTCAACGGCGTAGTGGGAGAACAAGCCGGCTCAGGACCACGCGGCTAGAGCCGGCTGACGAGCACACAGAGATACATCATCTCTGTGTATGAAGACGCTCCATGACGGCCCAAGGACACATTACACCGTCACGGGAGGATTCAACGGCGTAGTGGGAGAACAAGCCGGCTCAGGACCACGCGGCTAGAGCCGGCTGACGAGCACACAGAGATACATCATCTCTGTGTATGAAGACGCTCCATGACGGCCCAAGGACACATTACACCGTCACGGGAGGATTCAACGGCGTAGTGGGAGAACAAGCCGGCTCAGGACCACGCGGCTAGAGCCGGCTACTCACGCACCTGACAGAGGGAAAAAGCGCGACAATTTCCTCGAAACAGAGAGGATGATTATGAAGAACTCGTTCTTCAAATAAAAGCGGACAAGTGCGAGCGAGAGACTCCCGAAATTAGAAGTGTGGTATTCTGTATTAATTGTGTTGCGGGTACACCGCTAATAAATCAGTTGGTTTGTCGATCCGGTCTTTCTCTCATTGAGTTCCCTATTTATATTACAATAAATACGACTGGCGACGAGATAAACTGCGTAAAACTACTACTAATCGTGATAATAAAGTGTCTTTATCAAGTTTACACAAAATGCCGATCGGAAAAATTGAACAATTTGATATTTCAAGTAAAAAGTGGTCGGCATACATTCGACGCGTGGAACAGTTCATGGCGCTCAACGGAATCAAATCTGAGTTACAAGTAGCTACACTGGTTACATTGGTTGGCGAAACAACATATGATTTGATGTGTGACCTTTGTGCGCCCGACAATCCGGAGGATAAAACTTTTGCGGAATTGGTAAAGACGATCGGCGACCATCTCGAACCAAAGCGCTCGGAAATAGCCGAGCGGCATGTTTTTAGACAAAGACGTCAATATGGCGGCGAAAGTCTCGGCGACTACTTGCAAGTTCTCAAGCATTTAGCGAGTACGTGCAGCTTCAAGAATAATCTCGAAGAGAACCTGAGGGATCAATTCGTGTCGGGGTTAGCGAGCGATGACATGAGGTCACGTCTTTTCGCCGAGCCCACGTTGACGTACAAGAGGGCGGTGGAGCTGGCGTTCGCACTCGAGGCAGCCGACCGGCACGCGCAGGCGAGCGGGGCGGGCAGCGCGGCGGCGGCGGCAGCGGCGGCGCTCGAGCCCGTGCACCGGCTGGCAGCGAGGGGACGCGGCCGGCGCCCGGCGGGCCCAGGCGGGGCTCCGCGCGCGCCCGCAGTGGCCCAGCGCGCGGACCAGGCCTGCTGGAGGTGCGGGAAAGGCCACAAGGCTTTGCAGTGTCGTTTTAAAAATTATAAGTGTGATGTTTGCGGAAAAAAAGGCCATTTAAAAGTAATGTGCAAAGGTTCGTCCCAGCAAGATGCAACGCATTTGTCGGAACGCGAACAAAACTACATCAACAGTGATAGTGATTCGGAGATCGATATGTTCCATCTCAATGTGTGCAATAATAACGATCGACCGTATAACGTCCCAGTGAAAGTGAACGGTAAGGTGATAATGTTCGAGTTGGACACTGGCAGTAAGTTATCTGCGATAAATACTTATTTTTATAATGAACATTTTAAGCAGACGCCGCTAATTGTCAATAACATTTGCTTACATTCGTATAACGGTACTCAGATCGAAGTGGCAGGTTATATTATGGTAGATGTAGCTATAGGTACGCACATAGCGAAGAATGTTAAACTCTTTGTTATCAAGAACGGCGGACCGCCTTTATTGGGCCGGTCTTGGTTAAGTCAGTTGAACATTGATAAAATAAAAATTAATGAAATGATTTTAAACTTAGCAGATGATAATCTAGTTGAAAATCTGCGAATTGAGTTCCCCACCGTGTTCGCCCCAGGTCTCGGGACCTGTACTAAGCAATTTTCATTGAGACTGAATGATACGAGTCCTATTTTTATGAAAGCGAGATCCTTGCCATTAGCTTTACGTAATCCGGTTGAACAAGAACTACAGCGACTCGAGGCAGAGGGTAGTATACGTAAAGTGGAGTATTCAGATTACGGAACGCCAATAGTACCAGTTATTAAAAAGTCAGGTGATATACGTATTTGCGGGGATTACAAAGTCACTATAAATCCTAAGTTGATTCGCGACCCCTACCCCATGCCTCGAATCGAGGAGTTATTTGCAGCGCTAAGTGGTGGCGATAAGTTTTCTAAAATCGACCTAACGAACGCTTATCAACAATTATTTTTGGATGAAAGTTCTCGAGCTTATAGTGCTATAACGACTCATTTAGGTACTTATGTCTATAATCGAACGCCATTTGGATTGACATGTATCCCGGAAAAATTTCAAAAATTTATGGAAGAAACACTAAGAGGCTTAAAAGGTACAGCGGTATTTTTGGACGATATAGCGGTCACGGGGAGTACTCGGTCGGAACACATCGCTAATTTGAAAGCTGTGTTGTCTAGGTTACGTGAGGTCGGTTTGAGAATAAAAATGGAAAAATGCAGTTTTTTGCAAGATAGCATAACCTATTTAGGTTTCATAATCGATAAGCAAGGTTTACATCCAGATCCGAATAAGATTAAAGCCATTGTAGATGCGCCTCCTCCAGAAAATATAACTCAGCTGAGATCTTTTTTAGGCTTAATAAATTATTACGCCAAGTTTATACCTCGTTTGAGTACTATTTTGCATCCGTTGCATAGCTTACTGCGCAAAGGAACTGATTGGATCTGGTCAAAAGATTGTATTAATGCTTTTAAAAAAATTAAAACAGTTATTCTAAGTAGCAAAGTGTTAGTACACTACTCCCCCGAACTGCCTTTAGTACTAGCGGTTGATAGTAGCTCATACGGCATTGGCAGCGTGCTATCGCATCGTTTCCCGAACGGCGACGAGCGGCCTATTTGTTTCGCGTCGCGGACATTAAACGCGGCCGAAAGAAACTATAGTCAATTGGACAAAGAGGCACTCGCTATTATTGCCGGTGTTAATAAACACCATCAGTATATTTATGGCCGTCATTTTATAATAAAGACGGACCACAAGCCTTTAACTTTTATATTCGGTCCGAAGTTTGGTTTGCCTATAACGGCAGCTAGTAGGTTGCAAAGGTATGCCACTATTTTGGCGTCTTATGACTTCGATATCGAGTTTGTTAAATCTAAGGAGAATAGCAATGTCGATGCGTTATCGCGTCTGCCGCTGCCGTATCAGCATAAGAACGGTAGTGGGCCGGATTCGGTATCGTACGTCAATTATGTCGAGGAATCTTTTCCGATAAGTGCAAAAGAGGTGGCTTCGTGGACGCTGAAAGATGTCACACTTAACAATATCAAGAACTACCTAATCAACGGTTGGCCTTTTCAAATAAAATCAGTCCTAGAGAAACCTTATTTCTATCGTAAAGATAGTCTTACTATAGATCATGGTTGCATCTTATATAATCATCGGGTCATAGTTCCTGATCGTCTGAGGAAACAGGTGCTGGCTGAACTACATGAGGGTCATTTAGGTGTCGTTAAAATGAAGAATATAGCTCGCAGCTATGTATACTGGCCTACTTTAGATAAAGAGATCGAATCCATCACTAGGGAATGTAGTGCTTGCTGTCAACAGCGGGACGCGCCCCCGCGCTCCTTGCTCCACCCCTGGGAGTTCCCGGCGCGGCCGTGGCAGAGACTACATGTAGATTTTGGTGGATTTCAAGGAAAACACTATTTGGTATCCGTGGACGCTCATAGTAAGTGGATTGAGGTACAGAAAATGACAGGTACCAACGCCGCATCGACCATTGGCAAGTTACGAGAACTTTTTGCGCGTTTCGGTCTGCCTTCGCAGGTGGTCAGCGACGGTGGTCCGCCTTTCGGTTCCCGGGATTTCGCGGATTTTATGAAGAAAAACTTCATAACGCACACAATAACGAGTCCGTATAGACCGGCGGGAAACGGAGCGGCGGAGAACGCGGTAAAGTTGGTCAAGCGTGTCATGAAGAAAGCCGCACACGAGGGGGTCGATGTCGATACGGCGGTCTCCAAATTTCTTTTTCAGTATCGAAACTGTGAACATGCCACCACGGGCGTTCCGCCGGCCGTGGCTATGTTGGGCAGGCGTCTGCGTGGCCGCCTGGACGTGCTGCGGCCCAGCGCTGAGCGCGCCTGCGAGGCGGCGGCTGCGCGGTCAGCGCGCGCGGCGCCCGGCACAGAGCGCAGCGCCGCGCCCGGCGACGCGGTGTTGGCGCGGGATTACAGCGCGCGCGCCGACAAGTGGGCGCCGGCTGTCGTAACCGCTAGGGACGCACCGCTCACCTACAAGGTACGGTGCTCGGATGGACGCGAGTGGAATAGGCATATCGATCAGCTGTTACCCGTTAGAACTTCGCGTTCCACGTTGCGACACTCCGCAGTCGCGCCCCCGTTGTTTGAGCCGAAAAATTCTGATGATGAATTCGATGACGCGATTGGGGAGGAGGAAACCCAAGAGGGTGTGAAAGGCTTAAAGTCCACCGAAGTCACCTCTAACGCATATCGGTTACTATCTCGAAAAGTCGAACAGAACTCGGTTCAGAATCCACAAATAGATGAAGCAAATAAGCCTCACGAACGCCCGAAGCGGGCCTGTACTCTTAAAGAAAAGAATTATAAACAGTAAAAAATGTCCAACATATCAATACATCTTGTCATGATAAATAGTTCAATAATTATATCTACCTATTTAGTCTTAGTTTTGTCAGCATAGCATTTTGTGAACACCTGTTGCATTGCATTGTTTATACGAAGCCTACTAAAGCTATGTGTTTATGACTGAATATCGCTTTGTTAGCGATTTTAAAATAATTAGGTTAGTACTTACATATGCTTAAAGGTATAATTTGTAGACATTAAGTTGGATACGTTTTTGCCTTTGTTTTCTGTTTTCTACTAAGAAAAAAATAAATGTTATTATTCTTTAGATAAGAAATGTTATTTGTAAGTGTAATTTTTTTTTTCTGTTTCTAAGGGGGGGGCGTGTGGTATTCTGTATTAATTGTGTTGCGGGTACACCGCTAATAAATCAGTTGGTTTGTCGATCCGGTCTTTCTCTCATTGAGTTCCCTATTTATATTACAATAAATACGACTAGAAGATTATAAAATATGATGAAATAACTATTTATGCTAGGCGTAAGACGTTCAGCCATTATTCGCCATTTGCTGGTATATCTAATATTGTGTTCAGCAATACTTCTCAAAAATACCTTTCAACTACATACATACTTCCTATTGAATTTACGCTAGATGGCGCTGCCAGTTATACACTATAAAAATAATTTTAGAATAGATACATAAGTCTTAGAATTATAGGTACAGAATGTATTATATTTGTACTAAGCCGGAAGGGGGCGATGCTGACCACCCCAAGGAGCAACTTTGGTTCTACGACTTTCAGGATTCGGTGATTTTATTTGAATTGAAGTTCTCCTAAAACTATTTGTGGTATCCAAAGTCAGTACCTAATATTTTAATTTGTGCTTGGTTAAGGTTCTGTTGACTCAGGCAAAATAATAGAAAAAATTCAGCCCTCCTGGAAAATCGGAAAAGCTATGGCGTTTAAACGCGCAGTAGGAGGATCCACTACTTAGTTAAGGAGCGCGCAGGCGGAGGATCCACTACTTAGTTAAGGAGCGCGCAGGCGGAGGATCCACTACTTAGTTAAGGAGCGCGCAGGCGGAGGATCCACTACTTAGTTAAGGAGCGCGCAGGCGGAGGATCCACTACTTAGTTAAGGAGCGCGCAGGCGGAGGATCCACTACTTAGTTAAGGAGCGCGCAGGCGGAGGATCCACTACTTAGTTAAGGAGCGCGCAGGCGGAGGATCCACTACTTAGTTAAGGAGCGCGCAGGCGGAGGATCCACTACTTAGTTAAGGAGCGCGCAGGCGGAGGATCCACTACTTAGTTAAGGAGCGCGCAGGCGGAGGATCCACTACTTAGTTAAGGAGCGCGCAGGCGGAGGATCCACTACTTAGTTAAGGAGCGCGCAGGCGGAGGATCCACTACTTAGTTAAGGAGCGCGCAGGCGGAGGATCCACTACTTAGTTAAGGAGCGCGCAGGCGGAGGATCCACTACTTAGTTAAGGAGCGCGCAGTAGGAGGATCCACTACTTAGTTAAGGAGCGCGCAGTAGGAGGATCCACTACTTAGTTAAGGAGCGCGCAGGCGGAGGATCCACTACTTAGTTAAGGAGCGCGCAGGCGGAGGATCCACTACTTAGTTAAGGAGCGCGCAGGCGGAGGATCCACTACTTAGTTAAGGAGCGCGCAGGCGGAGGATCCACTACTTAGTTAAGGAGCGCGCAGGCGGAGGATCCACTACTTAGTTAAGGAGCGCGCAGGCGGAGGATCCACTACTTAGTTAAGGAGCGCGCAGTAGGAGGATCCACTACTTAGTTAAGGAGCGCGCAGTAGGAGGATCCACTACTTAGTTAAGGAGCGCGCAGTAGGAGGATCCACTACTTAGTTAAGGAGCGCGCAGGCGGAGGATCCACTACTTAGTTAAGGAGCGCGCAGGCGGAGGATCCACTACTTAGTTAAGGAGCGCGCAGGCGGAGGATCCACTACTTAGTTAAGGAGCGCGCAGGCGGAGGATCCACTACTTAGTTAAGGAGCGCGCAGGCGGAGGATCCACTACTTAGTTAAGGAGCGCGCAGGCGGAGGATCCACTACTTAGTTAAGGAGCGCGCAGGCGGAGGATCCACTACTTAGTTAAGGAGCGCGCAGGCGGAGGATCCACTACTTAGTTAAGGAGCGCGCAGGCGGAGGATCCACTACTTAGTTAAGGAGCGCGCAGGCGGAGGATCCACTACTTAGTTAAGGAGCGCGCAGGCGGAGGATCCACTACTTAGTTAAGGAGCGCGCAGGCGGAGGATCCACTACTTAGTTAAGGAGCGCGCAGGCGGAGGATCCACTACTTAGTTAAGGAGCGCGCAGGCGGAGGATCCACTACTTAGTTAAGGAGCGCGCAGGCGGAGGATCCACTACTTAGTTAAGGAGCGCGCAGGCGGAGGATCCACTACTTAGTTAAGGAGCGCGCAGGCGGAGGATCCACTACTTAGTTAAGGAGCGCGCAGGCGGAGGATCCACTACTTAGTTAAGGAGCGCGCAGGCGGAGGATCCACTACTTAGTTAAGGAGCGCGCAGGCGGAGGATCCACTACTTAGTTAAGGAGCGCGCAGGCGGAGGATCCACTACTTAGTTAAGGAGCGCGCAGGCGGAGGATCCACTACTTAGTTAAGGAGCGCGCAGGCGGAGGATCCACTACTTAGTTAAGGAGCGCGCAGGCGGAGGATCCACTACTTAGTTAAGGAGCGCGCAGGCGGAGGATCCACTACTTAGTTAAGGAGCGCGCAGGCGGAGGATCCACTACTTAGTTAAGGAGCGCGCAGGCGGAGGATCCACTACTTAGTTAAGGAGCGCGCAGGCGGAGGATCCACTACTTAGTTAAGGAGCGCGCAGGCGGAGGATCCACTACTTAGTTAAGGAGCGCGCAGGCGGAGGATCCACTACTTAGTTAAGGAGCGCGCAGGCGGAGGATCCACTACTTAGTTAAGGAGCGCGCAGGCGGAGGATCCACTACTTAGTTAAGGAGCGCGCAGGCGGAGGATCCACTACTTAGATACAAAACATTCAAACTCACTATTTTTCTGAATAACAACTTTAATTAGTGTTTATAATGATGAGTATAAACATTAATAATTATTCTGGAGTGCAGTAAGCAGCAAAACATGATTTAGGATGCAGAGAAATTATGCATTTTTTCACAAAAATAATTAGTTTTCTTTTTACAGACGCCAAACCTTAGTTTATTTTCCTTATAAGCAACTTAATTATCAAGTCTATCAAAGCGGGACGCTATACGGTTGCTTTTTGCGAAGGACGAGCCCCACGTTCTTCCAGCACCGCTTCTTGCCACCGCTCTGCGGTCGGTAAGGTGGTCCTGACCGCCGCCGCTGTTCTCACAGCTGCCTCGCGTTGTGTGTAGCCATATCGAGACAATGACACAACAATGGAAAATACCACTTTTTCCCTGGAAAAGCAGTCCTATGTTCTTGTCAGCTCTGTCAACTCCGCCCATATTATCATCATTATATTTTTTAATAATGAAAGGTTGATCAATCAATATACAGGGTGAATTTTTGAGACGGGACAGTAAGGGCAGGTGCCTTAACCGTTATAGTTACAGGACAACGTTTTTAGAAGACTATCCATAAATTTTTAAGATATTCTGAACTGCATTTACAGATTTTGGAAAAAATGTACAGTCAGCAAGAAAATGGTCATTTTACACAAAAACTTTTTTTGATGCCATTCGATCCTCTTTCTTATTAGGATCAAAAGTCTCTACTGGACCGACTGAGGTTTGAGTACTAGAAATGTCAGAAATTGCAAAAAACTTTTTCCATACATTTCGGTAAAAGAGTCAAACTTCTAAATTAGCCAAACTTTTTGTTATGGGTAGATCCGCTATAATCCGCTATTAAGAAGACTGGCTGAAGAAAGTAGGTACTTACTTTTAAAAAAAGTTTTAAATTTCAAACTTCTAATTCGATTCGAATTCTTGGGTTATTTCAGATCATTCTTATGTTTGTGCTGAGAAAATTCTAGATTAGACTTCTTGTTAAAAAATGCCTTTTAATCGCAAACGTTTGTACTCAATTGAATTTTGTAAATAATAGGAGCACGGAATCTGCATTGGTGTGGTACACGAATTAGTACCCATTGCGACAAGTACTATCAAGAAAGGTAATTAAAACCCTTTTAAGTGAACTTGTGTATTCGTGAAAACGGCGGTCATTTTGAGCTATTTATTTCGTAGATCATATCAATGAGTAAAAGTTATTTTTGTCTGTGTCGAAAATACACATTAAAATGATTTATTTTGTTATTATTTCTTTTAGTTCTAATACAGAGGATTATCGATGCACCTATGATGATTTTCTACTTAGGTAGGCGCTTTTGCTTCTAGGTACAGTAAGCCACGAGGCCAGCTTGACAAAAACTGTAATTATCTTATACCCCCTTTATTTCCGTACAAATGTAAGTATTGGAAAAGTTTTTCGCAATTTCTGACATTTCTAGTACTCAAACCTCAGTCGGTCCAGTAGAGACTTTTGATCCTAATAAGAAAGAGGATCGATTGGCATCAAAAAAAGTTTTTGTGTAAAATGACCATTTTCTTGCTGACTGTACATTTTTTCCTAAACCTGTAAATGCAGTTCAGAATTTCTTAAAAAATTATGGATAGTCTTTTAATAACGTTTTCCTGTAACTATAACGGTTAAGGTACCTGCCCTTACTGTCCCGTCTCAAAAATTCACTCTGTATATAAAACTCATCCGTTACTGACTGAGTGACTTACAGACAACGCACAGCCTAAACCACTGGACCTAGAGACTTGAAATTTGGCACACATATACCTTGAGTATCCTAGAGGTGTACTAAGGAGGGATTTTTCGAAATTCCCACGGGAACGGGAACTACACGGGTGCGCATAATAGACCAACTAAGAGTCTAAATGCGGAAAATGCACACACACACACACACACACTACGCGGGTGAAACTGCTGGGTGCGGCTAGTTTGTACATATTTCTGTTAAATTAAACTGCTGTGAAAATAGTCTCGCATTGTGCAGTGGTTCAACCTTTTCTGTATTCGATGCGACAAAAACTACGCTATTATGATTCCATTTACACACCAGTATGTCTGCTGGGCGACTTGACATGAACCTGTATGTACCTCTGTCACTTTTTTCATTTCTTTGTTCGGTGGCAATGCGCGACAGAATGTACAATTTTCTCTTATTGTTGATACAATTGTCTGAAGGGGACTGATGTCCCCTTCAGACCATTTTGACAAGTTCGTGTGAGAGTGGAAAGTAATGAAATTGTCAAAAAATAAGTCAAATAGCATCTGCGGACTTGATGTTTGTAATGCGTCAGCAAAGGTTAGCTTGAGCCCGCAGTTGTGAGCCGAGAGATTGCGCCAAGTTACAACTTCTTCATCGCCTGAGTCCTCGTCAGTGACATCAGCATTAGCATTTTCGTGCGCCAAAATAGCAACGGCACTTGGCTAGTGATATTGTCGTCAACGCACTTCAGTTCTATCATTTCGCTAAGTGTTACCGGTTGCTTACGTCGATACATGAAAAAGATAAGAAGACGTTGATTCCCCTACCAGGCGTTTGAACGGCCATTAACTTGGAACTATAATTATTGATAGCAAATATTGGAAGTGGACGTGTAAGCCATCTGTTTAGTTACTTTAACCTTATACTTGCACAAATGTTACCAGGGTCGCTTAACTTTGCCACGAAATACGTAAATAAACTTACCTTTTCGAGGCCATGGTTGTAATCAAAATTTCACTTCACTTTGAAAAGAATAAACTAAATAAAAACTGTTTTTAGGGTTCCGGACCAAAATGGTAAAAAGGAACCCTTATAGAATCACTCTGTCTGTCAGTCCGTCACAAGTGGATATCTCGAGAACTACTGATGCTAACGACTTGAAATTTGAAATGGTTAAAGATAATTTTTTTTTACTAATATAGCTTAAATGAAAATGCTAAACGATATTCTTATTATGACTGCAGGGAGGCGGATAGGCGATCTCAACATTTTTAAGTTACTAGGTCTTATGGGGTATCATATGAAAGGTAATTATTTGCATTTATCAAACAGTTTTTATTTTTCCTAAGCTATACCATTTTTGAGTTATTAACAAAAATGTTGAAAAAACGACCGTTCCCCCCCTAATCTCCGAAGTTTGCGGAGATAAACCCGTGAAACTTTTATAGCTAATAGAAGAGTATGTAAACTTTATAGGAAAATTATAGCGAACTCTCTAATTTGCATAGTTTTTTAGGCAAGGGGGGTGGATGGGTGGTTTTCAAAATTTTTGACTAGGTCGTGTGGGGTATCATATGCAAGGTATTCATTTGCACATTATTAAACAGTTTTTATTTTTCCTTTAAGCCCTATCGTTTCCGAGTTATTTTCAAAAATGTTGAAAAATCGACCGTTCCCCCCTTATCGCCGAAGTTTGCGGTGATAAACTCGTAAAACTTTTATAGCTAATAGAAGTGTATGTGAAGTTTATAGGAAAATTATAGCGGACTCTCTAATTTGCATAGTTTTTTAGACAAGGGGGTTGGAAGAAGGGTTTCAAATTTTTTTGTGAAGTTACTAGGTTATGTGGAATATCTATGAAAGAATATATTCTTTCACATAAAAGAAAGGTATTCATTTGCACATTGATAAACAGGTTTTAGTTTTGCTTTAAGCCGTATAGTTTTCGACTTGTTCACAAAAACGTTGAAAAAAATAGCGTTCCCCCCTGTACGGTCGCACACCCTGGCAATAGGTAATATAGTTCGATATATCAGAAAAAACACCGCTAGTAAATTTTAACTGGTATATTTTAAAGAACTTATACTACTGATGATGTTAATGAGACGCGCTCGGTTGGATAGCGAAACGCGAACTGATAGCTCAATGATTTTGCAGGTAAAACTACACATGGCGTAAATGCTAGATGGACAGAATTATGTAGGCCAATGTACGAGGCTCGTACACCCCCCTTTATGTCCGAAGTTTGCGGAGATAAACCTCTGAAACTTTTATTGCTATTAGAAGTGTATGTAAAGATTACAGGAAATTTATTACAAACTCTCTAATTAGCATACTTTTTTTAAAAATAATCGAAAGTGTAAAAATCTACATAAGTTCTGCTAATGGACAAGAGATGGCGCTGTCATGGTTCTCCAACAAATATAAATCCGCCTTTGTCATATATTATATTGTATGATGGCACGGAACCCTCGGTGCGCGAGTCCGACTCGCTCTTGCCCGGTTTTATTTAATCTCGCGACCTGCTCGCTCATAGAAAGAAATCTGCATAATAAATCGTTGTTAATTTTTGTTACAATCTACAATATGTCCTCGTAATAGAGGATAGAATCAATATTTTTTCTCTGGGCAGTAGGAGGATTTGGGTCATCAGCGGCTGATGGTACGATAATGGGCAATCTAAACGCCAGCGGAGTCACAGATTTCCCTTCACACCGACTATGAACCGACACCAGAGTATACTTAATCGGCTCTGTCGAGACCGGCATCGGCAGGCTGGTTGCGTATCTCGCGACAGGTTTGCAACAGGCGCAGATCTCGTGATCATCGCTATCAAACGTTAATTTTGATTTAGTAACAGGTCCAGGTGTTGTATATTCGTCACAAAATTAATTCACGATTTGACGTTTGACAGCGATGATTGCGACATTTACCTACGCCTGTTACAAACCTGTGGCGAGATACGTAACCAGCCTGCCGGTCTGTGCTGGACTCCCGCCAGGCCGAGACGCCGACCAGGTCGGAGCCAGCCCGCCGGCCGAGCCGCCGGCGCCGTGTGCCGCGTGCTGCGCAGGTGTTGTTACGAGTAGGTACCTACATCCTATTCAAATCATAGCTGTGGGCATGGGAGTCAAGTTCAATAGTAGGTCTGTAGAATGTCGTGTTTGTCGACTTCGCCCACAAACGAATTGAGATCTAAATATCGCCAAGTTCTGTAGATAATCCTGAAATGGATTTAATAGAATATTGCTGATAACGACGAACAACAATCGATTAATATACAAATTAAATCGTAAGCTTCAATGAGCTTACTATTTAATTTGGTTCGTTTTTAACAACATATTTTTAAATAGACAGAAGCGATAGATCTAAATATTAATACAGTAACTTGTCAGTTGTGAAAAAAAAGTTAGGCCTTTGCAGGAGGCCATGGATCGGCAAGCGCAGCGTAGGACGTCCACCTACAAGATGTGCAGACGACTTGGTAAGAACCGCAGGTCGGCCATGTAGCTGCAGCGCGAAAGATGAACATCGAGCTCAGTGGACAGCGTGCCGTGGGAGGGGCCTATGTCCAGCAGTGGACTGCGCGGCTGCTGATGATGATGATGCTGCTTCATCCTTGAGCATCCATGCGTCGAGAAGGAAAGCACAGTCGACGGTCGATTAGGTAAATGTCGCAACACACAAATGAAATACCTTAGCAATCGGTGGTACTTATTTTTATTTATTTCTGCACTGCACCCACAGTCATGGAAATTTATTGTCTATATACAAATAAAGACAATCATCCAAATATATTCGATATATCCAGGATAATTATAATAAATAATAAAGTGGCATAAACATAACAAAACATTTAAAGTCTACGAATGCTTATAGTAGTATCACGCGCCTAGCTCGCAGCCGCCGCGCGCCGTGGTCGCCTGCGGGCGTCACTCCGTGGTCGCCTGCGGGCGTCACTCCGTGGTCGCCTGCGGGCGTCACTCCGTGGTCGCCTGCGGGCGTCACTCCGTGGATCTGGCTAGGTCTACCTACTGACTAGCTACTTACATTTAAGCTTAAAGTACCTATATTCACAATCTATCTTATGAGATCATAAATAAAGTAAAAATTATGTATACATTGTAACAAAGCAGCAAGGACATATTTAACTGACTAGGTAAGTACTAAATATACTCATTTCGACAGGTAGGTCATGTCATGCCTGATAGATGGAAATACCGTTTGTTATTAATTATCAGTTGACGTAGGCAGGTATGCTACTCGGTCGATCAGGACTAAACTGGCTGAGCTTATGGGGAATGGGAATGTTGAAAATGTGGCGACACCCAGCGACGAGTAAAAAATGCTTATGATCCAGAATCATATATGTACCTACATAGTGAGCGGTTACTTTTAAAGAATCACTTTTACTTTACACGATTATTTGACGTGGTTTTTACCTACATACAAAACTATATTTCCTTTATTCGACGCTGGATAATTTTCGAACAATCACTTTCTGCTTAGTACTTATGTTCCCGTAGATACCTGAGGGTCTTTCTTTCCTTTAGAACCGTAGGGCGGTTCACACACTGCCACGCACCGCGCAGCATGTTGCGTGAATGCGTCTTCTAACGTTGCTTGTAAGTACCTATCTCCGTTTGAATGATAGAAATGATAGATAGAAAACACGCACAGTAGGTACAACTCACAGAAAATGCATCTACGCGCGTTCATGCAGATCACGCGCTCAAGCGCGGTGAAACATGCGCGTAGGTGCGGTGCGAGACGCAAGGCATGGCACACCGAGTCCCGCGGCCTAGCGAACAGCTTTGAATTAAATGAGTCAGAGCCGCCGTGAATCCACAAAACGCAACTACGCGCGTGAGTGCGTGAAATACCCGCACGATGATGCAGATCTGCTCTCCCGTAAGTACGCGCGTAGATCCGTCGACACGCAACATTCAGCGTGGTACGTGGCAGTGTGATAACCGCCTGATAACTAGTAACTGATAGATGACATGGCAATGTGTCACTATGGGGCTTTTATCTCGGGGGTTGTTGTTTTAACCTACTCTTATTCTTGAAATTAATAAATTTTTGACTGGTTTAAATTGTTAGTTTTATAATAAATTAATTATATTTTAAGTGATAACGGTAACAAAAAACATGTTTAATTATGTTTATGTTAAATGTGTGGCGATAGTAGCAAATAACAGGAGGGTGGTCGAGGGGTGGCGCTAGTAGCGGAGGCAGTGGTCGTGGTGCAGCGGCGCGGCCAGGTGCGGCGCCGCGTTCTCCTTGTCGCGCGCGTAGTGGTCCGGCGCAGGCGCCGCCGCCGCGGGCCCCGCGCCGCCGAACTCCGCGCCCAGCGCCGCCGCCGCCGCCGCCGCCTCGTACTCGTCGCCCGACCCGTCCGACGCCTCCATGTACCCGTACAGCCGCGCCGCGCCCGACGCGCGCGCCTCGCGCCGCCGCCCCGCGCCGCCCGCGGCCTCGCCCGGCGCCGCCGCCGCCCCCGCCCCCACGATGTAGGTGGCGGGCGCAGCCGCCATCGCGGCCGGGGGCCCGGCGGCCGGCGCCGCGCCGCCTCCGCCGCCGCCGGGACGAGGCGCCGCCGACGGAACCTTCAGGTTGCGGCTCTCGATGTGACTGCAACGGGAGACGGTCCGTCAGGGGTCGGCACTAGACGCAGCGCTTGCATACATATGTACGTCAGTTGGGTACTCACTGCGCCTGGCGGAGGTGCGCGGCGAGCTGGTGCGGGTCGTCGGCGAGGAAGGCGCACTTGCCGCACGCCTTCTTGTTGTGCACCTTGTGCACGTGCGTGGCGAGGCGCTCGGCGCGCGCCGCCTTGTACTCGCACAGCGCGCACGCGAACGGCTTCAGGTGCGTGTTGAGGTGCCGCTTCAGGCACCAGTTGTCCACGCCCGACCACGCGCAGTAGCAGCACGCGTAGCGCCGCTCGCCCTGGAACCGACATACACGCACCGTCAGCGACACGCGCGCCGGCGGCCGAGCCCGTGCGACGCGACGCACAGTGGGGCAGAATCCCAAAAAGCTGGCCAAAATTCAGAAAGTGTCGTAAATGATCTTAAATTCTCTTGTCGGGGGTTTTCGTCAACAAGCAATCCTCTAATCCTCGTCTACTTGTATCACAAGTTCGGTTTTCTTCAAAATTGCATGTTTCAAAATCCATGTGGTTCCATAAATACATACTTAACATTACGTGCGGCTCAGATTATTAAACTTACCTAATATAACGTGTTTAATAAATCTAAAACTATAACAAGTGGTTTGGTGTAAACTATATTATTACCTACAACTTAACTACATTTGGAGTATCCCTCAACGAGGAGAAAACCCCAACAGTCAATAACGAATTTCTGTTCATTTTTTAAACTGTCTTTCACCATAAAAAAAAACATCTTTTCTGGACAATTCCATATTTGAAGATTTGAAAGACTAAAATACCAATACTTATAAACATGTACAAAATTTAATGACATTATTCTAAAATTATGTTATAGTATTATGTTATATTACCTCTATATTATATACATTACATTCTAACGTCCGGTAATGTCGTAAATCTCCCTAAAAATTATTCTAACTATTTGTTGAGCACTCCTGAGCAGCCAGTTTTTTACTATGTTATATTTAATACTAAACACTATCAGTTCCTTGTCGGAACAATGTCGAGACTCGCGAAGATATCTTTAAAACTACTTTAGAAAATTGATTTTAGAAAAAAAAATTACAATTTTTTCTTGTTGCAAAATTTTAATATTTCAAACATTAAATAAGCAATAACTGTGCTTAACTATATATTCTGCATACGACAGAAAGTAATTCCATTTTTTAGGATTCAAATTGTGATATTTTTGTCCGTTTCACAGCACTCGAAACAGGCAAGAATTTTTCGACGCGTATACACTTGTTTAGTGCGTACCGAACGCGGCTGAATGTCGACTGATGTCGAGGCGACCCTAGAGCAGGTATATACCTGCCTGGTCCGGAATTTCACTATAGGACTATTCAATTAATCCGTAAACAAGATCTGAACGTATATAGACGAATATATACAACTCAAAAATTAGATTTTTGGCCAGCTTTTTGGGATTCTGCCCCACTGTGCGACGCTCCGTCCGCGCGGGATGCTCACCTTGCGGCGCGCGGGCGGCGCCTGCGCGGGCGCGGGAGCGGGCGGCGCCGGCTTGGGCGGCGGGGGCGGCGCCGGCGCCGGCTCCGGCTTGAGCTGTACGCGCTCCTGCTTGACGAGTGGCGGCGGCGGCCGGTACTCCACTTGCGGCGGCGGAGCCGGCGGCGCCGGCAGCAGTGCCGGCATGGAGGCGCCCGGCGGTGGCTCGCCAGCCGGCTTGGAGTAGTAGTGCGGGGGGGGTGGCGCCGGCGCGGGAGCGGGCGGCGCGGGCGGCGGTGGGCTCGCCTTGGGCGCGTGGCGCCGGATGCGGTTGAGGTCGTAGTGCTGGTCGCGGTGCATGCGCAGGAAGTGCTTCTTGACGTGGTCGGCGCGGTTGAACTGCTTCTGGCACAGGTAGCAGTGGAAGGGCTTCTCGTCGCGGTGGATGTTCTCGTGGCGCGTGAACAGGTCGCGCCGGTCCGTGGCGTAGGGGCAGGCGCCGCACGCGTAGCGCTTGTTGTCGGCGGCGGCGTCGGGCGCGGGCGCGGCGGCGGCGGGCGGCGGCGCGGGCGGCGCGGGCTCGGCGCCGGCGGAGGGCGGGCGGCGCTCGTGGCGCAGCGAGTCCACCTTGGTTTTGAGCCGCTGCAGGTAGCGCGTGAGGTCGTCGAGCGCGGGGTTGTCGCGCAGCAGATGGTCGGCGGCGGCGGGGTCGGAGTGGTGGTCGCGCGCCAGGTGCTGGCGCACGGCGCGCGCCCAGCCGGACGCGAAGCCGCACTGCGGCAGCGGGCACTGGAAGGCGCGCGCGTGCGAGTGCGTGCCCAGCCAGTGCTCGGCCACGCGCGCCAGGAACCCGACGCACTCGCAGTCGGCGCACTTGAAGAGGCGCTGCGCGGGGTTGTAGGCGGCGACGCGCGAGTGCGCCCACGCCAGCGGCTCCTCGGCGGCCGTCCAGCGGTCCTCGGCCGTGGGGTCGGTGCGCGGCGTGAAGTTGGCCTGCAGGATGCCGGGCGGCGGGAAGCCGTTCTGCATGAGCGCCGCCAGCCCCCAGGCCGTGATGTGCTCCTCGGGCCGCAGGTCGTCCTCCAGGTCGCGCTCGGCGGCCGGGAACTCCACGCCCACGACGCCCACGGGGGCCTCCTCGCCGTACAGCTTCTTGGTGATCTCCTTGAACATGTCCTCGCAGTCCATGGTGAGCGACGCGACGCTGGCCGCGCCCGCGCCGCCTTCCATGCCGCCCGCGACCACCTGTCACACGCCCAACACGTCAACACGATTTGATACTTGCCCAACCTGCTTATAAAGTCTTAAAGCTTCTGTCTTGTTCCGTACCCAAAGGGTAAAAACGGGACCCTATTACTAAGACTCCGCTATCCATCTATCTGTCTGTCTGTCTGTCCGTCTGTCGGTCTCTGAAGACCCTTTATCTCGAGAAGGGGTGCCCATTTTGTCTCCGAAACATCACCATCCATAATATTATAGTCCCATAAATATCATTACCATTAGCAATAAGATATTGATCATCCTAATGCTCCTTATGCATAATTTTTTTTTACCTAGGTAATATATAGTTTCCATAATTTTCATTTTTATAAATATATGTGTCATATCATAATAATAACGAATCATAAAACTTATTATCCCGTTTATTTTCGAAAGATTATAAAAAACCTTCCAGTGGCAGAATCGAGACGGAAGGACATAAGGTTATTAGGTTTTTTTTACAACTATCTGAAAACACTGCCTGGGTTAGAACCGAGATGGAGAGACAGTAGCTTATTAGGTTTTTTTATGATTTTCGGACAATCGTTTTTCGGAGACAAAATGGAGCAAAATGGGACAAAACGTAAATAACGTACGTTTACAAATGAATGTTTACCAAAAACAAGTAAACAGAGCCTGAAATCGCAATCGACAAAAACAATCCCAGCATAAAAAAACAGGGTAGAAAAAAACATACCTAATTATTTTAACAGTGCCTTATGAAAACCTAAAGACAAATGGCATAAGTGCTAATAATAATAAATAATTAAGGCTAGTAAAAAACTACGCGACAGCTGCAGCGGCCGCCAACAAAATATTATGGAACATGAAAATTATTCAATTATATAATTATGAGAATAATGTGTTAATAATGTTATTTATTTATTTACTTATTTCGAATCACTTTATGGATTGTAATCGTTATGGATACCGGTATTGGTGGAAACTATATTAGGGATCCATAAATTATAGATAGTGATTATTCGGGCAATCGATGATTATGAAAATAAAATTTCGGAGACAAAATAGAGAACTCTCGAAAAGGTGAAGAAGTATCGAGTTGAAATTAAAACCATATACTCAAATCTACATACTCTTTAACCTGTGAAAAAAAACAATACTCTGAGTTATCATCATCATCATTATTATTATCAGCCCGTTGACACCCACTGCTGGGTATAGGCCTCCTCTTCAGCACGCCAACGTAAACGGTCCTGTGCAAGTCTCATCCACTGTCGTCCGGCAACCCTGGCCAGATCGTCCGCCCATCTGGCAGGTGGTCTGCCTCGAGGCCGTCTTGTTTCCATCTGAAACCACTCTGTTACCGCCTTGGTCCATCGGCTGTCGTCTCGCCTGGCAACATGCCCTGCCCATCTCCATTTCAAGCTTGCGATCCGCATACCTACGTCTACGACTTTCGTACGCTGGCGTATCTCCACGTTGGGTATGTGATCAAGGAGGGAGATGCCAAGCATGGCGCGCTCCATTGCCCTTTGTGCAACTTGTATGGTGTGCCTGTATTCCTTTGTGAGCGGCCGTGTCTCAGCGCCGTAGGTGAGTATGGGCAGAACACATTGGTTATTAGGCTTTGGGGAATTTTAGACTTTAATATGTCGTCCAATTTACCGAAGGCGGCCCATCCTAACTGGATCCGCCTCGCAATCTCCTTGGCTTGGGAAGCTCAGCCAAAAGATAAAAATGTCCAAGATAAATGTAGTCGTTCACAACATCTAATTGTGTGGTTCCTACAATGATGGTGGGTTTAGGACCACGACTGTTGGACATGATTCTTGGTTTTGGACATGTTCATCTTAAGGCCAATACTCTCTGAAGCCTTGTGCAGGTCTTGTAGCATAATCTGGAGATCTGCGGAGTTCTCAGCTAGGAGTATCAGGTCGTCAGCGAAACGCAAGTGTGACATATGTACATATGTCGGCCAAAGATGTTCACGCCTCGCTCATCCCAATCGAGTGTTTTCATAACATCTTCTAAGACACTAGTGAAGAGTTTGGGTGAGATGGTATCACCTTGTCAATTCCACAACGATTGAGAGAATGAAACACGGCTTTTTCGTAGTCGACATATATATGGTTCTATGGACATCGACTCTGAGATAACTTGAAAAAAAAGATACGACCAAATCTTTTTATGCCGCAAAAAACGCATGGTTCGACATCCTCAAAGGAATCAAAATTTTCCCTAGACATTCAACTAAGAAATAGATGAGAAACTAAGTAAATGAGAGTGGGAAATTTGGATATGGGCAACGGAACCCCAGGGGATAGAGGCTGGCCGATTTTCTGGAAAAGAAGGACTCTTGATGAGGATGATGAATTATTTTTTCCAGAAGCCGCCTCATAGGAAATGGTACCGGATGAGTCCCGATGCTTCCACGAGAAATGAGATTGATTTAATATTGATCAACAAGAAACGGATATTTAATGATGTCTCTGTGATTCAGATCAGGTTCGTAGAAACCGTCCATATGGTGGGGTCTCAGTTTTTTAAGGCACCCCGTACAAATAGAACTCAGAAACTTTCGGAAGACACCCTTAACCTCATGGCTGAACGACTGCAGTCTCGCCATGATGCTATGTCACATAGGCATCTCAATAGACAAATCAGGAAATCCTTGCGGCGCGATATTCGTATTTTTAATAAAGCTCGTATTATTAAAGATACGATAGAGGGAAAAAAAGGCTCCAAAATGTTTGCGAGAGATACTATGTCTATTGGGCAAATACAGATAACGAAGCTGAAGAGGGAAGATGGCAGTACAGCATCAAGTAAAGCAGAAATGTTCAGGGAAGTCTAAAGGTTCTATGAACAGCTCTGCGATTCGGTCACTAAACCTGTCTGCAGTGCGGCCAAAGACCCTAGAGCCAGACTGACCCGAAATTATACCGAGGTTATTCCGGACATTAACCTGTATGAGATCAGGATGGCCTTAAGACAGCTTAAGAACAACAAGGCGCCGGGTGAGGACGGAATCACGTCGGAGCTTCTGAAAGCGGGTGGATCACCGGTACTTAAAGTCTGTTCAGAAGCTCTTTCTCGAAGGTTGACTTGTACACTTGCCGATTTTCGACCGCGGTTATATGCTCCTTGACACGTTCGGCTATTGTGCGCTTAGTTTGCCCTATGTATGAACGGCTACAGACAATCTTGTATACGCCTGGCATTTGCAGGTATAAAAATCGGAAGTGTATAAGTCAGCGATTGCCGAACATCTGCTGGAGTCAGGACCTAACCACTGGATAGAACTACACGACCCAAAAGTTCTATCCAAAGAACGCCACTATTATAAAAGGATAGTTCGAGAGGCGATTGAGATCAAGAAACACCTAAATTTCAATCGTGAAGATGGTTTTCTTTTCTCTTCTGCATGGAATCTTGTGTTTAGTAAGTGTGTGCGTTGTGTTACGACTGTACAGCGGTCCGATACCTTCAGTGTAGTGTGTCGTAATGTAAACGTGGACATTTCTGAATCTGAAGACGAATTGAGGGTAGTCGTGGATCCTGCCATCAATTCGCGGCGGTAGCTCCCAGCACATCAGTCCTCCCGCGACCAAGAACGCTGAAATGTGATCGAAACGTCGGGAAAATAATAAAAAAGGTACGCGATAAAATCCTGTAATTTTAAAACTAAAAAAATACGTAGATGAACTCGTGTCACCGACACAGCCAAACGGATTAGCACGTTGAAGTGGCAATGGGCAGGCCATGTAGCTCGAAGAACAGATGGCCGATGGGCCACAAGTTTCTCAAGTGGAGGCAACGGAACGGTAAGCGCAGCGTAGGACGTCCACCTACAAGATGTGACTTGGTGAAATCCGCAGGTCGACAGTGGATGCAGGCCGCTTCCAACCGCAATACCTGAAAATCCATGAGGGAGGCCTATGTCCAGCAGTGGGTGTCCTACGGTTGAAATGACGATGATGATATCGTCTTATACTGTAGATATAGAGAAAAATCCAAAAACGATACGCTATATGAAATCATAGAAAAAAGTACGAAATCAATTATCGAGGTCAAGCAACAATACGCGCGGTATATTTGGATGGGTGACCGAATCCTTTTGTGCATTTGTAAAACCTTTACCAAATCAGATCACCTAATTTATAATAATCGTTACGTTCCTACACAAACCACGGACCCTCGGTGGCGCGTCCAGCTCGCACTTCTCCGGTTTTATTTGTCTCGATGGCACGGAACCCTTCGTAAACGAGTAACCTAGTTCGATTCGTTAGTAGTATAATTTTAAAGAATATAATTTGTGTAGTAAGGGAGAAAAGAAAAGCTTTTATGTATTAAAATATAAAAAATAATAATCTACATCTACTCTTATAATAACAAGAGGAAAGGTTTGTTTCTTTGTTTGTTTGTATGTATTGAATAGGCTCCGAAACTACTGGACCAATTTAAAAAAAATCTTTCACAATTTTAGAATACTACATTACTAATTTTGTAAAAACGGGGATTACTCACGTAGTATCATAACGTCGAAGATTATTCCCGACACGTTTTGATTTTTCAAGAAAATCATCATCATGGGATTGAATGCCCGTCCGCGCCTGGGGCCGATACGACACTGAGTGACTCAGTGTCGTGTCGGCCCCTGGGACCGGAGTTTTTGTGACCTCAAAAGGTCACCAAAAAATAAAAGTCTTCGAATGGCCGAAAACGTCCAAAAACCCGAAAATGCCATTTTTGACCTTTGGTGAGCTTTTGAGGCCTTCACCCCCTTTTCTGGTACCCCCGTACCAATACTTGTTTGCATGTATTTCATTATGTTAAATTGACATTATATTTATTTATTTACCAGTTTATACATCTAGGTTTAAGATCTCTCGAATTTATTTTTGTGCACTATCTAAGTTAAATTTACCAACTGGTTTTTCCTAGGAGGTTGCCTGGAAGAAATTGCTTTGAGCAATAAGGCCGCCAGTTTGTACATATGTTTTCTCTTGTTTTTTTTCTATTATGGGTGTGTTTCTTTGTGCATTAATAAAGTGTTAATTAATTAAATCATTCATTTATTCAATATACAGTAGGTGACGAAATACAATGTTCAACACACTTGTACGTAAAGTGAGCCTTATTACATCGCTTTTAGAGCCATAAACCGAGCTATAATGCCATGAAAATTAGTACCTTATTGTAAGTTATATGCGAGTCAACAGAGCATTTTCAATTTAACCGGGTAATACAGTTATTTTCTTAAGTAACACCAAAGAGGTTTTATGCCGCTGAAAATCCATATCATCATCATCATCATTTCAGCCGTAAAACGTCCACTACTGAACTAAGGCCTCCCTCATGGATCTCCATGAGGGGTAGTTGCCATACTCACCACGCTTGGCAGGCGGGTTGGTGAGAGCAGTACGGGATGTTGATATACGGAAAGACGCTGCTGCCCATCTTCCGGAGGTGTCCCTTAGCAGGCTCTTACTGCATCCACGGGTAGGAGAGGAAGGGTAACATTCTACTGCCGGCATCCCACGGCTAAATCATATATAATATATATATATATATTTGGATTAGATTAATGTGTATGTCTTTAATTAAGTAAACAAACATTTATTATTATCAAATTATTAATTGCACAATAATTTGGTATGAAATAATAAAATATTTGCATTTTATCACTTAAAATTATAATTTTCAAGAAGGCTGTATGTTTACTCACCTTGCACTGGGCGCGTTAAAAAAAAACTTGCGCGCCATTTCCCATATTCCATATTTAAATATGGAAACTAAAGCTGTGATGCTTTAGTTTTCATATTTGGTTTTATCGTATTCATCGCTGTGTGGTAAATTATTTTGTTTTTTTATTGCAAGTGTGTTGAAAAACGTCGTATGACACGCGTGAGCATTGGTCATTACACTCTCGGCTTCATTACGCCCTCGCCTTCGGCTCGGGCTGCAATATCGCCTCGACTGTAATAAACAACCAACATTGCACACTTGTTTCATAATGTACCTACTATTAAAATTTGACTTTAATTTCAGCTGACATCATTTTTGTGACCATAATCTGTAATAATTTTATATAATGACATGTGGTTTTAATTCTATCAATAAAGTAGGGTATATTCATTTCTGTATTAAGACGTGGCACGCCAATCTCGGCCAGAATACATGTACCAATGATAGATGAATGTAATAACACCTTGTTTTACATAGATTTCAGCAATAAAGATTCTTTTACTTTTATTTGTTTCTTTTAGATATAAATTGTTTTTTTAATGTGGAAATCCTATTTTATCCATTATTAGGGTCCATTATTATTAATTAATGAGACGATTACAACCAAACGCGTTGACCGATTTACATGAAACCTTTTTTGTTAGCACTGTCTTAATGAGACCCCCGTACCAATGCTTATTTTTACATAGGTATTCAAATTTATTAAAAATTATGTTTTGTATTATAAAGCTTCTGTTTTCCAAAAATATTAATAAAAAATTGCCATTTTAATCTTAAAAAAAGAATGCTTACATAAGATTTGGTAATCTAAAAGCTATTTCGACGGATACGATATTAATCCTTATATATCGTATCCGTCTTCAGATACGTTAGTTACTTTCATCAATTCATGCACATTTTATAACCCATTTCACTACTGAATTTAAATTAATAAAAGTTATCGCAAAAGATAACTATGTTTCAAATCTGCCAAGCGTCTTTTGCAGGCGAATTTTATGAGGCATGCTCGTACGCATGTACCCCCATTACATTATACATGGGAAATCCCAGACCCGGAACAAATAACTGCAGTTCATGGTATAGACCAACTGCGCAACAGAAGGCTTCACTTTTCTAAACATAAATATTGAAATCTTAAAATTATGATTTCCGTTGGCACCCTATATCCTTGACGTAGATATATATAACTTGACGTAGATAATCGGTAGTCTAAGCTCATTAACGACATAAGCCATAGTAAAGTTACAGACCTATGTATTTAGGGCTCCTGCATCGATGACCGCACGCTCTACTCGGAAGAGGCGGCGGCGCCGCGACGCCGCAAGGGCGCGCCGGCGGCCGCAGACTACGCGCTCACGACCAACTTATGACGAAGGACTTGCGCGTAAATATGTGGGGCGCGAAGCTCGCCTAGGGGTGCGAGCGGGCTGATACCACCCCCTGCAAGTGCACGCGGGAGGCCCCCCCGAGGGCTCCCGGCGACGAGTAGGCGCAGCGCTCGAGGCGGGGGGTGCGTGCGCGGGGGCGGCGGGGGAGGCTCTGAACTAGCGCGAGGACACCACAGCTCGGAGCGGCGCGCCGGCCGCGACTGACGCCACCCGCCTCCCCCCGCCCGCCGCCCCCCCACCCCGCGCCCACTGCCATTCACGCGCTATCGACCGCCGCCACCCGCGCGCCGCCCCGCCCCCCGCCCCCCGCCCCGCGCCGCGCGTCTGCAGCGCCGCCACAGCCTGAGCCCACGCACTATCTTCATTAACCTCGCAAACAGTCACTAGGAAATCGTATCAAGCAAGCGACCAAAATCGAGAACTAGAAAAGATTACTAATTTCGAATTAGATATATTAACTTACAATTGATTATGAATTGTATGTACATATGTATATCATCTAATATATCTAATACGAACTGGTCTGGAAGTCTTTAAAGTATATCCAGGATTGACTGGGTTGTGTGATAATAACATAACCGCAAACTGCAATAAATAAGTAGGGCGGCGTGCGAGTTGTTGCCGCGTAGGTACGCGATACTGAGTTGCATTATCGAGCGGCGCGGGCTGGGGCCCGAGGGCGCAAGGCGGGGGCCCGGCGCGCGTCCGTTTGCACAATCACTCAAGTTCAGCGTGGATACAATCTTTGATTAAGTAAGCATAAAAAATTATTACGCGCAGCAATTAAATTCTAAGCCTACTAAAGTAGGCTTATAATTATCAATTAGAGGCCCGCACTGATGCAACATCGCTATCTACTAGCTAGTGGAATAGCTGCGAGAATGCTGCGCCGCCGCCCGTAGCTCGTTCGCCGCCCACCGTTGTCTACGACGCGATGACTCCTTGCTACGCCGTAGCCAACCTACAGCAGCCTACGTCGTAGAGGGCTCTACACGCTACGCTTGCTGCTACGGTCGCTCCTCGCTACGCCGCCGCGCCGCGACACAGTATGGCAGAGCGGCGGGCTTATTCCTCCCAATACCATATTTTTGACGTCCATTATTATTCCTTTCCTTCAACTGAGATACCCCATTAAATATTTAATGAACAAAATATTTATTTAATAATTAATAAATATATAATAAATAAATAAATAATTATCACGAATTACTCGCACCTGTATTAGCAAAAAGCAAATATACATTCACAGGCAAACCCATTTGAATGTCTATTTGCTTTTTCCACATTATTGATGATCGTTTTTATTATAACTGAAAGTAGATGTATCGAACGTATAGTATTTCCCGGTAGAAAACTCTTCCCGCATAGAAGAGTGCGAGCTGATTAGATAGAATCGATAGGAGGGTGCGGGGGCGCGGCGCATGCGCGGCGGCGGGGGCCCGGGGCGGGGGGCGCGGGCGCGGGCCGCGGGGGCGCGGAGCGGCAGTCGCGCGTCGCGTGCGGCGCCGGGAGTCGGTGTGCCAGCGCGCTGTGAGGCGCCGTGCGGGAGAGCGCGCTCGCCGCCGCATGCCGCGCCCCCGCTAGCGCCGGCGGCGTGCCGGCGAGCCGCCCGCATCGACCCGCGCATGCGCCCGGAGCCCCCGAGCATGTCGCGCTCCCCCAGCGCGTCCCACGATGAGATCGTACGTGCCCGCGCCCTCGCCGCGCCAGTGCCGCGCCGCCAGCCCGCCCCACGCCCGCGCAACGCGCCGCGACCGCGCCCGCCCCGCTCGCCCGCCCGCTCGCGCCCGTCTCGCTCACCATGTAGCTTATCCCGTCTCTGTCTCTAGAATAGGCGACACCTCGCTAGGTATGTAACACTTCCGCAATAGTCCGAACTGAACACTAACCGTTCGACGGAGGTCGAGGACGACGCGGTGCTGAAACCGCCAAAACCTCACTGCGAGAAAACTTAGTTGACGTAGAGGCTACCATCCTCAAATTGAAGTTTCACAATCAAATCAAGTGTAAAAGCGCAAACCAAAATCAAATTTTGGTTTGTTCAATTTAATTAGAAACGGCACAGAGCAACTTATGAAAAGTTAGAATGTTGAACTTTTACTCGTTCGATGATCGTTTGGCGCGTCGACGATCACGTTTGCGTTGTACGGCTCTCTTTGTTTTCACATTCAAGCAATAAAATGGGACGTTAATGAAAGCTCATTAGGTGGCTACCAACCAAGCGCCGGGTGAGAGATCGGGCGCAGGAGCGGAGTGGGCGGGCGCGCGCAGCCTCCCGCCGCCAGACCTGCACTTCCGTGCGATCTGTTCGATAACCTCTTTCCGCATTTGAATATTTAGATGTTTGCCACAACTGGACAACAAGTATGAGGCATGCGGCCTGGCCGGGCGCGCGCGGGCCGGCGCAGTAGTGTGCGTGCGTGTGTACTAGCGGTGCGCGTGTGTGTGTTGCAGATGTGCAGCCTGGCGGCCCTGGCGCGCGGCTGCGGGCCCCGCGCGCCGCGCCCCGCGCCCGGCCCCCGCGCCCCGCCCGCTAAGCTGCCCTTCAGCTGGTGCTGCTGGTGTTGCTGCTGCTCCTGCTCCTCCTGGTACTACCGCCCCCTCCGCCCCCCACACCCCACCCCACCCCCGCACCTCTAACGACATCGTCGTGTTGCTTCCTGAACCTATAACAGACCAGACCGATCTCTAAAGAGAGCCGGCAATTGATTTTGCTCTGAATAGGTCATCTGGGGTGACTGAAGGGACACTAAATAATATACGTGCTATTTACAAAATGAAAGCTCGCGGTTCACTCAGGGAACGTTTTAAGGAAATTAACATTTTAACTGTTATATCGCCAATATATTTATGAAAACTAACTGTATGCACGCAAACAGGAAAATAACTTTAACAAGAGATCTTCTGTGCATAGCTTAAATACAAGAAACAAAACTAAATAACACTTCCCTAAATTTAGGCTCCAAAAAGTAAATAAATCGACGAGCTCTGTGGCGCAGCGGGCGAAGGTCCGCCTGCGCTGCAAGGGGTTGCGGGTTCGATTCCCGCCTCGGGACAAACGTCTGTACGATCTGCAGATATTTGTTCAGGGTGTTCTGGGTGTTTTTCTATATTTAACAAAAATATCTATCTATGTAGTATAATGTATTAAGTATATCAGTCATCTAGTACCCATAACACAAGCTCTGCTTAACTTGGGGCTAGATGATGCTGTGTGATTTGTCCAGAATTATTTATTATTATTATTTATTTATTATTCAATCATTTATGTGAGTGCGTTTCTATAACAAACTTCCATCTGAAGGGACCGAACTATTGATTCATAGGTTTAAGTTTTTTATAAAACAAAATCTCATAGAAAAAGCTCCATAGATGATTATTTGAATGATATTGACCCTTGGCCGAGTGTTGCTCGGTTCACACACGATAGGAAATGAAGTCATCTTGCAATATCCAAACTGTCAAATATCCTTGCGGATATTAAATTATGCATAATATTAAGACAAATATTGTAACAATGAATATATGTAAGTGAGAGAGTGAGGTTTCTTGTTCGCTTCTTTCACTCACTTGGGGAAAAAGTTTCTGTAGCGAACGAATTAAGTTATGTGCTTTATTCAATTCAAATCTGTTTTGTCCTTCTTTTAAAAAATTACTATTCTATGTGGCTTTTTGCTCGAATTAATAAACACTTATTGACTTTGACTCAGCCCGCTACTGTATGAAATCTTTATAAATTACATGGACACCACAGAATCAAAAAAACGAACATTACCACAAACAACACAACCTCGACTCCTTGCCCCTCACTTAATGCACTGAGCACCAGACCAAAGTGAAATAGCCGAGTGTCTCGGATATTTATTTATGTATTTTATAAGCTATCTCTAGGCAACGGAGAAGCTAATCAATGGCCTTCGCGGCTCAATTATAAAACATAAACGCTCACACTTTTACGCTCAAGTTATTGTAAGTACGAGTTACAAAACATAAAAGTTAAATAAAAACAAACATTACGCAAGTCACACATAATATAACCGGCCATTTATCGCGTTATTTTGTACGGTTTAGTTTTATACAGCGCCCACAGTGTAATATGTAAGGCCTTTGCATCTATTATAGATGATTTATACAGCGTCAGCAACTGGTAATCATGCTGTACGAGACGCTGCAGTGCCTGGGACATTGTGAGATGGATTAGGCTTGCCCAGCACCTATACCATCCTCTCAGCTTAGTCAGCTATTATTCAGAGGAAAGAACAGGTCAATACGTCTGAAGCTAACTAATCCGCGGGTTTCCTCACGGTGTTTCCTTCACCGTTAAATAACGTGTTAAGTGTGCACATACATTTTTCAAGAAAGAAAAATCCATTGGTGCACGGCCGGTATCGAACCCACGACCTTTGGATTGAAAGTTGGGGGTACATACCACTCGGCCAACACGGCTTTTTAAAAGGGTAAATAACGCGGTTATTACCTTAGACCGCGGTTAAAAATGTGTTGATAATGTGGCGTGATCGCGAAAGTTTAAAAAAATATTATTACGCAGTAATCTTACATACTATGAAACAAACAATATACCTCTATACTTCGTCATAATCAAACGCAAAACCTGAATCTATAATCTGCCTGTTTAATGCTTTCATACACAGTCTCCTTGAGTATGCATCTTCAGTATGAACTCATATTATCAGGTCCACATCGATCGTATAGAGCGAATTCAAAGAAACTTTACACGTTACTTAGTATTATTTTGTATTTGAATCAAAAAACATGCATTATATGTCTCGACTACCTAGCGCGTTTGAACAAGTTCAAAATCACAGCATTGGAGTCCAGTAGAGCTCAAATAGATCTATGTTATATAGGTACAATATACAAAATTTGTATATTGTACCTATAAGTGTACCAAAAGTGGGGTGCCGGCAGTAGAATGATACCCCTCCTCTCATGCCCATGGATGCAGTAAGAGCCTGCTAAGGGATACCTCCGGAAGATGGGCAGCAGCGTCTATCTGTGTATCAACATCCCATACTGCGCTCGCCAACCCGCCTGCCAAGCGTGGTGAGAATGGCAACTACCCCTCATGGAGATCCGTGAGGGAGGCCTGTGTTCATCAGTGGACGTTTTATGGCTGAAATGATGATACAAAATTTGTAACAACCTATTTGACTCTCCTGATCTCCTTGGTCGGTTTTGGTTAAATGTATTTGACTCTCCTGATCTCCTTGGTCGGTTTTGGTTAAATGTGCCCATCGTATCGCCAGATTACGCTGCGCTTCACACTATTTTTTTAGACCAAAGCATTATAAAACCAGACTACGCGCGCTTACTCCACTCTCAACCGCTTAATGATTAGTTATAACAAGTATTTTAGAGTCAACAACAAACTTGATATCTTTGGACTAAGCCTGCCTGGATACAAGGCAGAATTCTTGAGATCTCTTGTTACTTGACTTTCTTACCCTTTTTTTTCTTTTTCTTATATGAGTACTTAGATAAGATATTTTTTAAAGAAATTAATAACCTTATCTAAAATTTTACGGTTCCGGTGGGATTCGAACCCACGTCCGTCAAATCGATACTTGACGCTTCCTTAAGACGGAAATGCTTTGACCACTAAGCTACAGAACCCATGTCGGGACCCGCTGAAATTCTTAATAAAGTGATGTAGGTTTGAGCAACCGAAGAGCGCCATCTTGTGCCTCTGCTTTATTTTTTTTTGTGTTTGTTATTATTTTCTAAACTGACTATTCTAAGTAGCGTTTTGCTCTATTGAATAAACACTTTTGATTTTATGTAATTATTTGTCATCTGTGTAGCTACAGTAAATTTTCAGAGACGAATGGCAAAAGCAAATGGTGGCCCAGCAACGTGTCGATAAAGGCTGATTTTGATGATGATGATGATGATGTGGCCTTTCCTATTTATTTTATTTTTAATTAACATAGAAAACAAAGGAAAGAAATAACTGAAACAAATGATGGGAACAAAAATATATACATAGGTATATGATTTATACAGCGACAACAACTCTGTGAACCTGTGCTCTACAGGACTGCGTCGTCTAGGCGATTCTGTGCACAGCGCAGTTGAAGAGCCCAGGTTCTACCCAGACATGCAGCGTAATGATGTCTGGATAGAATGTGAATGAAAAGAATGTGATGTGAGTGAGCGAAAAGAACGAAGTTTTTAGTGGCAACTAGGCGTTTCGGCTGAAACTATACTATATATATAAATATATATGTATATATAAATATATATATATATATTATAATATTATAAAGATGCCGTGGGGTGCCGGCTGCAGAATGTTACCCCTCCTCTCATGCCCGTGGATGCAGTAAGAGCCTGCTAAGGGAACTCTCCGGAAGATGGGCAGCAGCATCTTTCCGTGTATTAACATCCCGTACTGCGCTCGCCAACCCGCCTGCCAAGCGTGGTGAGTATGGCAACTACCCCTCATGGAGATCCATAAGGGAGGCCTGTGTTCAGTAGTGGACGTTTTACGGCTGAAATGATGATGATGATTATAAAGCTGAAGAGTTTGTTTGTTTGTTTGCTTGAACGCACTAATCTCAGGAACTACTGGTCCGATTTGAAAAAATCTTTCAGTGTTAGATAGTCCATTTGTCGGGGAAGGCTATAGGCTATGGCCATACATCATCACGCTTACACTGATAGGAGCAGAGTACCAATGAAGAATGTTACAAAATCAGGGTTTTGTTTTTCCTTTTGAGAGCTTCCTCTGCGTGCGCTGCGTAAACGGTTAAAGTTTCGCAAAAATCATGTATGACAGAATTGTTCCCCCTAAATATCTAAAAAAAGACAGCGACAGCATATATCTATCTCTTAAGGTTGGCTCACTATAACCTTTTTAAGCTAACCAAATTGGTTCTAAGATAATGCATTAAGTATTTGCGAAGGTGTTTTTATAAACATGATATTAATCCTTATCCAAATAAATACGTTATTCATTACAAGTAATTAATTTAAAACAAAATTGCCTATACATCATTTGATTTCAATGAATATCTTAGGACATATCGCAGTTTTTAAAATAACATCGCAACAAAATAATTATCTCTAAATCAGAGTGGTCTTCCCCCACATTGACTCAAATTAATAACTGGAACTCCAATTGTGTTGCTAAGAAACCTTAAAACACCAAATTTATGCAACGGAACCAGACTTCAAGTAAAATTTCTTCGCAATAACGTGATTGGTGCTACAGTTTTGACTGGTCCAGCAGTAGGGCAAATAGTGCTGATATCTCGCATCCCCTATGATACCAACGGATTTGCCTTTTAAGTTATAAATAATTCAATTTCCGGTGAAGGTATCTTTTATTATTAATTAAATTAATAAGGCCCAGGGGCAAACATTTAAGCACGTAGGAATAGGTTTACGACAAGATTGTTTTTCGCACGGGCTACTATAATGTTGCCATATCGAGATCTGGTTCTGGTGAAAATGAATATCTACTTCTGCCGGAAGAAAACAAAACTAAAAATATAGTGTACACAGAAGCTATAAATAACATAGTTTTGAGTTTTTAGAATAACGTACAATCTACATGATATAAAATTATAAAACCCAGTACTTTTACGGGGTGGAAATCTGCTAGGTCAGATACCATGCTGCGTAAGGGCACAGCATGGTTATGTGAGGTTGTCTCCTGACGACTCACTAAAACCACCCCGATGGCCGGCCTCGGTGCACTAGGGGCTCCGGTTCCTCGTAAAGAACACTCCGGAGCCCCTATCGCAACTTGCCTGAGCACGTCCCGGGGGCGTCCAAAAATAACACCCCCTACGTCTAGTGGAACTTACGATGGTGCATAGCCATATCATGCACCATCGCCCTCCCTGGGTCCGTCTGGGATAGTCCAAGCCCTCACTCTGACTACCCTACGGACCCAGATGGTCCCCTATAGGAGATGCCGGAGCCCCATGACACCGTAGCCTCACGGGGCAGGCGGTGCGGGGCGGCCGTTGCCTGCACCCCGCCGCAACCTTCTACGAGCGGGGTCAGCCCTTTCGCGATCCCGCTCCACGGCCTCTTTCCGCCGTCTCATCCGCCAGTATGGCTGCAACTACGCTGGGCAGAGAAAGATCCTGCCCGATCCTGAGTGCCAGATTCCGCCTTTCCACGCACCACGCCGAGCAATCCTCGAGCGTGTGCTGGGCGGAATCTTGGCCCCACCCACAATGATGGCATTGCGGTGTCGGTTCGCGTCCGATCCTACTCAGGTACTCTCCGAAGCAACCATGCCCGGTGAATACCTGAGTAAGTCGTAAAAAAATTAAAACCACTTGAGTCTTCTTACAAACTTAGCGGTACATACTTAGAAAAATTTAATGGGATTCGCGACCTAGGTATTACAATAGATAGTAAATTAACATTAATTTCTCATATTAATAATGTAGTAAGGGCAGCTAAAATGGTTGGGTTCATTAAAAGAAATAGCAGAGAACTTACGCCTTATACCAAGATTATATTATACAACTTATTAGTGCGTAGCCAATTAGAATATGTGTCCACTGTATGGAGCCCTATAAGCAGTATTCACTCACAGCACATTGAAAGCATCCATCGAGCTTTTACACGACACCTTGCTTTTGTTACTCCCAACTTTTTGTATCAAGCCCCTTATGAACATTTATCCAAATTTAAAATGACCTCTCTCTATAATCGTCGAAAGCTACTAGATCTTTGCTTCCTTCATAAAGTAATAAATGGAACTATACAATGTACTACACTTCTTGAACGTTTCCCTCTCTATGTACCATATAAATACCCTAGACAGGTTATACATAATATTTTTAGTACACCACATTCTAGAACAAATATTGGTCTACAGGCACCAACTACGAGAATCTGTACACAATATAATTCTGTCAACAAGAAAATACCAAGCATAGATATATTTAACAGTAAAATGCACTCATACAAGAACCTCCTACAGAGCCATTTTGGTTCTTCTATGAACACAAATTGATGGTTATAACTACATATTTTTTAGCATAGTTTTATCTGCCTATACTTGTATTATTTTGTTACTTTACTTTAGATTTAAATTTTAATTCTATCTTGTGTTTTTGTAATTTTTTTCTTTTTTATATAACTTTTTTTTAATTTTACCTAACGCACAAATGGAACATGCTATGTACACCCCAATTGTCAATTGTATCAGATTGAATACCCTGATTTTAAATGTGTTAATTAATGACTTTTTAATACTTTTGATGTATGTGTACTTTTAATAAATTAAATAAATAAACAGCATCGACGGCGCGTTGGCGCGAGCTCCTCGACTCCTCGAGCCGCTCGCGCCACTGCCGAGCGCACGTCGACGCTCCTCTTGCCGCACTTCAGCTGGCGCAGCCCCCCCCCCCCCTCCCCCCCCCCCCCCCCCCGCCCTCCTGCCGGAGACGAACGTATACAGTCGTGCGTCCATCTCCGCCAGGAGGTCGAGCGGCGGGAGCCAATAATGTCGCCGCCTCATGCGAAATCGTGCGGTAACCGCGAACGATTCTGATGGCAATAGAACGCTGCAGGCTACTAAACATAGCCCTGCAGCGCCTAACACCCGTCAGTCTTTTGGACCAGACGGGTGCTCCGTAGAGTGCCATCGACCGCACGACGCCCGCGTAGACGCGGCGAACGCCGTCCCTTGGTCCCCCGAGATTGGGTAGCAGTCTGTGCAAAGCACCCACTACCCTCTGGATCCAGGGGACACCCTACAACTACCCTAAAACTATGCAAAATTTTAAGTTTTTAAAGTGAAGATTAACGATTTTTCCATACAAACTTTCATCCCCTGTCTTTCACTTTTTCTGATTGAATTTACGCAACGAAAAGTAGCCTATGTCCGTTTCCATGGTCTAATCTACTCCTATACCAAAATTCATCCAAATCAGTTCAGCGGTTTTGACGTGTAAAGGGAACATACATACATACATTGTTACTTTCACTTTTATATTATGTATTAGTAGGATAGGATGGCTCCCATACAACAAACGTGATTTTAACAAGTATAGGCTAGCTCTATTCGTATCTCAGGTATATGGGGCTTTGATTGAAACAGTCCGATGCACGATAAAGAGGTAAAGTATAATTCAAAGAAACACGGTAAAAATACACAATACACAAGGAAAACAGGTTAAAACAACAATTATCACGGCGGGTACCTATATCCTGCCGGTAGAGTCCTTTCGGGTGAACCTCGCGCCACTGAACTGTCTGAACGCGTCCTCTCCCGCGCCCCTCGCGGCCGTGCGGGGCGCGCGAGTTCACCGATCGCATGTCTGCACACGTCCACACGCTCGGGCTGAGGGCGCGTTTGCCGCGCTACACAAGTTGTTTTGTCAAATAATGAAAACGGTTATTTATCTCGTTATTTTTTTATGCCGATGTTTTGACAGGGTTGCACTTCTCGCCTTCGCCTTCCGTCGACGGCGACACTGAGTCTCATCAGTCTTAAAAATTTTGTTCTCAGAAAACTCTTCATTACCCTCGGAATAATGGCCATTCTCCCTCAGGGGTATCATACCACTTTCTCCTACCTAACTTAATTTTTTAAAGCTAGTCTAAATCGTACGTATTTTTAAAAAAGCTAAATAAAATGAAAGCAAATAAAGAAAATAAGTGTCAGTGTCATTAAGTCATGTAGCCTGGGGAAGGAAACGAAAGCAATATTGTTAAAAAGTACTGAAAAAACCTAGAACCAATATGTAAAACTTTGTCGTGTGTCGTGCGAGACGCGCGCTCGTGGCTCGTGCAGTCAAGTGATGACGCAGGTGTGTTTGTTGTTGCAGCGAGGCGGCGCGCGGCGGCGACGCGCGCGGCCGCCGCCGCAAGCCCGCCGAGCCCGCGCCGCTGGACCCGCTGCTACACGACAGCGACGCGCCGTCAGTATCCGACCGCGCCCTCCCCCAGCCCCCCCCCTCGACCCTCCGACTGACCCTCCGTCTTGTTTCAGGCCGACGCTGGAGGACATCCAGGGCTGGGGGCAGTCGTTCGACCGACTCATGCGCAGCGCCGGTGAGTAGCTGCGGCGGCGGCGGCGGCCCTGACGTCATTGTTTACACGCGCGCTCCGCGTGTTCGGACGCCTCCCCCCCCCCCGCCGCCGCCGCCGCCGCCGCGTTCTTGATACAAATAGGTCACACACATCAAATGTTCTCCCAACGAGATACCGCGTGCTCCCATTTTACTACGACCGACCACTATTCAATACTACGAACAAATTATGCATAATAAATGTTTAGCTTCCTAATTTAAACTAGTAAATAAATGAGGCCAGGTGCGTGTCGGGCCGCGTGCTCTGCAGGTTCCGTGGTTACCGTGGACTGGTTGCATGTTATTTACGTTTACATGTTAAGAGGAATTAATCGGTTTAAAGTATTCCGATACGTTAACCGTATAACTTAAATAAAACCGGGCAAGAGCGAGTCGGACTCGCGCACCGAGGGTTCCGTGCCATCATACAATATAATATATGATAAAGGCGGTTTTATATTTGTTGGAGAACCTTGACAGCGCCATCTCTCGTCTGATAGCGGAACTTATGTAGATTTTTTACACTTTCGATGATTTCTAATAAAGTATGCTATGTAGAGAGATTGTAATAAATTTCCTCTCTTCTTTACATACACTTCTAATAGCAATAAAAGTTTCAGAGTTTTATCTCCGCAAACTTCGGAGATAAGGGGGGGGGAACGCTATTTTTTCAACATTTTTGTAAATAACTCAAAAACTATACGACTTAAAGAAAAACTAAAAACTGTTTATTAATGTGCAAAAGAATACCTTTTATATGATACCCCACATCACCTAGTAACTTTCCAAAAATTTTGAAAACGCCTCTTCCACCCCCCTTGTCTAAAAAACTATGCAATTTAGAGAGTTCGCTATAATTTTCCTATAAAGTTTACATACACTTCTAGTAGCTTTAAAAATATCACGGGTTTATCTCTGCAATCTTCGGAGATAAGGGGGGGGGGGGGGAACGGTCGTTTTTTCAACATTTTTGTAAATAACTCAAAAACGATTCGGCTTAAAGAATAAATAAAAACTGTTTATCAATGTGCAAATGAATACCTTTTATATGATACCCCACACGGCCTAGTAACTTTACTTAAAAATTTTGAGATCCCCTATCCGCCCCCCTGCAATCAAAATAAGAATATTTTTTAACATTTTCATATATGCTATATTAGTAAATAAGTGTGGTCTTTTACCATTTCAAATTTCAAGTCGATAGTATTAGTAGTTCTCGAGATATCCATCTGTGACAGACAGACAGACAGACAGACAGAGTGATTCTATAAGGGTTCCTTTTTTACCATTTTGGTTCGGAACCCTAAAAACTTACAACTTAACTGCAATACAAGTATTATTCACTTGATGCGGGCACTGCACACCACCAAAATTCACCCACAAGCCATTATCTTAAATCTACTCGACCTAGAAAGTTTTGTATATATATATTAATTGATTTATGAAAAAAAAAGGCGCGAAAATTTCTCCGAAACTAAAAAAGCGAGGTTAGCCGTTATAGTTTTTTAGAAAGTTCTTGGTCACATGCAAGATTTTTTCAGATTTATAAAGCTCGCAGTTTAAATTTAAGCTTGAAATAAGTTTAAACTTTAATATTTCGCAAATGCAACCCTCAATCGAAAAATTGTCTATGCAACCCCGATATGATTTTAAAATACCTATTCAACGATACCCCACACGATGGGAAAATCAAGAAAATCAAGTTCATCCGCATCTTACGTGTCTGGGAGGTTACCAAAATATTTGTTTCTCTCTTCTTATGGCATTGTGTGTGATGATTATTTTATATGACCCTGCGAAATTACAGCTTTCTAGGACTAGTAGTCTCTTTGTAAATCCGACGACAGACAGACAGACTGACAAAGCGAAACTAACTTTAAGAGCTCTTTGTACTACGGAACCCTAAAAAAAAGAAAATGTTTCCTGTTCCATTCCTGTTCAGGTTCAGGGCTGTTCATCGAGATCATTACGCGTTGCTATTTCAAATACATACCCCACAATTAATAAAAACTTGGTTCAGGGAACTATTTTGTGGTTATTGAGTTAAGATCAAGCAGCTTTTCTTTTGTATACCGATCTGGATTATATCTTTTTTTTCGTATAGGCTTGCGTTTAGAGAGGATTCCAAGTTTTTTAGCGGCAACTTGCGCTTTTGACTCAATGTAGGAGCCAAAATTCAGAGTCGACGAGAGGGTTACGCCAAGGGTTTCAAGTTGATTAGTCATCGGTACAGACACATCTTGGAAAGAGGGAGACAATTCAAACGGTCTTTTTTGGTAGAAAACAGACACGCCTGGGTCTTAGTGGCATTGAACTTGACCAAGTTGGCATCACCCCAGTCAGAAACGACCTTAAGAGACAAGTTCAAGCGTTCTACCATTGCCTCTCTGAGTGACTGGATCTGTGGTCCACTGGTGCGTGCGTTGGATGTGTAGCTCTCTACAACTGTGCTGTCGTCTGCAACAGGTGTTACAGGAACTGATTGACGCACTTGTCAGAGCCGGCATCAGAGCAGGCGAAGCGGGGGGCTTATGCTAGTAACGCAGGACGTCGTGCAGCAACTGCAGTGCTGCGTCCAACAACAAGTGCCCACCAGGTGGGCATGGTCGTCATGTGGTTGTAGGTGTGGTGACAGTGCTCGGCGTAGCGACGGGGCTCCCGCTTGAACGTCTGGTCGGCCGTGTGAGGGCCATTGCAAGCTCCACGACAAGGGGTGGGTAGCGGGATCTCTTGGCGGGCTGGGCAGTTTGGTTCGTCAGACGTACCGGGGCGAATAGTTTCCGTGGGACGCGATGGGCGTATGTGCGCTGCCTCTGTTAGGCCATAATCACCCAGTAGGAGACAATAGATGAGATTAGACTGGAATGTTTTTTCACTATTACAGAATAAAAACATCTTAAGCAATCAAATAGTAAAATACTAGGACATTATGAAAATCAGCTAGGATTAACGGAACTTAAGTAGATTTTTTACACTTTCGAAGATTTCTAAGAAACTATTATTCAAATTAGAGGGTTCGTTATAGTTTTCTTGTAATCTTTATATAAACTCCTATTAGCTAAAAAAGTTTCACGGGTTTATCTCTGCAAACTTCGGAGATAAGCCCCCCCCCCCGTTATCTCCGAAGTTTGCGTTTGTTTTTTCAACATTTTTGTAAATAACTCAAAAACGATACGGCTTAAAGGAAAACTAAAAACTTTTTATTATTGTGCAAATGAATACCTTTCATATGATACCCCACATGACCTATTAACTTCACAAACATTTTGAAAAACCCCCTTCCACCCCCCTTGTCTAAAAAACTTTGCAAATTAGAGAGTTTGCTATAATTTTTCCTATAAACTTTACATACACTTCTATTAGCTATAATAGTTTTACGGGTTTATCTCTGCAATCTTCCGAGATAAGGGGGGGATGGTCGTTTTTTCAACATTTATGTTAATAACTCGGAAACGATACGGCTTAGCCGTGGGGTGACGGCAGTAGAATGTTACCCCTCCTCTCACGCCCGTGGATGCAGTAAGAGCCTGCTAAGGGATACCTCCGGAAGATGGGCAGCAGCGTCTTTCCGTGTATCAACATCCCGTACTGCGCTCGCCAACCCGCCTGCCAAGCGTGGTGAGTATGGCAACTACCCCTCATGGAGATCCATGAGGGAGGCCTGTTCAGTAGTAGACTTTTTACGGCTGGAATGATGATACGGCTTAAAGGAAAAATAAAAACTGTTTAATAATGTGCAAATTAATACCTTTCATGTGATACCCCAAAAGACCTAGTAACTTCACCTAAAAATGTTGAGTAAATTATAAGCAATCATAATAAGAATATTTTTTAACATTTTCATAAATTCATTTTGTAAAAATGGGAATTACTCACGTAGTATTGTAACGTCGAAGATTATTCCGACTCGTCTCGATTTTTCAAGAAAATCATCATCATGGAATTGAATGCCCGTCCGCGCGTGGGGCGTACATTGAATGCCCGTCCGCGCGTGGGGCGTACATTGAATGCCCGTCCGCGCGTGGGGCGTACATTGAATGCCCGTCCGCGCGTGGGGCGTACATTGAATGCCCGTCCGCACGTGGGGCGTACATTGAATGCCCGTCCGCGCGTGGGGCGTACATTGAATGCCCGTCCGCGCGTGGGGCGTACATTGAATGCCCGTCCGCGCGTGGGGCGTACATTGAATGCCCGTCCGCGCGTGGGGCGTACATTGAATGCCCGTCCGCGCGTGGGGCGTACAAGGGCGTTACAATACTCGTGATTAATTCCCGTTTTTACAAAATGAATAGTATAATATCTCACGTTAATTTTGGAAGTGAAATTTTCATAAATGGTATATAAGTGAAAAAGTGTTATCTTTAACCGTTTCAAATGAGTCGATAACATCAGTAGTTCTCGAGATATCTATTTGTGACAGGCAGACAGACAAAGTTACCATAAGGGTTCCTTTTTACTGATTTGGTCCGGAACCCTAAAAAGTTACAACATTACATCTAAACACAAAATAAACAAAGGAAGAGAAAAACAGAATAATGGCAATGTTATCAACTTGGACGTCAAATAGTAACTTATAGTCATTGAACACACATTTAACCAATATCTGCCCACCCAAAGTATAGTTTGTAGGGATAATACAAAGTTTACGGGAAAACGTAGTAACACAGCTTTAATTAATGGTATTGAGCTCAAGCTTATTATCCGTGCAATATTGTTCAGGACGAGAAAAGTCTAACCAAAGTGCTATACGATCAAAATCTGATGAAATAGAAGAAAATATCTTCATATCATCAGCAAAACACAAAAGATTGGACGACTGAGCTCTGTCTCGATGTAAAGTGAATTTAATTAATTTATGGTAGGAGTGCCTACGAAGCGGTTTTCGACATTATGGACGCTGCATTTTGGCCGAAAGTGTCTTGTTTAGGAAGTTCATCGACCGCCGGACACAAGGCACCGCGCGCACGTCACATAAAAATAAATAAAATAAAAAAAAGCTAAACCTAAAAGTATATTTAGGTGCTAATGTATTTTATAAACCTTATCTATTTTATTGTATCTATAGTATTATATATTTGTGTACAACCTTTGTCATGTATTTTTACATGTGCACGTAGTTGGAAAGACCTTGCCTCGCTACACAGGTTGTTTAACAAGCACGGGAGGTAAGGTCTTGATAAGCACGGTAAATATGTTATAATTATGTTTGTTGTTAAGGTTTTAATAAATTGATTAATTGATTGACTGAAAGCACAAATCAATGTCCCTTATATAAATATTTACTTTTAATTTTCATTTTTTTCATTTTTCAAATAAGAAACAAGAGCGTCCCTGAAGGGATCCCTGATAAGATAAGATAAGATAAGATAATCATTTATTTGCTGAATGTAGGTACAATAGATCTTATAATAATATCAACAATTTCCAATACATTCTACCTCGTAAGGGCGTGCAAAATAGAATATAATAATTATAGATTAAGATTCATGCAAGATAGCTTCTAAAATTAACAATTATTTACTATTTATGGTCATCGATTTAGTTAATGTCAAATAAAATAAAATTAATACAATGTCAACATTTATAATCTAAATATTCTTTTATGTCATAAAAACATTTGTCATGTAGCCAATATTTTAATTTTAATTTAAATAAATTTAATTGCAAATTTTTTATGTCACTGGGTAATTTGTTAAAAATTGTAATTGCCTGCTGATAAACATTATTTTTGATAAGTTTTAATCTACAATGTGGAACGTAAAGCCTGTCATTATGTCTTGTTTGTCTTTCCAATATATCTGAATTGGTTTTAAAATAATACGGATATTGTTTCACAAACACGCATATTTCTCTTATGTACATGCACGGCAGCGGAAGAATATTGTGCATCTTAAACAAGGGCTTACAGCTATCCGTACTCCTAGCGCCACTTATGGCCCTCACACACTTTTTTTGAATAAGAAACGCCATTTCAATGTCGGTTGAATTTCCCCACAACATTAATCCATATGCTAAATATGATGATACATATCCGTGATACACTTTCAGCGCTGCATCTGTAGATACGCGAAGCCTTATGCTTTTTATAGCAAAAACGAATCTATCCAGCTTATCACAAATATATTTAACGTGTGTTTTCCAGTTGCAATGTTGATCAAGCCAAATGCCTAAAAACTTAGCTGTATCAACTTCAGCAATGGGGTTGTTATTATAATTAACAGCAACTTTTACTTTTTTTTGTTTATAGGATCCGAACTGTATAATATTTGTCTTTGTCAAATTAATTTGTAGGTTATTTTTTGTCAACCATTCAATTGTGTTAGATAATGTTATGTTAATTTCATTTTCAAAATTTATATTATTTCCCCCTCTTACAATAATTGTTGTATCGTCAGCAAATAAGATAGTTTTATGTCTAGTTATATTAGGAATGTCATTTATGTACATAAGAAATAAGAATGGTCCTAGAATGCTACCTTGTGGTACTCCAAATTTGTTAAATTTGAAGCTTGATTGTATATCTATTTTGTTTCCCTTAATGATGCTTGACACCTCAACACACTGCTGTCGGTGACTTAGGTAACTTTGAAGCCACTGATTTGCGGTACCTCTTATGCCGTATTTGTCTAGCTTAAACAGCAGTAACGTATGGTCAACAAAGTCAAATGCCTGAGGGACTCCACTTGGTATTTGAACCCAACTTGACACATAATTATTTAAAACAACGGCCTGTGATCTGTTCTCGATGTAAGATGAAAACCATCTTAGCAGTCACCTCGAATTCCGGATTGAGAAAGCTTGCTCAGCAACGTGTAATGATCTATACTGTCGAACGTCTTACTACAGTCGGTGTATATGACATGAACTTGGTTGCCTTAGTAACATAATCTTTAAAGATAGCTAGATTAGAGACTGTTGATTTACCTCGCAGAAACCCATGTTGGAATGGACTAAACGGGTTTATCAAGGCTGAATAAACTTGTCTATAATTTATCCTCTCAAAGACCTTTGCAATAATGCAAAGTTTTGAAATTGGTCTGTAAGTGAGAGATCTCTGTTTTAGACCCTTTTTTGTAGACTGGGGTGATAAATGCTGATTTCCATACATTGGGAGCTACATATCGACCCTTCGAGTATCAAATGTCGTAAAAGCCATTTTGGCCAAAATGACTTCTTGGTGTTTTCTTACTAAGTAAAACAAGCTCTATCGGACTGTATATTTAAAATTTTGATATTCCTAAAAAAATGGTTTTTACTACTCAGATTTTTTACGACCTAAAACAATCATTAGACAAAAAAAATGATGTAACCACCTTTACATTGTATAAAATAATAAAAAAAATGAGGTAAAGGACAAATTTTTGAAACACATGGCTGATACTACATTTTGTAACCAATATGTCAGAACATTGCAAAAAGAAGAATGTAGAAAGCGTAAGCGAATCCATGTTTAGGAGTATCTTCCTTAATGAGTATGATCTTGGTTTTCACAGCCCTAAAAGAGATAAATGCACGTTCTGTTCTAAGGCAGAAAATTCCGAAAATGACACGAATGAAATAGACAAAGAAAAGTTTGAAATACACTGAGAAGATAATGAAGCTACTTATAAAAGATTTAAAGCTCATCAAATTTTGAAGGATGCCGAGACTGTAACATGTAGTTTCGATTTACAAAAAGTACTTAACACACCATTCGGAAAAAGTATGCTTTTGCATTACTCGCGTAAGTATGCAGTATATAACTTTACTGTATATGAAAGTATCACACAAAATGTCTTCTGTTATCTGTTACCTGGGGTGAGTGTGATGGCAAAAGGGGCATCGTAGAGATGGCAACTTGCTTGTATTTCAAAGAGTTAGATATGGCATGTCTATTTGCGAATTAGATAGAAAAGGTGTTAAGAATACCCTTTTATATTGTAATTCTTGCACTGGGAAAAACAAAAATAAAACCGCTTTATCAGTGCTAAATTACTTCTTACATGTCTCTGAAAATCTACAAGTAATTCAGATTAATTACCTGCTACCCGGACATACATAATATCCCTGCCGATTATGTGCATGCGACTATTGAAGCAGAAGTGAAGAAAATTATTGTGTGGAGCCCCTCGCAATGGCCCTCATACTTCGAAGCAGTGAGAAAAAAGCCAAAACCCTATGATGTGACAGTTATGAGAATCAGAATGTATTTTATCAACTGGCAAGTGCTTGTGGAAAAAACGTTTACAAAAGAGACGTCAAAAAAAATTTAATTTAAGGAGATTAAGAGTAGCTACTTTAAAAAAAAGAACTTGAATCAGATCGAGGTTAAATATTTCATGAAAAACGAAGCCGAAACTGAAAGGTACTACTGTAAGGTAGGTAGGAACTGTTTGAAAAAATAGTTAAGAAAGGAAAAGGCAAAGGTAAAGGTAAAGGAAAAAATAAGAGGAGAGAAGACACTGCTACAACTCAATCCCAATAAGAAAAACACCAGGTAGAGCTCAGTGCTATAGAATTGCTTCCAATGTACACAAAAACACTACCAATACCAGCAGCCAAGTACAAGGATCTATAAGAACTATGTAAAGAAGGAGTCATTCCTAAAAAAATTCATAGAGAGTTCTTTGAGATGCCCTATGATAACAATAAAAGTGACACACTTATTGAAACTGACGTAGAGGACAAAGAAGTTGAAGAAGTGATTGATTAATTGCCTTATTTTGATCAGTTAATTTAAAGTTTTAGTAATACTTGATTATGTTTTGTTTAATATTGTTAATTTTTAGGTAATGTACAACAATAAGAGACATTTCGCCAAATTCAACAAGTCTTTTACTTCTATGTAAGTTGTTGATTACCAAGTGTAACAAGTCTTTTACTGCGTAAATAATTTCTTTATTTTCTATTATTGTCTAACTACAACAAAATAACACAGAGCTTATTTACCTTTTTAGGCAAAACATTTGTAGTAACAACCAGTTATGATGTTTTTTTTTTGTAGTATTAGCCAACTAACTTCTAACCTGCAATAGCTAGGTATTTCAGGCTTATAGTAATAGGAAGGACTCTAAACTTTAAGGAAAATATCTGAATGGTTTAAATATAGCTATAGAAACAAAGAAGTTACAGCGAAAGTAAGTTTGCCCATTTTTGTTTTTTCGTGTTTCCCAAAAGTCGTATTTTGGCTTTTACGACATTTGATACTCGAAGGGTCGATATATTTGTTAAAAGTGACATATTAAATAGATTTGATATGGGTAAAGCAATAGTGGAAGCACATCTAATTAGCATCGTAGATGATATACTATCAGGGCCAGGAGCCTTACCCATCTAACTTATTTAGCAGAGCTTGAATTTCTTCTTTATTAATTTCAATATTGCAGATGTTAGGGGTTGCACTAAGATCAGCGTGTCTATTGACAATATGGGTAACTTAAGTAGCAGGGAAATTATTAACTACGGCAGAATTTTAGAAGAATGTATGTATGTATACAAGACGCGATGAATACTCGAGCACTCTCAGTCGCGGTAATTGCGAATAACTAATTAATCTAGGTCGTGTTGGATCTAGATTGTCAGCATTGTACGTGAACCGTACAAAACCACAGACCTGGAGAAATACGTCGACCGTTATGGAAAAATCAGCGAAGAACGGCCACGCAACCCAGGTAAAAAGATCGGTGAGGTCAAGCAGGAGCACTAGCCACCGAGACAAGAGAAACTTCCAGCAGAAAGAGGTAACGAGAGGCTAAAACGCGAATAACATGGGTATCCATGGGTATCCAAGCAATGGAACAGATGAAATACCTAATACAAACACTTCAGCTGAAAGAATAGTCCGTCATATGTAGGTGTGTGCAGTACTGACGTTACAGTTAAGATAGAAAGTATTAGACATAAAATGGAAAAAGATTATGCTTCCTTCATTAATTTATTACGGTTCCACCCATCATCATCGAACGACTACGGTCGCTAAGTTAACATCATTGAACGGTAACTCTGTAATTAAACATTCATTAAGTGTGTAAGAAGTGAACTATTTTATTTTAAAGCGTACAGTGCAAGGATTATTTCGGTATTTACTGCTGCTTTTTTAATCAAAAATACAGTGAGTTAAAAGGAAAAACATTTCCTATAATATCAAGCACCATCGAAAAACTGACCTACGACAACTCGCAGTTCGCTCGCTGTGACGTATGTACATGCTATATCACAGATTGCATGATAGTTTGTATGACTAAACGCGCTGCAACAGTTCATCGCATATTAACTGTGCGTTCGAAGTGAATTCTTGAATCCTTACCTACCGGCTAAGTGCTCCTTATTACAATGGACTCAAAAACGTGCGCAGGCTGTAAATCCGCACTCGGAAGTAAGGAATTCATGAAATGCGAGGGATGTAAAAAGAAGTACGATTTGCCTTGTGCTAATTTGTCTCCGAAACGCTTTAAGCGGTTGAGCGATCCAACTAAGCGTGATTGGCGTTGTATTGAATGCAAAAGTAGAGTGCCTAAAAAGGACAACAGCAGTACTCCTGTCCGTTCGTCGCAGCAACCAAGGCAGGACGACTGTGGGAGTGATACTGAACTCTCCGCCGACGCCAATGTAACCTTGCGCGGTAAAGTAGATTCTCAGCCTCAACATACCGAGTACATCACTGAGGAAAAGCTTCGAGAAATATGGAGGATTATATTGTGCAAGAAGATTGAGTCAGTGATGGAGGCAACTATAAAAAGAACTGTCTCAAACATAAATAAAAAATGAAAAACATAAATAACCAGTTTATGGAATTTCAAGGATCTATTTCATACTTGAGCACACAGTACGAGGAGTTCAGGAATGAAATTGCTGATCTAAAAAAGGTTTTAAGTAAAAACTCTTCGGAGTTAAAGGTTCTAAAGGATGAAAATAAGAACCTCAAGCAGAACCTGGACACTTGTGTGGCCCGTGTCAAGCATCTGTATTGTATTTATTTATTTATTTATTTTTCAGCCGTTATTATCCCACTGCAGGGCAAAGGCCTCCCTTCCCTTCTTCCACTCCTCGCGATTTAACGCTGCTACAGGCCAAGATCTTAAATGGGCGTCTAGTTCATCGCGCCATCTTCTTCTAGGTCTTCCACGTCTTCGGCTTGCGTTAGGTGGAATCCACTCCGTAGTGAGCTTTGCCCATAATTCGTTTGACATGCGGCAGACATGTCCGGCCCAGTTCCACTTCAAGCTAGCGGCTTTATGACCAACATCAACGATTTGTGTTTTGAAGCGCAGTATACTGTTCCGCACGCGGTCTGACAGTTTCACTCCTAAAATACTGCGCTCCATACCTCGTTGACATACGCCAAGTGCGAACTTCTGATGATCAGTCAAAGACCAAGTCTGGGCACCATAGGTGAGGATGGGAAGAATGCGTACGTCCATGAGTCTCTTTTTGAGGGATAAGGGTAAATTTCCCTTCATCAGGTCTTTCATTGACCAAAAGCTTCTCCAGGCATTTTCTGTGCGTCGGGCAACCTCTTTTACTTGTCTTGCCTGCTGGAGAGAAACTATTTGGCCAAGATAAAGATACTCTTGCACGTACTCAATCCCCACACCCCCCATGTTCACTATGTGCTGTGTGCTGTTCGACATAAGCTTGGTCTTCGACATATTCATCTTCAGTCCGACTTTGAGGCTTGCGTTGTTAAGTTGGTTGATCATATCGCCCAGCTCTGCTGCAGAAGAGGAGAATAACACGATGTCGTCTGCGAAGCGCAGGTTGGTCAATCTTTTATCGCCGACGACAATTCCTTTCTCTTCCCAGCTATCATACAATTGTCTGAAAACCTCTTCTAAGGTGGCCGTGAAAAGTTTAGGAGACAGTGGATCGCCCTGCTTTACACCTTTTTGTATGGGAAAAGATGGTCCAGATGTTTGAAGTTTGACTGCAGCGGTACTTTCATGGTAAATGTTTTGAAGGAGTTGTATATACGTTGGTTCTATTTGTTGGTTATGGAGTGCTTGAAATATGGAACTGTGGCTTAGACTATCAAAGGCTTTAGAGTAGTCAATAAAAGCAAGGTATAGAGGAAGCTGGTACTCTATATGCTTCTCTATAATTTGATTCAGCGCGTGTAGATGGTCTGTGGTAGAGAGGCCACGCCGAAATCCAGCTTGCTCTGCCGGTTGATGAAGGTCTAAAGTTCCCGATATTCTAAATTCTATTACTTTTATAAAGGTTTTGTAGAGGTGAGAGACAAGGCTAATAGGACGATAATTGCCAATATCCGACTTGTCGCCTTTTTTATGAAGTAAGATTATGTCCGAATGACAAAAATCTTTTGGAAAAGTTGTATTATAAAAAAAAAATTATTATAAAAATTGTATTATAACATTGAAATTACTGGAGTTACAGAGAGCAAGGATGAAGTAACCTCTGACATAGTGGAGAAATTGGTGAAGCATATTGGGGTAAATATCGAACCTTCCGACTTGGAGTTCGCGCACAGAATACAGCAGGGGTGTAACGAATATTCGCATCCGCATCCGTAAATGCGGATTATTCGCATTAATTCAAACATCTGCATCCGCATTCGCATCCGCATCAATCAATGCGGAGTTTTTACGGATGCAGATTCACATCAACAAGAAACTACATACATGTAAAGAAAGCGGACGGGGCCAGAGTGGCACGTGCTTCGCGTCTGTTTTGATAATTGCTAACTTCATTCGGTAACCGACGAATAGGAAGGCGCACATTGGTAACAAGATCCTACAGGTTTTGTTTGTTGTGTTTTTTTTTCTCATTGTCAATAATTATAGTTATAGTGGTTATAGTGAGAGTTTGTTTACTGTGTACTTCACAGTTTTTACGTGTTTAATGGATATTTTGATTTAAATATTAAGTGACATGTCGCCACCAATGAAAAGCAGTAGTTGGACTTATTTAACAATAGACAAAAAATATCCGGAGAAGTCGGAGAGTAAAATATTAATAAAAGTTACTCGCGGAAGGGATGCACTACTACTTCTTTAAAAAATCACCTGAAATCAATACACCCGAAGGAGTTTTGTTTATTTGAAAGTGCGGATAAAGAAAAAGAATTAAAGAAAAAAAATGATGAAGCAGGTATGTATCGAAAATATCGCAATACAAAAGCTGAAAGCTGAGAAGGCTGTAATATTACTATTTATTAAATATAATTCCCCAACCTTTCAGTTTAATTATTAAACAAAGATTTTTAGTATGAAACTCGAAGGTTAAAATTCTGTTTTGGCATAAGTAAAACTAAAAATATGATAAAATAAATAAAAAGTTAAAATCAAATTGATTTTCAGTTATTTATGCGCTTAAAATTTAAATAATTATCCTTTTAAAATCCCAAAATCCGCATCCGCATCCGCATCACATCCGTATCCGCATAAACTCCGCATCCGCGGATGTGAACTTCTAATAATCCGCATCTGCATTCGCATCCGCGGATGTCTAAATTTTTGCATCCGTAACAACCCTAGAATACAGCCTCGGCGTGCGGCTAGCGCTACCCGTGCACGGTCAATCATTACATTATGTACGTCTGAGGCGCCGCGCCGTCAAGGATCAAATAATAGCAGCGGCTCGCAAAAGTCGCAACATAATTGCGGCGGATGTGAAAACTGGAGGCGACAATGACAGAGTTTTCTTTAATGAGCACTTTACTAAAAACAACAAACCTGTTAAGTAACAGTTTGCTGCCAAAGAAAAGATTAAAGAATGTCATTACAAGTACTGAACAAAAAACTGCTGCATCTGTTTACGAAAGAACGATGGCTCCTCTGCTATTCCGATAGACTCATCTTCCGATCTACCAAAAATCCCTTAGGTTACGTTTTGAACATTACTGAACTTTTTCGTACCATTTGTTATTTACTTATATTAGCAGCTTGTCTGCAATATACAAAAAGTTACACATAAATTGTTTTATATTAGGTATATATAAACGCAGTATGAATTACATTTCCATACATATTACTAACAATATAACTATACATTATGATCCTTTTTGGGGTTCCGGACCAAAATGGTAAAAAGGAACCCTTATATAATCACTCTGTCTGTCTGTCTGTCTGTCACAAATGGATATCTCGAGAACTACTGATGCTATCGACTTGAAATTTGAAATGGTAAAAGAAAACACTTTTTTACTAATATAGCATATATGAAAATGTTAAAAAATATTCACATTTTGATTGCAGGGGGGCGGTTAGGGGATCTCAAAATTTTTAAGTGATGTTACTAGGCCGTGTGGGGTATCTTATGAAAGGTATTCATTTGCACATTAATAAACAGTTTTTATTTATTCTTTAAGCCGTATCGTTTTTGATCGATAGGTGATGTGGGCTATCATATGAAAGGTATTCGTTTGCACATTAATAAACCGTTTTTAGCTTTCCTTTAAGCCGTATCGTTTTTGAATTATTTACAAAAATGTTGAAAAAACAACCGTTCCCCCCCCCCCCCCCCTTATCTACGAAGTTTGCAGAGGTAAACCTGTGATACTTTTATAGCTAATAGAAGTATATGTAAATTTTATAGAAAAATTATAGCGAACTCTTTAATTTGCATAGTAGAGGTATTTTAGACAAGGGGGGTGGAAGGGGCGTTATCAAAAATTTTGTGAAGTTAATAGGTGATGTGGGGTATCATATGAAAGGTAATAATTTGCATATTCATAAACAGTTTTTAGTTTTCCTCTAAGCCGTATCGTTTTTGAGTAATTTACAAAAATGTTGAAAAAACTACCGTTCCCCCCCCCCCCTTATCTCCGATGTTTGCAGAGATAAAACCGTGATACTTTTATAGCTAATAGAAGTGTATGTAAACTTAATAGGAAAATTATAGCAAACTCTCTAATTTTCATAGTTTTTAGACAAGGGGGGTGGAAGGGGGGCTTACATAAATTTTGTGAAGTTAATAGGTGATATGGGGTATCATATGAAAGGTATTTATTTGCACATTAATAAACAGATTTTAGTTTTCCTATAAGTCGTATCGTTTTTGAGTTATTAACAAAAATGTTGACAAAAATAGCGTTCCCCCCCCCCCCTTATCTCCGAAGAAGAAGAAGAAGAAAGCTGAATTGCGGAGATAAACCTCTGAAACTTTTATTACTATTGATACGAGCTGAGAGTTCGTGATTAAATAATGTAGTCCAATTTTACCAAAATTAACACTTCAATCACAGATCACACTAGAACACTCTCTCACTAGAACACTTCTTCACTGAACAACACTGATCGTCACTATAACACTAGTTCACTATTCACTGAACACTATAGCACTTGTACACAATCACTGTATTCACTTTACTGTTGCTCCGATGTATCGCACTGTTCGCTTCCGTAGCCAAATATAGACTGTCCGCTCGGTAAAAACATCCGCGTATACGCATAACGCACATAAAGAAGAATCTCGTAGCCGAAGTTTCTAGATTCACACACAATAGAGACAGGACAACAAAAGACAAGTAAACAACTTTTTATGACTCTATTTACAACCCGCACTATTGTTTCAAAACCGGTTTGTCTAGAAACTTCACTTGTTTATGTTGTAAACAATGGGGAGTGACCTTGGACTCTTTCGGCCGCTCGCACACCGGTCCTTTCTAGATCTTTCACTAACTTACTGGTTTACGTTTGCGCTCGGCGCAACACTATTAGAAGTGTATGTAAACATATTTTAATTTGTAGTATAGATGTGGAAGGCAAATGTAATTGCGCTATTATATATAATATATTGCGCTACGAGTAGTAACAAGTCGACATTGATAATGATAATTTTGCTAAACAGTTAATTTTTAACAGTTAGTTTTTAAATCCTGTAAAAATAGCTGTAAGAGGAAAATAAATAAATAATAAATAATGCTCGACAAATCACACAGCATCATCTAGCCCCAAGCTAAGCAGAGCTTGTGTTATGGGTACTAGATGACTGATATACTTAATACATTATACTACATAGATAGATATTTTTATTATATATAGAAAAACACCCAGAACACCCTGAACAAATATCTGCAGATGGTACAGACATTTGTCCCGAGGCGGGAATCGAACCCGCAACCTCTTGCGTCGCAGGCGGACCTTCGCCCGCTGCGCCACAGAGGTCGTCGAATAAATGTTTCACATCAAAAACTTACCATGATGAGAATTATATTAAATAGTCTCCATCCTCAAATGTAAAGTCGTTATGTATGCAAGAAGAAGAGGAGGCTAGTTGAAGGCGCGCTTTGTGTTGCAGCGGGGCGCAAGGTGTTCCGCGACTTTCTGCGCGGCGAGTACTCAGAGGAGAACATCATGTTCTGGCTCGCCTGCGAGGAGCTGAAGCGCGAGGCCGACCCCGCCGCCGTCGAAGAGAAGGCGCGCTTCATCTACGAGGACTACATCTCCATCCTCTCTCCCAAAGAGGTGCGTGCTGACTACCGACTCTCCCTCTATCGCCCCTCACCCCCCCCTTATCCGCCCGCTCTCTGCCGCAGGTGTCGCTGGACTCGCGCGTGCGCGAGGTGGTCAACCGCAACATGGTGGAGCCGACGCCGCACACCTTCGACGAGGCGCAGCTGCAGATCTACACGCTGATGAGCCGGGACTCGTACCCGCGCTTCGTCAACTCGCAGCTCTACAAGGCGCTGGCGCGCGTCGCCGTCAGCGAGACCGACACCGCGCCCCCCGCGCCCGCGCCCGCGCCTCCAGCGCCCGCGCCCGCCGCGGCCGTCGCGCGCTGACGCCTCCTGTAAATAGTGTCTCGATATACATTCGTCTAAACGGGTACTAATTTTGTACATAGTTAGGTTAAGAGTGAGAGTAGGCGCGGCGCGACCCCGGCGCCGCTGCGGCACTTCGCTGGTCCACCGTTCTCCTCCCCGTCCTGTTCCCCGCCTCCTTTCCCCCCGGTGGTCACCGGCGCGCGCGTCGCTCCGGTTACCCCTCTCCGCTCTCCCCCCTACCCCGACCTCCCCCCAGTGCCCGTCGAAGTCCTGGTCGCCGCCTATCGCACAGCGCATCTGAGCGCAACCTAGTTACAAGCAATAAAGGTGGACCAATTAAGTTTGCCGAGAAGTCAACGAATAAATTTGTTCATGTAAAATATGTAGTTTTATTTAATTAAAGTGTCATATTTCCCGCCACGTTCAATCCCAGCTATGCTCCTCAAAAGCGTCTTAAATATGAATAAAATCAATACTTTTCAGTTTAGAACCATTTTAAGCCGACTTCAAAAGAAGGAGATGGCTCTGAAGTCGTCTGTGTTTACAAAAAACGGCCAAGTGCGTGTCAGATTCGCGCACGAAGGGTTCCGACACAACTAAATATTCTGGTGAATAATTCAAGCGTCAACCTGTTGCCGTTATAAATATCGAGTAAAAAACGGCAAAAATCTTGTATGGGAGATTTTGTTGTAAGTTTGTTGTATGTGAGCCCCCTTAAATATGTTCTTTTATGTTATTAGTATTTATTTTTATAGCGGCAACAGAAATACATCTGTAAAAATTTAAACTGTCTAGCTATCACAATTCGTGAGATACAGCCTGATGACAGATAGACAGACAGATGGACAGCGGAGTCTTAAGTAATGGTTGTACCCTTTGGGTACGGAACGTTTTCAAAAACGAAAAAACTAAAAGTTTTTTTAGGGTTCAAATAGGGTACTCTATTTTGTCTCCGAAATTTTATTTCCCTAATATGATAATCCATAAAATTTTCATAATCATCGATTGCCAGAATAATCATAATCTATAATATAAGTATCCCTAATATAGTTTCCACTAATATCGGTATCCATAACGATTACAATCCATAAAGTGATTAAGTAAAGAATTCCATAACATTATTAACTCTTATACATTATTCTCCTATTTATTTATTTGAATAATTTTCATGTTCCATAATTTTTTTTTGGCGGCCGCTGCAGCTGTCGCGTAGTTTTTTTACTAGCCTTACTTATTTATTAACTAACCTACTGTCTTTCCATCTCGGTTCTGTCACAGGCAGTGTTTTCCGATAGTTATAAAAAAACCTAATAACCTACTGCCTCTCCATCTCGGTTCTGTCATAGGCAGAGTTTTCGGATGTTTATAAAAAAACCTATTATCCTACTGTCTCTCCATCTCGGTTCTGTCACAGGCAGGGTTTTCGGATGGTTATAAGAAAAAACCTAATAACCTACTGTCTCTCCATCTCGGTTCTGTCATAGGCAGTGTTTTCGGATGGTTATAAAAAAAACCTAAAACCTACTGTCTCTCCTTCTCGGTTCTTTCACAGGCAGAGTTTGCGGATGTTTATAAAAAAAACCTAATAACCTACTGTCTCTCCATCTCGGTTCTGTCACAGGCAGGGTTTTCGGATGGTTATTAGAAAAAACCTAAAAGTTACTGTCTCTCCTTCTCGGTTCTTTCACAGGCAGAGTTTGCGGATGTTTATAAAAAACCTAATAACCTACTGTCTCTCCATCTCGGTTCTGTCACAGGCAGGGTTTTCGGATGGTTATTAGAAAAAACCTAATAACCTACTGTCTCTCCATCTCGGTTCTGTCACAGGCAGGGTTTTCGGATGGTTATTAGAAAAAACCTAAAAGTTACTGTCTCTCCTTCTCGGTTCTTTCACAGGCAGAGTTTGCGGATGTTTATAAAAAACCTAATAACCTACTGTCTCTCCATCTCGGTTCTGTCACAGGCAGGGTTTTCGGATGGTTATTAGAAAAAACCTAATAACCTACTGTCTCTCCATCTCGGTTCTGTCACAGGCAGGGTTTTCGGAGGGTTATAAAAAAAACCTAATAACCTACTGTCTCTCCATCTCAGTTCTGTCACAGGAAGGGTTTTCAGATAGTTATAAATAAACCTAATAACCTACTGTCCTTCCGTCTCGATTCTGCCACTGGAAGGTTTTATATTTATAATCTTTCGGAAATATTCGGGATAATAAGTTTTATGATTCGTTATTATTATGACACATGTTACATGCGGCACATATACCTATCCAGCTGACTCAAACTGCAGCGTTGCAGTTTGCATTGTGTTCGGGCGGTACAAGACGATCGCCGATTCAGCAATGTAGCATTTCCATGTAGTTGGATTATAATGAATATGAATCCACGGATCGTCATTCTATCCTGGGTACTTGCATTGACCTAGCGTAGTCTCTGTTAGTTTTAACTTAGAATATTATTACGATAATTTTGTAATTCAAAGTAAAATAAATTCTTTGAAATTCTTTTGGTTTTTTTTAAAACCATCAGCTGTGGCTTCCGTAATTGGCGCAGGCGGTAGTTACGTCGAGACAGTGCGTTATTCGTCTAGGAATCACGAAAATCGGCTCCAAACGAACAGACCCCCTGTTTGTGCTTTCAAGGACTTCATCGACGTATCAGAATCTACAAGCTCACGGCTGACGGGCACTTGGCAATCAGTGTAAGAAGAAAACCAATGTAAGTACTTTGAAACTTTCTTTGAAGTGTTGCCTCCTTTTCCACCATTTTCCGTCCAAGTAAATCCGGGGAAGAATCTGTCAACCATCGACAGGTTCGTAGGAATAGTGAGGTAGATAATTTTAGGAATTTAGATATTATTTGTGAGGAAACCGACAGAATCGCGGTAACCATGACGGCTCCTAGTGTTAATGAACCAGACTACATTTATTAGGCCTTACGCATGGTCCCGGAATTTGACGGGGACCCTAATATTTTAACTAGATTTATAAGAATTTGTGACCAATTAGTAACGCAATTCATCAGCACTGGTCCAGGGCACGAGTTAGCTAATTTATGTCTTATGAATGGCTTACTTAATAAAATAACCGGCCCAGCATCTAGGTTAATTAACGCAAATGGAATCCCAGAAAGCTGGCAAGGGATTAGAAATGCACTGATCAATAATTTTGCGGATCAGAGGGATGAAACTGCCCTTTACAATGATTTGTCTTTAGTCACTCAAGGAAATGACTCCCCTCAAGAATTTTATGACAAATGCCAAACCCTCTTTAGTACGATAATGACGTACGTAACACTGCATGAGGTCGTGCCTACCACCGTGGAGGCTAAGCGTGATTTATACCGTAAATTAACGATGCAGTCCTACGTACGAGGTTTAAAAGAACCTCTTGGGTCCCGTATTCGGTGTATGAGACCCGAAACTATCGAAAAGGCTTTGGAATTTGTCCAAGAGGAATTGAATGTGATGTACCTACAGCATAGGAACGAATCCAGCGACCGCCGTTCGCAGTTCGCCGCTTCGCAGTCAACATCAAAGGTACTGTCCCTAGCACCTAATTATGTTGTTCCCAAAGGTTTTAATTTCACCATGCCTATGCAGAGGCCCATGCCTATTCCTATGCAGTTGCAACCGCAACCGCAACCGCAGCAGTGGCGTCCACCACCGTCTCAGCGCATGCCTTTACAACCATCGCGCCCGCAGCAAATGTTCCGAGCACCCCCTCCTAACTATAATGCTCAGAATAGCGGATTTAGATTCCCCCCAAGGGCTGCACCTCCCCAAAATCAAGGGCCCAAGCCCATGAGCGGTGTTAGCAATTTTGTGACGAAGACTCTCCCCCCTACAATTCAAGGACATGACTGGCAGAAGTTTGGCAATCCTCCCCCGACTAACTATTTCAAGGCTAGGGAAATGAACTATAACGAGGTAGGTGTAGGTGACTATTATGACTATTACGACCCCAACTCTTACTATCCTGAGTATCCGGTCACAGACTATGATAATTACTATGACTATCAAAGCGTTCCGGAATACTACTATGACCAACAGAACGACCCTCAGTTCAGTAACGATGTACCTTCGGACTCAAATACTTTTGAGCCTGCGCAATCGTCTTCAAACCAAACCAACCAGGATTTTTACCAGGGCCGTTCAAGCAGAGAACTAAAATAAAGAAAAGATAATAAATAAAGAAATAAAGAAAAGGAAAGAATTAAGGTTTATACAGATATCGAACCCGCCACTTAAATTGCTTATAGATACCGGGGCTAACCAATCATTTATTAGTCCTGTCTGGTTGCTGAGTTATTGCCGTTTAAATATATCCAAGATGGCGGATAAAGATGGCCGCTTAATATTAAAAGTACAATATCTCAGCCGTCCTTCGCTCTATCGAGCTGGGGTTTGCTTGATGGAGCTCTGCTGTAGGTGTGTGACACTCCCTCAATCCTAATTTTTGTCGGTAGAGCTATGCTCTACATAGAGTCGAAAAGTTCAAATCAGGCTTGCGGGAGCGACGCCAACCACCACAAAGAAAGTCCCAGCCTTCTGCGACAACCCAGACAGGAGCTAGAGCTGTTTGAAAATTTTCAAAATGGCGTCCAAGATGGCCGCCAAGATTTTGAAAGCCTGTAGCTCTCTCAGTTTTTGTCGCAGGAAGCTGGGGTTTTGGGTCTTCGGGCTATACCTGACCCTGGCTGTCTGTGTAGGGGGTCAATAACAAAAAATTTTAACACAAAAAAAGTTGTTAATTTGCCAGAAATATCTGAAAGAAAAGCCAGTGCCAAGGTCAGCTCAGAAAACCCTGTTGTTGTACGATCATTAGAAGTCAAATTATAACGGTTTGAAGATTTTAGAATTTTTTAAAAATGGCCGCCAAAATGGCTGTCTTTTACTTAAGTCGCTCTAACTCCGTCAGTTTTTAAGATAAATATCCCGTGTTTGGGTTTGTCTAAAGCGTCTTAACAAGAGGAATGTGATGACGGAGCCAGATTAATTTAATATTGTAATATGGATTAATATATATCGAAAAACTATTATTTAATGACAAAAAATTCTGTAAAAATTCCAATTTAGGTCCAATTTTCTTGGAAAAAACGCCAAAGTATCTAAAAAGTAATTTACTATCTACTACTATAAAAACAATTTTGATAGAGGTCCAAAAGTTGGTGCCACGTGTGACCTTGAATTTTCAAAAATCAATACCTCTGTAAGTTTTCTTTACGCGCGGTTGAAATTTTGTATGAGGGTTAAGGACCACTCAGTCAACAAGAAGATATTTTAAAAAAGGGGGGTAAAACATTTCGTTACAGAGATATTAATTGTCAAAAAACCAAATTTTTTCAAAAGTCTATATCTCGGCGACCACTTAACTTAGAAGAGTTCCAAAAGTGCCTCCGTGCTCCTCCGGTTTGCCTTCAGCTGGTGCTTAGGTAAATTGGTTTCCAGCTGTTCTGGAACTGGTACCTCGTGGCCACGTGCTTCTTGTTTTTTTGTTGTTTTCTCCGCAACTGCGCTGCGGAGAAAAATCCGTAAGGTGGTTCGGAGTAGGCCTTCACAAGGCCCTCCCGAAGGTCAAATAAAAATCGTGTGTCGTCGCTGTAGATTTTGAGTAAATCGACATCAAAGTTTCAAAAAATTCACAAAATACGGTTTTTTGTAAATAACTTTTTTAAAAAATCACTTAGGGCAACGCGGTTTATGCGACCGTGTGCGCCTTCACTGCCCGCGTGTTTTGATGTATCACACTTCACTTATTTCACAGGATTTCTAATTTTAAGGAATTTTTTGGCGCGGAAGGACTTATATTCGTGGCGCTTTTGAGTGCGTTCGGAGCGCGAATGGTTAGGTTAGGTTAGGTTAGGTAAGGTTAGGTTAGGTTAGGTTAGGTTGGCGCACCGACCCCACCGATGTGTTCCCACGTTGTCGTCGTGGTGGGGCTTGCGTGTCTTTATGATCTTGAGGGCTACGCCGGTAGAGTTACTCATGCCGGAAGGCCTCTAGGGAGAGACCTGACCAAGAGGAACACATGTATGTATGTTTATGTATTTATTATATTACATAGTTTATATTATCAGGTATTTATGTATCTATTTGTATTTATGTATTTTATCTGTGGGCGTTTCGGGGTGCTTAGGTGGGGGGTGGGGGGCTCTGGGATAGGGGTGCGTAGGCGCCGTGGTTCTTTTTGGAACTTCGGCGGTAATCTTAGGCTTTTTTGTAAATATTTGCTTCTTCTGTCTTCTTTATGTATATAGTTTTCACCAAATCCTACGGTTTTGGCGCCCGCTTATGGGATGTATGGCCGAGGGGAGCTCGGTCGTAAGGGCGCCCAGGGGGTCGGTCCACCCTCTGTGACCCAAACAGGACCAAACAAAAAAAAAATGAAAATGGCGAATTGTAAAAACATATTACCCCAGGAGGGTACCGGCCTCATCGAGGTCGGGGAATCCCTTGCTGCTTCGGCAGTCAGTCCCTCGTATTCTGGGGGGGACAACAACCGCCTAGGCCTTTTTCAAGGCCAAACCGGCCTTTTTCAAGGCCAAACCGGCCTTTCTCAAGGCCAAATCGGCCTTTCTCAAGGCCAAACCGGCCTTTATCAAGGCCAAACCGGCCTTTTTCAAGGCCAAATCGGCCTTTCTCAAGGCCAACATGGGAAAGGTGGGACGATGCCTCTTCGCGATGCGAAAGGCAAGTTTAAAAAAGGCCCTTCTCAGGGCCAACCTGATGAAGAGAAAAGGAGTACCAATGAGCCTTGCTCTGCTACGCTCCAGCCGTTTGTTGTCCTGACTCGACTGTCTGAGTCGGACACAGACAAGAGCGTGGGGAGTGACAAGGTGTTATTGGCCAATAAGGAGTACGTGGCGGCGAAAGCCGCGAAGGTTACTCCCAGTGAGAATGTGCCGGTTGAATCGGCGCCTGGTGACTTGTCGGAAGTCGATTCAGACGTCTCTTTATTGACTGTCTCATCCCGAGGTGCATCGCCTGGAACTATGATGAGAAAAGAGGAGAAAAGTCGCCTTTGGCGAAAAAGGGGAGTTTCCTCCAGTGAGGAAAGTGCGGAAGGAGAGGCGCAGCTCAAATGTAGGACGTCGAAAAGAGGTCGTGGACGTCCGGCTTCGACCGGCAGCTATGTAGGTCTGCACAAAGCCAGACAAGAGCAGAAGCGTCTTCAGGAGGAAGAGGCGATGCTGCAGGTGGAAAAGGAGTTTGAGGAGAAGGAAGCGCAAAAAAGGAAAGCTGCCGCAGCTACCTTTCGCAAGGTGGCAGCAGCAGGACCAGCTGCCTTTGATATTGCTGCGGCGGATCTAGCGGGACTTGTCGGTGACGCCCTATCGACGATCAAGGACGTCTCCTGCAAGTCCAAGCACATAAAGGGGACATTTCAGAGGGCGCTAAATGAAGCCTCGGATACCATACGAAAGGCTTTCTCCGAAATTAGGACACGCACGGTGACGGAGGAGATCACTCGCCTTGAAGCGGCAAATGCGAAGCTCATGACAGAAGTTGCTAGCATGCGGATGGAAATGTCTGAGCTTCGCAATCTAACGCGCCCCCCTGCTCCCGCTCCTATAAATTTGGAGGAAATCGCGCGTTCAGTCATGGTCCAGTGTGGGACCATGCTGAATGCGCGATTGGAGGGGCTGGAGGATCGCCTGCTGCCGGCTAAACGTCTCAGGCCCCCATTGGCCGCAGATAAACGAAGGGAACAAGACGTTGCTGCGCTTACACCTGCAGTGGCGACATCTTCCATGCCTTCCCCTTCTCCTGCGCAGGCTGGTACCAGCGGCGCAGTGACGAAAAAGGCAAAGAAAAAGGCGGCCACGAAGGCACCCCGTCCATTGCCTCCTGCGCCGGATACAATGGAGGAAGGGTGGAATGTGGTGGCCCGCAAGGGCTCAAAGGCCGCAAAGGCCCCAGTGGCGAGCCCAGCACAAGCCATCCGGCCAACGCCCATGACGAAAAAGGCTCCTAAAAAACGGGAGCCAAAACTGAAGGTTCCCCGGACTGCAGCGATCGTGCTAACGCTGCAGCCGGAGGCCGAAAAGAAGGGGACCACATATGCCCAGGTGCTTTCGGAAGCCCGTGAACAGATCGACGTTCAAGCCCTGGGCATAGAGGGTGTTCGGTTCCGCACGGCCGCTACGGGAGCCAGGATGCTGGAGGTGTCCGGTGCCGCCGGCGGTGAGAAAGCGGACTCGCTGGCGAAGAAACTTAGGGAGGTCCTAAGCGCCGACGTGGTAAGAGTGTCCCGTCCAGAGAAGTGCGCAGATTTGCGCATCTCTGGGCTGGATGACTCCGCGACGAAGGAGGACGTGGTGATGGCGGTCTCCAAGACTGGGGGCTGTTCCCTGGAGGCCATAAAGGTGGGAGACATAGTCCGACCTCCCGGCCGCCTGGGCACGGTCTGGTTGAAGTGCCCAATTGCTGCGGCCAAAAAGGCGGCAGCTGGACGGATTCTGGTGGGTTGGGTTTCGGTGTCCGCAAAGATACTGGAACCCAGGGCCCTCTACTGTTACCGCTGCTTAGAAGCGGGACACATGGGGGCGAAGTGCACGGCTGGCGTCGACCGCAGCGAGGTCTGTTTCAAGTGCGGCAAGCCTGGGCATAAGGCTGCCCAGTGCGAAGCTGAGCCGCACTGCCCGGCGTGCGAGGCGGCAGGCAAAAAAGCCGACCACCCGGTCCGAGGCTGCAAAGGCTCGGACTTGGCAAAAAGAGGAGGGAAAAAGAAGGCTGGTGTAGGCGTAAATGCCCCCTCGCCACCATCTTCACGCCTAGCGCGAGTGGAGGATCGGATGGAAACAAATTAGATGGCCATCCGATGCCTCCAGGCGAACATCAACCACTGTGCCAGAGCGCAGGATCTATTGCTCCAGAGCCTGGCAGAGTGGTTGATACAAATAGCCGTGGTTGCCGAGCCCTACATGATCCCCGCCCGTACTAACTGGGTGGGAGATCGGGAGGACTCGGTAGCCATATATGCTCCAGCGGCCGGTGGCTCCCTGCCCTTCGAAAAAGTAGCGAAGGGTCATGGATGCGTGCTGGCCGTTGTGGGTGGTGGCTGTGGCGTGGCGGTAATTGGGGTGTACTGTTCTCCGAACCGTAACCTGGCCAGCTTCGAGCAGACGCTCGCAGAGGTCGGGTTTCTGGTGGGAACAGCACACCCCAGTCCGGTGTTGGTTGCCGGGGACTTCAACGCCAAATCAACGGCGTGGGGCTCTCCGGCTACCGACGTGAGAGGGGAGGTGTTGGAGGAGTGGGCGGCGTCCCTAGGCCTCAACATCCTCAACAGGGGCATCGTGAACACGTGCGTGCGGCAACAGGGTGGGTCAATAGTTGACTTAACATTCGCAACGCCTTCCCTGGCGCGCCGTGTTCTCGATTGGAAGGTGGAGGTAGACGTAGAGACGCTATCGGATCACCGATATATACGGTTTAGCGTCTCTGCGTCCGCTGGGCAGGCCCCAGCTCCCCGGGCCAGAGAGGGCCCAAGGTGGTCACTGAGAGGTATTGACCGAGAGTTGGTGAAGGAGGCGGCCATCGTGGAAGCATGGCTGGCTGACCCGGACCTGGGGGATGTTGACGTCGCGGCGGATGCTCTGGGTGAAGCCCTTGCACGCATCTGTGACGCCTCCATGCCCCGGGTCAAGACGTCGTCGCCACCCCGGCGCATGTACTGGTGGAGGCCGGGGCTCAGGGAGTTTAGGCGGGCCTGCGTTGTGACGCGGCGTAGTTACGCCCGTTACCGCCGGAGGAGGGTGCGCGACGAAGAGGTCGAGAGGGACCGCTACGCCGACTACAGGGCCGCCTGTTCTGATCTTAAGGCGGCCATTAAAGATGCCAAGGAATCGGCGTGGCAAGAGTGGTTGGAGTCCCTCAACCGCGACCCTTGGGGTAGACCCTACAAGGCGGTGACGGGCAAGCTACGCCCTTGGACCCCTCCTCTCACGGCGACCTTGGAGCCGGAGCTCTTAGAGCGAATCGTGTCAGCGCTCTTCCCTCACAGGGAGGCATGGCACCCACCACCCATGGCTCCTCCAGGAGTGGAGGAACCCCATGAGGACATCGAGGTGCCTGGAGTCTCGGAAACCGAGTTCGGCCTGGCCGTGCTAAGGCTAAGGTCAAAAAACACGGCACCCGGACCGGACGGCGTGCCAGGGCGCGCTCTGGTGTTGGCGGCCGGGCAGCTTGAAGATCACATACGATCCGTGTTCTCAGCTTGCCTGGCGCGGGGCCACTTTCCGCAGTGCTGGAAAAGCGGAAAGCTGGTCCTGCTTAGAAAGAGTGGGCGCCCAGCCGATACCCCGTCGGCCTACCGTCCGATCGTGCTGCTGAGTGAGACGAGCAAGCTCTTCGAGCGTGTGCTCGCTGCTCGTCTCACTCAACACATGAGGGAGGTAGGACCGAACCTAAGCGACTGGCAGTTCGGCTTCCGGCACGGGCGCTCGACGGTCGACGCTATCGCTAGAGTGCGTGAGTTAGCGGAGGAGGCGGTCTCCGAAGGCGGGGTGTTGTTGGCAGTGTCGTTAGACATTAAAAATGCCTTTAACACCCTCCCTTGGGAGACCGTGATGGAGTCCCTCAGATACCATGGTGTGCCCCGGTATTTGAGGGACTCCGTGGCGAGTTATTTCACCGACCGGGCCGTTATGTACCCGGCCCGGGACGGTGAATGGAAAATAAGGCGGATGTCGTGCGGTGTTCCACAAGGTTCGGTCTTAGGACCGCTCCTGTGGAACATCGGGTACGACTACGTGCTCCGCGGGCGGAACCTACACGGTGTCGGTGTAGTATGTTACGCCGACGACACCCTGGTAACTGCCTGCGGGGGCACGCATAGGGAGGCGGCCATCTTGGCCACGGCCGGTGTAGCCCATGTGGTCCACAGGATCAGGACCCTTGGGCTGGAGGTGGCGCTGGAGAAGTCCGAGGCCCTCTTCTTCCACGGACCTCGGAGATCTCCACCGCGAAGTATGGAGATAGTGGTGGGCGGAACATCCATTGCCGTCGAGTCGAAGATGAGGTATCTAGGCCTCGTCCTCGACGGCAGATGGAGGTTCGCGGAGCACTTCCGGCAATTGGCGCCCAAGATCATAGCCTTTGCCGGAGTGCTCGGGAGACTCCTCCCGAACTTGGGAGGGCCGAGTGTGGCGTGCCGCCGCCTTTATGCCGGTGTGGTTCGCTCCAAGGCACTCTACGGAGCGCCAATATGGGCGGACGCCCTAGACGCCGAAAACCGGACCCTGCTGCGACGTCCGCAGCGGGTCATGGCCGTCAGGGCGGCCCGAGCGTACCACACCGTCTCGTTTGAGGCGGCGTGCGTGCTGGCCGGTACGCCGCCGTGGGACCTCGAGGCGGAGGTGTTGGCGGCGGTGTATTGGCGCAGCGCAGAGGCCAAGATGGCAGGAGAGTGGCCACTCCCGGAGGAGATCAAGCGGTGGAGAGAGGATGCCCGCGAGGATCTCCTCGTGGACTGGGCACGCCGATTGGAGTCCCCGGCTGCTAGCCGGGAAATGGTGGCCGCCTTTCGCCCCAGCCTCCAGCAGTGGGTCGATCGGCGTCATGGCGCACCGACGTTCCGTCTGACGCAGATCCTCTCCGGGCATGGTTGCTTCGGAAGGTATCTGTGTCGGGTGGCACGTCGGGAACCCACAATGGAATGCCACCATTGTGGGGCGCCGGAGGACACGGCGCGGCACACCCGCGCCGAGTGCCCAGAGTGGGCGGAGCCGCGCGCAGTGATGGCGGCGGCGATAGGACCTGACCTCTCGCTCTCAGCCATAGTCAACGCTATGGCTGACAGCGAGACGAAATGGGAGGCCGTAGCCGCTTTTGCAGAGGAAGTGATGCGGTCGAAGGAGATGGCGGAAAGGGACCGAGAGGCAGATCCTCTCTCGGCTCCTATCCGCCAACGGAGAACGGGCCGTAGGCGGCTGGCGTATGCCGGCCGCATACTACCCTGAACGGGGACCTGTTGGGTTGCGGATCGGGGGATCCGCTTCCTGACCTGTGGGGTCCCGTGCTGTAAGGCGCCTCGTCACGTGTTCCGAGGTGCCTTAAGCGGAGATACGGGGAGGGCACTCTACACCCTCCCGAGGAGGGCCTTCACGGGCACCCGCTGAGGGAGTTGCGGGACGCCTTGCGACACCGTGGCTTCCTCCTTGTAAAGCGGCGAGGGCGGAACACCCCAGGTTTTTAGTGGGTACACTGCCTTTATCAAGGCGGGAATCCCACATAACCATCGGTCCCCCCGGACTGGTGGTATCTATAAAAGATTTTCCTGGGCAACAAAAAAAAAAAAAAAAAGGTTGGCGCACCGACGTTCCGTCTGACGCAGATCCTCTCCGGGCATGGTTGCTTCGGGAGGTATCTGTGTCGGGTGGCACGTCGAGAACCCACAATGGTATGCCACCATTGTGGGGCGCCGGAGGACACGGCGCAGCACACCCGCGCCGTGTGCCCAGAGTGGGCGGAGCCGCGCGCTGAGATGGTCGCGGTCATAGGAGGAGACCTTTCACTGTCAGCCATAGTAAGAGCTATGGCTGACAGTGAGACAAACTGGGAGGCCGTGGCCGCATTTGCGGAGAATGTGGTGCGGACCAAAGAGACGGCGGAAAGGGACCGAGAGGCAGATCCTCTCTCGGCCCCTATCCGCCAACGGAGAACGGGCCGTAGGCGACTGGCGTATGCCGGCCGCATACCACCCTAAACGGGGACCTGTCGGGTTGCGGATCGGGGGATCCGCTTCCTGACTGGGGGGTCCCGGGCTGTAAGGCGCCTCGTCACGTGTTCCGAGGTGCCTTAAGCGGAGATACGGGGAGGGCATTTTACACCCTCCCGAGGAGGGCCCTCACGGGCACCCGCTGAGGGAGTTGCGGGACGCATTGCGACACCGTGGCTTCCTCCTTGTAAAGCGGCGAGGGCGGAACACCCCAGGTTTTTAGTGGGTACACTGCCTTTATCAAGGCGGGAATCCCACATAACCACTGGTCCCCCCGGACTGGTGGTATCTATAAAAGATTTTCCTGGGTAACAAAAAAAAAAAAAAAAGGTTAGGTTAGGTTAGGTTAGGTTAGGTTTTTTTTTTTTTTTTTTTTTTTTTTTTTATTTGGCGCCTACCAAGTGCCTTATATGGGCCGTCGGCTAGCCTATCTAATTGTTCTGTTGCTGTTTAATTTGCAACAACATTACATTACATTAACCTAACTTTGGGTTAGGTTAGGTTTGGGTTTCGAATATCAGATACATGCAAAATCAATCAGATCATAATTAAATTTCTATCATTATGGGAAGTACATAATAATATAATTTATTACTTTAATTTAGTTTAAATTACATTTTTTATCATCTTTTCTATTTGAGATTCAAATAAAGAGATGAAAACCAACAATAATGACAACAATAAAAATTAATAATTTACAACAATAATTTAACTTAGTATTTTGAATACAGTTTAAAAGGTAATAATTTATAATAATAATAATAATTATAATAATTCATAATTTAAACACTAAACAAATATTTTTTTTTATTTGATAATTTAATCCATAAATATATAGTAATACAAATTTGCATTTAGATAATTCAGGTTCATCTTAGTCTAATATAATTCATTTAAATAATTGATTATTTTCAACCCGTTAATTTAATATGAATTAAAATACTTTGCAGTGGTCATCTGATAAAATACATCACAATTATAGAGATACACATTTATTGAATTCTATGACGAAAACGTTCTAACATAGTTAATTCACAACATCGGAACCCCTAGCTCAGAGCCCTCCTCTGGAGCCGCTCAGCAGTTTTGAATAATTTAAAAAGCAATATTATTCAATAATAAAATAAAATAATTAAAATAACAATGATAACAACAATAATCAAAACCAGCTAATCAAACCAAGCTAGATCCGTAAGGAGGCCGGGTATATTATTCAATTACCATCAATGCTCTATTACTTTATTCCACAGATTAAGAGCGTCATTTTAACATTTTTGTCCCAAAAAGAGTCGAACCTTGCGCCGGTCATGTCCATTCTATCGCATTGCCTCCGCGCCAAGGAGGTCGTTCCACGCCCCTAGGGGCGGTGCGAACGAACGTCCGATACGCCTCCCAATGCCGGCGCCGGCGCGACGGCCGAGTTTGGCGGCATTCAGTTGAGCCAGCGAGTGGATGCGGAGCGCACGCCTCACGCATCTCCCGCCATGTTAATTGCGTTTGTACACATTAATCCTATTTGATATAATTTATTTTACTTGATTTAGTTTTGTTCGGTTTTATTTAGTTACAATTTTTGAATAGGCAATATATTTTAATTAATTTGACATTATTTGTTTTCAGTGTTATTTGATTTTAATTCATTCCCAAAATCAACATTAACAATAATCAATGAAACAATTCATTAAGGAATCTATAACCAACCAAGCTAAGCTGGATCTGCAAGGAGGAATGTATCAAGGTAGGAAGGTTAGGTTAGGTTAGGTTAGGTTAGGTTAGGTTAGGTTCCCCACCGATGTGTTCCCACGTTGTCGTCGTGGTGGGGCTTGCGTGTCTCTGTGATCTTGAGGGCTACGCCGGTAGAGTTACTCATGCCGGAAGGCCTCAAGGGAGAGACCTGACCAAGAGGAACACATGTATGTATGTTTGTGTATTTATTATATTACATAGTTTATTTTATCATGTATTTATGTATCTATTTGTATTTATGTATTTTATCTGTGGGCGTTTCGGGGTGCTTAGGTGGGGGGGTGGGGGGCTCTGGGATAGGGGTGCGTAGGCGCCGTGGTTCTTTTTGGGACTTCGGCGGTAATCTTAGGCTTTTTTGTAAATATTTGTTTCTTCTGTCTTCTTTATGTATATAGTTTTCACCAAATCCTACGGTTTTGGCGCCCGCTTATGGGATGTATGGCCGAGGGGAGCTCGGTCGTAAGGGCGCCCAGGGGGTCGGTCCACCCTCTGTGACCCAAATAGGACCAAACAAAAAAATGAAAATGGCGAATTGTAAAAACATATTACCCCAGGAGGGTACCGGCCTCATCGAGGTCGGGAAATCCCTTGCTGCTTCGGCAGTCCGTCCCTCGTATTCTGGGGGGGACAACAACCGCCTAGGCCTTTTTCAAGGCCAAACCGGCCTTTCTCAAGGCCAAACCGGCCTTTTTCAAGGCCAAACCGGCCTTTCTAAAGGCCAAATCGGCCTTTTTCAAGGCCAACCCGACGAGGAGATGAGGGTCACCGATAGGGCTGGCTCTACGCTACTGCAACCGTTCGTTGTATTGACTCGCCTGTCTGAGTCAGACACTGATGGGAGCGTAGGTAGTGCCAAGGCCCGGCTCGGTGTAAAGAAGTACGTGGCGGCGCAAGCCGCAAAGGCTACCCCTGAAGATAGGTTGGCGGTCGAATCCGTGTCTGGACCCTTGTCAGACGCGGATTCGGACACCATGGTAACAGTTTCGTCCCGAGATTCGTCACCCGGAACGAACAGGACAATTGAGGAGAAGAGCCGTCTCTGGCGGAAGAGAGGTGTTTCCTCAAGCGAGGATAGTGCGAATAGGGAGTCAGAGCTCAAGGCCAGAACGTCGAAGAGAGGTCGTGGACGTCCAGCTACGACAGGCAGCCATGTCGGTCTGTATAAGGCCAGACTCGAGCAAAGGCGCCTCGAGGAGGAAGAGGCGATGTTGCAGGTAGAAAGGGATTTTGAAGAGAAGGAAGAGCGTAAAAGGAAAGCTGCCGCTGCTACCTTTCGCAAGGTGGCTGCGGCAGGACCGGCTGCCTTCGATATTGCCGCGGCGGATCTGGCAGGACTTGTAGGAGACGCCCTTTCGACGATCAAGGACGTCTCCTGCAAGTCGAAACATATCAAAGGAACCTTTCAGAGGGCACTCAATGAGGCCTCTGATAAGATCCGAAAGGCTTTCTCGGAGATAAGGACCCGCACGGCAACTGAGGAGATTACTCGCCTGGAGGAGGCAAATGCGAAGCTCACGACAGAAGTCGCTAGCATGAGGACGGAATTATTAGAGCTTCGCAATCTCTCGCGCCCCGCTCCTATAAACTTGGAAGAGATCACGCGTTCAGTCATGGTCCAGTGTGGGACCATGCTGAATGCGCGAATAGAGGGGCTGGAGGAGCGCCTGCTGCCGGCTAAGCGCCTCAGGCCCCCATTGGCCGCAGACAAACGGAGGGAACAAGACGTCGCTGCCCTAACATCTGCAATGGCGACACCTCCCATGCCTTCCCCTTCTCCTGCGCAAGCTGGCACCAGCGGGGCAAGGATGGAAAAGGCAAAGAAAAAGGCGGCCACGAAGGCACCCCGTCCATTGCCTCCTGCGCCGGACACAATGGATGAAGGGTGGAATGTGGTGGCCCGCAAGGGCTCGAAGGCCGCAAAAGCCCCAGTAGCGAGTCCGGCCCAAGCTACTCGACCCTCCAAAAGGCTGGAGAAGGCGCCGAAAAAACGGAAGCGAACATTAAAAGCTCCCCGGACAGCAGCAGTCGTCCTCACTCTGCAACCGGAAGCCGAAAAAAAGGGGGCCACATATGCCCAGGTGCTTACAGAAGCCCGCGAACAGATCGATGTTCGATCCCTGGGCATAGAAGGCGTTCGGTTTCGCACGGCCGCCACGGGAGCCAGGATGCTGGAGGTGTCCGGTGCCGCCGGCGGTGAGAAAGCGGACTCCCTGGCGAACAAACTTAGGGAGGTCCTAAGCGCCGACGTGGTAAGAGTATCCCGTCCAGAGAAGTGCGCAGAGTTGCGCATCTCTGGGCTGGATGACTCCGCGACGAAGGAGGACGTGGCGATGGCGGCCTCCAAGACTGGGGGCTGTTCCGTGGAGGCCATAAAGGTAGGAGATATCGTCCGACCTCCTGGCCGTCTAGGCACGGTCTGGTTGAAGTGCCCAATTGCTGCCGCGAAAAAGGTGGCAGCTGGACGGATTCTGGTGGGATGGGTTTCGGTGTCCGCAAGGATACTGGAACCCAGGGCCCTCTACTGTTACCGCTGCTTAGAAGCGGGACACATGGGGGCTAAGTGCACGGGCAGTATCGATCGCAGCACGATGTGCTTCCACTGTGGCAAGCCCGGACACAAGGCTGCCCAGTGCGAGGCCGAGCCTCACTGCCCAGTGTGCGAGGCGGCAGGCCGAAATGCTGACCACCAGGTCCGAGGCTGCAAAGGCTCGGCCCCGGGAAAGAAAGGAGAGAAAAAGAAGAGTGGCGTAGGCGTAAAGGCCCCCTCGCCGCCATCTTTGCGCCCAGCGCAAGCGGAGGATCGGATGGAAGCAAATTAGATGGCCATCCGATGCCTCCAGGCGAACATTAACCACTCTGCCAGGGCACAGGATCTCTTGTTCCAGAGCCTCGCAGAGTGGTTGATTCAAATAGCCGTGGTTACCGAGCCCTACATGATTCCCGCCCGTACAAACTGGGTGGGAGATCGGGAGGACTCGGTAGCCATATATGCTCCAGCGGCCGGTGGCTCCCTGCCCTTCGAAAAAGTAGCGAAGGGTCATGGATGCGTGCTGGCCGTTGTGGGTGGTGGCTGTGGCGTGGCGGTAATTGGGGTGTACTGTTCTCCGAACCGTAACCTGGCCAGCTTCGAGCAGACGCTCGCAGAGGTCGGGTTTCTGGTGGGAACAGCACACCCCAGTCCGGTGTTGGTTGCCGGGGACTTCAACGCCAAATCGACGGCGTGGGGCTCTCCGGCTACCAACGTGAGAGGGGAGGTGTTGGAGGAGTGGGCGGCGTCTCTAGGCCTCAACATACTAAACAGGGGAAACGAGAACACGTGCGTGCGGCAACAGGGTGGGTCCATAGTTGACCTTACATTTGCAACGCCTTCCCTGGCGCGCCGTGTTCTCGACTGGAAGGTGGAGGTAGACGTAGAGACGCTATCAGACCACAGATACATTCGGTATAGCGTCTCTGCGTCCGCTGGGCAGGCTCCGGCTCCCCCGGCCAGAGAGGGCCTAAGGTGGTCCCTGAGAGGAATCGACCTAGAGTTGGCAAAGGAGGCAGCCATCGTAGAGGCGTGGATGGCTGAGGCGGACCTGGGGGATGTAGATGTCGCAGCAGGGGCACTCGGTGAAGCCCTTGCACGCATCTGTGACGCCTCCATGCCCCGGGTCAAGACGTCGTCGCCGCCACGGCGCATGTATTGGTGGAGGCCGGGGCTCAGAGAGCTAAGACAGACCTGCGTCGTGGCGCGGCGTCGATACGCCCACTACCGCCGGAGGAGGCTTCGTGACGAAGAGGTCGAGAGGGACCGCTACGCCGACTATAGGGCCGCCTGTTCAGATCTCAAGGCGGCCATCAAAGATGCTAAGGAGTCGGCGTGGCAAGAGTGGCTGGAGTCCCTCAACCACGACCCCTGGGGTCGCCCTTACAAGGCGGTGACGGGGAAGCTCCGTCCCTGGACCCCCCCACTCACAGCAACCCTGGAGCCAGGGCTACTAGATCAGGTGGTGTCAGCGCTCTTCCCTCATAGGGAGGCGTGGCACCCACCACTCATGGCTCCTCCTGAGGTGGAGGAACTGGTCAATGATACCGAGGTCCCGGAAGTGACGGAGACCGAGTTCGGGTTGGCCGTGTTGAGGCTGAGAGCGAAGAACACGGCCCCTGGACCTGATGGCGTGCCAGGACGCGCTTTGGTGTTGGCGGCCGGGCAGCTTGGAGAACAAATTCGATCCGTGTTCTCAGCTTGCCTGGCGCGGGGCCACTTTCCGCAGTGCTGGAAAAGCGGAAAGTTGGTCCTGCTAAGAAAGAATGGGCGCCCAGCCGATTCTCCGTCGGCCTACCGTCCGATCGTGCTGCTGAGTGAGACGAGCAAGCTCTTCGAGCGTGTACTCGCTGCTCGTCTCACCCAGCACATGAGGGAGGTAGGACCGAACTTGAGCGACGGGCAATTCGGCTTTCGGCACGGGCGCTCGACGGTGGACGCCATCGCCAAAGTGCGGAAGTTAGCGGAGGAGGCGGTCTCCGAAGGCAGGGTGTTGTTGGCAGTGTCGTTAGACATTAAAAATGCCTTTAACACCCTCCCTTGGGAGACCGTGATGGAGTCCCTCAGATACCATGATGTGCCCCGGTATTTGAGGGACTCCGTGGCGAGTTATTTCACCGACCGGGCCGTTATGTACCCGGCCCGGGACGGTGAATGGAAAGTGAGGCGGATGTCGTGCGGTGTTCCACAGGGATCGGTCCTAGGACCGCTCCTGTGGAACATCGGTTACGATTATGTGCTCCGCGGGCGGAACCTTCACGGCGTCAGTATTGTGTGTTACGCCGATGACACCTTAGTTACTGCCCGTGGGAGCACTCATAGAGAGGCGGCTATTTTGGCCACGGCCGGAGTTGCCCATGTGGTCCAAAGGATCAGGACCCTTGGGCTGGAGGTAGCGCTGGAGAAGTCCGAGGCCCTCTTCTTCCACGGGCCTCGGAGATCTCCACCGCGGGGGATGGAAATTGTGGTGGGCGGAACCTCCATTGCCGTCGAGTCGAAGATGAGGTATTTAGGCCTCATCCTCGACGGCAGATGGAGGTTCGCGGAGCACTTCCGGCAATTGGCGCCCAAGATCGTAGCCTTTGCCGGAGTGCTCGGGAGACTCCTCCCGAATTTGGGAGGGCCGAGTGTGGGGTGCCGCCGCCTTTATGCCGGTGTGGTTCGCTCCAAGGCACTCTACGGAGCGCCAATATGGGCGGACGCCCTAGACGCTGAAAACCTGACCCTGCTGCGACGTCCGCAGCGGGTCATGGCCGTCAGGGCGGCCCGAGCGTACCACACCGTCTCGTTTGAGGCGGCGTGCGTGCTGGCCGGTACACCGCCGTGGAACCTCGAGGCGGAGGTGTTGGCGACGGTGTATTGGCGCAGCGCAGAGGCCAAGATGGCAGGTGGGTGGCCACTCCCGGAGGAGATCAAGCGGTGGAGAGAGGATGCCCGCGAGGATCTCCTCCAGGACTGGGCACGCCGTTTGGAGACCCCGGCTGCTAGCCGGGAAATGGTGGCCGCCTTTCGCCCCAGCCTCCAGCAGTGGGTCGATCGGCGTCATGGCGCACCGACGTTCCGTCTGACGCAGATCCTCTCCGGGCATGGTTGCTTTGGAAGGTATCTGTGTCGGGTGGCACGTCGGGAACCCACAATGGAATGCCACCATTGTGGGGCGCCGGAGGACACGGCGCAGCACACCCGCGCCGAGTGCCCAGAGTGGGCGGAGCCGCGCGCAGTGATGGCGGCGGCGATAGGACCTGACCTCTCGCTCTCAGCCATAGTCAACTCTATGGCTGACAGCGAGACGAAATGGGAGGCCGTAGCCGCTTTCGCAGAGGAAGTGATGCGGTCGAAGGAGACGGCGGAAAGGGACCGAGAGGCAGATCCTCTCTCGGCTCCTATCCGCCAACGGAGAACGGGCCGTAGGCGGCTGGCGTATGCCGGCCGCATACCCTGAACGGGGACCTGTTGGGTTGCGGATCGGGGGATCCGCTTCCTGACCTGAGGGGTCCCGTGCTGTAAGGCGCCTCGTCACGTGTTCCGAGGTGCCTTAAGCGGAGATACGGGGAGGGCACTTTACACCCTCCCGAGGAGGGCCTTCACGGGCACCCGCTGAGGGAGTTGCGGGACGCATTGCGACACCGTGGCTTCCTCCTTGTAAAGCGGCGAGGGCGGAACACCCCAGGTTTTTAGTGGGTACACTGCCTTTATCAAGGCGGGAATCCCACATAACCATCGGTCCCCCCGGACTGGTGGTATCTATAAAAGATTTTCCTGGGCAACAAAAAAAAAAAAAAAAAAAAAAAAAAAAGGTTAGGTTAGGTTAGGTTAGGTTAGGTTAGGTTAGGTTAGGTTAGGTTAGGTTAGGTTCCCCCGGCTTCCGGCACGGGCGCTCAACGGTGGACGCTATCGCTAGAGTGCGTGAGTTAGCGGAGGAGGCGGTCTCCGAAGGCGGGGTGTTGTTGGCAGTGTCGTTAGACATTAAAAATGCCTTTAACACCCTCCCTTGGGAGACCGTGATGGAGTCCCTTAGATACCATGGTGTGCCCCGGTATTTGAGGGACTCCGTGGCGAGTTATTTCACCGACCGGGCCGTTATGTACCCGGCCCGGGACGGTGAATGGAAGATAAGGCGGATGTCGTGCGGTGTTCCACAGGGTTCGGTCTTAGGACCGCTTCTGTGGAACATCGGGTACGACTACGTGCTCCGCGGGCGGAACCTACACGGTGTCGGTGTAGTATGTTACGCCGACGACACCCTGGTAACTGCCTGCGGGGGCACGCATAGGGAGGCGGCCATCTTGGCCACGGCCGGTGTTGCCCATGTGGTCCACAGGATCAGGACCCTTGGGCTGGAGGTGGCGCTGGAGAAGTCCGAGGCCCTCTTCTTCCACGGACCTCGGAGATCTCCACCGCGGGGTATGGAGATAGTGGTGGGCGGAACCTCCATTGCCGTCGAGTCGAAGATGAGGTATCTAGGCCTCATCCTCGACGGCAGATGGAGGTTCGCGGAGCACTTCCGGCAATTGGCGCCCAAGATCATAGCCTTTACCGGAGTGCTCGGGAGACTCCTCCCGAACTTGGGAGGGCCGAGTGTGGCGTGCCGCCGCCTTTATGCCGGTGTGGTTCGCTCCAAGGCACTCTACGGAGCGCCAATATGGGCGGACGCCCTAGACGCCGAAAACCGGACCCTGCTGCGACGTCCGCAGCGGGTCATGGCCGTCAGGGCGGCCCGAGCGTACCACACCGTCTCGTTTGAGGCGGCGTGCGTGCTGGCCGGTACACCGCCGTGGGACCTCGAGGCGGAGGTGTTGGCGGCGGTGTATTGGCGCAGCGCAGAGGCCAAGATGGCAGGAGAGTGGCCACTCCCGGAGGAGATCAAGCGGTGGAGAGAGGATGCCCGCGAGGATCTCCTCGTGGACTGGGCACGCCGATTGGAGTCCCCGGCTGCTAGCCGAGAAATGGTGGCCGCCTTTCGCCCCAGCCTCCAGCAGTGGGTCGATCGGCGTCATGGCGCACCGACGTTCCGTCTGACGCAGATCCTCTCCGGGCATGGTTGCTTCGGAAGGTATCTGTGTCGGGTGGCACGTCGGGAACCCACAATGGAATGCCACCATTGTGGGGCGCCGGAGGACACGGCGCAGCACACCCGCGCCGAGTGCCCAGAGTGGGCGGAGCCGCGCGCAGTGATGGCGGCGGCGATAGGACCTGACCTCTCGCTCTCAGCCATAGTCAACGCTATGGCTGACAGCGAGACGAATTGGGAGGCCGTAGCCACTTTTGCGGAGGAGGTGATGCGGACGAAGGAGACGGCGGAGAGGGACCGAGAGGCAGATCCTCTCTCGGCCCCTATCCGCCACAGAAGAACGGGCCGTAGGCGGCTGGCATATGCCGGCCGCATACTACCCTGAACGGGGACCTGTTGGGTTGCGGATCGGGGGATCCGTTTCCTGACTTGAGGGGTCCCGTGCTGTAAGGCGCCTCGTCACGTGTTCCGAGGTGCCTTAAGCGGAGATACGGGGAGGGCACTTTACACCCTCCCGAGGAGGGCCTTCACGGGCACCCGCTGAGGGAGTTGCGGGACGCATTGCGACACCGTGGCTTCCTCCTTGTAAAGCGGCGAGGGCGGAACACCCCAGGTTTTTAGTGGGTACACTGCCTTTATCAAGGCGGGAATCCCACATAACCATCGGTCCCCCCGGACTGGTGGTATCTATAAAAGATTTTCCTGGGCAACAAAAAAAAAAAAAAAAAAAAAAAAAAAAAAAAAAAAAAAAAAAAAAAAAAAAAAAAAAAAAGGTTAGGTTCCCCACCGATGTGTTCCCACGTTGTCGTCGTGGTGGGGCTTGCGTGTCTTTATGATCTTGAGGGCTACGCCGGTAGAGTTACTCATGCCGGAAGGCCTCAAGGGAGAGACCTGACCAAGAGGAACACATGTATGTATGTTTATGTATTTATTATATTACATAGTTTATATTATCAGGTATTTATGTATCTATTTGTATTTATGTATTTTATCTGTGGGCGTTTCGGGGTGCTTAGGTGGGGGGTGAGGGGCTCTGGGATAGGGGTGCGTAGGCGCCGTGGTTCTTTTTGGAACTTCGGCGGTAATCTTAGGCTTTTTTGTAAATATTTGCTTCTTCTGTCTTCTTTATGTATATAGTTTTCACCAAATCCTACGGTTTTGGCGCCCGCTTATGGGATGTATGGCCGAGGGGAGCTCGGTCGTAAGGGCGCCCAGGGGGTCGGTCCACCCTCTGTGACCCAAATAGGACCAAACAAAAAAAAATGAAAATGGCGAATTGTAAAAACATATTACCCCAGGAGGGTACCGGCCTCATCGAGGTCGGGGAATCCCTTGCTGCTTCGGCAGTCAGTCCCTCGTATTCTGGGGGGGACAACAACCGCCTAGGCCTTTTTCAAGGCCAAAACGGCCTTTCTCAAGGCCAAACCGGCCTTTTTCAAGGCCAAACCGGCCTTTCTCAAGGCCAAACCGGCCTTTCTCAAGGCCAAACCGGCCTTTCTCAAGGCCAACATGGGAAAGGTGGGACGATGCCTCTTCGCGATGCGAAAGGCAAGTTTAAAAAAGGCCCTTCTCAGGGCCAACCTGATGAAGAGAGGTGTGTCGATGGGCCTTGCCCTGCTACGCTCCAGCCGTTTGTTGTCTTGACTCGACTGTCTGAGTCGGACACAGACAAGAGCGTGGGGAGTGACAAGGTGTTATTGGCCAATAAGGAGTACGTGGCGGCGAAAGCCGCGAAGGTTACTCCAAGTGAGAATGTGCCGGTTGAATCGGCGCCTGGTGACTTGTCGGAAGTCGATTCAGACGTGTCTTTATTGACTGTTTCATCCCGAGGTGCATCGCCTGGAACTATGATGAGAAAAGAGGAGGAAAGTCGCCTTTGGCGAAAAAGGGGAGTTTCCTCCAGTGAGGAAAGTGCGGAAGGAGAGGCGCAGCTCAAAGGTAGGACGTCGAAAAGAGGTCGTGGACGTCCGGCTTCGACCGGCAGCTATGTCGGTCTGCACAAAGCCAGACAAGAGCAAAAACGTCTTCAGGAGGAAGAGGCGATGCTGCAGGTGGAGAGACTATTCGAGGAGAAGGAAGAGCGGAAGAGGAAAGCTGCTGCAGCTACCTTCCGTAAAGTGTCTAAAGCAGGGCCGGCTGCTTTTGACATCACCGCGGCAGACCTAGCTGGACTTGTAGGAGATGCACTTTCGTCAATCAACGACGTCTCCTGCAAGTCCAAACACATAAAGGGGACTTTTCAGAGAGCACTTAACGACGCCTCTGAAACTATCCGTAGGGCCTTCGCCGAGATGAAGACCCGCACGGTTACGGAGGAAATTGCGCGCCTCGAAACGGCTAATATAAAACTCATGGCGGAGGTCGCTACTATGCGGAAGGAAATGGTGGAGCTTCGGAGCCTCTCGCGGCCTACCGCTCCCGCAGCCATAAACATGGAGGAGATTGCGCGTTCAGTCATGGTCCAGTGTGGGACCATGCTGAATGCGCGAATAGAGGGGCTAGAGGATCGCCTTCTGCCGGCTAAGCGCCTCAGGCCCCCACTGGCCGCAGACAAAAGGAGGGAGTCAGACGATGCTGCTGTAACAGCTGCAATAGCGACAACTTACACGCCTTCCCCCCCTCCTGCCCAAGCAAGCACCAGCGGGACTGGGGGAAAAAAGGGTAGAACCAAGGCGGCCAAAAAAGTACCCAATCCGTTGCCTCCTGCCCCGGTTTCAATGGACGAAGGATGGAACGTGGTAGCACGAAAGGGTACCAAGGCCGCTAAGGCACCAGAGGCTCAAATGGCCCAAGCCACTCGGCCAACTCCCGTAGCGAAAAAGGCTCCTAAGAAACGGGAGCCGAAACTTAAGGTTCCCCGGACTGCAGCGATCGTGCTTACGCTGCAGCCGGAGGCCGAAGAGAAGGGGACCACGTATGCCCAGGTGCTTGCTGAAGCGCGTGAGAAAATCGATGTTCAGGCCCTGGGCATAGAGGGACTGCGATTCCGCACAGCCGCAACAGGAGCCAGGGTGCTGGAAGTGTCCGGTGCCACTGGAACCGAAAAGGCAGACTCCCTCGCCAAGAAACTGAGGGAGCATCTAAGCCCGGAGGTTGTAAAGGTGTCCCGCCCGGAGAAGTGCGTGGCATTACGCCTCTCTGGGCTGGATGATTCCGCCACAAAGGAGGACGTGGCGGCGGCCGTCGCCAAGTGTGGAGGCTGCTCCGCAGAGGCCGTACATGTGGGGAGTGTTGTGAGGCCACCCGGCCGGCAGGGCACAGTATGGCTCAAGTGCCCTATAGCTGCAGCCAAAAAGGTTGCAGCTGGCCGAATTTTAGTGGGCTGGGTTTCGGTGTCTGCAAAGATATTGGAGCCCAGGCCCCTGCATTGTTACCGCTGCCTAGAGGCGGGACATATGGGGGTGAAGTGCACGGCTGGAGTCGACCGCAGCGAGGTCTGTTTCAAGTGCGGCAAGCCTGGGCATAAGGCTGCCCAGTGCGAAGCTGAGCCGCACTGCCCGGCGTGCGAGGCGACAGGCAGAAAAGCCGACCACCCGGTCCGAGGCTGCAAAGGCTCGGACTTGGCAAAAAGAGGAGGAAAAAAGAAGGCTGGTGTAGGCGTAAATGCCCCCTCGCCACCATCTTCGCGCCCAGCGCGAGTGGAGGATCGGATGGAAACAAATTAGATGGCCATCCGATGCCTCCAGGCGAATATCAACCACTGTGCCAGAGCGCAGGATCTATTGCTCCAGAGCCTGGCAGAGTGGTTGATACAAATAGCCGTGGTTACCGAGCCCTACATGATCCCCGCCCGTACTAACTGGGTAGGAGATCGGGAGGACTCGGTAGCCATATATGCTCCGGCGGCCGGTGGCTCCCTGCCCTTCGAAAAAGTAGCGAAGGGTCATGGATGCGTGCTGGCCGTTGTGGGTGGTGGCTGTGGCGTGGCGGTAATTGGGGTGTACTGTTCTCCGAACCGTAACCTGGCCAGCTTCGAGCAGACGCTCGCAGAGGTCGGGTTTCTGGTGGGAACAGCACACCCCAGTCCGGTGTTGGTTGCCGGGGACTTCAACGCCAAATCAACGGCGTGGGGCTCTCCGGCTACCGACGTGAGAGGGGAGGTGTTGGAGGAGTGGGCGGCGTCCCTAGGCCTCAACATCCTCAACAGGGGCATCGAGAACACGTGCGTGCGGCAACAGGGTGGGTCAATAGTTGACTTAACATTCGCAACGCCTTCCCTGGCGCGCCGTGTTCTCGATTGGAAGGTGGAAGTAGACGTAGAGACGCTATCGGATCACCGATATATTCGGTTTAGCGTCTCTGCGTCCGCTGGGCAGGCCCCAGCTCACCGGGCCAGAGAGGGCCCAAGGTGGTCACTGAGGGGGATTGACCCGGAGTTAGCGAAGGAGGCGGCCATCGTGGAAGCATGGATGGCTGACTCGGACCTGGGGGATGTAGACGTCGCAGCAGGGGCACTCGGTGAAGCCCTTGCACGCATCTGTGACGCCTCCATGCCCCGGGTCAAGACGTCGTCGCCACCCCGGCGCATGTACTGGTGGAGGCCGGGGCTCAGGGAGCTCAGGCGGGCTTGCGTTGTGACGCGGCGTAGTTACGCCCATTACCGCCGGAGGAGGGTGCGCGACGAAGAGGTCGAGAGGGACCGCTACGCCGACTACAGGGCCGCCTGTTCTGATCTTAAGGCGGCCATTAAAGATGCCAAGGAATCGGCGTGGCAAGAGTGGTTGGAGTCCCTCAACCGCGACCCTTGGGGTAGACCCTACAAGGCGGTGACGGGAAAGCTACGTCCCTGGACTCCTCCTCTCACGGCGACCTTGGAGCCGGAGCTCTTAGAGCGAATCGTGTCAGCTCTCTTCCCTCACAGGGAGGCATGGCACCCACCACCCATGGCTCCTCCAGGAGTGGAGGAAGCCCATGAGGACACCGAGGTGCCTGGAGTCTCGGAGACCGAGTTCGGCCTGGCCGTGCTTAGGCTTAGGTCAAAAAACACGGCACCCGGACCGGACGGCGTGCCAGGGCGCGCTCTGGTGTTGGCGGCCGGGCAGCTTGAAGATCACATACGATCCGTGTTCTCAGCTTGCCTGGCGCGGGGCCACTTTCCGCAGTGCTGGAAAAGCGGAAAGCTGGTCCTGCTTAGAAAGAGTGGGCGCCCAGCCGATACCCCGTCGGCCTACCGTCCGATCGTGCTGCTGAGTGAGACAAGCAAGCTCTTCGAGCGTGTGCTCGCTGCTCGTCTCACTCAGCACATGGGGGAGGTAGGACCGAACCTAAGCGACTGGCAGTTCGGCTTCCGGCACGGGCGCTCAACGGTGGACGCTATCGCTAGAGTGCGTGAGTTAGCGGAGGAGGCGGTCTCCGAAGGCGGGGTGTTGTTGGCAGTGTCGTTAGACATAAAAAATGCCTTTAACACCCTCCCTTGGGAGACCGTGATGGAGTCCCTTAGATACCATGGTGTGCCCCGGTATTTGAGGGACTCCGTGGCGAGTTATTTCACCGACCGGGCCGTTATGTACCCGGCCCGGGACGGTGAATGGAAGATAAGGCGGATGTCGTGCGGTGTTCCACAGGGTTCGGTCTTAGGACCGCTCCTGTGGAACATCGGGTACGACTACGTGCTCCGCGGGCGGAACCTACACGGTGTCGGTGTAGTATGTTACGCCGATGACACCCTGGTAACTGCCTGCGGGGGCACGCATAGGGAGGCGGCCATCTTGGCCACGGCCGGTGTAGCCCATGTGGTCCACAGGATCAGGACCCTTGGGCTGGAGGTGGCGCTGGAGAAGTCCGAGGCCCTCTTCTTCCACGGACCTCGGAGATCTCCACCGCGGGGTATGGAGATAGTGGTGGGTGGAACCTCTATTGTCGTCGAGTCGAAGATGAGGTATTTAGGCCTCATCCTCGACGGCAGATGGAGGTTCGCGGAGCATTTCCGGCAATTGGCGCCCAAGATCGTAGCCTTTGCCGGAGTGCTCGGGAGACTCCTACCGAATTTAGGAGGGCCCAGTGTGAGTTGCCGCCGCCTTTATGCCGGAGTGGTTCGCTCCAAGGCGCTCTACGGAGCGCCGATATGGGCGGACGCCCTAGACTCTGAAAACCTGACCCTGCTGCGACGTCCGCAGCGGGTCATGGCAGTCAGGGCGGCCCGAGCGTACCACACCGTCTCGTTTGAGGCGGCGTGCGTGCTGGCCGGTACACCGCCGTGGAACCTCGAGGCGGAGGTGTTGGCGACGGTGTATCGGCGCAGCGCAGAGGCCAAGATGGCAGGAGGGTGGCCACTCCCGGAGGAGATCAGGCGGTGGAGAGAGGGTGCCCGCGAGGATCTCCTCCTGGACTGGGCACAGAGACTGGAGTCCCCGGCTGCTAGCCGGGAAATGGTGGCCGCCTTTCGCCCCAGCCTCCAGCAGTGGGTCGATCGGCGGCATGGCGCACCGACGTTCCGTCTGACGCAGATCCTCTCCGGGCATGGTTGCTTCGGGAGGTATCTGTGTCGGGTGGCACGTCGAGAACCCACAATGGAATGCCACCATTGTGGGGCGCCGGAGGACACGGCGCAGCACACCCGCGCCGAGTGCCCAGAGTGGGCGGAGCCGCGCGCAGTGATGGCGGCGGCGATAGGAGGCGACCTCTCGCTGTCAGCCATAGTCAGCGCTATGGCTGACAGTGAGACGAATTGGGAGGCCGTAGCCACTTTTGCGGAAGAGGTGATGCGGACGAAGGAGACGGCGGAGAGGGACCGAGAGGCAGATCCTCTCTCGGCCCCTATCCGCCAACGGAGAACGGGCCGTAGGCGGCTGGCGTATGCCGGCCGCATACTACCCTGAACGGGGACCTGTTGGGTTGCGGATCGGGGGATCCGCTTCCTGACCTGAGGGGTCCCGGGCTGTAAGGCGCCTCGTCACGTGTTCCGAGGTGCCTTAAGCGGAGATATGGGGAGGGCATTTTACACCCTCCCGAGGAGGGCCCTCACGGGCACCCGCTGAGGGAGTTGCGGGACGCATTGCGACACCGTGGCTTCCTCCTTGTAAAGCGGCGAGGGCGGAACACCCCAGGTTTTTAGTGGGTACACTGCCTTTATCAAGGCGGGAATCCCACATAACCATCGGTCCCCCCGGACTGGTGGTATCTATAAAAGATTTTCCTGGGCAACAAAAAAAAAAAAAAAAAAGGTTAGGTTAGGTTAGGTTAGGTTAGGTTAGGTTAGGTTAGGTTATGCCTGGGAGCACCTCTTAAACATAGAGCTCGCCCCTACCCTCTGAGCAGGAGGAGAACTGAGGAGTCCGCCAACAACGGACTATCACCGACGGAGCCGCGGTAGAATCCAACCGGGACCCCGTGACTCTGTCAAGACTAAACGCAGAACCCGACCAATCCTCTGACGAGGAATGGTTCGAAAATGCGCTTCGTCTACGGTGAGTGAGGCAAATATTGATGGTTTTTTAGTCGGTATGTTGATTTGCTGAAATCTTCGAGTCCGACATACCCCTCTAGTCCCCCAGGCTAGAGGGCATGCGTAACGCATTTTCCCATCAAAAAAAAAAAAAAAAAAAAAAAAAAAAAAGGTTAGGTTAGGTTAGGTTAGGTTAGGTTAGGTTAGGTTAGGTTAGGTTAGGTTAGGTTAGGTTAGGTTAGGTTAGGTTAGGTTAGGTTAGGTTAGGTTAGGTTAGGTTAGGTTAGGTTAGGTTAGGTTAGGTTAGGTTAGGTTAGGTTTTTTTTTTTTTTTTTTTTTTTTTTTTGGCGCCTACCAGTGCCTTATTAGGGCCGTCGGCTAGCCTGCCTATTCTCTCTGCTTATAGTGTATGCAGAGGTTTTGTTTATCAGGATAAATAAGGGGAGGTACACATCTTTTTTATTTTCTTACTTTTCTATCTTATTGTATTATCTTATTTCTATTTCTCTTATTGACTTATTCTTAAGTACATTTTTCTTATTTCTAATATCTTATTTATCTTCTTATATATTTATGCTAAAATTATATATTCTATAATATATTATTTAACATAACTTATTTATCTTTATTTCTATAAATACATTTTGTAGCTATTTTTGTACAGTATTGAAAAAATTCGGTTCTTAGTTTTTTATCTTCAATTAGATATACAATATTTGTTTCATCTAGTTTAGTGTCTATTTTAATTTCGGTCTCAATTCTGTCCAGACTATAGACGGGACAATCAAAAAGCACGTGGGGAACAGTTTCCTCTACATTTGGATCACAGATGCACGATGGGTTATCCTTGCATTTGAATCGGTTCAAATACTCGGAAAACCCACCATGCCCCGTTAGAACTTGGGTTAAAACTTTGTTCATCTCTATTTTTTTGATTATTTTGTATGCTCGCATAGCGTCTGGGAAGAACATTTTTGTAATTTTTGCCGTTGTGCCCGTTTTATATCTCTCGTTCCATTTCTCAATTGATTTCCCACGAATCTCTCGTTTAAGAAATGACAGAGGACACATATCGTAATCCGGCTTTTTCTTACTGTTCAATGCTGCTTCCTTTGCCAGTTGGTCGGCACGCTCGTTGCCTGTGAGTCCTGCATGAGCCTTTATCCAAAACAGGAAAACTTTTTTGTTCTGGGTCCTAGAGCATTTTTTTAGGTTATCGCGAGTTTCAACCGCCAAGGGATGAGTCGTGCTAAGGTTTGTTATGGTATCTAGAGCGGCTCTTGAGTCGCTGTAGATACCATAACTCTCCTCTTTACGTCTCAATATTTCCCTAGTTGCGGCACATATTGCTAACAGTTCCGCCTGATAGACCGTGCAGTATTTTGACAGCTTCAGCCTGAGGGTTTTGATCTCGGCATCATTTTTCCATATGGACAATGCTGCTCCGACCTTACCCTCAATCTTGCTGCCGTCAGTAAAAATTTTTATATCTTGTGTGTTGTGATGTTCTACTTGTGTTTGGTCTATCAGGTTTTCGAAATTCAGGCGCATGTGCTCCGCTGGGTGTGGGAAACTTGCGAATTTTGTCATGGTTTCAGTTTCCCTGTCTGCTGTCGCCAGTGATTTTCCTTTTCTGACCTCGTATAGTGCTGCTGCCTCTTTTATTCGTAGGTCAAGAGGCAGTATTCCGGCCAGCAGTAATGACGCATTGAGGGAAACCGTCCTGTATGCTTTGCAAAGTTTTTGAGCAAAACCTCTCTGAACCGCGTTGAGGTGCCTCTGAATGCCCAGCTTCTCGGTTGCAGGGGCCCAAGCGCTTGCTGCGTACGTGATGACGGGTTCCACGGTGGCGACGTATATTGTGCGGATAACTTCAGGATGAAGACCCCAGCTAGTTTTCGCGGCTCTCGATAGTTGTTTATAAATGTTGACAGCTTTTTTACAAGTGTTCACAGTATGGCTGTTGAAAGTCAATTTGCTATCTATCGTTAGCCCTAGCACTTTGATTTCGTTGGACATGCCAATGTCAATCCCACCCATTTCCAGCAATGGGGCGTCAAATTTAAGTTTTCGCGTGATGACCATTGCGTTGGTTTTATGTGGCGCAAACCTAAGCTTATTTGGTTAGGTTAGGTTAGGTTAGGTTAGGTTAGGTTAGGTTAGGTTAGGTTAGGTTAGGTTAGGTTAGGTTAGGTTGTCCTTCGCAGTCGGTCCTCTACGGAGGAGACCGTGAGACTGCAGAAGGACAATGAGCGCCTGCAGGCCGAGGTGGCTGAGCTTCGCAAGGACCTAGCGGAGCTTAGAAAGTCTATGGAAGCACGTGTCCAGGAAAACTTGGTGCCCTCGGTCCCCCGACCACCCATGCAGGTGTCGGAGTCCGTTCCCACTCTAGGTGGTTTCCATGCGGAAGAGCTGACGCGCTCAATTATGCTACAGGTTGGTGGCATGTTGAGCGCGAGGCTGGAGTCCTTTGAGGATAGACTTCTTCCGGCAAAACGCCTCCGTCCACCGCTCGCATCTGACGGTAAGGCCAACTTGTCGACACCAGTAGTGACGCCAGCACCAAGGGTTCTGCCGGTACAGAGTGCTGCGCAGAAAGGTAAACGAGCTACCAAGAAAGGGCAGCAAGCTAATGCTGAAGAGCAACAGCAAAAGAAGGTGGTTCCCCGACCCCTACCGCCAGTACCTTCGTCCGTCGAAGAGGGCTGGTCCACAGTAGTGAAGAAAGGGTCTAAAAAGAAGACAGGTGGAAAAACTGTGGCTTCTGTAAAGGTAACTCCACCTAAGGCAGCTGCAAAGCCAGTTAAGGTGAAGTTACGCCCTCCACGCTCCTCGGCGGTAGTAATCACGCTGCAACCGGGAGCCGAAGAGAAGGGCGTAACATACGCGAAAATTTTACAGGAGGCTAAGCAGAAGTTTAACCTTGCTGATTGCGGCATTGATGGTGTGCGATACCGCAAAGCGGTTACTGGCGCCCGCATATTAGAGGTGCCAGGAGCAACCAGCGGTGACAAGGCTGACTCACTTGCACAAAAGCTAAGAGAGGCCCTAGGTGAGGAGGTAAAGGTCTCCAGGCCAATGATCTGCACAGAGCTGCGCATCGTTGGGCTGGATGACTCGGTCACCCCCGAAGAGGTAGCAACTGCCATTGCGAGGTTCGGTAGTTGCCCTATAGAGTCCATAAAAGTAGGAGAAGTACGAATGGACTCTCGGGGCTGTGGGGCAGTGTGGGCCAAATGCCCAGTGGCGGCGGCAAAGAAGTTGCAGACTGGAGGCAGGCTACTAGTCGGTTGGGTTTCGGCATCTGTTAGGACGCTGGAACCAAGACCGATGCGGTGCTACCGCTGCCTTGAGATTGGGCACGTGCGGGTAAACTGCACCGCTGAGGTTGACCGCAGCGATGAGTGTTATCGCTGTGGTCAGCCTGGTCACAAGGCGGCTGGTTGTTCGGCTGCTGCGCCAAGATGTTCACTGTGCACGGCTGCCAGCAAACCGGCAGATCATAGGTCGGGAGACAAGAAATGCTCACTTCCTAAGACGAAGAAGAAGGCTAAAGCTGCCAACAAGAAGCTGGCAGCTAAGAGCACTCCCTCTCAGGTGGGGGCCGAGGAGGCGATAATCACAATCTAAATTAAGTATGGAACATAGCCTCCTTCAAGGAAATATCAACCATTCCGCTGGAGCACAGGATCTCCTCCTGCAATCCATGGCGGAATGGTTGATAAAAGTGGCGGTGATTGCCGAGCCGTACTTTGTCCCATCCAACAACAACAACTGGGTGGGGGATGTCGACGACTCGGTTGTAATCATTGCGTCTGCTGCTGCTGGCTCGTCATCCTTAACAGCGGTTACAAGGGGCCGAGGTTACGTTGCGGTCAAGTGGAAGGAGATGGTGATCCTTGGGGTCTACTTCTCTCCCAACAGAACCCTTGCTGAGTTCGAAGCGTTCCTGGGCGGGTTAGGGGCCCTAATTGGGCAGACCCTCCCATGCCCAGTGCTCGTCGCGGGAGACCTAAATGCCAAATCCACGGCGTGGGGTTCTCCCCGGACAGACGCTCGCGGCGAGGCTTTGGAGGAATGGGTGACGTCGACTGGCCTCTGTATTTTAAATCAGGGGTCGGTTGACACGTGCGTGCGACATAATGGGGGGTCAATTGTGGATATCACATTTGCATCTCCCACCGTAGCACGCAACATCAGCGGTTGGCGGGTTCTGGAGGATGTGGAGACGTTGTCGGACCATCGTTATATCCGTTTCAATGTCTCCGATTCTTCAGTAGCCGCAAACCTACGTCACCCGAGAAGGCAGGCCCCAAGGTCACCAAGGTGGGCTCTGAGGAGTCTGGACCAAGAGGCGCTGGTGGAAGCCGTAATCGTCCAGGCCTGGCAGACCCCACCTGAGGGGCCGGTAGAGATTGAGGAGGAGGCGGAGTGGTTTCGGGAGGCGATGTCGCAAATCAGTGATGCGTGCATGTCCCGAGCCAAAACGCCCCTTCCCCGACGCAGTGTGTACTGGTGGTCGCAAGACATGGTCTGCCTCCGCACTAACTGCGTTCGGGCTAAACGTCAGTATACCCGCCACCGACGGAGAAGGCAGAGGGACACCGAGGTTGAGGACCAGCTGTACGAGGAGTACAGGGCCCACAAAAAGGCTCTGCAGCAGGCTATCCGCTCCGCTAAAGAGAGGTCACGGGCGGAGCTTCTCGAGACTCTCAACGGAGATCCATGGGGGCGCCCCTATAAGATGGTACGGGGTAAGATCCGACCATGGACACCTCCATTGACTGAGAGTCTCGAGCCTCAACTGGTGGAGGCTGTTGTATCAGCCCTCTTTCCAAATGCGGCCGAGCATCAGCCTCCCGAGATGACTCAGGAGGAAAGGAGAATGGAAGTATTGGACACAGAAGTGCCACCAGTTCTGGATGCTGAACTTGGCCTGGCCGTCCGAAAGCTCCGGGCAAAAAACAAGGCTCCGGGGCCAGACGCAATTCACGGCCGGGTCTGGGTTCTGGCACTCGGAGAGCTTGGGGACCGATTTCGACGGCTCCTTGACGCCTGTCTTGAGATGGGACGGTTCCCATCTGTGTGGAAGACGGGCAGGCTAGTCTTGCTTCAGAAAGAAGGGCGACCAGCAGACTCTCCGTCCGCGTACAGGCCGCTCGTGATGCTGGATGAAGCTGACAAGCTTTTCGAGCGAATCGTGGCTTCTCGGCTCATCCAGCATCTCCGGAGGGAGGGACCGGACCTATCCGAGTTCCAGTTTGGATTCCGGGCGGGCAGGTCGACGATTGACGCGATAGGTGCTGTCAGGGCTCGCTCGGAAGAGGTGGTGGCCGGCGGTGGCGTTATGTTGGCGGTATCATTAGATATCGCCAACGCGTTTAACACGTTGCCGTGGGCTTGTGTTAGGGAGGCGCTAAAGTACCATGAAGTGCCTCCCTATCTCAGTCGGATAGTTGCAGCGTACCTTTCCGACCGTTATATCTCATATCTTGGACGGGGAGGTGCGCTGCAAAGAAGAGCTATGTCGTGCGGTGTTCCGCAGGGCTCGGTCCTCGGACCGCTCCTGTGGAACATCGGCTACGACTGGGTCCTACGAGGATCTCTCAATCCGGGCGCCGGCGTCATCTGCTACGCAGATGATACGCTTGTGACGGCCCGGGGCGAGACATTCGGGGAGGCTGCCCGTTTGGCCACGGAATCGGTGGCAATGGTGGTGGAAAGGATAGGGAGATTGGGACTCCGGGTGGCGCTCAATAAGTCGGAGGCTGTTTGTTTTCACGGCCCACGACGAGCACCACCAAGGGGTTCCACTATCTCTATCGGGGAGGTGCGTATCGAGGTCGACTCCAAGATGAAATATCTTGGGCTCTTCCTCGATAGCAGGTGGAGCTTTCGCGAGCACTTCACGCGCATGGCCCCTCGATTGATGGGTGCGGCGGGCGCGCTTAAACGCCTGCTGCCGAATCTCGGGGGTCCCAAAGCGACAAGCCGCCGCCTGTATCTGGGGGTAGTGCGGTCGATGGCCTTATATGGGGCGCCCATTTGGGCCGACACCCTGACGGGCAAAACAATCGCTCTGCTGAGGCGGTCTCAGAGAGTGTTGGCCGTTGGGGTCGTCCGAGGTTACCGCACCGTCTCCTACGAGGCGGCCTGCTTACTGGCGGGGTCCCCTCCGTGGGATCTTGAGGCGGAGTGCTATGCCGCGACTTATGAGTGGCGCATAGCTCTCCGCCTCCGAGGGGAAAATCCCCCTCCGCCTGGTGAGGTGCCCGCGTGGAAGCTCCATATCCGACGGGTTCTGAGGGAGAGGTGGGAGGAGCGGCTGGCCCATCCAAAGGCTGGCAGCTGGACCGTCGAGGCTGTCCGACCAGTACTCGAGAGCTGGCTGGACAGGGCACACGGGTCGCTTTCCTTCCGTCTGGTGCAGGTGCTGACCGGGCATGGTTGCTTCGGCAAGTACTTGTGCCGAATAGCCGGAAGGGAACCGACGACCGAGTGCCATCATTGTGGCTGTGACGAGGACACGGCGCAACACACGCTGGAAGTGTGCCCAGCTTGGGCCGACGAGCGCCGCGCCCTTGTCGCAGCAGTGGGGGACGACCTCTCGCTTGCAGCATTGATAAAGTCAATGCTGGAAAGCGAGACGTCATGGAAGGAGGTGTTATCCTTCTGTGAACTGGTAATGTCACGGAAGGAGGCTGCGGAGCGGGAGAGGGAGATATCCTCTACCCTCCCGATCCGCAGCCGGAGAGTCGGGCGTAGGAGGAGGCTCTTCAACGCCTACCTACATCCCCCATAACAGGGGCGTTGGCGGTCGAGTCGGGGGACTCCACCGCCGACAATATAATGCCCCGAGGTGGCGCGCGCGGGTGTGTTCCCGTGCGCCACTGAGTAGGTGTGTCGGTGATCTCCTGCACTGACACACCCGAGGAGGGGCCCGCAATGGTGATTGTGGGCCGACGCCGTCGGGACTGTGGAAGAATGCTCACGTGCTCCCACGGTTCCTGACTTAAAGGCGTGAGAAGGAACACACCCCAGGGTTTTAGTCGGTATAAGGAGTCCGACATAACCTTCTTGCCCCCCCGGGCTTGGAGGTATCCATAAAGGATTTCCCTGGGTCAAAAAAAAAAAAAAAAAAAAAAAAAAAAAAAAAAAAAAAAAAAAAAAAAAAAAAAAAAAAAAAGGTTAGGTTAGGTTAGGTTAGGTTAGGTTAGGTTAGGTTAGGTTAGGTTAGGTTAGGTTAGGTTAGGTTAGGTTAGGTTAGGTTAGGTTAGGTTCCCCAGCCTCCAGCAGTGGGTCGATCGGCGGCATGGCGCACCGACGTTCCGACTGACGCAGATCCTCTCCGGGCATGGTTGCTTCGGGAGGTATCTGTGTCGGGTGGCACGTCGGGAACCCACAATGGAATGCCACCATTGTGGGGCGCCGGAGGACACGGCGCAGCACACCCGCGCCGTGTGTCCGGAATGGGCGGAGTCGCGCGCAGCGATGACAGCGGTGATAGGAGGCGACCTCTCGCTGTCAGCCATAGTCAGCGCTATGGCTGACAGTGAGACGAATTGGGAGGCCGTAGCCACTTTTGCGGAAGAGGTTATGCGGACGAAGGAGACGGCGGAGAGGGACCGAGAGGCAGATCCTCTCTCGGCCCCTATCTGCCAACGGAGAACGGGCCGTAGGCGGCTGGCGTATGCCGGCCGCATACTACCCTGAACGGGGACCTGTTGGGTTGCGGATCGGGGGATCCGCTTCCTGACCTGAGGGGTCCCGGGCTGTAAGGCGCCTCGTCACGTGTTCCGAGGTGCCTTAAGCGGAGATATGGGGAGGGCATTTTACACCCTCCCGAGGAGGGCCCTCACGGGCACCCGCTGAGGGAGTTGCGGGACGCATTGCGACACCGTGGCTTCCTCCTTGTAAAGCGGCGAGGGCGGAACACCCCAGGTTTTTAGTGGGTACACTGCCTTTATCAAGGCGGGAATCCCACATAACCATCGGTCCCCCCGGACTGGTGGTATCTCTAAAAGATTTTCCTGGGCAACAAAAAAAAAAAAAAAAAAAAAAAAAAAAAAAAAAAAAAAAAAAAAAAAGGTTAGGTTAGGTTAGGTTCCGAGGGGAATATCCCCCTCCGCCTGGTGAGGTGCCCGCGTGGAAGATCCACATCCGACGGGTTCTGAGGGAGAAGTGGAAAGAGCGGCTGGCCAATCCAAAGGCCGGCAGCTGGACCGTCGAGGCTGTCCACCCGGTACTCGAGAGCTGGCTGGACAGGGCACACGGGTCGCTTTCCTTCCGACTGGTGCAGGTGCTGACCGGACATGGCTGCTTCGGCAAGTATTTGTGCCGAATAGCCGGAAGGGAACCGACGACCGAGTGCCATCATTGTGACTGTGACGAGGACACGGCGCAGCACACGCTGGAGGTATGCCCAGCTTGGGACGACGAGCGCCGCGCCCTCGTCGTAGCAGTGGGGGACGACCTCTCGCTTGCAGCATTGATAAAATCAATGCTGGAAAGCGAGACGTCATGGAGGGAGGCGTTATCCTTCTGTGAAAATGTAATGTCACGGAAGGAGGCTGCCGAGCGGGAGAGGGAAATATCCTCTACCCTCCCGATCCGCAGCCGGAGAGTCGGGCGTAGGAGGAGGCTCTTCAACGCCCACCTACATCCCCCATAATAGGGGCGTTGGCGGTCGAGTCGGGGGACTCTGCCGCTGACAACATAATGCCCCGAGGTGGCGCGCGCAGGTGTGTTCCCGCGCGCCACTGAGTAGGTGTGTCGGTGATCTCCTGCAATGACACACCCGAGTAGGGGCCCGCAATGGTGAATGTGGGCCGACGCCGTCGGGGGCTGTGGAAGAATGCTCACGTGCTCCCAGGGCTCCCGGCATCAAGGCGAGAGGAGGAACACACCCCAGGGTTTTAGTCGGTATAAGGAGTCCGACATAACCTCCATGCCCCCCCGGGCTTGGAGGTATCCATAAAGGATTTCCCTGGGTCAAAAAAAAAAAAAAAAAAAAAAAAAAAGGTTAGGTTAGGTTAGGTTAGGTTAGGTTAGGTTAGGTTAGGTTAGGTTAGGTTAGGTTAGGTTAGGTTAGGTTAGGTTCCCCACCGATGTGTTCCCACGTTGTCGTCGTGGTGGGGCTTGCGTGTCTTTATGATCTTGAGGGCTACGCCGGTAGAGTTACTCATGCCGGAAGGCCTCAAGGGAGAGACCAGACCAAGAGGAACACATGTATGTTTATGTATTTATTATATTAGTCTATATTATCATGTATTTATGTATCTATTTGTATTTATGCATTTTAACAGCGAGGTGGGCTCCTCTTCGTGCTCTCTGAGTAGCAGACAGCACAGTTGATGGAGCATGAGACGTGCCCGGCGTGTACTTACACTACCACCGGGCAGGCGTTGGAAGATGTTATCTTCCATGCCAGCGTCGTATATCGGAACCCCAACGAGCGTCGCGGTCATGTCTCGTAACGCGAGTTGGGACCGATGGCTTTGGCTTCATTGCCCGGGCCGCGAGGAGTAAACCTCTATAAAATAATCCCGAAGGACAAGTGGCGGTGCAGCATGAGGTCTATTCTCTAGGAGGATGGCTGGCCGGAAAAGTCAGTCGCTACTGCACCTAGGCGTTGCGCCTGGGTATGGTTCACCTACCCTTCCCGGATACACGAGGGCACTGTTCGGGTCGTACCTTTTCCCCGGTACTCGTGGGATTTTTTATGCATTCTTTAAATACACAAAAAACTCCCGACTCTGGGGCGGAAACTCCTCAGGGTCTAAAAGGCCCTTCTCAGGGCCACCCCAAAGGCCCTTCTCAGGGCCAACCCAAAGAGATGAACGGCAGCGTCACTAGACGGGGTTCTGCCTCTTTGGACAGGGATGCGTGTTCTTTGGAGCCACGTATCATGTTGACTCGTCTGTCAACTGAGGCGATGGAGGTGGCTACAAGGGCGTCCGATTCGGATGCAAGTGTAGACTCCTCAGTGCGGTCCGGTCAGGGCCGCTTATGGAAAGGCCAGAAGAGACGCCGCAACGGGGACTCAGTGTCGTCAACGGACACCGATAGTTTGGCTTATGCCTTAAGTGCTCCAAGCACTAGCCGTTGTAAGATCGGAAGGAAGGAGTTCCTTATTAGGAAAGAGGCGGAGGCTGAGAGGTTGCTTGAGGAGCAACTTCTCAGAGCAGAAAGTGAGAGGACAACGCTAGGGTTGGTGGTTACGGGCGAGGAGGATGACCGAACCGCCACAGCCCTCAACGAGCGCATCCTGGCAGATGTCGCTCTAATAGTGAACGTAGCGACGAAGTCGAAAAATATAAAGGGCGGTTTCATTAGGGCCCTTAAAGAGTCGGCAGCCTCAATTAAAAAGGCAACCGAAGTCCTTCGCAGTCGGTCCTCTACGGAGGAGACCGTGAGACTGCAGAAGGACAATGAGCGCCTGCAGGCCGAGGTGGCTGAGCTTCGCAAGGACCTAGCGGAGCTTAGAAAGTCTATGGAAGCACGTGTCCAGGAAAACTTGGTGCCCTCGGTCCCCCGACCACCCATGCAGGTGTCGGAGTCCGTTCCCACTCTAGGTGGTTTCCATGCGGAAGAGCTGACGCGCTCAATTATGCTACAGGTTGGTGGCATGTTGAGCGCGAGGCTGGAGTCCTTTGAGGATAGACTTCTTCCGGCAAAACGCCTCCGTCCACCGCTCGCATCTGACGGTAAGGCCAACTTGTCGACACCAGTAGTGACGCCAGCACCAAGGGTTCTGCCGGTACAGAGTGCTGCGCAGAAAGGTAAACGAGCTACCAAGAAAGGGCAGCAAGCTAATGCTGAAGAGCAACAGCAAAAGAAGGTGGTTCCCCGACCCCTACCGCCAGTACCTTCGTCCGTCGAAGAGGGCTGGTCCACAGTAGTGAAGAAAGGGTCTAAAAAGAAGACAGGTGGAAAAACTGTGGCTTCTGTAAAGGTAACTCCACCTAAGGCAGCTGCAAAGCCAGTCAAGGTGAAGTTACGCCCTCCACGCTCCTCGGCTGTAGTAATCACGCTGCAACCGGGAGCCGAAGAGAAGGGCGTAACATACGCGAAAATTTTACAGGAGGCTAAGCAGAAGTTTAACCTTGCTGATTGCGGCATTGATGGTGTGCGATACCGCAAAGCGGTTACTGGCGCCCGCATATTAGAGGTGCCAGGAGCAACCAGCGGTGACAAGGCTGACTCACTTGCACAAAAGCTAAGAGAGGCCCTAGGTGAGGAGGTAAATGTCTCCAGGCCAATGATCTGCACAGAGCTGCGCATCGTTGGGCTGGATGACTCGGTCACCCCCGAAGAGGTAGCAGCTGCCATTGCGAGGTTCGGTAGTTGCCCTATAGAGTCCATAAAAGTAGGAGAAGTACGAATGGACTCTCGGGGCTGTGGGGCAGTGTGGGCCAAATGCCCAGTGGCGGCGGCAAAGAAGTTGCAGACTGGAGGCAGGCTACTAGTCGGTTGGGTTTCGGCATCTGTTAGGACGCTGGAACCAAGACCGATGCGGTGCTACCGCTGCCTTGAGATTGGGCACGTGCGGGTAAACTGCACCGCTGAGGTTGACCGCAGCGATGAGTGTTATCGCTGTGGTCAGCCTGGTCACAAGGCGGCTGGTTGTTCGGCTGCTGCGCCAAGATGTTCACTGTGCGCGGCTGCCAGCAAACCGGCAGATCATAGGTCGGGAGACAAGAAATGCTCACTTCCTAAGACGAAGAAGAAGGCTAAAGCTGCCAACAAGAAGCTGGCAGCTAAGAGCACTCCCTCTCAGGTGGGGGCCGAGGAGGCGATGATCACAATCTAAATTAAGTATGGAACATAGCCTCCTTCAAGGAAATATCAACCATTCCGCTGGAGCACAGGATCTCCTCCTGCAATCCATGGCGGAATGGTTGATAAAAGTGGCGGTGATTGCCGAGCCGTACTTTGTCCCATCCAACAACAACAACTGGGTGGGGGATGTCGACGACTCGGTTGCAATCATTGCGTCTGCTGCTGCTGGCTCGTCATCCTTAACAGCGGTTACAAGGGGCCGAGGTTACGTTGCGGTCAAGTGGAAGGAGATGGTGATCCTTGGGGTCTACTTCTCTCCCAACAGAACCCTTGCTGAGTTCGAAGCGTTCCTGGGCGGGTTAGGGGCCCTAATTGGGCAGACCCTTCCATGCCCAGTGCTCGTCGCGGGAGACCTAAATGCCAAATCCACGGCGTGGGGTTCTCCCCGGACAGACGGTCGCGGCGAGGCTTTGGAGGAATGGGTGACGTCGACTGGCCTCTGTATTTTAAATCAGGGGTCGGTTGACACGTGCGTGCGACATAATGGGGGGTCAATTGTGGATATCACATTTGCATCTCCCACCGCAGCACGCAACATCAGCGGTTGGCGGGTTCTGGAGGATGTGGAGACGTTGTCGGACCATCGTTATATCCGTTTCAATGTCTCCGATTCTTCAGTAGCCGCAAACCTACGTCACCCGAGAAGGCAGGCCCCAAGGTCACCAAGGTGGGCTCTGAGGAGTCTGGACCAAGAGGCGCTGGTGGAAGCCGTAATCGTCCAGGCCTGGCAGACCCCACCTGAGGGGCCGGTAGAGATTGAGGAGGAGGCGGAGTGGTTTCGGGAGGCGATGTCGCAAATCAGTGATGCGTGCATGTCCCGAGCCAAACCGCCCCTTCCCCGACGCAGTGTGTACTGGTGGTCGCAAGACATGGTCTGCCTCCGCACTAACTGCGTTCGGGCTAGACGTCAGTATACCCGCCACCGACGGAGAAGGCAGAGGGACACCGAGGTTGAGGACCAGCTGTACGAGGAGTACAGGGCCCACAAAAAGGCTCTGCAGCAGGCTATCCGCTCCGCTAAAGAGAGGTCACGGGCGGAGCTTCTCGAGACTCTCAACGGAGATCCATGGGGGCGCCCCTATAAGATGGTACGGGGTAAGATCCGACCATGGGCACCTCCATTGACTGAGAGTCTCGAGCCTCAACTGGTGGAGGCTGTTGTATCAGCCCTCTTTCCAAATGCGGCTGAGCATCAGCCTCCCGAGATGACTCAGGAGGAAAGGAGAATGGAAGTATTGGACACAGAAGTGCCACCAGTTCTGGATGCTGAACTTGGCCTGGCCGTCCGAAAGCTCCGAGCAAAAAACAAGGCTCCGGGGCCAGACGCAATTCACGGCCGGGTCTGGGTTCTGGCACTCGGAGAGCTTGGGGACCGATTTCGACGGCTCCTTGACGCCTGTCTTGAGATGGGACGGTTCCCATCTGTGTGGAAGACGGGCAGGCTAGTCTTGCTTCAGAAAGAAGGGCGACCAGCAGACTCTCCGTCCGCGTACAGGCCGCTCGTGATGCTGGATGAAGCTGACAAGCTTTTCGAGCGAATCGTGGCTTCTCGGCTCATCCAGCATCTCCGGAGGGAGGGACCGGACCTATCCGAGTTCCAGTTTGGATTCCGGGCGGGCAGGTCGACGATTGACGCGATAGGTGCTGTCAGGGCTCGCTCGGAAGAGGTGGTGGCCGGCGGTGGCGTTATGTTGGCGGTATCATTAGATATCGCCAACGCGTTTAACACGTTGCCGTGGGCTTGTGTAAGGGAGGCGCTAAAGTACCATGAAGTGCCTCCCTATCTCAGTCGGATAGTTGCAGCGTACCTTTCCGACCGTTATATCTCATATCCTGGACGGGGAGGTGCGCTGCAAAGAAGAGCTATGTCGTGCGGTGTTCCGCAGGGCTCGGTCCTCGGACCGCTCCTGTGGAACATCGGCTACGACTGGGTCCTACGAGGATCTCTCAATCCGGGCGCCGGCGTCATCTGCTACGCAGATGATACGCTTGTGACGGCCCGGGGCGAGACATTCGGGGAGGCTGCCCGTTTGGCCACGGAATCGGTGGCAATGGTGGTGGAAAGGATAGGGAGATTGGGACTCCGGGTGGCGCTCAATAAGTCGGAGGCTGTTTGTTTTCACGGCCCACGACGAGCACCACCAAGGGGTTCCACTATCTCTATCGGGGAGGTGCGTATCGAGGTCGACTCCAAGATGAAATATCTTGGGCTCTTCCTCGATAGCAGGTGGAGCTTTCGCGAGCACTTCACGCGCATGGCCCCTCGATTGATGGGTGCGGCGGGCGCGCTTAAACGCCTGCTGCCGAATCTCGGGGGTCCCAAAGCGACAAGCCGCCGCCTGTATCTGGGGGTAGTGCGGTCGATGGCCTTATATGGGGCGCCCATTTGGGCCGACACCCTGACGGGCAAAACAATCGCTCTGCTGAGGCGGTCTCAGAGAGTGATGGCCGTTGGGGTCGTCCGAGGTTACCGCACCGTCTCCTACGAGGCGGCCTGCTTACTGGCGGGGTCCCCTCCGTGGGATCTTGAGGCGGAGTGCTATGCCGCGACTTATGAGTGGCGCATAGCTCTCCGCCTCCGAGGGGAAAATCCCCCTCCGCCTGGTGAGGTGCCCGCGTGGAAGCTCCATATCCGACGGGTTCTGAGGGAGAGGTGGGAGGAGCGGCTGGCCCATCCAAAGGCTGGCAGCTGGACCGTCGAGGCTGTCCGACCAGTACTCGAGAGCTGGCTGGACAGGGCACACGGGTCGCTTTCCTTCCGTCTGGTGCAGGTGCTGACCGGGCATGGTTGCTTCGGCAAGTACTTGTGCCGAATAGCCGGAAGGGAACCGACGACCGAGTGCCATCATTGTGGCTGTGACGAGGACACGGCGCAACACACGCTGGAGGTGTGCCCAGCTTGGGCCGACAAGCGCCGCGCCCTTGTCGCAGCAGTGGGGGACGACCTCTCGCTTGCAGCATTGATAAAGTCAATGCTGGAAAGCGAGACGTCATGGAAGGAGGTGTTATCCTTCTGTGAACTGGTAATGTCACGGAAGGAGGCTGCGGAGCGGGAGAGGGAGATATCCTCAACCCTCCCGATCCGCAGCCGGAGAGTCGGGCGTAGGAGGAGGCTCTTCAACGCCTACCTACATCCCCCATAACAGGGGCGTTGGCGGTCGAGTCGGGGGACTCCACCGCCGACAATATAATGCCCCGAGGTGGCGCGCGCGGGTGTGTTCCCGTGCGCCACTGAGTAGGTGTGTCGGTGATCTCCTGCACTGACACACCCGAGGAGGGGCCCGCAATGGTAATTGTGGGCCGACGCCGTCGGGACTGTGGAAGAATGCTCACGTGCTCCCACGGTTCCTGACTTAAAGGCGTGAGAAGGAACACACCCCAGGGTTTTAGTCGGTATAAGGAGTCCGACATAACCTCCTTGCCCCCCCCGGGCTTGGAGGTATCCATAAAGGATTTCCCTGGGTCAAAAAAAAAAAAAAAAAAGGTTAGGTTAGGTTAGGTTAGGTTAGGTTAGGTTAGGTTAGGTTAGGTTAGGTTAGGTTAGGTTAGGTTAGGTTAGGTTAGGTTAGGTTAGGTTAGGTTTTTTTTTTTTTTTTTTTTTTTTATTTGAGTACCGAGGCTTTATTTCGTCTACTCACAGGTAAGACACTTTATCAAATCTTAATATTAAATTAGAGACTAGTACAGCGGTCATGTCCTTACGTCTAAGTTATTTACAATCATAATGTGTATGAATGAATCAATATTGATTATGAAAAAATATTTTCTTAACCTTTTCGAAATAGGATCGTGATATGGGAGTTCTAAAGTTTTCTTAATACTTACCCTATATATACATTTTTCTTTTAATACCCTTAATACACTAATAATAATAGTAGTACAATGATTATTCAATTTTACAATATGTTAAGTTTTTAACTGATATAACGTATATGTATAATCATTTCTAATTCTCACATACGCCACCCATGCACACACATGTCCCACACATGTACGCATATGTGACACATATGCACACACATTCGACACATATGCTGCACACTTTAACCCATATATACGCACATACAATATGATAAATTTAATCAACAACCCCTTTTTGATTTATGTTCTCCTGGTAGTTGGAGTCTTCAATTATGACAAAATATTTAATATAAATTTTGATTTTAAATCTAACTAGCCTTTGTACAGTCTTAAAATATATCTATCTATACACGGACAATCATTATGCATACTTTTATACATAATAATGTATCTAAATTATACTATATTATATTAAGTTATACCTATATTTATGTTAATTATTACCTATAATTAATTTGATATGAATTATGTTCTTTCTTTTCATTTTCTTTTCCTTTTTCTTTTTCTTTCTTTTATTTTCAAACAATTTTGAAAAATTTCAAATTACTTTCCAATATAATTTAAAATTAAATGTTGCCCTTATACAATATTAGATAATCATTATTTATATGTACTAAACTAAAATTATTTATATATATATATGTCGACCTATAAGTTGTCTTCTTCTTCTTCTTACTTTAAAGAAGAGGAAGAAGATCTCACTTTCCTCTACTTATTTTCTTAGTTTTCAGTTTATTTACAGACTTTTTATTTATCGGTCGACATATGTCTGCTGAGCTTATTAAAAATCGAGATATCTCTACCAGCAGTAATGTCTTGATATTTTATTTTATTGGCAATACTGTGTTTGGCTTAGATATTCTATAGCAATATATTTATTCTATAAATGATCAACGGTATTATGAGATGTTTGTTTTCATACATATATATATAATATATATATGTACGCCTTCCAGTGTTTATTTATAATGTACGCGTGCGACACACATGCACACATATGTACACATATGCACACGCACGCACACACATGTAACACATATGTACACACATGTCCACACATGCACACACATGCACACACATGTAACACACATGTGACACACATGTACACACATGTGACTCATATGTGACACGTGTGTACACACATGCGACACACATGTACACACATGCACACACATGTGACACATATGCACACACATGCACACACATGTGACACATATGTACACACATGTGACACATATGTACATACATGTGACACATATGTACACACATGTGACACATGTATACACACACGCGACACACATGCACACATATGTGGCACACATGTCACGCGGTTTGTGATATAGTAGTTGATATTTAATTAATTATTATAAGTGCTTACTATTATAGTCGGATGAGGTTCACGTGTATGCCACGGCGGTCCTGGCCAGGGCGTCTCGGCGTTTTCGCACCGGGCACTCCAGGTTGAAGGCGCCATGGTCGTGTTTCTCCAGTTTCGCCAGCCTGCAGTTGCGGCATGACGGATGGTCTCCAACAGTCCATGCTGGGCAGTCGTTTTTAAGGTGTTTGCCACCACAGTGGCTGCAGAGGTCCGCCGCCTCAATGCAGAATTTACGCCCATGGCCGAAGCCAAGGCATCTCGTACACTGAAGCAGCGGACTCTGATCCACCACGTGTCGCTTTTGGAGTCCGATGTATAAGCTGCCGTTATTTGTCAGCCGTTGCCACAGTGCTGGCGAAACCTGGAGAACCACGTGGACTTCAAGTGGGTTGCGTGTCTTCCTCCTGTATTTAATTTTAACGCGGTAGTCCCCGTCACTAACATCGCCCACCACGTCAGGGTTTTGCACTTTGAGTGACTGCAGGATATTGTCGTCGGTGTTAGACGATGAGACATTTTTTTATCATAACTAACGGATCCTTCGGAGCGAGCTTGGTGTAAGTGAGCCCCTTGTGGAGGTCCAGCCGTGAAAGCACCTCTTCCCTCTTTCCGTCAGATCCGCAGTATTAGTAGGTTAGGTTAGGTTAGGTTAGGTTAGGTTAGGTTAGGTTAGGTTAGGTTAGGTTAGGTTAGGTTCCCCACCGATGTGTTCCCACGTTGTCGTCGTGGTGGGGCTTGCGTGTCTTTATGATCTTGTGGGCTACGCCGGTAGAGCTACTCTTGCCGGAAGGCCACAAGGGAGAGACGAGACCAAGAGGAACACATGTATGTATGTTTATGTATTTATTATATTACTTAGTTTATATTATCAGGTATTTATGTATCTATTTGTATTTATGTATTTTATCTGTGGGCGTTTCGGGGTGCTTAGGTGGGGGGTGGGGGGCTCTGGGATAGGGGTGCGTAGGCGCCGTGGTTCTTTTTGGAACTTCGGCGGTAATCTTAGGCTTTTTTGTAAATATTTGCTTCTTCTGTCTTCTTTATGTATATAGTTTTCACCAAATCCTACGGTTTTGGCGCCCGCTTATGGGATGTATGGCCGAGGGGAGCTCGGTCGTAAGGGCGCCCAGGGGGTCGGTCCACCCTCTGTGACCCAAATAGGACCAAACAAAAAAAAATGAAAATGGCGAATTGTAAAAACATATTACCCCAGGAGGGTACCGGCCTCATCGAGGTCGGGGAATCCCTTGCTGCTTCGGCAGTCAGTCCCTCGTATTCTGGGGGGGACAACAACCGCCTAGGCCTTTTTCAAGGCCAAACCGGCCTTTCTCAAGGCCAAACCGGCCTTTTTCAAGGCCAAACCGGCCTTTCTCAAGGCCAAATCGGCCTTTTTCAAGGCCAACATGGGAAAAGTGGGACGATGCCTCTTCGCGATGCGAAAGGCAAGTTTAAAAAAGGCCCTTCTCAGGGCCAACCTGATGAAGAGAGGTGTGTCGATGGGCCTTGCCCTGCTACGCTCCAGCCGTTTGTTGTCTTGACTCGACTGTCTGAGTCGGACACAGACAAGAGCGTGGGGAGTGACAAGGTGTTATTGGCCAATAAGGAGTACGTGGCGGCGAAAGCCGCGAAGGTTACTCCAAGTGAGAATGTGCCGGTTGAATCGGCGCCTGGTGACTTGTCGGAAGTCGATTCAGACGTGTCTTTATTGACTGTTTCATCCCGAGGTGCATCGCCTGGAACTATGATGAGAAAAGAGGAGGAAAGTCGCCTTTGGCGAAAAAGGGGAGTTTCCTCCAGTGAGGAAAGTGCGGAAGGAGAGGCGCAGCTCAAAGGTAGGACGTCGAAAAGAGGTCGTGGACGTCCGGCTTCGACCGGCAGCTATGTCGGTCTGCACAAAGCCAGACAAGAGCAAAAGCGTCTTCAGGAGGAAGAGGCGATGCTGCAGGTGGAGCGACTATTCGAGGAGAAGGAAGAGCGGAAGAGGAAAGCTGCTGCAGCTACCTTCCGTAAAGTGTCTAAAGCAGGGCCGGCTGCTTTTGACATCACCGCGGCAGACCTAGCTGGACTTGTAGGAGATGCACTTTCGTCAATCAACGACGTCTCCTGCAAGTCCAAACACATAAAGGGGACTTTTCAGAGAGCACTTAACGACGCCTCTGAAACTATCCGTAGGGCCTTCGCCGAGATGAAGACCCGCACGGTTACAGAGGAAATTGCGCGCCTCGAAACGGCTAATATAAAACTCATGGCGGAGGTCGCTACTATGCGGAAGGAAATGGTGGAGCTTCGGAGCCTCTCGCGGCCTACCGCTCCCGCAGCCATTAACATGGAGGAGATTGCGCGTTCAGTCATGGTCCAGTGTGGGACCATGCTGAATGCGCGAATAGAGGGGCTAGAGGATCGCCTTCTGCCGGCTAAGCGCCTCAGGCCCCCACTGGCCGCAGACAAAAGGAGGGAGTCAGACGATGTTGCTGTAACAGCTGCAATAGCGACAACTTACACGCCTTCCCCCCCTCCTGCCCAAGCAAGCACCAGCGGGACTGGGGGAAAAAAGGGTAAAACCAAGGCGGCCAAAAAAGTACCCAATCCGTTGCCTCCTGCCCCGGTTTCAATGGACGAAGGATGGAACGTGGTAGCACGAAAGGGTACCAAGGCCGCTAAGGCACCAGAGGCTCAAATGGCCCAAGCCAGTCGGCCAACTCCCGTAGCGAAAAAGGCTCCTAAGAAACGGGAGCCGAAACTTAAGGTTCCCCGGACTGCAGCGATCGTGCTTACGCTGCAGCCGGAGGCCGAAGAGAAGGGGACCACGTATGCCCAGGTGCTTGCTGAAGCGCGTGAGAAAATCGATGTTCAGGCCCTGGGCATAGAGGGACTGCGATTCCGCACAGCCGCAACAGGAGCCAGGGTGCTGGAAGTGTCCGGTGCCACTGGAACCGAAAAGGCAGACTCCCTCGCCAAGAAACTGAGGGAGCATCTAAGCCCGGAGGTTGTAAAGGTGTCCCGCCCGGAGAAGTGCGTGGCATTACGCCTCTCTGGGCTGGATGATTCCGCCACAAAGGAGGACGTGGCGGCGGCCGTCGCCAAGTCTGGAGGCTGCTCCGTAGAGGCCGTACATGTGGGGAATGTTGTGAGGCCACCCGGCCGGCAGGGCACAGTATGGCTCAAGTGCCCTATAGCTGCAGCCAAAAAGGTTGCAGCTGGCCGAATTTTAGTGGGCTGGGTTTCGGTGTCTGCAAAGATATTGGAGCCCAGGCCCCTGCATTGTTACCGCTGCCTAGAGGCGGGACATATGGGGGTGAAGTGCACGGCTGGAGTCGACCGCAGCGAGGTCTGTTTCAAGTGCGGCAAGCCTGGGCATAAGGCTGCCCAGTGCGAAGCTGAGCCGCACTGCCCGGCGTGCGAGGCGACAGGCAGAAAAGCCGACCACCCGGTCCGAGGCTGCAAAGGCTCGGACTTGGCAAAAAGAGGAGGAAAAAAGAAGGCTGGTGTAGGCGTAAATGCCCCCTCGCCACCATCTTCGCGCCCAGCGCGAGTGGAGGATCGGATGGAAACAAATTAGATGGCCATCCGATGCCTCCAGGCGAATATCAACCACTGTGCCAGAGCGCAGGATCTATTGCTCCAGAGCCTGGCAGAGTGGTTGATACAAATAGCCGTGGTTACCGAGCCCTACATGATCCCCGCCCGTACTAGCTGGGTGGGAGATCGGGAGGACTCGGTAGCCATATATGCTCCGGCGGCCGGTGGCTCCCTGCCCTTCGAAAAAGTAGCGAAGGGTCATGGATGCGTGCTGGCCGTTGTGGGTGGTGGCTGTGGCGTGGCGGTAATTGGGGTGTACTGTTCTCCGAACCGTAACCTGGCCAGCTTCGAGCAGACGCTCGCAGAGGTCGGGTTTCTGGTGGGAACAGCACACCCCAGTCCGGTGTTGGTTGCCGGGGACTTCAACGCCAAATCAACGGCGTGGGGCTCTCCGGCTACCGACGTGAGAGGGGAGGTGTTGGAGGAGTGGGCGGCGTCCCTAGGCCTCAACATCCTCAACAGGGGCATCGAGAACACGTGCGTGCGGCAACAGGGTGGGTCAATAGTTGACCTAACATTCGCAACGCCTTCCCTGGCGCGCCGTGTTCTCGATTGGAAGGTGGAGGTAGACGTAGAGACGCTATCGGATCACCGATATATTCGGTTTAGCGTCTCTGCGTCCGCTGGGGAGGCCCCAGCTCCCCGGGCCAGAGAGGGCCCAAGGTGGTCACTGAGGGGGATTGACCCGGAGTTGGCGAAGGAGGCGGCCATCGTGGAAGCATGGATGGCTGACTCGGACCTGGGGGATGTAGACGTCGCAGCAGGGGCACTCGGTGAAGCCCTTGCACGCATCTGTGACGCCTCCATGCCCCGGGTCAAGACGTCGTCGCCACCCCGGCGCATGTACTGGTGGAGGCCGGGGCTCAGGGAGCTCAGGCGGGCTTGCGTTGTGACGCGGCGTAGTTACGCCCATTACCGCCGGAGGAGGGTGCGTGACGAAGAGGTCGAGAGGGACCGCTACGCCGACTACAGGGCCGCCTGTTCTGATCTTAAGGCGGCCATTAAAGATGCCAAGGAATCGGCGTGGCAAGAGTGGTTGAAGTCCCTCAACCGCGACCCTTGGGGTAGACCCTACAAGGCGGTGACGGGCAAGCTACGTCCCTGGACCCCTCCTCTCACGGCGACCTTGGAGCCGGAGCTCTTAGAGCGAATCGTGTCAGCTCTCTTCCCTCACAGGGAGGCATGGCACCCACCACCCATGGCTCCTCCAGGAGTGGAGGAAGCCCATGAGGACACCGAGGTGCCTGGAGTCTCGGAGACCGAGTTCGGCCTGGCCGTGCTAAGGCTTAGGTCAAAAAACACGGCACCCGGACCGGACGGCGTGCCAGGGCGCGCTCTGGTGTTGGCGGCCGGGCAGCTTGAAGATCACATACGATCCGTGTTCTCAGCTTGCCTGGCGCGGGGCCACTTTCCGCAGTGCTGGAAAAGCGGAAAGCTGGTCCTGCTTAGAAAGAGTGGGCGCCCAGCCGATACCCCGTCGGCCTACCGTCCGATCGTGCTGCTGAGTGAGACAAGCAAGCTTTTCGAGCGTGTGCTCGCTGCTCGTCTCACTCAGCACATGAGGGAGGTAGGACCGAACCTAAGCGACTGGCAGTTCGGCTTCCGGCACGGGCGCTCAACGGTGGACGCTATCGCTAGAGTGCGTGAGTTAGCGGAGGAGGCGGTCTCCGAAGGCGGGGTGTTGTTGGCAGTGTCGTTAGACATTAAAAATGCCTTTAACACCCTCCCTTGGGAGACCGTGATGGAGTCCCTCAGATACCATGGTGTGCCCCGGTATTTGAGGGACTCCGTGGCGAGTTATTTCACCGACCGGGCCGTTATGTACCCGGCCCGGGACGGTGAATGGAAGATAAGGCGGATGTCGTGCGGTGTTCCACAGGGTTCGGTCTTAGGACCGCTCCTGTGGAACATCGGGTACGACTACGTGCTCCGCGGGCGGAACCTACACGGTGTCGGTGTAGTATGTTACGCCGACGACACCCTGGTAACTGCCTGTGGGGGCACGCATAGGGAGGCGGCCATCTTGGCCACGGCCGGTGTAGCCCATGTGGTCCACAGGATCAGGACCCTTGGGCTGGAGGTGGCGCTGGAGAAGTCCGAGGCCCTCTTCTTCCACGGACCTCGGAGATCTCCACCGCGGGGTATGGAGATAGTGGTGGGCGGAACCTCCATTGCCGTCGAGTCGAAGATGAGGTATCTAGGCCTCATCCTCGACGGCAGATGGAGGTTCGCGGAGCACTTCCGGCAATTGGCGCCCAAGATCATAGCCTTTGCCGGAGTGCTCGGGAGACTCCTCCCGAACTTGGGAGGGCCGAGTGTGGCGTGCCGCCGCCTTTATGCCGGTGTGGTTCGCTCCAAGGCACTCTACGGAGCGCCAATATGGGCGGACGCCCTAGACGCCGAAAACCGGACCCTGCTGCGACGTCCGCAGCGGGTCATGGCCGTCAGGGCGGCCCGAGCGTACCACACCGTCTCGTTTGAGGCGGCGTGCGTGCTGGCCGGTACGCCGCCGTGGGACCTCGAGGCGGAGGTGTTGGCGGCGGTGTATTGGCGCAGCGCAGAGGCCAAGATGGCAGGAGAGTGGCCACTCCCGGAGGAGATCAAGCGGTGGAGAGAGGATGCCCGCGAGGATCTCCTCGTGGACTGGGCACGCCGATTGGAGTCCCCGGCTGCTAGCCGGGAAATGGTGGCCGCCTTTCGCCCCGGCCTCCAGCAGTGGGTCGATCGGCGTCATGGCGCACCGACGTTCCGTCTGACGCAGATCCTCTCCGGGCATGGTTGCTTCGGAAGGTATCTGTGTCGGGTGGCACGTCGGGAACCCACAATGGAATGCCACCATTGTGGGGCGCCGGAGGACACGGCGCAGCACACCCGCGCCGAGTGCCCAGAGTGGGCGGAGCCGCGCGCAGTGATGGCGGCGGCGATAGGACCTGACCTCTCGCTCTCAGCCATAGTCAACGCTATGGCTGACAGCGAGACGAAATGGGAGGCCGTAGCCGCTTTTGCAGAGGAAGTGATGCGGTCGAAGGAGACGGCGGAAAGGGACCGAGAGGCAGATCCTCTCTCGGCTCCTATCCGCCAACGGAGAACGGGCCGTAGGCGGCTGGCGTATGCCGGCCGCATACTACCCTGAACGGGGACCTGTTGGGTTGCGGATCGGGGGATCCGCTTCCTGACCTGAGGGGTCCCGTGCTGTAAGGCGCCTCGTCACGTGTTCCGAGGTGCCTTAAGCGGAGATACGGGGAGGGCACTTTACACCCTCCCGAGGAGGGCCTTCACGGGCACCCGCTGAGGGAGTTGCGGGACGCATTGCGACACCGTGGCTTCCTCCTTGTAAAGCGGCGAGGGCGGAACACCCCAGGTTTTTAGTGGGTACACTGCCTTTATCAAGGCGGGAATCCCACATAACCATCGGTCCCCCCGGACTGGTGGTATCTATAAAAGATTTTCCTGGGCAACAAAAAAAAAAAAAAAAAAAGGTTAGGTTAGGTTAGGTTAGGTTAGGTTAGGTTAGGTTCCCCACCGATGTGTTCCCACGTTGTCGTCGTGGTGGGGCTTGCGTGTCTCTGTGATCTTGAGGGCTACGCCGGTAGAGTTACTCATGCCGGAAGGCCTCAAGGGAGAGACTAGACCAAGAGGAACACTTAGGTTTATGTATTTATTATATTATTAGTTTATATTATCACGTATTTATGTATTATTAGTATTTATGTATTTATACAGCGAGGTGGGCTCCTCTTCGTGCTCTCTGAGTAGCAGACAGCACAGTTGATGGAGCATGGGACGTGCCCGGCGTGTACTTACACTACCACCGGGCAGGCGTTGGAAGATGTTATCTTCCATGCCAGCGTCGTATATCGGAACCCCAACGAGCGTCGCGGTCATGTCTCGTAACGTGAGTTGGGACCGATGGCTTTGGCTTCATTGCCCGGGCCGCGAGGAGTAAACCTCTATAAAATAATCCCGAAGGACAAGTGGCGGTGCAGCATGAGGTCTATTCTCTAGGAGGATGGCTGGCCGGAAAAGTCAGTCGCTACTGCACCTAGGCGTTGCGCCTGGGTATGGTTCACCTACCCTTCCCGGATACACGAGGGCACTGTTCGGGTCGTACCTTTTCCCCGGTACTCGTGGGATTTTTTATGCATTCAAATACACAAAAAACTCCCGACTCTGGGGCGGAAACGTCTCAGGGTCTAAAAGGCCCTTCTCAGGGCCACCCCAAAGGCCCTTCTCAGGGCCACCCCAAAGGCCCTTCTCAGGGCCAACCCGAAGAGATGAACGGCAGCGTCAATAGACGAGGTTCTGCCTCTTTGGATAAGGATGCGTGTGCCTTGGAGCCACGCGTCATGTTGACCAGAATGTCAACGGAGATGATGGAGGTCACCGCGCAGGCATCTGACTCAGATGCCAGCGTGGAAACTGTAGCCTCGTCCGTGCGGTCTGGTCAGGGCCGCCTGTGGAAGGGCGTTAAGAGACGGCGTGATTCGGTTTCATCGACGGACACCGATAGTCTAGTGCCTGAGACTTTTAAGACACCTGTCTCAGATTTTCCAGGTACCAGTCGGAGAAAGGTTGGAAAGAAAGACTTCTTACTTAGAAAAGAGGCTGAGGCTGAGGTGCTGCTCGAAGAGCAACTCCTGAAAGCTGGAAGCGAAAGGGCAGCGCTAGGGTTGGTGGTGTCGGGAGAGGAGGATGACCGATCCACCAAAGCTCTGAACGAGCGCATCCTGGCGGATGTTGCCATGATTCAAAAAGTGGCGACGAGCTCAAAAAACCTTAAGGGTGGGTTCATAAGGGTCCTTAAGGAGTCGGCGGCCTCCATAAAGAAGGCAACGGAAGTCATTAGCAGTCGGTCCTCTACGGAGGAGACCGTGAGATTGCAAAAAGACAATGAGCGCCTGCAGGCCGAGGTGGCAGAGCTCCGCAAAGAACTAGCGGAGCTCAGAAGGGCAATAGAGACACGGTCTCGTCCCGTAATCATGGAGGTGCCAGAGACCCTTCCTGCTCGTGGTGGGCCCCATGCGGAAGAGTTGACGCGTTCGATAATGCTACAGGTAGGTGGCATGTTGAACGCGCGGCTTGAGTCGTTTGAGGACAGGCTCCTTCCGGCAAAACGCCTCCGGCCACCACTAGCGTCTGACAGGAATGTGAATCTGCCGGCACCAGTGGCTACGCCAGCACCTGTCCAAGCGGAGGAGCAAAGTGCAGCTGTTCCTAAAGGAAAGCGAGCTGCCAAGAAACAGCAGCGAGCTAACCCTGTAGGGCAGCCACAAAACAAGGTGGTTCCCCGTCCCCTACCGCCAGCACCTAAAAATGTTGAAGAGGGCTGGTCGACAGTGGTAAAAAAAGGGGCCAAGAAGAAGACGGGTGCAAAAACTGCGGTCTCCGCTAACGCTGCACCACCTAAGGCGGCCGCCAAGCCAACCAAGCCGAGCAAGGTGAAAGTGCGCCCTCCACGCACCTCGGCAGTGGTTTTAACACTGCAGCCGGGGGCCGAAGAGAAGGGCGTAACATACGCGAAGGTGCTGGCCGAGGCAAGGCAGAAGGTAGAACTTGCTGACTGTGGCATTGCTGGTGGGTTGAGATGCCGTAAAACGGTAACCGGTGCCCGCATTCTGGAAATACCAGGTGCAACAAGCGGTGATAAAGCGGACTCTCTCGCGCAAAAACTGAGAGAGTGCCTAGGCGAGGAGGTGAAGGTCTCCAGGCCAATGATCTGCACAGAGTTGCGCATTGTCGGGCTGGATGACTCAGTTACCTCAGAAGAGGTTGCCAGTGCCATTGCAAGGAATGGCAGCTGCCCCGTAGAGTCCATAAAGGTAGGAGAAATACGAATGGACTCCCGAGGCAGCGGGTCAGTATGGGCCAAATGCCCAGTGACGGCGGCTAAGAAGCTGCAGGCTGGAGGCCGCCTTCTGGTCGGGTGGGTCTCGGCGTCGGTTAAGGCGCTGGAACCAAGACCGATGCGTTGCTACCGCTGCCTGGAGATGGGGCACGTGAGGGTGAACTGCACCGCAGAGGTCGACCGCAGTGATGAGTGCTATCGCTGTGGTCAGCCTGGCCACAAGGCGGCTGGTTGTTCGGCTGCTGCGCCTAAATGCTCATTATGCGCGGCTGCCAACAAACCGGCAGATCACAGGTCTGGAGACAAAAGGTGTTCCCAACCTAGGTCCAAGAAGAAGAGCAAAGCTGTTAGGAAGAACTTGGCAGCTAAGATCACCCCCGTTCAAGTGGGGGTTGAGGAGGCGATGATCACTAACTAAATCTAGTATGGATCATCACCTCTTACAGGGGAATATCAACCACTCTACTGGTGCGCAGGATCTCCTTCTGCAATCCATGGCGGAGTGGCAAATTGAAGTGGCAGTGGTTGCCGAGCCATATTTTGTCCCGCCCGATAACAACAAATGGGCTGGGGATGTCGACGGACTAATAGCAATTATTGCCGCTGGGGCTCTGCCCCTAACAGTAGTTGCAAGAGGCAGAGGTTACGTCGGAGCTAGGTGGAAGGAGATGGTGATCCTCGGGGTCTACTTCTCTCCCAATAGAACCCTTGCCGAGTTCGAAGCGTTCCTGGACGGGATAGGGGCCCTCATAGGGCAGACCCTTCCATGCCCAGTGCTCGTCGTGGGGGACCTGAACGCGAAGTCCACGGCGTGGGGATCCCCTCGGACGGACGCTCGTGGCGAGGCTCTGGAGGAATGGGTGACGACGACTGGCCTCTGTATTTTAAATCAGGGGTCGGTCAACACGTGCGTGCGACATAATGGGGGGTCGATTGTGGACATCACACTGGCATCCCCCACCGTCGCGCGCAAAATAAGGGATTGGCGGGTTCTGGAGGATGTGGAGACGTTGTCGGACCATCGGTATATCCGATTCAATGTCTCCGATTCTTCAGTTGCCGCAAACCTACGTCACTCGAGAAGGCAGGCCCCGAGGTCACCAAGGTGGGCTCTGAGGAGTCTGGACCAAGAGGTGCTGGTGGAAGCCGCAATTGTTCAGGCCTGGCAGACCCCACCTGAGGGGCCGGTGGCGATTGAGGAGGAGGCGGAGTGGTTTTGTGAGGCGATGTCACAAATCAGTGATGTGTGCATGTCTCGAGCCAAACCGCCCCTTCCCCGACGCAGTGTGTACTGGTGGTCGCAAGACATGGCCTGCCTCCGCACTAACTGCGTTCAAGCTAGACGCCGGTACACCCGCCACCGGAGGAGAAGGCAGAGGGATACCGAGGTTGAGGACCAGCTGTACGAGGAGTACAGAGCCCACAAAAAGGTTCTGCAGCAGGCTATCCGCTCCGCCAAAGAGAGGTCACGGGCGGAGCTTCTTGAGTCTCTTAATGGTGATCCATGGGGGCGCCCCTACAAGATGGTCCGGGGTAAGATCCGACCGTGGGCGCCCCCACTGACCGAGAGTCTTGAGCCTCAGCTAGTAGAAGCTGTTGTCTCCTCCCTATTTCCAAATAGGGCCGAGCATCAGCCTCCCGAGATGGTCCCATCTGGAGAAATCAGGAGGAGGGAAGTCGAGGACGATAATGTGCCGCCGGTTCTGGCTGCCGAGCTGGGTCTGGCCGTCCGAAGGCTCCGGGCGAAAAACAAGGCTCCGGGGCCGGACGGAATTCACGGCCGGGTCTGGGTTTTGGCGCTAGAAGAGCTCGGGGACCGATTCCGACGGCTACTTGACGCCTGTCTGGAAATGGGGCGGTTCCCGACTATGTGGAAGACGGGCAGGCTTGTCTTACTCAAGAAAGACGGTCGGCCAGCAGACTCTCCGTCAGCGTACAGGCCGCTTGTTATGCTGGATGAAGCCGACAAGCTTTTCGAGCGAATCGTGGCTTCTCGGCTCATCCAGCATCTCCGGAGGGAGGGACCGGACCTATCAGAGCACCAGTATGGATTCCGGGCGGGCAGGTCGACGATTGACGCGATAGGTCTTGTCAGGGCTCGCTCGGAAGAGGTGGTGGCCGGCGGCGGCGTTATGTTGGCGGTATCATTAGATATCGCCAACGCGTTTAACACGTTGCCGTGGTCTTGTGTTAGGGAGGCGCTAAAGTATCATAAAGTGCCTCCCTATCTCAGTCGGATAGTTACAGCGTACCTTTCCGACCGTTATATCACATATCCTGGACGGGGAGGTACGCTGCTGAGAAGAGCTATGTCGTGCGGTGTCCCACAGGGCTCGGTCCTCGGACCGCTCCTGTGGAACATCGGCTACGACTGGGTCCTACGAGGATCTCTCAATCCGGGCGCCGGCGTCATCTGCTACGCAGATGATACGCTTGTGACGGCCCGGGGCGAGACATTCGGGGAGGCTGCTCGAGTGGCCACGGAATCGGTGGCAATGGTAGTGGAAAGGATAGGGAGATTGGGACTCCGGGTGGCGCTCAATAAGTCGGAGGCTGTTTGTTTTCATGGCCCACGACGGGCGCCACCAAGGGGTTCCACTATCTCTATCGGGGAGGTCCGAATCGAGGTCGACTCCAAGATTAAATATCTTGGGCTCTTCCTCGATAGCAGGTGGAGCTTTCACGAGCATTTCACGCGCATGGCCCCCCGATTGATTGGTGCGGCGGGCGCACTTAAACGTCTGCTGCCGAATCTCGGGGGTCCCAAAGCGACAAGCCGCCGCCTGTATCTGGGGGTAGTGCGGTCGATGGCCCTATACGGGGCGCCCATCTGGGCCGACACCCTGACGGACAAAACCATCGCTCTGCTGAGGCGGTCTCAGAGAGTGATGGCCGTTGGGGTCGTCCGAGGATACCGCACCGTCTCCTACGAGGCGGCCTGCTTACTGGCGGGGTCCCCTCCGTGGGATCTTGAGGCCGAGTGCTATGCCGCGACTTACGAGTGGCGCATATCTCTCCGCCTCCGAGGGGAATATCCCCCTCCGCCTGGTGAGGTGCCCGCGTGGAAGCTCCACATCCGACGGGTTCTGAGGGAGAAGTGGAAAGAGCGGCTGGCCAATCCAAAGGCCGGCAGCTGGACCGTCGAGGCTGTCCGCCCGGTACTCGAGAGCTGGCTGGACAGGGCACACGGGTCGCTTTCCTTCCGACTGGTGCAGGTGCTGACCGGACATGGCTGCTTCGGCAAGTATTTGTGCCGAATAGCCGGAAGGGAACCGACGACCGAGTGCCATCATTGTGACTGTGACGAGGACACGGCGCAGCACACGCTGGAGGTATGCCCAGCTTGGGACGACGAGCGCCGCGCCCTCGTCGTAGCAGTGGGGGACGACCTCTCGCTTGCAGCATTGATAAAATCAATGCTGGAAAGCGAGACGTCATGGAGGGAGGCGTTATCCTTCTGTGAACATGTAATGTCACGGAAGGAGGCTGCCGAGCGGGAGAGGGAAATATCCTCTACCCTCCCGATCCGCAGCCGGAGAGTCGGGCGTAGGAGGAGGCTCTTCAACGCCCACCTACATCCCCCATAATAGGGGCGTTGGCGGTCGAGTCGGGGGACTCTGCCGCTGACAACATAATGCCCCGAGGTGGCGCGCGCGGGTGTGTTCCCGCGCGCCACTGAGTAGGTGTGTCGGTGATCTCCTGCACTGACACACCCGAGTAGGGGCCCGCAATGGTGAATGTGGGCCGACGCCGTCGGGGGCTGTGGAAGAATGCTCACGTGCTCCCAGGGCTCCCGGCATTAAGGCGAGAGGAGGAACACACCCCAGGGTTTTAGTCGGTATAAGGAGTCCGACATAACCTCCATGCCCCCCCGGGCTTGGAGGTATCCATAAAGGATTTCCCTGGGTCAAAAAAAAAAAAAAAAAAAAAAAGGTTAGGTTAGGTTAGGTTAGGTTAGGTTAGGTTAGGTTAGGTTAGGTTAGGTTAGGTTAGGTTAGGTTAGGTTAGGTTAGGTTAGGTTTTTTTTTTTTTTTTTTTTTTTTTATTGGCGCCTACCAATTGCCTTTTTAGGGGCCGTCGGCTAGCCTAGTGCGACACTGTTGCTATGTATTGCAACATCATTTTTCCCTACTCTAATTAAATAAAACAATATTTATTTATTTATTAATACTAACCTACGAACTTAGCTTAACCTAGAATTTAACCTAGACGTTTTTATTTATTTATTTATTCAGATTAACACGAAAACCGTTATTCTTATTTTAACCATTAAATTATTCTTAACTAATCATTTCATTTTATTATTACATCCTATAAAATCATAAACAAAATAAATTAACAATAAAGACAATTTAAATTAGTAATAGTATTATTAGTGAATAAGTAATAATATAAAATTAATAATTTTAACAATTTTAATCATCTAGCTTTATTTATTTATTTATTTATTTTTTTTTGTTTTTTTTTTTGTTTTTTTTTTTAAACATTGTGACAAATAATTTTTTTTTTTTTTTTTTTTTCATTACAATTTTTTAACAAATAGAATATTCTTATTTATAAATTAATACCTAAGCATACAGAATTTAATTAAATAAATATAATAGAAAATATTTGTAACCAAGCTTACAAATATTTGGTAATCAAATATAAGAAGCCCAGATAACTAAATAAACTAATACAAAAGTAGTTAAATTGATGTACAAATAAAAACAAAAATATAAATAAGATAAAACAATAAATTATTCAATCAAACAGTTGAATGAACGAAATAATGACAATCGTTCTCCGGAATCGATCCCACTCGTCTATGGCCTGATTACATAAATAAGATAGCGACTGACACTGACATTTTGATGTCTATGGAATATTAAACCAATTTTAGGTACATTTAAAGAAAAAGAAAATATAAATAAATAAATAAATACAAACTGCGAGAAGTCAACAAAAATCGAATAAATACTTAAGCAATATTACATTTATTCTATGAACAATAATAATTCGGCTGAATGATATGATACGGAATAATCCTGATCGTTCACCGATCTCGATCCCACTCATGGCCTAAACAAATTGGCGGCTGACATTGACATAATTGCTTTTAAAAACCTGGGTTTGACAGTTTGATCGTTTGACATTGACCTTACAACCAGATTCCATCCAGCAATGTCAAGCCGATACTGACAGTTTTGGAAAACATGTCCGGCCAACCAAACAAAAACATGTCGACAAAAAGTAAAGAAGGCACAAGATGGGTTTAATCCCTTGTTCCTTGAGCAAGCAAGTGCTACAGGCATCTGTGTCATATATATTTATATATTTATATATATATATATATATATATATTTCCCTAGTACAGTTATAGTGATTCATAGATCAGACAATTTTTAGAATATCATTCCTATGTTGAAGGTGTTTTCAATTTAATTTTTTAAAATAAACAACTGACTTTTTAATTTGGTATTTATTGATTTTGCTATATCCGATTTAATTTCATTAATAATAGCAATATAAAAATTAATTAAGCAATTCAATGAAGAAAACAAGTTTTACAATTCTTACAATTCTTGGCTTGCCTTGATTTACATAAAAAAAGAAACTATTATTCCAATTATTTATATTTACAAGATTATTAAATTTTTAAACTATATTATCATCATTGCATTGCTTAATTATTGATTATCGTAGTAATCGGTATATTATTGCTTTATGCATGGGTGAACAAACGGACTAGAAAGAGAGACAAGAGCGCGTCGGTCATCCATCTCATTCCAATCGTCTATGGTCTGAGCGAAAGCAGCAAGTAGCACTGACATTCCAATGAACAGCGATTGTCTACCAGAGACGGTTCTAAGCTTGGTCCCATAAGTCCGTGGTACATGTATCAACAAAATGGCAGCTGACATTGACATATGCAATGTCAGTACAGGCCACGATCTGCAAAAATGACAGGTACAAGGACAGATGTGTGGTGTGTGCCAACCTGTGGAAACAAGAACCTGTGACGACGAGGCAACCTGACAAATAAAAAGATGCTAAGTCAATGACAGACAACAACACCTTTGTTGTACAGTTAGTTTTCTTTTCTTTGAGTATTTTTATTGTTATTTCTCTGTTGGACCAACGGGTATACATCGTGCAAAATGTCTCTATCATTATCCCTACGTTTAGTCGGTATAATAACAAAGGCAACCACGCGACAAACACCCGCTAGTCCAACATAGCAATAACAATGTGTTGTGATCGTGAAAGTTTTTTTTTTTTTCCGTTGCCTAGTGTTAACTGAAACGATAGCTTCGTGTGACCGCGAAAAGCGCAATCCATGGACACCAAGGTAAATATTTGGGTTGTCTTACACGTACGTACGTTTAGTCCGGTTCTAAGAACGAGCCATTCTCCGCACCCACCTTTCGGAGAACAGTTCTTGCGTACCCCAGAAACAAGTCTCTGCAGTCGGGTTCAGCAATGAGGTAGGGAAAGTTTTCTGCTATTACCAGAGTGTCAGTTATGCACTCGCAGTCGTGACGAAGGCTGCAGTATTTTGGGCATTGAACCAGGACATGTTGTACCGTCTGCGCCTCACCGCTTCCACAGGTGCAAAGAGGGCTATCAACCAAGCCAAACCTGTGTAGGTATGAAAGAAAACCGCCATGCCCGGTTAATAATTGTGCAATATAGTTATTCATCCTAATTTTGCATAGGATTCTATATGCTAAAGCTATGTCAGGGAAAAATAGCTTGGTTGTAGATCCAGTCGTCGCCGCCACGTATCTCTCCTGCCACAGTCGAATGGTATTGTCCCTAACAAGACGTTTAGCGTGGGAAAGGGGGAACTTGTCATAAAACGGTAATTGTTTGTTGTGCAAAGCGGCGTGTTTGGCTAGTTCGTCCGCCCTTTCATTGCCCTCAATGCCGATGTGAGCCTTAATCCAGTAGAGTGAGACCTGCTTGCCGTCCTCCTGGAGCGCTTTTAAGCCCTTTTGGATGTCAAACGCCATAGGGTTGATCGTGTTAGTATCACACACAGCCTCTAGCCCTGATCTTGAATCGCTGGCTACATTGAACTTACCCTCACTTATGGTTTCCATCCAATGTATTGCTCTCAGGATCGCCGCAAGTTCAGCCTGAAAAACGCTGCAGTAGTTTTCAAGCCGAAAGCCCATGTGTTTGAACTCCGCATGGCCCCTCCAGCACGAAACGGACGCCCCCACTCTGCCCTCCAACTTGCTACCATCCGTGAACAGGATCGGGGCGTCGGCTCCAAGCGCATCAACATCCTCCTGTGAGGAAAGAATCCCAAAGTGAATGCGCCTTCGCTCTGCTGGGTGCGGCAGATTATGGGGGCTCTTCCTTACCTCAAGCTGTCTTCCAGGTAAGGACTGCAATGGTTTGCCCCTTTTTATGTCATAAATGGTGGCATGTTCCTTTAGCCTTAGATTGAGAGGAATGATTCTGGCCAGGACCAGGCTCGCCTCAAGGGAGACCGTTCTATGTGTCTTGGCCACCTTAATAGCGAAAGATCTAGCGAGTCTATTGAGTGTTTGCTCAGCATAGGTTTTATCAACCACCTCAGCCCAGCAGCTGCCAGCATATAAGACTGTAGGCTCAACAACGGCAACATATATCAACCGCAGTATATCTGAATTAAGACCCCACTGTGCCCGTGCCGCTCTTGAGACCACTTTGTACAATTCTATAGCCTTTTTTGTTGTTTTTTCCAGGTGTTTCCTGAAGTTTAGCAGTGGATCCAGAATGAGGCCAAGAACCCCGAGTTTGTCTCCGTACTCCAAGTGCACCTGTCCAATGCTTAGCCTTGGTAAGTAATAATTCATCTTTTTAGTTATGAGCAGTGTCTGGGTCTTGTGTGGTGCTAGCTTAAACCTAAGTATATCGCTCCAGTGTTCTATCGTTTGGAGCGCATGGTTAACCCGGCGCTCCAGATCCTCACCATTGGAGGAGGAAGCGACCAACAGGATGTCGTCCGCGAAGGCCTGAACTCGAACGCCATCATACTGCGTGGGCTCAAGCAGGGGATCCAGCTGCATATTCCATAAGATGGGTCCGCAGGTGGAACCCTGAATACAGCCCATGGTTGTAGTTCTGCTAATTGACTCGCCAGCATAGCGAAGTGTAATACTTCTGTCGGATAGGTAATTATATATTAATCTCTGTATTCCAGGATCCACCCCCTTCACGTGCAGCTGTCCCAAGATGGCGGGCCACCAGGCGCGATCAAAGGCGCCGGCTATGTCGAGCGACACAACAACTACAAGTCGCTTGGCCGCCAAGTGCCCCCGGATCTCCGTCAGTGCGTCGTAGAGCGCGTCCTCGGAGCTGCGCTGTGGCGTGAAGCCGTACTGGTGAGTATTAAGTTTCCCCTCTCTTCCAAGTTGCCACTGTAACCTATTAGTGAAAAGTTTTTCTAGCATTTTTCCCAATACCGGTAGTAGGCCTATTGGTCTATATGACTTAGGTTTAGTGTAGTCGTTCTTTGCCGGCTTGGGAATTATCTTTACAGTGGCAACTTTCCAGATTTTGGGGAAAAACCCTCTTTTCAGACAGCGTGTGTATATGCCCAGCAGCAGCTCACAGTTGGACCGGTAGGCACGTAGGCAGATGTCCAGCGTGAGTCCGTCGACACCAGGCGCCTTTTTTTTGTGCATGGCGCGAAGTACCGCGTCAAGTTCCTCCTGGGTAAACGGAACGACGCCGCGCTCGATGCTGTCATCCGCCCTAAGTTGGTCCTCATATTCTTGTGTTCTGTTCCTCAAGACGTTGTGCTCAGCGCTATCAGTGGCGGGGTCATCCCGCGGGAAGAAGGTGTCGGCGAGCAGGTTGGCGGAGTCACGCGCCCCAAGCGTGGCGCCATCCTCGTTCTCCAGCAGGCAATCCGCGGCGCCGGTGACCGAGCAGGCTTTGATGACCCGGTAAGAGCGGCTCCACATTGTCTCTGTCTTTTCGCCACTGCAGAAGTTCCTCCAGCTCTCGGTGACGGCGGTGTCAATGGCACGTTTGTAGTCAGCCTTAGCCTCGAGATAGTGTTCGACTACAAGGCGTCGCCTTGCCGGGTTGGCCTTCCGAACCTTCCTTCTCTGTCTCGTCATTTCTGACCTGAGGCGACCCAGCTCAGGGCTCCACCACGGGCAGGGCTTCCTCCCAGTAGCGTCTCTCAAGCGCGGGATGGCGCAATCAGCGGCACCGATGACGCAGGTCGTGTATCGCTCCGCCAGGTGATCGAGGTCAGCAGCCGAGGCAGCGCGCGCCACCCCATCAGCGTCCAGATGCTCCGCGGCAAGCCGGGTGAGGAACTCGTTATCAAAGAGCGTCCAGTTAGCCTTATCTGTGTTATAGATGCGCGTGGTGTCCCGCCGCGCGCCTCTGCCGCCTGCCACTCCAAGCGCAAACGTGATAGCTCTGTGGTCAGATAAGCCTCCAAATCGCTCGTCAACGCGCCAGTCAGAGGCGAGGGGCAGCAGCGCCGCGGAGCAGGCCGTGACGTCAATAATGCTCTGTGCTTCCTGGCCGGCGCGGTGTGCGTTGAAAGTAGGCACGCTCCCTCGGTTCAGCACCTCGAGGCCCGCCCCAGCGAACGCCTCGGCCACACTCGTACCCCGCGCATCCTCCACAGCCCCACCAGAAGCTTCGAGCGTTGACATCTCCGCCCACCAGAAGTAGGTTCACTCCCATAAAGGTGATGATGTTACCTATCGTGGCCAAGTAGGTACTTAGGTCCCTGTTCTTATCTAGGTAGACGCTTATTACGCCCACCTTGACCCCTCCTATGTCCAGTACAACTCCAACGACATCCTCCGTTATACATCTACTATTGATGTTAAATTTAATTCCAGGATCGGCGACCACGACGGCGGCGCGCACTGGCGCACCAGGTGCTGCTGCTTCCTTCTGTATAACCCGAAGCGGGCTAGGCACCTGCAGCCTTGCTCCGGCGCCGACGTAGGGCTCCTGCAGCAGCATAAGGTGAGCGCCACGCGCCGCCGCCTCCCTGAAACAGGCATGGGTGGCGGCGCGCCCTCGTCCAAGGTTATATTGGATCACATGCGTCGGGCGGGGAGTGCTCGTATCGGTGTCCTTAGCAATAACGTGTTCTAAGGCGCGCCAGGTGATCCCAACGGCGCCACTCGGGGCAGTCGGGGCCGTAAGCGGGGTGTTCCACGTTGCGGTGGTGCGCCGCCAAACAGTTTACGCAGCTTGGGGCAGTCTCTCTGTTGGGGCACTCGCGGGTGTCATGGGGCTGGGCGCAGTAGCCGCACAGCCGGCCAGGCGAGCGGCACTCTGCAGCGCGGTGCGCGAACCCGAGGCAGCGGTAGCACTGTAGCAGAGGCGATTGGTCCGAGGCGCGGACCATTTGATAGCCCAGGCGCAGGCGTCTGTCTACAAGCGCCCTCCACAGTGCCGTGCTGACCTGCAGCACCACGTTCTGCAGCACCGACGTCCGACCCTTAGTGCGACGCAGCACCTTGAGGCGGCGCTGTTCCTCGGGCACATTGGCGAGCGCGCCCGCGTTCTGTCGCAGCAACGCCTCCACTAGTCGCGCATCACTCAGCTCCGCCAGCACGCCCACCAGCCGCAACATCGGGTCGCGCACGCGCGGCTCCGACACCTCCAGTGCGCCCCCGAGAGCCTGGATCGCATTGCCCATGGCCTGTTTTTCCCGTTCAGTCTCCAGTGAAATTGCTAGGGTATTATTCCTGCACTTTCTTACCCCGTTCACGCCTACACCCAGTCCCACCACGTCCACGCTGCGCTTTACCTCTTTCATGATGTCGTCGCCCGTATGTTGTGGATTTTTAGATTTTACAAGGATAGGATGTCTGGCAACCTGGGCGTACGTAGCATGCCGCGCAGCGCTCGGTCCATCCTCAGCGCGCCGCGACCCTTCGGAGTGTTCAGCGGAGCGCGCAGGAGCCCCGGCGTCCGGCCGGTCGACGGGTGCCACCGGCCGGCCCAAGTCCTCGCGTAACGCGCGCGCCTCCTCCAGCATCTGACCCACGAGTCGCAGCCCGGCCGCGCTCTCGACCGGCTGCGCGCGCGGCTCACACATGCCTTCCTTAACCTCCTCCAGCATGCGGCGGACAGCTTCGGTCTCCCGCAGCATCTTGGTGTTAGTACGCCGCAGTTCCTCCAAATTCAGCTGTGTGATGGCGTTCATAGACTCTAACTTACCCGAGTGTATTTTTTGTTGCAGGGCATGCTGTCTCTCCGCCTGTCCCAGGGCGCGCTCCTTCTCTGCGATATGCCGCCCGCGTGAGTCCGCGAGGCACAGCACCATCTGATGCAAGCCGTTGAGCCCCGCCACCACCGCCTCCTTAATCTTGCGGTTGAGGTTGCCGGACTTTTTGAGTTCTGCTAAGGTGGAGGCCAACAAGCGGTTTGCGATCCGGGGCGCGTCCCGCACCGGTCCCCCCGCGCCATCCTCCAGGGACATAGTGGAGGTCTCGAGGAAAACCATGCTGTCGGGAGAGCCAGCCGCGACCCTCGCACCGTTGCCGTTGCCGCCACCGTCTCCCTGCGGCACCTCCAACAGTCGCGATGCGCCATCGCTCTGTGGCACGCTGCAAGCCGTCAGTGGCGTGCCTTGTGCGAGCGGAAGCTCGGACCCGTCCACATTGGCCCTGAGGCCGTCGCCCACTTCGGAGTTGAGTGACTCTAGCCGCTTCCTGACACTACCAGGGGCCGGCCACTCACCTTGCGCCGCCTCTCTATCGTCGCATGCGGCCCTCCGCGCGCCCGCCCTTGGTACTTCAGCCGTGGGTCGTGCACTGTGAGGCTGCGAAAGAAATCCGGTTAGGTTAGGTTAGGTTAGGTTAGGTTAGGTTAGGTTAGGTTAGGTTAGGTTAGGTTAGGTTAGGTTAGGTTAGGTTGAGAGGGGAGGTGTTGGAGGAGTGGGCGGCGTCCCTAGGCCTCAACATCCTCAACAGGGGCATCGAGAACACGTGCGTGCGGCAACAGGGTGGGTCAATAGTTGACTTAACATTCGCAACGCCTTCCCTGGCGCGCCGTGTTCTCGATTGGAAGGTGGAAGTAGACGTAGAGACGCTATCGGATCACCGATATATTCGGTTTAGCGTCTCTGCGTCCGCTGGGCAGGCCCCAGCTCCCCGGGCCAGAGAGGGCCCAAGGTGGTCACTGAGGGGGATTGACCCGGAGTTGGCGAAGGAGGCGGCCATCGTGGAAGCATGGATGGCTGACTCGGACCTGGGGGATGTAGACGTCGCAGCAGGGGCACTCGGTGAAGCCCTTGCACGCATCTGTGACGCCTCCATGCCCCGGGTCAAGACGTCGTCGCCACCCCGGCGCATGTACTGGTGGAGGCCGGGGCTCAGAGAGCTCAGGCGGGCTTGCGTTGTGACGCGGCGTAGTTACGCCCGTTACCGCCGGAGGAGGGTGCGCGACGAAGAGGTCGAGAGGGACCGCTACGCCGACTACAGGGCCGCCTGTTCTGATCTTAAGGCGGCCATTAAAGATGCCAAGGAATCGGCGTGGCAAGAGTGGTTGGAGTCCCTCAACCGCGACCCTTGGGGTAGACCCTACAAGGCGGTGACGGGCAAGCTACGTCCCTGGACTCCTCCTCTCACGGCGACCTTGGAGCCGGAGCTCTTAGAGCGAATCGTGTCAGCTCTTTTCCCTCACAGGGAGGCATGGCACCCACCACCCATGGCTCCTCCAGGAGTGGAGGAAGCCCATGAGGACACCGAGGTGCCTGGAGTCTCGGAGACCGAGTTCGGCCTGGCCGTGCTAAGGCTTAGGTCAAAAAACACGGCACCCGGACCGGACGGCGTGCCAGGGCGCGCTCTGGTGTTGGCGGCCGGGCAGCTTGAAGATCACATACGATCCGTGTTCTCAGCTTGCCTGGCGCGGGGCCACTTTCCGCAGTGCTGGAAAAGCGGAAAGCTGGTCCTGCTTAGAAAGAGTGGGCGCCCAGCCGATACCCCGTCGGCCTACCGTCCGATCGTGCTGCTGAGTGAGACAAGCAAGCTCTTCGAGCGTGTGCTCGCTGCTCGTCTCACTCAGCACATGAGGGAGGTAGGACCGAACCTAAGCGACTGGCAGTTCGGCTTCCGGCACGGGCGCTCAACGGTGGACGCTATCGCTAGAGTGCGTGAGTTAGCGGAGGAGGCGGTCTCCGAAGGCGGGGTGTTGTTGGCAGTGTCGTTAGACATTAAAAATGCCTTTAACACCCTCCCTTGGGAGACCGTGATGGAGTCCCTTAGATACCATGGTGTGCCCCGGTATTTGAGGGACTCCGTGGCGAGTTATTTCACCGACCGGGCCGTTATGTACCCGGCCCGGGACGGTGAATGGAAGATAAGGCGGATGTCGTGCGGTGTTCCACAGGGTTCGGTCTTAGGACCGCTCCTGTGGAACATCGGGTACGACTACGTGCTCCGCGGGCGGAACCTACACGGTGTCGGTGTAGTATGTTACGCCGACGACACCCTGGTAACTGCCTGCGGGGGCACGCATAGGGAGGCGGCCATCTTGGCCACGGCCGGTGTAGCCCATGTGGTCCACAGGATCAGGACCCTTGGGCTGGAGGTGGCGCTGGAGAAGTCCGAGGCCCTCTTCTTCCACGGACCTCGGAGATCTCCACCGCGGGGTATGGAGATAGTGGTGGGTGGAACCTCTATTGTCGTCGAGTCGAAGATGAGGTATTTAGGCCTCATCCTCGACGGCAGATGGAGGTTCGCGGAGCATTTCCGGCAATTGGCGCCCAAGATCGTAGCCTTTGCCGGAGTGCTCGGGAGACTCCTACCGAATTTAGGAGGGCCCAGTGTGAGTTGCCGCCGCCTTTATGCCGGAGTGGTTCGCTCCAAGGCGCTCTACGGAGCGCCGATATGGGCGGACGCCCTAGACTCTGAAAACCTGACCCTGCTGCGACGTCCGCAGCGGGTCATGGCAGTCAGGGCGGCCCGAGCGTACCACACCGTCTCGTTTGAGGCGGCGTGCGTGCTGGCCGGTACACCGCCGTGGAACCTCGAGGCGGAGGTGTTGGCGACGGTGTATCGGCGCAGCGCAGAGGCCAAGATGGCAGGAGGGTGGCCACTCCCGGAGGAGATCAGGCGGTGGAGAGAGGGTGCCCGCGAGGATCTCCTCCTGGACTGGGCACAGAGACTGGAGTCCCCGGCTGCTAGCCGGGAAATGGTGGCCGCCTTTCGCCCCAGCCTCCAGCAGTGGGTCGATCGGCGGCATGGCGCACCGACGTTCCGTCTGACGCAGATCCTCTCCGGGCATGGTTGCTTCGGGAGGTATCTGTGTCGGGTGGCACGTCGAGAACCCACAATGGAATGCCACCATTGTGGGGCGCCGGAGGACACGGCGCAGCACACCCGCGCCGAGTGCCCAGAGTGGGCGGAGCCGCGCGCAGTGATGGCGGCGGCGATAGGACCTGACCTCTCGCTCTCAGCCATAGTCAACGCTATGGCTGACAGCGAGACGAAATGGGAGGCCGTAGCCGCTTTTGCAGAGGAAGTGATGCGGTCGAAGGAGACGGCGGAAAGGGACCGAGAGGCAGATCCTCTCTCGGCTCCTATCCGCCAACGGAGAACGGGCCGTAGGCGGCTGGCGTATGCCGGCCGCATACTACCCTGAACGGGGACCTGTTGGGTTGCGGATCGGGGGATCCGCTTCCTGACCTGAGGGGTCCCGTGCTGTAAGGCGCCTAGTCACGTGTTCCGAGGTGCCTTAAGCGGAGATACGGGGAGGGCACTTTACACCCTCCCGAGGAGGGCCTTCACGGGCACCCGCTGAGGGAGTTGCGGGACGCATTGCGACACCGTGGCTTCCTCCTTGTAAAGCGGCGAGGGCGGAACACCCCAGGTTTTTTAGTGGGTACACTGCCTTTATCAAGGCGGGAATCCCACATAACCATCGGTCCCCCCGGACTGGTGGTATCTATAAAAGATTTTCCTGGGCAACAAAAAAAAAAAAAAAAAGGTTAGGTTAGGTTAGGTTAGGTTAGGTTAGGTTAGGTTAGGTTAGGTTAGGTTAGGTTAGGTTAGGTTAGGTTAGGTTAGGTTAGGTTAGGTTCCCCACCGATGTGTTCCCACGTTGTCGTCGTGGTGGGGCTTGCGTGTCTTTATGATCTTGTGGGCTAAGCCGGTAGAGCTACTCATGCCGGAAGGCCACAAGGGAGAGACCTGACCAAGAGGAACACATGTATGTATGTTTATGTATTTATTATATTACATAGTTTATTTTATCGTGTATTTATGTATCTATTTGTATTTATGTATTTTATCTGTGGGCGTATCGGGGTGTTTAGGCGGGGGGTGGGAGGTTCTGGGATAGGGGTGCGTAGGCGCCGTGGTTCTTTTTGGGACTTCGGCGGTAATCTTAGGCTGTTGTAAATATTTCTTTCTTTTCTCTTCTTTATGTAAATAATTTTACCAAATCCTACGGTTTTGGCGCCCGCTTATGGGATGTATGGCCGAGGGGAGCTCGGTCGTAAGGGCGCCCAGGGGGGTTGGTCCTCTCTCTGTGACCCAGAAAGGACCAAACAAAAATGAAAATAATGGCGAATTGTAAAAACATATTACCCCAGGAGGGTACCGGCCTCATCGAGGTCGGGGAATCCCTTGCTGCTTCGGCAGTCAGTCCCTCGTATTCTGGGGGGGACAACAACCGTCTAGGCCTTTTTCAAGGCCAAACCGGCCTTTCTCAAGGCCAAACCGGCCTTTCTCAAGGCCAAACCGGCCTTTTTCAAGGCCAAATCGGCCTTTCTCAAGGCCAACCCGGCCTTTCTCAAGGCCACATCGGCCTTTCTCAAGGCCACATCGGCCTTTGTCAAGGCCTACCAGATGTGGGGAAAGTAGGTGTTGAAACGCGTGCTTCTAAAGCTTGCGCTAAAGTTGGCATGCTTAAGGAGCCACGTGTGGTGCTCACTCGCTTGTCTGGCTCAGATACAGACAAGAGTCTGGATCGAGTTGGAAGTGAGGAAGCTGAGCGGAGACGTACTGTTGACTCTGCACCTGGTCCGGTCCTGTCATCGGACGGAGAATCAGACGTCAGTTTAAGAACGGTCACGTCCCAAGCGTCATCAACTGGAGCGAAACAAAGCCGCCTTTGGCGTAAGAGGGGTGTTTCCTCAAGTGAGGAGAGTGCAGAAGGGGCACCGAGACTCACAGAAAGGACGGCGAAGAGAGGTCGCGGTCGTCCGGCTACGACCGGCAACCATGTCGGTCTACACAGAGCCAGAAATGAGCTGAAACGCCTCGAGGAGGAAGAGGCAAGGCTGCAGGCGGAGAGAACCTTTGAGGCCGAGGAGGAGCGGAAGAGGAAAGCAGCCGCTGCAACCTTCCGAAAGATTAAAAAAGCGGGTCCGGCTACACCTGACATTACAACGGCAGATTTGTCTGGACTTGTGGGAGATGCGCTCGCGTCTATCAATGACGTCACCTGCAAGTCCGGACACCTGAAGGGGACATTCCAGAGGGCCTTAAACGAGGCCTCTGACACTATACGCAGGGCGTTTTATGAGATGAGAACACGCACCGTCACGGAGGAGGTTGCGCGCCTCGAAGCCGCTAACGCGAAGCTCATGGCGGAGGTCGAAATTATGCGAAAAGAAATGGCGGAGCTTCGCAATCTATCGCGCCCCCCTGCTTCCACTCCAATAAACATGGAGGAAATCGCGCGTTCAGTCATGGTCCAGTGTGGGACCATGCTGAATGCGCGAATAGAGGGGCTAGAGGATCGCCTGCTGCCGGCTAAGCGTCTCAGACCCCCATTGGCCGCAGACAAACGGAGGGAACCAGACGTCGCTGCCCTAACACCTGCAGTGGCAACAACTTCCATGCCTTCCCCTTCTCCTGCGCAGGCAGGCACCAGCGGGGCAAGAACGAAAAAGGCCAAGAACAAGGCGGCCACGAAGGCACCTCGTCCATTGCCTCCTGCGCCGGACACAATGGATGAGGGGTGGAATGTGGTGGCCCGCAAGGGCTCAAAGGCAGCAAAAGTCCCAGCGGCGAGTCCAGCACAGGTCATCCGGCCAACGCCCACGACGAAAAAGGCTCCTAAGAAACGGGAGCCGAAACTAAAGGTTCCCCGGACTGCAGCGATTGTGCTTACGCTACAGCCGGAGGCCGAAAACAAGGGGACAACATATGCCCAGGTGCTTTCTGAAGCAAGAGAAAAAATCGACGTTCGGGCCCTGGGCATAGAGGGACTGCGGTTCCGTACAGCCGCAACAGGTGCCAGAATGCTAGAAGTGTCTGGTGCCGCTGGAGCCGACAGGGCAGACTCCCTCGCCAAAAAACTGAAGGAGTGTCTAAGCCCTGAGGTGGTAAAGGTGTCCCGCCCGGAGAAGTGCGTGGAATTGCGGCTCTCTGGGCTGGATGATTCCGCCACTAAGGAGGACGTGGCGGCTGCCGTCGCCGAGTCTGGAGGTTGCTCCGTGGAGGCTGTCAAGGTCGGGAATGTTGTCAGGCCTCCCGGCCGGCAGGGCACAGTGTGGATTAAGTGCCCTATAGCTGCAGCCAAAAAGGTTGCAGCCAGCCGGATCTTAGTAGGCTGGGTTTCGGTGTCTGCAAAGATACTGGAGCCCAGGCCCCTGCATTGTTACCGCTGCCTAGAGGCGGGACATATGGGGGCGAAGTGCACGACTGGCGTCGACCGCAGCGCGGTCTGCTTTAAGTGCGGCAAGCCTGGGCATATGGCTGCCCAGTGCGAAGCTGAGCCGCACTGCCCAGCGTGTGAAGCGGCAGGCAGGAAAGCCGACCACCCGGTCCGGGGCTGCAAAGGCTCGGCCCCGGGAAAGAAAGGCGGGAGCAAGAAGGTCAGCGTAGGGTTGAAGCCCCCCCCCTCCTCGCAACAATCTTCGCGCCCAGCGCGAGCGGAGAGTCAGATGGACACTAATTAAATGGCCATCCGATGCCTTCAGGCGAATATCAACCACTCTGCCAGGGCACAGGATCTCTTGCTCCTGAGCCTCGCAGAGTGGTTGATACAAATAGCCGTGGTTACCGAGCCCTACATGATTCCCGCCCGTACAAACTGGGTGGGAGATCGGGAGGACTCGGTAGCCATATACGCTCCAGCGGCCGGTGGCTCCCTGCCCTTCGAAAAAGTAGCGAAGGGTCATGGATGCGTGCTGGCCGTTGTGGGTGGTGGCTGTGGCGTGGCGGTGATTGGGGTGTACTGTTCTCCGAACCGTAACCTGGCCAGCTTCGAGCAGACGCTCGCAGAGGTCGGGTTTCTGGTGGGAACAGCACACCCCAGTCCGGTGTTGGTTGCCGGGGACTTCAACGCCAAATCAACGGCTTGGGGCTCTCCGGCCACCGACGTAAGAGGGGAGGTGTTGGAGGAGTGGGCGTCGTCCTTGGGCCTCGACATCTTAAACAGAGGAATCGAGAACACGTGCGTGCGGCAACAGGGTGGGTCAATCGTTGACCTCACGTTTGCAACGCCTACCCTGGCGCGCCGTGTTCTCGACTGGAAGGTAGAGATAGACGTAGAGACGCTATCAGACCACAGATACATTCGGTATAGCGTCTCTGCGTCCGTAGGGCAGGCTCCGGCCCCGCCGGCAAGAGAGGGACCCCGGTGGTCGCTGAGGGGGATCGACCGGGAGCTGGCGAAGGAGGCGGCCATCGTTGAGGCATGGATGGCTGTCTCGGACCTGGGGGATGTTGACGTCGCGGCGGATGCTCTGGGCGAAGCCCTTGCACGCATCTGTGACGCCTCCATGCCCCGGGTCAAGACGTCGGTGCCACCTCGGCGCATATACTGGTGGAGTCCGGGGCTCAGGGAGCTCAGGCGGGCTTGCGTCGTCGCGCGGCGTAATTACGCCCATTACCGCCGGAGGAGGGTGCGCGACGAGGAGGTTGAAAGGGACCGCTACGCCGACTATAGGGCCGCCTGTTCCAATCTTAAGGCGGCCATTAAGGATGCCAAGGAGTCGGCGTGGCAAGAGTGGTTGGAGTCCCTCAACCGCGACCCTTGGGGTCGTCCCTACAAAATAGTGACGGGCAAGCTCCGCCCCTGGACTCCCCCTCTCACGGCGATCTTGGAGCCAGAGCTCTTGGAGAGGGTGGTCTCAGTGCTCTTCCCCCACAGAGAGGCGTGGCACCCGCCACCCATGGCCTCTCTAGGAGTGGGGGAATCCGACGACGAGGTGCCCGAGGTGTCTGAGGCAGAATTTGGGCTTGCCGTGTTGAGGCTTCGGGCGAAGAACACGGCCCCCGGACCCGATGGCGTGCCGGGACGAGCGCTGGTGTTGGCAGCCGGGCAGCTGGAAGAGCACATTAGAGCGGTGTTCTCGGCTTGCCTGGCGCGGGGCCACTTTCCGCAGAGCTGGAAGAGCGGAAAGTTGGTCCTGCTGAGGAAGAGCGGGCGCCCTGCTGACTCCTCGTCGGCCTACCGTCCGATCGTGCTGCTGAGTGAGACGAGCAAGCTTTTCGAACGTGTGCTCGCTGCTCGTCTCACTCAGCACATGAGGGAGGTAGGACCGAATCTGAGCGATGGGCAGTTTGGTTTCCGGCAAGGGCGCTCGACGGTGGACGCCATAGCGAAGGTGCGAGAGTTAGCGGAAGAGGCGGTCTCCGAAGGCAGGGTGTTGCTGGCAGTGTCGTTGGACATTAAGAATGCCTTTAACACCCTCCCTTGGGAGACCGTGATGGAGTCCCTCAGATACCATGGTGTGCCCCGGTATTTGAGGGACTCCGTGGCGAGTTATTTCACCGACCGGGCCGTTATGTACCCGGCCCGGGACGGTGATTGGAAAATAAGGCGTATGTCGTGCGGTGTTCCACAGGGCTCGGTCCTGGGACCGCTCCTGTGGAACATCGGGTACGACTTCGTGCTCCGCGGGCGGAACTTACACGGTGTCAGCGTAGTCTGCTACGCTGATGACACCTTGGTAACTGCCCGTGGGCGCACACACAGGGAGGCGGCCATCTTGGCCACTGCTGGAGTAGCCCATGTGGTCCACAGGATCAGGACCCTTGGGCTGGAGGTGGCACTGGAGAAGTCCGAGGCCCTCTTCTTTCACGGGCCTCGGAGATCTCCACCGCGGGGGATGGAGATAGTGGTGGGCGGAACCTCCATTGCCGTCGAGTCGAAGATGAGGTACTTAGGCCTCGTCCTCGACGGCAGATGGAGGTTCGCGGAGCACTTCCGGCAATTGGCGCCCAAGATCATAGCCTTTGCCGGAGTGCTCGGGAGACTCCTCCCGAATTTGGGAGGGCCGAGTGTGGGGTGCCGCCGCCTTTATGCCGGTGTGGTTCGCTCCAAGGCACTCTACGGAGCGCCAATATGGGCGGACGCCCTAGACGCTGAAAACCTGACCCTGCTGCGACGTCCGCAGCGGGTCATGGCCGTCAGGGCGGCCCGAGCGTACCACACCGTCTCGTTTGAGGCGGCGTGCGTGCTGGCCGGTACACCGCCGTGGAACCTCGAGGCGGAGGTGTTGGCGACGGTGTATTGGCGCAGCGTAGAGGCCAAGATGGCAGGAGAGTGGCCACTCCCGGAGGAGATCAGGCGGTGGAGAGAGGGTGCCCGCGAGGATCTCCTCCTGGACTGGGCACAGAGACTGGAGTCCCCGGCTGCTAGCCGGGAAATGGTGGCCGCCTTTCGCCCCAGCCTCCAGCAGTGGGTCGATCGGCGGCATGGCGCACCGACGTTCCGTCTGACGCAGATCCTCTCCGGGCATGGTTGCTTCGGGAGGTATCTGTGTCGGGTGGCACGTCGGGAACCCACAATGGAATGCCACCATTGTGGGGCGCCGGAGGACACGGCGCAGCACACCCGCGCCGTGTGTCCGGAATGGGCGGAGTCGCGCGCAGCGATGACAGCGGTGATAGGAGGCGACCTCTCGCTGTCAGCCATAGTCAGCGCTATGGCTGACAGTGAGACGAATTGGGAGGCCGTAGCCACTTTTGCGGAAGAGGTGATGCGGACGAAGGAGACGGCGGAGAGGGACCGAGAGGCAGATCCTCTCTCGGCCCCTATCCGCCAACGGAGAACGGGCCGTAGGCGGCTGGCGTATGCCGGCCGCATACTACCCTGAACGGGGACCTGTTGGGTTGCGGATCGGGGGATCCGCTTCCTGACCTGAGGGGTCCCGGGCTGTAAGGCGCCTCGTCACGTGTTCCGAGGTGCCTTAAGCGGAGATATGGGGAGGGCATTTTACACCCTCCCGAGGAGGGCCCTCACGGGCACCCGCTGAGGGAGTTGCGGGACGCATTGCGACACCGTGGCTTCCTCCTTGTAAAGCGGCGAGGGCGGAACACCCCAGGTTTTTAGTGGGTACACTGCCTTTATCAAGGCGGGAATCCCACATAACCATCGGTCCCCCCGGACTGGTGGTATCTATAAAAGATTTTCCTGGGCAACAAAAAAAAAAAAAAAAAAAAAAAAGGTTAGGTTAGGTTAGGTTAGGTTAGGTTAGGTTAGGTTAGGTTAGGTTAGGTTAGGTTCCCCACCGATGTGTTCCCACGTTGTCGTCGTGGTGGGGCTTGCGTGTCTTTATGATCTTGAGGGCTACGCCGGTAGAGTTACTCATGCCGGAAGGCCTCAAGGGAGAGACCTGACCAAGAGGAACACATGTATGTATGTTTATGTATTTATTATATTACATAGTTTATATTATCAGGTATTTATGTATCTATTTGTATTTATGTATTTTATCTGTGGGCGTTTCGGGGTGCTTAGGTGGGGGGTGGGGGGCTCTGGGATAGGGGTGCGTAGGCGCCGTGGTTCTTTTTGGAACTTCGGCGGTAATCTTAGGCTTTTTTTGTAAATATTTGCTTCTTCTGTCTTCTTTATGTATATAGTTTTCACCAAATCCTACGGTTTTGGCGCCCGCTTATGGGATGTATGGCCGAGGGGAGCTCGGTCGTAAGGGCGCCCAGGGGGTCGGTCCACCCTCTGTGACCCAAATAGGACCAAACAAAAAAAAATGAAAATGGCGAATTGTAAAAACATATTACCCCAGGAGGGTACCGGCCTCATCGAGGTCGGGGAATCCCTTGCTGCTTCGGCAGTCAGTCCCTCGTATTCTGGGGGGGACAACAACCGCCTAGGCCTTTTTCAAGGCCAAACCGGCCTTTTTCAAGGCCAAACCGGCCTTTCTCAAGGCCAAACCGGCCTTTTTCAAGGCCAAACCGGCCTTTCTCAAGGCCAAATCGGCCTTTTTCAAGGCCAACATGGGAAAGGTGGGACGATGCCTCTTCGCGATGCGAAAGGCAAGTTTAAAAAAGGCCCTTCTCAGGGCCAACCTGATGAAGAGAGGTGTGTCGATGGGCTTTGCCCTGCTACGCTCCAGCCGTTTGTTGTCTTGACTCGACTGTCTGAGTCGGACACAGACAAGAGCGTGGGGAGTGACAAGGTGTTATTGGCCAATAAGGAGTACGTGGCGGCGAAAGCCGCGAAGGTTACTCCAAGTGAGAATGTGCCGGTTGAATCGGCGCCTGGTGACTTGTCGGAAGTCGATTCAGACGTGTCTTTATTGACTGTTTCATCCCGAGGTGCATCGCCTGGAACTATGATGAGAAAAGAGGAGGAAAGTCGCCTTTGGCGAAAAAGGGGAGTTTCCTCCAGTGAGGAAAGTGCGGAAGGAGAGGCGCAGCTCAAAGGTAGGACGTCGAAAAGAGGTCGTGGACGTCCGGCTTCGACCGGCAGCTATGTCGGTCTGCACAAAGCCAGACAAGAGCAAAAGCGTCTTCAGGAGGAAGAGGCGATGCTGCAGGTGGAGCGACTATTCGAGGAGAAGGAAGAGCGGAAGAGGAAAGCTGCTGCAGCTACCTTCCGTAAAGTGTCTAAAGCAGGGCCGGCTGCTTTTGACATCACCGCGGCAGACCTAGCTGGACTTGTAGGAGATGCACTTTCGTCAATCAACGACGTCTCCTGCAAGTCCAAACACATAAAGGGGACTTTTCAGAGAGCACTTAACGACGCCTCTGAAACTATCCGTAGGGCCTTCGCCGAGATGAAGACCCGCACGGTTACAGAGGAAATTGCGCGCCTCGAAACGGCTAATATAAAACTCATGGCGGAGGTCGCTACTATGCGGAAGGAAATGGTGGAGCTTCGGAGCCTCTCGCGGCCTACCGCTCCCGCAGCCATTAACATGGAGGAGATTGCGCGTTCAGTCATGGTCCAGTGTGGGACCATGCTGAATGCGCGAATAGAGGGGCTAGAGGATCGCCTTCTGCCGGCTAAGCGCCTCAGGCCCCCACTGGCCGCAGACAAAAGGAGGGAGTCAGCCGATGTTGCTGTAACAGCTGCAATAGCGACAACTTACACGCCTTCCCCCCCTCCTGCCCAAGCAAGCACCAGCGGGACTGGGGGAAAAAAGGGTAAAACCAAGGCGGCCAAAAAAGTACCCAATCCGTTGCCTCCTGCCCCGGTTTCAATGGACGAAGGATGGAACGTGGTAGCACGAAAGGGTACCAAGGCCGCTAAGGCACCAGAGACTCAAATGGCCCAAGCCACTCGGCCAACTCCCGTAGCGAAAAAGGCTCCTAAGAAACGGGAGCCGAAACTTAAGGTTCCCCGGACTGCAGCGATCGTGCTTACGCTGCAGCCGGAGGCCGAAGAGAAGGGAACCACGTATGCCCAGGTGCTTGCTGAAGCGCGTGAGAAAATCGATGTTCAGGCCCTGGGCATAGAGGGACTGCGATTCCGCACAGCCGCAACAGGAGCCAGGGTGCTGGAAGTGTCCGGTGCCACTGGAACCGAAAAGGCAGACTCCCTCGCCAAGAAACTGAGGGAGCATCTAAGCCCGGAGGTTGTAAAGGTGTCCCGCCCGGAGAAGTGCGTGGCATTACGCCTCTCTGGGCTGGATGATTCCGCCACAAAGGAGGACGTGGCGGCGGCCATCGCCAAGTCTGGAGGCTGCTCCGTAGAGGCCGTACATGTGGGGAATGTTGTGAGGCCACCCGGCCGGCAGGGCACAGTATGGCTCAAGTGCCCTATAGCTGCAGCCAAAAAGGTGGCAGCTGGCCGAATTTTAGTGGGCTGGGTTTCGGTGTCTGCAAAGATATTGGAGCCCAGGCCCCTGCATTGTTACCGCTGCCTAGAGGCGGGACATATGGGGGTGAAGTGCACGGCTGGAGTCGACCGCAGCGAGGTCTGTTTCAAGTGCGGCAAGCCTGGGCATAAGGCTGCCCAGTGCGAAGCTGAGCCGCACTGCCCGGCGTGCGAGGCGACAGGCAGAAAAGCCGACCACCCGGTCCGAGGCTGCAAAGGCTCGGACTTGGCAAAAAGAGGAGGAAAAAAGAAGGCTGGTGTAGGCGTAAATGCCCCCTCGCCACCATCTTCGCGCCCAGCGCGAGTGGAGGATCGGATGGAAACAAATTAGATGGCCATCCGATGCCTCCAGGCGAATATCAACCACTGTGCTAGAGCGCAGGATCTATTGCTCCAGAGCCTGGCAGAGTGGTTGATACAAATAGCCGTGGTTACCGAGCCCTACATGATCCCCGCCCGTACTAACTGGGTGGGAGATCGGGAGGACTCGGTAGCCATATATGCTCCGGCGGCCGGTGGCTCCCTGCCCTTCGAAAAAGTAGCGAAGGGTCATGGATGCGTGCTGGCCGTTGTGGGTGGTGGCTGTGGCGTGGCGGTAATTGGGGTGTACTGTTCTCCGAACCGTAACCTGGCCAGCTTCGAGCAGACGCTCGCAGAGGTCGGGTTTCTGGTGGGAAAAGCACACCCCAGTCCGGTGTTGGTTGCCGGGGACTTCAACGCCAAATCAACGGCGTGGGGCTCTCTGGCTACCGACGTGAGAGGGGAGGTGTTGGAGGAGTGGGCGGCGTCCCTAGGCCTCAACATCCTCAACAGGGGCATCGAGAACACGTGCGTGCGGCAACAGGGTGGGTCAATAGTTGACTTAACATTCGCAACGCCTTCCCTGGCGCGCCGTGTTCTCGATTGGAAGGTGGAGGTAGACGTAGAGACGCTATCGGATCACCGATATATTCGGTTTAGCGTCTCTGCGTCCGCTGGGCAGGCCCCAGCTCCCCGGGCCAGAGAGGGCCCAAGGTGGTCACTGAGGGGGATTGACCCGGAGTTGGCGAAGGAGGCGGCCATCGTGGAAGCATGGATGGCTGACTCGGACCTGGGGGATGCAGACGTCGCAGCAGGGGCACTCGGTGAAGCCCTTGCACGCATCTGTGACGCCTCCATGCCCCGGGTCAAGACGTCGTCGCCACCCCGGCGCATGTACTGGTGGAGGCCGGGGCTCAGGGAGCTCAGGCGGGCTTGCGTTGTGACGCGGCGTAGTAACGCCCATTACCGCCGGAGGAGGGTGCGCGACGAAGAGTTCGAGAGGGACCGCTACGCCGACTACAAGGCCGCCTGTTCTGATCTTAAGGCGGCCATTAAAGATGCCAAGGAATCGGCGTGGCAAGAGTGGTTGGAGTCCCTCAACCGCGACCCTTGGGGTAGACCCTACAAGGCGGTGACGGGCAAGCTACGTCCCTGGACCCCTCCTCTCACGGCGACCTTGGAGCCGGAGCTCTTAGAGCGAATCGTGTCAGCTCTCTTCCCTCACAGGGAGGCATGGCACCCACCACCCATGGCTCCTCCAGGAGTGGAGGAAGCCCATGAGGACACCGAGGTGCCTGGAGTCTCGGAAACCGAGTTCGGCCTGGCCGTGCTAAGGCTTAGGTCAAAAAACACGGCACCCGGACCGGACGGCGTGCCAGGGCGCGCTCTGGTGTTGGCGGCCGGGCAGCTTGAAGATCACATACGATCCGTGTTCTCAGCTTGCCTGGCGCGGGGCCACTTTCCGCAGTGCTGGAAAAGCGGAAAGCTGGTCCTGCTTAGAAAGAGTGGGCGCCCAGCCGATACCCCGTCGGCCTACCGTCCGATCGTGCTGCTGAGTGAGACAAGCAAGCTCTTCGAGCGTGTGCTCGCTGCTCGTCTCACTCAGCACATGAGGGAGGTAGGACCGAACCTAAGCGACTGGCAGTTCGGCTTCCGGCACGGGCGCTCAACGGTGGACGCTATCGCTAGAGTGCGTGAGTTAGCGGAGGAGGCGGTCTCCGAAGGCGGGGTGTTGTTGGCAGTGTCGTTAGACATTAAAAATGCCTTTAACACCCTCCCTTGGGAGACCGTGATGGAGTCCCTTAGATACCATGGTGTGCCCCGGTATTTGAGGGACTCCGTGGCGAGTTATTTCACCGACCGGGCCGTTATGTACCCGGCCCGGGACGGTGAATGGAAGATAAGGCGGATGTCGTGCGGTGTTCCACAGGGTTCGGTCTTAGGACCGCTCCTGTGGAACATCGGGTACGACTACGTGCTCCGCGGGCGGAACCTACACGGTGTCGGTGTAGTATGTTACGCCGACGACACCCTGGTAACTGCCTGCGGGGGCACGCATAGGGAGGCGGCCATCTTGGCCACGGCCGGTGTAGCCCATGTGGTCCACAGGATCAGGACCCTTGGGCTGGAGGTGGCGCTGGAGAAGTCCGAGGCCCTCTTCTTCCACGGACCTCGGAGATCTCCACCGCGGGGTATGGAGATAGTGGTGGGCGGAACCTCCATTGCCGTCGAGTCGAAGATGAGGTATCTAGGCCTCATCCTCGACGGCAGATGGAGGTTCGCGGAGCACTTCCGGCAATTGGCGCCCATGATCATAGCCTTTGCCGGAGTGCTCGGGAGACTCCTCCCGAACTTGGGAGGGCCGAGTGTGGCGTGCCGCCGTCTTTATGCCGGTGTGGTTCGCTCCAAGGCGCTCTACGGAGCGCCAATATGGGCGGACGCCCTAGACGCCGAAAACCGGACCCTGCTGCGACGTCCGCAGCGGGTCATGGCCGTCAGGGCGGCCCGAGCGTACCACACCGTCTCGTTTGAGGCGGCGTGCGTGCTGGCCGGTACGCCGCCGTGGGACCTCGAGGCGGAGGTGTTGGCGGCGGTGTATTGGCGCAGCGCAGAGGCCAAGATGGCAGGAGAGTGGCCACTCCCGGAGGAGATCAAGCGGTGGAGAGAGGATGCCCGCGAGGATCTCCTCGTGGACTGGGCACGCCGATTGGAGTCCCCGGCTGCTAGCCGGGAAATGGTGGCCGCCTTTCGCCCCAGCCTCCAGCAGTGGGTCGATCGGCGTCATGGCGCACCGACGTTCCGTCTGACGCAGATCCTCTCCGGGCATGGTTGCTTTGGAAGGTATCTGTGTCGGGTGGCACGTCGGGAACCCACAATGGAATGCCACCATTGTGGGGCGCCGGAGGACAGGGCGCAGCACACCCGCGCCGAGTGCCCTGAGTGGGCGGAGCCGCGCGCAGTGATGGCGGCGGCGATAGGACCTGACCTCTCGCTCTCAGCCATAGTCAACTCTATGGCTGACAGCGAGACGAATTGGGAGGCCGTAGCCACTTTTGCGGAGGAGGTGATGCGGACGAAGGAGACGGCGGAGAGGGACCGAGAGGCAGATCCTCTCTCGGCCCCTATCCGCCACAGAAGAACGGGCCGTAGGCGGCTGGCATATGCCGGCCGCATACTACCCTGAACGGGGACCTGTTGGGTTGCGGATCGGGGGATCCGTTTCCTGACTTGAGGGGTCCCGTGCTGTAAGGCGCCTCGTCACGTGTTCCGAGGTGCCTTAAGCGGAGATACGGGGAGGGCACTTTACACCCTCCCGAGGAGGGCCTTCACGGGCACCCGCTGAGGGAGTTGCGGGACGCATTGCGACACCGTGGCTTCCTCCTTGTAAAGCGGCGAGGGCGGAACACCCCAGGTTTTTAGTGGGTACACTGCCTTTATCAAGGCGGGAATCCCACATAACCATCGGTCCCCCCGGACTGGTGGTATCTATAAAAGATTTTCCTGGGCAACAAAAAAAAAAAAAAAAGGTTAGGTTAGGTTAGGTTAGGTTAGGTTAGGTTAGGTTAGGTTAGGTTAGGTTAGGTTTTTTTTTTTTTTTTTTTTTTTTTTTTTTGCCCTACCGCCACTCAGATGGCAATCGCCGGCTACTGCATGTGCATTCTAATTTTTTATTGTTCAAAAGCTATTTATATCTAATTTCTTTATGTCTAAGGGATACGGGACAGGGAACATGAGGGACCTCTATCATAGATAGAGACTTTATCTACAGTGCTTTATTACTTATGCTAATTCTTATTTCTATGGCTTAGTTAAGATAATTCGGGTGGAGATATATTAGTTACAATGTGCTTTATCTTATATTTATCTTATTATTATTATAGTAATTAGAAGTTTGGTTTATATTTATTTTACAAGAAGGTAGTACAATTTTCGTTTTATAGCTAGTCTTATTTGTAAGGTACATATAATCTTAATAATAGAATCTTAATTTTATCAATGCTGTAAATATATATATTTAAATATATAGTACACCATTTCTTATCTATCTATTTCTATTTACTACTTGTTTTACAATGTCTGTACAAAAGATAACAAATAATTCTCGCTTGTCTTTATTACTTATTATGTAGTTAAGGTTCTCTATTTCTAATTTACAGTCAAGTGAAATTTCGGTGTCTTGCCTTTTTAGTGAAAAAACAGGGCATTCAAATAGGACATGGATTATTGATTCTACCGCGTTAGGTTCGGTTAGGTTAGGTTAGGTTAGGTTAGGTTAGGTTAGGTTAGGTTAGGTTAGGTTAGGTTAGGTTAGGTTAGGTTAGGTTAGGTTAGGTTAGGTTCAGTGATGGCGGCGGCGATAGGACCTGACCTCTCGCTCTCAGCCATAGTCAACGCTATGGCTGACAGCGAGACGAAATGGGAGGCCGTAGCCGCTTTTGCAGAGGAAGTGATGCGGTCGAAGGAGACGGCGGAAAGGGACCGAGAGGCAGATCCTCTCTCGGCTCCTATCCGCCAACGGAGAACGGGCCGTAGGCGGCTGGCGTATGCCGGCCGCATACTACCCTGAACGGGGACCTGTTGGGTTGCGGATCGGGGGATCCGCTTCCTGACCTGAGGGGTCCCGTGCTGTAAGGCGCCTCGTCACGTGTTCCGAGGTGCCTTAAGCGGAGATACGGGGAGGGCACTTTACACCCTCCCGAGGAGGGCCTTCACGGGCACCCGCTGAGGGAGTTGCGGGACGCATTGCGACACCGTGGCTTCCTCCTTGTAAAGCGGCGAGGGCGGAACACCCCAGGTTTTTAGTGGGTACACTGCCTTTATCAAGGCGGGAATCCCACATAACCATCGGTCCCCCCGGACTGGTGGTATCTGTAAAAGATTTTCCTGGGCAACAAAAAAAAAAAAAAAGGTTAGGTTAGGTTAGGTTAGGTTAGGTTAGGTTAGGTTAGGTTAGGTTAGGTTCCCCACCGATGTGTTCCCACGTTGTCGTCGTGGTGGGGCTTGCGTGTCTCTATGATCTTGAGGGCTACGCCGGTAGAGTTACTCATGCCGGAAGGCCTCAAGGGAGAGACCTGACCAAGAGGAACACATGTATGTATGTTTATGTATTTATTATATTACATAGTTTATATTATCAGGTATTTATGTATCTATTTGTATTTATGTATTTTATCTGTGGGCGTTTCGGGGTGCTTAGGTGGGGGGTGGGGGGCTCTGGGATAGGGGTGCGTAGGCGCCGTGGTTCTTTTTGGAACTTCGGCGGTAATCTTAGGCTTTTTTGTAAATATTTGCTTCTTCTGTCTTCTTTATGTATATAGTTTTCACCAAATCCTACGGTTTTTGGCGCCCGCTTATGGGATGTATGGCCGAGGGGAGCTCGGTCGTAAGGGCGCCCAGGGGGTCGGTCCACCCTCTGTAACCCAAATAGGACCAAACAAAAAAAATGAAAATGGCGAATTGTAAAAACATATTACCCCAGGAGGGTACCGGCCTCATCGAGGTCGGGGAATCCCTTGCTGCTTCGGCAGTCAGTCCCTCGTATTCTGGGGGGGACAACAACCGCCTAGGCCTTTTTCAAGGCCAAACCGGCCTTTCTCAAGGCCAAACCGGCCTTTTTCAAGGCCAAACCGGCCTTTCTCAAGGCCAAACCGGCCTTTCTCAAGGCCAAATCGGCCTTTTTCAAGGCCAACATGGGAAAGGTGGGACGATGCCTCTTCGCGATGCGAAAGGCAAGTTTAAAAAAGGCCCTTCTCAGGGCCAACCTGATGACGAGAGGTGTGTCGACGGGCCTTGCCCTGCTACGCTCCAGCCGTTTGTTGTCCTGACTCGACTGTCTGAGTCGGACACAGACAAGAGCGTGGGGAGTGACAAGGTGTTATTGGCCAATAAGGAGTACGTGGCGGCGAAAGCCGCGAAGGTTACTCCAAGTGAGAATGTGCCGGTTGAATCGGCGCCTGGTGACTTGTCGGAAGTCGATTCAGACGTGTCTTTATTGACTGTTTCATCTCGAGGTGCATCGCCTGGAACTATGATGAGAAAAGAGGAGGAAAGTCGCCTTTGGCGAAAAAGGGGAGTTTCCTCCAGTGAGGAAAGTGCGGAAGGAGAGGCGCAGCTCAAAGGTAGGACGTCGAAAAGAGGTCGTGGACGTCCGGCTTCGACCGGCAGCTATGTCGGTCTGCACAAAGCCAGACAAGAGCAGAAGCGTCTTCAGGAGGAAGAGGTAATGCTGCAGGTGGAGCGACTATTCGAGGAGAAGGAAGAGCGGAAGAGGAAAGCTGCTGCAGCTACCTTCCGTAAAGTGTCTAAAGCAGGGCCGGCTGCTTTTGACATCACCGCGGCAGACCTAGCTGGACTTGTAGGAGATGCACTTTCGTCAATCAACGACGTCTCCTGCAAGTCCAAACACATAAAGGGGACTTTTCAGAGAGCACTTAACGACGCCTCTGAAACTATCCGTAGGGCCTTCGCCGAGATGAAGACCCGCACGGTTACGGAGGAAATTGCGCGCCTCGAAACGGCTAATATAAAACTCATGGCGGAGGTCGCTACTATGCGGAAGGAAATGGTGGAGCTTCGGAGCCTCTCGCGGTCTACCGCTCCCGCAGCCATTAACATGGAGGAGATTGCGCGTTCAGTCATGGTCCAGTGTGGGACCATGCTGAATGCGCGAATAGAGGGGCTAGAGGATCGCCTTCTGCCGGCTAAGCGCCTCAGGCCCCCACTGGCCGCAGACAAAAGGAGGGAGTCAGACGATGTTGCTGTAACAGCTGCAATAGCGACAACTTACACGCCTTCCCCCCCTCCTGCCCAAGCAAGCACCAGCGGGACTGGGGGAAAAAAGGGTAAAACCAAGGCGGCCAAAAAAGTACCCAATCCGTTGCCTCCTGCCCCGGTTTCAATGGACGAAGGATGGAACGTGGTAGCACGAAAGGGTACCAAGGCCGCTAAGGCACCAGAGGCTCAAATGGCCCAAGCCAGTCGGCCAACTCCCGTAGCGAAAAAGGCTCCTAAGAAACGGGAGCCGAAACTTAAGGTTCCCCGGACTGCAGCGATCGTGCTTACGCTGCAGCCGGAGGCCGAAGAGAAGGGGACCACGTATGCCCAGGTGCTTGCTGAAGCGCGTGAGAAAATCGATGTTCAGGCCCTGGGCATAGAGGGACTGCGATTCCGCACAGCCGCAACAGGAGCCAGGGTGCTGGAAGTGTCCGGTGCCACTGGAACCGAAAAGGCAGACTCCCTCGCCAAGAAACTGAGGGAGCATCTAAGCCCGGAGGTTGTAAAGGTGTCCCGCCCGGAGAAGTGCGTGGCATTACGCCTCTCTGGGCTGGATGATTCCGCCACAAAGGAGGACGTGGCGGCGGCCGTCGCCAAGTCTGGAGGCTGCTCCGTAGAGGCCGTACATGTGGGGAATGTTGTGAGGCCACCCGGCCGGCAGGGCACAGTATGGCTCAAGTGCCCTATAGCTGCAGCCAAAAAGGTTGCAGCTGGCCGAATTTTAGTGGGCTGGGTTTCGGTGTCTGCAAAGATATTGGAGCCCAGGCCCCTGCATTGTTACCGCTGCCTAGAGGCGGGACATATGGGGGTGAAGTGCACGGCTGGAGTCGACCGCAGCGAGGTCTGTTTCAAGTGCGGCAAGCCTGGGCATAAGGCTGCCCAGTGCGAAGCTGAGCCGCACTGCCCGGCGTGCGAGGCGACAGGCAGAAAAGCCGACCACCCGGTCCGAGGCTGCAAAGGCTCGGACTTGGCAAAAAGAGGAGGAAAAAAGAAGGCTGGTGTAGGCGTAAATGCCCCCTCGCCACCATCTTCGCGCCCAGCGCGAGTGGAGGATCGGATGGAAACAAATTAGATGGCCATCCGATGCCTCCAGGCGAATATCAACCACTGTGCCAGAGCGCAGGATCTATTGCTCCAGAGCCTGGCAGAGTGGTTGATACAAATAGCCGTGGTTACCGAGCCCTACATGATCCCCGCCCGTACTAGCTGGGTGGGAGATCGGGAGGACTCGGTAGCCATATATGCTCCGGCGGCCGGTGGCTCCCTGCCCTTCGAAAAAGTAGCGAAGGGTCATGGATGCGTGCTGGCCGTTGTGGGTGGTGGCTGTGGCGTGGCGGTAATTGGGGTGTACTGTTCTCCGAACCGTAACCTGGCCAGCTTCGAGCAGACGCTCGCAGAGGTCGGGTTTCTGGTGGGAACAGCACACCCCAGTCCGGTGTTGGTTGCCGGGGACTTCAACGCCAAATCAACGGCGTGGGGCTCTCCGGCTACCGACGTGAGAGGGGAGGTGTTGGAGGAGTGGGCGGCGTCCCTAGGCCTCAACATCCTCAACAGGGGCATCGAGAACACGTGCGTGCGGCAACAGGGTGGGTCAATAGTTGACCTAACATTCGCAACGCCTTCCCTGGCGCGCCGTGTTCTCGATTGGAAGGTGGAGGTAGACGTAGAGACGCTATCGGATCACCGATATATTCGGTTTAGCGTCTCTGCGTCCGCTGGGGAGGCCCCAGCTCCCCGGGCCAGAGAGGGCCCAAGGTGGTCACTGAGGGGGATTGACCCGGAGTTGGCGAAGGAGGCGGCCATCGTGGAAGCATGGATGGCTGACTCGGACCTGGGGGATGTAGACGTCGCAGCAGGGGCACTCGGTGAAGCCCTTGCACGCATCTGTGACGCCTCCATGCCCCGGGTCAAGACGTCGTCGCCACCCCGGCGCATGTACTGGTGGAGGCCGGGGCTCAGGGAGCTCAGGCGGGCTTGCGTTGTGACGCGGCGTAGTTACGCCCATTACCGCCGGAGGAGGGTGCGCGACGAAGAGGTCGAGAGGGACCGCTACGCCGACTACAGGGCCGCCTGTTCTGATCTTAAGGCGGCCATTAAAGATGCCAAGGAATCGGCGTGGCAAGAGTGGTTGAAGTCCCTCAACCGCGACCCTTGGGGTAGACCCTACAAGGCGGTGACGGGCAAGCTACGTCCCTGGACCCCTCCTCTCACGGCGACCTTGGAGCCGGAGCTCTTAGAGCGAATCGTGTCAGCTCTCTTCCCTCACAGGGAGGCATGGCACCCACCACCCATGGCTCCTCCAGGAGTGGAGGAAGCCCATGAGGACACCGAGGTGCCTGGAGTCTCGGAGACCGAGTTCGGCCTGGCCGTGCTAAGGCTTAGCTCAAAAAACACGGCACCCGGACCGGACGGCGTGCCAGGGCGCGCTCTGGTGTTGGCGGCCGGGCAGCTTGAAGATCACATACGATCCGTGTTCTCAGCTTGCCTGGCGCGGGGCCACTTTCCGCAGTGCTGGAAAAGCGGAAAGCTGGTCCTGCTTAGAAAGAGTGGGCGCCCAGCCGATACCCCGTCGGCCTACCGTCCGATCGTGCTGCTGAGTGAGACAAGCAAGCTCTTCGAGCGTGTGCTCGCTGCTCGTCTCACTCAGCACATGAGGGAGGTAGGACCGAACCTAAGCGACTGGCAGTTCGGCTTCCGGCACGGGCGCTCAACGGTGGACGCTATCGCTAGAGTGCGTGAGTTAGCGGAGGAGGCGGTCTCCGAAGGCGGGGTGTTGTTGGCGGTGTCGTTAGACATTAAAAATGCCTTTAACACCCTCCCTTGGGAGACCGTGATGGAGTCCCTCAGATACCATGGTGTGCCCCGGTATTTGAGGGACTCCGTGGCGAGTTATTTCACCGACCGGGCCGTTATGTACCCGGCCCGGGACGGTGAATGGAAGATAAGGCGGATGTCGTGCGGTGTTCCACAGGGTTCGGTCTTAGGACCGCTCCTGTGGAACATCGGGTACGACTACGTGCTCCGCGGGCGGAACCTACACGGTGTCGGTGTAGTATGTTACGCCGACGACACCCTGGTAACTGCCTGCGGGGGCACGCATAGGGAGGCGGCCATCTTGGCCACGGCCGGTGTAGCCCATGTGGTCCACAGGATCAGGACCCTTGGGCTGGAGGTGGCGCTGGAGAAGTCCGAGGCCCTCTTCTTCCACGGACCTCGGAGATCTCCACCGCGGGGTATGGAGATAGTGGTGGGCGGAACCTCCATTGCCGTCGAGTCGAAGATGAGGTATCTAGGCCTCATCCTCGACGGCAGATGGAGGTTCGCGGAGCACTTCCGGCAATTGGCGCCCAAGATCATAGCCTTTGCCGGAGTGCTCGGGAGACTCCTCCCGAACTTGGGAGGGCCGAGTGTGGCGTGCCGCCGCCTTTATGCCGGTGTGGTACGCTCCAAGGCACTCTACGGAGCGCCAATATGGGCGGAAGCCCTAGACGCCGAAAACCGGACCCTGCTGCGACGTCCGCAGCGGGTCATGGCCGTCAGGGCGGCCCGAGCGTACCACACCGTCTCGTTTGAGGCGGCGTGCGTGCTGGCCGGTACGCCGCCGTGGGACCTCGAGGCGGAGGTGTTGGCGGCGGTGTATTGGCGCAGCGCAGAGGCCAAGATGGCAGGAGAGTGGCCACTCCCGGAGGAGATCAAGCGGTGGAGAGAGGATGCCCGCGAGGATCTCCTCGTGGACTGGGCACGCCGATTGGAGTCCCCGGCTGCTAGCCGGGAAATGGTGGCCGCCTTTCGCCCCGGCCTCCAGCAGTGGGTCGATCGGCGTCATGGCGCACCGACGTTCCGTCTGACGCAGATCCTCTCCGGGCATGGTTGCTTCGGAAGGTATCTGTGTCGGGTGGCACGTCGGGAACCCACAATGGAATGCCACCATTGTAGGGCGCCGGAGGACACGGCGCAGCACACCCGCGCCGAGTGCCCAGAGTGGGCGGAGCCGCGCGCAGTGATGGCGGCGGCGATAGGACCTGACCTCTCGCTCTCAGCCATAGTCAACGCTATGGCTGACAGCGAGACGAAATGGGAGGCCGTAGCCGCTTTTGCAGAGGAAGTGATGCGGTCGAAGGAGACGGCGGAAAGGGACCGAGAGGCAGATCCTCTCTCGGCTCCTATCCGCCAACGGAGAACGGGCCGTAGGCGGCTGGCGTATGCCGGCCGCATACTACCCTGAACGGGGACCTGTTGGGTTGCGGATCGGGGGATCCGCTTCCTGACCTGAGGGGTCCCGTGCTGTAAGGCGCCTCGTCACGTGTTCCGAGGTGCCTTAAGCGGAGATACGGGGAGGGCACTTTACACCCTCCCGAGGAGGGCCTTTACGGGCACCCGCTGAGGGAGTTGCGGGACGCATTGCGACACCGTGGCTTCCTCCTTGTAAAGCGGCGAGGGCGGAACACCCCAGGTTTTTAGTGGGTACACTGCCTTTATCAAGGCGGGAATCCCACATAACCATCGGTCCCCCCGGACTGGTGGTATCTATAAAAGATTTTCCTGGGCAACAAAAAAAAAAAAAAAAGGTTAGGTTAGGTTAGGTTAGGTTAGGTTAGGTTAGGTTAGGTTAGGTTAGGTTAGGTTCCCCACCGATGTGTTCCTACGTTGTCGTCGTGGTGGGGCTTGCGTGTCTTTATGATCTTGTGGGCTACGCCGGTAGAGCTACTCATGCCGGAAGGCCACAAGGGAGAGACCTGACCAAGAGGAACACATGTATGTATGTTTATGTATTTATTATATTACATAGTTTATATTATCAGGTATTTATGTATCTATTTGTATTTATGTATTTTATCTGTGGGCGTTTCGGGGTGCTTAGGTGGGGGGTGGGGGGCTCTGGGATAGGGGTGCGTAGGCGCCGTGGTTCTTTTTGGAACTTCGGCGGTAATCTTAGGCTTTTTTGTAAATATTTGCTTCTTCTGTCTTCTTTATGTATATAGTTTTCACCAAATCCTACGGTTTTGGCGCCCGCTTATGGGATGTATGGCCGAGGGGAGCTCGGTCGTAAGGGCGCCCAGGGGGGTTGGTCCTCTCTCTGTGACCCAGAAAGGACCAAACAAAAATGAAAATAATGGCGAATTGTAAAAACATATTACCCCAGGAGGGTACCGGCCTCATCGAGGTCGGGGAATCCCTTGCTGCTTCGGCAGTCAGTCCCTCGTATTCTGGGGGGGACAACAACCGCCTAGGCCTTTTTCAAGGCCAAACCGGCCTTTCTCAAGGCCAAACCGGCCTTTTTCAAGGCCAACCCGGCCTTTCTCAAGGCCAAACCGGCCTTTTTCAAGGCCAAACCGGCCTTTTTCAAGGCCAAACCGGCCTTTCTCAAGGCCAAATCGGCCTTTTTCAAGGCCAACATGGGAAAGGTGGGACGATGCCTCTTCGCGATGCGAAAGGCAAGTTTAAAAAAGGCCCTTCTCAGGGCCAACCTGATGAAGAGAGGTGTGTCGATGGGCCTTGCCCTGCTACGCTCCAGCCGTTTGTTGTCCTGACTCGACTGTCTGAGTCGGACACAGACAAGAGCGTGGGGAGTGACAAGGTGTTATTGGCCAATAAGGAGTACGTGGCGGCGAAAGCCGCGAAGGTTACTCCAAGTGAGAATGTGCCGGTTGAATCGGCGCCTGGTGACTTGTCGGAAGTCGATTCAGACGTGTCTTTATTGACTGTTTCATCCCGAGGTGCATCGCCTGGAACTATGATGAGAAAAGAGGAGGAAAGTCGCCTTTGGCGAAAAAGGGGAGTTTCCTCCAGTGAGGAAAGTGCGGAAGGAGAGGCGCAGCTCAAAGGTAGGACGTCGAAAAGAGGTCGTGGACGTCCGGCTTCGACCGGCAGCTATGTCGGTCTGCACAAAGCCAGACAAGAGCAGAAGCGTCTTCAGGAGGAAGAGGCGATGCTGCAGGTGGAGCGACTATTCGAGGAGAACGAAGAGCGGAAGAGGAAAGCTGCTGCAGCTACCTTCCGTAAAGTGTCTAAAGCAGGGCCGGCTGCTTTTGACATCACCGCGGCAGACCTAGCTGGACTTGTAGGAGATGCACTTTCGTCAATCAACGACGTCTCCTGCAAGTCCAAACACATAAAGGGGACTTTTCAGAGAGCACTTAACGACGCCTCTGAAACTATCCGTAGGGCCTTCGCCGAGATGAAGACCCGCACGGTTACGGAGGAAATTGCGCGCCTCGAAACGGCTAATATAAAACTCATGGCGGAGGTCGCTACTATGCGGAAGGAAATGGTGGAGCTTCGGAGCCTCTCGCGGCCTACCGCTCCCGCAGCCATTAACATGGAGGAGATTGCGCGTTCAGTCATGGTCCAGTGTGGGACCATGCTGAATGCGCGAATAGAGGGGCTAGAGGATCGCCTTCTGCCGGCTAAGCGCCTCAGGCCCCCACTGGCCGCAGACAAAAGGAGGGAGTCAGACGATGTTGCTGTAACAGCTGCAATAGCGACAACTTACACGCCTTCCCCCCCTCCTGCCCAAGCAAGCACCAGCGGGACTGGGGGAAAAAAGGGTAAAACCAAGGCGGCCAAAAAAGTACCCAATCCGTTGCCTCCTGCCCCGGTTTCAATGGACGAAGGATGGAACGTGGTAGCACGAAAGGGTACCAAGGCCGCTAAGGCACCAGAGGCTCAAATGGCCCAAGCCACTCGGCCAACTCCCGTAGCGAAAAAGGCTCCTAAGAAACGGGAGCCGAAACTTAAGGTTCCCCGGACTGCAGCGATCGTGCTTACGCTGCAGCCGGAGGCTGAAGAGAAGGGGACCACGTATGCCCAGGTGCTTGCTGAAGCGCGTGAGAAAATCGATGTTCAGGCCCTGGGCATAGAGGGACTGCGATTCCGCACAGCCGCAACAGGAGCCAGGGTGCTGGAAGTGTCCGGTGCCACTGGAACCGAAAAGGCAGACTCCCTCGCCAAGAAACTGAGGGAGCATCTAAGCCCGGAGGTTGTAAAGGTGTCCCGCCCGGAGAAGTGCGTGGCATTACGCCTCTCTGGGCTGGATGATTCCGCCACAAAGGAGGACGTGGCGGCGGCCGTCGCCAAGTCTGGAGGCTGCTCCGTAGAGGCCGTACATGTGGGGAATGTTGTGAGGCCACCCGGCCGGCAGGGCACAGTATGGCTCAAGTGCCCTATAGCTGCAGCCAAACAGGTTGCAGCTGGCCGAATTTTAGTGGGCTGGGTTTCGGTGTCTGCAAAGATATTGGAGCCCAGGCCCCTGCATTGTTACCGCTGCCTAGAGGCGGGACATATGGGGGTGAAGTGCACGGCTGGAGTCGACCGCAGCGAGGTCTGTTTCAAGTGCGGCAAGCCTGGGCATAAGGCTGCCCAGTGCGAAGCTGAGCCGCACTGCCCGGCGTGCGAGGCGACAGGCAGAAAAGCCGACCACCCGGTCCGAGGCTGCAAAGGCTCGGACTTGGCAAAAAGAGGAGGAAAAAAGAAGGCTGGTGTAGGCGTAAATGCCCCCTCGCCACCATCTTCGCGCCCAGCGCGAGTGGAGGATCGGATGGAAACAAATTAGATGGCCATCCGATGCCTCCAGGCGAATATCAACCACTGTGCCAGAGCACAGGATCTATTGTTCCAGAGCCTGGCAGAGTGGTTGATACAAATAGCCGTGGTTACCGAGCCCTACATGATCCCCGCCCGTACTAACTGGGTGGGAGATCGGGAGGACTCGGTAGCCATATATGCTCCGGCGGCCGGTGGCTCCCTGCCCTTCGAAAAAGTAGCGAAGGGTCATGGATGCGTGCTGGCCGTTGTGGGTGGTGGCTGTGGCGTGGCGGTAATTGGGGTGTACTGTTCTCCGAACCGTAACCTGGCCAGCTTCGAGCAGACGCTCGCAGAGGTCGGGTTTCTGGTGGGAACAGCACACCCCAGTCCGGTGTTGGTTGCCGGGGACTTCAACGCCAAATCAACGGCGTGGGGCTCTCCGGCTACCGACGTGAGAGGGGAGGTGTTGGAGGAGTGGGCGGCGTCCCTAGGCCTCAACATCCTCAACAGGGGCATCGAGAACACGTGCGTGCGGCAACAGGGTGGGTCAATAGTTGACTTAACATTCGCAACGCCTTCCCTGGCGCGCCGTGTTCTCGATTGGAAGGTGGAGGTAGACGTAGAGACGCTATCGGATCACCGATATATTCGGTTTAGCGTCTCTGCGTCCGCTGGGCAGGCCCCAGCTCCCCGGGCCAGAGAGGGCCCAAGGTGGTCACTGAGGGGGATTGACCCGGAGTTGGCGAAGGAGGCGGCCATCGTGGAAGCATGGATGGCTGACTCGGACCTGGGGGATGTAGACGTCGCAGCAGGGGCACTCGGTGAAGCCCTTGCACGCATCTGTGACGCCTCCATGCCCCGGGTCAAGACGTCGTCGCCACCCCGGCGCATGTACTGGTGGAGGCCGGGGCTCAGGGAGCTCAGGCGGGCTTGCGTTGTGACGCGGCGTAGTTACGCCCATTACCGCCGGAGGAGGGTGCGCGACGAAGAGGTCGAGAGGGACCGCTACGCCGACTACAGGGCCGCCTGTTCTGATCTTAAGGCGGCCATTAAAGATGCCAAGGAATCGGCGTGGCAAGAGTGGTTGGAGTCCCTCAACCGCGACCCTTGGGGTAGACCCTACAAGGCGGTGACGGGCAAGCTACG